>CM056995.1:346378367-348952117 GCA_029891345.1 Dryococelus australis
ATTGCCTCATCTTCAACACAGAAAATAGCCACGGCACGTAAGATCCAGCATTATACTTTAGTTGTGAACATCGTTTGTTTTGTTACCTGATCCAGAGTTCGCCCCTTCTTTTCTGATTGTTCTAAGTCCTCAGGTCCTTGGAGACGGCAGGACACCGGTAAAGTGTGTCGACTTTGCATTGACGTGGCAGGCAGTTCAGTCGTGTATACTAGGAAGTGGTTCTTGGTTTAGGGTGCCTTGTGACAGGCAATATGTGTGGCTTCAAAGTGAAGTTAGAAGCTTCGCCCCAAACGTGATAACATAATCTTTGAGAGGCGATGATAGTGATTTTTCTCTCTTGCTCAGATCTTCCTTACAGAAACACGGCGCGGGCTTAAAAAAAAAAAAAAAAAAAAATAGAATTTTTGGGAGGCATACTCCTTTATCGCGACTCTGATGAGGTGCTGGTGACTCAGTCGGGTAGCGCACAATCTCGCGGCTCTACCTGAAAACCCTTAACACGCCTCGTACAATTCGGGAACTATTTAAAAACATTAGTCTCTCGCTAGCCAGTGTATCGCAAGGCGGTGACTTGACTTCACCATCTCATTATATCGGACTTTCAACATGCGCTAAGCCACCCTCTTAACATGAGCGTTAATACTCTTTAAGTTCACGAAATTATGTCTGCCTATTATATCGTTGGTGCAGGGGACTACCAACTCGTAACAGTTCGAGAAAACTTCTTCGTTTTACTTCGAATGGCCCCGAAAATTAAGGCATCAGCTTACCCATCACATAGTCGTAGTGTCCACTTACACCAACTACTCGCGTCAGAAGAAGTTGACCCGGAAGCAACTTGTTTACTTTTGACTTTTTCACGTATTTTGCACGTCTTTCTGCGGCTACATGCAATATTTGCCTCACTAATACTTCGATTGCTTCTCTAAAATCTTCCGTTGTTGCTCATCGCTGTGGGTAATTCTTGGGGGGTTGAGGTAGCTTTTCAGGGTCATAGATCTCCGAACACTGGCCGGTCATGGGTCTCCCAAGGGGTGTAATTTGTGCTCTTGTGGGTCGTATGGTTGAACACGAACTCTATAAGTGGGAATCTTATCTCTCCTTGCTTGCTGTTGCGCATGGCAGAATATTTGCGGCGTGTTTCCGGTAACCTTCTTTCTGTGTTCGGCAAGGTTGTCACGAGGGTGACTAAGAACGACTGTCGGAGCGATCCCGTTTTCTCATCAACCTTTCCGCCAAACATGCCTGGTAAATTGTGTACCCTTATCTGGTAACACACAATCAGGTTTTCCGACTTCTTTAATAAATAGTTCTAACTTGCTTAACACAGTTTTAGCATTCGCTTGCACAATAGCGTATAGCTTTGTGTATTTTGAGAACACATCCATGAGCACAAACATATACGTTACTCCAGCCTTAGAACGTGGTAACGGACCAAATAAGTCTACCGACACTAAATCTAACGGGTTCTCTGTAATAATGGGTACCACTTCTCCCATTAAATTATCTTGTATGTGTTCGCATTTTTGGCACAAGTTTCATGCGTATACAGTAGCTGTGATTGACTGTAGCATACGCGTCCTGAAAAATTGTCTCTGCAGAGCTTCATACGTGTTCCGTATTCCAATATGTCCCACTTACTCGTGTGTTCCAACGATTAATTGTTCCTGTAGTTCTCCGGTTCACCAACCTTCCATTCGGCTTCAAAATCCGCCTGACGTAAACTATGCTGAAATAAAATTCCTTCAGTACTTGTGCAAAATGAATTTCTTAATGGATGTTCAGCTGGCACATCCCGTAGTTTATTTAAAACCTTGTTACAAAATTGACCAGCTGTCTGGTCCTCGAAAATGTTTGCAAAAATTTCTTAACGTAAAACTCATTAGGCGCTTTACTCGCCATTTCCGCTGCGTCATCCGGTATTCGGCTGAGGTAATCAGCTGCGAGGCTATCGCTTCTCTTTATGTGCTGAAAACCTAAATTAAATTCTTGAACTAGAAGTGACAATCTCGTAAGGCGGCGACTAAAAATACGCCCTGTTCGTAGACTTATAAGTGCCTGGTGGTCTGTCTGTAATACTATGCGTTCGCCCAATAACAAGTTGCGGAAATGCTGTAGGGCCCAAACTACTACTGGCATTTCTCTTTTTGTAACCGTATAATTTTTCTCGGCCTTGTTAAAGAGTCCTACTCGCCATGGCGACTGTCTTTTCAATGCTATCAGCGCTCAGCTGAGCGAGCTTCGCTCCTAAAGCATAACTTGACGCATCTGTATACAAATAATACGTGGCTCCTTGAATGGGGTGGTGTATCACATACTCACGTAAAAATAAATGTTTGACGGCTTCAAAGGCCTGCTGTTTCTCGGCGGTCCACTTCCAGACTACGTCTTTTCTTAAGAGCTCAAAAAGAGGTGAATATACCCCTACCACTCTGTTAGAATAATTGTTTGACGGCTTCAAAGGCCTGCTGTTTCTCGGCGGTCCACTTCCAGACTACGTCTTTTCTTAAGAGCTCAAAAAGAGGCGAATATACCCCTACCACTCTGTTAGAATAATTGTTTGACGGCTTCAAAGGCCTGCTGTTTCTCGGCGGTCCACTTCCAGACTACGTCTTTTCTTAAGAGCTCAAAAAGAGGTGAATATACCCCTACCACTCTGTTAGAATAATTGTTTGACGGCTTCAAAGGCCTGCTGTTTCTCGGCGGTCCACTTCCAGACTACGTCTTTTCTTAAGAGCTCAAAAAGAGGTGAATATACCCTACCACTCTGTTAGAATAATTGTTTGACGGCTTCAAAGGCCTGCTGTTTCTCGGCGGTCCACTTCCAGACTACGTCTTTTCTTAAGAGCTCAAAAAGAGGTGAATATACCCCTACCACTCTGTTAGAATAATTGTTTGACGGCTTCAAAGGCCTGCTGTTTCTCGGCGGTCCACTTCCAGACTACGTCTTTTCTTAAGAGCTCAAAAAGAGGTGAATATACCCCTACCACTCTGTTAGAATAATTGTTTGACGGCTTCAAAGGCCTGCTGTTTCTCGGCGGTCCACTTCCAGACTACGTCTTTTCTTAAGAGCTCAAAAAGAGGTGAATAACCCTACCACTCTGTTAGAATAATTGTTTGACGGCTTCAAAGGCCGCTGTTTCTCGGCGGTCCACTTCCAGACTACGTCTTTTCTTAAGAGCTCAAAAAGAGGTGAATATACCCCTACCACTCTGTTAGAATAATTGTTTGACGGCTTCAAAGGCCTGCTGTTTCTCTGGCGGTCCACTTCCAGACTACGTCTTTTCTTAGAGCTCAAAAAGAGTGAATATCCCTACCACTCGTAGAATATTGTTTGACGGCTTCAAAGGCCTGCTGTTTCTCGGCGGTCCACTTCCAGACTACGTCTTTCTTAAGACTCAAAAAGAGGTTGAAATACCCTACCACTCTTGTTAGAATAATTGTTTGACGGCTTCAAAGGCCTGCTGTTTCTCGGCGGTCCACTTCCAGACTACGTCTTTTCTAAGAGCTCAAAAAGAGGTGAATATACCCCTACACTCTGTTAAATAATTGTTTGACGGCTTCAAAGGCCTGCTGTTCCTCGGCGGTCCACTTCCAGACTACGTCTTTTCTTAAGAGCTCAAAAAGAGGTGAATATACCCCTACCACTCTGTTAGAATAATTGTTTGACGGCTTCAAAGGCCTGCTGTTTCTCGGCGGTCCACTTCCAGACTACGTCTTTTCTTAAGAGCTCAAAAAGAGGTGAATATACCCCTACCACTCTGTTAGAATAATTGTTTGACGGCTTCAAAGGCCTGCTGTTTCTCGGCGGTCCACTTCCAGACTACGTCTTTTCTTAAGAGCTCAAAAAGAGGTGAATATACCCCTACCACTCTGTTAGAATAATTGCGTTAAAAACCAACACCGAGAAACTCTCGCAATTGACTTACATTTCTGGGCACAGGGAAGTCCGTTGTAATGGTGTCTCGTTGTGCGCCACTCTGAAACAGTGTTTGTGATAGCGTGAGGGTAAATCTATTTGGTGTGAGTTGGGAGAAAGAATTATTATAATAATATGATAGATTTTGGGCGCCTTATTATTCGTGATGTGACCTTGGTCTTACCACACTGGAATCAGAAGCTCTCCGGCGATGCTGTAAACCTCGTGCAATATTCCAACCTTCACAGTAATTCATTTAAATCAAACATGTGTAACTTTGATAGTTAATTTATTAATGGAAAAAAGCAAATAAATAAACTCAGACCCAAACATGTGAATTATTCAACAAGGTGCAGAACTAAATATGTGTGTTTGACAGAAATCTCTTTACTCAAAAATGAAATTATACTGTATGATAATTAACATAAATGACATACCACCATCCAAGTAAGAATAGGGATAAATCAGAATGCAAAATTGAAATAACATAAAAGATTGAAAAATGTTGTGAAACTTTAGAGCTGCTATATAAAAAAAAAAAAAAATCTTTTACTTGAGATTTCAGTTCAAAATATTAATCAAGTTCTACCGGAAGTAACCTTCATACATAAATTCTTAAATTTCTTTGATCACATTCACTGATAATTCATTAAATTTTAAAAGTCAGTGCATCACTTAATTATCTCAAATCTAATACTTCACCAAGTAAATTTACTCCGGATTCATGTTGAAAGTTCAAAATAAGTCTTTAACTCCTCGTCCCATATTGATCCGGCTATACTATCTCATATGCGAAAGTTCGGGACTACTGGTTTAACATACTCATGGAACTCACAGTCAAATCGTTGAAAAAGCAAAACAGTAACTTTAGTAAAATAAGTTCAGGTTCCTTAAAATTCAATACTTGAAAACAGTTCATGTACTTAAGCTTCCCATTCGTTAAATTGCCTTGGCGTCACCTGAGGTCCTCTGGCACTATCTCGTTGCATGGCGCCGGCATCGTAGTTTCGGCGTCCTTTTCGCCTGGTCAATTTAACATTCAAAATAATTATCTACGACTCAGCCTTAAATATTGCTACGGCGACTACCAAAAACTTAACCCCTGGGAGCATAATTTCTAGAATAAATTAATGATGGCGTTGGAATTTCGAAAGTAAAATTCCAAGGAAAATTTAGACGCCTTATATGTTCAATGTCTTTCCCAGAAGCCCCTTGTGACGGCTTCCGACCAACAAACATCCAATCACGGTTCGCTTCCTGCTTCACGTTCACTAAATAAAAATAAGGCCTAAAATATTATGTCTTTAAATACCAAACAAATAAAAAAATAATAATTTAGCTTTAAAATTTTTGAAACAATTACTGAAAATAAAATCAAAGATATCAATACAATATAAAAATAGTGACATAACCATGTGTAGAAGTCAGAACAACGTGTGAAAATTATCATAGAGTAGTGGACTGATGGTTCACATACATCGAAAAATTAAGGAAATGAAATATTAACATAAAATATAATAAACACGTGGAAATAAGTATATTAACATTCAAATAATATGTGAAATCAATTAAATATTACTGTCCAAAACATATGTGTAGCTCAAATGCACATAATAAATATAACGTTATGGTTCCGTGTCCAGTCGATCTGCGACACTGTAATAGCGGTTAGTTTATCAGGAGCTGTGCGTATCCCTTCAGGCGTTAGAACATGGCCTAGGAATGTCACATCTTCGGGACGGAGCAGCGACTTTATAAGATTGACTGCCATCCCTGCAGCAGCTAATTGATTAAGCACGACCTGTAGGTGCTCTAAATGCTCTTCAAACCACAATATCGTCGACGTGACACCTCGCGAACTCTGCGCACTGCTCGTTTAAGGTCGCGCTCATGCGTCTTGTAAACTGGGATACGGCGCGTCGCACAATCCGAACGGGGGCACTTCGAGACAGAACTGCTGGTTCAGGAACAGAAAAGCCGCGCACTGTTCCGGAGTCTTCGGTGGGAGGAACTTGCCAGTAACCGTGATTTAAATCTATTGTCACTCGGACGTGGGCTCTCTCTTCATTTCATCGAAATGCTGTTAAATTTGCGCGCGTCCAAACGAAGCCTGACGGTTCCATCTTTCTTGGGGACCCAAAACCATCGGATTACAAAATGGGCTTGCTGCTGGCTTTATTACTTTCCTTGCTAACATTAAATTTAAATAGTCTTCCGCTTTTCTGGCGTACTTGGCCGGAATAGGGTGTGACTTAACATGGAAAATTAGTCCAGGTTCTACTTTAACATAATCCTTATACAATTTATTTCGGCATGATTGTTCCGAAAAAAAAATGGCCTGGTTAGTCAATAAAAATGTTCCAGTACACATTTCTGTTGCCGATTTATTCCGTCAATACCACTGACAGCTTGCAAAATTTCCTCAATAGAAGTAAAAACATTCATCGGGACAGACTTTTGCAGTTGGAACTCTGATATATGCAGCTCACATCAAAATTGTCGGACCATCTCCAGCAGTCCGGAGTTGTTAGAGTGCTTGCCTCCCTGTCTGTAGTACGCACTAACCAGCCACCGAAATCCAAACTGATTTTGTACCGTGTCAAAAAAATCAATACCCACGATTACCGTTTTAGTCAGACCTTTAATCATTAACGCAGATATTCTTTTCGTGCTGCCCGGGCCCACGATAGTCGATTGCGCTTGTCTGCTAATTATTGGGCTCGATTTAGCGGTTGCCCCAATGACACGAAGCCTAGGTACAGGTACGGCCGGCATCATAATTCCCGTGGCACAAATTTCATTCACAAAGGATTCTGCTATGCAGCTTACCTCTGCTCCGCTGCCAAACAAGCAGGATACTTGCAAACTGCGTGCTGTCAAACGTAGTTCGGGGCACCAGAGTTTCCTGCGCAAAAATACTATCTTCGCCAGTGTCATCCATTAAATATTCTCTGTATGTTTCGCCTAGGTGTTTACGAAAATTTTATTTAAATTTCCCAGCTTAACTTCACTTAGTGTCGGACTTTTAACCATGCGATCGGACCCCGTGGTGCACAAATCTGTAATACGAGCCGGTGAACGGGCCCTGTTTCTCTGGCCCTTGTATAAGTTTATCTTTCCGCTGCAGGCGGCATTCGGGTTTCTCCCGGGTTATGGTGGGCGGTGCTGGCGCTGACGAAGGCATAGCATACGCGGGTCTAACGGTGCCCGGTTAGCAAAGTATGCGCCCGGGTGGAGGCATTAAATACTCTGTAACCATGCCCACTCCAGGTCGTGAGAACGGAAATTGATTGATTATCCCTGCTTATTCCCTCGCGGTTCAGCTTCACGTGGCGAGAACACGCACTGCGACAAATGCACTCATTTTTACAAATAGACGTATTGAAAAAAAAAAAAAAAAAAAACAGAAAGCGAAAGAAATAATTTAAGTTATCACAAATTCTTTCGTAACAGTTTTTATTTGACGTTAAGATATGGAACTATTTCTCATCCATCGGTACCAACTTTACTGGGCGCGTGTCACTCAGCGTGCCCGTTAAAATATGCGCAGGCAAGGGCAGTGACTTTATTTCTAAGGTTGATTTCAAAAGTGCCCACTTTATCGCGGACAGCATTTACACATATGAACACTTAATGTAAACGACGTGTACCACACATTAGTAAGCTGTCAGTACTCAAGCTGCCTGTTTGTTTCTGGCGACAATCGGCGTGTGATTCCTTGCAGGAATGAATTGATATTGTCTAAGCACCTCAGACACTATCGCTGCCGCCGAAAGGTTTGTGTGTGTCTTACACGAAAGAGCAGTGTGTCCTGGCCAGTTGTTACAGCAGGACAATTTTCGTTAATTAGGTCACACTGCTCAATAAACCAGCATGAAACCTCCACAATAACGGACGGTAGTCGATTGCATTAGGAAAATGGCCACCCCTGTTTTATTCATTAAGGTTGGAGGCACTGACAACATAAAACGATGTTCTGAGATTTGTAATTTAATTCCATTTCGTTTCCGATATTTTACGAAAATACAAATTTTAGTCTCGATATTCAGGGACCCTTACCTCCCTTAATATTCAACATATGTAGAAAGTGCCCCGTATATTTTCCACTTGATTTTGCTTAAGAATCGCCTCACGGAGTTTGTCGGTAGAATTCCGCCCCGTGTGTATGTATGTGTACACAAAATCTCTCCTGCACATATATATTTATTATATGAGCCATATATCATATATCTTACTTTCCTATCTTATTATTTATACATAAATATGGTATTTATCATATACATAATATAGATCCCTACACTTTAAATCATCTCTCGCATTATCCTTCACACACTCTCTCACACACGCTAATCCAGTTTCTCCCTCCCTCTCTTTCTATGTCTATCTCCCCCCCCCCCCACAAGGTGTTTCTTATCTCTCTAATATTTCAAACCATTTCCCCTCTAGGTTCGGGGCCGCGGTGGCTGAGCGGTTAGCCCGCTCGCCTCCCACATGTTGAACCGGGTTCAATCCCCGGCCGAGCCACTCCCGGATTTTCGGATGCGGTAGGTATCCGTGCCGGACGGTGTCATTGGTCGGCGGGTTTTTCCCAGGGATCTCCCGTTTACTCCGTCCTTTCATTCCGGCGTTGCTCCATACTCGCCGCAATCACCCTCATCGACTCTCAAGACCTCGCTGCTAAGAGTACGGGAAGGTTAGGGCCAGTGTACAGATAGCGACGCGAGTGTGTCTATAAGAACGTGTGCGGTGCAATGGTCATTCACTCTCTCTTTCCAATGCACGATTTCTGTCGTTAACGCTGTCATTGTTCCTGCGGGCGCTGTTGCCTGGCAAGTTATTTTTTTTTTGCAAACTTCGAAAAAGAAAACTATGTACGTTGCATGCGCGCCTTCCAATCACAATTATAGGGTTTCTCACAGGCTTCAGTTTCGAAGGAGCCGCTTAGCTTTGCGCCGCAAGACTGGATTCCTTTACGAGTTCGCAGGGAGGTGAACAGATAAAAATGACCTTAATCGGGCCGTTTCCTTCGCCGCCCATTTGTTCCTCAACTTGCCAGTTACGTCACAAAGCTGAAGCGATCTGGCAACAGTGAGCGTCATAAGCCTTGCACTAGCGTGAGACGGAGCTATACCCGCGCCCATGCACAAGGGGCGGGCTTCAAGCTGAGCTGCGGCGAAGCACTCCGGCGACGTGTGACTCGGCCGTGCTGTTTTCGTGTCACTCCGAACATGACACGCGCCGGTCACAACTGCCGCACGGTTAATAACCCGAGATGTGCAGACGTCCCGCCACGCCGTCGATAGCACGCCGGGTCGAGGACGCCGCACGTCTAGACCTCGGCTTGCGCAACTCGCCGTCTCGATGTTATCCAGCGCCGCCCCCCCCCCCCACCTCCGCAAGAGGTCGCGCCCAGGAGGTTTGTCTTCGCGTAGGGCGCAGGCTGATGTGCATATCGACACCACACGCTACCAGTGCCCTGTAGTGCGTTTTTTTCTTACAGGGTAAGCAATATCTACTAGCAAACGCAACTTCCAAATTTGCTTACCCTCCACGTGTATTTACCGTTTTATATTACCTAACATTAGTTATAAAACTGGAAACGAAATCAGTGTAATAATAATTAAACTGAATATTATTTAGAGAGCATATTACAAATTATAATAAAACTCCCGTTTTCCCCTAACTCTTTCATCCACTTTCCAAGGAAGAATGTAGGACTGGAGGAAGCAAACAGAACGACTGCTTACCCTGCCGAAGGAACGCGGTTGGTGACGGAGGAGCTCGAGCGTGTGGCGTGTTGTTTGCGAGTTCGGGTCATCTATAGTCGCTCCTGTTTGTGGTAATAATACTATATAGCAGCACTATGCGTGTACAGTACACTCTCACACACAGGATGTTGCAATATTGCATGTCAATACTTCGGGGGAACATTCCTCAGATCTGGGTGATGAAAAAATGTTATATGAACATAGGTCCGCAAATGCTTTATTTCCGTAATACATAACCCCGAGTGCATGGCCCGCGGGCTGGACCATGTTACTGTGGAATGTCATCACAGCTGTAATTGGCCCTATACCAGCCCCCCCCCCCCCCAAGGAGCTCTGATTTGACTCCACTAGACATTTATTTCTGGGGACATTTACAGGCACTTGTGTATGCAACCCCAATGGACAATGTGAGCACCTTTCATGACCGAATTGCAGTGGGTTGCGAAACAATCAGGAATTTTCCAGGGATTCACCAACGCACCCAGGTGTCCATGCAACGGCGGGCTGATGCAGGTGTTCGTGCTGATGGAGGACATTTGGAACATTTCCTTTAGTGCCGACGATAAGCCTTCACACGTGTGTAACTACTTCCTGTGCAGTTCCTACTGTCCTCGGTGTAGTGTCGTAGTGTGAGGTGTCGTGTATCATGCAAACGAACGCTGCGATGGCATTCCAGATGTGAGGAATGTTCCCCCGAATTATTGGCATGCAATATTGCAACATTCTATATCATATATTAGTTTTTCGTATTTAGCTTTTTGTCCTGTTTCACTTGACTAGATTCCTTGATGGAATTTTCTGGATTTGTGTGTGTGTCTATATATATATATATATATATATATATATATATATATATATATATATATATATATATATATATATATATATACACACACACACACACGTGACTACCTACAGCATGCCTGGCTTGCATTCTGTGTCGTGTCTGGTAAAACTGCTGTGTTGAACGTGTTTCTTTGTTGCATTGTCCCATTTTGTTTCTACTTATTTTGTCAGTCATGTCCTATTTTTTTTTCAAGCAAGTTTTCAGCCTGCGTTGTTTTATATCTATCTGCTGGTCGTGTATATAGATGAATTTTTCTTAATTAGTTGCTGTTCTGTTTTTTGACCCTATTCCTTCTTGGAATTTTTCAGTGTTGTGTACATATATTAATTTTCGCATTCATAGGGTACTTGTCTTATTTAAGTATATTTGTTTCGTGTTCAGTCCTGTTTTTCCATTACACACATCTTCATCGCAATGGCGAATGTCCAAAAATATCCATTTTTTATTCATTCACCCCCATTGCACTATTTATTCAAATATCACATCACTATAATTTCTTTCTTATCTACACATAAGCCGACCTCCCATGGCGCAGTCGGTTGTTGCGCCACTGATTTGAGGCGCAGGAGGCTCTGGGTTCAAATCCCGGGTAAAGCACGGGTGTTAATTTAAGTTAGGCTCTAAGTTAGTATGTAAACCGTCCCCTACTAAGCTTTCAATGATAAACCGGGGGGACGTTAAAAAGACCTATACAATACAATGTTTACATAATAACTTTCGTCAACAGTTAATTATTTGAATTGTTAATCGAGCTTAACTGATGGCGAACTCATGATCGCGAGGAATGCAGCGTGTTCTGAAGTGTGTCACGGGTTCAAATACGAAAGCTAGTTCCGAATCCTTGAACAGAAAAAAAAAAAGTAACATTTCCAGTTACAAAACATTGTGCGATATCGGGCTACACGAGGTGACGTATTCCATAGAAGCCGTGTGGTATTAGCTGGAAAGAAAGACTTTGCAGAAACAACTAGGGGTATGTCGTACCTTGTAATAGCCACATGCAATCAAAGCCACCTAGGATCGTACAACCCGCCCAATTTTTTTGTCGTTGTAGGCTACGAAGTTCTAAATGCTTTGCGTCGAGATACGGACAAGTCGTGTATAAACTAGGGTTTTCCGATGCTTATATAGCGATAAATTATCCAAACTGAAAATAAAAGGTTATCTGTGCCCTGGTATTATCGATTTTATCACTGTCATCGATAATATCACCGTGTTCGATGGAAGTCGTACAGTGTATAGTCAGTAGTATTTATATAGTTAGTAATTTAATTATTACCGATAGTTTTAATAAGAATATTCCTGTTTTTATCGATATATTGGATACATCGAGTAGCACATGAGATCATATTTGAACTCATGTGTGGTTACTATGTTGCGAGAAACATAATATGTTCTTCTTCGTTTCAAGTATTATGATTCGTTCATATATTTGAGTTCTTATGTTCTTCTACGTTATAACCATTATCGAAATCTGAAAATTGTTTGTTTCTATTGTTTTTGTATTTATTTTTTTATTTTATTCTTCCACTCGCTGTTCGCGTGTGAAAGCTATGTTGTTTTATTTTGTCTAGTCTAGTATAATGTAATGTGCTCGCTCTGTGTGACTGCATGTTTCTCAGATGAACACAGACGAACGTCGAAACAACTCTCGTTTACAAAATGAGGGAGCCGGCGATCGTCGCCATACACTGTGACTTATTGGAGCAACTGGCCTGCGTGCCGATGACGAAACACTCACAAGCCATTAAAGTGACACATTGGAATACTGAAAACATGAGTTTCAACTGTGCCTGGAGGACGGGGCGGTTTGGACGAGACCTACCAGCGGGCGACTGGCGGGGTTGCGAAACGCGGGTGTCGGGCGGGAGGAAACAACTTCCCTGAGCGCACCGCACCACGTGACCTGGCGTCCAGTTTTACACAAGCATTGTGTATATTTGTGTGTCTCCTTTTTAGTTATGACTTTGATGGTCAATGTATGGTGCCCATAATAGCCTCAAGAAATCAAAATAGATAAATAAAATTTTAATGAGTTCATGTTTGTTATTTTGGGTTGATAATTAGACGAAGTTTTCCATACTATACGAATCTAGACCTTACAACACCTCAAAGCATTAGACACGCATCCATGGTTTACCTAAATTTAAAACCGGTATTTAATGGCGCCTTAATGATCTCACCCAGCCAGGTCTCGCCTAATTGAGATTAATATAAATCTGGTCCACGTTGCTTCGAAGTACTTGAAACCTCATCAAATAGCGCGCCGGTATTTGAGAATAGTTACAGACAAGATAGCTAATTCGTGAGAATTCATTGCTTGGACGTCGTAAAAATATCACAAAACATGATGTTACAAAAACGGCACGCTCGCAATGTACTTCGAACTCTTAAACGTGATAAATGCCTGATTCCATCAGGAAATTATTTGTTGAAGTCCTTGCACGAGGCGCTTTCACGAGGCCGCATCCTTATACTATAATCACTTGGCAGTTACGGTAAGTGGACGAGGTCATAAACTACCGCTGTGAATATTTTTTACAAAATTGAGCAGTAATAAAACGCCCAGAGTCTTCAGCATACCTTTGTCCGAGTGGGAGGTGGAAAGTGTCGCTCTCGCGAATCGCTCGGAAAAGTGGTACAAACGCCCAGAGTCCTCAGCATGCCTTTGTCCGAGTGGGAGGTGGAAAGTGTCGCTCTCGCGAATCGCTCGGAAAAGTGGTACAAACGCCCAGAGTCTTCAGCGTGCCTTTGTCCGAGTGGGAGGTGGAAAGTGTCGCTCTCGCGAATCGCTCGGAAAAGTGGTACAAACGCCCAGAGTCTTCAGAATGCCTTTGTCCGAGTGGGAGGTGGAAAGTGTCGCTCTCGCGAATCGCTCGGAAAAGTGGTACAAACGCCCAGAGTCTTCAGCATGCCTTTGTCCGAGTGGGGGGTGGAAAGTGTCGCTCTCGCGAATCGCTCGGAAAAGTGGTACAAACGCCCAGAGTCCTCAGCATGCCTTTGTCCGAGTGGGAGGTGGAAAGTGTCGCTCTCGCGAATCGCTCGGAAAAGTGGTACAAACGCCCAGAGTCTTCAGAATGCCTTTGTCCGAGTGGGAGGTGGAAAGTGTCGCTCTCGCGAATCGCTCGGAAAAGTGGTACAAACGCCCAGAGTCCTCAGCATGCCTTTGTCCGAGTGGGAGGTGGAAAGTGTCGCTCTCGCGAATCGCTCGGAAAAGTGGTACAAACGCCCCGTCCTCAGCATGCCTTTGTCAGAGTGGGAGGTGGAAAGTGTCGCTCTCGCGAATCGCTCGGAAAAGTGGTACAAACGCCCCGTCCTCAGCATGCCTTTGTCCGAGTGGGAGGTGGAAAGTGTCGCTCTCGCGAATCGCTCGGAAAAGTGGTACAAACGCCCAGAGTCCTCAGCATGCCTTTGTCCGAGTGGGAGGTGGAAAGTGTCGCTCTCGCGAATCGCTCGGAAAAGTGGTACAAACGCCCCGTCCTCAGCATGCCTTTGTCCGAGTGGGAGGTGGAAAGTGTCGCTCTCGCGAATCGCTCGGAAAAGTGGTACAAACGCCCAGAGTCCTCAGCATGCCTTTGTCCGAGTGGGAGGTGGAAAGTGTCGCTCTCGCGAATCGCTCGGAAAAGTGGTACAAACGCCCAGAGTCTTCAGCATGCCTTTGTCCGAGTGGGAGGTGGAAAGTGTCGCTCTCGCGAATCGCTCGGAAAAGTGGTACAAACGCTCAGAGTCCTCAGCATGCCTTTGTCCGAGTGGGAGGTGGAAAGTGTCGCTTTCGCGAATCGCTCGGAAAAGTGGTACAAACGCGAGTGAAACAACAGAGTGCCCAGTCTCCCGGTGCCGGTCTACAGTCGTATCGAGTTGTAACGAAATCGGACTTACGGTTTGGCCAGAAATAATCTTGGAAAAGTGAAGAAAAACAACACTTGAAGATACTACTGAGTAAAAAAAAAAAAAAAAAAAAAAAAAAAGTTATATATTTGCTTTCTAGAGAAAAAAAAATGCTATATTTTCAAAAAAGAAAAACAAACAAAAAATAAATAAAAGCTAAACTACTCGAGAACCAGTAGACACAGAACGAAAAGTAAAATATATCCGTAATCAGGAAGGAAAACCAGATATAATAACACAAAAACTTAACACCTAAAAAATGCAAGATCAGCAGAATTAAAAACTGTCAATAATCCGGTCAAAAAAGGACGTATAGGGAAAATAAAAACAACGGGATTATCAGCAAGAGGAGAGGAATATATTAATACAATTTTAGCACCTAAAATATGCAAGATCAGCAGAATTAAAGAAAATTGGGGGGGGGGAGGGGTGGTAGCGACAAGGCCATATCAGGACTGCGGGGTGGCGCTGGGAAAACTGGGACACAGAATTAATAAAGAAGAAGAAGAAAAGGGGATGGAGCGAGGAGCGAGAGCGGCAGAAACCTCAACAGTAGTAGTGTAGTGTTAATATGAGTAATAAAACATCGCCATTTTCTAAATAAGCAAAAAGACTAAGAATTCCACCGAACAGTAGAGAACCAACAGTAGATCAAGACAGGATATTACAAGAAAACCAACAAAAAATCCAAGAAGATAATCATGAAAAAACCGCTCTAGAAATAGAAGACGAAGAAGAAAGCATGCACACTGCAAAAGATTAAAAGAAACTTTACAACAGCTGGAAACGATACTAAGAACAAAAAAAGTGGCTGAAATATAGCTTATATTTAATATAAATATGTAATATAGTGTGTAGGGAGCTGTGAAGAACACACACAAGGCCTCCTCGTTGCGATAGCCAATATGAGATATAATCATATTCAAATATATACATATACATAGGCTGTATATATATATATATATATATATATATATATGCTGTGTATGGTGTAGAATTAGCATACGTAACAATGGGGCAACACATATAACACTTGAGTGACCAGGCTGCAAAGCTGACTTGCAATAAATCAGTGGGAAAGGATGTGATCTTACTTAGGCTGCCTCTGTATAGTTGCCCGGTGCAGTCCTGGGCCGGTAGGTGAACAAATTTGTTACCATTATCACCCTCTAGAAACTAACATTTGAGTACGTACGTCAAAGTAAGGCAGACAATTGAAAACTCTACACATATGTAAGACCCTGGGTAAGAAATAGGTCAACTTGACACTACAGTAGAGAAAACGACAAAACAGATACGCCCTTTGAATATATTTCATTTATTTTACTTTCCATTTCCTTTTTGTATTGTAATTGTTTAAATCAGACATAATTAAAACCCTGATGGCAATATGAGAAAAACTATAAAGACAACACACTATCCTAACTACGCTAAAAGTGGTCATGCCTAGCCAACTTGAACCCTTTTACGGTTACGTGACATAGCTTGCCAGAGTCTGAATATACTGGTTTCAAGATCAAATTAATTAAACTGTTCTCTGTAGTAAATATTACGTTAAAATAAATTGTGCTATCACTAAACAGTCTAGCTCTGGTAGAAACTAATCTTATCACAGGTTTTGCAGTGGGCGTATGTGTGCTGGAACTTTACGTTCTTATAAAAGTCAAGATGGCGTCGCTTGTGTACTGATGCTAACGGACATCGAGCTGAATTAAACTGTAAATAAAATTAGGTCCAGATAAAAATGCCGGATCTTTTTGTAGGACTTATCTTTTAATCGCCAAGCGGATTGAAAGTAGGATGCTCTTGCAGGATTTGGCGTGGCTGGATTAAGGTAGAGATACATAGAGCTCCGCTCTACACGTACGTAGACGGCGTGTTTAAACCATCTAACTCCTGACCACTTAACCTCACGAATGGGCGACCATTGACACAAGCTCCATTGCTGGTTACAAGTTTACTTAAAAGTTGGTTCAGGGACACGTCTACACACCCTAAAACTAATTTAAAGTCCTACCTCTCCGTCCACTTCAGATGGGAGGTCCTGCCCTACGTTTGACGTCGTTGGAGACTACTAGCAAAGAGAGTGTTAGTCTCTGCAGGCTCACGCTAGCTTAAGAGGGCCTATAGCACCAGCCAATCAACAATCAGGATTTAAACTTGCTGGCCAATGGGGATCAAAGCTATTCAAACTACCCACATGAACCACTTCTAACGATCTAAATGAAGAAAAACCAAAGAACACGTGATCTCGGAACTGATATATAATACAATAAAAAGTAGAAAGACTTACAAAATTGAGATCACACCAAAAATATATATAAATTTTATAAAAGAAATACGCAATGAAAAATGAACTAGCCTATCAAAATTAGACATAATTATTATTGCCACCATACATCTAAGTTTTAAAAATCTTGCATGTTAAGAAAAATAAAATAAATAAAAATAAATAAAATTTACATAGGCAGTTGAAATAATATAAATAACATGTGTGAAAAATATTACCTTAACTCTTGCATGACAATATGTGTAGCAATAAGAACAGGAAAAATAATATAAATTAATTGTATGCATAAAAACCATATTTCACGGGTGTTGATGGCATATGTGGAAATCATGACAAAATTATCAGAAGTACAGGATGTAGTTTGGCAGCAGAAATTAGAAATAGCGGAATTAAAAACTGAAATGAAGGCAATTAAACTAGAAAGAAGAGAGCAAGAGAAGAATAAAAAGACTAGGAAAACAAGAAGAAGAAGAAAACAATTATTGGATTAGGAAAAAGAAAACGTAACCAGTTAAAATTATTATAATAAAGCCAGAGAAAATGTATAAGGACGGTAGCATCGAAGAAACCAAAAGGGAATTAACATAATACATTTGACCAAATGAAAAGAACATTAAAATAAATAAGATTATCTCAACAAATTCTCATGCCATAATAATTGAGATGCCAAATGAAGAGCAAGCAGAAAAATTAGACGAATAAATAAGAGATAAAGAGGCGAGAATGAAATTTTACAGACTATAGAAGAGAAACCCAAAAATAATAGTACATGGAGTAACAGCGGAATTAGGTAAAGAATAATGCTTGGAAAAAAAATATAATCAAAATTTGAGTGAAGATTTCGGCTCAGACGAACATCAAAAAGAAACAAAAATCTGCTTTGAAACACGGGAGGTATACGGAACAAAGAACATAGTAATAGAGACAAGCCTGAAAATTTATAAACGAATAATGAATAAGAACAAAATATACTGCGCATGGGAAGCATACAATGTGAAAGAATTTGTGTCGCCTGTGAGATGTAAAAAATGCCACAGATATGGACACGCCGAAAAACAATGCAGACAAAAAGAAGAAATTTGTGAGAAATGCGGAGAAAAGGGACATACAACAAGAACATGTAAATAAGAACATAATAAATGTATAAACTGCAAATGGGGACTAAAGAAAAGACAAGAAAGAAACCACGCGGTATTCGATAAGGACTGCCCATTTTACAATTTGGCAAGAGAAATACTGAATAAGGAAACAGATTATGGGGATTAGAGAGGTACAATCAAATCTGCAAAAGGTCCGTACAGTAACATTAGACTTAAATAATAAATTAATAAAAGATAAATACAAAATTGCATTTATTCAACAGTCACATTTATTTAATAATAATTATACAAATTTAAACAGCAACTACCAAATTATTAAAACGAGAAAGGGCAATCATTAGCAGCAATAATAATAGCTAATAAATATAAAACATTAAATTTACAACATCTAATAACGAAAGAAATAACAGTAGCAAAAATTATGATTAATAATGAAGAACTGACATTAATTTCAATATATTTGCCACCACAGCGGGAAATAAAAGATATATTAAAACAATTGAATAAAATAATATTAAAACTAGGTAATAATAAACTAATAATTGCAGGTGACTTTAACACGAAATCTGGACTACGGTATTCAAAAATATCAGACACAAGAGGAGAAGCGGTAATTGAAATAATAAACAAAAAACAATTGGATAATTTGTAATGAAGAAGGTAATTTATATATATTTGACTACATTTATATACATTTGACTACAAAAGATATGGAAGGAAAAATTATAAATTGGATGGTAAACCATAGCATAAAATAAATTTTGAGATAGAAATTGGAACTCAACAGGAAATCAAGATAGAGAAAAGATTACATTTAAAAGTTACTAACTGGGAAAAGGTTAATGAAGAACTAAAAAACGTTGTTAAGATGATAGATGACAGAATGGATGATGATAAAATTGAAGAAACAATAGATAAATCCCAGGAAGCAATAGTTAACATACGTGATAAACAACAAAAAAAAAAAAAAAACTAACAATATAAACATAAATTGGTGTTGGAATAACAAACTAACAATAATGATCCTGCCGATCACACCCGAAGTGGCACTTAGAAATATTGTCAGCTACACGAGATCGCTCATTTTTTGTGACGAGAAGTGTACCTAATCGTTTGCTAGTTTACACATCGGCTACTTAAAACGTAGTGGTGCATTTGACGTCACAGCACGCGTGTAACGGGCGCCTCGCCGCTCTCTCGTGAGTGGCCGCAATACATTCAGTTTCTCCCGGCCCCGCTCATGGTTACTGCTTTCTGCTGCTCTCGCAGAGTGTGCACAGCACTGGGCGAGCACCACCTTGACATCGCAACGCTTCACCACATGCCACTGCGGGCGACGTGACGTCACTGCGTAAGTGGCGCCAGGCGTCGCTGGAGCTGGAGTCAGTATTCATGCAGGAGGTGCGGTCGTGGCTCTCCTTCGGTTCGATCCTCCATCGGAACTCGACGTCAACGCCGATGGACAACAGCTACGCCGGACGAGGTGCGGTCGTGGCTCTCCTTCGGTTCGATCCTCCATCGGAACTCGACGTCAACGCCGATGGACAACAGCTACGCCGGACGAGGTGCGGTCGTGGCTCTCCTTCGGTTCGATCCTCCATCGGAACTCGACGTCAACGCCGATGGACAACAGCTACGCCGGACGAGGTGCGGTCGTGGCTCTCCTTCGGTTCGATCCTCCATCGGAACTCGACGCCAACGCCGATGGACAACAGCTACCCCGGACGATGCGCGTTTTCGCCCCGAGGCCAGCACAGCACAGCAGAGCAGAGCAGCATGCAGTTTGACGTCCAAGGTCTCGTAGACGTCGGTAGAAACGTAATTTTTAATGAGCAGAGATCCGTCGGCGCCGAAATGAGGCAACCGGGCGTCCTAGTGGGACCAGTTGAAACGCTTCCTACCACAGTATCCGGGATTTGGAACACACCATCCGACGATTGTGAGCCCGACCGCCTCAGGACAGTACCCGGCGTCCGCTGGACTCGCATGCCAGACAGTGTTGTAGCGCGTATCACAGTGCTGCTGAAGATGGCCGAACGGTGTACCACACATCCATTTGTAAAGGCTGTTCACGATCAATTGAGCACTTTAGAAATGAACCTTAGAGAAAAGTCACTACCCCTGCATGCATATATTTTAATGGGCGGACTGAGTGACATTCGCCCAGTAAAGTTGGCAACTATGGATGGAAAGTAGTTCCCCATATTAACGTTGAATAACAAGTTTTAGGTAACTATTTGTGGTAATTTAAAATTAATGATTCCATCTGCTTTTTTTTTCAATGCATCTGTAAAAATGTGCAGATTTGTAAAGTATTAACTGTCTTAACAGTATCACAGTTTCATTTGACCGACGCGTGAATAAAGTAATGAGGCCCATGGCAATGTTAATATTACATAAGGTGGAAGCATACACAGCGTGCATAAAAGTAGATCCTAGTAGGGCACCGAACCTCGGTACTGGGAGGATAGCCTCCCAAAGGCCTAGCCTGTCTCCCTTCTCAAGGGAGCTGGTCAGCCACCGATGTTCTTGGTTGTAGGCGAGTTGCTTGCGACTCGACAACACCGATTGTGCGATGTCGGACGGTGGACGACAGGACACTGGAGGGAAGAAGCATGGCCGAAAGGTAACATCTGCATTGCCTGCTTCTTCCTTTGACAACTCGAGCACACCACAACCCAGCACACAGCATGCAGATGTTCACAAACCAAGTAAAAAACATGCAACAAAAGTAGGGAAACAGACACATTCTCACTCGCACATTCACACAGATAATTCCTTCTCTCCTTTGGAAGAAGGAACCACTACAGACGATAGCCAGGACACCACTAACACAACTGTAACAGAAAACATACATTAAAAAAAAATGCGCCCCCAGTGTACATAACAGATAGCATTAAAATGAGATATATGGCCCACCATCTTGGTGAGTCCTTTATGACAAACAAACCAAAAATTACAGTTACAAATAGGCAATACCTGAGGGTGCTTTTCGAAGAGGAGGTGCGAACAGCTTTCCTCAAGTTTTTAAAATCACACGACATGCCACATTACGCACATGCTACAAAAGATGAAAGACCAATAAAAATAGCCATTAAAAAGCTACCACCATCATTTCTTAAAGAATTGAGAGAATATGGCTTTAAGCCAATGCACATTTGGAAATTCAAGACACCAGCTGACACACCCTTTAGTGGCTGGGGTTATTGTACAACCAAACAAAAAGTACGATGTGCTGAAAATACCCACACTTTTACTGAAGATGTGGTACAGTGCACGTGATGTTGTGCAATGGGTGACACTCAGAAATACTGCACAGTGGAGCCAGTATGTGTTTTGTGTGGTGGGAAGCACACAAAAGCAGAGTGTACTCTTAAAGAACAAGACAAGTCAAAGTGGACATGTACACTTTGCAAAAAAAAAAAAAAACGGGACACTCGGCTGCATGGAAGCAGTGCAAAGTGATCAAGAAATAGATTGAAACACGAAAACAAAGGATGGGCCTTAAACCCATCAACCAAACACAAAACAACAGGCAGGAAAAGACACCAAACATTCAGTCAAGGGCTGAGTTTCCTCCCCTTCCAGTAGGGAAAATACAAACTGAACAGGGAAACACACACAGGGAACAAACAACAAGAGGACAAGCTACAAAAAACATGAGAGAAGTGACACCAACACAACAGAAAATGCGACCATTTTCTCAGGTTTGCAAGAACCGGCCGCCTTTCTGCGAGGAACACAATTCACAAAACTTTCGTACCACTTTAGGTCCATCATTACACAGGCAAAAGCCTTAACAACACTACACGAGAAGCAGATGTTGCCTCTCACAGCACTCGTGACTTTACCACAGTAAAACACACAGGTATTAATATTTAGGGCGCTCTGCCCAGGCTGGTTGTGTGGGAACTCGGGAAAGGTGGGAAATAGCCCCAACCACCACTCGTCCTCCAGGTCATGTGACACACGTGTCAGTTGAGGTAGGGGCGGGGGGCTATCAAGATATCACATAGCTAATTCAGTTTAGCTTAGCTAATTTAATATAGCTTAGGCTTTTACCAATATCACAATATATAAAAATTAGCTGAATTCCAAATAATAATAGTAAAATTAAATTAAAAAATTAAAAAATACAAATATTAAAATACAGAAAAATACAAAAACACTTAAAAAAAATATTATTATAAAATTAAAACATATAGTGTTTTATATGTTACAAACATAATTACTTACCTACAATAACGCACCGACCTGATAGTCTGTTTCAGGTCGGGAAAAATATGATCCTGGTTGAAGAGAGGCCGTGAGGGGGGGGGGGGTGGCTCTGCTTTGACTAGGGCCTGGCAGACTCTGGCAAATCCTGGCAGACTCTGGCAAATCCTGGCAGACTGTGGTCCCAAGTGCTCTCCCCTTCCTAATTGTTTTTGTTACTAACACTGGATTTATTTCCTATGTCACAACACTTTGAAACGATAAAACCTACCCCAGGGTTGCTCCCGGGTGATTAGGGACTCACCCACACACTACACACGAGATTAAATAGCACACTCGTACACAACATAACAACACGTTAGTCAGACATCACGACACTTACACTCACTCCAGCCGGGAGGCTGGAGGGGAGCCTCACTCCCCCGCCGACAACACAAACACGTAAAATTACATAATGATAGGCGACAAAACTAAGAACAGCTTGAATGTGGGCTCAGTGCCCCAGACTTACACTAACACGACCCCCGCCCGCGGACCCTATGATTAATCCAAGTGTCAGGTGGCAATTGTTCTTACAAACATCCGGTGAGTTATGGGAGCTTCGGTTCCTGGTCTCACGACACACGTGTCATTCCGGTGGCATATGAGGGTCAGTGGCGGCTTTCAAAAGTGCTTACTTTACCGTGAACAGTCGATAATTGTCCTGTTGCTCAGTTTTCGTGATCATGTGTAATACTCATCTGTATAGTACATGAACGATTACTTCACTTTTCTGAAGTCCTGCTTAAGTTCTACTTCCAGGATATTCCTCCGCCTCATGCTAAAAATTTTTCACTATAGGGACTACGAAGCACATCTGCGTGCAATTAGTTTAATAACGTTTTACATGAATACTGTTTATTACTAGGTGACCCAGCCCGTGACCTTTTTATTTTGTATTATCACGGGGCTAGAACAGTTACCATGTAAAAAAATTTTGGTTATCATACAAAGATATGTAGGTGTTAATGAAATGATATGAAATTAACTCACCATTGAAGCGACTGCGGTCCCATTTAATATTTTGCTATCCACTGAGCCACTAAGACCCCACTGGTAATCGCTCTATCCACTGAGCCACTGTGGCCCCACTTAATTAACTCAACATTGAAGCGAGACATTTAAAGTAAACAAAAATTACATTCCATTACCTTCATATGTCTATGCAATATTCTTTATGCATTAATACAAAATTTAGGAAAAAAAAAGTAATTAAAAATGAGTTTTTAGGGTAAAAGGTAATTATTGCGTAATCTGATCTTGCTGAAATTCGAACTTGACCTGTATTTGACCCTGGGGATTCGCTCTGCAAAATTTGAAGAACTTCTGTTGAGTTTCAAATGACTTAAAAGACGGACAGATAGACCGACAGAGACCGTCGGCTTATTATATAGGATTAGGCATTATCAATAAACTTATTTTGATATGTTTTTATTCATATTTAAATAAAAAATAAGATGATTTTATGTTGATATAAGTATAAAACCCGTGTAATACATATTAGATTTAGGAAACAATCAAACTCGTCATACATGGGGTAATTTTTTCCAAGATTTGGTTAAAAAGTTAGGTGTTGCAAAAAAAAATGGAAATTTATGGTGTGAGTAGTACTTGCTAATTTCTTATAACAACTGCTACTTTGGATCCTATGGAAAGGGTTTCAGTAGATTCGCGACCACAGGCGGCACAAGAAGCGACCAATTGAAAATTGTGTCCGTCTGTGTGTGTGTTACCAGCAGCCAATAGCATCACCCAGGTTAGGAACAAAACGAGTTTTCTTATGGGAGAGTTTGGAATAAGAAAAATTCCCGCTGCTAGATGCGCAGTGTTCTAAAGAGGTAATTTTAAATTAAGATTTTAAGCTACGTGAATAAAAAAAGAGAAAAATTATACCCTAGTTACGTAGTTACTTTGCCTATGATTATTGCAATCGTCATGTTTTTTAACGTAGGAAATAGAGAAAATCCGGTATAGGCTGTTCACGGTAAAACAAATACTTCAGAAAGCCCTGCTTAACTTCTACTTGTATACACGTTGTGTGTTCTTCCGCCTTTTGTAAAATTTACATTGCCAGGGACCTCGTCACTTTATTCATGCGTCGGTCAAGCAAAACTGTGAAATTGTTAGAAAAGTAAATATTGTACAAATCTACTCATCTTCACACTTCGATGCATTAAAAAAAACAAACAGAAAGCGAGAGAAATAATTAAGTTATCCCAAATGGTTACCTAACATATTTTATTCGACTTTAAGATATAGAACTACTTACCCCTCCATCGTTACCAACTTTACTGGCCACACGTCAACCTATAGAACTACTTACCCCTCCATCGTTACCAACTTTACTGGCCACACGTCAACCTATAGAACTACTTACCCCTCCGTCGTTACCAACTTTACTGGCCACACGTCAACCTATAGAACTACTTACCCCTCCATCGTTACCAACTTTACTGGCCACACGTCAACCTATAGAACTACTTACCCCTCCATCGTTACCAACTTTACTGGCCACACGTCAACCTATAGAACTACTTACCCCTCCGTCGTTACCAACTTTACTGGCCACACGTCAACCTATAGAACTACTTACCCCTCCATCGTTACCAACTTTACTGGCCACACGTCAACCTATAGAACTACTTACCCCTCCATCGTTACCAACTTTACTGGCCACACGTCAACCTATAGAACTACTTACCCCTCCATCGTTACCAACTTTACTGGCCACACGTCAACCTATAGAACTACTTACCCCTCCATCGTTACCAACTTTACTGGCCACACGTCAACCTGGCTGCCTGTTAAAATATATGTAGGTAGGGGCCAGTGACACTTCAATAAGATTGATTTCAAAAGTGCTCACTTTATCGTGGCAGTCTTTACACAGGCGAAACTAGCACTTACCAAATGGTGAAAAATTTTAGTTGCCAAACTAAAAGCATCGAGCTTGCCAACCTGTAGTAGAATAAACCTTACCCAGAATAAGGCGCTACCTGTATTGGAGCTGGCTTCTGAGCTTGTACAGCACCGACCGTGGGTTCACCTACTCTGCAACATTTCAGATGTGAACGATTAAACACGGGGTAGTACGTTAAGTGTTTAGTTCCAAGCATGGAGCTTGCCAACCTGTAGTAGAATAAACCTTACCCAGAATAAGGCGCTACCTGTATTGGAGCTGGCTTCTGAGCTTGTACAGCACCGACCGTGGGTTCACCTACTCTGCAACATTTCAGATGTGAACGATTAAACGCGGGGTAGTACGTTAAGTGTTTAGTTCCGTTTGCAAGTCGGTAGGTTGCCTGTGGGCCATGTCTTGTATAGGCTGTTCACGGTAAAGTGAGCACTTCTGAAGCCCTAGTTACTTTTTTATTTCAACCATTTTTATCCTTAAGGAAGCATGGGACAAAAATCAACACCAAGTACGTAAATTGATGTTTACTGGTTTTTGAAAGCCAACATAGAAAAAAGTAAAAATGGCAATCCTAGATAATAGGTTTTGCCAACTTAACGACCAAGTATTTTGCAGTATTACTGTATCAATTTCGCATAGTGTCTTGCGCCACGAAAAAAAAACACAAAAATTGACGGCGTCAGAAATATCTCCGCAGAATAATGTCACTCAGGTAAAATATTTGCTCTCGTAGTTAGTAAAAACTATTCTGTATGGTTGCCCTTTCTTTGTTTTTTCTATTGGCTTCCATAAAATTTGTAAAATACGATAAACCTCAATGGCATTAATTTATGTCCCGCGCCCTCTTAAAGTATATTTTAAAATACACATTGCCATGCAAGCAATAAACACAGCGTGTATATTCCACCGCATTCGGAAGTTAAAGTCTAAGGACTATTATTCCGAATGAGAGGGCTTTCAAAAGTTCTCACTTTACCGTGAACAGCCTATACCAGTGGCCAGGTAGTGGTGGAAGACAGCTGGCGCGCCGCCGAGTGTTCCTCCTCGAGATGATAAGGTAGTGCGATGCCCGTGGGAAGGATGAGGTTCGTTAACTGCTGAAAACGTGGGAGGACTGTGTTACCAATGCCCGCCCGCACGCGGGGTCTTTTCTTCTAATGCGATGGGGGGCCGTAAAAGAGGGGCGGGGGTAGAGAGGTTAGTGAGTGAAGAGATTTCGGCGGCTCTTAAGGCCACGGTCCTTCATTTCTACAGCTTTTGCGAAAATTAATTTTTTTGTACCCAAACGGGAGCAGATATTGTAGAATCCTCTTATAATTTTGTTACAAATTCCTTTTATTACGTAGTCTTAATTTTTTCAACACAAAAAAAAAAACTATATAATTTTAACTAATAATTTTAATAAACAAAATTTTCGTTAGTAAATTAATCGGATAAAAGTATACAATTTTTTTTTGTGTTGGAAAAATGAGACTACATAATAAAAACAATTTGTAACAAAATTTTTAGAAGATTTTACAATATCGGCTCCCGTTTGGGTACAAAAAATTAATTCTCGGAAAATCTGTAGAAATTAAGGATCGTGGCCTTAACATCGAGGTCTTGAGGGCCGATGAGGGTGAAATGAGGTGAGAATGGAGCGGCGCTGGAATGCGTGGGCGGGGGATGCGGGGGATCGAGGTAAACCGCCGCACAGCGGCATCGTCCGCCACGATTCCCACTTGCGAGAGTCCGGTGACCCGGCTGGGGATTGAGCTATTGAGTATAGCCACTACACCACCGCGGTCCCGGTGGAGGGGGGGGGGGGACGAGAAAGATTCGCAAGGGATGTAATTCCTCTCGCTCCCACCCAGCCTCTCATGTAGACATGAAACTGCCCTGTGAGTGTTTTAAAACTGAAGCGAAACAATAACAGAAATGTTTTTAATTGCTGATTTCAAATAGTGATGAGACAGTGTCCCGTACCACATCACGAATTGAAGGTCTAGGCCTCATCCGCCTTCCTCTTAAGCTAACGGTTGTTCACAATAAAGTGAGCACTTTTGAAATCAACCTCATAAAAAAAGTAACTATCCCTACCTGCACATATTTTAACTGGTGAACTTAGTGACATTCGCCCAGTAAAGTTGGTAACTATGCTATAATGTGGAATAAAAAGTGTCAGGCAACTATTTGTGATAACTGAAATAATTTCTTTCACTTTCGGTTTTTTTTTTAAATGCATAGAAGTGTAAAAATGAGCAGATTTACAAAACATTTTCTTTTATGATAATTTCACAGTTGCACTTGACCGACGCATGAATAAAGTGACGAGGCCCATGGCAATGTTACTTTTGCATAACGTGGAATAATACGCAATGTGCATACAAGTAGGTCATCAGCAGGGCTTTCAAAAGTGCTCATTTTACCGTGAACAGCCAGATGTTCCTTCAATGAAGTGAAACGAAGTAGACCGTGGTATAATCCATTCATGGTTACTTCAGCCTTTTTCTGAAGCCCTGCTAAAGTTCTACTTCCAGGATATTCCTCCGCCTCGTGTAAACTAAGCTTATTTCAGCTTGGAGAATTAAACCAGAGGACGACGCACCGCATTCGTGCGCACTCAATTGTATAGACTGTTCACGGTAAAGTGAGCACTTTTGAGAGGCCTCGCTTTTGGAATAATTGTAAATAAATAAATAAATTTTATTTCATCTTTAGACATTAACTTCCGAGTGCGGTGGGATATACACACTGTGTTTATTACTTACATGTCAATATTTACTTAAAAAGGTGGTCAAATGGTAAAATATGACTGAAAGAAAAGTAAGTAACTAGGGCTGCAAAAGGTTCACGTTATCGTGAACACTATATAACAGTATTTTGCATAAGAACTATTTCTCACTAGGCGCTACCAACATACCTATTTTCTCCCTGTTTTTATTCAAATTATTTATAAATGAAGGATTATAATTTATAGCTAAAATATGAATAACATTTCAATTTAACAATTAAAAAAAGTAACATTTATGAACAAAAGTATAATACCCTTGTGATACAGGATGCATATAGGAAATAAATAAACACGTCATACATAGGGATATTTTTCAAAGATTTGGTTCAAAAAGGCCGAAGAAACCGTGAATAGACTATAAGGTTAATTATGCCCAGGTTTGGGAACGAAACGAGATTTATGGGGAGTTTGGCGTAGGGAAAATTTCTGCCGCTAGGTGCACTGGTGTTTACAAAGAGGTCGCTTTTAAGATGGTGGTTGATGGAGAAAATATATTTATTTGTGAGTGAAATTTAGTGTTTGTCTCGAATTGTTGTATACATTTGCCCAAGCAAAAATTTTTAAGCATTATCTTTATTCCGTAATTACTATCTACGCCTTCCACTGGTGTTTACAAGATCAAACAGTAAAAATACAACTGCAATTGGCATTGGGCGTTCATAAGCAAGCTTAAATCAATGGGAAAACGTTACCAATTTAATTGCGAAAAAAAAATACAGCTGTCATAAAAAGGAACTTTGTGGTTTTTCTACTTTCGCTTAGCGAAACTGCGCAGGGCATCTCTAAAAATTATGTTTTTAGCTACTTCGCTGTTATATTTTTCGATTCAGTTGTGATATTTAAATTAAGTAATTGTGTAAGCCTACTTTTTGCCATGTATAATTTACGACAGAATAGTTAGCAACATGTGAATGAATTTCGTTATATTTTCACTCCAGCACGAAGAACAGAATATTTTCTTTGCGTAGGGTTTAACACAATACAACACTGAAGATTTTACGCAGCTAAATTTGTTCTTTTAAATTACAATCATCCCATTTACTTACATACAAAACGGAAAAATCCGGTACACATACCACGCTAGTGCTACCTGGCGGTAGTTCCAAAACTAAAAGTATTGGGCTTCGCAACCTTCGTTAGAATAAACCTTATCCAAGGATAATAATTTAAAATAACTGATTTGTCCATTTTTTCCCCTTCTAACAAATGGTTTCAGATCAAAAGGGATGCCGTCTTTATTGATATTAAAGGGTTAAATTGATTGACAGGGTTGAATTGATTGAAAGGGTTAATTAAATAGATTGAAAGGGCTAATAAAAGTGGCGATTCAAAGGCTTAAATTTAACCGAAAGGGTTAAATTTAACGAAAGGGTTAAATGGATTGAAAGGGTTAATTTTTAATCGGATCAAATTTTTTTCTTGATTTTATTTTCTTTCTTTGTTTTTGGGTGGGGGTATCAGGAGCTCTGTACGATTGTGATGGTGTGGTGTCCTGAAGACGACTGACCAGAGTGGTGGGTTGCAATGTATTATATAGATGTAGCATTGAGTGCAAGAGTGGGCTAAGGCTAATTTTTTTTATATTTTTTTCTAATTTTGAGGTGTTTGGAAGGATGTTGGTGGTAGATGGGCGATCTTTACGAATATATTTAACACACGAGAGAAATTCAGTGTGTTAAGACGATTTCTAAGATTGGCCTAAGTGTAAATGTTATGTTTTTGGTGGGATATTGCTCATAGATAGACGACTTTGAAAGATGCTATTTACGTGTTACACAATCTGTTTTCGGAATGCAATTAAACGTTAGAGAATTTCAGAGTGTTCTATGTATGAATAAATTATACACATCGAATCGGAAATTTCAAACGACTACATTAATAATAAGTGGCATTACGTGAGTCTTAAACGTAACGTGAGTCTCGAGCTTAGAAATATAATTTACATGAGCGAGAATTTTAACTACGTGAATAACGTCTGATGTCGACAAGTACAAACTCACTAAACGAAACCCCACTATGAAATTACATAAGACAGAGTCTTCAAATGAGTTCTACAGGGGAGATAAGTGACAACTCAGTAAACGAAATCCAGCTAGTCAGTATGAATAAATAACATATTAACAAGTTTACACGATTCAGCTTGGAGAATGATATCTTACGATTTAAACCAGACAAAATCACATAACTTAAATATTAAAATTAGTCCATTCGAAGTATGAATGAGTAGCACTTACGTCGAGCAGTGAGTAGATACGTGTAGTGAGTCCTATAGGCAACTGTGTTTAAATTATGGTAAATGTTTATGAAATTCACTGCACTTGTTAACACAAACAGTATTTTATTAGACCAAACACAGAAATCAATTACTTATCACAAATGCAGTATATCGATCTGAAAAAAAATAAATTTACACACAAAATTTATATATTTTTTCTAATAAAATACTACGTAAATGGCAGCTATCACTAGAGATGAAGGCAGGTCAGAATCTTGTAAATATGTTGGTATTTTACATAACTTGAATTTTATTTATATTTATTTGCTAGTTAAAATCATTATGTTTTTCTCCTTCTCCAGACATCATCGTGTTTTATCTTGAACAGGAACTCTTGTAATCTGTGTATAAGTGGAATTAAATATTTCTAAAAATGTTTGCTGGACTGTGTTTGCCGGTATCTGTTGGGTGCAGTCATCGATTGTAGGTAAGTACGGACAGAGGTCTTCACTACCTGCCTCTGTGAAGGTATACGGGGGGGGGGGGGGGTTGCTGCTCTCAATAGATTCCTGTGGGGTGTCACTAAAGTTGGCCAGCATACCGGTGTGTCCTACTCCAACTCTTGGGCGGACCAAGGTCTTCTCAAGGTACTAACCTGTTGCCTCATTCCTTTGCAAAACTTCATTCATTCATTCAGCTGTGTTTATTTTCTCCATATTTTTTTAAAATTTCCCCTTACCCCTTCGAAGTCTATGCAAGTATTGTAAGTTAAGAAAAGTACATTTTCTTCTTCGTGAAAGCAAGAAAAATTTATCCTGAATTTTTTCAAATACAAGTTATCAGCTTACCAATACTGATAGACACCTATTCATTTCTTTTCACTACTATTAAACCATCACTCATTTGACATAAGATATTATTGAAAAAAAAGTTAGTGACATAAGGTATAAAAAAGTAATAACTCACACAATTCATTTTTTTTTACATTTTATTATAAAATATTCTTTTTTCAAAAATTCTCCTTAAACCTACATATTTACAATGTCACAAAAAAATGAATTTACAACACAAAATTCATTATTCGAAGTAAAAGTCATCAAACAATCACTTTTTACACATATTAAAACACATTTTCTCATTTGTATACAAAAAAGCTACAACAACTAATTATAACAAGCATTGAGTTTACAAATTTTTCTCTTTTTTCAAAAAATACATTATTTTCCATTAAATCGTTATTTATACACATACTGAAACACAATTTAAGAGAATTTACGTACACCATACAATATTCTAAATTATAAAAAAAATTTTTTTTACAATAGCAAGTCATTTTTTTTTCTACAAAAAACTAGATATTTCATAAATAACATTGTAACAACAATCAACTTACAAACTAAAATCGACTTCATCAATAACATTTTCTTTTCATATGGAACTTAACACTACAACTACTGTTACTAAAACTACTATTACTATTGCTATACTACTGTTACTACAACTACTGTTACAAAAGTGTTCCACATATATTAAAATATTTAAAAATGTTTACAAGAAAATTAATTACTACATTATTTAAAAATATAATATATATGTGGGTTCTTTTCCTAATTATTTACAATATTTCTTAAGACACATTCGGGAGGTGTGTTCGTAGACATGCACAGAGGGCCATTCATTTGTCACATCCAGGTAATTCTCACCCACACACACCAAGTGACTGAGGCAAAACACTCATTAGCACGCAGTTTCCACTGGGAATTTGATTTTCTTCTTTGACAAGGGAACAATTTATTGAAGATAGTAGTAATCATGTTAGGCAAACAGGTAGCAGCAGCGTTGAATTTTAATGCAATAGAAATGATGAAATTAGCTATATATATTTATAGTTGGTGTAATCAGCTGTGATGGTGATTCAACAGGTGTTTTACATATTTTTACATATTTGTAGTTGGTATAGTCAGCTGCGATGATGATTCTAGTTGACTGCGATGATGATTATAGCCAGCTGCGATGGTGATTCTAGTTAGCTGCAATGATGATTATAGCCAGCTGCGATGATGATTGTAGCCAGCTGCGATGACTGTGGAACAGGAGGTGCGTGTGATATTGGCAGATGTGTGTCCTTGGCGTTGTGGGGTGCTGGGAGGTCTATAAATGTAATGTGGTGTTGAAACTGTTGTAGGGTGGAAAATAAAAAAAATACTCAGGTATTCGATATTGCCTCCAAGGTAAGGTTGATATTCCATCTGCCTCAATGTACAGCTTATCATCCATACCTGACAACACAACATTTGTGACACGTTTGGTGTAGACTATATGAGCACCCAAAAGGAACTAATATTGGGTCCCCATTTCCCTTGTGCAATTTTCGAGGCAATCTCGATAATCCTTGTACCTGAGTGATTGCAACACGTTGGGTTTTACACCCTTCGCCTTATGAATACATTGCTCATTTGCAACAACATATGCACAAATCTTAGGACCCAAACCCACAAAGTGTGTGATTATGCGCCCAGCATATTCATCTTTCATCACCCCAGTATGGACTTTGTTCCTGTGAGGGAATCCTTACGGATTATCGAGTGCATAGTTTGATGTATCAAACCACAATTTTAAATCTGGGGTAATTAATATATATGTCATCACAAGCAATAGAGTATAACAAGGAATCAGTGTCACAATACAGGAGGTGCAAAGTCGATGGAAGAAATTTTGTACACATGTACTGATAGTGAAATTCATAGAGTGTTAATTCTGAAAGGTCGAGAATGGCAACACCAGTGTACAAAGGTTTGTTGAATTCAACAGAACTCTTTGACATTTCGATGAAGACTAAGTCTTCATCGATGATCTGCTGCACCTGGAATGTCGGATGTCCTATCAGCTTTGCAGCCCCATAGATCATGTCATACCTCGAAACGACTCTGATGTCCCTTTCCCGGCGGACATTCTGCAATGTTTTTCCATAAACTGAATTATTCATTAACTCGAAAAATGATTTTTTCGAATGCGTTCACAGCCTGGGCACGTTTCTCAATGTTGAAGTCGATGTACAGAGCCATCCATGTCTACTGCTCAAAGCGGAAAATGCGATGAACAGAGTCAAGTTTGGCCCCATTCATCAAGTACTGCCACAGTGTTTCCCCGTGTATAACATATTTATTCCAAGTTTCTCATGCGAGCCATTCGGGGGTATGTCATTTCCTGGCACCAAAGGCAGATCAGATAGTTTACCATGACACTCCTCTGGAAATGACAGATCAACTTCCACGGAAAAACAAGTGTCACCATCATTCACTGTGTTTGCAAAATCCCATGAAGAGAACACATTGGTCTTAACTCACTCGAAATTACCAATCGAAAGCTTGGACCACATTGTCTGACTATACAGCCCGTTGATGTCGAAATAGCATATATATCTCGATGCCACACTGGGGTCATAGTCCTCACCCATGTAAATATTGTTGGCTTGAGCACACCTTCTTGAAACCTAGGTAATGCTGCCCCTAACCCCACATTCTACAAAAAGATACATGACAGGATCAGTCAACAGCTCTAGTCGCGTACATGTCATTCACAATAAAGCGTCCCATGAAAGAGACGGAGCTGTGACATACATGGCAGGGTCAAGAATGTAATGAGCCAAACATACGGTCCTAAAGTTCTCAAAAACAACTGCCAGCAAAAAAGTGTCCACACGTAAGTAATGAATGGCACACTGCAGCAAGTTTATGCAATTGAACGCATCCCATGTGGCTTGGGCATGAGTGTAATCCTCATCGCTAATGCCTTCGCCACTCATCACATTCTGAAATGCATTCTTTGGTGTGAGTGACTTGCACATCAGACTGTCTTGCGACTTAATAATGTCAGAAGGAAAAACTCCCTTCCGTTTTGCCAATTCGAACTGGGTGTTGTCTGGAAACATCAAGTGGGGGATACTCATTTGTGCAGGTAGCAAATTATCTACCAAAGTTCGCAGAGAGGCACTCATGAATTGGAATGAATCAATAAATCTTAGCTTGAAATATTGTGCCTTTCCATTGCAATCTGTCCCATTGGGAATCTGTTTTATGATACATTTGTATTTTTTAAGGGCCATTCCAATCACTTGGTTTTATTCCAGGATTTTCAATTGCCACGGTTCCATCATGTAATGTTATGTGACGTTTATCCAAGAGCTTTATGAGGAAGTGAGCATCAAAATTCTGCAGGTTATGGGCAATAACGACAAGTTATCTTTTGGGCAGTCTGAAATTCAAGTTGCACTTATTATGTCCGTGGCCTCTGATTTTGCCCATCAGGTGGTCATGATCGACCACAATATCATCTGTGCCGAGCAGTTCTTTACAAATGTCACAACGTTTCGGAGCCACCAACCTAGCTTCATCAGCAAGGGTTATTGGCTTCATCGGAACAATCACACTGTAGATTCCTGCAACCCATTTTGTAAGTTAATATAATTTATTTACTAATTTGTACATACAATCAACACCCACAAACTCGAAATATTGAGACAAACTTGGATTGTATGAACAGACCAACAACATGTTACAAGCATATAGAACATGTTGGTTGATGGTAGTTGTATTACTAGTTTCATCATTAGGCAAGCAAGTGGACATGGGTTTCAGGCAACTTTCTACATCGGAATAGGCGACGAAACCCATTGTCTTCTGTTTGCTGTAATCTTTAAATTTCAAGTACTTGTTCCCAGTGGTAAAAGTACTGCGAACAGCCTTTTGTTGCTGGAAAAGATTACTGTGACTAGCAGTTTCTCCTCACTAACAAAGCACTGGAGACAACGCTCGCAAATACGTTTTTTTGTTTTTCTTCATATTCAGCTGACTACCAACCAGCTGTGACAAATTTCTAATGCATACGAAATCCAAATGAGCAGCATTTCCACTCATGCGAATCGCCAAAATATTCACATGTTTGTCATGGAGTACAGGACAAATACGAATGGGTACTACAACTCCACACTTTTCGCAAGTTTCGTCAATTATATTGCTATCTTTGTCTACCACACAGTAGACATTGATATAAATTGAATTGTTCTCCTCAAACTTGCAAATATCATGTAAGACTACAGGTGTCTACAGACCTCCGATATTCAAAACCTGGTGAGGATTTGGATATGAAGTAATTCTCTCAACATGTCATGTGGCAGGAAACAAAGATGCTATGTCGGCATAGTGGAAACACAGTCCCTCCGGGTAGTCTACATCGACAGAAGCAAGACAATTGGAAATAAACTTGGGCAGTTTAGTGTGAGCAGCACCGATGGTGAACGGCGTGATATTGACTAACATAGACGTCCATCTAAGTCAACATTTGCAAACTCCAGCCAGAACCACGTGCACTAAACTCAAGTCTGTTTGAGAGATAAGGAACGATATCCTCGTCAAATATCAAACCCACATCGGATGAATGGAGGACAGGGAGTGCTTTACTTTTAAAAGAAAAAGTCTCTGCAATGCCTTCTTCCGCCATGAGGGATTTCAAGTATTTACCCACTGCAGAAGCGGATAATCTAAGTGTCTGGTGTGATGTCATTAATAAGCTTGATAAAGGGACTTAACACCTCTCAAAGAAATGAGAAAAATCCGCATCAGACTCTAATTGATCATCATGTATCCACACGTCATTTAGTCTTCTCACGAATGCAGTATTCAAAAGCTGGTATGTCAGATCTGGCAAAGCTTCCACTGAGGCTTGGGAATCGGAAAAAGAATTATTTTCCAGCTCCCGTGGCGAAAAATCTCTAATCGACTCAAAGTCGGTTGTGAAACAGTTGGAGCACTTTCTGAATCACAAGAATCTTCCGAATCTGATAGAAATAAGTCTTCATTCAAAAGATCAACCTTTTCATGTTTGGGAAAGCCGATACATTTTGACCTTTTGGTTTTGACAATCTCTCTGTAAGCGAATCCGTGCTTGAATGACTTAAGTAGAGATTGTCCTCCAAAAGATTAACTTGTGTCCGCTTCTGCGAAAGGACACTGTCCTGACAGCTTGTTTGTCTTTCCGCCTACGATTCCGAATTGGAATCGCTTATGTAAAGATCTTCAAGCAAGATGTCAATACAGGATTGCTTACGTTCACTCATTTTGACCCTAACTAAAAAATGTCTCTAGTTTCCCCGATATAAAAGTATAAAAACCATAATAAATACACAGAAGTGTCCCCTCATTCTGAAAAAAGAAAAACAACTCTTAATAACTTACTTACTTACACACACACACACACACACACACACACACACATACACAATTTAAGTGAAAAATAATTTTATTATTGACATCCTAGACAAAAATGATTTTTTTTCTTCTTCATTTAAAACAGTTTGTGTTTGTTGGGGAAAGACAGAAACGAGAACTTTGAGTAAAAAGGTAGCGAAGCCCGAACACTTTTAAACATGGGTGAGAGTCGGGTATATAGCAAGCGGGGAGAAACACAATAGATGGGCCAGGGTCTTGCCCGCCCCGATGGGCCGCATGGAGACGAAAAGAGCCATTAACTAATGCAGGGTGGTGACAACAAGAAATGTCCTTAAACATTCACCCTTAAACATCCTTAAAATACTTAACAAATATTCTGAAATGTGAAACAATTTTTAAAGAAAGTTCATTCAGGTTTAATGACTTTTTAATTGATTTGTAATGATTTAAAAGAATAATAATTCTTGTGTAATGATTTTCAAAGATAAACCATTCAGGTCTAACGATTTTCAAAAGAAAAAATATTCAGATTGATAAAAATTTCTTTCAAGTCTTAACAATTTTATTAAAAGTTTAACGAAATTCATACAATTTACTCAAAGTTTAAAGAAAATGCAAAAAAAAAAAAAAAAAAAGATATGAAATACCAAAAACCATAAATTTTTATATTCACTTACTTAAACTCTTGTAGCGAAGATGTTGGTACATGTCTTTGCAAAGTTTGAAAGTGAGTCTGTCTTTAGTTTAGTTCGGATTCTGTGCTTTAAAAGATAAATATAGTGGTTTCAATGAACGAGGTTATCGATGTCCACCAGTATTCGCCATTTTACAACGCAAAGTTTATGTCACTACGCAAATGCGAGACCGTCCCTCTCAGTGGCAAAGTAGCAGAGTTAGTAGGACGCCAGCCAAAAGAAACAAGAGAATGTGTTGCGTTCTGGGGTGGCGGTTCGATACCAATCACTACCAAAATTTCCTTCAATGTACATATAATAATTTCGTTTTGCGACAAAATAATTGTATACCTAATTTATTTCAAACCGTAATTCACAGTTTTCAATCCTTGTGCTTTTTATCAATCGACAATAAATATCTGATTTTCTACTGATTGTATTAGTGGAGTTCATTTAACTGAAGAAATTAGCAGTTTTCTTTTTCTACTGATTCCGGAAGGAGCAATTTCAACTGACAATCAGTAAAAAATAACTGATTCCAATTTAGAGTGCATTACCAACATACCTATTTTCTTCCTTATTATTATTTACATAATTATAAATAAAATATTATAATATGTAGACAGAATATTAGGAAACATCCAATTCAAACAAACATACCTTATGTCAAAAGAAGTATAAAACACTTGCGATACATGACAATATTTGGGAAACAACCAAACATGTCATAAATGGGTTAACCCGGAAATTCTATCGTATTCATCGCGGGTCCAGTCTCTGAGCAAGTAAGCGTGGCGAATTATCATGCACAGCTACCAAGGACCCATTAGTCGAGTTAGAGACTTGATAAACTAGCTAATTATTGCATTAAAAGTACACATTTTTGTGTATAGCATAGAACGTGGCCATCAGCCAATGTAAATAGCAAAACCTCTTCAGTTTTCACTTATTTGGTATAGGTGAACAAATACACAAATCTGGCTATTGTGTTTTTTTTTTTTTTGTGGAAGGCACAAGAATCACCAATCAGTTGCTCCTATCATTACGGACGCTGGTAGTCGCTTCAGTTATGACGACAAAAAAAATATTTTCATACATCTAACTTCAAACTGTTATAGCAATAAAACGCAAATTTTTGTTTGGAAAAAAGAATCACTTATAGCAAGCTGTAAATCACATAACTCACCATGCTAATATTAGATTAATAATAGGAGTGTAGCCCGCTATTTAAATAGCCTTGTATCTTGGTGTGGGGGAGGGGGAGGGGCTGAAATATCATTTATTACACTTCCATATACGAATATGCTTCCACTTTAATTTTTTGTTAGACGGGACTATACCAAACACTACTAATAATCGTGCCGTATTCAGGAATTACATAAGTGAAAAATGTTTGGAGGGCGTGAAAAAAAAAACGTAGTAGTTCTGACAGGGCAGTAATTATCGCAGCGGTAGTAAATACCTTGAGGGCAAAACTTGCTTTTAAATGCTGAGAAAAAATAAATTGGTTTTTTTTAATCGTAATTATCTAACACTTCCCGATGGCTCATTAGCAGTCGCTAGCTAGCAGGCATTAATTAGCACGCGCGGACAACGTGAGGCGCGGTCAGGGACGGCGTGTCCGTACGGGCGGTTATTGCTTGCGTCGCCGCCTGAGCCATGCTCACGCCGTGCCCAAGTGATGTTCGCCACACACCACACACACACGCGCGCGCGGCTGATAACTGCGGGTCGGGTGACCTCGCTGCTTCGATACCACAGTGCCTGCCTGACCCTACCGATTAAAACTTGTACACGCGAATAACACGTGCTCATCCATTGCAGGCTGTTGCCTTCGAAGGACACGGAGGGAAATTTTCCATACCTATAGCGTACAGGCTATTTATTCACAATGAAGTGAGCACTTTTGAAATCAACCTTAGAAAAAAGTCACTGACCCTACCTGCATGTATTTTAACGCGTGCGATGAGTGACACGTGTCCAGTAAAGCTGGTAACGATGGAGGGGAAAGTAGTTCCACATATTAACGTAAAATAAAAATTGTCAGGTAACCATTTGTGATAAATTATTTCTCTTGCTTTCTGTTTTTTTTTTTTTTTTTTTTTTTACGCATCAAAGTGTAAAAACGGGCAAATTTTTACAATATTTATTTTTCTAATAATATTCACAATTTCACTTGACCGACGCATGAATAAAGTGGCGAGGCCCATGGCAATGTTAATTTTACATAATGCGGAGTGATACACAACATTCATACAAGCAGAACTTAAGCAGGGCTTCCAGAAGTGCTCATTTTACCGTGAACAGCCTATACTATAGTGTATTCACGATTTCTTCACACTTTTAGAACTAAACCTTTGAACAATCACACTGTATGCCGAGTTTGGTTGTTACCTAAATATGCCCGGCACCGCAAACATTTTATGCTTCTGTTAGTACAAAAACACTTCATTTCTGGTTAAGCTGAACTTTCACTTATATTTTATCTCTAGAATATAATTTTTCATCTATAGTTAATATGAATAAAAGCAGAGAGAAAATAGGTGTGTTGGTAATGCCTACAAAGAAATAGTTCTTGTGCATGTTGTTCACTTGTGCACAGGTTCAACTTGTTGTTCACGCAGGTACCTAACCTCAACTTAATTAAAAAAATACTAGATGACTTTTCCAAAAATCTTGCCACTAGCGTTTTTTGTCTACATTAGTCCATACATGCTGTGGTTCAATTTTGGGCATGTTTGGGCTAGTATAGGCTATTCACTCTAAAGTGAGCACTTTCGGACGCCTATTCATTCGGAATAATATTCACAAAATACACTTCATTCTAGCCTTAGGCGTTAACTTTCGAGTGCGGTGGAATTTACACACCAGCTTTATTACTTAAATCGCAATACTAACTTAAAAATGTGGCTAAAGGATAAAAAAATATCTCTGAAAGTAAACAGCAACTAGGGCCTCAAAAGTGCTCACTTTGCCGTGAACAGCACTGGCATGCAGGTTCTCAGTCTAGTGGCCAGTTAATTAATAAAGCAGTTCTAATACTTTGTATACCCCATTCACGATTACTTCCAACTTTTCTGAAGTCCTGCTAAAGTCTTACTTCCTGAATATTCCTCCGCCCCAAGCAAACGAAGCTTAACGGAATCTACAAAGTTACACCAAAGGGACAGTGCACCGAATACGTGCGCACTCTGTGCAAATAACATTTTGCATAAGAACTATTTCTTACTAGGCATTACCAACACACCTATCTTCACACTGTTTTCATTCACATTAAATTTAAATGAAATATTGTAATTGATTGATAAAATATAAGTTTAAGTTCAATTCAATACAAAATAGGTTTTTTTTTTATGTTAACGCGAGTATAAAACGCTCATTATACATGGCATATTTATGAAAAAACCATACATGTCATATATGGAGTGATTTTTCAAAGGTTTGATTCAAAAAGTGTGAAGATACCGCGAATACACTACATATTGCAAGTGTATTGTTTAAATGTATATGCAATAGAAAACATAACATGACTCATAACTATTGGCGTGAAAATGTTAAGCAAAAGCAACATTTCTTGTTAATTTCAAAATTATTAAAATTAGATCCGTTAATATAGTCTGGTCACGGTTTCAAATCAAACTTTTGAACAATTACCTCCTGTATGAGGTGTTATTTCCAAAATATGTCATGTATCACAAACGTGTTATACTTCTGTTAGAGCAAAAGTACGTTATTTTAAGTCAAATTGAACTTTCACTTTATTTTATCTAAAAATTAGTATATTATATTGAGTTTATAATTAACATTAATATCATTATACAGAGTGCTCACGAATTCGGTGCACTGTCCCTTTGGTGTAATTTACGAGACATTGTTAAGCTTCGTTTGCTTGGGGCGGAGTAATATCCCTGAAGTAGAACTTTAGCAGGACTTCAGAAAAGTTGGAAGTAATCGTGAATCGACTATAAATATAAATCGTGTAGAGTCCATAGTTACGTACAAGATGACACCCCTATGCTACTAATGGAGGGATATGACAACTCATAAACTTAACACCTTAGTTCAACAGAACGCCAAATTATATTTATTTTTATTATCAAGTAGGACGTATTTGAACGGAAGGTTTCTAAAATTTATAAATACAAATCAAATGCAATATTTAAATAGGTCTTTACCATGAATTATCTCAAATTAACTTGATTTCGAACACAATGAGAATGGCGCATCAATATTAAGTCTTTGTAACATATCATACAAAAGATAGCACGTACACAGTCCGACCAAATGCAGAGTGAGATCCAACAATTATGGTTCGCAAAATGACCCGTAGAGCGCAGCAGTGGATATGGCGAGCGAGAATAAATATCAAAATTGTATATATATATATATATATATATATATATATATATATATATATATATATATATATATATATATATATATATATATATATATAAAGTAGCACATAATTAAAACGGTACTATAACAAATTCCGCGAAACAAAATCTTTGCGAAAAGTTCAAAATTACAGTAGTATACTTATGTGGAAATATTATTTCGTGGTAAATATTTCAGTAACCTTTAAAGCTAGTGAGGAAATCACTTGGGTTCAGCGTTTTATGTGCAAAGGCACTGCTCCGCAATTCAATTTTTTGTTTGATTTGGGGGGGGGGGGGGGGGGTTGATTTTTACTTCAGTGAACTCGAGACTTTTGGAGAATCGTGTTTTCCAACAAAGTGACAGATATCCGGTTGCGGAAATACGTACTAGTCTATAGGTTATAAACAAACTGCAGTGCTATGTGTCCCCAATCTGTGCTTGGCGTGAAATTGAGGTACCAATAGCGACACGAAAATTTGCGCTGCATAGAAAACTTGGGTTTTGACAGTCTGTGTATCTCAACCGTCTGTAGTCTTCGTGTTTTTTGTAACCAGTGCTTTCCACATGAATTAGGTATCTACATAGCTTCGTTGTTTTAATCTATACGTGGGAACAATTAGTCTCATCAATCACTATGCGCTATTACCCTCCAAGAAGGAAAATCACTTTCTCAGAAAAACGTTTCACAAGAAGAGTGATTCCCTGGTGACCACACTCCCCTCCCTTTTTACACAATTGATTGGGGGCCGTAGTGGCTGAGCGGTTAGCCTGCTCGCCTCCCACCGAGACGAACCCGGGTTCAATCCCCGGCCGGGGTCACCAGGTTTCCGCAAGTGGGAATCGTGCCGGATGATGCCGTCGGTCGGCGGGTTTTCTCGGAGATCTCCCGTTTCCCCCGCCCCTTCATTCCGGCGCCGCCCCATATTCACTTCAATCGCCCTCGTCGACTCTAAAGACCTCGCTGTTAAGGGACGCCCAAATCTCATCACTCACTGTTCACTCGCCCAATTGATTCGCACACTGTTGCTCTAGTTTCAGCCCAGTTTGTGTACACCGTTGGTTTAGTGGTGGTACTGTGCGACAAAACCACTGGCGGGCTTACACAAGTAGCCCAGTTATGGTTAACCGCCCGCAAAAATACATCTGGCGTGTCATCTATGGCAAGTTGGTGGAATGTGGATGGCTACGAGACTGATGGTCGAGAGAAGGTATGCCACTCACTAACTACCCACAGAAGGGCACGCCAGCAGCATAGCAGCACGTAACTGGTCCACCACTGACAGCAAGCCCTTAGTGTTTCGACCCCAGTGTGCTCCGCTGGTGGCCCAGGCGTGGCCCGAGTATGGCTAGTAGGTGTTGCCCTTTCAGGTCCGGCAATTGTGCCGGGTGGATTCCGGCTATCGGCCAGCTTCCAGCCGGCTATATGCCATTGATGGACCATTTAAGTTTTGCTACGTGGGATAGCTACAAGGGTAACATCCCTCTTCGCCGTAATATAACCATGAACAGCTTTATCTTGATCAATCACTAAAGATATACTTCCCTTGGTCTGTCACTATGCCGCTGAACGAGAACCACGCTTTATTAGTATCGGAAAGTACTTGCCGTAGGTTTGTGTAATGAGTTCCGATGATTAAATTTGTCATCAACCCTACACAGATAATCTGTATCCAACTATTACACTTCGAAAGTATCAATACTAAATTGCTACATGCCAGTCGTAAAGTCTAAGGTGTAAGACGCGTCATAACTTACATCTTTTCAGGATTAATTAATTAATCTTGTTATTTTCCCTCACGATCTGGGTGTATTTCTCGTTTGGACGATTCGGAAAGCTCATTGTACGAAAAGATCTTTGTCAAGCAAGGTAATCAGTACTATTACTTCGCTTATATATGATATAACATTGGCACGTACTTATTTTTATAAATGTGTTGAACACTGAACCGATTTCTAAAAAGCAGCTAAGTAAATATTTTTATAAACTTCCTACTTCAGTATATTTACGAAAACTAGAACAAATGCTTTCTTACATAGAAGAGTGAGTGAGGTGTTTTTTTTTTTGCACTTCGTGCTTTTTTACAGTTGGCTTATCTAAAAGCGAAATTTACCTAAATTGTAACGAGAAATATATTTCTGTAGCTAAATATTTTATAGTACTACAAAGGACATTCATTCTCCCTCATATAAAATCTAAATTGTATATGTCTATCATTTTTGGCACTAAGTTTTTTTTTTGGTGGTAGTTTTCATTAACTTCTGCATCCCCCCCCCCCCCTCCGACGTTTTGCTATCCCCAACATTGACTCAAGACTTGCCATTACAAATGTCAGTACCACGTGTTCGTACAATGCTGTACCGTTTGCGTACAGTTGGTTTTATAATAAACCGTGCTTTTACCATAACATTAATCTACATATATACATTTCACCGAACTTTGTCACATCTTATATGCGTTACAACTTAAAGGCGTTGGCCACGATTATTTTTTATTTTATTTTATAGTACCACAGTTGATTAATTATTGCTCAGTTAATTTTTTTGGATTTCGTGGTCTCACTATATTTTTTTATAGTACAAATAAAATAAAGTAATTTTACAAAGAATTTAACAAGGGAACTGGAAGGTCTTGTCTTAACTCATTTTAAAGTATTCTTAGCCAAAGTTATTTTAGGGAAATTCAGGGGCAGTTACAATAAAAAAATATGCAAACATTTCCTAATTTCCAACAATTAGGAATACCATTTCCAACAAACATGGTATTCTTTAACCATCAAATATATGTGTATAATATGCTCTCCTGCTTCATGTGGAAAATGTGTGTTATTCGTCACTGTTGAAACATCCAAATGGACTTAAATATGAAAATTTATGTTTTTGAAAACAATACAAGAGAAATACGAACGATTAGCATCTATTTTGTCATTAATTGAAGGAATGTGATATTTCCCTTTTACAAATAAAGAAGATAAAGTGTCGCCGAATGAAGCATTACCCAATTTCGTGTTTATATTTGACGATGTTTGGTGCGAACCACAGTGTGAAATACAATAATACTTTAGTTTTGGTAGACATTCAAATACTGATTGTTTTTATCTATTAAGTTACCCACATATACCAAAACATAATTTGCGTGTTAATGTAAATATGTTAATTGTGTTTAAAATTGACAAATTGAATTTGCAACATATTTACAATGATCATATTTTAGACGATATGACATTTACAAAGTTCAAATATATGTGTTTTTACTATTGGGAAAACAAGGACAGTTTTCTGGTAACTATACCACCTCTTCCTCTATATAAAGAAAGATATAGGTCTGGATTTGACAGTTTTTTACTTCCCAACGAAGTATAATGAGTATTTCAAAGTTCGGACATAGTGGTATTAAAGCAATTATTACAATACCTGTTTAACAATAAATAGCAATGGGGATTGTGATTTAAAAAGATATATATATATAACATAATGTGGTTATAGCTGTGAAAGGTACCAATGCAGTAAATAAACATAATGTGGAAGACTTAAACACCATTACACTAAACGTATTTAAATCGCAATCGACCAATATGATTGAAACTATTACAAAAGTGTCAGCTAATATTAATTATATTTCGGAAATATTGGCAAATGTGATGATTGCATTGCAAAATATAGAAACTAAAACAAACGAACATTTAGAACATTATAAAATGTAATTAATGAAATGGTAAGCGCTAAAATTATATAACAATTCGATACACAAATTGACAAAATGATGCAATACATAAGTGTTGAATTGATCAATAAAACATCAGGTTTATCTATGCAAACAGAATTCAAAAAGCATATTGGTGAAGTGAAATCTCGAATAAACTATTTTAGTAATGATTTGAGGGTTAAAATTGTAAGTAAATTAGACAAAATTTTATGTAAAGTGAATTGAAAAAGTGCAAACTATTCGACCTAATACACCCGCTAAAAAACCATCGACGTAATTCATATATAAATAGTTAAAAGTTAATGAAAACAAGGAAAGATGTCTCACTTTGTTTCAGAATTACACAATGTTGTATCTTCTGTAAAGGCGAAATATTTACAAGCTAAACATGCTCGAATGGAACGGGATGTTTTGAATGAAGAAATATTTAAACCTGTTACGAGTGGAATGGATACATTACATTCCATGCTAAATATGTTTGATGAAGCACTAGGGGAAATTAAATCGGAAGAACCTATAAAGAAGAAAAAGCTGTCTCAATTAACACAATATTATTTAGCTATTAAACAATCTTGCCTATTTGCGATATGGTATTTGGTGTATATCGTCATGGAAATATATGGCTTCTGGGAGATTCTGTAATTAAGTTGTTGCCTGAGAGTAGAATTCAAGTAGGTGATTACATAACTGATGTTAGTGAAGGATTTTTGAATTATTATTTTAAAAAGTTCGGAATGGTTATTCCTACATCGGTTTGGAGAAATATATGGATATTGTCTGTCGCACAAATGCAAATAAATGTTTAGATGATGATTAAAATCAGCTGAAACTACATTTATTAAGCAACATTGTCAGAAGTGGAATATTTATAGATGATGTTGGCGATTGGTTTTCTCCTGTATATTGGAACAATCGTAATGAATTGTTCGATAGATTAAAACTTTTGATCGTTTCGAGAGAGTCTGGGAATAATGCACATATGAACAAAATTGTTTCTATTATTGAAGAATTGACTGAAGACGGTTATACTAACCCATGAAGTTCAGTAAGATTGCTCAAGAGCTTCACTCTCCTGCAAGAATAAACTTTCCTAGAAAATGTGTTATTACTAAAGGCTTAAATGATCTTTTTCAAGCCAATTTGTGTGAAATGACATTGCTTTCGAAATACAATAAGGGATACAAGTATATTTTAACCATAATAGACATTTATTCGAATTGTGGTTGGGGCATACCTGTCAAGAACAAGACAGAAATACAGGTTAGCGATGCAATGATGATCGTTTTACAAGAAAGAACCCCAAATTCATTGCAAACCAACAAAGGAACCGAGTTCTTTAATACTTCTTTCCAGAAACTAATTACAGATTATGGTATCAATCATTATATAATGTATTCAGACCTTGAAGCCAGCGTTGTCTAGAGGTTTAACAAGAGCTTGAAACAGGTAATATACAATCATTTCACGTCAAAGGGAACACACAATTGGGTGGATGTTCTGCCTGAAATAGTCAAATGTTATAATTCCATATATCATAGAATGTTCAAAATGGTGCCTGAAGAAGTTATGGACAGTATATTGATGAAAACTGTGTATAATATTGTTAAAGTCATCGACAAGAGAAAACGAAAGTTTAAAGTTGATATCTATGTATGAGTGTATAAGCTGAAATCTGTGTTTGAAAAAAATACACAATAAAATGGTAATTGGTTGTATGAAATATTTAAAATTATTGCAGTTAGAAATTCGTTTCCCAGAGTGCATTAGCTAGAAACCTATGATGGAGAACCTATAAAATGTGGTTTTTACAAACACGCATTGCAGAAAGTTTCTTCTCCAAATGAATATTTGGTTGATAAAATCATTAAAAGGAAAAAAGATATGTCCTTGGTTCGCTGGAGAGGTTTCTCATAAGCACACGACTCATGGGTGAAGAATAAGGATATTAAAATATTGAAATACAATGCTTTGTAAATAGTTTTTATACAAAATATAAATATTTTATATAATTTTTGATGTGTTATTCATTTAATATATCCATATATATTGATGGTGAATGGATGTACAATTGTTGTGGAATCATTCTTATTGTTTAGGTGGTAATCTATTGCGATTAATATATAATGTAATCAACAGTTCGTCTGGTATCATTATGTGTTTAGAGAGCCGATGAGGGTGACATATGTGTGAGTATGTGTGGGAGGGGATATTTGTCAGGGTGATCTGGAGTAATTGTGAGTTGTAATTTTATTTTAGCTGGGCGTTTGTTTAATTTAGGTAAATTTTGTGTTCTATTCGGTGATCCCATAAATACGTGTTTGTATGTTCAATGTTACAAGTTTAAAGTGGAGATCAGTTACTTTGCTAAGGAAAACAGTTTCATCGCATGATTAAAATTGGTTTAACGATTTTGTTTCAAGTCTTTTGGTTAATGATTCGTACTTATTTCATTTGGCTATTTTAACGTAAATCATAGTGGATTAGAACATACCTGAGTGCTCCCGCTCCATCCACACCTCACTCGCTTAGCGGATCAGAAGTGGCATACATAGTCTCTCTCCATCCACATGTCATCTAATGAAGTGTCCCAGAACATACATGCGTGGGCTCGCTCCAGCCACACCTCACTCGCCTACTGTCCCATAACGGCCCGCATGTATGTGCTCCATTCACAAATTAAAATAAAATGTGTCCCTTATACCACTCTTACACCATCAACACATATATCAACAATTATAACTCACTCCTCCAGTCAATTGGCCGAAGCACCTCACAGAGTCCACACCGAACCTGCTCCACCAATGTGACACTTATGATCCCAGAACACACATGCTCCAACAACTTGACCACCAGCTCGGCGTTCGTTTACACGTCATGCACGAACCAGTAGCGACGCCAGTATGACTCTCCACGGCCATCGAGTGCTACAAATTGTTCACTTCTCGAACGTGTTCGAAGACACTGCATTGTTACCTGGGACGTCGGTATAGGCTGTTCACGGTAAAATGAGCACTTTTAAAAGCCCTGCTTAAGATCTACGTGTATTCTTCAACCTAATGTAAAATTAACATTGCCATGGACCTCATCACTTTATTCATAGGTCGGCCAAGTGAATCTAGGAAATTATTAGAATAGTAAATATTTTACAGATCTGCTTCTTTTTACACTTCGATCATTAAAAAAGATGAATGTGGAAATAATAATTAAATTACCACATACGGTTACCTAGCACTTTTTTATTCGACGTTAAGATAAGGAACTAATTCCAATTCCCATCCATCGATACCAACTTTACTCGGCGCATGTCACTCAATGCGCCCGTTAAAATAAAATACATGCAGATATGAGCAGTGACTTTTTTTTTTCTTCTAAGGTTGATCTCAAAAGTGCTCACTTTATCGTGAAAAACCTTAATCGAGGTTCGAGTGACTGCGAAACAGATTTTTAAAGTGGAACGACAGGGAAGTTATCTACGGTGGAGCGTGAACGAAGAGCAGGTTGTCGTTAGGTGTGATGCCTGGGTGAGACTGCACAGTAGTTAGCTTGCCGCGCACGTGCTGTACCTTCCCGGCAGGCTTGCCATGTCCTCTCCCACATCGCCGCCGCCCAACAGAACATTATTTCCCCTGAACGAGGCCCAGAAACGCCAAAGGCGTGTTAAGCACGCGTATCGAATGGCTCACCATCGCATCTTTGAGGCTTTCAGAGGCGTAATTTAAAAAAAATTAAATATTCCTTCAATTTTAAAACGAATATATAGGCCTATTAAAAGATTCAACCAGAAAACGGAGGCTAGTTTTCGGACTCGAACCGTTTATTAAATGCTGCTCGCAAGAATAAGGCATCGTTAAAAAATGAACAGTTTTTTTTTTTTTTTACTAAATAACCTTTTTGTACAGAAGCTCTTTTTACCATTTGACGGCATCGCACTACATGTCAGAGGTCAATAAACGGCGACACGGGCAACTAAGAAAGATGGGGCACACGCAACGAAAATAATCAAATTACGATTTGGTAGCCGTTGAATTGTTCTGGCAGAATACGGTCATCCAAGCCACTAATGCCCGGTTGCACCAACATCTTCCCCGATCCGAGATCGAATGATCCTAGTTCCGAACCAGGATCCAGTTAGATCTTTGTTCCAAAGTACAAGTGTTGCCCCCAACGAAATTTCATAATCCAGAATCTTCGATTCGTCGATCTTGGTTCGAAAGTGAGAGATCGAGATTAAGTATGAGACAAATGTTGCTATTGGTTCGTAATATATGACGTCATGGAAGTAGGCGTATTGAAGGGCCACCAGTGTTTAACTGCACATTTTTAGCCTTTTTGGTCTCACTAATTATTTTTATCATTATATATAGAGCCTATTTATACATTCACAGACTCGTCCGCCATAGGGATCACATGCGATACTGATGACGGACTAGTCTGTGAATGTTTAAATAATCTACCTTTATAATAATAGGCCTAGTAAAAAAATTGGCGAGACTAAAAAGTAAAAATACATCAACTCTAAAAAAAAACTTTTAAAAACAAATTTTTATTTACAAATGCACTAAAAAAAAGAAATATAATTATTGTTGTAGTTACATAATGTGTAGAACTTGTAAGACGTTGACGAACAGCAGTAATAAACTTTACTACAAATTAATATTTTTGTTGCAATTTACATCTAGTACATAAAAGCTTGGCGCGAATGGTTAAGAGAATTACGCAAGAAATGTGCTTATCATACTTACTCTAATGAGACATACGTTCTATATTGCGAATAGTTAAGAGCCTTGCGCAAGACACGTGCTTACTACGATAACGCTAATGATGTGCATGTATAGTGTGCGAGATACAGGAACTGATTCAACAGAAAATAGTGTATGCAAACTGCCACATACGCTGGTAGCGCCACAAGTTAGTGCGTGAATAGTAATGTGAAAATAGAAACATATTTGCACTGAAAATGATCACGTTTTACCTTAGGTAGAATACTTGGTGACACTGGAACTCTGCAATATTTCGGAAAGACAAACTCATGCACATACGCTGTGATAATGCAAGTCAATGAGAACAAACCACTGGGATAAACTGATTTTATTCAGATTATAATTGAACAAGAAAATAACCATAAATTATTCAACTGAGCTTGTGTGAAAATAATTTTACAAAAATAAAAATTGTGTTCCTTTCAAAATAAAATTAAGTGTGATAAAAAGCAATTACATAGTGTGTCTGGAAGTGGAATTACTGTAAAATCAGAACTTTTACCATCATCCTTTCAGGATGAAAAACTACTGAAACGTCATGAAAAATTTATTTGAAACAAAACATTTAAATCTGCCACAAAAATAAATTAAACTAGCAAAATAAAATAACTTTAAATTATTGTTTCCCAGAAGCACTTCTCACTTAGCGCTTTCTTTCCTAACATGAGTTTATGAAGCACCATATCAAGTCAGTGTCAATTACTAATTCAAGTCCTGTATTTACTGCAGCCTTAAGCTTACTATTTATGAATACTTTTCATCTCAAATAAAATTTAATTCTGCTGAAAGTTCACTACTATAAAAAACCTATTGGGTTGTTCAAATCATTGATTGTGTTGCACCGGCAATAGACTCATCAGTAGAGCTGGACTACTGCGTACTACGTCCTAATAAAACATACAAAATCACAAAACAATAAGTCTGCTGATAGGTCCTCATGAAAGTAGACGTGATTAAGTTATCAACTTACCGTAGAGCGCTTTAGTTTCCAATAAAATAAAGAGTAGACGTTGTAATAACGTAGGCGTCACCTGGACTGCAGGCCAAACCTTATTCCTGTAACATGGCGTCGAAGAAGTCCTCAGGCATCTCTTCTTAGGCCTGAGTCACTAATAAATATAGATGATAATCACAAGCGTCTCAGAGACCTCTTCTTACCCTGGCTGGCTCTTAAATCCTAACCATAACATCTGGGTACTAAACCTGGTTTACCCTTACGAAGATGCTGGGGATTTTCCTGACGAAAATCCCAGCGAAATATTACGCTGCTGGACCTTCAAAGGTCCCACCCAGAAGGAAGTCCTTCCTTGCAACTTTCCTAAGACGTGGCATGATTGGAGGTTAACTACGTCTGGTAACAAAACGGAAAAGTAATTAAACCTTAACTTTCTTTCAAAAAAAATAAACAAAAGAAATAATAATGTTTAAAAATTAAAGAAAATAATTACGTAAACACGTAAATTAACCAATACATAGAATGAACATATTCAGATTATAACCTCTTACATCAGAGTACATATCCACATGTCATAGAATAACACAAATAATAATAAAAATATAATCAAAATTAGGAATGGTGGTTTAGAGTAAAAATAATATTACGTGTGTGTAATTAAATGTTCATATGCGTGGGAGGGTTAAAATAATAATAATTACTGAAAACAATATGTAAATAATTATCTTAACTGTCAACAAACATAAATACTTGTGTAACTTGAAACCCTTATAGTGTTCTATATTTAGAATAGTTATGAGCATAACGCACGATATTAGCTTACTACGCTTATGCAAATGAGGTATACGTTCTATATTGTGAATAGTTAAGAGTCTTACGCACGATATGTGCTGTAGTGTTTCGCACTGCAGAAACCTCATGTAAAGTTGTTTACAGTCAGATTTATTTACTTTAATTTCGTCTGCAAAATACACCAAACGTAACATTATGTTTACATTGACACAAAAAACTTTATTTTGTTGAGAATAGACACTGAGCGGTGTGTCTACCAACACAAACTTGTTATTGTTTTAACATTGAAAGACATATTTAAAGGTTCTCCACTCGTGTGCATAACTGATTTGAATTGACATATTTAACCTCACTTTCATTGTATTCACGCAATTTTTAAGACTTAATGCTTACCTGTGGTGACATTTTATTTCATGAGCCGGGCAGTATTATGTCTGTAATTTTAATGATCGATTTTGACGTGTGATTATTGTCAATATGATATACAGGAACGTGCCCTGGTATGAAGGGAGGCGAATTCAAACTTTATTGTTATCAGCCAATCTCGGTTGAGCTGATAGCTGATTGAGGTTCGGGACTTCCGCATTTCATGCTTGGCGTGGGTGTGTGTGTAAGCCCTGAATTCGCATTCGCCCTTCTTCTGCCAGCAGCCATGAAACCGCGAGGAGGTCGTATTTAGAGGCCCGGGAGTCTCGTCGAGGATGGGCCGCTGCATCGCATCTGGTTCCTCGTCAACTATGTTTTTAGATACTGAGTTTGTGTTAGGCGACCTGGGTTCCCTGCCTCTGCAGCTCCAGGCGAGGCAATTCAAGAGATTTGAGGTGTGATACACGCGGGGACCAGAGCCAGCGGCGTCTTCTACGACAGGGAGACTCGGAGGTTTGTCGACGTACAGTATGGCAGATGGGGGCTCATCTATTCGCATCCGCAATGTTACGGACACTAACGAGTGAGTTTTGAAATGAATCTTACCAAGCTGAATCTGAGGTGGGTTCTGGAAGTGACACATTTTCACCTTTTAATTGGAAGGTGTATTTTGGATGTCCTATTGATGTGATTGCACATAAACTTTATTTTGAATGCTAATATCAGTTTTCCCCAGAAGCCCACGCCATAATGAACTGGTCGGAGAGTGATTTGTTTGAAGAGAAGAAGCTTGATCTCATTAAATTACACAATATTCATTTTATTGACTGCTTTGGATGAGATGGTTTAATTTTTCAATTTGAGAGATGAATTGCTTGGTGATGAATTATTATTTTTGCAGTTATTACTGCAAGCACAATACCAAAATTCTCACACTGAAAGAGATCTAAGGGTTATCCCTACTCAGATCAGTTTTACTGTACTAGACTTTTTCTTAGTTTGCCTGCCAAGTGATCTTATGAAAGGTCAAGAGCCTATGTATGTTGATGCGTAATTTTCTCTGAAAGTGATTTCTATATTTGATGTGTCCTTGCGTTTCTCACTTGTAAGGGTTTTGTTTGCTGTGTATCATGAGGTATCTTGTTGCTACGAGTTGATTGAATATGCTCTGATTTCATGTGTTGCCTGTGGTTTTTTTTTTTATGAAAGTACTATATCGTGTCCTGATAAAGTCTTGTGCTAAAGTGCTATGAAGTGATATATATATATATTTTTTTTTCCCTGAAATGTTCGAACTCCTTGTCAATTGTCTGAAAAATGCTATGCCATTGTTTAAAATGTGTTGATTCGAGTAAAAAAGGGGGTTTCCTCATATTTTGCTCTGACTTAGCTTCTTGTAGCATGTTGGCCTAAGTGTATTACATGTGTTGCATGAAAAAAAAAACCCTATTGGAATACTTTCTCGGAATATTTCCAGAAAAATTTTGCTGGACTGGATTCAAAGGCATAATCAGTTTCTTTAATATCATTGCAGCAAAGAAATGCAAGTTGAAATGGTGTGATTTTTAAGTGTCTGATGACTGTTCTGTTTAATTGGTGAATATTCTTGATAAAAATTTTTATTTGAATTCAATTGATGTTGCTAAGATGGCAATTAATTTATCTACTGAGTTCAGGAAAGTATGATACTTTGCATCGTCGTACTCATAAGGCAATTCTTAGTATGAGGCGCATGGCGCCAAGGTTCTAGGGTCTGCGAAAAGTTGATTTAGTTTCTTTTGTCATGGTCATTTATTTTCTCTGGGCACTCAAAACATTTTACACCACCATTGATAATTTTTTTAATAATGTATGTGTTTCTCGTCGAGAGGGTAAGCTTGGTTGTGGCCAGTCTCAACATTACACCAACATTTACACTAGAAGCGGGGAAATACTACACAATATTATTACAATGGCTTTCCCAACGTGGAGGCCCATTTACACATTGAAACTGTGTAAATATCACAGTTATTATTACAATGCTTGCTACGCGTACGCTAATGAGGTATACGTTCTATATTGCGCCAACATTTATATACTAAATATAAATTGCTAAAAAAAAAAAAAAAAATTAATTTGTAGTATAGTTTATTAATGCTGTTCGTCCACGTCTTGCAAGTTCTACACATTATGTAACTACAGCTATAATAATTTTTCTCTTTTTAGTGAATTTGTAAACAAAAGTTTGTTTTAAAAGTTGTTTACAGTTAATTTATTATGAAATAATGTGCTCTTATTAGTAAACATCTTTGTCTTGAGAAGTTCACCAAACAAGCAATAATATTTATTGGTTGGAAAAACGTGATGCTTGAGCAGCACAGAAAACATCCTCACGAGGCAGTGCTGGAACGGGTGTCTGGCTCCACTACGCCCCTCATGGATAAGTTTTCCTTACTTTGCTGATAGAGTCCCTCGGAGCGATAATGCACTACAATCAGTTCTGTGTGTAGTAACTACTGTAACTGATCAAATAAATTATATATATATACATACATATATATATATATATATATATATATATATATATATATATATATATATATATATATAAACCCACACACATATGTCCATACATACAGGTTGTTCGGAAATTAAACGCCCAAACTGCGAGAGGTGATTCTTTATGAAAAAATTTGCGTTGACTTGCTATTGTGGCGAAATAATTACATGTACGTAAAAATGTCAAGGGACCTTTTTTTTTTTGTAGGGAATTTTATTGGCTACTAATTTATAATAATCAATTTGTGCTATAACTGTATTAGTTTAGATAGAATTTTAAATTTTTACATTTATTTTTAAATTATCATTTCAACATTGGTAATACATAAAAAAAAAAAAAAATTCAAAATAAATCAATGCCAAGCAAAGCAGACGAGGGTACAGTTAGTGAAAAAGAAGGTCGAAAATACATAGGGTAATGTAAGGTAACTTCGTGATAAATTTTATTTTTCAGTCTTACGTTCAAACTCCTTTATACAATACTATACTCGTAGGTCAGTATGGTTAGACTGTAATGTAGTGCTAACAATGTACGCTATAGTAATCTTTGGAATCAATTCTGTTACATAATAATCCAACTTAAACTTGTGAAGATTTGAAAGGTATTTTCGTGATATGGTTATCAAATTTCGTGATAACGGTTAGGTAAGTTCGTGAGTACATATATTCTGCAGTTAATTGCACCAAGATATATTCAGTGAGTTAAAGAATATTAGTTTTCAGTTTTCCATCACATCATTAAGATTTTTTCATAACTTATGTGTCAAAAAATACAAAAAACACATCACAGAAAATTATTTACACTTGGACTTAAGACTCCTTACTCTCTGAATTCACTCTCATCATCTGCACAATCATCACACATGAAAACTGGTTCCCCAGAATCTGTAGGTTGGCACTGTACATGGTATGGTATCAAGCAATATGAGCAGTGTATCCATGCAGCACCTGTTTTCATTTTGACATTTTCGAAATAATTGATTTCACACACGCCGCAGTATCAATCATCGTCCTCCATTACAACTTTATTTGACTTCAACCTACATGCTGAAAATTTCTGCCCGGACATGGAAGGCTTCACTTTCGAAGAGGGAGGCTTCACTTTCAAAGTGGGATGCTTCACCGTCGAAGTGAGAGCCTTCATTGTCGATGTGGGAGGCTTCAATGTAGAAGTGGGAGGCTTCACTGTCGAATTGGAAGGCTTCAATGTAGAAGTGAGAGCCTTCATTGTCGAAGTGGGAGGCTTCAATGCAGAAATGGGAGGCTTCACTGTCGAAGTGGGAGGCTTCACTGTTGGAGTGGGAGCCTTCACTGTCGAAAGGGGAGGCTTCAATGTCGGAGTGAGAGGCTTCACTGTCGAAGTGGGAGGTTTCAATGTAGAAATGGGAGACTTCACTGTCGAAGTGGTAGCTTCAATTTAGAAGGGGGAGGATTCACTGTCGGAGTGGGAGGCTTCACTGTCGGAGTGTGAGCCTTCACTGTCGAAGGGGGAGGCTTCAATGTCGGAGTGAGAAGCTTCACTGTCGAAGTGGGAGGCTTCAATGCAGAAATGGAAAGCTTACTGTCGAAGTTGAGGCTTCAATGTAGAAATGGGAGGCTCCACTGTCAAAGTGGGAGGCTTCACTGTCGAAGTGGGAGGCTTCGATGACCACCATTTACTAGCACTCTCACTGTCAGAATAAAAAAAAAAATTTTCACGGCCGGCACTTTTTGCAACGTCTCATGCCACTTTTCTAACAGTAGAAACTCTCAGACCAAAACCTAACTCTTGCATCTGTATGATGTAATTGTACAGTCTCATTTCTAGGTCTGATGTGAGTGGAAATGGTCTTCCTAGTCTTGGTAAAGACTCATTTATGTATTAATCCGTGTTATTTTTCAGATAATCTTCAGTGAACTCCACGGAACACCCATTTTGCTCAAAAGCATTTTAAATTGAAAAGTTTTGTTGTTTCACTAAAATAGCAGTTTCACGTTACTGACTAGGTTCGCATTTACTCCTTTCTTTAAGCATATTTTAACCTGTAATTAAAAAAAAAGAGGCAAGGTAATTTCGTGATATAACTAATTTCGTGACATAGGTAAGTTCAAGTTCGTGATACGCATAAATTAGCATAACAAGTGGAAACAAGTTGTTGTAAACAATGTTTACTACAACATACGTTAGTATTATTATGCTCGAAAATGCATATAAACCTCACAATGGTTGCCCAAATTTATGCCCGTGCAACAATCTTTTTTTTTTTTTTAAATGATGTGTATATGGGCGAGAATGAGGGGGCGAAAAGTGTGAGGGGGTGGCTGCTGTGGAGGAGAAAATCTTACCAAGTTGATGGGGGGGGGGGGGGGGTGCTTACCTTGGAGACTGGGCACGCATGAGGGGGAGATGATTATCATTTGATGATAGGGGGCGAGAACGGGAGAAAGTCAAATGGGGGAGAAAAAGTGATGGGACGTCAAGTGGGGCGAAGAAAGTGACGGGGGTGATGGGGGCAGCGCTACGTCAGCCTTGGCCTTGGCCGTCGTCAGGTGTCCGGCGGTGGTCCAGGGTCCTCGGCGTCCTCTTCGTCCTCGGCGGCGGGGTGCAAGTGCTGCGTCGAAAGGAGTGTGCGACGAGGTACGTGGTGAAGGGTAGCGGGTTGGCGAGTTGGCGGCTGAGGGGGTTGGTGAGGTGGCGGGCGCAGTAACGCTTGAAGCGGTCGGTGTTGGAGGCGAGGATGGTGTGGAAGTGCGGGACGCGGGCGGTGGCGAAGACCTGGACGCGGGTGACGGGGAGGGGGAGGCGGTGGATGAGGCGAAGGGATCGGAAGAAGATGTGGATGGGAGGCGGAGTGTGTGGGTGGTGACGTGGGACCAGGCGGGGCAGGCGTAGGTGAGAATGGGGATGACAAAGGTGCGGAAGACGGTGATGCGGATGGAGGGCGGGGTGCCTGCGGAAGGGCGGAGAACGGGGGCGAGGTGGATCATGGCGGTGCGGGCTTTGGTGGTGACGGAATCGAGGTGGGAGATGAAGTTGAAGCGGGAATCGAAAATGACGCCGAGGTAGCGGGCCTGGGGTTTCCAGGGGATGACGGAGGCGGAAAGGCGGGGCGGGTGATCCTCGGCGGGAGAAGAGGACGTCCTCGGACTTGGAGGGGTTGAGTCCGATGCCGTGGGCGTGGAGTTGGGTTTGGATGGAGGTGAGGCCGCGGCTGAGGCGGTCGCTGAGCATGTGCTCGTGGACGGAGGAGAGAAGGCAGGTGTCGTCGGCGTACTGGATTATGTGGGTGGCGGGAGGGACCTTCAGGTCGGCGATGTGGAGGGAGAAGAGGAGGGGGCTGAGGATGGAGCCTTGGGGTACGCCGGCGGGGCGCGGAGAGGGTGCCCTCCACCCGCACCCGGTAGGAGCGATCCCCCAGGTACGAGCAGAGCAGACGGGTGAGGTGAGGCGGGACGGCCATGGAGGAGAGGCGGTTGACGAGCTGTTGGTGCGGGACGGAATCGAAGGCCTTGGCGAGGTCGAGGAGCACCATGCCCGTGTGTTGACGCCGGGCGAAACCAGCCACCGCGACGCGTCCCACCAGGGCGATGGCGTGGGAGGTGGAGTGGCGGGGGGTTTTTTTTTGACAAAAATACTAACGAATACCATCGAGAAACCTAAGCAATAACAAGTGCGTGAATATGTATAAACTTACAAAATTATTGCATATCACTGGCTAAATAACGGTATAACTATTAACGTACCATTAATATGTATGACAATATGACCTCTTAAACGTAGAACATGCAATCACTTCACCAAATTTGACAACTTTGTATCTCGTATTCACAAAACTTTCGTTTTCAAGCATTCCTTCACTGCAAATCAAACGCTACTTGCAACTCTATCTCTTGGTGGGTGTAGGAACTATTTGGTCAAGTGGGAGCTCCAGGATAGTACAGGCATATTCGTATAGACTTCCTAAAATGTATCACGAAATTGCCTGCGTCACGAACCTACCCTACATATATAGGATATCATATAGTTAAACAGAATGTTAAAGGGCCAGAGACGGCCAGCATTACGCATGCGTCTCTGCAACATGGAAATCATACTGCAAGGAGTTCCCTTACAGTTGGTTTTAACTTATTTCGCTTAGTATTCATTTGATCATAAAACGGTTTATATGTTAAACTAAATAATCATTGAGCGTATTACTAAAATTTCCATATAAAGTATTTTGTTGTTATAATATTACTGTTAATCTGTGCAATTTAAATTACACGGAGAACAATATTTATTTTTGAAGAAGTGCAGATATCGTGAAGGTAACCAGGCAGAATTTTTGTTTTTGCTTGGAATGTTTTGCTGTGAACATGAATTGAGAGAGCACTAAAAGGAGACTGCTGTAAATTTTTTTGTTGATATAAGTATGTAGTTGCAACTAGTGTCCTGCAGGACCAAATGATTTGTGGCTGAAGCTGATGTCCTGCAGTCCTGGAGAGTATCGTCCACCCCTGATGACGGCTACATCTACGTGTTGGATCGATGTTGCTGTCCAAGTTTCATAACTCATGGTTTGGTGGACCTTTGATTTTGATTGCAACCAGATCTTCATGACTTCGTGTCTGCATTACGTCAAGTAAGGCGTATAATAATTACCTTTAAAGTTAAATATGAATCAAATTTTCATAATGAACTTTTGTTTCAAACTGTCTTAGTCTCAGAAGTCCTGATCATTATTTGATGTGAAGCTGAAGTCACACAATCGAGAGTTTTCGTTAAGACTGAGATGCTGGCCGATGTCACGTGTAGGAGAGCAGTTTCATGGACCATTTGATCGAACTTAATATTAATTTGCATTTGTTCGTTATTTAGCTATCATGGAATATTTAGGGAACATCCTAAATTTGATTTCTAAAAGTAATCATATTCTTATTATCATCTTATCCATTTTCTGACAACAGATAGTAATTCTTCCTTCTTTGATTTATTTTTAATTGTAGGACTGAAGGGTAGTTGTGACATGCCTTCCTGTGTAGTGTTAGAATTGTCTGTTTATAAAAAAAATATAAACTTGATTTTTACACGTGCTTTCTGTCGGTAGAGCGTAACTTAAGGTTGCACTATTAAATAATTGCTAGTACGAGTTTCTGCCATTATGATCCCAGTAAGCATGATGATTTAAGGTGATAATTCTGAAGTTGAAATTTGTTTTTTTTTTTTCCATACTTTTTCTTCAATATAATTAACAAGTTGGTGTTAACAAAATATACATGTGAAAAGGCGCCCATATCTGTACATCCATGAACTACTCTCTTATAAATAATTCTGTACAAAACTCTACAATACGTAAGTTATCTTTCTGCTGCGAACTTTGTAGGCATTCGGCGAAGATACGTGTTCAAAACGAATTTATAGATCACTCATTATTAAACAGTAGTGTGTGTTTTATTAGCCAAGGCTCCTATATCTCAGACTAAATCTTTGAGATCCAGATTCGCTGTCACTTCCTTTAACACGTGACTTAATATATGCATGTCATCTCTAGCGATACATGCACACAAGAGGTCGACGATGTCAACAAACGACCGCGGCATTAGACAATCGAGTACGCCTGTTCACACACAGAAAGGGAACATAAAATATGTACGACTACGCGATTATTATGAATAGTGCGTGAAATCACGATGGAATTATTAATATTGATCAATAAATAGGTTGTACATGACATGGAATATGTATTAAGACGACATAAACTAAATGTATTTACGCGACCACAATTTTGTATTTAATTTCCTCCACAGTTCCGTACTCACAAGGAAGGTATGCACTGTAAGTTCAGAAGGAGCGCGAAATGCATGGCAGCCAGCTGCGGTATCAGAACTTTTGCGGTTTCGTTCGTCCACAGTTCTTGGATAAGGAGAATGGCGTTGGTTTGACACGGGAAGGGGTTGGCACTGCGACGTAGTCGGGATTAGCTTTCCTTGCGATAACGTCTCATGCGGTAACTTGGGCATGTAAAGATAATTGCTACGTGCTGCAGCTGGCGCCGACTCCGCTGCCCCGCGCCGTAATCGCAGACCCGCCTCGCCCTCCCCTCTTCCTGGAACGATGCACTCGTGGCTGTCTTGCCTTCCTTCTGGGAATCCCGTGAATGCCGACAGCGGCGAGACTTGCTGGCGTCACAGACCTCCTCTCGCCTGCTAGGGTTTCCGATACGTTTAGCGACGACGCAAGAATGTTCTGGTGAGACTGGCTGGTGCGTCAGCCCTCCGCGACGTATCACGCGAGTTGGGGAAGATTCTAGGTGGCGGCCTAAGACACTATATATACCGCCGCAACCCAGCGGCCTTCAGTCTTTGATGGAAGCCGCCTGGCCGAGTGTGCGCGAGCGACGTGAAGTGTGGACGACGACTGGAGATCGCGGGACGACGGCGAGTGAGGTGTTCGTGGCTTGAATAGACGAGAGGGTGTGAAACTGACGAGTGAAGCCTACTGTTCGCGAGGGCGCTTGGAGGATTCTAGAACATTGCGACTGGTGGGACATGGACTGAACAGAGGTGGGTCTGAATGGAAGTGTAATACTGATTTTATTGTAAATATTCGAACTGTCAAATATGGACGCATAAATTATAAAATAATTGAATAGGTTGATACACTGTCTATTGGGACTGATCTTTAATTAATTTCATTGATTTCTTTGTCGTAATTATCAATTTTATTAATTGGACTGCAAGAACAGTCAATGCAATTTTGCTTCAGCGTGCAGTTCAAATTCCTGCTCACTTAAAAAAAAAAAAAAAAAAAAAAAAAAACTAGAAGGACGTTACGACATATATTTTTCAATTCGATATTCACATAATTTTTGTACATATTTTCACAAACCTAAGCAGAATATAAATGGCAGAATCTAATATGCTATCCATAGTATTCAAAAATAGGTTTCTTAAAAATACTTCGGTGGTGTCACCCGGTTTTGCGTATGTGGGAATTGTACCTGGACGATGCCATTATTAGGAGGCTTTTCTCGAGTTGAGTTCAGAGGTTTGGGCGGTTCTCTATGGTCTTGAGAGCCGATGAGGGGTGACTGATGTGGATATGGAGCAGTGCCGGGAATGAAGGGTGGGGGAAACGGGAGATCCCCGAGAAAACTCGCTGACATGCACCATCGTCCCGGCACGATTCCCAAATACGAAAATCCGTGGACCAACCCCACCAGGAATAGAACCCGGATCTCCTTGGTGGGAGGCGAGCGCTCTAGCCACTCGACCACCGAGGCCCTGCTTTTCTCAGGGTTATCCCATTTTCCCACCCTTCATTCCAGGTGCTGCTCACCTCATGCAATCCTTCATCGGATCGCAAGACAATACATTTTTAAGAGCCGTCAAAACATCTCAACTCAACTTAAAAAATACTTCCAGTTGTAAATATTATTTTCACAAGTTGTCACAATTCAAGAAAATAAATTTCTAAATAATTTATTGCTGTTAATTTTTTGCGACGCAATACTAAACAAATGTAGGTACACATTCATTCTGCCTTAGATCATTTACATTTAACAACAGTTCGAAATGTTTCAAACATGCATGTACTCAATAACTGAGCGAAGGATTAGCTATAGTTATATCTGGCACTATAAAGATTCTTACAATAGGATATGCTGCTTTTCATGTTTATTGTTTCATTACATGTCAAAACTGCTCTTACATAATTTAGAAGTTCGTTGAACGAATCTAACCTGCAGTTTCTTTGTTCCGACAAGTCTTCGAAATACGAAAATGCATTTGAAATACACGCCTGTTGAAGGGGGGGGGGGGGGGTGATTATTACATTTGTCAACTCACCTGCTCCCCCCTGGGGAGTTTCTTGCTGAAGGGATAGGATAAAAGTGTCCTATCTCCAAACAGTGAGGTGGGATGTTTTCGGCTCAAACATGATGTCGCTGTGCATTATGCATATGCATATAAATCGCTTTTGTGTAAAAATAATTCTTTCTATAAACCATCTACTATGAACGAAGGTGACACGTAACTTTTTTACTTTTTCGATATTCCGATTTTTTTATTTTCTGCAACTTGTGAAAGTTGCTCTAATATAGCCATTTTCATTATTTAAAGTTGTATATTAATAGGAATTTTAACGAAATTTTTAAAACAGGCATTTCTAGTCTTAGCTTTCCTTAATGGCATGTAAAAATCTCATTCTTCTGCATAAACTTGTTTGAACTTGATTTGCTGTCGCATTGACCTCTAAAACAGCTATAAATGATGCCCTTTATCCCCCTCTTAAATAACGCCTCCATGCAACACTCTCTGTCTTTCTCTTGTATATGTTCAGATGGCACTGGCTCCACATGAAGCCTGCCCAGCATGCGTATGAAGCATTGCATGGACACATACAAACATACACCACTCCATGTCTTAATACCATATGTTTCACACAATTAAACTGGTAATCAAAATTTCTCAATTTCCCCATCAATATAAGTTGTGTACTGATGCGAGAGTCAGTCACAAATTAGTTTAGCGTGTGCTGCAGGAACAAAGGCTGCATATATTTCATACCTCTTATTACAATTTTTCGGAATAAGTGGGGCCGCGGTGTAATGGTTAGACTATTGCTTCCCACTCAGGCGAACCGGGTGGCTTCCAGATTTTTGCATGTGATAATCGTGCCGGACGATGCCGCTGGTCGGCGGGTTTTCTCGGGGATCTCCTGTTTCTCTCGGCATACTCACATCGCTACACCCTCATTGGCTCATTGGCTCTCAAGACCTCAACGTTTAGAGCCGCCCAAATCTCTTTACTCATTCACTAAAAATCAGTAGGATTAACCAGGTTAATTAAGGGATTGGAGGTATTAATTAAATAAAATATTCAATAATAATATCCTAACTTATTTACTAACACTTCACAGATAATACTTTAAACTTGATAGCTCACAATAAATGTCACTTGCTATTTACAACTAATATGTACAGAATCCACAGAAATTAATGCAATCGAATAACTAAAACCAGTCCCAATAAACAGTGTATAAAAATTATTGATTGCTTTTGTAAATTATAAATCCATGTTTGACAGTTCCAATGTTTACAAATAAGCATGTATCACACTTTCACACAGTCCCACCTAAATTTAGTCCATATTCTACCAGCCCGGAATGCTCTAGAGCGCTCCGAGCACCCCCATGTACTCTACTCGTCGGGAGCCATGTCCTCTCGTCCGTCCACATCACACACACGCTCGTCTGCCGTCCTTTTTCCTACCCGCTGATGTCCCCCGCTGCACCAGACTTTACTCCATTTCTGCACTTCAGCCAGATGGCTACGACAAGAACTGCCAATTCTGCGGCTGCGGGGGTATTTAAAGTGTCGTTGGCCGTAGCCCAGAAACTTCTTTACATGCCGGGTTGCGCCGAGGAACGAAATAAAAAACCGCTCAACAGACTGCCGCAGCATTCTCTAGAAGGGAGATGGGGAGACGATGACGTCAGTCCTGGCGCAATTGCTTCAATAAGTATTGGCACACCCCATGTGGTTGTAATATTGGGCCCAATGTAAGACTATTTAACATACAAGATGTACATATAGATAGAGATACGGTAGATACACAATGTTATGTACGACAGTATGCAGGGACACGATAAACGAGCTGTTTAGAAATTAAAATGTAGTATCAGAATTGCCAAATAAGTATCGGCGCAGTGGAGCCCTCGTACTGTTCGGTCGTGTAAACAGCATGCAACACAGCAGTATCTGTAACGTTACTACGGGTTGTTTATCAGTCAGTCTGAAGGGAGATGTCGTATTGCTCAATACCATCAACATGGGACCAAAGAAGGGAGAACATTCATCCTCCGTTAGAGAGAACGTTGTGTTACTGCACTCACGAGGCAGAAGTTACAGAGAGATCGGAAAATGCTTTCTATCAGCTTTACCACTGTACGATCTATAATTTACAAATATAAGGAACAAAGATCTACACGAAACAAACCCAGATTGGGCGCCCACGTATATTCACACATCAAGAGAGACGCCGTATTATACTGTTACAATTTATCTCTCTCAAAAATCAGTAGGCTAAACCAAGTTCTTTAAGGGATGGAGGCCTTAATTAAATAAAAGAGTTAATTATAAATTCCCTAATTTTATTTACAATAACCACAAACAAAATTCTCTCTACTCAACAGCTCACAATAAATCGATATCACTTGCTTTTTACAATTAATTACTTCAATCAATCAAATTTACAACTACCTCAAATAATTAACGTAATTAAATAATTAGAAATCAGTCCCAGTAGACAGTGTGTCAAAACATATTTAATTATGTCCATATTTGATGTTTCCGATATTTAAAATAAAATCCGCATTACATGTTCATTCAGTTGAGTCCTTAGTTGAGTCTATTTCCCTCCAGTCCGCAATGTTCTAGAGTTCTCCGAGCGCCCTCACGTACAGTAGCCTTCACTCCTCGGATATCACGCTCTCTCGTCCATCCACACCACGCCCAAACACCTCGTCCGCCGCCGTGTCACAATCTCCCGTCGTCGTCTGCACTAGACTTCGCAATCCACATTCAGCCAGATACCCCCCACCAAAGACTGCCGGCAGTCTAGCTGTGGCTTGTATTTATTGGGTCGTAGGCCACCAGCCAGAAATTCCGTCAAATCCCGCATTGCACCGAGGGTCCTAATATCCAGAATATTCTTGCGCTTCCTCTACATTTGTCGACTTCTCCACCAAAGGGGTGGGTAGGGTATGAGGACAGTGACGCCAGCCAATCATTCCCCGACTTCCCTGAAAAAAAGGGGTGGCGAGGAGGCAGTGAGCGCGTCGGCCTGGGCGAGGTAGGTCACCCCCCACAGAGCCGGACCGCGCTTAATGGCAGCTTGCGGCCAGTGCGAGCTACAACGCGTAACAATACGTTTAGTCCAAAATGAATCTACAAGAAGTGCTGCCTCGTTAGCTTCTAACAAGAGGGTAAGTGCACAGACAGTACGGAATGTCTTGAACAGTGTCTATATTTATGGCAGATGCCCTCGAAAGAAGCAATGTAAGTATTTCGGAGGTGAACAGGAAGAAACGCCATGCGTTTTCCAAGGAATAGCGTGGAAAACCACTAGAAGTCTGGGTCACTGTCTTATTCTCAGAAGAGTCCGAGTTCAACCTGTTTGGTTCTGACGCTTGGCTGAGGTAAATGGTGACACCACGCGGTCAATGGTTATTTGTTATACAAACAGGTTGGCTGTTGAAAATTTTACTCGTTTTAAAGGAACATACTGTTTAAAGTATAAAAACGACTGTTAAAAGACGAGATAATATGTTACACAGTATTCCCTCTTCCCTCTGTCATTTTAAATAACGTTCACTGTGCTGTATGTAACGAAACGTATAGAAGACGATACGTAAAATGTCATTAAAATAAATACAACTGTAAAGTCTGCTTAGAAAATTACGTTAGGCCTGAACAACAAATCTTACACAATACGGTGTGTAAATTGATTTGTTATCCATGCACTACACAAATTTGGAAAGTGCGGCTTTTTCAGGCCACGTGCATTGCAATAATTATAGTAATGTTTTACAAATATATTATTCACAAAACACACAAACTTACTTTTTGTTAACACCGCAACCTCTTGAACACGTGTTTTTCTAGGTTAATCCTTGCATGTGCACTTCACTAAAATCACGTTTGTTCGTCGCTAGCATTAAATAAATTATTTGCAGAATTATTCAGTAAAATCAACACTGCATGTTTCCTGAAACTGAAAAACTTAACTATGTAAATTATATTCATCAATTCATTGCAGACGGCATTTAAGAAAAAGAACTAGCAGTTTTACGAAGCGGTAACCACGCGCCGATTACTATTGCACATTTCAATCAAGAAAATGCACTACAACCAACTATCCCTGAAGAAAGCAAATACACAAATAATTAATTACCGATTCATTATTCCGACAGCACCAACACGATGCTCGTATAAACACATAACCTCTTTGCCATTGCTACACTACGTAATTAACTCACGATACAGAAATATAACTTCAGACTCCCGAACATGTGTGGATACATTTAGATGCATATAATAATGTTCCACATATATTGTAACCTCTTGTATGTTATCTATTGTGTTTAAGAAGTACGAAACCATAAGATGTGCAATAAATACGGCCACCCCGCTTCTCATCCGCCACGTTGAATTTCCACTTCCCGATCGGGACGCGGCTTTTGACAACATATAGCTGTCGAATGCTCTCGATCGTTTTCTCATGAGAATCGAGGTCGTCTTTAACTTAGAATACCAAAACCCGGAAATATGACGTAAATCGTTATTTCGCGATCGGGAGCTCCGTTTCGACAAACTTAAAATAAATGCCCAGGCTGTCTGTATGTGTGAAGTGTGGCAACAAACTATTCATCTTGGTACTGCCCAGGTTGCCTCCACACATGGATGCGTTGGTCACTGCCACCAAGGTAAAAGTGGGACTCATCACTTAATATTACCCAATGACATTCTGCATGGCGCCATGACAGTAGGTCACGACACCACTGCAGTCTATGGCGATGGTGATGTGATGTTGGGCAGTCGTAATGGTCTGCGTGCATGTAGTCTTGAATCGTGCAGCCGTCTGCGAATGGTGGCACTCACAGGATGCTCCAGGGTCAGCATCACTGATCGCTGAATGTTTGCAATCTCGGTGGTTGGGGCACTCCACGCGTGTCGGACAATTCACTTGTCCTCCCTTGGTGTGGTTTCCCGACCAGATTCTGTGTGTTATGTATGCTTGTCTTACTCAAACCACTGATGCCAACGGCATGCTAAAGCAACATCTGCATGATCGGTATATGTTGCAGCACAGCGAAATGACCATCCTGCTTCCCACAGCGTTACGATGCAACCTCTTTCTAATGTGCCTACTTGTCTAAATTGGGACTAAGTGGTATTCTATTGCCAAGCCTTCTCCCAAGGTATTTTGAAAAGATAAAGAGTGGCAGGTTAGGGAAACAGAAGATACCGGTTGAGGTGGAAGTTACCTAGCAGCAATGTTGTCAGAGCATGAGGGAGAGGCCTGTTTTTGTCCCTCCGACCCAGACATGTTGGCAGCTGGAGCACAACAGTCTATGTTTGAATGATAGTAAATAAAAATCTATATTTCCTTGCATACATTCAGGTTAACTATCTCAATGTTACAATATGGAATTGGGAAGTGTCATACTAGTTAACTGCACCGTAGTCCAAATAGAACAAGGAGAGCCAGCCAGTTGGATAAAACCATTTTCATGGCAGATGGCTGGAATCAAACTCACCTGAGGATGGCAACACACATCAGTTCATTCCGTATATAATTCTGAGTTTGTGGCTAGTTTTCGTGTCATTTGCAATTATGGCTATAGTTGGCGCGTGATGTCCTACTAAGGAGGCAAGTCACGGCCCAGGCATTTTGGTGGGTGTGAGGACATACATACCAAGAGGCGAGTTTGAACTCTTATTAATTACAGAGCAGAACAGGAGTCCAACCCGTGTAGAGAACTGTTCGTGTGGTTTTCCATCTGGGCACAAAGTCGGGGACGGCAAGCACAATCTTACATCTAGGAGGAACCACTCTCGCTTGTATCTCTGGGTGATGGTTGGCCTGTGGAGGCTGCTGGACCTGCTGCAGTTTGGGAAGTGATGCACTGGGGCTTGCACCGGGACCTCGTGCACAGGTGGTCGTCCTGGTCCTCTCGATGAGCTGTTGTCCCCAAAATCCAGAGGTTTGCTCTAGCAGAAGAGACTTCTTCACCACTTACGTAGGCTAGAAACAGTGGGGAGGGGAGAGTAACCCCTACAAGTTGGGCTAGTGGTTCCAATAAATCTGGTAAGGGGGCTGAAGGGACCGGCCTCTCCAGACGACGGTGGATTGAGCTCTCTCCCGGGGAGGTGTTAAGCACTTGTTTGCACTTAAGAGGCAGTAGCAGCCTCTTTATATTTTTTAAATATACCGCCAATGGGAGTAGGACATGAGGATAAGGTCTCTACTACTAGCCCCACGAAGGCGAAGCAGGCAATGTTAGTCCCTATCTAGGTGTACTTCCGCGCACTGTGATTTACAGACCAATGCTGCCCCCAAACCCAGCATCATGCACCAAAAGCGCAGTGGACACTGAGCATCAGATTACACAATGGCTGATGATCACAATGTGTGTGTGTGGTCCCCAAGAGGTCTGTCCGTAAGACCCAGGCAGATACTCCTTCCGGTACCAGAAGTGTGGTGGACAAAGTATAACCTGAGCTGATTGTCTAGTCTTGAGAGGGTTGTATTCCTAGTAGTGGTGGCTCTACCTTTCTATAGGCTACATCAGAGTGTATAGAACGGGTGGCTGTCTGTGTATTTCTGACACACGAGTTTCCTGAAGGGAAACTTGCAGTCCTACACTAGTTAGGCAAACTGGTTAGAAAAGATTCTGCGCTCTCCTGCTGTCCCTTGACGGGCCTGACATCTACCAGGAAAAGGTACAAACACTATGGGAATAATATTCTAAGTGGGGTAAAGCATGTTTATTTATGTAAATTAATAAACACAGTGGTTTGTAGTACCTCTCATCAAACAAGAGTTTAACGGAAGCTGCTACCGTAGACAGGTGAAAGTGACCTGTTTCTAATCTGGCAAGGTAGGTAGGCAAAATGGCTAGTAAAACAACTCAACTTTAGCTAATTCTACATGTTGTCCCCAGGGGACATTAACTTCCTGAAGGGAATGGAAATGTCAAATATTTGACGGCTTAGACACAGGGAGAAGCAGAGTGTCTATGAAATCTGGGAAGAATATTTGGAAGATCTGGGAGGCAGAAGAGAGTCCTAGCACACTAGGTCGTGGAGCGAGCTAACTTATGTTGGTTCCTTCGGCACCAGGAGTGCAGTGAAGGACCAGGCGAGACTCACTTGCAATTTTTTTTCCTAACCTACCCTAATTCTAAGTGTTAGAAGTACACCCGAGGTAGGGACGGGAGCTAGATGCGTCTCAGGGCTGAGCCCCATACACCTATGGGGAGGAAATCCATGCAAGGAGGTATTGAGAGAGGGATTGGGTAACCATGCCCACAGTTTGGGGCCATGACTACATCCCTAAGTGTACCTATATTCAACCTATAACTATGATGAGAAAGGAAAAATCCAGCATAGACTCTGTACAAACCCTTTCGACAGAAAATAATTAAAAATTGATAAATGCATTAATAGAAAATGCAACAGGAGACAGACAGGTAGGAACCATGCTCTTTATTAGTGGGAATAGAAATACTAGTAGAGTGGGGGCTGGATCATATTTTCCTTTGCTGATGGCGCTTGTTTAATACTCACTTGCAATTAATTTATATTTCTGGTGGGCCCCAATCCTGCTACACCAGTGTGAGCCCCTTCACAGTTCTGTGTGCTCTCTGGCATGCAAGTTAGTAGTCAAGACTGATGCCGTCCGGAGTTATAGTCCAGCTCATGCCTAGATTACAGTACAGAGCTCGTGGTGCTCACTGTTGCCAGATTGCTTCAGCTTTGTGACGTAACTGGCTAACTGAGAAACAAATGGGCGGTTAAGGAAACTGTCTGATTACGATAATTTTTATCTGTTTACCTCCCTGCCAACTCGTAAACGAATCCTACCCTGCAACGCAAAGCTAAGCGGCTCCTTTGAAACTGAAGCCTGTGAGGAACCCTATCATTGTGATTGCATGATGCGCATGCAACGAAAATGGCATTTCTTTTTTAGGCTGGATGAAGATAACACATCAGGCAACAGTGCACACAGGAACAAGGACTGAGTTAACGATAGAAACCATGTATTGGAAAGAGAGAGCGAGTGTCCATTACACCGCACACTGCAATCTAAGAGTGAGATGCTCTATAGCAGTCTAGCCCTTGTCGACCAGCACACAATATCTAGCGGTCCAGGTAAGAACTTCCTGCAGTAGAGGGCTGGCCATGCGGCGCATTGCCGGAAGCCATCAGGAGTCCTACTGTTATGAGAATCAGTGCAATGCTTATTGATGCCACAAGGCGTAACTTTTTATACCCTATGTAAATTGCAGTGCTACACATACTAAAATTAGACCAATAATAAAGTAGCACCCAATAAATTAATATAACATAATTCCAATCAAACTGAAGTAACAGTGAATGTGCAAAGTGCCGTCCACATGGCCAAGTGGATCTCACCCATCCTGCATTATTATGTAAAAGTGCTTAGTGTTTGAGAATCACAATTATAAGGGGCTTCAGAACTAGTAATGTGCCCTTTCATGAAAGCATTATAAAAAACTATTTAAATTGTCATGTCGATGTCTCTAGTACGACGTGCACCCTTCAAACTGCACGAAACAAAATTACTTAAAAATATTTAGTTTAATTTGTACATTAATTTATAAGGCGCAAAATTAATATAAAGTTATTAATTAGAAAGTTCAAGAGTATCCATGTATGTTTTTCTCTTAGAGCTCAAAGAAAGACTTAATTTGCAAAAATTATCTAATATATAAAAATCAGTCACACGTAATTTTTATATATTGTATTGATGTTCTGTTGACGTGTCTTGCACGATGTGCAAAATAATGTGTTTCATCCAGTGTTATGTTTCACATCATTCATATAAAATATTTATCCAGGGACATTTTTGTTCTGGTGCAGCATCGGTTACAGGCATCACCCATGCCTCACCAACCCCTTTAGTCTTGGTTCAATTAACTTCAGGGCAGGTCGTGTTTACACAACTCGGAGGTAAAGCATCTTAGTACTCATTGTGTAATTGCAATATACTTTAATTTTACTGGAACATTTTTATTTCTCTCGTGCATCACTGAGTATACCTCCCATTTGGAGCAGACTCAGGACCCCTCCAGCATATTTATTACTTACATATTTTTCAGTACGTCTATGACATTTTAGCAGCTTAGGCCTATACGGGACTTTGTGCCGCATGCCTGCTTATGTTTTTAAATCCTGTATCATCGCATCACCATTGTTGAATAATCATAATTTTTATAGAACGGATGTGTTTGAGTATATTTATTCTCGCTTGTCGAAGAGGTTTAAGGCATATGGACTGTACATCCACCAAATACCTGCCACGTTTCATGACCACTAGGTTCTTGAGTGCTGAATATGTATTTGTCTTGAAGTGTATCTCTCAGTGTTTGGTAAGAAATGTTGGGAAGCCAGAATATCCCAGCTTGAGTACTAAATATTACAGTTTATGCACGTATACGTTGCTCCTATAACATCATTGTATTCAGATGCCAGGGGAAACAGTGTCATATAGCCTGGGCTTTTCAACCATGGCCCACCTAAGAGTCTTGAGTTAACCTGAGCGGTTGGCCCTCATTGATTAGCTGGCGCCCTCTGGACATTTACAACTCAACTCACGTTGAGATACTGTGACCATTCCGTTAGCAGTCAGTCGGCCTGCCTGCATTTGAGCTTCACCACGCTGATCCCTGTTAGGCACCAGGATGGTTGGAGAATTGGATGTATCTCAGAGCATGCCGTCATGTGCTTTAGGTCGGGTTCATATGTTAAAAATGGGTGCATGCATCGGGGCTATAGCAGCGCTATCTGGTGCCATGACTGCAATCATAGCCATGGGGACACCGCGAAAGATGAAGGGTCTAGATGGAAGAGCATAGCAAAAGAGGCAAAGCGGAGAGGGCCTCCACAAGCGTGATGTTCATCCCACAACAGTTCATCTCATCTCACTACTTCTGCTGAAATTAGTAGGTCCATTGTCATGCATGAAAGATATTACTGGCTGAATCTGTGAAGGAATTTCTTCAAGCAGGCCAGGTAAATTGTATTCTGAAAACTGCTGGCAGACTGGTCCACTCAATCACAGTGGTAAGACAAATGGTTTTACTAAAGCATCTTCCACAGGTCCAAATGACATACTGATTGCGAACTGACGACGACGAGACTCCATCAACACATGCAGGTTGGCATTTGTCCAGATACGGGCATTGTGGAAGTTGTTGACACCATTACTTGTGAAGGCCATCATCTGTGAACAACATTTAGTCCAGCAACAGAGGATCACGATCATAATGCCATCACAGCCATTTGCAGAAAGCTGTTCATGGTGGGTAATCAACCTTGGTTAAGCGCCTGGACCCATTGCACATGTTAGGGATACTAATGAGTGTTCTCTCAGTATCCTTTCTACGGTCATTCTTGGACTCTCTGCCTTTGCAGTGTTTACAGTGCTTTCACCAGTTCTGTTAATAATAATTGAAAATTATGCCTAGCCTTTTCGAGTCCTATCTTACTAATGGGTGCAGTGTTTGAAATATCCTGTTTCTTTAAAGTCTGACTATGGATCTAGAATGTCTTTTCCCTGATAAGCTTGGAAATGTTTCTGCATCAAGCGCTTCACTACTACGTAACTACAATATGCATGTACATTGTTATAAAATGCCTGATGGGCGTATCTCAATTCATGAGGGATGGAGGACTAAATAAAAATAAAATAAACTAAATTTAACTTCTAATTTATTCACCCAGCTACTATTTACAGCATTAAATTATCTACCACCACTCTTACTCTTATTATTTCTCAGTGAGCGCTATATTTAATGTCTATTTCAAATCTAATTAACGTCCTTAATATCTCTGTTTGATTACAGTCAATTTACTCATAACTCATCATTAACACAGTCTATCTGTTGCCATCATTTGTAATGTTTTTCACTCACGCATCTAGTCCAATAGTCCAGCCTGCCAGCTGCACTCTTCACTGCTTGATACTCGCAGTCACAGATTTCCCTTCCGCTGGTTGCCGCTCGTCGTCTATCGCTCGGAACTCGGCCAGTCATGCATTCAACAACTCCCGGCCTGGAGGCCCATCACATATTTACACTCTGCTGGCCTTGACCTGGAAAGTTTGATGCACCCCGAGTCACTTAGAGAAACCAGAAAATTCTTCAGATAAATACAAAAACTCAATACAACCACGGTTAGCAGCACGTACCGTGAAAAGGATTATCGTGTTGGCTCACCTTCTGTAACTGATACGCTGCCACCAGCCTGTTGCTTGCCTCTTATTCAAAACAATCCATTGACTTGCTGCCACCGCTATCAAATAACTGCTCTGACCTTCACTTCCACTCGCTCGCACGGATGATGCAGCTGGCACATAACACTATATTGGTTTTCTCTATACATGAATACTGCTCCATTTTATTATACTAACACACACATTCATGACTCATTGCATGTCGTACATGCACCACTGCGTGTCACTGTACACATGTACTAGACACTGCAATGCCTACAATGTGGCATTTACACTTTGTCCACAGTACAATGTTATTCACCTTCTGCAGAGCCACGTTAGCTGCCAAGCCTGAAATTTACATGTTACGTGCTCGCTGCTTCACATCCCATACGAGTGAGTGGAAGTGAATAACAGCAGTTATATGATAGCGGCAGTAGCAGCAAGTCAATGGAATGTTTTGAATTACAGGTAAGGGCTAAACCAAGAACCATATATCTATTACCAAAAAGCAAGCCAACACGATAATCCTTTTGCGGCATTCGCTGCTAACCTTGGTTGTATTCAGTTTTTGGGTCCATCTGAAGAATTTCTGAAGGTTTGCTGCCCTTGTTTCCCTAAGCGTGACTCGTGGTGCATCGAGCTTGCCATGTCAAGGCCAGCAGAGTATAACTAGTGTGATGGGCCTCTAGGCTGAGAGTGTTGCGTTGTAGTTGCTGGATGTATGAGTGGCTGAGTTTCAGCGATAGACGACGAGTGGCATAACAGCTGGACTATTTGACTGGGTGTGTGAGTGAAAGACATTACAGATGTTGGCAACAAAAAGACTGAATGTGTGTTAATGATGAGTATGAGTTAAATGACTAACAAAACAGACACATTAAGGATGTTGACGCCTTTGGGTGAGAGACGAGATGAACAATGACACAAATACTTACTGGTAATTTGGGCGCCAGCGGTGCTTCTGAATCACCGCACTGTTGAGACTCAGGGTTCTCAGGGATGCTGTGGGTTCTGTGCGTCCGTCTCAACCGTGCGTACTTACAAACATGTAGGCAATACTAAACTTTTTCTAATCACTGGAAATAAACACTTAATAAAATATATATGGCTAGGACACTATCACTATTGAATAAAAGAGTTAAGTTCACTGTAGACTTGCTTTTATTGTCATTATGCATACACATCAATGTGCCAATGACAGTATGATTATCTCGGTCATGACTAGCCAATTCCGCTAGGGTGCTCCCCGCCCGCAATTACTTTAGCGCATGCCTAGATGGATAATCTCACTGAGGTGCGTGAAAGAACAGCCTTCACAAGGAAAAAGGGCAGACAGCCGCTAGGGTGGACTGACGGTTTTCCCTGAAGACAGGACATGGTGAATTACAAATGAAACCATTAATACATATTAACACTTGTGATTACTCGGCATCACTAATGCTAACTTGTCGGGGCTCGCCCTCCAGCACGTGGGTAGTGTGGTGACAGCCTATACACAGAGCTGGCTAGGCCGGAAATAATTGCACAGTACACTAATTACAAAATTACATAAACCCTTGAATGATACATGAAACAAGATGGGCCACGAGATGAGTTTTCACAATAAACACATGTGTGAAAACAAGCTAAGATGACGAGGATGCCGCTGGATGAAGTTCGTAGAGGACCATGTGGTACAGGTGAAATGCAATATTTCTGCGTGGAAACGGCAAATTAAAATCAGACAAAAGATTACTCTTACTGAGAAAATTATTCTCTTTACGATTGAAGTGGTGACAGGCTTGTAACATGCCTGATGACGGTCAAATCAAACATTAATGCGACAGCGTGGTCAAGTACAAAAAGCATCAATTTACGTGAAAAATACATTGAACCCTGAAATAAATTATTGTACATACGATGTTACATAAATAAGCTCTAAAAACGCAACGATGGCGTATACAAAGACTTGGCGTCTGTCGACCACATGGTTATACTTAATGTTGCCGTAAAATATTCAAACATGAAAAATACCCTCAATTACATACATAAAAATAAAGCCCTTAAAATTGAGTGTAGCAATAATTCAGAAGTTACAATGAAACTCCATAAACATAGGCGGATGGCGCCGTATTCAAGTTGCGCTGGTTGCGTGACCTCTTCACCTATCTACTCCTTCTCCTTGATTAAGTTAAAAATGCCACAAGGGCACAATAAATTAATAAAGCGGAAGCATAATGCTGGGGGAAAATGTCTGACAAACGTACGCAAGCAAAGGTTAACCGGTAAACTAAATTAACTATGGAAACCTACATCAGTGAACAAAAGTTGTAGTGCGTACATGACAGTGTCTTACCTCGCCAGCTCTCCTCGACAGACTGTCCATACACAAGTATCACACAGACCTACCATGGCCGCCTACAGGGTTCACATAAGCGGAAGTGCTATGCATGTGAGTAAAATATTTTATTATTGAAATTAAAATGTCAGAAATTAAATTAAGTATTGTTTTACATTTCTATAATTTTCTTATGAATTTTCAATATTATTTGAGTCTCTCTTTATGACGGCGTTCATGCCGGAATATTAAGTGTTCTTAATCTCGGTGCTGCGGACACTTTGAATTTTATAACCAAATAATTTAAAAATAGTAACAAACACCTGAACACATTTAAAGACATATTATACACTGCAAAGACAAATATAAAACACATTCTACACTGAAAAATAACATTTATACGAAAGTTCAAAATTATTGGCCTCCTTGCACACGTGAGTGGTGAGCGCCGACATGGGCTCTAGCACTTCTGGCTGTTAGTTGGCATCAATGTTAATTAGAGTAGCAATTGACGTAAAAATTTGCACTCATTAAGGGCCAGTTATTTTTGGGACAACCTAAAATTAATATAGTACAGTATATGTTTGTCATGTAAATTTTTCATTGTTTTGTATGATCTTTTAATTTATATTCATGGATGTATAGCTGACATATCTTCTGCACTGAACACCAAGACATTCCAGCTTAGTTTTCTGTGACATAGTTCTTTCATAATTTCATTCTTTTTTGCAGTCCATTAATGTTTTTTAAATTTGGTTTTAGCAACTTATGAAATTTGTTTTTAATGTTTGTAAATATAGGAGGATGTTAAGCATTGTTTGTTTTGTGTGGTTAAAGTTATATTAAACAAACATTACCTAAGGTTTTAAAATATATTACGCACAAATAACTTGTATTATAAAGTATTTTTTAAAACCATGCTTTGTTTTCTTTATGCTAACCCTACCCGTACTCACTATGGCCTTAATCTTTTCTAGCTAGGTTCGTCATAAGAATAAAATAAAGCTGTGACTCAAGAACTGTAAAGTGAACTTAAGTGGTTAAATAAAAAACCTTCTACGAGAGTTCACAGTAAGGGTAATTATTTCATCACAATATATTTTTTTTCTGATGTTGAACAATGCAATTGTAACGAAGCCCAAAGAAAATATTATTTTGATCCCTCTGAATAAAGAAAGGAAGACTGATAAAAACTCTTTCAGATCGTGGGTAACCATCTGCAAACATGAATATGTTCTGGTTGCAGAGTGATATCTAATTTAAGTATGGGGCCGAGGTGGCCGAGCGGTTAGCCTGCTCACCTCCCCCCCAAGGCAAACCGGGTTCAATCCCCGCGACAGAGCAAGTTTGAAATTAAGAGTGGCCTACGAAGCAGAATGTAATCTAGCGTGCTTATAATTTTCTGCTATAAAATTGCAGTGATTACAGTAGCAATCCTGAAAACCATCATTAGATAACTAAATTAGCTTTGTATGGAAGTTGGGTTCTTCATATACCTCCTGTCTCTTCGCGTGACACATCTGGATACATAGGCCTACAATTGTTTTCTTCTGCTACAACAACTAGCCAGCTGATAAGATTATGTAACTATATTTTGGTAGGAACAACTATATTTCAGCTAAAAGTTACGGAAACCAATATTAAACTGGAGACACACATGTAAGTATGTGACTGTTGATAATAGAATTCACTACCAACATGTTCCAATTAAAAGGTTAATAAATGTGTATTTTATGAAGTATACCGAATTAAGTCTTGTAACATCGAATGCTGAGAGTTCTTACAGAAAAGTTTATTACTTACGTTAACAGCACTTAGTAAAAAATAATTTTTTAATATGTAAAAAAACATTTGTTAGAAAATTTTTTTTGCAAAATGACATATTATTGTTTTTACAACCCAGCATACTATCACATCCACTTTTGAGTCACCCTCATGAGAATGTATTTTAGTAGGCAATTTATTGCACACAAGCAGATACTTGTAAAAATTTCTGGTGTGGTACTGACATTATTCATTGTTTCATGCTATACCAATAAGCCTACAAGCAAAGTTTATATGTATCCCTCTCTTCCCTCCCTTTCTCTTAAAAATCAAATTAAAATTATACTATTTATCACTTACAATTCACCTATCAAAATGGTAACGTACCTACACTACAAGGGTTAGAAAAGTACAGTTTTACACTCTCACCCATATCTAGTTTACTTGCGATTCATGTGCCAGAAATGTATCACTGATAAAGTCACTTTCGAGGACACGCTCTTAAGTAGTTGAGATGAAAGTCGGCTTAGGTTTGGATATCATCGGCAGACATAGCACATCTGTAGTTGGAACTAAGTCCTGCAATACATCAATGACACGCTCTGTACCGTTGCGATACAGTTATGGACTATCAAGTAAATAAACCTTTTCAAATATCTGTAAGAGCAAAAATAAAGCAACTTTCCTGAAATCGAAATAATTTCCCTACAAGTTGTTTATTATAATATTACGTAAAAATTCGTGAAAACAGCAGTGCAACACTTGATACAATACTCGCCACAACTGTGGTACTATGTCTTTCCAGACGAATCCAAAAAATTAATTACATTGCACAGAGTGTTTAATTGGAGATGATTAATTCTGGGCGTGATCACTGCTGAAGCCACTCACACATTCACTGTCTGGTACAAAAAGATCACTCACGTTTGGTATTACGTATCAATAAAGTAACTGCAGACATACTGTCATTACCTGAGATTGTGGTTTTCTATTATAAAAGTCACAACTTACTGCTTACTGGTAAGTTTTGTGTATGCATCTCTATATCCTATATCCTTTCTACTTGCTTTGCTGTGTTTTTGTTATAATGAAAGGATATCAAACTACAGTAGTATACATTTTGTTACTGGTTTTATCTTTTCCGTTTTTTTATTTACACGTATGTACTATATGTATGTGCATATCTGTGACTTAGTCCACAGTCTGCAATGTACTGATACCACTCAGAATCAATATCTATCACATATTACTCCTAGAATGCTCAACTGTGTCGGAATCCACCACACCAATCTTGTAAACAACATAATTATAATCTTTGGTCTGTATATAAACTACCCTTTCCTACTGTCTGTATAATGTATTATTTGACTTGTAACATCCTGTATTATGACTTACATTGTTGCTCTACCTGCATGTAGTGGTAGAGTGTAATAGGCTTAATCAAACTGCTGTCTACCTCACCAAATTTAAAAAAAAAAAAAATTTAATAAATAAAATACATACTCTATCTGAGTGTGTATTTATGTAAGTGCTGTACTGTATATACTGTACACACAATACTTGCATACATGTACAGAGACATGTACATACACATCTTACACACCCTTCTGGCTCTGACTCTGCCAGTAGGTGATTTATTCAGACTATGTCGGGCGGGAAGATTCAGCAGAGCTTAAACTGCCTAGCAGCAGACTGCTTCATGTGCAGTGGTTTGTTGTGATAATGTGACACAGTTTCGATGGCCAACATCTCCAGTTACCACTAAATACAACACACTCACTCAGCAAGGTAATGAGGATGAGCAACATCAGCGCGGCCAAAATACGAGCGTCACATCCCGCAGTATTACTAGGTTCCAAGCAGTCAGTTTGTTGGCAGCAGGTTGTACAAGAAATCTTACCCGAAAATTCAATAACACATGAAGAATATGTACTGTCAAACACCATTACAAGCAACTAGTGGTCGAGTACACTGATTCTGAATAATATTATTGCATGCACAATTTTGTTATGAAGTATAAAAAAAATTTAAACCCCAATCAAGTGGACATTACTTGAAGGGTGAAACATGCTCAAATTTTTTCTTTGCATTTTGAAAATGTCACACAGCTGCGAACACCTTGAGGTGTTTTAAGGCAACCCACACATACCACAATTATGATATTTGACAACATTTATTTTCATGGTACATAATTGAGGTACAATAAAAACGGGTTGAGAGTTGCAATCGGGTGGCGATAGGTGCGAGTGCACAACTCGAGTAATTACTATACATCCAATATACTCCACACCTATATATGCTGTACCGAGATTTTTCATTAATTCATTTTTATCCCATTCATCACTTTTATGGTATATATTTTAGGTTCAATAAAAGCAGGTAGAGAGTTGCAAGTGAGCACCGATAGGCACTAGCGAGCAAATTGAGTAGTTATTGTACATCCCACACATACCATAATTTTCTGATGCAACTGCATTATTAAATATTCACAAAAATAAATACCATAATTATCTGATACACCTGTCGTGGCCTAGCCTGCGTATTCCGTGGACTAGGCCACGACGGGTGTATCAGATAATTATGATATTTATTTACTGTTCCAGTAATTTCTTTGTCGTCGCAAAATAAAATCCAAAACTGCAAAATCGCAAAATAAATGTGTACTGCGCTATAATTTTCCTCAAAGTTTGATTACTGCTTTTACTATGGAAACGTTATTCTATAAAATCGAAGGAGACTGTGTGAATTTATCAATGGTTAAGGATGTTTGGGTTACAAGCCCTCCACCACTTGTTTCCAATGTAATGTGGGTTTTTATATAGTTTCAGTGTGTGTCAACGACACTAGTAAAATGAGCAATTTTCTTGGCCAAGTTGTTTTGTGTTCATGACAATTTTAATTTGTTATCAAGAAAAGTATCGGTATTAAGTACTGTGAGAATGTTTTGGTATCGAAACTGGTATCCAGTATCGAGAAGATGTAGCATTGACCCATCCTTAGTTTACTTCCAAGCTAATAAAATTAACAACCTAAAGTCGAGTTGGATATAATAATTTAGGTTTTCCTACTAAGGCAAGTGAGTGTAACGTGACTATTTAATCTGTTTTCCTGGCACATTTGTACGAATATCACTTAACATTTATAGTATACACACCATTGTCAGAACCTGTTACCTGCCATTAACTGCTTTTATGGTTTGCATGCAGAACTCTGATATACTGTCGTAGGTTACTGTTTAACTATGATTCCACTACAATGGCGAGACAAAGTATTTTACATAAACGATTGTTGTTTTTATTCAATATATTTAATATTTAGTACTGTTCAGTAGTAAAATATAATAAATTAATATATAATACATTTACAGTAAGACCTCATAAAACTGAACCAATTAAAATATTTCTAAAAATCTTAATTTACAGTATATCAGATGTGGACCAACAGGTAAATACGGACTGTATTCAGAGGTAGCAGTAGCCATGATTTTGAAGGCACCACAGGGGCTCGAGCGCCTCTGCCTGTACCCCGCGTTGGACCAGGCGCTCGCGGTGGTGAAGCAAGCGGCTCTCCGCATCCTGCCAGCCCTCGGGCGGGTTCGACCAGAGCCGCTCAGCCATGGCAGACGAGCGTGGCCACAGCCGGCCGTCCACCGAAGCGTCGTCCACCTGCTCTGTCCACAGGGTCGCCTCGCTGCCGAGGATCAGTTTCGCAGTGTTCACGTCCAACGTCACGCCCAAGTTTGACAAAATATTGTACGGACTGTTCATGTACACCTTTTGCCAGCCGATGTACGGTGAACACCAGTTGTTGCCCTCTCCAACCCAAGCTCCGAACCTGCACCACAAAACAATTTCACTCCTCCGCATGGACAGACATATCTCCTTTTTTATTAAAATAAATTGAAATAGAGAGAAGAAATCAATAGTAATATAACATGGCACCACTATTCAAATGAATACAGCAATTTCATAACTAAGCACTCTTGAAACCAACATTTAGGAGAGGGGAGGGGAGGGGAGGAGAATCCTTGTCCCAAACTGCATATTGTATAAGATAAATACAAGTTATTAGGTAAAGTTATTCAGTGTCTTTAAACTGCTTGCCAAAAGTGTGACAAATGAAATGTTTTTTTTATGCACATTAGTGTAATATCTGGCATAATAGTAACATGTTTCTCACAATTCCACAATATTACTTGAAGGTTGCATAGATAGTACTCATAATTTAATGACAATGTCAATTTATAAATATAGAATACACAGTGAGCTGTAACCAGAATAAAAACAGGGCTCTACAATATGATCAATCCACCGCACACCAACTATGGTTAGAATACTGAATATTCCACATCTAAGATCTAGCCATAGTAGTACAGGTACATAATTAATTTTTTGGATCCACCGTGCAAAGTTACAGAGGCTGCTTAGGTTTGATTAGTGCTTCCCAATTTTAATATTCCCTCTCCCACAATAATTGTCATTCCATACATCCTACAGGCAGGCTAGAAATGGCCGGTTGTATCCGTACTCCAAAGCGAATCACACTTTACATGATAACACTAAGCAGGCTTCTATACTTAGGTGTCAAACACACAGAGTAGTCACGTGACGAGCCATACATTACTCTAGCAGTCCTTATTGCAAACTGCAAAACCATAATTTAAATGTAAGTCACACAAATGATTTTAATTCCAGTAAATCAAAGACACATTACTAACTAATAACTTACAACCTCATAGTTTTGCTACGAGACTACAAATTTTCACATTTTACAAACACTACCTTTCAGTTCACCTTCCTGTAAACAATTCTTGGTTATGCCAAAGGAACAGAATAATTTGGATGATTTGGAAATATAACAGCAGAGGTGAATATTATTTTTGAATTTGTAGAATACTTACTCTCTTCATTACCAGCTTGTTCAGAAATAAATGACCAAAATACACACTGTATTCTAATGTAATAAAAAAAATAATAATAAAAAAAAAAAGAAATCCATTTACAGTTCTGCACTGTGTGTTCATTTGACACGTGCACGCACATGCACACACAAACCCAAACACACACATACTGCATGCGTGCATCAAACAAACACATAGAACACATAGTGCAGAACTGCGGTGCTGGGAACTGATGCACCAATACACCAACAAATCCAGACAGCTGCCTGGCGCTCGCTCTCTCACTCTATATATATATTGACGCATGCCAATTTGCTGCACCGTACAGAGGCGCGCTCTACGGTAGACTCCGCACTATCTAAGAGCACCCTATGCTTGGGGAGAGTCATAAACAGTGGCAAAAATTATTTTTACTAGTCGAGCAAGGAGACCCCATGCATTGGACAGCTGACTAAGTAACTGTAATTAATGTATTTAATTATGGAAGTCTACGTATGCCCGGAACCCAGCATGCAAGCACCACCCCGACGGATAAATTAAGATTTTTTGAAATTCCACTACACTATGTTTAGCTGCAGAAGAAGTTCCTACCAACCCCAGAGATAGCAGCACCGCCGTGGCCTGGTGACATCACAGTCCACCAACCTCAACCCGAGGCACATAAAAATGTCATCACCACCACCAGGGATGATAAGAAAATGAGCAGCGCTCCTGCAACTGATAAACCTGCCTCTGTGTCGGAAGGCTACGCTACGTCACGCCCTGCACCCCGGAGAATCGCTGATGAAGGGATTTTTTGTATAAATCAGAGATCCAGTACCGTGGTCCAGCATAGATGCCGGGATCGCCAACCAAAGAAGTTCGTGAGCTCAACCCAGTTTGCGAAGACTCTCTCTCTCCTCAGCCCGTGGCAGGGATCAACCTCCTACCCGCTGCTTGGGATAAGCAGTGCTCTCTCCAGCCACTAGCTTGAAGAATGCCACCAGCACTCCAACTCTCAGCTTGGACAAGACTCGTCCACACCAGCTGACCACCAGGGACAGCTCTCCTCTTCTGATGGTAATCCAACACCTGTACCCACTACCCCCTTTACCTCAGTCAATTCCCATTGACTCCCATCAACTAGCAGGTCGCTGTGCGATTAACGTTCCCCCCTGAACAGAGCCCTAGTAGAGTCACAGACTGTTAATAGTGTTACCTTAGCCATTTTGCTTTAGTTAATTTTTTTCCACGCTTGCCTTCGCCTGTTGAGTAGAAATTTTTAATAAATTTGTTTTAGCTAAATATTTCAGTGTATCCAGACAGCAGGGAATTTCTAACTTTCTTCTTTTGGGACGTAATAAACATTATGTATATTTTTGTCCTTTGTGTCATCTACAGTAATTTTAACTGTAGATCCCCTGTTCATTTGTATATTTATAATTTTCAGTGTGGTGTAATATTGGAAACTAGGGTTATTTCACTGCACAATAACTTAACATGTCACTATATGGTCGTGAGGTGCGCTGGACTCCACAGGAGACGGAGCCTGAGAGTAACTGGCATTTAAGCCCGAAGGGGCATACCGCTGCTCCTGGGTTTTCAGTGCATCCGCAGCTGATACTAGACGTAAGACTCGATACCTTGGTTTGCCCATCACACAGCAGGTGCAATTGCAAATTCGCACCCACCCAGGACTGCTCCATCTGCAGCCAGGTAGACAGCCCTTAACCAATACGCAACAAGCACGGCGGAGCTGGGAGCCGCCAGAGGCATCGCGAGAGGCGCACTTTGTGTTAACAGTCTGACATCAATCAATTAATAGCCAATTCTAACCCGACAACACTGTTGCCTAGTGAACCCTATAATCTGTCCATAGATTACGTCATAGTGCCGCCGACATAAGAAAGCCTGTTGAAGCGCTGGTTAGGTTGGTGTCCGCCAGATGAAGATTTAGAGGAAACTTCGACAGAACACACTGAAGCGGAATTGCTGACCCCTAGTTCAGAAATCCCAGAAATGCCCCGTTCAGGCAACCCCCATTCGCTCCAGTACTATCAAATTAACTTTTGGCAAATTGGTTCAAGTTTGACATCCGACTACAGAAGAATTACAAAACTTCTGTATCATAAAGTTGGCCTCCGGATCGACTGAGTCATTTCACATCCCTGGGACAGCTGGCGTCCTGCCTTTTGATAACCTTGGTCGTGTGGAGGGTGAAACTCCCTGGGAGGGATAGTATTACACCCCGCCTCACACTCGGGTTTGATTACACTATCCCCCATATGGACCGTGAGGGTGGTCAGCGCTCTTAACCACTTGCCCGCCAGGACCCAAGAGGGATACACACATACACACATTATATATGTATGTATGTGTGTGTGTATGTAGACGTGCGCTGTTGCCTGGGTTGTCCCTCTTGGGTCCTGGCGGGCAAGTGGTTAGAGTTCTGACCACCCTCTTGGTCAGTATGGGGGAGAGGGTAATCAAACTCCAGTGTGAGGTGGAGTGTAATACTATCCCTCACAGGGAGATTCACCCTCCGCACAACCAAGGCCAAGGTTATCAAAAGGCGGAATGCCAGATATATATATATAGACCACACACACATACACATAGGGAGGCTCACCTAAAACTTTCACTGCAAATATTTCTGTTATTAAAGGTGCTATTCATGTGCTGGTTTCACAGAATTGACATTTAGCCACGAGCTCATAATTGCAGCCCAGACACAGACTTTGATAAGTATTGTAATTGGTATTACTTGCACAAAGATACATTTTTCAAATAGAACAATGGCTAATCATATGAAGTAAATAAAACTAGAGGAAATAAGAATAGAATGTCACTGATGTTTTTTACAGGATTCTAAGGCAAATAGTTTACATGCTATCGTAATATGGCAATGTTAAATGCCTTTATTTGTCTGCCCCATTTAACTATACCATTTACCAGAACTCTCGTAAGAAATGCAAAAATACATTTTAAAAGTCTGTGAATTCTGAAGAAGAAAGAGAAAACTGTCCTTTGCAGCATTACTAAATAAATAAATATCAACTTCCAGCACGTCTTACGTCTAAGTAGTAGGAACTATCACAAATTACTGATAAGGAGATCCAAATGCAATCAGTGTAAAGGAAACAGAGTCTAAACACATACAAACATCGTAGCGTAGTAACAAGCCTTCTACCCTCTCTTCGGCTGGGAAGCGTGAACTCTATAAATTGAGATACTTGGTAAATGGTGCATTAATGACAGGCCTGCTTTGGCTAGTATATTGACTAATGCTGAATAGCCTTGGGTGGAGCAGGCTTTATGGATGGCAAAGTACCTAATTGTGTGTACTGGTGAGTGGACTGGGCCCCGTGAAACTGTAACTTCCTCACTGTGGTAGGTGGAGCAACTGGTCAAGGATCAGTTAGTTTAGGTATTGGAAGGGTTTGGCAGCAGTGTGGAGAAGCACCCTGGAGGAAACCTTGGTCCGACTTGGTGACTCCAGGCGGGTGTTCTGCCAATAAGCATGTCCCTCTCCTGAGCTGCAGCTCCCTTAAGCTTTAAATACACAAACGCTTCCCCACGGCATGGATTGTAGATTGTCAATGGGGATAGTCCATGGGGTAAGCCTGGGAGGGCCTTCTGGAGAGGTAACCTCTTTCCAGTGCTGGTGTCCTGATGGAGCAGTTTCCTAAGTGTTCCAGTAGAGTGAGTTTTCACTACCGTGTAGCATTGCAGATGATAGTAATTCATTTAATATTTAAAAGATTGTAGCTAATTTGTTTGTATTTTATACATTTTTGTTTTTCCAAATTTATTATGTTACTTTCGTCATTTCATCAGTAGTAACAGACATCATAGGATGACATCGCATCTTTTTCTTTTCACTGGGTTAGTAAACTAGACATGTCGCCGTCACATTGCACGACATGGTGAAACAAGGAAAATAACAGAGGTCACCTTTAGCCGACGTGACTGACTGCTAGGAAACAATATGTCAATTTCTAGAGTTACACCCAAACAGGACATTACTGCACCAAGCAATGCTACAATTGGACCACTTTTTGATGAGAAAACCTTTGATCGATATATAGGGGAAGCATGCTCTTTCTCGGGAATCAGTTCATTACACACGCAATAGTTTGTCAGCTGTAGATCATTCGAACAGTCTGCAATAAGTGATCACTTGACTCGCACCGACAAGCGCCCACAACGTTAACATTCTTTTGTAATTAGGACATTTAAAAAATCTATTAATTTTATTTTCAATCGGTGCGAGGAGTCAATAGGGCACTGGGAGAGAAAAGTAACAATTCTCTCCTGTCTTCGTAACTATATTCTCAAAGTGAGATGTTTTGTTTTATGGAGGCTGCCATTCCATCTCTTGGTTTTTTTTTTTGTCAGCTGTGAGTATCAATTGTTTGTTTTGCTGAGACGACAATAAATCTCCAATTAAAATTAATGTCACTGTTTACTTATTTACTGTTGGCACCCCTGTTATCAACAAACAATATTTTTTTTTTTTGTCAGATCTTCGTGCTGTCATCTGAACTAGTTTCGAGCTGATATTTACTGAGGACTCCATTGAGTATCGTACAAGAAACATTACAACCCTAACGCCAACCCATACAATAATAATTCTAAGTGGGTACTGGTTACTCCCTTAACACTTTCCAAAATCAAGATTGATTCCAATCACAGTTTTGCTGTTAGTGTGGTAGAAAGCATTGACTGCTGCATATTACAAGTTCTTTTCTCATTATGAAACAGTTAATGCTGTCGTGTACTGTGCAGAAATTGATGATATGCATTGCTATCTGTGTTAGACGCAGCCATCAATGGTCAACAGAAAGGGTTTTGTGCCCTTGACGGACACTGCCGAACCTCCCATGACAAAATCACAAAACAAAGCTGAAAGACCTGTGTTATGATTTGCAGGGTATTAAGTTATCAACCTCACTGATGAATCAATATATTGTACCAGTATTTAACTACTGCTGTAAATCTTTGCTCATTGCTCAATAACAAGAGAGCTTAAAAAATAATTAACAGAACTGCTTTAAGAAACGATGTTATGGACAACTTGTGCAAGATCTGTGGGACTAAAAAATTGCTGAGAAAACAAATAAAATTTTTGTTTACATAATAGTGTTTCCAATCTTTTTCAATGGCTAAGAGTGAATAAGTGAGTGAAGAGATTTGGGCGGCTCTTAACATGAGGTCTACAGAGCAGATGAGGGTGAAGTGAGGTGAGTATGGAGCACAGTGCCAGAATGCAAGGTCAGGGAAAATGGAATATCCCACAGAAAACCTGAGGGACCAGCAGCATTGTTCACCACAATTTACACATGCGAAAATCGGGAGGGGGGAGGGCGGCTTGCCGGCTACTGAACCCGGTTTGCCTTGGTGGGAGGCGAGTAGTCTAACCACTACACCACCAAAACACCACCACAGCCTCGTTCAATGGCTAGACATTGTAGATGGTCAAGACAAAGAACACAAAAACTATTAATACATTTGAGAGATCATGCTGGTGGAGGATGTTGCGAATATCTTGGAGAGAGAGAAAATCTAGCACCTCACTAAGTAGTCCAAGAACTAAACACTCAGACTTGTCAACTCTTTGCATGCCACAAGATTTTGCAGTCCTTTGAACACATTGCACAAAGAAATGGTGACATTTTTGCCAAGTCAGTGGTCCATGGTAAAGTTAATGGGAACAAACTACTTGCAATAGCACTAAAAACAATGGCTTGATCAGATCATCAAAGACCACATTTTTACACTATTCCAAACCAAAATCCACAAAGCAAAATATAGCAGGGAATGGTGACAACCAGTCCAGTTGGTTAGATAAAGAATGGTGTATGAGGGGACAATACTAAGGTGTGAACAGAATGACAGGAAAGAGGGACTTAATTGGGTGCAGTGAACCCTCATTTATAAATATGTACCTCTTTAATATAAAGTTGTCGTTAATAACTTGTCTTCTATCCTTGTAGAGTGAGATACAGAATTGAACGTTAATATATATGCTTGGTAAAAAGTATTTGTTAATTTGTATTACAATAATGTCAAACCCACTGGTCTTATTTTCCAATATACCAAATCACAGAGCCAACATTTCAATTTTTTATAATTTTGTAAAATTAACGAAAACATCTACCTGTATAAATACAAATCTCATTACTACAAACTACAAAAATTCATGTAACGAGGTTCTTATTATAGGAGTTTCACTGCACTCAGTATTTTAGAGATGCATTAGAGTGGCAGAAACTCACCCGCAGTCGAAGTACAGTGCATCATAGTTGGAGAGGATGATGCGGTAGCCCTTGTTAACGAGCTCTCCAATGAGGGAGTCAGTACCAGTGGTCCAGATCTGTATGATGTAGGTGCTGGGGTTGAGGTAGCGTTCGACGTGGCCCTTGTGAGTCAGGCCACTGGTCCACATCACAATGGGCAGGGACTGCCCGTCATTGGCTTTCACCACCTCGGCCAGTGCTTTGGTCTGGAAGTGGTCCCACAGCTCCAGGAAGCCTGACTCCTCCCGGCCGAATTGCCTCGAGTGCAGCCAGTGCACTATCTGCTCCGAGCTGTTCCAGCAGTTGAAGTTCACCTGCAAGTGTTCGAACTTCCAGCCACTGTTCTCTTCACAGGAATGTTTGGAATACGTGATACACAGAATAACTTTAATCTACAGATAGAAAATTATTTACTCTCTTATAGAAGAAGGTAGGCAGGTTGGGCTTAACGTTTTGAGTTCATTAGAGACGGAGCAAGACACTCGCAGAAGGAGGAGAGGGAAAGGAATCTGCCGTGGCCAGCAGTAAGGAAACATCCCAGCCTCGAGTGATTTAAAAAAAACCATGGGAAACCAAAATCAGATGGCCGGATCAGGGATCTGGCCCAGGTCTCCCTAAATGTAAGTCCGGTGTTATAACCACTGCACCACCTCGCTGGATTTGGAAAGAAAGAAAGAAATTAAAAAAAAAAAATAAATAAATACTGAGTGTATTTAAGGAAGGGGTTTGGGTGCTGAAACATTCCCACACAGACTCGGTAACATTTTATCAACATATTGTCATCAAAAATGTTAGTAGTGCCAGGACAGAAAGACAACTGTTTGTCCGAATTACTGTACTAAATTCTGTTAAGACAAAATATACACAGTATAGACTACTTTTCATTCCGCCCACCCAAAATACATAGATGATTCTGCAGATCAGGTTAGTTACCAACTTTTGAACAAATTTTCAAGAGAAATACTTTTAACAAGTACAAATATGCATGTGTTCAGATTTATGATATGTAATGGTGGTTCACGATAAAGTGAGAAATCTGGAAATTAAGCTTTGAAAAAAATAACTGCTTGAACTTGTGTAAGTGTAACTATGTGTGTCACCGCACAAGCTTGGGATGCACATTCCCACTTAACTTGGCAATGAAGTAAGAAAAGTAGTTCTAAGTACAATGCTGTGTTGCAATTGCAGTGTTTAAATTTATAGATAGTTAAGGACTTTTTAATTTCATACAGATTAAAGTAATTGTTGGCATAAAAATTATGTATTTATTGTAAATCATAATTGTATTGTCTAGAAAGATAAGGCGAGAAGGGTATCAATATGACAAACAGTATCGCTTTGTAATGTGCATACACGAAACAAGTTACCTAAATATGTTACTATAATACACTATATAATTGATTGTAAGGCGATACCGCATGCAGGCTGACCCTAAACTTTATTACCCTCTGGAAAAAAAAATTATATGAGAGAGAACGTGAGCCGAATTTGAAATGTCTCGCTCGCACTCAATCAGCTGAGAGCAAGCGTCATGCGGGGTTATCGACCCGGCAGTGCGTACACGACTGGAGGAGCGGTGAAGGGGAAGCCTCAGCAGTGGGAGGAGTGAAACAAACTACCCCGGCCTCCCTTTCCAATTCGGTCGGCATCCAAAGGGAGGGCACCAAGGACACCACGCTGGTTGCTAGGAATGTTGTTCTCTCCTTGACAGCAGTGACAGGAGAGGACGCGAGCGATTATAAATGTCATCTGCTTGTTGAAAAGGCAAGATCCAGTAGTTTATACATCTTACACGCAACGAGGCTATTTATAAATTACCTGCGTTACTGAGTGCGCATGGATGACTATATATATCACGTTCACATAAATATTATTTGCTGCAAAAATGATTCCATTGCAGAACAATGCATAGTTTTAATAACTATATAATATTTTCACCTTTTTTTGCAAAACATAAAATGGCAAGCTGACCTTGGAAACGCTCTATGATTAGAGCCGGAATTTAAATAATTAGCAAGCAGAATGGCTGAACAAGGGAATACGTTATGTTAAAAAATATATAGAGCTCGTGGAAAATATAAAACTCTGGGCTTGTGTTTGTATACTTGTATTATACGCATGAAAAATGTGCCATTTCATGGGGCGTGACTTCCGAAATGAGCTATGTGCGCTGGCCAACAATGGCAGCACATTTGCATATTCCTGTTCTGTATAGCAAAAAAGTATATCTATCAGCCCATTTCAAAGTAAATTTTTCATCTCGTACGGTCTCAAAACGACTCTGGCTTGGAATATTTTGCCTCAAATTAGATGTGTGACATCTTTTACTGGCTGATGACGACGTCACGTTCGGGAATTGTTTTGTTCGTGCTGACCAGGACAGGTTTTACTGAGAAAACCAGTAGAATACCAAGTACGGCAAAAAGAACAGTGAATGACCTGAAGAACAGAAGAGAAGAATGTGCAATGCACTGTCTTACTCATCCGAGTACAGTCACAGTGTGAGAGGATGGAGGGTGTGACAACCTTTGGGCCGTAAAACTTAACCACGAACACAGAGTTAGTTAAGTCTGATGCTCACTTGCGCACTGGAGCATGGCCTGTCGGTTGGGCACAAAGTCTGTTACCACACTTTCTGTCCTTCGGATGGATGGGCACATTGCCACGGGTTTACCTGGTCGGTTGGTGGCACGGGGTGGCTTGCCGGCCCACCTACGACGGCTGTTGTTGGCTGCTGCTGTTGAGACTGCGACCTGGTGCGATGGTGCCAGTGTTGTGGCTGCAGACATCTGGCATGGCCCTGGATGGACTGGTGTAATGACTTCCCTTGAACCAGGGGTTAGCGATGCAGTACGGTACGACCTTGCCCATGAGGAAGGTGGCGGCGATCGGGTACTGGATGCCGGCGACCTTAACGGGGGCTGTAAACAAGGAAAAAAAGGGGGGGTGGGAGATGGGAGGTGAGGCCTCTCCAGCTGTCGGGCGGCCAGGGCTCGTTCCCTGGGGTTGAGGCTGCAGAGTGCAGTTGGCGCTGGGTTACAACCTTGCTCTATGTCAGAGGCAGTAGCTCCCTTTTTAGCTCATCATTGAGTACCACTCCTCCAGGAGTACGGCATACTGGAAGGAGCTACTACCGACCTCATAAGGGGTAAGCAGGAGACGAAGGTTCCTAGCTTTAGGTTTTCCGCCAATTGCCGAAGTCAAACAGACCAAAGAGGCACCCTTTACTCCTGTTGTGTCCGGCACAGTTCAGCGCGGTGGAAGAAGTACAACCTGGACTGACTGACTAGCCACCTTTTGGAGTGTCTGTTTAGTCATAGTGGCTCTGCCTTTCTGTACACCGGTGTGCATATGGCCATCGAGCGTGTATGTACTTGACATACGTGAGTGCCTGAGGGGGAGCCTGCAGTCCTACACTGGGTTTGAAAAATATTCCGCTTATTCCCGATGGATGCGGTGTCTAAATGGAAATAGCACAAACACACTTGAAATAAGTACGTGTTGTTTAATTTAAATACGTGTTTATTCCAGTAGGAATAAACCCAGTGGCATGTACCACCTCCTCGCCAATCAAGAGTTGACCGGAAGTAATCTACGAACGCCAGGTGAAGGTGACCTGGGTCTAAGCTGGACAAGGTAGTTTCGGTAAGGTGGTGGCTATGAAAACAATTCTCTCTAACTGTAATAACACACCATTGTCCAGAAGGTGGTTAGTTGGCAAACAGGATTTACTTTCTAATACAATACAATGAAACAGAAATTTTTGCTCATGTGGAAATGTGGCGAATGTTGCAGTTAGTCGGTAGTTTCTCCACATAATCTCCATCCCACCCCCCAATTCTGTCACTGTTCCATCTCAACCTTATTTAACGCCCATAAGCACTGATAACTTTTAAACACCACCCAGATCACTCCCATTCACGCACTAAGGTATTTTGTTCTTAAGAAATTACATCAAGTATTGATGTAGTACCTCATCTCCTCCATGTGGAAGATGTCGGAATCGAACAACTCAAACATGTCGTGGTAGATGCCGGCGAGGATCTCGTAGACCTTGTCGCTGGTGGGGTTGAGCTGCCCACATGGTGGCTCCACACAGTAGCTGTGCCACGGCTCTGCTTTAACGCACACCGTCACGTTAGGCCCCGCCCACTGCCAGCCCTCACCCACATGTGCTGGGGCATCAAACTCCGGGACCACTCGCACGCCTCGCACGCGTGCATACTCTACCACTGAGCGGATGTCCTCTGGAGTGTACACCTACGCACATGCATCACAACACACACACCGTCTTAATAAAAACACAAAATAAAAATCTATCTGACTCAGATAAGTGTAAAAGAACTGCAAAATTATACAAGTGTAAGAGTAAAGTAACCGTAAAATTTTTGAGTACTTGTAAGAGCCACATACAGTACTATCAATGTTCTTATGGAAAAATAATAATTCAAAACAATTCCTTAAGCACTTCTGAAAAAAAGTCATATGAATGGCCTGCATAACAAATGAAAGCTACAATAAATGCCTTTCAGAACTGAACAGTGAGGAAAAAAAAAATTTATGGATAAATCATGACAAATGTATTAAGAGTTGGTTTTTTGTAGTTATTTTAACAATATAATAATGACAAGTTGTTATAAAGATACAGAATAATTACTGCATTTGTTAAATTCTGCAATATGGTCCCAAATCTATTCAAATGTTTTTAATTTAAACCCCTGAGTATTACTTGTAATGCTTACTACTGAAGGTAAATACTGTACATTGTTGTATGTTATAAATGTAAAATTTCTGTCATGAACTGTGCAAGAAAAACCAGCCTCTTGAAAAAATATTCCCGTATTTTTAGCATATAAACCACACAGTTATAAATTTTCAGCACTTGTTTCTTTAAGCAGTAGTCAAACTTCCATACATGTATGGGAACTTCTGTATGGTTTGCCAAGCTATGCCAGACATACCTTTCTGGGGGTGTAGGCCCCGTACTGGGACAGCTGGGGGTAGGAGGATGACTGGAAGGGGAAGCTGTGCGAGTCTGTGATGTGCCAGTGGAAAGTGTTGAGTTTGGTGGCGGCCATGCCGTCCAGCGTGCGCTTAATGGAGTCCACAGAGATGAAGTTGCGCGCAGTGTCCAGGAGGATACCTGCAAGACATCAGGCCCAAAACACAATAGTGACAGCACTACACTTATGACTGTAATGCCTGGCCTCTACGGCTAAGTGTTAGCACACAAGCCATCCCTTCCGAGTCTGATGATCCAGATTTGATCCCTGGAAGATTAATTTTTACTTATTTATATTTATTTTGAATTTCTTTACAGTGGCGAAGTTAAGGCTTGAATGATTTTTTTTTACACTTGGGCAGGTATAACTTATTGTGCACATGCATAAACATAAAAAAACCATAAAATTATTGAAATTAGTAAGAGGCAAAACAATTATTCACTCAAATATATTAAAGGCTTAAAATTTATGTATGGTTTCTAATAATGTCAGGATTTTTTTTGCAGGTGGAAAACTTAGTGAATGAAGCAGACGTTTTCTCAGGGTCTTTCAGTTTCCTCCAACCATTGCGTTCCATCACCTCTCGAGCCAGAATTTGCAGCATCTCTTCTTTCTCTGGGTGAGCAGAGAACGACAGGTGTGGCCACTGGCGGGTCCTGTCAATGGGCGCACAGACACGTGCCCTTCCATATAAAATTTAACATAATATACCAAATAAATGCTTTCTTGTAGATATTTATTTCATATATTAAGCGAAAAAGTAGCGTATTTGAACATTAAGTTCTTTATCACTACGCTGCAAATAGTCTCTCCTTACTTTAGGAACCAACAAAATTTTTCCTCACAGCAGCATGGGCACAGATGGTCTGTGCCCATGCTGCTGTGCATTTTTTCCTTGTCAAAGGCACATGAGACATCTCAGAAACAGTCAAAGTGTGGTAGATCAGGACATGAGCTGCCTGTGCCCATGCGGTTCACGCAGTACTATAACAGCTCGATAGATGTCAGGTGCATCTCATCTGCAATGTGTTTTCTGATGACATAACGCATTATGAACTGTTACTGTTGCAGTATTAAATTCAAGTCTTGAGAATTAGTTAATTTTTTAAAAATAACAGTGCATGGTATCATAGTTTTTAAAGTTTGCATATTATTCAATTTTTAATGTTAACACACAACATTTTTGTTGCTGTGTTAATGCCTGTCTACAATCGGCTATACCTTTTGACGTGTCCGAATCTTGACGTCAAGTGATGTCACATTCACTAGTCTGAATATGGTCTAGAAATGTGTTGGCCGAAAAAGAGCTTTCAGAATACGACATTAAGGCGGGATTCCACTGAGACAACATTTTGGCAGCATGTCACAAGCGACATTGTCGCAGAGCCTCGAGTTAATACACTGGTTCAACACATGTTGAACGTGACACACTTTCCGAGAATCCTGTCGGCTGACACGTGATGCCAGCTGTCGCCGAGCTTCCCACTCAAGGTGGGAAACCGGTGTCATTGAGGAGGCAACATTGTATGGTTCAGGTGAAAAATGGTGAATTTTATTGAGGAGTAGTGAGATGCATAAAATGTTGCATATATTGTAATACATATATATTGAAGAATATTGAAATTTTTTTCGAAGGCATGAACGACCATAATACATTAATTGAATAAAAAAATGTGTGTGACAAATAAAGTGTGTTTTATTTCATGTTTATCTAATTTGCCAGAATATAATTAAGCTTTTTAAAGGTACATAAATAAAATAAATTTAATTAAAAAGTATTGTAGGCTCTATGAAGGACCACTGTCCTGTATGTATACCTGTATAATTAAATTAAAAATAGGTTTTACAATTACACAACTTTAAATATGGCTGCTGCCTGATGGGAGAATTACTACACTAGCACCACCTAGGTGATGGAAACATGAAATCCAAGATGGTAGTCGAACGAAGATGGGAGACAAATTCCAAAACAAATCACAAACGAAAAAAACAAGATGGTGGCATATGATAGAATGAGCATAGGTGAGTGGAGGTGAGGGAGACAGTTGTCATCTGCTGGTGGTGGTCTTGGGAGGACCTCAGGAAATGCAAGTCTTTTAAAAATAACTACATTCAAAAATTTCCAGGATTGTTTAGAATTTGTTATGTTTTTTACTCAAGTATTTTTTTTCAAAGTTACTTGAGGTCATGGGGTCAAGTTCAGGGTTACCTGTATCCAATATGGCTGTAGTAGTCTATAACGTAATAGGCTAGTTGACTTTTATGCATTTTTCTCGAGTTTTTGTTTTCAAGGGTAATTCAAGGTCATGAGGTCAAGGTAAAAGATTATAGGGCACTGGCTTACAAAATGGTGAATGGGTGACGTCTACCAAGATAATGGTTGCCTACCAAGATGGTGGTCCCCCTACAAATATAGCTGGCCATCGCTCCTACCAAGATGGCAAAATGCGTATTGATGAGGGGTGACCTCTGGTAAATTAAGTTCTTTTAAATAATTTTTAAAATGCTTTTTTAATAATTTAAATAATAAATTTTCAATACTTTTTCATAATAATTTTTTGGGATTTTTTGGAATTTTTCTGAATTTTTAAAAATTTTTGTGGTCAATGGTCAAGTTCAATGGTCAAAGGTCCGAGTCCTCAGTCCTGTCTCGGAGTCTCTGATCCGCCTCTCCGGAGTCACGAGTCCACCTCTCCAGCTCTGGGAAAAATGGGAATTATTTAGGGGACAACGGGAAATTGTTAGGGGAAAAAGGGAAATATTTAGGGAAATTTAGTTGATTTTGAGGGGGAAAAGGGAAAAACTTTAGGATGATTCCAACATGGCGGCCAGCTGAATCCGATTCAGATGTCAGACGCAGTTGTGCCAGAACACAGACTATTATACTATTTTTCTGATTATCTTATTATTGATGTAATTTTTCCCAGAAGATAATTAAAATCATATTTACTCATTCTAGAGAAATGTTTAAAGAATGCTTGTTCGTCTGCCTCACCGAAACCTCATCTTAAATTGCTGGAAACCTTATGAATACCTCTCGATAACACAAACAGTGTTTTATTTTTTGCTTAGAAGCAGCAGCAGTCAAAACCAAAAATGCAGCAGCTGCTATCGTTTCCTCTCATTTTGATGAATGACTGAATGTATTTGTGGAACCAGTGTACACGGGTAGGCGGCAGTCAACATGTCGCCCGACACACGCAACAGCAGTGTAGACGGTTCTTGTAGAATCAACAGGATACATGTTGCCTTTTCAACATGTTGCATTCTACTTGGTGACAAAATGTCGCCTGTCATCTTTCTCTTGTTGCCTCAGTGGAATCCCGGCTTTAGACTGCACTCGCAGTAAATCCGGCACATTATTTGTTGTTACGTAAATATTTTTATATTACTGAATTGTTGTTTATATAATGTTTGCAAGATGTATGATTTAAATATTAAAATATCATTATGATATAGGCCCTAACTGTTTTAGAGTGAATAAGCTCGGCAACTGACATCCAAGAATTTTATTAGAACTTTATACATTTTTTTGAAATTTCACCTTTACCACCCATGCCTCCAAAGAAGACTGTCGCTGTCAAGCGACCTCAAACTGCCATACACATAGCTCGCCATCTAGACATAATCCTCAGTTATACCCCAATTTGGACGCAGAGAAGACCAATACCTCCTTCGGCAGCTCCACGTGCACAACAGGCTAAAGTCGAACAGCAGCACCGGCCCGTACTGCGTCTAGCAATAACTCCGTTAAGTTGGCAGCACCAGCTTTCCTGCCATCTGGGGGGGAGAAAAGCTGCAGACGTCCATCCCCGCTAGGTACGCACAAGGTGAGGCGGCATAGTTTAGTTTAGGCTAAGTAGTCTACCTACCAGAGCTCGAGTACTTACCTTGCCACACGCCCCACCATAGACCAGAGAGGGAAAAGGTTAAGAAGATGGCTGCTGCTCAAACTTTACAATCTGTTGGTAAGTGGGGCAACTGTCAAAGTGTCTAAATGTACTCACTTGTGTGAGGAAGCTGCTTGTCAACGGTCCAGATATGCCATGGCTATTTACACCTGGCAGGATCAACATACAGAGGCTAGTGTCACCCTTACCGCCAAACTGGGTTAAGCACCACCCAGAGCCCATCAGGCCTACTCCAGCTACAGCAGTTAAACACGGCTCACATTCTCCATGATCTGTGATCAGCTAAGCTTTACAATGCATTTGTCTCTACCCGTGCTACTACTAGCCCCACCGGCCCCTTGGTACCTCCAAGAGCTGAAAGACGAGTGACAGAATTGCTGGGGATGTGCACCAGCTGATAGAATTCCCCATGAATAGAGCAACTGCTTCCTGGCTCTGAATGAGGTCAGGGAATGGGAAAAGAGGCTTGGAACCCAAACCGACCCAGGTTATGCGTCACATCAGTCCTCCATCAACAACCAACTACCATACTGTTCACAATGTACCTACTACTGCTTCTCAACTTTGCACAGTGGCAAACATTATCATTTATTTCACAATGTCTGTGATGCCCATGTTAACATGACAGCCATAAATCATGTTACAGACGTTGTTGTAAATATGCCAGATATAATATTCAGGTTTTATATTGAAACATTATTATGCAATGAAGGCAGGGGGATTTCTGTGAAGGTTGATTTAAAAGTGCTAACCAACAGGGAACCCATATAAGGACTACAATCAAATATGCTAGTGACAGAGGACAGCTACATAAGAAAAAAATACACAGGCGATAAGAAAAAAAAAACAACCTAACACCACTATAGATCTTTGGCAAAAATTCTTAATTTCTGAATAACTAAACTACCATCCATTTTCATTCATTTTACTCATTACATACAATTGATATAGCCAGGTTTGATATTATCTATGTACTCTGGCCAACCATTCTGATTAGTTTAATGTGCTACTGAACACAGATGCTGCTATGAGCTGGCTGAAGGAGTTCCCAACAGATTTCTTTTACAGAAATGCACGAAAGCCGTACGGTATCTGTCTCCAATGTATATGCCACTAGGGAAAACTGTACGACTTACCTCTGTGAGGGAAAACTGGGCTGTCTGTAATGTGGGCACTGCTGAGTATCTGCAGTTCCTGGGTTATGTCGTTGTAGATGATGAGCTGCGACAATGTTTCCATGCCGTGCCTCAGCCCAAAAAAATTTAGTGCAAGAATGGAAGCATTCACCTGGACACAAGACACAATTACATATCCATTACTAGGGACAAGATATTGTTTAATTTTTATTCCAACTGCTACAGAGGGTCCAAGATTACGACTACAGTGATGTCACCATGAACCTGTGTGCTTATCTGAACAGTCTGCTATTGTTTACACTATGAACTACAACTAGTACTAACATTGTTTGCTATCTGCACAACAACACTGCTCAGCAGTGATATAACACTGCCCACTCCGCAGCACAAAGACTAAGTTAATGGCCCCTTGGGATTCCTTGGTGTTTTTGGGAGCTGTCTGACTGATGTCAAGACTGGGCCACTAATTAGGGGAGGAGGTACAACAAATTTTTCACACACCCATTGTAACTATGAACCAGCGACAAATAGTAAGGCAGAGTGTGACAAAATCACGTTATCACTTCTGTGAATTTCTTGAATCAATTCAGTGGCAGATTAAAATGCAAGCATACACACTTTAGTTTGATGAATGATGTACGGGGAATTGAGTACTCACACGTGAAGGAAACTCAGTTTATTGTCTAGGTGCTCGATTGGGTGCTCCTGTGGGGGTCTAGTCTTGACGGGGCACTGGTGCACGTCCACTATACAAGGCAGACCTGGTTGCTTTCCGGCAGGTCACAAAATCAGGTTCGGATAGTACGATCTTGCATTTGAGAAAAGCTGCCTTGTGGGGTATACCTGGGGGATGTACTTCGACAGGTCGGAGTGTAACTCTGAACTGAGCACTGGACAATGGAGGTGTTGCAGAGGCACTGGTCATGAAGCGGGGAGTTGAACTGCAAGGACTAGGTACACAATGGCTGGGGTAGGCGGGTGATCTGTCTGGCTGAGGTGGCCTACTACCCACCATGGGAACTCTCCAGGGTCGGTGCGTATGGGGTCAGTAAACAGCTCCTCCGGTACCTCTGGTGTCACTGGATCCTCCAGGTGTCTCAGGGCCTGGGCCTGTTCCTTGGGGTTAAGCTTTGCAATGGATGCCACCAAGGTGGCGGACAGCTCGTGCAGGATCACAGAGGCGAGCACTGTCTGCTTAATACTCTCTCTCAGACCACGCCATTTGGAGGTCATGTGAATTCACACACACACCCTCTCACAAGCGTGAGAAGAAAGGCAGGTTCCTTGTAATCATATTTATATATCCAGCCACGTGTGGGCCGTAGACTGAGCGGACACCCTATTCCAATACCTGGACCAGAAGCGCAGTATGCACTGAAAGTCGGGCCATACTGTCTCGGGTCATAGCACATGGGTGTTGTCCTAGCCAATCTTCCCAACTCAGGGATTGCCTGCTTTTCCTGGCACGTAGGTGCAGTAGAAAAGCCGGCGAGCACCGAGCCGACAAGCTGGTTTAGGATCAGTGTAACTGTGTGGGCTCCGCTGTTCTATCTATGAGGTAGACAGTATGGTAGGCTGGGCTAGGTGCTTGTGGGTAAAAACTGGTGTTTTGGCTCGTCTGAGTAACCTTCCCAGGATCACCTGCGTTTCCTTCAGGTATGGAGTCAACTGGGAACTAGGTGCAAGTCTACAGGAATGGTGGTACTCAGGGATTGAATTAGCTCACGTTTATTTCCTTGTAATAGGAAATGCACGTGATGACGTACTCTCACTCCTATGTCGACACGAGCTGTTGCCGGGAAGCTATAGGTACGATGAGGAAGGCGACCTGTGTACAATGAGCAGGGGATGGGGCTGTGTAGTGCTGAATAAACAATTTGTGAATAAGTAAACTACGTATCCACTGTTGCCCATGCGAGGCCATAGTGTCTAGTGTGAGACGATGTGACTGCGGTGAAACAAGCATGATGCTTGGGATACTAAGCAGGGTGTGACAGGAGAAATCCTCAGAACGACTGTCAAAAAATGGAGTTTCCCTTCTGGCACATCCATTCAGTGAAGGAAGGAAGGTACAAAGTTAGAGATACACCTGTCCAACATGGTGGGTGAGTGGGTGAGAGGTCAAACTACTCGTAAGACCAAAAGGGTTAACGCAAAGCTGAATCCTTCCCTGGCAGTAGGTGCAATGGGAGACTGTAGCATAGACGCAGGATGGCCAGTGTCTGAGTAATGAGTGTGGGATGACTGAAGACTGGGACAGTTTAATCCTTCCCTGGCAGCTAGCGCAGTGGGATTAAGAGAACTGCTCAGGAGTCTAAAAATGACTCTCTATTCTCATTCAGGCCGCTGCCTGATACTTATTGGCTGGCGTCATGAAGACGAGGGGGTGATCGTCGCAGAGCGGGGGTAGCGAAGGCATGACTTTCTAAAGTGACATTACCAGTGCCAGCTGGAGGGTAGGAAAGTAAAGACAAACAAAAGTCCTACTAGCGGTGCTAGCTAGCGACGAACTAAAGAACTCGTTCATCACAAGTCGGGATTAACGGTTATGGAAACTTCAAAACTCACGAGCAAGGCTAATGAAGGACTGAGCTGAAGTTGTCAAATCACCATTGTTAAAAAAAAGTGCCATGCATCAAGTTGATGCGCTATGCCTCCAGATGTGTTCGTGTCCCACCAGGGAGCAGATGACCCGCGGCCACGAGTTACAGGGCTGCAAGAAAAGTGTAAACGCCGTTCTTGTCGACCTGCACTGATCGAGACCGTGACCTAATGTCGATCAGTCGAGTGTTGCTGTGTGGTTAATGCTTCTGCGATGGAACGAACGAGCTCAAGGGATACCTGGACATCAGGAATACGTCAAAGTTTTACTCTTATTATTCAACACAGTTTTACACTTTCCTGTATTTTATACCTAGAGTATTTTCTTTTTTCTCATGTAATATACATACAGCACAAATCTGCATTTTGCAACCTTATTTCTAACCCTCTGAGAATTGAAAAAAAAAAATTTCACTGAATTTATAGCTGACTTACTCGGCCGTTGGAGGCTTCCGATATCTGCAACTGGTATCTCTCGTCGGTGTCGGACTTGAAGCTGGAGAGGACGGTGTCGCTGATAGAGCATTCCACCAACAGGGATCTCCCGACAGATCTGACAGGTCCGCTGCCGTTTGCCAAATTCATCACATTCTTCTGGAACTCCTTTGCTGCGTTTCTGAACAGCTCATTAACCTAAATCCAACATTGTCAACTTGAACACTGAGAATATCCACTGTTAAAGTAACCTACATTGAAGAATTGGAAACGTGCAGAGAAGCAGTCAAAAAAACTTATACGTGCTGTTTCGAAAGAGTCACTGCCTGTTAACTACATGAATTATGTTACTGTACACAATGACACACAGTCTTCCAGTTAAGTTAACAACAAATTAAGTAAAATCGTTCTAGGTCTTGGTGTATTGCAAGTGTGATGGCATATTAAGTTGGTGTTTAATTGTATTATACACATCAACGTACGAATTGGCACATTACATTCCTAGCAATTTCAACAAGTTTAAGAAAAACCCATGAATAGTCAGTATACGGTGTCAATTTAAATTTTACATATGACAGAAGGGTACATTCCAGATGAAAGTAGATCTTAAGGAGGTCTTTCAGAAGTGCTCAAATAATTGTGAAAAACCTATAACTGAAAAAGCTGAAAATAATCACCTGATAATCTGTACGTATCTGTGTATGGTCCAACACACTGTTATAAAGAATGGCGCAGTGTATGTTTTCCAATTCACGCAGACTGTTGGTATGGTTGCTTCAATGAAAATGGTGTGCAATTCTGCCTCCACAATGGCAATCCTTTCTTCCCGACACTATACCATCCTTCTGCCTTAATCGTCATCTCTACTTGACTGAAATGAAGTCTGCTCACACAGGAAAGGGAAGCGTGCATCTGAATGTCCATGCAAGTACATTTGATTTCTTACCTATGTAACTCAGTACGATGAAATACTATTACGACCGACACTTGTCATGTGATATATATTTTTCCCTCCATTCGCATACTTTTGGACTAGACTACTTTTATGTTGGATAAACTGTTCCACCACTTAAAGTACATAGAGTAATTGTAACACATTAAAAAAGCCTCAACTTTTATAGTAAACTTAGTAATGAACATACTTCAAAGTGAAAGTTTCCATGTTAAACATTTATAACATGGGCTTCATGAAATTGTGACACAATTAATTTCAGTGAATAAAATTAGTACGTTATCACAAAGAAATATTTTTTTAAAATGCAAGGACAAATTAGTACTTTCTAAAATATGAGTTGAGTTGAGAGATGTGGGTGGCTCTTAAGAGCTGATGAGGTGACATAAGGTGAGAACAGAGCAGTGCTGGAATGCAAGGGCAGGGGAAATGAAAGATCCGCGAGAAAATTTGCAGACCAGCAGCATTGCCCAGCACGGTTCTCACTGGCGAAAATCTTGTCGGAGGCGAGCAGTCTATCCACTCAGCCACCACTGCTCCCTCCAAAATTAGAAAGTGTACAAATTACATAAAGTAATGCATGGTTTGTAACTAGAAGACACTGCTTACTTATCCATAAAGATTCCTTTGAAACAATCACAGCACTGTAAAGAAACTTTTAAGAAATAAAAATAACCTTCTAAGGGGCAGGAAGTGATCTTCCAGGTGACTGTACTTCCATCCAGTTGTCTGTCAACTCTAAAGCTTGCCAAAGTTTTGGCAGATGTACATATTTAATTATTAAATACACCTGACTGGCTGTTGCTCAAGGGATTCACCTACTGATGATGGATGCGTGACGCCTTGTAAATATACTGTTTACTGCGAACCAGGTATACTAGTGACTTAAAGAGAAATGGTGAGGGGTGGATGTGCTGCAAGGGGAGTGCTTGGCAATGATTGTACACGGCTCTGAGATGTTACTAACTCTGACAGATTGCCAGGGCCATTCTCCTCCAAGCATTGCAAGATATGAAGGAAGTATTCTTCAGTAATATCACTTAAAATATACTAAAGGCTATTCACGGTAAAATGATCACTTTTGAAAGCCCTGCTTAAGATCTACTTGTATGCACGTTGTGTATTCTTCCGCCTCATGTAAAATTAACATTGCCATGGGCCTCATTGCTTTATTCATGCATCGGTCATGTGAAACTGTGCAATTATTAGAAAAGTAAACATGATACAAATCTGCTCATTTTTACACATCGGGGCATTAAAAATACAAGACAGCGAAAGAAAAATAATTTGAGTTGTTACAAATGGTTACCTAACAATTTTAATTTTCGTTAAGACATGGAACTATTTTCTATCCATCGTTACCAACTTTACTAGGCACATATCACTCAGTGCATCCGATTAACATATATGCATGTAGGAGCAGGTGACTTTTTTCTAACAATTTCAAAAGTGCTCACTTTATCGTGAACAGCCTTTAATTAGCTGTATCCAGCATGCATTTACACACGAAGGCGTTGGCTACGGAAAATTTTATTTTGAGTTTGCACCATATAGATATTGTTCACTTTGTATGCTTATAGACATTATCTGTGACTATCTTTTCTTTAGATAAAATTCTTTTTGATTTCATGGTTTCTGCAAAATTACATGTAAAAAAAAAATCAAACTATTAACAAAAAATTTATAAAGGGCAAACAAATTTTTCTATTTTAATTCAGTTTAAGGTATTTCTACTAAAAGTTATTTTACATAAATTTAGGGACATTTGCAAATCAAAAATATGTGAGAATTTCCTTCTTTTCAGCAATTTTTTTTAAATCTCAAAAACATTTCCTTGTGCAATTTTATAGATGTCTTGATGTAGCCCTTGGCATCTTATTGTAGTGTGAATTAATTCATTTTTGTATGTAAGATTTATTTCATTATTTAGAAATTTCTAAAACTGTATTTTGAATGTACTTATGTAAAAACTGTGTGCTAAATTTTTTTTGCAAGAAAGAGTAATCGCTGATAATGTGTACAAGTTTATGAGTACAAATATAAATTAACAAATTTTTTTTGTGACCAACAAACAGCCTTAGAGATTGGTGTCAGGATGAAATTCTGCTTCCCCTGCCATATGCTTGTGTTTTGTCAGCATCAAAAAGGGAGGAAATGTCTCGTGGACTGACCTTGGGGGAGAGCTGGCGCCCAGTCTGGCTGAGCTCGGCTGTGATGCTGTTGGGACTGATGGTGAGGACGGAGTCTCCTAGCGAGACCTCGCCAGTGGGGCGTGGCCATAACGTCCTGTACTTCCCGCACAGCAACTTGCAGGTGTCCAGCGACTGGGCTACCTGCGCCCCCTCCGCCAATAGCAGCTTCTCACAGTGTTCCGAGTGGCACTCCCACGTCCACACTGGTGTCCTGCATCCATGAGAGAAATCTCATTCCTCGTATACTGACATGCTGGCAGTAATTACCTCACTGTTGAATAACAGGTTACTTCCTCTAAGTCAATATAATTATTACTGTTGCGTCTTTATTTAAAAAAGTATAAATGTGCATTTATACTTATATTTCATCAAATGTATACACAAACCTGCAGAAAAACATAACATATATATATATATATAGAGAGAGATAAAGAGAGGGAGAGAGAGGGAGAGAGAGAGGGAGAGAGAGAGAGGGAGAGAGATAGATAGAGAGAGAGAGAGAACATACATTTCTTCTGTTTTGAGGGGTTTTTCGTGGTGACTGATTAGCAATCCAGGTTTGATCTCCAGTGCATATGTCCAGATTTCTCATAAGGGAAATGTAGCCACATCTCATCTTACCTCATCCACACTTCAGTCCAGGTGGGAACTACAGCTGTGTCCTTATAGGATATTCACGGTAAAGTGAGCACTTTTGAAAGCGCTCTCATTTGGAATAATAGTCAATAACTTAATTTTATGTTAGCCTTAGACGTTAACTTCCGAGGGCGGTGAAATATACACACTGTGTTTATAACTTACATGGCTATATTTATTTAAAAAGGAGATGAAGGATAAAAAATGGCTCAAAGGAAAAAGTAACTAGGGCCTCAAAAGTGCTCACTTTACTGTGAGCTGCCTCTAGGCAGGCAGGGCAGCCAATTACACTGTCAGCCTGGGGTAATTTCATCTCGACCATTCTAACCCTGCCCTCACGTCATTAACTCCAAGAACACCGTACTAATGATTTCTTTCAAAGCGCATGTAGAATAAACAAATCTGTGGACAGTCGTACTCACGTAGCAGGTGGGGCTGCATCATGTTTGCCAACTTGCATCACCAGTATTTCCTCAGTTGCACACCGGGCAAGGAAAAATGCTGCCACCACGACAGCATGATGGCACAGGCCCATTGCACTCTGGAAAAAAATAAATTTTCAAATATCAAGGGGAAACAGCACACAAAACAACCTTTTAACTTCACTGCCAAAACAGTTTTGCAAAAATAAAACCACATCCGTGACAATTTAAAGTAATCTATGGGCTACCATAGCCAATAATTTAAACAGAGTAGCACCTCTGGAAGCTACACAAAAAATATTTCTGTTTATGGTAAATATTATGAAATTCACTACTAATGGTTATTAAAAAACTGCAGATGTTAAGCCTAGAGTTAATTTTGGCTCACAACTTATTCCACATCCATCACAATGGTTGAACAGAACTGCAAAACACGATAGAAAACATTACATTGGAAGGCACTCCAGGCAATATCTGGGTGACGCATTAATAAAGGCAATGACCAATTCCTTCTTCGTATTCCCATCATTGTGTTCTTGGTGTACCATTCTCTAATGAACCTGCTGTCGACAAGATGTTAAGTTAAATAAATCAAGTTTACTTGTGTGATTAGATGTTGATGTACACTATTGAACAAAAAGTAATTGGGCACCTGTCCACAATGTTTGTTCAGTGGTTGTCACCCCGTTACAATCTTGTAGGGCCACCTCATGCGGCTATAGCAGCAGCCACTCTGTCTGGCATGCTCTCTACGAGTGTTTGCAGGACATCCACGGGGATTCGTCGCCATTCCTCTTGCAACCATCCCATGAGTTAAGCAATGGATTTTGGCCGTGCCTGACGAGCCCTCACCCGGCGATCCCATTTGTCCTAAAGATGTTATATAGGGTTGAGGTCGGGGCTCTGGGGGGGGGGGGGGGGGGGCAGTCTAATCGGCGAACATTCTTGTCGGCGTACCACTGCGTAGTAGCCCCTGAAACATGGCCCCTGGCATTGTCATCCTGGAAGAAACAAAGGTCCATTCCGTAAAAACGCCACAATGTTGGGAGCATTTCATTATACAGAGTGTTACAATATGCTTCTGTGTTCATGCTACCACGGACAAACACCAGCGGTCCTACGCCTAAGGCCATGAAACACAAGTCAACTGACATGCTGGATTATCTATCTTCACGGGTGCCCAATTACTTTTTGGTAGATAGTGTATTTAGCGGTAGACTGCAGGATAATCATTACAGTACCTAAATGACAAATGTGTACATTTTATAGTTTACCACAGGTAGTTAAAATAAAGAAAACACAGATAAATCACTCTTTTCCTGTAACTACACCATCTGAAAAACTGAAAAACTTCACGTGATTTTCTTTAAACGTTATTTCATCCTTCTTTACGATTTTTGAAACTATAATATTGAGAGTAACTAATTGAACATAAGCTTATTTTAATATTGATGATGGATCATGGGTACATGGACCCCATTACCGTGGTAAGAGAGGAGCTGAGAGATACAGGTGGGTTAGTAACAGCAGAAGTGTTGGAGAGCCAATGAGGGTGCAATATGGCAAAGATGGAGCAACGTCGAACTGCAAGGGCAGGGACAACAGGAAAACCTAGAGAAAACATGCCGGCCGGCAGCACTATTCAGCAAAATTCCCATATGTGAAAACCTGTATGTAACCTCACTGGGAAACAAACCTGGATCATTTTGGTGGAAAGCAAGCGCACTACAACTATGCCCACCAAAGCCCGCTCCTCCCCTCCTCATAGAAAATGTGAAGAGGCACCTTATTTCTTCAGTTATATTTGGGCAAAGTCAATTACAAAGTTGAATAAAAAAAATGATGGTAACAATCAATATAATTCTCTATCAGCTTATAGATCTGATTTCTGAATGGGAGGGACAATGTTTTGCACATCTGCATATTATTATTTTATAATTATATTTATTTCTTTCTTAGATACCAGTAGATACATATTGGAAGTTGTCAAATATAAGAAATAGGTTGCAATGTACCTACATAAATGCATACATACAACATTAAGGGATGGGATATACAGACAAAAATACAGAAAAGAAAATTAAATTAAAGAAAATTATTGAGAATTCAGTGTTCCTGTAAGTAGCATTTGAAAACTTTCGCAGTTGACACACTCAATTTTAAAAGATTGGTAAGTATTTTGACAAGCTGATGATAATGTTTACAAAGTGACATCATCACCATCCACAGTTTAGACTATGCACCAGGTTTGCAGTGGTGACAATTGAAACAAATATTAAATTGTTTTGGATATACACTGTTGTAGCAGAGTTTATGTTGCAGAAACTATAATTAATCATACAAACACACAAAACCAAACAGGAATAGTTGGCAACAGTTACATAAACACACAGAATTCTGCAAAAGGAGTCATTTACTTGGGAGAAGACCACTGTGTTTGTCTGTTTTTGTTGTCCATCATTAGTTTCTTTTTTTTTGTTAATTTGTCGCTTACTGACTGAATTCTTTCCATGGAATTCTCTGTGTTCTTCACATAGGCCTGCATATTGGGTAAAAAAAAAAAAAAAAAAAAAATGTTAGGGAGGTGTAAGTGTAGGGGGTGTGGTAAGGTGTGGAGAAGGTTAGATAATGGTGTGCAATGCGACCAGTGTGGCGGCTGGTTGGCTGTATAGGGATCAGAGAGGAGGAACTGGGATCACTACAGGAACATGAGTGGAAGTGTGAGGAATGTGCTGAGGGAAAGGGTTTAGCGGCAGTGGTAGGGAACAAATTAAGGGTAGAGAAGGAAACAGAAATAAGTGGAGAAGGTGGAAACTGGATTTGGGATATGCTGAGGGGAAGCTTTGATGAGCAGGAAAGAGAGGGAAATGATGCATAGGATTGAGAGGATGGAGGAAAAGGTCAGGAATGAGATGGGTAAGAGTAGAGTAGAAATGAGGGTGGATAAGTTAGAGGAGGAGTTGGAAGATGTAAAGGGGGTGCTAAGGAAAATGAAAGCCATCCACAGGAGGAAAAGCTGAGTAGAGAGGAAGAGTTAGGCAAAATGCAAGTAGGGACTGCAGGAGGAAAGGCAGAGCTAGAGGTGGTAAGATTAAGGAGGATAGGTGAGTTGAAGGCAGTAGAAAGGGATAAGACAGTTAGGAGACATAAGACAGCAAATAAGGTTAGAGGAGCAAGGGATAAGGTGATAGTAGTAGGCAGGAAGCAATCAGGAATAGAGGAACGGGAAACAGAAAGCAGGGAACAGGCAGTTGAAGGTAGGAAGCAGTATGCTGAGGCTTGCAAGTGTGCGATTAGCAAAGACCAGCAAGCAGGACAAAGTAGACAGTTCATGGCCAGAGGGGAGAGAGGAGGGCTGGTCAAAGGGAGGGAAACAATGGTGGTGAAGGAGGCCGGAGACAAGGGTAGGCAGGTGGGTGGAAGAGCCACAAAGTAAATACCAGGGATTTGGAGGAAAGGATTAGTGGTATGAGAGGTAGGGTGGCAAAGGTTGTTCTCATTCATGTAGGGGGAAATGACCTGGCTCATAGGGAGGTGGGGCAGTAGGTAGAGCGGGACCTCAGGGGATTGCTGAGGAAAGTAGGGGGGAAGTTCCCTGGAGCTAGGTCAGTAGTCAATGGCGTGCTGGTTAGGAAAGGAGTATCCTATAGGAAGGCAGTGGCTGCGAGTGAGATATATGAGAGGGTGTGTAGGGATTTGGTGGGTACATTTATAGATAGTAGGAAATGGGTAGGCTGGGAAAGTGTAGGGAGGGACCAGGTTCACCTGACTGAACAGGGAAAGAGGATTCTAGGTGACCTGCTAGGTAGAGAAGTAGCTGGCTGCATGGGGAGGGTCAGGGCAGAGCAGCAGTTGTTGAAATAGCAATCAGTTAGCAGCAAGGAAATGGAAGTGAAGAGAAATGGAGAGGATAGCATTAATGAGGCTGCAGGGGTGGAGATAGGAGGTAAGGAATGTAGGATGGTAAAGCAGAGTACTAGTATAAAGATAATGTTGGTGAACTCTAGGAGTGTGTACAACAAGCTGGAGGGCTTCTGGGGAAAGGTTGAAGGATATGGGGCGGATATAGTGGTAGCTGTGGAGACTTGGTTGACTGAGGAAGTACTGAACATAGAGTGTAGGCAGGATGAGTTCACCATCTTCAGAAGAGACAGGGATGGGAGAGGAGAAGGCATAATGGAGTGTGTAAGGAAAGGGCTAAAAGGGGCGGTACAATGGGTTAGTGAGGATGTCGAGGTAATGGAAATTAAATTGAGTGGTGGTAGTAATAGGAGTATTACTTTGCTGGCAGCGTATAGACCACCAGGACAGGGATGGCAGGCAATTGAGATGATCAAGGAGAGGGTCGATAGACTAAAGGACAGGCAGTGGGTTGTTGTAGCAGGGGATTTGAATATGCCAGGGGTGAAATGGGTAGAGGGTGCAGAAGGAATGGGTAGCATAATGCAGAGAATGGCAGCACAGTTAGTCAACAGAGGATTAGTCCAGATAGTAGAAACACCTACGAGATGGAATGAGGAGGGTGTTGGGTCAGTGCTGGATGTGGTGTTGGTCAGACCTAGGAATGCTGTAGTTGGTGCAATAGTATTGGATGGTATAAGTGACCATCATATCCCGGTTGTGGAAATTGGGATTGGCAGGATGAGAGAAGTGCAAATTGCAGAAAGGTTGGTGTAGCAGTATGGGAGAGGAGACAAGAAGGGGGCAGAAATATTCCTGAGATACAGGTTTAAAAAATGGTCTATGGAGGAGGGTGTAGAGGGGTTGTGGAGGGAGTTTAGAAGATTAATGGAGGTTATGTTGGAGAAATTTGTGCCAATGAAAAGGTTACGGACTGGGGGAGATCCCCCATGTTATGGACAGGAGATTTTGAAAATGAAGAAGTGCAGAAAATTACATGCCAAGTGTAGAAATGAATGGATGATAAGATCTAAAGAATTGATGAAACAAATGGGTAGGGAGCTTGAAAGGAAGATCAAACAGGCAAAGAATGTATTTCTAGGGAACATGGTGGAAGAAGGAAAAGGCAAGGAATGGGGGAAATTGTTTAGGTATGTTAGGAGGTTAAGGGGAGGAGAGGAAGGGATGGTAGGCATGCGACAAATGACCAAGAAAAATCGGAGATGCTACAAGGACAGTACTTGTCAGTGTTTGAGGCAAAGGAGGGTTGGAATAGGGGGGCAAACAGGGTTCGGGGGGTGTTTAGTGAGTTTAAGATGAGGGAGTGGGAGATAGAAAAGGTAATTAGGGGTTTGGAGAGCAGTAAGGCAGGGGGACCAGATGGGATAGGAAACGCAGCACTAAAGTTTAGTGGCAAGGAGTTGACGAAATATTTAGAAGTGCTGTTTAAAAAGTCCTTAGGAGAGGGTAAGTTACCACAAGGTTGGAAGGATGCTATGGTGGTACCTATACACAAGCAGGGAGAGGATAGGGGGAGGCCTGGCAGCTACAGACCGGTGAGTCTCACATCAAGTACAGGAAAAGTAATGGAGAGGCTGGTGGTGCAGTATGTGGTGAGGGTAATGAACAATAGGAATTGGTTGGAGGAGTCCCAGCATGGTTTCAGGAGGGGATACTCATGTGAGACTCGGCTGGCTGGGTTATTAGAGGATCTGGTGCAGGTAGTTGATGAGGGGAAGCAGGTGGATGCCTGCTTCATAGATTTTGAGAAGGCATTCGATAAGGTGCCCCATGGAACATTGATGAGGAAAGTGGAGGCGCTGATACAGACAGGAGGGTAGTGGAATGGATAGGGGACTTTCTCAGGGGGCGAAGGCAGAGGGTGAAAGTGGGGGAGGAAATATCCAAGGCAGAGGAGGTTACGTCAGGGGTACCACAGGGAAGTGTGCTGGGTCCTTTGTTATTTACCATAATGGTAAATGACATGTGTTTGGGGATTAGAGATAAGATCAGATTGTTTGCAGATGATTGTGTTGTATATGCTGAGGTGGGAGAGGGGGGCAGAAATTTGCAGGCGGACATTGATAAGATATGGTTATGGACCAGAAAAAATAAAATGAAGATATCTGTAAGAAAAACTAAGTTAGTGAGGTTCACAAGGAAGAAGAAGATAAGCAGGGACATGTACAGATGGGAGGGACAAGAGATAGAAGAAGTAGCAGAATATAAGTATCTAGGGATTATACTGCAGGGAGACCTCGGGTGGAAAAAAACAAGTAGAGAGGGTGGTAGCAAAGGGAAGAAGGGCTCTGGGTATCCTGGGAAGGGTGCTGAATGGAGTCAGCTGTGAGGTGAAGGCGTATGGCACGGCCAATGTTAGAATATGCTGCAGCGGTATGGGACCCGTATGTGGAGGTGGAGGTGCGAGAACTGGAAAAGGTGCAGAGAAAGGCAGCAAGACGGGTGAAGGGTAGGTGGAGAAGGCAAGGGCAGGATGATGAGGAAGAAGGCAACTATAGGCCATCAGTGATGATGACAGAAATGGGGTGGAGCTCATTGAAGGACAGGAGGAAAGTTGAACGGTTAGTCAGGATGTACAGGGTGGTGAATGAAGAGGGAGGATGGGGAGGGCTACACTGCAAGCTAAGTAAGGGGGTGTTTAGGGGAAGAGGAAACAACAGTGAGAAGCTTCAGAGGGTGTGGAAAAGGACGGAGCAGGGTAGGCAGTCCATGCTTGTGAGGTCTGTGAGGGAGTGGAATGTGTTGAGGGAAGAATTGGTATCTGTGAGAGGGGTTGGTAAATTCAGGAAGGGAGTGGAAAAGGAGTTGGTTAGGTGAAGGAGAGTTGAGAGAGCTCGTCACCGGGCGGTAGCCTAATTGCGAGTGTATGTATGTATGCAACTATTCTTGGTTGGTGTTCTGTCTCTCTATGTTCGTGTTTCCTGACTCATGACAGGCACTGAAAGAATGTAGGATATATTATAGCTAGTTTGGCATTCCAACCTGTTTTATTGTTGTAATTGCCAAGTTAAGTTTGTTGGGGTTCTGTTAATTTATTTCGAACAAAAAAGAAAACAAAGAGGCGCTTTAGATTAACGTCTTTCGTGAGACGGCATTCGTACGAGTATGTGACATTCTGAGTAGCATATTTTTGATGGAGCAGTGCCAAATTTCGCTCATATTGAAATAACATTCACATCATCGTAATTTCGAAAATTTTAACTTCAATGAAAAACAAAATACGATACATACTGTACGTCACTGTTCGTATTCGTAAAGATGCATCAATACACACACTTGGACCGAAGTTAATTTTACACTTGCTGAATTTACGATGCAGGCAAATAAAGAAATATTATCTACACCCTACAGAAGTGTTGGAAGTGAGGCTTTTTCAGGCCAAATGCATTTCAATAATTATAGTAACGGTTTAATGCATTATTCACAAAACATGCAAACTGACTGTAAAATTCGCAACCTTTCAAACACATACTTTTCTAGGGAAATCCTTGCAAGTTTACTCCCCTAAATTCACGTTTGTTCGTCACTGGCATTGATAATTACAATAATTTCTTTATCATTATCGTCACCAATAACATAGCCAATTTCGTTCACAACCCCCATTTCAAATGTAAACAATGATTGGCTGGATCGCCATATTTATTTATCTCAAGCATAGACCCTTACCCAGAGCTTCAACTTGCAAATAAAGTAGACGACAGTTTACCCTCTGGGTAGCGGTTCCTGTAGATAGTAACACGAATTTTGTCATTTGTCTAAAATATAAATTACCCAAGACCCTTACCAAGAGATGGTAAGACCAGCCCTTATATTTATACAAACTTGTTAATTTAATTGGCTATAGGCGCTTGGGATATTGATACTGAAAAATTACAACCTAATTTAATATAAACCGCACCACTGCTACGAGCGTAAAGCACTACCTCTGTCTCCTGACATCAATGTCCACTCTGCGCATGTCAAACATCTCGACACTGCATAGCTTTAAAAAACCTCTTTAAAATTACACAAAACACTATTAAAACATAAGCTGCGCCATGAGTTTTGTGGAAGACAGTGTCTTACCGTGACATTCGGCATCGCATGCATGGTGATGCACGTGTACATGACGTTCGGAACACGGAACGCAAAAAATCATATATTTGCAAAGAACTTTCCACACAATCAAAACAAACACTACACATTATTTATCCTGTTCAAAATAATCACGTGCCTCCTTGGAACATATCTACATAAAACCCCTTTTTCGACATTTACTACAGACACGTCAAATATTACAAGTAACCTTCAACACACTTGAGCAATTTTGCTCCTTGTACAATTGTGCACTCGTGCATTGACTTGCTCTTCACACATTAAAGACTTTAATACTCTGCTTTTAACTCCACGCATGATCACTGCATTGATACACTTGGTATGAACATTGGGCACAGTGTGCTGGGCGAATCAGTTCTCTTGATGTCAACTCACGTGGCCGATCAGTGCTGGTCGCGTAGACTGGGAGAACGGCCTAGGGTGCTGGCTCACGTCATTATGGTACAATTAATGAATGAGCTCGCTTTCGTTCACTGCATCTATTTGCTAGATGTTCAACTACGATAAAGGTTTCTACGTGTCTGGGGGCAGAATGTCATACCACTCTGTGTCATCCTTGACTATGTCGTCAGTGCAGTTAAACACGAAAGCGCGTCCCCTATTTGATTTTCTCTCGCCGTCATGTGTTCGACTGTGAAGTTGTAGGCCTAAAGTAATAACGAACATCTGGTCAGTTAACTGCGTGCCTCGTGTGTGTTGTGGAGCCATACCAAACATCTGCTGTCGGAATGGAGGGTAAATTACTGGTACTACAAATACACATGGTATTTCATCACATCCCATACGACCGCTAAACATTCATGCTCATTCACGTTGTAATGCGTTCGGTAGTGCCCAGTTTGGTACTAGCAAAGTCAATTACTTGCTATTACCCTTCAGCACTGCACTTATAAAGCACGACTCCTATGCCTTCTTTGCTCGCATCCATCTGTAGGTACAGATGCCAGATCGGACCGTACCTTGCAAGCATGGGGCAGGACTTGAACTTTTCCCGTACTTCATCGAACGCTTGCTGGGCCTTGCTCGTCACTGGAACTGCCGCTGCAGTGATAACACGTCGGTTAGTGGCACAGTGATTTCTCCGAATTTCTCAATATGTTCCCTCAGCCAATTGATGAGTCTGGAAAACGCCCAGACTTGGTTATGTGCTCGTGGGTGTGGACAGTTTTCAATTAGCTGCAGTTGCTCCAGACTGGGTTTGTTCCCGGTCTTGTCCACAATGTGCCCCAACAATTCTAGACTGGTTTTTCCCATCCGACACTTTGCTGTAGCACTCATTAGGCCATCCATGGCCTAAGTACTTCAATTGTTCCTCCCAAATGGTGGACCAAATAACATCATATAGGTAGGCCAAGGTGTATATTCCCCGATGACATGCAATGAATTATGGAAAAACTTAAGCTTCCTGGGGCAATGCTAATCCCGCGGGAAGAGGAGGTGGCCTACCGGGCAGCTTAAATTGAAAAGAAGTTTCCAGAATCACATTACAGTCTATTGCAGAGAATGTCCATATCAAAAGTTGAAGAATCACTTGGCACATACGGAAAAAACGCCGGAGCTCACGACATGCACTCCACCTCCATCTGATGTTACTCGCTTACTGACCTTCCCGCTTGACATGCGTGTTCGCCGCTGCTTACCCACATCCAGAGTGGCACTACTTTCTGCTACAGCCTACACTTCTTTACCTTGCAAAATGCTATTAAATAAGCATACTTCTAAAAAGAATTACAAAAGAACCCTGCAACACAAAACATTGGATGCGTGATGAGAAAAACGATAACATGTTAACAATGCACTATAAACAAGAGAACCAAAACAATAAGTAAATCATGTAATAAGAATAACAAATAATGTCGGTCATAGGCCCTGAACTCGTAAGTTCAGTTATTACTGGGCCTAGTTAGTTTCCTTCTGCCTCGCAGCATATTTGGTCGTCATGACCACCACTGGCTGCTCTGCACCGGCATGCCCTTGCACTTGCTCCTCATCGTTCCCCCGACAGGATACATGCTCCACCCGTCGGTAGAACGCACAGCCCTGATGTGGTGATGTTGCAGGTCACGGCTGGACAAACAGTCTTGGGGATGGGAGCATGTGGCACACATTAGTAATTAACGTGCTCTGCTATGGTAGTTATGTGTAATTAACCGTACACAGTAAACACGTCCTTGCGTTCCTCCAACAAGCGCTGACATGCCGCCTAATACTCATGTGGTATGCCACTATCTATTTCACTCAGTGAGATAATGGGTAGCTATTTATGGAACTTTGGGCAAGATTGTACACCATATGTCTTTCTTTACAACCAAAATGAATTCTCTATGCCCTGTACATGTACAGTGATTGTTGACTGGCCTATTGCCTGACTGTTAAGTTGGTTAGTGGCAAGCCTGATAACATAGGCAGGAGGTGTAACATCACTTTCCCTTACAAATTCTGTCCTAATGAAGTTGTTTGAGGCAGCTGTATCAATTAGCATATGGCAGAGCTGACCATTTACACTGACAAGTATGTAAATAAACTTTGCTGTACTACTACTGAACTGGTTAACAAGTACATGTTGAGGCGTCAACTTCTGTGGTAGTTGCTGTGATGGGGCTGGGGTGTCAGGAGCATCCGGCCCCTTCACCCCTGCTCCTGTTTCCGGTTACTGCTGCTTCTTTGCTTGCTCCTGCACCTGGCCCAGGTGCGGGATATTCGGGCATTGGCTATGCCAGTTAAAAACTTCCCCAGGAAAATACTGGCATAGAAATCTTGGTGAATGATTGGTGCCCCGAACATGTTATTAATCCCCCATACTGCTCGTGGCAATATCTTCCTTTGCCTTCCTGTCAGTCGCATTTGGTGGTTTACGGGGTTTCGATTGTTTCCAGAAATTTTTATCCTGCTGTTGTCTAAACAATTTCCGCTTTTGGTTGTTGTAGCTGTCCCTTTGTCCGTCTCGGTTTTCACTCAACTTCTCTTGGCACCATTGTGCAATGCTCATATCCCGGCAAAGTGGTCAGGGATTTCGCTGTACATTAATAGCAGCATGCGTTAAATTCTCCAGTGTACCATTCAAAAGTTAAATTAGAGAAGCGTGGAATTCCGGTCGTGCTGTCTCTGCGATCACTTCTAGGATTTCCTGCTCCGGCAGGTGTGGGTGAAATTGTCGGACCAGACGTGACTTCCGGGTGATAAATACAGTCAGTAATTTGTTTATCTGTTGCTGCTCTAAAGTTAATATACTCTGCACATGCAATGAGGTAAATGCTTCCCCGAATCGACATTGGAACCCACATAGAAATGCATCCCACTGCAACCCGTAGTGGTTGAGTGAATGCCATCAGGACCGAGCTTCCCTGTAGAGTTGCGCTCCAACACAGTTTGCCCATTCCAAGCTGCATACACTGTATCTGGTCAGTCGTGAGATACAGATGGGCCAGAAAGGCTGCTGGGTCTTCTGTTGGTGTTCCGGTGAATGTTGGTAGTGTTGGCTGGTGTTTTAACTGCAGTTGGTCCTGGTGGGTTTATTGTAGTGTGGGTTGTAGTGTTTCAATCTCGCATACTGTTTCCTTGCAATGTCTGACTGATTAGTACTGTTCCGAATTTACTTTGCGGATGTGGCATTGAGGGTTGGAAAGATGGGTAAGGCGTGGCAATTGGTGGTAAAATTAGGAGTAATAATGGTGTAGGATACATGGTTGGCAATTGCTGGTAGTAAGGGGTGGGCGGCAGGAACATTAGAGCAGTTGTAGTTATGGTAGTTTGCCGCAGTATTGACTGGTCTGGCGGAAACGGTTTGTTGATGTTTCCCATGTGCGCACTGTGGGCATGTGGCAGCGACATGCTGTGTTCTGTTGCCGCTGTTCAGTCGTGACATATATGATTCTCTCCCTGTGCATGGGCCCTCTTGGTGCTGTCCCTGTCTCACTCGTGCAACCCCACTCCACAGTTGTGACATTGAATGCTGTTGCCTTCCCCTTCTTGACCGTCCATTGCTTTGTTTACATTCACATGCTGTTCATATCCTGTCAGTATGTCTTGTATGTTGCTGTGTGCGTGCAATGCTCTTTCTTTCACATTACATTCCAAGCATGTGAATGATAATCCCGTTGCTGTTTCTAATTCAGTTTCGTTTAAACACTCCCGTTGATATTCAACCTGACATATGTTGCACTGGAGCCCCCTGGTTGGTGCACAGAAGGTTGCTACACCACTTTGGTAGGTTATAGTTCGGAAAACTGGGCATTTCCAATTTGGTGTTGACTTCCATTCGCACTTTGGTGATGGGTTATACTGCTCCACTCCACTTTCCTATTGTTGTTCCTCGGTATTACTCGCGATGCGGTTGCTCGTGGTGCGGTTGTTCAAGGGAATGGACTTCCTGTTGCACTGGCAGTATTGAGTGCCGAGTTCATATTTTGCAACAACATCCTGCGGTACTGGTCGCAGACATTGCAAACATAGTTGTGCTAGTGTACACACCTGCATTGCACCAGTTATTCTTAGTAAACAAACACACATGCTCGCAGTGCCTGTACTGCAGTGCTGTGTGGTGTGGCTGTGCAGTATTGGAGGGGAGGAAGCGCCCACACCTCTCGTGGCTGTACCCATCTCGCGCGTGCCGAAGAGGTATTGATGAGCCAACTGTTGCAGGGAGGTGAGCGGGCACAGCTCACACAGCCCACTGCTGTCGATCGATACTTTCCAGCTGTTCTTGCATGGAGTGGACAGTGGGTGGCTGATGTCACGCACCATCCCAGGATGGCTGCTCTTCGCAAACGTACCCGTCGTTGCTGGAGGCTGCCTGCTGTTGTGGCGCACTTTTTTCACTTACTCACCTGGTCCGATCCCTGGCATCTCAACGATGTCTGAGAGGCATCGCGATGCTGTTGCTGGCTCCTTCGAGTGTCCTCTTCTTTACCTCGTTGTGGATGGGCAGGATATTGCATGAATTGCTCTGAATGAGATAACTTCACAGGAAAGTTGTGTCAGGAACTTTCATGACACGAAGGAAAGGCCACACGGAAGTGTGACACTTGACAGTGGTACAGTTTTCGGAAGTGTGTGGGTGAAGTTTTAGGGGTGGTGGAAATTTTGGTGATGTGTTGATTTACCCGACTAGGCACCATACATCGCTTTAGGACGGTGTCAATGATGATGGTGAAGTTGCATATGAGACTCTTGGTGCTCTCGGGGTGCTTCAGGCCGTTCGTCCAGGCCTTGTTCCCTGTAATTGATGTTTGCTGCCTCTATCATTTACCTAGTGCTTTGGCTTAACATGATTCCCCTGAAGAGCCGCAAGGCCAAACACAACCAAATAATAGACGAGAGTTCATCTTCATTGGTATATTTAGCATGCTATTTAATATTATCCATTGGGAACAACTTACAGATGTTGTCAGGCACAGCCCACCTTCGTGGACAAAAATAGTGCGAAGACGATCAATTGATTACATGCAGATTTAAGCTCACCTGGGCAATGCAAGGCATCTCCACGGGTGATAAACGAAAAAAAAGGTTCCAGAAAATGTAATAACTATATTGTAATGAAGATAGTTGGCCTGCAAAACGTGCTGGCCCCCAGAGCGCGACATGGCCGCTGCCTAGACCTCGTATGGTTCACACACTATTGGAGTGCCAGCTTGGCACCCGAACCAGCCAGGTTGGGGGATGGCACGCTGAGCCTGGAAGTTTATCCCCAGTGTTAAGTATCTTCAGCGTGTTCTTGTATTTCACCAATCTTGCTATGTGTGTGTTCTATTTAATTATGCAATTATCAGTGGTGTGTGACCAGCCAGAATAATTCACTAATTCATAACCAACCGGATGCATTCTATCACTCTTGCTATGCACATTATTAAAATAATTCTGTTTATCAAGGTCAAGGATGTGTGATCAGCCACAATAGGTCACCATGTAGTACAAACCAAACCAGAGTCAAATTCATATCAATTTACGTGTTCCACGCTTCCCTATCCTAGTCCGTTCACCTCGTCCACAGAATTCAACACCCACGTGCACCGAATTAAAACTTCAATGCAAAATGATACATCAAGCGTATGTTCATTTTGGATCTCAACCACATCAGTGGTGTGCGTAGATGTGTTATGTAAATTAAAGTGCATATTGTATTCATAATAATAAGGCTTCCTTTTGACCAAGTCTTAAAGTAGAGTCAGTGAGTGTTTTGTATTTGTATTTTCATGTTCAGTTTGTCTACATCACAATGCAACCATTGTATGTGCATCAATCATGTCAAAGTAAGTAACGAGTATGTTGATATACCAGCGTATACTAGCATACATGTGCGCATATTAAATTCTAGGAGTGTTATTGTGTGTTTTGAAAGGGTTCTTGTTCATTATTTATTATGTCATTAAACCTGTGTCTATTATGTGTCCCCAAATACAGTGTATCATGCACGAAGTGCACGGAAGGGCACGTGACATATGTAAACAAGTTAGGGGAGTGGAAATGCCACAACAAGAAATTATAATTGATTAGTGCAATTGTTTGTTAGTTTTAAGGGTGCTTATGTATTTTTAGAATTAAATGTCATGCATGATAGCGTGCAGAATATTAAGCCCAAAGTGGACAATATCAGTCAGTATCAAAACAGTATCGAACAGAACATTGAGGCTAGGTTGCTCTTAACCTTAAGTTCGCCGCCATAAGCCGCGACCATGTGGCGATTTAACCACACTTTTTATAACAAGTCTTTCAGATGTTTTGAATGGTAGCAACGTAATCTAAGTCATCCAATTAGTGGATTGACCTATTAAGTTTTAAAAGGGAATCGTATATTAACACACACAACGTGTGCCAAGGCAGGCAATTTGTACACTGCTAAGTATAAATACATGGTAAGTCTACCATCTTTAGTTTCATAAGTTTTATATTTTTATTGTGTCTTATATGTTTCCCAAGTATTATATAAGAGTTCGTACTATGTTTCACGTCACAATCATTAATCCAGCATCAATATTTTTATTACCTTAAATAATAGTGTAAATAGCGGTACTTTGATACAGAGGCGGGAATTGCCAGCCACTCAGAGGGCAGTGCGCCATAGCCAAGTCAGTCGTGATTGTCTCACCCGTCGAGCAGACGTGCAGTTCACGTCCTCCCTAGATCTTCAATTTTATAACCAATCATGTAGAGTATCAATAGATAATATGTAATATAGGAACGTTTTCAATTTTTTTCATCTGGGGAGAGTGCTGCTCGACAAGCCAGCACGTAATTAAACGTCTGGGACGTAATATACATGTAATTCTTTGTATAGGCTATTCACGGGTAAGTGAGCACTTTTTAAGGCCCTGCTAAATTTTTCCTTTAAATTTATTTCTAACTTTCTGCCACTTTTTAATATAAACACTGCATCATGAATAATAAACAGAGTGTATATATTTCATCATGCTCAATAGTTAACATCTGAGACTGCAATTAATTGCGTTTATTAGGTGTTAATGACTTTTGGGAGGGCCTTAAAAAGTGCTCACTTTGCCATGAACAGTCTATATCAGTGTTCGTACCTTTTTATCTGCTTTATAGTACTCCATGCTTTACTGGATAATGTGAATATGTGTGCCTCATACGAGGGAAAATAATGAATAAAACTGATCATTGCATAAAGAACGCCATTATATTTGTTCTCGTCACCTAACAACCTCTTAACCTGTGAAAGTATAATGTGATAAAGTCTTGGGGGTGGGAAAGCTCTCAAGAGTTCCCGCCTTATGTTTCGATGAGTGTATCGAGGAAGCTCTGATATCATCGACTAGACCATGCACTTGGATTTTATAGATAAAAGACGACAGAATCAGTGACGTTGGAGCATCAGGGGGCCATATTTAGGGCGAATGGCCCACGAACTCACTTTATCATAGTGTTCTCGGCTGGTATAAATTAAATCTACAGTCATGCATCCTACATGGTTCGTAATTCCCTGATGTCAAGGACAACATCGCGTCACAATATTAGGGGCAACATGTGATACTGAAGGAAAATTACGTCCGGGTGAATAGCCAGCAACACAAAGATCAACAGTGTCTTCAGCTCCAGAGATCAGCTCCAGAGATTTGGCGCTGCATGGCACCTACAAAGTAAATGTATTCCAACATTCCTAACCTCAATCAACTCGGCCCCTGAAATCACAGTTCACCCTCTATGGCCTCACTACACAGCGTCAAATTGTCGCCCTTTCTATGTAGCATAATTTTCCCTTCATGAAAATTCCCAGACAAGGAACCCCAACCCCGCCAATATTTCCAGCCAAAATTTTTCCTGCCATATTTCCCTCCCTACCCACAACAAGAACATCAGGAACAACTACAGAGAGCCAATAACAGTGCTGTACCACCTTCTAGATGCCGTCGGATTCCCTGGAAAGGGGTCACATGGTGTGATAAATAAAGTGTGCCAAAACAACAAGGCAGCTGCCATTGCACCAACAAGGGCAGACACGTGCAGGAGAGTGGCCATCATGGATGGTGGAATGATGTTAGCCACCCACCACCTCCTCAGTGTAGCACAAATGGACGGGCGTCAGCCAGCGCTCCTCCTCCCGCTCCACGCCTGACCAGTTGGGCACAGTATCGATCGAATGCAGCAGAGTTATGTGAGTGCCACTTACTGCCCCCGCTCTCTGCTGACCAGTTGTTACCCCTAGTGGCGTGCACAGAGGGGTCAGCCACTTAAAGGGAAGGTGCTCCCTCCTCTCCAACATCACGCATGCTTTTGCGATCGATTGGGCACCCGTGCATGTGGTCGTATTTACAAACATGGCTGGCAAGACACAGGTGGGCATGCTGCTTCCATGTTCCTTCAGTGTGTACTTCCAATCCTGCAGGACATTTTAGCTAAATATGAGCTTGGCACTCAGTACTGTCGCTGTACTCGTAAGACCAACCCTTCTCACAACCGTGCCGTGGTCAACTGCGAGAAAAAGACAGTGAAAGTGAAGGGGGAAAATTTAATCCAAAATAACCAGCGAAAATTCTGGACTACCCAAAAATAGTAACACAGGTTTTTCCAAATTACCTCATACAAAACACTGGTGCAGTAATTCACTGAGTACAAGTCAAGGGGGCAATTACTCTTCACTGTAATCTGTGTAATTTATCATATCATCATGAGTGCCTAAATGGGAACGAAATCGCAACTGCGATGGGACTGACATTCACATATCAACAGTGCAGTTCAAGTGAGAACACACCGAACACACATACAAAATTGGAGGAATTTCTGACGGGATGCAACTAGCAAGTGGACACATTAGTAAAGCACATTGTTAAGGAGATGAGGGCAGCAGAAGCATCATGCAGTGTCGTAACTGCGGAGTGAGATTGCATGAGTGGTGCATGAATGGCAACTAGGACTGGCCACACACAGGGAGAAGGATTCATGTCACGACTGCACAGCGGCGGTCGATAACAACATGCAGTCGTAACACGTCCACAACGCGCTTGTGGCGAATGTAAACAAACCCATGCTGCCTGCCCAGTCAACATTACCGCATCCTAACTTAGTCACAACCCCTATCACGTTTCTACCACCCAATCCTTATTTCTTGCAATTACCGATGCTATACCCAACACCATTATTCCCACCAATACTGCCTTATCCTTCCATCCAGCCCATGACATCACATCCAGCAGGCAGTTATGGAACGGCAACTGTCAGTAATCTCCTGAATGAGAACCGAAGGAGGAGTGAAACCATTGCGTCCAATGCCACTACACTACCACCAAAACCAACCACAACTAAAAGAAACACCAACGAAATTCTGAACCTTGCAGATGTTTGCCGGAACACACACAGAAGATCCAACCACCTTCCTACGTGATTTCGCATCGCGATTAACTAGGTATGGTGTATGCGAAGAGGATTGGACCAGTTGTGTTGGAGAGAAACTCCAAGGAAAAGTACGTTCTAGGTGGTAATCTCTTAATCACTATGGACTGCAGTGGAGTGATTTTATCAGCTTGTTTCAGTGTTGCTTCGGAGGAGCCTTAACGTCGCTCCAAGCACAGAGCAAACTCACACTAGAATAACTAGCGAACGATTCAATGACTGCATTCATCACATGTAAAAATTCACCTATTCCTCAAATTCCACCAACACCAGCCGTAACGAGAAATTCTCGAGGTTGTAGCCGAAATTGCACGCCTGGAATTCTATGCTGCGTTGATACCACTCTTAAACGGGACATTAGAAGAGCTTATGCACGCCGCGATAATTCTTGAGTGCAACCCGTACCAACTGTGCCGTGACCTCGGTGCTACACGATGGCGCTACAAGCAAGCAAGTGGAAACGGGAAAGGATGAAGTGCGAACCCAAGTGAGCAAAATTAAAAATCTTTCTACCAACACCGGGACACATATCCACAAACAAGTCCAGAAACCGCTAACTAAACAAACCGGGATAAAATCAGCAAAAAAAAAATTTGATGGGAACAGTGAGGGAAGAAAAAGTTCTAAGTGGGCTAAAAGCCAACCTCTGATACGAATGTGCCGGTATTGTGAGGGGGCATTCTACCTTTGGCACAGCCAATACTCCAACAACCTGCATCAGAAACGTTCACAAGAAAACACCAGTTAGCAGTAGGGTAACAGGGAGCAGTGGTAATAGGGCCTGATGCTCCCACAACAACAAAAAAACTGGAATTGACACCACAGCAAGCCCTCATAAAGCAGGTTAGTAGCAGCAAAGCACAATTTATCTGCATACTTGTTACTGTCAATGGTCAACATTGTCATGCGTTAATCGATACGGCGGCCTCACACAAATTTTATCCAGCCACATTTTGTAAATTATAGTGAGGTCACGCCTACTAACCATGTGATCAGGCTAGCTACTAACCAGTATAGTAGCAAAGAGGTAGGACAAGCAACAGTTACTGTACGAGTGCGGGATATTGAGACCACAAACACAGCAATAATTTGACCAGAAATTAGAGAGGATGCAATTCTTAGAGTGCCATGGTTGACGGAACATAATATTGTAGAGCCCAAGGAATGCCGGATCCTCTTTGGTGCGAAAGAGCGGCACACGATATACAACTTAGACCGGCGCCTAGCTGATAGCTTACTCCCAGTATCCCAAATGTAAATTGATATCGATGTACTGCCCGAACACCAGGCAGATTTCCAGCTATTGTTGGACGAGTGTAGGGATGTTTTGCCATACCGGACGCCTTGTGTCGCACGACAGTTGCAGAACATGAGATCCCGTTAGTGGAAGAAGGGCTTATCCACACATCTCCGTGGAGCTATCTGCAGCACCAAGTGCGAATAATTCGGCAACAGACCCAAGAAATGTTGGGCGATGGTGTAATTGAACCTATTGACAGGCAGTACAACTCGACAATTATGCTTGCATCGAATAAAAGCAGCACCTGGAGGTTCTGTGTGAATTTCAGGCCGCTCAATCAGATAATGCATAGTGCACTACCACCGTACATAAGTGCGAAAGACATGCTTAGTTCGCACGGCTAAGCCAAAAATTCAACCACACTGGACTAAAAAAATGGGTACTACAAGTCCCCTTAAACTAGAAATTAGTGGACCGAGAGAAAACAGCATTTACTGCCCCAGACGGGAGACTATTACAATTTTGTACACTGCCGTTTAGACATTAATGAGCTCTCGCAACATTCCAGGCGATGACAAGACGTCCTCATCGATGAGTATATGCTTTGGATGATGTTGTATTGCCAACCAGCTGGGAGGAACACCTGACCATCTGTCTGTTGTGTTAGAGAGAGTAGCCATAAACGGCTTAACATGTGTAACAGGAAAGTGTCACATGCGAAAAACCAGCCTCGATTTCCTTGGACATGTTGTGGATGAAGCAGGTAACAAACCAAACCCCGAAAAACTGGGGTTAATAGAGGACTATCCACCACCACGTACACAAAAACCACTCCGGAAATTTTTCGGGCTAATTAATTGGCGCCGAGAGCACATGGAAAATTTGGCAGTTATAACAGCACCACTGATAGATTTGTTATCACTACAACAGTGTTTTCAGTGGACCAGTGGTGCAGAAAAAGCGTTCACGGAAATAAAGGAAAAATTCAGATCCTGTCGGACACTAGCTAGGTCCATACGAGAAATTGTTTTTGAGCAACATTATTCTCGACTTGTGCAGCATAGGGACGCTTTCAATGGAATGTGGGAATCTGAGTATTGGTAGGTACTATCAATACTCCACAACATTTACATGAGTCACTGCAGAAAGGCGAATTCGTGATGCCGGACCACCTTCACAAAGGTAAGAAAATGTGATTCATTGCAACCTGTTGGTAGGTGTATGCACATCAATGCTTTATTGTATGATGCAAAACAAGCAACATTATGGAATACTTGCAATATACCATTAAAGCTAATTTATTTTGTGACAAATCTGATTCCAATATCGTCGGAGAAATGTAATGACCTTCAACATCTCAAATAGTTTTGGAATGCTGAAAAGAAATGCCTCGAAACCCTGCTACACAAGACTAGCCAAGCAGCCAACCAAACCAAGAACAGGGAGAGAAGCAAAACTAAATATATTTCATCTGCCCGTAATAGTGCAGATGTTTTTGGAACTGTAGTACACTGTCTACCAAAAAGTAATTAGGCTTCTGTGAAGATAGGTAATTCAGTACGCCAGTTGTCTTGTGCTTCACGGCCTTCGAAGAAGGACCGCTGGTGTTTGTCTGTGGTAGCATGAACACAGCGGCCTATTATAACATTATGGATAATGAAATACTCCCAACATTGTGGCGTTTTTACGGAATGGACCCGTGTTACTTCCAGGATGACAATGCCAGGTGCCATGTTTCAAGGGCTACTATGCAGTGGCTCGCCGACAACAATGTTCGCCGACTGGACTGGCCCACTCAGAGCCCTGACCTCAACCCTATATAACATCTTTGGGACGAATTGGATCGCCGCGTGAGGGCTCGTCAGGCGCGGCCAAAATCCATTGCTTAACTGATGGTATAGTTGCAAGAGGAATGGGGACAAATCACCGTGGATGTCTTGCAAACACTCGTAGAGAGCATGCCAGACAGGATGGCTGCTGTTATAGCCGCATGAGGTGGCCCTACGGAATTCTAACGGGGTGACAACCACCGAATAAACATTGTGGACAGGTGCCCAATTCCTTTTTGGTAGATAGTGTATTTTTATTATACATGTAAGCTTTGTTATATTGTGCTCATACATTATTTATATTTTGTAATATTCAGTCTATGTAACATTTGGTTTAGTTTAATTGCAACCAACGGGCTAAATGTAATATTGATTACATGTGACATTCCTCATTATTGCATTTTTTGTAAAACTGACATTCCTCCATTTCGCGGAGTATAATGTGTAGATACGAGACAAATAATTATAATAGTATTTATATATTATTGTTCGCACATCCTGTTCATATTGTTTTGTAATATGTTATGTGCACTAATTGTAGCACGATGATTTCCAGATACTTACATTTCTTTGCCATACCGAATATAAACTTCCAAACCTTTAAATCTCTCTAGCGCAAAATGACATAAAAACTGACATTCTTCTTGCCTTGTGCTCTTCATATGTGTACTAAGTTTGGTGAAATCCGGGCCACGCGTTCAAAAATTGAAAGGGAGACACACGCACTCACACACACACACACACACACACAGGAAAGTTATCTCATAAGCCTTTCTTTCCTTCGGAAAGGAGGTCAAAAAGTGCGGAAAGGCGACTTACGTCCTGTAATAACCTTAGTTTAAAACTTTTAAAAAGGCAGGAACGCACATGGCTACCTCTAGATTATTTTAAAGACCAGATAATACTGTTTTCGCGTTAAATTATTTTGCAAATGAATATCGTTTGTTTTATTTTTTTGAATCTAAATGTATGATGATAATATAATACGTCCCAAAAGTGGGGGGAGGGGTGGGGGGACGCGGCTATAATTTGGTGAAGTAAAATAGTGGTTATATCTGAAAATTAGTAATTTTGCCAACACAGAATTGGGAGCTTCAAGGCTGCGTCGAGGTCTTCTCACTGGCTAGCCACAAGAGCACCAAGTGTTGGCTCTGAGCAAAGTTGTTGATGTATGTAAACAGTGATTAGATAAGTCGTCCTGCGTGACGCACCCCGAAGAGTTCTGTAACGCCTTCGCACTGTGCGAACACTTAGGGTGGATTTACGATTAAAGACTGAAGAATTAAGAATTTATTGTAGTTACTTATTTTCCGTTCACTTAACGAGTCATCAGATCTGCTGTTTATGACTGATCTAGCAACTATTAAGTGTAGCCAACGAACTGTCGTATACCATTGGGCATTTAGGTCAATAAATTTGCAGAAGGTTAAATAAAGAGAGTTCATTAACCTCTTACAAGAAATAAAACACGACCTCGGACGATTATTTAAATAAAGAGTTATATAATTCATTGCATAAGATTTCACGATAACACATAACCTGAATCCAAGACGTGAATACAGTTTCCTGCCAACAACAAATGTCACTGGGCTCTGATTGGCTACTTCGTCTTGACTTGCACTTAAGATATAAAATATAACGATATTTTAGGTCAAGCCAAGAACGCACACGACCCGTCACGACCCGCACACGACAGTCATAAACCAATACCCTTGAACACGTTGATTCATATCCTAAGCACACGGCACACTTATTCTGTTAAGTCAATCGTAAACACACCCTTAGTATCAACCTGTTGCATTGTATCTGATACTTACTTGTATCATGTACTGAAAAATGAGTACACTGCCTAAGTATCAGACACATTTAGTATCAGTTTAACATTCGTCAGTGTGTTGCATCTGCTGTTCCATTTAGTACTGATACAATAAAGTTTTAAATGTATTTAAAATATGAGTTTATGATGAAATCCAATTTCTTGAGGTTAATTTACAATTAAGGCTGTGTCCCAATTCATTTCAAGTATACACATGTCCATACTTCGCCCCGCATGTGACGTCAATCAGTATATACTAGTGCCATCCCGATTCCTAGTATAGCACACACACAGCGCCTGTACCTGCCAAGTCCCACTTTTGTACAAGAATGCCAAAGGCATTCACGACACCATGAGCTCTACAAAGCCTATAGTTATATTTATGTAGACGCCTACTTCGCCTAGCCTGGGCTAGTCAGTTCTCGAAAATTTGTGTCCTCGCTGCGGGTATCATTACCGATAAGACTTAATATTTCGTCGCAACACTCCATGGTCATTCGAAATTATATTTAGAAACGCTTCTCATATTTCCTTAATTCAGGCATTAAGTGTATGGTACTCTCCTTACAGCAGCCTTACTTTGTTAATTTCATGCACCTATCATCGAGCTCTTCTGTCATCATCTTCCGCTGTAGCAACTAACAGTAACGATTCTTCATCTGACGACATTGTCAGCAGGCAACTACACTCACCGGCGCACTGACAAGCGAATCACTCTGTTTACGGTGGGTATAGACCGTTGACGATAAAGTGAGCACTTTTGAAGCCCTCGTTACTTTTTTATTTCAACCAATTTATATCCTTCCACCACTTGTTCATGTAAACCCTGCTAAGTGAGTAATAAACACAGTGTATACAATCACCATACCCAAAACCAAAAGTCAGAGGCCATCATGAAATGTATTTATTGGTTATTATGTCTGATGCAACAGCTTCAAAAAGTGCTCTATTTGCTGTGAACAACCTATATCTGCAGTTCCCGCCACAATTCCCCGCCTCATTCCCGTGTCACCAGGTCCTGCGCTGGTTTGGGCGAGCCCCCTGCGCGGCCAAGATCAAGAAGCGAGGGAGAGATACGGGCGACACTAACACGCACGCCTAGTGCCTCATCGCTCCTACGCGTAAGGCGTGCAGTGTTTCCGTCGTGACGCTGTACTGTGCAAATTAGATATGTAACAGTTCGGTTTTATTACACGCGACGAAAGACCACAGATTAAACTACGCACGTATCGTTGTATTCTTCTCTTGCCGCTAAAAGAAACTGCACAGGCAAGCTTTAAAAATGCGATATTTGACCACTTTCACGATTTTTTCTCCAAGAATACACTAAATATTACAAAAGTAAAACGATAGTGACATATACAATAGTTTTTTAATCCTTTCTGTCAAAAAGTCGTATTTCGATTACTTTTATTTACCGAGATACGCGTTTGTGCGCAAAGGACGATTTCACAGAAAATGTTCCCGTACATAATCCCCTTAACTGATTTCCACATCTGGCCATTTGCAACGAGGCTAAGTGAAGAGTGAGTAAGTGAAGAGACTTGGGCGCCGTCTTGAGATCAGATGAGGGCGATCGAGGCGAGCATGCAGCAGCGCCGGAATGAAGGGGTGGAAGAAACGGGAGATCCTCGAGAAAACCCGTTAACCAGCGGCGTCGTCCGGCACGATTCTCACATGCGAAAATCCGGTAGCGATCCGGTCGGGGATTGAACCCGGTTCACCTTGACGGGAGGCGAGCAGGTTAACCGCTCAGCAAACGCGGCCCCTAGCGAGGCTGCAGCATAACTCGCAGCGTTAGTCACAAATTTCAAGTCACTCTCAATCTCAGAAAAGTATTTTCTTCTTCACAGGTTTTTCTTGTTATAAACCATCTTCACTTTCGATTTAATCAGCACCCACATATGAAGATATTGTTTACTAAAGGCTGTTCAAGATAACGTCAGCACTTTAGAAATCAACCTTAGAAAGATGTTACTGCTCCTACCTGCATATATTTTAATGGGCGCACCGAGTAACATTCACCCAGTAAAGTTGGTAACGATGGATGGAAAGTAGTTATGTGCTGTTTACGGTAAAGTGAGCACTTTTTAAGGCCCTTATAAATTTTTCCTTTCATCCAATATCCATCTTCCTGCTGCTTTTTAATATAAACATTGCAATGTGGCCAATAAACACAGTGTATACTTTCCACCACCATCAAAATTTAATGCCTGAGGCTACAATAATATATATATATATTTATTAGCGGTTAATGCCTGTTTGGAGTGCCTTAAAAAGTGCTCACTTTATCGTGAACAGCCTGTACATATTTTACCGTCGAATAAATAGTGTTAGGTAACCATTTGTGATAACTTAAGATATTTATTTCGCTTTCTGTTTTTTTTTTTTAATGCATCGAAGTGGAATTATGAGCAGGTTTCAAAAATATTTACTTTCTAATAATTTCATAGTTTTACTTGACCGACGTATGAATAAAGTGATGAGGCACATGCCAATATTAATTTTACATAAGGCACAACGTGCAGACAAGTAGATGGTAAGCAGGGCTTTCAAAAATGCTCATTTTACTGTGAACAGACTTTAGAAAAGCTGCTCTGAAGTTGGCTTGCGATCCACGGAGCAGTAAAGCCTTTCTCAGTTTTTCCTGTCTGTCTTCGACGTACCCTTCTGCTACGCTCGTCCACAATCGATGTGGTTTGACACAGCATAACATAAGGAGTATAGAAACTTAGTCAGCCGTCCACAATCGATGTGGTTTGACACAGCATAACATAAGGAGTATAGAAACTTAGTCAGCCGTCCACAATCGATGTGGTTTGACACAGCATAACATAAGGAGTATAGAAACTTAGTCAGCCGTCCACAATCAGCGGCAATACAAATGGGGACAGTCTTGTATGACCAATCAGAATAAAGTTTGTAAATAGAAAATGATTTTTTTTTAATGCGGAAATTTTTACATCCTCAGGTTGACTGCATTAATTTTCAGTGTTTTGTTTTTTTTTAAGAGAGGTTACAGAAACACTAAGCGCAATTGAATTTTTTTGGAAATAATGGATGGTGTATGTAGAATTTTTGAATCTGCTCTTTATCTCTACATGGAGAAAGTTTTAGACAACATTTCGTTGATGCCAGGGAAAGACTTCCGAGCTGCAGCTGCAGTAAAGTCACAATTTTTTTTCCCCCGTTTATCCGGACCTCTTTCGACGACATTAGTTCCTCTGACGCACCTCGTTCTGATTGGCTAGCGTGGAAAGCTTTCCACGCCAAGATGAAAGATAACCGTCTCCACGCCAAGCAACTATAATGAATCTGGTTACGCCACCCCACGATATAGTCGTAGGCGCCCGGCGTTTGAAGCTCAGGTATTTATTTTCCCTCGCGACGGAAAATGTTAAAGCGACGTCCGTTGTGAACAAGCCCTTGTTTCTGTCGTGAACCTTTGTTTGCTCTAGTCTAGTAGCGGTTTCTTCACACTTTTCAAATCAAACCTTTGAAAAACTACCCTATGCATGACGCGCTTACATCTTTCCTAAATATGTCATAAATCACAAGCCTTTTATATTTGTGTTAACATAAAAAGTACCCTATTTGTGGCCAGAGTGAATTTTTAATTACATCTTATCTGCAGAGCTAGTGATTTTTTCGCTAAAAAAATATTATTACACAGTAGACTTCAATACTATAAACATACAACAGCTGTTCTGTCTTCTGCAATTGGTTGCTTTCCGCTTTTGAAGGCGTTTTCATATTTGACCGGGCCACTCAGAATCCGGCAACATCGGCACGGCTCCTTCGTGATTCGTGCGCAGACAGATAACACGTGTCAGAAAGTGATTCAGCCAATCAAGATAGGTAAACAACCTTGAAGTGTTTTGAATCATAACTTGTCTCGAAATCTTTTCGCGAAATTTCACTACCCCATACTTATCTGTATATTATATTACATTTACGATTAATCTGGATAATAGCAGAGAGAGAATGTGTGTGTAGGTAATGCCTAGTGAGAAATAGTTCTAATGCGAAATATTATTACACTGAGTGCGCACGAATGAGGTGCGTTGACCCTTTGGTGTAGTTTTCTTAACTCGGATGCGGAGGAATATCGTGGAAGTAGGACTTCAGCAGGGCTTCAGAAAAGTTGGAAGTAACCGTAAATGGTCTATAGTATAAAACCTACACTGATAAATTGTTACCAACATGAATACGTTTCTTCTACGACAATTTCCTTTTTAAAGGAGCTTGTCACCTAAAATCTGCATAATTTACATCTGTACGAAATAACTCTTACAAAATGCTTGAAAGTCGTTCCTCAGATAAAATTATACACATCTATAGATATATACAGAACATGTATTAATTAATTTTAAGGTATGCTTAGCAAAATTTACTTTACAAACTGTTGTATACCGTTACCAATAAAAAAATATGCGCAAACATTACCTTATTACAAGCATATTTTAACAATTGCGAGCACATTTCATATCGTGATTTTAAAGATTTCTCAAAGTAACTCATGGTACCTTATTACAATACGAATTATCTCATTTCGGCAAGTGAGTTAGTTTTTATTATCTGTACGTCCCACACAATAAAATTGCGGATTTGCCATGCATTTATGCAAGAAATACGTGGTCTATTAATTTTTTTATGTGACGTAAGTAATGTCAACTAGCTGAACTGTATTTTTTTGCAAAAATATAATAAGTAATACAATTTTTGTTAATCAGTACACTTTATGTAAGTAAAATAACAAGAAACTAAACTCAGCGACATTCAGTTTTAAACACTACGCTACTTATAAGACGTCAACATGGAAATACGTTTCCTTACTCGTTGCCAACATCGTTGTAAATACTCCAATTGGTGTTCAAGTTGAAAAAAAAAAAACAGTGTAATCCTGTTAAAACATTTCTGAAGGAACTGAAAATATCATTCCTATTAACCGTGAATACCTGTTACAAGGAATTATAGCCTATATTTGTATAGGCCTGTATATTACGAGTAAAATTAATTAACATAATAACCAGGAAACACTGTAAGCGGGAAACTCCTTATAGGCTGTTCACAGTAAAATGAGCACTTTTGATACCCTAGTTGGCCATTTTTTTTTCCTTCCACAACTTTTTAAAATAATTTTTTTTTCATGTTAGTGGTAAACACAGTGAACATATTTCACCGGACTTGAAACTTAACGTCTAAGGTTAAATACAATATGTTTATTGATTATTATTCCAAATGAGAAGGCTAGAAAAAGTGCTCAATTTACCGCGAATAGCCTATAATAGGGTTTTACTGAAAATGGTTACGCCTTGTATGTTGTGAAAAATGTGTCAGTCACAATGTGGTGATGTCGAGTCTTTGTGTGTCACTCTCAATCTCAAAGTTGCCGCTGTAAACTCCTGAAACAACTGTCGGGTTTCCGTGGGCGACGACTGAACACACACATCCTCGTTCCAGACACGATACCTCTCCTTTTCTGGGAGGAAAGCGCTTTCATCGGTAACGAAGAGCTCCAGGAATCGGCGACGGGGTTACTCAATGGACTGGTCGCAGACGTGTACGGCGAGGGCACATAAAAATAAAATACCTCGTTGCCGCGAGTATACACGTTTCTCAGCTGCGAATACCAGTTGGGTGGCCGGGGCAGATCATAATACCATCTGAGTATGACAGGTTCGTCGAGACTGTTTTGTGTCAGATTGACAAGACTCACGCATACTGAATGGCTTTCGTGTGTCAGAACAACTCAAGTCAGATATCGTCAAAACAACACTGGCGCTACCTTAGGACTGCCAGAATGTGACCTTCGTATATGAGACAGGGAATACATAAGAAGAGTGAAGTTAATAGTACAAGGCAAAAAATTCCACAGCAAAAAATACTTATTTTTTCAACAAAAATACTAATTTTTTATTACCAGACACTATTTTCTTGGACGTTCTTCCTGTTTTGTTCATTAGCGGATTTAGATTGAGGGGGGGGGGGTGAGAGCAGTGGAGGGGAGAGATTTATGCCCGGATGCACCAACATCTTCCCCGATCCGAGATCGAATAATCCTAGTTCCGAACCAGGATCCCATTTGATCTTGGTTCCAATGTAAAAGTGTTGCACCAACCAAATTTCATGACTGTGGATCTCCGATTCGTCGATTTTGGTTCCAAAGTGAGAGATCGAGATTAAGTATGAGGCAAATTTTGCTATTGGTTCGTAATATATGACGTCATGGAAGAAGGCGTATTTTTCACTATAGATAGAACTAGATGTGCGATGTTTTATCTGTTTTAAGTGAATTATTGTTGTACGAATTTTACTGAATAATATTCAAGTGCATATAATGTTGTTTTAATTTCCCAAGAAAACAAACGAACGTAGTTCTGTCTGTTGTATTTTCAAACTACATTTGTCGACGATGGCTGCTGAACTCGGATCGAGATTTGGAACCGCCGAAATCGGCGGTTCGAAAATGAGCTTCATCTCAATCTCCAGTCTAACTCTGAACTATAATGGTGCAACAGTTTTCTGTGTCGATCTAATATCTGATCTCGGATCGAGTTTCGAGCCACGATGGCGCAACCGGGAATTATGTGGTTCTCAACATCGAGGTCTTGAGAGCCGTGTTGCAAGGGCGGGGGAGACGGAATATCCCCGAGAAAACCAGCCGACAAGCGGCAGCGTCCGGCACGATTCCCACTTGCGAAGAACTGGGGGTAGGGTGGAGCATCTGGTCCAGGCTCACTCCCCTTCGAAGAACATTTTTTTATTTTTTTTTATTTTTCTGTTAGGTAACATGAAGGTTAGTAGTATAGTGTCCCCGTAATATTTCAAATCGCTGGCTGGGGACTGGGATTTAGTACACCTATTTTCCCTTAAACCTTTTAGACGAACTTTTATTTACGGTTTTATAATTTGCAAACAAAAAATTATGATCAGTGCGGTACTTCAGTCAACACAACTCTTCTTTCGTTGTAACAGCCAATGACCTGATGGATATATGCTCGGTTACACTTTATATGAACCAATTATCACCCAGACAGGTAAGACGGTTTGCAAATTATTGACCCTCATGAAATATCATTGGTCATCGAGCTTCGCAGTGTGCAGTACAGACCAAAAATTACCTACACGTTCGAAATGCAAACAGCTGTGTACACTAGGCCTGAATGGGTTAAATATTACCTGCATTCAAGACTTATCTGTAATTCGAACGCAGAATCTCTTACACTATGACTAACGAGCTCCACATGGGGGTTGGCAGTTAATAAATTTAACTTAGCTTCTGCTGCATTATTAGTTATTTTGTAACCACAGATTGCAAATCAGAATCTAGCTGTAACAATGTAAGTATATCTTAAAAAAAAAAAAAAAAGAGTATTTACGCAAAAAAAAAATCGAAGCTGTGTATCCAAAACAGTGCATACGGAATGCAAAAAAATACCGCCTATCACATGTTAGTTTATATACACACAACACGGTCTCGTAGCAAAAGATTCCTCGCCGTAAACAAACGGCTGCATCAACCGCTAATTTTGTTTCTATTTATATAGTGGATTACAGGTAATAATTCTCCATAAATGGGTCACTTAGAGGAGAAGGGAGCACGTCTGCCTTCGTCGGCAAACAAAGCTTATTGCAAGGAGTTGTCGTACCGCGGAAGTAGTACATGCTTGTCGTCGTACCGCGGAAGTGGTACAGGCTTGTCGTCGTACCGCGGAAGTGGTACATGCTTGTCGTCGTACCGCGGAAGTGGTGCATGCTTGTCGTCGTACCGCGGAAGTGGTACATGCTTGTCGTACCGCGGAAGTGGTACATGCTTGTCGTCGTACAGCGGAAGTGGTACATGCTTGTCGTCGTACCGCGGAAGTGGTACATGCTTGTCGTACCGCGGAAGTGGTACATGCTTGTCGTCGTACAGCGGAAGTGGTACATGCTTGTCGTACCGCGGAAGTGGTACATGCTTGTCGTCGTACAGCGGAAGTGGTACATGCTTGTCGTACCGCGGAAGTGGTACATGCTTGTCGTACCGCGGAAGTGGTACATGCTTGTCGTACCGCGGAAGTGGTACATGCTTGTCGTCGTACCGCGGAAGTGGTACATGCTTGTCGTACCGCGGAAGTAGTACATGCTTGTCGTCGTACCGCGGAAGTGGTACATGCTTGTCGTCGTACCGCGGAAGTGGTGCATGCTTGTCGTCGTACCGCGGAAGTGGTGCATGCTTGTCGTCGTACAGCGGAAGTGGTGCATGCTTGTCATCGTACCGCGGAAGTGGTGCATGCTTGTCGTCGTACCGCGGAAGTGGTGCATGCTTGTCGTCGTACCGCGGAAGTGGTGCATGCTTGTCGTCGTACCGCGGAAGTGGCGCATGCTTGTCGTCGTACCGCGGAAGTGGTACATGCTTGTCGTCGTACCGCGGAAGTGGTGCATGCTTGTCGTCGTACCGCGGAAGTGGCGCATGCATGTCGTCGTACCGCGGAAGTGGCACATGCTTGTCGTCGTACCGCGGAAGTGGCACATGCTTGTCGTCGTACCGCAGAAGTGGCACATGCTTGTCGTCGTACCGCGGAAGTGGTAACTGCTTGTCGTCGTACCGCGGAAGTGGTACATGCTTGTCGTCGTACCGCGGAAGTGGTACATGCTTGTCTTTTGAAGTAGGCGACAGCCGTAACTTCATTATTATTGTTTTGCTGCGTGGATTCGAATCCCGGATTGTATTCAACGCTCGTGCATATATTTATATTAATTTTAATAACGCATTAGTTTGGCATGCATTTTGACGTGCTGTGTGTGGCGATGAGTGGCGATCAGTTATAGTGCATTCGCGGTTTATTCCCACTTTTTGAATCAAACCTCTGAAAACTCGTTCTATGTATGACGTGCTTGGCTGTTTCTTAAATATTTCACGTATTACAGGCGTTTTATACACGTGTTAACACAAAAGTACATTATTATCATTTAAACTGAACTTGTAATTACATCACCCATACAAATTATAATACTTAATTTATCAGTAATATGAATAAAAATAGGGAGAAAATAGGTGTGTTGGTAGCGCCTAGTAATAAATAGTTCTTATGCAGAATAGCATTATATTAAGTGCGCACGAATCCAATGCGTTGCCCCTTTGGTGTAGTTTCCTATACTTGGTTAAGCTTTCTTTACATTAGACGTAGGAATGTCCTGAAAGTAGAACTATAGCAGGGCTTCAGAAAAGTTGGAAGTAACCTTGATAACCTTGATCAGCATATAGTTCATTTTGCAAGGTTGCACGCGAGAAACTGGTAAACGGACGAAGACACCGAGAAGCTACCTGTCGTTTTCTAAGTTGCAACAGGAAGTATATAATTTTTGCTTTGCTGTTAGAATTATTCAGTCAATCTTTAACCAACAATTAAAAAAATTAGGATAAGTTTTGTCGAAATGTTTTTTTGGGAGGGTAAATATCGTATGAGAAATTATACTTCCCGTTGTCATCGACAGAAGCGGACAGCGCTGTATTTGCACCCTTTCGAGTCTGCGTACTGTGCTGGCGCCCCACGTTGAGCGCCAGATGCACGGGAACCAGAATCTATAGGTCCGTCTGTACTTTTTAAATAATCAACTTTATGTATTCATATATAATATTTAATATGTGGATCTTAAGATTGCACTGGTAAGCAATTAAATAATGATTAGTCCTCGGCTAGAATCCCTCTTAAGCACTAACATTCAAGTCCACAGGGGTGACAAAGTGACTCAGATCACGAAAGAACTCCTGTTTTGTTGATCAGTATAATAAATAGACTTACCAACTGAGTGGTAGGAATGTCGGTTGAAGCCAGTATTGTAAATGATAAATCATATTACACATTCCATCCGGCTAAAATCAACTATAACATTAAAATAAAAATTAATTTCAAGTTTGTGAAAAGAAACTGCTGCAATATTCAAAATCAACAACTCCCTGGCAACACACACATCGAGGTTGGCTCGTAGAAGAAAAATGTACGAACTATAAAATATAAAATAAATAATTATTGATTACACCAAGAGGCGCTGCAAATGAAGTTAGCCTGCCTATAACGGCTTACAAAACCCAACAAATTTGTATTCCATAAAATACAGTAAGCGCCACTGGATTCGAGAGAGGTGCATCACGACAGAGTTAACACAGGTGTGAAACAGCTTCTTATTCCGCGAATCCCAGCCGCACACGCAAGCAGATTTGCGTCATTAGCCACCAAACTTGCTGTCATGTTGGAAACACGATTGTGGCGTGATAACAGTTTCTAGCTCAGAATAATAGCTGGGCGAAATACACTGTGACGTCGCCTCTCTGCCTAGGTGCTCTGTGCGTGAGTCGGACCAGGGGGCCGAAGCTCTATAGGGATTTCGTGGCCCACTTAATTATAGGGTAGAATGACTTCGCCAACTGTTTAAATAATTTAAATAATGCTCATTAATAAAGAAAGCTATATGTTTTTTAAGCAATAAATTTAGATTTTTAAATATATGTACTTAAGTCACAACTAAATTAAGTTTAATTATTCTTATCATCATTATTGAAATATATAATTTTGATGTAGGCATGCACTGTCAGTGCCTGAGAGTTAAGTAGTCTTGTTGTTTCCGTTGTTATGTTGGTTGCTGGGAAAGGCGGAGTTGATGTTTACAATCAATTACCGGAATTGGAACTGAGTTTTATTGAATTTTCAAATGCTGATTGCATAAGAATAAATGTCACAAGAGTTATTGATATCAGCGACAACGCCTTTTTAAAAGAAATAAATATTTACCATACAGCATTTTAATAGTCGATTGTACAATTAACAGAGTAGCCAACTTATGTATTCTCTAATATCAATTGTTGAACACACATTTAGTTCCATGTTACGGTTTGCAAATACAGCATTTAATTATTACATTTTTTTTTAACCACAATGTTACTATCAGTAGCTAAAACGTCTGTCTGAAAATTGAAATAATTATGTTTAAGAGTTGTATGGTTGGCAGCAAATTCTACCTAATAGTCCAAACATAGAGGAAAATATGGGACCGACAAAATAGCACTGAGCTTCGTCTCTTTATCTTACTTGCTTTGTGAGTCACGCAGCATGTCTCGTAGAGGCTTCCGCTGAAGCTATGTAAGGAATATTGAACACAGAAGCTTCTTACACAATAGAAAACTTTAGCATTTAACTTTACGTTTCCTTTACTCTGACGAAACCACCATTACACAATACTATTGTAAAGTCAGAGTTTAGACAATTGAACTTTTTTTTTCAACGAGCTTTGTAAAAACGTGTATCTCGTTATGTAAATATTTGTGATATTATCCAGGAAATCATTTTACATACCTTTAAAAAAGAAGAAGAAAAGACTTAAAATTTATATTAAAAGTTTATTTCCAAACAAAAAAACTCATTTGTTCACTTTATTAAAATATGTCAATTCATATATTTCCACTACACAGCATATTTGTTTGCCATTTATTTAAGTCGAGTTTTGTTTAATATGCCGAGATTAAAATCGTCCTACAATAAAATAACGCAATTTCCACATAACCTCTGTTAGATTCTCGGCAAAATGGCTGATTGACTTTGACTGTAGATTTCAATTTTTTTCGAAATCGTGAAATCAAGAGTGTTTGACTTTACCTTTGACAGTTCCATTGCGTTAAGCTGCATAAGAAACAACATGTCGGAACGCAAACGTAAAGTCAAATCGTTAAAGTTATCAATTGTGCGAGGGCCTAGAGTTAAAGGTCTTCTGGGTTGGCAGCGTGTCTGCATCACCTCCTTGATCAGTAGACGACGACTCCTCCCCCCCCCCCCCCGTCTTAACACCGGCGACCTCCTCGTGCCCCGCATCCGAAGGCCGGCGCCAGTGAAAGCGTTGGCGCCCGGCGGCGGAGTGAAAACGCGGCACGACGAGGAGACAAAAACCGCAGCCCACGGAAGTATGTTCTACGGTACTTACAACTTTAGAAACAGAAAACTACAAATGTTAACTTTGTTACGTTGGCAGACAAAGCGCCAGCCTGAATTACTTGCCTTGCGTTTTCTGGGTAAAATTGTTGATCGTGTAGTTTATCCACAGTTATTTCATACTACGTATGCTTTCGAGAGAATAAGAATCGTATTCAGAGATGGAAGACTACTTTATTCACGTGTATATTCATGAAAAAAAAAAAAAAAAAAAAAAAACACGTGGTATGAAATAACAGCCACGTAAGCCACATGCGCAAAGGTGAAAATCATAAATCTGTAGCTTTATCCGTTCGTGTTTGACATTGTTACTCGACAGACTGGCGAAGTCTCTCCTGGCCGACTAAACATACAGTCGAGCGGCATAACGATTGGTTGCAGACAGGACACATTCACAAGAAAATGTCTCTAGTGGGCGTAACCTCTTGTTACAATATAATATTGCATGTTGCGCGAGTATTTTATTCCGATATTGGGAAATTCGCGTTACAAGACTTAGACGATCGCTATTATGATGTGATAGTGTTTGAGGAGTACAAACACGACTCTCACTTGGGCAGTTTCATAAAGCGTCTTTGTGAAGGAATGTCTGTCCGACTTCCAGTAAAATGTGGATTGGGAAATGTAATATTCTGGGTTGGGGGGGGGGGGGACCTATACCGTTTGTTTCTAATGACCCTCCACCTAACAGAGATTGGTTTCTCAATAGTGTCACTGTAGTGGAGGTTACCCGTCCATCTTGGGAGTGCGTAAGGTGGCCAGCCATTAAGATCTCTCAGTAGTTTTTTGTGGTAGTATTTTTAACTAGTTTTTTTTTGTTAGTCATTGAATTCATCTAGATTTGTAAACCTTCCGAATTTAAATTCTTTGATTTCAAATCTACATTTTCATTATTTATAAAATTGTGACATTTTATAAATCATTAAAAAGTGCATTCAAAATTTAAAAATTAAAATTTGAAAGGTTTGCAAATATAGCTGCGTTTAATCTTATACAAAAAACCTTAGTTGAAAATACTATAACAAATAATTACAGAGATCTCTGTCCGAATTTAGACTTTGATTCCCTATACGCCCATGCATGGGACGGACCCCTGCGTTTTTTGTGAAATAGTTATTTGCGCGAATACGCGTATCTCGGTAAATAAATGTTATGCAAATATGACTTCTTGTCACAAAAGATTAAAAACAATTATCAATGCCCCTACTTTTTTACTTTTGTCATATTAAGTATACTGATGCAATTTATCTCTCTAGAAATTAAGTGGGCTACACCAAGTTCGTTAAGTGATGGAGATCTTAAAAAATAAAAGAATTAATTATAATTCTTATTTACAATAACTACAGCAATATTCTCTGAACTCAAAATCTCACAATTAATGGAAATCAATGAAATTAAATAATTAAAGATCAGTCCCAATATACAGTATATCAACCTATTCAGATATTCTGTAAAACATGTGTCCAAATTGCCAGATCGAATATTTACAATAAAATCAGTATTACACTTCCATTCAGTCCCACCCCAGTTTAGTCCATGTCCCGCCAGTCGCTATGTTCTAGAGTCCTCCAAGCGCCCTCACGCACAGTAGGCTCCACTCGTCGGTTTCACGCCCTCTCGTCCATTCACGCCACGAACACCTCGCCCGCCGTCGCCCCGCAATCTCCTGTCGTTAACACTGATCTTCGCTCGCGCACGCTCGGCCAGGTGGCCTCCATCAAAGACTGCCGGCCGCTGGATTGCGGCAGTATATATAGTGTCTCAGGCCGCCACCTAGAATCTTCTCCAACTCGCGTGATGCGTCGTGGAGGGCTGAGGCGCCAGCCAGTCCCACCAGAACATTCTTGCGTTGTCGCCAAACTCTTCGAAACCTCCAGCAGGGGATAGAGGTCGTGACGCAAGTAAGGCGCCAAGCAGCGCGACAGCCCGACGGGCCGCTGTCCATTATTCACGGGTTTCCCAGAAATGGTGGCTAGGAGGCCGCGAGCGCATCGTTCCAGGGAGAGGGGAGGGTGAGGTGGGTCTCCGAACACGGCGCAGGGCAGCTGAGTCGTTGCCAGCTGCAGCGCGTAACAGTATTCTTGGAGAAAAAAAATCGTGAAAATGGTCAAATATAGCATTTTTAAAGCTTGCCTATACAGTTTCCTTAAGCGGCAAGATAAAAGTACAAAGATACGGGCGTAGTTTAATCTGTGGTCTTTCATCGCGTGTAGTAAAACCCCAATGATACAGATCTAATTTGCACTGCACAGCACAGCACTGCACGCCTTGCGCGTAGGAGCGATGAGGCACTGGGCGTGCGTGTAACTGTCGCCCGTATCGCTCCCTTGCTTCTTGATCTTGGACGCGGGGGTTCATCCCGCTCTTAAAAGTGATAAGTTTCACGAGCCTGAAATTATTAGCATATCGTCAGACAGTTATAATTAATTAAATCCATCAGTAAGTATTAGTGAATTATTTGAGGGGCCTGCAGCAACAGTATTTAACGAAGCTGGACCTTGCTTGATTCGTGCTTAGTCAACACAGATAACGTTTAGCACAACAGCTGCCTCACTTCACACGCACAGCGTTGGTGATTGCACTGGCATGTAGTCCGAGTGACCAGTACTTACCGTGATGGACCTTGCATGATTCGTGCTTAGTCAACACAGATAACGTGTAGCACAACAGCTGCCTCACTTCACACGCACAACGTTGATGATTGCACTGGCATGTAGTCCGAGTGACCAGTACTTACCGTGATGGACCTTGCATGATTCGTGCTTAGTCAACTCAGATAACGTGTAGCACAACAGCTGCCTCACTTCACACGCACAGCGTTGGTGATTGCACTGGCATGTAGTCCGAGTGACCAGTACTTACCGTGATGGACCTTGCATGATTCGTGCTTAGTCAACACAGATAACGTGTAGCACAACAGCTGCCTCACTTCACACGCACAGCGTTGGTGATTGCACTGGCATGTAGCCCGAGTGGCCAGTACGTACCGCGATGGAATTTGATGGATCTTCATTGTTTAATTTGCTTGCGTGTAAAATTTTCGTTATAATTATGAAGCTAAGTAAACTTTGTGTTAGCATAAGTAGTTGTAAAAGAGACGTGGTTAACAAACAAGGTCGACCTATAATCTTTACAGTGCGTTCATTTACAGTTTGACTGCAAGGGCGTGTGATGTCGGTGAACGAACAAGGCGACTGCCATGCAAGTAAGGAGAAGTCAGTTTTGCATGTACGTCAAAAGAAATATTCGTGTCACTCAGAAAAACTGATTTTTTTTTTCAGGAAACTAGTTACAGTCTTTTGACGATTTTAACAAAGAGTGTCTTCGTGGAGTGCCGTTAGAATTTTGCTATGAGGAGGGAAATCCCGACAAAACAATTACTGCAGGTATACGTGAGAAAATATGTTATACGGTTTTAACACGTTCAACTTGTTCATGGTGTCTGTTTTTGTTATAATATAATTGAATAATGGGCGGCTGTTTGTAATGGAAAAGAATAACTGTTTGGACATGGAAGAGGAGTTTGTGCTGCCATTACAAGGTACAACACTGAGATGAATAATTTTTTCTATGCTACACACAACTGTAAATGAATTAAAATTATTACATAAATATTAGGTAGACGTTATTAATATGCAAATTTAAGTGTCAGAGTGTTTTTACCGGGAATGTAAAATTTAGCAGTTCGTTTGCCAGGCAGTTTCCTAGCAGATATAAAACGCCCAAAAACATATATCTCGTATGTGGTTAAGTTTCTACTATGTTAAAATGTTCCTATTTATGTATATAATTGAAATTTGTATCACTACAGTTGATATTTCACGATACACATTTTATGACGGTATGGACCCTTGATAAATGTGGCAACAGGGCTTGGCACGGCTCGCTGGTAGGCTGACACTGAGCGGCCAAGAAGTTCTGTGCTGGGTCATAAGTGCGTCTCAACATAGCAAGAATACGACAAGTTACCGCATCAGAAGAGATTATCCACGGAAAGTATATCGAAATATCATAAGTGTAAATTATGATGTAGATAAGTAGTTAGTGTAGCCAATAAGAGAGTTTTATTATTTTGAGTGATTTATATAGATTTGGTCTGCAAGGTATAGGTGCACTTTTGGAGTTGGGTTTTTTCGTAAAAGTCATAATTCTGGGAACCCGACGTTTACCAGTTTAACTGAATTGCATCCCCGAGGCATTATTTGTTCGAAAGTGGTGCCAGTTCGTTAAGGTGTTATGAATCAGACTGCTCTCATTAGTATTTCTTCATCACCGGTTTAGTTATCTCGTAAGAAGATGAAGTTTGACCTCGGTGAGGAAATATGGATTTATAGAAAATTAATTGACGCAACTGAAATTATGCATATTCTTGACCGTCTTGAGTTTGTGTATAATGCGTAAATGTTAATAAAGTTTGTTTGGGAGAAGTCGGTTTAGAGGTTCACATTTTGTGTGTCAAGGTTATGGACTTAAGAAATTTCTGATATAGCGTACACGCAGTATCCAGACCTACATAGGGCGTGCAGCGTTTGGCTTTTTCTCAGTGTACATTTAACATTGGAGATAACACGTCGTAGAAGCAGGGGGGGGGTGGTTCTTATCTATTGTTTGTGTAGCTTATCTCAACAGTTTTACCGAATTTATTAAAAGGCGCAGCGATGGCTTGGAAAGAATTCAGTACCTATGGATTGGGGCTGGAAACTAATGAAGTGCCAACTATTACAAGTTCCAACTTCAATGGTGCCAGCTCCGCGGAATATTCTGAAGCTCACGTTGTGTAACTGCAAAAAGGACTGCCATTAACAATGCGGGTGTAAAAGAGCTGGTCTTCAGTTTTCAGTTACGTGTAGACATTGTTAGGTATTCGATTGTAGGAATTCCCTTGTTTGTGATGATCCACCAGACAAAAACATCGCTGTCTAACATGTGTGATGAAATATTGATCTCTCATTGTTAAGTTCTAATCATAGTATTTAAAGTTTTTCATAACTTACATAAAACTATTCGCTCCTGTTGAAAACATTTATTAATTAATCAGATTGTGTAGGTATAGTTCCCAGGATACCTGATAAAATATATATTGTAGGATAATACCGATTTATATATGCAATGATATTACTTATTTGGTGCGTTTATTGCTCATAAATCAGTTTTTTTAAGGAAAAAACAGGTGTTTCACAAGTACGTAAACTGTAGAAAAAAATTATTATCTGTAACTTTTATTAATTTGTTTTAAAATCAAAGATTTAGCTATACAGTTAGTTATGCAGTCAGTAGCCATTTTCTAAGATGGCGGCCGAAGCACAGCTTGCAATGATAGGGACTTTTGATTACATTGTTTAGTACTGTTGCTGTAAGATCTGAACCAAATTACACGTTTCTTAGAGTTACTCCCGTGTTAAGTCACTTTATTGACTGGACGATGCACCCAAGTCACCAAGTTGTGATAAGGACCCCAATAAATAAAGTTCCTCTTTTAAAAATGATGGTGAATATTGTAGGTGATGTCTGCTTGCGTATAGTACATCAGAAACCTTATACGTTCATCTATAAGTTTCTGTTTTCTATTTCCGTATATAACGTATATATCTTTAAAGTGACAAAAAAAATAGCTATACCTAGTCAATTCGCAGTTTCTTCGCACTTTTTTTTATCAAACCTTCGGAAAATCACCCCACGTATGACGCATTTGGTTGTTTTCTAAATATGTCATGTATCACAAGAGTTTTCTAAATATGCCATGTATCACAAGAGTTTTCTAAATATGCCATGTATCACAAGAGTTTTCTAAATATGCTATGTATCACAAGAGTTTTCTAAATATGCTATGTATCACAAGAGTTTTCTAAATATGCTATGTATCACAAGAGTTTTCTAAATATGCCATGTACCACAAGAGTTTTCTAAATATGCTATGTATCACAAGAGTTTTCTAAATATGCCATGTATCACAAGAGTTTTCTAAATATGCCATGTACCACAAGAGTTTTCTAAATATGCCATGTACCACAAGAGTTTTCTAAATATGCCATGTACCACAAGAGTTTTCTAAATATGCCATGTACCACAAGAGTTTTCTAAATATGCCATGTACCACAAGAGTTTTCTAAATATGCCATGTACCACAAGAGTTTTCTAAATATGCCATGTATCACAAGAGTTTTCTAAATATGCCATGCATCACAAGAGTTTTCTAAATATGCCATGTACAACAAGAGTTTTCTAAATATGCCATGTATCACAAGAGTTTTCTAAATATGCCATGTATCACAAGAGTTTTCTAAATATGCCATGTGTCACAAGAGTTTTCTAAATATGCCATGTATCACAAGAGTTTTTTGCTTCTGTTAACACAAAATATCATATTTTTTTTATAAAATTGAACTTCTACTTATATTTTATCTATAAATTATAATATTCCATTTATTATTAATATGAATAAAACAGTGAGAAAATAGGTGTGTTGGTAATGCCTAGTAAGGAATAGTTCTTATACAAAATATTATTTATATGAGTGTGCAGGAATGTGGTGCGCTGTTCCTTTGGTGTAATATTTTAGACTCGGTTGAGCTTTGTTTGCATGAGGCGGAGGAATATCCTGGAAGCGAAACTTATATAGCGCTTCAGAAAAGTTGGAAGTAACTGTGAATGACTCTTTTAGAAAACTGGTCGTGAATCGATTCTTACATACCTCGATCATTTTGGCATGGCAGCCTCAGTATTCCATGCTTTGTTTCCTACAGTGTGATGTCTGCACCACCACTCACATCTGAACTCTACACAGGGGCGTAGCCAGGAATTTGCTAAGGTTGTGTGCGTGTGTGTGTGTGTATGTGTGTGTAAGGGGCCGGGCGGGGGGAAGATTATAAATTTTTAGTTTTGGAATAATATAAGACCTATAATATTTAAATTGTTATTTCAAAATATCATTTACAACCAATGGGCTTAATATAAGGAGATAAACACAAAATGCTTTAAATATCCTTCATGTTCAAGGGGTACCACACATTACTTATAATAAAAAATATGAGTTGTAATTCAGTTTTAATTAAATTTTAATTCTTGAATTTTTTTTTTGGGGGGTGGGGGGGTAGGGTCCCTATATCCTACCTCCTAGCTTCGCCCCTTGACTCTACACTATTCGTTGAAAGACATATATACTTTTTTTTTTTAATTTGAAAATGTTATGAGTGTAGCGTTTATCTACCTTGCTTGCTGTTGGCTTCTTTAAACGCATTCGGTCAAAATAACGATAGTCTCTTCGATGTTTACTTTTAAGGAACCCGCAAACATATTATTGTTTATGATGTAGTTTTGTTTATGTTTTTGTAATTTGTGTTTACTTTATTTAGGGGTTATATATTTTGTGTTTTGTAAGCTGTATTATGTATCTATATGTAATGTATACTTCTATGTAATACGTAACGTATACCGTATGCTACAGTGTGTGTATTGTATAGTGTATGTGATGTGTCCTTCAAGTATGTTGCTCTTGACAACACCTATAGTCCATTCCCGACTGGAAGAGGCTTATGAAAATGAATCTTTGAAATATCACCCCAGACGTAACATGTCAACTCTTTTGTCAGTAACTTGTATTCCACAAAAATATAATTCTGTGATTGACTTTAAAGTACTGTATTCGTGAATAAATAAAACTGTAACTTGGTATCAAATGTCGATTTCTGGTTTATCTAGTCATATAAGTATGAACATCACTGTTTAATTTAAAACTGTCTAAATCATCAGAAACAAAACTAAGAATTGTATAAATATATTGCACTCTAATAGTTAGAATTTTCTAATTTTTGAAGAGTTGTCTGCATGCATACCTACCCTTCTTGTTGGATAAGATTCAACTTGCCTTTTTTTTTTAAGCAAGAATACTTGACCACTGTTAGCTGCGTTTCCCCAAAACATTATTCCATAAGAAAGAACACAATGAAAATGTGAGAAGTAAGTATATTTGTTCAAGTGGAGCCCTGGCCACCAGAAGGGAAAGGTACCTAAGTGAAAATCAAGCAGTGCTGAGGAGTTTGTCAGCAACACATTTTAATATGTTTTTTCCGATTCAGATTATCATCCAAATGCTAACCAAGAAATTTTGTTGTGTGTATAACTGTAAGATTTGCCTCATTATATCCTGTTTTTACCTCAGAGTTTGTTTTATGACATGTATGGATCTCTGGTATTTTCACTATTTATAACAAGTTTATTTGCTAAAAAAACCATTTCGATAGTTTTGAAAGAACTTCTTGGGATCTTTTATTCATTTTATAAATAAAAATGTAAAATGTAGCAACAACAGGTTACTTTAAACAATAATTTTCTGAAGTGGCATTTAATCTTATACATGCGTATAAATTTAATATTTCAAATATAAATGCATATGCACTGATATGCAATGCATTGAACGATATATTAGAAACACTAAGAAATTTAAAAGGGTCAAGTAATTGCCCGTATATATCTATCCCTGATTTCGAAACTTTTTATGTCTCTGAGAGCAGAATACTCTCATTTTACCCGAAACTAGTAAATAGCCACATTTTTACCCGCAAGTATGTAAATTACCTGAAATTCGGGTAACTATAGGTTGTTCACGGTAAAGTGAGCACTTTTTAAGGCCCTTCTAATTTTTTTCCTTTCATCCAATTTCCATCTTCCTGTTGCTTTTTAATATAATCATTGCAATGTGACCAATAAAAACAGTGTATACATTTCACCACCCTCAAAATTTAACGCTCGAGGCTGCAATAAGATATATTTGTTAGTGGTTAATGACTGTTGGGAGGGCCTTAAAACGTGCTCACTTTACCGTGAACAACCTATACCCGCACATTGGCAACACTGAATGTAACGGTGACCAAGAGGAGACTGTACGAGAGGGAGACAGCACAGTGGCGAGACATGGGGAAGTCAAGCACATCACGAACATAGACTTAAGATCAGGCAGACCGCTTAATTCGTCTTCTGTGCTGTGACGGTACTACCTCACGAACAACCCCCCGACCAACGGCATCGTCCGGCACGACTCCCACATGCGAAAATCCGGAGTGTTGGGAGTTGTACCAGGATCGCCTTGGTAGGAGGCGAGCAGGCTAACCATTCAGCCACCGTGGCCAGAACGTGGCGGAAGAGTTCACAATGTTCACGTAAGTAGGTCTTAATCAAGGCTTTGGAAAGGACTCAGTTTACCTTGAACAACTCATAGTACGCATAGTCTGATTCCCGCGTCTCCGCAACAGGTAGCCGTATACTCATTTCGAAAATAAGCTCGCAAATAAAACGCGAAATTACAAGTTGTATATAGTAACGGCAAATTAGCGGGTGTCTCTAGTCGACTTGTTTGGCAGTTAAATTCACCATAATCACAATCATAACCATAGACAGTGACACAAACGTAATGAAATCTCTTTGCTGCGATTGACGCAATAAAGCCGGATTTTCTGGATGTTTGTACAGTCCGATGTCCTTTCCGAGCGATAATTTTTAAGGGGAGAGGGTGTTTTACAAGTTGACTAACTTGGAACAAAAATAATGCTACTCAACGCTATATTAATAAGCACTGATGTTTTTTAGACATTTCGCGATTAATAATATTTCACTTACTCTTATAAACTAACATATTGTACCTTTTAATTTACACAGAAATGAATACACAAGGAAAAGAAGAAATACGAATGTCTTTATCCGTGAACGACAATGTAATGTACTCTTGTGACAGTGAATTTGGCATTTACAGTATTAGAGATCGATTGTGATTGGGTACGCATATAGGAAGTTAACAGGTCGCTAACTTGCTACCCAGAAAATAATTTTTGTTCGGCTGACAAACAATTTTATAGAAACTAAGATACCGAAAATTTTATTTTATCATTACGAGTGAAATGTTGCATACTCACTAAAATTGATTTTATGAAACAAACAAAAATCATTTGTGTACCTCTACATTTATAATAAATTTTGATTTTGCAGTATTCGATTGTTAAGATTCAAAAGTTGTACACATTCTACAATAAAATGTTATCTTTCTTGGAGTGTTACAGAAATTACTATGGAAACTGGTTTTCAAAACACTGCCTGTAAAAATACAAACCTAGTTTTTACAATGCATGCAACCATGCAGTGGTTTTATTATCGCTATGGTTATGGGTGATTTTCGCTAGAATCACTCTGTACAGGTGTCAATCTCTATTTCTTTCTGGTACTCCTATGGTTATTTGAATTGCAGTACAGGCCCTAACACTTTTCATTTCCGTAAATACACGTTATAGACGGAAGAAAAAAAAAAAAAAAACTTTCGTGAGCAAACATCACTGGAAAACATTTAGGCCTATCTACTGAACCTCTGTTCACCTTTTGGCAGCACAGGCAGACAGAAAACTTAACTCATTCAGTCTCAAAAGTCCTCTAAAGCCAGTTCGGAATTTGTTGTTCGGTAATTTAGGATTATGGGAATCTAGGGTATTGGAACGCGAACAAAACTGAGCAGCACTCCTAGTGTTCAGTTTAGAAACCTCGTTACTGAACGTTTCGATGTTTCCTAGACAACGAAAAGTAAAAAAAAGAAAATGACAAATTCTTTCACTTTTAAAATTATACTATGATTTTATTTACTCGCTTGATGAAGAACATTTTTTAAGATACATTAAAAAATACTTTTAGGAAGTTATGAGTTTTCTTAAAAAAAAAAACTGTTTGGAATATAATTTACATCACGAAGACAATGTGTAAAAATGGACAATTTTACGCACTTGTGATTTATCACCGAGTTTTCCGTATTTTTAAGTGATTTGAGTTCGCACAATTTCCTTTGACAAATGTTCAAATTAAACGTAAACAATAGCAGACGCCTTTGCGTAGGTATAGAGGGATTTTGCATGCTTCTCCAGCTCAGTAATTCTCAACCTTAAATCTCCAGATAGTTAGGGCCTCGGTCACGTGGTCGACTTAATAACCTAAATAGTGGTCTCATAGCAGTTTACGACACGTCTCGTATAGGAAATCGCAGATCTGTGATGCGAACTGAACAATGCAAGGAACCGCCTTCAATAATTCGTCTTGCATTATTTACAGATGAGATAACCCGAGACATTGTAAAACAGCTGTTGTCGATATTATTGGTCGCCTGGCGTATTTTTCACTAGTCCTGGAGTGTTGGCGGAAGTTAATACACGTAAAAATGCAGTTCTTACATAAATCTAGTTTCTCGCAAGCGGAAGCGAGTGACTGAGTAAAGGGGGTTAACACAATGAAAAACTTAACCATTCAAGTATACGCAATGAAGTCTTAAAGTTCACAGCAGAAAAAAAAAACTGGAAAGTTAAAAAAATTAATTTCCAAGTCTTCATTAAGTTTAGCCAGTCACGAGAAAGCATATATTACACGAACACATATTAATATTATGATTTTAAATAACCCCCAATTCTCAAGATTTATTTCTGTTGGCGTGCTTCTAAAAAACAACTGTCGACTGCACAAATAGTATTAACGAAAAATTTGCTTCTATTTAGATTTCAAATAACACAGTGAAAACTACTGCTCTATTAGTAGGCTTTACGCAGTAGGAACGTTATTGTGCCAATTCAAATTCTGGAGCCCACTGCTTAATTTTTTCATTGTCTTAAGGGGTTTACAAAGTTGAAAACATACGCAGTAGGATTTGGCAGTGTACAGTAACCTGACAACATTTAAGTATATAATAAATCGCATTTATAAAATGTGTTGTTTGAAATTAAACGGAGATAGGGTTTTGTTTCAACGCCTTTTATTTACGTTATCGTTTTTATCAGCAGGCAAATATACATAAATCACCGCTGTTTATACTAAATATTTGTGAGGGTACTGCTTAAGTTTTCACTAGTGTAGACCCCTTACGTCTGCTGAAAATGATTCGCTCACCTGGCCGAGGAGTTGTGAAGATCCGCAGCGGTAGATACACGTTCAGCCGCGCCGCTGCGCTACAGTTGACTGAGCAGGTCAGCGTCTGGGACTCGCTGACTTTCGTTCGCCAGTGGTGCCACACTGAACGTCAGATATATATCTCTCTCTCTTACTCCCCCTCTCTCTCCCGCTCGCACGAGCACGGGAAGGAGACCTCGAAACCGGTCGCGCGACCGCATTCGAGGAAAAAAGAGCACCCCACGAACACGTGTAATATATATATATATATATATATATATATATATATTTGTAATACAACGTTGCCGAATTGCGAAAATACCGTAGTGAGGTCGGAGACTCGCTCTCGCAAGTGGGGTGTCTTCCGTGATCGTCGCCTGGCATTCGTGAGAACTGGTTTAAGAATAAATACGAGTAAAGGCTACTCATGATAAAGTGAGCACTTTAGAAATGAACCTTAGAAAAATGTCACTGCCCCTGCCTGCATATATTTTAACTGGCGCGCTGAGTGACATTCGCCCGGTAAAGTTGGTAACGATGGTTGGGAAGTAGTTCCGTATTTTAACGTCGAATAAAAAGTATTAGGCAACCATTTGTGATAACTTAGAATTATTTCTTTCTCTTTCTGTTTTCAATGCATCGAAGTGTAAAAATAGGCAAATTTGTAAAATATTTACTTCGTTAATAATTTCACAGTTCCACTTGACCGACGCATGAATAAAGTAATGAGGCCCATTTCAATGTTAATTTTACATAAGGCGGAATAATACACAACCTGCATACAAGTAGATCATTAGCAGGGCTTTCAAACGTGCTTATTTTAGCGTGAACAGCCTATAGTATATTCACGATGTCTAACACTTACAAAATTAAACATTTTGAAAAATCACCCCATGTATGACATGTCTAGTTGCTTCCTTAATATTTCGTGCATCACAAGCGATTTGTTCTTAAGCTTACATAAATAAGCTTATTTTTGGTTAAATTGCTTATATTGTGTATATAGATTACTATAAGTCTTCAATTTATAATTACTACGAATATAAACGGAAATATAATACGTGTTCTGGTAATTCCTAATCAGTAATATGTCTCATGCGGAATATTATTAAACTGATTGCGCACAAAAGCGGTGCGTTGTGCCTGCACACTAAACTCGAAACAGTTAAAAAAAAACGTCTACAAATCAGCGAATTCGACTGAAGATCTGTTGAAACTGCTCGGCTTGAATCAGTAAAATTCAACTCATCTATCATATTAGTTGCTGCTAATCACTGATTAAGCAATGGTTTCTTCTGATTCCTATAGGCTATAGGCTATTCACGGTAAAATGAGCACTTATGAAAGTCCTGCTTAAGATATACTTGTATACACGTTGTGTATTCTTCCGCCTTATGTAAAATTAAAATTGTCATGAACCTCGTCACTTTATTCATACGTCGGTCAAGTTAAACAGTGAAATTAATAGAAAAGTAAATATTTTACAAATCTGCTTATTTTTACACTTCGATGCATTTAAAAACGAGAGAAAGCGAAAGAAACAATTTAAGTTATCATAAATGATTACCTACTACTTTGTATTCGACGTTAATATATGGAGCTACTCTCCTTCCATCGTTACTAACTTTACTGTTCGAATGTCACTCTGTGCGCCCGTTAAAATATGTACAGGTAGTGGCAGTGACGATTTTCTAAAGTTGATTTCAAAAGTGCTCACTTTATCGCGAACAGCCTTTAGCCAACTGTTCTGGCCTGGTAGTAGAACGTTAACTAACGATTCCGTAAAATAACTTTACTTACTGAAGTCACTGTTCAGATCTAGAGTGTAGATAACGGCGTACGACAACTTTGTGAGCAAGACTTTTGCCAGAGCTATGTATTTCTGTAAAGATGTTTTTTACGTTTTAAATTTGTACCGCTGATTGTAGCGCAACAAATTCTTAAAGGAATGCAGAGAAGTAAATACACGGCCAGGGAAAAGTATGTTTGATAGTTTTGTTTACTCTTACTTGATGTTAAAATTTACTGAAAGTCTGTTGGCAACAATTAATAAGATTGTCGTCACTGTACGTGTTTCGTCGGCATTTAACGTGGAAAAAATTGTGACTATTCAATAAAAAAAAAAAAAACATTTTTACATTTGAGTTTGTAAACTAACATTTATTGTAAGCCCACAAGGGATTTTTAATTCTCAAGGCCCTTAGATAGCGATTGGCCTGTGCTACTGACTTTCTAGTAAGGTGAAGATAGGTTCAAAGACTGGAACACTAAAATTTGAGTTAAAGTAAAGTTTTTTTATCCAATTGTCTGGTAGTCTTTTCACTCAGATGGGCTAGAAAAATGAGACAGCAATTAAAAAATGCTATAATCTTAGCAAACCTGGTAGTTTTTCTTCTGACAGTTCAACTTTCCGTTTGAACGATCATTTATTGAAAATGTTACGTCACTACAAAACTTTAGAATTCCGCTGTAAGTAAGATGCATATTTAATACTCTCTTGTTTAATGTTTTTCACAATTATATCATGATTAATATTATAAGGTAAAACTTTTAATATTATGAGAATTTATTAAATTGAATACATGAAAAAGTAAATGAAAAACTTTCTTATATAACTTACCAATAATTTAATTTGTATTACATTCAAAGACTGGATTATTACATAACTGCAAGACAGCTTAGACGTTACAGAAATCTTGTGGCTTAAGCTTTAAAAGTGCCAGGCAATTGGAAAACGGTTACATACTCGCGAAAAAAAAAAAAAAAAAGAAGAAGTTTCACAACCTCTGCACATAAAAACGCAGACATCGTTATCAAGAAAAAAAAATATTGTTTTTGACATAGAGTCGAACAGCTTTGGCTTTGTTGTCTCGCTTGTTACTTGCAAGTGAACACGGAAAATGTCAGCAGAGTTCACACACACGCAAACACTTATGATATTGTTATGATCTCCCAGCTTCCCGCTTACCAGCGGAAAACCAACATACAGTGTGTAGATCGAGGTGTAATTGTCTTCTCTTCTCAGACTTCATTTCCTGTTTCGTAACGTCATGAATACCGACCGAGGCAGACAATAGGATAGACTGGAAATAGGCAATTTCGGCGTCGTGTGGAGAGAGGCGGAAAACAGACGAATAACCTGGAAGATCTGAGTACATGTACGTTCACGTTAGATCTCTTATATCCCATAGGTTTTTTTTTACAGCGCCCTGGAGAATGACTAACATAGGCTGTTCACGGCAAAGTGAGCACTTATGGGGCCCTAGTTACTTTGTTATTTCAGCCATTTTTTAACCTCTAACCAACTTTTAAAATAAATATTGCCATGTAAGCAATAAGCTCAGTGTGTCTATTCCACCGAACTCGGAAGTTAACGTCTAAGGCTAAAATATAATATACTTTCCACACTAGCGACTCGCCCCAGCTTCGCTCGGGTGCGATTTAATAATGGCTGCTGTGGGTCATCCTTAAAATATAAGCATATACCGTTCCGGACTTTTTTGTACACATTTTTGAGATATACAATTATGTACTAGGTACATTAATTTGTTGAATCTCTTGTGGTTTAGTCAGCGTAAGCCATGTAAGCGCCAGAAAATAGGCTTTTTCCGGCTTGATTAGAAAACGTCGAAATTTCTCAACTATCCCTACAATAAATATCAATGTATTTTATACCTAAACCTTCCTTAAAAAGTTCTCTTAATGTTGGTGGAAACCGCAACAAAACACGCCAAGTAGTTTAGGTGCCTTAGCCGAATACACAGGCACACGCGGCAGGGCGACTTAGTTTTGTGCTAAGTATAGATGAGAGGGCTTTCAAAACCGCAACAAAACACGCCAAGTAGTTTAGATGCCTTAGTAGAATACACAGGCACACGCGGCAGGGCGACTTAGTTTTGTGCTAAGTATAGATGAGAGGGCTTTCAAAACCGCAACAAAACACGCCAAGTAGTTTAGATGCCTTAGTAGAATACACAGGCACATGCGGCAGGGCGACTTAGTTTTGTGCTAAGTATAGATGAGAGGGCTTTCAAAACCGCAACAAAACACGCCAAGTAGTTTAGATGCCTTAGTAGAATACACAGGCACACGCGGCAGGGCGACTTAGTTTTGTGCTAAGTATAGATGAGAGGGCTTTCAAAACCGCAACAAAACACGCCAAGTAGTTTAGATGCCTTAGCCGAATACACAGGCACACGCGGCAGGGCGACTTAGTTTTGTGCTAAGTATAGATGAGAGGGCTTTCAAAAGCGCTCACTTTACCGAACGTCACTGGAAATAACAAACAATAGATACAAATTACAAAATTATCAAGAGTGCAGAAGTGAAACAACCGCTTATACAGCGAATTCGAATCGCTCCACGCCATGCGAAATGGCTCCACGCTGGCGTGAGCGATTATTTCGGAATGCCGTCCACCAATCAACTTCTGGTAGCTTGCTTGCCCATCGGCGGGGCAGCCAATAGGAAACCTTTTACAGTACGCAGCAGAGAGTCAGACAAAATGGCCGTTCCCACAGTCTCGCGTGTATTCAATCAGGGAACGAGTACACCCGCGTCCAGCCAAACGTCACGGCATTTCGCTTCTATGTACTTAAGGGGGTAGTATCCTCTCCACCTTCCAATTTTCTTACAAATCTTCGAAATAAAAAATCAAAGCTAGATATGACATGGACGACTACTTAACGAATTTCTTTTAATTTGTAGGGTTTCAAATATACCTGTATTTTCCCACGTGGGACTGAAATTATTAAATAGTTAGATAATGTTTGATTACAGTTACAGATGTGACACTAATCATGCAATAAAAATAAGTGGGATTTAGAAATAACTGTTAAAATGTTTCCTATGTCATGACTAGCTTGGTTTTTAAATATTGACTCCGAAAATTAAGTTAATGAGGGAAATAAGTAAATCCAAGATAGCAAGGATTCTTCCCTCTTAACATTTTCTGCGTCCAAATTACAGAGACTCGAGTACATAAGAATTAGAAGGTTAGTCTGACGCCAAATGGGATTGCGAATTTTGTGGTAGTGTATTTTGAATTTGATCATAAAAAAGATGGAGCATTTTAAAAATACTGATAGGCCTGAGATACAAATAAAACCGAGATAATATTTATTTTACTGCTTCTATGTGAAAATGGCTACACTTGCTATTAACGGATTGTTACACTGGTTAAATTCCAATGATTTAAAATTCGCTCCGTGGCGTTGTAAAATGGCGGATACTTGTGGACAGGTTATGTTTGAAAATTTCGCAAAATTGTTTAAATGCACATTACACATTTATCAACTAGGTATTAAGTAATTCTACATGACGATACGTTTACAGCCCGTTCGCCACTGATTTTTTGCCTAACTTTATGTTGGCAAACATGTTAGTGAGTAAAGTTGCCTCTTTGCAAACGCGTGATGTAAACACTCGTTTTGGTTGCACGTGCAGTGCCACTGAACTCTAAAATTATTTATGGACTATAAATTTAATTAAGTAGATTAGCATCAACAAAAAAAAGCAATTTCCATGTGATTTACTGAGTACTGAATTATCAATGTCTCCACCACAAGAACGAGTCAACGAGAAAAATTAAACGCACGTTTCATCTCGTATCTCCACACACGACAATGGATACATACTACTCAGTCACAGTGATTCTCCATTCTTTCGGTTGAGAGACCAGTCTGAAACAACCTCTTAACTGAAATTCAGTGACTGATATCACTGGTTCGGGTTTAGGGTATCTAAACTACCTATTCCCAGTTGTAAAATCGACTTTGGACATGGGTTCTTGTATAGCCTACACAGTTTTCCTGGAACAATGGACGTTTTATTGTATGGCTGAGAGCATGTTGGCGCACGAACGCGGATGAACCACATTTTCCTCTTCACGAAATCACAGTTAGTGAGATGTCTTCGCTGCACGGAAGGCGTGCTTCTGTACCCGTTCTCGGCTCTCCAGCTGAAGAACCGCGAAGGCGAGCACTCGAACATCAACAAACCACGTTCCTGTCGGCGCTCTCTACGTCGAAGGAGCACTTAGAGCCATCTTCGGCAAGGTCCACGAAGTAGTCCTCGGAAGGCGCCACCCCGTCGGACTTCATCTGGTCGCGAACCTGAAACACGATTTGATTGCTTAGCTCTCCAACAAATTTCATGTAACCACTTAGGCCGGGATTACGATGGCTTAATTTTTCACTGAGAAAAAGGTTTTGTTGAATCAAACAAGATTTGTTTGGTGCAACCCAATTATTTGTTTGTAGGCTATTGGGGCAATGAAATTGTTGCTGAAACCAAATTATTTTGTTGTTCTCATTTGGTTGCCCCAAACCATAAGTTTTGGTTGGTGCAAGTAAAGATTTGTTTGGCTACACATACATTAGAAGTTTGGGCCGATATAAAATTTTTTTATAAGCTCGACCGAGTTTGGAACCCTGCGTCCGAGCGCTACGCCTTAGTAATCTTTATTTATTAATTCTCTGGTAACATAACGAGGAGTCTATATATCACCGTATACTATAGCACATATGTAGTGAAGGGTGGTGGCCTTTTATCAAAGTTTGATTTCAAAAGGGCTCTCTTTACCATGAAGAGTCTTTACCCAATTTTTTTAGTCTGGTGCACCGTGTCCAACTTGTACACGACAACTGTGATGCCATTTCCAACAGACAAGAAAATAATTCAGATCCCACAGTTTCTGCAAACCCACCAGATGCCATTCACCATTTCGTCTTGAAATAATAATAATAAAAAATATAAAAAAATTACAAAAACTCTACCATGAAAATTTACGAACAGACACAGGTCAAAAATATATAATGATTTCCTTAATATTTCTTTGTGATGACACACATTTCGAGAGAGTTCGTGCTTTTTTTTTTTTTTTTTTTTTTTTTTTCAATTCTACACCCATTGCCATAAAAATACAAGCACACAGAACTGATTATCTACAATAAGTGACAGTTTGTATACAGCATCGTAATTAAATTTGTGTACGATTGCAAGCATGTAAATGCCCCCAGGGGGCTCTGACGTCGCTACAGACCTGGCAAAGTGAACGGTCGTGTGACGAAGTTGTGTACAATGCAACCGTCGTGCGTGTGGAGTGAACGTTAGTGAATTACAGTCCAACATCCTAGGCGAAGCATTTGGTACAGCTGTGAACAACTTAGAGAGATTGAGAGATGACGTAAAATGGCTTCACAACCCCCACATGACGTACAGTGACTCAACATTCACATTCCACGAACGTACGCACGTGAGGCTAAACTTCCAATCATTAAAAAATGACTGATTTACAAATTTAATTAGTTTTCCCATATAAAACTAAAAAGGTAAAGTCATAAATATAGAAAATTCTGTTTTATTTGGCCAGTTTTTTTTTTCTTTTTCAAAACTGTACAATGTTTCGCTCTTAGCTACGAAAAAAAAAAAATATATATATGTCGTTTCGCAAAGTTACTTTTTTTGTATGAATGCTTACCGGCAGCACACGCACGTTATGAAGAGGCGAATCCACCTTAATCGTTCGACTGCGAAAAGCAGTCACTGCGACGTATATGCTGTTCACGGTAAACTGAGCACTTTTTGAGGCCCTATTTACTCTTTCCTTTCAGCCATTTTTTTTTTACCCTTTGACAATCTTTTAAAATAAATACTGCCATGCAAGTAATAAACAGAGTGAGTATATTCCACCGCACTCGTAAGCTAGCGAGTAAGGGTAAAATAAAATAAATTTATTGACTATTATTTCAAAAGTGCTCACTTTACCGTAAATAGTTTATAACTGCGAGGCGGTGTTGGCAGCAGTGGAACGTGAGTGAACACGCATTATAAGCGCCGGGGGAAATGTAGGCGACCCAGAATGACCACACGAAGAGAAAAATGTTTCGTCGTCCGAATGATGTGAACTCTATCGACAGTGTATCATCTTCCCAAAAATTCAGAGAAATGGAGCATCATCACTAATGACCAATTTTCCTAGCATTTTTGCGAATCCAACTGAAAATGAAGACTTGCATCCTCGACATCCCTTACTCTGCGCGGTCTTCTCCGCAGACACACAGCTGTGACTACGTTTGCAGTTTTGACACGATCGCGTGGTACGAGTGGCTCGGGAATGGCGATACTTCTTTAGTGACGAATCCGTGTCTCAACTGCACGTTCAGGAGATTTTTGCGGGCCCCGTGTGCTTCCCTTCACGAGTGAGGGAGGGGGGGGGGGGTCACAAACTGGTGATTTTACTACAGGATAATGCCCACCCACGTACAGAAAGAGTTTTCTATGACGAACTTCATGCGTCGACACCTCTTTCCACGGCCAACACGTTCTCCAGACTTTTAGTCAATTGAATGTTTAATGATTTAACTGGGTTGGCAACTTCGGCGATCACTGCATCTGCAGCATCTGGAGAATTGTAACAGCTATGGGACGATCTTCCGCAGTATAGAATTAGACGTCTGGAAGATTCCGCGTGGAACCTTACTGCCTCATGTATCCACGCAAAAGGAGGTGTAACAATACACTAAAAGTTATTTTCCAAGTGTACAGCGTTGGCCGAATAATTGGACGTTTTGTCGTGATTTGTATTAATTTATTTGTACCATCGTCACCATTGCTTGTGCGAATTGTCATTCCGTCATCACCTTCTGGGTGCAAAAATTTGTATGACAACGACTGTAAATAGTACAATTCCTGCAAGTGAGAAGGTATTGCATTACTTGTGTGTTTTAAAAACAGTGACTAAGAGTGTGATGCTGACACGAATTACAAAAATATGGAATTACATTTTTTTGGTTGAGTAGATTTCGTGTATTTGGGCATAAAACGATTTTTCAAAATGTAGGAATAAGAAACATTTAATACGTCGGAAACTGGAACATCATCAGGGTAAAATAGTCACTTCAAGAAACTTCCACACTCAAGCAAAGACAATAATTTTCCGTAAAGGTTTCCCAAACATGCCTTCAAATAGCTAGTCTTGCATCATTTTTAAACTTAAATTTTCCAGGTTGGTAATTCGTTTAATTATATATCTTCCTGTGCCTCAAGGAAGTTAAAACTGTGAATATTATAGGTACTTATGTAAACATCATACAAGTGAAAAAAGTTTTGCTGTAGTACGTTAAAATTGTCCACACGAATATAAAACAAATGCTCCCAGTGTCATTAAAATTAGGCCTCACCTAGCACGCTGAATTCTTAGAATTCTTACTAATTAATGTTTTCAAGTTAAAATAATGAAGTTACGATTGTAATGCCTAAGTTATTTACTTTATCCTTCAATTACTCCCTTACGTTACGTATGTCTACGTGGCAGTTAATACTGTTACAATTTAAAGTACTAATGCGTTTTCAGATATTTACATATACCACGCGACGAACAGTAAAGATGAGCTTGCTGTCCTGTTCGTTTGACTCGATTCCGCCAAGGAATTTTCTGGCTTTGTGTATTCTTGACTACAGCATACTTGTCTTGTATTCTGTGTCGTGTCTGGTAAAACTACTGTGTTCGAGTGCGTTTCTTTGTTGTGTTGTCCCATTTTGTTCCTACTTATTTTGTCAGTGCTGTCCTAATTTTTTTCGAGCAGGTTTCTAACCGGTGTTGTTTTCTATGTGTTATATATGTTGGTTGTGTGTATATACAGGACGTGACAATGTTGCATGTCAATACCTCGGGGAAACATTCCTCACATCTGAAGGAAGAAATAATCTTATATAAACATGGGATCGCAAATGCTTCGTTTCTTCATTAAAGCTCGTAATACATAACGGGCCATACACTGTACGGTATGTGTTACGGGCTGTAGTGAAGAATATATATATGTATGTATATATATAATATATATATATATATATATATATATATATATATATATATATATATATACAGAATGTTGGAATATTGCATGCCAATACTTCGGGGAAGGGTTTGTGCACTTTATTTTTACTTAATCTTTCCTGACTGGATGGAGATTTTTGGACATTCGCCATTGCGATGTATATGTCTGTCCTGAGAAAACAGGACACACACACACACACACACACACACACACACACACACACACACACACATAAAACATTGGAAAATTCCAGTATTGAAATTCCAGTGTGTATATGTACATATATACACACCCATACACACACATACAGGATGTTGCAAAATTGCATGCCAATACTGGAATTTTCCAGTGTTGTATACATTAATTTTCTTGTCCATAGGTTACTCGTCTCATTTAATTATTTTAACGTGTTCAGTCCTGTTTTCTCATGACAGACATCTACATCGCAATGGGGAATGTCCAAAACCTCCATCCAGTCAGTAAAGATTAAGTGAAAATAAAGTCCACAAACCCTTAACTTGGCTATTAGGAGAAGATTACAATTACTACATTGAAAAAAAAAAAAAAAAATGATTTCGAGTAATTCTTGCAGTGTAGGAGCATTTATTTTGAATATACGCTACTATATGTCACAGAAAAAATATATATATATATATATAAAACAGTATATTTTGTTTTTGTGCACATAACTTCTAGTCTTCGTTACTAATTTCATATCTGTTGTAGCCGCTGTGTTGCCCTACGTTACTTGCATACACTTGCACTCACTTATTTAGTTTTGTTCTTTTTGTCGTGTGACGGGTATCCCTGCATATCTGTTGTAGCCGCTGTGTTGCCCTACGTTACTTGCATACACTTGCACTCACTTATTTAGTTTTGTTCTTTTTGTCGTGTGACGGCTATCCCTGCATATCTGTTGTAGCCGCTGTGTTGCCCTACGTTACTTGCATACACTTGCACTCACTTATTTAGTTTTGTTCTTTTTGTCGTGTGACGGCTATCCCTGCATATCTGTTGTAGCCGCTGTGTTGCCCTACGTTACTTGCATACACTTGCACTCACTTATTTAGTTTTGTTCTTTTTGTCGTGTGACGGCTATCCCTGCATATCTGTTGTAGCCGCTGTGTTGCCCTACGTTACTTGCATACACTTGCACTCACTTATTTAGTTTTGTTCTTTTTGTCGTGTGACGGGTATCCCTGCATATCTGTCGTAGCCGCTGTGTTGCCCTACGTTACTTGCATACACTTGCACTCATTTAGTTTTGTTCTTTTTGTCTTGTGACGGCTATCCCTGCACATCGAACGAAAGTCAAACCGACGGTGCCATATGAAGTTGCGAAAATGTTGGCCGTTTGGGACGGCTTACCTTCGCTGCGAAGGGGGTGTGTTTGACGAGCTCCACGCCTCACGTCCGCTGGGTGGGCCTGCTGGTCTGCAAGTGCGGGCGCCGCGGGGTTGCTGCCACCCACGAAACTATGACTGCCTTCCCCTCCCTCGTACGTCACTTTGACCACGTGACGCCTGCCAGCCAGTCACGTACCACCAGGGTGCCCTTCCAGGACTTCTGGATATCGATAGGAGTGAAGATCATTTTGTAATGTTCTAGATGGTTTCAAATAAAATACGAATACAGGTATCTCGCCTAGATTCGGGGAGACATCACAGGGTTTTCACTTCGGCATGAACTGCTGTTCCGTCAACATTAAAAAAAAAGGGGGGGGGCTTGTTGCCATTTTAGTTAAGTATGCTTTAATGTAACCTGCATATAGCTGGAAAGAGAAGTAATTTTGTAAAAAATGTAAATTTTGGGGGCAGTTTGAAACATAATTATTTTGATACAATTTTTTTACAATAAATGTAGTCAGTGGGAAAAATATAAAGTTTATTCATTGTGATCTTGGGGGAAGAATATTGTAACTGATTTGAAGTTGTAATACAAACGCAAGGCAACCAATATTTTCAAACCTTTTCACTGTACCCAACCCAAAATCCCTTTCTGACATCATCGGGGGGCTCTCAGGAAGCAGTTGAGACAAAGACCTCGTCCTGTGTGTGTGTTGGCAAACACCGTCACAGTCTGTTTTTTTTTGTCGACGTATTCTGGGTTCTCTGCAACTTACAACAAAGATAGGGGACGGTGACAAAGTAGCGTGTTCGAAACAAAATTTCATTCAAAAACCGTGACAAGAGAACGATGGATCTGAGAGCTGCTATTACGGTATTCAGGACAAGAGAACCGCGTGACCGGTCATGTACAATCGCTATTCGCACACGAGGGGGGAGGGGGGGTATCCCTCCCACCCGACCTCGGTTACCTGGTCGTGTGACTTAAGGGCGCTGTCTAACTATCGCTTGAATTCCATTTCAAAGTGTATGAATGCAGCATTTAAAAAAATGAAACTTCTTTAAGTGTTCTCATTATACTTATAAAAAAGGTAGGTAGGTAGTTGGGCTTCACATCTCGTCGACAGCGAGGTCACTAGAGACGGAGTACGTTGTTTAGGGAAGAAGGATTGGGGAAGGAATGGGAAGGAATCGGCCATGGCCATTCGCCTGGAGTGATTTCGGGAAACCATGTAAAACCGAAATCAGGATAGCTGGACCTGGATCCTGAACTCCGGTTTTCCTGAATGCAAGTTCTGTGATATATATATATATATATATATATATATATATATATATATATATATATATATATTATATATATATATCACTGTGCCAACTCGTCGGGTCCTAGTGAGTGAGTGAGTGAAGAGATTTGGGCGTCTCTTAACAGCGAGGTCTTGAGAGCCGATGAGGGTGAGTGAAGAGAAGATGGAGCGGCGCCGGAATGAAAGGGCGAGGGAAACGGGAGATCCCCGAGAAAACCCGCCGACCAACGGCATCGTCCGGTACGATTCCCACTTGCGAAAACCCGGTGACCTGGCCGGGGATTGAACCCGGTTCGCCTTGGTTCGAGGCGAGACTAACGAAGAGAAAACATACTTAAGACGAGAGATGAATTTCTCTCTAAAGACATTGCGCACAATAGAAATACTATTCCCGAGCCCTCCAACATAATAAAAACTGCTTTTTCATGCTTCCGTATTAAAAAATATACTGGCAGGTAACATGCAAAACTATTACAGGGACCTGCACTTAACTTTGCTTCAGATTTTCCAGCAATAGAATTATAGGGTCGCCGTCAAAAGTTACATACTGTGGGCATACGCAGCACAGCGAAATTACTTCACGCCAGTTCAGAGCCCTGCTCATAGCGGCGATGGCGCACTTTTTTGGCGTAGCAATGTCACCCTTATCGCTCCCCCTCTTCTGAGCCAGGTGTGCTAATTTTTCGCAGAAATAAGCCAATAGAATCAAACGCTCGATTCCAGCACAAAACCATCCAGCCAATAAACCTGTACGATTCTGGTGGATATACTTCCGGGTCGGATCCTTGATTGGGTGGCAGTTTGAGAAGTGCCACGTTCACTATCCACAATTATTATTTTTTCCGTCACTCTTAGAGTATTAAACATGCAGTTAATTCACGATTTTTTGCTTTTCATGGTGAAGCGAGCCACTTTTGAAACCAACCTTTGGAAAAAAAAATCACTGCTCATTACTGCGCGTATTTTAATAGGTAAATTTACTGGCATGATATCTGAAAAATTGACAATGAGGTATGAAGTATAGTTCCATATCTTAGCAATGCACTGTATTATAGGTGTGACTTTTAAATTTCGGGAATGCGAATTTATTTAATTACGTTTCTGTTTAGTTTTATTTGCTTACGTATAACAGGAATTTAGTAGCATACTTACTGTCTTGACAGTTAGTTGCAGTTAACTAACGTATCAATAATGTGATGTGGTCCATGACAATGTGGTGGTGGAAATATGCAGAATGGGGGGAAAATTAGACCCTAAGCAAGGCTTTTAAAAGGCTCACTTTACCATGAACGACCTATAACTGGATGCTTGTGACGTCAACCAACGGAATGTACTGCTCACGAAAAGTGTAGCATATTCCCCGTATCTGCACCTACGTGGTACCCGAAGAATCAACGGGCCAACTTATTCTGCTGACGCGAACTGCATAGAGAATGTCGTGGCCCTTCCTCAAACGAGCGATTCCAAACCGTGTACAAGCACCAATGATCATTCAGGCCTTACGAACAGCTGCGATTGAGGAATGGGACATCTTGCCTAGACCCCCTGTCACACTATAAAATTTTTGCCTTCAACTATATTTGACAACAACATTTCGGGTCAAAATACGGCCATCAAAATTTTCCTTCCAACAAATTTGATCAAATAATCTTGAATGAGTTTGAAAATGTGCCACGCTGTCAAATGTCGTCAATATCGTACCACCCCCTAAATCGTACCACCGCTGGTTTTTTATAACGCAGGACTACTGAAGCGCTCTCACGGTGAATACTTAAACTACTAGATGTATTGATTGACCAGTCCGTGAAAATAGCTAATGAGTGTAATCACGTGTTGCGTTTTTATTACAGTTATATTGTTTGAGTGTTTGTCGATGTAGTTATCATTGTGGTGCAAGTAATATTGAACGTAACCGCTGGTATCTTTGTAGCGAGGCACCTGTTTTAGGTTATAAATGACGTAAAGAGTGAAGTTGTGCGCAGTTGCCTAAATCGTACCACGGGTGGGGTTCCTAATTCGTACCGGTACGAATTGGGATATCATATTATTTGAAGTTCCATATTTACAATTTATATGCATAAATTAAATAAATTTTAAATAAACACAACTAACACACGTGTTAATTGTGTGTTACAGAACGGTGAAAAGGAAATACGGTGCCTGGAGTGAATCAGACATGGAAAGGGCTCTGGCAGCGTACAGAAATGGGGACATGGGGTTCAACGAGTGCTGCCGCCAGTACGGCATTCCAAAACCAACGCTAAAGCGCCACTTGGACTGTAAAAACGTAATTGCTAAAGACGGCACGAAGGCGCTTGGACGGACTACTACCTTGCCACTTGAAATAGAAAATCAATTTGTAGAACATATTTTAAAATTGGAAGAACTACTTTTTGGAGACACGATTAACGATGTATGCAATATGGTATATCAGATAGCAGAGCACAACCACATTCCACATAACTTTAATAGAGATACTCAAATGGTGGTTAAAAACGGTTTTACGCTTTCCGAGCTCGTCATAAAGAGTTGACATTACATGAACCAGAAGCAACATCCATGGCTCGAGCAAGAGGGTTCAATAGGGAACACGTTGGCGAATTTTTCGACATATTGAAGAAACCCGCCTATTTAATGTGTGTGAAATAGGCGTTAGTACTGTCATAGTACAGGGTCAAACGTTCCTCCAATGTTACTTTTTAAGACAATGAGAATGGCTAACGAATTGAAAGTCGGGGCTCCACCTGGTCGTTTAGTTGAATTGTCAGAATCCGACTACATAAATAGCACCCTCTTTGTACAATGGGTGAAACAGTTAATCGCTACTGTAAAACCGAATGTTGACAACAGAGTACTTCAACTTCTAGATGGGCACACAATACATTCCAAGAATTTGGAGTCTCTACAAATAGCAAGAGAAAATTGAGTTATAATGTTGCAGTTACCTGGGCGTAAAACCCACAGGATTCAGCCGTTGGACACAACATTTGAAACACAACAGTTGAAAAAGCGAGCAGTTGAAAAACGGCTGTGGACCGATCCTGGGCTGTGTGTCACTGTATCATGTTGCCACACTAGTGGTAGGAGCATATGGGAAGGCGGCAACAATTGAAAACGCTATCAACGGATTTCGATGCACAGGAATCTGGCCACTTGATGTCACTGTGTTGAAAGACTTTGACTTTGCACCAGCCGAGTAGCTAAAGCAAACAGATGATCCTACACCAGTCAATGAAGATGCTGATCTGTGTGCATCTTCAAGGCCCATTGAATATGCTATTAATGAGTCACCTAACTCAGCTGAAAACAATGTCCTTTTGATTGAAAAAACAAGTGATGCAACTGGTAATAATGTAACATCAACCCCTAATTGTAAGCTCAGCGTGTCTATTGAATCACTTTCACCGATTCCTAGACCCAACAAATGATGTAGGTTGGCAAAGGCCCAACGGGCAAGTGTTTTGACAAGCAGTCCATACAAAAACAATTTGAAGTTGGCGAACGCGTTGCAAGTGGCACAGGCAAAAGTAAAAGAGTTAAAAATGAAAATCACAAATGACACGCCAAATGACCTACAGTTATCACAGCCCAGTATTAAAAAGAGAAAGACTAACAGGTCTAGGCCTACAACGATGAAACATTCTTCATCCGCAGGAAGAAACCAAGGCCTAGATCACAATTTACACCAGTCATCCACTTCAACGCAGCGTGATATTCCGATCGACATAAAAGTAGACCTACAACGTGACGACTGGTGTTGTTCTGTATGTGAAGAAACATTTGTGGAAGATATGGTTCAGGTTTTAGCGTGCGCATTCTGGGTTCGTGAGAGTTGTGCGGGTGTTAAGTCAGGACTGGAACATTTTTTTTTTGTGTAACCTGTAAATAATTGAATATTTCTTGCATTTACCGTAGAAAAAGAATCAAACTTTATTAGTATTTAAATACTACAATAATCCTGTGTGTTATTACATGCTGTCTTGTTTGTTCTCTCATTTGTTTTAATTTATAATGTTGTGGTAGGATTTAGGACATAGTTTCTCATATCGTACCAGTTGCAGCCTGTTATAAAAAGTTCTTTATTTCTTCCCCGATGCTACATTTTGAAACGTAACCCACATAAATGTACCCATAAATAGTCATACTTTATTGATACAAGCTCGTAAAACCTTGTATTTGTTCATTTTAGACATATAAAATTGCAAATGTAAAAAAGTGATACGATATAGACAACTCTCCTATATATATTATATATATATATATATATATATATATATATATATAAGTTCTCAATTTACCGACATCTTGAAAGTGACCTCTTTGGCACACCAGCACATCTTGCTCCGCAGGAAATATTTTCACTATATCAAACTCTCCCATAAGAAATCTCGTTTTGTTACCAACCTGAGTAGGATAAGCCTTACTACGAGAGAGAGAGAGAGAGAGAGAGAGAGAGAGAGAGAGAGAGGAGAGAGAGAGAGAGAGAGAGAGAGAGAGAGAGAGTCCAAACTACACGCCTTGTTTCCCACACGTAAACGACTTCCCTTAGTGAACGGTGTTTCCTGCTGTGTTAAGTGTAGATCACTATTGCCATTTCCTCTAAATAAAACTTTTCCTATTTAGGACAGTGTGACTAAAAGAGTTTACTGTACTGTGGCAATAGACTAAAGATTAGGTAAATCGATTTTTGTTCCCTGGGCATGTCCTCAACACTCATCGTCCCTAGCTAATAGAAGTGTCAAAATCACATGGTTGAACAGTGAAAAACATGGTGTGTTCACATTCAGTTGTTCAACAGTCCTACGATTTCGTATAAATGTATGTGAACTAACTTTGCAAGAAAACTGGGTCAGAGGTTGCTGAGAGGTTAGCCTGCTCGCCTCCCAGCAAGGCGATCCGGGTTCAATCCCCGGCTGGGTCACTCCGGATTATCGCATGTGGGAATCGTGCCGGACGATGCCGTTGGTCGGCGGGTTTTCTCGGGAATCTCATGTTCCCCCGCTCTTTCATTCCGGCGCTGCTCCATATTCACCTCAATTACTCCCATCGGCTCTCAAGACCTCGATGTTAAGAGCTGTCCAAATATCTTCACTTCACTCTTCACAGGTTATTTTGATAGTGCTACTTGCAGAAAATCACTCTACTGGCAGACACAGGCGTATCCTTCCTCATATCTTTGGGTGGTGCGCAGCGACGCCCGGGGCGTTCTTACAAGCCTGTCGTGCGATGAGACGATCCTCCCTGCTGGTGGTCCTCCGGGGTCGACCCGATACTTCTAGACGGGTGCGTGTGTGAATCCTCCTGTTCCCATTGCATCCAACACCGACTAACAGTGCAAGCAAATATTTCGAGTGACGAGCAATCCACCCAAACGTTCCAACCTGCCTCTCGGAGGCCGATGATGGGGCCTCTCTCAAACTCGTCCAACTGGGCAAAGGTTCGTCTACTGTGCCGTCGGGCCATGCTGTGTGTTCACAGAACTTGGCTCTGTGGCTCACGCTGCTACTGAGGCCTTATACGTAGAGCCCCGAGTATTTCGCGAATTAATTAGTTGCCGAGGTAGATTTCAAACACTCGGTATTTCCTCCAGTCACTGTGATTGGACGGTAGTTGTTCGGACACGCTCCGTTCAACAGTGAGCCAGTAGTATGCAGGGAACATTGGCGTGAGGTAGCATTGGACAGTGCTGTAATCCGAAACCTCACTTGATCTCAGAACCAATGAACAAACGATGGTGTCCCGAGTGTATTGAGGACTGTCAAGTCTAGCTTGTTGCTACAACAATCCGCGAAATACTCGGGGCTCTACTTATTCGGCGTCTTGCTACGAATGATGACGGGACATGTGCGCATGCCTCCTAGTGGCACATCCGCGCAAGCAAACCGCATTAAACACACACACAAATTGGACACATGACGGGCTAAGACGATACTCCATGGCTACCTTCGTTGTACTCGCGCGATTCGTTGATGGTTATCACTTTTTTGCAAGTGAGTGTATTTTTATCTGTATTGGCATGGATAATATTTACGTTTTCATATGTGGCTTTGCGTTTTAACGACAGCAGGGTTATGAAGAGACGATACTAGAGGCTTTTAGGATCAGGAAAGGGTAAATAATAGGCCATGGCCTTTATTAAGCCACGATTCCGGCATTACCTCAGGGCCGTACATATATTTTATACCTTATTTTTCATAAGGTATCGCCTCCTAAAATTTGTAACATACTCGAAGAAACACGGTTAAGATGGCAGTTGTAGTGGTAGTGGTGGTAACAGAGTAACTGTACACAGTTCAGCAAGCGGCGCGACCTGTATTCCAGCTTGACCTGATCCAATCAGCAGCCTTAAAAATACATAACCAGTTTGCTTGGTCGAGCGAACTTCAAAGAGGACGAGGCATGGGAGGGTGGGGAGAGTAGAGGGGGGGGGGGTTAGAAGACGGGGATAGGTCAGTGACCGGGCAGACTAGGCAACTGGGCCAACATCGCGACACTTGTCTCCTGCCGCAAAACGGTGAGCAGAATTTCAGTGAAAAATGCCTTATTAAAAATTGCGTAATACTTTAAAGCAATGTCCCCGCATGAATAGCGTTTGAGAAGCTCCTTTGCTTCCGAAAAATAGCTTGTTTCCTAGTTCAGCCTGTAATATATATAAATGGATATGTCTAGAAAACGGGCATTTCGGCAATCGTCTTCAAGCATGAAAACTCCGGTACATGATATTTGTAGAGTTACTTAGACATTCAGCCCACCTTTTATCTTTATTACTATGCTGTGAAACGACAGGCTCACCGCCAAAAGTCTCGTAGAAGCGAGTTGCCAACACACGTTTCCTCTCATAGAGGTCGTTTAGGAAAATACCTCAATGTCCGTGCCATATCGGGTAAAACGACACTTCCAAATAAAGTCCAGAACCTTGGATGTTCGTACTATTGTTCCACTCGGCCCTGTAACCCAATAACCGAATTTGAATCGGGCAATTAGAAAGTGTGTGTCACTCCTTCCAATCACGAAAGGGACGAGAAAAAGGGGGCGTAGAACCATCATAATCTGCCAATAGCGTCGTACAGGTCTGAGTCCATACATGCCACCGAGAGCGGCTTATCCCATCAATAATGACGCTCCCAGTTAGGGCATTTCCGTAGGTAGACCACACCACACGACATTCATCGTGTGGCAGAAATAACTTACACGAACTATCCGTGGCACCCATGGCCACTCGGTTGGCTTTCCAGAAGGCATATTGTCAAGGAGCTTCTTGACAAGGCGACAGCTCAGCTTCCCGCGAAAGTCATATGCCCATATATCCATTACAGGCTTGTCGAGTGCCACCTCAAGACGCGCCCACGAACAAAAATCATTCACAAGCCTACTCCCAAGAGCGTAGGAAACCTCAACGTATATTTTAGACTGTTTCCCTTCGAAACATAGGACTATGCAATCAGGCGAATATCTTTCTGGGATGTATGTGGCTCTGTAAAAACTTTTGAGCCAGTGAGCCGAATTTCCCCAGACTCGGCACACATATTAGTATTTAGCACCAACAACAATCAAATTTTATAGTTTTCGACCACGACTTGTGCTTATTTACAAAATGGTGGCCATTTAAATATTTAAGTCACCGTTTCATATCTCGGGAACCACTTAACATATTTACACCAAATTTCATATTTTGATTATTATTCATGTACACATATCCCTCAAGAAGTTTCTCCGCTAAAGGTTAAACTTTAGCAGTAATCGAGCTTATTTTATTACAAAATTACGCGTGTCCCTCTGACTTTTATTAATTTTTGGAGTCAAAGTGTGTAAACAGACACCGTGGTAGAATATAATTGAAATGAAGATTTTTGCAGTATTCTTAGTCTATGTGGCATTTACGCCTGTTATTTCATACGACGTATATTTTCATGGATAACTTTTCGAATGAAACTGTTTCTGAATCAGTGGTTCATCTTCGCGATTATAGATGGTTCTGATTCTCTAGAGTGTATTTGTAGTGTGAAATAACTGCGGGTAAATGACGCAACCAATAATTTTGACCAGAAACGTAGGCAAGCATTAAAATAAAAATAAAATACAGGCTGACGGCGTGATGCGTTTTGTCTGCCAACATAACGAAGTAGACATTTGTAGACAACACTGTATTCTAATGTTGGCAGTACACTAGAGCTTACTTCGGCAAACAAATTAACAAGATAAAGTTCTCTCGTTCACGGCCATAGAAGAACAGGTCTTAAAACTTGCACGCTTACGTTTGCGAATTGTCGCTCATATTGACCTATCTAAGTCATCAAGTAGTCGCATAGTACTCTGCCAGACTAATGCGGTTGTGTTATTTCTATAGGGATAACACCATAGAGGTAAGAAGTACCACATCCATATAATATAGAAAGTCCTCGCAACTTTTGTCAAAACTACACTCTTACTATAGGCTGTTCAAGATAAAGTGAGTACTTTTTAAGGCCCTTTTAAATTTTTCCTTTCATCCGATCTCCATATTCCTGCTGCTTTTTAATATAAACACTGCAATGTGACCAATAAACACAGTGAATACATTCACCACACTCAAAATTTAAAGCCTGAGGCTGCAATAAGATATATTTATTAGTGGTTAAAGGCTGTTGGAAGGGCCTTGAAAAGTGCTCACTTTAAATTGAACAGCCTATACGTATCTGTAAGCTTCTAGAATTATATTAATATAATTTATCAAGTACAGACACTCTAAATATGATCAAATAACTTAAATTTACACTTCAAGAATAAATACTATAATTAACTCTGTACGTGGCAATTAAAACGAGCACTGTAGTCTATTCACGGTTAATTCAAACTTTTCTGAAGCCCTTCTAAAGTTCTACTGCTAGGATATCCCTACGCCTCGTGCAGTCAAAGCTAAGCTAAGTCTATAAAATTAAACTGAAGACCAATGCGCTGCATTTATATGCACTCATTGTAATAATATTTCGCGTAAGAACTATTTGTTACTAGGCATTACAAACACGCCTATTTTCTCTCTGTTTTTAATAATATTGACTGTTAATGAAATATTATAATTTTTTAAAGTAAAAGCTAAATTTAACCAAAATAGGGTATATTTATGTTGACAAAAGTATAAAACGCTTATGACACGTGACATATTTAGGAAACAACCAAACACGTTATACATGGGTAGATATTTCTACTGTTTGATTCAAAAAGTTTGAAGAAACCGCGAATAGACTATACTTTGATAACAGCGCTCTGCGGCTATTTCGTGAACTAAAGCAATCAAAATGGGCGACTGCTTTTCAAGTCGCCTGTCTTCCCACGATCGTTCTGTCGTCACACTGCTGAGCTGCAACTCTCTCCTTCTATGCTAAAGGCTGTTCGCGATAGAGAAAGTACTTTTGAAATCAACCTTAGAAAAAAAAAAGTCACTGCTTCTACTTGCATGTATTTTAAAGAGTATACTGAGTGGCATGCGCCCAGTGAAGGTGGGAAAGTAGTTCAATTTATTAACGTCGAATAAAAAGTATCAGGTGTGATAATACGAACACAAACTATTACCACCACGATAAGCATTAAAATTAATTCTATTCAATTAAATTATTTGAACATAGTAATTTTATATCTGGAAATAAATGTTTGACTAATATATATGTATGTATGTGTGTGTGTGTGTGTGTGTGTGTGCTAATATTATAAAGAGGTAATATGAGTTTTTTTTCATATGTAACAGCTAATCTCGGGAACTACAGGGTCGATTCTTATAATCATTTCACTGCCAGGAAGCTAAATTCTTCCAGATGGACATAGGCTATGTTTAATAAAGAAAAAAATCCTTGAGAAATTTTTAAAATTTGTAAACCAAGTCGGAGAAAAATGATCTACTTGGCTGCTTTCTAAGCATGCTCTACCAAAACCATTGAAGATAAATTGAAAAAAATGCTAGAAGAAATTGTGTATCTTAATATAAAAAAATTCGTAAGTAGTTACATACAGTCGCAAATACTCACGGGCAGTCGCAGGTTGTCGCAAGTTATTGAAAGTAGTCGCAGGTAGTTGCAAATAGTCGTAGGTAGACGCGGGTAGTCTCAGGTAGTCACGGGTAGTCGCAGATAGTCGCAAGTAGTCGCAGGTATTCAGGGGAGTCGCAGGTAGTCACATGTAGTCGCAAGTAGTCGTAGGTAGTCGCAGGTAGTCACTGATTGTCGCAAGTAGTTGCAGGTAGTCGCGAGAAGTCGCGGTTAGTCGCAAGTAGTCGCAGGTAGTCATGGGTAGTCGCAGATAGTCGCAAGTAGTCGCAGGTATTCAGGGGAGTCGCAGGTAATCATGGGTAGTCTCAGGTAGTCATGCGTAGTCATGGGTAGTCATGGGTAGTCGTAGGTAGTCACAGATAGTCGCAAGTAGTTGCAGGTAGTCGCGAGAAGTCGCGGTTAGTCGCAAGTAGTCGCAGGTAGTCATGGGTAGTCGCAGGTAATCACAGATAGTCACAGGTAGTCATGCGTAGTCATGGGTAGTCGCAGGTAGTCACAGATAGTCGCAAGTAGTTGCAGGTAGTCGCGAGAAGTCGCGGTTAGTCGCAAGTAGTCGCAGGTAGTCATGGGTAGTCGCAGGTAATCACAGATAGTCACATGTAGTCATGCGTAGTCATGGGTAGTCATGGGTAGTCGCAGGTAGTCACAGATAGTCGCAAGTAGTTGCAGGTAGTCGCGAGAAGTCGCGGTTAGTCGCAAGTAGTCGCAGGTAGTCATGGGTAGTCGCAGGTAGTCACAGATAGTCGCAAGTAGTTGCAGGTAGTCGCGGTTAGTCGCAAGTAGTCGCAGGTAATCATGGGTAGTCGTAGGTAGTCATGGGTATTCGCATGTATAGGTATGCATTTTAATAACTCCATTAAACCTAAGCGAAGCTATTGTGGGCTCCTAGTTATGTTATAAATTTATACAGGACGCCTCTTAAATCAAATATAGCTCCGACACTATCTCAGTAACGACTTGGGTTCTTACAACAAACGGTCTTCCAACGATTGGATAACATCTATAATTACTTTTGATCAACTTACTGCTCTTTATGGTGGAAAAGACACCAAACCAGAATAAATAATATCTCGAATAACTTGAAATTCCAACTGAGTCTTTTTACCTTTAATAATAGCCGAATACAAATCACAGATCAACTACTGCTGTACACATATATAAATCACAGATCAACTACTGCTGTACACATATATATAAAAAAAGGGAAGATAACATATATCACACAGTCCATTCTCCACAGAGGCAACCATTCACTACCTGTCCTTTATCCATTAAGTGCAAAAATGAGCAGATATGTAAAATATTTACTTTGCTAATAATTTTTTTCACAGTTTCACTTGACCGACGCACGAATAAAATGATTAGCCCAAGGCAATGTTATTTTTACATAAGGAGGAAGAATACACAACGTGCATACAATGAGACCTTCAGCAGGGCTTTCGAAAGTGCTCAGTTTACGGTGAACAGCCTATATGCGAGTGTGCTGTACCTTCTCGACGGCGCCGAAGACGCGCAGCATGTTGAGGCCGGCGACCTTCTTGAGGTCGTGCGGACTCCAGCGTCCACTCTTGAGCAGCTCGGCGAACAACTCCGGGTACATGGACACGTCGTCCAGCCCCTGGGGAGTCCTGTCCAAAACAGACAACTCACAGTGTTTACTCTCCTCAACTTTCACAACATTGGCTACACTCAGCACCAAGCTCTCACATAGACAAAGTCTATCCAGAATACATCATCACTTGAGACAAGATAACTTCGGGATTTCGATGGTCCGTAGGCTGTACTCAACAGTCATATGTATAGGTACTCATGCGTAAGCTACCCTAGTGAGTAAATTCTGTTCACGGTAAAGCAAGCTCTTTTGAAATCAGCCTTTAAAAAATGTCACTGCCCCTACCTTGCATATATTTTAACGGGCATACTAACTCACATGCGCCCAGTTAAGTTGGCGACGGCGGAAGGAAAGCAGTTCCACGTCTTAGCGTTGAATTAAAGTGAATTTATTGCATACAAGCGTAAGAATGATCAAATGTGTAAAATATTTACTTTCCTAACAGTATCACAGTTCCATTTGACCAACGCATGAATAAAGAGATCAGGTCCATGGTAAGGTCAATTTTACATATGGTGAACGGATACACAATATGTATACAAGTAGATCTCAAGCAGGCCTTTCAAAAGTGCTCAGTCTACCGTAAACAGCGTGTAAACAGTTTCGCACCAGAGAATATAGCACGGGATTTGCTCTTAGTTTCCTTGCAGGCATGTTACTAACGTAAATTACTCTGGACCCTGCCTTAAACTTTAAATCAATGCAAGAATTACTTAAATGAATACGCATTAAAAATATACCGTGTTCTCAAATACAATCGGAAAGTTCTTGGCTCCAAATTATTACTACAGTAGTGACAACATTAGTACATCCAGTCTCTCCCAGTATCAACATACTTACCGAAATGAAGGGTTACAACGTATGGAGACGTGGGGAGCAAGATAGACCTTCAGGATCTGCTCAACACTGGACGGATGATATGTGAAATGCCCATTTAACCTCTTTTTCTCTTTCGCTGTGTGGACGGTATCAAGTCCGATATTGTACCGAGGGCACTGTCGAGTTCCCATGATTTTGCACTATCTTTTCAGACCAGGTTGGACTTAGAACTGCTATTTGGTGTGTGTGGTAGTACCATCATTCTGAAACGCCCCAGATGAACATGGCACAGTGGAAAACCATTAGCTCTGGAGTCGCCGAGCTCTGTGTGGTCATTACAAGGATGGGAATAGTTTCTGTAAGGAGAATCAAACTTTGAACAAATTATGTCTCGAGCATGATCCGGGTTCTGAGATACAGCCTGCCTGTCAAATATTCTGAAAAAGTAGAAATGTACTGAAAGAAAATCTATATGTGAACGAAAGCAGTTCGTAAATTTATTGAGCAGTTGTTGCAACTTGACAGGATTCAGTGTCTGATATATCAAGGTCAGGATGAAAGAGCTAAACTGTAGAGCAGGAGCATCTTAAGTAACCAAATCTCACAGTGAATTATAGCGACCAACATAGAAATTAATTAAATGAAACTTCAAAAATGCTACGAATACGTCACAGAAGGAGGGTATTTTAGCCAAGAAAAATTTTTTAATAAATTATTTTGTTTAGCATAAATTATAAGAAAGCAGATCTCGTGATGCCGTTTATTCGTTTAGTGAATACTGACTTGTACATTTGTGTTGCTTTTGTTTCTGGACCCCTGTGCATTCGACACGGTCTTGAGGACTGTAAACCAGAAATAAAGATCTTGAATTAGAGTATCAGGATCATATACAACCAGCAAAAAAAATAGGCATGTCACTGCCACAGTTGTGATGAGCAGGCAACCGTTACTTGCTCTAGTACTGTATGCAAGGGACTGTGAAGTAAGTTCAGTCCAGATGAATTCACAAAGTAGACGGACGTCTGACAACGGTGTGATTGAATGGCGTCCAGAACTTAAATTGACTTTTTTCCGTTGCTAACGTTGACGATGAAAAAGAACCACGGAAACTACAAATCAAAACCAGAAGATATTTAAAACCTATTCAATCACTCGAAACGGACAATAATATATCAAAACAAATTTATTTACTTACTCACCAAGCTCCTTTTAATATTTTGAACAGTTGCGCTGTTATCCATGCCTCTATTTGGAAGTCGGAGTAGGCAACGAAGGGCCTAGTTAAATCCTGGATTTAAGTGGACAAACATTCCATATAATAAGCATAAATTAAAGTTTGTTTTGTTTCAAATAGTAGCCTGATGTATATCAATAAAAAAACATGAAATAAATGAAAACTCGAGTAGTTAATGAAATTATAAAGATTTTAATTTATATTTTGTGCAAAATAATTATAAAAATCGATTTTAAGTAATGTAATGTGCGCCGTTACAGCATAATATCGCCATGAAACATAGAGTAGCTACAGTAATTTTAAAGATCACGCTGAAAGTTAAAATGGTTTTAGGTTACATTTAACTGCAGATGAGATAAACGTCACATTACAAAGAAATTTTCTCACGTAATACCTCTGAATTCAGCGAAAGTTGAAAACAAAGAAACTTAACAATACTTATTTAATTTATTGTGTCTCCTCCTCACTCCCAATTTGTCCACAGAGTTGAGTTACTCATCCAAGTATGCATTCTTTGATGTGTTTCATAATTTTTTATCTGGTCTACGTGGTTATGTTCGTTAAATATGTTTTCTCATCGTGTCGTAAGATTTCCACGGTGTTATTTCGGAATCAGCGAAGGCAGTATACGCCTATAAAGACCAATTGATTTCCGTCCAATTAGATAATTTAGCAATGGTTGTATTTTCCCACGTCTCGTGTCTATATGCTAGAGCTCGCAGATAACGTGAACTTAGCTCCCTGACTTGACACGAATTATTAACATCTGACCAAAATATCGGAGTGTTTTCCTTTTATTGTAGTGAGGATATGCTTTTATACAGTTAATAAGCGCGCATACTTAAAAAGCACAGCCGTTTACTTCTCAGTCCGGCCTTAGCAATCCTGCGTACATAGAAACTATATGGGTAGATACGTGCAAAATTCGCGTTATTACTTGATAACATGCTAGGTTTCATTGCACTATGGCTAATTCAGCATAATTAATATTTCTATTGGCTGCTGGCAGATATACGGCGTCATTTACCTATGTAAACGCTTTACTGGAGATATGTTGCTCAATCGATGTACCTTTACTATTGGCTAAAAGTGTCTCTGTGACGTGCTAAGCCAGTTTCGTCCAGTGGTAGAGGAGAAACTAGTATGCAGCTTCTTGGATTTTAGTTCGCACCGACAAAATAATGCGAATTTTGCAGGTCCCTGTACACGAGGTTTCCAATTTTCAACTCAATATCATCGTCACAAGCATTGTCACAATCATCAACAGCATCCAAATCAGCCAGAATCGTCACTTCCATCAACGTTAATACCTTCACTATAACTACCATTATCCTTGACAATTATATACATTTCGGACTCGGAAATCTTGACTGTTCGAAGTCTTAACATTTTACGGCTGATTTATCCATATCCTCTTACGTAGTGATGAGTTAGTGAAGACATTTGGGTGGCTCTTAGCATCGAGGTCTTGATGAGGACGAAGCGGGCTAAGTATGGAGCAGCACCAGGATGAAGGGGCTAGAAAAACGGGAGATCCCCGAGAGAACCAGACGGCCAACGGCATCGTCCTGCACGATTCCCACATGCGAAAATCCGGGAGCGGCCCAGCCGGAAATCCAATCCGATTCGCCTAGGTGAGAGGCAAGTAGTCTGCCCACTACACCACCACCGCGGCGTCGGCTATTACGTCGTCCAACGTTCTTTCTTCCCTGGGGGTTGCGATCAAGCAATTTCTTATGTATGCGATTATTATTCATTTGGGGATCGTGTTTGTACTATTCTATTGTATATTTTGTTTTATCTTTTCTCGTTTTACCAATCTTCTAAGCGAATTTCGTGACCACTAAATAAAATTTGGACTGCGAGGTTCTGGATTCAAATCCGGGTAAGCAGTTGTTAACCCGTAGTTATAGGTTGTTCATGGTAAAGTGAGCACTTTTGAGGCCCTAGTTACTTTTTATTTCAACGATTTCTCATCCTTTAATCAAATTTTTTTACATAAATATTGCCATGTAAGTAATAAACACAGTGTAAATATTTAACCGCACTTGGAATTTGACATCTATGGCTAAAATAAGATATGTTTATTGACTATTATTCAAAATGAGAGGACTTTCAAAAGTGCTCACTTTACGGTGAACAGCCGATACTCATTTTTACACTTAGATCGACGTTACGGTTCATAAACCGTTCTCCGATTAGCTGGCCGGGTATCAAGAGGGCACGTTGGCAGTAATTAAAAACAAAACGATCGCTTTTTTATGGGCTTCTAGTGTAACACTTCAATATTTATTTCTTTGTGATGATTATTCTATGTCTTTAAATTAGATTTAAATGCCAAAATTTAATGCAATGTGTAAAATGTTTAACGTATGTCCATTGTGATGTATGTATAATTATCTATTTTGACAGTGGTGTTGTGTATTCTATGTAAGTTTAGTGATTATCTGTGGTCTCGTTGCATGAATATTTGTCTATGTGACTAGCACTACGTTTGTTTCTAAATAAAAAATCAGGCCACACTATCCGGCGTATCATAATTTATTGATTCTAGAACAAAAGTCTTTTAGAACCAAAATTTATTCATTCTAATTTGGAATCAGCTAAAGGCCAGCACGAAGGAGGCAGTTCTGAGTAAGGAAATTAATTTATGATATTTAATTAGTAAAAGTTTGATAGTTACGACGGTGATCCAGATTTATTCACGCACTACTGAAATGACGAGACTATATATATTTAAAAGAAGAATTACGTCGACATAAGCTGTATGGCGAGCCCAGACGCAAGGAGGGGCCAGTAAAGGAGGACTTCTTGGGTTCGGCTTAGAGCCAGGGACGACGCGGTGTCTAGCGTTCGGAGAGCCATTTCTGCGAGAGGAGTGCTACTGGCTGCGAATCCTGGCGAGGTTCTGGTTCTACGTCCACCTCCGCTGTTCCGGCTCGCAGAGGACGAGTTCGCTGAGGACCAGCAGGAGATGTGCTGTCCGTGGTGAGTGGAAGAGCTATTCCTGGGTTCTTCACCAGTGAAGGATGACTCCACGACATCGGCAGAGTTGCTGTTATTTCCCGCTATCGACACAGCTAAGTCGTATTTTCTCCAGGCAAATGTAAACGTATTTATGACACCAGTATTAGTAAATTCTAATATTGTTAGTTTTTCGATGTGCAACTTGCAGACTGGTGTTGCTTGTTATTTCGAGATTTAGAATAGCTTAATATTTCGTAACTTAAGTTCTGCAAAAGTACCATATAATTTGAAATCAGTTTAGTTTTGTTGGTTCTTGTTAAATTCGCTTAACAGTATTAAAATGAAAGTAATTTGATTCGTTTCAATTGATTTTCTCGAATTAAGATTTCTCTGGTTGTTTATTAGAATTAATGGTGCAATTGTTTTAGATTACAGAGCTAATTAAAATCCGGATGACTATACTGATTTTTACGTGGCAGCATATATTTTAGCCGAGGCATATCATTAATATAACCTATCAGAATCACTCACATATACAACTATATTTGATCATTACATTAGACATTCATATCATATATTATGTATCACAGAAGTAGTACTTTATAGCCGTAATATTGTAACACATATCAGTGGTGCTACAATAGTTCGAAGCATAAACTACAGATAAGTTAGACAGATTTTCGTCTTCAGCGAATGTACACAGCATTCGTTCAAGAATGGCCAAAACAGCTGTCAAATTCACTTTGGTGGAGTTTGTTTACGTATGGTTTTATCTTACGAGAAATAATAACGTTTTACGTAGCCTGTTTATACAGTATATTAGTCGTGTTAAAATCTAGTGTATAGGCTGTTCACGGTAAAGTTAACACTTTTGAGGCCCTAGTTGCTTTTCCCTTTCAGCCATTTTTTATCCTCCAACTACCTTCTATAAATAAATATTTCCACGTAAGTAATAAACACAGTGTGTATATTCCACCGCACTTGGAAGTTAACGCAGAAGGCTGAAATAAAAAAAAAATATATTTATTGACTATTATTACAAATGAGAGGGCTTTCTAATGTGCTCACTTTACAGTGAATACCCTATACTTACATATAAAAGCACTTATATTTAGCTAACAGAGCGCTAATTTTAGTCGATGTGCCAAGGTCTTGACAGCTGCTTAGGAGGAAAATCATTCTCAGCGTTGGAACACTGTGATTAGTTACTGCGCACTTAGCATGCGCACCCTACCCCGTACTCCCTTTACGGTGTATAGCCTACTGTTTTGTTTCAACAACCTTAGTTGGACTTTTTTTACTCTGCTTGGAACTGCGGTGGCGGAGTGGTCAAATTACTCGCCTCCCACCACGATTTCCGCCAAGGTCAAGCCCAAATTTCCGTATGTGGGAAACGAGGTGATCGTTGCCGTTTGTTGGTGTGTTTTCTCGGGGTTTTACATTTCCCCTCCCCCCACCATGGCGTTTGGTCGCTGTTTAACCCCCCACCCCCTTATCAAGGCGCTGAAGACATTGGCTGTAAACCACCGCGCAACTGTCTCACACTATTATTTCCCCTTGTTAGTGGTTGAAGTACACTTCTGAGAACTGTACAATAGCACAGGTACTGACGATTGACGAGCACTTAATTTATTTTTAATTTTAATGCATCGAAGTGTAAAAATGAACAGATTTACAAAATATTTACGTTTGTAATAATTTCACAGTTTCACTTGACCGGCGCATGAATAAAGTGGTGAGGCCCATGTTAAAGTTAATTTTACATAGGTTAGAAGAAGACACATTGTGCATGCAAGTAGCTCTTAAGCAGGGCTTTCAAAAGTGCTCATTTTGCAGTGAACAGCTTATGCCGATGGAACACTTACAGTTGTATACAATTTGACTGGGAGGGTCCATAGCTAGAGAATATCACAAATAACAACGAAGAGTATACACACAAAATCAGGTATTCTAATCTGGAAACCTCCCGTTGTCGACAGCAAACTTCTCCCTGATCTCGCCGACGCCTGTTCGCATTTCTGGGGTGGAAAATGTTCGTTACGACACTCCCACCTTGCGTGTCTCTGCCCTCGTGCTAATCAAGTTACACTCGCGCTTGCCGCAGAGTCTATTGGATCAAGGTGTATATGTGTGTGTGTGTGTGCGTGAGAGAGAGAGAGAGAGAGAGAAAGAAAGAGAGAGAGAGAGATCAGTGTCTTACCGCCTCCAGAGAGGCTGCTCGGCGAAACAAGGAGTAACGTTCTGTCGCATGTATCTGGATTGAAATGTCGGCAGGTTCGTCGAGGTCGCCGTCTCGTTGGTTGTATACTGCGTGCACGAGGCCTATAAGGGCGACCTAGGCACGCGCACCACAAGCTTCGTCACCTCTACGAGAAAACCACTGAACTGACGGGCAGTTATTTTATTGGCCGAACGTTGTTAGAGACGCGATCAGCGAGTCGGTCAATCAGGTTGTGAGTGGTGGGGGAGGGGGGGGGGGAAGTGACAGTCGCGGCTCTTGTCGAAGAACCATCTCCGCGTTCGTTCGGTGTAAATGTCGGAAAAGGATGGGACACCGTAGTCACGATGGCCGGACTGAGGATCGAACCTGTTGTCCAGAATGGCAAACCAGCGCGTTACCACCGCGGTACCTCACCTGGTACTGTGACACACCGCCGTGCTTGATGGTGTTCGCCGAGGTCGTCTCGTGCAGCCCTGGTGCAGGGGCGACGTCTGGTGTCCTAGTTTGGATTTAGTGTTAGGCAGACATGGACTGCCTGATAATGATTGTTTTCTGTTTCTAATATTATTCAGTTTGTAACAAAAGTTGGAATATATGGTGGTCACTTCTATGAGTTTGTCGGTTGAAATTTATTTATTAATACTGAAGCAGTTATTCTCTTGAAGAATACGTTTGTCTGTTTTATTTGAATATCAAGAATTATGGTTAAAAGCCGTTATGAATATTAAACGCAAGATGTCTTCTCCGAAAACTTTTAAGTTGGTCTAAATTTGTTATGGTGGCTAATTTCGGCAAAACGTATTTCACAATCCGAGTTCCTACAAAATTTGTAAATACATCATCACGTCTAATATTGGTTCCAAGTTTATCATTCCTACTCTGGCCTTATAATTCACGAATATGAAGCTAGTCGTGCAAATTTCAAATTGATCATCAAGTACACTTATCAATTAAACAATTATTCAACACTCGTCTCAGTTACGGGGTATTCGCGAGGTTGTACCGCCACAGTACCTACAATATTTCTGTCGGCAATTTACCTGCCATTTGACTGGCGTTTTAAAAACTGTTCAATTCAACGTGAGTACTTTCGAAATAGATAAAAAAAAAAAAAAAAGTCTGGAGGAGGTCCGGAGAGTTCCCCCCCCCCCCCCTCTCTTGCTGAAGTACCGGGCGGTGAGCGGCAACCTGCCCCGGTTGTGCCCTGGAGAGACACTATGGGTATGGATAGAACCCCAACTAGACCATACGCTTGGTATCTGAGGGCGAGAGTCTCTGAATCTTATGGTAGGGTGTGTTTTCAGCTGTACGTGTGCATCAGGTCGGGGCTTTGGATCTGGTCAACGCAGGTGAAGTGTTGGCGTGCCTGCGATGTGAGAGCGTGGTGCCTCCTCCCCCCCCCTCCCCCTTCGCCCATTAGGCGGTCGTGGCGGGGGCAAGGCCTTATGGCTAAGAGCGTCACGCAAAACAATAAAAAGTACAGAGGCTGAGAAGCCGTATTGTATGGTCATAACTGCATACACCCAACAGTACGCGCTGACATGTAGACTTCAGTAAAGTTAGCGTCGAATTGATAAGAATAGTTCAAAGTCTTGACTTTGCATTGCGCGAGTGTAATGCTTAAATTACACACACGCACACACACATACACACATGTATACATACATGTGTGTATATGCGTGTTTATCTATATATAGCTGAATCTGACATTTTCTTACAATTCGCATTAGTCGCTCTAACAGAACCAATTTTTAAAAAAATTGTATTTCCAGAAAAGTAATTGTTATAGGAAGTTTTTGTAACGTACATCAGTCAGGCCTATGGAAAAAACATTTCATAGCACAAAAATGTTATTTAGTACCGGCGCCGTTATTATTTGAATTTTCACATTGGTATTTTGAGGTTATGTAAAGTGTCTGTTTTAACTACGAAATTTTTTCAAAGTGTACTATTTATGAGTGCACATGGACCAAATTGCATTAATCAAGGTGAAAGTTTATGTCGAATAATAAACCCATTAAAATTCTTAGGTGACCATATTGTTATTTGAATGCGAAAAAGAATAACACTTTTATATCTGATTAACTTGCTTGCGTCAGTGTACCTTTGTTATGACCATTATTGTGTAAGCAATTTAAAATACCTTTTTCATTCGTAAATAACTATATCAAAGTTTGAAGGTGCTTCTGTGCTCGAAAATTAACGGTACAATTTAAAGATCTGCCATCAGAATTGCTTCATTGTTACTATATAAAATATGCAAAGAATTGAATTATCTTCTACTAAAATTACCCCGAGGGACTTATTCACGAGCAATAATGTTACGATAGAACTGAAGAAGTTGCTTGCCCCGACAGCATGGAACTTAATTTGATTTAGTTCCTCTGCTCCTAGGGCGAATTCTGCGAAATGAAAGTTTTAATAGAGTTTTAATTAGTGGCCGTAGTTAAGTTTCGGAGCAGTTCATCAGGCCCTGTAACAAACAGCTGTTGGGAGCCGGCTTCGTCGCCTGCAGACCTAATTTTAAAACCAGCCGAGGTAAAATGAAAGAAGCTCTCACGCTATATTGCGCACGGCCGTCGCTAGCATCATGGCCAGTGTTTTACGTACAGCCAGGAGAGAGAGAGAGAGCGAGAGAGAGAGAAAAGCACCTTGTCACGCACTACCACGCAGGGCGTCTCGAAAACATATAAATTTCAACAACCTGAAACTTTTTTTAAATTTATTTATTTTTTAACCATTAACACAGACAAGTATTCAAAAATCTTTAAACACTCACTATCCGACCTTTTCAGTAAGACCGGTATACTACTGTTCACGAGTTGAGTTCCTGACAAATTCCGTGGGAATATTTTCGCAGGCAAGTCACACATTAAATTCCATCGCAGTACTTGCTACTTGCCTATTATAATTTTTTGAAAATCCCTTAAAAATTTAATGGGAGATTGCACTAATGTGTCATATTTACAAACCAGTATTTGAGTTAGTTTGTAAACACTGCTACGTATTGTAAGCAAAGGAAAATATCTGTTGGCTATGTATTTCCTAAATATAACCTATAATTGTGCCAATGAGATAAAAATTCCAAGTTAACTAACAGTTTCGATTTTTTTTTTTTTTTTAAGAATTAAGTAAAAGGTTAAAAATTTCCAAGACAAATATTTTAACACCATTATTTAGGATATAAAATTCGGAAGTGTTATACGGACTGTGCATATTGGCTTTACTGGTACAATAGTTTAACGTTGAGAAGAGCAGGTTCAGGTGTGCCAATTTTGCAAAGGAAAAACAAGCTGTGTTCACCCGCTTTCCATCGCAGGCATCGTATGTATGATGTGTCGTTTAGGTCGCTAAGTTAGGCTGGCGTCCAAGGACCACATTAAAACACTCCAGGTATACATTGGGGAATGAAATTATAGTGTATTCGCAGGCATCTTCATACTTTTTGGATACAAACCCTTGAGAAATACTACCATACTTGGCACATTTGGTCGTTTTCTAAGTATTCCATGTATCACAAGTGTTCTACGCCTCTGTTAACATAAAAATATCTTAGTTCTGGTTCAATTGAACTATTACTTGTATTTTATCTATGAATAATAACACTTTATTTGTAATTAATACGAATAAAAACAAAGAGAAAATAACTCCGTTGGTAATGTCTTGCAAGAAATAGTTCTCATGCAAAATATTATTAAACTGTGTGCGCACGGGCACAGTGTGTTATTTTTGTGTGTAGTTTTTTAGACTTAAGGTCCGGCTACAATCAACTTGACGCAAAACGTTAAACGGTAAACGTCACCATAATAGAACTGGCATGTCTATAATCGACGTTAACAGGAATAAAAATAAAAAAAATGTAGGTGTATATATACAAATATTTCTTTTTATGTTTGTAGTTTAAGAAAGCCCTTTTGTACGAAAAAAAGATTCCGCAGACTTAATTGTTACACTCGAATTATTTTTAAACGCGTTTTACGTTATTTGTATATCGATTTCGTATAACGTTAACAAAATAAAACATACGGCGATAGTGGTGCCACCTCTCTGTACCATTTGTTTTCGCTTGTTAGTGACATCTTGGGTTCTGATTGGCTGGCGTTAAACTCGAGTACTTGCATGCTGGCCAACTTTTAACACGTTGCATCTGAGGTTTAGCGTCGTGGCAACGTTTTACGTCGATTGTAGCCATTGCCATTACTCTGCATGGATTCATGAGCTATTGTAACGCGTTGTTGTAGCGCCAACGCGATTGTAGCCAAAACTTTAGCCAATCTTTGTTTTAATGGTGTGGAGGAATAGCCAGGAAGTAGAAATTTACGAGGGCTCCAGAAAAGTCGGCAGTATAATCATGGATGGACTAATCACCTGACTTAATGTAGCAATCGTTCTCTCCATTCTGATACTCTTTACAATACTTGCGTATATAGTTATCACGCAGTTCAGGTGCATTTTAGCCCCATAATCTTCCTTTTCCGCCAACACATTGCCTTCGGTAAGTATTGAGAAAAAATTAATTGCCTTGTTTTTTTAGGTCCTGCAAATTAAATTTCCCTGCCTTCCTTAACAGAAGTAAACCAAAATATTTGAAAACACAGGGCCAATTAAAAATGTGCAGATTGAGGTTCCACGCTTGGTAATCACGAGATCATCACCATTACTATGTCTCTTAAATAAAAAAGAATAGCTGCGGGTAATAACAGCTATTATGTTGAAATTTATTTTCAAAATTATGGGCACGGTTTGTTAGTTACTGAGAAAGGTAATTATTGTAATGAGAACTGTAATTATTTACAATACTGAAATATATGGGGTCTGTAACCGGATAAGAAAATTTCGTAGGTTCAATTTTTTGTAGGCCACACCACAGCACCTCGTACAAAAGCTATTAGCGGTAATATGAGCAGTTTTGAAAATAAAAATATAAAAAAAAATAAGTTTTTGTAATTACGCTGACATGCAGCCCCCCCCCCCCCAACTAAGTTTGTATTTTCTTGTTTCTTACAAATTAGAGTATGAATTGACGTATAAATAAAACATGTACACTCCTAGTAATTCCGTGGTTTCACTTGGACGAAGGTGGCTGAGCGGTTAGCCTGCTCGCCTCCCACCAAGGCAAACCGGGTTCAATCCTCGGTCTGGTAACTCCCGGATCTTTTCGCATGTGGGAATCGTGCCGGGCGACGTCGCTGGTCGGCGGGTTTTCTCAGGGATCTGCGTTTTAACTCGCCCTTTTCATTCAGGCGCTGTTTCATGTTCACCTTAGTCACACTCATCGGCTCTCAAAACCTCTTCGTTAAGCCCCCCCCCCCCCCAAAAAAAATCTAAAAATCGCTTGGACGACGCGTGGAACAAGTCATGAAGCCCATTCCAATGTTAATTTCACAAATGGCAGGAGGTTGCAAAACTAGAAGAAAATTATATTCTGAGCAGAACTTGCAGAACTGCTCATCTAACCGTGAACAGCATAAATTTTTTCTCTGGCTGCTTTCTGCTCCAGTAAGGAGTCGATCCTATCACAGAAGAGGTAGCACTGAATTTCATCCTCGCTTCATTACAGACTTGTTATCGACTCACATAGCCGTACTGAGAGTGTTCAATAAAATGCGATTCAACTGCACAAATTAATCCAAATGACTAGGCGTTCGAAACGTATACAGATTGTCACGAAGTGAATTCGCGAAATTTTTCCATTCCTAGTTGTAGGCTATTGAAATGTTGATCATTTCTCAAAACATGAGGCTGTAATTACGTCTACTGTTTGTAAATGATAATTGTGAAACTCAAAGAGTTAACATATATTAAATATAGCCTATTGATGGTTACTTCCAAATCCCCCGAAGCCCCGCTAAAGTTCTACTTTCAGTGTGTTCCTCCGCCTAATGACAACAAAACTGAACCAAGACTAAAAAATTACACCAAAGGGGCAATGCACCACGTTCGTGCACACACAGTTCTATCAAATTTTGCATGAGAACTATTTATTACTAGGCATTACCAACACACCCATTTTCCGTCGTTTTAATACATCTTAATTAATATTATAATGTAGAGATAAAACGAGTAAAATTAAAATAATAAGATACATCAAAATCAACAGAAGTATAAAACGCTCTTGATACATGGCATATTTAAGAAACAATCAAACAAGCCTTTCATGAGTGGGTGGAGGACAGTGGCTTTTATTCCATAGTCGCAAGGCACGCAATGCTTACCCTATACATATTGGAAATGTTTGACCCTAAATATATTCGAACACATTTAAATCTGAGTTTCCCGTTTCCGATTCGAGAAACAGAGTTTTCGTAACTCCCGTACTGTACACGTATAGTGCTGCTATCTAGTATTTATTTCCACAAACGGGAGCGACTAGCGATGAATCGAACTCGCAAGCGAGTTACCCTGCCTCGTTCCTTCGGCAAGGTAAGCAGTCGTTCTGTTTGCTTCCTCCAGTCCTACATTCTTCCTTGGAAAGTGGCTGAAAGTGTTCGGGAAAAAAGAAGTTTTATTATAATTTGTAATATGCTCTCTAAATAATACTCAGTTTCATTATTATTATATCAATTTCGTTTACGTTCTTATAACTAATGTTAGGTATTATAAAACGGTAAATACATTTGGAGGGTAATCAAAGTTGGAAGTTGCGTTTGTTAGTAGAAATTGAAAATGGAACCACAACCCGGCACTAGCAATTGTTATCTAACACACTCAAACATGTGGATCTATTATATTGCTTACCCTGTAAAAAAAACTCACTACACGCCACTGATGGGGGTCGTGGTGGCTGAGCGGTTAGCCCACTCGCCTCCCACCAAGGCGAACCGGGTTCAATACCCGCCCGGGTCTCCGAATTTTCGCAAATCTCTTCACTCACTCAAGTCTTTAATGGAGTGATTTTTCGAAGGTTTGGTTTAAATTGTGCGAAGATAACGCGAATAGACTATACATGATTCAAATAAGGACGTTTTATTAGTGCTCCAAACGTTACCGCTACGACGATAGATATTACGACGATAGATATGCCAGTGAATCCAGTAGGCGAGAATTGTCTTGTGCCTAGCATAGACTATAGATGAGGTAGACCGCTTATTAGTCTTCTGCACATATACCCGGCATTGACCTACCCCAAATCAACACAACCGTCAAAGTCACATGACCAACTGTGATGAACGTGTTTGTTTATATCTTAATTTAAAATTACAAGCACTATTACATTAATAAAATACTTTGACCAATTTGAATTTAATCATTTGAGTAAGTATAAAGACATCTAAAAACACTTGCTTAAAGTTTGTTCACGATAAAGTGAGCGCTTTCGAAATCAATCTTAGAAAAAAGTCACCCAGAGTGACATGCGCCCAGTAAAGTTGGTAACGATGGCTGGAAAAGTAGTTTCGTATCTTAACAACGAATAAAAAGTGATAGGTAACCATTTCTGATGATTGAAAATATTTCTATCACTTTTCGTTTTTTTTTTTTTTTTTTTCAATGCACCGAAGTGTAAAAATGAGCAGTTTTGTAAAATATTTACTTTCTTAATAATTTCACCGTTTTACTTGACCGACGCATGAATAAAGTGACGAGGCCGATGGCAATGTTAATGTTATGTAGGCGGAAGAATACACAACGTGCATAAAAGTAGATCTTAAGAAGGGTTTTCAGTAGTGCTCATTTTACCGTGAACAGCATATACTAAAATGTATTCGAACCTCAAATCTAACCCACGCCGTTTTTGTTAGTCTTATAGGCAGACAAGCTGTGTGTTGAGATATGGAGATTGGTTGTGCGCAGCCAGCGAGATCGGTCTATCTAATCATTAGTTCATGGTGCGTAGTAAGCGGGAAGTATCATCGTGCACTTCGAAAACTTTCAACTTACAGCGTTTCATTATTCACTACCAAAATTTTACCTAATCGCCCTAATTATTCTGAGAAATAATGTTACGACAAAACTAAAAGCTACCGCTGGTTTCACGTACGAAAGTAGCCAATCGGGTTTATTTGTGAACCGGGTATTTGTAGTTCGAATCCAATATGAATAAAGGTCTGTGCTGTTTTTAGAAGAAAAGTTTATCTTGCAATCATCCCTCAGATCGGTCATCTGCCACAATAGTAAATAAATAAAAATCACTTAATGTGTGATTTATACAACACCGCACTAAACAAAAATACATATATTTATCCGTTCAAAAGTATTTCTATCTGGCTAACATTAACAGGGTTTCTAAAAATTTAACGTCATTAGTGTAGCAAAACTACATTCGAAACTTAATTGAAAATACCTATGCTGAATACAAAACAAAATCATAGGTACACTACAAAAAGGAGAAAAACTTTTTAAAGCAATATGGCTAGAAAAATGATTAAAATCACCTCTACATACAGACATATACGAGAATTGGTATCCGGCTATTCGCAATCAGTTGTCGAATATCAACCGGAAAATATAATAAAAAGAACGCGAGCACGAATGAGACGAAAGAAAATTAGACAAGAGGAAAACAAATTCGAATTGTCATGATGTTTGGAACACGAAGCAGTTCGACATACACTGATAACAAGGCTCCAATAAAAGTAAAAAACTGATAATAACAGGTAGCAAAAGGAACGAGTAGAAACGAAGGAGATAGCGCAGAGATAAATGATACAAGTAAAGACTACGAATGCGTGACAAATAGATTCTATTTTGCATTCGACATTTACTGTGGAGAAGGTCCGATTAAAACTTCAATCAGTTCTATGGTGGCATTGTGACAAAGTTTAATATACTGGACAGATCAGCGATGGCAAAAATTGCTTTTAACATGCCTCATTAACACACTCTCCTCCCCTTCATCATTTCCGTTTTCACGCATTTTATTAATTTAAACCTACAAACAAAACCTACCCCTATTCACAATTAAAACGTCAACGAACATACGAGCTTTGTGGAGATGCGAACATGGTACTCCACCACGCACGTTAATTCCGACGTGCGACTTTATACACTTTAAATAGAATTTTCAAAGGGCCCAAGTCCATGAAACCAATGGGCAGCCTCTGTAGGTGTAAATAGTCAAGAGTCATCAATATACCATACCTAGGGTTAGGAAAATTTCGCGAGTTCGATGACCTGTGGGCTAAACTTCTCAGTCCTCTCCATACCGGAGCCCCAGCTGTATGTCCATTGGCTGTTATCCCGCACCCGGCAGTTATGGGATTCGCGAGCCCGCTATTGGCTCAAAGGCGTCCAGGGCGGGGCTAATAAATTGTGATCCAATTACGAACGTGACCTCACTGTACATGTGTTCGACGTCTATCTTATCCCGAAATGAATTCGCGAAATTTTCCTATCCCTAACCATGCTTTAACAGGGACTCGAACCCAGAACTTGTCGCAGCGTAAGTCGGCATGCAGCCAACTACGGTTCTGAGGTCAACAGTGGGCTCGTCAACAAGGTTTCGAAAGTTGGATCAGTTACCTGTTGATTCCATCGAAGTCTCCGCCCACGCCTATGTGATCCACACCAATCAGGTTCCGGATGTAGTTTATGTGCTCTGCAACGAGAAACCATGGGATGACACTTGGCATTACAATTGTGAACAAAAAGATGTGGGAAGAAATACGTGATTACAGTGGGTGAGTAAGAGATTTGGGCGGCTCTTAACAGCGAAGTTTTGAGAGCCGACGAGGGTGATTGAAGTGACATGGAGCGGCGCCGGAGTGAAGGGGTTGAGGAAACGAGAGATCCCCGAGAAGACCCGCCGACCAAGGGCATCGTCCGGCACGATCTCCACTTGCGAAAATCCAGTGACTCGGCCGGGTATTGAGCCCGGTTCGCCTTGGTGGGAGGCAAGCGTGCTAATCGCTCAGCCACCGTGGCCCCTATATACGTGACTACAGTTTTCTTCCACAGACTTACAAATGCGTACAAGCTGTTCACGGTAAAATGAGCACTTTTGAAAGCCCGGCTTAAGATCTACTTGTATACAAGTTTTGTATTCTTCCACTTTATTAAAAATTAATATTGCCATGGGCCTTATCATTTTATTCATGCCTCGGTCAAATGAAATAGTGAATTTATTAATAAAGTAAATACTTTACAAATCAGCTCACTTTTACACTTCGATTAAAAAAAACGGAAAGCGAAAGAAATCATTTTAAGTTATCACAAATGGTTACCTAACACTTTTTATTCGACGTTAATATATGGAACTACTTTCCATCCATCGTTACGAACTGTACTGGGCGAATGTCACTCAGTGCGCCCATTAAAATATATGTCGGCAGTGGCAGGGAATTTTTTTTTAAAGATTCATTTATAAAGTGCTCACTTTATCGTGAACAACCTTGATCAACTTACATGCTAGTCAGTTTATAAATAAGTCACAGATATGTAATCGAAAAAAGAAAATATTTTTTGTTTGTAAGAGTTAGTTTCTTCTGATCAGACCATCTTGAAAGTGACATAAGTAAATTTTTTGAAATACATATTTCGTTATAATAAATACGATTATGATTTAAATGAATATCGCTGGTCACTCATATCTGCATAATAATCGCGTAAAACTAACAAGGGAACATTTACGACTTCCGGACAAAAGTAATTCCTAAGGACAGAATGCGCCTTTGAATTTGGACCTGCAAAATAGATAATTGTAAAGAGGATGTACTATGCGGCTTCGCACGCTCTGAACTTCAATTTGTAAATTAAATTTGTACTGGGAAAAATTAATTAGCTATGTATTCAGAAGCCTACCACACGACAGGTTTAGAAAAGCGAAATTTTCTGCTATGAGCAGTACTTCAAAATGTGTAGTGTAATCGTATATTGGCGTCATCGCCCTTAATCAGGTCACTGAGTGGTTACAAACAAATATGTTATGATCCAAAATGTAATTAAAAAATTGCGCAACAACGTGAAGTAATACAACAGTGGAATATGCATGGAAATTTGTCCGGAATGTAAAAAAAATTTGAAAGGAAAATTAAGATTTAATTTTTACCATTCCACCCTATGTTGACAGTGATAATTAACAGTAATATACAGCGAGAATTTCATCAAATCTGCGCATTTGTTTTTGCTTTATATCGGAGCGAATATACGAGCCAAAAAATAAAATTAATAAAATGTGGGGTTTCATCACTTAGTCGGTAAACAGAAGGCAACTATTTGCTATTCTTTGCTATATTATTGATATATTTGTTAATAAATAATAATGGAATGTTGTATTTACAGTGATAGTTACATATTGTTATTTAAATTAGCACAAAAATGTTGCATAAGAATGAGATATACATATTAAATAAAGTTGTGTGTGTATATATATATATATACCAGTCTGCCTGTTAAAAGGGAAATAATAATAGTTGCATATAAAATTAATTAAACAGTTTACAACTATCACTTTTTGAACATTTTTTTCGGTGTATGGACTTGAACTTTAAACTATTTGATTGTTTGTTCAGATATTACAGAAAGTGTCTAAGATGGGACTCGTGTGTCTGGGAGAAAATGAAAGCTATGCAACCTCTGCAAAACCACATCGAAGCCGGGGCCACGGTGGCTGAGCGGTTAGCCTGCTCGCCTCCCATCAACGTAAACTGGGTTCAAACCGCAGCCGGTTCACTCAGAATTTCCGCAAGTGGGAATCATGCCGGACGATGCCGCTGGTCGGCGGTCGGCGGGTTTTCTCGGGGATCTCCCGTTTCCCCCACCAGGCGCGGCTTTACTTCCAGGCCAGTGAAATTCTGTAGGAATAGGTAGAACTGTTTCTTCAACACCAGCAACTCAAATAATCAGTATAATCTCACAGATTCAAGTGTAGCAGTTCCAACAGATCTGCAGTCACGTTCACTGATTTGGAGAAGTTTTATCTGTTTCGATTTTAGAGTGTAGATAATACGAAAAAAGGATTAAAAAAATTAACAACTTGCCCATTCACTATGAAGTGTGCACTTTTGATGGCCCTGCTTGGACTTCACTTATCTGCCAAATTTCTGTTCATTCGTCAAATGTGAAATTTATGTTGTCATGTACTATCTCACTATATTCATGCGTGACAAAAGGTGAAGGCTGTTCACGATAAAGTGAGCACTTTTGAAATCAACCTCAGAAAAATGTTACTACTCCTACCTACATATAAATTGACGGGCGCCCTGAGTGACATGCGCCCGGTAAAGTTGGTAACGATGGATGGGAAGTAGTTCCGTATCTTAACGTCGAATAAAAACGACTAGGTAACAATTTCTGATAATTTAAATTATTCGTTTCGCTTTCTATTTTTTTATGCACCGAAGTGTATAAATGAGCAGATTTGTAAAATATTTACTTTTCTAATAATTTCACTGTTTCACTTGATTAACGCATGAAAAACGTGACGAGGCCCATGAGAATGTTAATCTTACGCAAGGCAAAAGAATACACAACGTGTATACAAGTGGATCTTAAGCAGGGCTTTCAAAAGTGCTCATTTTACCGTGAATATCCTATACCAGCATATATTTTAACGGGCGCCCTGAGTGACATGCGCCCTGTAAAGTTGGTAATGATGGAGGGAAAGTAGTTCCATATCTTAACGTCGAATAAAGAGGGTTATGTAACCATTTGTTATATTTTAAATTATTCCTTACTCTTTCTGTTCTTTTTAACGCCTCAGTGTGTAGAAATTAGCAGATATTTAAAATGCTTACCTTTCTAATGACTTCGCGGTTTCACTTGACCGACACATGAATAACGTGATGAAGCCCATGGCATTGTTAATATTGCATAAGGCGTGAGTATACACAACGTGCAAGTAAGTACATCTTAAGCAGGGCTTTCAAAACTGCTCATTTTGCAGAAATTAAAAAGAAAATAATTTCAGAGAACAAATATTCCAACATCGGTTTTTCAATACGACATTAAGACATTAAGACATTAAGACTTATGCTGAATTGCTGCCATCTTAACTAGCAACATTCCAACTGATGTTTACGTCAAAGTGCGTGCGGTAATGGACTATAGGATTCATTTCATAAGTTTATTTTAGAATGGCTCAATTAACCCTGAACGAGATTTAAAGTAATCCTCACATTTGCTGGTGTAAATAGAAGTATACAGCTGCTCTAACCTCATGAATATGAAGCATCTGCTCGACTTCGTATGAATAACAAACCGTTTTCCTGAACCTCCTCGCGAACAACTGCTTGATGGCCTTGATTCCTGAGCCACTGCTCAAGATATGGTATATGAAGCTACCGCTTAAATTTCCACGAAGTTCTATATTTTCCTTTTAGAACCTGTACAGTTCTTGTGTCCCTACGTCTTGTGTATTTTTCTTCTCCATACCGTAACCGCCAACGCTAACTCGGCCATTGCGTTTATCTTCAACGTTTGAGTTACTGAGACGCCAAATGAATAATCTCATGGAAATCCAAGCAGTTGTTCGTAATGGGTAGGTAGGTAGTTGGGCTTACGGTCTCGTCGACAGCGAGGTCATTAGAGACGGTGCAAGTTGCACAGATAAGAGGGATTGGGGAAGGATTGGTAAGCATTCGACCATGGCCTTTGATTGGGACCTATCCCAGCATTCACCTGGAGTGATTTTGGAAAACCATGGAAAACAGAAATCAGGATAGCCGGACCGGGAATCAAACCTGGGTCCTCCCGAATGCGAGTCCAGTGAGTTACCACTGCGCCACCTCGCTCGATAGCTTACTGTAGTTTTATTTTTCCAAATATTGGGAGCGACTCAAAGATCAAGGCCATCAAGCAGTTGCTGGCAGATAGTTTGAGGAAAACTGTTTTTATTTATACGAAGCCGAGCAGACGTTTCAAATTAATGAGTTTAGAGCAGCTGCTTACATTAATTTATGAAGTATATTCATGGTTTCTTCACACTTTTTGAATCAAACCATTGAAAACTCCCCGCATATAAGTAGGACTGGCCGAGGGGGGAGGGGTTTGGCCACAATGGATTAATTGGGATTATTTGATAGATTATCGATTTGATTGAAAGGTTTTAATACAATCAAAAATTGAAATGGTAAAATTTGATTTAAAGGGTTAAATTTAACTGAAAGGGTTGATCAAAACGGGTTAATCAAAAAATGATTAATTTTTAATAAGATCAAATAATTTTTATTTTTTAATATATTGTGTATGGGCATAACATATTTACTTTCTTTTTGGGTAGGGGTAGCAGAAGCTCTGCACGATGTTGACGGTGTGGTGTTCTGAAGGCGACTGACCAAAATGGTAGGTTGCAATTTGTTGTATAGGTGCTGAGTTGAGTGTAAGAGTTGGCTAAGAGTAGATTTTCTTAATTTTTCATAATTTTGATGTGTTTGTAAGGATATTGGTGGTAGATAGGCGACATTTACAAATAAATTTAACACACGAGAGAAATTCAAAGTCTTTCAACTAGTTTTGCGGATGAAATAAATTACATGTATCGAATCGCAAATTTCGAACGACTAAGTGAACAAAAGTGTAATTATGTGAGTCTCGAGCTTAAAAATATAATTTACATGAGAGAGAATTTTAAATACATGAATAACATCTGATGTCGGCAAGTGCAAACAGAGTAAACAATGGCAATTGCATGAGTGTGGAATTAACGATCTACAACAAAATTTCCTTATAAATTACTTTAATAAATCGAGAGTCTTCCTAAATACATTAACAAGTTTACACAATTCAGCCTGGTGAATGATATCTTATGGGGAAAAAACTCTGAATACGATTTAAACCAGACACAATCACTTACCTGAAATGATATTAAAATAAGTCCATTAGATATATGAATGAGTAGCACTTACGTAGAGCTGTGAGTAGATATGTGTAGCACTTCCGATAGGCAACTGTGTTTAAATAATGGAAAAAAAACTCGCAAATTAAGGAAAACATGTTTTTAATTTTAATGAAATTTACTGCACTTGTTAACTCAAACAGTATTTTTACACTGTTAGAATTATTCGTAGACCGATCTCAGAGAAACATGTAACAAAATGGCTCTTTCAACTCGCACCTCCGTCCACCTCAGAGCTCACTTGATGAATGAGTGGATGCTATGACGTATGCCTGCTTATATACGTGGAGCTTAAGGGCGAGTAGAAATTTACGTCTGACAGAAAATCTACCAAGCTACTATTAACGACTTGATTCGTCTTACAAGTACGTGAGTGTATAAAAGTTAAAGCTGGTAAATAGAGCACACTTGTTAACACAAACTGTATTTTTAAACTGCTAAGAATTTTCGTAGACAGAGCTCAGAAATGTGATTTGAAAACCTTATACCATTTATTGACTTAACACACAAAAATTTATATTTTCTGGAAAAATACTTTTATACTAAAATGTAAATCGCGGCTATCACTAGAGATGAAGGTAGGTGCGATGATCCATAGTTTAGCTAACCCGCGATCAAAGCCTCGTCGTCTGCCAAGTTTCTAGAGATGCTGTGAAAATGAGAGGGAGAGCTGTACACGTGTCTCCCACAAGCGTTCATGACCAACTGAAGATGGTGACGACTGGGTAGCTGACGTCACTTCGCTCCAGATCTCCCTACATCCTCTCCCACCGCCTCGCCAGAGTGCGAACCCGGGTTGTCTGCGATTGTCAATTTTTTTCGACAATGTAGCAAGATGGCATCAACTGTCTAGTTTCGTTCAGATCGGGAGGGCCCTTCCTGCCAACCCCTACCACCCCAACCTCCCAGATCTACCCTGCACCCTCACCAGAGCGACGAGTCCTGGTGGTCATTCACCTGTCTGCTCGTGATTGTCAATTTTTTAGCACTGAGTCAAGATGGTGACAACTACCTACTTGTGCTCAGATCGGGGACTGCCTGCTTGTAGCTACCCCCTCACACCTTCATCCCTCAGAACCGGCTCTTGTCCAGATGAATGTGTCCTGCAGTCAACAACCCAGACCATTCCTCCCACCCCTACCCCAGAAGCTGTCTTTGTGTGAAAAGCGAGCTCTTCTCCAAGGCCATGGCTATGCACCCAATCCCCCTCCCCCAATTAACCATGTGGCTAGAGTACGTGTTCTGCTGGCTGGAGAACTCTCAGATCCAAACAATTCACCCTTGATGCCGATCCAAGCTCACACAAGAGCCTTGCGTATTCCGAGCGAATAAAAAATTTCACAACTCCCACAGATGACATTTTATATCCCTAAAGTAAAGTTTATTTAATCCCTGAGATAAATGCCAGATTTAACATTCCAACAACAAGTGTATATTTGAATCAAGAAAAATATGATTTGTAAAATCACACAGGAATACAAGACTTATTTTATTCACTTGTTAAAATAGATCTGTTTTTGCAACTACTGAAACAAGATATATATTTATTCGTCTAACAGCCTAAATTATGTATTTCACATATAGTTTTTCCTAGCCCAGGATTTTTTGAGAGTAGTATCATATAGGAAAATATAATCTCGCTAAAGTTTATTTGGGAAGGAGAGTCGACTACAGCGACATGCATTTACAAAAGACATGGGAACGAGCCATTATAAAACCTCATGGGGAATACCAGCTCGCGGATAGCCGAGAATTGAGTGTGTGCGGGAGCCGTCGAAATTTAGGTCTTGAGAGCCGATGAGGGGAAACGAGGCGAGAAGTGCCGAGCTGATCCGAGAGCGGGAGATGTGCATGGCATGGATCGAACGTGGGAATGGGAAATCTAGTACACTAAGCTACCACTAGCACCTGTGTGTGACACCGTCCGGCCGCTCTACCCCTTTCATACCGTCCGACAACTCCTGCCTGCTTCCGTCCGCCCGAAAACCTTCCCTTCACACGCAGAGCTTAGTGCTCGCCTCCGCGCATGCGTGATAGCAGGAGGGAGACTGGACACTTCCCCTCCTATCCTGCCTAGCAAAATAACTTCACTCATCTACGTGCGTCGCCCTCCCTATACCTTGCGTTCTCTTTACAATTCAACATATCCCGGGACCTGACCACCCTCGCCTGACTTTCATAAGTTTAAAGCAAGTGGAGAGCATTTACAACATTGCACAGAATTTTAATCCTAGTATTAAAAATTTAAATCTTAAATGTGCTGTTTTAAAAATGCCGAATCTTACACTCGCAAAAATATTTATCAATTTTACACTGTGAAAGTCGTTTACACTGAAAAACTTTTTTATAAAATTTAAACTAGAAAAATTTAATAACGATTTCCATATAAAATTTTAGTTTGGGGAATGCTATTATTGCTCTCTTAAAACTAATCAATTTCCAAGAACTGCATCGTTACAAGCAAATAAATATAACCCACCACAAACAATTATGAAACCCAGAAATCTAATCCGAGAAACGAATTCCACGAAACAATATCCAAATTCAAATAAATATATAACGTTACAAATACATTCTAAATAACATTAAAATGGAATCACATCCCAAATACATTCAAGTTGAGAAATTCTGCAAAAAAATATTTTAATTCCAGAAAATCACAACAACGAATTAAAAAAATCATGTCTTAAATGTCTTTAGGCTCTACAATTCCACGAAATTTTAACCCAATTCCAAGAAATGTGACAGCAAAAACAATCACATACGTCACATTTAAAAGGAATCTATTGCAACGGAATACCACCCAAACACAATGAATTACAATATGTACCAAATACACCCAATTAACACCTAAATGCGAATTTCCAATTAAATGAATCTATGACAATACCAATTGAATTATATATCAAATGTAATGGATCATCACCTAAATGTGAATGATGCCACAGTGAAAAGGATCTAATCACACTGGGTTATTGCTGCAATGTTAATCCAATGAAAAGGTAATCCAATCAAAAAGGGGATTGATAACACAAAACATTGTACATCCATTCCTCAGCCAGAGGTTTATTAAATCAAATAACACAAAATATAATTTAAAATCTTTTATTTAATATTAGAAATTTTTACAAATGTTATATTACAATCTTTTATGGTTTTGATTCTTAACCCAGGAGTCATGTGCTTTTGAGAATCCTCTCCATCGAACCAAGGACATATCTACCTTACTTTTAATAATTTTACTACCGAAATATTCATTTGGAGAACTGACTTTTTGCAGTTCGTGTCCGTAAAATGCTCCTTTTATTGGTTCTCCATCATATGTTTCTATGTAATACATTATGGGTTGTGTTTGTCTAATTGAAATTTTTTTAAATATTTTGAAAGACCAATTGACCATAAATTTTTTTCTCTATGATTCCTTTCTGCTGCGAGATATGTATAAATTCCCCAACTTTGAACTGTGGTTTTCTTTCGTCGATGACATTAACATTATTATAAATAGTTTTCACTAAACTGTTATACATAACTTCTTTGGGAGCCATTTTGATAGTTCTATGATAACTAGAATTATAAAATTGAACTATTTCAGGCAAAATCTCTACCCATTTGTAAGCCCCCTCGATGTGAAATGTTTATATATTAACAGCTTAATAAATTTGATGTAACATTCCACAACACTCGCTTTAAGCTCCGAATATATGGTGTAGTGACTAGTACCATATTCGGTCATTAGTTTCCAGAATGGTTTAGAAAAATACTCGGCTCCTTTGTCAGTTTGGATAGAATTTGTCTTTTTTTCTTTCAAAACAATCTTAATTGTATCAGTAACCTCTTTCCCAGTTCTGTTTATCAAAGGTATACCCCAGCCATATTTCGAATAAATGTCTATTACGGTTAAAATATACTTATATCCCTTATTATATTTTCAAAGCAATGTCATTTCACACAAATCAGCTTTAAAAAGATAATTTAAACCAATAGATATAACTCTTCTTCTAGGATATCTTTTCCTTGCAGGGGCGTGGAGATCTTGAGTAATTTTACTAAACTTCATTGCTAATATAACCATCTTCTTTCAACTCTTCAATAATAGATCCAATTTCGTTCGTATTTGAATTATTCCCAGACTCTCTCGATGCGATGAGAAGTTTCAATATATCGTCCAATAGATTAGGAGTGTTCCAATATATAGGTGAAAAGTGATTGTCAATTTCACCTTTATATATTCCACTTCCTACTACATCTCCTATTAAATGTATTTTCAGGTGGTTCTCATCTCCTGAATGAATATCAGCATTTGTCCGACGAATAAGTTCATTATATTTCTGCAAATTGATTTCAGAATATCCATTTGGAAAGTTTTTAAACAATAATTTAAATAGTCCTTCACTAACATCAGTTTGTTGTCACTATTTTAATTTTATTCACAGGCCAAAATGTAATGAACGAATCTCCCAGGAATCAGTTGTTTTTATGTCGATAAACACCAAATCTCGTATCGCGCATAGATGTAGATAGTTTTAAAGCCAAATAACATCATGTTAATTGAGAAAGAGTTTGCCTTTTCTTTGTTAAAGGTTCTTCTTCCATTTTAATTTCCCAAGCTGTTTCTCAAGGTTAATTAAACACAGAATGCAATGTATCTATTCTACTGTTAACAAGTTTAAATATTTCTTTGTTTAAAACATCCCATTCCATACGGGCTTGTTTCACTTGTAAATATTTCTCTTTCACAACAGATATAATGTTATGTAATTCCGAAGCAGAGGCAGACATGTTTTGATTATATTACATTAAATTCAATCTATTTATATATGAATTAAGTCGTTGCTTTTCTAATTGATGTAGTAGGTCGATTACTTTGGGCTTTATAAATATCATCGACTTTACTTAAACATATAATTATGCTATAGTTTTAGCTTTCAAATCATTGATAAAATAGTTCATTCCTGTTTCCATATCAATATTTTGATTTCTCAAATTTGTTTGCATAAATAAACCAAATCTTTTATTAATCAACTCTTCTCTTATATATAGTCTTATTTATTCCATTCGTTTTTCAAGTTGTTTTGTAATAGTAGCATTTACCACTTCATTAATTACAACTCTTAAATTATCTAGCATTTCTGTAAGTTGTGTTGTAAAACTATGTTTGTCATATTGTTAAAACCCTTAATAAATCCATCTAAATGTTATTCTATTCTAAATTTATTACTCTGTAAACCAGTGCTAATATTGCTTAAAATGTTTGCAATTATACTCGTGTTTTATAAACATTATCATTCGAATCCAATAACTTTTTAATTTCTTTTAAATATCATTTGATTATGATTTAAACATGTTTAGCATGATTGTGTTTAAGTCTTCCACATAACGTATATTTACCATATTGCTATCTTTCACAGCCATACCCATATTACATAATATATGTCCGTTCAAAGCACAATTCCCATGGCGATTTTTGGCCAAACAGCTATTGTAATAATTGTGTTTTATACCGCTGTGTCCAAACTTTGAAATACTCATTGTTCTTTGCCTGGAAATAAAAAACTGTCGAAACCAGACCTATTGCCTTTATATCGGGGAAGTGTTGGTATAATCACAAAAAAAGTTTTTTTCTTTCCAACAGTAAAAAAAAAAAATCTTAAAACTTTGTAAATGTCATATTGCCTAAAACATGGTCATTGTAAATATGTTGCAAATTCATATTATACATTTTAAACAATTACCATATTTGCATTATCATGCAAATTATGTTTTGGCATACGTGCGTAAATTTGCGATAGATAAAAAAAATCTATGTTTGAATGTCGACCAAAACTGAAATATTGCTGTATTTCACACTCCAGTTCACACCAAATAACGTCAAAAATAAATACAGTTTTGGGCAATGCTTCATTTGGAAACCCTATATATTCTTTATTTGTAAAAGGGAAATATCGTATTCCTTCAATTAATGACAGAATGCTCACTAATTGTTGATATTTCTTTTGTTATACCGCCCACAGATGTACATTTTGTTTTAACCTTCATTTCTACACAATTACACAGTTTTACATAATTTACTAATGCAAAACTATAAAAGCAGATCTATATATAGGTTCGTGTTCAATTGAAAACAATACCTCGTACTAAACGTATCAAAAAAGGATTCGGTTTATTGAATACAGCGAGTAATAAATTACTATTTGAATTACGTTTACTGAAATACAATTATTGCAGGCCAGGTACTAAACTTGCAAAATGTTTGGCATTGAACGATCAAGGAATAAACTCTTTGGATAATGCGTGTAAAGAACACAGTATATTTTACGATTGAAGAAACAATTTGAAAGAAAGACACATATAACATGCACTATTCTAGCTGATAAAGCTGCAAATATAGGGACGAATCCATTTACATATATGGGTGAAAAGTTTGGATCTTGGGTTGCTGATAAAGTTATGTCCGCGAAGGTGAAAAGAGGCATGGATCCAAAACGTAAAATTAAAAGAAAAAAATAAAGGGGAAATCATTCCGTTCATATTTCCAACATTAACAGCTCTTGGATGAATCCTGGGTTTCGGCAATTAGTAGAGTAGTTAAATTACAAGGTAAAGGAATGTATTTGAAACCCTATAAAGTTGGACAAGGATGAAAAACTCCAAACGTGAAAACAAATGCAGAAAGTCTTAAATAGTCTTCCAAAACACACATTAACAAACAAAGATATAAATGTATTTGTAACAAAACTGGATATTCCCTATTTCCGAGGTGAGAGTATGAGAGACGATTTACCAAAGAAACCAAATCTGCATGAATGTATGATTAGTAATTTAGATTAGAAACAATATGAAGGAACACATTGGGTTGCACTAATTAAAAATGTAAATTAATCATTGTATTACGACAGTTTCGGCGATTTACGTACTCCAATGGAAATACATAATTATTTTAAAAAACATGGAATTAAGATATACTTACAAAATGGACCAATTATCAAATATAATCAATTATGGACATGTATGTTTATGTTTTTGGCTATAAATAGGCTATAAAGAATTGTTACTATAAAATATATTAGTAATATGTCAATTATGTTGGAGTTTGATGAAGAATGCCAAATAAGTCTATTAGAATTCGTTACTTACAACATACCAGACATTGATATGCATAACCAATTGTTTACTGCTAATATTGGTGAAAAAAAAAAAAGGTTGTGATACCGATAGGAACTTATGAGTTGGATGATCATGAAACATTCATTAAAGCAGCATTACCTGAAGATGTAGATTTCCGATTACGTGGAAATCTAAATACGTTAACTAGTGCTATTTACAGTAATGTTAATATCGATTTATCGGAAAACAATTGAATTGCAAATATGTTGGGTTATGAATGGAGAGTATATCTAGCTAATCAATTACACGAATCATCAAAACAGGTTAATATATTGTTGGTAAATGTATGTCATAGAAATGTTAATATTGCAGGCAGTTCAAATTTGAATGGAAAATCGACAAATACAATACACGAATCCACGCGTGCTGTAGCTCCAGGTTATAAAATAATTGAAAAACTTAATACATTGATACATCTGCCAGTAATAGTGAATCACATTGATGTAAAAGTTGTCAAATTGTCGATCAAGACAGTAAACTGATTAATTTTCGAAATGAAGAAATTATCGATCGTTTACGTTTTTAAAAAGCTATATAAATAGTTGCATTATATTGCACATTATAATAATGTGTATTGTATACATTATTAAATTCTGATGCAAAGTTGGCTGTTCTTTTAAGAACGATCTCACTAAGGAACATATATCGAAGAAAGGAATTATAAAAAGACATAAACACAAGTATAAAATGCTCACTTCAAATATGTTACCTGAGAAGTTAACACGAGGCAACAAATTGTATTTAAAAGAATTAGGATATACTGTTAATAAATGGAAGATATTCTTGAAGTTATGAATCGATCAGCTATGAAAATGCAATTACCAATAAGGAAATACATGTGTATGAACTATTCCGAGCAGGTCGGTACACATTTCAATCGGAATTCATGATTTCAATACAAAATTATGATGTTTACACATTACCATCAAAATCAAGATTAAGGTCTAGAGGAATAATTAAAAAGACAGCCGATGCAAGTAATCCAGCAACTAAAAAAATAGTAAGAAATGGAATACTTCATTTAATCGACAGAATTGCATATCTGCTAAATGGAGTGCAGACCAATCAAACACGAGATGTTGGAATTACTTCCATGATCTATCTCTCGGGAACTGTAAACGATATTTATATAGGGCCTATGGCTGGGTGGAGCAATGCTAGTGATTACCCACTACAAATAAACCCAGGTGGAAAATACGAATGTTGTTATACTGTTAAGTGTGATTTTGGTCTTTGCTGAAGAATTCAAACATGTAATATTAAATGCCAAACAATAATTAGCCATTCTATTCGGCAATACACATTTGAATACTATATACCATACAGCTAATAACAAGGAAGGCGTAACATTTGAATTAATCAGTGTGGAATGTTTGATTCTGTATATTGAAATTAACACTCATGTAAATGAGTAAAGTTCTTAAAATTGATCGAAAAAGGGAAGAATATAGACATTGCATTCAGATCGTGGGCTTTAGAGGTTTTTCCAACACTGCCAACATCACAAAAAGTCATTTGGAATGTGAAATCAAGTTTTTTTGTCAGAAAAACCTAGATATGTTGTTATTTGTTTTCAAACAAATCGACAAAACAATTTAAAAGCTGATAGATCAATATTCGATAATTGTAATATGAAAAATATTAAGCTGTACTTAACAGTCAAGCTTACCCATATGTAGATTTAAATATGAACTTTGCCGATGGGGAGTTACTTATTTCATATTATATGTATACAAAGTTTCAGGAAATGTATTATAACAAAATCAGTTCACTGATCCTAGAACCTAAATCATTTAAAACCAGAGGAACGTTATTTGTGTTTGATGTAAGCAAACAGGATGACAGAATTACCAATGGCGTGATTGATTCACAAATTGAAATTATTGCAAATACACCAATTCCAGCAAATACACAAGCTTATGCTCTTATAATTCACGACAGATTAGCGAGTTACAATGTAAGAGAATGAATTGACTCTGTAGATGCCAAACCACACGTACGACAATATGTTTTGCTTTGTGCAAGGATGTCAGTCTGTAGAAAAAAATTTATCATTGAAGAATTAGCTATCACTGATATGGAAGCACATACAACTGTATTCAGCTTCAAATCTCCCTTTTGACTGGAAATATCTATATCTTAAATACAAGAAAACAAATTGTTGGGTTACTAACCATCACCATGGTTTAAAATGGGAGAGTGGATGTATAGAGCATGAGAATATTAAGTGATGCATGATACCTTTCACGGTATAATTTCCCAAATTTCTTACAAATTTTTTCACTATTGAAAAAAAATGTAATGATTTTTTTACTTGTAATAGGATGAAAAGTTTTTACAGTTTAATGATTGATAATATATAGTTTAATGATCTTTAAAGAGAATTCATTCCGTTATAACGATTTTTAAAGAAATTTCACTCCAGTGTGGCAATTTTTAAAGACCAATCATTAGGTTGTAAATTTTTTTTAAGAAATATCATTAAGTTTTAACGATTTTTTAAGAAATTTCATTCAGGTGTATCGATTTCTAAAGAAAATTCATTCTGTTCTAACAATTTTCAAAGAAAATTATTTCAGTACTAACAATTTTTAAAGACCAGTCATTCGGGTGCAACAATTTTTAAAGAAATTTCACTCATTCATGTTGGAAAGTTTCTTAATAAAATTTATTATTTCAATAATTTAATGATGTACATTTTCCAACGCTAAACACATTTATTAGTGTAATGTTGAACAGGGGAGTTTTTTAATGGTTAAAAAGCCTGTTTGGCTTGTACATGTAAATTATTAGACTATTTGAATATTTTTGAAGTCGTACCAGGATATGGTGTGATATTTTATACAGTTATAATGGCGTAAGATGGAGTTTTGTTTAAAAAAAAGCCTGTTTGATTTGTACATGTACATGTTAGAGTATTTAAAAAGATAAATTTTTGTATTTATTAATTTTTATAATTTGCGTTCTATTATACATTAACGATTTAGGTATCTGACCTTTTCCAGAAGCCAGTGGTAAATAATGTTTATGAGTACCATGTTTGATGCTAAGATTTATAATTTATTTTGTCTAGAAAGTGATAATGAATTTTTAAATTATAACAATTTCTTTCATGTTAAAAATAAATTGTGTGTGTCTTTTATTTATTTTTTATTCACAGTGTCATTAACTTCTTTTCAATAATATCTTGTGTATAATGAGTGATGGTTTAATAGTAGTATAAAGAAATGAATGGGTGTCTAACAGTGTTGGTAAGCTAATGACTTATATTTAAATTCAAATTTATTAACTTTTTGCTTGCTTTCACAAAGAAGATGCAAGATTCTTGACTTAAAAAAACTTACAATTATTTACATTAAAACATGATTTAAAAACTAACTTTGAAGGGCTGAGGGGTAATTACAAAAAAAAATTATGGAGAAAATCAAACATAGCTGAATGAATGCAGTCTTTGCAAAGAAACGAGGAAGCAGGTTAAAAGTCTTTGTCCACTCCAACTGCGTAAATTGAAAGTTGGAGTAGGAGACACAACATCCTGCTGGCCAACTTTTATGATATCTCAGGGGAATATATTGAAAACGAGCCCCAAATACCTTTACAGAGGCAGGCAGCAAAGGCCTCTGGCCCTCCTTGGCTTGAATCTACAACTGCACCGAATATAGTGCAGCAAACATAGTAAATATTTAATTTTACATATACACAAATTACACCTCTTCAAGATACAACACGATAATGCCTGAAGAAGGAGAAGACAAACACAATATATTTTATTTAATATTGTTTTTAAATAAAAAAATGCAAATCAAGATATATATAAAAAAACCACATGTGCATTTACAAGAATTTGGACCTTTTAGTAAAAAAGTAAGAGTAACGTTGAAATTGCTATATTCCAACTACTAAAAAAATGATTTCAGCCTGTATCCATACTGTTTTGTTACACTTACACTGGAAACTGTTAAAATACTAAATAAATTCAAATATATACATTTTATGTTACATGGAATACATTTTGCTGTTGGATTTTTTTTTGTTAGACATAAAAAGGGATGGAACATGTTGATCAAGAGGTTAGCACATTCGCCTCCCCAGGCGGGTCACACCATAGAAAAATAAAATATTGGCAATGTGTGGATATCGTGTTAGACATTGATACAAGGGTTTTACCAGAGATGTCTCTCATTTCCCCTAGTCTGACGCGTGCGACCTGGTCTGGCTCAGTGCTACTCCCCTCATTTCCCCTCATCAGCTCTTGGGATCTCGTTAAAAGAGATGGACGATTCTTTCGCAATATTTATTTCTCTCCTATACGAATCAAATATATCTTGTTTGAATACTTGTAAAAAATGTATTTTGTATTTCTGTATGATTTTTAAATTTATAAGTTTCCTGGATTACAGTTAAATCTGGGGATTATCTCGGGGCTTATATTATAAACTTGATTTCAGGTACTTGTAATTTTTTTTGTTTTGCTGCTCATATAATCTACCTGTTGCGTATGGTTGAAATGCCAGCGAGTCAGGTGAAATCTCTCAAGGTATGCATTCAGAGGGCTACAGGTCGAAGCAGGGGAACCATAACTAGAAAAACATGTCTTGAAGAGTGGGTGTGTAGCTGTGAAACAAATACTGCAGGGGTACCAACTCATGAAAAAAATGTAAAAGCTGGGGTGCATAAAACAGGTTTTTGCTAACACCAGGCTCGATAGATAGCAGACAAATTGAAAAATTGAATTTCAAGGCTAGTCACTTTTAGGACTAGAGGTAGAAGGTGTGAACGTAAACAGGGGGTAAGTTCCTCTAGACAAGGGCCGGTTCTGAGGGGTGGAGGGTAGGGGATGTCTGCAGCCTAGTGGGTCCCGATCTGCACACCTATATCCAGTTGTCGCCATCTTGACTCAGTGCTGAAAAATTGACAATCGCGAGCAGACAGGTGAATGACCACCAGGACACATTGCTCTGGTGAGGGTGCAGGGTAGGTGTGGGAGGTTGGGGTGGGAGGTGTTGGAATGAAGGGCCCTCCTGATCTGAATGAAACTAGACAGTAGATGCCATCTTGCTACATTGCCGAAAAAAATTGACAACCGCAGACAACCCGGGTTTGCACTCTGGCGAGGTGGTGGGAAGGGATGTAAGGAGCTCTGGAGCGAAGTGACGTCAGCTACCCAATCGTCACCATCTTCAGTTGGTCATGAACGCTTGTGGGAGACACGTGTACAGCTCTCCCTCTCATTTTCACAGCATTTCTAGAAACTTGGCAGACGACGAGGCTTTGATCGCGGGTTAGCTAAACTATGGATCATCGCACCTACCTTCATCTCTAGTGATAGCCGCGATTTACATTTTAGTATAAAAGTATTTTATCTGGAAAATATAAATTTTTGTGTGTTAAGTCAATAAATGGTATAAGGTTTTCAAATCAAATTTCTGAGCTCTGTCTATGAAAATTCTTAGCAGTTTAAAAATACAGTTTGTGTTAACAAGTGTGCTCTATTTACCAGATTTAACTTTTATACACTCACGTACTTGTAAGACGAATCAAGTCGTTAATAGTAGCTTGGTAGATTTTCTGTCAGACGTAAATTTCTACTCGCCCTTAAGCTCCACGTATATAAGCAGGCATACGTCATTAAGGGAGCTCTGAGGTGGACGGAGGTGCGAGTTGAAAGAGCCATTTTGTTACGTGTTTCTCTGAGATCGGTCTACGGATATTTCTAACAGTGTAAAAATACTGTTTGAGTTAACAAGTGCAGTAAATTTCATTAAAATTAAAAAAATGTTTTCCTTAATTTGCGAGTTTTTTTCCATTATTTAAACACAGTTGCCTATCGGAAGTGCTACACATATCTACTCACAGCTCTACGTAAGTGCTACTCTTTCATATATCTAATGGACTTATTTTAATATCATTTCAGGTAAGTGATTGTGTCTGGTTTAAATTATATTCAGAGTTTTTTCCCCGTAAGATATCATTCACCAGGCTGAATCGTGTAAACTTGTTAATGTATTTAGGAAGACTCTCGATTTAATTAAAGTAATTTATAAGGACATTTTGTTGTAGATCGTTAATTCCACACTCATGCAATTGCCATTGTTTAGTCTGCTTGCACTTGTCGACATCAGATGTTATTCATGTATTTAAAATTCTCTCTCATGTAAATTATATTTTTAAGCTCGTGACTCACATAATTACACTTTTGTTCACTTAGTCGTTCGAAATTTGCGATTCGATACATGTAATTTATTTCATACGCAAAACTAGTTGAAAGACTTTGAATTTCTCTCGTGTGTTAAATTTATTTGTAAAAATCGCCTATCTACCACCAATATCCCTACAAACACATCAAAATTGTGAAAATTAAGAAAATCTACTCTTAGCCAACTCTTACACTCAACTCAGCACCTATACAACAAATTGCAACCTACCACTTTGGTCAGTCGCCTTGACAACACCACACCGTCAACATCGTACAGAACTCCTGCTACCCCCACCCAAAAAGAAAGAAAGAAAACGAAGTATACCCATAAACAAAAAAAAAAGAAAAATTTTAAGCTATTAAGAATTAACCATTTTCTGATTAACCCTTTTTGGTTAACACTTTAATTAAACCTTATAGTTAAATTGAACCATTTCAATCAAATTTAATCCTTTCAATTTTTGATCAGATTGAAATCGGAATAAGGATTAACCCTTTCAATCAAATCGACAATCCATAAATTAATCCCAATTAATCCAAGGTGGCTTAGAACTTCCCTCCTCTACTACTCATATATGATGTGTTTGGTTCTTTCCCTAAATATGACATGTATCACAACGTTTTATACTCGTGTTAAAATAAAAGTAGGCCTACCTTATTTCCGGTTAAAATGAACTTTTACCTTCTTTTATTTTATGTATAAGTTATAACATTTTATCTATAACTAATACAAATTTTAAAAAAGGATAAAATATGTGTGTTGGTAATGCCTACTAAGAAAAAGTTCATACGCAAAACGTTATTATAGGCTGTTCACTGTAAAATGAGCACTTTTGAAAGCACTGCTAAGACCTACTTGTATGTACATGGTGTATTATTCCGTCTTATGTAAATGTAACGTTGTCATGGGCCTCATCACTTTATTCGTGCGTAGGTCAAATGAAAATTCTAAATTATTACGAAAGTAAATATTTAACAAATCCACTCATTTTTGCACTTCGATGCGTTAAAACAAAAATTTAAAAAATGTGAAAAGAATAATTCAAGTTATCACAAATGGTTACGTGACACTTTTTATTCAACGTAAGACATGGAAATACTTTCCATTCACCATTACCAAATTGTTTACTGGGCGCATGCCACTCAGTTCACCCGTTAACGTATACACAGATACGAGCAGTAACATTGTCCCAAGGTTGATTTCAGAAATACTCACTTTATCGTGAACACCTTATACACTGAGTACGCACGAATGCGGTGCGACGTCCCTTTGGTGTAATTGCCTGGTTGTTTGCATGAGGTGGAGAAATATCCTGGAAATAGAACTTCAGCAGGGCTTCAGAAAAGTTGTAAGTAATTGTGAATGTACTATGCCACCCATTCTATAGGGCCACGGAGGGTTGAAGGGATGAGGAGGGGGGTGGAGGGTATGTTCTTACCGGCCACATCGGAGACTGTGGCGGCAGGTCCACACTTGACGAAGAAGTTGTAGAAGGTGACCATCACAAGCCCTCCGTTCACGGCCTGCAACACAAGGTAGACGGTGGACGGCAAAACTCTCTCGAGGCCAAACACACATCACGACAGGGTCAAGTCGAGTCGAGTTGAGTTGAGTTGAGTTGAGGCAGTTGGACGGCTCTGAGCAACGATGTGTGGAGAGCCGATCTCTGTTTGTGGGAGGGTCATTAGATATAAACCAAATGGGCTTCTTCCATGCAATCACTTCCCCCAGACCTTCTTTCACTGGTAAACGAACGGGCATTCCTTCGCACGATCTCTTGATAAAACTGCCACAATGATATTCATGCGTATATTCTTCAGAACCAATAACATAATAGTACCGTTCGCCCAAATCTTGGAATGCGAATTTCCCAACATCGGGATAAATAATTCGCGCTCCCTGTAAGATTCCGTTGCAGCAACTCGTCTTCCCGACACTAGGAGGGCCCCAAAAATGAAGTTGCTTTTCCTTATGACAATGGCCGAAATCCATCCAATCATTTTGCCACTCCACGAAGGAACTGTACCAGCACATGAAAGTTATTTCCGCAATACTGATGCTTCCGACTCGTATAGAACGAATATATTCACAATAAGCATTATGTATACAGTCACACCAACAGTAAAACATTGATGCGCAAGGTGATGTTCTGGATTAAAAATCACAGGTATACGGGTAACTGAACAATCCACATATTTGGTTCGTCTAACCAGCAAAATATTACAGCGAGAGCAAATTTTTTTTGTCCCGATGTTGGGAAATTCGCAGTCCAAGATTTGGACGAACGGCACTATGATGTTATTGGTTTTGAAGAATATTCGCATTAATATCATTGTGGCAGTTTTATCAAGAGATCGTGCGAAGGAATGCCCGTTCGTGTACCAGTGAAAGGGGGGTTTGGGGAAATTAAGTGAGAACGGGACAGCGCAGGAATGCAAGGGAGACCCCCCCCCCCCCCCCGAGAAAACCCACTTACCAGCGGTATAGTCCGGCACGATTCCCACTTGCGAATATCCGGGAGTTACCCGGCCGGGGACTGAACCCGGTTCGCCTTGGTGGGGAGATGAGCAGTCTAGCAACACAGCCACCGCGGTCCCCACGGCAGGATCGACGTGGATGACATACATGACAAGAGGGGATGGCACCCGTCACGTTATATCGGCCTACTTGAAGAGTGAGCGCGGCGAGACATCAGATCGCGCTGTCCGTCGCAATTCGCACAATTCTACCCGCTCCCGGAACGATCTGATCTGTGCGACAGACCCCATTTGCGCATACACTTTTTCACTCATCATTCGTAAACATACGTGAAACGCGTAAGTGTAAAAGGCATTAGTTATAGAACAAATTGTTTTATTATAAGAATATAGTCTTTTCGGTTAGATGAATTACATTCAGTTCTTAGAGAACACTATGCAAGATACATTTGGAAAATAAAATGAATTAGTGCCTGCAGGTATTGTCCCTGAATGTGTAGGCGGGGCATGAAGGATTCGCCTCTTATGCGTGTCAGTCCAGTGGGAACCCAATCAGATAGCGGTTTCAGCAAGGTCGCGGAGCAGGGAGTTTGAAAAAAGGACCTGAAGACGGAGTACAGGCTTCTGAAAGGCCTGTACTTATTATTTTAATTGTCCGACAGTAAGAGTGACGAGGTCTCACCGGAACTCTGAGTAATTAGATAAGCCATTTAAGGCCTGGTGCGAAGCTTTAACCATAAGTGGAATAGACGTTATGAAACCTGCAGGGACACACTCAGTGTACTCTCCTGTGGGCGCATAATAAACAAAAAGAGTGACAACTTTTCACTATAGGCTGTTCACTGTAAAGTGAGAACTTTTGATGCCCTAGTTACATTCCCTTTAAGTAATTTCTTATCCTTTAACCAAATTTCAAAATAAATATTGTCATGTACGTAACAAACACGGTGTATATACTCTACCGCTCTCGGAAATTAGCTTCTATTGACTATTATACCAAATGAGACGACTATCTAAACTGCACACTTTACCGAGAATAGCCTATAATTTAGTGTATCGATTGAATAATCTGTAATAACTCTCCCTAAGCTAGCCGGTTCCTGTGTTACAAACGAACTTTAGTGAATGCCGCAAGCATAGAGAAAGGTAGGTTGATAACACGTTGTAACTCAAAACTATTATTTATAAAATAATGCTTGTGCAAATTCAGTGGTTTTGACGTCGTATTTGGATCAGCTTTGAAAATACAAACTCGTAGATGCACCCCGCGAAACGCATGTATCTACAAGTTTTTAAAATGTTAAATAAAATTAAATATAAGTTAATAAATCTTAATTACATAAATTCAATATATCTCATCTCCGACGTTGTCTCACTGGTCGTAATACTATGTGTAGATCACTTATACTTTCCTCATAGCCATGTGTTCCGATAACCCAGGTGGCTAGACGGCTGCTTGGTAACCCGCCTCACGTAGGGGTGAGAGTTCCCACTACTATACGTATCGCACTACCTAGCGGATAACACAAAGTAACCTTTGATAGTAGCTGAATACATATTTTTTACAGTTTAGACTAAGCGATATTAATTAGTTTTTCTATGGTTAAAACTGAACTAGGATAGTAGGCGACTAAGAGGCTGTTCTTGTAAGTGCATACTGTATGCAGTAGCCAAGGGTACAGCTGTACACATGTGTTCGTGTGAATAAGTGGATATTTTTTTACACGCGCGTGTGCACTGACCACGGCACTCATGTCTAAAGGCGCTCATGCAATAGGCGTAGTCGTAAAGGGGATATAGGGTACAGTTGCGGGCTGCCTCTCTCTCTCTGTTCCTTCACTGAACAGTGTTGTTTGCCAACAGCACTATCAACGACCGCGTAACTAGGACCGGAAGTTAGAACAGTGCTTATAGTCCATTCCTGATTGGAAGCGATTTATGAAAATCAACCTTTGAAAAAACACTCTAGGCATAACATGTCAACCAGTTTTTTCAGTAACCTGTATTCCACAAATATATAACACTGTGTTATATAGTACTGTATTATTGCATAAATGAAACTTTACCTTAATATCTTCTATAACTTTGTAATATTTATTTCTTTTTAAATATGAATTAAACACAGCGAGTGCAGCGACGTGTTGGCAATGACCGGTAAGAAATAGTTCACAGTTAAAATATTATTTGAACCTAGTTTTTTTTTGTGTACTATTTGTAAATTAAACGATGCCTATTGAAATATTTAAATATTTAGGTAGCCCCGGTGGCAACATATCTCATTTTTACAGTTTAAAATAACAGCGGAAAATACCGCGAGTAGGCAGTAATGGTAAGGCGTTGTTTTATCGAGCGAGATGGCAACTGAAACCTTCTGCTGGGCGAGGCTTGTCGCTCTCTCTCTCTTTCTCTTTCTTCATCTCTTTCACAATCTGGAAGTTTCACTTCGCTAGTAAGCATAAATTATACATGTTTTCAATTTTATCATATTTCATACTTATTACAGCAAAATAATGGTTTTTGAATTTGTAATTTACAACTGAAAAGAGATTTTAATGTTTGAATGCTTATCTTGATATATTTAGATATGACGGGCGGTTACCAAGTGAAGTTGGCAGACGTGGCGAGCCATGACATGGCGTGTTGCTTTTTGCCAAACGAAGCGTAAATAATTCCTACTCCGAAAAATACTTCAAGATAACACATCACATTTGTAGACGTTGTGTTTTTTAAACCTACCTAGGCAAGTTACGATGTTGTGATAAATCTGTGTTTCTACGGCAGTAATAAATATATTCTGACGTGTGTTTCGTTAATCATTGCGTCTGTGAAATGGCGTGCCTTTGTGCATCGTGGTCGATACGCTGGCCCTGTATGCGTGGGTGATTTTAAATATTTGATTAGCGCTATTTATACGTTTTAACTATGAATTGTTTTTATGACGAAATTAATTATTTACATCCATGTCTATTTATTACAACTTTGTACCTTTGCCCTAAGGGGTTTGAAACACGGTCGTGTAACGTAATTTGCGACAATTCCGGAAGAAAAATACTAAGCCCAGACCGATGCATTTCAATAAACCTAATAAACAGTTAGTAGCAATACATAGAAATATCAGCGGAATAAAAGTTACCGTAGGCTTATTTGTGTGCATGTTCACCGCTATCTTTTAAAGTTTGTATGACAAGAATGATCAACACGAGTTGCGTGCTTGAATTTACTGTGCCTTTTTCGTTTGACTGGTTGTTCCTTCGTTTTAATATTTATTCCAACTGAGGCCGTCCTTTTAAAGGAATAACCCAAAAAATATCAATAACAAAATGATAATTAGTACAGCCCTTTACCTCGCAGTTGTAACAGTGTTAAACATAATCGCGGAAAAAATTCTAACGTGCATTACATGTATTGAACTATGTCGTGGAAAACAAATATGTTAATGTAAAATAACCACAAGAACTGTCGTAAATTCAGGCGTTTTTAAAACGTCATAAAGCTGACCTAAATAATGTTGGAGGCCTAAACTGTGAATATTCATACGGAATGGTTTTTGGAATATGACAGAATTCTTTGAAAAGCTGTAAACAGTAAACAACACATTTGACAGGTATAAAAGTAGAAGTCACTTTTCAATGTTTATGTTTAGGTGTAGCGAAAGTACACGAACACATGTACACACACAATGGAATGTAAACATTTATTTTGACAGATGCTACATGGCAATGCTTGTTTACATTTGGCAGAAGGATACGAAACGGGCCTGCAAGTAGATATTTAGAAGCGATCCGAGAAAGTTGCTTCCAGTGAGGAATGGACTATACGTAAGTAAGTGTTTGATACACTTGTACACTTACCATTATCTATAGTCCGTCTCACGCTTAGATTGAAGGCACAGGGCTTATGTAGCTCACTGTTGCCAGATTGCTTCAGCTTGGTGACGTAACTGGCAAGCAGAGAAACAAATGGGCGGTGAAGGAAAGGGTCTGATGAAGAGAATTCTTATCTGTTTACTTCCCTGCCAACTCGTAAAGGAATCCAATCCCGTGACGCAAAGCTACGCGGCTCCTTTGAAACTGAAGCCTGCGAGAAACATTATCATTGTGATTGGAAGGAGCTCACGCAACGTAGATAGTTTTCTTTTCGAAGTTGCAAAAAAATAACTTGCCAGGCAACAGCGGCCGCAGGAACAAGGACAGCGTTAACGACAGAAATCGTGCATTGGAAAGAGAGAGTGAATGTCCATTGCACCGCATACTGCAATCTAAGAGTGAGACGCACTATAGTTATGTTAACACGAGCTTACAGCCAATATAATTTAAAGTGTCCCATTCACGTGAAAGGATGGATGCATTGAAAGATCAAATGTGAACGAACACGTTCGTCACTATTGATCAAGTGCCTTTGACAGTTGTACAAGAGATGGATGAGCCTATGTTACGTACATGAGCGGAAGAACAAAGTCGGTTTACCTCAACTTCAGATTGTGGGCGGAAGTGGGTGGAGTGAGTGAAGATATTTGGGCGGCTCTTAGCAGCGAGGTCTTGAGAGCCGATGAGGGTAATTGAAGTGAATACGGACCGGCGCCGGAATGAGGGGGCGGGGGAAATGGGAGATCCCCGAGAAAACCCGCCGACCAACGGCATCGTCCGGCACGATTCCCATGTGCGAAATTCCGGAGTGACCCGGCCGGGGATTGAACCCGGATCGCCTTGGTGGGAGGTGAGCAGGCTAACCGCTCAGCCACCGCGGCCCTAGCGGGCGGAGGACTCTTAGGGTATGAGACAGCGATCTCGCTAGCTGCGCATAACTAGGGCCGCCTCTATTTCGCGCAAAGATTTGTGCACAAGAGAGACATTAAGATTCTTCGTGTACACAACAGGTACCTATAGTTTGGCTATTGGCCGGGCCTCTGTGTGAGGAGACATTCTCTATTCGACTGGGCCTATCAGAATTAAGTTACTCCTGGCACTGAACATTCACGATTGGCTGGCAGACACATCGGCACGTGAGAGTTGAAATCATCCAACCACGACATAGTTCCAGAACTAACCTGTTTTCCAGAACAAGTAGCCGCGGAATCTTTTCGCGAAAGCAGGTGGCCCTACGCATAACCAGTCTTTGTGTCGTGTCCAAACACTGAACTGCTTTGCTGCTAACTCGGCTATACGACGCGGACAGAATTTGAGGTTAAACACTTTACTACGTAAACAAGTAATTTGAGATGTTCGTATACTTCCGTTAAGCAATTGGTAATACAATTTGATAAAATGGTAAATGGCAAAAGTAATTAATTTATATAAAAGTGTACGTCTTTTGAAAATTAAGATATGAACAAACACGTTCGTCATTGTTGACCGCTTGACTTGGATAGTTGTGTTAGTATGGGGGAGGTCAGTGTTGCAGGGGCATGCGCAGAAGACGAACAATCAGTCTATAGGCTGTTCATTGTAAACTGAGCACTTTTGAAAGCCTTGCTTTGCTTACCATCTATTTGTATGCACGTTGTGTATTCTTCCGGCTTAAGTAAAATCAACCTTGCCATATACTTGAGTACTTAATTCATGCGTCGGTCAAGTGAAACTGTGAAATTATTAGAGAAATAGATGTTTTTGAAATCTGCTTATTTTTACACTTTGATGCATTAAAAAAACAGAGAGCTGCCTAACACTTTATTTTCGTCGTTTAAATATGGAACTACTTTCCCTCCATTGTTACCGACGTTACTGGGCGCAAGCCACCCAGTGCACTCGTGAAAATATATGCAGGTAGGAGCAGTGACTTTTTTCTAAGGTTGATGCCAAAAAGTGCTCACTTTATCGCGAACAGCCTTTAGCTGAGTGGGGCCGCGGTGGCTGAGCGGATAGCCTGCTCGCCTCCCACCAAGGCGAACCAGGTGGGAATCGTGCCGGAGGATGCCGTTTTTCTCCGGTGATCTCCCGTTTCCCCCGCCCCTTCAACCCGGCGCCGCTCCACATTCACTTCAATCACCCTCATCGGCTCTCAAGACCTCGCTGCTAAGAGCTGCACTGACCCCTTCATTCGTTCTTTAGCTGAAGTGTTAAGTGTGCAGGAGTACTCACGAGGTCGCGAAGCACGTGGTCTGGCACGTTCCTTGTGGAGTTGCAGAGGCTGAACGCAGACGAGTGAGAGAAGATGACTGGCGCCCTACTGGCTGCCAGGGCGTCTCTCATGGTGGCCACCGAGGCGTGCGACAGGTCCACCATCATACCCAGTCGGTTCATCTCGCCCACTACCGCCTGCACGTAGAACAAGACACAACAAAGCATATTCGAATGGCGCTAGTACCCAGCCGAAGGTCATAACTCGTCTTAGTCACTAGAATTTAAGATAAATCTGGAAAATAGTAGAAACATAAAATTTGTCACTTTATAAAAAATAAAAATAAGTTAAAATTTAAAATTACAGAGGCTTAAAATTATATTTTATTATAATCTTAAAGAAAAAGGTTAAGTTATAATTTAAAAATGTCAAAAGTTAAAATTCCTCTGCCTTCACCCTTGAACCCTCACCCCGCCATCCACTCCGGAGACAGAGGGGCCGACGGTTGTTGTCGTTTTGTGAGGTGTCCGTCGTGTGTTTGATGTCTGTGTCGGTGTTGTGTTGGTGTCAGTGTAATGTTGTTTGTGTAGGGTGTTGTTCAGTGTAGGCGTTGTTTCTTCAGTTTATTTGTTTTTGTGTGTATCTGTAATACTGATGTCTTTGTGAGTCGGAGATCAGTATACGAGATCATGCTACTGTTTATAATGATATGTGATGTATTGTTAGCGAGGGCTCAAGAGGAACATTTATGCATTTAGTTCCGGAAATTGTACTAATAGCAATTATTATATTGGTAGGTATTACTTGCCTGTACGCAACACAGTCACTTCCTATTCAATATTACAACCCTAGTCCTTCACTTTCAAGTCTTCTGGTTCAAGAATTTCAAATGGTTGCAGGGGGCAGCGGTGGCGCAGTGGTTAGAGCGCTCGCCTCTCATGAAGGGGTACCGGGCTCGATTCCCGGCGGTGTCGCTCCCGCACGGCATTATCGGGGAACTTTCTTTTCGCCAAACATCTCCACTCCCCTCTTTAATGATCGCACAACCAACCAAATGTTAACGGAATCACCAGCTTCTACTGATCTCGTTATTGCCATTTACCACAAAACCAATTTGTCGGCTGCGGAAACGGGAAGATGCATTTACTTCTGCTCAACTGCTGGTATTTTTCTGTCGCAAGCTCTTCGAGTATTTGTAACACAACTCAATACAATTTAACTGCAATACGATTGAATTCATTTTGTAATTCAGTGATGTGAGCCAATTTTGACTTTGCTTTTGTTGATTTGCTCAACAATGCACCGAGCTCGTGTGCGTGCCAGAGACTTCGGATCTGGGGAAGAGGGATAGTATCCACCCTAAGTGAATGACTGGAGGTGACAATTTTTTACAGTATTAAATCTACTGCATACGCGACTGTAGTCTGTATCCTCAGTCACTTTCACACAACAAGTAGTTTATATCAAGCAATGATGAAGTTTTATTTCTCTTCGATGTGAATATTCGGTTTGCCAATGAACCAAGCAAATCCATTACTGTTCTATAAATAAGCGGCGCATCATTATACCGTACTTTCAGAAACACAAAAACCGAAAAATCAGGCCTAAACAGTCAAATTTATAAAACTCGGTAATTTTTTTTTTGGTTACTGCACACGAATTGTTGAAATCAATAACTGTGAAAAATATTTTTGAAAAATAAATAATAATTCAGATATATACAAGATCAGTAAGTACGAGTTGTCTTAGCTAAGGTAGCCACACTGAAAAATAAAAAATTCCCTTCCCTGAAGTTAAATTGTTTCGACGCCCCTATTTTTTAGGAAGAAAGTGTTCTCACATCCACCAATCACCGTTTTCATACTGCAATACACACCAACGCAAACACTTGTTCGTAGTTTTCGCCGTGAAGGTAAGATAAGTATGGATATAACTGCAGGAGGCTGATGCAGAGTGGATCCCGTTTCCCTAACACTTTGAAAATTATACCCGAGCTTCACTCGGGCAAAGCAAATCTTGAAATACAGTATCTCTAGACCTGAAGATAAGATTCAGGCGGATTTAGTTTCATTGTTTTCCTAGTTTTTACCATTATTTCAGAAGAATATTTCCTCTCACCAATAGGCAATGTCTGCATGGTTACGGAAACGAACACTATGTGTAAATAATAAGTATAAAATGATATTTTATTGAAAAACTGCGAACTCAGCACTCCATTGGCGGACACCCGGCCAATAACAAACGTTAAGAAGTACATGAAGGCTGTACAATGTAGTTTAGACCAATATGATAGCGATCAGTGGAATAATAGAGACCAGCAGAAATTATATTCCTGCAGTCGAGGATATACGTGGCTTGCTTCTAGCTTGTCTTGAATGTCTAAAAATGTGCCCAGACTTCAAAGTGATAAGCCCGAATGCCGAGATGGAATATACCTTGGAATATTCCATGCAAGCCTGCTTGACCGCTGCTTTGAAATGTTCTACGGAAGATTTAACCGATTGCTGGCCGTTCTCTTAAACGTTATCGTTGGTCGTGTGCAATTTTCAGTGTGAGATTTTCTATAAGTTTGAGATTTTAACGAATCAGTTGTAATACCGTTTGTTTTTGAGAAAGAGCAATAAGGCCATTAAGCCAGAGTAAATAAACTAGTAAGTAAAAAAGCGAAAATATGGTTTTCTGACGCTATAACATCATTGGAATAGTATGGTGAACATTGGTGTTAAATTGACGGAATAAACTTCCATTTATCTCAACAAAAAACTAGGCTGTGCGCATTAACGGATACTGCAGAAGTTGCGGGGCAAGTTTGACCTGGAATCATGTCTTGCAGAAGTAAAATCAAAACAAATGTGCCCCGGTTTACTTGTTCGCCAGCAAGTATTGTGCGATAGTCCATTCCTAGAGGCGTGTAAAATTCGCGTTATTGTTTGGCGTCAGGCTAAACCTCATGGCACTCTATGTATAGGAACCGGCATCGTTTCCCCATTGGCTGCTGCACGGACGTGAGGCCACGCCCTTTCTGATTGAACTGCACGTGATTGGGGTACGCAGCTGTGATGTGTTCATTTACTGGCGCACAGTTACACAGGACGTGTCAAATAAAGTATGGTCCAATGACAAACGTATTGCAAGGATACACGTGCTTAAAGTTCAACGTGTCCCCAAGTAATAACTGGTGCAGAGCTACACAGTGTGTGTCAAATAGAGTGTGGTCCAATGACAAACGTATTGCATGGGTACACGTGCTTTAAGTTCAACGTGTCCCCAAGTAATAACTGGTGCAGAGCTACACAGGATGTGTCAAATAGAGTGTGGTCCAATGACAAACGTATTGCATGGGTACACGTGCTTTAAGTTCAACGTGTCCCCAAGTAATAACTGGTGCAGAGCTACACAGTGTGTGTCAAATAGAGTGTGGTCCAATGACAAACGTATTGCATGGGTACACGTGCTTTAAGTTCAACGTGTCCCCAAGTAATAACTGGTGCAGAGCTACACAGGGTGTGTCAAATAGAGTGTGGTCCAATGACAAACGTATTGCATGGGTACACGTGCTTTAAGTTCAACGTGTCCCCAAGTAATAACTGGTGCAGAGCTACACAGGATGTGTCAAATAGAGTGTGGTCCAATGACAAACGTATTGCATGGGTACACGTGCTTTAAGTTCAACGTGTCCCCAAGTAATAACTGGTGCAGAGCTACACAGTGTGTGTCAAATAGAGTGTGGTCCAATGACAAACGTATTGCATGGGTACACGTGCTTTAAGTTCAACGTGTCCCCAAGTAATAACTGGTGCAGAGCTACACAGAGTGTGTCAAATAAAGTATGGTCCAATGACAAACGTATTGCAAGGGTACACGTGCTTGAAGTTCAACGTGTCCCCAGATAATAACGTGAATTTTGTAGGTCTCTAGCCACTCCATGGAATACACTATGCTTGCTTGCATGCACGGTGGGATAGCAAGTCCCGTAGAGGCTTCCACCAGATCTTGTACCCAACGTTATATCGTGGGTTCACTGGATGGCGCACCAGTAATCCACGGATAACTGCGAGGTGTGGTAAAGTGCGGCTGAAGCGGCGAGGGAATGTGGCGGTGAGCGAAAATAGGAGACTCGCGAGAAAATCCGCGCGGCTATCGGAAACGCCACAATTCCCCACTCGTGAGGAATCCTAACTATCAACATCGATCAAAATTAAACTCAAAATTGCCTTTGTGGGTGTCCGCTCTCACACACACACGCATACACAAAAACTCGTACATACCTCAAAACTTCCTATCGTGGTGAAAATCTTTATGTAGTTTGGGTTTGTGTTTCCAAGCAGACAGCCGCTAACCAGTGAAACATAATAATCATATGCCTAAGTACGCTGGCTCTTGTATCAGCAACAAAAAATATATAAGACCGTTTGGTTCTATTGTAGCCATAACTTATGTTCTGTCGTAACATAAACGTAATACATCTTTTTAAATGGAACTTTCGGAGTAACAATTGTAAATCCAGCACGCCAGTTGCTTTAATTCCTCTTAAATCAGTGCTTTGCAGTCAGTGGGATTGCAGTCGACTCGGGTGGAGTATTTTTCACCAATTTAGAGCGATAATTACCGTTAGTAGTTTGACGAAATTTGGTCATTGCTCCGGCCCAAATGGCATTTATTAAAGTCTCAGGAAATCCTTCGTTCCTTACGCGTGGTTCCGCTGTGCTCCAAAAAGTAAAAAAAAATCTTTAAACTATTTTTTTACTTCTGGTGTACTTAAACCAAACCACATGCACTCTAACACAGCATAGTACTGCACTACTAGTATTTTACCTTTAGTTAACTCTGCGCTTGAGATATACATGCGATATTTACGGCCACCTGGTTTTCTCGAAAAGGTTTACTCGGAGGCTAGACTTCAATACCCTATGTGCATAATTGCAGCTTTCTTTGGCCTACTGGTCGCTTTATTTGCGCGAAGAGAGTCTTATAAGCGAGTGGGCCAATCAGAATTAAGTTTCTCCGATGCTGAACGTCCGAGATTCGCGAGCAAACAGATAAGACGCGTAACAATTCAAACGATCCAATCACAAAAGTGGCTCTGAACTAAAGTGTTTTGGAACACAACTTATTCTGAAACCTTTTTGCAAAAAAAAAAAAACACAGGTTTCCCTAGTGATCGTGAATGATGCGAAGAGAGCCAGCTACAACTTAGGCCCACTATGTAAAAATATCCGTCACGTACCAACCTAATGTAAATTTTCTTATATATTCATACATTGATATGTAAAATACCGGCATCGAAAATAAATCACGTCGGGAAAGGCATCATGTTTGCAAAAGTGAATTACATCTCAACCCAAAGTAGTGTTACATCTTAGATACTGCTTGAGGAAAGAAGAACAAATTTCGCAATACACCTACCTTTCCAAAATTAGTTAAACCGCCCTTCTCGTAGTATTTAGAGCTGTGTTCAACTGCCGATGAATGCGCCCTGAAAACACAAAACGAAATTTAGATATAAAAGCAGAACAGTTAGTGGTAAAGTAAACCAATAATAATTTTCTTTTTAGGTAACAATTGCCGTAACACATGCACTTTGGGCTATATCGCTTAAATTAAAGTCCAAAACCAAGTTTAGTACTAAAATAGCGTTTTGCATACCCTGGAAACGTGAAGTGATAGTCGTAAGGTGAAGTTCATGATTTATTCGTTATTTAATTACATTAAATATTTATAATTGGTAGTGTCGCATCTCCTGAAGAGATCAGGTATAAATTTGTAATGCACTTAGTTGAAAATTTTGTCCGCCATCGAAATGACTGTCCAAAGGTAAATACAAATATGGATATGAAAACGTGTACTGCGTATGCCACGCACCAGATAAACTGAAACCAAATAGTAAAATACATATCGAATTTAAAAATAATGTATTTGTCATATAAATTAACTTTACTTTTTTTCACGGCCAGAGTTGGAGTCTGCCCGGAATTGGTGAAGAATGCGAAACGCTTGTTTAATAGTTGTTAAAGAAACTCGAAAAATAAATCATTTATAATTTTTTTCATATTATGATTTTGACAACTGTCGACAGTAGATGGATATAGTATCTTCGGGCACAAGGGGAGGGGGGAGTAGTTCGGTGGATCTGCCACCTTGTTGGATTCCGGACTTCCTGCTTTGAAATTACGGTCACGCGACCGCCATTTTGGTGCCAGTACGCCGCCATATTTGTAGGCAGTATGCCACCATCTTTGTAGCCAGTATGACGCCATACACCATTTTGATAACAAGTATGTAATTCTTTCATACTCTTGCATTCCGAGGGTTTTGTTCGAGTTCTCTCGTTTTTTCCCCTTTTGCACTCTTTCTTTCCTTTCTTTCTCTTCATTTCCTTCTTTATCTTTCCTTTTCTTTCTATGTCTTCCTTTCCGAGGGTTTTCTTCGATTTTTCTCCCATTTTTCTCTCGCTTGCATTCTTTTATTCCTTCTTTCTCTTTCTTTCTTCCCTTCTCTCTTTCTTCTTTCTCTTTCCTTTAATTTCTCATTATCTCCCATACATCCTGGAGCCAGAAATGTTACTTGCAAACAAAACATTTCGCGAAACTGTCTGCCGCCTAAGAGTTCGTAAATTATATTTGCTTACCTAAATGCCTGCATATATTCACTTGCTTAAAGCTCGACTTGCTGTATAATTTTTTTTAAAAAGAATATAAAAATAATACATGCGAACATAAGTAAATATGTTTTAGAAAGTTACGATCGTCATGATATTTACTGTGATCATCTATAATAAAATCATAGTAATAATATATCACAGCAATTTTATAATTAACTGTATTTACGTCAGTTTCAGCTATAAAAGGTTTGTGACAAATAGACGCATATGAAAATAACCATAAAAATGATTTCTCACATTATTAATACTATTTTCTTTCAGACAATCTTTCTTGCAAATTCTGCTTTCCGAAGCATCCAGAATGTAAATGCGCTTAAATTTGGTTAAAAAATACAGACAATTTTAATAGATTAATTTTTTACATTTAAAAAGTACATTTCAGTAAAATAATTTATAGTATTGCAAAATATATACTTTCTTATTTTCATGCGACATAAATAGCACTTTACTGACAGTTTCTATGGCATCTGTTCTACTTTTTTTTATGAGGTCTACACGTTTATATAGTCGGGTGAAGTGCTCCATAGGCAGTTCCTTTAGTTCCACCTTAACTTAGTCTATAAAATTACACCGGAGGGACAGCGCACCGCGTTCTTACGCGCCCAGTGTAATAATAATTTGAAAAAGAACTATTTTTACTAGACATTAGCAACACACTTATTTTCTCCCTGTTTCTATCCAAATTGATAATCAATTGTAATGGTGAAGGGCTTTTTAATTTCCCCCGGTTTTAAGCTTGAAGGCTTGGCAGAGGACGGCTTGCAGACTGACTTAAATTTAATTAACACCCATGCCTTGCCCGGGATTCGAACCCAGAGCCTCCCGCAACCCAGAGCAATGGTGCAGCAACCGACTGCGCCACGGGAGGTCGGATTGATTATAAATTATTTAATGTAGTTAGTGCATAAATTATAATTAAAAGTTCAGTTTATCCCAAAAATTTGATAGTATTTTCATGTTAACGAAAGAATGAAACGTTTAGGGAACAATCAAAGACGGCATACATGGGGTGATTGATCAAAGGTAGGTTCAAAAAGTGTGAAGAAACTACAAATATACTATACCCATTAACCGGTTGGGGTTAGAAAATGCAGAATATTTTTTCATATAACATGAACATTTAAGGCTTCTATTCTAAAAACCAATCTCAGTATTGTAAAAGTTCAGCAAAAGGTTTGAGAGCAACAGTGACTTAAAAACGAGGCAATTTCTCAGGCGTTTAATAATGGCCATGACACAGCTTTTTCAACCATTTATCAATCAGAAACTTCTCGGAGAAAAAAGTGCATACCGGGTGTCCACAGGTATTGACTGACGTACACAAAAATGTATTTGGAGACATAAAAAGCATCGGCAGCGTTGTAAGAATGGATACTCTTTTTCTGCAGCTGTTAACAGCACCCTTTAACGAGAAACGAGTCCATTAGTTTGCAGCGGAACGGAAATATTCATCTCCTTTATCAACAAAAAAAAAAAAAAAAAAAAAGTAAAACGTACACGTCTTGAGAGATGAAGGTGTCGGACAATAACACCAATATGAGACAAGGAAGCTAATTTTGTCGAACACCGATCGGTGAAAATGATACGTAAGCTTTGTGGGTGATCACTTGAATGCAGGTCGAGGAAAAACTTCGAAAAGGTATGACAAATATTCCAAAGAATCTATTTGCTTCAAGACAACGACCTACGTATACGACTAACAAAGGACGTAGGACCATATTAACATTTTATTTGTATTTGAGTTGGAATATGTGCCAACACACAAATACTCATTTTTTTGGACAAAGTTATAGGGGCAGATAAAAATTAAGATAATTTTGCTTGTGTGCATATATCATTTTTAAAGTAGTGAAATTTTAAGTTCAGCTTTCAATTTGACTAGACTACACATACCTATACAGAATGTTAGGAAATTAAATGCCCAAAATGCGGGAGGTAATTCCTCGTGAAGAAATAAAGTCGAAAATACATAGGACACCATATACCTAAACCGAACATTAAAGGAGATATGAGGCTGTGAAAATTGGGATTTGAAAACGTATTTCCGCTGAATGCCTTGTACTTTTTGTCAGCGGTAGGGATGGCGGCGATTTACATACAGTACATCCCACACGGTTAAATGGGAGAATGTACGCTAAGGAGAATGTACTAGTGGAGGGTATGTCGTCGATGCACTAAAGTATCACTTCCTCAAGCCGAACAGTGCGCACAGACCGAGGACGGCCAGCATTACGTATGTGTCTTTGCAACATGGGAAGTATAGGTCACCTTTTTGTAGGTGTTGTACAAGACATTCGCCAAAAATAAGTTTTCAAAACCCAGTTTTCATATGCTCATATCTACTTTAATATTCTGTTTAGGTATACGGTGTCCTGTATATTTTCGACATTATTTTTCATAAGGAATCACATCTCGCAGTTTGGGTGCTTAATTTCCGAACTTCCTGAATATACGCCCCATACGATGACGTCCAAATATTGCTTTAGAACTATTTGCCACTTCAGCAAACATCCACAGCCTGGTTTCTTATCGACCTTCTTCTTTACGACTGACCTCATGAAAGAAGAGCTGGGAAGATTAAAAGTTTTCTTCGTAAGAAGAGATCGTTAAAGAGGTGCAATTGTGGCTGAGAGTGAGCTCATGAAATTTATACCAGGACGGAGCTCAACTTGATCATAAAAAAATGGAGCGTATTACCTTAAAAATGGGAGGAGCGGGTACGCGGAAAATACTCTGCACACGCGGAAAATACTCTGCACTCCACCCCAACATGTGCATTTTCAGTTCGGGAGGGGGTATATGTCTCGATATCTTCCCCCTCCCCTGGTTAGGCCTCTGTGTGTGGCACGATAGGTTTCGAAACATGGCGAGGTAATTACATGTTGGTAACACTGGACAGTACTCAAAATATTAAGCGTTAATGCTGGTATAGGCTGTTCACAGAAATGTGAGCACTTTTGAAAGCCCTCTCATGTGGAATAATTGTCAACAAATATATTTTATTGTAGCCTGAGACCTTAACGTCCGAGTGCAGTGGAGTACACACACTGTGTTAATAACGTATAGGCTGTTCATGGTAAACTGAGCATTTTTTGAAATACTTGCTTACGATCTAATTGTATGCACGTTGTGTATTCTTCCATCATTTATGTAAAATTAACGTTGTATGAGCCTCGTCACTTTACTCATGCACCGTCTATAATGACCTCGCTGTCGACGAGACTTTAAGCCCAACTTAGTATCTCCCTACTTTACTCATGCGCCGGTCAAGTGAAACTGAAATTATTAGAAAAGTTAATAGTTTACAAATGCGCTCATTTTTAGATTTCGATGCATTAGAAAACGGAAAGAGAAATAAATAATTAAGGTATCACAAATTGTTACCAAACACTTTTTATTCGACGTTAATATACGGAACTACTTTCCATCCATCATTATAGGCTATTCGCCATCAAATGAGCACTTTTGAAAGCCCTGCCTAAGATCTACTTGTATGCACGTTGTGTATTCTTCCGCCTTATGTAAGATTAACATTGCCATGAGCGTCATCACTTTATTCATGCGTCGGTCAAATGAAACTGTTAAATTCTTAGGAAAGTAAATATTTTACAAATCTGCTCACGTTGACAATTCGGGGGGGGGGGGGGGGGGAATAGTTGCCTGACACATTTTATTAGACGCTAAGATACGGAACTACTTTCCCATTCATCGTTACCAACTTAACTGGGCGCATGTCCCTCAAGGCACCCGTTAAAATATATGCAGATAGGAATAGTGACTTTTTTCTAAGGTTGATTTCGAAAGTGCTCACTTTATCGTGAACAGCCTTTACCAATTTTACTTGGCGCACGTCACTCAGTGCGCGCGTTAAAATATATGCAGGTAGGAGCATAGAATTTTGTTCTCATGTTGATTTCATAAGTGCTCACTTTATCGTGAACGGCCTTTACGTGGCAATATCTACTTAGAAAGGTGTTCACATTGGCGATGGGGGAAACAGTAAGCAGGGCCTCGAAAGTGGTCACTTTGCCGTGGACAGCGTGTAGGAGCGACTCACCAGGGCGTGTCGCAGGTGTGCGTGAGGGTCATGTAGCGCACGCCCAGGTCGTAGAGGATCCTGAGGATGGCGAGCGAGTTGCCGATGCTGTGTCCGCCCTCCACGCCGATCAGACTAGCGATCCGCCTCCCGTTGTACGCCTCCATGATCTCTGCAACAAAGACCCGCACACGCCCTCAACGATCTCTGCAACAAAGACCCGCACACGCCCTCAACGATCTCTGCAACAGAGACCCGCACACGCCCTCAACGATCTCTGCAACAAAGACCCGCACACGCCCTCAACGATCTCTGCAACAGAGACCCGCACACGCCCTCAACGATCTCTGCAACAAAGACCCGCACACGCCCTCAACGATCTCTGCAACAGAGACCCGCACACGCCCTCAACGTACGCGATGGCCGTTCGTCTAGAAAAAAGGTCGCTGCTCCTCTCGGCACATATCCTAACGGGTGCACTGAGCAACATGCGCACAGTGAAGTTGGTGACGATGAATGGGAAAGTAGTTCCATATCTTAACGTCGAATAAAAAGTGTTAATTAACCCTTTGCGATAACTTAATATTATTTATTTTCTCTTTCTGCTTTATTTATGCATTGAAGTGTACAAATCAGCATGTTTGTAAAATATTAACTTTTCTTATGATTTCACAGTTTCACTGGACCGACGCATGGATTAAGTGATGAGGCCATTACCAGTGTTAATTTTGCATAAGGTGTAAGAATACACTACGTTGCGTACAAGTAGATCTTGAACAGCGCTTTCAAAAGTGCTCATTTTACCGAGAACAGCCTATATATGTGGTATATCCACTTTCACGTCCAAATTTTTTTGAAACCCTGCTGAAGTTCTGCTTCCACTATATGCCTCCGCCGCGTGCAAAAAAAAAAAAAAGGACACACACCGCATTCGTGCGCACCTGTGTAGTAATATTTTGCAAAATATTTATTCCCTGCTATAGGTTCTTCACGGTAAAATTAGCACTTTTGAAAGCCCTGCTTAAGATCCACTTGTTTGCACGTCGCGTATTCCTCCGCCTTATGTAAAATTATCATTGACATGGGTCTCGTCACTTTATTCATGCGTCGGTCAAGTGAGACCTTGGGATTATTAGAAAATTAAGTATTTTACAAATCTTTTCATTTTTACACTTCGATGCATTAAAAAAACATAAAGTGAAAGGAATAATAAGTTATGACAGATGGTTACCTAACACGTTTTATTCAACGTGAAGATATGGAACTATTTTACATCCATCGTTATCATCTATGCTGGGCGCATTTCACTCAGTGCGACCGTTAAAATATATGCAGGTAGTAACGGTGACATTTTTCTTAAGTTGATTTCAAAAAGTGCTCACTTTATCGTGAGCACCGTTTAGGCATAACCAACACACTAGTTTCGCACTGTTTTCATTAATATTAATTATGAATGAAATATTATAATTTATATTTAAAATTTTTAGTAAATGTTTAAATTAATCAGATATAAAGTAATTTCACGTCAACAGAAGTACAAAACGTTTGTGATACATTACATATTTGGGAAATAACAATACACGTCATATATAGGGTATGATTTTTCACAGGTTAGATTCGAAAAGTGTGTGGAAACCGCAAGGAGACTATGAAAATGTCTGCTCCACGTCGGCAAAGGCCACCCTCGTGATGCAGATGTAGTGGGACCGGAATTAAGGGTATCGGTTATCAAACTATCCATTATTTCATATTCGTACGAAATACAGTACAAAGCGCAGATCATTACTTACAAGCATTATTTACTCGCATGAAAATTTTTTGGTTGTAAATGATTTTTTTTTGTATAATGGCATTCCAAAATCGTAAATTTAGCATTTCTGGACGTAAAAATAGTAAAAACTAGCTCACTTACCAAAACGATATAATTTACATTTAAATAAGAAACCCTAAGTTACGTAATTAATGTAATTTTAAAAATCGTGGGGCATTTTTAAGTTTTCCAGAATTGATTAGAATAACAAAAATTTTGCATATATTTGATTCGTAACTGGCTATGGTTTTCCATCAAATGAATTGTACTAAGCATACATTAAAATGATAAAAGTCATAGACTAGTTACGCTTGTTAAATTTCGTGTATATGTTTTCGTTCATTTTCTTTGTATGTACGCCTTGAAAATACTAAAATTTAGTTTCTACATGCCACGAAATAAAAAAAAAAAAAATTATACTAGGAAAGAGTATTTACAAGTAATGTTTGCAAGTTGAACTTCATTTCGTACTAATATAAAATAATGCATTTTTAAAGTGAATAGCATCCATAAGACGAATTGTCATCGGAGATAACTTAGGACTTGTTATATTATTTTCTCGATAAATCTTAGTTGGATATATCTTTGTAAAATCATAGCTGTGTCCACACATGTAGTTAACAAAGGCTCGTCTTTGATAAGATGCAATTCGGTGCTTCCACATATATTCTCTCTCTCTCTCTCTCTCTCTCTCTCTCTCTCTGGGATCTAAAAAAAGCTAGTGTATATACGTGAATATTTGAACGAAAATGTTCATACCATCAGTTGCTACATATATTTAAAACATTTAAATCTATGTGACAATAATAAGCGTATGTCCCACATAAATCTACATATATCAGCACCCATAGTTTTTATTTAATTTCAAAGTGTTTAAAATCGTTAGTTTGTTTACTACTTAAATATATACAATCCAACCTAAAAAAAAAAAAGCGAGGATTGAGCCAAATAAGTGAGAACCGTTATAATTTTCCGACTGATAATCAGTGCCAGAACTAATTAATGTGGTGGCTGAATTTGACTGATTTATTTGTGATTCCCACTGAAAGTCAAGAATGCCACTGTTACATGTCACTTGTTCCCAGTTAATTTGCTTGATTCGCCGGTCAGCAGTAACTTATCAATTGACTTTCAGTGAATATTATTTCACTGATTAATATCACTGATTCGGATTTAGAGTGCCCGAACATATTCAAAACTTCCAATTGTGTGATAACAAATGTTCAGTCCAGACGGAAGATGGTAGAATAAGAATGTGCTGACAGTTTTATTTTTTTTTAATTTGGAGTTCCTGAGATCGTTCATTTGTTTACTGTTCAAACACGCCCAAACGAAATAATAACGTACACTCCAATACAATATTTTGCGATTAACAAAATATGCAATCCACACGGAGGTTGGTAGGAACAAAAATAAACACAGGGATTAAATCTTTTCTTTCATGCGACTGGTTTACACTGCATTAATTTCACGTTATGTTGAAGAGGAGGTTAACTTTCCTCATGAAAGTGTTAACTTTGCGTCTTTCTTTTTTCAACGTGAGTAAACTGCCGCGCGATCTATACACTAAGTCCGAAACAGTGATATCAATCAGTGAAATAACATTCACTGAAAGTCAGTTGATAAGCTACTGCTGACCGGTGAATCAGGCAAATTTAATGGGAGCAAGTGATTTATAGCAGTGAAATCATTGACGTGAAATGGGAAATCACAAATAAACTAGTGAAATCCAACCACTATATTAATTAGTTGTCTGGTACTGATTATCAGTTGCTCAATTCTCACTGTTTCAAGTTTTGAGTGCACGTGAACATATAAAGCTACTATCTCCGAGTTGAGTTGAACGCGAATGAGCCGTTAGATTTCTGCGGCTTAACAAGAGACCCACTGGTACCAGATTCAGTGGATGTGATTTTTTAATAATAAATCCTAATGCGGTTTATTTAAAAGCATTTTGCTTGAACGCCAAGAATCATTTACTGTTGCAAACTTGCGTTTGGATCTTGGCTGATCTGTTGGAGCATTAGTTGGAACGGAATTGATTGATTTGGCCCTGATTAGTCAGCCACACATTACAGAATATAGTGAAGTCAAAAATGTAAGCAATTTTGATCTTGGAGTGGTTGGTGGAGAGATACCGAAGTATCACCTTGCCACGAGGGGCCGTCACTGAAAAGTTGCGTGGGACTACGGTGTTCAGCAATGAACTGAGTATCTTATCCATACTCAGCCCACTGCCAGTCAAACATAAAACAGTTATTTGTATAAGAATTTTAATGGCCTGTATCTACTGCTGAAAATAAGACAAAGAACCAAACAAAGAAACAAAAAACTTTAATTTACGACAGAAAGCTGAGAACTAAAAAAGAACTTAGCAGTCAACGTAACACGAATTTTGTGCTGAGATTTGTTTTGGTTTATATTGATTTATTTGTTTTGTTCTTCGGCTGACTTTTGGCAATGGGTACAATCCATTTACATGACTTATAGAAATTTCACGATACGACTGGCATTACACTTCAAAATTAGACATGGTCGCCAAGCAAATTACGCTGGCTGAACGCAAGGTTCGCTTAAATGCCAACAAGATTCGGTCACTTCTATAATATGATGGCTTTTGTAGTGGCCCACCCCCTTAGCTTAATTAATTACACATCTTCTTACGGTACGAGGGAATCTGGGTTAGGCATCTACTGACGTGTGTTTATCGTTTTTCTGTGGCTCCACGCTCTCTACATTTATAGGCACTACGTCGGTCCAAAGTCATATGACCTTAAGGATATAAACGTAAAAAAAAAAGTGACACGCGATGTTCCTTGCCCAGCCCACGGCCTGAATGTAATTTTTGGGCTCAGTGGTTCGGAGCCCACTGTAACCAGGCAAAATTGATATTTATCATAACCGCTTGACGTACAAACGAAATCAGATTTGTTGTTGTTCAGTTTATATTTTTCAGTTAATTTCTCGAATCTGCAGAATAAAAAATTATTAAGATAGTATTCTACGTTAGTGGATTGTTAGAGGTGTTTTAATTATTTAGTTCTTAGTGTGGAATGAATAAAATGTTCTTCTCTTCATACGTTTTGTAATGAATATAGTTTCCTTCTGCTGGAACCGACTCCTGAAGAATAAATAATATATCAAAGTGGAAGTATGTTAAGATTAATATAAACATAATAATAATATTCCAAACAGAATCAGGAACTCGAGACATATGTTTGTTTCTCACTCATCAAACAATCATTCTGATCAGCTTAACACGATTTTTTTTTCCCTCTCTGTGAAGTGCAAATTTTCAACGTCACCAGATTTCTTCACCCGAAGGTCGTTTGGAGCAAGCCGTGACGGTGATTGATTTACGGTAACTTGAGTTTATTTATCGGCCCAGTTACTATTTCAAAAATATTTTGTTACGCCTTCTCACAAATGATATTTACCCCAAAATTTCGTAAAATTTACACCTTTACTGCTGAAATATTTGATTACTTGTAGATAACTGCTAGAAGAAATAATTACTGTTTTTTTTACGGGTAAGTACAGAAATCAAACAATAACGGTTTCAAAAATGTACTAAGCTACCGTTAATGCAGTACATGTCAACAAAACGTAATATTGAATCTGTACTGCTAACACCACTTACGAGAACTCGCTGTATACGCATCTCCTGCACAGAAAATATATATTTCGGCAGTATAACTTCATTAGCATTCCAATTTTCCCCGTAACTATAGAACTGTTATAAATAACAAATATTACGCTCGTACAAAGCTTTGACTGCTGCTATTGGCTGTTCACGATAAAGTGAGCACTTTTGAAATCAACCTTAGAAACAGTCACTGCTCCTACCTGTTTATGTATTCTAACGGGTGCACTGAGTGACATTCGCGAGGTAAAGTTTGTAACGATGGAGGGGAAAAGTAGTTCCATATCAGTAGATGGTAAATGGGGATTCTAGCGCAGCACATTTTTTCCGTCAATTTATTCCAAAAGTGCAAAAAAAAAGTTACATAACCATTTCCAATTAATTTTAATAAGGGTGCAAGAAAAAAATTAAAGAACTCAAAATATGGGATTCAATGAAAAAACGATCAAAATCAAGCAAATTTTTAACTAAAATAAGACAAATTTCTCGTTTTTCGAGCGACTTTTTCACGTTTCTAAAGTGACAATTTTCGGTTCGAAAAAACAAGCAATTTTCATCGAAAATCAAGAAATGTTACCTCATAATCAAGCAATTTTATAAGTTTTTCAAAAAAGCGTTTTGCCAGCATTGAAAATCAAGCAATTTTACCTCAAAAATCAAGTAATTTGTCAGTTCTTCTAGAAACGCTAATTTGGTAAGCGAGCAATCTAAATCAAGTGAATTTAAGAAAACAACAAGCAAAATAAAATAAAAACAAGTAACAATATTGAAAAGTCAATTGAGAGTTTAAATTCGAAGCTCATCTAATATTTTAAAAACTTCTTCTATATTCTCAAAGTCGCCTCCTATTTCATGAAGTAGATATTTGTCGTTAATGTTTTCGAAGAGTGTTAGTAGTAAACTTTGTAGACTTCGATAAAATTGAACTAATTCTCTGAGTTCTTCAGAAGCATTGCCTAATTTATAGGAAAGCGTAGTTAATTGACAACCATCTTTAAAAAGCTTTGTCATACTGCAAGGTAACGCAGGCATTTTTATTTATAAAAGAAAAAATTATTAAGAGAGAGAAAAAGGCTCATTCATGTTTAACAAAAAGATTTTTAATTCGATCAAACAACTTAACATCACATCTAAAAAATTGTAATAAAATATCGAAACAGTTTCTTGTTTCTGAAAAATCGTCTACATCCTCCATTTAATAATATAACATTTATAAATCTTCAGTAATTCTTTCTTTCAAATAATGGTAAGTAAGATTCCTTCTACTAATTAAAACAACATTACAAATGGTACCTGCTTTGACATCTTTATTAAAATCAACACTAATTTTTATGTTTGTTTTTTCTTTAACTACGGTTGTTTTTCTGTATGAACAATCAATAACATAAAAGGTCTTCGCTCCCATAATGAATAGTAATTAATATCACCATCAAAGTTTACAGTTGGTTTATAATAAAGTTAATTATTTCTATTATTTTGTATTCATAAAAACTACCCTTTATTTCTTCTCCTTTGTCATCTTTCAGCTTGTAAGTTGGCTCATCATTATTTAAAACCTTAAAAAATGGTAAATATTTCTATTATCCAATTAGCTCTAAGACCCTTTTCAAAGATTCGTTAACTCTAACATGCATGAACAATATCGCCAACTTTGTATTTCGGTTTAGTAATCACATTTGCAAAATCTTGTTGTTTTAAATTTTTTTCATTTTTATTATTGGTTTCAATTGGTTTCACGCCAATGATACTGTGATTTGTGTTGTTGCATTCTCTAATTAAATCATCTAATATATTTACCCGTTTGTAATTGCCATTGAAAGAAAATTTCTTTCCCATTTTGTTCTTCATTGTACGATTGTATCGTTCCACACAACTGGCTTTTAGTTCACTGAATGTAGGATAATGATTGATGTAATATTTTTGCATAAGTTCTTTGAATATTTTATTATAAAATTCTAAGCAGGCATCGCTTTGAATATCACGCAGTTTTCTTTTAACTAATAGAGATTCTAAAGCATTTGCCACATTATTGGCTCTTTTATCTTTGATTGGTATAGTAAATGCATATTTCGAAGGAAAAACATTGTTAATTGCCATAATATACTTGTAACCATTGTTTATATGTGATATGCTTTTTAAATTACCAGTATCCATATCAAAAAGATCGTTCAATATCATACAAAATTACTTTTCTTCTGGGGAAATTATTCATGCAGGTTTATATAATTAATTAATTATGCCTTCTCTTGCATTGGGCAAAAAATTAAAAAAAAATTGATATATTAGAATTACGTATTTAACATTTATTATTCTAAACTAATCGTCCATTTTTAGCATTTTCAGTTTTTACATTATTATTTTTAGTGACCATCTTAAACTTCAAGCACCAAGTATTCTCCATTTAATAGTAAAATATATATATTCTCGTATACAATTCACAAGAGAGAGAGAGAAAGAGAGAGAGAGAGAGAGAGAGAGAGAGAGAGAGAGAGAGAGAGAGTTGAAATATATAGTCTTTTATTCGATTTCGATACTTTCTGTTGTCCATTTCTATACTCATATCTATTGTGATAAAACCATAGTCTTGGTTTCAACAGCATGCAGAAATCTCTTTAAATTTCTCATATGACATGTCCCCACCGACGAAATCATTAAAGATGTGTCCCAAGTTTGTGTCATCTTGTCTAAATATACATAGAAAATTCACATTGTCTCTCACAAGTTGCTTTGGTATTTCCGAATATGTTTGTGCTAAATAAAATAACTCAATGTTTTATGCCCTCCCATAGTAAAGTACTCACAAACTATGTCTTGATTGTCTAAAATAACATCATAAAATACAATTAGCGATTCGTCTTCACATGGATCTATATTTACCAATTCCTCAGTATTATTAAAAAGTATGCCATTTTTTCATTGACTTTTAATTTTTTAAATTCCTCATCAAAATAAATTTATATCAGAACATATTTGGATTCATTCAAACGTGTTGAACAAACATACAGTTTATTAAAATTTAACCAACCTGTCTTATAAATATAATTGGTCATTAAATTGATTTTCCCACACTTGCTTGGGCCTATGATTATACCTCTAATGTTGTCAGGCAATAATTCGCCATTCATTTTGTTTTTAGAGTTTTATTCATAAATCAAAACACCGACACCCCAATTAACTTTGAGCAGCATAGGCTGCTTTGGCTACCCCTTTTTCATTTAATAACAATAATTTTTTGTATTAAATGGATAATAAAGTATTCAAGTTAACAAATAATACTTTCGTACTGAAGAAGAAACTTCATTATCACATTATTCATCAAGATAAGTCGCTTACATTAGTTAGTTTTCGTACAAAATTTTTGACTCCAAATATAGACAATAATACTATAATGACCATTGAAAAAAATGAGTGCTGTCATTTATAAAAACAAAGCTGTAAGTATCCCTAGGGGCCAATATGATATTGAATATTTAAAAAAAGCTACAAATTCAATAGATCCATTTTCAGCAAACAACATTGAGTTAACATCAGATAATGTGAAAAACAGAATATCTATTAAATCTATGTTTGATATTAATCTTGATGATTGATAATCTGATATTCTTGGTTTCGATAGAAATATTGCTATTGAAAAGTACAAAGTTGTCATGGGCACTAAATTGCCTAATTTTAATCCATATAAAACAATCAATATACACTGTTACGTAGAATTTGGTATGTTCATAAAATATGACGAATCGAATCATTTAGAAACTGATATAATTGCTAGTTTTTCACCAAAAACTAGGCTTGGCTTTAAAGAATACATTAGCTATGAACCTCCATATCCGATTTTTTATAGAATAAACAATGGATGTTTTAATTATAATATCTTATAAATTAGAGATGAAAATGTTAAACTGACTGATTTTGATGGTGCAGATATAAATTTTCTTTTGGAAATTAAAGATGTTTAAGATTCTATGTTTCCATTTCCATGTGGTAATGTATCTATTTTATTTTCTAGTATAATAATTTAGTTGTCACAGGGGCTCAATGCTAGTTTATTAGCTTCCACTGTGTATATTTCATGCTTTTCGCTTGTCATTAAATTCATCGTTCTAAGAGTGCATTTTTTCGTCAAACAAACATTTCTTATAGTCGTCAAATGAAATTCTCTTCTTAACAACACATTTATTTACCCCTTTCGATTTTTTGTATTCTTTATCCTCAACTCTGTATGCATACTTTTTTGCTCATAAATCAACAAACTATTTCATTATTTTGCCATTATATTCATGTTTCGTTTTCTCTAAAACTTTCTTATTTATTTGAGGCATGTTATATATATAATCATTTGTATCAAAATTATCTAACATTGACTTTCATAAAAATCTTCTGTTTTTATGTTATAAAAGTACGAGTTGGTATCTTGATAGCATAGTTCAATTTTGTCATCAAATTTTGGTTTCAATACTTCATAATGTAAAACATACATTAATTCTTTCGATATTTCTAAAATTGACATGCCAACATAAACATGCTTGTTAAATTTTTCATTTGTCTTCTTCATACGAATAGCTGTTAGCTTCTCGTTAAATATAATACTTTACTTAAAATTTGGTCTTGATATACATTTTTCACATTTTTCTGCATCTGATATTAATTGTAAGTTTACTCTGTTTCTTAAATTTTTCATTGTTTTACCAGACACAGAATTATTCATCAGTTTGTAAAAATCTTTTTCGAAGTCACTTTTACTTTTTCAACCAATCAGACTAATCAAATGCTAATACTCTATGCATTTTAGTAAGTTTTAATCCATTCTTTAAGCCCTGTTTTAAATTATGACAGTGTATTACATATTTTTGTTCGTTGTGTAAAGTTGTTAATAATTTAGATCGTATTGTTTTGGGAACTACTTTACTTTCTGGGAAAAATGGATAATCTTTATGTAAATTATGTAGTTCTTGTGGATATTCTAAATCAACTTCTAAAATATAACCATACTCAGAATCATCCTCCATATCTAATATTTTTTACTCCATTAATCTCAATCATTTAATGTATAGTAAACCCAGTCAAAACCACTATATGGTAAATATTGAGACATTGCCCACCCATAAAGATTATTTGAATCGAAATATGCCAAATAGTTAGACTCTTGATTTGGATTAAAATCTTCTATATATTTATTATTGGCTTTAACATATCGCTTACAACGTTGTGATATACCACCTCCAATACCCTTTCCTACCATTAAAATTATATCATAAATGTGTAATAAATTTAATGGTTGTTTAGTCATTTTTAACATTACATCCCAAGATAATCCTGGTGCTGTAAAATACCACAAGGGATCTAAATCATATGCATTTATACACGTATTCCTAAAATTTTCAAATATATCTGCTAATAGTAACATATCACTTTTCAAATATAAGTCGTGGTATTCACCAATGTTTTTTTACATTGAATTCAGTCCATACAAGTTTTGCATGATCATATTCATCGTCAGTTATATCAGATTCACTTAATTTAATATAAAATTCGCTCTGGGGGAAATTCTGTTTCTTCAAATTTCTTCCAACTGTCAATATAATCGTATCGATAAACCCCTTCTCTAGTTACTAAATCCACTTGATCTTTTGGAAAATGTTTTTGGGTATGTTTCATTTGATCTTTACTTAAATTATGTGATAGTTTATCTAAACTGCTAGTCATAAATTTAAATGTGTCTATAAATCCATGTTTAAATTTTCGTTTTTTTTTTTACCAAAGGAGATAAACTTTTCTTCGTTATTCGCAAGTAAATCTATATTTTTATCATCATATCCTAACTCTTTAATAAATAAATGAGCATCATTCCCAGCTAAATTATGGAAATAAATTGGCACGAAGTTTGGCAATTTTAGTAGTAGATTAAAATTATTACATGCGGGATCAATGAACTTTCCAGTTATATGATCGTGGTGGCGTATTTTTTTATTTTCCTCCACACACACACACAATATATATATATATATATATTCGCATACGGTACATTATTTATTCTTTCATTAGTAAGATTATATCTTTCTTTAAGTATCTCCTTATAATGACCATTATCAATATTATCTTCGGTTAAAATAGGATATTTTTGATAAGGTTAAATTTACTTAATTCTCTCTTTTTTTTTTTTGTTTACTTGATATTTTCTTTGGAATTGATTCAAAATCTGCATATATTGTGAAAGGAACTTTCGTTGTATGTTTAATGTTTTTAAATTGTATTTTTTTTCAACTTTAAATGGTAAAGTGATTCTTACTTATTCGTTATTAGAACAATCTTCTTTATGTTTATTTAATCTCTCTTGAGATGTAAAGAATTGAAGACACATATCGCATATATAACTTTTACCTTTGTGATTATCTTTTTGCATTGAAAGCAACTTCGATAATTCTTTAATCCAACAGTAATGTGAATTTGTATCATCTTTGAAACAAAGTAAATTTAATAGTTTTTTCTTTTTAATTGTTGTAAGCTTTAATGGATATACATTGAACTTGTCCTCAAAAGAGTATACATTTATAGAAGTGTCAATATTTTATTTTCTATTTTTGATATATTGTCAATTTTAATTGGATATTCATATTTATCTAATGCTTTGTCAATATTAGGGCCAACGCTATTATATTTAGTTACTCTTTGAGGATCTTTTTCTACTGGAAATAGTGGCGATCTTGTTGGCCAAAGGAAGCATTGTTGATCATTATTTTTTATATTTATACATGCTTTTTTGTTATTAATTTATTCTGTTAATTCTATATATGATGCTCCATTTAATGGATTATACTTATTTATAGCTAACTGGTTTCCAATTACTCTATCTTAAGACCATCCTGAACCTCTTCTTTGAAATTCGGATAGTTGTGTAAGTAATTCCTGTTTCATGATTTTAAAAATTTATATAAATTCCCCTTCGTTTAATACTCTATGATTCAATGACTGAGATATAAATCGTTCTACTTGATTATTTTCTTGTTTGCGACAATTTATATATATATATATATATATATATATATATATATTAGTTTTTAGCCCCCTAAATGTTCTAAGATTATTGTGCATTATCTCAAATACTCTATTTTTACTGAAGTTAAAAATTGATTCGGCTCTACTAAACTAAAGGAATTTTCAATGTATCTGTCGATATCCTACCTTTAAAAGCTTTATTAACTATGTAATTTTTATTGGTTCATCTGTTTCTTTTGTTAAGAAATAAATTATTACAGAACGGAAATATTTATTTTAATTATTCTCTATCTTTGGGGTATAATTCATTGATATTTGCATCAGATAAAAGTAAATTTGTAAAATTATTCTTTGTTATCCATTCTGTTACCCGCTTACTATTATTTACAGGCTGTACAAATAAGTTATTATAGAATGGAACTATTATTTTTAATTTCTTTCTATTTTTCTTATATAATTCGTTGATATTGGCATAAGAGAATGGCAAATTTGCGAAGTGTCTTCTTCTTTGCTTATCAATTCTTATTCTTTGATCGTCTATAATAATAGGTAAAATAAACGGCACAATAGTTATAATTAAATTATCTTTCCTTATCCTGTTTATATATTTTATTCCAAGTTCTTTAGCTAAAAGTCTTAGCTGCCACACTCTCTCTCTCCCTATTCAATACAGCTCTTAAATTTGCAGCCTCCATTTTTATAGTTATATTTATGTCGAAAAATAATTTAATTGTTTTATATTTTTTTACGAATTATTTGGTACCTTGAGTTTTTTTTATCAACAAACACAAAGTTTGAGTTAATATCGTTAATATCGAAAGCAATATTGATTAATTATATAACTTCTTACTGTGATAATATTTCTTCATATATTTCTTCGCATGTTCATTATATAAAGTTTTACGTTTTGTTATATTTTTGTCCTTAGTATTTTTATGCTGATAAAATAGTTCTAATGACTTAGTTTCATTATACACTTTCTTTATGCTTTTCGAGAGATACATTATTAATATATTTTCCACATTTACATACACCTTAACTTTATTCAATTTATAATGATTTATACCTTTTTTAATGCAACATTTTTCTACATGTGTTATAAAGCTTATCTTTTGTGTTTTGATTAAAGTAAAACATTCTTTATTTAATAATTCATTACACTTTTGCAAATTTTAGTATTTTTCATTTCGTTAGATGGCGTCATTTATATTTTTAATTTATAAGAAAAAAATTATAAACTTCTTAATTACACATTACGGCACTAGATGGTTTAAATGAAACCCCACACGACCAACAATTATCCTACAAAAACATGAAAAGTGTGTAATGAGACTAAATCATTAAAACTATTAAGAAATTTTATTTTATTAAAAATATTAAACAAGCCATTTAGTTTTTTCTTTTCTTTAGATATATATTTTTCTATATAAATAACACAAAAATGTAATCACTGCTCAGAAAGCTAAACAATTCGTTTGAATTCACAAAACTACAGGATCTAAATATTGATAAATGGTACGAAACCACAGATTTCAAATTCAAGAATCTAGGTTTCGTAAAAATTCAAGAATCTAGGTTTCGTAAAAAAAAATTACTTGCATTCTTGATGGTAAGTATAAAATCACTTTACCAGAGCGATATGAAAATATATTAGATACAAATGACTTAAAATTAATAAACTAGAAAAAAGTTAGTATAAAGTATAAAGGTTTAAAAGAAATGAAAAAATGGAAAATCTGTACATGATATTGAATTCCGTTAAAATATTTAAATGCTCTTAATTTGTATCTTACAATTTTTGAATTTTAACTTATTTTGCTTGTTCTTCTCTTAAATTCACTTGATTTAGATTGCTCGCTTGCAAAACTAGCGTTTCTAGAAAAACTGATGAAATTTATTGATTTTGAGGTAAAAATTGCTTGATTTTTGTTGAAAATTGCTTGATTTTTTCGAACTGAAAATTTTCACTTCTAGAAACATGAAAAAAATCGCTCGAAAAACGAGAAACTTGCCTTATTTTAGCTCAGATTTGCTTGATTTTGATCGTTTTTTAAAATTAAATCGCAGATTTTAAGTTCTTTAATTTTTTCTTGCACCCTTGTTAGAATAAATGGGAAATAGTGGTTACTTTTTTTTTTTTGCAACTTTGGAGTAAATTGTCGGGAAAAATGTGCTGCGCTAGAATCCCCATTTATCATTTACTCATATATTAACGTCTAATAAAAAGTATTAGGTAACAATTTGTGGTAACTTAAATTATTTCTATAGCTTTCTGTTTTTTTTTTATGCGTCGAAGTGTAAAATCTAGTAGATTTTTTAAATACTTACTTTTCTAGTAATTTTTTAGTTTCACTTGACCAACGCGTTAAGAAAGCGACGAGGCACGTGGCAATGATAATTTTACACAAGGCGGAAGAACACACAACGTGCATACAAATAGATCTTAAGCAGGACTTCCAAAAGTGCTCACTTTACCGTGATCAGCCTATGCCTTGAAAACTCACCACGGAAGTATTATGTTGTCACATTTCTGCTGATATTCCCTCCCTCCCCCCCCCCCCCCAGTACGCATAAAAACTTAGCAATTATACGCACCGCCGCAGTAGAATTCGCGCACGCACGTTGTATTTATGACCAGCGGGTCCGCGCCGTTTAATGCTCACACAAACCGCTAGTAAATCTGCGAGGCGGGACCGGCAACCGCTCGAATTTCACTCGCTGATAAACTCGCCGAACACGAAGTGGAAGCAAATGGCCCTAAACAGCTGGAATCGATACAGTTGTCGCCGTCCGCTCCTTGCGGGCGACTAACCACCTACGTCTCGTTGGGAAATGTTCACGCGCGTTTACCGCCTTGGCCGGTTCACGTGTAGCGGAGACGTGATGCGCCGGATTGGGCGATGAGCTGCAACTCCACTTCGGGTTGCAAGGCAAGGTTTTTTTTTTTTTTTTTTTTTTTTCGGGATGAGGGAAATTATTTGCAAAATTTCATTTGAAAATGGTAAAAAAAAAATTTCTTCTCTTTCAATTAGAATACAACGTAAGGAAATAGTAATTAAATGATGTTAAAGGCTTTTCAGGATAAAGTGAGAACTTATAAAATCAACCTAAGAAAAATAGTCACTGCCCCTACCTACATATATTTTAACGGGCGCAATGAGTGAAATGTTTCCAGTAAAGTTGGTAACGATGGAGGGGAAAGTAGTACCATATATTAACGTTGAACAAAAAATTGTTGGGCAACGGTTTGTGATAACTTAAATTATTTCTCTAGCTTTCTGTATTTTTTAATGCACCGAAATGAAAAAAAATGATCAGATTTGTACAATATTTATTTCGCGATTTCCCTTGACCGAAGCATGAATAAAGTGATGAGGCCTATGGCAATGTTAATTTTACATAAGGCGGAAGAACACACAACGTGTATACAAGTAGATCTTAAGCAGGGCTTTCAAAAGTGCTCATTTTACCGTGAACAGCCTATGCTTAAGTTTATTATTTTACATTACCCTTAATAAACTTTGAAAATCCGTCTCACCGCATTTCTTTTGTGTTTGGAACAGCTTCCAAAATTCACCGAGAGCCGCTATCACACTGCCAAAATTTTCCGCCAAACTGCGTCGAACAAAGTAAAATAAATTTGGAAGGTTGTAAGCTTCCTAGAACTTCACGAATGCCATCATATTCTGCTTTGAAAAGTTTGATACCTCCAGTTTCCTTCAAATATTTTGTATATAGTAGAAGAACTAAAATTGTTTTTAAGTTGGACGAGTTCAGCCGAACAGAAACGTGAACATCAAAAAGGGCCATTTCCAAACCACCCACAAAACTTTGTCATTGCCACCAGTAATTAAAAATTAAATGAGGTTTTGTGGAGATAATTTTATATTATATATATATAGTTATATAGTTATATATTATATATATTTATATTATATACATTGTTGGAAGAGAACACTGAAAATTAATAGAGGAAAAATCAGAGGCACGCAGTTTTTCATAATTACATTTCTCAGTCAGTACTTATGATAACTAAAATTAAAATTTATTACAGAACTGAAAATTAATCACAAAATACTACATATTTTTATTGTAATGGCTGCATGGCAAAACAACAGCAATGACCCACTTCAAAAATTATTCATAAATACAAATCAGTGTATGTTCGTGAAATAAATTTAACAGAGTAACAGATGTTAAAACTTGTTCAATACTGTTTGACCTAATTGGTTTTATGGGAAAACTTGAGGGCAGTATTTTAATCTACAACTTAGTCAAACATATTTGAAAGAGAAATGTTGACAGCGAGGCAGGAGTTTTAACAAGCGTGGGAATAAATTGAAATGAGTGGATTCTTATGAATTGTGGCTGACAAGATGTTACCTGCTGGTTAGTGGAGCTTTTTAAAACCCAAATTTTCTGCCAATATCCACACAAGCGCTGCAAATTTTTTTCATATTTACCAAAATTACTTCGTGTATCGATAAAAATTTTGCAATTCTATGCAAGAATATTTTAGTTACAGTTACAAAAAAAATTGTGATCTGAAATAAGGTGGCTGAACATATTTTACCGTAGCTTGGTATTTGAATTTTAATTTGTCAGTCTGAAATAGTCACGTGCTTCGAAAAACTTTTATACGTAACACATTGTCATGTGACTTTAGCTCATAAGTACATCTGTCGTGCAGTCTCAAGGGGCAAACGGTCGACCATTTAACGTCACGCAAATGTCACGTCTTACAAAACATAACTTATATACGCACATCCGTGTTAGGGCCACATGACTTATCGTAGCCTCTGAGACGACCGAGGCAGGTAGGGGACACGTTCTATACGGAAAGTGTCCCACTTCTGGGAATGCTCTATCTTTTGTACCGCCTCTGAAATTATAGATTCAGTTTTACACGTGTAGTTTACGTTTCTCGTAGTTCTGTCTTCGCCGATGTTCTCTATGCGCGTGCATTTTCTTGTGTTTGTTGCAGTTCCACAGCGGCAAGGGAGAAGCGAAGAGCCCCAATTTACCATCACGTACGGGTGTTCCTCGCATACATATGGTTTGTTTATCCGGCCAGCGTATCTCTATTGGCATTTGCACCAGGTCACGCATTTTTATTGCCCGATTGAATGTACTGCATAGTTCGGGCGAATATTTTAACCAGTGGTTATTTTTTTGCTACGAATTCAAACTATGCGTCAGTCAAAGAGTGCATTATTTTCACGCTTTCGCCTGTCTAATGTTTTTCTCAGGATTCCTGGGATCTTTTGAGTATCCCAGATCTCAGTCGATATTGATTTGTAAACTGCGCACGACTCAATTCGAACTGTTTAAAGAGCTATAAACGAGACGTGGGTTACATGTACATAAAATATTTTTGATAGAATACTTAAGATATAATAATGAGTCACCAAAAATTGCTTTTATTGTTATATTATTACTGAAATTAGTAAAAACTGTGAGCTCTGAAAAAATGAGCTTCCGTAGTTTACTTTCATTCTTCACGATTCCCATATCTCCTTTATACCTATCCTTTCTCCCACGATATATTTCATATTCTTTGCTTCAAGTAATTTTATATCAGCCCCTCTTCTTTTCCCCCGGTAGAAACCATTAGATTATATTCTTCAGGAAGCCTACCGTATATCATTCTTTTCATATGCTTCGGCCATTTCATCTATTTGGTTTCCATAACATCTTCGATAGGATTTGGGAAATGCATTTTTGGCTTAGTAAAATCTTCCTGGTTTCGTTCGTTCTACAGATTACCGTGGACCAGCAAATGAAATGCAGTAATATTCCGATGTTGGTAAAAATGGAATTCTCTAAATCAGACTCAGTTTTTTAATACGAAAGTCGAGTCGGTAGTTTTCACACTGTAAACAACTGATATTCTAGCGATGAAGAGCTGTGGCAAAAAGTCATGTTGAGCTTCAGCGGTAGGCGATTGTGATGTGTTCTCTGGTAATCAGTAAAAAAAAAAAAAAGTCAATTTAAAGTTTGAAAATGACTATGACGAATGATTAAAAAATTAATCTCGTAAGCAAGAAATAGCGACCTTTTTTTTATTAAATATGCCCAAAATATTTTTGTTTGACACCATGCTGTTTTCGTCGGAAGTAAGCACCCACATAGTTAATTTTTTTTACTTACATGATAAACTTGGAAAATAGTTGGCGAAAACTTCCATGAAGTACTACAGGAAATCTATTTAAAAAAATCATTTAGGTTTCGTAAATTATTGTAATGTTATTACGAATATTTAACGTCAATTTTTTTTTTTTCCGCCAGAATAGTGTACATTAAACATAACTCAGTGTTCTGTCTCATGAGCAGCTACGAAGATTCTCACGATAACTGGGAAACGACCCGGCAAAGGTGCAGCTAAAGAGACAAACGATTCTCGGAATGTGGGAAACTCTCGGAAATTGCGGTTATTGAAGTGTCGGCTATTTGCTGAATTTTTGTATCGACAAAAATATTTTGTCATTACATAAATCAATGCTGCTCTTTTACACAGGTTGTCCGCAATTAACTGCACCGTTTTGAAATAAACATTCGAAAATTAAACATTCGCTGTTTCTAACTGCACATATTTTATGTTAAATTATGGCTGTAAAGTTGTCATGGAATAAACAAAGGTAATTCCATATTTTTACCTTCTAATTTAGCCCTTGAATTAGTTTTATTTCCATTTTATACACACTGGAGTGAAAATTGGCCCATTATTATTAGTGGAATAGTAAATATCCTATCATTACGCATTATAATTCAGTACCACTATCAAGATAAGCGGCACGCGAATAAATGTTAGTTCCACGTGCGTGATTGGACCGCTGCTCATCCGACACGCCCTGTGGGTCACAGGACCAATAGTAAACGTTCAGCACTCTGTTAGCTTCATTCCGTGTGGCCGGATGTAACAGGAGAACGAGTTCTGTCCGTACCGGCAGCCAATGGATAAGTGATATCTTCTGCTCCAGCATGTACAGGACTGTGGAGACTAACGTGTCGCCGTATTATAACGCAAGATTAGAGGGGGGCCTCCTGCCACGAACCCTTGGATACTTAAATATGGTGTAAGAATACACACTGGCATGAAATAATAAACACCGAGTCTAGCTCGAGCAAATTTAATTTGAAAATTTCTTTGATGTTCAGAGCAAAACTCGCACGGATGTGCAGTATTTGTTCAGCTAGTGTTTAACACGACCTCACAAGAACTCCACCAACGCAGTAACAATGGCATTGCTAACGTTAGCATTTCTTTGTAACCACTCAAACGGACATGATTGAGTGCAAATCATTTTACAAGATGAAGGACGTTTGATTGGGCCAATATCAGCTTGGCTCTCCATTGGTTGATGACCGGCCAATAATGAACGCTGTAGTGACCGGCGTGGTATGTACCAACAGCACGATGGTGAGTTCTAACACAAGGCAGTACGAGAACAGGTGTTCTTGCAGTAGTGGATATAGGCGACTCACTCATAGTTTGTCTTAAGTGCTAGCAAATGTGTGCATGCCTCAGTGTGTAAAGAAACTAGGTACGCGCGGTTCACAAAAAGTATTCAATTAACAGTGATAACCCCATTAGCGACCACACACTGCATATTTATAAAAATGAGCTCTCGTGAACCGACAGTAGTATGTAGTTATGTATACATATATAAATATACGCCAGTTAAATGTACAAACAGCTGACTGTACGCGCTTATTTCCCGCATGTGTGCTTTCTACGCGTACCTTTTAACAGTGATAACCCCATTAGCGACCACACACTGCATATTTATAAAAATGAGCTCTCGTGAACCGACAGTAGCATGTAGTTATGTATACATATATAAATATACGCCAGTTAAATGTACAAACAGCTGACTGTACGCGCTTATTTCCCGCATGTGTGCTTTCTACGCGTACCTTTTAACAGTGATAACCCCATTAGCGACCACACACTGCATATTTATAAAAATGAGCTCTCGTGAACCGACAGTAGCATGTAGTTATGTATACATATATAAATATACGCCAGTTAAATGTACAAACAGCTGACTGTACGCGCTTATTTCCCGCATGTGTGCTTTCTACGCGTGCCTTTTAACGTTTACTTCCTCGGGCACTGCGTTCGGCAGCTCCGCGAGTCGACTCCACTTCGTCCGGCTTTCGTTAATTTATTATTATTTTTTGCCTGGCGTACGGTAATGTGACGGAGCGTGGCGAGTTTTTGCCAGCGCGTGTTGAAGGATGTGCTGGTAGAGAAAATAATCGGCGGCCAGTGTAACTACCCGCCTTGCCTTGACTGTCGTGTTGCGTCTAGAAGACGCAGTGCCGAGTGCAAAAGGTCCTGTCAACTCGACTAGTGCCTGGTTGCGCCAACGTCTTCCCCGATCCGAGATCGAATGATCCTAGTTCCGAACCAGTATCCAGTTCGATCTTGGTTCCAATGTAAAAGTGTTGCACCAACGAAATTTCATGATTCAGGATTTCTTATTCATCGATATTGGTTCCGAAGTGAGAGATCGAGATTAAGTATGAGACAAAGTTTGCTATTGATTCGTAATATATGACGTTACTATAGATAGAAATATATGTGCGATGTTTTATCTGTTTTAAGTGAATTATTGTTGTACGAATTTTATTGAATAATATCCAAGTACGTATAACGTGGTTTTAATTCCCCAAGAAAACAATCTAACGCTAGTTCTCTCTGTTGGCGTATTTTCAAACTACATTTGTCGACGATGGCTGCTGATCTCGGAACCAGATTTCGAACCGCCAATTTCGGCGATTCGAAATGAACTTCATTTCGCTCTCCAGCCCAGCTCTGAAAACTCGAATGGCGCAACAGTTTTCTGTGTCGATCTTAGATCCGATCTCGGATCGAGTTTCGAACCACGATGGTGCAACCGGTCATAAGGAAAACGAAACTTTACCGAAGCTACCCGAAGTCCAGGTAGATGTGAAGTGTGAAACAACTCCTCGCTACTTCGCCTTCGCTTGTTGTACGACCACCGTTCGACCTCGTTGCTTCCTGATCAAGAAGGTCCGAGAACAGTATATGTTACATCGCCAGAGGTAGCTCGCAGCCACCATGTGAAAGTGCGAGATGAAAATACACTCTGTCTGTACACAATAACACGACGTTTTAGCCGCAATGCCTTTGTGCAAATGTGCCGACTGTCACATTGAACATCATTCATGCGCAACCAGTTATAGCTGGTGCGAAACCTTTTTTTCGAGGAGTTTTATAACCACACTGTAAAAAAAATAATGATAAAATTTACCTGACAAGTGTAAGATAATATTCGCAAACTTGTGTGGGAAATTTAGTTTTCCTTGCGTGTAAATTAAAATTTCCGCACTCAGGAGTAAAATTCATGAACATGGTAGTGAAAAATCCCATACATGGATGGGAAAATTACCTTAAGGCGTGTGAATCTCCTGGTCGATTTGAAACTATTTGATGATTGCATTATATATATATTTTACCTTAAAACTAATTTTTTATTTTGTAGTCATACAGGCTGCTAAACATGGATATTTACATGTAAGGTATAATTACCGCACTCTGGAGTGGAATTCACGTACATAGCAGTGAAAAATCTCATAAATAGATGGGAAAATTACATTACGATGCGTGCATCTCTTCAGCATTGTCTCAACAGCTAAGTAGGACAGGTAGAAGAAACAATCATCTAACACACTAATATTCAATTACGATATCATGTTGTCATCGTGGTGTAATGGATAGCGCATAGACCCATGATTCACACCCACCCACCAGCAAGTGTCGAAGATTTTAGAGTTGAGGTTTCGATTACTATTCGTCAGAGGATGTACGTAATTAAAGGAAATATGTTTTTAAATATGGTTTTGTTATACAATATAGTTAATATTACCTTACTTGTATGGTATTTCCCCCCGCTTTTGCCAGGTGCATTTCTGTACGATTAGGGACTAGTGCCGTAATTGTTATTTAAGTTTACTCCACATTTGACAGCTAATTTGACCTTACATGCAGAGGTAATTAACTTCCCTTACACGTAGGGAATTTTACTTAATTTTTTTTTTACTTTGTAGAGACATCGAAATTTTGCGGATTAATTTGCCAATAAGCTAGAATCCAGAGTCCTTTGTGTGATCGCGCCTCAGTTAGGTGTTCACTGGCTAATGCTGCCGATCAGGTATCACGGGATTCGGTTGAGTTTTAGTTGATGATTAGTTATTGGCTCAAATTCGTCCCGGGCATAGCTAACTAACTAAGAGCCAATTGAAAAGAAAATCAAATGTACATGTGTTTGAAGTCTAGCTTGTCCTCAAATGAAATCCGAGAGAATTCCGGGGCTCTGTTTATAAAGCGTACGGAGGATGTACTCTATAGTCTGTTCACGGTAAAATGAGCACTTTTGAAAACCCTGCTTAAAATCTACTTGTATACACGTTGTGTATTCTTCCGCCTTATGCAAAATTAACATTGCCATGGGACTCATTACTTAATTTTAGCGTCGGTCAATATGAAACTGTGAAATGATTAAGAAAGTAAATACTTTCCAAACCTGCTCATGTTTACACTGCGGTGCATTAAAAAAAAACAGAAAGCGAAAAAAACAATTATAAGTTATTAAAAATGGCTACCTAGCAATTTTTATACGACGTTAAAATGTGGAACTACTTTCCAGCCATCGTTACCAACTTTACTGGGTGAATGTCACTCAGTGCGCCTGTTAAAACATATGCATACAGGAGCAGTGACATTTTTCTAAGGTTCGTTTCTAAAGTGCTCACTTTATCGTGAACAGCCATTAGAAAGTGTTTTAAAACCCATCGAAAAGGCGCGTCTGTCGAGTGCGGGCCCGTAGGTGGCCGTCACTTTTGCGAAGGATGATAAAGATACGAGGCCCTACGAACGGAATGCAAGGGTGAGAATACCGTCCGGAAACACGTCGACGACTGGCAACGTCCGCTACGTTTCACACACACACACACACACGGGAGATGCGGGGAAAGTGGTGGACGTCGGAGCCGGCCGGCGGGTTTTCTTGCGGCACTCCCGTTTATTCCTTCGCTGCTCCATCTTCACCTCACTTTGCTCAGGAGAGAACCCTCCTCATCTCAAGCCTGGGGTGACCTCGCAAGGATCGTCTTCGCTATGGCACCGAAGGAACAAGGACTCGAGTTCAGTTACCAGCGATATCCCTACATCTGCCAGAGCCGTGTGGCGAATAGACGGGCAGGGTTCACTTAAGTACGACTGGCAGCGCTGCCAACTGTAAGGATGGCCCATTGAGACAAGGGCTCCTCGGGAACAGGTGGGGCTGATGAGCTAATTAGAAGGACCTGGAAGCCACGGACTAATTGCGAACGGTCCTTCGCTCCTCCCAGGTTGGCTGGCTTCACGGTGGTGAAGAGGAACGATACGGATTCCGTAAAAGGGACGGGACCAGCGATCGCTCAGCACTAGAGCAATCTCATTGGCCAGAAGTGTATCTTCTCTTCGCGGCTTCTGCAAACTATCTGAAAGAAACCTTTGGAAAATCGCCCTATGTATAACGTGTTTGGCTGTTTCCTGAATATGTCACTTATTACAAGCGTTCTATACATGTGCTAGCATAAAAATACATCATTGTTAGCGAAATTGAAATTTTACTTATATAATATATATATATATATATATGAATAATAATATTTCAATTTCAATTAATATGAATAAAAACAGTGTAAAATAGGTGTGCTGGTAACGCCTAGTAAGAAATTCTTACATAAAATAATATCACATTAAGTGCGCGCGAATCAGGCGCGTTGTGGCTTTTGGTGTGATTTTCTATACTTGGTTAAGCTATGTTTGCACGTGTAGGAGGAATATCCTAGACGAAAAACTTAAGCGAAATTCATAAAAATTGGAAGTAACCGTGAAGGGAGTACAGGGAGGGTTTACATCGTATCTCTCGTAATCCTCTTAAGCAGGATAAATAAATTACACCAGTAATTATTCCCTTTATGCCCTGTTAAACACATCGGGAAGGCATAATAAAGTCTTCTGAGGGAACTTTGTATGATTAAGGGTATCTTTCGTAAGACAAATTGTCGTTTAAAATGAAGGCTCTGCAGCCCACCACCTTGATTACACCTCATGGGTATAATTTTTACTGATGAGACGGTGTGATGCGAGGAAATCACCGAACTTTAATTTTCGATTTAATAAGGCAGGTGGTATAAAGCTGGCTTATATAATGTCGCCACAAGGTAAAGTGAGCACTTTTCGAGGCCCTACTAATTTTTTCTTTGAGCCAATGTCCATCTCCCGCCACTTTCCAATACAAGCATTGCTGTGTGAGTAACACACACAGTTTATACATTTAACTACTCTCAAAATTCGACGTCTCAGGCTGCAATCAAATTTATTAATTAATTTTTAACTCCTGTTGGGAGGGTCTATAAAATGCACACTTTGCCATGAACAGCCTATAAACACTAATATTTATGCCTGAATGTAGCCTGGGATACATTTCGACGATTAAAAATGTATTTGTTCCCGAAGAGAAAACTTGCACAGCTGTAGTTTAGAATTGTTCATATATAGTCCATTCACGGTCTTTTCTAACTTTTCTGAAGCCCTGCCATAGTTCTTCTTCCGGGATATTCCTCCGCTTCATTCAAACAAAGCTTAACGAAGTCCAGACAATTACGCCAAAGGGACAACGCACCGCATTCGTACGCACTCAGTGTAGTAATATTTTGCATTAGAACTATTTCTTATAGGCTGTTCACGGTAAAGTGAGCACTTTTTAAGGCCCTCCCAACAGGTATTGCCCACTAATAAGTATATCTCATTGCAGCCTCAGGCTTTACATTTTGAGGGTGGTGAAATGTATACACTGTGTTTATTGGTCGCATTGCAATGTTTATATTAAAAAGCAGCAGGAAGATGGAAATTGGATGAAAGGAAAAATTTTGAAAGGCCTTAAAAAGTGTTCACTTTACCGTAAACAGCATATACTAGGGATTCCCCACACACTTATTTTCCCCCTGGTGTTATTCATATTAATTATTAATTGAATATAATTATAAGTAAAATATAAGTAAAAATTATATTTTAAAAACATGTAATTTTTATGTTAACTAAAGTATACAACACTTGTAATACATGAAATATTCAGGAAACAACCAAGCGTGTTATGTATGGGGTAATTTTTCAAAGGTTTGATTTAAAAAGTGCGAAGAAACCGTGAACAGACAATAGGGAAACCAACGAAGGGGGAAAAACTTTAGTACTGCTTTCGTAATAGAAATTTCTACGTGCTGAATGCGAGTCGGAAACGGTACCATTTTTCGAAGCGCACTACATAACGCAGCAAGAAGTAAAATATAAGTATACGACTTCGACAAAAAAAAAAGGCCGCTAGCCAGGATAAAGTTTGTCGATGTTTCTGCAGCCACAACGGATGAAGTTTCAAGAGAACTGAATTATTATTGTCAACGGAAACAATACAACGCGGAGAAGTCTTGGCACACCAAAAACAAGATAGGCTCCTTTGCGAGTGAGTGAGTGAAGAGATTTGGGTGGCTCTTAACTTCGAGGTCTTGAGAGCCTATGAGGGTGAAGTGAGGTGTATGGAGCGGCGCCGGAATGGAGGAGCAGTGCGAAGCTGGAGATCCTCGAGAAAACCCGCTGACCAGCGGCATCGTCCGCCACGATCCCCCCACGCGCGAAAAATCCGGGAGCGACCCCGCCGGGAATCGAGCCCGGTTCGCCTAGGTGGGAGGCGAGCAGTCTAACCGCGACACCACCGCGGCCCCGTTACGCTACCTTGCGAAAAACGTGTCGCGAGAGCGATCAAGCGCTACAAGGTATAGTTACCACCATCAAGTCTGACACAGACGGACATCTTTTGTGAACAAGAAGGTGAACAGCTTCTCGTGTTCAAGTTCCATGTACATACTGTACACACAGTAGTGGTATTTGAATGTTGCAGCATGACAGTCACTCATTTTCACCCAAATTTACAAACCTAACAAATCACCAATACAGAATTTAAGCCTGTTTTCTCCTCTCAAATTAACCTCATCAGCCTAAATAAATGTACGGGAACTATAGGCCGTTCACGGTAAAGTGAGCACTTTTGAAGCCCTAGTTACCTTTTTCTTTCAACCAATTTATATCCTTCCACCACTGGTTAATGTAAACCCCGCCACGTGAGTTATAAACACAGTGCATAAATTCACCATACCCAAAACCAAAAGTCAGCGGCCACAATAAAATGTATTAATTGATTATTATGTCTGATGAAACAGCTTCAAAAAGTGCTCGTTTTACCGTGAACGGCCTATACATAAATGTATAAAACGCAAATAAAAACAAACTACTTGGACAAGAAGGGGAACGAAAAATGTAGGTCTCTAAATGACTCCAGTCAGCACGAAAGCCCTTGCGTGCAAGCCACTTGCAAACAAGTTAGCCAGTCACACGATGCAACTTGACTTGAACAAGAAAGTTGTACACCTTCTTGTACGAGAAAGTGAACCGTGTGTAACAAGCTTTACAATAAAGTTTTAGGAGTAGTTTGCAGTTTGGTTCTGTTTGTTAAGTGGAATACCTAGTAAATTGTTTTAAAACGCCTTCAGTCACGGCTGGCTGTAAGGAATAATTGTGACGGGTGCTCCTTCAAAAATTAAAAATTAACATCAGGCGTCTGTAACATTTAGGAACACTGAAAATACACAAACTTCAGAATAAACTGAAATTAAATTGCTAATGTTACTATTAGAAATGCAAATGTTATAATACCAAAGTTGTAGGCGAGTGGTTAAAATCGTAAACCTCTAACTTCTTTTTTTCCTTAGTTTTCAATATTGCTCAAGTATAAAATATTTTAACTTTTTAAAATATATTTTCTTACACACAGTCAAACATCCGCATAAAAAAATAAAATTGTTCTCGTTATCTATTATTTTTTAAATTGGTAGTACAAAAAATTAACTAGGGAATTAACGGAGAGGCTCCGTGAATTCACGGGAAGTTTCGTGAAATTTACGGAAACTACGTTTTTGAAAATGAAAGTCCGTAATTTTACTGAGAGTTTGCGGACACTTCCGGATAAATTCTCTCCAGTACTTTTCCGTTATAGGACTTTTTTTTTTTTTGAAACCGTGAAACAAGAACCGGTTTCACCATTGATGGCACGCCATACAGCCAATTCCACACTCAAGTGTTTGCGTCGAATCAGCTTGTCCTGTCCGTGTGTAGCGGAGTAGCAGGTACCCATAGAGGCTCTAGTTGCTTTTTCCACTCAGCCATTTTTTTATCCTTTAATCACCTTTTAAAATAAATATTGCCATTTGAGTAATAAACACTGTGTGCATATTCGACCGCAAAGTTAACGTCTTAGACTTCTCATAATGCAAACACACACACGCTCGCGCACACACACACACACACACACACACACACACACACACACACACACACACACACACACACACACACATATATATATATATATATATATATATATATATATATATATATATATATATATATATACATATACATACATATATATATACATATATATATAGACTATTATTCCAAATGAGAGGTCTTTGAAAGGTGTTTATTTGACCGTGAATAGCCTATACTTGGGTATACAGAGGCGAAGTGGTGGTGTGTATTACGAACTCCAGCTACATCGGCCAGCAATATGGCGGGAAGTCATACGCCGATCATCTGCCGCACTGTTAAAAAAAATTTCCTTCATTTTACTGAAAAGAGCTGGTAAAAATTTATCCAGAGGCGTCAGTAAACTCTCCGTAAAATTACGGACACAATGATTTTCAAAAACGAACTTTCCGTAAAATTCACGGAACCTCTCCGTCAATTCCCTAGTTAGTCTTATGTACTTATAATTTAAATAATTTTAAATATCTATTATTTGATTTTAATTCTCACTATGTGGGTGTTCTACTGTGTATAAAATATATTTTAAAAAGTTAAAATTTCTTATATTTAAGTAAGATTTGAACCCGAGTCAAAAAATTGCAAGTTCGCGACCCTAATCACTTACCTAAAATGCTCACGTGGTGAATCTGTTATAACTTGTGAATTTATATATTAGTCACATAAGCAACTTTGTTTAGTTTCTGTTAAAGTTAGTGTATTTAAGTGTTGCTAAGTTTTACGTACGCCTGTAGCTGCTTTTTAACGTTTCAAATAACACGACTAGTGATATGGATAACCTTAAATGCCGCAGAAACAATAATTTTCTGGTTTCAGTGGAGAAGAATGTTTCGTGTAGACTCGGCATTGTTCGTGCCCAAAACCCGAAGTTATAGGAAATACGAAGATTTTCCGTATTTCGTATTTACGCACTCAACTCCATTTTTCGTCCTTACGGATTGAGTTTCCGTATATTTACTGCGCATTTTCGTGAAAATTTCCATGAATATACGGGAAATTTTAACAGTGTGGAGACTAACTTGCCAAACCGCAGCCCTGCAGATACGGAATTCCATAACGTGCTACAACCAAATAACCCAAGAATTGTTTTTGCAGCTTCGCGCGGCCAATGAGCGACCGAGTTCGCTTACATGAAACGAACCACCGCGCCATTTAGCTTCTAAATACTCACTTAAAGTCTGTTCCGGTTTCTTCAACTTTTTAAATCAAACCTTAGCAAAATCACCCGATATATGACGTGTTTGGTTGTTCCCTAAATATGCCATGTATCATAAACTTTCCGACTTCTGTTAATATAAATGTATCTCGATTTTGTTCAAATGGAAAGTTTACTTATATTTTATTTATAAGCTGTAATATTTATTTTCTAATTATCAGTAAAAACAACTAGAAAATTGGTGTGTTGGTAATGCCTAGTTCTCATGAAAAATACACTGTTATGAAAAATGCACCACCAAGAAGGGTACATATGATTGAAATGAATTTTATACCACTGATTAAGTACATGACGATACACAATTGATTAGGATTACAGAACTGTACATGATCTCTGTCCTCGAGGATTCAGTATGGTGTGAAGGGTCCCTCCCCCCCCCCCCCCGTGCTTCAATCAGAGCCCCTAAACGTCATGGAATGGAACCAAAGAGGACCTGGATATGTTCCTGAGGAATCTCCCTCCACGCGGTTTGTATGCGAGTCCACAAAGCATCAACAGTGGATGCTGGAGGTCCGTGACTAACAAGTCGCCGACCGACCATATCCCAGGCGTGTTCTATGGGCGACACGTCAGGTGAACGTGTAGGCCAGGGAAGCAGAGGTGTCCGTCGTTCGTTGAAGAAGGCTTGCCCATTCCTCACCCCATGTGGCCGCGCATTGTAATGCAGAAATATGTCAGGGGAATTGACTGAAGGAGGGGCAGTGCCTCGAGCTCTGAAACCTCCCTGATGTAGCAGTTGCTGTTCTGATTGACCTCAATACGTATAAGTCGTGATTGCATGTTGTATTCAACGGTCCGCCATGCCGCTCCGCAATGCAGGCTGCCAGATTTCGGTCACCGCGGTAGCGTCTAACACGTAAGCTGCGATCACTGTAGGACAGGTCGAAGGGCAATCGTCCGAAAGTGCTACATTTTACCATTCTACACGCCAGCGACGGCATTCACGTGCCCATTGCAGTCTGAGGCGTTTGTATTTTTCTGGACAATGGAAGTTGTTGCAATGGCATGCGTGCCACCAGTCCAGCCCGCAGCAGACGGCGTCTAACAGTCGACGCAGACTGGTCCATGCCCCATGTAGTACTCCAGTGTCGAGACAACACTGTGGACGAGGCTGTACGGTCCGTTGCGGCCATGTGGACAAGATGGCGGTCATCCCATGCTGTGGGCTTATTGAGTGGTCCAGTACCCGCTCGTCGCTGCGTACGAAGCTCTCCTATCCAATGGTGCCACTAACGTATCACTGTCGTAGCAACATGTCCTGTACGAGCCGAAATGTCACGATATGACAAACCTGTTTCCCTGGGACCGACCATTCTGCCCCGTTCGGACTAACTCGCGTGCTAATATAGCACACTTTGTCGTCGTCGTGGCATACTGGCACTTACTTTCAATTCGTTGGACGGCTCTTCACTGACCGAGCTTGGCGTTACATTGACATTTCCTGTCACACAGTAAAGGGCCCTGCTGGGTCCACAATTCCGCCACATCTCTGCAACTGTAATCACTTAATCCTAGTACACTGTTCTACACATCCTCCGAGTTTGGATTCATTCGGGCCATTCTTTCTGGGTGTTGAAATTTTCACAATCTCTAGTGTATTATTCAACAGAGCGCGCAAGAATTACGGAGCGCTGTCCCTCTAGTGCAATTTTATAGTCTCGGCTAATCTTTGTTTGCATGAGGCAGAGGAATATACTGAAGTAGGACTTCGGCAGGGCTTCAGAAAAGTTGAAAGTAAACGTGAGTAGACTATAACACTGTTAGGATAGTTCATAGAGGCGCCTTGCACAAAAACGTGCTTCGTTGTTTAAAATTTGGCTCCAAGAAATCAAATGTATATATTAAGGAAATCACAATCTCACGTCATTTACTTTTGAGACATGGCTACAGTCGCAGCTAGCGTGGCTGACTGCTTTCGGCAGGTCATGTGTTCTGTATGGGCCAGTTTCTCTTGCGAGAGCCTTCTCCCCTTTCACAAGGGTTTCCCACCCTTATTCCAGGAGAGTGCAGGTGCGGTTCTTAAACACTGCGTGTTTGTCTTCCCAGACCGTCGCTTACTAATATGTTGAATACCCTCTGTCTCTCTGAATAAAAGTAATTCAAGAAAAGTGGAGTTATAGACATATCCTCTAAAGGTTGTTCACGATAAAGTGAGAACTCAATCTTAGAAAAACGTCACTGCTCCAAACTGCATGTGTCTTGACGGGTGCACTGAGTGACATGCGCGCAGTAAAGTTGGTAACGATGGAGGGAAAAAAGTCCCATGTCTTATAGTAGAATAAAAATTTTTAAGTAAACATATGTGAAAACGTACATTGTTTCTTTCACTTTCTGTTTTTTTTTTTTTTTTTAATACATCTGAGTGTAAGAATGAGCAGATTTGTGAAATATTTACTTTATTAATAATTCCACAGTTTCACTTCACCGACACATGAATATAGTGATGAAACTCATGACTGTCTTAATTTTACACACGGTGGAAGAAAACACACCGTACATACAAGTAGATCTTAAGCAGGGCTTTCAAGAGTGCTCAGTTTACCGTGAACAACCTATACCATGAATATAACCAGTTTTCACTCTGTGTTCTATACACAATTTCTTTTCGTTTATCCTAGTTGTCAGGCTACATATACCTGTTGTCAATTAAGTGCACAGTAATTAATTAATAAAAAACATTTAACAAGCAGGCAGCAGATGTATTTCTGGGGGGAAAATACTCACGAGTTTCTGATTTGTAAAGCTTTCTTCCGGTGTAGCAAAAGTTCAAGTGAGAATCTGTATAATATTTCCTAATGGAGATCCAACATAAGCGGATTAAAAGAAACTTTTCGGAAGCCTATGCGTGTGAAGTTACGTTAAGAACACTTCTTTGAAACTCCCCATTGATCTTATGCAAATGAGTTGTTTGTTTTCTTTTAACATAACTTATTAAATAAACACTATGCTCATAAGATCATAATAACTATTTATGAAGTAAAGTTTTCAAGAAATCAGCAACTGTACACGGAGCTGATATACATCTTCTTGTTGTAGCTAGGCTTAGTTTTGAGGGGGGGGGGGGGAAAAAAAAAAAAAAAAAAAAAAAAAAAAAATGAAACTCTTACGAGACGAGACGAGAGGAAAAATGACTCTTTGTGAAAGTGTCGATGTGTTTTGAACAAAGTTACCTTGAATGATTCCTACACGACAAAGTTCGCGTTGCGAGCTATGTTTGTGCTTTTCTCCTAGTTGCATATAGATATAGTCACAGAATATAGGCAATTCACGTTTCATTCCAACTTTTCTGAAGCCTTGCTCAAGAACTACTTCCGTATATTCCCCCGCCTCATGTAAACAAAGCTTAACCGAGTCTAGATAATTACACCAGAGGGACAGCGCACTGTAAGTCTTGCGCACGTAGAGAAATATTTCTTACCATGTTTTACCAACTCCACTTTTTTTTCCCTGTCTTATTTATATTAATGGCACACGTCATATATTGTAATTTATGAATCAAATACAAGCAAAAGTTCGATTTTATAAGTAATGAGCCATTTTTAAGTTAACGAAAGTATAAAACACTCGTGATATATGATTTATTTAGGACACAACCAAGCACCTCAAACATTAGATGATTTTTCAAAGATTTTATTCAAAAATCGAAAGCCCGCCATAATTTGCTCAGGTTTTATGGAGTTATTAAAATACATACATGAATATAGTTTGTAATATTTCTACTTTACTATCGGGTATAGTTTTATCGTCGCTACTGCCTGTGACTACCTGCGACAACTTGCGACTACCTGCGACTACCCGAGACTACCCGAGACTATCCGTGACTACCCGCGACTACCTGTGACTACCCGTGACTACCTGCGACTACCGGTGACTACCTGCGACTACCGGTGACAACCGGTGACTACCTGCGACTACCCGTGACTGCCCGCGACTACCTGCGACTACCCGCAACTACCCGAGACTACCTGCGACTACCCGCGACTACCCGAGACTATCCGCGACTACCCGCGACTACCTGGGACTACCGGTGTCTACCTGCGACTACCGGTGACTACCTGCGACTATCGGTGACTACCTGCGACTACCGGTGACTACCTGCGACTACTCGCGACTACCTGCGACTACTCGCGACTACCGGTGACTACTTGCGACTACCGGTGACTACCTGCGACAACCGGTGACTACCTGCGACTTCCTGTGTCTACCCGTGACTAAATGCGACTACCCGTGACTAAATGCGACTACCGGTGACAACCTGCGACTACCGGTGACTACCTGCGACTACCGGTGACTACCTGCGACTACCGGTGATTACCTGCGACTACCGGTGACTACCTGCGACTACCGGTGACTACCGGTGACTACCTGCGACTACCCGCGACTACCTGTGACTACCGGTGACTACCGGTGATTACCTGCGACTACCCGCGACTACCTGCGACTACCGGTGACTACCGGTGACTACCTGCGACTACAGGTGACTACCTGCGACTACCGGTGACTACCTTCGACTACCCGCGACTACCCGCGACTACCTGCGACTACCTGCGACTACCTGCGGCTACCCGCGACTACAGGTGACTACCGGTGACTACATGCGACTACCGGTGACTACCTGCGACTACCGGTGACTACCGGTGACTACCTGCGATTACCCGAGACTACCTGCGACTACCCGCGACTACCTGCGACTACCGGTGACTACCTGCGACTACCGGTGACTACCTGCGACTACCCGTGACTACCTGCGACTACCCGCGACAACCCGAGACTACCTGCGACTACCCGCGACTACCCGAGACTATCCGTGACTACCCGTGACTACCCGAGACTACCTGCGACTACCCGAGACTACCCGTGACTACCTGTGACTATCCGTGACTACCTGCGACTACCGGTGACTACCTGCGACTACCGGTGACTACCTGCGACTACCCGCGACTACCGGTGACTACCTGCGACTACCGGTAACTACCTGCGACTACTCGCGACTACCCGGGACTACCTGCGACTACCAGTGACTACCTGCGACTACCGGTGACTACCTGCGACTATCGGTGACTACCTGCGACTACCGGTGACTACCTGCGACTACCCGCGACTACCCGAGACTACCTTCGACTACCCACGACTACCCGAGACTATCCGTGACTACCCGCGACTACCTGTGACTACCCGTGACTACCTGCGACTGCCGGTGACTACCTGCGACTACCGGTGACTACCTGCGACTACCGGTGACTACCCGCGACTACCCGTGACTACCTGCGACTACCGGTGACTACCTGCGACTACCGGTGACTACCTGCGACTATCTGCGACTACCCGTGACTACCTGCGACTACCGGTGACTACCTGCGACTACCGGTGACTACCTGCGACTACCCGCGACTACTTGTGACTAACCGTGACTATCTGCGACTACCGGTGACTACCTGCGACTACCGGTGACTACCTGCGACTACCCGCGACTACCTGCGACAACCCGCGACTACCTGTGACTACCCGTGACTACCTGCGACTACCGGTGACTACCTGCTACTACCGGTGACTACATGCGACTACCCGTGTCTACCTGCGACTGCCCGTGACTACATGCGACTACCCGTGACTACCTGCGACCACTTGCGAATTTTTTTATATTAAGGTACACAATTTATTCTAAGAATGTTTGTTAGCGCATGCTTATAAAGTACCCAAATAGCTCATTTTCTTATTTGTTTTAAAACATTTTTTAATTTATCAAGGATATTTTTAACAATTAAACATAGCCTATGTTCATCTGGAAGTATGTAGCTTCCTAACTGTGAAATAATTATAAGAATCGTCTCTGTAGTTTCCGGGATTAGTCGTTACATATAAACAAATAAACAAACTCACATGACCTCTTTATAATATTAGTATGTATGTGTGTGAAGAAACCGCGAATAGACTACAAAGGAAAAAACGTAGAAACCGCACTGTTTTATGTTTTGAGCAACATGAATCGGTTCGAAAGGGGCACATAAAATGCCAATTATATATAATAGAAACTGCACTTCGAAGGTTGATGGTTTGAATTCAAATCAAGGCCATATTTTTCGGCATTTGATGGCTGGTTAATATATACGATTGGTTGCAAATATACCTCGAAGCCGTAGGTCTGTATGCATAAAATACGAATTATAATATGCCAAAGCAAGTTTCAGGCGATTTTCGTTGAGAAATAAAGATGCAAAGCGATTGCAGATGCTAGGAATCATATCACGTATTCTCGCAATTCGAAATATTGCTGGCAATTGAAATATTTTGCCTCTATACACGACCTATAAATACGAGTCAACAACTTATAACAGCCAATCTGCACTGCTAGCACTCTTGTTTCGGTCGGCCAGAAAGGGAGTCTTCGACCACATGGTACTTAAAACATTAAAATTTTAATTCTTGATTCATCAGAGAAAAAATATTTTCTATTTAAATTTTGCCAAACAATCCCTTAAAAAATGGCAATGGGATGGGGTTTCATTAACTATGGGGTGTCATTAACTTAGTCCGGACTTCGCGAAACGGCACCGTTTATCTTGATATCCAACTCCAAAACTTCCTCCCTTCGAATTACGACACCAGCACAGTTTTTTTAAACTGAAATAAATGGACTTGCAACATGGTAAAGCTATGAAACGGATAGCCAATAGGAACGACACAAGAAAGAAATCCGGGTATATTTTCCCCCGGCGTCTGCGGGCTTTCCCCCCAATAAAACAAAGCTTCCCAGTAGCACGCGAGAGGGTTTATGGGAGGGAGGGCAAAGGGGATGAGATGTGGGTGAGGAGGGGGGGTGGGAGGTAGATATGGCGGGAGAGATATGGCGCGCCACCACAACATTCAATTTCCTTGGCTGTCGCCGCGCTAGGCCGTGTGCATGTGTGTGTGTGGGTTGCTGGTGTTTGGGAGATGGCAGGCGCACCCCTGTCATTGTGCGAGGTAGGCAGCCCGCCACGCTTGAGCCCCATAATAAACGCCATGGGGGCCATTGTAATTCCGAGCGCGGGAAGTGACAAACAGGCTTGATATGTCCACCTCTCTACTCTCGTTCTCCCCCGCCCACCCCCCCCCCCCATCCACCCCGGCCTGAAATACACAGGTGTGACGTCACCTCTGCCGAGAATCCTACAAAAAATAAATACACACCGCCAAACGAGCTCAATATTCGGCGCAGCTGCCACGCAGGATGAGAATAAAGGCTCGTGGAAAGAGGGGTAGGGGGTGAGTTGAAGGGGTCACCTACATCTCACACCTCTCACGACCCTCAGCTAATTTCCCACCGTACATTTCTCCCGCCCCTGAAACATACTCCAATAAAGTTCATTTTCTATTTCTAAATAACTGACACGCGGGTGCTACCGAAGCTGAAGTTTTTATTTCGATGGAAAAATACACAACCCCTTTCCCCCACATTTCATTAAAAACTTCGCGTTTGTATCTGTATACTGCTCGTGTAAACACGAATACATAAATAAACGCCATATCCGTGGTAATGTAGCTGCGGCGTTGCCTTCGGAACCACAAGTGAAGTGTTCGGACACCCGGGTAGGTCTCATTAATAAAAGCGTTCCGTTATCTGCTGCACTGATGCGGTTGATACACGACTCGTACGATGTTGTTCCGTGACAAAATTAATTTTTGATTGCACAAGAGAATGAAACAATAACCGTGCGATTATCTCACTACGTTGAGAATACAGAGAATCCACAATACGTAAACAAACCTCGCACGCCTTTACCATACTACCCGTTGCACGTTGAAAACGTAACGCAGCTTAACCATACTGAAAACTACACAAATACCAATTTTAAATACACGCCTTCTCTAATAAAGGGCAGGTTTTTTGTTTCTAGCCGACGCTGAGAGAAAAGTTTGTTCCACTCAACAAAATGTTTTTCTGTATAATGTGACCATTAGTTGCCCCAACAAAGTATTTTGCAAACAAAACTTTTAAAGCAATAAAATTGATTTTGTTCATCTCAAAAAATACAGTTTTGGACCAAAATAAATTAGACAGGCTACTAAATATTTGGATCAATAAACTGTATGCATTTGTTTGGACACCCATTTAATTGCCTTCTTTCACAAATACAGCTGAAGATTTTGTTTGCATTTTTTTTTGTGACAATTAGGACAGCAACAGTCTTTGTTAGGACATTTAATGATGCTTAATAATAATATAAATATCCTTATCAAACAAGTAGAACAGGAAACATATAAAGCAAAACCGTAAAACTAGAAATATTTATTTGCGCGCGTATTCCAATATACTACTTGTGTATATTCAAATGCATTCGTATTTTGTCAGTAAAGGCTGTTCACGATAAAGTGAGCACTTCTTGAAATCAACCTTGGAGAAATGACACTGCCGCTGCCTGCATATATTTTTTACGGGCTCACTGAGTGACATGCATCCAGTAAAGTCGGTAATGAAGAATGGAAAGTAGTTCCACATCTTAATGTCGAATATAAAGTTTTAGGTAACAATCTGTGATAAGTTACTGTACATTATTTATTTCGCTTTCTTCATTTATGCATCGAAGTGTAGAAATCAATTCAGCAGGGTCTTAAAAAGTGCTCTCTTTACCGTGAACAGCACATACAACACACAGCCATTATTTTGCTCGACAGGAAGTTTACTTCAAGATTAAGCAATTTTCCCGTGAGTTGTTCTGGCTGTAATGTGATTTACGTTTTCTATCAAACGAAAATCCAAGAATCCCTGAACATCATAGAAGGCAAAGCTGATGTTTACTATATACAATTACAAAATTACATTAAAAAGTCTTAAACCACTAAAGTTTCGGAGGTTTAAAAAGACGCGGGGAATAACGTTTATACAGAAGATTGATTTGATCCCTACGTATTGATACACTAGGGAAAAGCATATTTTGGAATCAAAACTTTTCTCCGGTTTTGTATAGGCCAAGTAATTCAAGGTATGTAGCTAGTATTAATATGCAGCGTTTTTTTTAACTTTTACATCACCACATGCACATTTATTTTGGATTCGAATGAATGAAAAACTTTCAGAATTCGGTTAAAAATGTTGAATTTTTTTTTTAAATTGTAAGTAGCTCGTGGTAAAAACTAGTGAGTATTTGGGGAAACGTGCTAAGTAGCGCTGTGGTACAGGATATTCGCAGTAAACGGAGCCCTGCTGAAGGACTACTTGTATTCACATTGTGTGTTCTTCCTCCTTACGTAAAATTAACCTTTCCATGGGTCTGACCGCTTTATTCATGCGTCGGGTCAAGTGAAATTGAAAAATTATTATAAAAGTAAAAACGTTAGAAATTTGTTAGTTCTAACATGTATATACATAAAAAAAAAGTAAAAGAAATGATTCCAGTGTTCACAGGCGTTTAACTTACACTTTCAATTCAACGTTAAGACCGGAAACTACTTTCCCTCTGACGTTACCAACCTTACTGGGCGTGCAGCAGTGCTGCCATGTATACTGGTTTTTTGCCACCGCCGCTACAGTTGGTAGCGCCTAGAGTCATGTTCTATGGCCAGCTCGACTTCCACTTCTTGTTCCTTGGTTTCCCCCCACCACCTTCCTACTCCAGCCACGCACCTAAATTTTAAATTTGTAAGCTGATTGCTATACCGACCTTCCACTTGTGCACCCCGCCTCTCACCAGCTCACCAGCTCACCAGAAGGAACGCTCACCAGGCGGGAATATTCAACAACACGAGTCGACACCGATGATTCCGATGCGCGGCCTTAAAAGTAATGGCGTTTCACGAATTAAGTTTGATTAATGGCAATACGTGGCGGTAATGTTACAATTGTTAGAAAATGCCCACCTAAGACGGAACGACAGGTGGCGGGTCTGGACGGCAGTTTTTAAAATCATTTTGGGCCTTAATTTGTGTTTAGAGGCTTTGATGCTTTTCGTTCAAATAGCTAGAGCAGTTGGAGGTTTGGTGGCATTAATGGTGAATGGCTTGTTTGATGTTTCAGTATGTTAGTTTGAAATATACGCTTATTTGCTATGTATATATATTTTTTGAACCCTTTTATGAATATTCGTATAAGGTTGATTGCCACAGCCCCACTCGGTTGGCCCACTGAAGATTTGCGCAACTAGACTTAGCTGTCCAGACTCGCGGAGGGGAATAGCTTTGGTACTCAATATTATAGTAACTGTGTATGTAAAGTTTTACGGTGCGGTGCTTTGTTTGGCCCCATGATTGTTTTCAGAATGTTTTTAGTTAATTATTCTGGGCCGCCACCGTACGGAATTATCGCTTTTATAGAGTTTTAATGTGTGATTTTATTTGCTTGCGCTATTTAATGGGTCTTTTGACTGCAGCGCACGTAATATGTGAAGTCCTTGATTTAAATTTAACTAAAGTGTTCTGGAAGAATCATACTTTAAATTTAAAAGTAAATTTGTGAACTGCTCGTACGTGCTTTTCAGGCACTGGTTTTAAGGACAATTTAATGTCTCGCAACTTGGCGCATGGAATAATTAATTGCTATAGTCCTACTGACTTGGGGGTCTTTTAAGAGGTAGCTGGTGAGTCTATTACTGAATTTGAATTTATTTAAAGGGCTTTCTATCCCTTTTTAAGGCTGAAGTTGGAACTTGGTAAGACTGGCGAGTCGACTTAATGTGTAATAAGCGGCGAGACACGTAAAATTGTCTCAGTGGGAAAAATACTTATAGAAGGCCAGCCCAAATAAATCAAGGTAATTACCACCGCAAGCCCTTGCTGTATTAAAAGCAATTACAGATGCTTTGGCTCTCTAAATTTTAATTGATAACATTTTATGAAGAGTGCTAAACCTCAGAATTCTAGTCATGAATATTTTGCATTGTGAAATCATAGTGTTATAGTGTTTTATAAATAAATTATTAAATTTCTGATTATTATTTATTGGAAACTGTTATATTACAGTTTTGTGAAAAGGGCAAAATATCTCTTCAATAAAATTTAATATTGCAATTTAGGATTTATGTGTCAAGTGTATGTTATTTCTATTTTGTACAATTGCACCCTTGTGTGGCGCAGGTACATGTTAGCCAGTGCACCCGTTAAAATATACGCAGGTAAGTGCAACGACATTTTTCAAAAGTTGATTTCAAACGTGCTTATATAATGGAGAGCAGACTATAACACGCTGAACTCGCATTCGGAAGGGCACGGGTTCGATTACCGGTGCACCCATCCCGACTTCAGTTTCCAACTGTTTTACTCAGTCCCATTGTGCACCACCTGTCAAAACCATGCCTGTGAATGAGGCCACAGGCGAGTTTGGTAAACTAAGAAACAGCGAGCCGGAGTGGAATGTCCAAACTGTCATAGCAACGTGTGAAGAACACCAGGATACGTGGGTCCAGCAAACACCAGGACTCCGCCTCTAGCGCACAACGGAAGCCGGAGTGGAATGTCCAAACTGTCATAGCAACGTGTGAAGAACACCAGGATACGTGGGTCCAGCAAACACCAGGACTCCGCCTCTAGCGCACAACGGGAGCCGGAGTGGAATGTCCAAACTGTCATAGCAACGTGTGAAGAACACCAGGATACGTGGGTCCAGCAAACACCAGGACTCCGCCTCTAGCGCACAACGGGAGCCGGAGTGGAATGTCCAAACTGTCATAGCAACGTGTGAAGAACACCAGGATACGTGGGTCCAGCAAACACCAGGACTCCGCCTCTAGCGCACAACGGGAGCCCATCACAATGCATTACGTCGATCAACACACGTGGAGGGGCGCGAGAGGTGGACTGGGCTGCGAGGAAGGACATCGGCGGCCGTCGGCGATTGTCAAGGGGCGAGGTCAGCTGCTAGACCTGGTGCGACGACGTCCTACCTCGGGGCGGCGAGGCCAGAGTGTGAGACCGGGTAAGCTCCTTCTCTATCATGCTCTCTCCCTCTCTCTAACATAATTAATCCTCTCTCCCGTTGGCCTCTTGTCTTAAATACAATGTAACGATTTTACAACTGCAGGTTATGGAAATTTAATGCTTTATTTACTGTCTCTATAAGTAATTTTCTTCTTAGCTCACCCTTCTTGAAAATACTATCATTCCTTTTCATTTTATTATTATGAGTGGAGTCAAATCAAAACACAACGTATTTTCCAAAATGACTTCGGGCGAACGCTAGGATGGTCACTCGCTGCAGGCCATGGCCTGTTCCTTCCTTTGTTCGTGATTTACTGAGCAATTGGCTCCGGTTGTAATAACCGCGCGTTGATGAGACGTTAAGGGCACTGGTCACCGAAAAAATTAATTATTTTAAATTTGTACGAAATACTCATCAACCTGTATATATTTCGCACAAAAAAATTAAAACACGTATATTGTGCATAATACCGCGTCAAAATCACAATATTAGTGTTTTTAAACGCACAAGAAATAAAGACTCACTGAAATGAAATATTAAAATTGAATTACGTCAAGAAATGTTTAAAATCGTGATGTGAAATGTTTTCGTAATTAAAAAAAAAAAAAAATCCTTAAAAAATAGAATCTCAGAATATTTTTGATTAGTTACAGGCAATGATTTTCTGTAAAATAAGTTTTGCTAAGCATTCCTTAAAAGGAATCGAGACTTGAATTTACAGTCGCCCTTATTAAGTTTTCTGCAAATATTTTCTTTCACTTAATTTGTACGTCTCCAAAACGCTAAAATTGTGATTTTTAACATTCCGTAATGTAAAAACAGTACACTACAAAAAATATTGCTATGCTAGGAAATAATATTTACAAGTAACGGCTGCAAACTGAATGTTATTTTCTACAAATGTAAAGTAATGAATTTTTAGATGAACAGCACACTTAAGCCACTTATGAAAAGTTTCGTGCAATGTAACAAATAATGGGACAATTACGTGACAAGTGTAAGGTAATATTCCCAAACTTGTGGGGGAAACATAGTTTTCCTTACGGGTAAGGTAAAATTACCGCCCTCTAGAGTAAAATTCACCTACATGGTAGTGGAAAATCCCATACATGGATGGGAAAATTACCTTCTGACGCGTGGATCTCCTCGTTCATTTGTAGCTATTTGATAAATTTGCTTTTTTTTTGTATTTTTACCTCAAAATTAATCTTTATTGTTTAGTTATACAAGCATTCCAACATGGCTACAGCACCCGGGAGTAAAATTCACACACACAGCAGTGGAAAATCTCATAAATGGATGGGAAAATTACCTTACGACGCATGCATCTCTTCAGCACTGTCTCAGCAGCTAAGTGCGAGGACGGGCGGAAAAAATTACCCACTAATACACTTATTTTCAGTGACACTGTCAAGTCATCGTCGTGGTGAAATGGATAGCGCGTCAGCCTACAGTGATGGAGGACCATGCATGGTACGTGGCCAACAATGACCCAGTTGTCGGGGATTTTAGTGCGAGGGTTCGGTTGCCGTTCGTCAGAAGATGCAGGTAATAAATCAAATTAGCCGTAGAAGTACTCTGGGGTATTTTTTAATATAATTTTATTACATATTGTAGTTAATTTTCCCTTTCTTGTATGGGATTTCTTCCCCTACATTTGTCAGGTACATTTTCCGGACGATTATTGTATAGTACTTTACTTGTGATGAAAATTTTCTCTACATTTAAGGGGTGATTTTACCTTACATGTAGAGGTAATTAGCTTCTCATACATGTAAGGGAATTTTACTTAATTTTTTTTTTTTCAGTGTGGAGGAGGGTCGTAGCTTGGAGGACATTGCAAGCATTGGTAAGTGTTGGGATTTGAAAAAGATGTATGTTTTTTTACTGTGGAAAAGTTTACACTTTAAGGTTAGCAATCGGTTTTAAAATGTGTTCCTCTTCAATACCTGCGTTATTAATATACTGTTAGGCAGCACAATATTGTCGAAGAACAACCACGCAAGAAATAAAGCCATTACAAAATTTCTCCGGGTTTTTGTAGTTAGTTTCTTGGTTCGATTGTTATAGCTGCTGCTCGTGGCGCCGTTTTACGGTTTTATAATTTAACCATCCCAAACCATCATTATTTCCACTTTTTAAGGAAATCATGTTCATGTGCCACGTAGATCAGCCATGGAGAAGCGATCCTTGTTCGACTTCCAAAATAACGTCGAGAATTTCTGTGATGGAGTCGTTTCTTTCGAGTATTTTTATATTCAAATAATGGTAGCACTGTTTCGATTACAAACAGAATGGAAGCAGTAGGTCACAAGTGATAAACATGTCTTACCCTTGGTGGACGAGGCGAACTGAAGATGTTGCTTGTACTTGTCTATCAGCCTCTTGATTAGGTCGATCTGCTCCAGGGTGAGTTGCACCGCGTTCAAATTCTGCGACTCGCACGGGACGTAGGCAACCCAAAACTGAAACACGAGGAAAACATTTTTTTTCTAAAATTTAAAAAAAATCGTAACGAAAAGGTACATTCCAAGTTGTGCACATTGCAGGCCTGCCCACTGTGCTATTAGCCGCTTTAAATATAACTCCTCGGATAGATTGAATTGATAGAAGAGATTTGGGCGGCTCTGAACAGCGAGGTCTTGAGAGCCGATGAGGATAGTTGAGGTGGGTATGGAGCAACGTCGGAATGCAAGGACGGAGGAAACGGGAGATCCCCCGAGAAAACCCCGCCGACCAGCGGCATCGTCTGGCACGATTCCCACATGCGAAAATTTAGGCAGTGGCTCGGTCGGGGATTGAACCTGGTTCGCCTTGGGAGGCGAACAGGCTTTTAAGTACATTACCAGTTAACACTGAAAAAAAAAACTCTTCGCTATAAACATAAACCCTTATAAAAAATACACATGTAGATAGATGTGCCATGTTGTAATGAGGAAACTTAATTATTGCGTAGTCATTATTGCGGGTGCTTCACGTGATTACCACACACAGTAACACACTATTCAGCTCTGCGTTCCACAGCCATGTACATACTCTCGCTTGGCTGCCTCCCGATTCGACGTGCATTACTAGCAAGTTACTCCAACGCTTGCGCGTCGTATACGTGTGTTATACATGTGTGTTATACAGTGAACCGCAACTAAAAATTGGAGGGATTAAGGTTAGGAGATCTAAGAGACCATGATTACTGCAACTTCTCGACTGAATTCTTCGACCAATACGGAATGCTGCTGTAGTGACTACTCGACACACATATGCGTCGTACAGCATAGCCCATATCCCAAAATATAAATCTTTTTCGGACATACGATCATAGAAAAGTTTTTTTTTTTTTAATTCTCGACCACTACTAATATGCGATACGCTTTGAAACTTACTATAGGCCTATATATAAAATTACATGCATATGCATGTAGAATAAAATATTGATATAAGCGAATGCAGAATGAGTAAATTGAATTTGACATACGGGACTATCAGATGTCACGTATACACACTCACTAGTATCGTATGCTGACTGACGGAAACCCATTCTGAACAAAATTGTTTGCTATAGTTCCATACAAATTCAGTAACTTAGAGCGCGGATTAGCAAAAAAAAATTAATATTTGCAAGTGCCCCATCAAGCACATATGTATTCTCGTCAATAATTCTGGCCTCCGTTTTCAAGTGTACCTGCTAAAAACTGCCTGCAGCTACTGCAGACACTTCATGATAATTTTAGTAAACATCGGAGAGCTTTTGATATGACTGTATGATTAACAAGGGCCAATCCAGACTAGTTAAAAATATTAGTTTTATTTTTATTTGGCGTTCCAATCGTCAGCGATTTCAACATATTTGAAACATTTGAGGAAGGCGTAATGAAATTCTAGCATGCTTTATAAAATCGATGTTAATGTTTAAACGATTTTTTCTCACGTTCTTATTTTAAGTAGAATCTAATAGATATCCATTATAATTAATTGATTAACGTACAACTCATTTCGACCGTGTCTCTTTCTCTGTAAAATTTTTAGGTGCTCTGAGATAACTGGACTAAAACGTAAAATACCATAACATTAATTTTCTATACATATCATCTGTTATAAAACTTGAACTGTAGGATCTTTGTTATATTATATATATATATATATATATATATATATATATATATATATATATATATATATATATATATATATACATAGCCTGAAATATGACATAGTAGCGATTAAAAAGAAAAAAATGAAGCGTACACTTTGTTTCCTGATCTGTTTTGTGTTAAGTATTTTATTAAGATTTTCTAGTTACTGGCTATTAATGTAATAAATTTTAAAATATACACATTCCAAAACTAGTCGTTTTGTGTTTAAAGGTTCTTGCGAGTTATTTACGCTGTTTCGTGTTCCAGAATAAAAAATAAAAGTGAAAACATTTTCCCCCGAGACAGTGCTTGAATGCGAGGCTCTAAATTGCGCTTGGTATATTTTTGAAAACTCGTCCGACGCATTTTATTTTACCGCGTTCAGCGACTTCGCGCTGGGCTCTAGCTTCGCCGCGCTCCTGGATAAGAAAAGTTTTGAATTTGAAATCTCTGGAGAGTTGGAGGCTACCTGCAACTTATAAAGGAGGCGTTCCCAAAGATTCGCGAAGTTAGAAGTTATGACAAAGTTGCCGTTTCAGCCGAGCTCGCCGCGCAACAAAACAAAGAAGTATTTACTGAAAGATGATAGTCCCGAAGGAAGAAAAAAAAAGAGCAAATATTTATTCATGACAGAAGAATACTGCCAGAGAACATAAAAAAAAAATATAACCCACAGTAAAAGATTGCCAACTTATTCTCTTCTGTTGTGAAGTTCTACATTTTTATTACACTCTAAACTTGAAACAGTGCAACTTGAGTGAAATCAGTGAGAACTGAGCCGCTGATTATCAGTGCCAGACAACTACTAATTAATATAGTGGCTGAATTTCCTTGATCTATTTGTGATTTCCACTGAATATCAAGAATTCCACTACTATAAACTACTTGCTTACAGATAATTTGCTTGATTCGCCGGTCAGCGTTAGCTTATCAAGTGACTTTCAGTGAATGGTTCTTCACCGATTGATACTACTGATTCGGACATAGAGTGTAGTATATATTACGTAGGCCCCTACTTGAGAATTAATAGTTTAATTTTAATTAGATTGTTTTTTTTTTTTAGAAGTAATAGTATTTTATGGGCGCGTAAAACTGTTAATTCCTGGAAGTTTGTTTTTATTACACAGATTAACGCATTCGATAAATTTACCTTTATATGCGCGTGCAGGCATAATTAATAATGTGCATTATCTTCAGGGATAAGGGTGCATTCATTACATTTATCACGGAAATATACCCGCCCACAAGGTATTAGGAGTGAGGAGTGGCTACCTGCGTAATGCAATATAATTAGTTAAAAGTTTTAACTCTGATATCAATGTACATGTTATCGTTTGCATACGCTGAGTCATGCTGGCGTCTCAACCGTTCACCCGACAACGTTTCACGAATTTAACGGTAGAATGTATAACAGGAAAAAGAAATGCTAAAAGACCACTTAGCGACATTAAGAAACCACCTTCTCTGCTTTAACTTCAGTTGTTTGAGGCCATATCAGTTCGTGTTTTGCTAAAAGACCACTTAGCGACATTAAGCAACCACCTTCTCTGCTTTAATTTCAGTTGTTTGAGGCCATATCAGTTCGTGTTTTGCTAAAAGACCACTTAGCGACATTAAGCAACCACCTTCTCTGCTTTAACTTCAATTGTTTGAGGCCATATCAGTTCGTGTTTTCTTCTCGCACTGATTTTGTATTCGATTTTAGTTTTTGTACACTGACTATCGGCACGTTACGAGTTTTGTAGGGATGCCATGATTTTTGCCATGGTTTTCCGGCTACCCTCTGTAAAAGTTCGAGAGGAAATATACGCTACATTGAGACGAGGAACCAATGGCTTCACATCGTGCAAAAGCTATAACTACCTTGGACACATCCTGACAAATCGCCTAAGGAAGTCGATGATCTCCATCATCGTTACCGACCAGCTTTAGGGCACACAAAAAATTTTTTTCGTCGCCATCTATTCCGTTGTAATATTTAAACTCGTTATTAGTACTCATGTTGGGAGGTACTAATTATCTATTAAATGTGTTCGTTTACGAGTTAACGCTTACCGAGTTGTGAAGAGAGGAAGATTCCGTACAGGCCACTACCATACCTTCTCTGAGCAATTGCTTTCGTCTCTAACTCTCCTCCTGTTGACGGGATGTTTCTCCCATAGACTAAATACGAGGTAGACCGATCTCGCTGGCTGCGCACAACCAATCTCTATCCCCATGTCCCAACACTGCCAATACGACTGGCAAAAACGGCGTGGATTCGATTTCAGGTCAGAACACTCATTAGTAAACAAGTGCCTTGAGATGCTTGAATGTTTCCTGTAATCAATTTGTAATGCAGTTTGATCAAATTCAAATTGTTAAAAACATTTTATTAACATAATAGTGCTTGTCATGAAAAAATTCAACTATAAAAAAAAACACGTTCAATATTGTTGACCATGTGACTTTGACAGTTGTGTTCCTTTGGGGTAGGTCATTGTTGGGGACATGCGCAGAAGCCGAATAATAGGTCTCCCTCATCTTTAGTCTATAGTTTAGCCATGCACGAGGGTAACAACCTTGTAGGCTGTTTACGGCGATGTAAGCACTTTTGAAATAAACCTTAAAAAAAAATACGGTTGGTAACTCGACACGTGTTACATTACACATTTGCAGCCGGGTTCCCAGTAAAGTTAGCAGCGAAGAAACAAAAAATAGTCCTAAAACTAGGCATCGTATTGAGCGCGCAATGTTTAAATTTTATGCCCAGTGAGGTTGGTGTTTCCTGTTTTATTCACATCAGAGTAAGAATTTTACATATAAGCATATGCTGTTCACTGTAAAATGAGCACTTTTTAAAGTCCTGCTTAAGATCTACTTGTATGCACGTTGTGTATTTTTCCGCTGTGTGTAAAATTAACATTGTCATGAACCTCATCACTTTATTCATGCGTCGGGTAGGTGAAATTGTGAAATTATTGGAAAAGAAAATATTTTACAAATGTGGTCATTTTTATACTTTGGTGCGTAAAAATAACAGAAAGCGAAAGGAATAATTTAATTTATCACAAATGGTTACCTAACACATTTCATTTGACGGTAAGATAATGGAAATACTTTCCATCCATCGTTACCAACTTTACTGGGCGCATGTCACTCAGTGCGCCCATTAAAATATATGAAGTTAGGAGCAGTGACATTTTATAAGGTTGATTTAAAAAGTGCTCACTTTATCGTGAACGGCATTTAACACATTTATACACTATGGCAAACAATTCCGTAGTTTCACTTGGATGGCATATGGATAAAGCGATCAGGCCCATGGCAAAAGATACAATGTAATCACAGTAATAGATTCTCAGGACGGCATCCAAAAGTGCTCAGTTTACCGTGGACAGCCTACAGCAGAGAATTACTGGTCGTCCGTACCAGGCCAAGGAGTTTGTAATGAGAAATACTTCACGCTTTCAGATCAGATTCCGAGTATTGTTTGCTGGCCAGATCTGGGGTTGTTGCTGCCAACCATGCAATATGAGCAATATGAACTCTTGTTCCTTCATGATGTACCGAAGTTTCATTTACAACACGAGGGATCAAAGAAAAAAATTGTTGTCAAAAACGTTACGGGCTGATTCAAATGTATTATAACAACAATTACATTTCCAAGAATATATATAGGCCTGCATATATATAAATTTTCCGAACTTTCAAAAGGATATTGTTTTGATTTCTGCAGTATGAAGTCATTATCTTCATACTTACGCTAGGGTTATGAAATATGTGTAAATAATTATATATATAGTGAACACCAAGAAATAACTTAAAATTTTCATGAAATGAATGAAAGTAACCAATTAAGAAATCGGGATTTTATAAAAGAACCTGGTTTGGGATATGGACATTTTTGCACATATTTTTATAAGGTTAGAATTTTTGCAAAGAAGCATTCAAAATCGTATCAAATGTGCATTTTCGTTTATACAAATGTGCATACAGTGTACATAAAATTGTGTATTCGTAACACAACAAATATACTTTAAAAGTGTTAAAGAACCTTATGCAGCGAATTTAAAAACAATGTGAAGTATAACTGTCTAAAGAACGAAATGGAATGATGATTAGTAACGACCAGGCAAGATCTAATTACAGGAATGCCATCATAACAGATAAAATACAATACCATATCACCATGCTAAGAGATGATGCCTTGTATACTATATGACGCGGCACATCCAAGCTCATTCTAGCTCTCCCTCTTTCTCATTCTCTCTCTCTCTCTCTCTCTCTCTCTCTATATATATATATATATATATATATATATATATATATATATAGAGCGAGAGAGAGAGAGCAAGAGGGAGAGGAAGTGTAAGAAATAGTTGTCAGTTTCATATTTGATCCACGTTAAACCACGTACGTTAAAAATTTGTTCTTCAGGACTACTACTTATTTACTCAAATTGGCGTGATTTTGGAGTTTGTTTAATATAAAAACTCGAGTAGTATATTCTATTTTATAATAAAAAGCACAGTAACAAAATTAAATTATTAGCTTGTATGACATAAACATTCAAATAATAATTTTTATTTCATATCACAAATCTCAATAATTCAATAACATTTTTAAAACAGGGAATTACATTGTAAAGTTAGTGAGAAATTCCCTAAAATTCGTAGCGCACCCGCAGAAGCTCCACTGCATACGAGAAGGCGTAGACAGTTCAAACCAGCAGAAGAACTTCAAGGATCATTGATGTAAACATTACTCTCGCAGTTAAACACTGGGAATTAGGTCTGTTTTCATTAATTTGCTGCCAACTGAAATGTGAGCGTGGATAAAAAATGTGTACTGTGGCATATATACATACATATATATGTATATATAAATAAATAAATATATATATATATTTATATATATAGTAATTTCCTCAAAGGCTAACCCTAACCATTTCATTCCACATGAGTGTACGGTTTCTGGCGTTGCAAATAAGTTATTATTTGATGCGCGTTGTACGTTAGATGACAAAGGACATATTTCATTATCACAACCAATGAACTGTAGGTTTTTTTGTTCAGTGAAAAGTTGTATGAACCAGTGATAACGTAGCGTAATAGCAAGGGATATCATTGGGTACTGAGCCTCGCAGAGTACAGTACCGGTCAAATATAAACTTGCTGTGCAGCATGTAGACGATTGCCTACACTGGACATGAAAGGTTTACGAGTACATACTCACTTTACCGTGAACAGCCTTTAGTAGAGACCTGAAGAATTCGCTAATTCATTTTGGGACAAGCTAGAATTCAAAACTCGTTAGTTGATATAACTTTAGTCATTGATTCACACGGTGTTTGACACCTCCTTCCTGGGGAACGGTGTCTATTTGTCGCTTTTCACTGTGATAGCAGACAACCAATGTGCAGTTGATAAAAGCATACTTGTTCCATAGACTAAATATAAGGTAGACCACTTATTCGTCTTCTGCGCATGTACCCAACATTGACCTACCCCAATCCTACACAACTCCTACACAACTGTCAAAGTCACACGGTCAACAGTGATGTACGTGTTTATTTATATCTTAATTTTTAAATGACAAGCATTATTATTATAATAAAATAGTTTTACCAGTTTCAATATAATCAAACTGCACTACAAATTGGTTAGAGGAAGTATACATTCATCTCAAAGAATTTGTTTACAAATCAGTTTTCTAACCTGAAATCTAAACCACGCCATATTTGCAGGACGTGTAGGCAGAAAAGAAGTTCAATGTTGGGACACGGAGATTGGTTGCGCGCAGCCAGCGATATCGGTCTACCCCATCTTTAGCCTATGACTTGCGCATAGGACTGCAGAGTCTAGCTTACAGGTAATTGAACTCGTGAATTTTTCAGGTCTCTAGCCTTCTAGTGTTACGTTCACCTGGCCGCCGACGAGTCCCCTCCGCAGCCTCTTGAGGTCGGTGTGAGACCAAGGACTCCTGGACCACGGCGCCACAGACTTGAGGTCGGCGGCGAAGTTGAACTCCTTCAGCTGGTTGTGCACGAACTTCCTGATGTTCCACGGCAGGTCGTTGTGCCTGCGAACAAGTGTCAACACATGCGCCTTCGTCACTTGTAACTCACTCGCGCTCCCCAGTTGGCCGAGAGTTTCGTAGCGGACTCAATGTCGGGAAGCCCCCCCCCCCCCCCCCCCACCGGCAATGTGCCCACCGCTTTTCCTAGACGCGAATAAAAAAAACCCCAGGAATCGAACCTGGATCGCCCTGGCGGGAGGCCGGTGAAACGAGTTGGAAATGGAGTGTATCCTATTCGTGGTTTCTTCACACTTCTTGAATCAAACCTTTGAAAAAAAAAAAAAAAAAAAAACACCACATGTGAGGCGTGTTTGATTGTTTCCGAAATACGACGTGTATAGTAAACGTTTTATACTTGTATTAAAATAGACGTAACTTATTTTTATTTTAAACTAGCGACCCGCCCCGGCCTCGCTCGGGTGCGATTTGCAAATATGGCGTTGTTTAGGTTTACAGAAAGTATATATATTAAATGCTCAAGGTAACTAACATAGAATTAATTCTCTGTTATTCACAAAGTCTTCGTAAGTGAACTCCTATTTTTAATCAAATTTTAAAAGAGAAAACTGGTTACTGTGGGTCATCCTTAAAAGATAAACATATGCTGTCGCGTACTTTTTGTAGATGTTTTTGAGATCTACAATTCTGTAGTGCATTAATTTGGTGTATCACTTATAGTTTAGTCAGCGTAAGCCATGTAAGTGCCAGAAAAGTGGCTTTTTCCGACTTGATTAGAAAACGTCAACATTTCTCTACTATTCTTATATTAAATATTAATGTATTGTATATCGAAACCTTTCTAAAGAAATTTTCTAAATGATGGTGAAAATCGCATCAAAATTCATCAAGTTGTTTAGAAGCTTTAGCCGAATATACAGACACATATGGCCGGGCGATTTTGTTTTATACTAAGTATAGATTGAACTTTTGCTTATATTTTATCTACTTAATACAGAATTCATTTTATATCTAATATGAATAAAGACAGGGAGAAAATGGGTGTGTTGGTAATACGTAGTAAGAAATAGTTCTTATGTATAATTTTATTACACCTAGTCCGCACGAATACTGAAAGATGATAGTCCCGAGGGCGTTGGCCCTCTGGGGCAATTTATATATATATTTTATACGAGGCGGAAGAATATCCTGGAAGTAAAACTTATGCCAGGCTTCAGATAAGTTGGCAGTAGCCGTTAGTAAATAACAGCGGCGGAATGCAAGGAGCGGGGGTAACGGGAGTGCCCCAAGAACACCCCTTTGGCCAACGGAACCGTGCACGTTACCGTGAGGGAGCCACTGTGCAGTGGTTATTCTTTTTTTTTTTAAATTTATGTCATTAACCCTACTTAGCACTACAGCCATCCAGGGGGTTCAATTCTATCATGACTGCTACAATTTAACAAACAGTATATTAGTTATATAGATTAACATTTTTTTTTTGTGGGAGGGCTACTGTTCGTCTGGTTGCCCGTAATTTAAGCTACAAATTCTATTCAAAAGCACCATTCACACTTCCTAGGAAGGTGGTGAGATATTCTGCCCCGACCGAGACAGCTCCCCGACGGGTATCCTTTCGGCCGCCCCCCGTTTCGCCGCCCCCGCCGGAGCAGACCAGTGACCGGGATTCCCACGAATCCGCCCGCGCGACCAGACGCCGTCGGGCCCGCTTACATCTATAGTCAGTTCTCGATTGGAAGCGACTTATGAAAATCAACCTTTGAAACAACACCTTAAGCATAAGATGTCAGCCTGTTTTTTCAATAACCTGTATTCCACAAATAGATAACACTGTTGTTAACTCTAGAGTCCTGTATTATTGAATAAATGGAACTTTACCTTAATATCTTCTATAACTTGTAATATTTATTTCTTTTTAAATATGAACTAACGACAGTGAGAGCAGCGACGTGTTGGCAACGGCCTCTAAGAAATAGTTCACAGTTAAAATATTATTTTAACCTAGTTTTTTTTTTGTATACTATTTGTAAATCAAACGGTGCCTATTGAAATATTGAAATATTTAGGCAACATATCTCATTATTACAGTTTAAATATTAGCGGAAAATATCGCGAGTAGGTCGTAACGGTACCGTGTCGCTTTGCCGAGCGAGAAAGCAACTGTCAGCTGAGCGAGGCTCGACGCGCGCTCTCTCTCTCTCTCTCTCTCTCTCTCTCTCTCTTTGTCTCTTTCACACTCGGGAAGTTTCACTTCGCTAGTAAGCAGCAGCAACCTTATACATGTTTTCAATTTTATCATATTACATACTTATTACAGCAAAATAATGATTTTTGAATTTGTAATTTACAACTGAAAAGATATTTTAATGTTTGAATACTTATTTTAATATATTTAGATATAATGGTGGGGCAGAAACACAGTGAAGTTGGCAGACGTGGCGAGCCATGACATGGCGTGGTGCTTTTTTTTTTTACCAAACGAAGCGTAAATTATATTTACTCCGAAAACTACTTCAAATTACCGCATCACGTTTGTAGACATTGTGTTTTTTAAACCTACCAAAGCAAGTTACGATGTTGTGATAAATCTGTGTTCCTGCGGCAGTAATAAATATACTGTTACGGTGTGTTTCGTTAACCGCTGCATGTGAAATAGCATGGCATGGCTGCGCGGTGATCGTTACGCTGGATCTGTGTGTGTGTGCGGTGATTTAAAATATTCTATGTGAACTATTTATACGTTTTAAATGTAAACTGTTTTTATGAAGAAGTTATTTATTTACATCCACGTCTATTTATCACAACGTTGTACCTTTACCCTGGGTGTTTGAAACACAGTCGTGTAACGTGATTTGTAACCAATCCCAACAAAATAACCAAGCCCATCCCCAATAAATTTCAATAAACCAAATACACAGTAAGTAGCAATATATATAAATATGAGCGGAATAAAAGTTACGATAGGCTTATTTGTGTGCATGTTCACTGCTATATTTTAAGTTCGTGTGACAAAAATGAGTGACACGAGTTGCGTGCTTGTTTTAAGGTCTCTTTTTCGTTGGACTGGTTATTCCTTCGTTATTAGAAATGAGGCAATCTTTTTAAAGAAATAACCCAACACATATCAATAACAAAAAGTTAAATATTATAGTTCATTACCCCGCAGTTGTAACAGTGTTAAACACAGTCGTGGCAAAATAAGAACGTGCATTACATGTAATGTGCTATGTCGTGGAAAACAAACATATTAATGTAACATAAACATAAGAGTTATCGTCAATTCAGGAATTTTTAAAACGTCATAAAGATGACCTAAATAATGTTATAGGCCTAAACTGTGAATATTCGTACGGAATGGTTTTTGGAATAGACTTACGACAGAATTATTTGAAAAGCGCTAAACAGTAAACAACACATTTGACAGGTATGAAAGTAGAAGTAACATTTCAATGTTTATGTTTAGGCGTAGCGAAAGCATACGAACATATGTACACACAATGACATGTAAACATTGATTTTGACAGATGCTACATGGCAATGCTTGTTTATAATTGGCGGAAGGGTACGAAACGGGCCTGCAAGTAGATATTTAGCAGGCCTCCGAGAAAGATGCTTCCAGTGGGGAATGGACTATAATCAGATTTTCAGCCGGTCCGCCATGGCACCCAACGGTCGAATGGCCCCGTCCACGAACCTGAAGGCACCAAGCCCCCTCCCTATCTGTACTACTCTATTTTGTTATTTTATTTTTTTCCCTCGTCCACCTTTCTACTACAACCGAAACATCGTCCAGGACATCGAAGTACCCCTTCTGGACACCTAGGCCTTCGTTTCCAGGCGGACGAGGGAATGGAGCTCCACTCCTACGGGCGCCCCCCACCCCTCATTTTTTCTACACGGACACATACACAGACATCAACCAACATATTATCACAAATCACATCTTTTCCTCATTTAGATTTTCTTCCCCGCAGTTTCTTACGTTCTTCTTTCATCCGTTTCAGAACTTGTCTTTTTTCTTCTCTTTCATGCTGCTTCTCCTCCTCTTTATCTCTCTTCTGTTGTTTTTCTATTTTCCTTCTCTGTTCTCCCCATTTTCGCTTCCTAGACTACTCAGTTAAATCATCATTCTTTGTTTTTACCAAATCATATATTTCACTAATAATTTAGTTTATTATTTCTACAATTTCGTTGTTATATATATATATATATATATAATGTTTTTGTGGTGGCCATTTGTCATTAAAGGTTTTTAATTTCTGTTCTAATTCTTTCCTTTCTTCTTTTAACATGTCACACAAGTACAGAATATGGTATACCGTATGAGCTCCCTTTTCACATTGGCAACTGCCGTCTTCTATTTTATTAGTTTTAGCAAAATTTTCTTCAATTTAACAGTGTCGCGTTATTTCTTTCAACACACTATTATTTATATTGTTTTTACTTTCGTACCATTGTTGTATATTTTTAATACAATTTTTAGTATTTAGGCCGGTTTCTGTTGCATCGTACTCTGTTTGCTAATTTATAACACTTAGTTTATAGACTTCTTTCTTTAATTCTTTTAAACTAATAAGTTGATTATTTCTATTTTTTTCAATCCAAATATTATTGTGCTCTACTATCTTATTATATGCATTTCCATTGTTTTCTATTTCGTCTACTTCATTTTTGATTTGATATATCATATTTCTATCTTTTATACTGTAGTCTATTGGTATTTCTTCACTTACAGTTATCGCGGTTACATATGATGTTGTTGGTATTATATTCATTATTTTTATCAATACATACCTTTGTGATGCCCTTAGTATTCTTTTAATGTGTGTATTTTCAATTTGACTTTTGTAACAAGTTCTAGCATGTCGTATAATATTACGGTATAATGCCCGATATATTATTTTATTATTTCTATTATTATAATTTTTGATATTCCATACCGTTTGTCTTAATTTTAAAATTATATTCTTATCTTTTCGGTTATATATTTAACATGTGGGACAAAACTGAATGTATTATATAAAGTAATGCCCAAGTATACTATTTCCTTTTTAATTTTTATTGTTTGTTTGTCATACTTTATCACTGGCGGTCTTTTGTCTAATTTCCTTTTTAAAATTATGGCAACTGTTTTCTCTACGATGATTTAAGTTTTTTTTTCTATTTCATCCATATTAAAGTTTTATCCATTATTTTTTTGTGTCCGTTCTTCTATTTCCTTTCTTGTATTACCGTCTATCAACATTATACAATCGTCCGCAAATGCCACAACTTTTGAATCCTCATTATTGTTTTGTACTACGTAATCATTTATTACTAAATTTCATAGACTTGGCCTTATTACTGATCCTTGTGGACAGCCGTGATTTATTTCCCTTTTTAACGTTATCTGATTATCTTGTACTATCATGTTCCGGTTATTCAAATAGTCCCATAAAATTTCTTTCCATTTTTTTCCATATTGTAATTTTATTAATCTATTCTTTAACGTATTTCCATGTCACTATTGAAAATGCGTTGCTTGTGTCTATTGAAATGCCAATCAATTTTTTTTTTACTTGTTTATATTAAATTTAATACTTTATTTATTGTCTGTTCGGTATATTTTTTTCTGTATATCCAAATTGGTTATCGTGAAGCGTTGTTTTCTATTTATGATCTAATTTTACTATATATTATCCTTTCATATATTTTGCCCAATGTTGATAAGAGACATATTGGTCTGTAGGATGAAACGCCTGTTTTTTATTTTGCTTACTTTTGTATAAAAATACTCTCTCCTGTTTTCCATATTTTCGGATATCTGCTTAATGTATAGCATTTATTTATAATTTTTGTTAGTATTGATTTAATTGTTTCCCAGCTTTTACTTATTACTTCGATTGCTATCCGATCGATTTCCGGTGCTTTTTTTAAGCTGTGGTTAGACAACTCGCCTCCCACTTGGGCGAACCGGGTTCAATTCTCCGGATTTTCAAATGTCAGAATCGTGTCGGACGGTGCCGCTTGTCGGCGGAGTTTTCTCGGGGATCTCCCGCTTCCCCCGCCCAGGGGCGTAGCAAAAAATGTAATTGGTGAGGGGGGAGGGAGGGGATTTCAAATTTATATTTTTGGAGAAAATGTGGAAGCTGTAAATATTAAAAATTATTAGTTCAAAAAATATTTACAATTACGGGCTAATATACAGAGACGGAATGTTATAAACCTGAGTGCTCAAAGTGGATAGCAAATTTCTCATATTTGAAAAAATTAAATATATATAAGTTTACTTATGTTTATTTCAAAAATCACTTATAATCAATTGGCTGATATACTAATATGGAACCACAAAATTCTATGAACATTCTTCATGTTGAAAATGGATCACAAATTTCTTATATAAAAATGGAAATTGTAATTTTTTAAAAATTTTATTTGAGATGTTATTTTCATTTGAGGGGGGGGGGGGAGGAGGTTATGTCCTGATATGACACCCCCGGGTTACGTCGACGGCCCTTGCATTCCGGTGTTGCTCCATACTCACTTCGCTTGACCCTTATCGGCCCTCAAGTTCTCAACGTTAAGAGAGCGGCCTATATTATCTCCACTGCGCACTACCGCCGCCCCGACACCCTACAGTGTTCACGAGCTCACCTCTGCTGCTACGGACAGTGGTTGTTTATTTCATGAGGAGTCCACGATTCGCCGCGAGACAGATATCGCGATTCCGCGCCCAGACGTTGCAGTGTGTCGGTTGTCGGCGCAGTCTTCGGCCTGGTAACATAAGGGGGCTTGGTGACGACGTGGCAAGGCCGGGGGGGAGGGGGGAGGGGTGACGGCCGGTTCAGCTCGCATCGGGCTCGGGACAATATTTGAACACGACGCGACGGAACAGTCGGCGCCCAGAGACGGCCGCTGTTTGTCCGTCAACAAGGGGCCATCCCCCAAAACTAAGTCCTTACACACTCGAGCGCACTGGGCCGCGAATGCAGATAATGTGGCACCGTCATGCTTCAAATGTGACGTGAAAGAAGGAGAAGCTCAGACGTGGTAGTTAGTTGTGTGAGTGAGTAGTTTACGTGTAGTGTTTCTCTTCATTTATCGGACAGCATGACGGTTTCAAAGATTGCAAAGTTCCCGGTGGACCCTGAAGATCAAAGAACCGATCTAGCTTTTGCTTTGCGGGGGTTAAAGTAAATATTAGAAAGTAGTGCTCTAGGTATGACCTTTCAATAGGTATCGGCTACCTGGAGGGGAGGATGGAGAGGCCAGCGTCGTCCGTCAACAATGGCGAGTGTCCGCGCAGGTGCTTCTGGGGTCGACACCCTACAGGGAGTGTAGGGTAGGATGCACGTCACAGCTTCGCAGGAGCCAATCCCCATCTCCCAACACTAGCCGGCTAACTTACCTATAGTCCTTGCAACCCCATATGACTCGAACTTTCAGTGCAGTTGTGCAGGAACCCGGGGGATGGGAGGTAAAGTGGTACATCGTATCACCATTCCCGAATTCTGTGGACAGGGCAGGACGTGGCATTTGTAACTCACCTCCAAATTATGTTATTTTCTCGGCTTTTGAAACCTCAGTACAAGTGTGCATCTGTAGCAGTATTTTTATTACGTTAATTTACTCAGAAAAATCGTTATTTCTCATCATTTTATTCCCTTATTTGTAACCAATTAATAAATTGATCTTTAATGATATTACGTAAATGGAACAGAAACCTTCAATCTGTGTTATATCTGGTGTTTATTATCAGATTGAAAATTACGAAAAATTACTTCGCAAAAGAAGTCAAATGAAATACACAGGAGAAAATATATCTGTTAGAAATATATTTCAATTACTCCGAACGAAGCAATTAAAATTCACGGACGCGTACTTAATAAAACATTACATAATATCCTATCCCTTTCTTCGCCAGTTTCCAGCAGCCTTTCTAAGATATAGCATTCGATTGCTTTGACTCGGGTATAAACCCGTAAACATCCCCCTATCCCAATTTAAGATCATTCCATAGCCCCTGGGTCACATCTGTTTATAAAAATACCTGTCTTGAAATTTATTACACTTCCTAAAGCCATTTATAAGGATAACGAAACTAAGTTATATTTATACTATCATGGAATGGTTGGGAAATAAATGTAACGAAACGCTAGGTTGTTGTATGATCATTGATTTTGGCAGTAGGCTACTGCAGATTTTGGAGACATGAAAAGTAGACGGAAATCTGTCGACCTCACATTTAGCATGCGATAATGACGTTGGATTTAAGTTGGAGAGGGATGTTTTCCAACTCCGTGTATTTTTTTAAATATGCCATTTAAAGAAAATATATTTATGTCTGAGCAATATCGAGTATGATACCATACATATGTATGGTATCATACTGGTATCATGTTGTAGACTCGCTACAGAAGCTCATTATTTGAGATTTCAAATGTTTTATTCGTGAATATATCAAGGGTTTTAGCGTCGTCACGTGTTCACGAGTTCCGATACTTTATTTAGCGTGGACAAGTGAGTTTGGTTTGTGGTCTATTGTATATACGCATACATATTAGATGCCATGAAAAGCCGTCTGAACATGTGGTATTAATACATTCAAACATGTAACGGCTGTTCACGATATAGTGAGCATTTCTGAAATCAACCTTAGAAAAAAAATCACTGGCCCTACCAGCATATATTTTAACGGGTGACCTGAGTGACATGCGCCCAGTAAAGTTGGTAACGATGGATGGGAAGTAGTTCCGTATCTTAACGTCAAATAAAATGTGTTAGGTATTTATTCCTGACAACTTAAATCATCTATTTCGATTTCTATTGATTTTTTAATGCATCGAAGTGTAAAAATTAGGTAATTTGTTAGACATTTACTTTTCAAGTAATTTAACTTTTTCACTTGACCGACGCATGAATAAAATGAAATGAGGCCCATGGCAATGTTAATGTTACTTAAGGCAGAAGACTACACAACTTGAATACAAGTCGATTCTAAGCAGGGCTTTCAAAAGTGCTCATTTTACCGTGAATAGACTTTACATAGTTTTATTGTTCCTATAGAGCAAATATTTACATCAGCATTGAAATGTGCATGAAAACTAAAGCGTACACAGGTTTTTCAGTCTGACCAGTGTCCCAGGCCATTTTTGTACACAAAATCAATTCTTCTCTCTCTCTCTCTCTCTTTTTTTTTTTTTTTTTTTTTTTTACGAATTCCGTCATGACACGTTCATAAAAATCGACAGCGAGTTTCATTTTTGACAAAAGTCACTTTTCAATGGAGAGAAGTGCAAGACCAGAGAGTCTATTTTGCCCCTATGTGTTCCGTGAGTATATCTTAATTCGTTTTAGTGTTGAAGAAGAACGCTCCACAGATGACGTTTTACATGGCATTGTTGCAATTAACGTACATAATTTATGGAACTGTGGGAGAGCATCTTGTAAATAATTTTCATGAATGTATTTAAGAAAATTTTGAACACTTCTGGTTTTCATGGCATCTCGACTATACACAACTTTTAGTTCAGACTGAAGCTTATCAAGGTCAAAGTAACTGCCATAGTATTCGATTAGGGACTTCAACTGGAACTCAGGAAAACTACGAGAAAACTCCTGGAATTTTGTAGCATTTACAAGTTCTAAAAATCTTAATTTGTTCATGTTTTCGAAACGTGTTTCGATTTGTATTACAATGTTGTCTAATATTTTGGCGTGTAGCCTGCAATGCTCTCGCTTTGGGTCTACTTCGTCTGCATTTCCGACGTTTTTTTTTTCTGGTTCCAGGCCAAATTTAAGTGTGTCAGAGAAAACATTTTCAAAATCGTGTCTGAGTTTACATAGAAATACTTTCGTTTCATGTATCTCTTGAATACAGAAAGTCGTTTGGTCTGCATTACGTTATATAGGTGTCCAGTGCTATCAAAAATCTTAGAAAACAAAACTAGGAAAAACACATTCTCAAAAGTTTCTAGAAAACTGATGAAACCTTTTGCTGAAGAAATAGTGTCACTATCCCATTCCTGTGGATTTTCCGTTATTGTGGAAAACATTTCTGGGAGGGAATCCCGATTGTTGAATGCACTTTGAACAAGTCTGTCATTATAATTCCATCTTATTGGCGCAACACCTGGAAGCCGTTTCCCAACTATCTGATGTAGCAATGATAAACGCTTAGACGAGTGCGAAAAAAAAAAAGCAGACAGACCAGAAAGGGTACTGAAAGACACTCTACACTTGCTAATGTTATTTACGGACTGGGTTAAGACAAGGTTCAAAACATGTTCTGCCCAATCTACAAACAATACACTGAAAAATCTGTCACGTACCAGTTTCTGTACACCACTTAAATCTCCCGCCATTACTGCAGCTCCATCATAAGACTGCGGGACAAGTTTATTGCCAGAGTTACTTGTCGTAACAAATTCAATTGCATGACTTGCTATGGCTCCCGCGGACTTATCACAGCTAGCATTAGTGAATCCATAAAACCGTTCATTTATATCCCCATCACTCGTTACAAATCTAAAAACAGTGGACAACTGAGAAAGTTTGGCGCAGTCCGACGTCTCAGGGTGTTGCGACAACACTGGATCAGAAGTTGCATTAAAGCAAGTAACTGAACATAATTGCCACGATTTTCTGATTCTTTTGTCTCATCATGACCACGGAAAGCCAGTTCCTCTAGACCCAAGGAACAAACCAACATATATTAAACACTTCAAAATTTCTCAGTTTCTTTTAACTTTTTCGTTATGTCGTTGTGTGCTTAATTGTTTGGATCTATCTAGACGAAAATCAACTCTATTTTATCCAAATTCTATAAGAGAAAAAAAAAAGCGAACTTATGATGTGAACTTCAGAACGTTCGTGTTTTTGAACAGAATTGCACAGCTTGTTAAGGTCACAATGCCCAGTCCACGTGTTAACATCCTCTGAAAACCATAAACATTGCCAGCAAAACAGTTTGTTTAGGCTGTTACATCCAGCTAACCCACGAGTGTTTCTCATAAACATTTTTGTTGGAAATTACGTACAAAATTCCCTTTCTTGCGTGTTGTAGTGATCGTAAGTTCAGGTGTCGGCCTGCCCTCTTTTATGATGCCACATCTTTCCTGAAAAGTGAAAGCAGTCCAGGAAAAATGCTTCACTCGTAATCCACGCACACCAAACTTACATCCACATGTTTCTGCTGCACTCATTCTATCTACACGGTTCTCAGTCTCACACGGTAATTTTATAATTTTTATGTAGGTTATACATCGCGCACGAATATGTATAACATTCTCAGCACCAAAACTAAATTAAATAAAAACAATACGATTCGCGTTGTGCGAGCGAACTTGCCCACGCATCGATCTAGTTACTGTAAACTACACCACGCCAACTGCCTGCGGCTAGGCCAGCTTCGGCTACGTCCTCTTCAGTTCGGTGAAGAAAGCACTACCACCGTAGCTTCTAACACAGGTTGACGCAGCCATAAGCCCCCGCCCCTCCCCGGGCGGTCTTCCTACCCTGCCCCCCCCCCCTCTGTCGGCCGGGAAACCATTGCGACAGACTACCTGCTGATAGCATCACTTACAGCGTTTCCAAACATCTTGGTTTTGCTAGCCAACGAGTTGTTTTCTCATAATGTACAGTATTGTTTCCTGAGTATAATGTGTACCGCATGAGTGGAAAGTTACCTTAAAGTAAATATAAGTTAGAATTTAATATTTATTTTAAATATAACATTGTCAGGAAACTGTCTAGGCAACCATTGCTTGCCTTGCTTGCCCTAACGAGAAGCCACTGCCTGTGACGTTACTTTCCGCAACGACATAGAAAATAATATTTACAATCACACGCTAAGTTTCTGGCGGGGGTTCGCATGCACCGCGTTACGTAGATGATAATGGACCTCCCACACACAATCATCACCCAAACAGCTGCCGGTAAAATCCAGAACAGGAACAGTCAAATGCCACGCAGCACGGTGATAATTGTCTACAGAAACACGAAGCTCACGTACATTCAGATGCCTGTGAATACGCTTAACGGAATCAACTGCAACAAAAACGCATTGCTGAAGCTTGTCACCAGTGTTTATTTCTCCGTGTCTGTAAGCTACAATGACCCAAACAAAAAATCAAAACTATTTTAGGTTAAGTCACGCAACTATCAAAGCACAGAGTACAGGCTGTTCAAGGTAAAATTAGCACTTTTGAAACCAACCTTTTAAAAATGTCACTGCCCCTAAAGGCTTTTCTCGTCAAGTGAGCATTGTTGAAATCAACCTTAGAAAAAATTTACTGCCCCTACCTGCATATACTTTAACGGGCGCACAGAGTGACATGCGCCCAGTAAAGTTGGTAACAAAGGATGGAAAGTAGTTCCATATCTTAACGTCGAATTAAAAGTGTTAGGTAACCGTTTGTGATAACTTAAATTATTTCTCTCTCTTACAGCAGGGCTTTCAGAAGTGCTCAGTTTACGGTGAACAGCCTGTGCATTCGATTACAGGTGCGAAACAACCGCTTATACCGCGAACTCCAGCCGCGCGCGATAGCAAACCGGCGTTACTGGAAAGCAAAATGCTGGAACGCTGTCTGCCTGCCAGACACTGGTAACCTACTCGCCAGCCGACAGACCAGCCAATAGGGAACATTTTACATTATGCAGTAGCCAGTCATACGTATAAAAATTGTCTCCAAATTCTCGCGCGTCCAATCAGAGAATTGGTACGCCCACATCAGAGAACCGACAAACTTTTTCGTAACTGTGTATATACTGTTCACGGTAAAATGAGCACTTTGGAAAGTCCTGCTTAAGATCTACTTGTAACCACATGCTGTATTCTTCTGCCTTACGTGAAATTAACATTGCCATGGTCAATGCGTTGGTCAAATTGAAACTGTGAAATTATTATAGAAGTAAAAATTTTTAAAAACCTGCTTATTTTTACACTTCGATGAATAAAAAAAAAACAGAAAGCGCAAAAAATTATTTAAGTTATCACAAATGGTTATCTAACCCTTTTTAATCGACGTTAAGGCACGGAACTACTTTTTCCATCCACCATTGCTAACTTTAGTGGGCTCATGTCACTTGGTGTGCCTGTGTCAAAATATATGCAAGTACAGACAGTGACATTTTCCTAAGGTTAATTAAAAAAGTGTTCATTTTATTGTGAACAGCCTTTACTTATCTACTCTTGTCACCAAACTCTGCTTCTATGTTTTGGCTATAGTCTAGTCCCGGTTTCTTCACACTTTATGAATCAAAACTATGAAAAATCACCACATGTATGACGTGCTTGACTGTTTAATAAATATTTTTACTATCACAAAATTTTTGTATTCGTGGCAACATAAGAGTACTTTATTTTTTGTTGAACTGAACTTCTACTTATATTTAATTAATAAATTGTAATTATTTGAGCGTAATTAGTACGAATAAAAACAGGCTGAAAATAGGTGTGTTGGTAACGCCTAGTAAGAAATAGTTCTTTTGCAAAATATTATAACACTGAGTGCGCACGAATGCGGTGCGCCGTCCCTTTGGTGAAATGTTCTAAACTCGGTTAAGTTTTGTTTGCATGTGGCGGGGGATTGTCCTGGTTAGAACTTAAACAGAGCTTCAGAAAAGTCCGAAGTACCGTGAATGAGCTATACGCATTGTCGTCGGTGGACGGTGAACTTTTAGGTCTATAAAAAAATGTTTTCAAAAAGCGAGTAAAATTATTAGCTCTTGGAATTAAATTTCTCAGTATAATACATCATAAGTAATTACCTTAGTCCGGTCATATTTGTCGAAGCACGGAGATAAATCGTAGTTCAAGCCTCTTGTTTGCTCAGTTGCCCAGCGGAATTTGTCACTGCTGAGTTATATGGTTATAAATTTTACCCGTTCATTACGCGACGGGGAGTAATTTGTGGGCAGAAATGGCTTACACTCGCTCGTGTTAAGCGTCGTCCTCAAACCGCGGGAGACCAACATCGTGTCGAGACCGTATTAAAAAGTTGGTGGAAAATAAATTCGGCGGATAAGCCCCAGCTGCGGTTGGCCCATCCGTCTTCTTTAGCCGTGGCAGCTACGAGCCCGCGTCACATTGGAGTTGCGCGGGCTGCTTACACGATACCGGGCAGGCGCTAACACACACAGCGTGACAGCTAGACGTGCGGCTGGCGTTGACAAATTGTAGGAGTCCGAGATGCCCACGATAGGACCCGGAGAAGGGGAGGAGGGGAGGATCTAAAGCCTAGTACACACTAAACATAAGTCTCTGCTTATTTCCGTTAATCAAAAAATTTACAAGCAGCGCTACAACAGCATGAACAACTACGATGGTAGCAGAAATAATTGCAGACCGACGTGGGGAATTTTATGAGAGAGAGAGAGAAACCCATGGTTCCCACATATTTAGAGCTTTTTTCCGCATTTGAGGCTAATAATCGTGGGAGCGTTAAAGGTGGCAATGCAACGCGCATTGCACCGACCAGCGTCATAGTTTGAAAGGATTCCCTGGTGCGGAAATCCGTTAAACCAACTTAAATGTGAGTTATGGCGAAATATGGACAAATCTAAGGTGGCAGGTACCTTTAGAACCGCCCTAATCTCTCCACTAGACGGAAACACTCTCGTTCACATACACAACGGGAATCTTTCCCTCTCGGCGCGTGTTTCCATCTCTGCTAGCCCGCGGTGGCGGCCGAGGAATGGGATACAATGGCTAGGGGTCGGGTCGGGGCAGTATCGCAGTTGAAAACGAAGTTTGTTACGGGAGGGTCTGAATGCCGCGCTGGGTCGCCCCCCCCCCTCCCCGGACACTTCAACCGGCGGAATTTCCTTGTTTCCCTCCAGAAGGGCGGTAGTAGGAGGAGGGTGCGCCTGCATTATTCCACGAGCTACTTGCCTCCCTCCAACCCCTGCAGCAGGACGGAACAATCGCTACGTCTCCGGGGACGCGAGACGTGTAATCGCGCTACTCTCTCTACGGACAGTCGCCATATTGCGCTCAAGCCCGGGGAGACCCTTAATGAACAATTCGCGCAGCTAATGACTAGAGTGTCGAGGTGGTCGCGTCACTAGAGAGCGCCTCACTCTCAGATTCCAGCGGGGAGCGAATAAAACAATGTTCCATTTACATACTACTTTACAATATACATTTTTTTTTATAAGGGCAGTTCACGGTTAATTAAGAACTTTTGAAATCGACATTAGAAAAATTTCACTGCACTTAACTGTATCCAGGGGCCGCGGTGGCTGAGCGGTTAGACTGCTCGCCTCCCACCAAGTCGAACCGGGTTCAATCCCCGGCCGGTTCACTCCGAATTTTTGCAAGTGGGAATCGTTTCTGGACGATGCCGCTGGTCGGCGGGTTTTCTCGGTGATCTCCAGTTTCCTCCCGCCCTTGCATTCCGGCGTTGCTCCATTCTTACCTGACTTCACCCTCATCGGCTCTCAAGGCCTCGTTGTTAAGAGCCGCCCAAATCTCTTAGCTCAATTCAACTTAACTGCATGCATTTTAACGGTCGCACTAACTAACGTGCGCTCAGTAAGTATGGCAATGGCGGCGAAGGAGGTGGTTACATGTCTTGGCCGACAGATTAATAAAGCGCTCAGGCCAGTGGCAGATTTAAGCATTCATCTTAGGGAGAGGGGGTGGGAGGGGCGGTTGTCTTGTGGTGCGCTAAACTTTGGAGGTAATAATTATAATTACATTTCATCCAGTCGTAGATAAATTGAATTTGCCTGGTCACTTGTGTGTGGTTATCGGCAAATACTTATTTATTACATAAGGAAAAAAAAGTTTCTGAAATAAGGAAAACTTTAAGATGGAGTGTAACTGCCAACATTTTTAACGATTTTTTTCTCATCCCACGTAGTCATTAAAATGTTGTTGTTAATAACTTAAATTGCAGTTCCAATCACAAATCACCGCGCAATGCAATTCAAAGAAAAGAGGTGTCAAAACATAGAAACTGAAAACACTTTGCTGTGATTTTATTATGAACACTCTTAAAAGGTCTCACTGCAAAGTATTCTAATTAACAGTATAGTAAAAACTATATACCACAATATAAGGAAGAAAAATGAGTTTTATTTTGACTTGCTTTGCTAACATTTTCTCTCATCAATAATGTTGACCAATCTTATTACAAATACCTTATATACATAAATGCTTGAATGTTATGTGCTTTATCATCATTTGCAATATAAATATCGAGCACGAATACTATAACTTAAAATTTATACAGGTAAACGACAAAAAAACTTATAAAAAGGGATGACCTTAAGCCATTACAAACATTTAATAAATCTTACTTTGTACAGTTATATACTAATATAGCACATTCCAAGGACTTTTAAAATATTATCTTCGAACATCTTACGTTGTCACACGAGTTTAGTCTGGTATTCATGTTATGCTGACAGCACATAAATGTCATCTTGAAGTGATTATGTGGCTGGATATACATTCTTTGCCATATTAGTAACAATTATTACATCTGCAAAAAATTGGGTTTCATCGTGATATAGGAAATGATAAAATTTTTTCAAAAACTTAAAATATGTCTTTAGCAATAGAGAGGGGGAGGGAATACATAAAACGACAATTATTGAAATGCAGGATGGATATGTTTTTACTGTGAACAGAAATAAGGATAATGAAGCTTAAAATACCCGCGACTTTCTCTTACTAAATATCAATTTAAAATGAAGAAATGGACGTAGCTGTCAAATTGAACATAGTTGTCAAATAAATGGCCAATGCTAAGACACGTCTAAAAATAAGTGCATTTCAGCAGAAATTTATTTTCCTGCACAGTCACCTCTGTTATTTCATTTTATTATACATATCCTGACACCAAACTTTAAAATTCTCTTAATTTTTTTTTCCGTAACATCATTTTTTGGCATTCAAAAGGCAGCCACTCACGCTCTATCACACCACAAACGAGGATTTTCGACGAGTAGCACCTTGTGCAAAACGACTAACTACCTTCTCTTTGTTTATCGAAATATCCCTTGTATGTGCATTAATGCAAGGCCATTGAGAAGTTTCTGCCCACAGCGTGGCCGGAGCCAAGTTTTAATTCTTCGCAAAATGGAAGAAGTACTCTGGGGACTAGCAACACTCACAGGCAAGCAAGACAATATTCACAGAAGATTTCTAATGTTAGGATACAGCAAGCTGTCGCACTCCTTAACTGCTTCACTACAAAACCGTGGAAGACGCTCATTTTTCCCTCGCCGCTTTTTCCATTTAGCTGTCCACGACGAAAACTCTGCTTTAAGGTGATTTTGCAGATCGTTTTCATTTACCGCAAACAAGCTACAGTACCTATTTGTCAAGAATTTCGTTTTCTTCTGCTTTGTCATCTACACGGCCAGGTGAAAACACATTCAATCTATAAACGTCAAGGACCTCACTGGGGAAACGTGACTTGAGATCTTCAACTACAGCTTCTAGTATAGGTATGAACACAGATTTCCTGAAGTATTCTTCAGCAGTATTTGCAGGAATGTTGCAGCTCAATGTTTGCCTCTTGGTGACACGAGGCACAGTGATCGCCACACCTAATGCGTTTGCAGTTTCCTCGGCTTAAAAAAAAAAAAAAAAAGGACTCTAAAGACCTCACCAGCTCGAAGTTCGTTTCTTTTCTCGCTCAAAACACTAATTGTGTCTTTGATGGTGTCAAAGGCAGTTTGCCTGTCTAGCTCTTTCTTCTGGAGAAACCGGCTCAGTGGAAGTGTTACCGATAAAACGTCACTGGGGCATACCATTGTCACAATAAAAGTTGGATCACTGACCGATAGCAACAGTGTCCTGGCATTAGCAGATGACTGTCGTTCTTTCCATTCAGAAACAATCTGCAATGCTTCTGCTATTTTGGACAGCTGAGATTTAAATTGCAACACTGCATCATGACGTTCGACCCAACGAGTCTCACACAGCATAGTTAGCTGAACTCCAAGTGTTGATACTAGAACAGCATTTCGTTTTGAAGATGCAGTGAAAAAGGAAATTACTTGGCTCATTATTCCGGTTGTATTTCTGATACATTGAACAGTATATGACTTGGATAATGATACATTCAGTGCATGATTGTAGCAGGGACAACGAATGGCATGAACTGCTTGCTACCTTCTGAATTTCTGTAATGGCACCACAGAGTTCTGAAGTCATCACACTGCATCCGTCAGTTGTTATTCCAACACAGTCTCTCGGATTTATGTACAAATCTTGTAGCACCTTGAGAACAACAAGGCCTAACCTCACACCAATAAGTACTGGTTCTAAAAGTTCATCCTCTTATTGTTCATGTTCGTCTTGATCAGAGTCACTTTGTGGAGATGGTAATTTTTCTCGTTTCCTTGGATTAATGAATCCCACAAAATTCTCTCTTATGTTGTTTTTATATGCATTCACACACGCACACAATTGTGTCCACGCATATTTTTAGGAGTTTCTGTACCTTAACGTTGCTATTTTATTGGCCGATCTCAGTAAGAGAGCATTTCTATCAGAACTTCAAGACATAATGTCGAAGCCAAATAATGAATATAGGACTAAATATGCGATCGTGTGTATAAATGTGTGTATTAAACATGTTTATATGTATCACGCTTGTGTGCGAGTGCATACACGTATATGGTGACTTGTTTCCAATATTTATGTTTATAAACGTAATGTTTTAACTTTGTACATTTTCTTTATGAAATGCACTAACGAAACTCATCCTTACGGGTTCTTAGGGGGGGCGCCCCCCCCCCCCCCGGCTCCCTTAAATCCGCCAGTGGCTCAGGCTCATGACAATGTTGATTTTTCATGTGGCGGATGCCAAAAAAATGTGCCTACAAGTATGAATCCTAATTTGTTAAAAAGTCATTAGTCACAATTGGTACAGTTGTGGGAAATTTAAAAAAAAAAAACTCATTATTTTTGCATGAGGTAGGTTAAAAGCAATTTTTGCCGGTTGTATGCAGATCACCATTCTGATGCGGTAAATCGATTATAGTAATTTTTTTGTAATAATTACTTTGTTATAAATTGTTTTTGTTTTGAGGACTAATGCCTTTTTAACAAAATGCACCCTTAGTCCTAATGAAATAATTATAAATTGTTAGTAGAAATGTTTTTTTTATTCTTCATACATATATTTTACTGGTTAGTTTAGAGCTTTTACGATAATGTAACTTACTATGCGTAATTTATTTACAAATATATATAGTAAAACAATATAAAGCAAACATTAATACATGTTGTCCATTTCTTCATTTATCCATTAGCCACAACAACAAAAACGTGTTCACACACTGCAGTCATTGGGTACATACTCCTCCTTATATCCGTCTACCCCTCTTATCGAACAAGTTTCGAAGGCACAATGATGTTACTCATATACAATGGTGTTATCCACTGGCCACCCAAGAATGTCCTCATAAAACTCCACGTGTTCACTAGGAACATACTTCTTAACTTTTTGTAAATCTGTGATCTTTGATGCCGTGATGGGAACTTTACCTCCTTTATATGCAAGTCTGTCTGGATGAACGATGAGCCCATTTACAAGAAGCATGAAAAAAATGTATGTGAAATCAGGCCGTTAATTGTTGCATATGCTGTAATGTAACCTTTGTCATGCCTGTACACAAAATGATAGAGGCTACTAATACTAGTGCCAAATGATAAAGGCTACTAATACTAGTGCCAAATGATAGAGGCTACTAATACTAGTGCCAAATGATAGAGGCTACTAATACTAGTGCCAAATGATAGAGGCTACTAATACTAGTGCCAAATGATAGAGGCTACTAATACTAGTGCCAAATGATAAAGGCTACTAATACTAGTGCCAAATGATAGAGGCTACTAATACTAGTGCCAAATGATAAAGGCTACTAATACTAGTGCCAAATGATAGAGGCTACTAATACTAGTGCCAAATGATAGAGGCTACTAATACTAGTGCCAAATGTTACCCTTTAATCTCTTGGTTTGTGTTTACTTTCTTCTGAAATTGCATTCTTCTTATAGTATGTTTGCCACCACTGCTTGAAGTCTAATATTTCCGATGCTTTAACTTCTTTAACAATGAAATTTCCGTGGCTGCTACTTTTAATAATGTGCTCAAGTATTTCCATACATGCTGAAATATCTATCATCTTTTCGTAATCTTTTCGAAATTACTCCGAATTCCCTGTCACATGGCAAAAATCTATGGCCTCTGACAGGGAAGAAGTGCTGGATTTTTTTTTAATCTACCGGAATCAATTAGTGAAAGAAGATACCTATTAAGGGCCCGGTTTTTATTCTGTGCAGCACAGTTGTCAGAAAATATACGGAGTTCAGTGATTTGTGCTGGGATCTGCTTTACATAGTCATGTAGAAACGAACAGACTTCATCAGGACTATTTTCGACCTTCACCCTTCATGATACGTGTTCATAAAAGGAGCTGGTTCTAGCCTTAATACCCGTGACCGTGATGCAAAATACATCGACTGTTAACTGGCGGAGGTAAAACAATTCCTGAACTGGTAATTTAGGTAAAATATTATTTTACATGAAATCAAATGCTAATGAGGTCACATTGCCTTCTTTCTTTGCCTCTTGTGTTTGTTCAAATTGTAATGCTGAATAGGATTTCCTACTCCTGCATGTATGAACCATTAACTCGGCCACCGCTGTACGTTTAGCCGCCTCATTTAGATGGGGTGATTTGATTTTCAACTTAAGCTCCTCACAAGCGCAGCAGGTGTCAACCTGGGGCCTACCAAACATACAGTTGAAATTCTCTCTGTAAAATGACCGGTAAAAGGAAAAATAACTTACTTTATCGTCATACTTTTCAAGGTGCAATTTATGCATTGTTTTAAAATCTAAGTCAGCACTCAAGTAATACATATTTTTCACAGTAATGTGATTCTTTCAATTGGAATGACTCAATATTTTCCTTCACTTTGAGTTTAGTAGTACGAGGAAGGCTATAGCTAACAAACTTGCCCCTTTTGTCTTGTAGCGCTTTCCCTGTTTGTTTAAGCTTCGTAATTCTTCTCGCACTTTTGGTCGTTACACCAAAACCAGAAACGAAAGTTTTTAAATATACATTGGCCTGTGAACTGCCTACCAGAAATTGGTATTAAAAACTGGCTGTGTTTATCCGTGGCGATTCCTTCCTTGCACGTCTTCTCTTAATATCTTGTATGCCTATGAGTCCCTGGAGAAAAATGTCCTGCTCATTCTTGGTGGGAATTTCATGGAACTTCGTGAAGACATCTATGCAGTTATCATCCCCAAGATTTTCCAAAAATTTCTTCTTGCATCTGAAATCATACCAAAATGCTTCAAATTCCGCTAAATGTACGAATACGTTACATAAACACCACCATTTACATGCACAAGTAAAGACTGCATACAAGTTTGAAAACGCGTTCATGCCATAACATAAACTGTATATAAACATTATTGAACGGCTTATTTCATGACAAAGAGGAATTTCCTACTGTGGAAATACTACATCATTTATGGGGGGGGGGGGGGGGGGGAGGAAAGAACAGTATGACTTACCCGCATGCCAATCGAGGTGTTGTGGCTGGAACACGTGTTTTCCTTTGTGGCTCGTGTGCACGTCACTTTTGCTTTGGCGATTTTAATTATATTTATCTTATATTCAGTTCGATTAGATCTCCGTTTGCGAGCTTGTACTTCATCTGTCACGCCTAAATAGGACTCGCTTCCACTCATGTTCATATTGGAATAATACATAAAATAACACACGAATAATCGCTACCATACTAAGTTTCAACTGAAAAACAACCATAGAAAATATGCAACAAGAAGCTGGAACAATAGAAAAAAACTATTATGTTGGAAACAGCTGAACACCACACTAGCGCTCTAGCAGTGTTTTGTCAAAAACGGCATCAGTCCTGGACTGATGTTTTAACAACTAATGTAATTTTCATCCAACTCCCATATGCTGAAGGATGCAGTGGAATGATGCCGTTTGATCACCAACCGATAGCTCTAGTGACTGATGCCCTTTTGACAGATTAGAATTCGCATATTTTGAGCAGGGCTTTCAAAAAAACCTCAGATCGACGTGAACGGCCTGTAACACAAAAAAACACGAATCGTAGTTCTGCAGCTGGGGCATATCTGCCGCGTTGACGGCACTGTACGAGATATAGCCCATTCATGGCTACTTCCAACTTTTCCGAAGCCCTGCTAGAGTTATACTTCCTAGATATTCCTCCGCAACTAAGGCTTAACAGAGTCTAGAAACTTACACGAAAAGGGACAACGCACCGCATTCGTGCCCACCCGCTCTTAATAGGTTTTACCAACATGCACATCTTCTCTCTATTTTTATTAATATTGGTTATGAATGAAATATTATAATTTATAGATCAAATACTATTAAAAGTTCAATACAACCAGAAAATAAGGAACATTTATGTTAAGACATGTATGAAACACTTGCGATAAACGGCATATGTTGGAAACTTCCATACACGCTGTACAAGTGCTGATTTTTCAGTGGCTTGATCCAAAAAGTGTGAAGAAATCGCGAAAAGCCTAAACGCTTGGTCTTGTATCTCCCGACCTTCCAGGGGCGCTGGAAGGGATTACGTGCCCCGTTGGACCGTAGCGCTAGGGAGACAAGACAAATGGGCACAGTGCCTTTGCCGCTGCTGTTGTGTTGTTACATCAACCCGCGAGGGGATACATTGCGTGACGTCCTTTGTTCCATCTCGTCTCTTATTCCATTATGAACCCACCTCCTCTCCTCTCCCCTCAAACCCCTACTACAGCAACAGTTCCGCCGCCACCGCGTAACAGATACAGCTCTCAGCTCCGCACAAAGATGAGCTCTCGTGCCAGAATGCGGACATTATATAACACAGGAGCACGCGTTTCTGTGTCATGTGGGATATTGTAACCAAGCTGCCACAGATGTTTCAAATATCGCACGACATTCAGGCTCCTGAGGGGGGAGGGGGAAATATGAATTTTACAAATCGCTCACACACTGTTGATTATGGCGAACATTATACGTACTGTCACATAGAAACAAAATTACACACCCACACACACACACATCTTTTTTGGCTTTATCGGCAGTCATACATAGGCGGTTCATGGAAAAGTGAGCACTTTTGAGGCTCTAGTTACTTTTTCCGTCCAGTCATTTTTTGTCCTTTACACATTTGTAAATAAATGTTCCCATATAAGCAATAAACACAGAGTGTGTATTCCTTCGTACTCGGAATTCTTGACTATAATAGCAAATAAAACGGCTTTCAAAAGTGCTCACTTTATGTGAGTAGCGCGCGCGCACGCACACACGCACGCACACACACACACACACACACATATATATCCTGTTCCATAGTGCTTTGCATAAGTACCTGCGAAAATTGTTAATTTGCTTTTCACCACAAAAAATTAACTAAATCATTTTGAAAAAAGGTAAACGAGTGTACTTGAAATACATTTTTCTTATATATATATATATATAATATTTTCAATAAAAATCACAGCTATAACGTATACTACAAATTCTGTGTATTAACGAAATGAAAAATTCAAATGTATTGAGACAGGGCGTCCCAATTATTTTAATTAACACCCACCCCTTCCTTTTTTCACAACATCTTTAATATGACACGATCTAAACAAAACTGTTTAAATTGTGTCGTAAAATTACGCTTCACTTTACTCGCATACAATTTTTACTGCTTCTTTGCCCTGCCGTTATGAGTAAAAGGGACCAGACACCTACTTGAGCGAAGATTTTAGCTGATGCAATACACTTTTACACACTTTGGAAAGTATATTAATAAATTTGAAGAGGTAATAAGGTAATCACATGTTGAGAAAAAAGGCTGCCCTATTTTGACAGTATTTACGCGGCCTTAGAAGATTTTCTTCTTAAAAAAAGTCCTAATTACGTTAATTTTTAAATGTAGATTCCTCACTTACCTCTAAATTAGTGTAAACTGGAAGAATTATGCGAGGAACGCACGGAAACTTTACGATCGGCTGGAGTTCATTGCTCGACACAGTACGAGTTCCTATCACGTTCGGCCGCCAAGGCCACACTGCCCGGCGCTTTCCTGCTTCATGCCACGGCGACCTCACGCATGCGCACTGCTCAGAAACGGACAACTGACTGCGAAGCTCTCAGGTGGTGTTAGGCGGGCTGCAGGCGTCCAGGCGGCCATTGGCCGCGCACCCAAGACCCGATCGAATGGTGGTGGTTTAGGACTCGCTGTTGATTGGTAGCGCACCTTGTAGCCACCCTACCATGGGAATTTGCATGATTTCATCGCTGATTGGACGCGCGTGAATGAGACTTTGTCATTGGCTGTGCATTTTGTATTCAAGTTTGGTGCTAATTTTGTATAAATAATACCGCGGAGGAGTCAGTCGAGAGAGATGGCTACTCCACGGCTTCAAGACAGTGGTTTCTACAGGTAAGTGTTTTTGGAACTTTACTGTGACCAAATAGACTGAAGCCCTTCTGGCATGAAGGTTTGGACGGTCCCGAGGGCGAGTCCTGGCAGGAGTTGTTGGGACTTTAGGAATTTTAAAAACAAATCACGGAGCTCATTTTTCTATAGACATTTTTAACAATTTCTTGAAAAATGAAAATTTTTACATGTACATGTTGAAATTTGTAAATGAGGTTTTGAAGAATGGCCTTTAGTTAGAAATGGTTGGCCAAGTTGATATTTTACAATCTTTGCCTCGAAAGTTACAAAAAATTTTGTGGAGCATTATCTTAAAATGCAGTAATAACATCTTTTAAAATGTTTTTAAGGTAATCAAGGCCCGTTGTGCCTTAATTTAAAATATTCTATTTAATGGTATGTAAAATGACCTTTATGTGGCTATGGCCTAGTGAAAATTATATTTAAAAATATTTGTTATCACACAAAATTACTTATTTCTTACAGTACTCTTCGTGTTTGAGTAAGTGGCCTTTAGTATGTTTGATGTGGCCAAGTGTACAGAACTTAACACTATCTTATGAGTGGCAATTTCTTAACAGCAAAGTGTCGGGGCTACATAAATTTAGACATCTCAAGTTGACATGTTTCCTATCTACGGTTTACTAGAAGTAAGGATCAAAGCTCCCTTAGTTTGAATCAATAAAAATAAATAAATGAATAGGATCTGTCCAATCACAACTCAGTTTTTTTTTGTTGTAGTCTAGCATTGACTTGGTGACCCTTTGTTATCCTCTGCACCACTCGATCAATCCAGGGTTGCTTAGGGCCATTGGTCGCCCGCCTTGTTGGGTCCTCTGGACGTAAGGGGGCGCCACAATATGATGTTATTCTACTGGTATACTGAGATAGCTTGTGACCCAGAAGAACATAACCTTCTTTTTTTATTATGGAAAGTAGGCCTACAGTAACGTCTACAAAAGATTAAAAGTGTTTGGCACAAAAAAATAAACTACTGATTTTTTTCTTTTTTGCATTTCAGCGACCGTAAGCTGGAGTCTGTGTTTAACATGGTAATGTTATAAATATAAAGGCTGAAGTGGAGTTCATCGTTATGTTGTCGGCGGCCAGGAGTGCCACCGGCACAAACTGGTCATAATTTTTAGCAACTTAGAGACGTTGAAGAATAAGAGTCGGTAATAAACTTTAACAACATTTCTTCATTAGTAAACGTTTATTTACAAAAATAAATTATTATCTGTGAAATCTACACGTAAGTCTGGACGGAAATTTCTCTGCCACAAAGAGATTTTTTTACAAAACTTTATAAGGTTATAGAAATATTTGCTCTGTCTTCCTACCAAGCGTGTTAGGAACTACGAGCGACTAGTTTGATCTTCATTCCAAAGAGGCGCCACGGTTGATACTGGCAAGCTGCATTGCGAGGCTTTGCAGCTACGTCGATTTCTCCTTAATTCAAGGTCACAATTGTGCTTTTATAGAGGAATTGTTTTTCCTCCCCAATATCCCTTATGTTACGATCCATTGCATATCTTTTCCCTTGTATATCTTATGCTTACAATACGTATTAGTGCACACATACAATTATACCTTTTATAAATAAACTACTTTCAATACTTAACATTTAATATACTATGATATATATTTTTAATGCAATATAAATAACCATATGAAACAGAACAATACAATCCAAAACAACACGATAAAATTTAACGCTACATAACACAACGTAATATAATATAGTATAATATAATATAATTCAGAATTATATATTATAAAACACACATAGAATATAGAATAAGAAAAAAGCGCTTTTTCCGTAATTAAGTTAAATTCTAACTTTCATGATAAAATCTGAAGTTATTACTCCTGTAATTTTGATGCACACTTCAGCCGTAACCAAATTTTGTGTGAAAATATTTTAAGTTGAAATGCTTATATTAACGCTTAAAAAAATAGGAGTGTTATTTTTCAATTCTAATTTTGTATTTTATCAAGTTATCGTCGATATCGTACCACGAAATTATGAAATATCCTGAGTACATAGAAAAAATTTAGGCACTGTTCAAGCGCCTACATTGTTTTCTGGATTTTTAAGATAATATGCGGTTTTGCGATACAATATCAATAATTATTTGATAAAAGTACCAAATCAGTTTAAAAATAACTCTCGCACACTTTTTAAATATAATTATCAGAATCTTAATATTAAAATGCGTGCCAAACAAATTTCAAAAACTTAAACGAGCTCAATGTTTGATTTCAGCTGGTCTTTTTTTAAGATTTAGGAACGCCATGAAGAAATTTCTTCGAAGTGGTGCATTTTGTTCGCCTGTGATTAGGGTTTAAATCCAGGCTATTTTGGATTTCGATCTCATTGTAAAACTTAGAATAAATTATGGCCGAACCACTGGGAGAGGTTTAATGACATTAACAACTAATTTGAAACGTTGCCAAACATGATAATTATGCAACTATTTTACACCTGTATGGCAAAACATGTAAATTAGAAATTCCTCTATTTTCCGTAATTAATCTTTGTATAGGCAGTTCACGGTAAACTGACCACTCTAGAAAGCCCTGCTTAAGATCTACTTGTATACACGTTGTGTATTATTCCGCATATGGGCCTTATAACTATATTCATGCGTCAATCAAGTGAAAATGTGAAATTATTAGAAAAGTAAATATTTTACAGATCTGCTAATTGTTACACTTCAGCGTATTTAAATAGCATAAAACGAAATAAATAATTATTAATTTATAACAAACCCTCCATTGTTACCTACTTTACTGGACGCATGTCGTTTAGCGCGCCCGTGAAAATATATATTCAGGTAGTAGCAGTGACTTTTTTCCCCAAGGTTGATTTCAAAAGTACTCACTTTATGGTGAACAGACTTTAAATTAATTTTTTAATTTTTAAAATATTTTTGTCAATGAAATTTTTGATATAATAAAACAAAATTGTGAAATATCTTTAAAAAAAATATCGGAAATAATTTTTGTTACTTGAAGAGCCTTAACGAACCAGGGGTGGAAGTGAGTGGTGCGGGATACTCTATATTGTGGTTTCATTACTCACTTAGCGGCGGTGCGCTGCTGTAATAGGAATCATATGGTAATTGACTACGGAGTTCGTGGTCGGCGCCCTCTACGCAAACACCCCGCTAACTCCCATTACTCCAAGTTTAATGACGGAGGAAGCTCGCACGTAAGACCAGACACGCGGCCCAGTTCCCATGGAAAAGGTAGTGGGGGGTGGGGTGCGGGGTGGGCTTTTTTTCCCCTACATTCTGCCCGACCCACCACTGCAGGGTAGCAGATGTCGACCCGCCACGGGCGGGATTATACAGCAGGTCCGTGCGCCTTCTCAGGGCAGAGCCGCTTGTAACTATGACAGCTCGAGCATACTTTCCCCGCGAGTATATTTTAACTGTTCGCGATAAAGTGGGCACTTACTAGATGGAAATTTAACAGGATTTATATAGTACGTTAGTTTTCCGCATCTGGCTTGCTGTCCTTCATGGAATTTTCTGGCTTTGTGCACGTATATTCTTGACTACGTCATGCCTGTCTTGCATTCTGCCGTATCTGGTAAAACTGCGCTGTGTTTGAGTGCGTTTATTTGTTGTGTTGTTCCATTTTGTTCCTACTTATTTTCTCAGAGTTGTCCTAACATTTTCGAGCAGGTTTCTAGCCTGTGTCATTTTCTATGTGTTATCTGTTGGTTGTGTTTATAAACATATATTTTTCGTAACTAGTTTCTGTTCTTTATTTTTTACTCTATTCCATCTTGGAATTTTCCAGTGTTGTATGCATAGATTTATTTTCTCGTCCATAGGTTACGTGTCTTATTTAAGTTTTTTCTTTGTTCTCAGTACTATTTTTCCGTGACAGACATCGCATCGCAATGGCGAATGTCCAAAATTCTCCACGTAGTCATTCACTCCCAGTGCACTATTTATTCAAAGTGGGCACTTTTGAAATCAACCTTTGAAAATGTCACCCGCGTAAATTTTAACGGGAACACTGACTGTCACGCGAACAGTAAAGTTGGCAACAGTTGAGAGAAAAGTAGTTCCATCTGTTAACGTTGAATTACAAGTGTTAAGTAAACATTTGTGAATACGGAAATATTTTATTATACTTTTTTTTTTTTTTACGTGCATACATGTGTAAAACTAGAAACATTAGTATAATATTCTCTTATCTAAAACAATTTACCGTTGCTCTCGACCTACGCACGAATAAAGTGATCTGGCTCATGGTAACATTAATTGTAGGTCTACATATGGTAGAAGAATACACAATATGCACACAAGTAGATCTTAAGCAGGGCTTTCGAAAGTCCTCATTTCACCGCGAACAGCTTATAATCACTTGCTCAGGATCAGCAATCTAAAGAAATTTTAATCAGCCTTGTTTATTATTTTTGAAAATAAATTCTTCGTGTTTTTTTTTTTAATCACATTAAAACTGGCACACACTCATATAAAGTAAGTTAATATTTTGTCGGCATTGTACGCTGCGCGCTCAACGTACAATAGTTTTCCTGAAGGGTAACTGACAAGTAAACCGGACTAATGGTATACGCCATGACTGGAACACAACCTGAATTCATAAGATACCATTGTACACACGTACTGTAATGACGCGTTTCGGGGTGGTCACAGGGCCTCGGTGATGAAACTAATGCGCGGTCGGCGCCAGCTAACCAGTCAAGGGAATCCGCTCGTGTAAGCGCGACTGTGTTCGCAAAGCACGGGTTTAATGGGCCGTGCGCCCCCGCGCCATGAAGAGGTTGCGCGAGCTAATTAACGTCGCCGGCTGAACAGGCGACGTAACACACACGCTGCCGAACTGGGGGAGTCATGTCTGGCCAGCGCCCAGCCCTGAAGCGCTGACACAAACACTTCAAATGTTTGCACAAAATCACACTTGGACTTACTTGATGCAGAACACGCGGCAAGTAATTGATGGGCGCCCTTGTGATCCCCGTGAGGCGGGAATACATGCACACGATATCGGCTCAGAAATATGCTGGCTACATTCGACCAAAAGTCAGATGAAGTGGCGCAACACGTAAGCAAGTGCGCAGCACGGGGCCCCGCACTAGCCTAGGCTGAACACAAAGGCGTCAGCGGACGCCGCAAAAGAATTACGTGGTGAATTATGCTCGGGGTACAAGATTAAGCTAAACAAAAAGGCGCCAGAATACTTATAAGTCTATTGCAGCTACGTGGTTGGCGGTCGAAAGTTGCCTCCCCCTCCCCCGATCAACTGTGCCCTGGTTCCTGGAGTATTTTTCTATTATCTTAACGGAACTGTCATTTCTATCACCAAAATGATTTAGAGCTAATGCCATAAATAAATAAGCTCTAGTTCTGAGTTGCACTCAAATCACGCCAAAGTTGTGTGTGTCGTAGAGTAGGGTTTTCCTTCGCAATCTCTTCGAAGACTTTGGTTACAGCTAATGCAGTGTCATTGCCTGATCTTTAAGCCATAAAATGCAATACCCCTGCTCATTTCTGTGACGTCATATCCTATAAAGTTTGAGACAAGGAGTCTCATGACTACAAATTTTCGCCACTCCAATTTTACCGTCAACTTCCCTGTCTGCTACAAGTTTGCCTGTTTTGTCGGGCGATCGCCATCCCAACTATATTACGCATTTTTGCTACACTTAGTACACCCTAATATGATATGTTGATTATTTAAATGTACTTGAAGAGACACTACCTTTTGAAGAAATGACGTGTGTTGACACCGGAAGAGAAAAAAATACGTGCTGCTGCAGTAACATTTCCTGAACCATAGACATGTGCGACCACCTGGCTCGCGCACCCGTGCAGGGCTGAAAATGGCCGGCGCGTCTTTGCCTGTGTGTTTACTGACCTGCCCGTGTGGGGCGCTGGAAGCGCTGGACGGCGGGCAGTCGTGGACAACAGCCGTGAAGATGGCGCTACTGTGCCGGAAATATTGAGATCTCCAGAACAATCTATACTTGTAATGATTAATATCGTAGTTTATTTTTGATAAAGGTGGCTCTAGTTTCGCCGGAAATTATTATTGATTGGAGGGCAATTTAAGCCAACATGAAATTTGGTGGGGAAGTTTTCCCCTGTTAATTTTTTGACTGTAAATAGTCCCTCCAGCGGGCTGGTCGGGAGAGAGACCTGACCATTGGGGGTTGACCAGTACAGCTGCAGAATATGAGATAAGTAGACAACATTAGGGCCATAAGGTCAGTTTGCTGTAGAAATAGGTTTTGTTACCCAGGAATTTTGTAGAGTGTCACAATTTTCCTGGTAGTATAACATTTTAGCACACATATAATTGACTGCAGAAATTTCAAAAGAAAATTATTTTCGCGCATTGTAAAATGTTCATGCATAAAGTAAAAATTTGTTATGAGACGAATGCCTCATTTTAACGCCAGAAATTGAGTACAATAAATTCCACTGTTATGGAATTAAAAGAATTACCAATTTTTAATAGAGTTAAATACTCCTTGCAAACCACGATTTTAAAACTTTTATGTATAAAGTTTTAATGCAAGAGATTGTATCCAAGTCTTATCACATTAGGCTTTTGTTTGAATGTTAGCCTATCGTATGTTCCTGATAGAGGAGACTTTGAATGGCTATAGCAGTTGTTTTAACTAACCAAAAGATCAAAAATATATAAAATTGGGGGGATGTCACCCAGATATTGTCCATGAAATTTTCAGTCTTCCGAAAATGATAAAAGGCTGCTATCTGATATTTTGTATTTTTAAGTAAATTTTCAAATGGATAATATTTCAACTATTGTGTGCAAAGTAAATCCAATCGCCATATTGTAGATGTGGTAGATTTTTGCATCAGTGTTATATTGAATTTTGAAATAAGTAATGTGGGTATTGAGAGCTTTGTGTACAGTTATTTTGTATCAGTATGACATTGATTGTGGAAATTGTAATATGGGCATCGAGAACTTTGAATATAGCTATTTTTCATAGCTCGTATGTTTTACCTGGTAGTTAGCCTATTCAACCCTTTTCAAGGCATTAGCCGTTAGGGATTTATATTTCTGCTGTTACGACTTGGTCGTTGGTTTGTTTGCAGGATGCATGTCCTTGCTTGGCTCTTACCTGAAGGGCTACGCAAGGGCCTCAACTTAAAAACAAAAAGTTTACTTTTGTTATAGACTGCAGCAGTACTGGACTGCAGAAAATATGTTACTTTTGTATATTTTCAAGTTTCGCCTCTCTAGCAAACAACTTTTCCCCATGATTTCTAATTAAATAGCTCTTTTTTTTTTGTCATACAGTAGGACCTACAGTTCCCTTACTTATTTCTGCATAGAGCCTCAAACTCTTTGCAGATATCACATCAGACAGTTTTGGGTACATAAAACCCTATGTTATATTCAGTGACGGAGTTGGAACACTATGGTTATGTGTTAAACTGGAGTTAGAACACGCCGTTTCCGAATTATGGGATGGAAATTATTTGGTAGAAATGCTAAATGTGAGTTAGAACACTTGAAAAAAAAAAAAAAAAAAAAAAAAAAACAGAGCATCACTAAAATGGAGATCAAAAATTTTGATTCTATGCCAGTGAGATTTGTTTTATTTTTGTTCATACGTGGTTGAAGGATATGTAGTACGTACCCCGAAGTTAGAACTTAACGAGAGCTTAATAAAAGCTGGAAATAATCACGGGCAGACTATACTTAAACGGCGTAATGAGTTCCTGTCATCATCAGTGGAAGGTAGCTGAGAACGATACGTCTGCAAATTTTCGGGTGATTTTTAGGTCTTTGTTTACTGAACAGCGTGAACCCGATAGATGGAGTGTTGAAAGCAGGAAAATATCAAATTATCTCAATGAAGCACTTATAGGCTGTTCACGGTAAAATTAGCACTTTAGATAGCCCTGCTTAAGTTCTACTTTTATGAACGTTGTGTATTCTTCCGCCTTATGTAAAGTTAACATTGCCATGAGCCTCATCACTTTATTCATGCGTCGGCCAAGTGAAACTCTGAAGATATTAGAAAAGTAAACATTTTATAAATGTGCTAATTTTTACACACTGATGCATAAAAAAAAACAAAAAACAGAAGAAATAATTTAAATTATCACAAATGGTTACCTAACACTTTTAATTTGACGTTAAGATAAGGAACTACTTTCCATATATCGTTACCAACTTTACCGGGCGCTTGTCACTCAGTGCGCCCGTTGAAGTATACGCAGGTAGTGGCAGTGACTTTTTTCTAAGGTTGATATCGAAAGCTCTCACTTTATCGTGAACAGCCTTTAACAAGCCTCAGCTACCCCGGTTCACCCTAAGAGGCACTCCGAAACACGATAATACTCACGAATGCGAAACTTCTCAATCCCCGCCTTCGCCTCCCTTCGCGTCTTCCCCTTTTAACCGTCCCGGCAACCCTCCTGAGCGAAAATATTTCCTGACGTCCTCGTGTGTATTTTGCGGCCTCCGCCCGCCGGTGACGACGCAGCCACGTCGTTCGCGTGGCACCTTCTTCTTCTTCCTCGCGGTAACTTTCCCGGAGTACGCCGGAGAAGATCGCTTTAAGTGGCATTTCGCACGCTTGGCAGGCGCCGTCGGCTATCGCCCACCCTTGCTCGTGGCCTGACGTGATTACCTAAACACACTGCCCTGGCGCCGTCTAACCACGTTGCGAACTCGAGTGTTTATCCTGCACTCACAAAGTAAAACATCAACATTAAATCATCACGTCACCTAGAATATTTCGGATCGTAAGTGCATCCGTCGTTTTAGTAGACGCAGCCATGGTCGTGAGATCTCAACGAATCCAATGAAATAATTATTGACTAAAAAATGCGGAGTAGAAACATGTCTGCGCATATTATAAAGAATAACAACTTCACTTTTTTTACGCAATAATGTTATTATCGATATGAAGTTAAAATGTGAAACAAATTGTTGAAATATCTTAAAAAAGGATTAGGGTGCTCTGTTCATAGTCCATTCCCGATAACTTCAAACTTTTCTGAAGTCGTGCTAAAGTTCTACTTTCAAGCTATTCCTCCGCCACATGCAAACAAAGCTTAACTAAGCATAGAAAATTACACAAAAAGACTACACATCGCGGTCAGTTCAATATTATTTTACACGAGAACTATTCCTTACTAGGCATTGCCAACCACCACGCAAATTCTATCCCCATTTTTATTCATATTATTTATAAATTAAATATTATAATTTTACGATGAAATATATGTAAATGTTCAATTTAACCAAAAATAGCACAATTTTATTTTAACGAAGTGTAAAAAGCTTGTAATGCATGACATGTTTCGGAAACAATCAAACACGTCTTACACAGGATGACTTTCCATAGGCTGGCTGCCGAAAGTGTGACTACATTTTGAAATAAAAAGACAGCACTCGTGCAACTGTGCGAAAATAAACGAATTTTTTTAACGCGGGACGCTCCGGGAAGGTAACGGCTGTACGCCTGGCCTGTGAAATATGACATCGCATGTTGACTTTCCGTGTGTGGCGTAGTAATTCCATGTTTACGGCACCCGTTTCCTCCCCTGCCAACCGTTTCCCAGAGAACAGCACGTAACTGTTCTGGACGGTTCTTTTGCCTTGCGCAAGCAGTGCTTATCCGTGCTGAACCTTCAGCTCGGTTCACGGCGGAGATAAAGAGTACGCGTTGAACGAGTGCAAAACAACGTGTACGTGTACGTGTACGTATTGAACGAGTGCATAACAACGTGTACGTGTACGTATTGAACGAGTGCAAAACAACGTGTACGTGTACGTGTACGTATTGAACGAGTGCAAAACAACGTGTACGTGTACGTATTGAACGAGTGCAAAACAACGTGTACGTGTACGTGTACGTATTGAACGAGTGCAAAACAACGTGTACGTGTACGTGTACGTATTGAACGAGTGCATAACAACGTGTACGTGTGAACTAAAACCACTGCGGTTCGGGACGTAAAAACGAGTAAAGGCTGTTCACGATAAAGTGAGCACTTTTGAAATCAACCTTAGAAAAAAGTCACTGCCCATAACTGCAAATACGTCAACGGGTGCACTGAGTGACATGTGCCAGGTAAAGTTGGTAACGATAGGGGCGAAGAAGTTCCATATCTTAACGTCGGATAAAAATCGTTAGGTAACCATTTGTGATAATTTAAATTTTTTATTTAGCTTTCTGTTTTTTTCAATGCACCAGTATGTAAAAATTATCAGATTTATAAAATGTTTACTTTTCTAATAATTTCACAGTTTCACTCGACCGACGCACGAATAAAGTAATGAGGCCCGTGGCAATGATAATTTTACATAAGGCGGAAGAATGCACAACATGCATACAACTAGATCTTAAGCAGGGCTTTCAAAAGTGCTCATTTTAACGTGAACAACCTATAGGTGTTGAACGAGTGCATAAAAACGTGTATGTGTGAAGGGCAGTGGTGAAACAATGTCGCCAACTTAGGCTGAGCGGTGAGAGAATAGATTTGGGCGGCTCTTAACAGCGAGGTCTTGAGAGCCGATGAGGGTGATTGAGGTGAGTATGGGGTGCCGGAATGAATGGGCCAGGGGGGGGGCGGTCCCCAAGAAAACCCGCCGGCCTGCGGCATCGCCCGGCACAACTCCCACCTGCAAAAATTCTGGGATGGCCAGGCCGGGGATCGAACCCGGTTCGCTTTGGTGGGAAGCGAGCAGTCTAACCGCTCAGCTACCGTGGCCCCGCCAACTTAAGATGGGGTGCGAATTTTAGCGCTCCCCTAAGAGGAGGGGTTGGAGCCCTTCAAACGACGTTTCTTATAAATGTAATTTTGGTGCGATCAATACATAAATTAAATGCTTCATAAAATGTAGAGACCATTCCATAACCCACAAGCGAAAATTTATCAGAAATATGTGAGACCTAGACTCAGTGAACTAACCGAAACAGAAAATAGTACAAATTATATTAAAATTAAAAAAAAAATCAAATATGAAAGTAAAATATTGTTCAAATGGAAATCAAACATTCTACTATCCTTCTGTCCTGTAATGAACACAAGTTAAGAGTACTTCAGTTATTTAAAAGTAAAACAATTGAAACTACGAATAACTATACCACCATATACAATAAAACTTAGAATGAAACTATAAACATCAATAAATAATCACAAAGTCAGACAAGGAACAACGCGAAACAACGAAGGCAGCAGCATTACAATCGACGCAAGAAAAACGTCAGATGTAAGTATTTCTAAGTTTGTTTTCGAAAAAAAAAAAAAAAAATCTTTTGAGCATTTTTTTCGTCCACAAAATGAAGAATTACTTTATAGGCTGTTTAACTGAAAATGCCCTACTTTTATTTCAAAAGAAGTGTCTATCTTAACCTCGTGTTTAGCTAATACATCGCTCAATTTCTTTTCTTCAAGATCGTCGTCCTTGGACAAAAATTTCCACAGTTTCATTTCTTTCACAAAATCCCTACGTCAACTGCATGTTCAGCAAAAATTCTCTCAGCCCATTTTCGGGAGAAAATTCACTACATTTATTGCCTAAATCCTCTGTCACGCTGTCGAATGTTTCTGTCAAACTGTACCATTAAGTTTGCTCAAATACAGTTGACAGTTATGACGTCACTGAAACGTCATAAACGCCACCACATGTCTCTGAAAAAGTTTAATGGCTTCAGTTTCCATCAAACATCTGAAAATTGGACCGGTTATAGAATTTATTTCATGTTTGACGGTCTCAGCCAATCAGAATCGTGCACGACATTAATGGACACAAAGAAACTTAAAATACCGAACAATTGCTGGAAAACGAAGTAATTTACGAAGATAATTAATTTATGTAGAAGCTGTCTGGGCATGAATGCTATTTTAATTGAATATTGCTCACAATATTAAGAGCACAGAGGTATTAAATTTCTTTGCGCAGGAAACATCTCCGATAAATAAAATTAAAATTTAATAAAGAAGCGAAAATAGATTACAGCATTCCTTACATTTCTCCCTGAAATAGTCTACATGGAAAAATAAACACAGTATCTCACTATTAAAATAATTTTTAAATAATAATTCAAATTAGATTCTCCCAATAAAATTTTTTTACAATATGACACATTTTCAAACACATTCAAAATTATTTGATAAAATTTGTTGAACGGAAAAATTTGATGGCCGTATTTTGTCCTCGAATTTTACTGTCAAATATAGCTGAAGGTAATATTTTTACAGCGTGACAGGGGCTTACGTAAAGATTCTCACAATTCCTCTCCACGCAAAAAAAAAAAATGTCTCTACGGCGAGGGATATAACGGCGAGCGCGGCAACACTGCGGGGCGGCACGGGCGCCAGGCAGCTCTGCTGCAGGCGCACTCGTCGCCATTGTGTCCCGGCGAGGGGTGTCAACCCGGGACAGAGAGATTATTCATGAGGGGCGTCGCTCACATGTACAGCGTCCGCGTCCTTGCTTCCGCTCTGCCCTTCCGTCCTGCGTCGCCGCGCCGCAGCAGCTTTGTGCCAGCGCGGCGCCGGGTAATTACCACGCACCTTTATCTTCTTTGTCCCACACGGGCTGCGTGCCCTGGGACAGGGCGTCGGATGCCAAACTCCCGACTTCGGGTTCCGCGCCTAGCCTCGGCAAGCTGGCTGCGTCCGAGACCGCCACGAGATGATTAAATATACAACGTGATCAAGTTTTGGCCCGGGCATAAATCTACCGAGCCGGAGAAGCACGCTAAGTGAGTGAGTGATGATATTTGGGCGGCTCCTAAGGTTGAAGTAAAGCAAGTGCCTATGGAGCACTGCACCCGACTGTACAGTGTGAATAACTCATAAAAAAAAGTAGCACGGACACCACAAAAAGTGTCAGAAAAATGCGATGTATACTGCATATGAAAGAAGAACGTATATATTATACAAGCTTATAAAACATTTTACTAAAATATACTTTTTAAATATAAAAATTAATCGAACGGGAAAGTCCGCATTTTTAGCAACATTTAATCGCATTCACATTTTGGATGATTCGGAAAGCAGAATTTACAAGAAAATCTTCTAGAAAGATAGTCACAATATTTAGTGTGATCGTGTGTAATAAAATCATAGTAGTAATGTAACATATCAATTTTATAATGAACTTCATTTAATACAGTTTCAGACATTAATGTTTGTGACAAATAGACGTACATAAAATCAATTATAGGCCGTTCACGCTAAGTGAGCACTTTTTTAAAGTTGTTTCGTCATGCATAATAATCAACAAATACATTTCATTGTGGCCTCAGACTTTTAGTTTTGGGTATGGTGAATGTACACATTGTGTTCATTACTCACATAGAATGGTTTGCATTAACAAGTGGCGGAAAAATATATATTAATTGAAAGAAAAAAGTAACTAGGGCTTCAACGGTGCCCACTTTATTTCAAGATTTCACTTGATCGACGCATGAATAAAGTGAAGATGCCCAAGGCAATGTTAATTTTACATGAGGCGGAAGAATACACAACGTACATACAAGTAGATCTTAAGCAGGGCTTTCAAAAGAGCTCTGTTTATCGTGAATAGTCTATAGGCGAGACGACTCTGGGGCAAGTCACATAGAGCAGCCCCTGTGAGAAGCAGCTCTCGCTCAAATCTCTTCTTGCCACCTTCAGCGACTGTCCCGGAGTCTGACTTACAGTCATAACAAAACAACCCTTGAGCGCGAATTTAATTCTCTTAACTTCGGAAGGGCACTCTTATGGAATGAGGAGGGAAAACCTTATTCCCCCTCTACACATTCAATGAAGACTGTGAGTAGTAGGGGCGCATAGGTTTCACACCACCTTTGATTAATCGGATTATCGATTTGATATCAAATTGATTGATCGGATTGTCTTAGTCCGATAAAATGTTCGTTAGTCCGCTAATATTAATACGGTAAAATGTGATCAAATTTCTTTGATCAAGGAAATTTGATGGATTTTTTTTCTAAGATTTGATAAGTGCATAAATTGGGCACTTTATATTTTTGTGGGTGGGCATCAGCTTTGGTAGATGTTGACGCTCGGAGATCTGTCGTAGTACTGAGGTGGTCGTGCATTGGGGAAGGGGTGTGTATATAGGGGAGCGATATTTTCCCTCGGAGGTCCAGCATTGTACTGAGATGTGCTATGCTGGGGAAGGGGTATATATGTGTTGAGTTTTGTGCAAGAGTACCATAAGTGTTTTTTGGATGTCATAGATGGTGCTGGTAGATAAGCGACTCTGAAAGATAGGATTTAGGTCCTGTATGTTAAGTGTTAAAGATTATTCCAAATGAATAATAACAGTGTTGATGTATCACACGAGAGAAAATAATAGTCTTTAAACGAATATTACCTAAATACATTTCAAACGAACACAAGTACATGACTATCATGTATGAAATTAAGTAAGGAGTTCTATGTATCAATATAAATATATAAATTACACTACTTTAAATCGTACAAGAAGGGCGATAAACATGTCCGTTCTCTTGGGAAGACTGTGCATAACTGAGCTCGCTTGCAACTAATGCTAGGCTGGGAGAGGGTAGCAGTACGACACATCCATTCAGTCAGAATGTCTGTATAGAAATGTAGGAGTGTTTAAACGTCTCACTAGAAAAACTGTAATGTACCCAAGCTATGGGAAGAAATGAAATTATTTTAATATACTTTCGCTCGGCTGTGAGGTTGCTGAGTGAATGACGTCAGTATAGGATTTGCGGAGACTTACAAGCATGACTAGAGACGTGGAGCACGGTCGCTAGGCAAATGAACCAAAACAGTGGTTAATACGATTTACATCCAATTACAAAACTACTGTTTACAAATAAATGAAATAGCTGATGTTACCCACAAGAGAAATGAAAAATTGTAATATTCCAAAAGTGTATGGAACAGACCAAAAAATGAATAAACATATATTTCAAACAGCAGAATCAACAACTTCCTGGTTTCATATATAAATTAAGTGTTAATTCACTAAACAAATTAATAGAAAATAAATTTTCCTACAAAATCAAAACTCGATTACTGACCGCATGAAATCCTGCATGGATGGAAGTACATTTATTAAACAAAATCAATGAAATAATTATTGTAGGAGTGGGACATCTCAATGCGAAATGCACAGACAACTTTTTGCAAATACATAACGATTGCACGGACAAGCTAGTACTGAGATAAACTTACCCAGATATTTAACACATGTTTCACTTCCCTGAGAAAATAAATTTCACTATTGTAAGAATAATCGATGTTTAACATAATTTCCATCAAATTGTAGGGAGAATTGTATCGCATGAAGATGGGTTAGTCACATATAGCTTCATTAAAAAATGCATAAACCTAGGGACGATTTAAGTTCAGACACTTCATCGAAGAAAAAATGATGTAATCAATACTACGTTTCGTTAAAAAATAATATATATACTACATGGAGCAGAATAATGTTAACACAAATTATGTTAAGTCTGGGAAATTCGCCACACTTGTTAACATAAACTGTAGTTGAAAATTCTATTTAACCTCGTAGACTGAGCTCAGTAATGTACTTGACACAATAAAAGCTTATAAAATAACCAATGCACTATATTTGCTTAACACACAAATAAATTTTCCCAATAAATTATTATATTAAATCTTGGATAAAATATTTCGCACTGTAGTTTACGAAGACTGAACGAGATCTGAACCCCGGAGCATATACTATTTGAAGAAAGCGAGAGGTGAAGTATGGTGTAGGTGGTTCGAAACCCCAGCTTAGGAAAGGGCATACCTCTTGGTCGTGTCATGAGTTCACGCCATACTTCGTCCCGAGCAGTGAGGTCAGAAGAGCAGAGAGCAATGATCAGTGATGTGTATACAGAGAGTGATGCTCAGTGATGTGTATACAGAGAGCGATCCATCCAGGGCGACATTCAGTCATAAACTAAGATGGAGCTGGGAAAAGTGGTTGAACATTCCTGTCCACTGCTATACACCCCCCTCCATAAATCTCCCTACACCAGAGCATGTCTTCGGGTATGCGCCCCTCCCCCTCTAGACCAGATCATGTTTTCGACTAGTTCGAGGACTGCCTGCACCCATTAGACGGCCCCCTCCCTGTACCCCTCAGCCCAGAATGCATCTTTGTCCACCACATCGAGGACTGTCCACCTGCCCGACTCCCTCAAGACACCAAATTTGAACTCACACAAAGGTGTTAATCTGTTTTAAAAACTGCCCTTTACCCACAAAATTTGAAGTGGGCTGATCTGCTTACCTCCCCCTCTCCCCTTTGCCATTCAAGCTTCTACTCTCGCCTTGCCGAACCTGTGCAGAAGGGAAGGTTTCTCCTATTCTTGAACCCAAGGGATGGCTTGTTTGCGCTGGTATTGAAGAAAATAATTTTCTTAAGTCCTGCTGATAAAATCATTTCCCTCAAGTTAAAATGAATTTTAATCCCAATGATAATTCCAAGAAATGAATCTTAAATAAATAAACTTTAAGTTACAAGTATATTTTCGCAGTATAATGTTCTCAAAACTCACAGAAATCCAGGAATATATGAAAAGTATTTAATACAAAATATATTTTCACAGAAATCTGGGAATCTATGAAAAATATCCTACATAAGATATTTTCACTAGCTAAAGTTGTAAGTAATGAAAAAACATGCATCGTCGATTTAAGCAATACACAATGAAATGCTTTTTTTTCGACATTTGAAAAATTACTTTAAAACCAAATGTCCTTAATTTTAAGGGTAATGTAAAACATACAATTTTTATCTGTTTCAAATATATGTGCATACCATAGAAAATTACGAATTTTATGTGTAGATTTCTCCATAAGCTTCCATGCAAGAATTTCGACTACAACCTCATTTAAGGTTAATATTCTATGTTAAGTAATAATATATTCCAAGTTTATCCATATGGGCTCATTTGTCTTGTAAATATTTCTCCTTCACAGCAGATATAACATTATATAATTCCGAAGCAGGTGTAGACATCTTTGATTATATTACATTAAATGACAGCTATTTATATATGAATTAAGTGACTGTTTTTCCAACTGCTGCAGTACTGCTATACTGCTATACTGCTATACTAAATCGATAAGTTTGCACTTTTTCAATATTATCGACTTTACTTAAAACAGCATCTAATTTAGGTATAGTTTTAACTCTGAAATCATCAATTAGATAATTTATTAGTGTTTCCAGATTATTATTTTGTTTTATCAGATCTATTTGCATAACTAAACCATATTTTTTATTAACCAATTCATCACATATATTTTATTATTTCTTCCATTTGTGTTTCAAGTTGTTTTGTAATACTAGCGCTTACCACTTATTTAATTACAACTCTTACATTATCTTAAATTTCTACAAGCTGTGCTGTAAAATTTATGTTTATCATATAATTATAGTCCTTACTAATCCCATTAAACATTCTTCTATTCTAAATTCATTACACTGTAAATCATTACTAATATTGCATAAAATGTTTGCAATTATACTTGTGTTTTATAAACATTATAATTCCCATCAACTAACTTTATTACTTTCTCTTGAATATCGGTCGATTGTGATTTAAATATGTTTAGCATAATGGTGTTTAAGTCTTCCATGTAACGTTTATTTGTCGCATCAGTATCTTTCACAGCTATACCCACATTATGTAATATATGTCCGTTCAAATCACAGTTCCCATCGCGATTTTTTGTTAAACAACTATTGTAATGATCACATTTTATACCGCTATGCCCACACATTGAAATACCCATTATTCTTGCTCGGGAAGTAAAAAACTGTCAAATCCAAACCGATATCTGTCTTTATCTAGGGGAAGCATTGGCATAATTAACAGAAAACTGTATTTGCTTTTACAACAGTAAAAACAGATATTTTTAAACTTTGTAAATGTCATATCGCTTAAAACATGGTCATTGTAAATATGCTGCAGGTTCATGTTATCCATTTTAAACACAATTATCATATTTACATTATCATGCAAATTATGTTTTGGAATACGTCCATAACTATGCAATAGATAAAAACCATCAATGTTTGAATGTCGACCAAAACTAAAATATTGCTATACTTCACACTGCAGTTCTCACGAACATTGTGAAAAATAATTACAGAATTAGGTACTGCTTCATTTGGAGACACAATATCTTCTTTATTAGTAAAAGGGAAATAACGAATTCCTTCAATTAGTGATAAAATACTCGCTAATCGTTGATATTTCTCTTGTTGTTTTGCTTTAGAAAATATATATACATCATACATATATATCAAATTTAAGCCAATTTTGATGTTCCAACAGCGACATAATAACACACAGTTTTCCAAATGAAGAAGGACCTCTTATTATACAATGTATATTTGATGGTAAGAAAAATGTAATATGTCTGTTCAATTGCATTTTATTTTGTATTTACAATTACCGGAAGTTGTACATTTTGTTTTATAATCTTAATTTATACAGTATTATGTAACATACTGATTTAAAACTATAAATGCGAGTCTATTTATAGGCTTGTGTTTAGTTGAAAATGATGGCTTGTTCTAAACATATCAAAAAAGGACGTGGAGTATTGAGTGCATTGATCAAGAAATTACCATTTGAGTTGCATTTACTGAAATACAATTATTGTGGGCATGGTACTAAATTTGCAAAACATCTGGTGTAGAACGATCAAGGAATAAACTCTCTGAATAACACTCTCTAAAGAAAACAATATAGTTTATGATCGAACAAACAATTTGAAACAAAGACATATAGCAGATACAATACTAGCCGATAAAGCAGCAAATATAAGGAAGAACCTGTCTACGTCGACAAGTGAAAAGCTAGGTGCCTGGGTCATTGACAAATTCATTTGCACAAAGGTTTAAAAAGGCATTGGTTTAAATGTAAAACCAAACTAAAAACAAAGGAAGGAGGAATCATACTGTTCCTATTTTCAGCATTAAAAGCTCTTGGATCAATTCTTGGAGGAGTTTCCGCTATCAGTAGAGCAAATAAATCAAAGGGTAAAGGAATGCATTTGATACCTATAAAGTTGGACAAGGATGGAAAAGTTTCAATTGTGAGAAAAAAAAGGTATAAAGTCCTAAATAGTCTTCCAAAATGTGCATTAGCAAACAAAGATATTCATGCATTTGTGAAGAAACTGGACATTCCCTATTTCCGAGGTGTGTGTATGAGAGACAATTTACCAAAGAAATAAATTCTCTGTGAATGTATGATTGTTAATTTATATTCGAAACAAAATGAAGGAACACATTGGCTTAGCATTAATAAAAAATATAAATCAATCATTGTATTACAATAGTTTTGGCGATTTACATCCTCCAATTGAATTACCTAATTATTTAAATAATTCACAATTAAGTTACAATTACCAAACAGAACAATTACCAAATACAATCAATTGTGGACATTTATGTCTACAATTTTTGTGTATAAATAGGATACATAAGTAAGTGCAATATTAAATATATTAGTAATATGTCAATAATGTAGATATTAAGTGGTAATTCATTGCAATAGCATGCTGTATATTTCCCTGCATTGGAGTTGGATGGAGAATGGCAAATAAGCCTAATCGAATTCATTACTTACAACAGCATACCAAACAGTGATATGCACATATAATTTATGGTAAACAATAGTGAAAAAACATACCAGATTGTGATACCAATAGGATGTTATAAGTTGGATGACTTAGAAATGTTCATTAAATTGACATTACCTAAAGATGTGCATTTCCAATTGTGTGGGAATCCAAATATGTTTACTAGTGCAATGTACAGTAATGTCGATATCGATTTCTCGGAAGACAATTCAATTGCAAATATGTCAGGTTACAAATAGAGTGTGTATCCTGCTAATGAATTACACATATCATCCAAACAAATTAAAATATTGTCGGTAAATTTATGTTGTAATAATGTTAATATTGTAGGCTGTTCATATTTGAATGGGAAACCAACAAATACGCTAAATGAATTTATGTGTTCGGTTGCTTCAGGATATAAAATAATTTACAAACTGAATACATTGATATATCTTCTAGTAATAGTGAATCATATTGATGAAATAGGTGTTACAGCTGTCGATCAAGATGGCAAACTTATTAATTTTAGAGACAAAGAACTTACCGTCCGTTTACATTAAAAAAGTTATATAAACAGTTGCATTCTGTGTACATTGCAATACGGACATAAAGTAGGCAGTTCTTTTAAGAAGTATGTCATTAAGGAACATACTTCGAAGAAAGGAATCATAAAAAGATGCAAATGTAAGCATAAAACACTCACTTCAAATAAGTTACCTGTGAAGTTAACACAAAGCAACAATTGTTTTTAAAAGAATTGGGATATATGGTTAATCAAAATGGAATACGTACTTAATGTTGAAGAACCGATAAGTTATGAAGGTTCAATCACAAATGCTGAAATACATGTTAATAAACCATTCCGTGTTGGTCCATATACATTTCCATTGAAAATAATTATTTCAATTCGAACTCATGATATTTATACATTACCATCGAAATCAAGCTTAAGGTTTAGAAGAACAATTAAAAAACAGTCGATGCAAGCAACCCAGCAACTACAAAAATATTGAGAAACATAATATTTAATTTAATCGATAGAATTTCATATTTGCTCAATGGTGTATACATCCACTGTAAAAAAAACTATCTCTCGCAAACTGTAAACAATATTTATACAGGACTGATGACTGGCTGGAGCAATGCTAGCCATTATTCACTAAAAATAAATCCAGGCAGAAAATATGATGTTATACTGTTAAGTATGGTTTTGGGTTTCAAGAAGACTATAAACACATTATTTTAACTGCTAGACAAGAATTTATTATTCTATTTACTAACATGCATTTAAATCCCATATATGGTACATCTAATAATGATGAAGGTGTAGCATTTGAATTAAGCAGTGTTGAGTGGCTAATGCCACACATAAAAATTAACACACATGAGTGTTTACAGTTTCTAAAATATTTCGAAAAAGGGAAGAATTTAGACATTGCATACAGATCATGTGCTCTGGAGACTTTTGCAACTCTACCAACTACACAAAAAGTTGTGTGGCATGTGAAATCAAGTTTTTCGTCTGAGAAACCACAATTTGTTGTCATTTGTTTTCAAACAAATGAACAAAACAATTTAAAAGCAGATCGATCATTAATATTCGATAATTTTTATATGAAAAAATATAATATTATATCCAAATAACCAAGCTTATCCCTATATTAATTTTAATATGAACTTTCATAATGGGGAATTCCTTATTTGCTATGATATGTATATACAGTTTCAGGAATCGTATTATAACAAAATGAGTTCACTGATACTAGAACCTGAAATCTTTAAAAGTAGAGGAGCATTTTTTGTATTTGATGTACGCAAACAAGAACAACACAATTACCAATATTTTAATTGATTCGCGAATTTAAATAATTGCAAATACACCCATTCCAGAAAATATGCAGCTTTTGCTTTCATAATTTACAATATATTAGAAAGTTACAATGTAAGAGATAAGCTGGTGAATATAATGAATTGACTCAGTAGGTGCCGAACCACAATAATAATGAGATGTTTTGCAAGGTGCAGTGATTTCAATAGCCAGAAAAATTCATCATTAAAGAACTTGCTACTACTGATATGGAAGAACGTACAACTGTATTCAGCTTCAAAGCACCTTTCGACTGGAAACATCTAACTCCAAAGTACAAAAAAGCTAATATATGAGTAACCAAACACCACCATAGTTTAAAATGGGAGAGTGGATGTATGGCGTACGATAATTTTGAAGATATTTGCCAACAATACTTAAATAATTGTGAAATATATGTAGGTGGAATTGAGCAAAAACTTATTTTCGAAAGTGTGTGGAATGAGAAAGTAACATATATCCAAAAATCATATAATTTTCCATCATTCAAACAATAGCATAAATCATTTAGATATAATTCCACTTTCTTCCCTACAGACGAAAACTCTAAATTAATGCTAACTTGGACAATGATGTCTGATGCAGTGAGACAGTTTATGATAATTCTCCTCCTGTATCACCCATGGATATTATATGAGTGATATGACACTATTTAGGATGAGAAAACATTGTGGACTAATGAGTGAAATTTAGTATTCAAAAAATTTGTTTTTTTTTTTAAATCCAATATTTCTTAAAGATGGATGAAGATGACAATGAAATTACATGCTCGTGCATACAAAAATCAAAGTGTAAATTGAATATCAGCAAGTTATTTGTACATTGGAGTAAACAATTTAGAGCTTGTCTTGGAAAGAAATAGTTTTAGTATATTGTGACATTTCTACTGTAAACATATCTTCCTTCCATCCAACTGGTATTTATGTCTCTGTCACCCCTGGAAACTCAAGTATGAATTACTCTTGTTTGTCTAACAGAATAATGCAGCAACCTGGAGAGGTATGTGATGGGCTGTTTCATTTTAAAAAACATCCATTGTCCCTTAGAGGGAGAAAAATTTATTGATTTAATATCTTGTCCAGATCTAAAAAAAAAAGGTCTGTACACCATATGCATCCGAATACAAGTCTACCAGCGAGCATCGAAGAAGTGTATTCACTCTTTTGTGAAACTTTTCCTGATTTACCAGAATGTATAGTATTACAAGCACCCGTATGCATGGAAAAATCATAACAATTAAACAGATGAAAATACTATAATTATTGCCAAGGAGAGAATGGAAAAGATGTGATGTAAAAAATTGTTTTTGTAAACACCCATTAATGAGAAAATGTATTCTATAAGCAAAATGTAAGAAAAATGTAACAAAATAAATAGTCTGAAACTATTTTTTTTAATGTTTTACTGACTTTACGAATGCATGAATTGTAATATTCACACATAAATATATTCTGACAATCAAATGTTACCTAAACTTTGTTTGCGTGCATTTAACAATCAAATCTAAATGTTATAACAGGTAAAGGTTCGCGTGTAGGATATTGATTAAATAAATCTTTAGTCATTTGAAAGCAATTTAATACATAAAACTCTGTAAATGTAATATAATTCAGATATATTTGATTTGGAACATATAATGTAATTGAATTGCTTCCTAGAATTGCCTATAACTACCTATAAAAGGTGTATGCCTTGCAGATTCATTCTAGTCTTGGAATAGTATGGAGCATTGATGTCTTTGCTGTGTTGCTTATGCGGTAAAGAATTTACAGATCTGTGGAACGTATGACGACATAAAAGAACGACCTGTGGAATGAAAAATTAAAAAAAAACAGTTTCAGTGTGATTTCTGCCAGAAGCAATTTTATAGAAGTAATGCTTTAAATAGACATTGTAAAACTTGCAACTCTGGTTCTCCACATCCACATTCTCCACAATCTGCCCCACATGGTCCACATGCTCTACATTCTGCTCCAGATGCTCCACATTCTGCTCCAAATGCTCCACAATCTGCTCCACATGCACCACAATCTGCTCCATATGATCCACAACCCTCTCCACATGCTCCACATTCTGCACAGTACTTAACATTTTCAGCTCCACCCAATGCGTTTTCTCAAAAAAGTCGATATGTTAATTCAGTGATGAATAGTAATTTGATTTCTTACTCTCCAGATTCAGTGAAAAGTTCATCATCCAATCTCAGAAACGAGATACTGGCTAGCATGTTCGCCGGCAGACTCACTGATGCACGGATAGATAACAATACTCTTAACAGTGACGTTGAATTTTCATGTTATTTCTCGAGGCGCAGAATTCCTTTGATAGATTTAACTAAAACATCGCCCCGACCTACTAGAATTAGTACAACAGTAGCATGTAAGTACTTGAAAATCATCACGGTGGAAGAAGACATTACAGGAACATTTACAGTGGGAATTTTCAATGTAATTCCCACCGTATCCTTCATTCGTCCGATGTTGGTGAACTTTATGACAATAACATTGTGCCTAAAAAAGACTTGAATAATTTAGTGCTCATGGGAGCAGGTGAACTTTACAACAGATATAAAAAATGGATATTCATATCTCCCAATTCACTGCTGGTGGCAAATATACGAAGTAATTCAACTTTATTAGTGATTAGAAGGCTTGTATTCCGATGCTGCTCCATTACTCGCCTTGCTTCACCCTTATTGGCTCTCAAGAGCCCCGGTTTGAAAGCCGCCAAAATATCTTCACTTGCTCTGATGCATAGATATTTTGTTTTTGTTTTTAATACAATTGGAAATCCATAAATTCCCTGTTTCATGGAAGTCAGAATGTGTGTGTAGATCCTCTGATCTGTGAGCCTCGCCTCATGACAGGACGATGTGTATGTCAAATTTCCTCACAAACTTTGCACTTCTTGTAATTCAGCGCTTCAATCAGTCGGCTGATGTATCCCTGTGAGATATTGTAGAATTACTGTCTAAATTTTTTCCGCAACACTACACTCAACACCATAATAAATTCAGCTCTGTTATATGCAATACCACCTATGAGCTAGTTAAATGACACAATACCATCTACAAGTCAATTAAACTTTCAGCCGTATCATGAGTGAGGTAATAAAATGACAGATAGTGGCTTAAAATGACTCATCTGAAATTCTAACAGCCAGTGAACCAATGCTTCATCTAGAATCTGCTGTGAATAACAACTTCTCACAGATTTGAGAGTAACGAGTTCGTCTTCCTGCATCATCAACCAAATGTTCTCAACATCGTTCCCCAGACGTAGAAGCAACGTCTTACTACATCCGAACCTAATATGACATCAAACACACAGAGTGTGATGCTTGAATGTCTATTTAATGAATAAAGAAATGTTGGGAAACTCTGTTATATAAATAAGAGTGTGAATTTTTGTATATTTAAATAAATATTTTATGTAGAATGTGATTTTTATATACGTAAATGAATAGTTTATTCTTGTAAAAAAAATGGGATATATTACAAATGTATTTCGAACCGAATGTGTGTTTCATTTACCTTCAAACAAACTGTAGATCTGGAATTCAATAAAATATATATCTTAAAGAAAGGGTCAATCAATGTTTTTAAAACAAATAAAATATAATGTTTTACTTTTTCTACCAGGGCTCGTAACTTTAAACATTGCATGTTTAAAGAACATTTACTTCTTTGTGGGTGTTACCTTTTTTACATATATACCTTGAAAGTGCATATCAACATAACAAAAATTACCTGGTTTATTGATATGTTTTCAGTGAGCATAAATATTTGAGTGTGAATAGAATATGCACTTTTTCCTTCACTCGGTTTAACGAGTGCGTGTGTGTTCGCAATAGTTGGCGAATCACTTTGACCGCATTCCATAACAGCAAACAACACTCTCCCACTGTGAAATAAGTTTGCGTGAATATCACCTACAATAGCAAAATCGTTAACACTTAACACAGTAAAGAATTTGGAAGTTCGCAATAGACTAATCGATTTTGTGTCTTGACAGAAAACAAGACAAATAAATAAATAATTTACTTATAGTATGCATGGTTTAAAGACATATGTGAAATGTAGTTAATAGGTTTTAACATGCACATATGATTTTCCACGGGATATTTAAAACACCTAGAAATGCCATTTACTCTATATCTGCATTTATTGTGTAAATCAGTTAATTTAGTTTTTATTCAGAAAGCAAATGTGTTTGATGGTTTTTGTGAAGCCTGTAGGCTTTCTAAAAGTAAGCTGAGTTCGGGACACATATAAAGCCATAGCATTGGTAGTAGCAGCCCTTGTCCTGAGAAAGACAGACTGGTCACTTGAAGATAGCCTAGCAGGGTGCTGCATCCCCCTTGAAAAAGTAACAAGATCATCGCTCTGCCAACATTCTGCTTCAAAGCTGAAAAGACTAACCAAGATGTGGGGCGGGACGGGAGAGGAGTAGGAGCGGTGCATTCCAACCCCCGCCTGTGGTCAGGAAAACCCATTTTTGTCTCTCCTCAATTCTGGTTCTACACACATCTCCATTCTTGGCTGCTAGGGAGTATCACTTCAACGTTCGTGTTTGGGAACCCATGGCCCACTGGCCGCTTGCCTGGGATTTAGCGGCATCTCACGAAACAGTGTGTGGTTAGCGCCCACAGCGGCACCGGGGTTTCAATCCAGCCTACAGCAGTCACCCATCCTGGATACGGCTCCGTGCCGACTCTGTGCTTCACATGGCTGCGACGACTACCTGCAGCGATTGCTAGGTGCTTTATTCATCTATCTGGCTGGGTTTTACACCTCGCTCACAGACTTTGTAGCAATATTTTTGAAATATTTCTATTTTTCGCGTTTTTAACCTTCATAACATAAAATACGTTAGCAGTTAGAATATTTTTATGCCTGTTAATAAAATAAAGGTTGATTAACGTTTGAATTCTTTTTCTCTACAGGTGTTAACTACGGGCGTCGCTAAAATTTGTTGCGATAGCTTATAGTGTAGAAATCTTTCCCTTCATTTGGAAGTTTGTGCACGTCTATTATTTTTTAAATAATCCATCCATATTCGGCTAGGATTCGTAAATGTGGTTTTCCGAATCTAGTCTACATGTGTTCACTACGAGAATTTTTTTAAACTTTCTCTGCGATATGTAAACTGTGTTTGTATTAAAACATTTACTTACCCGAGTATTGATTTAATCGTTTTTCTTTGACGAAGTGTCTCGACTGTTTCGTTCAAGTCGTTTGGTTAATAATAATTTTGTGACAAATTTATATGCGATTATTCATTTGAGTCGTTCGCCTACATCGTGATTAGGTAGTATTTGTACATTTTTTCACAAATGATGCGGAATAATTAAATAGTGGGAATTGTTAAACTATATTAATTTTCAGCAAATGTTAAAAACTGTTGAAACTCTGGCTTGCGAACTTTTTCAAATAGAAACAAAGGCCTAAGGCTGCTTACCTACTCATTGCTTGACGACTCAGGGGAAGGATGGAGAATTGCTATTTCTTTCACACGGCCATACAGGTACAACCTTGGAGTACACAAAATAACGAGGCAGCTAGGCAGTTCCACTTCAGATTCGTGGGTAGAGGGCAGTTTTTGCAAAAATGTAAAAGCTTTAGAAGACGATACAATTCGCAGCCCGAGGGGAGGTAGACAGTCAAGCAGCTATCCCTTCGTCTGGACAAATATGCATTCTGGGCTTGAGGCAGGGCGAGGGGGTGTCTAGCGGCTGCAGGCAGTCCTCGAACTAACCGAAAACGCGCTCTGGTCTAGTGGTGATGTTCGGGGGAGGGGGACACCCAGCAGGAACTTCCAACTGTTCTGGTTAGCCTGTGCTATCTTAAGTTTGTGATTGAATGTCGTCCTGGACACATCGCTCTCTGCACATGCAACACTGACCATCCCTCTTCGCCACTCAGGGCGACGTTTTTCCCTCTGCGAAGCCTGGGTTTCGAACCAGCCTACAGCCACTTCACCTCTCACTTTTTTCGAATAGTATATGCTCCGGGGGTTCAGATCTCGTTCATAGTCTTTGTAAACTATAGTGCGAAATATTTTTACAAGTTTTAATATAACAATTTATGGGATAAATTTATTTGCATGTTAAGTCAAATAGTGCGTCCATTATTTTCTAAGCTTTTATCGTGTCAAGTACGTTTCTGAGCTCGGTCTGCAAGAGTTAAGAGTATTTTCAACTACAATTTATGTTAACAAGTGCAGCGAGCAGCGAATTTCCCAGACTTAACGTAATTTGTGTTAATATTATTCGGCTCAATGTAGTAGGTCTATATTATTTTTTAACGTAACGTAGTATTGATTTCATCGTTTTTTCTCCGACGAAGTGTCTGAACTTAAATCGTCCCTAGATTTATCCATTTTTTAATTAAGCTATATGTGACTAACCCATCTTCATGCGATACAATTCTCCCTACAATTTGATGGAAATTATGTTAAATATCGATTATTCTTACAATAGTGAAATTTATTTTCTCAGGGAAGTGAAACTTGTGTTCAATATCTGGGTAAGTTTATCTCAGTACTAGCTTGTCCGTGCTATTGTTATGTATTGTGAAAAGTTGTCTGTGCATTTCGTATTGAGATGTCCTGTTCCTACAATAATTATTTTATTGATTTTGTTTAATAAATGTACTTCCATCCATGCAGGATTTCATGCGGCCAGTAATCGAGTTTTCATTTTGTAGGAAAATTTATTTTCTATTAATTCGTTTAGTGAATTAACACTTAATTTATATATGAAACCAGGAAGTTGTTGATTCTGCTGTTTGAAATATATGTTTATTCATTTTTTTGGTCTGTTCCATACACTTTTGGAATATCACAATTTTTCATTTCTCTAGTGGGTAACATCAGCTGTTTCATTTATTTGTAAACAGTAGTTTTGTAATTGGATGTAAATCGTATTCACCACAGTTTTGGTTCATTTGCCTAGCGACCGTGCTCCATGTCTCTAGTCATGCTTGTAAGTCTCCACAAGTCCTATACTGACGTCATTCCTTCTGCAATTTCGCAGCCGGATGGACGTATATTAAAATCATTCAACTTACGTGTAGATCTGGGAGGTTTATGCGTCATGATGGTCACTGACTTGTGTTCGTTATGAGTCCATTCGTTATACTTCTCTAACATCAGCTATTTGATTAATTTCGAAACGCATATCTAATCAGACAGGACGGGGTGAATTTCATTCTAAATAAAATATAATTTCGCAGAAATATGCACTAGTACAACTTATAAGTCATTCATTCAGCAAACCTCACAGCCGAGCGAGCGTATATTAAAATAATTTCATTTCTTTCCATAGCTGGGGTACGTTACAGTTTTTCTAGTGAGACGTTTAAACACTCCTACATTTCTATACAGACATTCTGACTGAATGGATGTGTCGTACTGCTACCCTCTCCCAGCCTAGCATTAGTTGCAAGCGAGCTCAGTTATTCACCGTCTTCCCAAGAGAACGGACATGTTTCTCGCCCTTCTTTTACGATTTAAAGTAGTGTAACTTACATATTTATATTGATAGGTAGAACTCCTTACTTAATTTCATACATGATAGTCACGTACTTGTTTCGTTTGAAATGTATTTAGGTAATATTCGTTTAAAGACTCCTAATTTCTCTCGTGTAATACGTCAGTGGTGTTATTATTCATTTGGAATAATCGTTTACACTTAACATACAGGATGTAAATCCTATCTTTCAGAGTCGCCTATCTCCCAACACCGTCTACGACACCCAAAAATCACTTATGTTACTCTTGCACAAAACTCAACAAATATATACCCCCTCCCCCAGCACATCGCGCCTCTGTTCAATGTCGGACCTCCGATGTTGAACATCGCTCCCCTATATACAAACCCCCTTCCCCTACACACAACCACCTCAGTACCTCGACAGAGCTTCGAGTAGCAACATCTACCAGAACTGCTCCCGATCCCAAAAAAAAAATAAAGTGCCCAAACTATACACCTATCATATCATTAAAATAAATTCCATCAAAGAAATTTGATCAAACTTTTCCCATTAAATTTCTTTTAGCAAACAAATTCGATAGCATTGTATCGGGTTAAGACTAGCGGTTTAGCGACATTTTTGATCAGATTAAGACTTAATCCGATCAATCAATTTGATATCAAATCGATAATCCGATTAATCAAAAGTGGGGTGAAACCCGTGGGCCCCTGCTACTACTTTGGCATCTACTACAGGTATTTCCCAAGACTTTACATGGAGCCCTGTGATGCTGTTGCAGCGTTGACGAAGCCCTTGATTTGAGAAGATCGTGCGGTGATAGGCCACGAGGGTAGATACTGTTGATGAACTCTTAGAGATAATGGTCTGCATCACACATTTTTACAATTGTGTCCACAGATTTGTGCTCCACTGCTAGCCCTTTGAAGAACTTATGCAAATGGTTTATTGCATTGATATATTGTTTACGTTGCCCAAACCTCGTATCATATTTTCCGGCGATTTTTAACTACTTGCCAATTCACTTCCGAATTAAAGGGTAAAGATTGTATGAACTTATTTTTTTTATTCTGAGCGTTACTAGCTGCAGTGGTACTGGAATATGTTCTAGTCACGTTCTCAGGTTTGTTGGAGAAATAAAATATGTAAAAAGAGGCCTCGTTATTGATATAACACATGAGTTTGACAACATTTTTTCTGAGACTGTGAGGGAAATTAAACTCTTTTTTTTTTAAGTAAGATAAAAATTTCTATTTCTATCCATACTTACTAACTCTCGTTTGGTAAGTTTTTACAAAATATGTTTATTTGAGGATTACATGAATGGAAACGATGGAATGTAGTTAACAAAATCAAAAACATATTTCAGAAATTTTTTCCTTTTAGGGATTTGAATTTTGAAGTTTTTTCTGAAATTAATTTAAAGAATTTATATAGCCAACTAGCGGACCCGACAGACGTTGTCCTGTACATATGTCTTAAATCTCTCCCTCCCCCTCTCTCCCCCTCTATTTTCCGAATTGTGAATCTAAACCATTCTCGAATCCACTTGAACACACACAAAAAATTTCATAAAAATCGGTCCAGCCGTTTAGGAGGAGTTCAGTGACATACACACGCACAGAAGAATTATATATATATAAAGATATGTTAAAGCAAATAACGTATATCTTAAAGGGTTATTGAGCTATTGATAAGTCTTCGAAAACACACTGTACCCCTTTTTATACTCTTGACGGTTGAATTAAAAACAATTGTAAAATATATATCTAAGTACTTGTATAGACTAACTTCTGAGACTAGTAGTACACTGATATCTCAGCGAGTTAATGAGTTATTGGGGGGGGGGGGGGAGTCCTGGAAAAGGCATTTTTAAAACTCTTTTCGCTCTTCTGGTGTTAGAACTTCAAAAGTCCTGAAATAATATTTTTGCGGATTTGTATATAGTACATTTTGAAGCAAATAGCACGACGATGTCTCATCGGATTAATGGGCTATTGATGAGACCTCGGAAACACACTCTACGTCTATTCGCCACCTTAGGAGTTGGATTTCAAAAATCCGTTATTTTTGGGTCCCTGCACCTTAAGGGGATGCCATCCCCGAATAGTTATACTTTTGCGTCTAGCGGTTTGGGATGTGCGTTGATGAGTGAGCGAGTGAACCAGTCAATCGGAAATTTCATTTTATACATAGAGATTCTAGCTGAGTTGTAATTTTAATATGAGTGATACAACAAAGTTTATAAATGTCGCAGTGAATGAGCCAAACTAAAAATCGTTCGAAATAAATATACAGTTACGAAGTACAAATGAGATGCGGAAATACAATTGAATCGCGTAGGAATGGCTTGACTCCTTAGTAACCCTCAAACCAACACTGCCTCATTTAAATGACAATGCGCTAAAAAGTAAGTTCTGTAACCTTTACTCCGAGGATAAAGCAAATATTTAGGTTAAGTAAAATATGTAATTGATTTACACTAAACACTTTGGAGCATACCGTAGGTGCCTTATATTAATATACTGTGTGAGACGCCCGCGCCTATTTTTCCGTACCTATGCAAGCCACACACAATACTTAACAAACCATCAATCGTATCAGAACACCGCGTGCGTGTTGATCCATCGACGTCAGTGCAGTAAGCGATCAACGGATGGTGTCATGCCAGCAATACGTTGATAATCAGTCACTTTTCAAAGAACGCACGCTCGTTAATTGTGTTGAAACAAATTATTGCGATGTTTACGGAATACGTCGGTACGTGGCGATTGCGTCCTTAGTAACACACATATGCCTCGCTTCGAGCCATTGTGTTTCTTCGTGTGACATAAGAATACAGTCACCGCTTACAGTATTGACGGAAAGAAAGTAACCCACACTTGCTGTTTTGTAGCGATTCTCTATTCTCGCGCCGCTGATTGGCGCAGGCTGACAGTGGCGTCGAATGTTCAGCTAACAGACGAGGCGCCTTAACGAGTACGTTCACGGCACGGGACTCTGCAACACAAGAGACAATTATTTTACAGCGGAGGAGATGCTATGTTAGATGGGTAGTATTGTGTGCGGGTTGCATAGATACGGAAAAAATAGGCGCGGGTGACCCCCCCCCCCCCCCCCCGCTATATCACGTTTAGCTTAACAAAATACTATACGAACTCTCCAAAATTGAATAATGTGCTATATACACTATTTTATTCGATGTTTTGCCTTGCCGCATTAAGGTATTCCGTAACAATTAGATACTATGTATGTACCTACAATGGCAAAACACTTTGCAATCTCTACTTATTAAATCAATATAAATGAGAAACCGTCATATATCATTTACGGATTTTCATCGATAAAATCCACTTTGCGTATAAGAGCAATGCAATGTGACCTCTTCATCATTATTATGCTAGTTACTTGCTCCACATTATGCAGCCAAAGCAATATACATTTATATGATGAAAATTCCTGAAAATTAGATGCTTAAAAAATTCAGCACAAATAAAATTATAGTATTCATAAAGCTATTTGAAATAGGAATTGAACTTACGATTTTTAGACCCGCACATGATACGCTAGGTATTTTATGACTATACATATATATACATTATTTATATGTAACAAATTAAAATTAGTGATCCTGTACGAATTAGTATTTCTATTTGCTTGACATACTTGAATTGTGAAGATTTCGACACCCAAAAAGAGTGACCCGAATGAATCAAAACTCGGAGGATGTTTAGAACAGTGTACCAGCAATAAGTGATTACGATTGCATAGTAATGGCGTACACGTAGGCACAGCAGCGCCCTCTCGTGTGTGACCAGAAAGGTCAGTGGTACGCCAAGCTCAGTGAGTGAAGAGCCGTCAAACGAAGTGACACCTGCAGCCAGTATGCCTCGTCAACGTCAAAGATCGCCGCATCTTCATGTCAGCGAGTTCGAACAGGGCAAGATGATCGGTCTCCGGGAAACGGGTTTTGTCAAAGCGTTACATTTCGGTCCGTGCAGGGCATGCTGCTACGAAAGTGGCGTGTGCGTGTGTGGAACCAGTGGATAGAAGAGGGTCGTACGCAGACACGAGCGGGTACTGGTACCACGCAATACCACCGCGGCATGGGATGACCGCCATTTTATCCGCATGGCCGTAACGGACCAAGGGTCATGGAGTGGGGCGCCATTGGATACAAAATGCGACCTCAACTCCTACGTATTGAGAGAGATTTGAACAGAAACCCGCAATATCAGGAAGATTTTATAGCCCGACGTACTGCCCCTCCTTCAGGCAGCTCAACACGCCATGTCCCGCAGGCGGCCGCACGTGGCGAGGAATGTGCAAGCTTTCTTCAATGAAGGACGGGTACCCACTGCTTCCCTGGCCTGCACGTTCGCCCGACATATAGCCCATCGAATATGTCTGGGATATGGTTGGTCGGCGACTTGTTCGTCCCGGATTTCCAGCCCGACGTACTGCCCCTCCTTCAGGCAGCTCAACACGCCATGTCCCGCAGGTGGCCGCACGTGGCGAGGAGTGTGCACGCCTTCTTCAATGAAGGACGGGTACCCACTGCTTCCCTGGCCTGCACGTTCGCCCGACATATCGCCCATCGAATATGCCTGGGATATGGTTGGTCGGCGACTTGTTCGTCCCGGATTTCAGGGCAACCAGCGGAGATACTTTGTGGGCTCGCATACAAACCGCGTGAAGGGAGATTCTCCAGGAACATATCAAATGTCCTCTTTGATTCCATTCCACGACGTTTAGGGGGGGGGGGGCACGCTGGCTGAGCGATTATCACTCTCGCCTCCCACCAAGGCGAACCGGGTTCAATCCTCGGCCGGATCACCGAAGTTTTGCAAGTTGGAATCGTGCCTGACGATGCCGTTGGTCGGCGGGTTTTCTCGGGGATCTCCCGTTTTCCCCGCCCCTTCATTCCGGCGCTGCTCGATATTCACTTCAATCACCCTCATCGGCTCTCAATAGCTCGCTGTTAAAATCTTTTCACGACGCTTAGGGGCTCTGATAGCAGCACGTGGGGGCTTTACACAATACTGAATTCCCAAGGACGGAGATCATGTACAGTTATGTAATCCTAATCAATTGTGTATTGTCATGTACATCTGTGGTACAAAGTTAATTTCCATCACATTCATCCCTTTTGGTGTTGCATTTTTTCACAAATGTTAGTATATATAGTATATATATATATAAATGTTAGTTTACATACATAGATATCCTGAAATAATATATCACTGTAAGCATAAGATACAACTTGTATTATGTGCATATATACAATTTGTATATTTTCAAGAAAGGGAAATTATAGTTGTAAATTGATTGTCCATCATATAGAAGATTCTAAATATTTTATAATTCAATGGAGAAATTTACAACATGTTTTGAAGGAATTAAAAGAGTTTTGAGAATTCGGTATGTTTAACGTAACAGTAGATTCATAAAAGTCTTGAAAATGATCATATATTCGCTGTACTCAGCACACTTTAGTGAAGGTTTGCAGTTGTTTCGCTGAATCCTGCCATGATAAACATAGCAGTGTCTTATTTCCTGAAAGAAAATTCGTCAAAAAAAAAAAAGACCGAGTCCACCCTTAATTATGGGCATGTCACAAATGATTGCAAAAAATAATGAAAACAAATGCCGCTTACTTCGAGTTGTAAATTTGCCTTGCGGCCACCTTCAATTTTTTTACGGCTTCGGGACGCAAATTAAAAAAACTCCTAGCTGAAAATCGTTACCACCATTTGCGCAGTTACCAACCACAGATTCTATTTATGCGAACATTCATTGTGGCGTGAGAAATGTAGATTGCAGTATAGCTGGCGAATGGGAATTTACAGTGTTTATTTTTACGGAACGGTGGTTTCGATTGGCTTCACGGATCGTGGTACGCGCAGGAAAGCAAATTGCGATGAAGCTTCCTGAACCCATTCGGCTTCAAACCACATGGTCGGCTCAGTTCTCTAATTGTAATTTAAACCACAGTTAAGTTCTTCAGCCATCGCCAGATTAGCTTTGGCGATCAGAGTTACGATCAGGTTTATTAATTAGAGATCAGTTAACCACTGCTAATTAGTTACTTGACTTGTAATGTTAAATTTGTTTGAACTGAGTCATACGCCCACACGATATATTATTCTTCAATTACCTTCACCGCTTAAATTAAATGTTTACCTTTTTACGTATAGAACGAGGGAAAATTGGTGTAAATTTTGAACTACAAAACAATTGACTTCGAAACTGTGTTTGCATTTAACATTCATTTCTCATACCGACCCCTCGGCGATTGTAATCCAAGTCCGCAAAAACAGGTGCTTCATCATAAATGGATTTTCGCGTGGTTTAGCTTTATCGTCGTTTTCTCTTTAGACCGGTTATGTTTTGCAAGAGATATTTACGACGTTTAAGTGTAAAACATGACGTACGCTCCACAAAGGATTTGCGAGGCCAGGATTATGTACATTTATACACGAGAGCAAAACGGGGGATAACCAAGATAACAGGCCTGAAAAATGAGTTTTACTACATTCTCATCGACGAGTATGGAAGTTACTTTAACTAAGGGATTTAACTTATAAATTGTGTGTTTTTTTTTTTTTTAGGTAAATGCTATGCACATTTAACAAATTCTTATGAAATGCAAACCGATAGAGATTATAACGAATGATTAGAGACCTGCAAAATTCGCGTTATTATTTGAGGACACGTTAAACTTTAAACACTTTTACCTTTGCAATACGATTGTCATTGGAACATACTTTATCTGACTCGGCCAGGGTAACTCTGCGCCAGTAAATGAACACTTCACAATTGTGTGCTGCGATCACGTGCAGTTCAGTCGGAAAGGGCGTGACTTTAAAACTATGCAGCAGCCAATGGAGAAACGACGCCTGCCTCAGTATGTAGAGCTCTGTGAAATTTATCCTGATGCCAAATAATAATGCAAATTCTACAGGTCCCTACTAACGATAAATACATCTGTGTGTAGTAAACAGTAATATTTAGCTAAATTATCGGTAATGTTTGTATGTGATCAATATGTTGGTCTCCTCATCTCAAGACTCCTAGTTTGAGTCCAGAGAGAGTATTTTTTTCCATAATTTTTGGGAATGCCTACTTTTTTTTTAAAGGTGTAATAAGACATTTTTTAAGTGACTGGCCAATCATAATTAAGTTACTCCTATAATGTACGTCTCTGATTAGTGAGCAGACATTTAAGACGCGTAACATCTAGATCACCCAATCACAAAAAGTGGATCTGAGTGAGAGAGTTATGAAATACAACCAGTTGTGAAATCTTTTCGCGAAATTCAGGTATCCATCTGTATTGTGCATAAATAATTACAAATACATGTATGTTTTCAAAAGAAGTAGCTACGTTTAGAAGAGGAACCGGGTAGAAAAAAGGTACAATATGATGGTTTGAGTGGACTGTGTCCATTGCCGACTTTGAGACAAAATAGTAATCTCGCACACTTACTTAGACCTCAGCAAGACAAAAGACGAAAAACCTTTTAAAATACCACAGACAGATAATTAGGAAAAGCTGTTTCCTTGTCGATAAAAAATAAATATGAGTATGATTAAAACGATACAAAAATTGACGAACAACTTATTATTATAAAACAGCACAGGCAACGAAAGCACACCAAAATAATAGACAACACGAAGACAAAAATGAAAAATGCACACGAGTGAACAAGCAGTTTTTTTCCAAGCAAAACAAACTCTCTCAAAGTTAACGAACTTACACGAATTTTTATGGGACTTTTCCTTGATGATGCCAAATTAACTGGGAGCTGTATTTGTTAACCAACCCGTCCACACGAAGATATTTTCCGCCTTTGTGGCAGAAAAGCGACAGAACGATAAGGGTGATACTAGCACGCATATCAAGTGCTCCGTCGCCGCTACACGCAACGCACCGAACTGGCATGTAGGCTTTACGTGGTGCATACGAGATTTACTAAGAGACATAAAGCGTTAACTCTTTAAATTAGCAAACGTTCGTAGCAAAATTCAGTACAGGGACCTATGCTGTGGGTATGTTCGCAGGTATCCACCCTGAATATTTTAAACTGGAAGAGTCTGAAAATGCCATGTCGAAGAGGTGGACAAAGGAAACCTCGTTACATGCCTAACCACTACAACTCCGTGGCCCCAAGTGACGTAGTGTTGAGGTTGTCACACTTAGTCTGCACCGCAGCTTAAAGGTTGATAGGAGAGAATGTGACACGAAGGAAGTAATAAGACACTACTTCCCTTTATTGATACTTGAACAATTGAAGCCGTTACAACTGGGTAGGTTGGGGAAGGACAGATGAGGGAATTGCTATCTTTCCCTCACTAACTCACCCCTAAAGATAACTGGAGGTGGGTGCCCTCGTGCTCAGCGCCCGCCTCGTGTCGCCGACGCACCAGGAAGACGCCGTTCCCAGGTTCGGATCCCTCGACCACACTTCTCGCACCCCCCCTCCTGGTATTGTCTCGCAACTCCTCCCCTATTCGCCGATAGCTTGGCGTGGGGGGAGTTACAGTTGCCGGTCGATGCCCCTTACTTCTGTGTCAGTCAGGTCTAATTACAATGATCCAACTTGCAGGTTTGTGTGGGACGATTCCGCTTTCCTCGGTGCAGATCATGCTGATCCAGCAATCGTAACAGTATGAATAAAGGAATTAAGCCCATGGCCAATGTAAATTGATCACGTGGCGGAAGTATACTAACTGCGCAGAAAAGTAGGCCTATATCTTAATTAATCAGGGTTTCCAGAAGTGCTCATTTCACCATGGATAATCTTCTTAACCGGATTTGCACAGCCCCGCGAAGCACAACACGACAGTTCCGACACGAAACACAAAACTGAACATCCAATAAGATACAAGGTAGGTTTGACGTAAACCCGACAAACTCAGTCGACCTACCAGCAGTTTTGGATCAGAAATTGTCGCTATTTTCGTCGTGTCGCGCGGCACGATACAAAGCACGCAAAAATTTGCAAAACGAAATTGTTTGACCAGATTTCCCTGCACTGACAAATACGCAGCTGAAACAGAAAAAGCTGGAACTTACAGGGTTTAACTCGTAGCAATAGCAATTTTTACCTTCTTACGGCATAGCTGAAACATCTGCAATCTTAGTCATCGTCATGTTTTCCAAATTTCACTTCTGCCCACCGCCTTTGGAACTAGCTTTGCCGATCAGAGCGTTATGGTTCCGAAAAAGAACATTTAACTCTTCGCGTGACGTGTGCAAACTGTTTGGCTGTAAATCCATGCAGTCGCGTGGGAAATATAACAGTCGTATATAATAATACAGATATATAATAATATATATCTAAGTACTTGTATAGACTAACTTCTGAGACTAGTAGTACACTGATATCTCAGCGAGTTAATGAGTTATTGGGGGGGGGGGGGGGGGAGTCCTGGAAAAGGCATTTTTAAAACTCTTTTCGCTCTTCTGGTGTTAGAACTTCAAAAGTCCTGAAATAATATTTTTGCGGATTTGTATATAGTACATTTTGAAGCAAATAGCACGACGATGTCTCATCGGATTAATGGGCTATTGATGAGACCTCGGAAACACACTCTACGTCTATTCGCCACCTTAGGAGTTGGATTTCAAAAATCCGTTATTTTTGGGTCCCTGCACCTTAAGGGGATGCCATCCCCGAATAGTTATACTTTTGCGTCTAGCGGTTTGGGATGTGCGTTGATGAGTGAGCGAGTGAACCAGTCAATCGGAAATTTCATTTTATACATAGAGATTCTAGCTGAGTTGTAATTTTAATATGAGTGATACAACAAAGTTTATAAATGTCGCAGTGAATGAGCCAAACTAAAAATCGTTCGAAATAAATACACAGTTACGAAGTACAAATGAGATGCGGAAATACAATTTTTGTCGTGTCATGCCGAGTTTTTCGGGGCTACGTGACTCCAGCAATAGTATGTATGGTACATTCACGGCCATTTAAAACAAGTGAAGTGAAGAGATTTGGGTGGCTCTTAACAGCGAGTTCTTGAGAGCCGACGGGGGTGATTGAAGTGAATATAGAGCAGCGCCGGAATGAAAAGGTGGGGGAAACGGGAGATCCCCGAGAAAACCCGCCGACCAACGGCGAAAATCCGGTGACCCGGCGGGGATTGGGCCCAGTTAGCTTTGATGGGAGGCGAGCGTGCTAATCGCTCGGCCACCGTGGCCCCACATTTCAAACAAGGAAGTATTTGGTAATTTAGAAATAATTTTTTCCATAGCAGCAATTGGTTAATTAGGCTATATTATTGAAGATCTTGACATAAATAATTCTCCTATATGTTGATTTTTATGTTCATTCATATTGAGTTCTACTTCCAGGATATTCCTCCGTCTGTTGCAAACAAAGGTTTGATTAAAATTTCACCAAAGGGACAGAGCACCGCATTTACACGTATTCAGTTTGATAGTATTTTGAATTAGAACTATTTATTTCTAGGCATTACCAACTCACCTACTACCGTTATAATTTATCGATAAAATATTAAGTAAAAGTTTAATTTAACCATAAGTAATATGCATTTGTGTTAACACAATTGTAAAACGCTGCTAAAACATGGCATGTTTAGGTAATAACCACAGACGTTATACGTAAGTTTATTTTTCAAAGGTTTGATTTAAAATGTGTGAAGACCGCGATTAGACTATATAGGCTGTTCACGGGTACTTACAACTTTTCTGAAACATTCCTAAAGTTCTACTTCTAGTATATTCACTTGCCTCATGCAAATAGAGCTGCTTCGCCATGTGTAGGAAATTACATGAAAGGGACAACGCACCAGATTCGTGCGCACTCAATGTAATATTATTTTGCATTTATTACTAGGCGTTACTGACACGTTTTTTTTCCCTCCTGTTTATGTTCACGTCAATTATAAATGAAATATTATAATTTGTACATACCATATAAGTAAAGGTTCAATTTAATTAAAAAACTAAAAGCAATTTAATGTCAACACATACATGAAACACTTGTATAGTCTGTTCACGGTTAAATGAGCACTTTTGAACGCCCTGCTTAAGATCTACTTGTATACACGTTGTGTATTCCCCCACCTTATGTAAAATTAACATTGCCATGGGCCTCGTCACTTTATTCACGCGTCGGTCAAATGAAACTCTGAAATTATTACGAAAGTAAATAATTTACAAATCTGCTAAATGTTTAAAATTCGACGCTTAAAAACACAGAAAGCAAAATAAATAATTTTAAGTTATCACAAATGGCTACCTAACAATTTATATTTGACGTTAGAATATGGAACTACTTTACATCCATCGTTACCAACTTTACTGTGCAAATGTCACTCAGTGCGCCCATTAAAATATATGCAGGCGTGGGCGGTGACTTTTTTCTAAGGGTCATTTCTAAAGTGTTCACTTTATCGTGAACAGTCTTTAAAACGTGACATACTGAGTTAACAACAAAGCACGTCATACGTGGGGTAGTCTTCATGCATATACTTTAACGGACGCACTGAGTGGCATGCGCCTGGTAAAGTTGGTAACGATGGATTTAACGCCAAAAAAGTGTTCGGTAACCATTGGTAATAATTCAAACTATTTCTTTACATTTTCTGTTATTTTAATGCATCGAAGTGCAAAAATAAGTAGATTTGTGAAATATTTACTTTTCTAATAATTACACCGTTTCACATGACCAACGCCTGAATGAAGGGATAAGGCACACGGCAATGTTGATTTCACGTGCGACGGAATAATACACAGCGTGCACACAAATATATATTAAGCAGGGCTTTCGAAAGTTTATATAGGCTGTTCACGACATGTAAAATTAGCATTGCAATGGAATTAATCATTTTAAGTAATGTGTTGGTCAAGCGGAACTGCAAATTTATTAGAGAAGTGATGAATCTGCTGATTATTACACTTAGAGGCAGTGAAAAAAAAAAAGACTAAAGAAATAATTTAAGTTTTCACAAATGGTTACCTAACACATTTATTTGACGTTAATGGCTTTCCATACATCGTTAACCAATTTAACTGGACGCATGTCACCAAGTACACCCGTTAAAAAGTATGTAGGCAGGGGCAGTGAAACATTTCTAAGGTTGATTTCAAAAGTGCCCCTCTTTATTGTGAACAGACTTTACGTGCGTACGCAAAGTCTGTACGTCACTGAGAGATTGCGAATCAGCTAAAGGCGGGTGGAAGATGTAGAGATGAAGTGGTACTGACCCATCGATGAGGGCGCCTCGGCGAGGAGGCGGCGCGCCGTGTCGAGCCGCCCCCGGTCGGAGGGTGACGCGGGGGCGGGGGCGTCCCTCTGGCGCAGGTCGGGCGGCGTCGCGACGCCCGCGCCTCGCGTCAGCAGGCCGAGCACGAGCAGAGCGACTGGCAGGCGGCACTCGGAGCAGCAGCCGGCGACGACCATCCCTGCGACATCCAAACAAGACCGCAGGCTGAAGACGCAGAGCAGAAGCCATCCACCGTTACTTCAACCTTTTCTGAAGCCCTGCTAAAGTTCTGCTTGCGAGATATTCCTCCGCCTCGTGCAAACCAAGCTCAACAAAGCCTGGAGAATTACACCAGAGGGACAACCATGGAGGTATTAGTCTATGGAGTGGAAGCCGAGACACGAAAGTGAAGCCGATAATGAAAGACAAGGACAGGGCTAGTAGTGGCAAAAAGGTGCATGTTTTACATTGCTTACTATGTAACTTTTGCCACTCATAATACGGCGGCTGACGTAAACAATCTGTCTGCGCATGCGCACCACATTCGTGCGCACTCAGTGTAACAGTATTTTATATAAGGATTATTTGTCACCAGACGTTACCAACATACGTATTTTATCCCGGTTTTTTATTCAAAAATATTTATAAACAAAGCTTTATAATTTTATGGATAAAATATGAATAGCATTTAAATTTAACAGGAAATAAAGTAACTTTTATGAATTCAAGTATAAAACGCTTGTGATACAGGGCGTATTTAGGAAGTAACTAAATACGTCATACATGGGGAGATTTTGCAAAAGTTTGATTCAAAAAGGTCGGAGAAACCGTGAATGGACTATAGTTATAGGCTGTTCACGGTAAAATGATCACTTTTAAAAACCCTGCTTAAGATATACTTTTATGCACCTCGTGTATTCTTCCGCCTTATGTAAAATTAACTTTGTCGTGGGTCTCATCACTTTATTCAAGCGTCTGTCAAGTGACACTGTGAAATTATTAGAAAAGTAAACATTTTATAAATCAAATAAATTTTACACGCTGATGGATTAAAAAAAAACAGAAAGCGAAATAAATAATTTAAATCATCACAAATGGTTACCTAACATTCTTTATTCGATGTTAAGATATAGAACTACTTTTCATCTACCGGTACCAACTTTACCGGGCGCAAGTCACTCATTGAAGTATATGCAGGTAGGGGCAGTGACTTCTTAATAAGGTTGATTTCAAAAGTGCCCACTTTATCGTGAACAGTCTTCAACACTTTGACTCCCACATTATCCTGTTCAGTCACACATTAGTAGAGACGTGCGAAATTCGCGTCGTTATAGGTTGTTCACGGTAAAGTGAGCACTTTCGAGGCCCTATGTACTTTTCCCTTTCAGTCATGTTCTTATCCTTTAAGAGTGGGATGGAACCCCGCGTCCAAGGTCAAGAAGCTGAGGGACCGATACGGGCGACACTAACATGCACGCCTGGTGCCACATAGCTCCTACGCGCACGGCATGAAGTGTTTCCGCCGTAACGCTGTACTGTGGGGTTTTATTACACGCGATGAACGCCCGTATATTTGTATTTTTCTCTCTCCGTTTAAGTGAGTGAGTGAGTGAAGATACGTGGGCGGCTCTTAACAGCGAGGTCTTGAGAGCCGACGAGGGTGATTGAAGAGAATACGGAGCGGCGCCGGAATGAAGAGGCGGGGGAAACGGGAGCTCCCCGAGAAAACCCGCCGACCGACGGCATCGTCCGGCACGAAAATCCGGTGACCCGGGCGGGGATTAAACCCGGTTCGCCTCGGTGGGAGGCGAGCGTGCTAATCGCAGGATTTCTTCGCTTCTGAATTTTCGTCTTACGGGCGTCCTTATTAAATGCAGCTCGGAGCTGAGTGCACCAAACTTCCTCAGTACAGAGGCAAGGCCCAGAGCGCCGGAGAGAGAGAGAGAGATACGAGGCGAAGATGGAGCAGCGGCAAACGGGAAACCCCAGAGAAAACACGCCTCCAATTGCAAAATACGCCATTTTCCCACTTGCGAATATCAAGGTGACCCCGCCGGGAATCGAACCCGGTTCGCATTGGTGGAACACGACTAGTTCGACCACAATTGTCTGCATGTTGAACAGTAATTTCATATCCTGCAGGCGCTGTACACTGCAGGACTCAGTGTCCAATGGCGTTACGTGTAGCCGACTGATTAGTAAACCACACTACTGCACTTCGCATAGTCCATTCGCGGTTAATTCACACTTCTCTGAAGCCCTGCTTAAGTTTTGCTTCCAGGATATTCCTCCGCCTCGGTCAAATTAAGGTTAAATAAGCCTAGAAAATTACACTAAAGGACAACGCACCGAATTCGTGCGCTCTCATTTGTAATAACATTTTGTATGCGAACTATTTCTTAGTAGGTGCTGCCAACATAGCTGTTATCTCACTGGTTTTATACATATTTACTATAAAAAATATAATTTATAATTTACAATTAAAATATTGGCAAAACTTCAATTTAACGTAAAATAAAATAATTTTGTGTTAACAGATGTATAAAACGCTTGCGAAACGTGGCATATTTAGAAAATAACTAAACGCGTCATACATGGGGGTGATATTTTAAAGGTTTGATTCAAAAAGTAATAAAATACGCCGGGCGAGGTAAGGAAACACAGCAGTGGACACGGTTTGCAGCACTGCTGACGACTCACCAAGTCGTCCGTTTGCATAATACGATCCGTTGCACGTCACGCACTTCGGAAAACGCACGTTTATAGCAATCGTGCGTTTCCTAGGAGACGACGACATGACTTAGGAAACGGACGACAAACAAAATCGGACTTTTTCGAGTCGCATGCATCAAATGAATCATTTATCTCAAGGCACAATACTTTGAGTAGTACGACACAAAACGGATTCATAAAAGAGCTCTATAAGTATACGATCTCTGTCTGTCCGTCTTTAATACCTCCAAGTCCCTTGAAACTCAACAGAAGTTCTTCAAGATTTGCAGAGCGAATCCTCAGGGTAAAATACGGGTCAAGTTCTAATTTCAGCAAGATCAGATTACGCAGTCATTACCTTTTACCCTAAAAACTCATTTTTTAAATTACTTTTTCTTATGGAAATTTTGTATTAATGCATAGAGAATATTGCTTAGAGATATGAAGGTAATGGAATTACATTTTTGTTTACTTTTAATGTTGAGTTAGTTATGTGGGGCCACAGTAGCTCAGTGGGTAGAGTGATTCCAAGTGGGGGGTTAGTGGCTCAGTGGATAGAACTATGTTAAGTGGGACCGCAGTGGCTTAGTGGATAGAACTATATCAAGTGGGGCCACAGTGGCCAAGTGGATAGATATATATCAAATGGGGGCCTTAGTAGCTCAGTGGATAGAGAGATTCCAAGTAGGGCCGCAGTGGCTCAGTGGATAGAGCGATTCCAAGTGGAGCCTTAGTGGCTCAGTGGATAGAGAAACTCCAAGTGGGGCCGCAGTGGCAAAGTGGATAGAGAAATATCAAATGGGACCGCAGTCGCTTCAATGTGGAGTTGATTTCTCATTTCATTATTACCTACATATATCTATGGAATATTTTGTTCAGTCTTTGTATGATAACCAAATTTTTTTAACATGGTAACTGTTCTACTCCCCTGACAATACAAAAAAAAAGGTCACGGGCTAACCCCTAGTTATATAGGATGCGATATAAAATTTGTACATCCGAGTTATCAGTTCGTAAGTAATGTCTACAAGAAGAAAAATATTTCTTACATATAAAAATATTGGAATTTTTATGTGATCAGCATTCTGCAGATGGTGAGTAAGTGAAGAGATTTGGGCGGCTCTTAACATCGAGGTATTGAGAGCCGACGAGGGTGAAGCGAGTTGAGTATGAAGCAGCGCCGGAACAAACGGGAGATCCCCCCAGAAAACCCGTCGACTAGCGGTCTTCGTCCGGCACGATTCACATAATATGCGAGAAATTCGGGAGCGACCCCACCGAGAATCGAGCCCGGTTCGTCCAGGTGGGAAGCGAGTAGTGTAACCACTAACCCCCCCCCCCCGCCTGCTTAGGTGTCCAAGGAGTTGGACGCCACGTCGACGTGGGATCTCGGAACACGAGCACGGGCGTATCAGACACGCGGCGCGGGAGTTCAAAGGACCGAGGGATGATGGCAGAGCGGGGAGGTGTAGGGGAGGTGCCCGAGGCGGTATTCATCTCCGAAGGGGCGCGACAAACACGATCGACGTGCTCAAGAACATCGCTTGAATACCGCGGCCCTCGGCGCCGGACCGGGCCATGAATTGCCACAACCCCCCCCCCCCCCCCGGGCTCCACACGTGAGCAGCCCTCCGGAAGTGGCACGTCGTCGCCGGGGAAGCTTGTGTACGACATTATACGTCGCCGAAATGCCGGACTTTTCGAAGGAAGAGAAAAGAAACACCGTACTTCCATTCCTAAGGTCCCGGCTGCACCGGAACATAATCGCCCCGATCCGGGATCGAATGATCCTAGTTCCGAAACAGGATCCAGTTTGATCTTGGTTCCAAAGTGAGAGATCGATACTACGCACGTGACAAATTTTCCTATTGGTTGGTAATATATGACGTCATGGAAGAAGGCGTATTTTTCACTATAGATAGAACTAGATGTGCGATGTTTGATCTGTTTTAAGTGAATTATTGTTGTACGACTTTTACTGGATAATATTCAAGTGCATATAATGTTTCAATTTCCCCCCCCCCCCCCAAAAAAAAACAATCGAAAGTAATTCTATCTGTTGGCGTATTTTCAAACTACATTTGTCGACGATGGCTGCTGATCTCAAAATGAACTTAATAGCGATCTCCAGTCCAGCTCTGAACTCGAATGGTGCAAGAGTTTTTTGTGTCGATCTTAAATACAATCTGAGATCGAGCTTCGAACCACGATGGTGCAACGGGCCCTAAGTGCTGGTCGATCCATCCGAAGGTTCGTTCTTCTTCGGAAGGCAAGTTCACGATTCGTGATGAACTGGAGCACTTTTCAAAGATCTGCTTAATATCTACTTGTAGGGACTTAATAAATCTTCTCCCACACGCACGCTAACATTAGCATGGGGCGTCAGTCAAAAGCTTAGAAAAAACTAAATTTTTATAGTTCATTCACGGTTGGTTCCAACATTTCTGAAGCGCTAGCATAGTCCAGTCAAGGTTTCTTCGGCCTTTTTGAATCAATCCTTTGAAAATTCTCCCCATGTATGACGTGTTTGGTTATTTCCTAAATACGCCCTGTATCACAAGCGTTTTATACTTGTGTTCATAAAAGTTACTCTTTTTTTTTCTGTTAAATTGAAATGTTATTCATATATTTTTAACTATAAATTATAATGCTTTATTTACAAATAATATGAATAAACAACCGGGAGAAAATATGTATGTTGGTAGCGCCTAGTGAGAAATAGTCCTTACACAAAATACTGTTTAACTTAGTGTGCACGAATGCGGTGCGTTGTCCCCCTGGTGTAATTCTCCAGGATTAGTTAAGCCTAGTTTGCACTAGGCGGAGGAATATCCTGGAAGTAGAACTTTAGCGGGGCTTCAGAAAAGTGTGAATTAACCGTGAATGGACTATGAAGTTTTGCTTTCATGCTGTACTTCCACCTCACGCGAACTAAGCTTATCCGAGTCTAGGAATTTACACTAACGGGACAACGTACCACATTCTTGCGAACTCAGTTCAATTAAATTTTACATGAGAACTATTCCTTCCTAGGCATTACTAACAAGCATATTTATTAAGTGTTTTATTCGTATTTATTAAACATCAAAAGTTATAATCTATAAATATAGTTAAAATTCAATTTAACTAGAAATAAGATAGTTTTATGTTAAAGTAGTATAAAACGCTTGTAAAGTCTGATCAGGATAAAGTGAGCACTTTTGAAATCAACCTTAGAAAATAGTCACTGCCCCTGCCTGCATATATTTTAACGGGCCCCCTGAGCGACAGGCACCCAGTAAAGCTGGTAACGATTAATGGGAAGTAGTTCCGTATCTTAAAAAAAGTTAGTTAACCATCTGTGATAACTTAAATAATTTATTTCTTTTCCTGTTTTTTTTTATGAACAAAAGTGTAAAAATTAGCAGGTTTCTTAAATGTTAATTTTTCTAACAGTTTACCAGTTTTACTTGCCGACGCATGAATAATATGATGAGGCCCATGACAATGTAATAATTACATAAGGTGGAAGAATAAATAACGTGCATACAAGTAGATCTAAAGCAGGGATTTCAAAAGTGCTCATTTATCGTGAATAACCTGGATGACGATTTATCGAGGGAGAAGTTGACTGTTTGCTATGATTCAACGCACTGTACACATGTCCGACAGTTTTCTTTTCTTATTGGTTCCCATGCATGCATGAAGCTACTACCCCATTTCACTGGGGCTATGGGGATTCTGATATTATAAAGCAGAACGTTTGTGATTGGTCTGCAAACAACTTAGCCGGCTCATAATCTTGTCCATCCAATCGTTAAATAATAAACTAGTTAGAGTGGTATAGAATATATGTTGGCTAAAAAAAATGTTCGCGATTATCCGTCATCTTTATACAAGCCATATTTAGGAAACAACCAAACACGTCGTTTGATTCTAAAAAGTGAGAAGTAACCGTGAACATACGATGCCTAACATTTCTAATTCAACGTTACGACATGTAACTTTTTTCCCCTTCGTCGTTATCAACTTTACTGGGGGGGGGGGGGGGGGCTCGCCAGTTAGTGTGCTCATTAAAACATGCAGACAGGGACAGGTTAGTTATCCTTCCCGCTCTATATCCTTGTGCGATGTGCCTGGCTACTTTTATTATCCGTTACTTCACCCAAGCAAAACCGTGGAAGTGTTGGGGACGTGAATGCTTTACTAATGCGCAAATCTGTACACAGATGCGTTGAAAAATAAAATGGGAGCAATTAGTTCAGTGGCCATAAATTTTAAACAATGCCCTCGCAATACATATACAAGTTGTTCGGAAACTACCTGCCGAAATTCAAAGTATGCCAGATGTGGGCGAACAGTAAACAAGAAACTCTAGTCATAAAATGTTCGGAAAGGCCATTCAGTATGTTTAAATTTAAGTTTAATTTCGGCAAACCACGCCGGGGCTTCACAGCTGTAGGTGCCTGTGTGCACAAAAAAATCGAGTTTGGCTGTGTTGGGGGACACGGCCGTTTGTTTTGCTTGAATACGTCTACGCTGACGCGGTCGGACGCCTTGATGTTTATTTTACGTTCCCGGCACCGCTTCACTAGGTCATATGGGGTGTTATGGGTATCACTGAGTTGTTTTTGAGATGTTCTTTCCAACAATATACAATTTCTGTATTTCGACTTGGCGTTTTGACAACCATAGGCGGAAATTGTGTTACGTTTTCTTAATTTTTTACTTGAAACGCATACAATTTCACCATGACCACGCCACACAAATGTTTTAATGCACGGAATCGGTTCATCTTGATGAGAGCTGTCGATTGAAACTTAAACGAGCGTCTTAGCTTCTCCTAGTCAAAAGTTATACTACGCGGGAGTTATGAGACGCAGTCCTCACTCAACGTAACATATTCTTTGATCCTTTGGCAATCGAGTGGTGAGGTGTAATTGAATTTTGAATGTAGACGATAGATTCGGAGCTGCAATGACAAACTGTATCTCCGATTTTGTTACCATCGGATTTTCTGGATTGCCTCCCACTATGGTCGCAAATTTTAAAACGTATTCACGTCAAGAAGTTGCGTGACACGAAGGCGAACGGCTGCGGCGCGACACGCGGTAAGCGCCTGTACATAGGCCACCATGTTACGCAAGCTCACCAGCCACTGCGGCGACGCCTGTCAGTGGGACAGTGGCAACCCGTTGGACCGACAGGCTGCGCCGATTGCTGCGTGCAGCAACGCCGTGGATCAGTTCGCCTTCGTGTTATGCATCTTGTTGTGCACGCGCGCACACACGGCTGCGGACACCCGGTGTCGTTTGCCGAAAATTCAACTTTAATTTAAATATACTAAATGGCATTTCCGAACATTTTGTGACTAGAGTTTCTTGTCTCTGTTCGCCCATGGATGATGTGGTTTAAATTTCGACAGGTAGTTTCCGAACATCCTGTATAGTCCATTCCTGGTTACTTCCAAATTTTCTGAAGCCATGCTGCTGTTCTACATTTAGGTTATTCCTCTGCTTCCATGCAAACAAAGCCTAGGTGTATGAAAATTAACACCTAGAGGACAACGAACCACATTCGTGGGCATACAGTTTGATAATATTTTTGCATGATAACTATTTCTTACCATTATCTCTGTTTTTATTTATATTAATTATAAACGAAGTAGTACAATTTGTAGATAAAAATATAAGTAGAGGTCAAATTTAACCTAAAAATATGATGTTTTTATGTTGACATATGTATAAAACATTCCTGATATATGGCATATTTTAGAAACAACTAAACACGCCATACATGAGGTGATTTTTCAAAGATTACATTCAAAAAGGGCGAAGAAACCGCGAATAGGATACAACAATAAAGATATCGCATTTATTTTGCGGTTCAGTATGAGAAATGCCCGTGTGGTAGCACTTATGTGGCTGTATGACTTTTGTGAGGAATATTCCGATTTCCCGATAACGTCATGCCGGCAAAAAATATTTGCATCGGCAACGTGTAAACAAGGGAATTATGCATTGCAGTGGTGTTAGGAGCCTACTACACTGGGCTCATGGCGCGCAGTGCCGTGCAGTGTTGACACGTGATTGCCTTACGTGACCTGTGACGTCAGTGCCTCATGTGCATGGCACTGCAGTGCTGACCAAGTTAGCAACTTCCAACTCGAGGTCGGCAGCTGATCAACAGTCGATCAGAAGGGTGTGCGTGATTCGCTATGGATAAATATGTCTCAATGGACGCCAACTTCCAACTCGAGGTCGGCAGCTGATCAACAGTCGATCAGCAGGGTGTGCGTGATTCACTATGGATAAATATGTCTCAATGGACGCCAACTTCCAACTCGAGGTCGGCAGCTGAGCAACAGTCGATCAGCAGGGTGTGCGTGATTCGCTATGGATAAATATGTCTCAATGGACGCCAACTTCCAACTCGAGGTCGGCAGCTGAGCAACAGTCGATCAGCAGGTGTGGCGTGATTCGCTATGGATAAATATGTCTCAATGGACGCCAACTTCCAACTCGAGGTCGGCAGCTGATCAACAGTCGATCAGCAGGGTGTGCGTGATTCGCTATGGATAAATATGTCTCAATGGACGCCAACTTCCAACTCGAGGTCGGCAGCTGATCAACAGTCGATCAGCAGGGTGTGCGTGATTCGCTATGGATAAATATGTCTCAATGGACGCCAACTTCCAACTCGAGGTCGGCAGCTGATCAACAGTCGATCAGAAGGGTGTGCGTGATTCGCTATGGATAAATATGTCTCAATGGACGCCAACTTCCAACTCGAGGTCGGCAGCTGATCAACAGTCGATCAGCAGGGTGTGCGTGATTCGCTATGGATAAATTTGTCTCAATGAACGAGCTCATGAATTGCGAGGTCCATGTGTAAAGAAAGGCGGGAAGACGAGTATATTTAGTTTATGTGGTAAACAAAAAAGGTAGCAGTAATTGGATTAACGGCGAAAATATATAGGAATTCTTTCAGATGTGTAACGAGCAAAGTTTAGATTTATTATAGTAGATGCCGTGCGTCTCAGGACCCATTTATACAACTTAAATGGGCGTTATAGGACTGGGCTTCAGTAGGGGAAACAAACGAGCTGCGACTGAAGTTCGAGATACAGGATACGTGTGATTAGCCCGAGAAAAAAAAAAACAGTTCGGCAGAAAAGCCTACCGAACGCATGCCGTTTGTTATTAGAAGCGATATTTTCGGCCAAGTCACTTTTTCTGCCAAATGCCTCGTCCCCGTGACACGCACGATATATTCGCCTCAGTATTCTTAGATACTCTGTTTTGGAGTCACAATAACCCGACGAACACGATACGACACACCGAGACGACGTCAGAGCTTGTCGGAATTTCGCATTATATTTTATCCAGTGTTCACAATACTACGACGAAAAACGGCGAGTTAGGCTTTCAATATTCAATATTCACGTTTCAAAACTCACGATAAAGCGAATAATTATTTTGCTTTTAACGATATTTTAAATTACACAAGAGAAAAATGTATTTAAAAACAAGCCGGGACTTTCTTTTAGCTGCATATTAATTTATTATTTATTTCAGTAGGGAAATGTGCACGACATTTTGTTTTATAGTATTGTATTTACATTTTTTTGCGCGCTTCGACGAGCCCGACACGACGGAAAGCAGAAATAGAACCTACTACTTTCGGGCTGTCGGGGCCGCAATTTCGTCGGGTTGACGTCACAGTGACCTTGCTTTTCATTGGCTGCTACCAGTCGGGGATGTCGTTCGGATTCGCCGGCGTACTGCGACTCCAGCTTAAGGCGTCGTCACGCGACACTCCCTTACCGCCAATCTCACCGCCAACCAAAAAAAGAAAGATATATAAATAGAAAGAGGAAGCTTTTTGGGGAGAAATAGTTTCAGCGAGAACACGCCCACCCTCCTGGAGCTCTCAAACGCTAGCGAAAAAAAAAATAATAAAAGCTATATCTTCGGTCTTTTTTTTTTTTTTTTTTGCGCTGCGAGACGGAAGACCAGAGCTGGCAGTGTCGATGTAATTTCCAACTGCACGATCTGGCTCCTTGACTTCTATATATTATATATATATATATATATATTTCTTACTTGTGCTTGTTTATTTTGTCCTCTGAAGATAAGGCAAGGGTCGAGAAACAAGCGGGAAGGAGTGAGGTTAGCGATAGGACCGCGTAGGGTTGGGTGAGTGAGTTCGTTTCGCCTGGAAAAAGGAAAAAAAAAAAAAAAGGGGGGGAGGGGTGTTGGTGTGCCGAATGCTAGCTGGAAAAGAGGAAGGAGGGGTTTGTCTGATCGTGTGAAATAGGACAGGCGTATTTGCCCGCGATTGTGTTGCATGTGAGACGTAAACACGCTTGCAGGAGTCGCCTCTACACACGGATTTCAGACTCCACCTCGCTTCGTAAATTTATTTTTTATTTAAGATTTAAAAAAGAAAATTTTTTGGAAATGCTCTTCGTACTCTTGAGCTATTTCCCTCATCCTGCTGGTACTGCCTTAACATCTGAATTATAAGAGATATATTACGTTACGATTAATATAAATAAATATAAAATTTATATTGAAATTACAAACAAATCAAACCATTCGCGAGATAAATGAAACAAAAGTACTTAATTTTAAAAATTCAGAGACAGTCGACGACTAAAACTATGCAAAAATTTTCCCACATTCTTAAATTACTGAGATTACTGTGTGTCATCTCACATATAGTCCATTCATTTTGAAACGAACATTTGTAAAACCACCTTAGGTGTAACATGTCAACCTGTTTTTTTTCAAAAACTTGTATTTCACAAATATATAACACTACGATTAACTTTAAAGTACTGTATCCTTGAATAATTGAAAATCTAACTGAATATCTTCTGTGACTTGTAATATTTATTTCGTATTAAATACGAATTAAGAACAGTGTGAGAAGCGATGTGTTGGCAACAGTTAGTAAGAAATAGTTCACAGTTAAAATATTGGTCTAGCCAAGTTGTTTGGTATACTATTTGTAAATTAAACGTTACGTACTGAACTATTTAGATATTTAGAACGCCCCAATGTAGACATATGCCATTGTTACAGTTTAAAATAACAACTCAAATTATCGTGCGTAGGCCCTAGTGACATGGCGTTGGTTTATTCGACCCAGGAAGAAACTGTCGGCTGAGCGGAGCTTATCACCCTCTATCTCTCTCTTTCTCGCCCTCGGGAAGTTTCCCAACGCTAGTAGAAGCAGCAAATTGTACATGTTTTCAATTTTAGCATACTTCAAACTTATTACAAAAATAATAGTGTTTTGAATACGTATTTTACAACAGAAAATGTATTTTAATATTTGAATACTAATTTTAATATATTTAGATGTGATGGTGGGAGGGTTGAAGATCTGAAGTTGGCGGAAGTGTCTCGTGGCTACATGACGTGGGGTTTATTTGCTGTGCGCGCAACGAAGCGTTAATTTCTCTTGCTCCGAAAAATACTTCAAATTACCACAACAGGTGTGAACATGTCGTGTTTTTCAAACCTATCTGGCAAGTTACGATGTTGTGATAAATCTGTGTATCAACGGCGGGAATTTATATACTGTTACGCGTAGTCTTGCCCGGGGGGAGGGGCCTTTCTACTTCACTTTTAATTAATCGGATTATAGATTTGATTTATCGGATTAATTGAATTAATCCAAACTTAATCCGATCAGAGAATTTAATCCGATTTTAATACGATGAATTTTTTTCGTTAATCCTTAATCCTAATCCGGTAAAATGTTATCCAATTTCTTTGAGAAAAGAAATTTGATGTAAAAAGTTTGATCAAATTTATTCGATGATTTTTTTTGTGTAATATCTGATAAGCGTATATTTTGGGCACTTTTTTGTGGGGTGGGGAGCAGATCTGATAAATTTTGACGCTCGGAACTCTGTCGTGGTACTGAGGTGGTCGTGTGTTGGGGAAGTGGTGTATATAGGGGAGCGATGTTCACCCTCGGAGTTGGAGGTCCAGCGTTGTACTGAGGTGTGATGTGCTGGGGAAGGCGTGTGTGTGTGTGTATATACACATATATATGGGTGTGTGTTGAGTTTTGTGCAAGAGTGGCATAAGTGTTTTGGAGGTATATTACTCGTAGACGGTGGTGGGAGATAGGCGACTCTGAAAGATAAGATTTACGTGGTGTATGTTAGTAATGACAACAGAATAACTTAAATGTAAACGATTATCCCAAATGAATAACAGCGCTGACATAATACACAAGAGAAATTTAGGAGTCTTTAAACGCAGCCCAGCTATGGAAAGGAATTAAGTAACAAACTATTTCCCTACAGAACCAGACTATCCTGGTGTTATTAAGAACGCAACTAGTTAATCAAATTTCGATAGCAATATATAGATTGCATTACTTTAATTAAAAATCACAGTAAAAATCTGATTTGAAAATACGTAGGAAACTGTACAAGCACCTTGCCCAAAACACGTCCGTCTGGCTGTAAGGTTGCTCAATGAATGGCATAAGTTGTACTAGCGTGTATTTGTGCGAAATTATATTTTATTTAAAATGAAATTCACCCCGTTCCATCTGATTGGATATCCATTTAGAAATTAATTAGACGGCTGACGTTAAAGAAGTATAACAAATGTACTCATAACGAACACAACTACTTGACTATCACTAAACAAATGATGGACCCCAACTAAGGAAAGAAATTAAGTAACAAGTTCTTCCTAAAACAAGCCAAAATATATAAATTACACTACTTGACGCATACGCCTGTCAGTTCTAAACGTAACTTAAATGATTTTAATATACGTCTGTCAGGATGCGATGTTGCTGAAGGAATGACTTCAGTATAGGATTTGCGGAGACATAAGCATGACTAGAGACGTGGAGAGCGGTCGCTAGGCGACTGAGGTTATAGTTACTCGGAAAGAGAGTTGAATACACAACGACTGTATCCAAATAGGTAACGTTACACACGACAAAAGTATAAGGAATATATTTCAAACAGCAGAATGAAGTGATATGAAATAACTAAAAATTTTGTCAATAAAAATGTCCTGGTTACTAATTTACCAGTTTATTTTGCCTAATGAAGATAGTTTTAATGAGTTATTATCCACGAGAAATTTAATCACGCCTTCCTCAATGTAAAAAAGGAAAAGAATTATGTAAATGCAGATAAAAAACTTACCCAGATTTTTAACATACATTTCGTTTTTAAAAATGTTCAAAGTTGTTTATGTTTGTGTAAAGTATGAATATGTTTAAGCAGCATGATGTTTCCCAGCCGAAGTTGTAATCAATTTTGTGTGATATGTTAAAAGTAAAAGTAGGAGAACTCTGGCTCTCGCTGGTGTAGAACTAGAAGGTCAGCTGGGAACATTTTTCTAATTAGGCTCTTGTACCTGGCTCTTAAATGGTATTTTTGTCAAACAAATTTCCCTTTCTTGTCTCCACATTGTGTTAAGCTTTCACAGACAGGGTTTTCTCAAGAGTAACACTGGCATACGTCTTCTCTGGGTTGAATTTTCCCATTTTTTTTTGTCGAAATCTTATTTAGGTAACAAACCATTTTTAAAAATTACTAATTTTACATATAGGTAGAATGTTGGTATAAAAACTCTCTTAAAGCTTCTCTTTTACATTGTGAATAAAACATTTATTTTTTCACAGTGATTGGTATTATAGCATTTGACTATTGAATTAATACTCGAACAGTCATGATATCTTCTGATATTTTTTACTTTTGCAGTTTCCTTTTGCGTTTTTCCAAGTACATGTACTGGATAATCTTCGAGGAGTGCATCGTTTACATATCGGAAAACTCATAGTAAGCTATATCATCAGAGTCCCATTTTAGGTCGTGTTTCTCGCAAGTTTGTTGCCGAAACATCTTATTAACTCCAGGTTTTAAAGTATACCAAGGTCTAAGAGATTTAAACCTTAATGTTTTTGAATTATTAGCATCGGTTGAATAAGAAGTTGCAAACTCCTTAATTACAAGAGAGTTGGCTTTGTAATTTTCGAAACCTTGCGCATAGTACATCATTTTTACATTATTTATTTTTTACACTCTCAAGTTATACAGTATGTACAAAAAGTTTTCACTCATCTTATTTATAAGATCTCAGTAGTCACCTCGGAATCCACCTCAACCCAGGAATCGTCCATTACTACATCTGGGATAATTATGGCTTCAATTAACTGTTCCAGCCTTCGCGACATATAATCCCTCCGCATATGTTACAAGTTCTCATCATTAACGAAAGCGGGTATACCATATGGACATCTTCACATGAAAGATACGACACAATATCCTCATCAGATCGTAAATGTTCAAGAAGGAACGGATATAGTAGCTTAATTGTATGTGCCGCAAAAGTTATGATAAACTATTTTGGCAGCGCACACAATTGAGAAGAGTCTAAACTCAATAACATCGCCTTTCCATATGCTAGAATAGCATTGAATACTTCAACACATTCCTCATCACAATTGTCACAACAGTGACTTTGATGCACTCTACCTGTTGTGAGGTGATGCAGAGAGAGAGAGAGAGAGAGAGATGTATTCCTCTGTAGATTCTGTAGTAGATCTAGGTGCTGCTGTGTCCTCTGATGTTGCAGTGGACATCTGGCATCCTTCTTGCTGAGGATGCCTAGCATTGTAGTGGATGCCTAGCGTTGTAGTGGACATTTGGCATTGTAGTGCACTGTCCTAATTCCCCAAAAATGTAGTTAATATTAATGTCACTAAAATGTTGGCTTATTCAAAGCTTAGTGTATGACACAACACTGATTAATGGTTAAATTAGCATTTATTTTAGTTCTTGCCTACCTGACTGTCGCATATTCATACGGGCCAATACACGAAAACATTGAAATGGTTAGTAATGTTAACATATTGTTAGTATGCTTTTATTTCTATGACGATGCTCGAGGTCATATTTGAACCCAAGGAGATTAGGATGAATGTTTGTGCAATGATTTTCCTTCCTCAGAATGGATATAATTCAGACCAATAAACTACTTGTTAGCAATGAAAACAAACAGAATATAAATACATTAGCGTAAAGAAAGTACTCCCATTGTCAACACGGCCTGTTGTAATCTAACTGGTGCGAACGTGTTATCGCTGGTAGGAATTATAAAATGATATAATTGTGCATTTGTCTATAACTAAGTTTTTTCAGCGGATACTCTTACTAATACATGTTTTGCTTACCGAAAATTTTGGGCGGGTGTGAATTCTAGTGACATTGTTTGAATGAACATTTTGTGAGGCAAGCCATCGCAACAGTTAGGACATTTATCAATTTTCATTAAATACATATGAAGTGTTACAATTTCACGCTGGGATTGTTACCTACTAATGTTAAGTTGTTCTTTTGTTACACCTGAACATGCTGTGGGACTTCAGGAAATAATATCTTTCAAAGGTATTTTCTACTCTGCATAAGAATGATCAACTATCTTCAGGTTTCTGGTCCACAAATTGTCCACAATCGTCCCAGTAACCCAAATTCCCTGAATGGAAAAAGGTTCGGAACCCTTATACAGTAATGATATTTTTGTGCTGTTATTTCGTGCAATTTTACAAAATACTTTATGACAGATGTTTGAAAGAAATATCAAGAAGCATTGCTTCAAACTTTTAGAATAATTAATACCTACTTCCTTCTAGCAAAATTAAGTGAAACTACTTATAAAAAATTCCTTTCGAACATATGGCATATTTTCACAATTGGTTTGATATCCATAACATTTACGCTTCACATACATTTTTATATCTTGAATTTCATTCGAAAGTAAGCTATATGTTTAATATATTTTTATCATACGCGAGAACATACAAAATGGAAGTCAGTCAATAAGAGCTTCCTAAGTTATATTAAAGTGGCATTTGCTAAACGAAGCATTGATCTACTTGTATGCACATTGTGTCTTCTTCCGCCTTATGTAAAACTAACATTGTGATGGGCCTCATCACTTTATTCATGTGTCGGTCAAGTGAAACTGCGAATTTATAGCGGAAGTAAATATTTGGCAAAGAAGTTATCTCTACACTTCGATGAATTAAAAAAAACAGACTGTGAATTAAATAATTTAAGTTATGAAAAATGGTTAACTAACACGTTTTATTCGACATTAAGATATGGAACTACTTTCCAGTCTTTGTTACCAACTTTACTGAGCGCATGCCACTCTGTTCGCCTGATAAAATATTGTGTAGGCAGGACAGTGACTTTTTTCTAAGGTTGATTTCAAAAGTGTTCACTTCATCGTGAACAGCCTTTAACATAATATCTCAATGAAGTGAACTAGCATAGAGGAAGTGTGACCACTGGAATACATCTTGAGCTGTGCTCTGCCCAATGCAGTTGCACAACACGTGGCACCGCGACATACACTCTAAACCCGGATTGGATGCACCAGTCTATGCGACAGAGGTCATTGCAAGCTACTCAGAAAGATGCCATTGGCGAAACCCCTTGTTTAGTAGTAGTGGGACTCATGATAAATCAGTGGAAATCACCTTTAGTGAGTTCAACAATTGTAATGATCAGGGAGCTACCGCGTATTTGTCGTGGAGCATTTTCCACTGGTTTCACTGAATTTGAACCCTTCGACTATTTCAGGTTTTATTCGCAAAGCTGTGAGACAAGAGCCTCAAATTATGGCAATTCGAACATAAATATTATTTTTCAGATAAGCTTGAAGTACAAGTCAGCATCACTAAAGCACTTACACAAAAATGCATCAGCTAAATTAAGATGACCCTTGCCACAACAACAAATTCCGATTCTTCAGAAAGATATTCTTGAGTCTTACATGTTATAAAACATATCTTAATTCAAATATGTCATAAAATTACTAAATAATTTATGGTTTGCTCAGATCCATGACATATTGCCAATTTTTCATCAACTCGCAGATGTTTAGGAACAGCTTCCTTTACAGAAATTGAAGTTGAAGCTAATATCTGAATAACTACAAAAATTTAAGCGCTTCTGTGTTAAAAATTACAGTGTAAGGAGACCTTGTATACATTCTTTCTTGTAATATACACAGGAGCAGTAAACGTACATGCATATTTAATAATATGTAATCATTGATAATCACTAGAAACTGCTGTGGAATTTGTACCCATTACAACATTTTTTATTAATACAAGAAATAAAAAAAATTAAAAATATTAATGATTTTTCAAATCATAATTTTATATATATCACAGTTCACCAAAATGGTAGCATATATAAGTTAAATTAAAGTTTTATTAAGTCCTCTCTTTAAAAAGAAAAACTTCTCGTTCAGTCCTGCAAAGAAGGTGGTTCTGGTGTCCTTGAGTGTCTACAGGGAATCCGACTCCCCAGGGTAAAATTCAGTTCGCACAGATTAGCATATGCTAAGTTGAACGAACGAGAACGCCTTAGCTATTCCTTTGTGCCTTACACATTAGCTTGTATAATTTTCCAGGCGTTTACAGACTTAGTGTATAAGATAAGAGATGATTATGTGTATTCTCAAAGTCTATGACACGGAATAAACATAATCTTCTCACTCGCCCTACAATGGAGACAGAATCAGGTAAAAGTAACACTCTTTGTAGCTCCTGCTTACAAAATAGGGACAGTATGGATGATATAGTCTATTCGTGGTTTCTTCACACTTTTGGGACAAAACCTTTGAAAAATAACCCCATATATGATTTGTTTGGCTATTTCCCAAATATGACCACAGCACCACCTCGACCACGGGGAGAAGACCGAATGTAAGTAGTATATGGGTGTATTGAGAACAATCCAATTTAGGTCCTAAATACCGTGATTTTACATTGTTTTTTCATTAATTTACTATGTTCTTTCAATAATTTGAAGATTTGCCCTCGAATTTCGAGCCAAAAACAGCCTCAAAACAGCATCAAAAAGCTTTTAAAATGACTGGTAAAGCCACCAAAATAACCAAAAAAACCCAAAAACATAGTTTTTTTAAGTCTAATTTTTTCCTTGCCACACAAATAGTGAACGTGATATGTTTCGCAAAAAATTAAATAAAATCATGCTCTTATGCAGCAAATCAAGCAAATTTAGACCAAAAATTTCAAGCAAAATCAAAGTTAAATAACTAAGAAAATTTAAGTTAAAATATCTATTAATTTTAACAAAATTATTTTTTATTCGATAAAACAACTCAACCATACTTCTAAAAATTTGTAAAGTAGTTTAGAATTTCGTTTTAAACTATCGAAACAATTATATTAACAATCTTTTAAATCTTCCATTTATTATTCTAAAAATGTTAAAATTAGATCAACATTACAAATTGTTCCTGCTTAAATTGCTTTATTAAAATATACACTAATATTTATGTTTGTTTCATATTTAACTGCAGTAGTTTTGCCATACATACAATCTATAACATATAAAGGTATTCGTCCCCAAAATGAATAATAATTTATAGAATCTTCAAAGTTTACAGAGGGTTTATAATAAAGCTCATTATTTCTACATGAAGTATCTAGTTTGGTTTTCGAATTTCTAAAATAATTATAAGCAAGAACTTGTTTAAAACAAACACCATTTTCAGTATCTAGATTCCAGTTTTCTTTAATAAAAATTTCATTTCTAACATTTTTAACATAAATGTTTCTTACATTACAATGATCAAACATATTTGCGTGTTTATACTGCTGAGCATACTTTTTTCTATTAATTTGAAAGCCTACAATTACAAAATAAGGCATATCAAATTCTAAATTAGTAATCTGATCATTTATATCAAAAATAAAAAACAGTTGATCCACAGGAACTTCTTTTTCTAAAATTGCCAATAAATAAAACTAATATGTATTTTAGGATTTTTGTATCTTTTTTCTTTAACTCCAATGACTTTGTTAGATTCATATTCAACCACAGGCCACAACATTTCTAATTTTTGAATACTAATTTTACCTGGATCAGGATATTGCTGCTGAACTTGACCTAATGCATTCTTAGTTTCATAGAGATATAAACAATTATTATAAGACTATTTATGAATAAAATTAATTTTATAACAACCTTTCCGGTAAATTTCATTGTTATCACGAATAAAACCAAACAAATATCTCAGTGGATGCATGATTTCATTTGAATAAGAAATTTATTTATTTTTGTACATATTTACTATCATCACCTACAAATTCTAAATAATGTTGTTTACTTGGTGATCTTAATAAATCATTCATCATTGTTGAAGTTATACTAGGATTATCAACACCTTCAATAATATTACCATGTTTACAGAATACTACTCTAGAAAACTGAAAAGGAAAAATGTTAGAACAAACATACATTATCTAATTTGTCATATTTTGCCTCGTCTCCTTCTTCATCTCTCTTTAGTAAACTAAATTGATCATAAACATAAGCTTCATTTTTCATTTGGAAAAGAAAACTGTCCAATATAGGAATATCAAATTCAATTCTTTTATTGTATTATTTAAATTCCCCCTAGTTTGGTCTGTTGGAGGAAAAGTTTGTCTCTCGAAATTATCAATACTTTTATAACTCATTTATAAGAAAAAGTATGTGTGTGTGTGTGTGTGTGTATATATATATATATATATATATATATATATATATATATATATATATATCCTTTATCAGAGGATGGTTCTCGAGTTAAATTACTTATTGAAAAATACAGAAATCATAAAAAGAATCATGAAGCAGAATATTAAAAAATAAGAAGAAAGAACTACCATTAATTCGCGAATTACAAAATATTAGAAAAACAGTAGACCACGTGATGAAAATAAAAATTTAATAACAACATTAGTTCGTGTTGCAGCAAAAATTTAGGTTATTCACAAACACCGGAAGAAACATCGTTTGAAAGAGCATTATTCTCGAAATCTCCTAATTTATAAAAACAAATAAGTATTGTACACATAAAAAATCTGATGCATTCCGCATCTGAGTTTACTATAAATCTCGGAAAAGAAATTGCAAAAAGAATAAATGTTATTGATACTCAATATGGTTTATGAGGAAAGCAGAACTTTATTTTTTATTGGAGATAGAAAAGTTAAGATATATGATGATAAACTATCTGATAATGGCAAAGAATATAAATTAACAGAAGGACTTTCTAATTTGTAAACAAAAGAAAAAGAAGACCATCCTGATGATAAATTCACTGATAATAACAATGAAACTTACACAGAAATTATTTTATCAACCAATGCTCCATTCCAAAAATATAATCCAAAAAATAAAATTAACTCGAAATAAAGTTGGACGTACATAAATATAGTTAAACAGATTTATAATAATTATATAAAAGAATCATAATCAAGATCAATGCCAAATACACCCGAAAGAATGATTTCTCTTAAAAAGTAATATATCTGGAGAAAGTATTAAAAAAATACAATATCTTACCAAAAGAATACATTTGGATGGGTGATGTTAGAAAATTAATTGATAAATTATTAGTTATTCATGGTGAAGAAAACATTGGAAATAATAATAATTACAATATAAAATAAGCATAATGAATATGTTGAATAATAATTTTCTGAATTTGTTATTAATAATCCAAAATGAGTACCATGTCTTATAAGAGTTTTAAATGTAATCCCAAATTCATTTTGGAGTTCTGAACATGGTAAACGAATAATGAATTAGGCATTAAACAATTTAAATTTGCCCAAAATACATTTGGCAGGCTATAATTATTGTGGTCAAATTACAAAATTCAACAAAAGATTAGAAAAAGGCGACATTGGAATAAATAAATTAGATGGAGCATGTAAATATCACGATATTGCTTATAGAGATCATAAAGATTTAGAATCTAGACATGACACTGATAAAATTTTACAAAAAGGAGCAAAAGAAATTATGCAAGATAAAATTAGTGAAAAAGTTGCTTCTGCAGCTGTTGCTTCAACTATATATATATATATATATATATATATATATATATATATATATATATATATATATATATATATATATTATACTTTAATCTTAATTTATAAGTATATATATATATATATATATATATATACTTATAAATTAAGATTAAAGTATAACTTTTGATTTTCCCCTTTGATCAATTAAGAGATTTGAGTATAGATAATTTTTTAACAAAAGATCAACTTGAGAGAAAAAATTTAAAAAAATTATAAGAAGGAAAACATTTCTTACTTACTTATTCAATACCAACACTAAAAAAAAAATTAAAAGAAAAATCTGTAAATGGTTTACATCTTAGAGGATTTTTACCAATTATCTTTGCGGATTTAGGTCCACTTGGAGCTTTAGCTGGCAGAGATACTACATTTTATAATTCTGTTGAACAAACTAGGAAAAAAAAAAAAAGAATTAGAAGAACAACATAGACATAATTTAGCAATGGAAAATTTATCAGGAGGTGGATTAGTTGCAAAAAGAGGATGACCAAAGAAATTTGAATATAGTGTTATAACATGCAGTGGTTAATTTTGACATTTCAACAAATCCTGGTACTCATTGGTTTTGTTATTTTAAATAATATGATGCTTATTATTTTGATTCAATTGGTGGTAATATTCCTAATAATTAAATTATTATTTCAAAAAAGAAATGTTTATAATAATAATAGAATTCAGAATTATATTTCAATTATATGGGGACATCTGTGGTTTAATTGTATTATATCTTATTTTCGAATATATTTGGGATACCATAAATCAAATAATTAAATGATTTTTTACACTAATGCTTATGCGATAAACAAATATATACATTCGAAATACTCTATTATTATTTCTGATAAAAAAATTAGATTTGAGATACAATATTATTGTTTCAGATCTAAAAGATGTTGATTCAAAATACAATAATATTTCTTCTACTTTACAAGAACAAATAAGTAAAATTTAAGTTATACAAAAAATTATGTTTCTCTTAAGAATCATAGAAATGATTTTTATCTAACCCTTTAAAATAGTTGATTATGCATTAAAAAAAAGACATAGTTTAAAAATGCCAAACTATTATTCTGATTATGCATTTAAAACATATGAAGATTCAAAATACAATATTATTGTTTCTGCCTTACGAAATCAAATAAGTAAAGTTTTTGTTTATACAACAGATTATTTTTCTATTCAAAATTGTAGAATTAATATTATGGCTGACCCTATAGATGGAAAAGATGCAGTCAATAATATATTTTTTGATAAAGAAATAACTGATCAATTACAAAATTTAAACCAATCAATTTTGAATTATTGTGATATACTTGTTATCTTGACTGTTGAAAAATGTAATGGAGAAAAATCTAATATAATTCATTTATCTGCAAAATGGAATCAAACTAACAATATTTTTCACATAGATAATAATCTAATTTCCTTTTATTTTTTATGGAATGTACTGTTTGTAAAATAATTTTTGTTATTATCAATTTACCCATTGTAACTGTTACAATGGAATCTAAAGAAATGGATTACAGTAAGCCTTTTAATGGTAACATAGGCGATATTTTATCCTTTAAGTTCAGAAAAAATAAAATACCTATTTATGATGATATTTTGAGGAGCACAATAGGAATATTTGTGAAAGAAAAGAATAAATATATATTATTTTACTATTAAATGGAGGATACTTGATGTTTGAAGTGTAAAAAAGATACTAAACATAATAATATAAAAAATTAAAATACAAAAAAGCGATGATTAGTGCAGAAAAGTATATGTTTGATACATAATTCTAAAAAAAAATCAATATAAAAAAAATGCCTAATTTAAGAGAAGGCATAATTAATTAATTATATAAACCAGCAAGAAGAAATTTTCAAGAAGAAAGGTAATGACATATGGAATTGATGATTTATGGCAAATTGGTATTGTTGAGATGAATACCAGTAATTTAAATGGTATATCACATATAAATAATGGATATAAGTATATCATGGTAATAATTGATGTTTTTTAAAATATGCATTTGCCATATCTATTAAAGATAAAACACCTAAAAATGTAGTAAATAATTTAGAATGTATATTATTAAAAAGAAAACCAAATAATATACGAAGTGATAATGGTTCTGAATTTCATAATAAAAATATTTAAAGAACTTATGCACAAATATAATATTCAACATTATTCTACATATAGAGAAATAAAAGCTTGTGTTGTAGAAATATTTCATTGCACAATGAAAAATAAAATGTTAAAAAATTTTCTTTGTATATTTGTTGCAGTGCTCTCTTCCGCATAATTATTGTTGTATTTATGTGACACTTCTATTATTTTTTCATTAACGTAGTCAACCATGTTTATTTATATTCTATCATTTAATAACAATTCGTACTAGTGAGTTGTATCAGTAATATATTCTGTTTGTGTCAAATTTTGTCTTTGTCCAAATTTTCCCCAATGGGAATGAAATTTTTTTTTCTCAACAGTCCATTTTCCATGTTTTTTTTTTTCCTTTTTTTAAATGTCAAAATTAATATTTTGTTCATTTTAATAACACAAATATATTCTTCTTCTGATTTATAATCGTCTTCCCAAAGACTATTTTCCAATTTTATTTTCATAAATGTTTTAATATATTTTGTGAACATGTTATTACTTTTTCGCTCGAAATGCCAAACTTCGTTAATTTTAAGTGTTTTGTAGACTTTTTAGATAGCTTTATTTAGTTCTCAAGTAGGTATCTTGGCAATCACGGCTCGTGTCCTGGATTAATTTTTGAAGGTGTGATCAGGCAGGTTGTCCAACTAAGACCTGATCACTGTTCATAACAGTAATCATCTCGCTTGATGGACATTTCTTGGTACAGAACAGAGTCTTCGTGGAAGAGTCTTGAGGTCTTGAAGACTTTCACCGGATCCTCAGCGCAGCTTAAGTAACACTCCTTGAAAACTGTTCTCTGTGTGAAGGGTCAAAATACACACTGGCTCATGGTACCACAAAATTATAATATCTAATATACATTTGTTAGCTCCAGATATAATTTATTTGATAGCAGTGCGTTGTTATGAACATTCGATATCTTTGGTTAATTAGTGGTACCTGGTTTACCTGGGAAAGTGTTGCGGTGTATTTTTATTGACTGCGGGTTAACCTTTTCGATAAAATTATAAAATTATTTCATTTCATTCTTTCTTTACCATGCAATCCAAAGTGTTCTGTGAAAGCTGGTAGGGATACCAGTATATCAAAAGGTGAAATAGTTAACTTGGATATGTGATATAATTGCACTATGTCATAGATAGTTTAAGATGAATAATTTGAATGGCAAATTATACGTGAAAGCATTTAGGTATTGTTCTAAGAATTTTGGAGCAACAAATGAAAAAGCGATATATTTAACAATTATTATAAGTGAAAAGTGACTTACAGTCAGCATTTCTTACACAAAACTTTAAATTTTCAGTGCATACATTGGTGGTTAAGGCCTAAAGTCTCGTCTACAGCGATGTCATTAGAAACGGAGCAAGTTGGTCAGAGAGAATGAAAGAATAGGTCATGGGTCCGTGTGGAGGAGCCATCCTAGCATTCTCCAGGAGTGATTTCATAAAACCAGAGGATAACGTAAATCTCGATGGCCGGACGGAGAATAGAACCCTGTCCCTCTCGAATTGTGAATCCATTGTGATAAAACTGCGTCGTATTGCCCGATCTTTACAATGTGCTGTGGATGATAATTTCACGCGAGTAGTTGTAATTAACTTGACACTCGCAATAAGACAATCTGAATTTTAAATTTACGCAATTTATTTGACGTACGTCATTTATATTGTGATATTTCTAAAGTACTATTTAATTGTTATACTAATATATTTTTTTTTTACAGTTGCATTTTCTCTCCACCATTCCGTACAGCCAGTTACGGCGCTCGTATAGAAAACAAAGTTTAACTTGTTTTTACGAACGTTGCAAGTATTACTAATAAAAACGTGACCTTACACTAAACTACGCAGTAGCCAGTCAAGTTGTGATCTTATTGCACACGCACCACAAAATTCTGTGCTTCGTAATTTTGCTAGACACACTATTCGATGTTTAATTAGCCCACATAATTATTACGCATCTACAAGTTCATCTTTCACGCACTTCCTGTTCATACATTCAAAAGAAAAATATGATACAAAACATATATAGCTGTTCATTAAATTTCCTATTATTCTCGACCATTGTGGTCCTCACATGACAATGTAAGGAAAGCTGAATCTCAAAGTGGATAAATCATGTTAAACAAGACTTTTCATGAAATAGTCAGTTGACAAAAGGCTCTCGCATAATTACCTGCCATCCCGTATCGTTAAACTCTCTCTCCTTTTTCCCCCGTTTTAATTATCTGCCATACATTCTAATTCCCATTATACCATGCTTTAAGAAACTTTCGAATGGGAGGTAAATCTGATATATAATTTCCTTTGTGTTCCAGACGACTGATTTTGCCTGCCTCGTTATTTTTATTATCTTTCGCACAAGGTTCTGCTAAATTCAAAGACCGCAAAGAGATGTTTTAAAAATGAGTTTTTCCTTAGGTGTTCAGAGCCTGTAATTGCTCGTTATTCCACGATCTGGAACACTGAATAAAATAAACCTCCCCCACATTCGAAAAAAATTTCTACATACGTCTGCTATCTATGCAATTATGCAATGAATCCGTTAGAACGAACACATACACAAAACATATTAATATTTCCGACAAACATTGTTATGTGGTTTACCACAAAAAATTATTGCTGTTATTATTTCGGTTTATCACATTGCCATTTAAAAAAAAAAGGTTCGATATCGATCAGAAAATTTGGAACAGTAATACAAAAGATTAGATGCGAATTTATTTTTTTAAATTTATTTGTTTATATACGAGGTATTCGGCTTCTTGGATTTAAATAAATAAATAAATATATATATATATGTGTGTGTGTGTGTGTGTGTGTGTGTGTGTGTGTGTGTGTGTGTGTGTGTACAGTTACAACAACCAAGAATACAACACACTTCAAAATGCCAACAATTTTTTAAACAACACAAAGGAATTTCTTATTCATTTTAAAATATGATTGTGGTATTTAATTTTAACCTGTCAATTACTCATTTTTCTTTAGTATTGTGCTGACAACGTTTATAACAAATATGCCTACACGTCGGGCAATCATTCCTTAGTATACGTGCTACTAAATATATCGTGTAAAACGTTAGCAACTATATCTTTAATAAGTAAGGAATTGGTAATGATGGTAAGATGTATAGTGATGAAATCACAAGGACAACACATGAATAACTCTTTCCACTTACGATTGTTTCAGCAAAGATTGTGTCAATAAGATTATGTGTGCGGATAAGAGAATAACGATTAACATACGACAAACCACTTAAGAATATTCAGCGTCATCACAAAAATATAAAAAAAAATAAGAATTTGATTAAAATTTTACAAGAATTTAAAATAATAAGATTCAGCAAATAAGATTAATTAAGTAGATTTTACTGTTACTCCAATAAAGCACGCATGATTCACAAAACGATGTAAAAATCAACTCTTTGAAAAATACACACTTATACTAAAACATTGACCAAGCTGCTAACAGATATTATTATATTACTAAGTGGAACTTGAGGATTTAACCATCCAAAATATTATATAACAAATACCATGTATGTTGCACAGCAGTTAAGGTTTTCATAATGTTAATAAGCATATGAATCAAATTAGTCTCTTGTGGATTCATATCGCTAAATTGCTCCGGGTTAGCTCTCAATCAATAGTGCAAGAAACGCCTTACAAACGTACCACTGGGATGTGCTGACAATTAACTGGGAAAAAAACATTCTCAATATACGTAGTTAAATGAATTTTTGAAAGTGATGAAAAGTTTTCAGTATAGTTCAATATTGCTCTACAAATCTTGAAAAATTTCCATTTTAAGTTTGTGATGTTTAATGAAATGAATTCAATTAAATAGGTCTTGAGAACAGAACAGTCTCGACAAAACAGCTGACAGCAGAACTAATTGGCATAACGCTGGCCTTACTTGGAGACACCCTGTAGGTGGAGATGGCAGCTGGGTTTTGACGACCTGGTAAGTGAGTAATTGGTGGAACGAATGTGGTGGAGGCTTGTCGGCTAAACACTAATTAGCCAATGAAAAACATTGGCGGGTGTCGACAGTGCAACCCATACTTTAAACACATAAACAAATATTGTTGTCACCTGGTGGTACATAGGTGATGTGAACATGTGATATATAATTGGGTTGTCGCACGAAGATGAGAGACAAACTATAAAACAAATGACAATAAAAAACATGGAGGACTGCACCTAGCAAGATGGCTGCCTCCCAACATGGCAGCCTCCAGTAATACATATAAACAAATGATGTACCAAAAACAAAAATGGCCGCCTCCAGTGACATATACACAAATATGGCGTCCTCCAGTAACATGTATCCAAAAACGGCTACCCCTAGTAGCATGTAAACAAATGAATGAAAAAAATCAGTATTTTGGAATGAGTAGATATATATGAGGGGAGTGGAGGCGAGGGAGTCAGTCGTCTGCTGGCTTCGAACAGAGGTGAGTAATTGGGTGTGCGGAGGGAGACCTCCGAAAATTTAAGTTTTTTAAATAAATATTTTAAAAGAATGTTTTAATAAAAACTTTTTAAGAAAGATTTTTAGGGAAAAAGGGAAATTTCGAAGGAAAAAAGAAAAAATGGCCACCGGGGTTAAAACTTTTCAATAAAGTAATTTTTTAAACGATTTTAAATAAGAATTTTAAGGGAATTTTTTTGGGAAAAAAGGGGGAAATGGCCACTGCGATTAGAGACTTCATAATTACAATTTTTTTAAATTAAATTTTATGAAATTAAATTTTAAAACGATGTTTTAAATTTTTAAACGAATTTTAAAATAAGTTCTTAATTAATAATATTTTTTATAACTTTTTAAAATGATTTTTTAAATTTTTATTTTTTTAATTTTTTTTTATTTCTGGGGACAGTGGTCACCGTGGTCAAGGTCACGGGTCAAAAGTCAAGATTAAGGACATTTACATCCAAGATGGCGGACGGTGACGTAAAAATATGGCGGCCACCGAATACTTCCATCCTGCGTCCCACGCCCTTGCACGTCAACTGCCATATCCCTACTACTCTAGACTTAGTTTAGATTAGTTTGCATGAGGCGGAGGAATATACTGGAAGAAGAATTTTAGTAAGGATTCAGAAAGAGTATGACGTAAACGTGAATGTATAATATACGCACATCGCCAGTAGTACCAAGCAATTTACGCAAACTACCACATTTCTTCTCCCCAAGATTTAACTTCCTCACGAGGATACATTGCAGGGGCCTAATATAATTTGTTCCGTCGCCCCTCCGGGTCTACCTCGTCTCGTCACGTTAAGTCTCCAGGCTGTATGGAATGTGAACTGTTTCTCTCTTCGCCCGGAAACGGCTCTCGGTTAGTGAGTTACAGTTAGATATACAAGCTATGAGTGCGTCCCGAACACGTGCTGGGGTCCGCGGTGGCTGGGCGGTTAGACTCCTCGCCTCCCTCCAAGGCGAACCGGTTTCAATCGCCTGCCGGATCACTCCCGGATTTTCGCATGTGGGAATCGTGCCAGACGATGCTGCAGGTCTGCGGGTTTTCTCGGGAATCTCTCATTCCGACGCTGCACCATACTCACCTCGCTTCACCCTCATCGGCTCTCAAGACCACGATGTTAAGAGCCACCCAAATCTTTTCACTCACTCACTCACTCACTCAACAGCCACCATGCGTGTTTCGAGATTTAAAAAACAATAAGTGATATATGTTTCAGTAGAAATACGTGTTTGTATGCGTCTAAATAATCATAATATATTTTATTCTAAAGACAATTCTTCTACTATAATTTTATTGGCGCAAAAGATATTTTCGTTTGATTGCATTTCAAGTTCAATTGATCGGTTGCGCTACTCCTTAGGCAAGGCTGCTAAGGCGCGTTCGTACGACGTTCGATGTTCGGATTGCAGTTAAGTAGTGAATGAGTAAGACGTGCTTAGATATAAAAAAACCTATAGTTTGTTGCACCATCTAAAACGTCCTTCTATTACCCTCCTGGCACAAAATGGGGACGTTAAAATTCAGCAATTTAAACATACCCCAAATTTGTTAGCTAGCAAAATATTATGTAAGAAGTCATTATTGGTTTGGACATGTACTACAAACGAACGTTTCCTCAGATAAAATTAACCTTCTTCGAAGCTATTCTTTTAATTTAATAAGGATGTTCAAAAATACAAACAAACTCTTGAGCTGTATTTTAGTTCGAAATCAGTCAAATGAGTGGCCAAACAAATATATACAGTTGATTCAACAAAATATTTAGTTGATGGTCTAACTTTTTTTTTGTCCCGACACAGAGATTTTGTTTATTCAAATATATATTTTGTTAGACGAGCAAAAGTAGTTTCGTTATTTTCAAATTTTGTTTGCTCGGCAATATATTTTGCCAGGGCAGCTAAATAAATATTTGGCCCTATACAAACAAATATCGTGTTCGATTTTCTCTCAGTGCGGGCAGACGCAGTCGTGGCTGCTGCGCGTGCACGCGTGGAAACGACCCGCTCATTAACATTTTGGATGCTACAGACGTAATAAAGCATTGCCTGGATTTTACTGAGTTGCGAGGAGTTTGCCTTAATATTGTGACTTCCGTATTGTTTGAAGACACGGGCGAAGAAGTGTTATTTCACCAGGTGTTTGTACAGGTGCCCTGCGACATAACACTACGTTAGCAACACTCAAATGTGAACAGGGTGGATTGTACATCATACTAGGTAGGAAACAAAATGTTACTTGGCCAGTTGACAGTTGTCATTGTGTTGGTGGAGAGCCGACCAGTGATGATCGTTGTTCAGTGTAGTAGGCGTGTCCGATGTTGTGTGAACCAATAGGACGATTGTCCTATTGACCAGAGACCAATCAACATAAATGATGGCAGTGCAACCGTGCACTTCTAGCTTGTGTTAACTCTCAGTAAACGTGTACTGCACTCAAAGTGTTACCAACTACCCTAAGTTAGTTTAAATTGCTAAACGACTCAACTAGTATTATAAGTTATTTTCGGCTAGTTAGTTTAAACTCTAAAAATATATATTCGCCTACTAGCCTAGGTTTGGAGGTACTGTTAGGTTTGGTTACTGTGCTGAAAAATACTGAGTGAAAACGCGCTTTCGCAGTAATGATGGCCACCCCCAAAACGCATGCACACTAGCCACGGCCTCGTCAGTGCATAGACTCACGTAAGAAAAAAAAAATATGTCTCATCCTGGATTCGAACCTGGAACTTTATGGTTCAACTGTAACGTCTTAGAAGGAGTTACTAAATTATTTAATGATGTTATGTGACATAATTTAACTTGTTGCAGAACCATTTGGCAGATATGCAAGATATGTGACCAATCCATGGTTGATTATACGAATACAGATTCACATCCGTGCTTTATCCAGAACTGGAAACCAGAACCCTTTACACCGAGGGGCCGGCGAGCGAATCAGCAGTGCCAGGTAGGTCGGCTGGTTGGTCAAGTGAAACAACCTTGATGTTCTGTAATCTCCTTAGTAGCGACAGGGCCATGTTAGGAAACCACTAGACATTCTGAAATGGGGGAAAGAATCGGCCAGAGTGTGTACTAGGGATCCACCCAATCACTTGCCTGCTGTAATTTCGGGAAACCCTGGAAAACCGAACTCAGAATGGTCGGACCGGGAATCAAACCCGGTTCTCTTGAGAGCAAGTCCAGTGTTTTTACCACCGCACCACGGCACTCGGTAATTGAGGGAAGGCGTTTTCCATCAGTGCAGAGTTAAATCAGTCCAGAGAGTTTCGAAGTTGCAACATGGAAAAGTTGTGCCAGTTGCACGGTTGAAAGAGATAACTCCGTTGAACACTTCTGCAGTTTGCAACTCTATGGTTACTTCGCTCGTCATGCAAGCCCGGCCAGCAAGCTAACTGCAACCTCCCCCTGCTGACGACAGTAAAATACGGTACATTAAGCTGGTAATGACCGGCACAGAGCATCCGTGAGGCACGACCCGTATTTCTTGCCGCTTCGTGAATTGTACCCGAGCATTACTTTCAGTTCCATGAAGCCATTTCCCGCCGACTGTTTTTTTTTCCCCGGCAATTTTTAAGGACCACAAGAAGTCGCTAGTACATTGACCTGCAGGATAGATATCACAGTCATGTGAGCACTCCAGCCGTTCTCATTTACTCATTGCTAACGACGTGCAAAAATTCATGTTATTTCTAGTACCATGCTGGACTTTACTGTCCTATACATGCTTGAGCGCATTCCGTGATTTCATTGGCTGTTGGCAACTTTACGGCATCGTTTACCTGTGTGACCGCTTTACTGGAGACTGGCTGCTCAACAGTTGAGGCTTTGCTATTGGCTGAAAGCGTACTTAATGCGTGTCGCAGAAGTCAAACGAACATGCAGAATCTTGGAGTTTAGCCTGCAGGTCACAAACCAACGACAATTTTGCACGTCCCTATTCGTTAGTTTTAGCCTCAGACGTCACTCTTATTCTGAACTCTGTTGCGCATGGATAGGGACAGGTGTATTATGGCGAAAATATTACAACACCAGTCGTACAACAAAACAGTTTAGTTCATATGCACTTTCGTGGTTGGATGATTTTAAAATGTCACGTGCCTTAAGTGTCTGTCCGCGAATCATGGACGTTCAGAATCGGAGTACTTTATTACGATTGGCCCGATCAAATAAGGACATGTGTTCTCACGTAGACACGCGGCCAATATTCGAAGGAGGCTGTGGTCGTGAACGTAGGATATTGAAGTATCGCATGGCCGTAAATATTTCTGTAAAAAACACCTGTCACTAAGCATGGATAGCTAAGCATACAGAAGGGAAACTTCGTGACGATTACTTTGGTGTGGGCGTAAACTTTCACTGCTTGGCAGTGACGTGCAGTGAAGTGTTGCGAGGTAATCTGATGCTTGCCCAGTGCTGTACACACTCGACGCACGCGGCAGGAACCAGTAACTACCGGTGGGGTCGGGGGAAACTGAATGTACTGCGGCCACTCGCGTGAGAGCGGCGAGGCGCCCATTACACACGTGCCGTGACGTCAGATGCACTGCTACTTTTAAATGGCCGATGTGGAAGAAATTAGTAAAGATTAGGAATAGCACAGAGCAAAACACAGCTTACCTTGCAACAGTTCACCACACGCCGCTGCTGACTGGCCACGCAAGGCTCTGGAAACAGGTCTTGTACTTGACGTTTCGGGACAAGTCCTTGCGGAAAATGGCGATTTACACCACACACATTCAGCAGCGCCCCCCGTAGTTTCTTGGGTTTGTCCCAAAATGTTGAAGGCAGAAATTTATCGGTGGTTGGCAAACTCAAAATTTTGCCAGGAACTGTGCTTGGCATGCTTTGATAGACCCAGGCGTACGATAGTTCCTGGCCCCATAAACGGGTTCAGTTCCATGTTTACCAATTAATCTTTCACCGTAAACACGGAAAAACAACACAGCATCCTTCTGCGAAACACATGCGGCTGCTGCCAATGTCAGACTGGCCATAGCCGCGAGCCTTGCGTCTGTCGGCGAATCAGGCACTTACCTGCTTTTCCGCGGTGCCATTTGTGTATGGCGAGTCTTAAAAATCCTATCCTCTATTTCGTTCTCGCCCTCTCTCATCTGTCTTCCCGATTTTCCCTTTCGTACTCGCCTATCTTTCAAAGTTAAACGGAATACTCCGCGGCCAATCGCGATTGAGATTTTCCAGAGTATCTTTTACCGTTGTTTTCATGCTTACAAATGAGTGTGAAACCACCCATTCTTGACATTTTTAAATTTAAGAAATCCGAGCTGTAGATGGAAAAACAATACAGAAAAATTATAGTCACATGAAATAAAATGTTAGTAGAATGTTCCTCATAAGGATACGTCAGTCTGAAATACTGATCAGTTTTTCAATGAAATGTTCATTACTGAAGTTCTGCTCCCTTTTTGGCGGCCTTTGTAGGCCGTTGTACACAGCGGTTTCCAGGTTGTAACTTCATATCACCTGTCTACTCCAGCCTCACTGATTTCACGCAGGAACTTCCCCGAATACTCGCCCCCACCCGCACCCAGCGACAATAGCCTTGCCCTTGCCGAGAAGGGGGGGGGGGGGGATCGCAACCTGCATTCCTGACACGTGCGCCACGGCAGGCTACGCGCCTCAACCTCCATCCCATGTCTCTGACACGGGATCTGCCGCAGCGCTCCAGGCCGGCCCCTTCGCTGGAGAGCCGCCAGACAGTCAGCTCCAGCCCCCCTCTCTCTTTAGCAACATTGTCACGTCACCTCACTCCTGTAATAATACGGACCCCGTCATTAAGGAAGGAGACATTTTCACAAATTCTTCAGAGTACGGGGTAGACTTGAAACAAGTTTGGGTTACTTTCGCAATTTGATGGCTATTAATTACACATATCATAAACCAAATCTAGAGTCAATCTTCAAAATGTATTGACCTTAGATTGGAGTCAAAACGCAGAGGGGAGTGAAGAGATTTGGAAGTCTCTTAATATCGAGGTCTTGAGAGCCGATGAGGGTGAGTCGAGGTCAGTATGGAGCAGTGGCGGAATGAAAGTGCGGGGAAGAGGGAGATCCGCGAGAAGACCCACCGACCAGCGGCATCGCCCGGCACGATTCCCACGTGCAGAAATTCTGGGAGCGACCCCGCTGGGAATCGAAACCCGGTTCATCAAGGTGGGATACGAGTGGTCTAACCACTGTGGCCCCTTGTAATAACATGAATCCCCGTCATTAATGAAGGAGAAAATTTTTGCAAACGTTTTCTTCCGAGGACAAGTTAGGCTTGAAACACGCCTTACACACCAATTATATAAAATGTCATATAAATATTGTTCTTCACTTATTATATTTATAAAGCTCACACCAATGCTAATTGGGAGCACAAACAACGTATCATCGGGGTTTGCGTGGGCTTAATTACTTGAGAAATAACTATACGCTTTTCCAAGATGACGTGATTGGCTGGCTTCTATAGAAAATTAAATCTCTGGCCATCGTACTAAGTATTCCGAATGGGATGATTAATCTAGTGAAACTCACGCACAATACATAATAGTTGCTGGATCCTGAAGTTATGCGTTGTCTGCTATCACTAGGGCGGAACTTGAACCAATGTCCCTATCAAAAAATCCAAATTTCTATCGGACCCCGCGACACACGTCGCGACCCACCTATCGGTAGAAGAAGACAAGATGGCCAAAAATCCTTCACTAAAGCTTAAACTGCCGCTTACTTTAGCGACCAATCACGCGGCGGCTACTCCAACGAGGCTGACAGCGTCACCTCGTTGCCCTTGACAACCATTAACAAATGTTTTCCAATGTACGGCTACGTGACGTAAAGAAAAACAAATCACACAAACCAGAAAATCATATAAAATTATAAATGGTGGAAATTATTATAGGTGACAACATAACTGGTAAAACAAATTTCCTAATAAATATTAGTGTGAGAAAAAAAACTTGAAAATTTTACGACATATCATATGCAAATAATTAACCTTTTACCTTATAACTATGATTTGCATATCAAAATAAAGTGACTTGGTGCGCAAAAATAATGTAAGAAGCACAGACTTTACAATATCAGCGATAGTTGGTTGGGATACGTTTGGATAACACATGAAAGACGACTTGCTCCAACATTACATCGTGTCATTTAAAACAGCAACCTCATGCAGCAGCAGAAAATGTGTTGCTAAGTGCCAGAAGATCAGATGAGACTCATTGTTGGAACATTATGAAAAACTTTTTTTCTAAATATAGCATTTTTGTTTTCAAATGTATCTACATAACAAAACTTGCAGCATAAAGCATTATTCGCCTTACACTTGAAGCTCTTTGCATGGCCAACGTTTATATAGAAAATATTTCTGCCTCTTTTAAAAATTAATTATTTCTTTCAAGTGAGTTAATTGTGGTATGCGTTGTAGCCCGGAAAGTTTGATTTCAGTTTGAGCTGCGAGCTGTAGGAAATTCTATTAGCGCAGGTAAAATGATAACTAGTTCAAACCAAGATTAGTCTTGCACTTCTTTTTAATACTTCGAATGAATTTCTTTCGTATTATCTTCGCCCTGGAAAACTGAAGATACTGTTTATTAGTAGCACATTCTATACACAAAAAACAGTATAACTGATTCGTTGAGCAAAAGAAAACTTTTACAACTTTTTCATAAGCATCTCCGAGTGGAAATTCCAAGTCAAGTATATAAATTCAAGTCGAACACCACAAACTCCAAGGCATCTCGCAAATCACGCAAATTTCGTTTAAAAACTTACGTATACTAAGATATTAATCTTAGTATACGTAAGTTTAATCTTAGTATACGTAAGTTTTTAAACAAAATTTGCGTGATTTGCGAGATGCCTTGGAGTTTGTGGTGTTCGACAGCGTCATGCATAATCTTTTCGACTCATACTGTACTTCATTCTCACGGCGTTAAACTCCTACAATCGTTAATTTTATTCTTATGTAACGCATATCACGTTTTATGACTTCGACGGCCTGGAAACGGGCAAAGAAAATAGGGATTATTAACCTCTATAGCTTACGCGTCCTTAACATGCGGGCGAAACGGTGCTTGCAGAATGGAACGAGTGGACATTTCTTGTCGTCTCGAGTTTATTGTTCAGAATATTTACAATGAAGTAGTGCTAAAATATTATTTCAGGGGAAATTCCACAGTGGTCCATGTGGTGAACACGGACCCTTAAGATTATCAGAATTCTGCAAACATATTCCGATTAGTAGGTGGTCGAAAATATTTTTACTATTGTTTTTGAATACATGCTGCTCTCCTCTGCTTTCTTTGGGTTCCATTTTATCATTCCCTCTGTAAATCCTCCAAATCTCCGACGTCAAGTGACAAGATTGAAACAGGTCGCGGTTGGATTACACTCCCACCCCCACTTAAAAAAAAAAAAAAAAAAAACACATTCTGACTTTATCTGCTTTTCTATTACACTCACAAAAGCTTTGTCTTTATCTCTTCTAGCCACCTCCATTCGTCCCCCCCCCCCGGCTATTCCCACAAATGCTGCAGTGTGACGTGGCTGAACCCTATTGGCTGATGTCTCCCGCGCACCTGTAGCCCGTGAAAACGGCTTTGCGGAAGTTTCCCTGGAAGCGAATATATAAAAGTTGGGGAAAACCCTGCTCGTATTATTATTTATCCCGAATTATGTACCCTTCCGCCCCGTGTAGGCATTAAAAACGGCCAGGAAACCAAGCTGACAACTATACTCTCTGCACTGTTAGAATTGTCAGTATATTTACGGAAATTTTTACAAAAATGTACAGTAAATAACGGGAACGCAATCCGTAATGACGAAAAACGGAGTTAAGTGCGTAAGTACAAAATACGGAAAATCTCCGTATTTTCTATGACTCCGGGTTTCGGGCACGAACAATGGCGCGTCTGTGGGAAGTTTTCCTCGCCACTCTAACAATTAAATTATCATTTCTACGGCAGTTAAGGTTATCCGTGTCAGCAAGACTTGTTCTTTTAAACATTAAATAATTAGCAATAGGCGTCCGTAACACTTGGTGACTTTAATAGAAACTAAAAAAATTAGCTTGCCTAACTAATATAAAATTACAAAATTTATACCAGATTCACCACGTGAGTGTTGTAGGCAATTGGTCAGGGTCGTGAGCTCACAACTTTCGACTCGGGTTAAAAATCTTGCTTAAATAAAAATTATTTTAACTTTTTAAAATATCTTTTTATACACAGTAGAACACCCACGTAATGAAAATTAAAATAAAATAGATATTAAAATGGATTTAAACAAGACGTACAGAAAACTAACCAGGGAAATAACGGAAAGGTTCCGTGAATTTTACGGAAAGTCCGTTTTTTAAAATCAATGTGTCTGTAATATTTTATGGAGAGTTTACGGAAACCTCTGTACAAATTTTACATTTTACCAGTACTTTTCCGTAAAATGAAATAAGTTTTTTTCTTTTTTCTTTTAACAGTGTGCGATGAACTGGCGCCGTAAAATTTTCATAAACACTGACACGTAGTCTCAGTGATTTTGTTTGAAATTAAATGCGTTTGGAAAACTTAAAACTTATTTTGACGTTTATGGTTGGGGACTACTTTCTCCGCACGTGATAATTGTGTGCATACCAATCACGGGTATTCTTACTACCAGTAGGCCCCTAATCGAGAGCCGAGTGTCTCGGCTGCCAATAAGAAAAACATATCGTATTGAGAACCATCCTGTATTGTGATTTCACGGTTATTTCCAACTTCTCTGAAGTCCTGCTAAAGTTATACTTCCGCAATATTCCTCCGCCTCATGCGAACCAAGCTTTACGGAGTCTAGAAAATTACCCCAACGGGACATCGCACCGAAATCATGCGCACTCGCTGTAATAATATTTTGCGTAAGAACTATTTCTTGCTAGGCATTAGCAACATACTGTTTACACGCAGTATGCGTTCATATTAATCATAAATGCAATAGTATAGTTTATAGATAAAATATAAATACAAGTTCAATTCAACAAAAAATAGGGTACTTTTATGTTAACACAAACACTAAACGATTGTGACACTAGACTTATTTAGGAAACAACCGAGCACGTAATATATAGGATGATTTTTCAAATGTTTGATTACAAAAGTCTGAAGTAACCGGGGATAGACTATAATAAGTTTATAAAAAAAAAAAAAAAAAGTCGCTGACTATGTACTCAGTGAATAATCAAGTAAAGTTGGCAACGACGTTGTAAAAGTAGTTCCATGTTTTAAAGTCGTAAATTGGGTGTTCAAGAATTAATTACATTTAGTTGCTTCGGTTCTATGCACAATAGAGTAAAATTTAGCCTGTTAGCAACATATTCACGCCCTTAACAATGTCACATTTTCACTTGATCGACGCATGAACAAAGCCTGAGGCTGCGCGGTAATGTTAACGTCACTTATTGTTTACGCACGGACTCCCGCACTGAGCGCTTTCGGCAGTAGACCGACCTCGATCCTCCCCTCCACCCAGGCAGACCCGCTCACAACACCGTTGCCCCACGGCCGGGGGAATGATCGACAACCGACTTGGCTGGCGTCACAGCCCTTCCTCCCCCCCCCCTTGCCGCAGAACTCAACGAATATAAATACAGCCACGACCGGAGGACCGACAGGCTTTGTGATAGCCACTTGGCTGAAATGCGGTAATCGGGTATAGTTCGGTGCAGCGAGGGACACCAGCTGTGAAGACGGGTGACGGCGGAGGGTGGGATACGACGGCAGATGAGCGTTTGTGTGTGTGTGTGGCGTGTGGAAGGGCAAGAGGACGTAATAGCCGACGAGTATGGGCGGTTCATGGTAAACTGAGCACTTTTTAAACCCGTGCTGAAGATCTGCTTCAATGCACAATGTGTATTCTTCTGCGATACGTTAAATTAACACTTACTCGAGCCTCATCACTTTATTCGTGCTTCGGTCAAACGGAAATGAGAAACTATTTTTAAAAATTGTCCAGAGTAATGCGTACAGTGGTGTGTGGTGAACTGTTGCGAAGTAAGGTGGCGTTAGCTCAGTGCTGTACCCAGTTGCTTGCTAGTTCACGCTTCTCCACTGAAACGCACCTCGGCAGCTGACAGCACAGGACGCGTGTAATGGATCCCTTACTGCTCGCTTGCGAGTGGTCGGAATGCATCCAGTTCCCCCACACTGCATGGTGGTTACTGGCCCCTGCTGCGAGCACCGAGAATGTACAGTAGTGAGCAAGCACCATCTTACCTTGCAACACTTCACCACACGCCATTGTTCGCATATATGTATATGCATACTGCTGTCATTCGTTTGATAGGTAACACGCGAGCTAAGACTCCATGTTCTACGATCGCACCTACAATTCTCTTTCGGTTATCGGCCATGCGATTTTGTGAGAGTATTTGTGGTATTTGACTTGGACGGTCATATTTAGGTTACTCTGACACTGAGCGCCCGATTCGCGGGCAGACACCAAATATGCTTGGCAATCGAAACCATCCAATTTATTAATTTTAATCGGACACGTATAGACTATTCACGGTAAAATGACCACTTTTAAAAGCCCTCTCATTTGGAATGATTGTCAATAAATATGGTTTATTTTGGTCTTAGGCGTTAAATTTGTGGTGTTATATATACACTGTGTTTATTACTTACATGACAATACACATTTAAAAAGGCGGTTAAAAGATAAAAAAATGGTTGAAAATAAAAAGTAAATACGGCCTCAAAAGTGCTCACTTTACGGTGAACAGCCTATACAGAATTCTGCACTAGACTAGTTTACGTTATGACGTGCAACAATTTCGCTGTGTAAACACAGGTTTCAGAGAAGTAAAAAATACATGCTATTTTTATAAGTACGTAAATAAAATGTTAAAAGTTATGAAACACGCAAAAAATAAAATTATAAAACTAAAATTACAACAGTTTCCTGTTACTGGCGTAAACATATCAAATATCTACTTTTCCTGGAATATTACTTTAAGAAATGAAAATAAAAATATAAAAACGGTGCAATAAGAGACTGGAAAGATTTACGAACATGGAGCTACAGTCTATGCAAATGGGTATTTACTACATGTAGTCTGTGTATATGTGAGCAATAGCCTGTTTTAAATACTTTAGTTGATCTGTACTGCTGAATCTAGTCTGGCATGTCATTTCGGAGTCGAACATGGTTCCACCGTGCTTCCATATATGAAGATTATGTTTGTGTCTAGCATTGCATCCGTGACTTAATTGCTGTTCATTAAGTTTTGCGTATAAGTAACTTGGTAATTTGAGCTGTTGAACATTTTTGAGTTCGGTGATGAAGTGAAATTTGCATGTGTTATTCATCGCGAAAGTTGTATTTGAGCAGAAGTGTTTTGAAATGCAGCCAAGTAGAAAATCTTTTGGCGAAAATTGGGCGTCCCTGATATTTATTTATATTAACCGAAACAGTTTTATGTACGTATATCCAAACAAATATTTAGTTGCGGTGAAATCTTCGTCTGGGGCAACCTAATAAGAATATCAAAATAGTTTGATTTGATCAACTAAATACTTTTTGCCCATATACAAACAATTAATTTGGTAGTACCAAAAAAAATTTGTTTGACTCAACGAAACCTTTTTGTCGGTTTGAGGCATGGCAGTTTACAATAAGTTATATATAGTTTATTCGCAGTTTCTTCGAACTTTGTGCACAACTTTCGAATAATCACCCCATATATGACGCGATTGATTGTTTCCTGAGTATGTCACGTATTACAAGCGATTTATACCCGTAATAACATAAAAAATACCACACTTTTAATTAAACTGAACTTTTACGTATACCTTATCTATTGAATATAATATTATATTTATTATTAAAATGGCTAAAACTAGTGAGAAAATAAGTGTGTTGGTAATGCGTCGTAAGAAAAAGTGCTCAAGCAAAAATATTATTACACTCAGCGCGTACGAATACGGTGCGCTATCCCTCTGGTGTAATTTTATAGACTCGTTTAGGCATTGTTTGCATGAGACGGACGGATATCTTAAAAGCATGATTTTACCAGGGCTTCAGCAAAGTTGGAAGCAAGCCCCGAGTATTTCGCGAATTCATTCTGCGGCGAGGTAGACTTCAAACACCTGGATCTTTCCTCCTTCCACTGTGATTGGAAGGCAGTTGTTTAGACGCATCCCGTTCAGCTGCGAGCCAGTAGTAAGCAGGAAGTAGTAAGGGTGAGTCGGCATTGAAGAGTGCTGTACAAAGGCCTCACTTGACCGCAGCAGCCAATAAGCAGACGGCAGTGTCTCGAGCGTATAGATGATTGTCAAGTCTAACCTGGCGCGAAATCAATCCGCAAAATACTCGGGGGCTCTACTTATTACAAGGGATAGGAAAATTCCGCGAGTTAAATGACCTGACGACTAGACTCCTCAGTCCTCTGCTGACTGGAGCCTCAGCTGTGCGTTCATTGGCTGTTGACCCACACCCGGCAGTTATGGGATTCGCAAGGTGTTTCCTTGCAAGTTAGCTATTGGCTCAGAGGCGTGTAGGGCGGGTCTAATAAAGTGTTATCCAATAGAGAAGTTGACCTCACTGTATATGTGTTTGACGCATACCTTGCCCTGAAACGAATTCGCGAAATTTTCCCATCCCTAGTTATTACAAACGGAAGTAGAGTTACCAACCAGTGTTTATCAACCCAGGGGTGCGAAGATCTTGCTAGTTGAAAAGTAGACCCCCCTCCCCCCCCCTATAACATACACGGAGTTTTTGGAACACGCTCCTTCTGAGGCGTGATCTCCCGCTCACTATGCCACCACTGTGGCCTTTACACGAGGGAGGGCCAGTCCATCGCCATTCCCCTTGCGAACTAGCGGCAGTCTACGTCGCTGCTTTAAAAGAATATAAATAGCTACGGCGGGGTAAAGAGAGAGGCGTGTTTGCGACGCGGAATATTTAAGAGGCCATTACAAAGACGTGACTGCTGGAAGTCGTGGCGAGTCCGGAGGGGGAACGAAACACGTTTTCGCTCGAATGTCTGCAGTGGGAATACACCCCGGCACAGGAGCGTTTCGACTTGGATGCGTCGTCGTGCTTGCTGCGTGGGGGAGCCGAGATCTGCCGGGCTTCCGCCCTATGGCGGTTCATTGCTGCGGAAGGGGGAGAAAAAGGGGATTGCCAGATTCTTCAGAAGAGGATTATCGTCATTGCAAAAAGTAGTAGGGTAATATGGGAAGCTGGGCGCAAGGGATAAGGGAGTAGGAGCGGAGGAGCAGGGAGCCGTCATGTTGTTACATCACCCGACCGCCATCTTGGATTCATTGTCCTTTACCCTGACTAGTGTCCTTTGAACTTGACCTTTAATTCTGACCTTTTACCCCCAAAACCCTAAAAAAAAATCCCTAAAATAACCAAAATATTCCAATAAATTCTACAAGATTTTATTTTATTTTTTTTAATTCCGAAAAATTTATTATTAAAAACTATTAAAAAAGAATCCCCAAAAATTGCAATTTTTCCCAGAGCAGGCAAGGTGGACTCGTGACTCCGGTGAGGTGTATTAATGACTCATAACCAGAATAGCATTTCCTTTGACCTTGACCTTTAACCTATAAAATGCAAAAAATCTCAAAAAATTCCAAAAATACAAAAAAAAAATATCATTAGAAATTATTAATAATTTCACTAAAATTAATTATTAAACATTATTATAAATTATTAAAAGAAATTAACTTTCAAAAGGTCACCCCTCACACATACCCATCCCACCATCTTGGTAGGTGCAACCATTGACTATCTTGGTAGGCGTACACCATCTTGGTAGAAGACCGCCATCTTGGTAGGCGACCATTATCTTGGTAGGCAACCACCACCTTGGTAGACATTACACATCCGCCATATCGGAAGCCAGTGAATATGAACTTGACCCCATGACCTTGAATGACCTTGAAAAAACTCGAGAGAAATACATAAAAGTCAACAAGCATATTACATTACAGACTACTGACACCATATTAGTTGCAGACTAACTCGACCTTGACCCCCATGACCGTAAACGACCTTGAAAACCAAAACTCGAGAAAATGTATGCGAAGATGCAGAAGCTAGCCGAGACGGCGTATCTTTCACAGCAGCCTTGATCAAACTAAGCCTCTCAGCTGACCTCCAAACTGCTTATAATAAACTAGTATGCAAGCCCTATGGCTAGATCCCCGAGTATTTCGCGGACTGAGTTGGCAGCAAGTTAGGCTGAACAGGCATCTATACATACGAGACATTATTGTTTGCTTATTGGTTGCTGTGATCAATTGAGGCCTCTGTACAGGATTATCAACACTCATTCACACTACTGCTTCCTGCTTGTTACTGGCTCACTGTTAAACGGGGCGTGTCTAAACAACTGTCGTCCAATCACAACAGTAGGAGAAAAGAATAAGGGTTTGGAGTCTTCCTCCCCTCCGATTCGCGAGATACTCGTGACTCTACCTATGGCGTCTTAGTGACATAGAACCAACCATACTGCACTATTAATACAATACGCAGACATTAATCCCCCAATAATTCACAATCTTTACACCAATTAACCCAATCATTAACAATCTTTACACCAATCATGATATCTGGGATGATATGTATGTAATGAATTTGATGACTATAGCTTCGACGTTTAGGAAAACATGAGTAACTATGCTTATAAAAGGGCTTAAGGCATAGTTGACCTTATCAGAAATGGCTTAAGGCATTTTGACCGTACCACCATGATGGATATCGAAGATGACGTGTATGTTATGAATTTGATGACTATAGCTTCGACGTTTTGGAAAACATGAGTAACTGTGCTTGTAAAAGGGCTTAACACATAATTGATACCCTGCTTCAACAACGACCAATCACAGCGCAGTGACTAGGGGTAGAGGGTGGGGATAGCACCGGTTTGTGTGCTCGTGTCCGAGACCTCTTCCCAGGTTAATCTTATGGCACTATGCCTGCCAGTGACCCATCTATGCTGGGAGCCCGACCCTCTCACTACCGCTGACTAAGCAGGTATATAATGTAATAAATACTGTGTGGAGGGAAAACTTGGAGAGAGGTATAGTTTATTTATGCCCCACGTATGCCTTGTGAGTAAACGGGTGAATCCTGCTCTGGTTTTCTAGTCAAATGTAATGTATACAGGCAGAACTGCATAGTGAAAGTGCAACGACCCGGGGAAATCCATAGCGATAAAATTAACATCAAACATTAGCCAACTGGCAGTTCATTTGCATACCGCGAACCATCGTCTAAGTTGCTGGAATTCCACACTAACAGAATTTCTATTACCTGGACAGCCCTGCTCACAATCAGGTTCTGTGTAGTCCCCTGCATAGCTATACAACACTGCAAAACACACGGAAAGACATAGGAACCAACTATGTATTTATTTAAAGCAATGAAAGGTTTCCAATTTTTAAGCAATAATTTAATGTGGAAAAATATCATAGAAATAAATTGCCTGAAAAGTTTCATTCCTTGGTAGTGTTAAAAATGCAAAGGATATGCTCGCAGCAGCTGGACTAGGTCTATATCTTATTATGCCTGCTACAAATGCCAATTAAGTGAATAGAGTGTTTAGAAGTAAAAAATAAATAAATATATTATCTAGACATCTTGAATGTTGCACACATTTAAAGTTTTGCAGAGTAGATTAAATTCTGTTCTAAATAAATGTCGCTAATGTTCTCACACTTGGCCGTTACAATAAATTACGTGCCTGTATAATTACCTATTTCAAATGCTTCTGGCTAGCACTGTTTATGTCAGTAAGCAATCAGATACTTATTTAAATCTAAAGCACTTTGTGACCACTGAAAAGTGTCGGAAAATCATGCTGTTTACTTTAAAAGTTTCTTAGACACACTCACGTACGTTTAACGGTCATTGTACATTAAGGTGGGATCATACCTTATATCAATGTAGAGTTTCTCGTGCTTATTTTACACTTAGCCCTTTTCTAACGGTAGTACTGTGCAACGTGGATTTGTCACTTAAATTGCAATATACTTCTTCGGGGATGATTAACCTGAAAACATTACATTTATACTATTAACGTAGAACTAAGGCTTCACTGGCCTGCTGCTGTTGTGGCCCAATTAATTCAAGATGGAGTATGAAACATTCCGTCACCATCTATTATAGACAGCGGTTAAATATTCCAATTAATACAGAGTACATAGGGCTTAACCCAGGGTGCCGATTCAAAGGTGCGCCTAAATGTTGCCAAATTGCACACAAATAACAAGTTACTTGAAACCTGATAAAACAAAATAAAATTACAATACACATATGGATAATAAACATTCCAGCTGCTGCCTATACTTCAGTATTGCGTAGAATTAAGAAAACAAAATTATGATATAACAACATTACTTGTGAAACATAGAACAATCATAATATTAGCTTACAAAATTAAGGTGCGTGTGCTCTTGTGATAGATTTGCATGCTAACTTAAAGTGTGTTGAAATGCAAATCGCACGTATAAAATAATCAGACTTTACAATAATATGAAACTGTACAGTTTCAACAAATTTGTGCAGAATTATTAATTATCATTCATGGCTGAATAACCCTTGTTTAATCTTTACGAAATACCTTTACGTTTCCTTAAAAATTGACCAACCCATCGTCTGCTGTTGGATGATAGGTTTGCCACTACATGTGCATATCGTGTACTTCCCATTAGAGATAAATATTCCTTCCAGGGGAGTATATAATTTGATCATTTCCTTCAATTATTCCGTAAATAAAGCTTGTCTTATTTCTTTATTATAATTTTATTACCTAGTAATTTGCAACTTCCTGCCGTTCGAAAAAACCACATCTTGACCGACTCGATGCTCCTCTGTTACAGTTTCTTTAATGTCCAATTCTCGAGGCATATAATTTATACAACTCAATAAATAATCAATTCAAAGGTAGTTTTATCATTCAACTTGTTTGATAGGACCCGCTTTATTCTTTTACAGAACTATCGCAAGTTGTTTTTTTCTACATCAGTTGTGTGAGTATGAAACTTTAAACGTTACATGTCAGAAATAATTGGTTTTACTTTACAAAGTTCAATAATGTTCATATTTTGCCGACCTCCGTGGCGCAGTCGGTAGCGCGTCGGCGCGGAGGTTCCGGGTTCGAGTCCCTGGTAAGGTAGGGGTGTTTCGTTTAAGTTCGTTTGTAAGTTAGTTTGTAAGTTGTTCCCCGGATTATTAACACGGGTTGGCATCAGAAAGGGAATCTGGCGGTAAAACACGATCGCCAAAACCACGCGCCGTCAACGCCACATGTGTGGGACAAGACGTATAGAAGAAGCAAAGACGCTTATATTGTCAGGTGCGAAGTAAGTTTATCTTTGGGTACGAGTTGCTGGCCGGCATGGTCGCTCCCCGCTCACGGCCCGTGCGATGGCGCCACACTGCCGACGATAGGGTCGGAGTCCTGCCTGGGATTTGCTGTTTCGGAACTGATCCTTCGAGGTGGGCGCTCAGGGCGCATGCAATCTGGAGAAAGTGGCCTGTGCCGGCTGGGCTATGCCATACGACGAGTGCAGTACCATTTTCATGGTACTTGTACCATAATTAGACCTTGTGTACCATGTACCATGACGAGGTAGTTATGGTACGCAAAATACCACAACATGACTACAGTAAAAGTATGCAGCTAAAGACTCTAAAGTATAATAAAATATTATCAGTATGGTTTAAGCCGGAAGCCGAAGAGACTTTAAGGTTGTATTTCATTAGTGTTTGATATCAGTAGTGCAACGTTCGAACAACTGTTTGTGTAATGAAAGTAAAGCAAACATAAAATTGTGATTTAATGCATTTGTTAGAAATGTACCATAGTTCTGTACCAGTGTACCATTATTTTGAATGCCCCGTACCACGATAGAGCACCGGTGATTTATATCCCTGAGTGCAGTGTGAATGTTGATGTAGGCGCAGTTAGTTGTGCAATGGGCTGCATGGACGAGGTTTGTGGCAACCCCTGCCCCAGGTCTTCGAGCCTAGCGTCTGGAATCATAATGTAAGACGTGTTAAGGTTAATTCTACTCAGGTTAGGAACAAAATGAGTTTTCTTATGGGAGAGCGTGGACAAGGGAAAGTTTCCGCCACTAGGTAAGCGCTAGTGTTCCAAAGAGGCCACTTTTAATTAGAATTTTATATTATGTGAATAATAAAAGAGAGATATTTCACTTAGTTAAGTAGTTATTTTACATTTGATTAATGATCATTGCAATTATTTTTTAACGTAGAAAATAGAAAAAAAATCCTGGTGCGCAGGCGGCATTAGCGTTTACCTAGTGGCGAAATTTTTAGTTGTCATACTAAAAGCACGAGCTTATCAACCTGAGTAGAATAAACCTTTGATATGTCCATACTCATGTATTTAAAAAAATATATTTGTAATCATAATTTAGCATTATTGTTAACGTTGGGCTGCTTATAGTGAGTTTTCAGTTGTTGATTGGCGTCTGAAAATAAAATGTAGTTTAAGAACTAACTCTTCTGTTTGGCACAACTTTCTCATCTCATCTCAGTTTAGACAGACATCTAGCTATAGCACACAATCCTGTACTGGGTATTCCAGCAACGCCAGAAAACCTTTCGCAGAAACGACGGCCTAACGTAACACCCCTTTCAGCGAGTTTATAGTTTTATATTTTGGAGAGACCAATTTCAGCTCCTCGGCCGCCCTTAGCCGTGACAATATGCTGTGATATGACAGTAGCTACTCCATAATGCTATGATACGTTACGGGAGAAATTACTCTGTGAGGAAGGTTTGTTGAGTAAACGAAACTTGAAAAGCAACAAAATTAACTTTTTGTTCATCTAACAAAATACACCCTTGATTAACAAAATGTCTGTGTTGGGCCAAAATAAATTACACTGCCAACAAAATGCTTTGTTGAATCAACTTTATATATTTGTTTGGCTACTCATTTGATTGACTTCGTACGAAAATACAGCTCGAGAGTTTGTTTGCATATTTTTTGTGAAAATTAGGATAGCAACAGTGTTTGCTAGTGCATTTATTGATGCCTAATAAAGAGAGACATGAAAAATTCGCTTTATTATGTGGCATCAGGCTGAACTTCACTGTGATATATATATACCGGAGCCGGCGTCGTTTCTCCATTGGCTGCTGCACAGACATGAAGCCACGCCCTTTCTGACTGAACAGCGCGTGATTGGGGCACACAGTTGTAAAGCGTTCATGTATTGGCCCAGAGTTACTCAGGGCGTGTCAGGTAAAGTATGATCCAATCACAAACGTATTGCAAAGGTACACGTGTTTAAAGTTTATCGCGAATTCTGCTCGTCTCTACTAATGAAGGCATAAACATCCTAATAAGACAAGTTCAACAGGAAACTAAAAAGTAAAGCAGTGAGATTATAAATATTTCCTTTCGTACGTCGTCTAGTATCCGAAGCGTATTTATTTGAAAAAAACATTTGTACGTCATCGGTAGTCAGTTTTGCTGAAGTTGCTCGGGCGCAAACGATCGAGGTTCGAACCTCGGGCTCCCCAATTTTTTGAAACTGTTTAACGCACGCATAGCGAAACAAATCTTCAGTTGCACCAACCAAATATTTGTTTGGGGCAATCAAATTAAGAACAACATAATAATTTGGTTTTATCTCCAAAATATTTCATTGCCCTTGTACAAGCAATTAATTTGGTTGCACCAAACGAACTTTGTTCGACAAAAAAAAAACAAATTCTCAGTGTACAATTTATTTCCAAATATTTAAGTTAAGGTGTGCGTAATTTTGCAGCAAATGTGACATGCTGCTTCGAAAATAAAACCTGTTCGAATAAATTCAGCAGAGACTATCCAGTATTTTATCATATAAACCAATAATTAAATTCGTAACTATGTATAGATATTTATTCTTATAAGTGATCAATGTTTAATCTATAGTTGAATTAATGTTGTTCATTAGCCTGGGTATGCTAATAAACGTCAAGAATTCACATCACATAGCTTAGAACATTAAGACTTGACTTGATTTATTTTAAACATATGCTGCACTAATAATTTTTTATGAAGATAGACATCGTATATCCCATTCATACCCTATCGATTGCATCGTCTCTGAAACGCGTTTCTCAGACTGAAGGGAGTTCGGGCGGATTACGACGAGCAATTTTATGCTTGCGGATTTCGTGTCCACACGACAGCTTCAATAACTGAAGTTTACAGTCTCGTCCGAGGAAATTTCCCGCCTACTTCATGCTTACACGATCGTCAACGTCACGTAGAAGTTTTTTTTTTTTTTTTTTTTTCTTTTTACGTCGCAAGTTCCGAAGCTCGTAACGTGTCGGAGGAGACGTCGATCCATTTCGGAATATGAACGACGATATTCATCGTCGCCGCAGAGCGAGGGGGATCAGAAGGCATGAGTTTGAGGATGCGACGTGGTTGGTTATGGGGGGACATGATTGTGGTGTGAAAGGGGGACAAGATTCACGGAGTAGGAGGCAAGAGTTATCTACCATGACGTCACAGGGGAGGGAGGCCGGCGGCAATGCTGGTCGGTGCTGTCCGCCATATTGAGAGGCATCACAGCCAGGGCTCGATGCCATGTTGGATGTCATCAACAGCAATTAGTTCAGCAAACACATTATTCTAATAATATATTGTTATAAAAAATTTTAAAAAAGGAAAAAGTATCATGTCTGTCATCTTAGATTTTAATAATTATATCGGTTTGGAGTGCCGCTTCAAATCATAATTCCATTAAATAAAATTTTTTTTAATAACAATTCGATAATTTCGGCCCGCCACATTGGTACCAGTGCATCGAGGGAAGTTCTGATTCTCACTCCTGCCTTACAGTGTCTACAGTCCCGTATACATATATTAGTATTGTTAAACGGGCTTGAACATTGGACCTCGTTCGTTTGGAAGAAACCTCGAGTGCACCTAATATTTCAAAAAAGAAAAACTTCAGATCAGTGGGGGGAAAAAAATCAGTGAAGTTGGTTCCACTGTAGATCAGTGACAGCTTACTGATCATTACGGTGGATAGATTTCACTGTTTAAAATCACTTTTTTTTTTTGGCAAAAGGGCGTAAAATATTGTTCTATTTTAAATATGTATTGATAATTGTTTACTTTTAATCTACTGGAATACACATTCCGCAATTTCATGGGTATCTTCAGAGTACTATACTTTTATCTCCAGGAGGCCACATTGGCAGAGTGGTTAGCCTGCTCGCCTCCCACCAAGGCGAACCGGGTTCAATCCCCGGCCGGGTCACTCCCGGATCTCCACATGTGGGAATCGTGCCGGACGATGCCGCTGGTCGGGGGGTTTTCTCGGGGAACTCCCCCTCCCGTCTCTTCACTCTGGCGCTGCCCCAAACCCACCTCATTCACCCTCATCGGCTCTCAGATACCTTCACCCACTAAGTCACTTTTATTTCCAGCGCTCCGTTATATTTGTTTCCTTCGAAAGTATTTCCAGCGCAGCTCTGCGGGTAGTCGGTCGTGTTCATTACGCGGCGCCTAACGAGGCGTTTCTCTTCCAGCTGGTAGCGAAAAGAAGTTCAAAAATGTTCGCCCTTCCAGGTGTCACCGACAAGAAGCATTGTTACCAGAACAGCACGAGCACGGAACTGGGAGAAAGAAATGGAAACTGCTACGAAAAGAAGACACTGCCGAAGAGAACTGTAAAGAATAGTGAAAGATACAACGATGAGAGTATTTTCTAAAGGCATGAAGAAATTTCACGCCTACGGACAACGATCATATCCTTCACTGTTCTCTAAAATTAAAAAGAGCAGTTACTTGCTTTTTTAATATTCACATCTGCGTTATTAATATATATTTTTTTTAATTTATCAGATTTGAGTTACTGAACATTTTTTATTTCTTCTTAAAGCTTTGCCTTAGTAGTAGCATAGCCCATGTCACAAGTAAATCAGCTGAACTGAATGCACATAGACTAAATGTCTCACCGAGCATAGTGACGAAATATTTTTTTAAGGGGTAAGTATCCTTGTCAGCTTGGACTTACCTATTCTCTACATAACTCAATTATAGAAGTCAATATTAAAAAATAAAGCCAGTCGAGGCATAGGGAACATTCTAACAGTTATTTCGAAAGTGAACTCATTTTTCTCACGTTATTAGTTTCACATCTGTACGTGTAATCAAATAATACCTAATTATTTAATAATGAAAATTTTACCCGCGAAAACACTGGAATAGTCTAATTGAAACGGTACAGATTTCCAGAAATTCATTTAATAGTCCTATATGTCATGTTTACCTTTGATTTTTCTATGTCTGGTCGTATATTTTCATTACGAAGACTCCGAAACACACGGTAAAAGTGCGACGCCGTTACGAGCCCAGCCATCGATAAACGTGTTTCTGTCTGTGTATTTGTAGAGTTTTGTTATCATCAAACTTTCAGGCTTTTAGCCACAGTCACGAATGATGCAGTAGCTACAGAAGTGCTGCAGGCTGTCCTTATCCTAGCCATTTCGCTGCTGGAAAGTACACGAGGTGATACGTCAAGGAGGGTCAGCACAGACGGAATGAGTTCCCGTGAAGAATCTGCAGCACACGAAGAAAATTCAGGCGAGAAGAGGAAGCGGAAGGTAGAGTTAGGGAGGCCATTGGAGGAATTTTGAACAACAGGTGTCGAACGAGGTAGAGCCATGGTATAGGCTGTTCACGGTAAAATGATCACTTTTGAAAGCCCGGCTCAACATCTACTTTTACACACTTTGTGTATTACTTTGCCTTATGTAAAATTAACATTGCTATGGGCTTCATCACTTTATTCATGCGTCGGTCAAATTAAACTGTGTAATTACTAAGAAAGTACATACTTTACAAAACTGCTCATGTATACACTTCAATGCATTAAAAAAAAAAAAAAACAAAGTGAAAGAATTAACTTTAAGTTAACACTAACGGTTACCTAACACTTTTTTTCGACGTTAACACATGGAACTACTTTCCATCCATCGTTACCAACTTTACTGGGCGAATGTCACTCAGTGCGCTCATTTAAATATACGCATGCAAAGGCAGTGACTTTTTTTTTATAAGGTTCAGTTCTAAAGTGCTCACTTTATCGGGAACTGCCTTTAAACAAATGGACTCGCATTCAGGAGGATCTGGATTATATTCCCGGTCCGGCCATCCTGATCTCGTTCTTCCGTGGTTTCCTGAAACTACACCAGGCGAATTACAGCACGAGTCTTTACTACAGACCAAGGCCTGCTTCTCCGAGCAACTTGCCCCCTCTACAAAGACCTCGCTGTCGACGAGGCGTTCAGATCTATAGTTCATTCACGGTAACTTCCAACTTTTCTGACGTCCTACTAAAGTTCTGCTTCCAGAATATTCCTCCACCTGACGCAAACAAAGCTAAACCGAGTCTTTGAAGATTACGCCAAAGGGACAACGCATCGCACTTGAGCGCACTCAGTGTAATAATATTGCAAGGGAACTAATTCTTACTATGCATTACCAAAAATCTTTTTTTCCCTCACTGTTTTAATTCATATTAATTTTAAATAAAATCTCGGAATTAATAGATAAAATATAAATAAAATTTCGATTTACCAAGAATATGGTGCTTTTACTTTAATACAAATACAAAACGATTGTGATACATAATTTTAAAAAAAAACACGCCGTACATGGGGTGATTTTTCAAAGTTCCGATTTAAAATGGGAAAATAAATCGCAAATAGACTATATCTAACTAAACAGCAGCGACAGGAAAATTTTGTATATCCGTCCGAGGATAAGCTAGAACTTAACGCCTAAAGTTGCATTTCTGTTGCAATCCGATTGCCTATTACTAGACATCGCCATGAACGACTCAGTGAATAACAATACTGCAAGAAAAAATGGTACCAGGTTGAGGCTACTCGCCCCGACTGGAGTCAATGGGCATGTATCTGAGCCTTAAGAGTACAGAAGACTGTGGCGTCTTAGTATGTAGTTCACTGAACGCCTGAATGATTTTCCTATCCGCGACTATTGTTATATCTAAGTCTTTTAATTTAAACTGTTAAAGTATTGATAAAGCAAAGAGGAATTATGGCCATTTGAAGTAAATTAAAAGGTTGTAATGTTTTGGATCCGATAAGATATCTTTATTGAAACTTCTGGGTTCTAATCAGAACAGGGGCCTCTGAAAAGGTTGTTGCGAGGAGAGTGAAAGAATAAAGTGTGAAGAGATTTGGGCGGCTCTTAACAGCGAGGTCTTGAGAGCCGATGAGGGTGATTGAAGTGAATATGGAGCGGCACGGAATGAAGGGGCGGGTAAACGGAAGATCCCCGAGAAAACCCGCCTACCAATGACATCGTCCGGCACGATTACCACTTGCGAAAATCCGGTGACCCGGCCGGGGATTGAACCCCGTTCGCATTGGTGGGAGGCGAGCGCGCTTACCGCTCAGCCACCGCGGCCCCCGTGAAAGAATAAAGGACGTAATCCAAGACGGAAAGGGCCACGGTGGCTAAGCAGTTAGATTTATCACTTCCCACTAAGGCGAACTGGGTTGTATCCCTGGCTGGGAAACTCCCAGATTTTCTTACACGGGAATCGTGCCGGACGACGACGCTGATCGGCGGGTTTTCTCGGGTACCTGCCGTTTCCTCCGCCCCTGCATTCCGACGCTACCCCATTCTCACATCATTTCACCCTCATCGGCTCTCAAGGCCTCTCATCTCAACCCAAGGTGGATAATCAGCTGTTAAGAACGAACCATTCCTTCTGACGTTTCACCACTTGACGGTAATTGATTCGGATTTTTCTTGGGTTGGGGGGGGGGGGAGATTAGCTTCAAACTGCCGATAGTCTTTCGACAATTTGAACCCACACTTTGGACCTTACTTCGGTGGATTGTGTATATTGTTTGCTGTTAAACCATGTCTGGGACCTCTATTAGGTTGAAAGCGATTGTCGTGTTACTCATGGTTGCGTTAACGAAGAGTTAAGCGTCACACCGAGTTTTCGAAGAAAAGAATGCACTGAACTTTTAACTAGGTTCACTTAAAATCTTCCCTGTTCGCTGATCCACTACATCCGGTTACACGATTAGTCGCGGCCATTACCTCTCCTCGACACCACATTCACCCGCAGTTGCGGCGCTGTCATTGGCTCCCCGGCATTCTCTCGCCTAGCAAGCGGACATTTTAATGCGGGGACTTGTAGCCAGCAGGTCATGTGATAGCTCGCACGCCGTTAAGCCTCCCGGTGATAAATAAACCGCCGCGATCAGAGATCGTAGTGGTGTTACTGCGGCCGAGCCTCGTGGTTCCGCGTAGTAAATTCCTGATGCAGGGAGCGCGGGTTGAGTTCGCACTGACGTTCAGATCGCTGCGAAGACAGGTGTTGCCCGGTGCATCATTCAGCAGGAAGCCAGCCACTCCGAGCTGCAAGGGTCAAGTTGCCAGTACAGTGGTCCATGGATTAAAACATGAATTAACAAACTCGCCGACCTTAGTTTGTAGTTTTTTTTTTCAAGCCAGCTGCGGCCATCACTGAAACCACATGCACCGTAGACCAAAACCTACAGTTCGCTATACGTAGTACCTTTCCATCAAACATACATACTCGTATGAAAGTATATTATGTTATGCTTTAAAATTTTTAATGGAAAATATTAAAGTTCCATCAGGATCGCGAAAACCTTCTTGGATCGTGCCATTTTTCGTTGGTTAAAAATATCACTTTTGTTTAGTTACTCAAGCAAACACGATAAATTATGTACTCTTGGACATATGAATGATCATTTCATTAATCACGGCGCGGGCTGCAGTGGATGAGCAGTTAGGGTGATTGCATCCCGCCAAGGAGAATCAGGTTCGATCCCCGGTCTGGCCACTCCCAGGTTTCGCAAGTGGAAATCGGACGATTCCGCTGGTCGGCGGGTTTCCTCGGGAATATCCAGTTTCCCCTCCCTTGCGTTCGGGGACTGTTCCATTCTCTCCTCATTTCGCCCGCCCTCGTCGGGTCTCAATACCTCATTGTTAAGAGCCTTCCAAATCTCTCAACTCATTAATCACGGGCAAGTCGGCAATGTATTCATAACTGGCAGCTATCCAGTGAAGGTTATGTAGTACAGTTAAGAGGGTGATAAAGGACATTATTTAGTGCTGGTTTAGAGGTCAGTGCGACAGCAAATAGAGGTCAAACAAGTTTATGCAGAATAATGAGATTTTTACATGCCATTAAGGAAAGCTAAAATTAGGAATGCCTGTTTTAAAAATTTCGTTTAAATTCTTATTAATATATCATTTTAAATGATAAAAATAGCTATATTAGAGCAAATTTCACAATTTGCAGAAAATAAAGTAACCGGAATATCGAAAAAGTAAAAACTAAAACAGTTATGTATCACCTTCATTCATAGTAGATGGTTTATAAAAATAATTAATTTTACACAAAGGCGATTCATATGCATATGTGTAATGCAGCGCAACATCATGTTTGAGTCGAAAATATCCCACCTCACTGCTTGGAGATTTTATTCTATTTCTTCAGCACGAAACGAACTGAGTAGATAATGCGAGCGATAATGCGATTGGAGTGGATAATGTTGGCCATTTGAAGGGTCGTATTTCCTGCTGTGTGCCTTCGCCATTGTTCATGGCATTAGTGACAGTTCGAGTGAGGGGGAAAGGAGAAGTAGGTGAGTTGACAAACGCAATAACCCCCTCCCCCCCCCCCTCAAACTCGCGCTTCTAGCAAATGTCATTTCGTATTTCAAATACATGTCGAAACAAATAAACTGCAGGTTTGATTCGTTCAACGAACTTCGAAATTACGTGAGAGCAGTTTTGACATGAAATAAAACGATAAACATGAAAAGCAGCATATGCTATTGTAAGAAGCTTTACAGTGCCAGATATAACTATAGCAAAACATTCGCTCAGTTACCGAGAACATGCATGTTTGACACATCTCGAACTGTTGTTAAATGAGAATGAATTGAGGCAGAATGAATGTGTACATTTAAGTAGTATTGTGTCGCAAAAAATTAACAGCAATAAATTATTTAGAAATTTATTTCCTTGAATTGTGACGACTTATGTAAAAATATTATTTACAACTGGAAGTATTTTTTAAGTTGAGTTGAGATGTTTGTACGGCACTTAAAAGTGTATTGTCTTGCGATCCGATGAAGGATTGCATGAGGTGAGCAGCGCCTGCAATGAAGCGTGAGAAAACGGGAGAACCTCGAGAAAAGTGGGGTCTTGGTGGTCGAGTGGCTAGAGCGCTCGCCTCCCACCAAAATGATCCGGGTTCGATTCATGACGTCTTCCTGGGACGATGATGCATGTCGGAGAGTTTTCTCGGGGATCTCCCGTTTCCCCCACACTCCATTCCCGGCGCCGCTCCATATCCACATCATTGACCCCTCATCGGCTCTCAAGACAATAGAGAACCATCCTAACCTCTCAACTCAACATGAGTAAAGCCGCCAAATAATGGCATCGTCCAGGTACAATTCCCACATACGCAAACCCGGGTGACACCACTGAAGTAGTTTTACGAAACCTATTTTTGAATTCTGTGGATAGCGAATTGCCATTTATATTCTGATTAGGTTTGTGAAAATATGTCCAAAAATCATGTGAATTTCGAATAAAAAATACATGTCGTAACATCTTTCTAGTTTATGGCTCAAATTATCCGGACACCTATAAAACGTATTTTGGAGACAATGCCTATTTCAATTATTATTATTTTTTTAAAATGAAATGAAGCATTTCATGTGAGCGGGAATTTAAACTGCACTCTGGAGCAAAATCTCATAGACTCTTCTGGCACAAGAGTGTTCTCATTCCCATAGATCCGTGAATAAAAAAAAATTGTCTTATTTGTGTGGTGGTAATAGTTTTAAGAACTTGTTACCTGTACGCTGTAAAAACTCATATCTACAAAAAATAATGTTTGAAATTTTTGTTGCCAAAAGAAATATTTTAAAAGATGTATGCTTTCTCATTGTAAGAAATCCCAAGAGCCTGTCCAGTTTATTGTTATTTTATAAACACGGACTTTGAAATTGTAGTATATTCTTTACAAAATCTACGATACCAGTAATGGATTCAATTTTTTTTTTTTGCCAATGTAAAGTAGGCCAGAGATTTCATAGCACACATAGCTATCACTCCATGATAACTAGATGCATATAAATGAAACTATTGCGTGCTGCAAATTGTTTAATTGTGTGGTTTCTTAACATTCGTTACGTGTGGTAGCTACATTTGCAGTCCTTAGCAAATATTATATGTGTATGGCAAACCGAAGTGCTCAAGTGTAGTATCTATCCTGGGATGGATTATAGGAGTACACCTTACTGATAATATAAGTTGCTGCAGTTTGTGAATATGAAAATGTCCTATAGAAAATGATGTCACAAGAGAAATTCACGTTACATGAGAGCCGCAGTGGTCGAGGAACTCCTAGAGCGTTCGCCTCCAACCAAATCGTTCCGGGTTCGATCCCTGGCGGGGTCACTGCCAGATTTTCACAGTGGGAACTGTGCATTGACGATTCTGTTGATCCACGGGTTTCCTCAGGAAACTCCCTTCCCCCCCCCCCCCCCCCCCTTTCCAAAAAAATTGCATTCCTGCGCTGCTCAATATATATCTCATTTTTAATTTCATTCATTAGCTCTGAAGACCTCAGAAGGCGTTAATTGCAAGGTGACTTGGGACAGTTGTATTTTTTCTCTGTATGCTTGTTTAGCTACAGGAAATGTAACATAGATGATATGAACGATATTTTGGAAGGAAAGTAACAATTGGTTTTACATTAACATTTTCGCTGACATGCAATACCTTTAAATGCCCAAGTTACTGCATGAGACGTTATCGCAAGGAAACTAATCCAGACTACCTTACCTCGCAGTGCCACTACAAGCCTCGACAAACCAACGCATATTTCCTTTTCCAAGAACTGTGGATAAGCAAAACTGCAACAGGTCTGCTACCGCTGCTGGCTCCATGCAATATCGGTCTAACGTGCAACACCAGGCGCACACGCTTTTCGACAAGTATGTGGAAATTCCTGTAGCTATTTATCGCGTTATATACTTGGTTAAGCTTAGGTTGCATTATCCGGAGCAGCAGCCGGAAAGTAGAACTTCAGCTATGCTTCAGAAAAGTTGGCAGTAACCATGCATGTACTATTATAGCCATAGTACGTAGAAGTTCCGTGAACTCACGGAATTCCGTTATACATAAAGCATCGTATTCTTAATTTTGCAGAATAGTTCTGGTGAATTTTTACCAATTCTTGTCCCGTAAAACTGCAGAAATTTTTTATTAGCTGTTCATGGTAAAGTGAGCACTTTTGAAAGCCCTGCGCGTTGTGTATCCTTACGCCATATGTAACATTAACATTTCCGTGAGCCTGATTACGAGTCAGTCAAGTGGAAATTTAAAAAAAATTAGATAAGTAAACATATCACAAATTTGTTACATCTCACAAATTACATACATCGTAAGAACAGAAATCGAAAGAAGTAAATTGAAGCGTTCACAAATGTTTAGCTAACATATTTATTCAACGTTAAAACAAGAGACTACTTTCCGTCTATCGTTATCAACTTTACTGGGTGTATGCCACTCAGTGCGCCCATTACAATATGTGCAGTTAGGTGCAGTGGCATATTTCAAAAGTGCTCATTTTACCGTGAACAGCATACAACAGTGCGGATCATGTTTAAGGAGGACATATTTTCGATGCACTGTAGACGTTTTATCCTACGTGGTTTATCATCTCTAATCCGGCAAATTCCGGCCGAGTACGTACGTACAAGATTGAAGGTTTTGATCAAGCAATTATATGAACTTTTGATAAGCACGAACTTGACACTACGCACTTTCGTGTTTAGGGGTTTCTTTAAGGTTATTCTAGTCGTTAGCAGTCATCGCTCCCAAGCCATGCCCGAACTCGAGAAACAGTGTTCGTGTTTAGGGGTTTCTTTAAGGTTATTCTCGTCGTCAGCAGTCATCGCTCTCGAGCCATGCCCGAACTCAAGAAACAGTGTTCGTGTTTAGGGGTTTCTTTAAGGTTATTCTAGTCGTTAGCAGTCATCGCTCCCAAGCCATGCCCGAACTCGAGAAACAGTGTTATCGTGTTTTCTTTGACAATCGATCTATGTTTATTAATTTTTGTGCTGCACAGTGACGTCCTCCTAGCCGTATGGTCCGCAGATTATTATCGTTCACTTCCTGATTGGTTTGCGTTAGAATACCATGCAACTGTACGCGCCGAACCTGCGCGGCAAGACTGAAGATTAACGTTACGCTGGCCATTTTTGCAAAGGAATAATAAAGCTGAGAGTCAGTTTTTAACGCGTTCGTAACTCACGCAGTTTTTAAATAGCCGGCCTATACAGAATTATTCGCAATTAGACCGACAAACTTCAGGAGGTGATTCTACATGAAAAAGTAAAAGGAAAATATATGTGACACTTTATACCTAAACCGAATATTAATGAAGGTATGAGCCCTTAAAAGACGAGAGTTTAAACCATATTTTTTGCAAAATATCGGTAACGAAGTAAAATATAATTACAACTCTAGGAGCATTATTGTATGTAATCGGGTCCTTCAAAGTGAGAGCCGATATTTTGCAAAAATACGGTTTAAAATCGCGTGTTTTTTTTTTTTTTTTTTTTTTTTTTCCGCCTCGTACCTCCCTTAATATTCGGTTTACGTATAAATTGTCACATATGTTTTCCTTTTAATTTGACACGAGGAATCACCTTCCGAAGTTTGTGGGTCTAATTGAAAATCATCCTGTATATAGTTGCGACCAGCAGACATTAATTTTCTGTCACCGAGATTCCTGTCACACGCACATGAAGTTTTTCTGGGCTTCAAGTTCGTGATTTTAGTACATTAAGAAGGTGAAATATTTAAATAGTGAGTGAAATACTTTAACCGGGATTCAGTACCTCACTTGTGGAATTTTCCGTGTCAGTGAATTCGTTTAACAAGTAGTCTTCCGAGGGCAGAATCTCGTTGCAACTATTGGGCTAGAACTACGTCAACCACAATCAGATCACTCTTTTGACTTTATTCTATCTCCGCATGAAAATAGTTTCAGTAGCAATATACAATTTTATTATTTCTTGGGAGCTCTGAATTTAACAACATAACAAATCAAATATAAAATCTGTCACACGCACAGTATTTGATATGAAACTTGAAGCTTGCGATACGTTGGAAGCAACGGGGAAACCCCATGGTTTTAAGACAGAAAGTGATATTTGGGTCATTTGAAATTGTCAATGTCTGTAACTCAATGTGAAGCGAGCTGCGTTTCTAACGGTTTTTTTTATATTCATCTGCAACTTATTTTGTACAGTTTGTTATTGGCTACTCTCAACTTTTCTCAAGCTGTTCTGTCTGAAGTTCTCTATTCATAACATTACTCCCCCCCCCCCCCAAAAAAAAAAAAAAAAAAAAAAAAAAAAAAAAAAAAAAAAAAAAAAAAACCACCGAGCGCAGCACAAAAAAAAAAAAAAAAAAAAGGTCGAGGAGAGACAAACGAACCTTATCTGTGCACTGGACAGACAAACAAAAATACGCAATTTTTATAGCCAACAACAAAATGTTTTTCCAGCTTTGCATTCTCGAAGAGCTCAATATTGCAGTAAAATACTTTTACTTCACAAAAAAAAAAAAAAAAGCCTCAAGTATTATTTTACGTATGAACGGTTTCTTAATGAACATTTCTAACACACCTATTTTATCTATGTTTTTATTTCATATTGACTACATAATTATTATAATTTTTACAAAAGTTAAAGGAAAGGTTTAGTAAGTTTTTGAAAAATTATTTATTTAGGAAACAGTGAAACATGCCAATTATGAAAAAAAAAAAAAAAAAAAATAGGGGGGGGGGGGGCACGAGAGGGTTTGCACGTTTCGAAAGTTTTATTCAGAGAGTGTATAGAAAAAAATATGTAACATATTAAAGTAGCGAGAATCGCAGAAGTGGGCTGAAATAATTAAGAATGCGCTGCGCTGCCCAACACTGAATATCAGAATGTCATAAAATAGTATTTTCCTGCCGAACGGTTGGTACACCAACAAAGTGACGACGTGTATTTTATTTGAATGAGTAAGTACCTGATATGTTAAAAAACTACCCGTTGTTTCCTTATTTTAATGAGTGTATGCATTCTCAAATAATATTCTTCTTGTAGTTTTACTTGTAAGACAGATAGTAATATATATATATATTGTCGGAGACTACGGGACTTTTTTCTACCGCGTTAGGGCAATTTTTTTTCTCCCTGAAGTATGGTAGGTATGTTTAACGTCTCGTCAACAGCGAGGTCATTAGTTAGGAACCATACCAGTATCTGCTTGGAGTGATTTAGGAAAACCATGAATAACCGAATTAATATGGTCGGAACGGGAATCGATCACGGGACCTCCTGTAGGTGAATCCAGTAGTTAAATACTGCGCCAACTCGCCATACTTTGAGGTATAGCATGGGCCTCAGTGGTACAGTGGTTAGACTACTCGTCTCTCCCATACGCGAACTGGGTTCGAATCCCGGCGGGGTCGCTCCCACATTCTCGTATGATGTGGGAATCTTGCCGGACGATGCCGCTGCCCAGCAGGTTTTCTCGGTGACCTCCTGTTCCCCCCCCCGCCCTTTCATTCCGACGCTGCTCCATGCCTCGCTCCATCCTCATCGGCTCTCAAGACCTCGATGTTAAGGGCCACCCAAATATATTCACTCGCTCACTTCGAGGTACAGCCAGCCTGATACCTAAGTAGCTTATCTCAGAAGGCATGTTCTGACTTCGTATGTCGTATAGCCTTTCCCCGCCAAGGTCTCACCTCTGCATGGGCTAAAGATAAGTTATAAAGATCTTCGTCTTCTGCGCATGTAGGCTTACCCACCGTCGGCTCACTTATCTCCACTGCAACTGTCATAGTCAGATGATCAGCAGTGATGCACGTGTTAGTCTACGTTTGGTATTCCAATAGACCCGTTTTTTTTTTTTTTTTTTTTTTTTTTAGCAACAGCATATTCTACGTGCTTGAGCATATTCTAGTTGCATTGAAAAAAGTTCTGCGTAAGTGTATAATCTTTTCAGAGCACTGACGCAAACAGTGTTATAAACCCACATACTATCAGCGCTGTTTTAATAGTTGCTATTGGGGGGGAAAAAAAAAATCAAATGTTGGAAAATTTAGAGTGAGTACTAAGCAGGTGACATGCACACTCTACCGCGTATTCCCACCATGTCATAGACTAAATATGAGGTAGACCGATCTCGCTGGCTGCGCACAACCAATCTCAGTGTCCCAACATTGAACCGCTGTTCTGCCAACACGTCTAGCGAAATCGGCATGGTTTGGATTTTAGGTTAGAAAACTGATTTGTAAACAAATAATTTGAGATGTATGTATACTTCGTCTAATTAATTTGTATTGTAGTTTGATTAAATTGAAACTGGTAAACATATTTTATTCATATAATAGCGCTTGTCATTAAAAAATTAATATGTAAACATACACGTTCATCACTGTTGCCCATACGACTTTGACAGTTGTGTTCCTTTGGGGTAGGTCATGTTAGGTACATGTACTCTTAAAGGCCTCATCCGCCATGTTGGATTCTCCGTCACTTTCTTTTCGATTGAATAAGTAAATATTGTTTATAATATCACGTTTACATCTTACAAATGCCTTCAGATATAGTCCCCAAATGCTATCGACATGTTATCTGCACTGAGAGAAAATCTAACCAAATATTTGTTTGTATAGTGCCAAATATATATTTAGCTGCCCTAACAAAAAATATTGACCAAACAAAATTTGAAATGCAACAAAATTACTTTTATGTTTGAATAAACAAAATATGTGGTGGGCAAATAAAATTATACTGTCAACTAAATATTTTGTTCAATCAACTATATATATTTGTTTGGAAACGCATTTGACTGCATTCGTTCGAAAATACAGCTCCAGAGTTTTTTGTGGCAATTAGGATAGTAACAGTGTTTGTTAGTGCATCTATTGATGCTTAACAATCGTATAAACTCGTTAATAGAAAAATGCAACAAGAAAATGACAAGTAAAACTGTAAAACTTGAAAAAATTTGTCTGCACACTTTGCCCAATGTTTGCACCGTATCTGAATAAAAGTTTTACTGCTTCATCAGTTCCCACATCAGCTGAGGTTACTAAATCGCAGGGCTCGGATGTAAGTGATCTCAGTTACGCTTGTAAGTTCTTTTTATATCGCCCCGAACTGTTTAACGCACGTGTAGCCAAACAAATGTTTATTTGCACCAACCAAATCTTACAGTTTGGGGCAACCAGATGAGAACAACGAAATAATTTTGTTTCGGCAACAGAAATTTCACTGCCCCTATACAAACAGGTAATTTAGTTGCACCAAACAAATCTTGTATGATTCAACAAAACCTCTTTTTCTCAGTGTGGTAGTTGTGGAACGATGAGAACTGTTGATCATTTTAATCTGATACTGCACTAATTACGTACGTTGTTGTTACGCGATGAAAGTTCAGAATTTGTATTTGTCCTGCGGCGTAATTTATGTTGCCAGATATATATATATATATATATATATATATATATATATATATATATATATATATATATATATATATATATATATATATACACTTGTTTCAAAACAAGTGTTCCTAAACAACTGGAATAAGCTAGAAACCATTAAGTCAAACATGGCGTGAAAGCGTGAAAGGCCGGGGCTCAAGACACTCTGCTGGCTTGCGTAGTAACTCTAAAGGAAAAGAAGATTGAACGTCCTTTTTCCCCGCATCCGCAATGTGTGTGCGGCAGCATTCATTATAGCGTAGTTTATCGCCTACAGCCCGCGTTAGATATTTTTTTGGCACGCGTGCACTCTTTCTGTAACGCGCGATTTAATAACATGTTGAGCGGTATCTCATTTCTGCTTGTGCGACAAATGCTGTTTCAGCGAGGAACCTCGCTCCCTACATTTTTTGTTTTTTGAAAAGAGGTTTACTCCTATTTCTCCGGAGCCACTCATGCTTTCCGGCTGTGTAACAGCACAAATTTATTATTTTACACGTCAGTTATACGAGTGACAATTCACAGTAGACTGTAATTCACAGCTTCTTAAATACATTTTAATTACTTCTTTTTTCTTCACGCATAAATTTAATAACTTATTTCCTTTTATCTTATCCAACACAATTATACAAATATCACACAATTTCAATTATAAATGGGGAATATCCAAACATACTGCAGAAGTTATTTCTTTTATTCATATATAAGCATATTATTATTTATTCATTTCGTATCGGCCAACTATGGACCGCGTTATTTCAACCATCTCCTTTTTGAGCTTTGATGTTTGCCGAGTACTCCCGCATTCGTTCTGTGTATTGTTCCTTTCTCTTCTGCTTCCATGCCTTTCCTGTTTTTAGCTTCGGCTTTTCCTGGAAACCCTAGCATGCTTGAAGTTTCTTCTTGAGTGGGACACGCTCCTTGATGTCATTATGGGTGATCCCCACTTCTTCGAGATCTCTAGTCACCTCAGTGAACCAGGCCGCTTTGGTTTTCTTCTCCTGAAAGTAGGTTATGATGCGGTTGGTCAATCTTGGCGGGCTCATTCGCATCACGTGTCCATAAAAGGTAATTATTCTTTTCCACATGGGTATAGAGCTCATGGTTATGCCGTCTTTTATATTCCCCATTTTATTTGATGGGACCCAAGATTTTTCTCAAAATCTTTGATTCTTTGACCTCCAGTTTTTCGATCAGGCCTTTCTTGTTCATTTTGAGGCATTCCGAAGCGTATAAGACCTCTGGATGGATAACACTGCAGTAGTCCCTTACCTTTGCATTGAACGATATTGACTTTTTATTGTAGAGACACTTGGTTAGATGGTACGCCATTTCCACTTTGTTTATGTGTGATATGAAGACTTCTTTCTCTGATATATTGGTTGTTATCCATTCTCCCAGGTACTTGAACTTTTCTACTCGCTTGATTTTGCTTTGACCCACCACAAGATCTCTGACAGGCGACTTGATATTGGTTAAAAACTCTGTTTTCTCAAAGGAAATCTGGAGACCTGCCTTCTGTGTCTGTTCCTTATGCTGATTGATCTGTTTTAAGGCTGTTTCTAAAATACCAGAAAAAATGGCAAGATCATCTGCAAAGGCTAGGCAATCGATTTCAAGATTTAGTTTTCTGTAGCCCAGTCTGGCCCTGTTTTAAACTCCTTGGTTTTTCAATTCTTTGCGCCACTCGTGAATGACCTTCTCGAGGACACAGTTGAAGAGTAGAGGTGAGAGCCCACCCCATTGCCTTACTCCAGTCTTGATTTCAAAACTTTCTCAAATATCTCCCCTAAACTTCACTTTCGAGGTGGTGTTAATCAGTGTTTTTTGAATGATTGCTCTGGTTTTGTTGTCTAGGCCAAATTCTTTTAGAATTTTGATCAGGATGGTGCGACCAATCGATTCATAGGCCTTCTTGAAATCTACGAAGTTCACCAGAAATTATTTGATCTTCAGATATGAGAGGAAGGATTTGAGGTTTATTATCTGCTCGACGCATGAACGTTCCTTCCTGAAACCACCTTGATATTCTTCCAGTTGTGGGTCTAGTTGTTTCTCTGCCCTAGTCTGAAGAGCATTTGAGAGAATTTTGCAGGTTATCAATAGATCTGTTTTAACTCCTTTCTTATAAAGGAGGTGTATAAGAGCAGAATTCCAGCTGTTCGGAAGTCTTTCGGTTTCCCAAATCTCGCCTATAATTTCCGCTAGTTTAGTCAGAGCCTTGTCACCTGCGTGCTTCCAAAGTTCGACGGTAATAGAGTCTTCTCCTGGTACCATGTTGTTCTTAAGCGACTGAATAATCTGCTTGATTTCTTCCTTCGTGGGTGGTAATGAATTCGGATGCACCTGTATACTGTCTTCAAAAGGAAATGTGGAACATGGAGCTTCGCAATTCAGAAGGGTTGTGAAGTAATTCGATAGAATCTGGCAGTTGTCATTATTGTGGGCCATTTTACCATTGGAGGTTTTGGACTGTAAGCTTGGAGGGTTGAATTTGCTGAGATTACCCTTAAAGGTTCTATAGAAGTTTCGAATGTTGGTATTTTGGAAGTCTTGTTCAATTTGTGCCATCTGCAGTCTGTCAAACACACGTTTCACCCCACGGATGATCTTTGCAGCATGTTTTCTGGCATCCAGGAAGTTTGCCTTGTTAGTTTCATTCTTTTTGGAGTTCCATCTCTGCCAAGCGAACTGTCTTTGTCCTACTGCCGCATCACAGCCACTGTTCCACAACCTACATATGTATACTTGGTTTCGACAATGGGATAATTTCCTTTGCTGTTGCAACCAGGGTCTCTTGTAGTTGTTCCCAGTTGTCGGGATCCAGGGATTCAGGTTTCTGAGTGAATTCTCGGTTGGAACTCAGCTTTTCTGTGTCAAATCTATCTATATTCTTCGTTCGTGCCTTTTTGAAATTTCGCGAGAGCAGCTTAACTTTAATCTTTGAAAGAGAGTGATCTGAATCGAGGTTGGTGTATAAGTAAATTGTTAATTATATCATTACAACTTCCTTATTCTCATATCACATCCATCTTTGGAGGTGGTGAAAATTATTCTAAAAAAAAAGAGTTCTATTTTACATCTGACTTACTTATGTTGGCTCCTGTCCTCCGATTGGCTGCCGTCTGACCACGACACATCTCTCCGCCAATCAGCAATGGCTAGACGAGAGACAACCAGGATCATTTTATTTAGTACTTTTATTTAATGAACATTTCATGCCGATTGCCCTCTGGAAAATAAATGAAAAATATCAAACAAAATATTAATACGGAATACTGCCTAGAAACAAATTAAAAATATGAACACATGATCTGTTTAATAAACTAATAAAATAACCAGAGATTATACTGTTAATCCATATAATAAAAATAAGTAGGAAATTATATTAATGAAAGTGACAATATAAGCAAATACTTTGTAATCATATATAATTAAAATATCTATGACTAATGTTAAATATAACCCCGTAAATCTGCAGTGTTACAACATGGCTCCCGTCAAAACTGAACAATGTCTGGGATGCTTCCAATTTCGCCCGTCAGCAGTGGCGGCTCTACGCAAAGACGAAAAAGTTCCCGCTGGGGTTTAACTCTTGCATAGTCCTGTAAATTTTGTCGATTTATCAATATAAATCAACGAGAACCTTTATTTTGTACTTTTAAATTTGAAGTTAAAATTAAATGTTACCTATAACGTTTTAGTTTTATGGTAAAGCTTTATTCTATACCGTTACTAATTTATGATTAGACTCGATGCATTTTGAAGTTTCTAGTATTCGCCAAACAGAATTAGCAGTACACAATCTACGGTAGCGCACGCAATGATTAATTGGCCTTTGCGTTGGACGCCAAATTTTTTCATGTAACACCTTATTTGATATTACATTAAATGGTGTAGTACACACGTATGTAGAACTACACAACTATAAAATAAGGAATATTTAAGTTCTCCACTAACCTCAGCTAGTTCCTACTGCGTTATGATTTGAGTCATGTACCCTTTAACTTATCTAATTTCCCCCCTTTAAAATATTCTCATCTAACTGGTGAAATTAATTATCACCAATCTAGTACACAATCGGGAGCATCACATATGACACTACCACAGAACATACAAATTCTAACTACTTTAAAAATTACTGAAGAATAAATAATGGAAATTTGTATTATACAAGAGTATTATACGAGTATCAGCTACCACAACTGAGAACATAGAAACAAACTAATAACAGACAAAATGTAGTATTAAAATTTAAATTTATAAGCCGCCAATAGCTAGCACTAACTATCTGCCCTTACTTGCAAGTTAATTCGTTGGTGTCAAAAGCTGCACACTGTTAGAACTCTAATTCGACTTATCACATTTCTGTCGAAAGGCGAAAGTGGTGAGGACCGTTCCTTGGAACTGAACTCGGAGAGATCTCTACAGCTGACTTATCTACCTGGAGCTGAACTCGAACGGATCTCCACAGCTGACTTATCCACCTAGAGTTGAACTCGAACGGATCTCCACAGCTGACTTATCCACCTAGAGCTGAACTCGAACGGATCTCCATAGCTGACATCCACCTAGAGCTGAACTCGAACGGATCTCCAAAAGCTGACTTATCCACCTAGAGTTGAACTCGAACGGATCTCCACAGCTGACTTATTAAATATCCGTAGACTGTGACGAAGACGGTTCTGGGAAGTCGAACTCAAATACACCTCCGCGGCTATAGCTAAAACAGGGTGAGTCGTTTAAAAGAGGCCCCGTGGGACACGTGTATAACGGAGCAAGGGAATGAGGAAATACAGTCGAGTGTGACAACACAATACCTAGAGTAGGTGCTGGAAGTGGCGGCTATTGACCTCGAGGCAGGTGTGCAGACGACACCAATAGTTGGGAAAGGCACGGGCGAGGACATGCTGTGATAATGTTGGCCTGGAGTTCTTCTAGTGTGTGCGGGTTGTTGCTGTAGACCTGTCCCTTTACAGCATCCCACAAGAAGGAATCACAGACGGATCCATCTGGAGAACTGTGTTTCGACTAAATTACTATCAATTTCTTGTAGAATCCTTGGCAGTAACCTGCTTAGTCTTAGCGGGAAATCAGAACCTTCCTTCTGCCTCGTTCGTTAGGCTCGAACGAAAACGTTCTCCAATAAAATTAACATCTGCTACGTTAGTATTTTGAAATTACAACTATTGATTGGCTAGCTAGTGTCGCCTGATATTACATAAACAAAATGAGCAGCTTTCCTTCTCTAAGAGAAAATAAAACGATTTTAACTATTAAACACAGTTAGAACATGCCTCTCTGGTGTGTAAACAAAACCTTAACAGCAATGCCACTAACAAACTCAATTTACTGTCAAATGAAATAAATATTTTACACATATTAAACTGAAAGTATGCAAAATAGATCTAACACATTAAATCTCATAAAGTCCGAACATGATTCCACAAATTGCTTATAATTACCATAGTACTTAAAACTGAAGTGTTACACTACTTAGACTGCAACTAAGTTTATAGTTCCGAAGTTTGCCGCATATAAAGAGGAGCTGCAAGCGCAGCTCTGTACGAAGACGGCAACTCACATCACAGCTGACAATGGGTTAATTTCGTCGCTGTTTTAATAGCCAAGCGCCTCTCAGATAAAGTTTCCCTATACTGAGAAAACGGTTCTATTGAATCAAACAACGTATTTTTTTTTTGGCACAGTAGTTAGTATAAAGGCAGGGGAATATTTTGTTGTTGAAACCAAATTATCTTGTTGTTCTTGTTGGTAACCCGAACTAAGATTTGTGTGTTGCGAATAAAGATTTGGTTTGCTCTGCGTAGGTACATCAAACAGTTTCCGTTTGTATTTTTAAAAAATTAGCCCGATCGTGATTCGAACCTACATTACCTGCGCCAGAGATCTACGCCTGACAAACATCGGCGTAAGTGACTACAGATAAAAACGGAATGTTTTTCAATATACAGGATGCTCGGAAATTCCCCTTACAACTTCCAGGACTTGTAGGCGATCTTTTGAATAGTAACCCTTGTCCGGAAACATACCGTTACCGTGCTACAGCCATTTCAAATCAGGCGTATCACTCGTCCACTTCCTCTGAGGGAAAGGCCGGATCTAACTCCACTGGCCTATTTCTTGTGGGGGTCGTATGAAGAGTATGGTGTATGAGACTCCTGTAGAGAGAGAGAGAGAGAGTGGAAGATCTGCTGACACGAGTTATGGTCGCTGCGCAACAGATTGACGGGACACCAGGTGTGATGGGGCGAGTGTACAGGAACAGGATTCGTGGGTACAATGTGTGCAACGGCATTGGTGGTCGCCACATCGAGCCGCTGTTGTAGCGGATCAGTACCGTATGCTACGGCTACACATCCTTTGCAAAAAAAAAACAGAAACCGATTGCTGCGTTCAACTGTCGACAAAATTGTTATTGTGATAAATGAATACGTTTCTATATCGTTCCCTTGGAATTGTTACTTAATGAATTCGATTGCAATAAATGTAATGTACTGAGACACATCTAATTAAATTACGCACTCAGAAGTGGACGCGTGAAACATCTGATTTGAAATGGTTATAGCACTGCAAACGGCACGTTTCCGGGCATGGGTTCCTGTTCAAAAGCTCGCCTACTCAGTCCCCTCTACAAGTCCTAGAGGTTTGTTAGAGGAATTTCCGAGCAATCTGTATACACTTCAAGGACAATGTGTGGTGTGACGGTACAATCCTTTCAACCTCACGAAGACCCCGTGTATGTAACGGGTGTTGAACTATTATGGTAATTGATAAATGCACTTGACGATTAAACTCTTTGATTTGCACGACTAGCTTCAGATTCGTGAATGACGATACCAGAGTAGAAATAATAACGCTGGAACCAAAATTAGAAGTAATTAGATATTAACAAAATTTTGTAAGAACTCAGTTTGAGAAACATGCTTTGTAGAAATTAGCCACCGAATTAAATTTAGAATAACTTACAAGCTCTCGTAGAAGACATCTCGTATTCAATACAAACAACAGTTTCTAAATATTACTTTTGAAATTCAAATAAAACAGACGAATTATTCATTTATTCCACATGTGAATTACTGCTTCAATAATAATTAGAGCCCCGAGTATTTCGCGAATTGAGTTGGCAGCAAGCTAGGCTGGACAGCCCTCTACACACTCGAGACATTATCGTCTGCTCATTGGTTGCTGCGATCAAGTGAGGCCTCTGTGCAGGACTGTTAAACACTCGCTCACACTACTGCTCCCTGCTTATTACTGGCTCGCAGTTAAACGGGGCGTGTCTAAAAAAAACTGCCGTCCAATCACGACAGCAGGAGAAAAGAACAAGTGTCTGGAGTCTACCTCGCCTTCGAATGAATTCGCGAAATACTCGTGGCTCATATATAACCACCATATATATTATTATCTCTTTTGTAACACTTAAAAGGCCTACTTATCAAAAACATAGAATAACCATCATCAGGTAATCCATGTCTATAGAATATCGTATCTAACAAAGGTCACCAGATGTCGACCCGCACACACGGCTGCACGAGACGACCCAGTGAAAGCATCAGACACGACGGTGTGTCACAGCGCAAATAAATATTTCAAGTTTTACAGATTTACTTTTTAGTTTCCTGTTGAACTTATTTTATAAGGGTGTTCGTACCATTATAAATCATCAATAAATTCACTGGCAACACTGTTAAGCTACTAATTGTCACAATAAAAACAACCAAAATCCCGAGCGGTATTTCCGAACGAAGGCAATCAAATGAGTGGCCAAACAAATATAATGAATTTCATCCAACTAAATATTTTGTAGGCAGTCTAAATTATTTTTGCCCAACACAGAGGTTTTGTTAATTTAAGTGTGTAATTTTTTGGACGAACAAAATTAATTTTGTCACTTATCAAGTTTTGTTTACTGAACAAGATATTATTTTGGGTAACTAAATACATTTTCGGCCATATGCTAACAAATATTTCGTTGGCTGTTCTCAGTGCAAAGACTGAGACATCCTAGAGCCACCATTTGCGAACAGGCAGCTTTTAATTTTTTTTTGATTGTCACTCGCGAAATAAAATTAACTGATCATTTACTCTAGCAAGGTGTCTAGTTACATAACGACACTTATTATGCTCTCAAATTAATTGTATCATTACTGCTCTGAGCCTGGGTAGAGACAGTCTCAAACATTTTCTCTGCGAAATTAAAGTGAATTGATTCAGTTACAGGACGGTAACAGAAAGTAAATGTTCTACAAATATGCTCATTTTTACACTTCGATGCATTAAAAAAAACAGAAAGCGAAAGAAATAATTTTAGCTAACACAAATAATTACCTAATTCTTTTTATTCGACGTTAAGATATGGAACTACTTTCCATCCATCGTTACCAACTTCATTGCGACCATTAAAATATATGCGTGCAGGGGCAGTGACATTTTTCTAAGGTTCAAATTCTAAGGTGCTCACTTTATCGTGAACAGCCTTTGCCAGTGTGAAAGATCACGTTCTGGGTTTCGAGCACGTCGTGTGTACCGCGAACGCAGCACAGCTAACTGTACAGAAGAGCAACTGTCTTTCACATATTACACGTGCGTGGCGTGTGTGTGCATCGAACTCCAGCTGGACAACTAAACAAAATTCCCCGGCGCCTATAGAGGATGGCACTGTATCATCTGTGCGATGATTACGATTACAGAAGAGAAACTCCTGCACGTGTATATTTTTTAATGCGCTGGCTACCAAAATGTTTTATATTTTATTTGTTGATCAAATACTTTTCAACAAGTATGCATTACTTGTGATACCCTTATTATAATTCTAAAAAAAAAAAAAAAAAAAAAAAAAAAAAATTGCCCAACATTTGTTTGTTTGTTTTTCAAAACTTTATTTTTACTGTTTTTGTTTTGTACAAATCTCAAAAAAAAAAAAAAAGTCGGCAAAAATTGAACCATTAATATCGAAAAATAACGACGTGAGTTACTTCAAGATGTGTTTGCACTCGACAAAAAAGAAAACCTTTTGTAAATTGATGAAATAAGAATTGTTCTTCAATTTTTTATTTGTAGATGTATTTGTGTTTTTGTATAAGAACATCCCATAAGTAAATCTGAAAATTAATGAAGAAAAATTACTGTCAGCTCACCTTGGGTGCATAATTTAATTTGTACAGCACATAAACAGGAAAATTGTAATATTAACAAGTAACTATCCAAAAATTGTTGAACCTATATATATTCTGAGAAGTGTATTACCAATAAATTCTTTATGTTAAAGAGTATTTGAGAGTTCGTAGAGGGAATACGGATATCGGCTGCGCAGTGTTCCGAAGTAGAACCGCTTTTTTGCCCTCAGCACTATCAAAATAAACGTGAATAGCATTTGAGGTTATGAAACAGGCACTGTTATAAAATGCTTCGGAAATTTGTTTTGCACTTACTATGGCCCAATTGTATTGCAACAGGAAGATACACTCGAGTTAGTCAGAGTATTTTATTGGTATGAAAGGAGTCAGCCTGTTGAAAGACCAAACATAAAAAAACCACGCAATTTGGATTTTGCCTGACGGCACTGAGGCCATGTTATAATTGTAACTTTATGTTAACAAAATGATCACCTGGCCGATTTTGTTTGCAAAATCGATGACGTATTTTCGTAATTTTCGTGTTCCGTTTTGTCGACTGCGAAAAATTACAATTCACGAAACGTAAATTACAAAACTGCCTCCATTTTAAATTTCCCGGCTTTGAACTCTAAATACGTAGTTGTTAATGGATCGGTGTGCTACATTCTAAAAATAAAATTACAAGCAGTCGAAAGATACATTATCTAATTAATGTTTAGTAGCAGTTTAAAGTCCTTCAATGTTTTATTCTCTTGATGTTAAATATCGAACAGTTATTTAAATAATATCTTATGCAGATATGTGATTTACTTTCGAGAACTCCCGGGTATTAAGTTTTATAAAATTAATTCTCATTTAGATTTAATCTGACAAGTCGTTTAGTACAACATACAGCAATATTCCATGTTGGAACAGTTGCCTGTTGCGGTGTTCCATTTGAAACTTTACAAAACACAAAACGTACATTGCCAAAATAGAAAAAATAATTATTTGGAGCACGGCTTTAGATACGCTGCAATTTCAGGTATACTAGTTTACACCTATATCTGGATGTTTTACAAAGTCATAATTGGTTTTCTGTTGTTAATTTATTATTGATAAATTATTATACAGTACAGAAATGTTATCAGTCGTTTATGTTAGCACGTACTAACGTATTATTAAGTTATACTGAGCACATAGAACTGTAAAATTGTTCAAAGTATCTGTCTTGCGCGAACAATAAATTGACTTTTAACTGCTTCCTCTTCGGACATCGCCCCACGCCAATTAAAAATATATATATATATATATATTGTGCGGGAAGACCCTGCTTCTGTATACTTGCCTGTTCTACGCGCCGGGTCTCTTGCAGAAAGAGTGGAAGATTGATCCTCTGCTGGAGTTTCAACGCGGCGGGACACAGCTGCGGGGGGGTTCGTCGTTAAATCTTCTTTACGTCCGGGACCGTAAAGCGTAGGGCACTCTCTCGGTAAACAGTCAGCTGGTTGCCGCGCATTCGACGACGAGGTAAAATAGCTTTACTAGGTTGCCGCGACCGGGTGAAATGTTGCCATCAACTCCTCGCCGCCCCCCCCCCTTTTTTTTTTTTTTTTTTTTTCCTTTTTCTCTTCCCCCGTCGCCTAGCTCGCTCGCGTTATGAGGCACAGCCTGAATTTCCGATGAGGCGACCTTCATTCACTTCGAGGTCGATATTGCTCCGGAACGAAATGCCGCTACATGCGGCGTCGTGTGCTAGCGCGAAGCAAGAGAAAATCACACGGTTGCATAGGCTATTCGCTGTAAAATGAGCACTTTTGAAAGCCCTTCTTAAGATCTACTTGTATGCACGTCGTGTATTCTTCCGCCTTATGTAATATTAATATTGTCATGGGCCTCATCACTTTATCCATGCGTCGGCCAAATGAAACTGTGAAATTATTATAAAAGTATATATTAACCAATCTGCTCATTTTTACACTTCGATGCATTAAAAAACACATAAAACGAAAGAAATAATTTAAGTTATCAAAGAATGGTTGCCTAACACTTTTTATTCGCCGTTAGGATACAGAACTACTTCCCATCCATCGTTACCAACTTTACTAGGCGCATGTCACTCAGTGGGCCCGTTAAAATATATGCAGATAGAGGCAGTGACTATTTTCTAAGGTTGATTTCGAAATTGCTCACTTTATCGTGAACAGTCTTTAGGAAATTTAAGTTATGTTGATATAGGGGCAGTAAATCAGGATACTGTAGTTTTCACTATCTTAAATACTATCGAACTTAGATACTATAACTGGCTGGCATCAGGGTTTTGGTGCTTCAAAACCCTCCCCTTACCAACCCAGCGGCACTTTAAAATGTTATATAATTTTACCACCAAGAATATTTTACAGGCCGGGACAGTCATCGGACAGAGTAATTTTACTTTCCTTTCCACCCACCTTAAATACATACGTGATGCTGCAGGGGAAATTAGTTACCAACTTTCTAGCAAAACTGACGCGAGAGATCGCACTGAAATAAGGCCCGTGATGTCTGAGTGTTAATTAAATTAAAACAGAGAGATTCTCACTTCGCACCCCCACCTCGGTGCTGGGAGGATATACTCCCAAAGGCCTAGCCTGTCTCCCTCCTCAAGGGAGCTGGTCAGCCATCGAGGTCTAAGGTTGTAGGCGACGGACATGTTGTCGGAGGGGAGCAGGGCCGAAAGTTAACAGCTGCATTGCCTGCTTCTTCCTCTGACAACTCGAGCACACCACAACACAGCACACAACACACAGACTATCACAAACCAAGTAAAAAACTCTCTAACTCTCCTTTGGTAGCATCAGACCAATCAGACGATAGACATAGTAGTACAGCCACAGTAGTATCACAACAGCACACATGTAAAACACCACTTGCTCCACCGGTTTACATATTTAATAGCAGTATAGTTAGATGGTTGATTAGCCATTTTAGTGAAGAATTTTTCATAGTATTCTCAGTGATCAGAAACCAATTTCTGAGGGTAATCGTCGGGAAGAAGGATCGCACTCGTTTCTGTATATTTCTCCGGAAGAATTTCAGATCATATTACACATATGCGGATAAAGATTAAAAGCCAATGAAAGTAGTCACAAAAGGGCTACCACATGACACAGACACACAATCCCTTAAGGAGGACTTCGATGATTATCGCTTTAGACCTATCCACGTATGGCAATTTAGAACACCAGAAGACAAACCTGCAGTCTATGGGCCAGTTATACATCAAAACAAAGAGTATGATGTACTAAAAATTAGGACACTCTACAGCATAAAAGTTCGATTAGAACTGTATAAACCCTGCATTGAGGATGTGGTGCAGTGTATGAGATGTTGTGCACTGGGCCACACTCAGAAATACTGTAGACTTGGGACATTTTCTGTACAAAGGATCACAGAAAAGCAGACTGTCCGCTTAAAGAACAAGACAAATCAAAGTGGGTTTGTAAACTTGGCAAAAAGAGGGACACTCGGCTGTGTGGAAGCAGTGCGAAGTTATTAAGAAACATGTAAAAATACAAAAACAAAAGATGGGCGTTAAAACCACTAAACAAACACAGAATAATAGGCAGGAAACGCGACCAAATATTCAGTCAAAGGCTGAATTTGCACCCCTCCAAGTAGGGAAAAAACAGACTGAACAAGGAAACACACACAGAAAAGGGACAAGTCACAAAATCACGAGAGAAGGGACACCAACACGACAGAAAAAGCGACCATGCTCATAGGATTGCAAGAACTGGCCGCCTTTCTGCGAGGAACACAATTCACAACACTTTTGCCTTAACAACACTACACGAGAAGCAGATGTTGCTTCTCACAGCACTCGTGACTTTACCACAGTAAACAAACAATAGTTGAGGATTATTTAACTATCAAATTACCTTAAACTGACACTGTCGTACTAAACACACAGGTATTAATATTTAGGGCGCTCTGCCCAGGCAGGTTGTGTGGGAACTCGGGAAAGGTGGGAAATAGCCCCAACCACCACTCGTCCTCCAGGTCATGTGACACACGTGTCAGTCGAGGTAGGGGTCGGGGGGCTAACACGATATCACATAGCTAATTCAGTTTAGCTTAAACAGTTTAATCTAGCGTAAGCTTCTACTATTATCACAATATATTAAAATCAATTGAATTTCAAATAATTATAGTAAATTTAAATACTAAAAAAATAAAATATATACATATAAAAAATACAAAACACGTTAAAAAAATTAAATTATTAAAATATATAGTGTCTTATATGTTAAAAACACTATTATTTACTTACAGTAATGCACCGACCTGATAGTCTGTTTCAGGTCAGGAAGAAGACGATCCTCGTTGAAGACATGAAGATAAGGGGGGGGGGGGGGGGCTCTGCTTTGACTAGAGCCTGGCAGACTCTGGTCCCAACGGCTCCTTCTATTGTTTCTGTTACTAACACTGGATTTCATTCCTATATCACAACACTTTGAAACGATAAAACCTACCCCGAGGGTTGCTCCCGGGCGATTAGGGACTCACCCACACACTACACGCGAGATTAAATAGCACACTCGTATACAACATAACAACACGTTAGACAGGCATCACGACACTTACATTCACTCCACCCGAGAGGCCGGAGGGGAGCCTCACTCCCCCGCCGACAACACTAACACGTAAAATTACATAATGATAGGCGACAAAACTAAGAACAGCTTGAATGTGGGCTCAGTGCCCCAGACTTACACTAACACGCCCCCCCCCCTCCCGCGGACCCTATGTGTCGGGTGGCAATTGTTCTTACAAACATCCGGTGAGTTATGGGAGCTTCGGTTCCTGGTCTCACGACACACGTGTTATTCCGGCGGCATATTAGAGTCAGCTCTATATATGAACGGTAACATTTAGAACTGAAGTAGATTCATCAAATTATCATAAGAAATCAAATATAACTTTTACACACACTTTAACTTATAAAAAACTGTTTTCAGTTAGAGACCATTCTGTTGAAACAGTGAAAAAATTTTTTATGAACGTACTTAATCATTTTGACCAACGACAGCATTTTGAAGATCAGAATTTCCAAATGTACTTGTTTTCTTATCGAGTTTAAACCCTCCATTAACGAAGCTTCGCCTATTGGCTAGACCGCTGGATATTTCTGTAGCCAATATTCGCTCTCTAGCTCCGTGCGCAATTTCACAGACTAAGGGCCCTTGCCTGTCTTTACGCCCTGATAAAAGTACATCAAGGTCGCTACATCAATACGCCGGTTACCAAGTTCACAGAAAGGGCACAAAACACCCTAGAATATCCACTTCAGCCTTAGGGGACACAACATTCGCCCTATGCTTTTCTCTTCAAAGTATTTCATTAACAAACTTTGCACGGCCACGGAAGACACTTGATACTGTCACAATGACAGCTGAAATTCGCACATAATAAAAATTCTGCACAGTGTTAATCGAGGTGGAAAGGAATTAGCGCATTCGAATTCACAAATGGCCACTTTTTCTGCGAGGCAAAAGGTATCATTATGGACGAAGAGATCAAGGGAAATTGAACGAAGGCACGTGGTACAGAATTTGGACACAGAATAGGTTTAAATGCTCGTTAGTATCAGTTTCAAAAGGAAATATAAATTATAGCTTTCTTAATTTACTTATTATTAAGTGTTTGGCATATGTATATTCCTCCTCTGCAGTGCTGCCCATTGATTTTGGTGCGGTACATCCATTATAAAATAATATTTTCATAAGTGAAAGTAACTGTATACATTAAACGAAAAAAAAAAAGTATACATTATTTTGCGAAATACATGTAAAGCACTATCCACAAACTGAATAGTTTTATTTTACTAATAATAATATCATAACTTTTAATAACATTCCCGAATGTAGCTCGGACTATGCTGCGATGAAAATTTCTTTGCTACTGAAGATAAATCTTGCATACGGGTTTATTTTCAAAGTTTACTTACTGTTTATCCCTATATTATTTACAATAACATTAAACTCCTATCATTAAACAATTTTGTAAATAAAACCGTATCTTTTGGACATGTGTACAAATGATCACGATGGATGGTGCATCCTGTTACGTATATAGGGATGCTCTGATTGAGATAAATTTAACTCGACATTCCATACACTGACAGAGAGCCAATAATTAACGTAGCACAACACAGCAAGTGCGGTGTAAGCCAATAGTGTACCAGTTGTATTGGCACAGCTTTAATTTTTTTTGTTACTATTATATTTAATAAGTTTTCCATTAATTACTTCTCCAAAAAAATTATGATTTGTTTAATCAAAACGTGCTCCATTTATATTTATTTTATTTATTTATGCAATTAAAAATGCAAATCATTGAGAATCTATTTAAATCATTTCACTGTTGCCCTGGTCTTGTTAACTTGAAAAGGCAAATTATTTGTTGTAAATTTAAATAATTCTATTATGTGATATATTTCTATGTTATGTACAAAACTAAATTTCACTTAATAATTTAATGAGTATTTAGTATTTGCAAGATGAAAATATAATTTAAAGTAACCTAATGAAATAATTGTTAGTTATCTCTGTTTTACACCTCTCCCTGAATATTGTACTACGTATCGATTAGTCACACCAGACTGGAGTTCTGAGCACGATCCATTTCATACATATTTCTCTGCTTGCGAGGTTGTTGCCTCCTTGTTGAACCTAACCATACAGAATGTAGTTGTGCTCCGAATATTTATTTGATTGTCTACATTCTTATTTCCGCGTAGTTGGTGATTTCACCCGCCGATAAGGGTAAGGTTAACAATTAGTGATTTTTGTTTCGCGTTATTTTTGTGTGTGTCGAGCCACGTTATTGTTTTTCTTGGTATATCTTGTAGCGGTGCACATGTTGGAGTTCCGTTCTACGATGCAATAGAGCGTGGCCAACATCCCTCCTGGGATGTTTTCTTCTCATCCTTTTCCGGTTTCTTCGTGAGTGCTGCTTCTTAGCCTACGCGGCAGACGAAATTTTGACTCTCTCCGGCATCAAGTAAAATATACAATTTTGTTGCATGCCACGTGCTCCGAGCTTACAGCTCTCATTAACACGAACTGCTCATGGACTGGTTGAACTAAGTTTTACTTGACATTGGCAACTAATTAACATGACTGTGTTTTTTTTGGGGTGATAAAACGTGTAACCTACAAAATTAAGAAAAGTTAATGTGCCCTTATGGCTAATACTTGCAAACGGGTACCCGAAGGTGATTTCACTTGCTGTCTTGCTGGAAATAGCATGTTTTGTTTTAAAGTAACTTTTTTGAAAATAGAAGGCCTTAATTGTGAAAGATATTGAATACTCAAGATTCTTTAATATTTAAATTAATTATTAAAATATTTATTTTGCTCGTATAAAATGTTCAAGTATATATGCTTATGTTGAATGCCAGACAATATTTTACATATATATTTCAAATATATATTTATTTATTTATGTTTATTTATTTACTGAGATATTGTCATTGTACTATTTAACAGTTGTTCTATGTGGATAACAAAAGAAAACGACAACCAACAAACAATTTTATTGATAAAATAATATATTTCTTCAAATCAGTTTTTTGTAAAGACCGGAGCACGTCTTTAACTTAAGTTCTGCAAACACTACTACAACAGTATTCTGTATCTACCCTTCCACATGTATCATCCTTGTGTCGTGATGAGAGTACCTATCGGTGCTGGAATCAACTACACGAGGGTGTTACATAAGAGTAGGAAAGGTTTTTTTTTTAGGTAAATATATCAACATAAGCGGTGTTATTGCAGTGATAGATACAGGTAATTCACGTATAATATGTCTTGGATATCAGAACATGTTTACCGACTGTATTGTGTATCAGTAACAACATGGACAATCATAACGTGATAGCATATTTCTCACATTGGATAGGTGTCATTTTTAATGTCGGTAAAGGTTAATTAGGTATAGCATGCAAGGCGTCCAGCGATTGACCGTTCGACATAGAGCAGGAAGCGTAAAAAAAAGCGGTACATTAAAACACATCTTTCGGCCTAGCGTACCTACGTGTTCATAACTCTATGCAGTAAAACACTTCATTCCGTCGTTCTTCGGAACCGCTGCTCTTAGCTGCCGCTCTCACTACTGCCAACTTAAAAACTTTCGTCGGGAGCCATTTACCCCCATTCAATTTTTTCCCGTGGTTTTATAGCCCCGCCAACCCACTGTGACAATACGCGTAAGTGGCCAACACATTCTGGAGGGGAGGGGTGGCAGTTCTAAACAGCCTCGCAATCGATGCTGAACCAGCTGTCCCGAGTATTTCTTACCTTAATACGACTCGCCGGGCAGTTACACCAGAAGTCGTTAGCTGGCATGAAAGCGCGCTCCCTTCAAGAGCTGGTCATTTTAGTATTGTTTAAGGCACAATACGAGAGGCTTTAAATGGTGCACTGCGCCCAACAGCACAACATTTCGGGTTCATTAGAAAATATTACGCACACTACCAGCTTTGTCAGAAAAGCACGATTTAGGTTGCATATGAAATAAAAAAATCATATAATTTGTAATATTTTGACGTGAATACGTCTTTAAATTTGAAACCAAAGTGGGAGGCAATCCAGAATATCCGATGATAACAAAATTGGGGGATACAGTTTGGCATTGCAGCTCCGAATCTATCGTCTACATTCTAAATTAAATTACACCACTCGATTGCCAAAGGATCAAAGAATATGTTACGTTGGGGGAGGACTGCGAAGCATTGCACAATTGGGAAAATAGGGGGGAGGAGGCGCAATTTTGAGTTCGTTTCGCCGCGTCTCATAACTTCCGCGTAGTATAACTTCTGACTAGGAGAAGTTACGGCACTCGTTTAAGTTTCAATCGACAGCTCTCGTCAAGAGGAATCAATTGCGCGTTTAAAAACATTTGTGTGGCGTGGAATTAAGAAAACTTAACACAATTTCAGCCTACACTCGTCAAAAAGCCGAGTCGAAATACAGAAATCGTATACGGTTGGAAAGAGCATCTAAAAAGCAATCCAGTGATACCCGGACAACCTATATGATTGAGTGAAGCGGTGCCGGAAACGTAAAATAAACATCAAGGCGTCCGAGCGCGTCAACGTAGACGTATTCACGCAAAAAAAAAAATGGCTGTGTCCCCAAACACAGCCAACCAATTATTGAAACATCAATTAACAAGAGTGTATTTTAACCGCCATAATAAATTCCGTGATTGTATTCGATAAAAATAAGTAGGCAAGTAATGTTTACAAAGTTATAATTTTTAATAATTAGATTGATTTAGCTACGAAAAGTCATCGCTTTTATAACTGAGAGGGATGCGCATAAAATCAGTTATAAAAATGTGTAAACATTATCACTAACAACTTATTACAATGTCTAAGTAATATTATTATGATGGTCTTGCTCTATAAAAAATTTCCTGAAAAATGTTCTGAAGCGTCCAGTGCGTGGAACTTTTGATTAAAAACAGGCTAATAATATTTAATTTTTAAAGAGATTTAAATACGTTAATTCTAGACAAATATTTCCCAGTGTTACAGATTATACTCATACTTCTTTTATGTGAAACTTATATCGTACTTTCCCGAAATCTCTGTTAGTGTCTGTACGGAGTTTTAATCAGTTCTGCGTGTTGAACAGTCGGTACAGTTACGTCCATAAAGACTTCGAGGTTTCACAACCTCTTCTATACAAGCTAATGACGTCACCATAAAAAATAAAAGGGCCAATATAAGTGGCAATGGGCTGGGAGCTTGGTTGGTTTAAACATGAAGCAAGTAGTATTCTAATGGAAACTGTGGTGTCTGTGTAATAACACACCACGGAGTTCAACCGTGTGTGTTCCTCGGTGTCTTGGAAATTAGTTTGATTGGCTAAAAAAATAAAGTGCACATCGATAATTTCCTGACAATGATGAAAGGGTAAATGCCTGGTGGACGCTATTTCGCGACAGAACTTCGCGCCCACAAAGTTTTTACTTGTAAGTAGGTGATTGTCTGTCAACTTTATAGACTTTCAGAAGAAAAAAAAAGGGACATTCAAATAACATTATTATTGGAGTGCGTGTTTAAGTGTACTAGCATGAGCAATAGCAAGGAATAGTTTTTTTGGTATATACCGAAGATTATGCATTCGACATAAAGGTGATTTTTCCAATATTTTGTATTTAAATGAAATCTATTTCAGTGATACTAAACAAGTTTATTGGAAGTATTTAAACTTCTTCGTTAGTTAATTTCTACGGATTATTTCAGACAACGTAGTTAGTTTAAGCATATAATATTCACTCCAGATAGGTTGTATCTAAAATACCATCTCCGTTGGTTAGACGTTTTATATTCATTGATTTAATGGAATTTCCTTCATTATTACATAACACCATTGCTAAACAAAGTAAAATTAATGAAATGATTTTTTTTTTAACTTTCAGGTAATGTATCAATAACTTATATTTTTGAACGTCACTATTTCTTGCAACAGAGCAAAGACAACAGAAAATAATAAATGCCCTACAGCTAGTTTGTTTATTTAGAGAATATATTATTAATATTTCTGAACATCGCTCCTAACATGCTTATAAATGGCAGCACATTGAAAGCAGGAAAAAAAGTGTATTATTCTGTGCTGCCCAATTAATTATTACGTATTGTTACATACTCCAAAACAATTCCGTGTAGCGTTTGTACACTTATGCCATATGAGTCTATAGATAGAGTGAGAAAGCGTGAATGGTACAGTTATTTCCCATACATTCATGCTAGCGTTCTTTCATTTACTCAGGATACAGTCAAATGCGTACGAAACTCCCCAACTTGGTATAGTAGCGACGCTAAACATGCCATATTTGTAGGCAGGTGTGTGGTATTATTTGCATACGATATATGGGTTAAAAACTTCCAATTCAGTTTAGGAAGTTTACCAGAAGTTTTTTTTTTTTTAAGTTACTGCTAGATATTTGAAAAAATTGCGGTTTCATTTCGTGATTAGCTAGAATTCCAAACCTCGTAAGTTTGTATCGCTTATGCTATAGGTCTACCCTTCAGTTTACACATCGCCTGGACAACTCCGAGTCAATAACAATCACGCAGTAAAATGCAGACAAAATCACCGTCTTCCGCTATTACAACAGGCGACCAATGAACATTGATATTCGCAGGATTTTACGTATGAAATTGGAGTATAGCCTACAGGTCGTTGATCTCGCGAATTTCTCATGTCTCTAATTTTTGCTTATCGCCAGTGGCGTCACATAGCTGTTGTAAGGCCTTGTATTCTCAGGGGTCTCATTATAGTGCAGCATTGGAAGGGAATCTTCTTCTACCTTGAGGGGTATCTTCCCCCGCCATATTGAACTCTTGGTGTGATATAACCAAAGTGAGCATTTATTTTATATACTGATTTCAGCCATAAAACAGCCGTAGCCTGGCGCTACGTATGAATTAAAATATTGTCTTCCAGATTTGCTTTGTTTGTCTTGTTAAATTTTTATGGGGTACTTGGAGACCAATAAAAATGTATACAGGATGAGTCATCAGCTCTGCGACAAACTGCGAGAGGACGTTAGTTGCAAAATTTCAGGTAGAAAATGTCTGAGAACGAACGCTAAGAAACCACTCCTATGGGCAGGAAACCCTTGTGAAGATGGGGTTTCAATTATGAACTTTATTTAATTACACTGAAACCATGTGATATCAAGGGGTGAATTTCTGTAGGAATGCTAAACAATCCAGTCACTGTAGGCATGCTAAGCAATCCAGTCACTGTAGGCATGCTAAACAATCCAGTCACTGTAGGCATGCTAAACAATCCAGTCACTGTAATGTGTAAGTACCCATGTTGATCTACCACATACCCTACATAGTTTGCAAGAAAACAGACCTCCAAGATATTAAATGCCTCATAAGCATTACTTGACCGACGCATGAATAAAATGATGAGACCCATAGCAATGTTAATTTTACATAAGGCGGAGGAATACACAACGTGTATACAAGTAGATCTTGAGCAGTATAAGGGTACGTTCGGAATATTTTTTTTTTTTTAATTATAAACAGATTTTGAAGTGCTAACGTGCGAAACCGGTTTTATAAAGCCCCGAGAGTTTTGCAAATCATTCGGGGCAAGGTATTCATTTATGTTACTCTTAATGATCGGACGTCAGTTATTTATATACACACACGCTGTGTAACTGTGATCCGGAAAAAGATTGGAATCATTAGTTAACAAACCAGTGCAAAGTCTCTTCAACACATGATGAAATCAGCTAGAAAACAAACAGCATTAACTCAGAGTAGTATGAAGTTTAGTGTGCTGCAAAAACAATCTGTTAAATACCCGAGTCTCTGTGGATTTCTTTCAATATAATACTTTCACAGCGATGGCTGTATGTTACAAAGACGTGCACACAAATGAATACTCTAACCATTTCAAACATATAAAATACGCTAGGTAGGTATTTAGTCTTCCCGCTTTGAGAACGGTGCATGTCTGCAGACTTTAAAAAAAAAAATGTTTATACACGACGAGAAAACATCTTCATTCAGTCTTTGTATTGCCACTTACCAGCGACCTATTGGTCCGTGTTACATCACACAGTCTAAGGAGCGCGATAAATAGCTACAGGAATTTCCACATACTTGTCGAAAAGCGTGTGTGCCTGGTATTGTACGTTAGACCGATTCTGCGTGGAGCCAGCCGCAGCAGCAGACCTGTTGCAGTTTTGCTAATCCACAGTTCTTGGAAAAGGAAATATGCGTTGGTTTGATGGGGCATGGGGTGGCACTGCGAGGTACTGTAGTCTGGATTAGTTTCCTTGCGATAACATCTCATGCAGTAACTTTGGCATTTAAAGGTATGTTTAATTGCATGTCAGCGAAAATGTTAATGTAAAACCAATTGTTTCTTTCCTTCCCAAATAACGTATGCGTAATTTGTGTTAAGTTTCTTGTAGTTAAACAAGCATACGGGGAAAAATACAACTGTTCCCAGTTACCTTGCAATTAACACCTTCTGAGGTCTTCAGATCTGATGAATGAAATTAAAAATGAGATAGATATTGAGCAGCGCCAGGAATGCTTTTTTTTTTTTACGGGGAGGGGGTGTGAGGGAGTTTCCCGAGGAAATCCGGATTGCCTTGGTGGGAGGAGAGTGCTCTAGCCATTCGACCAGCATGGCCCCGCTGTTCTCGGGGTTCTCCCATTTTCCCACGCTTCATTCCAGGCGCTGCTCACCACATGCCATCCTTCATCGGATCGCAAGACAATACACTTTTAAGAGCCGTACAAACATCTCAACTCAACTTAAAAAATACTTTCAGTTGTAAATAATATTTTGACATAAGTTGTCACAATTAAAGGAAATAAATTTCTAAATAATTTATTGCTGTTAATTTTTTACGACGCAATACTACACAAATGTACACATTCATTCTGCCTTAGGTCATTCACATTTAATAACAGGTCGAAATATTTCAAACATGCATGTACTAAATAACTGAGCAAAGGTTTTGCTATAGTTATATCTGGCACTGTAAAGCTTCTTACAATAGCATATGCTGCTTTTCAAATTTATCGTTTTATTACGTATCAAAACTGCTCTTACATAATTTCGAAGTTCGTTGAACGAATCAAACCTGCAGTTTATTTGTTCCGACACATCTTTGAAATACGAACTGTAATTTGCAAGACGCGCGAGTTGGGCGGGGGGATTGCGTTTGTCAACTCACCTGCTAGACCCCCCCCCCCCTCACAAACTGTCTCTAATGGCATGAACAATGGCGAAGGTACACAGCAGGAAACACCACCCCCCAAATTGCCTGCATTATCTACTCCACTCGGTTCGTGCTGAAGGGATAGGATAAAAGTGTCCTATCTCCAAGCAGTGAGGTGGGATATTTTCGACTCAAACATGATGTTGCAGTGCATTACGTGTATGCATATAAATCGCCTTTGTGTAAAAATAATTCTTCCTATGAACCATCTACTATGAACAAAGGTGACATGTAACTGTTTTAGTTTTTACTTTTTCGATATTCTGGTTATTTTATTTTCTGCAACTTGTGAAATTTGCTCTAATGTAGCCCTTTTTATCATTTAAAATTGTACATTAATAAGAATTTTAACGAAATTTTTAAAACAGGAATCCCTAATTTTAGCTATCCTTAATGGCATGTAAAAATCTCATTCTTCTGCATAAACTTGTTTGACCTCTATTTGCTGTCGCATTGTCCTCTAAAACAGGTATAAATAATGCCCGTTACCACCCTCTTACCAATGCACCGTATTTGTGCGCTGTCAGTTTAATAATATTTTGCATGAGAACGACATATGTCTTACTAGGTGTTACCAACACAACTTCTGTATATATATTTTAATAATATTAATTATAAATGAAATATTATAATTTATAAACATAATACAAGTGAAAGATCCATTTAACCAAAAATAAGCTAATTTTATATTAACAGAAATATAAAACGATGTTGATTTGTGACATAGTTAAAAAAAAAAGAAACACATCTTACAAAGGATGAGTTTACAAACGTTTGATTCAAAAAGTGCGAAGTTACAGTGAAGACTATAGTTAATATAGGCTGTTCGCAGTAAAATGAGCACTTTTGAAAGCCCTGCTTAAGAGCTACTTGTTTGCGTGTTGTGTTGTCTTCCGCCTTATGTACAATTAACACTGACATGGGTCTCATCAATTTATTCATGCATCGGTCAGCTGTAATGGTTAAATTATCAGAAAAGTAAATATATTACAACCATAGTCAATTTTACACTTCAGTGCATAAAAAAAAAAGCGAAAGAAATAAATTAAGTTATCGCAAATGGTTACCAAACAAATTCTACTCGACTTGTAAGATATGGAACCAACTTTGCCGGGCGCATGTCCCTCAGTGCGCCCGTTAAAATGTATGCAAGCGGGGACAGTAACTTTTTTCTGAAGTTGATTTTGAAGTGTTCACTTTATCGCGAAGAACCTTTATTTCTGTTCTTCCAGTTTTAAATATATTCCGGAATACAAAAATCTTTTTTTTTTTGTAATACGGGTGTTACGCAGTGTATAAAGAATAAATATAACTAGGTAAAAAGGTTTTATCATGGAGCAAAATTCGAAAAGGAAATAAACGTTTCGGATTACGTGATTCATACCACCCATCTCCAACTTTCTTGCGTAACCTGGGATATAAGGATAATATTTCAAGGTATTTTATGTTCGTAATTTTATTTTGTTTCCATCCTGTAAACATTTTTTTTTTGTATTTGTACAATAAATTCTTTAGAAGCCAGTTGTCAAATAATGTATTTGTAACACTACAAATAAACAAGAGTAAATTTACCAAAACCTTATCGAATGTGTGAAACTAATTTTGAATTTTAGCAAGCAAGTTGTGTAAACTTTTAAGCTTATTATATATCAGAGCTGCATAAACAATTTTGTATGTTTTGTAAAATAATGTGTTGTAAATATACACAATTTCAGCTGTTCAGTTGTAACAAAATCTTCGGAAAGTAGATTCCGAATAATTGTTTGTAACAAGTACAGACAGTTCCGACTGTGTAATGCCGTTTGATGTTTTAAGTTGGAGTGAAAAATTTCGCGACTTCAATTTCGGACAAACTAGACTTCAAACACATGCGCATTTCTGTTGTGTTTGCAGTTGGACGGCAGTTTAGACACGCCCAGGTGAACTCTGAGCCAATGATCAAACTGTAAGGAAACAAGCACCGAATCGTACTCCACTTTTCGTGAGGTCAAACTGGCTACACACTGGGGCAGAAGCCAACAAACAGAAAGCAGAGGTTCCAAAATACATAGGCCCGTGTAGGCTAGCCTACGCGTCGTTTAAAACGCTAGATTTTCCTGTCCCTATAAGCACCTGATTCTATAGGCTATTCACGGTAAAGCAAGCACTTTTGAAAGCCCTCTCATTTGGAATAATTGCCAGTAAATATATTTTATCTTACACTTAGACGTTAACTCCCTATTGCGGTGGAGTAATTAAACTCTGTTTTTTTTACTTTCATGGCAACATTTATTTAAAAAGGTGGTTAAAGGATAAAAATGGCTGAAAGGAAAAGTAACTAGGACATCAAAAGCGCTCACTTTACCTTGAACAGCCTATAATGTGGCGTGAATATCCTAGCCGCTACATAAACTATAATTTACTGGTTACAGTGGCGAAGAATACTTCTTGTACACTCGGATTTGGTTTTCTCCCGAAATTTGAAGCTAAAGGAAATACAGGGACGTTCCATATTTGGTGTAATGCCTCAAATAACAGCTACTTGTTCCTGTCGCAGTTATCTCATTTTATTTTAGCAATGTGTATGCTAACGTAATATTTATTCATTTTATTTATTATTTATTTGCGGCAGATATATTTTATTTTCTACAGTTCTAATTCATAATATTGATTGCAAGTTGTTTTAACCTCAGAAAACTTATTTTTTATGTAATTATGTTTGTAAGTCTTTCTGTTTTCATTCACAAAGTTATTTTTACGTGGGCCGCGATGCGTAGAGGAATTTGCTGTTTGGTTGCTATGGTAATGCAAGACGCATGTGTTAAATATGATGTAGCCGTTTCGTGATTGGCACGATGTTTAAAGACATCGTTTGAGTATACAGTTTTTAAGGCTGTTAGCCACCTTGGTGCTCCCGTCAGGCAGGCGATGACTTAGTGGGTAATTAACCTGAAATATATATTATTTTGCTGGTAAATCGGCAGAGTCCCGTACAGAAATGTAGACTGCCTGTAGCGCGAAGATGCGCGCCATCTGAAGAGCAATATTTTAAGTCTGCGCGCGGCAAAGACTCTAGTGACGTAACTAAGACTCGAAAGCCTAGTGAGGGAAGACTGATGCCCACGACCAGCGGATCCAGCTACCGAAGAGTTGCCGCAGTAATCAAGTTTTATTTTGATTTAAGTATGATGAATTTACGACACAGAGACTAAGCCCCTTAAAATAATTACGTTACGCCATCTTGGATCGTCAGTGATTTAAAGTTACTCTACCTATTTGCCTACGGAGACCCAGAACTGAGTTCTCATGTTCTGCCAACTGAGTTGGAGTGAGAAAATAATTTATTAATATAAATTACACATTTTGAAATCATTTAAAGAAACCGAAGAGACTTAATTATGTTTTCAACTGCAAATAAGAGATACGTATGAGAGGGCTACACTCATAGTTACGGCCACAGAACGCAAAACGTATTTTTAAAACAAGAAAAACAGGTGCTACATAATACTTGGTATTTGTACAGATATTCACTTAATCCATGATTTCTCAACCAAAATATTTGTTTTTCAACTGAATTACATTTATTTCCTCTCAAGTTTCTGTGAGTATTCTTTTGACCAGTAGCTAGTAGTGGTTTTGATTTGTGTCTTCCTAGTGTCTCTTGTATGTTGTATGTTGTTGGTAGCCTACGGAGATTGGCCGATGCACGTGTTCCAGAGCTACAAATATCATTGGTGCGATATACACGTCTGTGGTAAAAGATCGATCTCTGCGGTGTCCTCGTGTACCTTGTATTCCGTCTGCATACACTTCATTGGTATTTACGGATCGCGTTTCCGTACATATTAACTGTACATTTCCATAAAAACCTCCACGAATATACGGAAATATTTAACACTGCTGGTCTAACCCATTATGTAGGTACAAAAAAACTGTGATTTGACGAAACAAACTCGGTGCATAATGTATAGGCACCCCATTAAAGCTAAATACGCGGGAATAAATTTTATTTTCGTTATTTCCACATGTCTTTCAAAACCCTGTCAAATTAGAACAAAAAATACTTTAAATGTGTCACATAATAAACAGGTTTTATTGTAATTAATTCCGTAACGGGTTATCTTGGTTTTTCCGAGACTTCTAGTGTCGAAGTGACCACGGAAAGATTTCTAGAACGTTCGCGTAATCCTATGACTGGTAATCCTATCACCACCTCTGAGAAGGAAAATACTCCGCGATAGCAGATCGTTGCTGTGGAAAAAAAAAAAGTGAAAGAGGGGAGCCGAGGGTCTGGGAAGGGTGTTGCCAACTTAGAGAAACAAATGTCCCCCAAGCTGAATGGGAGCGGAGATACTCGGCGTGGCAGCGAGCCAGGAGCAAGACGAAGAGGCGAAGACAAAACAGGAACGCCACTGTAGGAACTCTGACAGGAACAAACATCAGCGCCAGGCGACTGCAGAGGAACAAGAAATAAGGTCTCCGCGAGTCAGTTCCCACGGAGGAAGGAAATACAAGCTGTAAATGGCGCCGCGCCGGGAATAGTTCCAACACTTTATAGAACGTGTTTCAAAATAAATATTGTCTTATATGGGCTATTAACGGTAAAATGAGCACTATTTAAAGGCCTGCTTAAGATCTACTAGTATCTCCTTAGTGTATTTTCCCGCCTTTTGTAACATTAACATTGTCATGGACCTCATCACTTTATTCATGCTTCGGTCAGGTGAAACTGTGAAGTTATTGGGAAATAAAATATTTTACAAATCTGGTCATTTTTATACTTCGATGCACTAAAAAAAATTAAAATAAACGATTTAAGTTACCACGAATGCCTTACCAAACACTTTTTATTCGACGTTAAGATATGGAACTACGTTTCATCTATCGTTACCAACTTTACCGGGCGTATGCCACTAAGTGCGCCCGTTAAAATTGGCTATATGCATACATGGGCAGCGATTTTTTTCTGTGGTTGATTTAAAAAGTGCTTACTTTATCGTGAACAGCCTTTTATAATAGCATTATTCTTTATTCAGTCAACTTATAAACACAAAATTTTAAGATCTTGCAATTAACAAATTATCTGTTTGGAACTGTACTATAACCATTTGAAGGCTCTGCCACCTATCGCTACCAATAAAAATATATTCCTACGTGACTTTATCGACAGCACTTAACTATAGAATAACGCATTACGCCTCAATACTGAAACATCTTCATGAAATTCATTTAACATCAGACAGATTAGTCATACATGCCACTTCTGCATGGAGGCCATTTGTTCCTTGTTTATAATCTTTTTATACAACATAAAAATTTCAGTCAAGTCCTTCCTAACATACAAAAACACGTCTACATTGTCACATTCCAAAACCACTAAATTAGTTTTCTGCTGGGCACTCTTTCATACTCTCTTACCAATGAGAAACCGATAAAACACTATTTAAACATTAATTTCCATTATTAAAATTATGCAGCTAAAATGCCAATCTAAGTAGAGTGTGGATAAAAGTTGCAGTATGTTTTTACATAGTTAACATTGACTGATTTTAAATAAATTACAATATGTGAAAATACATATTGATTAATGTGACATGTAAAAGAATTTAAATTAAATCGTTCAAATGAAGTTAATAGCATATGTTCACAATATTTATCCATGCATGCAGACTAAACAACTGACATGTATAAGCACAACTTCCATATGTTTTCTTTTCATTTCCAAAAAAACTTTATATATATATATATATATACATTACCTATCATCAATGTACAAATTATATATACCCTATAATAAAGTTGATATAACAAAAACATAAACAATTATCATAACAATTAAAAAATATAGACTCAGGATGTGTGTAGTTTGTGGGCGAATCCAGGAAGACTTTAGCAAGAAGATATTAATGACTTTGTTACATCTTTTCTCATTGCAAATAGCGGGAATGTATTCTCTTTGCATAAGGAAGAGAGGTCAGAAGACATAAGCTTCTTTCACATATCACGAACGACGAGGGAGGTGTAAACATATTCTCACGAAAATACGAATGACCTGGGCTATATGTTTTATTATTTTATTAAATAATCTGCCAGTTAAGTGTAGTGGTTAATTAATGCTTTGCTAGAACTTGATTCGAGACTGGTTTCTTCTCAGTGGCAGTAACTCTCATTCGTAGACATATATATATATATATATATATATATATATATATATATATATATGATTCTTTATCGTTTCTGGCATTTCTAGCACATCACAGTGTATAGGCAAATACAAACAGCTTCATCGTCGTAATACCATAACGGACTGTAAGTTCAGTTATTCAAAGACGGGTACGGCGTACGTACGGATACGGCGAAAATTACAAATAACATCGCATAACAATAAATCCTAATACTATGACGTGGCGCTATGGTGCCTCAGTGGGTAGCGGCAGGATTTGAGGAGCGGTGAAATTTTGAAGGTTATTTTACCCGGGTCGCCAGACATCGTGGATCATGTCGTGTGAGTCGGTAGAGACAAGGTTTCCTCCAGGTACGTTCGGCCGACGACCAATGCTATCCTGAACTGCTGCTACTTATAAATGCGCCGTACAATTATTCCAAATGCGCAGTGCGCAGTGGCATGTTCGGGTCAGCTCACACGCCCATGTTACGTAATATTGCGGCATACAAAAGCTCGCTGATTAAGTTGACGCAGTGACTTATCGGCTAGTCACACGCCTACATTTACACACACACACGGTACTTGCACATTAATGAGTAAAGAACACACATATTAAGACATTTGGTGAAAAAGGTGTGGGTATTCTAAGGGCCTGTGCCCTGAAGAGCCCGAAGGCCACGAAATAATGTCCACATGAACAGTTCTCAATGCGTAAATTATGCCGTTTATTTATCAAGGATCTTAGGCCTACACTTGACAGGTAATGCCGTAAAAATAGCGCGAAGCCGATAAAAATTATCTGTAAGGTTTTAAGCTTCCCCAGGCGATGCAAGTAGTGGGTAAGAGGGGGATGGTGTCTCGGGCAGCTAAAGAACAACGGTTCCGGCGAATTAAAACTATGGAGATTGAATGAGTGAAAAACAAAAGTTGATGGCTGGCCCGAGCGTGGTAAACCCGAGCCGCGGTAACACGCAACTACACTCCCGAGATGCTCGTAGCAGACTGCCTGCACGCCGAGGCGCGCCGGCCGAGTTTGGTGGGCCGCGTGGATCTACTTTCTTAACGTTGCAAAATACATAATAACCCTTTGCGTTCCTTACCTCGCGCTGGAACATGCATACGTGATTCTCAAAAATAACATTCCATATGTAACACTGTTTACATTTGGGTGAATGAGGTGAGGATGGCACACGTTGTGAATGATACATGATGAAACACTCAAAAACCAACTTCACTTGCTCCGAAATGCACTGGGGTCGTTTCTTTGCCTAAATAACGTAAACACGTGAACGCCCGTGTTTACATATTACACACAAAACACTACATAAAAGATATCACTGGAAAACATCTATTTTATATTACTACGCTACAGCGGCTCTGACGTCACGTGCTCAAGTTTGTGTTGTGTTGCATTGCGTCCACACTTGCACTGCACTGCACTGCACTTGCTGCTCCGCTCATCGAGTGCGCATCCTAACTGCGCAGTTTTGTGGCGCCGCGGCTGTCAAACGGGCTTCGGACGGGACACGTGATACACGTCAACTAACGTAATAACATTGGACAAACAATAATAAACAATGAATACTATATACCGCCTTCCCTATACTCAAGACTCTGCATAAATGCTCTTGGCAGAATCTACTACTCGTATTATATCCAAGTTACAAACTCATTAGCAATAATGCAGTCATCCTTCTAACTCACAATTGAGATCTACATAATACTTTGCCATTGCTATCACTGATTTCCAACAGTAGTTGCCATAGGAACTCGATATGGTCTTAGTTGTGGTTATGTTATACTCCCCCACGGCATTGCCTTGCAAATCCTCCAGTTCATAGAAATTACCGCGCACCACGCCGATCACTTTGCAAGGTCACTCAAAAGTTAAAAACCATTTCTTGGCGACTCCTTCCCATGCGTGACTTGTAGGACAACTACGTCGTAACACGAGATCGTTGATGCTGAACTTCCTCAGCTTGCTCATCTCGTAGCGTCTTCTCCTTCTCTCTGCGGCGAGGTGGAGTCTTCTTTCACCTAAACCAAGCAGCTCTTGCCTTATCACCTCCGGATTCCTCCCCACGGCGCACACATCCAGTGTTGGGAGAGCGTCCAAATATTCCGTAAGACCTAACATGCGCCGACCCGTCAACACTTCAATGGGTGCCATAGTTTACTTAAATTTCATTTCGAACTCGTTTTTTTTTTCTTTCTATTCGGTGGTGGCCATGGTGCTTTCCTCTTCTTCATTTCGTAGTTTTCTAAGCCTGATCCTGTTGTTTTTAATTTTAAACATTAAATCTAGAAAATTCTAAATCTAGAAAATTACACCGAAGGTACCACGTGGACACTCAATTTAGTAATATTTTGTTTAACAACTATTTATTACCAGGCTTTACCCACACACCAACTGTATGTCTAGTTATATTCGTATTAATTTTACATGGAATACTATAATTCATAGGTAAAATGCAAGTAGAAGTTCGGTTTAACCAAAAGTAACGTATTCCTATGTCAACAGAAGTATCAAACACACGAGATATTTAGCGGTCATTCACGGATAAATGAGCTATTTTGAAATCAACCTTTGAAAAATGTCGCACCGCTCATACCTATGTTGACTGGCATGTACCAAGTAAAGTTGGCAACGTTAAGACGGGGGCAGTAGTTCTCCGTCTTAACGTTAAATTAAAAGTGCTAGGTAGACATTCGTAAACTCTGGACTAATCTATCATATTTTCTGTTATTTTAAACATGAAGTGCCAGACATAGTAAATTTGTAAAATGTTTACTTGTATAATAATTACACAGTTTCACTTGACCGACGAATAAATAAAGTGATCAGGCCCACATGGCAGTTTAAATCTTGCATATGCGATGTGCATATAAGTAGATCTTGAGTAGAGCTTACAAAAGTGATCTGTTAATAGTGAACAGCCTACAAAAAAAAAAAAAAAAAAACGACACAAAGTAAATTGGAACAGTAAGCAAAAAACTATACGAAATAAATATGTGAAAAAAAATAGCTACAATGACAATCAAACAGCGGAAGTGAGTAAAGGCGACCAAGTAAGGCACAACACATGCTAACTACAGTTGTCCTTGAGAAAGCGGCTTGCGCTGTATGCAATCCATGTAACACGTGCAATTAAGTAACAAACACGACAGGAGGTAGTAATAGTAGTAATAATAATTGATTTCATAATAACACGGAAATTTGGAGAATTTCTGTATAGTCTATTTACGGTCTCCTGTAACATTACCTACTTAAGGAGGACGCGGTCGATTTAGCGGCCAGAGCGTTCGTCGCCCTCCAAGGCGATCCTGAGTTGAATCCCGTCGGGGTCGATCCCAGATTTTCGCACGTGGGAATCTTGCTGGACGATGCCGGTGGTCGGCGGGTTTTCTCGGGGACTTCCCCGTTCCTCCGCCCTTGCGTTCCGGTGCGCTCCATACTTACCTCGCTTCACCCTCATCGGCTCTCAGGACCCCGATGTTAAGAGCCGCCCAGACCTCTTCTCTCACACTCTGCTTCAGTTCTACTTTCGGGCCACTCACAGCGTATCCTTCCGCCAAATGCAAACTAAATGTAAACGATTCTGGGGGGGGGGGGGAGGGCCTCAAGGCGAAAACGACGCACCATATTCGTGCGCTGCGGACACAATCAAAAATAAATATTTTATATACACGTAACAATGAAACCTGTTTCAAAATGTACTACCTGCAAACGCAAATGTATATGTAAGAAACGTTTACTTACAAATAATTCACAGAAATTCTATTTAGTAATACTTTATACACTAACTTTATTTCACTAGCCATTATCTTTTTTGTCTATTCAACTGATTTTAACTATGAAATAAATAATATAATATTTACACAGACGATTGCCCAAGATTACCATGTTAACGTAAGTATAAAACGCTCGTTAAATACAATTTATTAAGGAAACAACCTCAAATAGAACCTTAAATAGAAAGGGATATTTTAGTTGTACTCGTCAAGCGATCTCACAACACTATCTGGAACTACATTCTATTTCCAAGACAACATTTTCAAGAGTTCTTCATGTTTGCCTGATTCTTCTTCGCACAGCCATATTGTTCGCTGTCTCCTCCTATTACATCTCTGGCTGATACATAGGCTGACATAGGCTGATACATAGGCTGACATAGGCTGATACATAGGCTGATACACGACTTACAGAGAACGGCCAGTAGGACCATACGTTTCGTACACAGCTCTCCCAGAAAAAAGGTTTTCGTGCAAGATCTACATTGCACCGAGCGAGGTGGTACATCGGGTTCACATTCGGGAGGACGCGGGTTCGAATCCCGGTACCGGACATCCTGATTTCGGTTTCCCATCGTTCCCCGTAATCACTCCAGGCGAACGCTGGGATGGGTCCTTTCTACACGCTGATAAAAATCCCCGTATGTTTACGGAATGTTTTACGGTAATGTGCAGTGTGTATACGGAAAGTCAATCCGTAATGACGAAAAACGGAGTTAAGTCCGTAAGTATAAAATACGTAAAGTCTCCGGATTCCCTTCGGCTTCGAGTTACGGGGACGAACAATGCCGATTCTACACAAGCTTTCTTCGCCTGTTGTATTTTGAATACAAATATATAAGGTATACCACAATGTTAAGTGAGGGTTGTAGGTGAATGATTAAAGTCGTGGACTGATAATTATTAGACTCTGGTTCAAGACTCGCTTAATTACAAAATAATTTAACTTTTTTACTATCAATCTGTATACACTGTACAACACCCACATAACGAAAATTAAAGACATTTTCACTATCTATTTTTATTTTAAAATGAAAGTACAGAAAATTAACTTGGAAATTAACGGAGAGGTTCCGTAAAATTTACGGAAAGTCCGTTTCCAAAAATCAATGTGTCCGTAATTTTACGGAGAATTTACGGACACTTCTGGATAAATTTTTACCAGCACTTTTGCTTAAAATGAAGGAAATTTTTTTTTAACAGTGCAGGCTATGGTCGCTTCTTTCCTCGCTCCTTCTTATCTGAGCAGCTTTCTCCTTTCTATAATGACCTCACTGTCGGAGAGATGTTAAGCGCTAGTAAAGGCTGTTCACGATAACGTCAGCAATTTTGAAATCAACCTTAGAAAATATAAGTTACTGTCCCTACGCGCATACATTTTAACGGGCGCACTGAGTGACATGTGTCCAGTAGGCCTAAAGTTGCTAACGGTGGAGGGGGAAGTAGTTCTGTATTTTAAAGTCGAACAAAAAGTGTTAGGTAACCATTTGCAATAATTTAAATCATTTCTCTCGTTTTTGTATTTTTTTAAAGCGTCGAAATGTGAAAGTGAGCAGATTAGTGTGTGTGTGTGTGTGTGTGAAATATTAAAACATATTTATGAAACAATTAACTTAATACAAACTTCTATACAATAATGCATTCTCTCATTTTAAAAACAACCACCTAGTATCAACCAGGTACGAAAATTTGCTCAGAACCATAAAATTCGCTGCTTCCTTAACGAAAAATGTTCAGTAATGACCCTCGCTCTTCTGTTGTGACACTGAAATGAATGGTTTCTGTATAAGAGGTGATACAGCCTCTTAAGCTATGTCTGCGTGGGGCGGAGGGATATCCTGAAAGTAGAACTTAAGCACGGCTTCATAAAAGTTGGAAGTGGCCATTAGTGGGCTATAACTATCTGCCTTGCACGGGATATTTTCGCACGAGATTTAATACGAGAGCGCCATTTCGCACAGGTTTCGCGTGTGTATTGAGTCGTGTGTGGGCTGTTTTGACGAGCGCTGTCCCCGGGGACAGTGTTTCCGCGCAGTCAAAGCGCGCACTCGCCAGCAAGTGAGGCGGAAATACGTATAGGATGTTCACGGTAAAGGGAGCACTTTTGAAAGCCCTCTCATTTGAAACAACAGTCCATAAATATGTTTTATTTTAGCCTTAGACGTTAACTTCCGAGTGCGGGGGAATGTACACACGCTGTCTATTACTTACATGGCAATATTTGTTTAGGACGGTGGTTAAAAGACAATAACTAGGGCCTCAAAATTGTTCACTTTACCGTGAGCAGCGTGTATACTGACGAAACAAGCTGCACGCGACGTCTGGCGGGCAAACAAGGCAACGTCGAAATAAACAGAGTACACAGAAGCTGCTACACCAGGGCGTGACGCGGCCAATCAGCAGATGGACAGGCCTACATCAAAGGGACGCCGTGCCATTTTGTTCACCGCTGCCACCAGTTGACAGCTGCTCGGGGAGGAGATCAGCTCTGTTAAAAACCTGCCTGGAAATTTAGTAATTGTTTCCCGAGATTTCAGCATAAAGTAACGATTAGGCCTAAATAGGCAAGAATGTTAACTTCTCCGCTGTGGATAGGCAAAGGAGTTATCATAGACGGGAAAGTATAGGCTTGTTCGAGATAAAGTGAACACTTTTGAAATCAATCTTAGAAAAACGTCACAGTGGCACTGAGGGACATGCGCCCAGTAAATTTTGTAACGATGGAGGGAAATTAGTTCCATGTCTTAACGTCGAATAAAAAGTGTTAAGTAACTCATTCGTGATATTTTAAATTATTTATTTCGCTTCCTATTTTTTTTCTAATGCATCAAAGTGTAAAAATAAAATAAATGTAAAAAAAAAAAACTTTTAAAACCAACCTTTTATTTATAAATACACTAGAAAGAGAAATATAATTATAACAGTTACACAATTTGTAGAACTTGTAAGATGTGGTCGAACAGCCGTAATATACTTTACTACAAGTTAATATGTTTGTATCAATTTATATTTAGTATATAAAAACTTGGCGCAATATAGAACGTATACCTCATTTGCGTAAGCGTAGTAAGCACACAGCTTGCGTAAGGCCCTTAACTACTCACAATATTGAACGTATATAACGTTTGCGTAAGCATTGGAAGAACATATCGTGCGTAAGACTCTTGACTATTCGCGCCAAGCTTTTATTTATTAAATATAAATTGATACAAACATATTAATTTGTGGTAAAGTTTATTGCGGCTGTTCGACCACATCTTACAAGTTCTACCAATTGTGTAACTATTATAACTATTTTTCTCTTTTTAGTGAATTTATAAATAAAAGTTTGGTGTTAAAAGTTTTTTACATTTATTTTATGTTTCACTTCTTAGTCTCCAACCATGTGTTTGTATCACGAATATGGCTTTCCCTTCCTAAGAAAGATCCGCACGATGTATCGTGATCGACCAGTAGACCGCTTTCACTCCGATACGGGACATACTGTAGGAGCAAACTATAATAATAGATTGCAGAACCATTCGCCACTATAAAAAAAAAAAAAAAAAAAGGCACGCGCACAACAGCAGTGACACTTCTAATCTCCATTTTACTGTTACTCGATTCTGTAAAACAAACTCGAGACGACGTATACTGCATGTAGTTGTAGAGTTCCTACGGCCACCTTCCGGGCTCCATCATCAGATCAGCTCAGTGGTACCTTCACATTGTATTGTTATGGGAACTACACTTGTATGTCAAATTGCAGTTCAATTGGCTAACGGGAAGTGGTTTAAAATAGACTTGCAAGATTTCACCGGAAAGTACAAACAAACAAAGTGACTAACTAACAAGGCAAGTTAAATAAAAGCTTGCAATAAGCAGATTTGTAAAATATCTACTTTTATAATAATTTCCACTGTTTCACTTGACCGACGCATGAATAAAGTGATTAAGAACACGGCAACTTTAATTTCACATAAGGTGAAAAAATGCTACACAGCGTGCATACAATTAAGTATTAAGCAGGGCTTTCAAAAGTGCTCAGTTTACCGTGGCTACTAGCCTATACAAGGATAGGAGGTTGTAATGCCAGGCCTGACTTCGGCCGGGAAACATTATTGTTAAACTCCTAAGACAGTACAAGGGCTAACGCCGATCAGTGTGTCCGTTAAGATATACGCGTGCAGGCATTTTTCAAATGTTGACTTAAAAAATGCTCACTTCAGCGTGGACAGCCTATAGCAGGGAACATCGAGAATCGCGGGAGACTGCTTTTCACACCATGACCCCACTAACCGTGGCGTGGTGTCACTCAGCAACGAAGTCGAGATCTGTGCGCTGTCCAGTGTCCTCCACACTTGAGTACGTCTGCAATTCGTATCTAGACAAAACCTGGATTCATCACTGAACACGATCAATCACCATTCCTCAGCCATGCATGCCACCCTAATCCAAAATGTTGCAACACGCAAGTAGTAGGGCATAGTTTTTTCTGGTGCAGGATTCCAGGATTCAGTTCTCCGGATCTGGCCGCCATCTCAGTTTCCACCTTTTTGGAATTTTTCTTACAAAAGCACGTGATGTTACACAGAAATCACTTGTTTTAACCCAAAATCAGAAATCGATTACTTTACCCAAAAATCACCTAAAAAATTCGAACATGACAGCCGGCTCCGAATCCCGAATACTGCCCCGGTTGCAAAAAAAGACTCCACCAAAAAAAAAAACCTTCAGATTGTTCTGACGGCCATCTCGAATTTCCCTTTCCCCTCAAAACCCACTAATTTTCCCTAGGAATTTCCCTTTTTCGCTAAAAATTTCCCTTTTTCTTAAAAATTTTTCCTTATTCCCTAAAAATCGGTCACGTTCACCTTGAAATCAGTATTTTTCCCTAACAATTCAATATTTTCCCTAAAAATTTCCCCTATTTATTATTATTAAGAATCGTATTAAAATTATAAAATATTTCCCTAAAAATACAAAAAAAAAATCAGAAATTTTTTTTAATCCCTAAAAATCCCAAAACATCGCAAAAAAAAATGTAACATGCAGGTACTTATATATATATATATGTGGTAGGAACATTTATACTTTAATTATATATAAAATAGGCATATACAAATATATATGATAGGTTTATATAAATACTTATATATAAGATATATGTAGAATTATATAAATTATAGGTATATATACATAAGGCAGTTTACACGGCGTGATATTTTGATGAGACGTTCCAAAACTTTTTGCACTGGTTCTCTGCAACTACAATCGGCTCTGCAATCAGCTCCGCAATCAGCTCTGCCTCTACCTCCGCAATCAGCTCTGCCCCCGCCTCCGCAATCAGCTCCGCCTCCGCATGACAAGTCCTACACCAGAGGAAAACTTTACAAGTCCTAAATGAGTGGGGAAAATATTCAGAGTCGTGCAAGTGGGGCGGTTGGGGCAGGTAAAACAAGTGGAGCAGGTGGAGTATGTGGATCAGGTGAAATAAGTGGAGCATGTGGAGCAGATGGAGCAACTGGAACAGGTAGAGCAGGTGGAGCAAGTGGAGCAGGTGGAACAAATGGAGCATGTGGAGCAATTGGGGCAGATGGAGCAAGTGGAACAAGTAGAGCAGGTCGAGCAAGTGGAGAAGGTGGAGCATGTGGAACAGGTGGAGCAAGTATAACAGGTGAAGCAAGTGGAGCAGCTGGAGCAAGTGGATCAGGTGGAGCAAGTGAATCAGATGGGGCAAGTGGAACCTGTGGAGCAGATGGAGCAAGTGGAGCAGGTGTAGCAAGTGGATGTTGAGGTGGATGTGGACATGGATGTGGGTGTTGAGGTGGATGTGGAGGTGGATGTGGATGTGGAGGTGGATGGGGAGGTGGGTGCGGAGGTAGATGTGGATGTGAAGATGGAGGTGGAAGTGGAGGTTGTTGTGGATGGGGATGGGGAGGTCGATGTAGAGGTGGAGTAGGATTGGTGTGTGGATTGGTTTGGATTGGTGTTGATTGATGTGTGAATTGGTGAGGAGGATTGAGGAGTTTTGAAGATAATTGAGAAGGATTAAGGAGGATTTTGAGAGTATTGGTGAGAATTGAGGAGTATTGATGAGGAGGATTGAGGAGGATTAGTGAAGATTGAATATGGTTGGTGAGGAGGATTGAGGAGGATTGGGGAGGAGAATCGAAAGAGATTGGTGAGGATCGAAGAGGATTGGTAAGGATTGAGGAGGATTGGTGAGGATTGAGGAGGATTGGTAATGACTGAGGAGTATTACTGAGGATCGAGGAGGATTGGCGACGATTGAGGAGGATTAGTAAGGATTGAGGAGGATTGGTGAGGACTGAGGAGGGTTGGTGAGGAGGATTGAGGAGAATTGAGGGGGATTAACGAGGATTGAGGGGGACTGATGAGGATTGGGGAGGATTGGTGAGGAATATTGAGAAGGATTGAGAGGGAATTGTGAGGATTGAAGGGGATTGATGAGGATTGAGGAGGATTAGTGACGAGGATTTGTGTGGATTGGTTATTCAAGGTCTTGGAGTCAAGGTTGAGATAGTCTGCTTCTAATATGATGCTAGTAGACTGTAATGCATTATACTTGCTGACTTTTATGAATTTTTCTATCTTATTCAAGGTCATGTGGTCAAGGTCGAGGTTGTCTGCATCTAATATGGTGGTAGCAGTCTGTTATGTATTATGCTGGTTGACTTTTATGTATTATTTCTGGAGTTTTTTTTCATATTTCTTTGTTCTGTAGTATTGGAAGGTGGGTAGGTAAGGGTAGGGGTTGATGTTTTAGGGTGCTTGAATGAGTGTGTGGTTAACGTCATATGTTCTTAGATTGTTTTAATGTTCTAACATTTTTATGGTTTTACTTTTGTTTATAGTATTAGAAAGTGGGTTGTTAAGGGTGGGGAGGGGGGCGTTATATGTAGGGTGGTGGGATGATCGTGAATTTAATATGATACATTTTTAGGTTTTTTAGATTTTTTTTTTGCATTTTTCTTGCGATTTTTAGGGAAAAAGGGAAATTTTCAAGGAAAAAGAAAATTTTTAGTGAAAATAGGGAAATTCCTACGGCAATTTAATGGATTTTGTGGAGAAAAGGGAAATTCAAGATTCAAGAACTCCCTGAAGGACTTTTTTGTTGGAGCCCTTTTTTGCAACTGGCTCAGTATTCGGGATTCGGAACCCGGAGTTGGCTGCCATGTTGGATTTTTTAGGTAATTTTTGGGTAAAATATGGTATTTCTGATGTGATTTCTGAGTAAAAAGTGTTTTTTTTTTGGGTAAAAACAAGTGATTTTTAGGTAAAAACACGCGATTTTGTAAGAAAAATTTCAAAATGGTGGAAAACCGAGATGGCGGCCAGAGCCAGAGAGCTGAATCCTGGAATCATGCACTAGAAAAAAACTATGCCCTAGTACTGACGCATATTTAGTTAAATAAATATTCTACAAAAATTATTTCAGTTTAACCCATGGCTTCATGGCTCATTTTATTCGAAATTTAGAATGTCCATGAGTAAGCGATCTACCTTTCCGATCAATTTAACACTAAAATAATCATATTTGTATCTCTGACGATTTGCATTGCCATACAATTCAGCTATATACCAGTAACGATCACTTCCAAAATGTCAGAAGCCCTGCTAAAGTTCCTGCGCTTCATGCAAACAAAGCTTAACTAAATCGAGAAATTTACTGCAAAGGGACAACGTGCCACATATACGTGCATTCACTTTAATAATATTTCGCACAAGAAATATTTCTTACTAGGTATTACCATCACATTTAATTTGCCTTTGTTTTATTCGCATTAGTTATGTATTAAATATTATAATTGATAAATAAAATTAAAAGTTAAATTTATCAGAAAATAAAATTATTTTAAGTTAATGCGAGTATAAAAGGCTTGTGATACATGGAATGTTTAGGAAATAACTAACACGTCATACGGAATGCGATTTTTAAAATGTTTGATTAAGTAGGTGTGGATACAATGCGAATATACTATAGTAGTAGTTATAATGCACGGAATCTGGATGTCGCATGAACGTTTCATTTCACTAATCCCACGATTGTAAGCCAGGCAAAACGAAGTTTAATTGGAAATTCTGTACGAGGAGGAGAAGTAGGTGGAGGAATTAGTCAGCCAATCGTGAGCAATTTTATAGATATTGGAAGAAAGTAAGAGGTATTCCAATATGTATTAAAATAAAACAATCATCTGCAAGCGTCCGTCGAAAGTGTCAATGCAAATAGAGAACATATGTTCTCTGATAAAGCATTTATCTACTATGGATAGGGCAAAAGTTCTATCTAACTACTTCGTTACCGCTGGAATTTCACTGCGTTGGTATATGTAATAAATTATTACTCTGCTCATTATCCACTTCATTTAATTTTGCAAATTTCGCTTTTTAATCACCGCAGGAAATTAATCACCTTTGAAACACTCGATGGATATTCGATAACTTATTTACATGCATTTTAATTAATATATCGCATATCAAGCACAAAAATTGAATAAATATATTCCCAGTCTAACGTTACCGATGAATACGGACGGGTGCATTTCGCGAAAATATTTACGGCCATGCCGGACTTCAATATCCTACCTCCACAACAACAACTTCCTTTGGTTATTGGCTGCGTGTCTACGCGAGAAGACATGATCCTGTTTGACTGGGCCGATCGTAATCAAGTACTCCGATACCGAACGTCCATGATTCGCGGACAGACACTTGAGGCACGGGACATTTAAAATCTTCCAACCACGAAAGTGAACATGAACAGAAGTGTTTTGGAGTACAGCTGGTCTTGAAATCTTTTCGCGAAAATCACCTGTCTCTAACGACGAAAAAACCGCACAGTCTTTGACGACTAAGTAGGAGACATTATTAACAGTATGCCATACGCTTTGACACTCACGCCTAAACACTGCAAGCGAAGTGTACGACAAACACGCCTTTGTAAAACCACATAAAATTCAATTAACAGGATAAGATTTGCTTAAGAAATTAATACCGAAATAAATACGTCAATTATAAGGTTAAAGTATATGGTTAAAGACCAAGTCCAGTTACGAAAATAAAAAACATTCTAATGTCTTGCGTCCGAAAATCCGGCAAAAAAAACTGCGCAAACCGATGCAAAATTTTGGCGCATCAGAAATGCCTTATTATCCCTACTTATATATAAAGTAATTATGGTTATAACTTGCATACCATGAGTATCCGTATATGTTATTCAAAGTCTCTGGGTTGCATTCTGACATGGCCTTTCTTGTTTTAATGTGTGTACGACTAGTATTCGTTTAAGTTGATAAACGTGTTTATACAAACGCCTCATTTTGACGAGGAATAAATGCGTTTTTAGAATAACTACGCCCTAGCCTAACTACCTACTTGTACTGTTTGCAACCTCTAATTACTTTCAACATAGTTTAATGACAAAATAGCGAGCAAGTGGTCTTAAAATATGGCCATTATACTGGCTTTCGGTACATGTTCAGATTAAAACGTTAATACTGTTCTTAAATGATTTCTAAAACTTAATTAAAATATAGGTAACCTGTTACGTTCTTGGGTAACGACACTTGAAGACTTCATGAGTAAAACAGCCTGTTAGCAAATACTACATAATCGTTTGTACAATTAATCGCTAGCCTATTGGCTACTGCCATATTGAAAATCCAACTGAGTTCTGGACTTCTGGGTTCCCCAAGTTTGAACCTTAAATTCCACTACGAGCTTGTTATTGGTTATGAGTCTTCCAGGGAAAACCGAGTAATTCGTAATTTGACTGAGTAGGAAACACAGAATCTCGAGACGTGTACGACGTGAAACCCAACGCAAAATTATCCCGTCAATTACGGTAGTATTTACTAAGAGTATGGCCACTCTACGCCTCTACAGTTAGCTCCACTGTTGGTTCTAACGCTGAAGTTCCACCATTTATAATATACCAGGTCACGTGTACAACTCTGATTCCCGGTTGAAATATGAGCCCACAGTATTGGGTCAAACAATGGTTTCATTAAAAAATGCATACACAGAGAAAAAAAAAAACAGTTATCTCGGGTAATTGCCTCCAGGATGTAGGACTACAAAGTTCGTGCTACTGCAGCAGCTATTCGCGGTTCATGGTAAACTGAGCACTTTGGAAACTTTGCTTAACATCTCATTGTATACACATTGTGTACTTCTCCGCTATATGTAAAACTAATTTTGCTATGGACCTGATCATTTTATTCATGTGTCAGTCAAATAAATCTTTGGAATTATTAGAAAACTATGGATTTCACAAACTTCCTAATTCTTATGCTTATATTCATTATAAAATAGTAAGCAAATTAAATTATTTCAGTAGTTACAAATTTTAACCTAACACTTTTAATTTTAAGTTAAAACATGTAATTGCATTTCCTCCATCGTTACCAACCTTGCTGGGCGCATGTCAGTCAGTTTGTCAGTTAAAATCCATGCAGGTAGGAACAGTGACATTTTTCAAAGGTTGATTTCAAAAGTGCCCAGTTCATCGTGAACAGTGTATATTAGAGTCCTCTGATTCAGGGGCCGCGGTGGCCGAGCGGTTAGCCTGCTCGCCTCGCACCAAGGCGAACCGGATCAATTTCCCGGCAGGGATCATTCCCGGATTTTCACAGGTGGGAATCGTGCCGGACAATGCCGCTGGTCGGCGGGTTTTCTCGGGGATCTCCTGTTCCCCCCGCTCTTTCACTTCTCCCTCATCGACCCAAACCGATGACAGGCCTATAGTGAACGCTGTAAAGTACAGGTTAATGTCCGGTGTGGTATGGACCGATAGGACGATGGGGTGAGTTCTAACACAGACACCAACAGAACCGGTGTTCTTGCAGTAGTGGATATAGGTGACTCACTACTTGTCTAACTTGTCTGAAGTGCCAGCAAATGTGTGCAGGCCTCATTGTGTTAAAGGGCTGGTTGGAGCTCTAGATGACGTCAGACTTGCCGTGCGCTGTTACGCGCCGCACATTTGCTCGCAGCCGCAAGGCACCAGCGTCCGCCCGGTGAGGCACTTAACTGCAAAGTGTCGGCGGGAGACTAAGCGGGTTCGAAAGGGAAGCAATTAGCGGCGGAGGAAACGGCGCTGCGGCGGTTCGCTTCCATTTCCCCCGGTCTTGGCAGTTAGACGCACGGCCTGTGGTTCCCACAGCAATCGGGCTGAGTTCCCCGCTGGCGAAGGAACGTCGTTATCCCGTGCAACAAATGTAGTCTAAGCCTGATTACTCACTACCTCTCTGGAGCCCTGCCGAAGTTCTGCTTCCAGGATATTCCTCCGCCTCATGCAAACAAATCTTAACAAAGGTAAGGCTAGTGACGTGAATACGTCTTTAAATTTTCAACCATTGTAGGAGGCAATCCAGAAAACTCGATAACAAAATCCGGGAATACAGTTTGGCATTGCAGCTCCGAATATATCGTATACATTCAGAATTCAATTACACCACTCGATTGCCAAAGAATCAAAGAATATGTTAAGTCGAGTGAGGAGTACGAAGCATCGTTGGAGGGGGGGGGGGGGTAGCCGTAAATTTTGAGTTCGTTTCGCCCCGTCTCGTAACTTTCGCGTAGTATAACTTTTGACGAGAGGAAGCTACGACGCTCGTTTAGGTTTCAATCGACAGCTATCGTCAACATCAACCGATTGCGTGTATAAAAACATATGCGTGGCTTCGTTTAGGCTAAATTGTATGCGTTTGGTGTAAAAAATTAAGAAAACTTCACATAACTTCGGTCTATAATCGTCAAAAAGCCAAGTAGAAATGCAGAAATCGTATACGGTTGGAAAGAGCATCTCAAAAGCAATCCAGTGATACCCGTACAACCCTATATGATAGAGTGAAGCGATGCCAGGAACGTAAAATAAACATCAAGGCGTCCGAGCGCGTCAACGTAGACGTATTCACCCAAAACAAACGGCCGTGTTCCCAACACAGCCAAACCCAATTTTCCCACTCAGATTAGAGTAAGTGAAGTGAGTGAGTGGGTGAATAGATTTGGACAGCTCTTAACATCGAGGTCTTGAGAGCCGGCTAGGGTGAAGCGAGGTGAGTATGGAGCAGCGCCGGAATGAAAGGGTGGGGGAAACGGGAGATCCGTGAGAAAACCCGCCGACCAGCGGCATCGTCCGGCACGATTCCCACTCGCGAAAATCCGGGAGAGACCCGGTCAGGGCTTGAACCTGTTTCGTCCTAGGTGGAAGGCGAGCAGGCTAACCGCCCAGCCACCGCGGCCCCTGCTCAGGTTAGGAGGAAAACGACATTTCTGGACATTGATCTTCCCAACCATAGTAGAAGTAACCTTAACTAAGTCTAGTAGATTACACCACAGCGGCAATGAACAGCATTCGTACGTATTCAGTGTAATTTATATTTTGCATAAAACATATTTCTTAATATGCGTTTCCAACAAACATGTTTTCTATGTGTTTTTATCCATATTAATTACAAATCAAATATTATAATACATTCAATTTGATCAAAAATAAGGTGTAATCATGTTAACAGAGGTATAAAACGCTTGTGATACATGCTATATAACTAAACACGTCATGCATGCGGCGATTTGTCAAAAGTTCGATTTTAAAAGTGGGAAGAAACCGCGTATAGATCATGTATAAATTTTGAAAATTTTCTGCAAAAAATAATAATGGTAACACCTCTTGCCAGTAGGTAATTTTTTCGCACACTCGCATATGCGATTTGCATTGAGGTGTCCTTCACGAAGTACACAGGGTTACAAGATAGCGTGGTGGTACCTTCAATTTGGGCGCACTTCTCATATATTGCCTGCGCGAGGCTCTGGGAACGGGCCTCGTGTCTGATTGGCGATTTTCCAGAGGGTTTGTCCAGGAAGTGTGCAGGTACCGTGGACAGACTGTGTTCCAAATAACCGGCACATCCACTCACTATGCCTCCCACAACAAGGGTGATGGATATTACAACAAGACTGCGCACAGGATATCTGAGCGCCGCCACAGTGCTACGAGAGGCACTAGGCGAAGGGCGATGGATATTACAACAAGACTGCGCACAGGATATCTGAGTGCCGCCACAGTGCTACGAGAGGCACTAGGCGAAGGGCGATGGATATTACAACAAGACTGTGCACAGGGTATCTGAGTGCCGCCACAGTGCTACGAGAGGCACTAGGCGAAGGGCGATGGATATTACAACAAGACTGCGCACAGGATATCTGAGTGCCGCCACAGTGCTACGAGAGGCACTAGGCGAAGGGCGATGGATATTACAACAAGACTGCGCACAGGATATCTGAGTGCCGCCACAGTGCTACGAGAGGCACTAGGCGAAGGGCGATGGATATTACAACAAGACTGCGCACAGGGTATCTGAGTGCCGCCACAGTGCTACGAGAGGCACTAGGCGAAGGGCGATGGATATTACAACAAGACTGCGCACAGGATATCTGAGTGCCGCCACAGTGCTACGAGAGGCACTAGGCGAAGGGCGATGGATATTACAACAAGACTGTGCACAGGGTACCTGAGTGCCGCCACAGTGCTACGAGAGGCACTAGGCGAAGGGCGATGGATATTACAACAAGACTGCGCACAGGATACCTGAGTGCCGCGACATTGCTACGAGAGGCACTAGGCGAAGGGCGATGGATATTACAACAAGACTGCGCACAGGATACCTGAGTGCCGCGACATTGCTACGAGAGGCACTAGGCGAAGGGCGATGGATATTACAACAAGACTGCGCACAGGATATCTGAGTGCCGCCACAGTGCTACGAGAGGCACTAGGCGAAGGGCGATGGATATTACAACAAGACTGCGCACAGGGTATCTGAGTGCCGCCACAGTGCTACGAGAGGCACTAGGCGAAGGGCGATGGATATTACAACAAGACTGCGCACAGGATATCTGAGCGCCGCCACAGTGCTACGAGAGGCACTAGGCGAAGGGCGATGGATATTACAACAAGACTGTGCACAGGATATCTGAGCGCCGCCACAGTGCTACGAGAGGCACTAGGCGAAGGGCGATGGATATTATATGGGCTTGTTACAGTGATATCCACAATTAAGAAACATGTACCTTCAAACTCACCAGTTGTGTTCTTCTTATCGCTATCCTTGATTAATTGCATTTCCAACTCTCATCAAGCATTCAGTTATCGTACTAGTAACTAATATGTTATTACTGGGAATTATTTTTGCCTTGGGAAAAATTAGGAATCAAACTTATAATATCAATTGATTAGCAATGAGAACGCACGTAGCTCTTCGCGATAGTTCAACACTTTGATGCCTGCACACATTTAAAGACTGTTTCTCGAGTAAGTAAGCATCTCAGAAATTCAACTTTTGAAAAATATTACCGCTAATACCTGCATATAGTTTAATGGGCTCTCTTAGTGACATGCAGCACAGTAAAGTTGGTCACGACGGATGGAAAGTAGTCCCGTGTCTTAACGTTAAACCAAAATTGTGTTAGGTAATCAATCGTGAAAACTTAAATTATTTATTTTGCTTTCTGTTTTTTTTTAATTCGCCAAAGTATAAGAATTAGCATATTTATAAAATATTTTCTTTTCAAATAATTTATCAATTTCATTCGATCGTTGCAACAATATTTTTCTTTATAAAATTTATATCTTGTAAATAGTCGTATTGAAGAAATTCAAAATGAATGGTCTTTCAGACAATAAATTCAATGAAATCATTATTATCGAAGTTCTAATAATTAAAAAAAAAACCTTGTTCTATTTGCTCTAGATTTTAACCTATTTCTCGAAGGTCATATTTATCGTCATTGTTATCTAAGATAGATAATTGTAAGCTTTGTAAATTTTAATGAAATTTGTAAAGTATATTTTTAAGATCTTCAGATGCATTATCTAATCTATAGGAAGAAATTTTTGACCCACTACCGCATTTTAAAATGTTCGTCAAACTGCAAGGTAACACAGGCATTTTTAGTTTTATTTATTAGGAAAAGAAATTTATTCAGAATTATGAAAATGATATTTTATTTGATTAAAAATTCGTAGAAGTTTTAAATGTAACCACTCACCTATAAGCTCAAAAAATTGTTTTAAACTATTGGAACAATTTGTTAATTCCTCCATTTAATAATATAAAAAAATTATAAATCTCAGTAATTCTTTCTTTCAAATAATCGTAAGTAAGATTCCTTCGACTAATTAAAACAACATTACAAATGGTACCTGCTTCTTTAGGAGCTTTATTAAAATCAACACAAATTTTTATATTTGTTTTTTCTTTAAGTACAATTGTTTTTCTGTACGAACAATCAATAACATATCAAGGTCACCAAAGACCCCCAAAATCAATAGTAATTAATATCACCATCAAAGTTTACAGTTGGTTTATAATAAAGTTAATTATTTCTGTAGTCGGAATCAAGTTTGGTTTTTGAATTTCAAAAATCGATATAAGCATCAAATTGTTTAAGATAAACACCGTTTTCAGTGTCCAGATTTCAGTTTTCTTTAGGAAAAATTTCATTTCTACCGTTTTTAACGTAAATATTTCTCACATTACAATGATCAAACATAGCAGCGTGTTTATGCTGTTCAGCACAATTTTTTTCTATTAAACTGAAAACCTACAATTACAAAATCAGGCACATCAAATTGTAAATTATTAAACTGATCTTTTATATCGAAGCTAAAAACATTTGTTTCTTTAGGAATTTCTTTTTATAAAAATTGCCAACAATCAAAACTAATAGGTATGTTAGGTTCTTTAAATATTTCTTCTTTAATTGCAATGGCCGCGTTTGATTCATATTCAACAATAGGGCACATAATTTCTATTTTTCCAATAACAATTTTACCAGGATCAGGACGATGTTTTGTAACTTTATCATCTTTATCAAAAGTTCCATAAAGAAATAAACCGTTGTTATCAGATGAATTACAAAAACAAAGTAATTTTGTAGCCACCTTTTCAACAAACTTCATAGTTATCGCGAATAAAACCAAACAGACATCTAAGAGGATAGATTATTTCATTTGTTTTAACACAAGAAACAGTTTTAACCTCTTTTGTAATTTTTTCACTAGAAGCAGATTTATCTCGATATAGATTACCAACACCAGAAAATTCTAAATAATTTTGTTCACTTGGCAATCTTAATAAAGCATGCATTATTGTTGTTGTTATACCTGGATTATCAACAGCTTCAATAATATTTCCATGTTTTGAGGTTTCTACTCTAGAAATTGTAAAGGAAAAAAGTTTGAACGAACATCAATATTGTCTTCTTCGCCATATTTTGCTTCATCTCCAACTTTATCTCTCTTTAGTAGACTAAATTGCTCATAAACATGAGCATCATTTGGAAAAGAAAAGCCATCTCGTATTGGAAAATCAAATTCGATTATAATATTGTAAACATTTAGATTCCCCCATAGTTTTATCAGTTTGCCTCTCGAAGCTCTCAGTACTTTTATAACTCATTTATAAGTAAAAAAAATGTTTATATAAATGGCAGAATCGAATGGAGTTTCTCGAGTTCAATTACTCATCGAAAGATATAAAAGATATAACAAGCATCATGAAAAAGAATATGAAAAAAATAAGAAGAAAGAGCAACCATTAATCGACGAGTTACGAAATATTGGTAAGAAAGTAGAAAAAGCAAGTGAAGGAAACAAAAATTTAATAACAACGCTAGTCCCTGTTGCAGTAAAAAAATCTAGTTTATCCACAAACACCAGAATACACATCATATGAGAGAGAGAATTATTTGCAGAACAAGAATGTCCTAATTTAGAAGAGCAAATTCGAAATGTACCATTGAAAAATTTACTACCTATAGCAGGTGTTTCTAATATAAATCTCGGAATAGAAATTGCAAAAAGAATTAAAGTTATTAATGAAAAATATTGTTTACGTGGAGTTGGGGGAGATTTTTACATTGTTGATACAAAAGTAATGTTAAATAATGATACACTATTTGTTAAGGATAAAGAATATAATTAACACCAGGGCTTTGTAATTTGTTAACAAACAGTAGCTATGAAGAACCTGCAGGTACTTACAATGATAATGACCTTAGAAATTAAACACAAATTGTTTTATTAACCAATGCTGTATTTCAAAAATGTATTCCTAATAAGAAGAAAAATAATCCAAGTTCAAGTAGTGGTTGGAAAAATAAAATAATTGGACCAATTTATCTTAACTATACAAGATCAGCACCAAACACACCAGAAAAAAAGTTTTCTTCAAGAACTGGTGATGGCATAAAAAAAAATGCAATAGTTTACCAAAAGAACATATTTGGATGGACGATGTTAGAAGATTAATCCATAGTCTGTTAATTGTTCATTGAGAAGAAAATTCAGGAAATAATTATTACAATGAAAAAGTAAGCATAATGAATATGCTGAACAACAAGTTTTCTGATTTTGTTATAAATAATCCGAAAGGAATTCTTTATCTAACAAGAGTTTTAAATGTAATTCCTTCCTCATTTTGGAATTCTGAACACCATGGCAAAGGCATTATAAATTGGTCATTAAATAATTCAAATTTGCCCGAAATGCATTTGCCTGGTTATAATTATTGCGGGCCATTTACAAAATTAGATGAAAGATTGGAAAGAGGAGATAGAGGAATAAATAAATTATATGAAGAATGAAAATATCACGATATTGCTTACAGAGATCATAAAGATTTAGAATATATACATTATGCTGATAAAATTTTACAAAAAGAAGCTAAAGAAATCATGTTCGATAAAAATACTCCAATTGGAGAAGTAATTGCTTCAGCTGCTGTCGCCTCAACTATGTTTACAAAAAGAAAATTTTTAGGTTGGGGAATTAAAACGTTTTATTGAATATATATATATATATATATATATATATATATATATATATATATATATATATAACAAATTAAACTTTCGATATTCTCTTTGAGGAATTAAAAGATTTAGGTATAGATCAATTTTTACAAATGATCAAATTGAGTGAAAAAATAATACACTGAAGAAAGGCAAAAGTTTAAAATTAACTTTACCAGTGCAAACAGTTAAAGAGATGGCCAAAGAAAAAACTGGCAGTGGTATATATCATGGAGGAAATATTCCCCTCGTACTTGCTGCTCTAAGTGTACTCGGTGGTTTAGCTGGTGGTTTAGCCGGTGGAGCTACTGCAATTTATAATTCTGTTGAACAAACTAGAAAAATAAAAAAGAATTAGAAGAATAAAAAGACATAATTTAGTAATGGAAAATAAATCTGGAAGCGGATTAAAAAGAGGACTGCCAAAATTTTTTGAATATATATCAACTATCTAATATCGATATTGAAAAATTATAAAATATTAAATATTTCAGAAAAGTTTATATGATTTAGAATTACCGAAAAGCATGCTCAAAAATGTATGTTCTGTAGTAAATTTGGACATTTCAGCAAATTCTGGTACCCATAGGGTTTGCAACTTTAAAGAAAATTATGATGTTTACTAATTTTGACTCACTTGGAGGTAATATTCCTACTAATTTAATTAATTATTTCAAAAATAACAACTATTATTACAATGATAATCGAATTCAGAACTTTAATTCAGTTGTCTGTGGATATCTATGTTTAATTGTATTACATATTTTTTTCGAGAAGATGTAAGTTCAATGATATAATTTCTATGTTATTAAATGATGGATATATTTGGGAAACCATTAATCAAATCTTTAAATAAAATTTTTGACATTAATGTTTATGCTTTAAAAACATATGTAGATTCACAATGCAATTGGCGTGTTTCTACTTTACAAAGTAAACAAACCACTTGTTTTGATTTTACAAAATCTTATGTTTCATTTTTAGATCATAGAGCGGTTAACATAGCTTATCCCATTGATGGAAAATATGCTGTCAATAAATGATTTTTTGATAAATAAATAGTTGATTATGCTTCAAAAGAAGATATAAATTTACAATTCAGTAACACTATTGCTGATTGTATGAAACGAATAAATAATGCAAAGCAGGCAGTAAAAAATGAAGTGGATTCAAAATATAAAACTATTGTTTCTGACTATACATAAAAAAAACCATGTAGATTCAAAATACAATACTAGTGTTTCTGATTTAAAATCATACGTAGAATAAAAACATAATATCATTGTTTCCATTTTACAAGACCAAATAAGCAAAGTTTTTATTTATACAACAGAGTACGTATCTCTTGAAAATCGTAGAATCAATATCCTGTAGATGGATCTTGATCCTGTAGATGTAAAAGATGCTGCCAATAAAATATATTTCGATAAGAAATAGCAGTTAAATTGAAAAATTTAGACAGATCAGTTTTGAATTATTGTGATACACTTGTTAACTTGAAAATTGAAAAATGTAAGAAAGAAAAATCACTTATTTTTTATTTGCTTGCAAAGCGGAATAAAAGTGATAATGATTTTCACTCAGATAATAATACAATTTTATGTACTTTGTGATGGATTGTAATGTTTATAAAATAATTAGTGTTAATCCCAGTTTACCTGATGATACTGTAACTGTTATTAAGGATTCTCAACAAATATGGTACAGTAAGCCTTTTCAAGCTAATATAGGTCAAATTTAAAATTAAAAATAAAAAAAAAACAAAATATCTGAATATGATGATGGTTTGATGGCTACAATAGATAAAGATTAATTATTTTTTATTTTTATTAAATGGAGTACACTTGGTGCTTGAAGTGTAAGAAGATACCAAAAATAATATTATAAAAACTGAAAATACTAAAAATGGGCGATTAGTTCAGAAAAGTATATGTTCAATATGTAATTCTAATAAATCAACATAAAAAAAGTTTGCCCATTGCAAGAGAGGGAATAATCAATGAGTTATATAAGCCTGCAAGAAGAAATTTTCCAAGTATAATGGTAATTTCGTATGATATTGATGATTTATAGCAAATTGATCCTGTAGAGATGAATACTGGCAATTTGAGAGGAATATCACATATAAAAAATGGATACAAATATATTATGACAATTATTGATGTTTTTTTCAAAATTTGCATTTTCTGTACCTATTAAAGATAAAACAGCTAAAAATGTAGCAATCGCTTTAGAATCTATATTAATTAAAATAAAACCACATAATATTCAAAATGACAATGGGTCCGAATTTTATAGTAAAATATTTAATGAACTTTATATACAAGAATATAATAGCAATCATTATTCTTATTTTAGCAAACTGCAAGTAAGTGTCATTGAAAGATTTAATCACACAATGAAAAATATCATGAGGAAGATTTGCTTTGAATGGAAATTATGTTGGTCAATATGTTAGATGAATTAGTAAAATAATACAACAATACAACACACAGCACTATAGGCATGAAGCCAATTGAAGTTAGTAAAAACGATAAAAGAAACTTTAATATCACCATATGTGTTTACTGAACCAAAACTGCAAGCTAAATTCAGTTGGCGATGTTGTTTGTGTAGGCAAACTAAAGAAAATTTTCGAGAAGGGTCATACTCCTAATTGGTTAACAGAATAGTTTACCACTTGTAAAGTTTTAAATTATGGTGTGCCTACTTACAAATTAAAAGATACTAAAGGAGAAGAATAATGGGTACTTTTATGAACATGAAATCATGAAAACAGACCATCCCCCTGAATATTTGATCGAAAAAGTCTTAAAAACTAAAGGCAATAAAATTTATATAAAATGGTTTGGTTTTGATAACACACATAACTCTTGAATTACTAAATCAGCTATTGTTTGAAGGCTCATTTTAGTTCATTTAAATGGCTATTTGAAAACATTTATAACACACATTCTGTGTTCATTTTAACAAAGACATGTTTTACGTTCCTAAAATTGTTTTTAAATAATAAAGTCTTTAATTTTATTTCCATACTTTCCTTCTTTTATTTTTCAACTCAAATCTACTGTAATAAAAACCACAATATTTATTGCAACATTTTGCACAAATATCTTTAAATTATTTATATGGCATATCTCCACCAACATAATCATTATATATGTGTTTTTAATTAGTATTATCTTGTTTAAATATACACAAAAAATTTGAATTTTCACTTATCAATTGATTGGTATTTTTGAATATGTTTGGGCTAAATAAAATACATCTAAATTTTGAAGTCTTCCTCTAGTAAAATAATCGCGAATGATATCTTGATTGTCTAAAATAACATCAAATATAACTAGAAAATAATTTTCACATTGTTCTAAAGGAGTCGTTTCATCATTATTATTTAAAAAGTATGCAATTTTTCTTTAATTTTAAGCTTTTTGGATAGTACATTAAAATTCATTTTGTAACTCTATAAATTTGATTGATTTAATATTGAATCAAACATACATTAATTAAATTATATTCTTATAATAAAATTTATCATTAAATTAGTTTTTCACTATTGCTTGGACCTACTTTCATAGCCCTCATATTACCAGGCAAAAATTCAACATTATTTTTAATTTCGGAATTATATTCATGAATTAAAACACTGACACCCCATTTCACTTTCTTCATTTAATAAAATAATTTTTGTAATAAATAGATAATGAAGTATTTAAGTTGAAAATACTAATTCCATACTGAAGAAAAAGCTTCATTCTGATATCGTCCATAGTAAAAAATCGATTGCATTAGTTAGTTTTCATACAAACTTTTTGAATTCAAATATAGACAATAATACTATAACCACAATTGCAAAATAGAGTGTTGTGGTTGATAAAAATGAAGTTACGATTATTCATAGAGGCCAATATGATAGTGAATCAGTGAAAGAGACTATAAATTCAATTGATCCATTTCCAACAAACAACAACGAATTAACAGTATATAATGAGAAAATAGAAAAACTATTAAATCTAAGTTTGCTAATAAAATTCATGATCGATTATCCGATATTCTTGGCTTTGAGAGAAATATGCTTATTGAAAAACACAAAATTGTTGTAGGAACTAAGTTACCTCATTTTAATCGACTTAAAACAATAAATTTTCATTGTAATTTAGCCTATGGAATGGTCATGAAGTATGACGAATCTAAACATTTAGAAACAGATATAATTGCTAGTTTTCCACCAAAAACTATGTTTGGCTTTAAAGATTATATTAGCTATGGCCCCCATATCTGATTTTCTATCAAATTAACAATGAGCGATTTAAACATATTGTTCAGTGACAAACTGATTGATTTCGATGGTGCTGTAATCGATATTCTTTTAGAAATTAAAGATGTTTAAGGTTCTCTGTTTTGATAACCGTATGTCACTGTATCTGATTTATTTTCTAGGCTAATTTTCTTGTCATCATTAGGACTTAATGATATTTTATTAACTTCGATTGTATATATTTCATGCTTTTTGCTTCTTGATAAATTCATTGTCCTATATTGTATTTTTTGTTAAACAAGCAATTCTTATAATCGTCAAATGATATTTGCTTGTTAACTATACATTTCTTTACTGCTTTAGATTCTTAATTGTCTTTATCATTAACTCTGTATGCATACATTTTTGCTCGTAAACCAACTAATTCTTTCATTGTTTTGCCATTTTTTGCCATTGTTTTGCCATTACATTCATGTTTCATTTTTCCTAAAACTTTTGTATTTATTTGAGGCATGTTATATATATATATATATATATATATATATATATATATGTGTGTGTGTGTGTGTGTGTGTGTAATATATATGTTATATATAGTCATTTGGGTAATCACTTCCATCAAATTTGCCTAACATTGTTTTCACATCATCGTAAAAATCGCCTGTTTATATGTTATAATTGTACAAATCGTTATCTTGATAGCATAATTCAATTCAATTTTCATATTCTTTCGATACATCCAAAATTTACATGCCAACATAAACTGGCTTATTAATTTTCACGCATGTTTTATTCATATGCATAGTTGTAAGGTTTTCATTAAATATAGTTCTGTTCTTAAAATTTGGTTTTGCTATTAATTTCACATTTTTCTTTGTTTGCTATTAGTTTTATATCCACTCTGTTTATTATATTTTCCATAGTTTTGCCGAATACAGAATTATTCATCAGCTAATAAAAATCTTTTTCAAAGTAATTTTTAGCATTAGTTCTCATCTCTGTATTCAAATCTATATATTTCTTCAACCAATCATACTGATTAAACTTTAATATTCTATGTATTGTTGTAAGTTTTAATCGATTCTTTAAGCATTGTTTCAAATAACGATAGTAAATTACATATTTTTCTTTTTTGTGCAAAGTTGTTAGCAATTTGGATTGCTTTGTTTTTGGAACTACCTTATTTTCTGAGCAGAAAGGTACATATTTATGTAACTTATGTAGTTTCTTAGGATATTTCAAATCAATTCTAAAATGTAACCATGTGGTGAATCATCCTCCAAATCTAATATATGTTCTTTGTTAAAATGAAGTGCTGAATAATTATCCCATTCGAAACCACCATATGGTAAATATTGAGACATTGCCCAGACATATAAATTTTTAGCATCATGATATGCTAAATAGTTGGACTCTTGATCCGAGTTAAAATCTTCTAAATCTTTATTATTTGCTTTAACATATTTTTTTACAGCATTGTGATATTACATCTATAATACCTTTTTCTAGCATTAAAATCATATAATCCTGTAATAAATTTAACGGTTGTTTACTCATTTTAAAAATTTCTTCCGACGATAATCCTGGTGCTGTGAAATACCATGCTGGATCTAATTCATTTGAATTTATACAGATTTTCCCAAACTTTAAAAGAAATATCTGCTATCAGCAATACATCACTTTTTAAATATAAATCGCGATATTCACCAAAATTCTTAGTATTTAATTGATTCCATACATGTTTTGCATGCTCATAATCGTCCTCAGTTATATCAGATTCGTTTAGTTTATTATAAAATTCGCTTTTTGGTGGAAGCATAGTTTCGTTAAATTTTTCCCGGCTATCCATATAATCGTATGTATAGACGCCCTTTTTGATAACTAAATCTACTTGATCTTTTGGAAAATGTTTGTGTGTGTATTTGACCTGTTCTTTAGTTAAATTAAATTTGTCCAAACTGCTAGCCATAAATTTAAGTGTGTCTATAAATCACATTTTTAAATTTTCTGTTTGTTTCCCAAAACTAATAAACAATTCTTCATTATTTGCAATTAAATCTATATCTTTTTCATTATAACCTAGCTCTTAAATAAATAAATGAGCATAATAGCCAGCTAAATTATGAAAATAAATTGATACAAAGTTGGGCAATTTCAATTGCCGAATATTCGCATTCACATACAGTGCATTTTTTAGATCTATTATATAAGTCGTTTTCTTCTTTTGTAAGCAGTCTCATTGATTCAATTTGTGAATATATTTACCCAGTTCTTTCTACTTCCCTTTTTATTGAGTGTATAAAAATGTCATGAGCATTTACACCACGATATACAAATGGCGGCTTATAATAACCATAAGCGGATATAATATAATAGCAAAAATCAAGTGCTTCATGTAATTGATATTTCATAGTACACGATTCATTGTTTAGCTTTAAATCAACGTTATTTATTTGATCATTAGTAAGTTATATCTTTCTTTAAGTATTTCCTTATAAAGGCAATGATCAATATCGTCTTCTGTTAAAACCGGATATCTTTCGATTAATTAAAATTTTTATAATTCCCTGGTATTTGGCTTAACTGTAAATATTTTCTTCAATATTGATTCAAAATCAGCATATATTGCGAAGGTAATATTCATTGTATGTTTGTAATTTTTAATAACATTTTCTTTCTTTTCGAAGGCATATTGACTCTTACTGCTTCATTTTTAGAGCAGTCTTCTGTGTGTTTAACTTTATTTCTCTTGAGAATAAAAGAATCGAAACACATATTACATATATAAGTTTTACCATTATGATTAGTTTTTTTTTTTGTGCTGAAAGCAGCACCGATAAGTCTTTAATCGAACAGTAATGCAAGTTTTTCGCAGCTGCGCCTGCTTTATCATCTTCAAAATAGTGTAAATTTATGTGCTTATCCTTTTTACTTTCTGTAAGTTTTAATGGATAAACCATGAATTTATTAACTTCACCTTCAATAGAGTATACATTTATAGATAAATCAATTTACTGTTCGATTTTTGGTAAATCGTCAATTCTAATAGGATATTCATATTTATCTATTATTTTGTCAATATTAAGCCCCGCATTTTTATATTTAGTTACTCTGTCTGAATTTTTTGTCTGCTAGAAACAATGCAGATTTTATTGCCCAAAGAAAGCATTTTCGATCATAATTTTGAACATTTATGCATGCTTTCTTATTTTTAATCAATTCGGGTAGTTCAATATATGACGATACATTTAATGGATTATACTTATTTATAGCTATTTGTATTCCAATTATTCTATCTAATGTCCAGCTTGAACATCTTCTTTGAAATTCAGATAATTGGGTAGTTATTTCTTGTATTATGAATTTGTAAATTCTTTTAATGTCTCCTTCATTCAATACTGTATAATTGGGTGGTTGAAATGTAAATAATTCTAATTGATTATTATCTGGCTTACGGCAATTGGTATATAATTTAATACTTGTTTTCACCCTTCTAAGGATCCTAAGATTAGTGCGTACTGTCGCAAATACCTTCTTTTTTACTGCAGTAAAAAATGAAAAGGCTGTACTAAATTAAAAGTATTTTCAATGTTATATGTTGATCTCCTACTTTTAAAAACTTTATTAACTAAGTAATTTATATTGGTTCTTCTGATATTTATTTTCCTAACAAATAAATTATTATAGAATGGAAATATTTCTTCCAATTCCTTTCTATCTTCGGAATATAATTAGTTGATATCGACGTCAACAAAAGGCAAATTTGTAAAATTACTCTTTGTTATCCATTCTTTTACCCGCTGGCTTTTATTTATAGGTTTTTAAAATACGTTGGTAGAATAACGGAATATTTATTTTCATTCCTTTTTCTCTTGTTTATAAAATAGATTATTAGAGAATGGAAATTTTTTTTCAATTTTTTCTATCTTTCTTATATAATTAATTGATAATGGCATAAAATGGCAGATTTGCGAAGTTTCTTCTTCTTTGCCCACCAATAATAAATGTTATAATAGTTGTAATTAAATCTGCTTTCGTTAGATGCTGCAAATATTTAATTTCAAATCATCTACCTATAATTTTTAACTCCTGCACACGTCTTCTCGCCCAGCTTAACTGCTAGATCGTTTGTCACCATAATTCTCTATTTATAAGAAATAAAAATTTGCAAATAAAATCTAAAAACAGATATACGGGATAAATAGAAAAGTGCTTAAATTACTGGGAAAATGTATTTAACTTCTTGTTATGACGATAATTCTTCATTTAATTATTAAGGCATTTTTACATGTGATGTAATATTTGTCCTTACTATTTTTTTTGTTAAGAAAAATAATTTTATAGATTTATTCTCATTACACACTTTACATGTTTTTGTTGGATAATATTAATGTTGATTTTCGTTTAGAATATCTAATGCTGTATTGTGTAATTTACTGTTTTTATGATTTTTGAGACATGTATTATAAACATATTTTCCACATTCGCAAATTATTCTCTCATTTTTTAATTTATAACGACTACTAGCATATTCACTATAACATTTTTTACAGGTATTAAAATTTTTATGGTTTGTATGTTTATGTGGTGTAAAATATTCTATGGTTAATACTTTGCCACACTTTTTATATTGCTTGCATGTGTTATTATTTTCCACTTTGAGCATATTTTCCATGATATTTATTACGAAAATTATTTTATTAAGAGAAAATATTCTTTTGTGTTTCTAGAAAATGTGGAAATTTACTTGATTTTTGCATAATTTTGCACGTTTTTACCTCGTGTCAAATTCTGCGCGCTCATTTTTTGCTAACTTGAAAAATTTTCTTGTTTTGCATGATTTTGGCTTAATTTTCTTGCTTTTTGAGACTCGAAAATTGCTACTTCTAGAGACCTTGAAAATGTCTTGATTTTGGCTTAAATTTGCTTGATTTTGGGAGAAAACTGCTTGATTTTCGAAGAAAAACAAGAGATGAGCCAGCGCTCTCATTATATATATATACTCTTGTAAGATCCTGTTAAAACACCAGCGGAACGATAAAGCTATATCCGTGCGAATTTTGTTATCAAGGACAGGGAAATTATCAGTGTATAGCGTTTCTCAAGCTACGCGCTAGCTTAGTCCTCAAGTGTTAATTTAAAGATGATACTATTTTACTTTTAAAAAATCTACATTTATTAGCTTGACAGTAAACGACAAACTTGTACCGAGGTAACACGTTGGCTGCTGGTTACGTGGAAAAAAACAACGGAAGTAATATTCCAAGTAGATAGTAAGGAAATATATTTGTTGTTTTTACCAAGTAGAGCTTTCGAAATTATTTATTTATTCATCGTGTGGTAGGTGTGTAGCAGCAACTCGCCTGACGTCACATGCTGCGGGGGTTGGGGTGTGAACTCTTCATGTTATCGCCTCTCCTCCAGCCCGCCTCTTCGTTCGACCAAAGAGGGGACGTCGTTCACGTAGAACGTCAGTGACGCCTGCCATGTAGAGAGTCATGTTTCCCGCACAGCACACATGCAGAGCTGGAAACGTGCTCTTAACCTGAGACGGCGCCGAGGAAGGCCGCATGAATGCCAATGAGTGCGACACCCGTCAGGCGGGGAGGATAAGGGATGGGAGACTAGCCCGGGACTGTTTCCGAGGTTCTGCGTTGAGATATTGCCATGGTCATTTTTCTTTATACAACGTAGCTTGGCTTGGCTTTATTAATTTTTTGGCTAATTATTTTCTCTCTCTTTATAATGTCGAATACCTTTTTATTTTCAGTAATTGAACATTAGTAGTGTTTTATTGTCTGTAATACGTAAAGATAGGAACATTTCCCGAGTTCGTTTCAGGACAAGGTAGACGTCCAATACGTGTACACTGAAGTTGAGTTTGCAATTGGATCGTAGTTTATTAGACACGCCCTGGACTACTCTGAGCCAATATCAGACTTGTAAGGAAACATGTAGCGAGTGCCATACTGCCCAGAGTGGAGTAACACTGGCTACTCACTGGGGAAACAGCCAATGAACATACAGTCAAGGCTCGAGTGTACACAGCACTGTGGTGTCTAGCCTACAGGTCATTGAACTCGCGAAATTTCCCTATCGCTAGTGATACGACTAGCGGAGAGTTCAGCTGAACGGATGTAGATCTTGTGTTTGACCAGCTCGGCAGTCGTCGCGTGTTTCAGGACGTGGGAAGTTATGTTGACAGACACGGGATCTGAGCTGGCTTTTAGCTCACCCCCTCGCCCCCCCCCCCCGCCCCACTTGGTAGCTTATTGTCACGTCGTTGTATATGCAGGCGAGACAGCGGATTGGCTTTGAGATGATGATATCGTGCGGAAAGGGAAGCGTCTGCTGTTTAGATACGCGGGGTGCGGAAGTAGCGAAGGGTTTTTAAATGAGAGTGCAGGAGTGCAGACGGCGAGCCGTATTGGTCGGCGGCCTGCTTGTGATGTAGGCATCCTATGTCGGGAGATAAATTATTATTTTGTTTTGTTGAAATTAAGTCTAATTAAGTTTCTAGGTTGAGAGAACCTCTGTGTTTTTAAGTAATTGTTTAGAAAAGTCGAAAAACGGGATTGCACAAGCTGAATTAAGGTAAATGTTTTTCTTTTAGTTTTGTTTTAAATTCTCGAACTGCGAAGTGACTCGCCTTAACTTTCTCCCGCTACCGTTAGTTTCTCGCACTCTTAGCCTTAAACAGGAGGTCTTTCAGTTTTAGTTTACTTGTGAATGAACGAAATCGTTTTTTTTTCTCTTAAAACTCTGGTTGCGAGTTGGTTTACTTGTATTTGGGAGTCGATGTGTACGACGAGAAATGTTAATAGCGTCAACGCTTTATGAAAATTAAAAGAAAAATAACCCTGCCGTATTATTTATTTGTAGGTTTTGTAAAAAAAAAAAAAAAGTTAATTCATTTGATTCCTGCTTCCCCTTGTTTATTGTAATTGTAGGCCTTTAAATAGAGATACTCCACACCCTCTCACCTTATCTTCAGATCCAAGGTACCTGTCCCCGGGATTGATTGTTTATTAATGTGGGCCGAACTCAGAGGCATTTTTAGAGTCTCAGATTAAGGTTTGTCGGCAAAGATTGTTGACATTTGGCGTTTTTAATTATCCTACCCTTAATTACACCCATTGCGGGTTTCAAGTCCCCTAGCTTAAGGTGGAGGCATGTAAGATTGACAGGAGGTTAGGTCGAGTCTTGTGTGGCCCGAGCCTGCTGACAATAACCCATCAACGGCGTCGCTTCTACCCCATGTCATTCTCGAGACTTAAGACGCACACCATGCGGGATTCTTGGTTTTACTAGCTTGTTTGTGGGGCCGCGGTGGCTGAGTGGTCGGACTGCTCGCCTTCAACCAAGGCGAATCGGGTTCGATTCCCTGCGATGTCGCTCCCGAATCGTTGGAATCGTGCCGGACGATGCCGCTGGTCGGCGGGATTTCTCTGGGATGTCCCGTTTCCCACCGCCTTTGCATTCCGGCGCCGCTTCGCACTCACCTCGCTTCACCCTCATCGGCTCTCAAGACCTCGATGTTAATAGCCGTCCAAATCTCCCAGCTCCCCTTTTGAGCGAGTGTGTCTGATAATGCGTTAACATGTCTGGCTCGTATTGATTAGGTCAGAGTTTCTAATAACTGTTGCACAGGTGACTGTTTACCGCAAGTATTGTATTCCGTTTACAATTCAGGGTAATATCGGGGCACCTCCTTAACCCTTTGAGGAGAAAGCACGTATATACTCGAAGCTACACTTATAAGGAAATTTATTTGCTCTTGAAAACCAAACTATCGCTCTTATAGTTCTGCTGTTTCGCTGGACTGTGTAGGATTCTAAGTAACACACTAAAACTAGTTAATATCTCAGTTCGTAAAAACGAAACTTTTGTTTTTAATATTATCTCGAATGAACACAGTGGATTGAGAAACGTGTTACATCTGTCGTGACTCATTGATTAGTACACAGTCAAGGCGCGACTTTGTACACAATTGTGTACATAACGCAAACGTAGCAGATATTTTGCCTCTGCTGTAGACTACGAAGCCCAGTAACTCATGAATTTATTCACCGACGGCCAACCAACAGTGAACTTTGCAGAATACAGTAAGCGTGTTCGGTGTAGTCAGGACCAATATTGGACGATGGTAACTGGAAATACAGCGACCAACACAACTGTAGTAAGGGAAATTAATCAGCTTACTTCAACCTTGTCTTCCGTGGCAGTAAATCTGTACCCATGAAGCTAATTTTTAGCCTCTACTGTAGACTACGAGTGACCCATGAACTTCTTTGTGGGTAACTAATTCGTAAACTGCGTTACTGGACAAGGTTTCGGGTAGCTCATATAGCTATAGTATAATACAAAGCTTACAGGTAATTCAATGTGGAAAAAAAAAATAAGTGTCGTGTCGACCATTTAACACGCATAAAACTTTAATTTTTGCAAAAGTTGGAACCGTCAATGAACCCATTTTATACATTAAAAATAACAACGTGTATATGCATGCTGCATGATTATTTTTATATAAAGACTATCCAAATTAAAGTGTCTGTGAAAGGATTAGCCAGAAAATTCAACCCCTCGAAAGTTTTAAGTTCGTGACATTTAAAATGCTATTCAATGACATTCAGACTATAAAGAGCAAACTTAACTAGCACTGAACAAATACACAAAAACAACACACTGTTAAAACACACAGTCACTAACCCAGTCAAACCCAGTATACACAATTGTGTACATTACGCAAGTGTAGGTAATTTTTGGTATCTGCTGCGCACTGCGAAGCTCAATGACCAATGATCTTACCTGTGGGTAAATGAATCGCAAATCGTCTTTTGCAACGCCTGAAATCGTAAATTAATGTGGGTCTGAAAGGGTTAAGAAATAAATTTTTACAAACACTAGTATAGGAAAAAAATACATTAAATTTACAAATGTATATGAAAAGTAGGTAAAAATAATCAAAAGCAAGAGGCTAACAAGGGTTGTCCTTTGGGAAAATGGGCTGGCGCACATTATTTTTACCATGGCCCACCTTCAACGTTTTACACACCCCTGTCGCTCCATAGCACCCTCCTAATTTTGTCTCGTCCACATTACCCTTTCCGCTCTCTTTCTTGGCCTTCCTTCGCTGGAGTAAGCCACTCATTTTCATTCCTGATGTGCCTCTTGGCAAATGTTCTTTCCACGCCCGCTCTACGTGCCCCAGCAGCCACTTCAGTCTTGCTCCCTACTAGAGATCTAGTGGATTTCTCTTTTTTATCTTCTTTCCCCCCCCCCCCCCCTTTGCGCGCTTATTTCCTCGCGTGTCTGTCTCTGTCACCTCTAGTGCATATCTCGAGGAACTTGAGAGGTTGCCATGCGGGATCGTGGATGACGAACTCGGGAAAAACCGGAAGGGCGGGTGGAGGGGGGGGGGGGGGAGTTTATCATTGTGTTGCGTTATGCTTAGTTCACGACAGATTTCGTGATACGTAAAAGTTGATAGATATTGGCGGCTCTTAACAACGAGGTATTGAGAGCCGACGTGGGTGAAATGAGGTGATAACGGAGCAGCGCCGGAATGCAAGGGGGGGGGGGGGGGAACGGGAGATGCCCGAGAAAACCCACATGGTCCGACACGATTCTCACTTGCGAAAATCCGGGCGCGACGCATCCAGAGATCGTACACGGTTCGCCTTGGTGGGAAGCGATTAGCCGGACCACTACAATACGGCGGCCCCTCGGCTACACTTATTGCCGACATTATTATTCAGTGCTCTTAGTTTACTTGCTTGTTTGAAGCGTTATGAAATCGCTCCAATAAGATCACGTTTTACGTACACCAGAAAGTGTAGCGTGATGCATGTATGTGTAACGTCACGTCGTCGTGATCGCGGCCTAACGCGCGCAAAAAAAAAAAAAAAAGCCGCGGTTTCCATAGCGACGCGCGGGTTTGGAATTCGTGAACCTTGGCGCCGCCTGGCGGGAATGCGCGAACCTCTGTTATAGTTCAATCGCGAGTCTCTTCACACTTTTTGAATCAAACCTTTGAGAAATCACCGCATGTATGGCGTGTTTAGTTATTTCCTAACAACGCCATGTATCACAACTGTTCTATACCTCTGCTAGCATATAAGTATCTTATTTTTCGTTAAATTGAAGTTTCATCTATATTTTATTTATAAATTGTAATATTTCACTTATAACAAATACGAACAAAATGCAGTGAGGAAACATGTGCGTTGGTAGTGCCTAGTAGGAAATAGTTCTCATGAAAAATATCATTACGTCTGAGTGCGCACGAATTTGGCGCGTTGTCCTTTGATGTAATTTTAGAGACTTAGTTAAGTTTAGTTAGCACAAGGCGGAGGAATATCCTAGAAGTAGAACTCTTGCAGCGCTTCAGAAAAGTGTGAAGTGATCGTTAATGGGTTATACTCGCCGCCATGCAAACAGCCTGAGGGGTGGTTTGCAGCGTAATGACTGAGGGGGCGTGTACCGCACCCCAACCACTGTGCGAGCGGGAATTCAAATACTCGCGCGTCAACCCTGTGGTTCCGCTGAATTCGTACGGGCCAGCGCTGTGCCGCAAAGTAACAAATTATACACACCTTGAGAATGTTTAGAGGACGAGTAAATCCATTGTATTAAAGCTCACGAAGTTAAGATGTGACAAAGATGGAGTGAAGAAAATAGAATAAAAGCGGGGTTTGAGTGAGCGATACTTTAGGACGCACGACAGCAATGGACATTAGCGCCCACGAAATTTAAATATAAACGAAAAAAATAAAAATAGAATGGAACGAACCGACAACATAAACCAACAAAATGGTGAAACTCTCATAAAAAAAAAATTCTCCCCTGGAGATACGTAGACAAAACAATAGCAAAAGAGGAATGTGCCGAGTCATAAACAACAAGGAAAAAATATTTTAAGTGAAAGCTGTTCACGATAAAGTGAGCACTTTTGAAATCAACCTTAGGAAAAAGTCACTGCTTCTACATGCATATATTTTAACAGGCGCACTGAGTGACATGCGCTCAGTAAAGTTGGTAACGATAGATGGGAAGTAGTTCCATACCATAACGTCGGAAAAAAAGTGTTAGGTAATCATTTGTTATTACTTGAATAATTTCCTTCGATTTCTGTTTTATTTGTAATGCATTGAAGAGTAAAAACGAGCATATTTGCAAATTACTTACTTTCCTAATAATTCTACATTTTCCCCTTGAATAAAGTAGCAAGGTTAATGGCAATGTTGATTTTACATAAGGCGGAAGAATACACAACGTGCATACAAGTAGATCTTAGGCAGGGCTTTCAAAAGTGCTCATTTTACCGTGAACAACCTATACACGCAGGAGACGTTTACAGAAATACTAACAATCGGTGCTACACCTTATTAGACAATATCGACGAATTAATAAATAACCCACCACATGTGAAAAATAGAGGTTAATACGTCGTTCATAGACATCCTCCCCCCCCACCCCATCATAATGTAACAAATTTTCTCTTAATGAACATAAAATAGCGAATTATAAGTTCTTAATATAGTTACAATGATACACAGTTTCACACATTTATTATTTGCGAAACACAACTGCCTGTCCCTATCATTAACACATTCTATCTATCAGCGAGCGCCGTTTTTATGTCAATCTCAATTACAATTAAATACCTTATTACTGTCTTTTTACTGGCTACAGTCGCTTCACCTTCACTTACTAGTTACATATTTATTATTATTTAGAGAGATTTTCCTCAATACAGAGGTTTTCCTCCAACATAACATTAAACTCGGAATAATTGTTTCGTACAGAACTCGACATTATCATCTCGAATTATTTCTCGAGATACTGCGGTCTTGTGTATCTTCCTCTTCTGCACAAAATCTTCTCATTGTTATCTGTACATTTTGGAGCCCGGTAGTCATGGGTCGTCCTCTTGTTCTCCTTCCTACAATTTCCCATTCTTGTATAAGTTTTGGTATTCTAGTATCGTCCACTCTTCTTACATGGCCGCTCTATTTTCCAACTTTCTTCGTTCTATAACTTCATACATTTCTTCTTCCACTGCCATTAGCCGTATTATTTCGGTATCCCATAATTTTTATTTTCTTGAAATTCTGGCCGATCTTCTCCAGAAATCCATTTCTATTGCTTTCGGCTTCTTGACATGTTTTTGATTCTGCGGCGTGCGGGACACACATCGCCCTCGCACCTTCGAACTCGTGCCCCAGATGACTGTTAGGCTCACCACAGTCAGCGATGAAGCATCGGCGCGTCTCCTCACACACTTAGGATTAAGCGACGTTTAGTCACGATTTCCCACACACGGAAAGCTACTGTTGCGATTGGCAGCTGCCGTAATCATGCCCCACGCAGCATAGCTCGAAACTAGCATAGCTTCCCGGGGAAAAAAACACGCCTGCATTGACAAACAGAAACGGCAGCGAAAACAATTGAGTAGCCATAATGATGAATGGTTCCATACTGATTCGTAATACATAAATACGCTAAAAGCACCTTATTAAGTCGACGTGTGCAAGACGTCGCCATCTTGGCACAACAAGGCAGCCGTGCTTCACCCTAACCGCCGACTTAATTAGCACGCGGTGCAAGCTGCTCGACCATCGGCTCGAGGCACACTCTCCTCCACGAAGCTCGGACTCAACTGCCTCGGCCAAGCGCCCGTGCGTAACCTACAGTTCGCGTCACACGCTCGCCACACGCAACGAACCTAGCGGCGACCACCTGAACAACTGTAGCACTGCAAGCGTAATTACGCCTAGCAAAAACGTTCATATACAACTAAAAGCGAATATATCTTCCAATACAAAACATATTTAAAACATAATGAAATATTAGATAAATAACCATAGCACTAATAGTAGAACTTTATAATATAACAACACAACAGACCGGTCTGTTTAAAAGGTTTAAAATACAAACACCCGTTTACCCTATCAATTTGTTACCAACTTTCATATCAAAAACTTACAATCATAACTTGTGACACATGTGTTATTAAAACGTCCACCACGCACGCGCCAAGTGCCACTTTGTTTTAGTCCAGTCGGTGAGTCTCAGATCCTGCTCTCCCTACAGCTGCGGTGGCACTGCACACTCTGGTCACCGCATCGTCGCCCGTTCCAGAAGGTTCTTGGCACCCCGAGTTGCGCCGAGGTAAGTGACGGCCAGAAAATTCGCGCAACGGTATACCAAAGTCATTCATTCTTCCAGAGATGTGAGTAACGTCAATACTGTTCAAGGCTGTTGACGATAAGGTGAGCACTTTAAAAATAAACCTTAGGAAAAAATCACTGCTCCTACTAGCATATATTGTAACGAGCGCGCTCTGTGACATGCACCCAGTAAAGTTGGTAACGATGGAGGGGAAAGTAGTTCCATAACTTAACGTAGAGTAAAAAGTGGTAGGTAACCCTTTGTGGTAACTTAAATTATTTATTTACCTTTCTGTTTATTTTAACGCGTCTAAATGTGAAAATTAGCATATTTTTAAAATATTTACTTTCCTAATTATTTCACAGGTTCACTTTCCCGACGCATCAATAAAGTAGCAATGCTCATGGCAATGTTGATTTTACATAAGGCGGAAGAATACACAACGTGTATACAAGTAGATCTTAAGCAGGGCTTTCAAAAGTGCTCACTTTAGAGTCAACATCCTATAGCTAGGGTCTCCCAATTTTCGCAAAAAAATAGTTCCACATAGGGCATATTTCAACGTGCGACTTGCATTTTAACGTAAATTCAATATGTATGCTGAACTTTAATTATTTGTTTATTTATTTAATTTCAATGCGTAATTTTATTTTCAATGCATAACCTTTTTTGATTGGGAAAGTGATTATTTTATTTATTGTGGTAATTAACTGTTCATGTATTTTTTTCAGATTTATTTTATTTTGCAAAATATTTGTAAGTATTTCCTGTTTGAATGTGGTTTTGTTCAGAAGGCCTTAGTTACCGAGAAGTTGTTAAATCGTTGCCATAACAACTAGATGGCGAGATAAGTAATTTTTGCTTTTAGAGCCCTCATGATTGGTTGGATTTTTCGTAGGCGTCTTAAGTTAAATTATTCTAAGAGATTAGTTTATCTTGGTTTTCGACGGCAGGGCGTTGACCTGCGTGGATACAGCCTGAAGGATTTCTATATAATTTTGGAGGTATTTTATCCAGAGTTCGCACCTGTGGACAGGTCGTCTAAATGAAGGCGAAGACGCATACACTTATTAAGTTAAAAGTAGGCCTGCACGGCTGCTGCCCGCGTATTTTATAGGTATTTGGAAGTCGAATTACCGTGTTATGATCAAGTGTTAGGTTTGTGCGTGTACTATAGGCCCGAGAGCCTACATAATGGGAATCCTCAAGTTGATGTCCTGCAGATTCGAGCGAAATGCTCCTGCCAAGAACCAGATCAACGAGACCGTCCAGAACTTATAGATTCCGATAGGTTTTGTTCTATTCATCTAAGTTAACGATTCATTTTTACTAAGCAGATAACGCAATTTTCGTCAAAGCATTTTGTAATGACACATTGGATTTAAATTTAACTGGCCCCTGCAATCTTTAACCACGGATACCCTGGCATAAATTTCATAAATACCTTGAGCTAGTTTTGAGAAGGGACAGTATAAAATCATATTTCAAGTTTTAATTTGTTTTTGCCATGTCTAAAACTAACAACGTATTCCGTTTACGAGAGATGCTACTGTTTTTCAGGTCACTAATTAAATGTTGTGTCTCACAGTTTTGACTGTAATTTGGAGCCATATATTCTTTCAGAAATAATTATTAGTTTTCATTTGCACCCAATTATTATTATTATTTTTTATTTGCAAGCATTGCGTTGAAAAGATTTCTAATTAAATATTACATTTTTCTGAAACGTCTCTGCTGTGTTATGTTTCCAGTAGAATGTTGGAATATTCTTAGTGATCCCTGTGAGTTGCTTCCGTGTGTATATCTCCGTGCATATTTTGCAACATCTCAGTCTTAACAACTGTCTTCCGTGTGTATATCTCCGCGCATATTTTGAAACATCTCAGTCTTAACAACTGTCTTCCGTGTGTATATCTCCGTGCATATTTTGCAACATCTCAGTCTTAACAACTGTCTTTGCGTGTGTATATCTCTGCGCATATTTTGCAACATCTCAGTCTTAACAACTGTCTTCCGTGTGTATATCTCTGCGCATATTTTGCAACATCTCAGTCTTAACAACTGTCTTCCGTGTGTATATCTCCGCGCATATTTTGCAACATCTCAGTCTTAACAACTGTCTTCCGTGTGTATATCTCCGTACATATTTTGCAACATCTCAGTCTTAACAACTGTCTTCCGTGTGTATATCTCCGTGCATATTTTGCAACATCTCAGTCTTTCCGTGTGTATATCTCCGTGCATATTTTGCAACATCTCAGTCTTAACAACTGTCTTTGCGTGTAATTGAGTTGTTGGTTATGTTCACACTTCCACATAATTTGGCGCCGACGACGTGTTGCACTCAACACCTCGCACATAATTATCCTTGTAGCATACATTTTCCTCCCTTTACAGCATGCCTGCAGTTTTCCTATGGTTGCTGACAGCTAGGGGTCGTGAAATTTCGCGAAAATATCTCAAGACCAGTTATATTTACAAACATTGTAGTGTGGTTTACCTATCTTGATGGGCTGAATTACATCTCGACACGTGTTAACTGTCTGCACACGAATTACGTATGGCCGTGCCGATGTTGCCGAATTCTGAGTGGCCCGATCAATCCTGCCAACCGGACCACCATTTTTTCCCCCCGCTTTATAGTACCTTCCAATCTCCAACCTAGTTGTGTCGCGCAACATGCACAAGTCTCCTGCAAGATCATGCAGCATTGAAAACTTCCTAACGCAATGCCACTCCCAGCGTCAAGTTCATCTCCATGTTTGTCCGTTTCCAGTGTTCCGTGTATTTCCTTTGTGATCACGTGTTATTTTACGTGTACCTCAAGTGTAGGCTCCTTTGGATGTATGGTCCACGCATGTTTGCTACTGGCGAATTTTCTTCATGAAGCAGATAGCAACCAATAGCAATGAATCAACTACTGTTGCTTATAGTATTGAAGTCTACCGTGTACTCATAATTTTCGCGAAAAAACCACTAGTTCTGCTGACAGTGTGGCTTGGTTGGAAGACATCGTGGTATTTAACTATGCCTGTCAGACTGAGGCTACTCCAGTAGTGAGCTTCTGTGATTTGCAGGCGGGCACCGAAGACGCATGGCTGTTAGATTCGTCCCATCACGAGAGTGGATCTGAACAAAAAGTGTTTTGAAATTCAATAAGACGGGAACTATTTCCGGAGGGAATCGGTTGTTGCTGCGGATAGCCAGCCTCGGCGAGGAAGATTGGACGTCTAGCCACCCAACTACCTTGGCACCGGATGTGCTGCGGCGGAAAGGGAAGGAAGTGACGAGCTGCTGTGTTCGTCTCCCGCGCGCTGTAAAACACGCCGCGCCCAACAGCGCACGCGGGGCGTAATGGGCGAGCGAGCCTTGTGGCTCTGCGGCACCCGCGCTAGCCGAGGCGTGATGATAGTCACAGGGTGTGGAGAAGGGGGGGGGGGGGGGCTTGTTTTGTCTGTAATGTTGGCAACGCACAGCGCGCCAACCCCGAACCACGGGAAACCTGCGGGCGACCACCGTAGCGCAGAGCAACCGAGCATACAGAAGCGGAACTGTACGTACATACGTGTGTGGCGAACTCCGACAATATCCCCCCCCCCACCACCCCACGTAACATCACGACGCCCTTACAACGTGACGCTGTCCAACCACCTATAGGCTGTTAACGGTCAAGTGAGCACTTTTAAGGCCCTGCTAAATTTTTCTTTCCAGCCAACTTCTATCTTCCCGCCACTTTTTAATATAAACATTGCAATGTGACTCATAAATACGCCGCACACATTTCTCTGCTCTCAAGAGCTAACGTCTCAGGCTGCAATAAAATTGATTATTTTGTGTTTAATGGCTGCTGGGAGGGCCATAAATAGTGCCCGCTTTACCGTAAATAGCCTATATCGGCGTCTAACTTGCCGTACGCTAGTCCAAATCAGTATCAAAACCATGCTGTAATTTTTAGTAAAGCGCTTAACACAATTTCTTTGTGTTAAAATATCAATCCATAAAATTGATCTTAAAGAACTTCATTAATAAAAGTTTATTGAAAATTTATGTGTCTGACGCATTCCTCGCAGTTACGAAAGTAGAACTAAATTTATTAGCACTGAATTATTGTTTCAAATCACCACGACTGACTGAGAAGTTTCATTCAGGAATACTTAGTGGTAATTTCACAAATCCTGTACATTTCGAATGCACCGTAACTCTTGTGTGGCCAGTTAGCAGGAACCGTTTGCCCATTGCAATAGCCACGACAGAGAGTGCATGTAAAAAAAAAAAATAGCTTCCAACATACGCACTTTTTAATTAACTGTCATCTTGCGATCTTAATTACGTATACAAAGGGGCAGTACCGAAAACTCAATCAAGAGAAACTGTATTTATTCCGCATATTTCCTACCACTTCCCTTCCCAGAGCAATGCACTCCAAAACTAAAAATGTTAAGTTATAGAAGTTATGTAAATAAATGTTCATAGAATACGTGAGCTGCAACACCTCCAGCGAGAAGTGAAGCATAGCCATGATCGGCACATTAACTGGTTCGCTATCGCGAACGAAACGATAGTCGAAACGTTTACATATCGAGATTAGTTGAACAGCCCCTTAAGTTTGTGAAAATATAACGTCAACATGGCCGTAAGTAAAAACGCTGGTACAGTGCATAGCATTCTTGAAACATACCATCGGCCGTTGCAAGAACTTCTAAGCAACAATTAATTAAATAATAATGATCTTATTGAGAGGATTACTATGCTTTTATAATTGAACTTGTAATTAAGTCAAATTAGTACACGTTTGCCAAGAAATGCTGTGGTAAGAAGTCGTTTACTTGCCACGGCGGGCTTACGTATAGGAAGTTAGAAAAAAAGAAAAAAAAATATGGTTGGTTTCAAGTTTTGAGTTTCTGAGTATTTGATATATTAGCATTACCGCTTCGTTAAAGTATCTGAAATTGTATTCAATCTAAGCGCTCAGTTGAAACATACAACCCTTGCACGTCGTGCAGGAACACAAAATAGTGCACAATTTGTGCACTCAAACACTTCGAGGGAAAATTCTTAAGGTATGCGAAATAGTTATCAGGAATAAGTCGAAGACTATGTAAATAGCACAGGAACCAGCCTCAGAAATAATGGAGACGACCCAACGGGATTCATTTTTAAGTCCAGTTACTTTACTGGGGTGCTTATTATTTTCAGATTCATTTTTTTTTTATTCAAATATTATTACTATATGGAATATCTCTACACAAATATCCTCGTGGCAATTTGCAAAGCTAAAAGGAAAACAACACACTCCCAATTGCCATGTAACTGGCCGTACCTAGCCTTAAGTTCCGGGCCACGTAAAAATTATGTTCAGACATTGAAGTTTTAAAACTTGAAATATTGTTTAAATTAAAAAAAAAAACACGTTCACTGCAAAATATATCTTCAGTGTGCCTAACTCGCGGTGGTTGAGAAATTACACTCAGGTTTGCTGTGGGCAAAGTATTACACAGCTGGTACAAATTACGTAGAAAATTTAAGATGGCGTCGCCGATGAAAAATCTAACCGTTATAGAACAAGTCTGGGCGGACGTTAAAAAAAATTGTTGTACATATGTGTTATTTACTACACTTATCTCAGCATTTAAATTGTGTTCTCGATGTTTACCGGCCCTTGGGCATATTGCATGTTTAAATTGGGCCGAATGATCTCGTAACTGTAGGGCTTTCAAATCCAAATACGGGCGGGGTCGCCGTGGAGGAATGCCGCCTCTCTTACACGTACGAACCTAGCTATCTCCTATCAATCTACCTAGCAATATGACTCATGCGGCACTCGTTGATTGCTGGTCAAAAATTATATTTCAAATATTTGAGAATAGCTAGAACACCCGTACAAAACTAAACACAGCCGTATTCGCCACTCACCTCCGGGCGCGAGAACTATGTCCGTCAGTGATGAAGGTCAGTTTGAGAGAGAGAGCGAACGCTTCGCTCTTAAGGCTGGATTGGATATTTTAAAGTGACCTAAACGTTCCAGCCAATGGTAGGCCAGGACTAGAACCTAGGGTCCAATGGGGATTGAGGTAAATTCCTTACATCGCCCATGTACGTACCAAGTTACATGCCCTAACTATCCATTAAGAAAATAGTATAGACTAAGGTGGTATCAGCAATGTATACAACACTGAAATAAAATTAACAAAAAATGAATGTTTCACAAAAACAAGACCAGAAAATTAAAAGCATATTATTAATTTAAAGCAACAATAAAATATTAGAATTAGCTGAATACCTATCCACAAACAAGAATAGATTTCCACATTACATATAAGGAAAATATCGTAGCTGAGTAAAATAATGAAAATTAATAATACATTAAATCACGTGAGAATGCAGATTGCATTAAAATAACATATGTGACAAGTGTGGAAAGCATGTACAACAGTGAAGTGACATAACATGGCAGTGTGAAAATATAGAGAATTAGCATAAATTATTCATAAAATATAGTGCGGACAATGTTCATTTTACGAGGGTTAAAATTTATTTGATATATTAAAATAACAGCTTCATTAAAATATCTGAAATTTTATTCTATCTAAGTGCTCAGTTGAAACATACAATACGGGCATTCTTGTTACTGCAGCAGCACGCAGGTGACGAATTTTGTATGGTATTAATGCAATCGACGACCGTTCGTTCGTATCCAGCGGTGGGAATTACAGAACGTAATTCCATTACGTAGCAATGGCGATTAACACGCCATGGCGATGTCATTGGCATCGGAAACCAATCAGCTAAGTGGGAGTGCTAGAAATGTGCCAATGTCCAGTTATGTGAATTTATGTTTATAACATTACAGGTAAGGTCAAAATATTTCATGAAAAAAAATAACTAAAAAATTTTAAACAATAAAATATTTGAATATTGAAGAAAATTATATGTTTTATAGGTTCTTTATAAAAAGCTATATAAATAACACCGCTGTTTATTCTTTAACAAAAAAAAAATCACAGGTTCATATGAGATATAAACTCTGCCAAGACATAACCGTTTTACTTGTAGGAAGTTGTAACAGTCACGTAAATAATTTTAGTAGTCACTGTATGTGGTGCCAAAGACTACGTTATTCAAATTAGTTTTTTCGTATGTTAATTTTCGTAACGTTAGAAATCGACCTCGTCGTGGCATTCTACCATGTTTCTAGAAAACATAGCAGCTGACAAATTATTTATTCGTGTGGCCGTTAACGAACACTAAGCTGTGCAATTAAACACTACGCGTCAACCATATAGTCGCAGATCTCATATCGTTTGCTGTAAAGAAATCTCTGTTTACTGCTGCGCCCTGCACGACACAACGGAACTACCAGGGCTGTACTCGTGATGTCTTCGATCAGCGTTGCCAGCTCTGGTTGCCCGCTCGCTTTCGAGAGTTTACTGCCACGGGCCTCGGGCCACAGAGAACATAATGAACTAGTAGAAGCCTCTGGTCTCGGGTGATAGGTTTCTGGCATTAGCAGATATATTGATTTTTTTTTCCTTTTCAATACGATACATGTCTGTGTTTTGTACTCGGCCAGTTATGCTGATGTATTCTGACAGGCTCCGAGGCGAAATATTTAATTTTAATTTACACTATGCATCTCAGCCGACTCACCTAACGTAATTTACGTATTCACGTGTGGCTATAAAAAAAAAAACCAGCAGCACTCGGTCTCTAAACAAAGCACAGCTCAAAACCAAATTGGTTGATAAACTGTAAGCTAATAGGCCTATTCGTTTCAAATTACTTACGTGCGCTACAAAATTGCACCTTATATGTGGTTTCTGTAACTTGTTTTCGAAAGACAATGACTAGGTATTGACAGAAAGTATAGCAGAAGCTCTGATACGTAGAGCAAATAATTTTTATTTGCTACTTAATATTATTTGTATTTGTTACCTAGTATTAAAATGATCCGTTATTTAAATAAACAAATGCCCGCCTCTCCCTTTTTTTTTCATACGGATATCAACTATTAGAATTAAAATTATTAATAAACCTTTCATTTCGATGAAATCATAATTGCTGTAAAGTATGATGCGTGTTGTAATAATCCAAGGAAAATAGGGAAACGTGAAGGAATTTCATACGGCAGGGAAACGTCAGGGAAATGTCAGGGAATTTTCCCCTAGGTCAGGGAAAATGTAAATAATTGCTACTCTGCAAAATTTGTTAGTAGTGTGAATACAGAATTATATAATTATGAGCATATGCATTTTAAAATTTCCGATTTTAAGTCTGTGAACTAGCAATAATACAACTTATTTCACAGGGCCTATACGTTCAAAATAAAGTATTTGCGTGTTTGTAATGGGCACTCCCGTGAAGTCAATAGCGTGTATCGCGAGAAATGTTGATGAGCTGGATAAAATATTGGCACTACTGGATTGGCGTGTTGAAGTATAATTTAATTCAACTTCATTAATATCATTTTTTTTTCTGTTAGTGGTAGAGAAAAATGGTATTTGAAGGTTTCGGTTCTGAAAACAGCTGAGGGATACCGGTAATATTCTGTCTGGAAAACAGGGAAAATTAGGGAATTCCAAAATATAATCTCAGTGGACACCCTGGTCTTAACACATACGTCAGCACCACTAATGTCAGTATAACCTCCCTTCCTTCTTTCAGTGAGTGTAAACCCAATCTTGAGAAATTTCTCGCTACGCCACTGACTCAACACTCGAAACTGCCTTCACACAGAATTAATTACGAAATGTATTTTAGGAATATTATAATTCTAATACTCATTAGTATTTTCAAGACTACTTTAAAACCTGAAATAATATCCAAGTGGATTTCGAATCACTAGTGTGAGTATTTATCGGGACCTTTATCTAGATTCATACGGTATTGTTTATACTTAGATTTGCAAATAACTCTTTGGATGGATATATTATTTATGTGTTGTGGTGAAATATTATAAATTAAATATTTACAGATACTTAACTATAAGAAAGCGTGAAAGTAAAATTAACATCACATATTTCATCGTATTTATGTAGTATATTGGTTCAGAAATGTTTTAATCAGCCCAATGTCTGTCTCCACTAATTAGCGGAGATGCCAGCGTTTGGAAAAAAAAAAAAAAAAAATGTGATTTGCTGTATTTCCAAAAAAAAAAAAAAAAAATCTTCAACTTGGATTATCTGTCATAACTGGATGATTTTTAACTGGTGTTGGTTTTAAGCGTCTGCCAGCGAATTATAGATGTTTACTCTCAGAGTGACCTGAATGTGGCTGGCTTGGTCTACTAACAAATGTTATCTATTCGAGACAAATGTCTAATAAACAAAGGAACACTGGAGTTGCGCACATATAATATTGAACTGTAGGTGGCGCGGAATACTTTTCACAAGAATCAGGTGACCCTACTCATTAGACATTGAAAGCATAGGATACAGAGGGAGTATAACTGAAAGCATGCGTAAGACATCCTTCAATAGTTACGCGTCTTCAGAACGTTTCTATATTGTTTGCCACACTGCATATTTGGAGGCAAGGTATGTTTACAAACTCTTGACATAAAAAAGTAAATCGTTAAAGTGTATTAATGTTTAAAGTAGATACAGAAGCCGCATTCGAACTAGACATCTCAAGTTGCGATACCAATTTGCGAGAATCGTTATATTACTATGTTGTAGTTTAAGAAGTGCGTGCAAATTATCGCTGGGTCCATAGTCAACACAAATAAGAAGTTTCTGATATAAATTATGAGCATACTTTCCTCGACATGGGTGAAATTAATTTTTAAATAATTTCTTAAAAAGCTTTGATGGTAGGTAGGACTTGTCGCCTCGTCGAGAGCAATATCATTAGAGGTGAAACCAGAAACATATGCAACAGTAGTGATACAATTACAAATATACACGTGCCATGCCCGAGACTCGAACCCAGAAAACCTTGTACTATATGTTAGTGTGCAATCAAATTGCATTACGAAGGTTGATTCAAGCATCAACTTCGATTTTAATTAGTCTAATGACAGGGTTTAGTAACCTAAAATATTTACAGGCTCGTGTCATTTTGAAAATAAATGACTGAGCCCCTCATAACCCTTAAGATTACATGGCCTATTATTGCACTACTTGTGTGCAGAGTTTGGTAAATGTCGGTTTATTAGTCCCTGAGTTATGACCACGTTTTTCATGTGATGATCTTCACAAATGGAGGACAAAAATGTTATGCAGTAGCACATTCGATGATTGTATACCACCAGTATACAAAGTAATGCTAAAATCGATTGCATAAATTCGTATATACATATATATAGCACACTAACCTAAAATTAATTTATAGCCACCATTCTGAACATGTCTGCCACACTGCAAAAATTCCTATAGTTTCATGTCCTACCACAATGCCAGTTCTTCGCCAAATTTTGGTACGAATGGGTTGATTGTTTCTCGGGATATGACAAAAACTTAATTTGTATTGTAGGACTAACTTACAAAATGTCAGAGAAATGAAGCTCTGTATAGACAAAATCGATGGTTGTAACTGATACTGCCAGCATACAAAGTTAAGTTGAAAATAGGTTCGTTCATAAAAGATACTAAGTTGAAATATTTATACAGCCGTCATTTCGAAGTAGGTGCCTGACATACTTAGAACATAGCAGTTTTCACCACCTGCTGAAGTGCAAACTGTTTGACCAATTTGGTTGGAACCAAACAATTGTTTCCCGAGATATTACATTACAAAATATTTATTAACGTGGCACTATCTTACAAAATGACTGACAAAATATGCTCCGCGTAGAGACAGTTGATAGTTGTAATATCTACTGCCTGCATACAAATGATTTGGAATTGATTACATAATTTCGACGATATAGCATTCTAAGCTAAGCTAACTATATGGCCGCCACATAGAAAATAAGCTTCTGAGAAATCTGTAACATATATTAAACATCATATGAAGCAGTACTACTTGTCTACCAAATTTCGTATGAATCGGATTTTTTTTTATCGAGATATGGCGTAAAAACATTATTTTTTCTTCATGTGGCACTAACTTACAAACTGGCTGACAAATATGGGTATGTGATGGCACATTGATGCTTGTAGTAGACACTTTCAGCATACAAAATTTGGTCGAAATTGGTTAAATGGTATAGTTGATATATATTCTAATAATACAATATTTTTAAGAGGTAAAGTGAGTTTGTTTACAAGTAACGGATGATCTCGGAAACTACAGGGCCGATTCTGGTAATTCTTTAGTAGTAGGGGCGTGCGGGTTTCACTTCACTTCAGATCGATTTAAAGGGTTAATTAATACCAAACGGTTAATCAAATAGATTGAACAGGTTAATCAAATTGATTGAAAGGGTTAGTAAAATTGAAAGGGTCAACTTAGATTGAAAGGGTTAACTTAGATTGAAAGGGTTAAATTTATTGAAAAGGGTTAAAATTATCGAAAGGGTTAATTTTTTGGTGTGTTTGATGCAAGAGTGTGCTAAGGGACAATTTTTCTTTCTTTCTTTTTGTGGGGAGGAGCTCTGGTACGTCCTCGCCCTTGGAGCTCTGGCACTCGGATGAGGTGTGGCGTGTTGGGGATGTGGTATATATGTGGCGAGTATTGTGCAAGCGTGGTCTAAGTGTATTTTTTTTATTTGGTAGTGATATTGCTCGTAGACAGTGTTAGTAGATAGGCGACTTTGAAAGATAGTATTATTCCAAATGAAATACAGTGTTGCACGAGAGAAATGGTGAGTGTTTAAATAATTCATACGTCTGAATAAATTACATGCATCGAATCGCAAATTTCAAATGATCACAACTACATGAATAACAAGTGCAATTATGTGACTCTCCAGGTGTCTTAAAATTAAAGTGATGAATTAGTCTAGCCTGAGATGTATGTTAGAAATATAATTTACATGAGAAAAGTATAACGAATGAACACAATTATGTGAGTGTGCAGTATAAAATGAATTAATTAACGAAGCAAAAAAATTATCCTTTAAATTAAACGGCTAACGAACACAATAACAAGATATATGTAACACTACTTGACACCTCTCACACATACCTTACACGTCCGTCTGCCTGTAAGACTGGTGAGGAACTTTAGAAACATAATCCACACGTTAAAAGAAATTAATTTATTAGCATGCGTAATGAAATCGCACCTCTCCCAAAACACGTCTGTCAGGCTCGGAGGCTGGTGAACGAATGGCGTCAATGTATGACGTGCGCGAACTTATATATGTGGAGTTTGCAGGCGAGTTGAAATTACGCCAAACAAATCTGTAGTTGCGCCAACCAAATATTTGATTGTGGCAACCAATTAGGAAGTACGAAATAATTTGGTTCCAACAACAATATATTTTATTGCACCTACACAAAAACTTAATTTGGTTGCATTAGACAAAGTTTGTTTGATTCGACAAAACCTTTTTCTCAGTACGTAGTATTCCTTTCGTTTCCTTCGTTTTGTTCCCGTATACCAAAGAAAATACTCTCCACTAAAGCAATGCATATTGACGTAAAACCAGTGGCCAGGTATCTGACACAGCAACAATCCATTTTTTTTTCAACAATCCCATGTCAACGTCCCAATTTTATTGCTATTCGAACACGCAAGAAATAGAAAATTAACTCAACTACAGAAACAAGATTATTCACAATGGAAAAGTGTATTCATGTCGTGACGTCTGTTTTTTTATTATTGAATTTTTTGGAAATGCAGCACGTTTCTGATTTGTGGCTGTGCAGTTGTTTAAATGATTATTTTTTTGGCCACAACTTTAAATGAATAAATACCGTAACTTTCATTATCTCTTCTTTAATTATTTTGGTAAATGGTTTGTCTCAATATCCACAGGCGAAATTTATTATTGCGTTTACACCGATGCAGACTTCACGGGATGCATATTAACTGACGACTGAAATACTGAAATCTCTCACGTTGATACATTCAAGTCATACCTAAAGAATATTTCATATGTAAATTAAAAACGTAGAACTTTCTATCGCAACCAAAATTTCAACACCCGACCGCGTGATTTAAACTTTCTCGGGGTTCTCCAGCTGAAACTTTGGAGTTTTGCTGCCATGGTTACTTGTTTTGTGAGGAAGTTTCATGTAGTCCAAGGAATATAAGAATTAATATTTTATAAACTGTAATACAGTGATTATTTCGCTATCCTATGCAGAAAAAATATATTCAATAACTTATCAAATGTTTAAACGTTCTGTACTCAGGAACCATTCGCCATATTGGAAATAAGTCGCCAAGTTCAATATTTTGCATTTTTCTCGTAAACAGAGGCACGTAAACACATTTGACAAAAATTAATATATTGAAGATCCTAATTTTCTCATAATTTTTCACTTAAGATGGGCAGTTAAGATGTTATGGTGCAGGTGAACAAAAAAACAAAAACCAAATTTTCTATTTAAGACAAGAATAATTACCTCTTTTTAAAAATATTATTTGCAGTGGTATCTGAAAAAATTTAGAAACTCATTTTACGATAGTTTATTATTTATTAATGGTAATGCACAAATAAAAATATTAAAATTGTTAATTAACACGTGCAGGAAATGGATGCAGTACTTCAAGTGTTTCAGTTGTTAGTCTTCATGTTCATCTTGGAGCTAGTTCTGGTAAATATGTTAGGGAAGTTAGAAAAAATGTTAATTAACACGTGCAGGAAATGGATGCAGTACTTCAAGTGTTTCAGTTGTTAGTCTTCATGTTCATCTTGGAGCTAGTTGTGGTAACTATGTTAGGGAAGTTAGAAAAAATGTTATTTAACACGTGCAGGAAATGGATGCAGTGCTTCAAGTGTTTCAGTTGTTAGTCTTCGTGTTCGTCTTGGAGCTAGTTGTGGTAGCTATGTTAGGGAAGTTAGAAAAAACGTGATAACATGACATTCGCCGTCATCTTCTAACAGAGACGGCAGTCGGTTCCCGGGCTTAAAAAGACGTGGTGTTATTCTGTACATTTCCTGCGAAGCAAAAATCTAATCGATATTACCATTTACAGTTTTGATGGCGCTGTAAACATTTTACAAGAATTTCATTTTATGTATGTTCCGTAAACTTATAGATTTTTCAGATGTAACTATTATTTTTAGAATTACCTGCTACAGTCCTGCTCCGAAAAATTTACTGGCTTCGCTTCGTTCCAGGACTTTCTTGATTATTTTTAGACTGTATCCCAATTGCAATTACTTACTTGTTAAGTATATAGATAATCGTACTTACCTTTCGTGTGTATTTGCCCTAACTATTGGAACGGGATCTTTCTGACTGTACGTGACCAGGCGCACAACCAGGCGTAAATAACACGGACTGCTAGAAAGTAAACACGTGTTTTGTCATTCTGAGCTAACAACTCTATGGTTTTGCTGCAAATACATTTTTTGCGTTCTATGTTGGTTAACTATGGTTGCGTTTATGTCTATGGTGTTGTTTGGCATTGTTTCAAAAAATAGCAATAATGCATTTGTCATGTGTGGCAGGTAGGTTATTAAAAACGCAGAAATAATGTTGCACATTGGTCGCTTTGTAGAGCAATATGATATCGGGTAAGTAGAACCAGAAAGAGTTCCCATCATAGGTTATGTACGTGACGTTTGAAAAAAAAAAAAAACAATATGGCGACCGCAGTAAGTACGCGAATTCACCCAGTAACTTCGCGTACTTAGCAAGTACAGACGCTGTGTGTACTATAATAGGAATTGGAATATGAATTAAGGTAAATTAATAAATATACATGTACGTGGATAACTATATCCGTGAATTTAATACCACTGGCACGTTATGGAATCTGATATATTCTAATGTAAACTTAATAAAAAAAATTGTATACATTCGTATTTTTCACATGAATATTTATTTATTCGTTTACAATAGTCACGTGAAATGCCATGTTATTAGTGTGTTTTATGCAGTGCAGAGTTGCAGGTTACAACATTTCTCGTCAAATAGCACGGTAACGACAAACAAGTGACTATCAACAAGACTTCCAATTGAACCACACTAAATTATTAATTACTAAATTATGAAATTTTTATCTGGAACACGTTTTAATGGTCACTGATTACTGGGCGAACAACCTAAGGCGCGTGACAGCTGAAACCATCCAAACACGGCAGTGGAACTAAACTAAAGTGTTTTGAAGCTATTCGCAAAACTAGAAACAGATGGCCCAAGTAACTATGCGTTATATGTAAAGTATTCATGGCAATTTCCTTACAGATGTCAGGTAATTTTTTTTCAAAAATGTTTACTGTGATGCATTGAATACAGCTTAAGTCTGGTAAAGGTAGGTACATAGGTAAGGCCGTACGGTTCGAAGGATTTTTTATCCGATAATTACATTTACTCCAGACTCACCAGGGGCGCTGAAAAATATAGAAACTCTACATCAAATGAAAATGTGATCATAAAATAAAAATACATATTAAAATCGGTTAGGTTCTGTGGAATCAACCATATAAATAAAAATCAGCAGACAAAGAAAAAAATGGCCTATATTAAAAGGATTACGTTTATTGCCGGCAGGGTCGTATGTTAAGAATGGAAGAAGAAGGGGGCGAGTGTACGAATCTGTAGAGAATGGAGGAATGCCCACAACCTCTAATTAAAGATTCATTGGAGATAGATGAGGACTGTTGCCAGTAATAAAATGTAGCACAACCTTGCGGAGCCCTCTAGGAAAGATGAGACTGCAGCAACATTTCTTGTTCTGGAGGAGTAGCGCACAGGCATTGAGCTAAGGGTAGTTCTATAGCTCGTTTTCCATTTATTCTCTTCCTTATTGTAATGCCTTCCGACAGTGAGTCTCCGTCTTGGAATCCTGGTTAAGCCATACGTAAGCGTGCCATTTTTAAATGTGACAGTACGTAAATACAGTATGCAAGTCACTGGAACACACCTTCCAAAAAAAAAAAAAAAAAAAAAAAAAAAAGACAAATTTGCCTTCGGGAATAAAATAGAGAAGAAAACATTGATATATTGTAGTTCCACTTTTCAGATTTCTCTTTAGAAATCTTAATAAGTAATTTTAGCTGTTTCTCTAATCTTACGTCCTTGTGCCTCACTCGGGAGTCTGTCATCAGCCATGCTATTAATACCGTCTATGTCATTGGTCTACTACCTAAAATTTAGTTCTAATTAATATCGAAAGTAGAACAATACACTTCAGATTTTCTTTTAGTAGTGTAATATAGGGAAGTCTCGCATAATGTATTTTAAATGGAAGCCGCAGCAGCTTGTCCCACGGTCATAAAGATAGGTCTGAGCTGACACTTGCCATCGTTTTGCGTACGCTTAGTGAAGCCCGAGTAGAAATAGTAATATAGAAGCGTGGCCCAAAACAATTTGGGTTTCTCCCATAAGAATACATGCATAGCAAGTGTCATGCGTGTAAAAATTATCGAAATTTCGTGTTTTATATATTTTTTAAATTGTAATCATTTTTGCGTGACAATTAAAAGAAGATTAAATTTGTGGAATGCAACAATTTTTGTGTTATAGTCATCGGATTTAACGTAAACAATCGTGTTTATTTCGAATGACTACATGCAAGCTAGCAAGTGACAAACGGGTTATAATAGTAATTAGCGGAATTTAGTGTTTTTTATTTTTAAAACTGTAATGTGGTTTTTATAATGACATTGGGACAAGAATAAATTTCCATAACGAAAACGCAAGAGTTGTGTTTTAATATTGCGTAAATAAAAGGTGTCTTTTAAAGATAACCTATAACCCATTAAATTACCCAATGTCTTCCTTTCCACATAACATGTTTTCATAGCAAACTATAGTTAATATTTGGTTTTTGTCCAAAGAATGTACTTGGAATCGAGTCAAAATTTGCTACCCAATTATTAGTGTAACTAAAATAAGATTAAAAAAATAGAAAATATCATATTTGAGAAGTGCAGAAATTGCTCATCATGTCCCAATATTTCATTTTTGAATTAGTCTTAGATTATAGCCGAAATTTCTACATAGTGAGGATAGTTGCAAAGATCAGGGAAATTACGAAGTAACACTTTAAAAGATGTAATGGAATCCTTTATAAAAAAAAAAAGCCAAAACTACGATTTATTGCCATCCACACTAAAAGGTCCACTTTCTGAAAAAGTGTGTTTACACTGAAGTAAATATATTCTATTTCCAAATACTCATACCTACAAAGATGTATTTCATAAAAAAAAAAAGCATGAGTAAGTACTGTTAAAGAAAATGTTCACCTTATTTCAGTGTTCATTCACAAAGTAACATGTTTGTTTAAACTAACTTGATGTGTGTTCTAATTTACGAGCTAAGGGCCCTTGCCTGACTGTGTGTCTTGAAAAGTGCATCATGACTGTGACGTTGAATTGTCACCGCTTGAATTTGCGGTAAGGGCATGAATGCACCTTGAATATCCCATTCGACTAGGGGCAAGAGCTATGTCCTCTATACATGCCCAACACTGTAAGTTTAACTATTCACAACAACTATGCAGCTTATTCCTGTCGTTTACTGAACACTTGTTCGTACAAAACCCAAGACAACATAAGGAAATGTGTTGAGTTCAATGATTCTTCAATCGCTTGTTCATCGGAACTTAAAAATCTCGAAATAAAGATGGGTGTTTGAAATGATATCCACTTCGTCAACAAGGGATCAAGAAAATATGTAGAACTATAGATGCTCAAGGGATCAAGGGTACGTGACTGTGTGTGTGTGTGTGTGTGAGTGAATTAGAACACAGCTCTAGAGTAGTGGGGGAACAAATGTTCCAACTTACGCACTGTAGAAATATGCCAAAATAAAAACCGATCTTAAGTAAGATTTTTGTGACGTGACATTTACGTAACTTGTAACCTGCAGTAAACTTTTAAAATGCAAATATAATTCCATGTTAGCACTTTTCCTAACACAAAAAATCAGATGACATGATGTAGCAGTAAAAACTATTATGCATTTAACTAGAAAATGGTACATCAAAACACACAGGCTACTGCAATTTTAAACACAAACAAAAATTCGAAAACAATGGCAGATTTTACTGAATTAATGTTTTTTTTCTTTAAATACTACAATCCGAAAGAGGAAATAAAAAACATTCGCCAAAGTGCCATGATGACTATTTTTTTTGTGGAAAGAAAAAGAACGTACAGAATGATTTTGGTTTAACATGTTACATGTCACAAAAGTATTTTCAGTTGTTAACACTTACATTGGTCTACATTTTGATAGTAGGGCAGCTATACGTTGTTCACGATAAAATGAGCACTTTTGAGAGCCCTGCTCAAGAACTACTTGTGTGCATATTACATATTCTTACGCGTTATGTAAAATTGACATTGCCACATGCCTCATCACTTTATGGGTTGGTCAAGTGAAACTGTGAAATTGTTAGAAAAGTAAATATTTTACAAATCTGCTCGTTTTTACACTTCGATGCTTTAAAAATCAGAAAGCGAAATAAATAATTTACATTATCACAAATAGTTACCTTAATACTTTTTATTTGATGTGAAAATATGGAATTATTTTTCATCTATCATTACCATCTTTACTGGGCGCATGTCACTCAGTGTGTCCGTTATAATATGTGCAGGAAGGGGCAGTGACTTTTTTCTGAAGTTGATTTCAAAAGTGCTCACTTTATCGTTAACAGCCTTTACACTACAACTGTTTTTTACTTACATGGCTGGTTGTATAAACGGTACATAATTGGCCCCATGTTTACTCATGTTGTTTGTGACCTACTTACACACATTTCCAAGGAAATACTATACACCGTAGGATGCAAGCTGATTGTTATGCAAGTCAAATACACTGATTGTTAATGGGAATGGCTCTCCTGCATGTCCTCACTTGGCAGTCGACGTCCTGCTACATGCCAGTATTTCATGAGCCACAATTGACTGTTGTTCCTACAGTACCTGGGGAAATTCAGGTGGTCCAACCGCCCAATGAAAGTCTAGGATCTCACACTTGCCAAGGTGAGACGTATACAGTCACAGTTGCTGACGCTGCTTTTCAACATGTCGCACGTTGTATACAGCAATGCCTCAAGGCGCTGCATTCTCTCAGCACTGACCTTGAGTTACATCTATTCACACCATAATGGCAAGTTCTTCATTGCAACTAAATGGTTTTCAGAAATGAAAATACTCAAAATAATACAGGAAACTTACGGCAAAAAGAAATTAATATTTCTTTGTGTTTTTATTTGCTAACCTTGAGTAATAATGGAACTTTTAAAATTTTCAGAAACCTATATAAAATTTATTGATGCTACATAATAAAAAGTTATTTATTCTAAAACCCAAGATACTGAAAAGAAAATTCCAAACATAGGCTATGGGCATGTATTTGGTCTTCCTAAGACAAAATTTCATGCACTGCAGTAGAGAGATTTGGGCAGCCCTTAACACTGTGGTCTTGAGAGCCAATGAGAATGGAGCAGTGCAAGAATGCAAGGGCATGGGAAATAAATTCCAGAGAAAACCAGCCGGCCAGCACAGTTCCCACATGCAAATATTCTGGAGTGACCCCGCCGGGAATCGAGCCCGGTTCACCTTAGGGGGAGGCAAGTAGTCTAACCACTACACCACCGTGGCCCCAGTTCATGCACTGATCCACCACAGTTGTCACTTTCCAATTTCGAATTCTCCTCATACAAGAAGCCAATTATAACACTATATTTATGTTCCCACCACAGATCAAGAAATTATCCATATTGACGGTATGTCGTGGTCTGTGGAGCGGGGAGCAGGGAGGTCTGACTTACGATACCAGGTTTTAGAATACAGTTGAAAGTCGACTATCCGGAATTGTTTGAAAAATAAAGTGAATAGTAGAAACACGAAAGTCTCTTTTGTCACAGTGTTTCCGTTACCCGCGGAGGAGAGACAAGCACTTGTGTGTGCTCTTGTGATGTGCCCTTTCACGTGTTGTTCGCAGTGAACACGTCTGGGAGGAGGGTGGTTATTGTTAACTGATTACAATTTTTATTTTGTGTTCAGTTTCTGTTTTGGATAAGTCAATGTTCTATGTATGTCTAATAAATTTTACGTTGTGTGATTTTTTTTTTATCTTCATTTTCAACATATTTGTATGATCCGAATTTTCGATTACCTATCCGAATTACTTTTGGAACCTATAAGTCGGGATAATCTACTATCTACTGTATTCGTATAGAGTTGCGAAGATTGCCAGAGCACAAGAGACTCATCCAGCGTGTGGGCCGTTCGCCCACGTGGGTCTCCTCAGTTCACCCCGCGATGAGGTAAAATAATTATAACGCTGCAATAAACCTGTTATGCCTATCTAACGAGAGTGTTGGCCCACTCGTATACCACAACATGTTGAGTGAGACTGTTGAATGGCCATCTCACATATCAGACACACACAAAAAAGTAAGATGCTGTCAGGAGGTTGCGGTGATGCAGTGGGTAGAAGACCGACAGCAGTTATACGGCTGTAAAGCGGCTTGTAGTGAAATAAAAACAACCACCATCAACTGAATTCCCTCCATGGAGGCACATACTTTATCTTGTCTCATAGATATCAGCAGATTGCAATAAATTCAGATTGTATAAATACAAGTCTAAAAAAAGGGTTAGGTAGGCCTAATCAAACATTGTTCCCAAAGGTTCCATCCTTTGCCCTATATTATATTTATTTTTAATATGCTACATATATATTATCTGTATTCCAACATACTACTCATTGTGGATGACACCTACAAAATTTTTATTTAAAGATGAGAATCTGATAGCACTTATGGTGTAAATGAGACTATTCATAACTAGATAAATAGTTTACAGCAAATAACCTTTCTTTAAAACGGGATCAAATAGTTTTAATGAAATTTCGCCACATAAAAACAACAGGACTATAACTTTTAAATAAAATATAGAAACTATGATTTGAAAGAAAGCCATTCTACAATATTTTAGGCTTACATATCGTAAGTCATCTTTATGGGAATACTCACATTGATAACATACTCCCGAAACTAACCGCAGCCTGTTACACTTTACATAATTGATCATATCATCTAAAGACATCCGCCCTTAAACAAATTTATTTTTCATATTTCCATGCTGTTATGTTATACTGTAACATTCGATGGGTATTTTCTTCGCAAAACTATCAAAGTTTTCAGATTCCAAAAAAAGCCATAGGAAATATTTACAAATATTTCGTGTGGGTATATGTATGTTTTGTAACATTTTTGACTAACGCTGTATTCCAGAGCTCCTGCTCATCATAGGATCGCTGGAGAGATTTGATAGTAAATAAATAAATAAATAAACTTTAGCAACAAAAATTCTGTGTATGCAGTTACAAAATTTCCTAGGTTCACACAGTTCCTCTCTTGTGAAAATTGTTCGTTGTTTTGACTGCAAGAAATTACCATACATACTGGGTCATATCTGTTCGTGTTTGACAATGTTTGTGATTTTCCTTGTGTTGTGGACTAACTAGCAACAATTAGCTGAGAAACAGTTATCAGTACAAAGAATTTACAGTTAATGTGTTGATACTTGTGAATATAGAATGGAGGCTACAAGTTCAGGATCTTCACAGGTTGTGTATCAGCTATACATTTATGTATTTGGTGGTGCAATCCTGGCCAGATATTTTTGAATTTTTCTTATGTTTCAGGTTTTTTTCTCATGTAAGATGAAGTGTGACTCGTATGAGAGCTGTTGAACTGGCCAACGATAGAGAATATTTTCGTCAGCTGTCTGTTAGAAACCTGTAAGTGTGTAGCGTAAATGTGCACATTTATTCTATTGAACCATACGTTACTAATTAACTGTATGGCGAATCACTTTAGTTTGCTTTATCGTTGCACATTGGTAGGTTTTGTACATGTCCCATTCTTTGCATACCCGTGACAAATTATGTTACATTCAATTCTACTGTACATACATTTATGTATATATGTAGCTCCTGGAAACTGTTTACATACTAATCTACATCACTCTGATTCCCCGAGCTCTAGCGAAGAGAGCATAGAGGGCACACATATGATGCACATAATGAGCACTACCCCCCCCCCTTGCACTCTCGTTACTGTACTCTGCAAGTTAATTGGTGTAGATATGAATGTCATCAGTTTTCTGGGGCTAGTCTTTGGTTTTCAGGTTTTTTTGATGTTATGTTTACATTTGTACGCCACAATTTCCCTGCGATCTCCATTTATACATTAAAATTTTTACAAAATGTTTCATAGGAATGAATGAGAATAAGAGAAATTTGTAATGTTACCTATTACAAACTTACTTTGATCATAACTGCTCTGCTGCTATCTTTAAATGCCATTTTACATAATATTTTCTGGTAGAAAGTGTTTTTTCACATACGGCTTGTCCCGATTTCAACTCGAAATTATTTTGCGGTATCGCAGATTGACACTTCGCTCTTTAAGTGGATCACTTGGAACAATAATAAAAAAAAAAAAAAAACGAATAATTTGAAGGTTCTGTATAGCGGAAATACAAAAATAGAGTTATCTTGAAAAAAATAAAATTATATCGGGACCACTAGGCCTATATGTTGCTAATGAATTTAATAACAATTTTGTGAATATTGCTACTACCCTAAATATGGGAAATAATAATAATACAGCCAAATAAAATAGTTATGCATCACACATACTAGTAGAAGTATTACAGCCCCAATACCTTAAACCAGTGTTTCATCGCTTGAGCAACGCATCATCATATGGTATATTATTTTGGGGACCTGCAATTATGCTAACAAAATATTTATAGCTAGAAAACGGGCCATTAGAATAATCTCTAAAGTAAATACGCATAATATAAGATGCAGGCCTTTATTTAAAAAATTAAAATTATCATTGACATCAATTTACATTTTTGAACTTCTTAATTTATTTACTCCAACTAAAACGAATATCTTTAAAAAAAAAAAAAAATTGATCTCCATCACTATTCCACAAGGAATAGAAATCATTAGGTATAGAGTATATTATTACTGGACAAATTTGTACAAGAGATATATTGAGTTGAAAGGAATACATATATACAATAGGCTACCAGACTCGATAACCTCAATAAACTAAAATAACTTTAAGAAATATATTAAATAACTTCTGCTGAGTAAGGTCTTCTATTGAGCAGTTGATAGCCACACTTAAAACACATTTTGTCATGTTTGGACGTGATGGCAAACCAGTAGTATATCGTTGTACACTACATAATTGTCTTTTTTCTTTATACTAAATCATATTTTTATATAATATTTATTTACGTGTTAAGCTGCTAGGCACGATGTTCAATATTACTGGACAAAATAAACCTGGACTTGTTGAACCACAACCTTCATTAAAATAGAAACAAAAAAAGTAAACACGGTGCGAGAAAGAAAATGCGATGCAGAGGTTTTTACGAACTCGGTTTACTGCGCCAGCAAAAACCTTATCATAAACGAAACCAATTTCAATCTCACCTAAATATATCGCAATTCTTTATGCCGAGCGGGCATATAAAAATAAAAAGGCGTCTCTTAATATTATTCAAAAATCTCCGAGACTCTCGTATATCGCAATGTTAAAAGCGTGTCAGCCTGCACTAGCGCTGTTAGTTCGCAGGCTGCCGCCGCGAGCTTCACTAAGCGCACGCGTTCGATCAAGGCAAAAAGATAGCAGTTGCCAGACCTAACTCTATGACCGTGGCTTGTGCGGCTGGTCGGCTAGTAGGCCTCGGCTCGTCTCGGACGAGCTCGGCAATCTTCGGCCCGACTCAGGGCGTGTTCGGAAGCCTTCGAACTCAGGTTTGTCGAACATATCCGAAGGTGCTCGGCAGTTACGTCCACTTATTTTCTTCAAGTATATATGTATGTTTCTGTTAGCCATGTTGGTTTTATAGGCATAAGGTATCTCAAATCGTAAATCTGTATTTTTATTCGACTTTAAGATTTATTTTTTAATTTAATTTTTTTTTGTGTCGAAATAGTACAAAGAGTGTGGCAAAAAGTTCTCTTAACTGCATTTCCAGACCCTCTCTTTCATTTCTCTCTCTTGCCTCCTCTTCGCGTATTTTTGTAAGCTGTTTCCTACCGCCTTCTCAATAACGCTAGCTTCGAATACTGTTACATTTTTTGTTTGGAAAACCCTCTTGTCGATACCTTCGACGAACGGTTCTGGCTTCGTATGGTTACACTCAAGCCACACATTAAAAATTTAATTGGACCCTGCTCTCATACTTCGTCGGTGAGCTGGTCAATGATATTTTTCTACATGTGATCCTAAAAAACTAAAAATATATTTTCAGCCACGCATGTCTTTAAATTACGTCGGAAAGCATTTTCAGCTTCAACGAAACCATTGGCATTAACATTCCCACGCTCAGCGACGATTCTTGGACGCGATGGTCGCTGGTACGAAGGTGGATTAACATATTGAAACCTTCGTATTGCAAGATGCACACTCATACATTGTGGTGAAGGAGACTGTATGCGAGTGATTTTGGTATGTGAAGGTCCTACAGCTTTGCAGGTTTTCGCATGTCTCTGCAAGTTATCGCCCCTAGCAGATGACAATCCACAATCCGTGCACTTGTGCGCCACTCGATCTGTATTCATCGCACAGCCATACTTCTTGTGCATCGTGGTTGAACACGAAGGTTTTATCGCAGAAGCGACATGAATGACGATGTAATGGTCCAGTAGATGGCACCGATGTAATTGAAGATGCCGACGAGGGTACCACGAACGAAATCGATGGCGATATATGCAGCTCATCTGGGGCCGCTGATCAGACAGCCAAAGACGAAGTCGAGACGTCACTTGCAGACACACCATTAAATGCATGCTTATTCTTGATCTCTGAAAGGAAAAAAAACTAACACAATTAATACATCTGATAATCGAAAGGTATAAGGGATCTGTATCATATATAATGGAATATATTTAGGTATATTTACGAGCATGAATGATAATTCCCTAGAGAATTTTATGGAAGAGCTGGTCATAAAAAATGCTTACCAGTCAGAATGCTAAGAAGATCAGGAGAGAAAAGGCGAACCGTCACCTGCCGCATAAGATGAAGAACTGAGGCGATGTGCGAGTCTGTTCGCCTTATATACCTCCAGAGTCTGAGATGTCACGTGAGCAGTGGCAAATCATGAACGAGCAATGCCACGTGACCGCTATGTGGCACACTTAAAATGATATACAACGAATGAGCAATGACACGTGAGCGCCATGTGACACACACTCGAAACATGTTATATGCATACATACTGGGACCAACGACAGCAAAACCCGTTCACCTGTAAGGTGAACTGTAGGGACAATGCACCCTTGTGGTGTGTTGTGATTGTAATTTAATTGTTTGTTTTCAGACACTCAGAAAAACGAAGATATGATACTTACACACGCACCTATACACATACATGCAACTACACACACCCATAGCTCCATAATCACTCCATAGCTCCATAATCGCTCCATTGCTCCAGAGCTCCATAGGTCCACATTTCCATAATCTATTTTTTAATACTTTAAAAAATTATATAATTTATATCTTAAATAATATATATGTAAGTTAAACAAAAATAATCAAAAATATAATTAAAAATGAAGTAATAAAAAAATTAATTCTTAAAAAATTATATAATTTAAATCTAAATAATATATGTAAGATAAACCAAAATAATAAAAATTAAAATTCAAAATTATATTATACATAAAAAATATTGAATTGCATGTAAACTGAAAAAATTATTGATATGTAAATGATACACTTAAAAAAAATTATATAAGAAATAAAAATTATTTAATAAAAAATATATACTTAAAATTTTTATAAGAAATAAGAATTATTCCAAGTTATAATGTGCATGACAAGAGTGTAGTGCCTTTGGTGATGATTGGTGAGAGATACATGTAAACAAAGATGTAGAGTGAAAGAAAAGATGGAATGAAAGAGAGAAACGAAACATAAAAAAAATGGGGTGACTCGGAGAAAACCTATGGACTGATACAGAGAAAGAGAGAAACAAAAGAGACAAAGAGATGGAATGAGAGACGAGCGAAATGGAAAGAGAGAAAGCGAGAGAAACGAAAGAGAGGAAGACATAAGAGATGGAATGAAAGAGAAAAGAGAGAAAGGGATGGAATGAGAAAAAGAAAGAGAGGAAAGAGGGAGAACGAGATGTAATAAGATAAAGAGAAAGACACGAGGGAAGCAAGAGAGAGAAACGAAAGAGAGGGAGAAAGTGATTGAATGAGAGAAAGAGAGGTAAGAGAGAGAGACAAGAGAGAAGCGAAATAGAGAAAAAAAGAGAGACAAAGAGAGAGACAAAAGAGATGGAATGAAAGAGAAAGGGGGAGAAACGAAAGAGAGGGAGAAAGGGATGGGATGAGAGAAAGAGAGAGAGGCAAGAAAGAGACACAAGAGATGGAATGAAAGAGAAAGGAGAGACAATAGAGACAAGAGATGGAATGAGAGAAACGAAAGAGAGGGAGAAGTGGATGGAATGAGAGGAAGAAAGAGATACAAGAGAGAGATGGAGATAAAGAGATGGAATGAGAGAAAGAAAGAGAGACACGAGATTGAATGAGAAAGTGAGAGAGAAAGGGATGGAATGCGAGAAAGATATTGAGTGAGGAGGCAAGAGGGAGAAACGAAAGAGAGTGTCTCGAAATGTAGTTGGGAGAACTTTTTACTATACTCTATGTACTATTTCGACACAAAAAGAATTTCAATTAAAAAATAAATTTTCAAATCGAATAAAAATGCAGATTTACGATTTGACATTCCCTATGCCTATAAAACCAATATGGCTAACAGAAACATATATATATACACACTTGAAGAAAATAAGTGAACGTAACTGCAGAACACCTTCGGATATGTTCGACAAACTCGAGTCGAAAGCTTCCGAGCACCCCCTGAGTTGAGCCGAAAATTGCCGAGCTCGTCCGAGACGAGCCGAGGCCTACTAGCCGACCAGACATTATGCCAGACTTCCCTATATTACACTATTTCTCTACGTGACGTAATTTCAGGATATGTACCTTTAAGAAGGTAGCAAGATTCCTTTGATCCGTGACATCAGATGCCATGTGCTACAGTTGTTATGTTACAGTAACCATCAAATTGTTGAAGGTGATATTTGGTTTACCCTTCATCTTCAGGCCTCACAAAACCCTTTCTTTTCTATATATCTTAGCTTAATTGATTTATTATCCAACTTATTTGTCTCGTCACTCTCGTTTTTCTTCTCTATAACTCTGAATTACCTTTATAAAACTTTCCCCTTTGTTCCAGTTTTCTCAATTGTGCAATTAGTTTTTCCCCTGAATTTACAGAAAAATGTTGTACATCTGTTATTTTAATCACATTTGTAATTATTTCAATAAAATCTGTTGCTAATATCTAAATATCATTTTAGCACTTCAAACTGATTACGTGAAACAAAAGTGAAAAGTGAATAGTATACGTAGTTTGCAGTATCATTTGATTTTGGCTTTGTAGTTTTTTATTCTGTCTATATTTTAACTATAGGCAATGATCTATACCGCGACACAGAAGTAAAATATAATATATTATAGATGTTAAATTACTATAGTAAATATATAATATGATTGTTTGCTGCTCGTGTAAGAAGTGTAACTATTTCGTGTTTTGCACCTTTAGCAATCGTGGGAGTAGCACAGTTATGTGAAGTTTCTTCTACCTCTGCAAATGGTGGGTGTATAATTCAAATGCGTTTTATGTAAACAGAATATTTGATTAGCGATTTATTGGCCCTCTCTAATACCTACGTAATTGTGTATTCATTTAGCTGTATTCTCACTTTTTTTTTTTTTTAATATATTAGGTAACTCCATAACTCTTTGATGCTGCTAAGCGGAAACGATAACAAATGAAATAAATAAATTGCAGTTTTATTAAAAATTGTATCACATCTCGTACATTCACTGTGCAGCGATTGCATGGCAAAGCGTAATTCGAGATTAGAGAAACCCGCAGTAGGGATGGAGGACATTAATTAGTTCATAATTGAAACTCAGTACAACGTGGGTCGTTAATAAGCTTCATTATTAGAGCCGAGTTTTTAACCTGCAGCGTTTAAAACTGCAATTGGTCGTTTAGAGAAGGATGCTTAAAAGTTCCCTCCTGATGAAAATGTTCTGTCATTGTTCTGCCGCGTATTCAACAGATGTGCAAACATTAGGTCACCGAAGGACTGCAAGCCACATTTCAGCCAATACTTGCAAACGTGACGTCGTACATTCTGTAAATTTTCCTGTGAATACGGCGTCACATTTTTATAGCCAGATATTTCTAAAACCTTAACACATATCTTGAAATATTTGCTGATATAGGTTGTTCATGGTAAAGTGAGCACTTTTAAAAGCCCTGCTTAAGATCTACTTGTGAGTACTCCGAGTGCCTCAAAATGGCAATTTACGTATTCTGTTCCCGACCTGCTACACGATCCCGGAAAAATAAAAGCCCGTGCGTGCTTCTGGAAGCACGTAATTCTGGCAGCCCGGAGTCAAGAATTCTATTAGCTACGGTATAATTCTAGTCTACCTTGGCACCGACCTGCAATATCTCGGAACGATGGAAGATTCTGAACGCAGCCACATGTCGGCTACGTATTCTTGGCGCAGCTGCATGTCGTGAACGTGCGGCGACAAAGCAGTGACTGCGCGTCGCCGGCGATCGCAGCTGCGGCCGCGACGTGGCTGTCGCCTGTCACGTGACCAATTAGCCAATTAGCGCCCATGCTCGCCGCTTCCTGGAGTATACCCCTGCAGTGTCGCCCGCCTGATTTCCGAGAATTTGCATCCGCATTGTGACGCCAGTGGCCAGTGCGCGCTTGCGCCCAGATGTTGCTAAGCGGAAAGGAATTTTCTTGGTGGACTGCGGTTGGCTGATTCAAATAATTGTATTACTGGGCGGAAGTATTGTGATAAAAAAAATATATATAATTTTCCCCTTCCCCAGTAGTGTGGGGTTGGGAGTTCTGAGCCACCTGATTGGCCCTGGTTTTCACTCCCCTCCTGGGGTGTAATTTTCGCTGGTTATATATGGCTTGAAGGTTTCTGACTCGAGAGAGGAGGAGGTTCCAAGGATCAGCAGACCCTCCCTGCCTGAGTTAAGTAAACTTGTGCCAAAAATGAAATTAAACCAGATATAATGTTCAGCCTTTCTGGCAGTCTTCAGGAAAGATTATTTTAGAGTCCCTTTTAGGGTGATTTTGAAAGTAGTTTCCATGAGGGAAAATGCTGAGAGTTGAGCACAGTTTTCTCTAGTATATTTTATACATTTTCAGTAAATTGTAAAAGTAAAGTTGTAAATGACCTTTATCTTGTTAAGTGACCAGGAGAGTGATTTTCAGAGATAGTTTCCATAATAATAATACTCTGAAGGACTTAGTAATATTTCAAATCATAATAACTTCTAAAAATTCTTAATTGGCCTTTGAAGTATTTTTCAAATTGACAGAAACATTGTGAGTAAAGTTATCCAAGCCATTTCTTTAATTGGCTTTTGCAGCGTTCTTGAATGGCCAGACATTTCATGAGTAAAGTAACAATTTGACATGGCAGTAAAATTTTATTCAGTTGGCCTTAATATTTTGAACGGCCATGAATGTTGTAAGTAATCCATTTTTTGGCTTTGGTACGAGAGAACAGCAAGTAAAATATTCTCTTTTCATCTATTTATATTTGTCAGTTATTTAGTCTGTTGGCCTTTGTTTGTGAATATAGCCATAAAATATTAAACTATAAATAGTTGGCTTTATTTTCTTTTGTATGTGGCCAAGGTAAAGTTTTTAAGAGTGGTATATTGAAAACCACTGGATTTATTAGAATGTTTTGTTCGCCATCTTTAATCATTGTAATTGAGGCTATTTAGAGTTTATAGAAATGTCATGTGGTCATAATAATGTATATTTGAAAGCGCTGTCTTTTACACGATATACAAAAAACAAAATGTGATTTTACTATAAACCAAAGAAAACCAAAACAGAAAAAAATAAAGAAAAAGAAAGTTTAATCTCATGTGTTATAAATTGGAGAATGGGTGGGGTCAATATTGATGTTCAGCCTTCATTTGCTTGCAAAAAGGTTACTTTTGAATATTTTTTGTAAGTTTGATGATTGATTATCTTTTGGGCGGTAGTTCTACTCCCCCTTTGATGTGACTTTTTTTTTAGAAGGGCGTATGAATTGTATACACGTTATGTATTCCCCCGCCTTATGTAAAATTATCGTTGCCATGGGCCCCATCACTTTATTCATGCGTCGGCCACATGAAACTGTGAAATTATTATGGAAGTAAATATTTTACCAATCTGCTAATATTCATACTTCGATGGACTAAAAAAAAACAGAATGTAAAAGAAACAATTTTAAGTTACCACACATGGTTACGTAACACTTTTTATTCGACGTTAAGATATGGAACTACATCCCGTCCATCGTTACCAACTTTACTGGGCGAATGGCACTCAGTGCGCCCGTTAAAATATCCATATGCAGGTATGAGCAGTGACATTTCTCTAAGGTTCATTTCTAAAGTGCTCACTTTATCTTGAACAGCCTTTAATAAAGAATTGTTAAGAAGCGGCAGTAAAATAAAGTCAAATGACACGTGGTGTTGCACCGCCCCGCGTCTTGGGCGTTTCCACCCTTGCGGGCCACTCACCCTTCTGTCCTGCGTAGCCCTACCTGCTTTCCGAAAGGATTTCGCGACAGCGGTTCGCTCGAGAGTATTCCGACAAGATGGCCATTTTTGTTGGTTACGTTGTGCTGATTTGTAAGCAATCTCAAAAAAATAGCTGACAGCTTGGTGTTCACTTTCGTCGCGCAAAAACAGGGTGGCAACCCCTGCTTTCATGATGATTGGGGATGATATTTACCAACCGCATTTTCACAGGTCTAAGATCTCTGTTCCACAAAACTCTATTAACCGATTTGATGATTATTCGTGAGTAGTTCATGATATATTTTTTAAAACTCAATAACATTCAAAATCGTGGAATTTAGTGGCACGTAGTTCCCTTAATAATCACTTTAGGGAGAAAAAGGTAAAGGCTGTTCACGATAAAGTGAGCACTTTTGAAATCAACCTTTGAAAAAAGTCACTGTTCCTACGTGCGTATATTTTAACGAGTGCAATGAGTGACATTCGCCCAGTAAAGTTGGTAACGCTGGAGGGAAAGTAGTTCCGTATCTTACCGTGAAATAAAAAGTGTTAGGTAACCATTTTGTAACAAACTTAAAATAATTATTCCGCTCTCTATTTAATTTAATGCAACGAAGTGTAAGAATGAGCAGGTTTGTAAAATATTTACTTTCCTAATAATTCCACGGTATATTTGACTGACGCATGAATAAAGCGATGAGGACAATGGCAATGTTAATTTTACATAAGGCGGAAGAATACACAACGTGCATACAAGTAAATCTTAAATAAGGCTTTCAAAAGACCCATTTTACCGTGAACAGCCTATACAGACATTTTCGTACCCTGCCGAAGTTTGTCGGTTTAGTTCAGAAACACGTTGTGCAGTGCGGGACACAATACTTCCAGCAAGGAAAAGCAAGTTCGCAATTCTGCACCTAGCCTCTTCTACCCTCTGGCGAAGCCCAGAGGGCGAGCGATCGTCCGCGGAGGTGAGGTCCAGCACGTGCTGCGGACACACGTGTAAGTGGACGGCCACTCTTGACGGCCTGCCACGTGGTCCGGCGACCCATCGATCTGCTCGCGACCGGCGTGTCGCAGGGGGGAGGGGGGGTGGGAACAGGAAGATGCGTGGGTTGGGGAGCCCGCGTCCAATTACAACCATACTGACGCCACCGCCTCAACCAGATGCCGCCTCTCGGCTTCCACGCGGAACAACCCAGTGCACAGAATATGATGCCGACGGGCGAATCTCGAACTCCATCCCATATGTCACGGATAAAGAAAAAAACTTATCGAATTATGTCGTGTATGGCTTAGCATCTCGTCGACAGCAGCGTCGGAGATGGGACGAGTGGGCCGAAGCACTAGAGGGGCCACGATGGTATAGTGGTTAGACTACTCGCCTTCCATCTATGCGGACCGGGTTTAATTCCCGGCGGGGCCACTACCGGATTTTTTTCAAGTGAAAAACGTGCTGGATGATGCCGCTAGTCGGCGGGTTTTCCCGAGGATCTCCCATTTCTCCCGCTCTTGCATTCCGGCGTTGCTCCATATTCACCTCATTTCACCCTCATCGGGTTCTCAAGACCTCGCTGTTAAGAGTCGCCCAAAGCTCTTCACTCACTCACTCGAAGCACTAGAAGCAGGTAAACGTGTACAATCAGTCGGCATATGCATTTCCCAGGCCGCCTTTATATGGTTTGTTACGGAATCGAGCAGTAGTCGGTTATCGGAACTCGCGTCTTTGAGCGGATTGAATTTCTGGGGTTATCGTTTCAAGAATGTTCTGGTCATTGCCCTAGCCCCACCACGTGGCCGCGTCCTCCCTACCTTTGCGAGCACAACAACATTGCGCCGACAGGGATCCCAAAGGACAAAGATCGAGCTAGGCTCAATCAGCGCGAACGAGCATCCAGACAGTCCCTCCGTCTGCTACCCTCCCTGGTCCAGCCGAGGCATGAACCAAACCTCTAGACTGCCCTGTCCAGTATCGGAGCTCACTGCTTCGACCCTTCTCTAGGCCAAGGTTACTTTTACTCAGGTTGGGAAGATCAATGTTAAAAGACTGGCAACCAAAATTTTTCGCCACTAGCTAAGCGTTAAGGTCTCATGGGTAACAAATTTTCTCTATTTTTTACGTTAAAAAACAGTATATTATCATTAAACATAAATAAAATATAATCTTCCTCTTATTATTCACTTAGATTAAAAAAATCTATTTAAAAGTGACCTCTTCGGAACACTGCGCACGTAGCGGCTGAACGTAAGTTATAGTGCTGTGTGATTTTTTTTAAGCACTTTGCTCAAAGTGGCAGCTGCGTACATGCGACACTAGCGCCCACAGCGGTGAGTGTCAGTTTCACTGGTGAATTTTTTTTAAAGATTCTTACAACGGAGGTGAATAATTAAGTGAAAGATTTTGGTTTTGGACATACACTATTGCTTCAATAGTGTATTGGACTAACACCATAGCTTCAATAGTGTATGTCCAAAATATTTTGCTTCATTATTGATTGGCGCGGATATACAGTTATCTAGATATTTCTGTTCTTGGCTGTATGATCACATGCAAAGGCCAAGGCCATTATTGAAAAAAAACCTTTGCCGCGGATTGCCGTTTTTAGGCATGGAATCCGAATTCGGCGACCGTGTTTCTCCTATACAGTCGTTGTATAAACGAAAGTATAGGTGTGAGTGGAGAAAAGAATTACCATGATTTGTACATTCCAAACCAAAACAACTACATTAAATATGTAAACGTGTTTCATATACACTTTTTTTTTCTGTAATTTGCAATTTTTTTAATTCTAAGGATTTTACAGGATTTGGCCCAATGATTCCAGGATTTTACAGGATTTTTATATAGAGGAACCACGATTTCAACTTCATGACTGGCGGCAGCCCTGCCCTAGAGGGATTTCGGGGGGGGGGGGGGGGGGGGAACCATGGGGTACCGAAATCAGGACGGCCGGATAGGAATCCAACAAAATTCGTCTGTAATAAGAATTCCGAGTGTTACAATTGCGCCGGCTTGCTCAGAAAGTTGGCTCATGCACAAGGAACATGGCCGATCAGAAGGGAACCTTCTGGATGACCCAAGGCCGCGTTATTTTTTTTGCCGAAACCCTGTTTACGCTTCCGCAACATGTAAACGTGAACACTTTGAGGATGGTGTATATTTACTGGTATTCCAAGACAAGCAGGAAGCAAGTAGCCTGTGTCTACCGTAGAGTGAGTACGGGGTAGAGCGATCTCGCCGACTGCGCAGAACCAGTCTCCGTGTCTCAACATTGAACTGATTCTTTGCCAATACGACTAGCAAGAAAGAAGTGGATAGAAATTGGAGGTTATGACACTGTTTGGTAAACAAGTATTTTAAGTTGTCTGCTTACTTGCTCTTATTAATTTGTAATGCCGTTTGGTTAAATTAATATTAGTAAAAGCATTTTATTCACAAAATTGACAATTAAGGACGGTATTGACAAACACGTTCATCGCTGATGACCATGTGACTTTGGCAGTTTGTCTTTGTTTCGGTTAGGTACATGCGCAAAAGACGAATAAGCGGTCTACCTCATCTTTAGTCTGTGGTTTAAACCAAATGACTTGAATTGTCGGTTAACCCAATCATTTACATAAAACAACTTTTCGATAGTTTCGTACAATTCACCAGTCCTAATATTAATGGAACGAAAACATATTTAACTCTACAAAAATTTACTTGTCTGTCAAATAACTATACGTAAACAAATGTTACGACACTATGTGAGCATAGACTGTTCGCGGTAAAATGAGCACTTCTGAAAGCCCTGCTTAAGATTTACTTGTATACACGTTGTGTGTTCTTCCGCCTTATGTAAAATTAACATTACCATGGGCCTCATCACTTTATTCAAGCGTCGGTCAAGTGAATTTATGAAATTATTATAAAAGTAAACATTGTACAAATCTGCTAATTCTTACACTTCGATGCATTAAAAAATATAGAAAGAGAGAGAAATAATTAAAGTTGTCACAAATAGTTACCTAAAACGTTTTGTTCGACGGTAATATATGGAACTACTTCCCCCCCCCCCCATCGTTACCAACTTTACTGAACACATGTCATTCATTGCACCCGTTAAAATATATGTAGGCAGGTGCAGTGACTTTTTCTAAGGTTGATTTCAAAAGTGCTCACTTTATCATGAACAGCCTTTACAGTCCATTCACGTTTATTTCGCATATTTCTGAAACCCTGCTAAAGTTCTACTTTCAAGTTAGGCCTATTCCTCCGCCTCGTTTAAAAATTGCATATAAAATCACACCAGAGGGACAGCGCACTGCATACGTGCGCACTCCGTTTGATAATATTTTGCATGAAAACTATTTCTTACTAGCCATTACCAACACACATGAATTCTCACTGTTTTTATTCATATGATTATAAATGAAATACTGTAATTTATAGTTAAATTCTACGTAGCGTTTCAAGTTAACCAGAAATAAGCTACTTTTACTTTAACGAAAGTATAAAACGCTTACGATACAAGACTTGTTTAGGAAACAACCAAACACATCAAATATGGGACGAATTTTTAAACATTTGATTCAAAACGGGTGAATAACCCGCAAATAGAGTACTGTTTATTGTCAATTTGACTTTAGTGGTGGCAAATCGCGAGTCAGTGTCGGATATATCCACAAAAGATAAAAAGCAGCCTGCCTCGTCTGAAGTCTTACGTTTAACGTACGTAATTGGGTATTGTACATGCGTTTATCAACACTGAAATCTTCAGAAACATAAACAAACTACTATCACGCCATTACCTACGCTTGTGGGCGTGAACCAACTACCGATTTCCGTCGGCAGAATTAACAATTTATATTTTTAATAAAGCAAAGCGCAGGTATTAACTCAGAAGTCATATAAATGTCTTATAAACCGAAATTGGTCGTCGCATCAGGATTGATTGGGGCAATAAATATTTCCATTGTATTGACGCGCTTTTATAGTACCCTGGTTTTAGAAAAAAAAAATTCTTTAGTTCGAAGTGTCTAAAGCTCTGATTGACGAGTACATGCACTCCTGCGTTTTGCAGCCAATTTCATTAGCACGGGCAGGAAGTCGATAAAAACCTTCCAAAGGGTTGGCGACATTTTACTCGGATTTTTTTTTTTTGTGCACGCGACACGCTTGAGGTACTTAGATGCATGTCTAAAAATCACGAGAACGAAATGATAACAGTGGGTTCATGATCGCGTTTTCGTGCCGCATTTTGCACTCCATCGTTCATGATACACGAATTCGTGTGATCCGGCTCTGGTGTTTCAAATGATCTAAACCAGCTACCCCCCCCCCCCCCAAAAAAAAACAACTCCCTCCCCCATCCCCCCCCCCTCCACGGCCGGCCCAATTCGCCAAACCCACTTATCGTAAACTAATATCTAGAGGTTATGTTTATATACAGTTCAAAGTATAATCAACCAGATAAAAAAAAAATACTTGTACGGGTGTGTTCAAAAATTGTTCTAGGTAAAAATATATATATTTAATCGTTTCTGAACGCGTCTTCCCCTGCGTGTACTGCACCAAGAATTTACTTACCGAAGAACTTCTTTGGAGATAGAAAACATTAGTGGTCGTGGTCTCAGGTGTTAGTATTATCAAGTTGTTATATGCTATCCATGATAAAGTGAGCACTTTTGCAAGCCCTCTCGTTTGGAACAATAGTCAATAAATATTTTAGTCTTAGTCTTAGACCTTGAATTCCGAGTTCTATGGAATACGCAGACTGTGTTTATTACTTATTTATTTAGAACGATGGTTAAAGGATAAAAAAAATGGCTGGAAGTAAAAAGTAAGTGGGGCCCTGAAAGTGCTCACTTGATCGTGAACAGCCTGCAGGTGAGCTTACTCTGAAGCAGACCACGTAGATCTGCCCTTGTGAGAAGACGTGCTACCTCGAATCTCTCACTGTCGCCTTTAACAACTGTCTCCGAGTCTCGCTTATTATCATTACGAAAAACAGAACTTGAATGTATATTGCAGTTTCTTAAATTCGCAAGGGAACTCGGATGGCATGAGTGTTATGCGCGCAATGAAAAACTTATTCCCTCTGTGCTCATTCAGTGAAGACTATGGTATAGATGACAAATTTTTGCCAAGTTTTCAATTGCAGTGCGGTGATATTGCAGCGTTTTGGCTGGTTAAGGTTTCGCAGTAACATAAATGCAGCCCGAACCTTGAGAAGTTTGTGTAGTGGTAGCCCAGAGCAACAGATGCTGTTGATGAATTCCACAGGCTAATGGGCTGCATCATCCATTTTTAGTACTGTGTCCATAGATATGTAGGCCTTCTCAGTTTATACCCCTTCGAACGATTTAGGAAAAACTACGCTAGTGATTTGTCATATTGTTTAACATAGCTGAATCCCCGCAATATGTTGCATGACAATTTTTGTTTTTTTTAACTCTATGTTGATCCAATTTTAAAATTGATGTTGGATAAACTTATTTTCGTCTACTGAGCATTTCTAGTTGTAATGCTTCTGGGGCATAAGTTACGCTGAATATTATTGTAGCGAATAAAAGCCCGAGTTTGTTGGAGAACCAAATACAAACAAATGGCCTTGTCATTTTTATAACATATGATTTTGACAGTTCTGTAGGTCGATCGCAAGTTTGCAGTACTGACAGTTCTGTTTGTAAGAAACCAATTAACTGTTTTAACAAAAAATATTGGTTGATGTGCACCTGGAATGGGCATTATATCCCAATTCACTCTTATAAAAAAAAATTATTGGCCGTGGTATAAAATGTGATTTAAATACGAATAAAAACCTAATAAAGAAAATAAAATTGGCCTTAGCGCGATATATTTCACTGACCGCGCAGTCTACGAAAATAAGCTATTTAATTATTTATCCAGCTCGGTTCTGGAAGCTTCTTTCTGCGACGGTGAGAGAAATGAAGCTTCTTTTTTAATCAAGAGAAGGTTTCATTTCTATTAATACTTTTTTTTTTCAATTTGGTAATGTTAAAAGAAAATATGCAGATTACAGGCATGAGAACGATGTAATATAAGCAAAAAAAAAAAAAAAAAAACCGTCGGAAACACAAGCACATCGTTTCACCTTCTCAAGGATTTTAATTTAGAGAAACATAACTTTTTAAAGCAAGGAGCATATCTAGATCGTATCTGGATACTGACCTATTGAGAAATCTTTCTCAACACACTTTACCCCTTTTTACTCTATAAAGGGTCAAATTTCGAAATAAGAAAACCTGAAATTAAATATTAGGCATTTATATAGGTAGCCTTTTGATACAAAGAGAATACGATATCGTATCGCGTTAATGGGCTGTTAAGAAGTCCTCTAAAACACGTCTTACCCCTTTTCGTTCTGTAAGGTGTATATTTCAAAATAGTCTGTAATTAATTTTTAGGTATATAAATGTAGGTAGCCTTTTGAAGTAAAGAGTATAACAATATCTTGTCACGTTAATACCTTTTTAAGGGGGTCCTCCAAAAGTAATTTTTCTCCTTTTCGCCCTCTTGCGAGTAGAATTTGAAAAAATAATCAGGAAAACTTTTTTAGTAAATTATATAGGCTACCTTTTTGGGTTAAGAGCACAGCGATAGCTCTTTCGGTTAATGTGCTACTTATGAATCCTCAAAAATACATTTTACGCCTTTCGTCTTATGGGCCGAATTTCGAAAAGTCCCTTCTTAGGGGGACTTGCACCCTAAGTCAAAGCTATCCGTAAATTTTCTTGCTTTTGCATCCATGCGGTTTGGCCTGTGCATTGATGATTGTGTAAGTGAATCAGTCAGTCTGACAGTCGGAACACTAAATTTCATACACAGAGTTTTCAAAATATATTCTATTTAGTGGGAAATGTGATCGTAGATTTACTTGATTAATTCTGCTGATGTACTTTGGATTTAAAATGTTGTAACTTGAATAATACCCACCGTCTGGTCTAGATTCTCTTCACGCCAAAAAGTTTTCTAAGGTTAGAGTACTTTTTTTCCGTAAATGTTGAAGATATTTGATGGCGTTGTAATATATCAATGGATAATTTGGTAAAATTGTATATCAATTGAAACGTAACGCCCAGCTTTTTTAAGACACAATTACAATACTTTCACCTTAAATTTTCTGCCAAGCAAAAGTCAAAGGATTATTTTTACATAATTAGATACTAGCTAAAGTGTTTCGCGAGGGCATAGGGAAGCCTTGAACCAATTTCGGTACAATCCTGGACTTCGGTTCACCAGCGATTAGGGTTTGAATTCCGACTAATTTTACTTTGAATTTTTTTTCGTAATGAATGAGCTATAATGCATATCCACGAAATTTTTTTCTAGTGTTTTTGATGACGTAAACAATTATTTCGAATTTTAGTAAAATATTTTAAACATGTACAATTTTTCACAGTTGTGTGTTAATTGATGTAAATTTAAAATTCCCCACAATGCACTAAATCAGTTATTGTGAATAACTTCGCCTTATAAATGCAGTTTGATAAGGATGCCATTTCATATAAATATCACAAATATGTAGAGAAAAATAAAAAACTCCATGAATCATCTTTGGTACTTGGAGCATCGCGTCGTATATGTCTTGTGACGGGTTGTCACATTTCCCCGTGGGTAAGTTATTCAGCCGTCAAGAATGTACGCTGAAATTACCATACATGGTGATGCCCGGAGAAATTGGGCCCTCGTCAGAGCAGCGTGAGTTGCATCTGGCTGGATAACGGGTCCGCTGAAGAACTAATACGAGCGGGCGGCGTGTGGAGCTGCGATCGCCCCCTTGCATCCGCTCCGGCAGACGACATTCCGACCACGTGGCGAAACGGCGTTTAGAACTGACCAATGAGAAGAGATCGAAGAATCAAGTGCTTTGAGAACCCAGAAATTTTGTTTGAATATATATTTTCGGGGCGCATGAAGGCAGAGAGAACCTGACACCGCGAACATATGTTAAAATTCAGTAACATATGTAACTTTACATTCTGGCGTGTTTTACATATTTTAGTGCGGTTTTTGAGATAAGTTGTTGTAAGTTTTATTTGAAGTTACAAGTGTTTGTGATGACCCTGTTGGTCATATATAGATTTTTTAGTAGAATCACAGAATACAAAAAAAAAAAAAATTCCAGTTGATTTTTTTCGGGGTTCTCCTTCACACGCCACTCTTTTCCTTTAAGATCTTAGGTTTTGTGCACCGCCTCCTGACTGTTGTATACTCTGCTATACGTAAAGATGAAAAAGGCTAATTTAAAAAAAAAAAAACATATACTGAAGGGTCTGTCTCATGCTTCGGAGGATATCCGTTGCAGGATTATGGTTGTCGAATTTGAGGCCTCGTTAAGAAGTTATTACGAAGTTGTGCATTTCCCATGTTCATTCGTGTCCCATTGTAACCAGCAGCGAATGCCGAATTGTTTCATGGTATTTTTTATTTCGCTTGCTTGCAAAAATGTAAACTTTCAATACACGCAGCAGATACCAATAACCAACACTGAGCGATTCTGTATGTGCTTAAAAAAACTGATTTGTGCGCTCGTGGGGGGTGAGTTGGGATGGAAGTAGCGATGGAATGCAAGGATGGAAGAAACGAGAGCACGCCGAGAAAACCCTCCGACCACCGTTAACTTCCGCCACGTTGGGAACCAAACTTTAATTACTTCCGAGTGAAGTCAGTGCGCTAATTATGCAGCCCTCGCAAAAAAAAAAAAACAGAGGAGCCGTGGGAAACTTCAGTTTTCACGGCCACTCTTCAGCAAGCTACGAGATACGCATTGCACACGTGGTATGAGGTCATCTGCAGAACTACCTCAACCACTGGCGTAAGAAAAAAAATGTCTCAAGAGAGTGGTCACGCTGACTGAAGGAAAGGGAGGATGGTTACTTCATCATTAGCATGTATCATAGTTTAGAGCAATTACGTATTTTTATAGTAATTGAAGAATATATATATATATATATATATAAATTATATACATTTTTGACAACCTTAGGGGTAAAAAATTAGATTGGGAATTACAACCCCCATGCCCTTCAAGCTACGCCGCTGGTTTTAGGTTTGCTTCTCTAGTAATTCTTGTATGTGTGAGATACGTCTGCATGCGTACACATAAGAAAGAAAGGGTGTTGCCCTTGGCAGTATACTAGTTTTACGTTCAACCACTCACAATGTCTCGAAATCAACTTTATATATGCGAAGTAGTGTTTTACTGTGTAAATAACGTAGTCCAGATGTATTTTTAATCTATACTTGAACTAAAATGTTTAAATACGTTATTCCGTGTTGCTTTTTTCTCCTGTAATCCTGTTGGCCGAAGGTCTTATGCACACATCACTAAATAAACTATCGCAATTTCGCACACGTTCACACGTCAGTGCTGCTATGTGCACGACATATGCACGCTGGCGCATGGGAAATATTTCAGGAGTACACACTTCTGTTTTCACAGGTACACGTCTTAATGTGTCAAGGGGCCTCCCTAACTGACGCACGGGTGTCTCGTCGTGAGCAGTTCTGCCTATTCTAATTATTTAAAAAGCAATGGAATGTTGTAACCCAAATATATATATTTTTTTCAGAAGAACAATTAAAGTCGATATTTAGCGCCCAGTCACAAATTTGGTTACTGAAACATACGCGTGATCTTGGAAAAGTGTGGTAGTTTGTAAAAATCGATGTAAGTAGCTTTTTGCTCACGATATTTGTTATTCTGCAAAAACAGTGTTTTAAACAATTGCGAAAATGCTGTGTGTTTTCTGAACTGACTGCTGTATTAGAACCCTACAGTCACCGTTTGAAGTGCTGAGGAAACACGCGCACCTAGTGTGTGCTGTTTTTGACCACCGTCGTAATGCCTATTTATGGTTGCTAGGGATTTTCCCTAAGGTCTTTATCGTGAATATACGGTTACCGGCCGGTGCGTAAACTACTACAAAAAAAAAAAGAGGTACACCAAAGTGAAAACACAAGTGCACCCTGGAACATTTTACCATCCCCCACTATCTGTGACCCCCTCTCTAACCCCTCCAATTTTAAGACCTCTGGTACAGTTTATGCACCTGACACGTGTGTAAGTTGGCGGGGGGAACTTTGCTGGGGGAGAAAAATAAACATGGGGCTATTGCAGGGTTTTTTTTTTGTCCCCTGCCCCGGGCACGTTTAATTAGAAGCTCCAGCCGAGGGGTAGCAGTTGTGACGCGTGAGTGACTGCCGTTGTTTCCAGTCCCCACCCCGAGCTCGCCAGGAATTCTCCAGCTTCCTTACAGCGACGTGCCCGGAGGCTGCGTGGAGCATTGGCGACTGCATTCCAGCCGCTGCTATAGGTCCTTCGCGCAACAACGTCGTAACTTAACGGCTGTGCACTCACTGACATACACGACGAAAGACATTTTCTTTTTAGTAAATATCAAGACGCCGTGACACACATGCTTTGTTGTAGTCCCATTATTAACTGTTGCCAACAAAAAGAGTTTAATGACAATTTTATTTACTAGAAGCCGATGTTGAAGAATATTGCTATACGCACTTTTGTCTTGCCGTTTCTTCCTTCATATAAAAGCATGTGCCAAAATGAAATGTGAAATGGTAAAATATTTGGTATATACCATGCCAACACAGCATAACCTCTTGACTGTCGATAACGACAGCCATCTGGAAACAGCGTGTGCCATGCACACTATACAGCTATCTAAGATTGAGACACGCTATAGGTATTACCAATACACCTGCTTTCTCTCTGTTTTTTATTCATGTCAACTATAAATTAAATATAATTTGTAGATAAAATGTAATTGAAAGTTCAATTTAACCAAATATAAGTCAAACATAGTGGTTAAAAAATTTATATTCGAAAAATCATACAATGTATCAACTGTTGCTGCGTGTGATGGTTTTGTAAATTCAAATATGTAGTCAATAAAAGAAAACTCCATAGAAATATATTCTCCTTCTTGTAGTTCCTATCCGTTCCGTATGTTGGTAACCATATCAGCTGTGCTATCTCTACTAAGCCACTGCTCGGAATAACTCTGTACATGTCTTAGAGGTCCGTGCTCTGAGGTTCTTCAAATACGAGATTCTTCTCCTACCAGCGCTTCTCTTCCCGGGTATCCTTCCTTGTAGAATAGACTGTAGTAGCTGATATCTGCTTTCGTTCCTCATGATATGACCAAGGTACTACAGCTTCCTTGTTTTCACCGCGGTCAACACTTCTTTGCACTTTTTCGTCCTCCGAAGAATTTCAATATTTTGTAACATGGTCTGACCATGGCACTCTTTAACATTCTCCGATATAACCACATCTCAAAGGCTGCCAATCTTTTACTGAGTGACTCCGTCAGAGTCCAAGTTTCAACCCCATAATATAGAACAGAGAACACATAGCAGCACAGAAGTATCATTTTGTGGTCATTGTTATCTCGCGACTTTCAAAAAGGTTACTCATTTTGTTGAAGACAGCCTCAATACGAGACTTCACTTCCTCAGAGCAATCCCACTGGTCATTTACGGTGGTACCGAGATATGTATATTCGTGTGCATATTCAACAGGTCTCTGATTTATACTAACATGACACGAAATTTTCTGCTAATGACCACTAGTTTTGTTTTATTTATATTAATATCAAGACCATATTCATAACTATTCTGTGTCACTCTATCAATAAGGTGTTGTAAACTTTCCAGGCTATCTGCGAAAATGACAGTATTATCTGCATAGCGAGTGTTGTTTATCCATTACCCATTCAACAGGATTCCCTTCTCCACATCCTCTGATGCTTCCCTGAAGATGTATTCTGAATATATGTTAAATAATAATGGAGACATTATACAACCTTGTCTTACACCCCGTTGGATATATATATATATATATATATATATATATATATATATATATATATATATATATATATATATATATATATATATATATATATATATATATATATATATATCGCCAGTGGTTTCACCTCCTAATGTCACTGAAGCAGACTGGTTCCAGTATAAATTGACAATAATTCTTAGATCATCGTCATTCAAGCAAATACTATTTAAAATTTTAATCATCTTCCGGTGCTGTACTCTATCGAATGCCTTTTAGTAATCCATAAAGCAATCATAAATCTCACAATTTATGTCTCTGCATCGTTGAAATAGTACTTGGAAGCTAAAGAGAGCCTCTCGTGTTTCAACTGCATTCTTGAATACAAACTGTGTAAGAGATATTTGTTCTCCACATAACTTGTATATCCGTCGATGAATAATCTTCAGAAAAAGTTTCAACAAATGGCTCATGAGGCTTATCGTTCTGTAATCTCCACACAACTTAGCTCCAGGTTTGTTTGTTTATACAATACAACTAATTCTGATTTGGGCCACTCTCTAGGAATATTGCCAGAGTAGTAAATGTCATCGAACAATGCAGTCACCCATTTCACACTATCTTCGTCGAGAAGCTTTAAATAATTCTGCATTGATATTGTCCGGGCCATTGGCTTTACCAACTTTCATTGTTTTTATTCCAGCTTGCACTTCCTCTACCAGGATGTTAGGTCCTCTCTCACAATTGATCTGTGGAGGATCTGGGTGACTGTCATCAAATAGTTGTTCTATATGTCTTTGCCATGTATGTTTAATTTCTTCTGTACCAACAATGAATTTTCCTTCACTGTCAACCAGCTTGTTCACTGTCCTTGTTTTATACTTCCCGGTATTCTCTCTGACTTTTCGATGAACATTGAAACTGTCGTGCTTCAGTTGTAAAACTTCTATATCCGCACATTTTCCATTCTTTTTTTGGTTTCTCTTATATTTGTTCTAATCGCTTTGTTGATGTTATTGTAGTCAATTACCATCCTCCTACTCTGCATCATGTTGAGGATTTCTTAAGTCATCCATGTTTTCTTTTTTGTGAAATCTGATTCCAAGTGTTCGATTTTAATAGATTCCACAGCATGTCTTAGTTTTTCAACTTTCTCTTCGGTACTCAAGGCTTCAGATAATACACTTATCTCATTATTGAGATGTATCTCGACTTGATTTATTATGGAGGGTTCTTTAAATTTCTCCAAGTTGTAGAAATATATTAAGCAGTTAAAATTCAGTTCTTGAGTTTATATTTCGGCGATTCACGTACATGGAGACACATGTATGGCCTTAACTTCGCTGAATATTAACGTGGTCGTTAAGTTCTTCATGCGAGGCGTGACATAAAAATATTTCAGCAGCAGTGTTAATGTTGTGCTACATGTGGCTTTGGAAAGTTAGAGAGCAGAGAATGGATGGGTTTGGCCGGCAATTAAGACTTATTGTCTGGTTTGAAATCAGTCAGAATTTTGTATACCGAAATACATGCTAAAGAAATTAAGTTGTTTTAAGGCCAATTTTGAAGACATAAACTTGAAGCAAAAACTTGAGTGTGAGAAGTGATACTCTCAAGCTCTGTATTGAGGCAAATATAACAATTGCTTTTTCAGTTACGTTTTATTTAATTATAAAGTTTTCTGATCTTTCCAGAAAACAGGTTATACATGAACGTTACAAAATGCTTCGACAGCAAAGAAGCACGGAATTGTCTGCTCAAAAAAGTCCCGTGTGGTATATATCTATCTTTAACAGGAACACGAAAATACGGGATTTCATTATCATGTATTGCCCTATACAAAATCCTCACTGTTTTCACACCAGGTAACAGCTTTAACGTCGGGTTCTTGACAGCCGATGAGGATGAAGTGAGGCGAGTATGGAGCAGCGCCGGAATGTAAGAGCGGGCGAAACGGGAAATCCCCGCCGACCAGCGGCAACCAGCGCCATCTTCCGGCACGATTCCAACTTGCGATACAATCCGGGAGCGGCCGCGCCAGGGATTGGACCCAGTCCGCCTTGGTGGGAGACGAGAGATCTAGCCACTGCGTCACCGCGGCCCCGTCTAGAGAGCAGAGAGAAGTAACCAAGCGGAACTTTTAAAATTACTCAGGTTACCATAAACAAACCATATCTCGAGAAAAAAAAATTGGGGCATTGCTGAGTTGGGAAAAAAAAGATATATGTTTTACGTGAATATGTCTACGTTAGCGCGTACTATTTTCTTCGGTGTACAGGAATGAAATGTAAGTAAAGGCTGTACACAATAAAGTGAGCACTTTTGAAATGAACCTTAGGAAACGGCCACTGCCCCTGCGTGCATATATTTAAATGAACGCACTGAGTGACATTCACTCAGTAAAGTTGGTAACGATGGGAGGTAAGTAGTTACGTATCTTAACGTTGAATAAAATAAAAAGTGTCAGGTAACCATTCGTGATAGTTTAAGATACTTATTAGTTTTTCTGATTTTTAATGCATTGAAGTGTAAAAATAAGCATATTTGTAAAATATTTACTTTCCTTATAATTTGACAGTTTCACTTTACCAACTTATTAATAAAGTAACGAGGGCCATGGAAATGTTAATTTTACATAAGACGGAAGAATACACAATGTGCATACAAGTAAATCTTAAGCAGGGCTTTTAAAAGTGCTTATTTTACCGTGAACAGCATGTAGAAAAAATTATGCTTAGGTCTTGTGGCTTAAGTACACATATCTAGACAAGAATTTTCGTTTGGCAAAAAATCGGCGCGCTGTCACATCGGAGTCTCGACACAAGTTACCTGGAATTTTTCGCCCACGCCCAGTCGCCGCGAGCCCCCCGCCTCCACCTCGCGCGTACCTCAAGTCGATGCTCCCATCGTAGTCACATGCCCGAGCGAACGAGGCCACATTGATTTCCCTCGCGTTATTAGTCACGAATTTAAGTTTCGGAATGCATCAACCTGCAAACGTTACATCTCCTCGCATAACACTAGTCGTACAGCAGTGAAAAGTTAACGACTTTCGCTCTGTATTTCCCAACAGACAAGAACGATGTTTTCAGTGTATGCAGTCAGGCAAAAATATTTCTCAGCCTACAGTAAGAGCCATCTAGCATCGTCCAAATAAAATTATTTCGGGAACTCGCGGGCTCACCCGAACAACGCCAAATTTTATTCGAATGTGAAAGGCCGTACCGGCACTTGCCCTAAAGTCACTAGGCCTGAAATCAAAATTCTCGGGAACGAATTTTTACCTTCTCTGCCAGCAGACAGGCAGTAGCCCAAAAGTCAGTAGCTTTAAAGTCACTATAATCTATTCATGGTCTCTTCGAACTTTTTAAATCAAACCTTCGAAAAATCACACCATGAATGATGTGTACTTTTTTCTTCTTCTAAATATGTCATGTATCACAAGCATTTTATATTTGGGTTAACATTTTTTGTACCATATTTCTAGTGAAATTTAAGTTTCAATTAATTATATCTATAAATTATAATATTCAATTTATAATTAATATTAGTTAAAACAGACAGAAAATAGGTGTGTTGGATATTCCGGGTAAGAAATAGGTCTTATGCAAAATACAATTACATTGATTGCACACAAATGCGGTGCTTAGCCACTTTGGTGTCATTTCCTAGGCTCGATTAACCTTTGTTTGCACGAGGCGGAGGAATATCCTGGAAGTAGAACTTTTGCATGGCTTCAGAAAAAAATTGGAAGTAACCGTGAATTGACTGTAGACCTAAAGTCACCACCCGTGAATTATGTTTAGGGCTAGTGAAACTTACAGCTACTGACTTCAGTGCTACTGACGTTTTCGTCCTGGTCTGTCTTGGATCTATCGAGTTTTCGCCAAAGCGTCTATTTCTGAAGGCGTATTGATATTCCCCGCACGACATTAACTGCCACAGCTTCGCTACATTTATTAATTTTTTATCTGGCAACTGTCGAAGCGAAACGTGAGATTGTTTATTGCGAACGATTACCAAGGTAACAATAACGAGACTAATCAAGTAATACTGACCTCAGACAACGCACGAGGCAATGTTCTGCGCTCCGTCGTTCCGAAAAACCATGATACAAAACTGTATTTTCAGAGTTCGACAAAAATTCCATAAATCCAAGATGACGTGTGGGAAACTGCCGTTTAAAAAAAAAAAACTAGAACTTTATTTGCTTGTTTCAGTGCAGATTGCCTCCCACGTGCACAAGGTTCTAGGCCACGACAAGCAAGCAGGAGGGGTGTGTCGAATGCCGTTCTGATCACGTTGCTATTGGCCGGATGGGGTGTGGGGTGGACAGCGGCTCGGTTACCGGGACGTCGAAGCGATAAAAGCGACTAAACATGTCGGCTCTAGCGAGCTGTAGCCATTTGTTACTGCGGTTCCTTGTCCGGCATGGTGGCGACCCTGCAGTGCAGATTGCCTCCGTTTAACCATAGAATACGTACAGTTACAGAAGCACAAGTACCATATTCACAACCAACTTCAGCCGCTCTCACCAGAAAAGTTGCCCACTTTGACTGGGTGTACTGTGGATTGTGTGTAGCAATAAGATTTTCACGGTAAACTGAGCATTTTCTAAAGCACTGCTTAATATCTACTTGTCTGCATATTGCGTATTCTTTCACCGTGTTGTTACGTTTTTAAAAGCGTGTGGCTTCAATGTGGATAATTATACTATATTAAACGTGCATGTTGGGGTTTAGCGTAGTCAATGGTGAACTCAATTATATTAAGCTTCATCCCTGTATTTAAATCACTATCAAATTACATCTCGTTACAATATGTTTTAGAACTTGCTACAAAATATTAGTAACTCGTTAAATCGGAGGAGCTCTCGTTAAGCTTACAATGTGATTCGTTATTAAATAACTTGTTTACATAAAATACCACTCTAGTTTAGCCTTCACCATGTTCATGATACCGTAGGCTGAAGACCAGACGCATATCGGCGGACGGCACGCCCCCATCTCTGGATGTCTTGCTGGCGCAGTGTCGCCACGACAAAAGCGTCGTTCGCCGCGTTTCCAGCTGTAATATTCGGCACACTCGGCCTTCCTGGCGGGGTCTGTTTAGAAGCTCTCAAGGCTTAATATGTTCGTGCTACGGCAATCAGGCTAGCGCGCCTGTTGCTGCACGTAACAATATGCAAGATTAACATTACCGTGGGCATGCGTCGATCGAGGAGAACTGCAAAATTACTAGTACGTGAATACTTTATAAATTTGCTATAGCCTCACCGGCCTAAGAACGAACTTGGCTCCACCTACCCGAGTGAAAGGGAGCGTCAGAAAGACTTGCAAAGCACCAACCACAGGTAGGTGGCAGGCGAGCAGCAAGCACACCCTCCCACCTGCCGTACCTCCGGCGTCCAATTGTTTCCTTTCCAGGGGAGAAGTGGCCCGATATTGGCAGAGCTCCCAAGTACCAAGTTACAGCGGCGCCACTATAGTTATTACTCTTATGTACACTAAGAAACAGAACGCTTATTAAATCACTTAAGTATTCACAAAAAATCAGCCCTTGAAAGATGCCATTGTCAATACCTGTATACATTTTAGCGTGCACGGTGTCTGGCCTGCTCCCAGTAAAGTTGGTAGTGGCTAAGTGGAAACTAATTTAGTGTATTAGTGTCCAATCAAAGTTTTACGTAGACCATTTTAAATACTTAAATACTTGTAAAACAACGTGTTTAGAGTATTGCTTGTCCTAAAATTTATTCGCTAATTTTTCCTGTCCATATAATTTATTACACGAAAGACTCTAAATCAAACAAGTAAAGAATGACACGTTAGAACCTGGTCAATATAAAACTGGCTATAGTCCATTCACGGATACTTCCAACTTTTCTTAAGCCCTGCTGAATTTCTACATTCAGGGAATTCCCTCGCCTTACGCAAGGTAAGCTTAACCAGATCTACAAAATTACACCGAAGGGACACCGCTTTTGTGAGCACTCTGTTAAAAATGTCTTGCATGAGAACTATTTCTTACTAGGCATTAATACCACGCCTATTCTCTCATTTTAAAATCCGTACTGATTATAAATAAATACTTTTAACTCAACCAATAGATAACATTTAACCCTTTCAGACCCACTTTAATTTACGATCTCAGGCATTGCAAACAAAAAAAAAATGTTATTATGCGTTCTGTACTTAAGTCGACACAACACTTGTTTCGTTAGGAAAGTCAATGAGCTGTAGGCTGTATGTTCATCTGCAGTAATGTGAACCAATATTGACCTTGACCTAGACCTAGACCAGTAGGACGGTATGCGAATCATTCGCCCTCAAGTAACAGTGTGCAGCACAGACCAAGAATCACCTACGCTTGCGCGATGTACACAATTGTGTACACTGGGTTTTAATGGCTTCAAAAGTTCAGTTTAACAAAAAAAATGAGCTAGTGTTATGTTAAGAGAATTATACATGGCAAGATTAGGAAACAACCGAACACGCCATACGCGGGGTGATTTTTGAAAGGCAGGATTCAAAAAGTGTGTGAAGATACCGCGACTAGACTACACTCACTAGGGCAAACGCCATCTGACAAATACAGATATCTTTACCTTGGCCATAGAGGCGATAAGGACAGGTGATGACCGCGCTTGGATCATCCTCAGCGATCCCCCACACTTACAGAACCTCGAACCCGTAAATTTGCCCTGTTGCATAGTAACTTTAAGCATTATTTTTCCGAAGATTGGTGGATTTTTTGAATTTGCAGGAAAATAAGTTCATTTTTTGCGATGTTCACTGTGCCTAGACGCAGAGCAACATTTAGTGATCTGTAACTTAATAAACTTGTTTTTATTGCCCTGTCATTGTGGTTTTAAAAAAGTCGTTTTCATTCCCCCTCACATAACTTGCATCCACGTTGATATATCATGGTTTTCAAAATTCCCAATAAATCCTCATACGTCCCAGGATTACTGCTTCTGCATATTCGTCGTCAACGTATTATTATTATTATTATTATTTTTGCACCCCACTTGTTACTCTGCTTGTTAGCGAACTTTATTCGTACATTTACAAACTTTTCCTCTCGTACGCCACAACTTTCACTTGGCGTATGTTCTGTTAATAAAGCCATTGTATTTCACAGAAAGCACAATTTCTGTACTGAGGAAGGAGACCATTACAACGCAATCATATAGGAAATTCAAATAATTTAGAATGGCAAGTATTGATATAAAACTCCACGGAAAAAAATTTTGGGCAGAATTTTGTCAAGTTGTCACATCGAATTATTTTGGAAAGTGTAGATGTAATATTTTGAATTTATTTTAACCAGTACGTATTTTACGATTTTTTTATAAATGTATTATTTGGGTTTATTTTTGCTAGCTTTATTTATTACGACTGACGTTCAGAACTTCATGTTTTGTCTAAACTATTATAATGGAAGAAGTAATACAATTCTCGTAATAGTGCCGGAAATACTCTATTTAAAATCACAGAGATACTACTTTTTTTTTCTCAAATTTGAACGCTTGTAATGCTGAAATTTTAGGTTTCAGCTTGTTGGGAAACTCATAGATATTTACAAGTTGCATTACTTATAACTTTAGAGACCAATTCGTGGATTAATTTTGGGACAAGGTAGAATTCAAAACACGGGCGTTAATAAAACATTAGCCATAGGTCCACACGGTGTTTGACACCTCCTGGAGAACGCTAGCCCAATCGTCCTCTTTCACTGAGACAGCAGTAAACCAATGCACAGTTGGCATCGGCAAATTTGTGCATACGTCTGTAGAGTCTAGCCGGCAGGTCATCGAACTCGCGAATTTAAGTTGGTCTCTACAGTGATAAGGTATTGGAAGCGGTTGGATAATATCCAGGGAGCTACACTCATTATAGGCTGTTCACAGCAAAATGAGCACTTTTGAGAGACCTGCTTAAGATCTACCTGTATAAACGTTGTGAATTCTTCCGCCTCATGTAAAATGAACATTTCCGTGGGCCTCAGCACTTTATTCATGCGTCGGTCAAGTGAAATTGTGAAACATATTAGACAGGTAAAAATTTTTTTAAATCTCTTAACCTTTACACACTGATGCATTAAAGAAACAGAAAGCGAAATAAAAATTTTAAACCATCATAAATGGTCACCTAACACTTTTTATTCGACGCTAAGATACGGAACTACTTTCCATATATCTTTACCAACTTTACGGGGCACATGTCACTCAGTGAGCCCGTTGAAGTATATGTATGCATGGACAGTTACTTTTTCCTAAGGTTGATTTCAAAAGTGCTCCCTTTATCGTGAACAACCTTCGGAAGGGTTTAACGTCTTATCGGCAGTCAGATTTTTGACCTAACAAGTTGCCCAGAAAAAGGGGGGGGGGGAAGGAAGAATGCGACCATATCGTGTAATTAATGAGGAACCATCACATTATTCGCTTGGAGTGATTTCGGAAAACCACGGGAAATCGGAATCAGGACGACCGAACTGTGATTCGAACCCGTGTCTTCCATAATGCGTGACCAGTACTTTACCCCTATTACCACTAACATACATTTAATGAGGGAGTGAAGAAATTTGGGCGGTTCTTAACAGCAAGGTCTTGAGATCCGATGAGGGCGATTGAGGTGAGTAAGCAGCAGCGCCGGAATGAAAGGTCAGGGTAACAGGATATCCCCGAGAAAACCCAACCGAGTGACCCAGCCGGGGATTGAACCCGGGTCGCCGTGCTGGGAGGCGAGCAGACTAACCGCTCAGCCATCGCTGACTCATACATTTAATGAAGATATTTAGATGGTGTGTGTCTAGGTTCGACTATGGTTTCTGTAGCCCGTGTTCCGTGTTGCAGAGAACAATTAAAGTTAATTTCTCTGTTTGAATAAGGGTTAGGACAGACTTTAAATTTTTGTATTTTCTTGTTACTTTTGCGAATTTACACGCAGAATTTAAACTGGCCCCCGCACTACCACGAGCCAGTTATGAAACATTTATAAACAGAATGAGCATATCAGAATGAACATAAACATAGTCTAGTCACGTTGACTTCACGCATTTCGAATCAAACCGCACGTATAACGTGTTCTGTTACTTTCAGAATATGTCATGTACCACAGTCGTTTTATACTTCTGTCAACATAAAAGTATCTTATTTTTGGCTAAATTGAACTTTTACTTACACTTAATCTATAAATTATAATATATCTTTTAGTCCTCATAATAAAGTTATTAGATTGACTAATCACAAATACGGTACTTCCTCCCTTTATTGTAAATTTCTAGACTTGGTTAAGCTTTGTTTGCACGAGGTGGATGAATATGTTGAAAATAGAACTTCAGTAGGACTTCAGAAAAAGTCGGAAGTGACCTGAATGGACTTTAGCAGCTAGCAAACAAATGACGGTGACGGGCGTATACAAATAATTGTGAGGTCTAGTCTTATCATGCAATTAGCTCACCAAATTCCCGCTTTTCTACTAGCGCATGACATTTGAGTTAAATAACGAGTGTATCAGAAACGCTTCGGAATATTAATTAACATTTTGCGAAGAAAAATTCCTAATATTTTACTGCTGCTGAAACACCTACATATGTGTGTATCCACTTTAAAGGTCATGATTTCGGGTCCACCAACGTATTGCGCTACTCTATTAAGTTTTAAAGTTTTTATGTGGCATTGTGTTTATTGATACAGGCACGTAAATGTATCACTGGTGACAAATTCAGATAAAAAAATCCACCTTTCCATTCGTAGATTCACTTACTTCTCACTTTTAAAAATACTTGTGTCAGTGGATTTAATTTAAAGGAAAAAATATAATTTGTTAGTATTTTTTTCTTTTTTAAAAATGTAAATTGCACGGGTACTTGTTTTATGGCGATTTTATTTACATTTAATGTTTCGCAAGATTCTGTGTTACAGAAGTGAATTCAGCTGTAATAAAGTGTGCATAATAAAGTTCAATTTTGTTATGAAAGGAATATTGGCCTAATGACAGTTCTCAGCCATATTTTAACATTCAATTTCGATTAGTGTCTGTCTAAAGTTTGATATGGGTCCTTAAGTATTTCGTTTGGATAATGCTATCTCGTTGTATTCAAAAGTACATTTGAATAAAGACAATATTTAATTTATTGCGCGATTAAAATAAAACTGTTGTAAATATTACTTGCATAACAATATACCACATATTAAGCTTATTTCTTTATGACTTATATGGAAAAATATTTTTTCGGGTATTCTTTGATTTAGAGAATTTTACCTTATTTGTTATTATCAAACAAGTTTCGAAAAGTGTTCATTTCAGACGACATTATAAATGACACATAGTTTCAGTTTTCTCTATCAAACTATAATGTATACCATATTAAAATCTTCATTGACTATAAATAATAAATCGATTGAGATTTTGAGATTATAATTCTTTCTTGTTTAGTTTTAATTTTACTTTTATTTAAATGCTGGTGTCGTATGTTCAGTATCATTTTATCTTTCTTTATGCGTTCCGAATCATTTTTCCATCAAACTCTTCCAGTGTTGTGAGTTACTCTATTGAGTGAGTGAGTGAGCGAAGAGATTTGGGCGGCTCTTAATATCCAGGTTTCGAGAGTCTATGAGGGTGAAGTGAGGTGAGTATGGAGCCGCGCCAGAATGAAATGGCGGGGGAGATGGGAGACCCCCGAGAAAACCCGCCGACCAGCGGCGTCGTGTGGCACTATTCCTACATGCGAAAATCCATGAGTGAGCCGGCCGGGGATTAAACCCGTTTCGCCATGGTGGGAGGCGAGCAGGCTAACCGCTCAGCCACCGCGGCCCTTACTCTAATGATGTATTTGAAGTTACAGACTACAATATCATACCGCTCTCCAATATTCTTTTTATATACTAAATCCGAATCAGTAATTTAAATTAGTAGAATTATTTTGACTGAATCTCCAGTTTGCGAGCAGCTATTTATTAAAGAATCAGTGAAATGCTCTGAAATTTCTCTGCCAACTCACTATAATGCACTAGGAATCAGTATGAATCACTGTTTTATCGGTGAACACTATAGCAACTAAATTCATCACTATAATTTCACTGATCCAAGTGGAGCAGTTTTGACACATATGCAGTCAAACTCAGTTACTAGGAGCAGTTTAAACAGTTTCGATTTCACAGCGTATTTTTTAGTACTGTTTTATTAAGTTTTCTTACCGATTTTACGTTGCTGGGTTTCAAATATACCTTTTATTAATTTTTTTTATCACGTAACACCTATTTTAATTTTTAATTTGGGTTTTCTTGGCAGGATTTTCCTTATTTCTTTACAACGTACATCGTAGATTGCGATTTCGAAGTATTTATACCATAGTCGAAATAGCGGAGCCTATCTTTAAATTGGTGACTTTTGAACCAGCTATGCCTTCGTACCTTCTGATGTCTGGTAAACTGTATAAATGTCCTTATAATCACGAGAGTTTGTGCGGAAATGTACAGTTAATACACGAGAAGCCAAACTAAGCTATGTAAATACAACATATGGTAAAAGCTGTTCACGATAAAGTGGGCACTTTTGAACTGAACCTTAGAAAAAAGTCACCGCTCCTACCTGCATATATTTTAACGGGCGCAATGAGCGGTATGTACCCAGTGATGTTAACGATTGAAGGAAAATATATCCATATCTTAACGTCGAATAAAACGTATTAGATGACAATTTGTGATAACTTAAGTTATTTCTTTCGCTTACTATTTTTTTTTAATGCATCGAAGTGTAAAAACGAGCAGATTTGTAAAATATTTATTTTTCTAGAAATTTCACAGTTTTACTTCACCGACGCATAAATAAAGTGACGGGGCTCGTGGAAGTGTTAATTTTACATAAGGCGGAAGGATACGCTACACAGAAGAGCTAACTAGCAAATTTACGAAAGTATTCCGTATATTTTTGAAACGTTGTGGGGAAATTTACACAAAGTCCGTTTTTGGAAAATCGCAGTGTGTCCGTAACTTTATGGAGAGTTCTGGAGAAATTTTCACGAACACTTTTCTGAAAAATGACGGAACATTTTTTTTTTTTTTTTACCGCAGGAAACTTCATGATTTTGGAAGTCGTGGTGTGTCCGAGTAGACTTGTTAGGATGATATACATTGGTTTTCCGTTACCTTCCGTGGTAGTTAGACCCACCAATCACTCCAAAAAAAAAAATTTAAGAACTAATTACTGAACATAAGTATAAATAAAATTTTAAGCACGTATACCACGATTTTTAAGAACGAATAACTAAACACATGTAGAAATAAAGTCTTAAAATTTAATTTAATTCTTTTTTTTTAATGGCTACGTGACAAACTACACTGGCTAGTAAGATAGTAAGGCCCATGTCTTAGATCATATTTTTTTTTTGTTTTAAGAAAATATTACGAAAATCTAATAAAAATAATAATATTAAATTATGATAGAAATTTCGTGAGACTTCAAAGTCCCAGCGAACAGTAGACATATTAACTTGGTATTCTTGAGAAGTCTTAGTGTGACAGTTTTAATTGCTCCTATTAAGAAATTTAACATCAGGAGACCATTAACTACTCAACATGTCCCATACTTACATTCGAGTTTAAGGCGATCTTTGACACTTGCGGTTCGAGAGATTTTCACTTTTCAGGAGTATACTTTCTACGCTTCAGAACTGCAATTTTTCCAGCATTAGTTACAGTAATAAAGAACGCCTTTTAGCTTTATTGGTTAAAGGCTATTCACGTTATAGTGAGCACTTCCGAAGTCAACCTTTAAAAAATTCACTGTCCATAACTGCATGTATGTTACAGTGCAAGTTGGCATAAGGGGTTCCAGTTAAGTTGGCAGCGAATTACTAAAAATAGTCCAGAAACTTGGGGTTGTACTGAGAGATTAATGTTTAAATTTATGTACTGTGCACTATAAAAAAATTCGAGGTAAAATTCCCTTACATGGAAGGGAAGCTAGTTATTGTACATGCAAGGTAAAATTGCCTCTTAAATGTAGAGAAAATTTACATAACAACTAAAATAATATTCCCTAATCGTACGGGAAAAGTACCTGACAAAAGTGGGGGGGGGGGGGGGGGAAATTCCCATACAAGTAAAGGAAATTTAACTATATCGTATAATAAAATTATATTAAGAATATCCCGGAGCATTAGTACTATTAGATTATATAATACCTTATAAGTAGCAACCGAAACCTCAACACTACTATCCTCGACACTTGCTGGGAAAGGGGGGGGGGGCGAACAACGGTCCCCTACCACGACAGTGAATGCGCTATCCAGTACACTACGAAGACAGATAAACCGGTCAGTGAATATTAGCATGCTAAATGACTATTTCTCCGCCCGTCCTCCAACTTAGCTGTTGAGACAATTCTGGGGAGCTGCACGCATCGTAAGGTAATTTTCCCATCCATGTATTTATTGCATTTTGCACTGCTATGTACGTGAATTTTACTCCGGATTGCGGTAATTATACCTTACATGTAAAGATCCATGTTGGACAGCTTCTAGGACTAAACATTAAAAATTAATTTTAAGGTAAATATATATATATATAATGTAATTATCAAAGAGTTACAAATGGACAAGGAGATCCACACGTCGTAAGGTAATTTTCCCATCCATGAATGGGATTTTCTACTACCATGTAAGTAAATTTTAATCCAGAGTACTGTAACACAATATTTCTCACTATTTGCACCTATTTGTAATAATTAATGCTTCTTTCACACTTTGGACACTGTCATGCATAATACTTGTAATTTTACCTATGTTTCACATATGTTTTTTTTTTTTTTCGTAATTTTTATTATTTATATTTTTCAAATGGTTAGACTATTTAAACTTATATGTTCGAATGGCAATAATTAATGTTTAATTGAATTAGATACCTAGATTTTCTTTTGTTTGAATTTTAACTAATAACTTAATATTTTAAATTATTTGTGGTCTCATCTTTATTGTGAATGTTTCCGGAATTTCTTTTGTATTTTTTGATTAACTACTACGAGACCTGTAACTCCGTGGAATAAGGATTTAGGTCGTTTGGAGTGTGTCATTTTATATCGTTAGTCAGGAAGCCTTGTGATTGGCTAACAGGTTCAAATCCTGTACTCCGATTGGCTGGAGAGCTCAGAATAGGGTTAGGCCGCGCGAGCCGTTTGAAAGTCCACTCTCTCTCTCTCTCTCTGCCACCAACCTGCAACTACGCTAAATGTAAGGCTAGGGCGCTCGTCCTGCAGTTGGACGCAGCGGAGGGAATTTTAATTAGAGTTTAGGGCGTTTTAGTTTCTAACGGCCTGCTACAGTGTTCTTTTGTGTTTTGCGTCGAGTTGAGAGAGTAAGCACTCCGCCATTATTTTATTTCCGCAGCTGTTTAGGAGTATAGGTAGCTAGCTAGACTTGCAATGTCCGTGAGCCGTTGAGCCACGTAAAAACAGCACCGCGCCCAAATCTGCATATCTCCTGCCTCTGTTCCTTTTACTAGATACCCCGTCATGCCTTCGCCTACATCCTGGTATTTAACTACGCGACTGTTTTTCATCAAGTTTTAAATTTTATTACATCTTGGGATTTGCTACGTTACGCCGTCGGCGTAGAATATTCTGCGGACGCCATGTTGGCAAGGCGCCTAAATTAGCTTCAGCAAACTTTAAGCATAATTTTTTTTCTGAGAGAGAAAGTCAAGTGTTTTACCATATTGAGACAGTTACATTTTCCTGGACTATTTTCAACACATTTTATTTTCGAGAGAGCTACGTTAATTTTCAAGTGCATAAGTCAGACTGTTAAATAAGTGTCACGTAAGGTATTTTGAATAAGACCGTTAGCCATGACCACTTCCTAACGACAGCTTAGTTTAAGCATTATTCTTTTTCTTTGCTCATTGCCATTCGTGAATTTTTTTTTATTATTTGAATTATTTTTCCAGCTTAAAGCAAACATATATTTTGAATTTGAAATTTTTTGAATATTTTTGAATAAATTAGTTTTAGCTGGATTTGGCGCGTCTGACACATTTTTCTGAATATGCACGTTTCATCCTATCCGTCCGCTACATATTTTCAGTTGCAAATGATTAAACAAGTGCTTTAGTATGTGTGCAGTGTTATGTACAATGAGTTTCACAGTTGTATGTGTGGCAAATAATCGTTTGCCAGTAACGAGGGTGTTTTTGTGAAAGGTCAGTTTCTACAAATCTTACATACTGGGTCCTGAACTGAGCACAGCCGAGCACACATATTTCTTTGTAACAGTATTAATTTCTTTTTACTCGCTAACTGAATCACAATTATTGCCAACACGCCTAATTTAATATTTTGTCATGTGGTACATAAATTAATATTCTGGATATTACACTGAGTTGGCCTAGGTTATGTTATGCACATTTCAGAAATACAAAGTGGTCATGCAACATATGGGCTATTATGACACTGTGTTTACACTACATGTAACAGTACGATAATTTTACCTTCGTTATGAAAACGATGTTTCCCCCGTACGTTTGCAAAAATTACCTTACACTTGTCATGTTAGCGTTTCTTGTTCTGATTATAATATAAGTATGTAGAGGCCGTGTATGGTAAACGGGGCACTTTAGAAAGCCTTGCGGAAGATCTATTTGTATGCATATTGTTTATTATTCCACCATATGTAGAATTGACGTTGCTATGGGCCTGGTAGCGTTTTTCATGCGTCGGTCAAGTGAAATTATGAAATTATTATAAAAGTAAATATTTTACAGATTTGCTAAGTTTTATACGTATACGCACGAAAAAAAATAATTAAATAACTCCAATCAGTATTCATTAACGTTTGTTTGCCGCTACTTTCTTTACTGCGCGCATGCCAGTCAGTGTGCGTGTTTACATGCCTGTATGCGTGTTTACATGCATACAGGTAGGCGCAGTGACGTTTTTCAAAGGTTGATTTCAGAAGTGCCTACAGGCTGTTCACGGTAAAGTGAACACATTTGAAATCAACCTTAGAGAAAATTCACTGTCTCTGCCTGCGTATATTTTAACGGACGCACTGAGGGACATGCGCCCGGTAAAGCTGGTAATGATGGATGGGAAATATTTCTATATTTTAACGTCAAATGAATAGTGGTAGGTATCCCATTTGTGAAAATTTTAATTATTTCTCTTTCTCTCTGTTTTTTTTTTGCGTCTAAGTATAAGAATAGGCAGATTTCTAACATATTTACTTTTCTAATAATTCCACAGTTTCACTTGACCGACGAATGAATAAAGTGATGAGGCCTATGGCAATGTTAAATTTACGTATGGCGGAAGAGTGCGATGAAATCAGAGAAGTATCCTAGGTAGGTTTCTCGAAAGTGTTAAGTTTACCATAGACACGAAAAAAAAATTTTTTATCACGTTTCCGTCAACATATACACCTCGCAAAAAGTTTGGAGTATTGTGAGATAAGGCAGTTGAGGTGGCAGGAGCTATGTGGCTCTTTTCTGACTAACAGAGAGCGCACTAACACAATTGAACACGCCTGGGACAAGTTGAAAAACAATAGTTTCAAATCGTCCACAACCTACAGAAACTCTTCTAGATCACATAAGAGCTGCCCAGATGGAACGGGACCTTCTTCCAGAAGATGTCATCAACACGTTGATTACAAGCGTGCCACGGCGTGTTAGGGACCTGTACAATGTACACGGAGGCCACACACGGTACTAAGCTGCCGTGTGAAGAAAGAAACCCTCTCCAGTTAGACACACCATTTAGTTACTTCTGTTGTTCTTTCGTCTTTATTTGTCTGTGATATTGGTAGAATGCTTTCTGTTAGAATAATTTTGAATTGCATGTTTTGTATCGGTAACGTTGGTAAGTTCTAATAGCTGTGCTTTCTTTTGTTTATATCCCATACGGTTCTGAATGCTCTACGTGTATTCCAAATTTTTTGCGAGGTGTTCATGTACAGACCTGCAAAGTTCACGTTATTATTCGAGGACAGTTTAAACTTAAAACACTTTTACCATCGCAATACGTTTGTCATTGGACCATACTTCACTTGATACGCCCCGGGTAACTCTGCGCCAATAAATGAACACTTCACAATCGTGTGCCCCAATCACGTACAGTCCACTCAGAAATGGAGTGACTTAACATCTGGGCAGCAGCAAATCAAGGAACGACATCCTGCTTCAGTATGAATAGTACTGCGAATTCTAGCTTGAAGCCGAGAAATAACGCGAATTTCGCAGGTCCCTGGTAATAATTTTTCGCCACAGTGTTGCAGCTAGCGTTCATTACGTTCGCGTTGCTAGACTCGGTCACGTGTTTACCTCAGAGGGGAATTACTTTTTTTTTTTTTCGCATGCTGTGCGCAAGTGCGATCTGGCATGAAGAGCCTGCGTTGACGAGCAATCAACGCTGCGGAGCTAGTTAGCGCATTCCAGCTGTATCATGCTGTTATTACTCAGTCCAGTTTCATCAGCACGGCCGAAAAAAAATTTTTACTACCTTCTCTCCAGCCCCTCAGGCTTCCCGGGGGGGAAAAAAAAAAGTCCTTCTCCAAATTTCTCTTGCCCCCTTTTTAACCTACGGCTCTCTGCAGTAAAAGTAAGGGCGGCAGTGCAGTGCGTATCTCGTTTTGCGGAGGCTCCACAGCTTCGTTATTATTTCGCACGGTCCTGACTAGTAAAAATACGCGGGCGGCGCTGTAATCAGTGTTAACGCAGTGCAGGTTGAGTACGGGGCGATGTCATAAATATTTATTCCCCTCTGCGCTCCGCAGCAGTTTTCATTTGCGGTCCTTCCCGGCAGCAAACAGCGATGCTCTCTGCCGCACCTGGCCTGTTATTCAGCATCCACGGAATTCGCTATTGTCAGTACATAAGGCGACCGTGTTAACTGAGATCGTACTATGAAGCAAAAAACCATACAATACTCTCACCTGCCAGGCAACTTGGTGTAGATTGTTTGCAATATTATATAGAAATGTAATCCATAAAGGCTTTAATAGGAAAATTAAGTATCAAATAAAAGGAAAAACAAATAAAAAGGAACATTCTACACCTCTGTATTACCCACAAAGGGCACAGATACAGGAATTATATATGTATGTATATATATAACAGATGGTTTGAATACTTTCTTCTTTCGAAGAACCTGATTTTAAATAACTCCCAATCATTAATTTTATAGTTACAAGTAGTGGCGTAAAACACGTTTACCGCCTACAGTATAAATGCTAGAAATGTAGGGGTGAGTAATATCTTCCTATTAATGCCATAACGTGTGTGTTGTAGAGTACCGCTCTACAGTTACCTTTCGTATTGTATCGCCTCGCTGGTCTCTGAAATATAATTATAATCAATTTTGGCGATATCAGAGTTTTTGATGCAACGTTCAGAAGTCTTTCCTCCTCAAAAAAAAAAATTAACTGCCTACGCCAATCGTTGAAGCAGTATGCTGTAAGTGATGAAAACTTAGTACAGTCAGCAAGTTTGTGGACGCCGTAGTGCGTGGTTGCCTATACTCAAGGCGCCAATTCACGAACGTAATGAATGTCGTCGTAGTCCAAGGTTGCCTACACTCAAGGCGCCAGTACATCTTTCCCCGTAAGCCAACCATCGGGAACCTAATGTGTTTTAGAGACGAAAATTCCTGTGAAATTCTATCCAATGTCAAGCCACGTCCGGTTTCAATAAACTAAATAGAGTTTCTTTTGGCGTTTTAGGAAGGGGCCTGTTTGTCGACAAAGAATGTGTGTGTGTGTGTGTGCGCGCGCGCGCGCGCGCGCGTGCATGCGTATAGTCTATATAATTTGGTTGTACACATTAGTTCTGCAGTTCTCTAGATACGGTAGAGTTAGATCCCGAGGGGGGAAAAAAAATAGTTCTTAAAAAATAATATGAATTGTTCGGTAATAACTACGTCTTATATGGAATTTAGATGGATTCACTGCTATTACCACTTTAAAGTATAATTCAATCTTTAAAAATATCAACGTATAAGTATATTTTTAATGGATACCTATCGCATGTACCACGTTAAGTATTAGTTTGTATGCTGTTCACGGTAAAGTGAGCACTTTTTAGGCCCTTTTAATTATTCCTTCATTTTTTCCTTTCTGCTGCTTTTTAATAAAACATTCCTTTGTGACGAATAAACACAGTGTACACATTTTACCACCCTCGAATGTAATGCCTGATGCTGCAATAAGATATATTTATTAGTGGTTAAAGCCTGTTGGGAGGGTCTTAAAAAGTGCTCACTTTACCGTGAACAGCCTATAATGACGGAAAGAAATTAGTTCCATGTCTTTAATTAAAAGTGTTAAGTAAACGTTTGTAAATACAGCAAAAATTTATTATATCTTCTGTGTTTATGTGTTTAAGTAAAACAATAATCCAGTTTGTAAGTTTTTACTAGTTTAATAATTTCACAGTTTCACTTGACCGACGCATGGCTATACTGATCAAGCACACGGAAATGTTAATTTTACGTATGGTGGAAGAATACACAATGTGCAAACAAGTATATCTTAAGAATGGCTTACAAAAATGCTCATTTTACCGTGAACAGCCTATAATATTGTAGGGGCGCTTTCACTCACGCCTAAGTTGACATCATTTTACAGCATTAAGAAACAATTAGACTCGTCTTTATATATAAAAGTTCGGATTATTATTTCGTTCGTGATAGCGATCTGGTTTGTAAGCCGACCGTTGTTACACTTCTCCCCCCCCCTTTTTTTTTGGAGTTCAGCATGTTACTCTATGCAAATGCATTTTATCAAATGTTATTAATAACGTGTCTGTTTATGGAGTTAATTGCTCTGTGATGTCGGAATCACATAACCTAGGACACTTAAAACTGAACAACCAGTCAAATAAAACATAGATTTGGCGTAAGACCGACAAATTCCAACCAGAAGTTTTGAATTAGAAATCAGTTTTATTCTCGTCGTGTCGTCTGGCACGATAAAGTGTACAACTTTGCGAAACGAAATTGTTTGGCATGCTTTCTATAGGTTTTTTTTAATGATTCTCGCAATGGAGGTAATTGATTGTTTGAACAATTATGAATTGCAAACACTTCGATGTAGTATCAGAAAACCTACTAGGTAAAATAAAATAACTTAGATTAAAAACATAAATACAAATTAATATGAATTTACGAGACTAAGTTAGCTGTTGTCGACGAAATTGTAACATACATATAATTCCGAGCAAGAATATATGCAGCGCCCTCTCCTGTGTGACAGGAAAGGTCATTATCACGCCAAGCTGCCAGGGAAGAGCCGTCAAACGAAGTGAAAGCATGTGACATATGCCTCATCGACGTCAAAGTGTGCCATATCAGCACGTCAGTGAGTTCGAACAGGGCAGAATGATCGGTCTCCGGGAAACGGGTTTTTCCTCTCCTGTGTGACAGGAAAGGTCATTATCACGCCAAGCTGTCAGGGAAGAGCCGTCAAACGAAGTGAAAGCATGTGACAATATGCCTCATCGACGTCAAAGTGTGCCATATCAGCACGTCAGTGAGCTCGAACAGGGCAGAATGATCGGTCTCCGGGAAACGGGTTTGTCCTCTCCTGTGTGACAGGAAAGGTCATTATCACGCCAAGCTGTTAGGGACGAGCCGCCAAACGAAGTGAAAGCATGTGACAATATGCCTCATCGACGTCAAAGTGTGCCATATCAGCACGCCAGTGAGTTCGAACAGGGCAGAATGATCGGTCTCCGGGAAACGGGTTTGTCCTCTCCTGTGTGACAGGAAAGGTCATTATCACGCCAAGCTGTCAGGGAAGAGCCGTCAAACGAAGTGAAAGCATGTGACAATATGCCTCATCGACGTCAAAGTGTGCCATATCAGCACGCCAGTGAGTTCGAACAGGGCAGAATGATCGGTCTCCGGGAAACGGGTTTGTCCTCTCCTGTGTGACAGGAAAGGTCATTATCACGCCAAGCTGTCAGGGAAGAGCCGTCAAACGAAGTGAAAGCATGTGACAATATGCCTCATCGACGTCAAAGTGTGCCATATCAGCACGCCAGTGAGTTCGAACAGGGCAGAATGATCGGTCTCCGGGAAACGGGTTTGTCATTTCGGCTCGTGCAGGGCAAGTAGCTACGACAGTGATGCGTGTGTGGAACCAGTGGATAGAAGAGAGTCGCGCGCAGCGACGAGCAGGTACTGGACCACCACGCAATGTGACCACAGCACGGGATGACTGTCATCTTGTCCGTATGGCTCGACACTGGGGCACTGCAACCTGTCTGCACCGACATCGGTTCAACGCCGTGCTGCTGCATTGCGGACAAACGCCGAGCGTGGTGGTTTGTGGCGCCACTGGGTACAACATGCGATCTCGTGGCGATCTGTGGCAATTCGAACAGCGTGGAGGGAGATTCCCCAGGGACGTATCCAGGTCCTCTTTGATTGCATGCCACGACTTCTAGGGGTTCTGATTGCAGCATGGGGAGGGGCTTCATACCATGTTTAGTCCTGTAATCCTAATCGATTGTGTATTGTCATATGCATCATTCGTGGTGTAAAGTTCATTTCAATCACATGTATCTTTCTTGGTGTTGCTTTTTTTCACAAACGTTAGTGTAAAAGAAATTCTGGAACATGCAGTATTTAACTCTTAATAACAATAAGTTTGCCTTCTCACGCCTCAGTTCCTGCAATCTTCTCACAATCATGTATTCCAATTTTCACGTCTGCCCACAGCATTTGAAAATAACTTTGTTAATCAGCGTCTTCTAAGTGATTCCGAAAGTTTCTTCTCTTCGTGTCGTGTGTGCAAACTGTCGGACTGTAAATTCGTGCAGTCGCGTTGAAAATATAACTGTATTGTCGTGGTTGCTGTTCTTGTGTTGTGCCGTGTTTGTCGGAGATAAGTGACTCCAGCATGAAGGGAAGTGGAAATAAATACGCAAAATATACGTAGTTTTATCGCGGTGAAGGTCTCAGTATTGTTCCTTTAAAACACGTGTACGTAAAGAAGATCCGTATATTCATTTCTACTCTATGTAATTTGTTATTTGAAACAATATGACGGTTAATTATAAAGTGCATATACTAATAGCAATTTAGTTACTTCCAGTCCCTTGATAATGGACGAACGTTCCTGCCAACTGTACAAATAAGATTTGTGGTATATTTTTATTTTACCGAACTCTGAGAATTTCGACGCAGTAGTTCTGAATGTGTATCGCCGATTTGAAACAATGATTCAATATAAATTTTCTGCTGCTTCGTGACTTCTAGGAATGATTCATCTGCTTAAATTGCAATTAAATATTTCATAGACATTTTTCAGTGGTAAATGTAATTGTCTTGATGTTCCAACATCAAGAAACTACATTAAACAGATCAACGAATATCACTGTATCTGATCAACTTTCTATATTTTTTAAGTATTCTATCATTTTGTGGTATTGCGTCAAATAGTAGTCTAATAATGAAAGCATAAAAAAACATGCAAAATTAATTTACAACAATTGTATATGAATGTTATGGCAATTTATAATTATTATATTTTGCCATAGAAACACCATTTTTTTTAATACTATGTTTGACTATGGTTAAAATGTTTTAAGCGGTTATAACATAAATTTATTTTAAGTTATGCAGTAAAATTTAAATATAAAATATCCAGAAGCTAAACCATAATTGCGTGCGAACAAAATGTCAGACTTCAAAGAAATTTCTTCCTGGCATTCCTAGGACTTTAATATATATTTCAAATGAAACCAAGTAGCGTGTTCTTAAACCTTTCTGAAATTATCTTGGCACAGCATGTAATATTAAAATGTTCATAATCATATTTTAAAAAGGAGGTAACGGTAATTTTTCAACTGATTTACCAATTTTATTAATTTGTTATTGATATTATATTATATTAAGAGCTTTTCAGGGACTTGTACAGCCTTGAGGAACGACAGTTTGCACACTAGCACTGCAGAATGAATCAGGCGCCTGTGCTATCTCCTTTCCTAGAAGAACACCTCACTGTTGAAGAAAGGGTTTACAGGCGTAATCCCGAGCAACGTCAGGAAGTTAACGCAATCTGCGAACTTCTTCCCGCCCACTCTCTCTTTTTTCTCTTCCGCCCGAAGTGACAAGAAGTTCTCATTAGTCAAGTCTCTACTGCCCTGAGCTGCCATTGGGCCTGTCACAACAAATTTGGCGGGAGCGAGAGGGAGAAACCTAATTTGGACGCTGAAGTGGCGGAAGAAAGGGGCATCGAGCGAAAGGAGACGAAGTAACGCAATTCTGTTATCCGTCGCAGCTAGACGCACCTGTCAGGAGTAACGCACATCGTTGGAGTTGACAGCAGGTCAATTTCGTAGTCTAGATTATTACGGATGGAGTGAGTTCTTAACCCGTTTACTGTATTCGGTCGATGCTGTACACTTAGACGATGAAAGCCCGATCGCTAGAGAACTGAAATATTCGCGGATTAATTTTGTAACAAGCTAGAATTGAAAAAAACTATTATGGTTGTGTCACTTCTGCCATTGGCCCACGCGTAATTTGACACCTCCTGGGGAAATATGGATCAATTATAAACATACAACAAAATGCACGCCGATATATGCACGATTGCACATAAGACCATGGAGTCTGTCCTGGAGGTCGTTGAACTCGCTAATTTTTCAGTTCTCTACCGATGGCATTCCCTGTAGACAACTTATTCGCCCAAATCGTGCTTTTCTTCTTAGTTAGAGCGACGAGTATTTCGGGGGATTGAGTTGACGGCAAGCTAGGCTGGACCACCATCTATACACTGGAGACGTTATCGTTTGCTTATTGGTTGCTGTGATCAAGTGAGGCGTCTGTACAGGACTGTTAAACACTCGCTCACACTACTGCTTCCCGCTCATTACTGGCTCACAATTAAACGGGGCGTGCCCAAAGAACTGTCGTCCAACCACGGCAATAGGAGAAATGAAGAAGTGTTTGGAGTCTGCCTCGAAACCGAATGAATTCGCGAAATACTCGCGCCTCTAGATATTAGCGATTCACGCATCGTTGGTTGTGACAGCGAATCAAGTACTCTGCCGGCCCAAGATGGCGGCAACCTTGTCATCTTGTGTTTAGAGTCCACTCGCCGGGTTCTCCGCACTTTTTGAATGAAATCTTTGAAAAATCACCCTATTTATGATGTGTTTGGTTTCTTCCTAAGTATGTCACGTATCACAAGCCTTTTACACTTCTGTTATTCTTTTACGTATATTATATCTATGCATTATAATGTTCCATTTATAATTCATATGAATAAAAACAGCGAAAAAATAGGTGTGTTGGTAATTCCTAGTAGAAAAGAGTTCTCATGAAAAATATTATTGCACTGAGTGCGCACAAATGCGGTGTGTAGTCCCTTCGGTGAAATTTTCTATAGTCTATTCGCGGTTTCTTCAGACTTTTTGAATCAAACATTTGAAAAATCACTCCTTGGATGATGTGTTTAGTAAATTTCTTAAATGTGCTATGTACCACAAGCGTTTTGAACCTCTGTTATAATTAAAGTATTTTATATTTCGTTAAATTTAAGTTTTAGGTGTATTTTCAGTATAAATTTTAATAATTAGTTTATATTAAATACGAAGGAAGACAGTGAGAAAATGTATGTATCGGTAGCACCTAGTAAGAAATATTTCTCATGTAAAAACTAAGCGCACACGAATTCGGTTCGTCATCTTTTGGTGTAATTTTCTATAGGCTGTTCACGGTAAAATGAGCACTATTGAAAGCCCTGCGTAGTATCTACTTGTATGAACGTTGTGTATTCTTCCACCTTATGTAAAAATATAATTGTCGTGGGTCCCATCGCTTTATCCATGCGTCGATCAAGTGAAACTATAAACTGATTTTAAAAGTAAATATCAACAAAACTGCTCATTTTTACACTTCGATGCATTAAAAAATTGAAGACAAATCGAAAAAATAATTTAAGTTACCAGGAACTGTTTTCTAACATTTTTAATTCGACGTTAAGATATGTAACTATTTCCAATCCGTCGTTACCAACATTACTGGGCTCATGTCACTCAGGACACCCATTGAAATATATGCAGGAAGTGACAATGACTTTTTTCTAAAGTTGATTTCAAAAGTGCTCACTTTATCGTGTACAGCCTTTAGACTTAGTTACGCTTAGTTCGCACGAGGCGGAGGAATATCCCGGAAGTAGAAGTTTAGCAGGGCTTCAGAGAAGTTGGAAGTTACCGTGAGTGGACTGTGTTATCATCTTTTTTTTTTTATAACTCTTTGTTAAAATTGAATACACGGCTCAAAAAAAGTTTTGCGCCGCTGGGATGTCTGAGTCATTATGTCGCTCAAGGCACAAAAGAAAGCCTAATGTGAAAGTAAACGCTGTCTGTACGCCAGACATCGCGAATGTTATAATTTTGTTAAGCGCCTGCCATCCCATCAGACATCAATTAACGCGCAACCCATTACAGGCAGTGCCAAACTTGTTTTTAAGTTTGTATTAAAGTTCAAACGTTATTACTCACAGCACTACTTAAAAAAAAATGGGGGGGGGGGGGGAGGCGCAGTGGCTTAGCGGTTACCCTACTCGCCTCCCACCAAAGAGATCCGGGCTCAATGTCCGGCCGGGTCACTCCGGATTTTTGCATGTGTAAATCGTGCCGTATGATACCGTTTGTCGGCGTGTTTTCTTGGGAATCTCCCTTTTCCCCCCGCTCTTTCATTCCTGCGCTGCTCAGTACCCATCTCAGTCACTCTCATCGGCTCTCAGGACCTTGATGTTAAGAGCCGTCCAAATATCTTCACTCACTTCATTCACTAATTTAAAGAATTCCTGAAACCAGAATTAGCTGATCTGTCATTATTTCCTTAAGCGAGACTGGGAAATAATCAATACTGAGTTAATATTTATTACGGTTCCAGTGGTACAGTAAATAACACGGTAAAACATAGATTAAAAAATGATCTGTTGAGATATCTGCTATGCCCTAATAACTAATCGTTTTCAAATATTTTATCTGAAGCGCAAGCTACTGTGAAACAAAAATAAATCCAAGGGGTAAGCTATACCTCCCCACCCTTAGGTATAGCCCGCATTAAAAAAATGTCCTGTTTCCAACACCTCAGCCCATAAATTAAAGCGCGTCTGAAAGGGGAAAAAATATATCACGTATGTAGAGCAATTAAATTAAGCGAATGAACTTTCACATGTTGCGTCTCCTTAAAAACTTATTTAATATTTCGATGACGACGTCGCCAGAGATGAACCAATTGATCAGACTATTGGAAACAGGAAGAAATTATAAACTACCCTGGCATTCGCATTGGGTTGGTTTTGGAAAACCGTGCAAACCATAAATCGGGATGGCATGGATCAGTAATCAAATCAAACTTCCCTCTATGAGTTACCCCTGACCACCTCGCTCAACAACACCTGATCAAAGTTTGAAATGAACTGTTCATTTATGGTTATATTTTTCGTTAGGCACAGCAAATTGTATTACAGTTAATAATTATGTGAAAGGCCGCTGATGGCTGCCCTATCTGAGGAAAAGAACTGACGTTAAGGCAAGCCCGAAGAATGGGTAAGCAGATAAATGAGATGGGGATGGAGTAGCTGTGGAATGAACACAGGAATGGACACGAGAGCTGCCCCAAACTACGGCAGTGTCGGTGCATCCGTGTAAGCTTCCTGAAAGCGTTAACATAATATGTTTTTCTAAACTGCTTTAGTTTTATCATCTTTGATAAAACGCGAATGTGCAGACCTGGTTTGAGAGAACTCGATATTGTAGGACTTACCTCCAGGACGTTCACGTCAGGCAGAAACACAAAATAGTACACAATTTGTGGACTTAAACAATTCAAGAGAAATTCTTAAGTTATGCAATATGGTAAGTCAGGAATAGGTAGAAGACTATGTAAATAGCACAGGAACCAGCCTCAGAAATAATGGAGACGACCCAACGGGATATATCTTTCAGTCTAGTTACTTTATTGAGGTGCTTATTATTTTCAGATTATTTTTTTTGCTATTCAAATGTTATTATTATCTGGGCTATCTTTAGATAAAATATCCTCGTGGCAATTTGCAAAGCTAAAAGGAAAACAACACAATCCTAATTACCATGTAGCTGGCCGTACCTAGCCTTAAGTTCCGGGCCACGTAAAAATTATGTTCAGACATTGAAGTTTCAATATTTGAAATATTGTCTGAATTGTAAAAGAAAATAAAACCTGTTCACTGCAAAACATATCCTCAGTGTGCCTAGCTCGCGGTGACTGGGAAATTACACTCAGGTTTGCCATAGGCAAAGTTACACAGTTGGTTCAAATTACGTAGAAAATTAAGATGGCGTCGCCAATGAAAAATTCAACCGTCTTATAACAAGTCAGGGTGGACTCTGAAAAATGAACTTCTGTATTATTTACTACACTTATCTCAGCAGACAAATGGTGCTCTCGAAATTCACCGGCCCTCGGATGTGTTGCAGATTTAAATTGAACCGGTAGATCTCGTGGCTGTAGGGTCTTCAAATTAAAATCCGGGCGGGGTCGCCGTGGAGATAATGACGTCTCTCTTATACGTACGAACCTAGCTATCTCCTATCAATCTACCTAGCAATGGGGTTCATACGGCACTCGCTGAATGCTGGCCTCAAACTATATTTAAAATATCTGAGAAAAGCTAGAACACCCTAACAAAACTAAATAAAAACCTACTCGTCACCCACCTTCGGGTGCGAGACCTAGGTTAAAACGTCCGGCAATGATGGAGGTCAGTTTGAGAGAGAGAGCGAAAGCTTCGCGTTTATTCCTAGATTGGAAATTGAAAGGGACCTAAAGTTCCAGCCAAACAGGATTCAAACATGGGGTCCAATAAGGATTAATTAAATACCTAACCACCCTCCCCCCCAGGTACGTACCAAGTTACATGTCCTAATTATCCATTAAGAAAAATAGCTGAGAATAAGATGGTCTCAGCAATGTATACAAAAATGAAATAAAATAAACAAAACACGAATAATTCACAAAAACCAGACCTGAAACTAAAAAGGATATTATTAACTTTAAATAAAAATAAAATATGAGAAATAGCTAAATACCTATCCTTAAACAAGAATAGATTGCCACGTTACATTTAAGAAAAATGTCGTAGCAGAATAAAATAATATTAATCATACATCAAATCACATGGGAATGCAGATTACATTAACATAACGTATGAGTGAAGTGTGGAAAACAAATATAACAGTGAAGTGACATAAGATCGCAGTATGCAAATAGAGAGAATTAGCATCAAATATTCATAAAAGATAGTGTGTATAATGTTCATTTTGCGATGGTCAGAATTGTTTCGACCATTTAGCATATAAAACTATAAATATCTATGTAGCCACCATTTTGTAAATATATGTCTGACATACCAGTACTGCAGTACTACTTGTTTGCGATATTTGGTAGGAATCTGTCAATTGTTTCCCGAGATATAAGAAAAACAATTATATATGTCTGACATACCTAAACCATACCAGTACTGCAGTACTACTTGTTTGCGATATTTGGTAGGAATCTATCAATTGTTTCCCGAGATATAACAAAAACAATTATATATGTCTGACATACCTAAACCATACCAGTACTGCAGTACTACTTGTTTGCGATATTTGGTAGGAATCTGTCAATTGTTTCCCGAGATATAACAAAAACAATTATATATGTCTGACATACCTAAACCATACCAGTACTGCAGTACTACTTGTTTGCGATATTTGGTAGGAATCTGTCAATTGTTTCCCGAGATATAACAAAAACAATGATATATTCGTGCGGCAATATTTTTCAAAATGAAGGACAAAAGAGGCTCTGCGTATACACATTTTATGTTTGTTATATATACTCCTAGCGTACAGAGTCAAGTTGGAATTGATAAAATGGTTTCGAAGATGTAGCATACTATGCTAAAATATCTAGATTGCCACAATGTTTAAAATAAGTGTCTGACATAGGCTACTGAAACAGATTTTAACATATCAACTGCAGCATTACAACTTGTTTGCCAAATTTGGTAGGAATCTGTCAATTGTTTCCCGAGATATTATACAAAAACTTTATTAACTCATGTACCGCTATCTTACAAAATGGCGGACAAAATTTGGTTGTTGTGTGGTTTATATACTGTTTGTAATAGATACTGTCAGCGTACAAAATTTGGTTGAAATTGGTCAAACAGCATGGTAGTTATACCAAATAAATCTGAAATATTTGTATGGCCGCCATTATGAAAATAAGTACCTACTAAAGATCAGTTACGTCTATTTACCTGGACTATCATAATGTTACTTACATGCCAAATTTGGCGAAAATTGGTTTAGTAGTTTTTGAGATATAACATAAAAGTTAATTTTTCATGAGGGGCTCTCTTCCAAAATGCCTAACCAACAACAATATTCACTTCTTAATTCAATACTTACTCTTTGCGCTGACAGCATGCCAAATTTGGTTTAAACCGGTTGAATGGTTTCCGAGATATGACGTATCACCCTAAATTTTAAAATGGTCTCCGCTATACAAGTCAGGTGTCCCTACTTAGTTCTACGCGTATGCCGAGTTTGGTAACATTCGGTTCACGCGTTCAAAAATTGAAGGAGGGGGACACACATACACAGACAAGCACCTACATACACACATTCATACGCACAGGCAGGAAAGTGATATCATAAGCCTTTCTTTCCTTCTGAAAGTAGGCTTAAGTCAAATCGTCGGTCATGTAACACTATCCCACATCACAATCTGGGATCCCTGAGAAGCTAGCAGTATCGTCCCCAACGTGTGCGGCTCCAAGTAATGCACTATAGAAGTCAAATAGGATTTAACAGAAAATAACCAAATCTCGTTGTTCCTTTATGCAGGTGTAATTATGCCAAGTAACCTTCAGTATTTCTAATAACAATGCACATATGATAGGAGTATGATTTTAGTTTGGTTATTTTCAGCAGAAGCACATGACGACTGAAATTTCATAACTGGCTCATTATTACTGTGGACTGGTTCTTTTCTGCAGCAAACGGTTCACCTACACTCTAATGGCACATACGTTTGAAAAATGACCTACGAATATTTTTTAACAAATACTGAAAGTACTTTATGCTGATTCCATGCTATATTAAACATGTTTTTAATGGAAAGTAATTGTTTTAACTGCTTTATACACGTACCACCTTTCAATTATTTTCTCACAAAAACTTTATCTTATAGAAAGTTAGAAATGAGAGGTAATGTACGATAACAACAAGGTTGATGAGAACACCATTTTGAGCATTCAAAAATTATCATTAAAGAAGTATTATGTTCATTTTTTACGCTTCGTGTTGCTCTGTTGGATCTGAGTGCCGAGCACTTAATTCGACTAAATAACAGTTAATTTTTTGTTTGCAAAGCATTTCATGCTCCGTAAACTTGTTTCTTTTTAATGCATAATCACCGTCTGTAAAACATCTCGCAAAATTAAAATTGTGTCCAGAGAGGGTAATATTAAAAATGGAACGTTTATATTTATTCCCAAGAGAACAAAAGCAGCTCCCTGATTTCAATATTTCCCGAGGTTATCTAACTACAAGGTCATAACATATTATTCAGCTTAGTAAGGGAATTATTTTGTTACGCCCCTTTGAGACGTAGCAATGATTTGGAAAAAAAAGCAAAAAAAGATACACAAACCTATGGTCAACAACAAGCACAAAATTCAGAAAAATTACACATATATTAAACATATAAAATTATACAAAAGGAATGATTTTTTCTATAATACTGCTTGATGCTGCCAACCTGGAGGAAGACAGGAAAATATACTGCAACATACAGAAAAAGAAAGGGTCCTAACAAAATCACAGCTAAGATAATACACTTCTTTCAAAATGAGCCCTGAAAGACAAAAAGAGCAAGACCGTAACAAGCAACACATCAAACACACAGACTTAGAATAAACTGTACATAAAAAAAATAACTATGATTCCCTCTATTGGCAGAGAACAGAAAAATAACTATGATTCCTTATATTGGCAGAGAACAGAAAAATAACTACGATTCCCTCTATTGGCAGAGAACAGAAAAATAACTACGATTCCCTCTATTGGCAGAGAACAGAAAAATAACTATGATTCTCTATATTGGCAGATAACAGAAAAATAACTATGATTCCCTTTATTGGCAGAGAACAGAAAAATAACTATGATTCCCTATATTGGCAGAGAACAGAAAAATAACTACGATTCCCTCTATTGGCAGAGAACAGAGAAATAACTATGATTCCCTCTATTGGCAGAGAACATAAAAATGCGGAGGCTACCACTCTTCAAAAAGGTATTTACCTTCAATGTATTTAGCTTCAATGGAGGACCCATGATTCATTGCCCAGAAAAATCACCTCTTTCAAAATCTATTAAAAACAGCAATGTATGATAGTTATAATATTGATGGCGAAGAATCGCTTCCCCGAATATCAAAGAGATGCCCGAAAATTAAAACAAACTATTTAAAAACCTACTTCCAAATGCAGGGAAGATAATAAAGATTTATACCATTCCACATTCCAACTTATTTAAGTAATATATTAATTACCAGGGCAATGTACTAAAAACAACACACAAAAAAATTACTTAACTTTCTAACTTTCAAAATAGCCGCGCCTAACGCCATGAAAATAAAGGCTGTTCACGATAAGGAGCACTTTTGAAATCAACATTAGAAAAAAGTCACTACCCCTGCATGCACATATTTAAAGGGCGCACTGAGTGACATGCACCCAGTAAAGTTGGTAACGTAGAATAGAAAATAATTCCATATCTTAACGTAGAATAAAACGGGTTAAAGTAACCATTTGTGATTACGTAAATTATTTAATTCGCTTTCTGTTTTTTTTTTAATGCATCAAAGTGTAAAACTTAGCAGATTTGTGAAATATTTACTTTTTTTAAAATTTCACAGTTTCACTTGATCGAAGCATGAATAAAGTGATGATTTATTACACAAAAATTTATATTTTCCGATAAAATAATTTTATATTAAATCGCGGCTATCACTAGAGATGGTCCGTAGTTGAGCTAACCCGTTTTGAATAACGACTGAATATGGTGTCGACTGGGATAGCTTAGGTCACTTCATTCCCTGAATCCCTTCCCCGCCCCTTGCCGGAGTGCGACCCCGAGCTGCCCATGATCGTCAAATTTTTTTGGTAATTTCTTAAGATGGCAACAATTGCCTACTGGTGTGCACATCGGGAGGACCCTGCCTGCCACCCCCTCCCACCTATACCCCTCGGAACTGGCCCGACTCCATGATGCCAGTCATCCATACGGCCCTACCACCCCTCGCCGGAGTGCGAGGTCCTAGGGGTCAGTCACCCATCTATCCTCGATTCTCATTTTTTGTAACTGATTCAAGATGGCGACAAATGCCTAGTTGCATGCACATCGGGAGCAGGGTCCTCGTAGGTACCCCCTACCGTCCACCCTTCTTTTTTAGAGCTGCTCCAACTCCACAATGCCAGCAGTCCCTCCCAGCTACACTCCTCAGAACCGGCCCTTCTCCAGAGGAACATGCCCCCTACCACCCCATACTACCATAGCTGTCTTTTCTGAAGCCCTCTGCTATCGATCGAGCCTGGTGTTCGTAAAACCAGTTTTACACACCCCAGTGTCAGTCCTGAGAATGATTTTCGTATTTTTACGTGAGTTGGCATCCCTGCAGTACCTGTTTCAAGACAACACACCCTCCTTGCTAGAGAATACAAAACATGTTTTTTCTACTGTTGACTCCCATTCTTCATGTCGCCGACCTTCTGAATGGATGCCCCAAGAGATTTGGCCCAACTCGCTGTCCCTTCAACCTTACGGAATAAGTTGACTACATGAACAGTGAAAAAAATATTACAAGTCCCTGAAATGAAGTTCGCAATATAAGCCCCAGATTTAACATTCCAACAACAAGTGTATATTTGAATCAAGCAAACTATGAGTTGTAAAATCACACAGCAACACAAGGCTTATTTTATTTATTCGTTAAAACAGAACTATTTTTTACAAGTATTCAAATAAGATATCTTTTATTCAATCTATAAGACATGTTTTCTACAAGTATACACTCATTAATAAATGTTTTTACTTTCAATTCGATGTAGAAGAGAGAAAAAAATATTGGGAAAGACATGCGCATCTCTTGACATTGTTGTCTTGAGAGGCGATAAGGCTGAAGCAAGGGGAGAAGCACCGAGTCGCGCATGCGTGATGCTAGGGGAAATGAGAGAGAAATTTCTGATAAAAAATGTTGACAAGCAACATCGCCCGAACTATGTCTAACACAACCTCCACACATTGCAAAAAAATATGTTTTTATGCTGTGGCCCGTCCGGGGAGGCGAGTGTGCAAACCAATGTGTTCCCTTGCTTTACATCTAACCAAAAACTTTCGAACAGAAAAATGTATTCCATGTAACATAAAATGTATATATTTGAATTTATTTAATATTGTAGCAGGTTCCGATGTAAGTTTAACAAAACAGTATGAATATGGCCTGAAAGCCTATTTTTCGGAGTTGGAAAATAGAAATTTCAACATTATTAGTACGTTTTTACTAAAAGGTCCAAAAACTCATAAATTAATGAGAAAATGGTGGCCATTTTGAATATTTACAGTATATAAGGTTTTAAAAATCGCAGTATATAAATAACCAAAGAACCATGCTTTCATTAATTAAAATATAAATTGATTAGATATTTTTACGACACAGCCACAACCTTATGGACTGAAACATGTAATAATAAGGAAAACATCACACAAATACAAGGCAGTAGCAGACTTTTAAGAGCACCATGCGGAATGTGGAACTGTGAGGTTCGGAGCAGTACTGTTTGTGTCTGTAAATTTGTTCTAAAAAGATGTAGTTGAAGAACAAATTTTTAACTGGAAGAATATCTGCCTATATAAAGAGAGAGAATCGTACAGCAGAGATTCAATTACGATGGAGTGGTTCGAGTCATCACTTCAGTATGCCTGTGTTACTCCAGGTTTCAGGCGAGTGTGATTTCGAATTGAAGATTAATATACTCCACTACAGATACAGATATGCAACGGAGATGAACATTGGAATTTTTCAATAATCAATCTTGATTGTATGTACAAAGAAGTTGGAGATTTCATTGGAAGCAAGTGTATAGTGTATAATTTAAGACCTGACACTGATTTTCCGATTAGTTAAATCGAATTACTATGGGACATGGAAGGTGATGAAATCACTAAAGATCCATCATTTAGTAAAATTAAATATAAGTTGAGAAGGGAGTATTACTCTGAACGTGTTGTTTGGACAGAAGAATGCAACAACAAGCAACATTACATGTACATCAGTGATCAAGAATTAACTTCTCCCTGTGGCATATGGGAATGCAATGATTTTTAAAACCAAGAATGTCTGTCTATATAAAGAGAGAGAATCGTACAGCAGAGCTTCAGTTACGATAGAGAGGTTCGACTCATCACTTCAGTATGCCAGTGTTACTCCAGGTTTCAGGCAAGTGTGGTTTCGAATTGAAGATGAAGATAGTGCACTAAAGATACAGATGTGCAACAGAGATGAACATTAGCATTTCTCATTAATCAGTCCAATAGAAACTTTTAAAGTGTTCGTCATATGTTATGGGCGAAATGATTGTCCTTTATATAATTTACGTCCTGACAGCAAGCTACCTTGTAATGAAGGTAAACTGGAATTTGAAGCTCACAGTGGATACATCACCAAATGCAAGTCCCACAAGAAAATCAAATACATTATGCAGAAGGAGTGTAGTTGCTGTTCTCTTACTACAGTTTGGACAGAACAGTGCAACAACAAGCAACATTATACGTACATCGGTGACCAAGAATTAACTTCTCCCTGTGGCATTTGGGAATGCAGTGTTTTTCAAGGCAAGAACATCTGGCAGACTATATAAACAAGTGTGCCTAGTATAAAATCGTCAGTCATGGCTAGGATCTGCAAGCCTACAGAAATAGACGAGGTCCTACAAATTTGATACAGAAGTGTGTTCTTTAAACTGTATAATGGTCTTCTACAAGTTCATGTGCAAGTTCAACATTAGAAGATTTGATGATTGTCTGTCTTAGCAAGGAAATAGAATGGGAACGGGAATACGGAGTAATCGAATACCAGCTCACCAGACTTCACCAGGGAATCACCGTTCGTTGGAAGGAGACCTGTGACGGGGACATCCACAACTTTATTTTCGAACAAGGAGGATTAGTTTTTCCATCGATGTGTAATTTATATGAGTGTGAAGTGGCTAATTCTGAATAATGATCCCAGTGTTCCCAGTGTGTTCAATGAAATACAAATATACATTTTCTACTAAAGGTTTGCATCCTGTAACTTACAGCTTAATATATTCTCATTTTGTTGTAGAGGGAATGTGAGCATTAGACATTCATTTCAAATGTACGTATTTCCCTCAAGCTTTTACAGCACATAGTAAACCAAATAGTTATTATGCTTCTGTAACTAGCTGTAATAGTTCTGAATGTCTTGTAAAATAGTGCAGGCCTCATGTAATAGATCATAAGCATGAACTTAAGGGTGAATGGATTGTAACTTCATATTGTGAGGAAGAAAAATGTTTGAAACATCTGGTTTGTAATACAGACACTGTTTGGCCTTATCAATATTCCGAAGAATGTGATAATAATATTCATACTTTATATCATTATAGCAAAGACAAGTTTGGTTACATGTCTCATACTGGGCGTGATTCATCAAAATGTTATGTATATCGAGCAATAAAATTAGCAAAATAAAAATTTAGCCCTAAAACATGTCTCAACTTGCAAATTTAGATTATTAATATACATACATTGTTCCTTGCTAAATCTTCTCAGTCGAGTGTTGGATGTCATAGTGGTAGCATGATGTATATATCCATCCTAAAAATTATTAGGTCAGTGTTAAAAAAGGAAAGTCCAATATAACTTACGCCCTATTGTGCGAGGAAATTTTGCTAGAATATATGGAAACCTGTGACAATATTTTTCATTTTAAAGTAATTTACTTTCCTTTAGGAGACGAAAAGAGACATGAATTCATACAGTGCAGTGACAATAAGAAATGTACAGTGTTTCATATGACTGCAAACACACCTCTTCCATCTAGTATTGAAGATGTGTACTCTCATTATGTTGAAACCTATCGAAATTTACATGCCCCCTACTTGTATAGACGTTAGTGTACAAATAGACATTAAAACCAGGTCATAATAAATGTTTACTCCTTGAAAGCAGAGGTCAAGAAGGGTATCTGGATCCATTTTTAAGAAAACACATTAAAAGTTTGTTCACAGATGTTGTTAAAGGTAAAAAAAAAAACTATTTGTTATTAAAGAAAAATTTTGTATTTGATAGTGTTAAAATGTTTTGTGTTACCCTAGCTGTTTCGGAGATTGGTGTAATTGTTGTACATAAAATTTTTGGATCTACCTGTATTTCTGAAATAATTTGTGTTACATGTTGTATTGGCTAATGTTAAAAAATGTAAATATATTGCGAATTCACTTGTGTTGGTTTAACATGGATGTGTTTGGAGAAAATTCTACTTCGTAGTGTTTTGGGACATCTTGTACTTGATTGTGTTCAAATAAGTATGTGTAATTTGTATATGTTTTGGAGCAGAACTGTTCTACTTGCTTGAGCTAAAATGGCTATTTTGTATCGCCCTGTATTTATATTTAGTTTTGTAAATAAACGTAATGTAAAATGAATCCCTTTCTTAAAATTAAATGATATAAAAAAACAGGAATTTGTTTGTATATACATAAAAAGTGTTGAATCGTAGCACTAATTTGATTTCTCCTAGTAATGCAAAAAGTTTGTATTGTAATAATTGTTCATGTAAGAAATTGCTCAATAAGACAGTAGCTCAAACCTATTGGGTAAAAAACGGACAAATACACATTACATCTGATATAAAGGCTAAAATACAGCATATTCATGCTAAATTTAAAAAAAAACAAGTCAAATCCTTTTAAATGCATTAAAATTGCTTGAAAATGTGTTAAATTGTCTTAAAATGTATTAATTGTCTATTTGATATCCATTTCAGGCGATTAGCATTATTCTAATTTATGCAAGAATGGAGGCTGGTGAGGGTATAAATAGCTACTCCCACCCACTGTAGCTCATTTGCTTGTGTAACTCCATGGAGGTTACATCTCCCCTCTAGTGCACGGGTGTATCGTTTCATGCGTGAACTGGTCTACAGTGCCTACGTCAAGGACACTGGTCATACGTCAACCAGCCGCTACTGGGACATGATGCAACAGTCAATGAACCTGCTCGCCTGCCCGCCCATCGGTTCTGCAGCAACTGTTAAAGGAACCCTCCTCGCCTACTGGACAAGTTACCCGCTTTCTTGGGATTTCGGTCGGCAGCACATCTGCTGGAGCAAGGCCCTAGGACTTTCGCCAGCCTGTCTGCATAGGCTTGCATGGAGCTTCCAAAGGGGATTATGAGCATCTGGCTGCCACGACTCTTACCTGACAGAGCTGGGTAGCGCTCATACAGCTTGACCTGTGTGCAGGTCTCTTTCATCAACCAACATCTTCGCTACAAGAGTATAGGTAAGCGAATATAATACAAGTTAATGCTTTTGGTATTTCATTTTTTTTTTTTCGTGTTTTCTTTCTTTTAACAAAATCATTAGCACCGAATGGGTTTTCTTTAAAAATTGTTAGAATTGAATGAAATTTCATTAAAAAATCGTTATGACTGAATGATTTTTCTATAAAATCAATTAAATTTCTTTATAATCATTAGACCCAAATTATTTTTCCTTAAAATTGGTACAAATCAATAAATTTTCATTAAAAGTCATAATACCTGAATTATCTTTCTTTAAAATCAAATAAAATCGTTTTACACTTAAGAATATTTGTAAAGTTAAGTATTTTTAGGATTTTAAGGCTGTTTGGTGATGTGTAAGGTTGGATGTCTGAGGATGATTTTTGTTCATAAATGTATATGACTGCGAGTGTAAGTGTGGGGGGAAAAGTAATGTAAATTTAATTCCAGATGTAACTTTTTTATGTAGTTTTGAGTTTATTTAGCAGAGATGAGAAGAGAAGTAAACTGCCAGTAGATTCATCATTGCTCTATATGGAATAGGGTTCGAGTCAATAACACGTACCTACAGCCTCTCTTCACTTTTTAAATATTCGCAAAACTGTGCAAAAGGGCATCTAGAATGCACGATCAAGTATTCTGATAAAAATTTTGGTTAGGTAGTTGTATGACTGAGTGTATGAGTGCGAGGGAAAAGTCATCTAAAATGTTTTTGAAGTGTATGTGATGGCGTGATTTGGGTAATTAAGTTAATTTTAAGACATTTCCTTTTCAAAGTTGTTGAGTAAATTCAAGTGTGTGTGAGAGAGATGTTTCAAGTATGTTTTTAGTTTCAGTAAATTTTACTTCTAAAATGGATGAGTGTATATTTTTTTTAGGCCGTTCATGGTAAAGTGAGCACTTTTTGAAGCTGTTTCATCACACATAATAACAAATAAATATATTTCATTGTGGCCTCAGACTTTTGGTTTGGTGAATATATACACTGTGTTTATTACTCAAATGGCAGGGTTTACAGTAACAAGGGGTGGAAGGATATAAACTTGCTGAAAGAAAAAAGTAACTAGGGCTTCAAAAGTGCTCACTTTACCATGAATGGCCTATAAAAGTATTAAATCTAAATGTAGGTTTTTATTTAAGTATTGCATGTTTATTTTATAGCGTATAATGTTTGAATTTTAAATATTTTTGTTTAAGAATGTTTAGCGTATAGCCTAAAATATGTTTGAATTTTATACAAGTCTTTTAAATGCTTGAGTGTAACAGATTAATTCCCCTTGCTAAAACTTTCGTTATTAAACTTATTTTAGAAGAAATTATTAAATCCATAAAGAAATTTTAAGAATGTAAAACTACTTTAATTTTAATGGTGTAAACAATTTAAATTATTTTGATGGTGCATCACTACTTAAATAATTTTGACAGTGTAGAAGTTTGATGGTGTAAGATTTAAAAATAAATTATGTAAAGTTTAAACTGAAATGTAATAGCACTAAATTAAATTTCACTTTTATATTCTAAAGAAAAGCCACGCACTCCAAACGTGTTGCTGGGAAAGAAAGACGAGGCCAAGATAGGTCGCAAAGTACTGACAACTCATTACTAAAGGCAGGCTGTTTGGCAATTAATTTGACTTCGGAGAGGCACGGGGGAGGGGAGGAGGCAAGTTTCTCCTTTCCCATCTCCCAGTTCATCGCAGAGATGCATGCAGGGTCTACGCTATGAACCAGTGTAGGCGGGAAGGAGTGGGTGGGGGAAGTTCTCTCTCTGTTGTGCATATGTGCTAACAGGCTTTGCGCATCAGCGGGGGAGAAGGAGAAGTTGTTGGATGGGGTAGAGCGACCATAAGGTGGCACACACGGACGTTAGTGGCAGTTTAGTGTTCTAGAGTTCGCCATTCTTTCGCCCGTCTGACGCTATGCACATCCTCCACCCACACACTCTAAAACTCCAGCCCGGCCTGCCTGGCTTGTTCGACGTTTCCACCTCACCGTGCTCACAGGCAATACTTTGGCCCGTCTATTGTGTTTCTCCCCGCTTGCTATATACCTGACTCTCGTCCACATTTAAAAGTATCCGGGCTTTGCTACATTTTTGCTCACAGCTCTCACTTCTGTCTTTCTCCAACAAACACAATATTTTTAAAATTAAGAATAAAAGCATTTTTCTCTAGGATGTAATAATAAAATTATTCTTCTCTTATATTATGTATGTGTGTGTACAAGTTATTAAGAGTGATTTCTTTTTTTCAAAACGAGGAGTTATGTCAGTGTATTTATTGTGGTGTTTTAACTTTTATATCGGGCAAACTAAAGAAATTTATTAGTAGGAATCAAAATGGGTGAGCGTAAGCGATCCTGTATTGACATATTGCTTGAAGATCTTTATGTAAGAAATTCCTACTCGGAATCGCAAGCAGAAAGACATCCAAGCTGTCGAGGCAGTGTCCCTTTGGCTCAGTGCACATGAGTTAATCTTTTGGAGAACGATCTCTACTTAAGCGATTCGAGCACGGATTCGCGTACAGAGAGATTGTCAAAATGTGTCTGCTTCCCCAAACATGAGAAGGTTAATCTTTCGAATGACAACTTATTTCTATCACACTTGGAAGATTCTTGTGATTCAGAAAGTGCTCCAGCCGTTTCACAACCGACTTTCGAGCCGATTAGAGATACTTCGCCAAGGGAGCCAGAAAATAATTCCTCTTCCGATTCCCAAACCTCAGTTAAGCTTTGCCAGATCTGACTTACCAGTTATTGGCTATGGCGTTCGTGGGAAGACTAAATTATGTCTGGACACATAATGATCAATTAGAGTATAACTCGGATTTTTCTCGTTTCTTTGAGAGGTGTAAAGTCCCTTTATTAAGCTTATTAATGGCATCACTCCAGCCAGTTAGATTATAAATTTCTGTAGCGGGTAAGTACTTGAAATCCCTCATGGATTTTCAAAGCAAAGCACTCCCTGTCCTCCATTCATCCGATGTCGGTTTAACCTATGATGAGGATATAGTTCCTTATCTCACAAACAGACTTGTGCAGTTTAGTGCATGTGGTTCTGTCTGGAGTGTCCAAATGTTGATGTACATGGACGTCCATGTGAGTAAATATCGGTCGTTCACCATCGGTGCTGCACACACTAAACTGCCCATGTTTATTGATAACAGGAAACCTGTGTTATGGTTTAGACTACCCAGAGGGAATGTGTTTCCACTACACCATTGTAGCATCTTTGTTTTCTGCCACACGACATACCGAGAGAATTACTTCATATCCAAAACCTCACCAGGTTTTGAATATCGAAGGTCTGTCTACACCTGTAGTCATACAGGATATTTGTAAGTTCGAGGAGAACAATTCTATTTTTACCAATGTTTACTGTGTGGTAGACAAAGATAGCAATATAATTGATGAAACTTGCGAAAAGGGTGGGGTTGTAGTACCCATGTGTATTTCTCCTTTACACCATGACAAACATGTGAATATTTTGCCGATTCGCACGAGTGGAGATGCCACCACTCATTTGTATTTTGTCTGTATTAGAAATTTGTCAAAGCTGGTTGGTGGTGAGCTGAGTAAGAAACAGCACAAAATACATGTTTGCGAGCATTGTGCCCAATACTTTGTTAGTGAGGAGAAATTCGCAAGACATGCTGTTATTTGCCAGCAAAAAAAGGACTGTTCGCAGTACTTTCCCCACTGGGAAGTACAAGTTCTTGGAATTTAAAGATTACAGCAAACAGCAGAGATTGGGTTTCGTCGCCTATTCCGAGGTAGAAAGTTGCCTAAAACCCATGTCCACTTGCTTGCCTAATGATGAAACAAGTAATACTACTACCATCAACCAACATGTTCCATATGCTTGTAACATTTTGTTGGTGTGTTCATACAATCCAAGTTTATCTCAGTTTTTCGAGTTTGTGGGTGCTGATTGTATGTACAAATTAGTTGATAAATTAGTTGAACTTACAAAGGTGTTGCAGGAATTTACAGTGTTCCGATAAAGCAAAAAAAAACCCTGCTAATGAAGCTAGGTTGGCGGTTCAGAAAAGGTGTCACATTTGTAAAGATCTGCTCGGTATAGATGATATTGTGATCGATCATGACTATCTGATGGACGAAATCAGAGGCTGCACACATAATAAGTGCAACATAAATTTCAGACTGCCCAAAAAACAACTTGTTGCTGTTTTCTATATCCTGCAGAATTTCGATGCTCACTTTCTCATAAAGCCTTTTGCTGTACGTCACATAATGTTCCACGACAGAACCGTGGTAATTGAAAATCCTGGAAAAATTCAAGTGATTAGAATGACCCTAGAGAAATACAAACGTATCTCAAAACAGATTCCCAATGGGACTGATTGCAATGGAAAGGTGCAATATTACAAGTTAAGATTTATTTATTCATTCCAATTCACGAGCGCCTCTCTGGAAATTTTGGCAGGCAATTTATTACTTGTGCATTTGAGTATCACCTGCTCGATGTTTCCAGACAACACCCAGTTCGAATTGGCAAAACAGAAGGGAGTTTTTCCTTATAACTTTAAGTCGCCAGTCTTATGTGCAAGTCACTCCCATCAAATGATGCATTTTATAATGTGATGAAAGGCGAAGACATTAGCAATGAGGATTATGCTCATGCCCAAGCCATATGGGATGTGTTCAACTGCATAAACTTATTGTAGTATGCCATTCATTACTTACGTGTGGACACTTGTTTGCTGGTTGATGTTTTTGAGAATTTCAGGACTGTACATTTTGCACATTACGGTCTTGACTCCACCATGTACGTCACAGCTCCGTCTCTTTCATAGGATAGTTCATTGTCAATGACACACATGCGGCTAGAGCTGTTGACTGATCCTAACATGTATCTGTTTGTAGAACGACGGGTCAGGGGCGGCATTACCCAGGTTTCAAAAAGATGTGCAGAAACCAATAATATTTACATGGGTGACTACTACGACCCCAGTGTGGCATCGAAATATATATGCTATTTTGATGTCAATGGGCTGTATAGTCTAACAATGTGGTCCAAGCTTCCGATTGGTAATTTCGAGTGGGTGGGGCTGATGTGTTTTCTTCATGGGATTTTGCAAACACTGTGAATGATGGTGACATCTGTTTTTTCGCGGAAATTGATCTGTCATTTCCAGAGGAGTCTCATTATAAACTATCTGATCTCCCTTTGGCCCCAGAAAATGGCATAACCCCGAACAGCTCCCATGAGAAACTTATTTTAACACTCACACCATGCAATAATTATGTTATACGCGGGGAAACACTGAGGCAGTACTTGATGTACGGGCCAAACTTGACTCTGTTCATCGCATTTTGTGCTTTGAGCAGAACGCATGGATGGTTCTGTACATCGACTTTAACATTGAAAAATGTGCCCAGGCTGCGAACACATTCGAAAAAACATTTTTCAAGTAAATTAATAATTTCGTTTATGGCAAAACATTGCAGAATGTCCGCTGGGAAAGGGACATCGGAGTCGTTTCGAGGTATGGCACGATCTATGGAGCTGCAGAGCTGATAGGACGTCCGACATTCCAGGTGTGGCAGATTATCGATGAAAATATAGTCCTCATCGAAATATCAAAGAGTTCTGTTGTGTTCAACAAACCTTTGTAGAGTTCTGTTGCCATTCTCGACCTTTCACAATTAACACTCTATGGATTTCACTATCAGTACATGTGTACAAAATTCCTTCCTCTGGCTTTGCACCTCCTGTATTGTGACATCAATTCCTTGGTACACTCTATTGCTTGCGATGATGTGTATAAAGCGATTACCCCAGATTTAAAGCAACGATTTGATACATCTAACTATGCACTCGATAATCCGCAAGATTCCCTCACAGTAACAAAGGCCATGCCGGGGTGATGAAAGATGAATGTGCTGGACGCATATCCACACAATTTGTGGGTTTACGTCATAAGGTTTACACATACGTTGTTGCGAATTAGCAATGTATTCATAAGGCGAAGGTTGTAAAACCCAGCGTTATGCAATCACTCAGGTACTAGGATTGTCGAGATTGCCTCGAAAATTGCACAAGGGTAATAAGGAGCCAATATCAGTTCTGTTCGCGTGCTCATCAAGTCTACACCAAATACGTAATAAAGGTAGTGTTGTCAGGTATGAATGATAAGCGGTATATTGAGGCAGATGGAATATCAACCTTACCTAGGGGGCACTATCGAATAGCTCAGTTTTTTTTCCGCCATGTGATAGTTTCAACACCACAATATATGTATAAACCCCCCAACAGCACACAACGCCAAGGACATCCATCTGCCGACATCACACGCACCTCCTCTTGCACAGTCATCGCAGCTGGTTACAATCATCATTGCAGCTAGCTATAATCATCATCGCAACTAACTAGAATCACCATCGCAGCTGACTATACCAACTACTTTTCATCTGTTAAATCATCAATGCTGTTATCTGTTTGCCTACCTGTGAGGCATTACATAACTTCAATAATAACTCTCTTGATACAAGTGTATTCGATCCAATTTTCCTTGTCAAAAAAGAAAATCAAATTCCCAGTGGAAACTGTGCGCGTATGAGTGTTTTGCCTCAGTCACTTGGTGTGTGTGGGTGAGAATTACCCAGATGTGACAAATGTACGCCCCTCTATGCGTGTTTACGAACACACCTCCCGAATGTGTCCTAAGAAATATTGTAATAATTAGGAAAGAGAGAGAGACATCAACCATAAAGCTCTGAAGATTGTTTCTTGTACATAAATCTCTTCAATTGTATTTTAGTTTGTGTAAATATTATTATTTTATTTTATAATATATGTCAAACACTTTTGTAACAGTAGTAGTAGTAGTGATATTAGTGTGTCAATAGTAATAGTAGTTTTAGTAACAGTAGTTGTAGTACTAAGTTTCAAATGTAAAAAAAAAAGTATAATGAAATGTTTGTAAATGTCGTTGATAAAATGTTATTGAAGAAATGTCTTTCAATTTGTAAGTTGTTTGTTAAAATATTATCGATGAAATATCTTGTTTTTGTAAAAATTGCTTGTTTTTTGTAAAACATTTTTTGGTAATTTAGTTGTAAGATGATTGTTTTTAAAGTATGTGCAAAATTGTTTTGTAAATATATGTATAAAAATTGTGATTGAAAGATGATAGTGTAGATGTTTGTTATAAATTCAATCTTTTTTGTGTGATATTGTAAATACTTATGTTTAAGGATGATTTTGAAAGGAATTTTTTATAATAAAATATTAAAAATGAATTTTTATTGTTTTAATACCTCATTTAATTAACTTTTTTCAATAATATCTTATGTATAATGAGTGATGGTTTAATAGAAGTGAAGAGAAATGAGTAGGTGTCTAACAGTAATAGTGAGCTGATGACTTGTTTAAAAAAATTCAGGGTAACATTTGCTTGCTATCTTGACTTTAAAAACTTACAATCATTTAAATTAAAAGTTGATTTAAAAAGTACCTTACTTTGAAGGGCTGAAGAGAAATTACAAAAATTTTTGGAGCAAATTGCTGAATGAATGAATCAAGGTTTGCATATAAACGAGGCAACAGGTTAGTATATATTCAACTTGAAATTTGTAGCAGGACACGACCATCTGCTGGCCAACTTGTGACACCCCAGGGGAATATATTGAAAGTGAAGTCCGAATACCTTCACAGAGGAAGGTAGCAAAGACCTCTGTCCCTCCTTGCCTACAATCTACGACTGCACCGAACACACTCCAGCGAACATTTTAAATATTTAATTTTACATACAAGCACACATTCAAGAGTTTGTGTTGAAGATACAACATGATGTTGTCTGGAGAAGAAAATAAACATAATATATTTAAACTAGTTTTTAAATCAAATAAATTTCAACTCAAGTAATTTTAAAATAGCAGTATATTTTCCCTTAAATTTACAAGACTCTGACCAACTTTCATCTCTAGTGATAGCCCCGATTTAATATAAAAGTATGTTATCTGTAAAATATAAATTTTCGTGTGTTACCTTATTTTTTTCCGGATCGATATACCGTGTTTGTGAAAAGTAATTGATTTATGTGTTCACTAGACGAAAATACTGTTTGTGTTAACAAGTGTGCTCTTTTTATGGAAATTTGTAGTACGTCTGTATAAAGTGTTGCATGGTTACACTTTGTGGGCTTAAGTACTTCTTCATGTCATCCAAGTGTTACTATGCTCCGACGGAAATAATTTGTTTTAAAAGTGAATCATTCTGAAAATAGTGAAACTTTAGTTTAAAAAATATTTCGTTGTCTGTTGTAGGACGAATGCTTAGTTTTTCCCGTACATTTCAACTCATTTGTCTATCAGCTTCGCTACACATACATAATCAGGCTCTCCACACGCACACAGATTATAAGCCAACGTAATTGCTATGCTGGATTCCACATCAAACAGACGTGTTTTAAAAAATACTCAAGGTATGTGCGAGAGTATGTGTGTAGTGGTCATGTATTTCTATTACACTATTGTGTCTGTTAAAAATTTAATTGCTAGTTTGGAAATCTTTATTTATCCATACTGACTAGCTGAATTTCGTTTAGTGAGTTTGCACTTGTCGACATTAGATGTTATTCACGTAGTAAAAATTCTCTCTCATGTAAATTTTATTTCTAAGCTCGAGACTCAGGTTACATTTCAGACTTACGCAATTGCTCTTATTATTATTCACATAGTCATTTGAAAATTTGCGATTCGATGCATGTAATTTATTCACACTGAATTTCTCTAAAGTTTAATTGCATGTGGAAAACAGATTGGTTAACATGTAAATCACATATTTAAAAGTCGCCTATCTACAGTCTACGAGCAATATCCCCCACCCCCAAGAAAAAAAACGAAATTTACACTTATGTCACTCTTATAAATCGTTTAAACTCTCTGAAATTCTCTCGTATGTTAACTATATTCGTAAAAATCGCCTATCTACCACCAACATCCATCCAAACACCTTAAAATTATAAAAACTAGAAAAAATTAACCTTAGCCCACTCTTGTACTCAACTCTACACTTATATAAGACATTGCAACCCATCACTCTGGTCAGGCTCCTCCAGGACACCACACCGTCAACATCGTACAGGGCTCCTGCTACCCCCAGCCAATAACAAAGAAAGAAAGAAAATGAAGGGAAAAAATTTGATCCGATTAAAAATTAACCCTATAAATCCATTTAACAATTTCAATCCATGCAACCCTTTCAATCAATTTAACCATTTTTATTTAAAAAATTAGATCGTATTAAGGATTAATACAATCAATAAAATCGATAATCCATCAATTAATCCCATGTGCAGTAGTAATAGGGGCGGGCCGCCCCTATTACTACTGTGCCAACATTGTGAAAGAATTACATTTGTTTATGACTATATTACGAGTTCCTTCAAATGAAACTTTTTTTAGTTAACACCACTGAATAATTTACATGGGGCTTGACAGCACGTGCAGTAATATCTGCATTATATTTTGGTTCTTGTGAACTTGATTCCCAGGAAAATACATACTGCAAATACACTGAGTTCTATCCATCCAATACTTGAAACAAGAACCAACATTTTTATTTCTCTCAGGCATCATGCCCCTATTTTCTAACTGCAAGTGTAGGGTTTTATAGAGAACTGTGAAATTGAGGAATGTGAAGAAAAATTTACCAGTGTGGGAAATTCTATTTTGGCCTCAGACACCAGAAAAACATTAATTTCAAAAGTATCCCTGATTTCGCGGTTCTGTATCGCGCAGTTCAGAATTTCCCTTTACTTTTATTGAAGTATGGTTACAAGTAGAACATTCACGCGTGCATTTACTTAAATAGGTACATCTACACTGCCACAAAAGTTAGAAATTTGATACCTTCACTCTTGTACGGTCTGGTGTGCGGTTAACAGTTTCTTTGTATCGTGGTTATTTTTACACCTTTCATTTAAAGAATTCGTTCGATCGTAACGCAAAGAAAAATATGTAAACTCTGAGAAATTCCTTAGGACGGTTCGTGATCTATACGAAATTACTTGCCATCTATGCCTTAGCTACTCGTTTGCAGGGCTACCAACGAGCTAACTGGTGAAATTTCGTCGTTTATGCTAAGGTGCGTGAGCGACGAAGCAGAAATATGCACAGTCCGTTTATTCCACCGGTAATCCCATAGCTAAGCAGCGAAACATACAAAATATTTAGTGTAAACAGTCTTCGGCAACTAGGTCTAATAAACAAGTAATATGAAAGACGTTTATATTTTTAATTGTTTTGTTAGGCTTATAAATACCCGTATTTTTATACAGGGCACGCCATATACATTTATGATGATGATGATGATGATGATGATGATGATGAATTACCTTCTATGCACAGAAGCGAAACATGATATTAAGCATCGTCCGTGGTTAATTAGGCACTTTTGAAAGTTTTGCTTAGGATATAAATTTCTCCCCGTTTCTGTATCCTTACGCTGTATGTAAAGCTAACATTGGCGAGTACCGTGCCTCTCAATTCATGCGTCAATGAGATATAACTGTGAAGTTTATTCGAACGTAAATAATGTCAGTACTCACTATTCTGTGCACAAAAGCACCAAAAAAAAAAAAAAAACAATAACTTAAGTCAGTGTCCACAAATTTAAACGTCTCGAGTTCAGTGAGGTGTTAAAATCTGGAACTACTTTTCCTAAATAGCTCCCAAATTTACTGGAAACATTCCAGACAGCGTGTACGTTAAAAAATACGCGTGGTTATGAGTACGGATGTTCTTATGTTTATACGTCTGTGCACCCGATTTTCGCGAAAAGGTTTCATGACCAATTGTACTACTCAACACTGAAGCTTAGACTAACTTTCGTGATTGGGTTATTCACGTGTCACACTTCTTAGGCGTATGTCCGCGAATCACAGACGCACAGTGTCGAAGTATCTTAATTTTGATTAGCCAGTCTGGTAAGAAAATATTTCCGCATAAAGACACGCAGCTAATAAGAGAAATAAAACTTCTGATACGCCCGTTGGACATTGAAATCTAGCGAGCGGGGAAACATTTTTTTCCGAAATCCGGGTGTCCCTATACACACGTTTTTGAAATCAGATCGACACACCGGGTTAAGGTTATTCGGGATAAAATGAGCACTTTTGAAATCAGCCCTAGGAAAAAGTCACTCCTTCTACCTGCGTATATTTTTTAAGTCTCACTGAGTGATATGAGCCCAGTAAAGTTGATAACGTTGGAGGAAAAGTAGTCCCGTGTCTTAACGTTGAATAAAACGTGTTCGGTAACCATTCTTGATAACTCGAATTATTGTTTTCGCTTTTTGTTATTTTTAATGCATCCAAGTGTAAAAATGAGATAATTGGTGAAATTTTGACTTATCTAATAATGTCACAGTTTCACGTGACCGATGCGTGAATAAAGTGATGAGGTCCATGTCAGTTTTACATAAGGCGGAATAAAACACAACCTGCATACAAGTATATCTTAAGCAGGGCTTTCAAAAGTGCTTACTTTACCGTGAACAGCCTATATAGACTGTTCACGGTAACGGAAGCACTTTTGAAAGCTCTGCTAAAGATCTACTTGTATGGACGTTGTGTATTCTTCCGCCTTATGTAAAACTCACGTGGACCTCATCACTTTATTCATGCGTCGGTCAGATGAAACTGTGAAATTATTACGGAAAAGAAATATTTTTAATAGCTGCTCATTTTTACACTTTGGTGCATTAAAAAAAAAACAGAAAGCGGAAGAAATAATTCGAGCTATCGCAAATGGTTGCATAACACTTCTTATTTGACTTTAAGATATGGAACTACTTTCCATCCAACGTTACCAACTTTACTGGGCGAATGTCACTCAGTGCACCCATTAAAATATATGCAGGCAGGGGCAGTGACATTTTTCCTAAGGTTCATTTCAAAAGTGCTCACTTTATCGTAAACAGCCTTTACTAGGACGGAGACGTCTATGTAACGTCAGCTGGGTGATGTATTCCTACATTATAAAGTAGCTACTAGTAACACGATTGAAATAAATGTGCTCTCGTTCGAGCACAGGTTGACGACCGTGATGCGAGCACGACCTTGAACTGACGCCGCGCGAGGCGCGTGGTGCAGTCGGGGGTCCCGCGATTACCGGAGAATATTCCCGGGCGGTATATCTCACTACCTCGACGTGCTGATTTTGGCGCCACACGAAACGCGTCGTCTAGATCTGTCGAGTTTAGCCATAAAAGGGCAAGTATAAATTTCGTTACTCTCACCTCACTCCCGCGTCTCTGCACTCTCGCAAACACTTTCTTTGATGCAACCACGAGATTTACTTAAATATGAACCACTGCAAATTAGGCTTGCCACAAACATAATTTTGTTTGATATACGCAGTAATGACTTCGGAAACCTTAGATTGTCGTTACAATCGTTCAATAGGGGCCATGGAGGCAAAGCGATTAGCATGCTCGTGTCCCACCACGGCGAAACGGGTTCAATCCCCGGCCGGGTCACCGGATTTTTGCAAGCGGGAATCGTGCCGGACGATGCCGTTGGTCGACGGGTTTTCTCGGGGGGTCTCCCGTTTCCCCGACCCTTCATTCCGACGCCGCTCCATATTCACTTCAATCACCCTCATCGGCTCTGAAGACCTCGATGTTAAGAGCCGCCCAAATCTCTTCACTTCACAATAGTTCAGCAGACGTCTTCATAGTAACAATAGTTACACTGTAAAAAAAAATGGTGTGCTCTGAAGGATGACCGTGATAGGTAAATATTAGAGAAGTAACAAATTTTCAAAAGTATATTCACTAAAGTAAAAAAAAAAAAAAAAAAATACTACGACAGTTCCGAGACTCAAACCCGGCCACTCCCCTCCGCCGTTCCTCTTCACCAAACGATCACTTGGCCATATTATGTTTGGACTCGTTTTGGTAGGTTGTTTATGTAAGGTGGTAACATGGACCAGAATATGTCACCACTTGTGACGAATTGAGGTTAGCGATTTTAAGAATCATTGCAATTCAGAATGGCGTTAAATGTCTGCAGGACTGCACGTTTTCACAGCTGAAGTTTCGCAACTACAGAATATATTGATTTATAGGCTGTTCACGATAAAGTGAGCACTTTTGAAAGCCCTCTCATTTGTAATAGTGGTCAAAAAATTTGTTTTATTTTAGCCTTGGACGTAAACTTCCAAGTGCAGTGGAATATGAACACATTGTTTATTACATATAATGCAATATTTATTTTGAAATAGTGGTTAATGAATAAAATATGGGCGACAAGAAAAAGTAACTAGGGCCTCAAAAGTGCTCACTTGACCGTGAACAGCCTTTATGAATGTTTGCGGAGGGACAACAGTTATTTACTGGTACTGAAAACTACAAGGTACGACAGAAAGCCTTAAATATTGCTTAAATGTTACCTTTGGTGCAAAGTAATAGTTCTTTACCGTGAACAAAAGCAGTTAAAAGGATATGTATTTCTACTCTATAAGGGAAAGTAATGTTGTCGTAAAACAAAAAACGTATAAAGAAAAAAATGTATTTGCAGCAAACCTATGTTGTGTTACTGTAACCAAAACAGCATCTAAGAGATTGATTTCTTTGCCGTATAAAAAACTAAGGATTTTTAGAGGGTAGGAAAACATTGCCCGCTAACACAGAAGTAATCACGTCAAATGCACACGGCCGCGGTGGTGTAGTGGTTAGAATACTCGCCTCGCACCAAAGCGAACTGGGTTCGGCATCCCGGTGGGGTCACTGCCAGATTTTTCCATGTGGGACTCGTGCCGGACGATGTCGCTGGTCGGTGGGTTTTCTCGGGGATCTCCCGTTTCCCCCGCCCTTTCATTCCGGCGCTACTCCATGCTCATCTCACTTCACCCCCATCGGCTCTCAAGACCTCGCTGTTACGAGCCGTCCAAATCTCTTCACTCACTCAATTTCCTCCCTCTCCACTCCCGTGAAGACTTACCGGCACCTGTTCACAGTAAAGTGAACACTTTTTAAGGCCCTCCTCAAGTTACCCTTTCATCCAATTCCCACAGTCTTTCTGATTTTTAATATAAGCATTGCAATGTGATCAATAAACACAGTGAATACATTTCACCAACCTCAAAATTTTATTGCCTGGGGCTGCAATAAGATCTATTTATTAGTGGTTAACGCCTGTTGGGAGGGCCTTAAAAAGTGCTCACTTTACCGTGAACAGCCTATAGCATAGCGGGAGTGAGGGAGAAAATCTCTCGGGGAGCAAGCGCCACTGGCGAAACAGTGCGGCAGCAGATAAGAGCGCGTATTGTATGTAATCTTCCCGGGAGCGAGCTAGTTCATGCTAGGGCAGGCGGCAGGTCATAAAGTTGGCCGCGTCGGGCCATGCCTCTTAAAAAAATGATAAAATCCTGGCACGAGAACGTGCGAGGAAGAGCTGGAATACGACGAGCATACCAATTGCTCAGTAACCAAACCACCGGCGCGTACTGCACTGATACTAGGTATAGGCTGTCCACGGTAAAGTGAGCACTTCTGAGGACCTAGTTACTTTTCTCTTTCAGCCATTTTTTCCCCCTTTAACCACCTTTTTAAATAAATATTGCTATGCAAGTAATAAATACAATGTATATTTTCCACCACACTCGGAAGTTAAAGGTCTAAGGTTAAATACAATACAGAATGTGTCCGAATTCCCATTACACATTGTAAGGACGTGTAATGGGGACCAAGACGGTTCCGTTCTGCAAAGGAACTTATGTGCGGAAACGTACCGTTTCCCAGCGACAAACAAAACACCGCCACACCACATGTTGACCTCTCCCACGTCACACACTGTACGTTGTTTATCTTCTAGGTCCACTTACAAGAAGAGCTCGATGTGACGACCAGCGACGTCTTACACAAACACGGTATCTACGTACCATGTTCCCGCACACACGATCCCCAATACCCGGACGTCCAAGATCCGCCGCAGCCAGTCCTCCTCTCATTCCACAGGGGTCTCGTAAATCACGCCCTCCACGTGGCCCCACAGGAAGTGGTCTAACCGAGTCGTCGGGTGAACGTGCAGGCCAAGCAATCGGGCCACTTCGACCTGTCCACCGTTGGCCAAACCTGATGACACACGCTATGGTCCAACACCTGACGCCCCAAGCTATCATCCAATACCTGGTGCCACAAGTTACCGTCGTGAAGTTTCGTCTCCTAAGTGACCTCGTCCATGCAATAGCAAACAGAAAACTACTAGAACGGGAAGATGCAAAGGAGACTGGTTTTGTTAATCTTGTGGTAGAAGTTACAATGAAGTTGCAGTCGAGAAAAATGGTGCTGAATGGGTTCACTGTAGTTTTTTTTAGTACCTGGTACCACTGTACAATTCCAGAATGTTGGTAGTGAAGTTGTATTCATGTGCGGTGGATGTGCATGTGATACTGACAGTGAATGCAATCATAGCAAGCATGTACACGCAATATGTCATGGACTAACCTGACCTATCCCGGGCTAAAAAGAATGATCACAGACTTACCAGCATGTTTCGGAAGAACTAATATATATTATATATATATATATATATATATATATATATATATATATATATATATATATATATATATATATACATATATACACATATATATATACATATATATATATATATATATATATATATATATATATATATATATATATATATATATATATATATATAAAACTAAAATGACAAGAAAAATCTGATAGGCTATTAGCTATTTCCGTAAAGGCAAAACTTACAAATACTGCCTTGATTAATATTTAGATGTAAAATTGTTACGGATTAGCCAGAGTTTACACTACCAATGTCTCCAAATGAGTTCATGGCGTATTCAAAAACTAATGTCGCTGTTTCAACACTTTATGACAGTTATACTGATAATTTATGAGCCAGTTTTGAAAGCAAACGCGTCGACGAAAATAGTTTACCTAATTTCAGTTCTCTGCACTCTAAACCTAAATCAGTGATTTTCAATCACTAGAATTATTTTACTTGCGAATCAGCGGATTACAATGACGTTTTTTCTGCAAGGTCAGCGCTATCCGCTAGGAATTAGTAGAAATAAATGTTTTATATAAGAATACCGGCAACTAAAACTATCGATATGATTTTACGCACTCAAGTGGAGCAGTTTCAACAGATCTGCAGTCACGTTCACTAATTTGAATCACTTTTAAATGTTTTCGATTTCTGAGTGTGCTGGAGCGGGCAAGGTTCACTGGGGGAAAACATCAAACTAGAATAAATAAAATTTCCTTACTAAACGGTTGGAGTATCAACAAATACCGACTTAGGATTGTATTCGTAATAACCCAATGCATAAAAAGTAAAACAAAAAAAAAATTTTTTCTTGAACGGCAATGCAGAGAGGCATTATTTTATTTACTGCAGTGAATCTCTTTGAATGATGCCTGAACTTGCAAAGTGATACCACAATTAGATGCTATAAAACTTTCATATATGTTATCCGCTACCGGCCTAAGCAGTATTAACTCTTAAAGGCTGTTCACGATAAAGTGAGCACTTTTGAAATAAACCTTAGAAAAAGTCACTGCTCTTACCTACGTATATTTTAACGGGGCCCTGAGTGGCATGCGTCCAGTTAAGTTGGTAACGATGAATAGGAAAGTAGTTCCGTATCTTAACGTCGAATGAAAAGTGTTAGGTAACCATTTCTGTTAACTTAAATTATTTCTTTCGCTTTCTGGGTTTTTTTTTTTTTTTTTTTTTTTTGCATGGAAGTGTAAAAATGAGCAGATTTGTAAAATATTTACTTTCCTAATAATTTCACAGTTTCACTTGACCGACTCACGAATAAAGTGATGACATCCATCACAATGTTATTCTTACATAAGTGCGGAAGAATACATAATGCGTATACAAGTAGATCTTAAGCAAGGCTTTCAGAAGTGCTCATTTTATCGTGGAAAGCCTATAGATTTTCTCTGAGGATCTTCCCACTTTGTGAAAATCCGTGCTATATGGCAACACAACAATATGAACACTTGAACGTTAATGTTTTTGGAAGAAAATTTATTTTATTTTAAATATAGGAATTAAAAATCTACCCCTGTGAAACTTTGTTTACATTTGTTTAAGCGTGTTCATGAATTGAAAATTATTTTCAAAATGTTTAGTATGCTACTAATTTTATTTTGTTGAGGAAGGAAAAATAATTTTTAAAAAAGTAAGTTTGAAAACGGTGGAAAATTAATGAAATAAAATTAATTTAAGGAACTAGAAGATTTTAAATTTGTGTTTTTCGTACAGCTCACTAAATTGAGCAAAATTAATGCACCAGGCTACAGCACAAAATAATTATATATTTTGTCATGAAATAAATTTGTTTATATCCATGGTAATTTTGTACACTGTTAGCCTGTATTACAATTTTGACTTTCGATACAGAATTTAAATTCAAAATAGTTAAAATAGCTATTATTTGAGGTTAGCCAAGTGTCGGAACCGAAAGAAATTTCTACTGTTATGACTTCAAGAAAAACATTAGCTGAAACCTATCTTTGTGTCAATATACCTTTTTGAAACTAACATGAACTAATACTTAAGGTTAAAAGATTCATATATATATATATATATATATATATATATATAAAACACGATGACAATCTAGGAAAAGAATTGTTCTTTAACATCCTTAATAGCACGTTTGAAAAGAATTCACAAAAATGGAATGCGGTCCCTCATTTGACAAGAGATCGGGGAGGAGAGGTCCAATAGCGTCACTTCTCCCATCAGAGAGGCGCCCAAGCACCTCTCTGGTTACTGCCGGCACCAAATTAAGAATAAACAAAGCTCCTACCCCCTCTCTACTAGTATTTCCAACCCTATTAACTAAGAGCATGTTTTCCAAACACACTGTCTCCTGTAGCATTCTATTTAAGCATGCAATATTTTTTTTAATTTTTACTTCTCTGTCGCAAGGGTTTTTACGTCTCTCTTGGCGGTTTTTACCTTGCTCTTCCTAGTTAAGACTAGCTGTAAGTACACTTAGGGAGGTAGTCATGGCCCCAAAGTGCAGGCCATGGCTGCCCAATCCCTCTTTGCCGCGATGCATGTCTCCTTGCATGATTTCCCTTCCTTGTAGGCATAAGGGGTTACCCTGAGACGCAATAAAATATCGCCCTACCTTCGGGCCTTAACTTCACATAATGCTTAGAATAAGGTAGTTTAGAAAAAAAGACACACTATCGACATGCACAACGTTACGTGAACCGAGAAACTCAGGACTGAGGTTTGAAAATCGGATAGGTTTCGTTTCACGGCACACTCGAAAGATTTTTATTCGTGTGGTAAAATGGGGGAGAAGGGGGGGGGCGGTTACCAAGCACGAGCTCTGGCCAGCCAACGCCTCTCATTAACGGGCGGCGAAAATGCCTCCTCATCACAGGGGAGCCCCGCAGCGCGTGTGTGGAGCTATCTGGAGGCAGGAAATTGAATTACCTCCAGGCACGGTCCTCTAATGCCGGTCTATAGCGCCTGCGGCAGGACTCCCACGTCGGGCGAAATATTTCAGCGCCGAGACTACGCTGCGACAGGCCGGCAGCGGAAAATCGCTATCACGCTTGTTTCCCCTAGACTACATAAAAAAAATAAAAAAAACAGTCTTTAATAAACTGCAGTAAGGTGTATTCTACTCAGGCCTGTAGGTGCGTAGTGTTCCAAAAGGCAACGTGTAATAAAAATTTTAAGCTAATTGAATAATAAATACCTAATAATAAAAGAGAAATATTTTACTTGTTGCAATTATCCTATTTTTTTTTAATGTGGAAAATAGAGAAACTTTGGCACACATGCGACACTGGCGCTTACCTAGCGGCGAAAATGTTTGGTTGCCAAACTTTTAACGCAGATCTCCCCAACCTTCAGGAGTAACCTTAATTGCAACCACGTCCTCTTTAACACTGGCAGATTCTAGATCTGAATCAGTGATATTTTCACTGTTTAAATCGGTCAAGAGCGCTTGACTTATTCAACAGTCACTTCAGTCGATTTTACTGATAAAAATATCAGAAAATACCAGTTCCCCTTCACTTAACGATTCGGTGACATTTTCCACTGATTCATCAACCATTTCATTCGCTGTTTTCCAGTGATTTTTTTTTACGGCTGTTGTATCAGTTAAATGAGGTTGAGTAGAGTAGTTGAATTTGACTACGAATCAGTGGTTTTGCACTGATTCAAATTTGGAATGCACTAACGTCACTTTTCCATATTTTTTTTTTTTTAAATTTATACATTAAATAATTTTGTGCCCCGCGGCTTACACTCAGCTGGGATACTGTGAAAGGTAGATCTTACCGCTAGCACGTCATTTTACTCCCGCCAGTATAGAGGCTACAGTTTTACCACGAGGTAAATTCACAAAAACAAACGAATCGAGTTGAATTATGACTTAATGACACGAGTAGCAAAAACATGTAAATTTCTAACGAAGTTTAATTGGAAACAGCAGTAAATATTGTGTTACACTGTATTTAAATGCAAATGATTTTTAAATTAATTGCGCTGCAATAAGGCAACTTGGTTTGTCATATGGTTTATGATGTGCAACGCCAAAGAAAATTCTCGGTAGAAATACTGAGCCGTTTATTTCTTATTAAAAAAATTACGTTTATCATCATTATAAACCAACACATCATTATAAACTTCATAAGGCTTAATGCAGAATACAACATTTATGACACAAAATGTCATCTGCGTGGCTAAACTCATATACGCTGTTCACGTTAAACTGAGCACTTTTGAAAGTCTTTCTTAAAATCCACTTGCACGCACATTGTGTATTCTTCCGCCTTATCTAAAATCAGCAACAAGTGAGCAATCAACACAAGTGAAACAGTGTAATCTTTTCAGAAATGTAGTGTTATTTTTTTTTCTTTTGTATATATTAAGAATAAACAGTAAGTAAAATGTATAATGTTAATATTCATAAATGTTTACCAAACACTTGTAATTAAACTCTAAGACGTGGAACCACTTCTCCACCGTCGTTGCCAACTTTACTAGGCGCATATCACTCAATGGGTTCGTAAGAAAAAACGTGTAAGTAGGGACAGCGACATTTTTCAAAGGCTGATTTCAAAAGTGCTCACTTTACCATGAACAGCCTTTAATAAAGTATTTCTTTAACATATCTTAGCACAGAAGCGCGAAGTAACCGTAAATGGCTTAGAACACGTTTCCCCCGCGAAACTACTGGACGTGCGTCCACTGTGCTGATCTACGAAAAGAACGCACACTACAGACGAGAGATGTTGAGTTCTTTGAAAATGTTACGCATGTACAATGTCGATAGTACTCCAAAACAACTAACAACGGCTTTTTTCAAAACGCTGTATCTCAAAATATACTCCTCAGATACATACGAAACTACTCAAGGGCCCTGCACAGAACCTTCCTACAGACTTTCCGCTGATAAAACAAAAGGGTCGACGCTGAAAGGTCCATTGGTACACGCTGTGCGACGAGAACACTACACGCCAGTTCAGAGGCCTGCGCTCAGAGGCGATTGTACAACGTGGCAATGTCGCTCTATCGCTCCAACGCTTCTCGGCCTCAGACGCGGAAGAGAGATGCAGGTAGGCGGGGACCTTAATGGAGTTGGATCCCAAAAAATAACCATTTTATTTTTGTACCAAACATTGTCCAACTTGTACACATCGTATGTGATGACATGTTATTTTAATAAAAATATTTTACACTTTATATATTTTTAAATAATTGTTTTCCGTTTTACTGCAGTTATAATAACAAATGCTAACTACGTTGTACAAATGAAAACATTTACAAAGTAAACTAATGCCATGGTATACCACGTGACATATAACTCATCATCAATAACAAGCCATTTATATATGAGAAAATGATTTTAATAGAAAGACATTTCTGCATATTTTAAACTTTTTTTATATGTATGAAATGTTATTTGATGATTACGTATACGTCACGTGGTAGCCCATGGTATTCGTTTACTTTGTTATTCCTTTCATTTGTACAACTCAGTTAGTGTTTGTTATTATTGCTGCAGAAAACAGAAAAAATCTGAATTTGACATCAAACAATTTAAAAAAAATTTATATTAAGTGTGAAATTGTTTTATTCGAGGAAAATGTCATCACATAAAATGTGTACAAGTTGGACAGTGTTTGTTAGAAAAATAAAATCATTAACTTTTGGGCGTCCAACACTCTTAGCGACGCGCGTCATGTGCCTCACTACAGTATCTAAGCGTAAGGCACTGAGCTAGCGTGCCCAGGCGGAAAATTCGCCCCTGTGGTACTTCCTGTCGCTGTGTGTCGTATAATATAGATAAAGACGAACCTTCTCCTGACGTATTGGATTCTTGGTTTTTCTAAATTGTTAATGATTAAACAAAAATTACTCAAATATTCCTATATAGCCTATTCGCTGTTTCTTTACACTTGTTAAATAAAACGTTTGAAAAATCACCTCACGTGTACGCGGTTGGTTGTTTGCTAAATTTGTTACGTATTTAAAGCCTTTTATTTTTGTGTTATAAAAGGTACCTTATTTTTAATTAATTTGGACTTTGCTTATATTCTAACTTCAAATCTTAATATTTTATTAATAAAAACAAGTAGAAAACCGGTGCGTTGATAATGCCTAGTAATAAATAGTTCTTGAGCAAAATAATATTACATTGAGTCAGCACTAATCCGGTGTGTTGTCCTTTTTGGTGCAATTTTCGAGATTCGGTTAAGGTGGCAGGCCGCCTGGGTAAGCCGCCGAACGGTGTGCAGAGCTACAGCAGAAAACGTTCTATTAACAAACCGTCCAACGTGTCTGAATAAGGTCTGCTTACGAACAGCATTTAAGAAACGTCACGCATCTGAATATGTATTTCAGTTCCTCCATTTCTCTCCAAGGCGTGTTTTTGAGATAATGAAAATGGTTCAAAAGGGTATTTTCATGGTCAATTTTAGGTACGAACATTCCGTTATAAAACGTTAAAAGAGGAATAGGGACGTGCATTCAACCTTTATTTTTAATATTACGTCGTGAAATGGTAGGGTCTCTGCTGAAAGTCTCATATAAGCGCGTCATCGAAGGCAAAGACTACACACCAGTTCAGTGCTGTGCGCGTAGAGGCGATGAGAGTGTCGATGCGCATGTCTCGGTCGCCTCTAGCGCTCCCAACGCCTCAGACGTGCAAAATTCCTTCAACCAGGCAGCCACCTCAAGCTTTGTTTACATGGGGGCGAAGTAATGTCCTGAAAGTACAACTTCAGTCGGGCTTCAGAAAGTTTGGAAGTAACCGTGGATGGACTATATAGGCCGTTCACGGTAAAGTGAGCACTTTTTGAAGCTGTTCCATTAGACATAATAACCAATAAATATATTTCATTGTGGCCTCAGACTTTTGTTTTTGAGTATGATGAATGTATGCATTGTGTTATTTACTCACATGGCAGGGTTTTACATTAACAAGTGGTGGAAGGATATAAATTCGCTGAAACAAAAAAGGAACTAGGGCTTCAAAAGTGCTCGTTTTACCGTGAACGGACTATATTGACATTGCAGAGCTGTACGGACATGAACTTCGAACTCGTATTTACGTCACAATATACTTAATATCGTGAGGTAATGAAATCGTAGCTTCCTTGTCTTCTCTGCGCTGCAGCGTAAAGCCAATAAAGGCTGTTCGCGGTAAAGTGAGCACTTATGAAATCAACTCTTGAAAATGTCACTTCCCTTACCTCCGTATATTTTAACTGGCACACTGACTGCCATGGTGCCCAATAAAGTTGGTTACGACGCAAGAAAAAGTAGTTCTATGTGCTAACGTTAAATTAGAACTTTTAAATAAACATTCGTGAATACTAAAGTATTTTCTTTTACTTTCTATTTTTAATTGCATATACGTGCAAGATTAATAAAATGTTTAAAAATATTTGCTTTTCTAACAATTTCAGAGTTCCCCATGACCAACGCATAACTAAAGTGGACAGGCTCATGACAATGGTATTTTCACATATGATGGAAGAATACACAATCTGCATACAAGTAGATTTCAGCAGAGCTTCCTAAAGTGCTCATTTTACTGTGAATAACAATAGTTAGTTTAACCAGTTATGTATACGGCTACTTTCGGAATCTTCTTTTCAAAAACCACAAAGAAGCTAGGATAACCAGTAATCCAATGTGGCGGGTGTTACTCGCGCTTAAATGCCTTGTATCGGAATACTCGTGCGAAAGAAACCAGTATTGTGGAAACGTCAATTTTAAAGGCTGTTCACGATAAAGTGAGCACTTTTGAAATCAACCTTTAAAAAAAAGTCACTGCTCTTACTTGCATACGTTTTAACGGGCCCAATGAGTGACATGCGCCCAGTAAAGTTGGTAACGATGGAAGGAAAGTAGTTCCATATCTCTACGTCAAATAAAAAGTAATAGGTGACCACGTGTAATAACATAAATTATTTATTTCACATATGTTATCTTATGCATCGAAATGAAAAAAAATGAGCTGTAAAATATTTACTTTCGTGATTATTTCACAGTTTCACTTGACCGACGCATGAATAAAGTGATGAGGCCCATGGCAGTGTTAATTTTTACATAAGGCGGAAGAATACACAACGTGCATGCAAATAGCTTTCAAAAGTGCTCATTTTACTGTGAACCGCCTATATTCATTTTCGCACTCAAAATATACACAATAAAACTAGTGCACGGGCGTGAAACGATTCTTTATTGTCATTCATAGGCAGATGTCACTAAAAATGCAGAGCAACTTATGGGCGAAAAGATTTTTAGTGAAGCCCTACTCATCGTTTGGTGTCTAGAACGTTGGCAGCTTTGAAATAGTAAACTTGGTGCATTAAAAAAAAATTATTTTTATTACGGTTCTTATCGTGTTTACATTGCAACATGGAATTATTTTTACTCGTTTAAATGTTGGTTGTTGATATTTTTAGCTGTTTTTTTTTCTCATCCCGATGGAATTCCATTTAATTAAAGCGAGACAAGGTTTGTGGGTGATTGGAAAAACTAGGAGGAACGAGTTCATGCTATTAGTCCCAACGATGTTGGACCAGGCTGGGGAGGGAAAGGGGAGTAATATACTACGGACAGAATATATACCCAACCTCATTCCGCTTGGGGTTAGGGGTTAGACGTTTCAGTTAAGGCTGTTAAAGTAACAAAAATTTTTTTTCCTGCCTAGATTTTGAAGATATTTTATGGTTTTGTGATATGATAAACGTAATAACTTCATAAAAAATGTGACATAATTAGAAATACATCAGGTTTTCGGTGCAAAAGAGAACATTTTAAATAAAAATATTAATACATACACAGTTCAAAAAGTTATTTTAACACGAAGTTTAACATCAGGTGAAGTGTGCCTTCAAGTCCCAGGAGATAAATCCGAAACATGGATTTACTTGCTCTATTTTGATTTTGAATTTTGTCTTAAAAGTTAAGGTTGAAATAAGGACGAACCCTGCAACAAATTACAAAGAAAATATTCCTCGTGGCATTTCCATGGCACGAGTAATTATTGTGAGCTGTTACCTAACGTATTACCAAAGTTACATTTCGAGATCAGTACGAAACTTATATAAAAATTATAAGTTCACATAGTTGATCTTTTCTTTGTGAAAATTAATATTTCGCTAGTGTCATACATTTCTCCAGACTTATTTTATACAACAACAAAACAATTATGCAACATGCTAAAAATGTAGAAAATAATTTTAGACTTTCAATGCCCTCAAGAGGGAAATATTGGACATAGTGCATGTGTTGGCTGCGCTGTAATCAACTTCGTATTTACAAAATTAAACTGCTTTCTCACCTCTGTCAAAATTTGGGAGCTTCAACTTAGGTTCTCTCTTTGCTTATATAAACTCATGTTTTGAAATGGTAGAACGCATTATTTAAACAGGTTAAAATGCAACTAGAATGTATTAACGTCACTATAAAGGAAAATATTTTAAATAATAATATGAGTCTGTTGTATACAAAAAAAAATGAGGTGTGGCTGTGTTGGGGACACGGTCGTTTGTTTTGCGTGAATACGACTACGTTGACGCGCTCGGACGCCTTGATGTTCATTTTACGTTCCCGGCACCGCTTCACCCGATCATATGGGGTTTAATGGGTATCACTGGATTGCTTTTGAGATGCTCTTTCCAACCGTATACGATTTCTGTATTTCGACTCCGCTTTTTGACGAGTATAGGCCGACATTTAACTAATACAAATTTTTTTATCCACGCAATCGATTGATCTTGACGAGATCTGTCTATTGAAACTCAAGCGAGCGTCTCAGCTTCTCCTAGTCAAAAAAAGTTATACCACGCGGAAGCTACGAGACGCGGCGAAACGAACTAAAATTGCGGATATCCCCCCCCCCCCCCCCCCGGATGCTTTGCAGTCCTCACTCAACATATTTTTTTTATCCTTTGGCAATCGAGTGGTGTAATTGAATTTTGAATGTAGACTATAGATTCGGAGCTACAATGCCAAACTATACACACACCCCCCCCCCCTCATTTTGTTATCATCGGATTTTCTGGACTGCCTCCCACTATGGTTGCAAATTTAAAGACGTATTCATGTCAATAAAAAAAAAAAACATCCACGGTTTGTTCGAAAACGTGATTTTTAAGTTTCTGTAGGCAAACCGCTACTCAATGCGGAGGAAAAATGAAGAAGGTGATGACAGATCTACGTAATTCTTAATATCTAGTCCTGTACTGGAATACGAATAGAAACCTGGAAAATTCGCGGATTCATTTCGAGACTAATTGGTATTCAACAAACGGCACGTTCATGTTAGCTTTCTAATTGAACCACGTATTCCTTTACACCTCCTGGAGAACCACGCGCCATGCCGCTAAAAATGTACGTAGATTCACAGGAAATATTCCAGAAAATACGGAGTCAATAAACGGAAACGCGATCTGTAATGACGAAAAATGGGGCTGAGTTTCGCAAATACAAAATATGGAACGCTTTCACATTTCCTTTAGCCTGCATGATAAAAATTATAAAATAGTTTTCGTGAATTCCTATTTCCCGCGAGTACTGAAAAAAACTGACGAACAAACTTTTCTGTACAACTTGCGAAGAGTCCGTAATTTATAAAGTTGAATGTTCGTAATTTTACGGAGATTTCTGGATAATCTTTTACAAGCACTTGTCCTGTAAAAAGGAAGGAATGTTTTAAGATTGCAAAATAATAACTATCCAATGAAATACAGCCAATTTTACTGCATTTCACCGTAGCAGCAACCTACCAATGAGCAGTTGTAGCTGCATGAAATAATGGGTTTGTTTTAGCCAGTGAAGTGAAGAGATTTGGGCGGCTCTTAACATCGAGGTTTTCAGAACCGATGAGGCTGATTGAAGTGAATATGGAGCGGGCGACGGAATGGAGGGGCGGGGGAAACGGGAGGTCCCCGAGAAGACCCGCCGACCAACGGCATCGTCCGGCGCGATTCCCACTTGCGAAAATCCAGTGACCCGGCCGGGGGTATTGGGCCCGGTTCGCCTTGGTGGGAGGCGAGCGTGCTAATCGCTCAGCCACCGCGGCCCCCGGTAAACTGAGTAGGTACTCTTGAAAGCCTTGATTATTAAGATCCACTCGTATGAACATTGCGTATTATTCCACCATACGTGAAATTGACACTGACATAGTCCTCATTACTTCATTCGTGCATCCGTCAAGTAAACCTGCGAAATTATTTTAAAAAATAAGTGAATATTTTAAACATTAGATATTTGTTGCACTTGTATATAAAAAACAGAAAGTAAAATTAATCATTTTAGAATTAAGAATTATTTACCTAGCACTTCAATGTTAAAAATGAAACTACTTCCCTTCGTCGTTGCCAACTCTACATACTGGGCGCATGCCACCCCGTTGAAATCGTTGCATGTAGGTGCGGCGACATTATACAAAGGTTGGTTTTCAAAAGTGCATGACTGACCGTGAATAATGTAACAATGTGAAGTCTCGCCTGCAGGTAACTGAGCTCGCGAATTTTTCAAGTCTCTGCGTGTAGTTCACGTATGGATAGCTACAAATTTTCTGAAGCCCTGGCGAAATTTCTTGTTTCAGCACGTCTTGCCATCTCATGCGGACAACGCACGGGTAAGTTTAGACAACTGCAACAAAGGGACAACGAACCACATTCGTGTGCACTCTGTGTGATAGATAGCGCCACGAGTATTTCGCGAATTCATTCGGAGGCAAGGTAGACTCCAAACACTTCCTCTTTTCTCCTACTGTTGTGGTTGGACGACAGTTCTTTAGTCACGCCCCATTTTTTAATTGTGAGCCAGTAATGAGCAGGAAGCAGTAGTGTGAGTGAGTGTTTAACAGTGCTGTACAGAGGCCTCGTTTGTTCGCAGCAATCAATAAGCTTGCTGACAACTCAATCCGCGAAATACTCGGGGCTCTAGTGATAGTATTTCGCGTAACAACTTTTTATTACTAGACATTCCCAACACACTTATTTTCTCACTGAATTTATTCATATTGATTATAATTTAAATATTATAATTTGTAAATAAAATATAGTAAAATTGTAACTTAACCAAAAATAAAGTACTTTTATGCTAACAGAAGTATGAAACGCTTGTGATGCATGCCATATTTAGGAGATAACCAAGCATGCCATATAGACCTATGGGATGAATTTCCAAAGGTTTGGTTGAAAAGGTGTGATGATACCGCGAAGAGACTATGTAAAACTTAATAGAGACCTGCAAAATTCGCGTTGTTATTTCGGGACACATTGAACTTAAAACAATGCCGTGGATAACTCTGTGCCAATAAATGAACACTTCACAATTGTATGCACCAATCACGTGCAGTTCAGTCAGGAAGGGAGTGACTTCACATCTAGGCGGCAACCAATAGAGAGATGACGCCGGCTCCAGTATGTACATTACTGTGAAGTCTAGCCTGTTGCCAAATAATAATGCGAATTTTGCAGGTCCCCATGTATAAGGTAGCCTATAGTTAGGGAGAGGAAAAATTCGCGAGTTCAATTATCTGTAGGATAGACTCCACAGTCCTGTGTCCACTCGAGCCTCGTTCATTGGCTGCTGTCCCATAGAGCAGTCAGTGTTGCTTCACACCTGGCAGTATGGCACTCGCTACTTGTTTCCTCGCAAGTCTTCTACTTGCTCAGAGTCGTCCAGGTCGTGTCTACTAAACTGCGATCCAATTGCAAAGCCAACTTCAGTGTAACGCGTGTTTGACGTCTATCTTGTCCTGAAATTAACTCGCGAACTGTTCACATCCCTCCCTATGGTGCAACAGCGCGAATGCGAAATAAGGGAGGTTGTGTTAGCCTCGACCCGGCACTTCGCTTCGCGCGAGCAGGCGTGTCGACGCGCTCGCTAGGCAGGGCGAGTCGGTTAGAAGGAGGGCTCGAAGGGGAGGTTAATCCCGGCCACTTCGCCAGCGTCTGTGTGAGCGCGTCCCGGCGCTCCGCGCACGTTCCCACGGGGGACGCAGCCACTCCCTGGCGTCCACGGGTGCTGGTATCGCGCTAATGGACCCGGTGCTACATGCTGCGCCACTGAAGACAGGTAATGGTTGCGGACTGTAAAAATCCCCGTGGCGCGTGTGACCTTCACGTTAGAAGCCACCACCCTCTGCGTCCTAGTGTCAGGTATGCAGGTCCTGACTTCATTAAAAACGGAGCAAGTTGGTCAGAGAAACAGGAACGGAGAAAGAATTGGCCACGGACAACTTTAAAACTCGGCTTGACAACCATTTTGCAGAAACTATACATTCTCGCGTCACAATTTCGGATTAATACTAGTTACTGACACTGTACGATTGTAGAAAAATGTTCAATTTAAGGGTTGTTTAATATTTTTGTGCGTAATTTTAATCGTGTGTTTTATCAATTAGTTCCTCCCTTTTTGCAAGTAGGAAAATAACACACTGTGAAAATTAGGTGTAGGCTGTTCACAGTCAAATGAGCACTTTTGAGGTCCTAGTTACTTTTTTCTTTCAGTCATTTTTGGAAAATAAATATTGGAATGTAAATAATAAACATAATGTGTTTATTCCACCACACTTAGAAGTTAACCTCTGAGGCTAAAATAAAATATATTTACTGACTAATATTTCAAGTGAGAGAGCTTTCAGAAGAAGTGCTCCTTTTACCGTGAACAGCCTATACATAAGTATAAAGAAACTAGTAAATCGTGCATTTTCTGTAACCAAACATTTCCAATATTATATCTTAAATTGAAATTACGTCACGAAAACGAAGGATTCCTGCCGAATGGATGAAGCGGAGCCTAGAGGACCCATCCCAGCATTCGTCTGCAGTTATCCCGGGAAATCACGGGGAATCGAGATCAGCGTGACCGGACACGGAGTCGAACCCAGGCGATCCCGAATGCGAGTTAGGAGTCTCAACTGTCTGTCGGTTGGGGCCCCAGCAAGAAACCAGTTTCACCCCAGGCCAAATAGCGCGGGATCTTGCCCTGGGTTTCGGCATGCTCGCAGGCTTGAGGAGCCGGCAGCCTCGCTAGCCGGCAGCCTCGCACCAAGACGATCCGGGTTCCGATTCCCGGCTGGGCCACGCCCGTTTCTTATTTTTGGGGAACTTAGTTGACGTTGTTGGCAGGTCGGTTTTCTCACGGCACTTGTATCTCACAATTGCTCCTCCGCCACCTCACTTCACACTCGTTGGCGTTGATGGCTGATTAAGAGAAATTTTCTTCTATATTCGATATTTTATAACTATGATATGTAATTGTTTTATGGCATGATATCGATGGTCAATTGATAAAAAATACATATAGGCTGTTAGCGATTGCCTGAGCAATTTTAAAAGTCCTGCTTAATCTACTTGTGTCCACGGTTGTTTATTCTTCGAACATACATGTATAAAAAAAAATCAAAAATATATTTTCAGTATCCATATGATTAATTCACTATTGCGCTGTGAGCTCAAATGAATGTAGCTTCAGACGGAAAGAGTATTTTTAAAATAACAAAGTGGGCATCAGAAATCACAAGAAATATTATCATACACAAATCTGCTCTCGTATTATTATTGTCTACAAGCGAACGTGAATAGTTTGCCAACCCTATTGCAAACAGTGTAAGGAAAATGGGAGACTACTAAGAGTGTATAATGGAAAATTTAATTGTGGAAATACGTGTACGTACATTTATAGCTCTTAATTTAATTAAAATTAATTCATAACACGTATTTCCTTGTTCACAAAAAAAAATTGAAAATCACTAATTACTCCGGTAGTTAAAACTTATCAAGTGCCTCTAGGATTTGAACTTTATTAATCAGCCAGTTATGAAAATTTTTAACTACTGCCTCACGAGCAAGAAAAGGCTATGAAGCTTCTATCAACTGTGGCTGCCGCAAGCACATTGCAACTGTTAGCGTAAGGAGTGTGAAGAATTCTGCTTCTGTTATTTCAAGAGGAGGAAAATTAACTAAAGTTTATCTTGCAAGCAAACTGCGCGTGGATGTGTGGTGAGTTTTCCTTTATAAGTTGGACCAGGAAAAATATTAACCTCCGTGTACCTTGAAACTCAATTACGCCCGCTATCCTACGAGAGGTGATGATTGTTTCTTTCCCTTTTAACATTTTTTACACCATGCGGCAGGAGAGTTGGCAAGAGTGAGCCTGCATTCACTGAAACATTTTTCTGTTGCCGAGCTGGGGCCGCGGTGGCGTAGCGGCTGGAGCTCTTGTGTCCCACCGAGGAAAACCGTGCTGCATTGCCCCATTTTGGCTTGAGGGAATCGTGCTTGGGCGATGCCTTCAGCCGGCCAGTTTTCTCTGGGATCTTCCATTCCCCCCGCACTTGCATTCCGACGCTGCTTCATGCTCGCCTCGCTTTACCCTCATCGGCTCTCAAAGCTTTCCACTCCACTCTCAACTCTGTTGCCAAGTACGAGAGTCGATTTCCTGGTTATGATTATTTACACTTTAAATAAACCCGAATAAGTGATTTCCATAAGAGAAGCGCTACTCCCTCAGCTAACAAACAGCTGCAACTCGAGGACTCAGGAATCCGTAGACTGAACTTGAAACCACTTCCTCCGAGTTGCGCAATTTTAACCGTAAATAGTAAGAAATGTATTTTTTAATTAATGGAATTGTCTCTGAGATAATTAGTAAGCGAAATCTCGCTGGTCTCAGTACAGCCAGGTCATTTTCACTAACGTTTCTTGTCGAGAGTGCGTGTACTGTTTAGTTAATTAAGCTCAGTGTTTGATCGACGAGCCATGGAAAGTTTAGCCTACCTGCGTCAAAGCCCCGCGATGTGTCGCACTATCAGTGCAGTCGCATCCTGTACAATAATTTGTGGTAACTTTGCGCCCAGCTATGGCAACTGTACACCTCCTGCCTAAAGTTGGCACGAATAAAGGCTTCAGGAGTCCGTGCACACCGCCACGTCCTTAACAAATTAAACTTAATCATTACGCGGAAATTAAGGCGAGGACTGCAAAGCCTTTATTCTGAATGAAAAACCATGGTATAGGCTGTTCACGATAAACTGGGCACTTTTGAAACCCCTGCTTAAGATCTACTTGTATACATGTTGTGTATTTTTCCGCCTTATGTAAAATTAACATTGGCATTGCCTCATCACTTTATTCGTGCGTAGGTCAAATGTAACAGTGAAATATACTTTACAAATCTGCTCATTTTTACACTTTGATACATTAAAATACAGAAAGCGAAAGTAATAATTTTAAGTTAGCACAAATGGTTATCTAACACATTTTATTCGATGTTAAGATATAGAAGTACTTTCCATCCATCGTTACCAACTTTACTGGGCGAATGTCACTCAGTGCGCCTGTTAAAATAGTTGCATGTAGGGGCAGTGACTTTTTCCTAAGGTTCGTTTCTAAAGAGCTCACTGAATAGTCTTTAAAATGTTAACCCTACTCGGTACAATACTATACTCCAGGTGACGGTATTTATGATGTATTGTAAAGAAATTTGAAGTACGTTTACTGACTGTACCAGAGGAGCGCTCTCTGTGCATTTCGTTTCGATGTCTGTCCATTAATGGCGACGGAATTTGCAACTGAATCGGTTTTTGCCGACGTCTATCGCAACACCTCATAAACAACACTTCGATGGAATTAGTGTACGTAAATGTGTGAAAACAATGGAACGATGTCGAAGCAAACTAAGAGCAGAAGTTCGTAAGTAAACTTGTTGACAAAAGAGATTCGCAGCAGTGGAACCAGACAATGGTGCGGTGAGGATGGGACAATGTTCGCACTTTCCGTCACATTTCCAACAGAACAAGTATAACACGGCCCATACTAGTGCATTGCGTGCAGCGCCATAGAAAGTCATCTATCACGAATGGTGCCATTGAACGTAATGGCTTTATGGCGTTGCCTGTACACGGCTGTAAGTCCCAACCGAATGATGCAAGTGTATGTTTTATGGTGTCGTGCTCGAGCTGCCAACCTCATAACTCGTTACAGCCAACACTTCCTTGTATTACGGTAGTTAATGTATTATTTCTGAGCGTGGGATGATCACTATTCAACCATATTGTGTTGTTAGCTGCGAAGTGATTCAAGGCATTGAATTTGCTCCTGAAATATTTCAAGCAGATACTACTCTTCTAATTTAGATGCCTATGCCAGTCCGGGTTTGACAGACACTCCTGTAAAACGATCATCTTTTCATATATTAGTAAGTTAAAGTAAACCCACAATTTATACCGAAAGAAAACATTCTCCTGCAGCAGCAACATGAAAACATAATTTAGTGCGACTTTATTAAAAGATGGTATGTCCCATTACGGAGGTTGTGACGCGTAACAAGTACCTATGTATTCCGTCAGACGAGGCGACAGACGTAAATAAGAAATTCATACTAAATGTTATCATATAAAAAATATAATTCTTATAAATCTGCGGAGTACTAAAGTAAGTGAACCACTGTGTAATAATTTCAATAGTACAGAAATTATCATATTTATGAAGGGGCATATGTAACTATTGTGGCCAATAAATTTGGATATCGTAGGCCTGTACACGAAAGATTCATTTTGCGTATTTGATTAGTATACTTCGTACGAGGACGGAAACTGTTCTTACAGTCTGTTTTAAAATATGTCTGAAAGCTACTTTGAAGAGTTTTGAATTTCAATGAAGTTTCACTGCGGGTAATCTGCTCAGATGCTGTACGTTATTTATTATTCTCAGCCTTATTCACGACCGTAAGTACCCAGCACGCGTCATGAAGAAGAAAACGCAAAATTAGAATATTTTAGGGAAAACCTGTCTTTCTCAGAAAGCAGGCCTAATGTCGAATATATATTTCCCAACATAAATTATTTCGAATCTCCAATTAGTAAAACATTTAGAGCAAAAAAAAAATAGCCACCATGACATGGTACTGAATAAAAAAATCTGAGACCACTTCATCAACGGGAATGTCCTGATCATAGCGGTATCAGAATCACCTCATCGCTCGCGAACTGATACGTGTCGGAGATCGGGAGCAAGCCATCTCTGGTTAGTACTTCTCGTCAGGTGAGCACATGCATAGAGGACCCTTTATCTCGGTCGCGAGGCGAGCAAGACCTCTCCGACCTGCTGCATGTTCGCCAGAGGACCACACGCCGAGGATGTGCTGTACCTGCGTGTGCATGTGTATGTGTGTCCGTTTGAGGGTGCGCCCCTCACCCCTTCACAAAAAATAAAAAAAACTTTCAAGCCCGAGAACCGAATTTCACCAAACTTGGCACACGTACGTACTTTTAAAGGCATCCGACTTTTATGATTTTCTAGCACGCCGGATACTTGTTCGGAAAATGGAGGGCCGTTTAAAAATTATAGTGCTATGTCGTATCTCAGCAGACATGCAACCGATTTACATGAACCAAATTTGGTATCTTGAAAGTGGACCACGTGAACATTGAATTTATAAGGGGATATTGTATTTGGTCCGTCATTTTAAAAGCAAACACTAAGTAAAAAATAAAGCTTTTAATTTATTTCTCGGAAACTACTCGACCGATGAAAACCAAATTTGGCGTATGTGTAATGCCATGTTAAACTTTTTAAACATATGCAATTTAAATGGCCTATGCGATTGTTTTAAAAATTTCGACCATATATATATATTAAATATACTTGCTATACATACTATATCATTCAACCGAATTCGACCAAACTTGGCATGTTGGAAGTATATATTACACACATAAAGTGTTACAGTACATAGCCTCTTTCGTCTACCAGTTCGTAAGATAGCGCCACATTTAAGAATATAGTTTTTATGTAAAACTAAGAGTAAACCGATTCCTGCTGAACTAGGCAAACGAATAATACTATTGTAGGTCACATAAACTGCTGTTTTAAGTGAGCCAGGCACTTATTTTCAAAATGGCGGCCATATAAACATTTTAGCTTAGTACACAATATCTACGAAACAATTAAACAAATTTCAAGTTAACTATGTATTCTGGAAGGGTCTGTTACAAGAATTAAATGTGTATATACAAAAGAATTTTGCTCCGAAATTTTATAAGATAGCGTCACATTAAAAAATATGTAAGTTTTTATGCCATATATCATGCGACTGATTCATATCAATTTGGCAAACAAGTGTTACTACGGCAGGCTATATATAGTGATATGATTTAGTAAGTCAGAAACTTTTTCAAAATGGCGGCTATATACATTTTAGTTTAGTATGCCATATCTACGAAACCATATAATCTATTTCAACTTAACTTTATATCCTGGCAATATCTATTACAAAAATAAAATTGGTTTATACTGAGCCTTTTGTAAGACATTTGTAAGACATTACCATTTTGTAAGACAGCTCAGCGATATGGAAAATTAAGCTTTCCTCATATCTCGGGAAACGATCAACTGTTCATACTAAGTGTGAGAAACAATCAACCGATTCCTACCAAATTTCGCCAACAAGTAATACTATGGCAGACAACCTCAATGGGTACGTTTGAGTAGTTGAGACGCTTATTTTTAAAGTGGTGATCATTTAAATATTGTTAGCTTAGTAAGCTGTATCTACGAAACCATGTAACATATTTCAACTTAACTTTGTATGCCGGCAGTATACATCACGACCATTGAACATGCTAACACAGTATCTTTTGTGCCTCATTTTGTAGGATAGGACTACATAAAAATATGAAGAATTGTTATGTTACCCGAGAAACTTTCAACAGGCTCGTGCTAATCGGTAAATAAGATGTACTACGGTATCTCTTGTAAAGTTGCGTATTTTAAGTGGGTCTGGCATATTTTAACTGGCGGCCATATAAATAATTTAAATATAAATGTTATGCGTAACTGTTAAACCATTTTACAAATTCAGCCAAACTTTTTTTTTTTTTTTGCTGGCAGTTTCCATTAGAACCATCTAATATATGTTTTAGAACCCCTTACGTGCGCCTTTTTTTTTGTAAGATTAGTACGATGTGAGAAGATTAAACATTTACGCCCTATTTCGGTAACCAATAAACGAACCACAACCAAAGTTTGCACACACGTAGTGCTAGAGAAGGCCATACAAACTTACATGACTAAATTGACTTATACGCCTGTTTTCAAAATGAAGGCCCTGTAAATATTTCATGTTAGTAAATCCTTCCTACCAAAACTTTAGACCGATTACAATCAAAGTCGATGCTCCTTATCCAGTCTTCTTAATGTAGTAGGTTGCATGACTATGCACGGTACGATTCCGGGGTAAGGCACACCCGTATACGTAATTGTTTCACTAGTGTTTGTATTAAATGTTTCTGGTTCCATCTCTAATGATATCTCTGGCAAAAAAAAAAAACGTCAAAGCCTCACTACTGCCTAAGCTTTTAAGGAGACTATGTGGCTTCGCGTCCAAAGTCAAGAAGCGCGAGAGCGATACGGGCGACGCTAACATGCACGCCTAGCGACTCATCGCCCCTACGCGCAAGGCGTGCAGTATTTCCGTCGTAACGTTTTACTGTGTAAACTAGATCTGCAACTGTGGGGATTTGTTACGCGCGATGAAAGTACACGGATCAAACTACCTGCATCGTACTTTTCTTTTACCGCTTAAAGAAACTTCATAGGTAAGCTTTAAAATTGCGATATTTGACCACTTTCACGATTTGTTTTCTCCATTAGTACCCTTAATATGTTAAAAGTAAAAGGATAGCGGCATAGTCAATAGTTTTTTAATCCTTTCTGGCAAAGCTTTGTATTTCCAGAATATTTATTTACAGAGACACGCGTTTACGCGCAAGCAAAGATTTCACAGTAAACGTTTCAGCACATAGGACCCCCAAGAGGCTGGATGAAGCATAACTCACTGGCTGCAGAATCATTTGTTGCGTGCCACGACTCCAGATCTGCGGCCCGTCAGCACGCCATCCTGCGGGAGAGTGGGTTCGCCGCCCGGCGCAGCACGTGGAGCGATTTAGCAACGCGCTGCACCGCGGTTGATGGCGCAGCACACACTAGCCAGCGCGTCGCGGCGCGTCGTCCAGGGGGGGCGCTTCCCGCGACTCGCTCGCTCCAGCTGCGCATGCGCGAGAGCGACCGGCGCGCCGCTCGCGGCGGCGGGGCGAACTACGCACCCCTGGCCGCCGCTACTGTCGGCCCGCGCTGGACTGAAACATTTTCTGTGAAATACTTGTTCGCGCGAATACGCGTATCTCGGTAAATAAATGTTCTGCAAATACGAGTTTTTGTCAGAAAATATAAAAAAAACTATTATCTATCCTCCTACTTTTTTTTTTTTTTACTTGGAGCGATGAGGTGCTAGAAGTGCGTGTTGATGTCGCCCGTTTCGCTCCCTCGCTTCTTGACGTAGAAGCGCAGCTCCACCCCACTCTTAACAGAAACTTCGTGTGTGCTTAGAATATGAACCAATGTTTTTAAGGGCATTGGTTTATGGCTGCAGTGTGCGGGTCGTGTACAGGTCGTGTACGTTCGCGGCTTGACTTAAGAGATCGTTAAATTCTATATTTTAAGTAGGCCTACAATCAAGACGAAGTAGCCAATCAGAGAACAGTGACAGTTGTTGTTGGCTGGAAACTGCATTTTCATCATGGATTTAGATCATGTCATATCGTGAAATCGTATGCAGTGAATTATTTTAATCGGGAGTCATTATCCTCTTTATTTGAGGAATTGTTCGTCAAATTAATTTCTTGGAATAGGTTATAGGATTGGCTTTATTTGACATTTTTCAGATTGATTGACATGAATTCCCAATGTTGGCATCGGCTTCCCCTTCTATAAGATATCAGGAGTTTTTAAAAACGATTACACAAGAAGTAACCACACATTATTAAATATATAACTGAATCATCTTCACTCGTACATTCTTCCAGGTTACGTTGGCTGCTACGATTCTGATTGGCTAGATTTGACAGTTGCCAATTCAATCGTAGACTGCAGAAGATATTTTCCGTGTACTTAACGAGTCATAAGTAAAAGTCTTAATTCTTCAGTAGTTAATAGTAAACCCATCTTAAAGATGAGGTATGCTCAATTCATGGTTATTTCCAAATTTCTGATACCCTGCTAAAGCTCTACTTTCAGGGTATTCCTCCGCCTCATGGAAGCATAGCTTAACCGAGTTAAGTTTTATTCCCCCCAGATTAAGGGAAAAAACTATATTTATTATGGGAGAGTTTGACACACGTAAACCTTCCGCTTCATGATGCACTGATTTTCCAAAGAGGTAACTTTTAACCTGACGGTAAATTAAGAAGTTATACTTATTTGTCCGTAAGAGTTCATGTTCGATCGGAATCGTGATATTACTTGCCCCGGCCATTATTCCAAATATTAACTTTATTCCGTAACTATTATTCACGGCCTACAATGGTGTTAGAAAAGCAAACAGCAAAAAATACAACTATGTTCGGCATTGTGTGTTCATTAGCAAGCTTGGAAAAACGTTAGGAATTTAAATGCGAAATAAATATGACTGTCATCGAAAGATACTCGGTACATTTATCCTTTTCGTTATGGAAACTACACTGGAAAGCCCTAAAAAATATATATATTTCGAACCCTTTTCACTATTTTGTCACAACAGCACAATTCTGAACAGCTGAATGTCTGCTGCTGTACGTGACTATTCATGAATCGTATGCACAGTTGATTTGTATTCGAGATGCAGTGCGTCTTCGTACTTAACTATTTTGGCAATATTGTACGGGGATCTGAAAACTGAGCCAATATTTTGCATTCAAAAATTGTTGAAACAGTATTTAAGTTTGAGAATTAATATCACTTGACTACACAGAAGTGTACACTAGGCTCCATGTCTTAACGCATACAACAAATGAGTTTGGTATCAAGATTTTTTATTTTTTTTTTAAGTTTGTATCACACTGCCGCAAATGCGTGTACACGGGCGAAGCACTGTAACGTCTCTTAGTCTGAGGATAATTTTCATGGTCTCCTTCATCGACAGACTGCCTCAAAATGCTGTTTTCATCCAGTCTTGTTTCAGACATCTTTTCGCAGCAATGTCTAGCAGGCCCATCGAAATGCAGTATCATGTTCGTCAGTTAATGAATTCGATATCGGTTATAGACTGCAAGAGTTTGTCACTGTGTGGTTCCCCTCCGTGTTACAGGAAAATACCGGGTAAGTTTCAAATATGAACCTTCCCAACTGTTCAGCCATGTATCCTAATTATCATACGTTAATTTAATAAAATCAACGCCCCTTGCTCTTATTGTTATTATGGTGCCGCAGGCCTGGCCACACAGACCGCGGCGGGCTGCCGCTGTACCTCAGCCCGCCGCGGTCTGTTGTCAGGTGACGCTACACAGAGTGGAGAGTGGAGAGATTTGGGAGGCTCCTAAGGTTGAAGTAAAGGAACTTCGTATGGAGCACTGCGCCCGACCATACAACGTGAAGAACTCATAGAAAAAGTAGCACAGACACCATAAAAGTTGTCAGGTGACGCTACACAGAGTGGAGAGTGGAGAGATTTGGGAGGCTCCTAAGGTTGAAGTAAAGGAACTTCGTATGGAGCACTGCGCCCGACCATACAACGTGAAGAACTCATAGAAAAAGTAGCACAGACACCATAACAGTTGTCAGGAAATTGCGATTTATGCTGGATATGAAAGAAAAATGTATATAATTTGTCACATTATAGCATATTTTACTAAAATATTCTTTTTAAATGTAAAAAATTAATCGATCAATAGAGTCCGCATTAAAAAAAAAAATTAAGCGCATTTCCGTTTTGGATGCTTCAGAAAGCAGAATTTACACAACAATCCTCGCCATGGAATGTCGTCATAATATTTACTATGATTGCTTGAAACTAATTGTAATAATAATGCAGGGAATAATATTTATAATTTATTTTATGTGCATCCGTTCGTCACAAACATTTATGGCTGAAACTGACGTAAATAATGTGTATAAAATTGATATGATACATGATTACTATGATTTTCTTACATGCAATTATAGTAAATTTATGAAGATCTTTCTTTAAGAATAATTTCTTGTAAAATCTGCTCTCCGAAGCATCCAAAACGGAAACGCAATTAAATTATTTTTTTAACAATGCGGACTCTATCAATCGATTATTTTTTTTATTTTAAAAGTATATTTTATTGATATGTTTTATAATGTTGCAAAATATATATATTCTTCTTTCATAAACAGCATAAATCGCTATTTTTCTGACAATTTTTTGTGGTGTCTGTACTACTTTTTTTAATGAGTTCTTCACTTTGTATAGCCGGGTGCAGTGGTAAATAGGCAGTTGCTTTAATTCAACATTAACAGCGAGGTCTTCAGATCCGATGAGGGTGATTGAGGTGAGTATTGAGCAGCGCCGTGATGACTGGGCGGGGAGAACGGGAGATCCATGTGGCACGATTCCCACTTGCGAAAATCAGGAGTGACCCGGCCGGGGACGCTACACAGAGCGCGGCAAATCTACAGCGGTAGGTGTGGAAAGAAAGCTAGGCCACAAGTTTGCGAAGTGTTCGAGCGTTCATCATGTCTACAGCGGTCGGTGTGGAAAGAAAGCTAGGCCACAAGTTTGCGAAGTGTTCGAGCGTTCATCATGTCTACAGCGGTCGGTGTGGAAAGAAAGCTAGGCCACAAGTTTGCGAAGTGTTCGAGAGTTCATCATGTCTACAGCGGTCGGTGTGGAAAGAAAGCTAGGCCGCAAGTTTAAGAAGTGTTCGAGCGTTCATCATGTCTACAGCGGTCGGTGTGGAAAGAAAGCTAGGCCACAAGTTTGCGAAGTGTTCGAGCGTTCATCATGTCTACAGAGGTCGGTGTGGAAAGAAAGCTAGGCCACAAGTTTGCGAAGTGTTCGAGCGTTCATGATGTCTACAGCGGTCGGTGTGGAAAGAACGCTAGGCCACAAGTTTGCGAAGTGTTCGAGCGTTCATCATGTCTACAGCGGTCGGTGTGGAAAGAAAGCTAGGCCACAAGTTTGCGAAGTGTTCGAGCGTTCATGATGTCTACAGCGGTAGGTGTGGAAAGAACGCTAGGCCACAAGTTTGCGAAGTGTTCGAGCGTTTATCATGTCTACAGCGGTCGGTGTGGAAAGAAAGCTAGGCCGCAAGTTTGCGAAGTGTTCGAGCGTTCATCATGTCTACAGCGGTCGGTGTGGAAAGAAAGCTAGGCCACAAGTTTGCGAAGTGTTCGAGCGTTCATCATGTCTACAGCGGTCGGTGTGGAAAGAAAGCTAGGCCACAAGTTTGCGAAGTGTTCGAGCGTTCATCATGTCTACAGCGGTCGGTGTGGAAAGAAACCTAGGCCACAAGTTTTCGAAGTGTTCGAGCGTTCATCATGTCTACAGCGGTCGGTGTGGAAAGAAACCTAGGCCACAAGTTTTCGAAGTGTTCGAGCGTTCATCATGTCTACAACGGTCGGTGTGGAAAGAAAGCTAGGCCACAAGTTTGCGAAGTGTTCGAGCGTTCATCATGTCTACAGCGGTCGGTGTGGAAAGAAAGCTAGGCCACAAGTTTAAGAAGTGTTCGAGCGTTCATCATGTCTACAGCGGTCGGTGTGGAAAGAAAGCTAGGCCGCAAGTTTAAGAAGTGTTCGAGCGTTCATCATGTATACAGCGGTCGGTGTGGAAAGAAAGCTAGGCCACAAGTTTGCGAAGTGTTCGAGCGTTCATCATGTCTACAGCGGTCGGTGTGGAAAGAAAGCTAGGCCACAAGTTTGCGAAGTGTTCGAGTGTTAATAATGTCTATAGGCTATTCATGATAAAGTGAGCACTTTTTAAGGTATTGCTGAATTTTTCCTTTGAGCCGATTTTTATCTTTCCGCCACGCTTTAATATAAACATTATCATGTGACTAGTAAACATAGTGTATACTGTTCACCAATCTAAAAAGTTAACGTCCAAGGCTGCAATAAAACATATTTATTAGGGATTAATGCCTGTTGGAAGGGCCTTAAAAATTGTTCACTTTACCGTGAACGGCCTATAGTAGCGATGAGGAAGAAGTCCTTTTGTTGTTAGGTGTGCGTCGTAAAAGAAAGACGAGGCTGTGCTGGGTTCATATAATAAATCAAAAAGAAGTAAACATTTGGCCAATTCCACTGCCTGTGCATGGGACTGCAATCGTATGAAGACAGGGTTTTCAAATATTTTCGCATTTCGCGAGATTCGTTCGAGGAACTGCATGAACAATGAAAGCAGAACACAATGAAAAAGACAACAAACTGGAAAAGACCAATATTTTCAAAAGAAAGACTCGTTATTTGTTTGAGGTAGGTTATTCGTGTACAGTACTATTACATTTTTCCAGAAACGTTTTACCAGATGTGTGTTATTTTGGAAGAACATGGCCTTTTTAAATAATTTAATCATGCGTTACAATTACATTTGGTTTAACATTATCACGTAGTTGTATACAGCAAAAGAAAATATAAAATTAATAAAAGTAATTAGAATTTCATTTAACACTTCAAACCGTTCGAAAGGAGTAAGTAGTATCATAAAAACAAATTTTTTTATCATTTTAAGCTTCGAAATAGTCTGCAAAACATTATAAAAACTCTGTACAACAGAACAAACAATAGATATTTCTGTCTGCTGTGACATAGCCTGAAACATTGGAATAATCGACATTGGATGTCGTTGGACGAGCTTGAAGCGTAGAGTCCAAAAACGTCAAATGACTACTCCACGGCCATTTTTTGTATTTTGTACCTTGTCCCGTCGCGTCGTACCTCTGGTAAACCTGTGCCTCTTAGATTTTTCCATTTATGTTCTACCGTTTCACCTGGAAAATAAAGAAATTGAGTATTTTAAAAACACCGAATCCTTTTTTGGGTTAGATAAATTATACATCGAAGTGGCCTATAACATACTATATTCAATTAAATCAGTCTTTGGTACTTAATTTACCATAGCATTATGCTGTACGGAAGAGTGATATTCATAACAGAGGGGAACTGTAGTGATATTGTGGCAACGGGACTATCTGACAGTTTCGCAATCGAAATAAGTTTTCATTAGCCTACCGAGTAACTAACAATGTCCATTTCGGATATATGGCAACAGGCGACAGCCACCAGACTATTGCCTTGTACTGGGTGATCAACTTTTTCGTAGATTGTGGGGGGAAGTTTGCGAAGAAATTGGGGAATCATACAGCCGCTCCATTTGCCTGCACCCTTAAGAGGAGACAAGACAGAGAGTTGTAGCAGAATTCAGAGAACTTTGGGGGGTTTTCGAACTGCGTTGGCAGTATCGACGGGGAACCTGTGAAACTAAGATGACCTGCTGGTAGCGGCTCAAATTATTTCTGTTACGAAAACTGTTTTCGTTAGTTCTCCTTGCTGTAGTTAACCTATACTATAAATTTATAGTCGTTTACATTGGTAGTTCCGGACGCCACAGCGTCAGTGGCATTTTTAATAATTCAGCCTTCTTTCGAGAGTACATTGTTGGAAAAATTAATATTCCACCAAAACCATTGCCGGGCTCAAGCAATCCCCGTTCTTCATGTGCTATTAGGTGACGAAGGATTAGCGTTAAATACGTATTTGGTGCGTCGTTTCCCAAAGGCTGCAGTCACTAACGGAACAAGAAAGAAAGAGAAAATTCAATTCACAACTTAGTAGAGCACGTCGTGTCGTAGAAAATGCTTTCGGCATTTCAACTCAAAAATGGCCGGTGTTTTCAGGCCCATAGAAACAGACGTCGTAACAGCTGAAAATATCGTCAAAGCAGCATTCTATTTGCACATCTACGTCCGAAGAGATAGTGCATTCACTGGTGCTGAAATAGAATGTATCGAAGAAACCTTTCAACCATACCGTGCGCTCACACACACACACACACACACACACACACGTGCCACGAATCGACGATCATGCGTTGCTGCCTCCCGACGTGCGTGAACATTTTGTGACCTACTCCGACATTTGAGTATTATGTTTGGAACTCGGAAACTATTTTCCAGCTCAAATGCCTGTGGCTGACCTCCCGTGGCGCAGTCGGTTGGTGCGCCGCCGATCTGGGGTGCGGGGGGGCTCTGGGTTGGAATCCCGGGTAAGTCATGGGTGTTAATTTAAGTTGGGTTATAAGATAGTCTGTAAGCCGCCCCCTGCCAAGCTTTCCAGCATACAACCGGGGGACATTAAAATGCCCTTTACAATACACTACACCAAATGCCTACATATGTAGCTTTGATGTCGAAATTATTGTTCAGCTTTTCTATAAAATAAACAGTAATACAGATAATAAACTTTAAGGCAAATAATTTTACTTAACTTTCTTCTCCAAGTTCCTCTGATATCTCTCTCCATGCGTCAGCTTTTTTGATAAGGTTCTTATAACCCGGATGACTAGTATGGTATAAGAACGTGTGCTCCCGCACTCTTTCAACCAACTTTTCAGTTCCCGACATTACGCACTGCCCGCCGCGGCGAATCTTTATATCGTCACAAGCTGCCCGCTCCATCGCCGCGATCCGAACTGGCCCGCCCTCTGTGTGACGAGGATGGTGCAATCTTGTGAACTGCAAAGTAGACCCTGTGTGGCCAGGCTTCAAGCATGTAATGTGGGGAGGGGGACAGGGGAGAAGCATGTTGTTTATGGAAAGTAGATGTTTACTAAATTACTGAATGTTCCTCTTGAGCCCTCACAAATAATACATCGCGTATCAACACAAACAATAATGTTCAGTATATTGATGTCGAACGACCCACACAGGCATCAATAATTCAGATATACACTTGAACAAGCAAACTGAAGAAACAACACTTACACTACACAACAGCTACACAAACAACATTACACTGACACCAACACAACACCGACACAGACATCAAACACAGGACGGACCCCTCACAAAACTACAACTACCGTCGGCCCTCTGTCTCCGGAGAGGATGGCGCGGTGAGGGTTCAAGAGTGGAGGCAGAGGAATGTTAACTTTGGACATTTAAAAAATATATAACGGAACCTTTTTTTTAAACTTTAACGAAATTATTTTAAGCCTCTGTTTTAAAATTTAACTTGTTTATAAATGTTTCGACTATTTTCTAAATTTAATTTTAAATTCAAGTAACTGAGACCAGTTATGGCCTTCGGCTGGATACTGGTGGCATTATAATATGTTCTGTTCTGTTTATGGAAAGTATGTGACCTCTGATTTCTATATTTGCCGTTGGTGACTGTAAGGAGGTCGTCTAGCTAGAGTTATTTTCGTGCCTGAGGTCCAGAATCGCAGGAGCGATAAGGACGATATTGCCACGTGCGCCAAGTGCGCCATAGTCATTATGCGCAACGCCCTGGACGGGTGTGCAGTGTTTTTGTCATGTTGCATGTACCCAAGGGACTTGAAACGGAGAACCTATCGTTTTATTGGTGTAACGTCTGTAACGAAGTCCAACAAAGGCCCCTAGAGTAGTTTAGCTCGTGCCCGGGTATAGTAAGTTTTGAGATGCGGCAGTCTGAAAAAGCAGTTGTTAGCTATGTCTTGTGTCTCCAAAACAATATTCATAGCATGTGTGATATAGGCTGTTCACGGTAAAATGATCATTTTTGAAAGCCCTGCTGAAGGTCTACTTTTATGCACACCGAGTATTATTCCACCTTATGTAGAATCAACACTGTCATGGCCCTCGTCACTTTATTCATGCGTTGGTAAAGTAAGTTTCTGAGATTATTAGATAAGTAAATAGTTTATATATATATGCTCATTTTTACACTTTGATGAATTTTAAAAAATCAGAAAGAGAAAATATGAACAATTTCAGCTATCACAGGAGGTTACCGAACAGTGTTTATTTGACGCTGATATATGGAATTACTTTCCCTCCATCGTTGCCAATTTTACTGGGCGCATGTCACGCAGTGCGCCCGTTAAAATATATGCAGGTACGAGCAGTCATGTTTTTCTAAGGTTTTGAAATTTGTTTACATATTTTTCGGTTTTCAACGGGGGTGTCAAGACGAGTGTTTGGGTGTAATGAACATCGTGTTACGCTACAAATAAAATAAAACGCAAGGCGCATATACTGTGAGCAATAATTATTGCTTAAGGAACATGCAGCACAATTACTCAAAGCGAGTTGACGTCGAAACAGCAAGCACAGTATTACAACAGTTGCTGTCCGCGCGCCACCTCTGGAGCCGCATGGTACGTGGAAAGTGGAAGGTACGACGGTGAGTGACAGCGGGGAGTGGGAGGCGTGGCCACGCATGTACTATCCGTAGCAACACATTTAGCTCCGAAGTGTCGTGAACATCGCCGCTGCGAGCGTTATGTCTGTCCGGAAGAAAAACACCGCCGTGCATTCTGAGGGCCGGAGAATCGTTAAGTAATATAACTGCAAAGTGTGATAGAGAGACAAAACAAAAAGTTATGCCTTCACAGTAAACCAGGCGACAGCAAGAGCTGCAGGCTACTCTGGAGTGTCGCAGGCGTTCATTAAAAAGATACGGGAGGAACAGAAAGAACTAGATAACAGTGGGGAGGGAGGTAGCTTGCACGCGGCGGGTAAACAACGGAAAACTAGGCGGAACATACTGTCGTGAATGTTGATGACTTTGATCTATGTGTAATTCTGCGGACGATTCAGGATTTTTATATTCAGGGAAAACGTTTCCCTGCCATTGCAAAATTTCTGCCCGTGGTAAAGGAGAAAATAGACTGTCCGTGGTCGCATACTTCGTAAGTATGGTAAGGTGGTAAAACAACTAGGCTTTCGGTGGAAAGAATCGCAAAGTCACAGGAAGATACTAATTGAGAGACCTCACATCGTTTCTTGGCGCCACGACTATCTAGTTGAAACAGCACAGACAAGGTGGGGAAACCAATTATCTGCATAGACGTGACATGGATAAACGGTAATTTAACGTTTGGTAAATGTTGGCAACATGAAGAAGTGTTTGGCATACAAGCTAATGTGAATTCGGGCAACCGATTAATTGTAGTACACGCTGGGGGTGTTGACGGATATATAAGAAATGCTCCCCTTGTCTATAAAGCCGGCGCTGCCAGTGGCGACTATCACGGCCAAATGAACAGAGTTAACATAAAGTGGGTTCCCGAGAAGGCTGCTCCTAACCTCCCGCAGTCATCTGTAGGACAGTGTAACCAAGACCGGCTGGGAAGGATACTGTGGTCATGTATAGAAGCTTGAGACTGGATACTGGGTAAAAGGACGGTGTTGTGTCAGATGTAATTGACAGTATCGTTGTACGTCTTGACGACAGTAGTGATTCCTCCAGTGCATCAGGCGCGTGCAGTTCGAGCAGTGAACGAGAAAACCCGGGTTCACCATTAGCGACCCCGCTGCCTTGAGGCCTTGAGTGAATGTTTTCTTTGTACGATAGTACAGTCGTATAGCGTGGCCGGCTTATCGTTCCAAGGCCGCATTCCTGCCAGGGTTTCGGAGTTGGCGCGCGGACAGTATTGTTCAAAGTGACGGCCGTAGATATGGTTGCATAGCTGCAGAAAAATGTCATTGCCTCTACCTGCGTATATTTTAACTGGCACACTGGCTGTTACGCGCCCAGTAAAGTTGGCAACGAAGGAAATAAAGTAGTTCCATGTGTTAATATTAAATTAAAGGCTGTTCACGATAAATTGGGTAACTATTGAAATCAACCTTAGCAAAAAGTCACTGCCCCTGCCTGCATTTATTTAACGGGCGCACCGAGTGTCATGTGCCCAGTAAAGTTGGTAATGATGGCTGGAAAGTAGTTCCACATCTTAAAGTCGAATAAAAAGTGTTAGGTAACCATTCGTGATGTCTTAAATTATTTCTGTCACTTTCTGTTTTTTTTTTTTTTTTACGCACCGAAGTGTAAATATTACAAGTTTAGTGTAATAATTAATTACACAGTTTCGCTTGACCGACGCATGAATAAGGTGATGGGGTCCATTGCAATGTTAATTTTACATATGGCGGAAGACTGCACAACACGCATACAAGTAGATCTTAAGCAGGGGTTTCAAAAGTGTTCATTTTTCCGTGAACAGCTTATACAAGTGTTAATAAACATTTGCGAAAGCTAAAATATTTTATTTTACTTATTATTCAATGCATATATAAATGCAAGAATAAAAACATTTCTAAGAATTTTTGCAGTTGCTTTTGACCTACGCACGAATAGTCATCAGGCTTATGGTAACGTTAAGTGTTTATATCGTAGAAGAATACACGATGTGGATACAAGTCGATCTTAGGCAGGGCTTCCAAGAGTGCTCTATACTCCTATACGCACCAGCTACCGCAATCTCTGCAACGAGCTCTGTCTCGGCGCTCACTGGGGTACCTTCATCTGTCCCCATAAGAAAAAAAATTCAACACGCTTTGAGTGATTGTGCTAAATGATCTTTAAATACTAATTATTGCTTACAGCATTTGCGTCTTGGATTTTATTTTATTTATAGTGTAAGAATGCATTTCTTACGCCATGTTCTACTCGAAACACTCGCCTTGACACCCCTTTGCATCCCCCCCCCCCCAAATATCTTCACTAATTTCGGAAGCATCCCGTATTCAAAGTAACATTCTGTCCTCGTCTCTAATATGTTTATTTTCTGTCAACTTTATACATTATAGGTAGATCCACGACAATTTTACGAATTCATTCGTAGGCGAGGTAGACTTCAAACACTTGTTCTTTTCTGCTACTGTTGTGACTGGACAACAGTTCTTCAGACACGCCCCGTGTAACTGTGAGCCAGTGATAAGCATGAAGCAGTAGTGTGAGTGAGTGTTTTAACAGTCCGGTACAGAAGCCTCACTTGATCACAGCTTCTAATAAGTAGGGATTTGCGAAATTCGCGTTATTATTTGGTAACGCGCTAGACTTCACTTCCCTCTATCTAGTTGAGCACAATTCGTGATTTCATTGGCTACCGGCATTTATACGGTGTCATATACACCTGTGACCGTTCTGCTGGAGAAGGGTTTCTCAACCTATAAGCCTTTACTATTGGCTAAAATCTTCTTTGGAACGAGCCGCACAATTCGTCTACCAATGGCAACAGTCAAAAGAATATAAAATGTCATAGAGTTTAATCTGTCGCCAAATAATAACGCGAATTTTGCTGGTCTCTACTAATAAGCAAACGATAATGTCTCGAGCGTATAGAGGGTTGTTCAGTCTAGTTTGCTGCCAACTCGATCTGCGAAATACTCGGGGCTCTAATGATAGTTTTTAGGAGCGTAGCTGAATTGCGTGATGCGATGGTAGAGCTTTTACTGTTAATGAGGAGATTTATTTAGACATGAGGCACATATAATGACGTTATTCGGTACTATTAAACTCTCTGGGGAGCTTATAATAAATTATGTTACTTTAATTGTACATTGTTATGCTAACTCACGCCACTGTTTGGTTGAACTAAATTGTACTGTGTCCACCTTAAACATGTTTCCCAGAGGCTGGCGCGGTAGAGCGGCTAGCGACGATCGGACATGCCCATTCTTTGATATTCCCTGGAGGCTGGTCGGGCGTGGAAAGACGACTCGCCCCGCCTCGTGCTGGCCTATATCGGCGCGCTGTCTAGATGATAAGGCAAGTGGGCTTAGGCTCTCGTCGACAGCGTCATCACAGACGGCGCAAGTTGCACAGGGAAGAGGTATTGGGGGGGGGGGGGATTGGGGAGGAATCGGCCATGGCCTTTGTTTGGGAACCATCCCACCATTCGCCTGGAGTGATTTCGTGAAACCATGGAAAACCGAACGTGAGTCTAGTGAGCTGCCACTGCGCCACCTCGCTCGGGACATGGTTGTCCCCGATCGCTGGCTGGTGGGGGAGGTTTCTTTTTTCCGTCCCTTTTCGCGATACCTTGTTGTAATTACTGGCATCGTGGTTTAATCTGAATGTCTGAGGCCTGGTTCAGACAGGAATGTTAAGTTAAGGCATGTTCATATCATCATAAAGAGCCGCCTCAAAAGCGGTTTTCTCAAAAACGGCGTATTCTTTGTCCATCAAACGATATCGCCTAACATTTTCCCTGACTTTCTTCTAACGAGTATATGTTAATAGTAATCTGGGCATCCTGTTAATAATAAATATCCGTTTGAACATTTGTTTTTTAAAGCTAAATCACGAAAACACATTGTGTTTATATACGCTTGCGTATTTTAATAGTAAAAATCAGTCCTTTTTTTCTTTTGCTGTTATTGCTGTATACTGTTAAAGTTTAACCACAAAATATTCCTCTGTTTCACTTTGTTATTATTTTTCAGTTATTTAGAGGTACATTATAGGGAATTTTCATGCGGCATTCAATCTTTTCACCTCCTATTGGGCCCTCTTTTGTCTGGCCCATAACACAGCGAAGCCAACGAAAGATATTTAATATTAATCAGTGTCTTCCACCACGTGATTGTGATCCTTTGTTAATTTCATACTCGTTTAGGCAATTTACTCTTGTGTGCGTATAATTTAAATTGCTTTCTTGTCAGACGTTAGCTTAGGTACTTAGGTACCAACAGCACTTTATTTCGCACAGAATAGGCAAGTTCGCGGTGTCTTGTAATTGTAAAAAAAAAATAATAATGTCTGCAGGACTATTAAAAATTCTTGCGACCTTATCGAATCGCTCTCGTTCTGCCGATTAGTTATTGCGTAAACTGCCTACTAAACCTTCCTGTCCCGTTCTGCTTAACGCACAGTGGCCATTATCGAGAACCTTAAGGGGAAAAAAACATTTCTCTCTCGCTAATTACTTCTATTAATTGTAGGTCCAAGTGCTTCTTAATGCTCCTATTTATGGAGCAAACAATTTATTGTTCCATAAAGAGAACTGCACCTCAATATTCTCTGAGAGTGCCTAGCAGAGATAACTCAGTTTCCAGAAAGTAAAGTGAGGTTGGTAAAAATTAGATTTATATTTTAATTTGACTTTCTTCCTAATCACCGAATCTCGGAAAACCGGAAAACTGTACAAAAATTAAGAAAATATACGCGAACCGTTAATTGAACGATAAAACAAGAGTCTCTACCGAAGAGACAGATATTAAATAATAAAAATTTCTCACTCGTCGAGAATTGGCGGAAGATTTATAACCAAATTAAATATGATAAGCCACAAAAACGAAAGGGAAAGAAAATTCCAAGTATTTTATTGTTCGCCGAAAAAAAAAATACGTTTTATATTTACACGATAAAAACAACGCCTATACAAAAGAAAATTCGTCCATAAAAGAGCAAAAAGCAAATAACAAAAATTAACTATAATAATGATGGATAAATTATTGTACGTTCATACAAGGTACGTAGACGAATAAAAAGACGATACAATTATAGAAGACTTTCTTTACTAACTTAATGTCTCGTCGTATGTGGTGTCGTAAGAATCAAAATTATTTGTTTCGACTGTATAAGGAGTGGGGAGAAAATGTGGAGACGTTCAAGCTGCTATTAATATCGAGGTTTTGAAGGCGGGCATCTTTCCGGTAACGATTTAGAGTTACTTTGGAAAACCAAAATTAGCGTGGCTGTACAGAGAATTTGACACAGTTTATTCCTAAAGCCGATTATTACACAGCTGCTGCCATACTTGGCCTTGTACAAGCTTCTACAAGACATGGTGCCCAAGGCGTTATACCAGCCGCTATGCGAGCCGGCATGGAAGATTCATATCAAATGGTTATATTTGGCGTATAGGCTGTTCACGGTAAAATGAGCACTTTTGAAAGCTCTGATCAAGATTTACTTGTATACACGTTGTGTGTTCTATCGCACTATGTGAAATTAACATTGCCATGGACCTCATCACTTTATTCATGCGCCGGCTAAGCGAAACTGAGACATTATTAGAAAAGTAAATATTGTACAAATCTGCCATTCTTACACTTCGATGCATTAAAAAAAACATAAAGCGAGAGAAATAATTTAAGTTATTACAAATGGTTACCTAACACTTTTTATCCGACTTTGATACATGGAACTACTTTCTCCTCCGTCGTTACCAACTTTGCTGGGCATATGCCACTCATTGCACCCCTTAAAATATATGCAGGTAGGGGCAGTGACTTTTTTCTAAGGTTGATTTCAAAAGTACTCACTTTATGAAGAACAGTCTTTACTAGCATTTGACACACTCGGCGGGTTCGCAGTTAGCGCAAGGTCCGTAATAATAAATATACATATACCCCACTCGTTCAACAGTTGCTAGCCAGTAACTGGCTTCGGCCTGTTAAAAAAAAACTAGCAAATATTAATATTGCAGTTACAGTTTAATGCCTTATGATCTATTTTCAATATTAGAAAACGATAATTTGAAGTGATGTGTGTATTTTTTTTTTTTTTTTTTTTACGTTTCGTGATATATAGTAATTTCGTAATGTATATTTTTAATCCGTTTCCAATAGTAAAACAAAATCATGTCCGACGGAGTTTCGAACTCAATGTCCGAAATTCATATTCAGGTTATTTTGCAAAGACCCTGCTAACATAATCCATTCGCAGTTGCTTCCAACTTTTGTGAAGCCCTGCTGAGGTCCTACCTTCAGGATATTCAGGTTATTTTGCAAAGACCCTGCTAACATAATCCATTCGCAGTTGCTTCCAACTTTTGTGAAGCCCTGCTGAGGTCCTACCTTCAGGATATTCCTCCGCCTCATGCGAACAAAGCTTAACCGAATATAGAAAATTACACCAAAGAGAACTCGCCGCATTCGTGAACACTAGATGTAATAATACTTTGCGTCAGAACTTTTTCTTAATAGGCATTGCCAACATACATGTTTTCTCACCGTTTTAATTTATAGTTATAAATTATATATAATAATCTTAGGATAAAACAAAAGTAAGAGATAATTTTAAAACAATAATAAGGTACTTTTATGTTAACAGAAGTATAAAACGCTCATGATACATGGCATATTTGGGAAACAACCAGACGCGTCACATATGGAGCGAATTTTTAAAGGTTCCATTTAACAAGTGTAAGGAAACCGCGAACATACTATACGCTTCAGTGTAGGCAAGACAAGGTAACTACGAACTCATGATTACAATCTTAATTCTGCCAGAGCTCGACGAAATCTATATTGTGACGTAAATACGAGTTTGTACTTCAGTCGTTCGTTAAGTCTTTACTGCTGCGTAAGGTCACTACGCTGTAAAAAAATGTTTGTAATTTTTTACTGAGAAATTGTTTGTAATTTTACAAATGCTAGTAACAGTACAGAGATTTGGTGTGTAAAACTACAAGGGCCGTGTTTGTAATAGACCTCATGAAATGTTTGTACTATACTGACCCGTATTAACGAGCTTCAGCAAAATGACGGACACGCAACAACTTAAAACCGTATTTAGCTGTTTTTTTGCAAACACTACGGGTGATGTAAAGTATAGTTGCTTGCTAAAATTAATGTATTGCAAGTCTTAATTACGTAAAACATTTTTTTAAAAACTCAAATAGTCAAAACAAAACGACAATTTCTATAAATCGTCACCGCATTATTAATGAAATGTTAATGTTTCCTAGCTACACAGAACACTTAAAATGAAATAAGTGTATTCCTCCTAATTTAATAACGTCCTTGATATGTTGTTGTTACATTGCACCTGAATTTACTGTAAAAATAAGTTTATAGCTCGTAAGTCTAGTTAGTCTTGTGGTTAAAGCAGCTGGGTTATTTTACTAATGGCGTGGGTTCTAGTCCCTGTGCTGGCAAAGGGTAATTATTTCTTCGTACATTTTATTTAGAAATTAATTTTTATTTATTCTCTTTTCTTAATTCTAACATTTGTTTTCTAGGAGAAAAAAATTGTGAACACTTCTCAATAATGTAAGTTGTAATACAAGGCTATCATCTGTAATATTACAAATATAGGTTTTTAATATTTTACAAGAAATATGTTTGTAATTTTACAAAGGATTTTCTTGGCAACTGAGGCTACCAAAGATGTTTCGTGTAAAACCACAATTTTTTTGGAGTGTAGCAAATTGGGTATATGAGTACTTTCGGAAATTCCTTTTTTTTTTTTTTTTTTTTTCCTCCAAAATACAAGCAAGTTAAAGAAAACCAACGATCCAATATGGCGGGGAATATTCCCCTAAAGTTGATTGCAGTGTGTTTCCATGCTCTTTCTCTCATTGCTGACAGGTGAGAAATAATATCAACGATGTGACAGCAAAAATAAATAAATGCCCTTAATTAGTGACCACTTTTATTGAACAGTGTTCTGCTTTAGTCCTCATCCCGAATCAAGTTCGATCCAAAATTGTTTACGATAATTCCCTTCTCCGAGTTAATCAAATATAACAAAAGCCTCAAGAAGATGGTCGCCGGACAATTCTACCTACAGAAGTCGAAAACTTTGGTCGAATTCCACGTGCGTAACGCCAAAAAAAAAAAAAAATTTCACAATATTTCAAACAGATCGACTTCGAACCAGGTGAATTCTGTATCGTATATGTTTTTACAACATTTTCTTAAACACAGAAGAGCCTAAGGCGAAAGAGCTCAGATTTAAGTGGGCTCCAAAAATCTTGGTTAACCGTCTCTGACAAGCTGTGAGTGGGATTCGAACCATCACCTGCTCGGCATCCTCGCTTCTAGCAATTGCAACCACCGAGGTACCAAAAAATAATAAACATGGCGTAAATGCTTCTGTCGAAGCAATAGTTTATATTGCCTTGGGCACTTGCGATTGAATTCTTAATATACGGGGGCCACGGTGGCCAAGCGGTTAGACTGCTCGCCTCCCACCGAAGCGAAACGGGTTCAATCCCCGCAAGTGGTGATCGTGCCGGACGATGCCGCTGGTCAGCGGGTTTTCTCGGGGATCTCCAGTTTCTCCAGCCCTTTCATTCCGGTGTTGCTCCATACTCATCTGACTACACCCTCATAGGCTCTCAAGAACTCGGTGTTAAGAGCCGTCCAAATCTCTTCATTTCTTAATCTCCGCAGGTGATGGCAAAGAATGTGCTATTTGTTTTCACCTTTCATATCCTTACGTTCTCTGTAAAATATATATTGCCATATTCATGCGTCGATCATGTGAAATGTTGGTGAAATTGTTGGGGACTCAAATATCGTGCCAATTTTCCTTGCCCTTACATTCATACAATAAATAACATCTAAATATAATTAATTGTATGTCCACAAATGTAATCATCACATCTTTAATACGACCGTAAGACACGGAACTATTTTTTTTCTGTATCGCTTCCAACTTGACCGCGAGCATTACATTTCGCATATCCGTTAAAGTAAATAAAGCAAAGTAGTGGGGGAGAATTTCTTTCAAATGTTGGTTTCAAAAAAGAATTTAAACGTGAACTCGCTCTAGACACGCAAACAAAAAAAAAACACACTCACCTTTATAAGTGATTTAAAAATAAATAACAGAACAACATAGCAGTGTTTATTTCTACGCGACTTGCCAGACTGAGCGAGGTTAGAAGCGTGTGTTTGATTTACAGTCCTAAAACTGTAGGTTCGATCGCGGCAGGCTGAACTGCGAACAGTTACTTCTAGTAGTTTTGCGTCCCCACTGCACGCAAATTCCGGCGCATTCGTAAATGAACTTAAAAGGTTTTTTTTTTTTTCAAGATAATTTGCAACGATTTTCTGATGCGATTAAGTTATTTACAATAATATTAACCTCCTCAGTTCCATGCATGTTATACAACTGCGTACGGCTTTATACAACTACGTCACCACAGAAAATTCAGAGGGTGTGATAAAGACATACATTTTAAACAGGCCAAAATCTTCTGTTATCCACATATACTTGGAACACAAAAATTATCCCACCTTTTTTTGACAAACCCATTAGGACGTTTGAGGAAGCGGCACGTTTTCTACTGTGTTATCTCCGTTATATATATATATATATATATATATATATATATATATATCCTCGACTCGGTGTTCGTATGTGTTTCTTCGTCGTGTCATCTAGGATTATTTTGCACGCATAGTCTTCGTTGTTCGTTTAGTTTGGTTTCTCGCATGTGGTTTTTATCTCGATTCTAATTTTTTATTTATTTTTGTAAATATATGACTTGTATTCTTGTAAGACCATTCTAAGCTTTCAAATATCTGTTGAAAACAATTAAACTTTTCTTGTTTTAGTATGTTTTACGTCGTCCTATGGATCTTCTGTTACTGCGTACGTCTGCAACCGCATAGTCCACAGTAATTATTCATTTATCTAGTTATCCCCAATGCAAAATTCATTCAAAGAACACAGGAATATCCTGATTTTCTTGTGTGCGCAAAATATAAAATAAATTCTAATGAGTTCGTAATTACTTGCGTAATGGGGATGATCATACATTAGATTTTTGCCATAGGAACTGCGTATTTGACGAGTGCTGAAATAAACTAGATATGCGCCTGGCGTATATTTTCAGAAAGTGTACATTTCAACTCTGCGTGATTAGAAATTTGCATTCGTAAGGTAATGTAATACTGAGAAAGTCAGATATCCTCATTACGGTGCGCGGCCGCTGCGTACGAGAATATAATCGGAGTACACGTCACCTCGTTATCTGTTGAATTCATAACATAGGAGAATTTGCCGCCCGTAAATGTCCGCTGAAACGGAGAAAGCGCCACAGCGTCCTCGTATATTGGTAATTGATTGTCCCTTAGTCAAAACTCGGCGCAGCCTGTCGAAACTGCAAATGACGATCATTAGACCGAAAGTGTTATGGTAATAAATTAATACCCTGTAAACGAAAGTTCCCGGAGAGACTTAGCGAAACTTCAGTTAAAACGGGTTATCTACGACTCCGTAACAAATGCGAACACAGTATGCTGCAGATGCCTTAACGGTAGTTTTAGTTTCCGTCATTTTTTGTAGACAGCTAGATTGTGATCATACCGCAGGGAGCTTCATTTCTTTTTGAAATTAGCACCAAACGGATGCCATAAAAATATTTCAATTGGTACTGGACGACGTGAGTAATAGGGATATGGCGGTTGACTTGCAAGGGCATCGGCCATAGGAGCGCAGGAGCCGAGGAGCCTCCATGTTGTTACGTCACCCAACCGCCATAATGAATGTAATTGACCTTTTACCCCTGACCCTTGTGACCTTTAACCTAGACCTTGACCTCGACCCCAAGGACTTTTGACCTCAAAAACACTTTTAAAAAATCTTTAAAAATTCCAAAACTCTTCAAAAATTCCAAAAAATTGAAAAAATCTAAAACTATTCCAAAAAAATGATATTTAAAAATTATAAAACAATTATTAAAATGATATTCAGAAGTGACCGATTTTTTCCAGGAATGCTGACAGGGATCAGTGACCCGGGGTCAGACAGGAGACAGGGATCAGTGACTCCGAGCCAGAAGAGGATAACCTATATTAAATTTACCGAGGGACCTGGATATATACTTTTTTTGAGCGATATTATTAAATAAAATGTTCTAATTTCAGCCTTTGTAGGTAGGACTATTTAATTTTATTTTAAAATACGTGGCTTTTTTTTACTTGTGAACCACACACACACCGCACTTACCATCGCACTTAGCACCACAATCACCATCAGCACTGCACTTAGCACCGCAATCACAATCAGCACGGCGATAAACACAGCAATCACAATCAGCATCGCACTTAGCACCACAATCACCATCAGCACTGCACTTAGCACCACAATCACCATCAGCACTGCACTTAACACCGCAATCACAATCAGCACGGCGATAAACACAGCAATCACAATCAGCATCGCACTTAGCACCACAATCACCATCAGCACTGCACTTAACACCGCAATCACAATCAGCACCGCGATAAACACAGCAATCACAATCAGCATCGCACTTAGCACCACAATCACCATCAGCACTGCACTTAACACCGCAATCACTATCAGCACAGCAATTAGCACCTCAATTAGCACTGCAGCACAGCCATCATCACCGCAATCAGGGGTCATGGGTCAATGGGTCAATGGGTCATGGGAAAATAGGTCAGTCTTGTAAGGGGCGGTCCGACAACGAGAGTCAGTTGTCTACTTTAAGTGTGACCATGATTTATAGCTGAGCGAAGAACTTGTCTGGAAGAAACTGTTGAAGATATAACTGCATGTTAGTGTGTTCAAAGAACTAGCATCTAAAGCCTACCTACCTGTGTGTGTGTGTGTGTGATGTCTCAATGCCTGCATGTGATTGGTCAGCTGCAATCATGTCGTAACTCGGCGATTGATTGGTCGGTTTCTGCACAAAATATTAATGTTGCATACGATTGGTTCAAAGTCAACATAACATTAAAGGGTTTGCATATGTGTATATTATAAGCAGTAGGGAGGTACGCTGTGAGGCTTAGTGTGACAACGGCTGTTGTAAAGATACATCGTCTCAGCTAGCTTCTGTATCTTTGCATATATTTTTTCTCGAGTTTTTGTTTTCAAGGTCATGGGGTCAAGGTCAAGGTAGTCTGCGGATAATATGGCGGTAGGAGTCTGTAATGTATTATGCTTGCTGACTTTAATGTATTTTTTCTAATTTTTTGTTTTCAAGATCATTCAAGGTTATGGGGTCAAGATCGAGGTTGTCTGCATCTAGAATTGGTGGTGGTAGTCTTTAATGTATTAAGCTTGCTGAGTTTTATGTATTTGTCTCGAATTTTTGTTTTCAAGGTCATTAAAGGTCATGGGGTTTAGGTCATGGTCATTGGTTTACAATATGGCGGATGGGAGATGCCTACCAAGAAGGTTGCTGCCTATCAAGATGGCGGCCTCCAATAATGTATAAACAAATGACGAACGAAAAAACAAATATGGCGGCCTCCAGTAACATATAAACAAAGAAAGATGGTCACCTCCAGTAGCATGTAAACAAATAGCGAACGAAAAAATCAAGTTGGCGGAATAAGTATAGGTGACGGGAGTGGGTGCGAGGGAGTCAGTCGTCTGCTGGATTCTAACAGATGTGAGTGATTAGAGGGGTGAGAGAGACCTCATGAATGGTAAGTTTTTTAATTAAATTTTTTTAAAAATTTTTATGGAAATATTTTTAGGGGAAAAGGGGAAATTTCGAGAAAATGGTTGTCGGGTTTGAATATTTTTTAATAAATTAATTTTTAAACGATTTTCAAAATTTTTTAAGTGATTTTTTTAATTAAAATTTTATAATACATTTTTATAGCATTTTCAATCGATTTTTATATTTTTTGTACATTTTTAGTATATATATTTTTTTAATTTTTGCATCTTCAAGGTCAAAGGTCAAAAGTCATAGGTCATGCTCTTCTGGCTCGGAGTCACTGATCCCTGTCTCCTGTTTGACCCTGGGTTACTGATCACTGTCAGCATTTCTGGAAAAAATGGGTCGTTTCTAAGGATCATTTTAATAATTTTTTAATAAATTTTAATGATAAATTTTTTTCGGAATTTTTAGAATATTTTGGAATTTTTGAGGCGTTTTTGGAATTTTTTAAAAGTTTTTTTATTGTTTTTTTTTAGGTCAAAGTTCCTCGAGGTCACAGTCAAGGTCAAAGGTCACACTGTTCAGGGGTAAAAGGCAATGATATCCAAGATGGCGGTCAGGTGACGTAACAACATGGCGGCTCCTCGGGTCCTGCGCTCCTATGGCCGATGCCCTTGCAAGTCAACCGCCACGTCCCTACTACTGGCGTGTTCACGGTATATTATCACGTTTGACTCAGAACTTTGAAAAATCACCTAATGGATGATGTGTTTTCATTGTTACAAATATATGTCCTGTACCACAAGAGTTTTATAATTCTGTTAACAGATTTCAATTTTGGTTAAGACGAACGTCTACTTATATAATAATTAACAATTACAGTTTTTAATTAATTATTAATTTGAATATTAAAGAGAAAATTGAGTGTGTTGGCAATACCTCATAAGTAATAATTCTCACGCAAAATACTATCAAACTGAGTGCGCACGAATGAGGCGCGTTGTCGCTTTGGTTTAATTTTATAGACTTTGCTTTGCCTGCGTGAGGAACAGCCTGGCAGCAGAACTTCAGCAGGGGTTCAGAAAAGTAGGAAGTAACCATGAATTTACTGTACACGACTACAGCACAAGAAAGTTGCTAAACTCAGCCCAACTGGCCCACATCAGCTGATCGAGATCTTGGTACCACAATATAACTCAATTAACAGTAGCCGTGGGCCTCTGCTCGCATACATTCCCCATGTTTATTATTATTATTATTATCATCATCATCATACATTTTCTTTTTCCCGAAAATTATTAAAAGTTTTGTAGATTCTATTGGGCACATTACAAAAATCAAATACAGTTTAAAAACTAGGCAGTTTATACACGTGGCATTCGATGACTTGGTGTACTAACTCGTCGCTAAGGGTGTCGGCTTGCAGTGCTATAAGAACGCAAGAGTCCACATTCGTCCTTCTGAGATCGTGGTCTTCGCATGTATTTATAGTTCTAAAGTAGAAAAAGGGTTCAAATTTTCCACCCAGAAACGGTTGTTTTAAATTAACGAATGATTTTAAAAGGGTATTTTCCCAGCATTTTATATAGTAATATTTTTTGCATATTAACTAATTTCGTGGTTTGTTTTTTTTTTTCAATTTTCAAATCGAAAATTAAACACTGTATAATTTACTGCTGTAGACCTATATGGTGGTTACTAGCAATCCAGTATCTAGTTAATAAATCCAACTCCATTAAGATATATTAAATACCGTATTTCAAATTTTGTTCATGATTGTACGTTTTGGGAATTAGCCTGTTCGAGATCTTTCCTTGTCCCTTAAGGCCCCTCTTCGTTCCTTTTGCAGAAATTCTTCGTTTTCGCGTCGTAATTTTCGATTCATTCTAATTACTCACAGTGAATGATTATAGATAATTTACATTTAAAGAGTTGTTTATTAGTTATGTGCTGAATTTTAATTATGTGTTATCTGCTAGCTGTAAAACGTAAATAATCTTTTTTTACTTTATCAATAAGTTCTTGCCTTTTTGCAAGCAGGAAATAACACACAGTGGAAAATTAGATATAGACTATTCATGGTAAAGTGGGCGCTTTTTAAGGCCCACCCAACCACTTATAAATGTATCTAATTGCAGCCTCAGATACCAATATTTTAAAGTGATGAAATGTATACACTGTGTTTACTGGTCGCATTGCATTGTTTACATTAAAAAAAAAAACAGCAGGATGATAGAAATTGGGCAAAAGGAAAAAATTGAGAAGGGCCTTAAAAAGTGCTCATATTACCGTGAATAGCCAGCACAAGAGTATCAAACAACAGTAAACTGTACATTTTCTTTAATCAAACATTTCCAATATTACCTCTGAAACTGAAATTATGATACGCGAACGAAGAATCTCTGCCAAAGGGGTGCAGCCGAGCCTTAACTGGGGACCGCTTTAAGAAGTTACGAATGCGCGTGCATTAACACTGGGTTTCAAACCCGGGACCTCTCGCTCCGCGGAGCCGGCAGTACGACAAGACAACACAGTGGGCGTTGGCTCGTCCCAGATTGCCCACTCATCAAACTTCCGCGCGATACAGAGAGGGTCTTTCCGCCACCGTCGCGCACAAAGAACTAATGAGGTTTGGATGCCAGAGCCCAATATTTGCTTCCCCCTGGCGAGGGGGGGAAGAGGGCGCTAGAAGGCTCGGGTTTCCCCCAATAAAACAGTGCGTTCGTCAGCGTGCTCCGGTGAAAGCCGAGACAGAAAGCTGCACTAACTCGGCGCGTCGCAAAAAATTCGATTTCGTCCACCCCCCCCTAACCTCCTCCTCTTCCTTCGTCATCGTTTCTCATCATGTTTCGCGCGTGCCCTCTCCGGGGGTGCAAGGATTCCGCTTTGCGTCGGAGCAGAAGTCGTATCGTGTCGAAGACAGTGTGAGTGTGCGTTCGCTCCGGTTATCCAGTGCTCGGGCTCCATCCTCGGTAAAGCCGATTCCGCAACACAGCGACGCGAGTACCCGCGACGAGCTGCGCTCACTGTTTCGCGCGTGCCCTCTCCGGGTGCAAGGATTCCGCTTTGCGTCGGAGCAGAAGTCGTATCGTGTCGAAGACAGTGTGAGTGTGCTTTCGCTCCGGTTACCCAGTGCTCGGGCTCCGTCCTCGGTAAAGCCGATTCCGCAACACAGCGACGCGAGTACCCGCGACGAGCTGCGCTCACTGTTTCGCGCGTGCCCTCTCCGGGTGCAAGGATTCCGCTTTGCGTCGGAGCAGAAGTCGTATCGTGTCGAAGACAGTGTGAGTGTGCTTTCGCTCCGGTTACCCAGTGCTCGGGCTCCGTCCTCGGTAAAGCCGATTCCGCAACACAGCGACGCGAGTACCCGCGACGAGCTGCGCTCACTGTTTCGCAGTTGAGCGATGATAACCTGTCGGTAACGGACGCCGTCGTCTGAGGCCGTGCTATTGTATATTTCAAGGGTTGAAATTGCACTTTCTGACCTCGCGAATGTAACAAAAGACACGCGAAAAACATCGATGCTGTATGTTTTAAGTGGGTGTAAGATAAACAAGGTAGTATGGACAATGTGCTATTAAAACTAGCGAGAACGACAGACGTGATAAGACGAAGGAGAATTATTTAATGTTAATAAACGTTATCCATTACATTGTCCATGTGTATAGGCAGTCCTGTATTCTATTTTGTACATCGATGCAGCAACAATAAAAATACGAATACGTCGGCGTAAAAGTGATCGTCGGATTTTAAAATTTCAACAAATAAAGGCTGTTCGCGATCAAGTGAGCTCTTTAGAAATGAACCTTAGAAAAAAGTCACTGTCCCTGCATGCAAAAATTTAATGGGTGTACTGAGTGACATTCGCTCAGTAAAGTTGGTAACGATAAACGGAAAGTAGTTCCATATCTTAACTTCGAATAAAAAGTCTTAGGTAAACATTTGTGATGACTTTAATTTATTTCTTTCGCTTTCTGTTTTTTTTTTTTTATGCATCGAAGTGTAAAAATGAGCAGATTTATAAAGTATTCATTTTCTTAATAATTCCCGAGTTTCATTTGACCAGCGCATGAATAAAGTGACGAGGCCCTTGGCAATGTTAACTTTACATAAGGCGGAAGAATACACAACGTGCATGCAAGTAGATCTCAAGCAGGACTTTCAAAAGTTTTCATTTTACCGTGAACAGCCTACGTAAGTTTCTATATTCATTATAAAGCAACATTTCTTCTTCTTCTCCATCTCCGGCGCAGGCTGTCGCCGAAGATCGCAACGCAGGTCGCGAAACGCACTCTGCGCTGAAGGACTGCTGCTTCGTCCTGATTGGCTACCGCTCATTGCAACGCATCGCAGAAGTGTTGAAACGGCTTAGGGTGTTCGAGTGGTTAAATTTATTTCCTACATTTCTAACCTGTTTTCAGAAGGAAATAAAGGCTTATGAGATATCTTTCCTGCTGTGTGTGTGTGTGTGCGAGCGCGCTTGCGCGTGTCTGTGCTTGTGTATCCCCCTTTTTAAATTTTTTGAACGTGTGGACAGAATGTTACCAAACTCTGTAAACATATAGTTAGGAGCACCCGATTTGCGCGAAAATATTTCATGACCAGTTGTATTACATAACGCTTTAGCTCAGATCCACCTTCGTGGTTGGACGATTGAAACGTCGCACGTCTTCAGGCGTATGCCCGCGAATCACAGACGTGCTGTGTCGGAGTAACCTAATTCTGATTGAACAGTCAATTAAGAAAATGTTTTTTTTTCTCACAAAGACACGAGGCCAATGAGCCAACAAAGAATGCTGACTTGCCCATAGGGTATTGAAATATAATAAGCGCGAGTAGAAGGACATGACCGATGGAGAGCCATTGGTGCCTGGCACGAAGCCAGGCGCCGGCCAGCCGCCATGTTGTGACGTCACTGTCCGCCACTTCCTTAATGAATCATACGGTTGACCCTTGGCTCTCTGCTTGAGGACCTGGGCAGACGGCGCCCGTGATCTAAGAACTTGTTGAGATACTCGCGTTTATGTTGGCAGCTAATTAGGTAAAATAGTTCCACATCTTAACATTGTATTGAAAATGCAGTGGTTTAAATTTTTGGACTCCGAATTAATTCAATTTAGTTTCTGTTTGTTTTTACGCGCATTAGAGTTGGAAATGGGCGAATAAGTAGCATATTTACGTTCTCAACAATTTCAAGTTCCGCCTGATCAGCGCATGAACAAAGTGACAGGATCAATGACAACGCTAATTCGGCATGAATGGGAAAGATACGAAACAGCAAAAATAAACAGATCCTGAGCAGGGTTTTCGACATCGCTCAGTCAAGCGCGAAAAGCCTGTATCAAGGCAGATTCGCGTGAAACGCACGCATGATTTGTCTCTTCTTTTTCTTTATTTGGCCGAGAAGCGCAGGAGCTGTAAGGGTCACACTGGCACGCGCTACAAGAACGCCATCGCCACTAAGCGCAGGGCTGTGAACCGGCGTGCAGTGTTCGCGTAGTGCTGCGTGTACCTATGGGACTTCCAGTGGTGAACCTATCATTTTAATGATGAAAAGTCCGTATGTAGCAAGGTTCAGTACAGGCTCGTATCGTAGTTTGCCTCGTGTCCAACTAGTATGTTTTAAGAAACGGTGGTCTGAAATGCCGTTTTTAACTATATTGTAGAGGTCCAAAATAATATTTACAGCAAGCTTGTTGTCTTTAAATTACCATTGCTTCCTCGCCTGGGGTGTAATATATTTTCTTAGGTAAACATACCGAGGGCACGTTTAATAGTATCGTAAAAAAACAGTATTTAAAATATTCTACAATGCAATTCAAAAAGCGGCAGGTTGGCGGCGCCCTTAAGGACCCTGCCTACCGGCTGGCAGCTGCAAAATTTAAATCGGAAATCCCATTTTATGGAAATTTCGCTTCAGTGCGTTAATTTTTTAGAAGAAGATCCCTAACAGCGTATATTTCAATATATGTAGGCAGTGAGTAGGTACTTTTTTGTAAAACATAAATTTTTTAAACCCCTTGCAAATAGGCTATATATGCGATGAAAACATCTCCGGTATAGGGAACTTCTCTTAAAAAAATACTCGTCGAGAATACTTATTGTTTGAAACGCCTATATTTCAAATTGACGCATTGAGGCGAAATTTCGTTAACATGGGATGTCCTATTTAAATTTCGCAGCTGCCAGCAGGTATGCAGTGTCATCAAACGTAGCCCATTCACCTGCCCTTGTCGGCAAAATACGCGTGTGCAATGACCATCCGCGCGCAGACAGCCCCCCGCGAGGTTCCAGTGGCTGTGGTTTGGGTCTGGCCCCGGGGGATCCAGCGGCAAAAGAGCACACGCGCGGCAGTAAAAAGACCGTGATTAACGATCACAATTTGTCACCGAAGACAACGACAACGAGCGGAACGCGGGTTAACGCGAGCCGCACGGCGCTGCCACGCGTGTCCAGCCAGGACAAACGCAAACCCACACGTCCGGGCATTTGTTACGTTCGTATTTCATTTTCATCGCCCCGCCGCTGCTTTGGCGGTTCGTGATTTCCTCGTTCGGCGAGCGACTGCCCAAAAAAAAAAAAAAAAAAAAAAGGGATTGCCTATACGCTCCCTGACGAATGGATAGGCGATGTAGCTCGTCAAGAGGTGATCATCTTAATTTTACCACTACGACGAGGGTTACCCTTGAGTGGACATCTGAAACTTGTTCGCTACAGATAATTTACCTGAAGTGAAAAAGTAATTCTATAAGAGATTAATATTATCAAGTCAGCTTCGATCAAATTGATGCTTCGTTTATCTCATAAGAAGGAAAACCCGTTTTGAAAAGAACGGAAACATGGATTTAGCTGTTTTCATTAGGGATGGGATCCTCGATACCGCGATACCTCGATACCCTCGATACTTCACACTATCGAGTATCGCACGAGAATATCCAAAAGTAGCCAGTTTTTAAGCCCATTTTCTCGTGCCACAAATATGGTACGAGCATGCCATAAATTTGGGACTATGTACGATAATTTCAAAAAGCATTCCATGTATTTCGGCATATGTACAATAATTTCGAAAAGCATACCACAATTTAATATGTGTCCTTTGGGCGTTTCAACACACCCGTAATATATTAACAGCGATTTTTAAACATGTGCCATAATTAACTTGACTGGCAGCTAGCTTTCCAAGATTTTCGCAAGCATTCCAAAAACCCTTTGCGGGTCGAAATTGGACGAACTGTTTACAAGTTATTAAATTTTAAAAATAAAAGTGTACCATAATATACCATATTTTATTTATAACATAATATTCACACACTTGCAGCACCTAGAGGTGTTTTTAAACAATCCATACATACCACAATTAAAATTTTTGACATTTACTTTTATGGTAAATAATTGAGGTGCAATAAAAACGGGGGGCCGAGAGTTACGAGCGAGCGCCGATACGCACGCGCGAGAAAATTGAGTACTTATTGTACATCCCACACATACATTAATTATCTTATGCAACTGCATTATTAAATATTCACAAAAATAAACACTATAATTATCTGATACACCTGTCGTGACCTAGCCCGCTTATTCGGCGGCAAGGCCACGAGCGGTGTATCAGATAATTACGATATTTATTTAAAGTTACAGTAAGTTCCTTGAAGTTACAAAATAAAATTTAAAAATTGTGAAATCGCAAAATAAATGTGTACTGCGCTGTAATTTTCCTCAAAGTTTGATTACTGCTTTTACTGTGGAAACGTTATTCTATAAAATCGAAGGAGACTGTGTGAATTTATCAATGGTTAAGGATGTTTGGGTTACAAGCCCTCCACCATATGTTTCCAGTGTAATGAGGGTTTTTATATAGTTTCAGTGTGTGTCAACGACACTAGTAAAATGAGCATTTTTTTTTTTTTTTGGTCAAGTAGTTTTTTGTTCATGGCCATTTTAATTTGGTATCGAGAAAAGTATCGGTGTCGAGTATCGTGAGAATGTTTCGGTATCGAAACTGGTACCGAGTATCGAGAAAATGTAGTATCGACCCGTCCCTAGTTCTCATATTTCTGCGGGCGTGTTTTGTGAAATGTGTTTACGTTTCCTCTCTTTATGAGACACGTTTTCCTTCGAAGACACGCACATGAATTCCAAACTTGAGCCTTATCTACTTTATACGCACCACAAAACTTAGCAATATCCTCTTTATTCAGGTATTGCTGAATATACAATCAATGCCCAATTACGTTGTATTTACTATCGTTCATTAACAGTCCTGCATTCTGCCATGCAAGACATTAGATCCCAGAAGATCGGCACCAAACTAACAATGTTTATAATTCTAGGAATGTGCCAGCTACTGTAGCGTCCCCACGGACTTCACTTAAGAGACAATGACTTAAATGGATGCATTAAGGGGACTGGTGACATCAGCATTTTTTTTTTTGTTTTTGCTACTAGAGCATTACATGATTACCCTCGCATGAAGAGCAACATATCAATATTAAAAACAACTTAAACTGTAAACAAACGAAACTTTTCTTGTGAAAGTTTAGGTCACAGAAAATGTGGCACCTAGAGAGACCAAAAACAGTACGCCCTCAAAATAGCTGAAGATACCAATAAGAATTATCGACTATGCTGTCACTGAAATAAATTAGCTCGTAACATTTCATTCATATGAATCGAGCTTAAACAGGTTAGGTTGATAATGTGTCATATGAGTTTTTGTGTTTTATATTTCAGGAAATCCCAAAATGTTAAGAACGAATTTATTGATTATGTAGGAGGATTTGAAAAATTTCCTTTGAAAAATTTCCTTTGAAAATTATAAAGTTAATTTTATCGGGTACTATAAATTGTTTGGAAGAGTAGTATTGCTTACATTTTTTTAAGGGAAATTGTTATGAAATGCATTATTTTAATGTTAGGTTTTTACCCTGTTTTCCGGGGCCATCAACTTTTTTTTTGTTTTGATTTCCACAGTGTTATTGGATACCGTTTCTTCCCCATGCCACTCCAGGGACAGTACCAAGCTCCATGGCGTAGTGATAAACTTCGGACTCGCATTCGGAAGGGTCCTGGGTTCGATTCCCGGCCCGAACGTCCTGATTTTTGTTTCCTGCGGTTTCTCGAAATCTCTCCAGGCAAAAGAGGGGATGGTACCGTGTTACGAGCCTTATCCGATTCTTTATCCGTTTCTGTTTCTTTGAGCGACTTGCGCCTTCTCCAGTGATCTCGCTGTCGACGAGACATCAAGTCCTACCTGTCTACAAGAACAGTTTCTCTTAATGTGAAGCAGTCATTGTATTGAAGCATAACAATGTGTACTAATATGAAGTGAGTGAAGAGATTTGGGTGGCTCTTAACAGCGAGGTGAGTATGGAGCATCGCTGGAATGAAGGGGCGGGGAAAACGGGAGATCCCGAGGAAACACGCCGACAAGCACCATCGTCCGGCACGATTTATATGCCGCAAAAATCCGGGAGTGACCCCGCCGTGAATCCAACCCAGTTCGCCTGTATGGTAGGCGAGTAGTCTAACCACTACACCGCCGCGGCACCAACAAATATAAAGATCGAAGGCAGCGATCACAAAGGAAACAGATTTTATTCGCTCGCTTTAAACATATTCAGAACTGAGCACAATCACATTGCCCCCGAACTTGTTCCGAACAAAATCATTTCTCGTTCGAATTAAACTGGTTCTGTAAGTAGGCCTACTAGGTTTACCAACTGTTTCAGGTCTGCCATAAGGTACACTTCCAACATCTCGACACGCGACTTTGGCCTCAACGAAATGATCAAGAAAATTGTTAGAAAGGAAAATTTTTAATGCCATCTGTAATGTGAAAAAGTCACTATTATATATCAGTAAACACATTCTCTGAACATATATGAAAACAAAATATTAGTTGCAGCTGTGGTCATAGTTAAGTGTGATATGAATTTCTGATTTAATCGTTTTTTTTTGTCCAATTTATTATAATCAGACCATCCAAAAATGTTTGTACACACGTGTCTACGTTTACAGCACAGAAGAACACAAGCTCACTCTAACAAAGATTGCTCTTTTGAGCTTACACTATATAAAAAAAACTTATCAGCTAATGTATAAAAAATACAATAAAAAGATTTAAATTATAGGAAAAAAAAAAAAACCTGTGAACAGCTAAATTGTGGTGAACAGCAAATTGAATCTTACAGTCTATATGATATTTACACTTTATGTACATATGATATCTTAAATACCACTAAACATTAACATAAACTATCTACAGAATCATGTTTACAGAAATATTTACAATCATATTTACAAAAAAAAAAAAAACAGATATGTATAATACACAGAAAAGAGCATTAACTATGACAGCACGCTTGGTAAAGCGAGCACTTTTAAGACCCTAGTTACATTTTTCTTTCAGCCGTTTTAACCGCCTTTTTAAATCAATATTGTGATGAAAGTAATAAATAAGGTGTGTATATTCCACCGCACTCAGAAGTTAACGTCTAAGGTTGAAATAAAATATATTTATTGACTATTATTCCAAGTTGACGGCTGTTTTCCGCCCACGTTGAAGGATGCGGCGTGACGTCACTTCCTGGATTCATCGGCCATTGTGGAAGGTGGTGTGTGTGTGTGTGTGTGTGTGATGATGTGCAAGTATGCGACGACGGCAATTGGCCATGATTAAACACTACCCCTCTTAATACCAATTGTGAGCATCGCCATAAAAGGAAAAGTGTGTGCAGCCATTTGCTAATGTAATTCCTATACCCCTCTAGCATGAATTGAGGTTGAGTTCTGTGTATGGTAATGTAACTTCCCATTGGTCTCCCAAGGTTTCCTACCCCCTCTAGAGAGTATTGGAATATTATGGTATATAAGCTACGTCAAAAGCTGACTCGAGGCGAGACAGCAGCCTTGAGAGAGCTTCAACACCAATTAAGTAGAAAAACATGAGTTGGTAAGATAGTAGGCCCTTATGGCGCACATTCGAGGGACGTACTTTAGATCTGAATATGCAAAAGTAGGAGACCATGATGCCCTAAAGTAAAATGTCAAGCAATTTTAGAATGCCCCCCCCCCCCTCATAGGGCAACCAAACATAATTGTAACTAAAGTTTGAAAATCATTGTAAATTTTTGGTTGGCGACATTTTAAAGAGTACTGAAAATATAAAAATTATGGTCATCCATGGGGAATACGCCCATAAGTTTTTGTTCTGTTAATATACCTTAGATTTTTCCCCACCATCTTTTGGAAATAAACCTTTTAAATGATTCCTGTACATTCAGGACATCATCTTGTATTCTGCAAGCTCAAAACGGGAATTTGTTTGTAGGTAGTTTTCCAGAACTTTTCCTGAATAAATTGATAATTGGGAAAATTTTATGTTTGTAGTTTTCAGAAAACTTACTACATGTGTTTGCATCAGGTCGCTTAATATTTTCAGAATAAAAAATAAAATATCATTTCCAGAATTTTGAGGTATTAAAAATAGCATTAACATTTGAGGAAATATAGCCTTAAAGTTCACATGGCAATGAAAATAAATTTGTTGTAACTTTAAAGTTTGGAAAGTAACTTTCATACAGTCATAAAACTGAGTAATTATGGCCACTGTTTAGTCCATACGGCTCGAAAATTAATTGTGATGTAAATTTAATGTTATGGGAAAATAAACTTAAAATGAGGAAACATGGCCACTGGCAACGACATATGACCAGAGTTTTAACTGTGATTGTCTAGACATTTTACCTGATCGGAACATTTGTAAAATAAATAATTGATTTCAAGAAATCCAAAGAATACTAACCAAATATTTGTTGAATATGTTTTGTAAAGACATATAAAGTATTTTGCCTTGTATTAAAATATTTTGCAGATATTATATATATATATATATATATATGTGTGTGTGTGTGTGTGTCTGTGTGCGTGCGCGCGCGCGCGCGTTTCCTTTTACACATATATTGGAAAAAGTATATTATACAAAGAATAATACAATTTTTTTTAAATAAACTGTAAATAAAATTGCAATTGAAGAGTATCTCAATTCATGTGTTTTTATGTGTTTATGTGAGTTAGCACTACTTTTTATATCATATAGCTTTGTCTTGATCATCGCCTTATCTAAGCGAGGTTCTCTTCACCTAGGTGTTGTTACATGATGGACACGTTTGAAAGTCCACTTTGCCGCGTCCTTGGGAGCAAGGGCGTAGCAAACTGGTTGCTATGACGCAAATAAACAGTGCTGTTAAGATGGCTGAAATTTACGGGGAGGCATTTATTCGTTGAAATAAAAAGCCACGTCCTACAGCTGGCATACTTTTTACCATTAAAATCAACGTAAAATAAGTATTACTAAAAAATAAACATCAATAAACGTTAGAAGCGATTGTGAATTACTATAGCAAATGTGTAGGTTTTTTTTTTCTGTTACAGAGATGTAACCATGTTAACATGTTCACATTGGTAACCATTTAATCCAACGTGTTCTAATATTGCTGTCGTAATATAATCACTTTAGCAATATTAGCCTTTAGGCCTCTCTCTCTCTCTCTCATCACGGTTTTCGCCCAAACGGGAAATCACCATAAGGAAAAAAATTATTATTGACACACTGGTTTAAACCGGCTGGCAGCCGCAAGAGCGAATATCAGCCAGTGGCGAGAGTGCGATATGACACAAATTAGAGTGTAATTTGATTATGGCTATGATGTGTGTACACCGTCGCCGTAAAACAAAACGGTGTGAATTGCATTAGCCCCGACGAGTTGCATTTCCGACTGAATTCGATTCTACGGGGTCAAAAAACCAAAATGAAAAAACAGTATTCATTTCTTTTTGTTTTGTTCCTGTCTTTATAGATATAGGCTGTTTGCGTATATTAGAGCATTTTTTTAAAACAATCTTTGAAAAAGTCACTGAATACATTTTAACTGGCTCGGTGACTGGCTTACTCTCAGTAAAGTTGGTAACGACGGATTAAGGGGAAGTAAGTCAATCTCTTTGTCAAAGTTTAATTAAAGGTATTAGGTAAACATTTGTGAATATTGAAATTCTTTTGTTTTCTTTCTCTTTCTAATGCTTATAGAAGTAAGAACTAGCAAAATTTTAAAACATTAACATGTGTGATCATTTCAGTTTTACTTGACCGACGTATGAGTAAAGTGATCACAGCCCGTGGCAATATTAAATTGATATATGGCGAAAGGACACACAGTGAAATCAGAGAATTAGATTCTCAGCGGGGCTTTCGAATTTGTTAAGTTCATCTTGAACAATCTCTACGCAGAGTTTCGTCCCGTAATGCAGGCCACGCTTCAACTAGCGAAATGGACAGACTAATTAGACCTTCCATCGCCAGAATTACTCATCTCGCAGGCCTATTCGTGCCCATATCACTGTCAATTAAGTGCACACGGCAAACACGCTGCATACGTCTACACAGGTGCGGCCCACTACGTGGTGTCATTTTCAACAATGCACCTCTGCACTTCTGGCCAACCTGACAGTCCAGGATTTATCCGGGTGCTGTCCGGAGCCCGTCCGGCTGTCCTCCCCCCCCTTTGGCTTCCATCCATACCCTACCTCATCATTGCCGAAGCTCAGAGCGGGGGGTGTGTGTGCTCGGGCCCTTGTGAGGGCCCTTATACCACCCATACGGTTGCAGCAGTTGTATCTCTCTGCGGGTTGAGGAAGTTTCCCTCATCAGACCGCAAAGAACACATAGCCCAGAGGTCAGGACGCCCTGCACGTCCCGGCGCAAGGCTTCCATCCCTGACAGTGTTGAAAGGATGCATACACCGCAATATACTACTGCGTGTCCTGTTCAGCCGATCCGACACCGGACGGACGAAAACCTCAATGAATGAAAGCGGCCTGAAGGTGGAGCAAACCCATCCATTTTGGATTTTTTTTAAATAACAAATCTCCCGTAATTAAACATTGTGACCGAATTAAAAAAAAAAAAATCAAAACTGACGTGGTATGGAGGACTGCTTAGCAGAATTGTTTAACTTCGTGCTGTTTCTGGTAGGTAATATAGGTATTTCCCCGTGTGGGTCGGAAATTATTAAATAATGAGGAACTTTTGATTACAGTTACAGATGTTAAACGAATCACGTGAGAAAGCTAAAGCTGTTTCCGATTTGTCGGTATATACGTGTTAGTACGTGCATTTGCACACCGGAAGTGATGTGTACTTGTTGTAAACTTGTTGAAACTATTCGAACAGGAGGAAAATGAAATGCGGCGCAGAAATATTTCTGTTCACTGGTTGCTAGGCAGAGCAGCAAGACAAGTGTGTGTGTTGTTTTGAACGAAAACTAATACACAAAAATATGCCAATATAAAGTTTGTGTTTGGTCGTTGTACACGTTGAGTACAAATTGTACAGAAGAAAATTGCACGAATATATAAATTCTTGTACCTCGGTATCCTGAGGTTACGTTTATCTGTTCAGCGTCTCTCTATTTCACAAGTATTCATACCACACCAATAGCCTTGGGATATCGCTTTACCACGCCGTCGGGAGATTGTAAACACATTAGGGCAGTTGTTATGGGATTTGATGCCTTTATTTATTGTATGGAAAGAGGCATCATACAGAAACTGGCATTCTTTCCCCGTCCCTCGTTACGTACCTTACCAAGTCTGAAATAGACACATTAATAATAAAAGAAAGAAAAATACAATTCAATGGGGTTTGAAATAACTTTGAAATGCAGATTGCAATTGTGATATTATTTGTAAGCATACACATGGGGTATATGCTGCAGACGTCTATAAAACGCTCAGAGTTCTATTCATAGTTGGAAGCACATTTAATACACTGACAATTATTTACACATACAACATTACGACATTTTTTTAAAAATACTTGTTAACTTTTAAAACTTGCGAGCTTTATAACCACAAAACGTACACGTTAATTTTCACACCTGAAATACAATATGGCTACTGTTGTAAGTACGCAAGTGTGCCCAGAAAGTACACAGTTTAAAATACTTGCCAAGTATAGAGCCTGTGTGTATTATAGTGGGAATTCGGACAGCGCTGGTATATACATGGTTATGTCACTTTCGGGGGCAGGTACTCACAAGTATGTATTTCTTGAGAATCTGGAATCAGCCTCAGTTGAATTTCGAAATTACAGTTAGATGTCTTCCGTGCACTGACAAGCTTGGTTTTTAAATATTGAATCTGTAAATTAAGTTACAGATACGTAAATCTAAGTTAGCGGGTATATCTCCCCTTAAGAGTGGGGTGGACCCCCGCGTCCAAGGTCAAGAAGCGAGGGAGCAATACGGGCGACACTAACACGCACGCCTAGTGCCTCATCGCTCCTATGCGCAAGGCGTGCAGTGTTTCCGTCGTAACTCCGTACTGCACAAATAATATATGTAACAGTGGGGTTTTATTACAAGCGATGAAAGCCTACAGATTAAACTAAGCCCGTGTCTTTGTACATTTATCTTTCCGCTTAAGGAAACTGCATTGGCAAGGTTTAAAAATGCGATATTTGACCATTTTCACGAATATTTTTTTTCAAGACACTTAATACGACAAAAAAAAAGAGAGGCATAGACGATTGTTTTTCATCTTTTGTGACAAAAATCGTATTTGCAGAACATTTATTTACCGAGATACACGTATTCACACAAAAAACTATTTCACAAAAAATTACGGGGGTCCATTCCACTCTTAAGGACTGACTTCATCTGTCGTGCAGATATTCTTCGCTTTTGTGTCATAACTTCAGTTTCAGAGGTATTATTGAAAATGTTGACTATAGGAAATTAACTATTTATTAGTTGTTTATTTTGTATCCAATTTCCCAGTGTGTTATTTCCTGCTTGCTTGTTGACCAAATATAAATATGTTCCTGACTTTTTACAACAAGTAGATAACACACAATTAAAATCACGCACAAAAATATTAAACAATTCATAAAATGCAAATATTCTACAATCGTACATTGTCAGTAATCATAATTTGTTCAAGGTAAAATGAGCATTTTTGAAAGCCCTGTTTAAGATCTACTTGTATACACGTTGTGAATTCCTCCGCCCTATGTAAAATTAACATTGCTCTGGGCCTTATCACTTTATTCATCCGTTGGTCAAATGAAACTGAAATTATTAACAAATTATATACTTAACAAATATGCTCATTTTAACACTTCGGTGCATTAAAAAAAAAAAAGCGAAAGAAATAATTTAAAGTTATCACTATGGTTACCTAACACTTTTTATTCGACATTAAGATATGAAACTACATTCCAGCCATCGTTACCAACTTTACTGGGCGAATATCACTCAGTGCACCCATTAAAATTTATGCATGCAGGGGCAGCGACTTTTTTCTAATGTTCATTTCTGAAGTTCTCACTTTATTGTGAACAGACTTTACTCTGAATCCGAAATAATGACACTAGAACGAAGAATGTCTGAAAAATAAAGGGTGAAACCCATCCTTAATGTAACCCCGGCCTGAAAGTGATTTCGATCCGCGGACCTATGCGTTATGGGACTGGCACTGTGCCACTCTGCTCTCGCTCGAGAAGAGCCGCTGGCTTACTGCGTGGAATGCCATTGCAGGCACAGGAGTGCGTAAACACAAATACGCGCCCCGGAGAGCTTCCAACAGTTTGCGCCAACTGCGAGCACAGTCGTTCCCGCAGCTTGGCGCCCGGCCAACGCAGTCGCCATTGGCAGCGACGAGGGAAATATTTTCGGTATTTCTCCTTCGTCTATAGACGTGGCTGTTGTGGCTATGGGAGTTGAAAACCAGGCGAGCGCGTCTGTGTGAAGGATTCCAACCCCATCTCCAGCATCGTGGTTTGATTTCCTTTGTTTATTTATTGTCCAGCAGTTTCATACACTGTCGTGGGACCGTGGTGATGGCGCGGTCAGACCACCCGCCTCCCACACAGGCGAATCGGGTTCGATTCTCGGCGGGGTCGCTCCCGGATTTTCGCTAGTGGGAATCGTGCGGGACGATGCCGCTGGTCGGTGGGCTTTCTCAGGATTGTCCCGTTTCCCTCGTCCTTGAATTCCGGCGCTGCCCCATACACTCCTCGCTTCACCCTCATCGGCTCTCAAGACCTCGTTATTAAGAGCCGCCCAAATCTCTTCACTCTTTCAGGTGAGGTCATCAACATTGATGAGGGAAGACTGGCGGCAATAAAACCGGTTTTCCTACTTGAGACCGAGCGAGGTGGCGCAGTAGCAACACACTGGACTCGCAATCGGGAGAACCCAGGTTCGATTCCCGGTCCGGCCATCCTGATTTAGGTTTTCCATATGTTGGGTCCTAAACAAAGGCCATGGCCAATTTATTCCCAAACCTTCCCCAATCCCTCTACTATATTAAACTTGCACCGTCTCTAATGACCTCGCTGTCGACGAGATGTTAAGCCCACTTACCTACCTACCCTATCTACCTACTTGAGGGACAAACCTGTCATTGTAATCAGCAGAAAAAATAACTGTGAGTGGGATGCAACAGATTACCGGAAAATCGTATGTTCGAAAGCCGCCGAATCTACTTTCAGTTGACGGGCAGATCGTGGTCAGTCACTACTGAAGACATGCAGTTGTTTGACATGTTGAGATGAGAGATTTGGGCGGTGCTTAACAGTGAGGTCTTGAGAGCAGACGAGGGTGAAATGAGATGAGAGTGGAGCAGCGCCAGAATGAAAGGGTGAGGGAAACGGGAGATCCCCGAGAAAACCCACCGACCAGCGGCATCATCCGGCACGATTCCCACTTGTGGAAATCCGGGTGTCCCAGCCGAGGGATTGAACCCGATTAGCCTTGGTGGGAGGCGAGCAGTGTAACCGCTCAGACACCGCGACCCCCTTGTTTGACAAGTCAACTGATAGTCGAAAGTCTGGTGACCAAAAGCTTCAGTCGCGGCATATGTTCGGGTATCATCGGAGAATTGGTGGCGTCGTACTTTCCTCAATTTTTCTTGCAGGTGCTGCGATCACGGTGACGTATCCCCAAAAATGATGAATAATAATGACCAAACCAAGATGGTGGGGATAAAAATGAGGCATACGGGAGATGCTAAGAGTAAAGCTAATATTAAAGAAGCCGCGAAAATCATATTTGGTCTACACCCTCCGCAAAGTTCAACACCTAATATTGCAAAAATTTTATCGCACAATTTCGCTCCCACCTGATCTCCCCAGCCTCTGTCCTGAAAACTTTACTACCTGATGTTTTTATTTCATTTTCACTTTTTCAGGAGCATTATGAAAACTTAACCGTCTATTTCTTTTTCCTGTAAATTTTGCGTTCTGGGAATCGTGCCATTGTTACTAAAGCCTGACTCCTTATAAAATTAATTCATTGGTGTTATATGTTGCGTTTTGTTTTTAAGAGTGTAAAATAAATATTTTGAAGTACGAATGTGCTGTAGCGTTTTTATTTCCAACATAGAATACTGATATTATTTGTATGGAAAAATATTATATAAATTGTCTCGAAGAAAATTCAAAATGCAAAATTATTTATTGATCCATACAAACCAAACGTGAAATGTGTAAAAAAAATATCGCATCGTTGCTTCATCTTGCTTCCTTACTTCTTTGTTTTCAGTAGTAATTTACTATAATTTCTCATGAAAACAGAGGCGAAATGAAAAGTAAACAACAAAAGAATTCTTTTTGGGTTGTTCTTTTATGGATAAACTCGTTTCTGCAGCTCCATAATACTCCACTTCTTACTGTAAACAATTTGGTTAAAATTCGTAAATGAATTATGAATGTTTTATATATATATATATATAAGGTATGGAGGATTAACTATTTACCTGTCTAAAAATACAGAAATACACGCATTTAACATAAAGGTCTCGTAATTTCACTTCGCATTGACTGTTCCTAAATAAGTGCAAGAGAGCAACAGTGTATACGCGGTAAATTTTTCAATTTGTAGTTTGCAAACAACTTATCTCAGTTTAGTTACTCGGCTGCTTTAGCTCTAAGATGGTCGTTTCGTTGATCCAAGTGCTTGAATGGAATTATGCTCAACGCGGAGAGTGAAACTATTTTTACTGTAGAATACGGAAACACATTCAGTGCAAAGTTCTTATAATTGTTGCTTACTTTCACTACTGGTTTTTCGTTGTACATGTTTTTTTTTTTTTTTTTTTTTTTTCTCGGTCTAGAAATTCGTGAACGCGACCCGAGTGTACTACCACTTGAAATGCAGTCTGGAAAAATCAGCTTCGTACGCGACCAGAGTTTTCACGGCCGAGGAAATTAACCGAACAAAGAATTTCTGATGCGAATTCCACTTTAGTACGACTGTTTTCCCGTTTCACCTCTTGCGAAGAGAAGATGTCAGCCAACAGTGTTTCGAAACTGCCACTACGAGCAGAATAAATTAACTGTAAAACAAACTTTTGAAACCAACCTTTTATTTATAAATGCACTAAAAAGAGAAAAATATTATAGTAGTTACTGAATCTGTAGAACTTGCAAGACGTGTTCGAACAACCATAATAAACATTACTACAAATTGATATTTTTGTATCAAGTTGTATTTCATGTGTTAAGCTTGGCGCAATATAGAACGTATGCCTCATTTCCGTAAGCGTAGTAAGCACATACATTGAGAACGAATCTTAACTATTCCCAATATAGTATGTATACCTCATGAAATCGTAGTAAGTACATTTATTGCGTAATGCTCTTAACTATTCTCGCCAAGCTTATATATCTATGCTAATATTATAAAGTTGTAATGTGAGTTTGTTTGTGTTGTGAAACGGCTAATCTCGGAAACTACATGGCTGATTCTTATAATTCTTTAGCTACATTCTTCCAGATGGACATAGGACATCTTTAATTTAAAAAAAATTACTTGTAAAAATTCAAAATTTGTAAACCAAGTCGGAGAAAAATGAGCTAATTGGCTGCTTTCTAAGCATACTATACCAACCATTAAAGATAAATTTTAACAATGTTACAAGATAATGTCGCAAGTTGTTGCAGGTAATCGCAAGTTGTCGCAGGTTGTCTCAAGTTTTCGCAAATAGTCACAGGTAGTCACAATTAGTCGGATGTAGTCGTAGGTGGTCGCAAGTAGTATCAAGTAGTCGCAGGTAGTATCAAGTAGTCGCAGGTAGTCGAGGGTAGTCGCAGGTAGTCGCAAGTAGTCTCAAGTAGTCGCAGGTAGTCGAGAGTAGTCGCAGGTAGTCGAGAGTAGTCGCAGGTAGTCGAGAGTAGTCGCAGGTAGTCGAGAGTAGTCGCAGGAAGTCGCAAGTAGTCTCAAGTAGTCGCAGGTAGTCGAGAGTAGTCGCAGGTAGTCGAGAGTAGTCGCAGGTAGTCGAGAGTAGTCGCAGTTGTTCGCAAGTAGTCGCAGGTAGTCGAGAGTAGTCGCAGGTGGTCGCAAGTAGCCTCAAGTAGTCGCAGGTAGTCGAGAGTAGTCGCAGGTAGTCGAGAGTAGTCGCAGGTAGTCGAGAGTAGTCGCAAGTAGTCGAGAGTAGTCGCAGGTTGTCTCAAGTTTTCGCAAATAGTCACAGGTAGTCACAATTAGTCGGAGGTAGTCGCAGGTAGTCGAGAGTAGTCGCAGGTAGTCGAGAGCAGTCGCAGGTAGTCGAGAGTAGTCGCAGGTAGTCGAGAGTAGTCGCAAGTAGTCGCAAGTAGTCACGGGTATTTGCAGGTTGTCGCAAGTTGTCGCAGGTAGTCGAAAGTTTTCGCAGATAGTCCCAAGTAGTCGCGGGTATTTACGGGTAGTCGCAGGTAACCACGTGTAGTCACATGCAGTCGCAGGTTGTTGCAAGTTTTCGCAGGTAGTCATGGGTAGTCAAACGTAGTCACGGGTGTTCACACACACACATATATATATATGTGTGTGTGTATTTAAATAACTCCATAAATCCTGAGCGAAGCGATGGCAGGCTGCTAGCACTAAATATTGAATTGTATAGGGCTTTTTAGTATCCCCCGGTTTTGTGCTTGAAAGCTTAGCAGACAAACTTATAACCTAACTTAAATTAACACCCATGCCTTACCAGGGATTCGAACCCAGAGCCTCCCGCGCCCCAGATCGGTGGCGCACCAATCGACTGCGCCACTGGAGGTCGGCTAGTACTAACTATAAATTAATACAAAAATATAAATTTGTAGTAAAGTTAATTATGTTTTTTTCGGCCACATCTTACAAACTATACAAATTCTGCAACTACCATAATTATTTTTATCTTTTTAGCTCAAAAAGTTTGGTTTTAAAATTTTTTTATAGTTAATTTACTTTTCACTTTTTAGTCTCAACCATTTTTTTGTTATTATTGTATAGGTAGACTATTTATACATTCACAGACTCGTGAATTTATAACTTCTACATACATATTAATAATCAAAACAATTAGTGAGACTAAATAGACAAAAAATGTGAAGTTAAACACTGGTGGTCCCTTCCACACTTCGGGCTGCAACCTGACGAACAGTGATGCGCTGTAGGCAGACTGCACGCCAGTTCAGTGCATAGAGGTCGAACAGACAACTTCCATACAAACAAACAATGTAAGTTAAATGAAAGCTTGTAAGAATTTAATGCCTTTCTCAGACTTGGAGCTTTGTTAATACGAATGACCAGGCCTATTTGTTTCCTGAATGTAAAAGTGTTGAATAAACTATATGGATTACATTATAAATATTGGGTAATGCTTGGTAATTATAAACGTTAAACGGAAAGTACATAAAACCGCAATAATAACAAACTTAGTAAGATTTCATGAGTTTTCACAGTTATAGGAGAAATTTTTTTAGTAGCATATATTCTTCTGCTCAGAAAAAATTAATTAATAGTAAAGCTGATTCTAGACTGATTTGGCAATACAACATATAAAATCCACGTTATAGTCCATTCACGGTAACTTCCAACTTTCCTGAAGTCCTGCTAAAGTTCTGCTTTCAGAATATTTCCCCGCCACGATCAGACAAAGCTTAACCAACTATAAAAAATTTAACCAAAGGGACAGCTCCCCGCATTCATGCGCATTCAGTTTTAATGATGTTTTGCAAGAGAACTATTTATTACTAGGTATTAACAACACACGTATTTTTATCGTTTTTTATTCGTATTAACTATAAAAGATATATTACGATTTATAGGTAAATTATTGGTAAAAGTTCAATTTAGCGAGAAATATGAGAGTATTATTTTTATCAAAGTACAAAACTCTTGCCATAAATGGCATATTTAGGAAAGAACCAAACACGTTGTACGTGGGGAGATTTTTCAAAGGTTTGATTAATAAAGTTTGATGATACCATGAATAGACTACAGTAGACTGTTAACTAACTGACGGAAACGTCAAAAATAACTTTTTTCTGTAAAGCCCCTGTCACGCTGTCAAATTTTTCCGTCAAACTGCTACCAATAAGTTTGGTTAAATAAAGTTGGCCTGTTATGACGTCATCGAGACGTCATAAACGCCGCCATATTTGCCTGACAAAAGTTAGATGGCTTCAGTTTCCATCAAACATTTGAGAATTGGACCGGTTCTAAAATTTCTTTGATGTTTGACGGTCTCAGCCGATCAGAATCGGGTACAACAAAAATGTACGTTAAGAAACTTTGAAATAACGAACAATTGCTGAAAAAGAAGTAGGTTATGAAGATAATTAATTTATGTGGAAGCTGTATGGGCATGAATGTTTTTTTTTTTAAGTGAATATTGCACATAATATTACGAATTCAGACACATTAGATTTCATTGTGCAGGAAACAGTTCTGGTAAATAAAATTTTAAGTTAGTAAAGAAGTGAATATAAATTACAACATTACTTACATTTCTTCATGTAGTTGACTGCAAGTAAAAACAAAATAAATAACTCACAGTGAAAATAAATTTTAAATAATAATTCAGATTTGATTCTTCCAGTAAAAATAGTTGACAGTGGGACACATTTTCAAACACATTCAACATTATTTGATAAAATTCTTTGGAAGGAAAAATTTTGATGGTCGTATTTTATCTTCAGATTTAATTGTCAAATATGTTCGAAGGCGAAAATTTTTGCAGAGTGGCAGGGCCTAGAGTTTGTTAATTAAATTTATTTATTAATGGCCGGACCGACGTAGTTCGAAGCTTAATTCGCGTCATGGCTCAAACTGAGCACCAAATCGGCGACCCTTGGCGAAATAAGTTAGCGATGGTCTTAGACTGCTCTTGGATGATATGTGCGCGGTTATGAAAATTCTGACGATAAACATATTTCTTGGATGTTTGCTGCAAAAAGTCGTAAATTCTTAGTGCACTCGATCCGCGCAACCTGTTTCTGACATTATCTTGGATTTATTGCAGAAGCCAGGGTAGACTTGCTTGTGCAATTTTAATGTCTTAAGCTTTATCAAGGAAGATCGGACTCAGTAGCAACTGAACTGGGCGAAAAGGCAACTTCCGATTTAACTGATGAGACAGTGGAAGATGTATTTTTGTCTTCTGTAGTGAAAAAAAAAAAGTAATTAAAAAAACAGGGACTTTATGCCGATGTTTTGGGTTCGAAACAGGAAGAGAACTTGGGCTGTTTTTAATTCAAGCTTGTATCAGAACAGCAGATAATGTCGACTCCTGTACAAGCTTATATACTCTCGAACATGGAGTTATTTGACATGACCCTTTCGGCACGAGTTTCACGTTCAGTAAAATCATGGTTTCCGCTAGGAAAGCAGGTAATATTACCAGTAGCCTGGATCTCTGCTGTTTTATCAGCACCATTTGTTAGTGGTTGTAATGCTTGAGCTGTTTTTTTTTTTTATAAAAGAGGCTGGTTGTTAAGGCTTGACGTCTCGTCGACAGCGAGGTTTTTGAAACGAAGCAAGTTGCTCACTCAGTCAGGAACGGGAAAGGAATCTGCCATAGTCTGTAATAACGAACCGTTCCATCATTCGCCTGGAGTGATTTCGCAAAACGATGGGAAACCAAAATCAGCATGGCCGGATCGGCGGCCATGCTGATTAACATAACAATGTTGATGTTATACATAAATACGTACATGCATTTATACAGGCATACATATATAAATACATATAAACACGATGAGTATTTGATCTACTGCAGTAGGTAGGCCTAAGTATAAACTGAGATAAACTGCTGTAACAAAAAGATAAATGTCTTGTATATGTATAAACAGTAAGTACATGTAAGTGATGTTCAGATGTGTTCAAACAAGGGCACCCATTTTAAAAGAACTATAGGGGAAGAAGATTGCGGACAAGTGTGAGTATCAAGTGTCATCTATGATAAGTATAGGCTGTTCACGATTGCCTATTTGAGCACGTTTGAAACCAACCTATGAAAAATGTCACTGCCCCTACATGCTAACATATTAACGGGCACATTGACTTGGTATGCGCCCAGTAAGGTTGGTAACGACGAAGAAAAAGTAGTTCAGTAGCTTAAAGGGTAAGGTAGACATCTGCAAGTACTGAGATGGCTTATTTTGCTTTATGTGTTTTGCTTACTACATATAAGTGCAAAAGATGCAAATTTTAAAAATATTCGCTCGCCTAGCAATTTCACATTCTCACTTGACCGACGCATGAATAAAGTGGCCAGACCAATGGCAATGGTAATTGTACATACGGTGGAAGAATAATATTGGGTCACACTCATTTGTATGTTTGCATAGACTGGTATGTAAATAAGTGAACCCATCGTTTTGGACACTATAACACAGTATTTTGCATATGTTTTGCGAATTCTTAATTAATTGAACCCCTGCTGTGCTTTATATTTATTTCTACTTTTTTACACTTAACGCAATTTAGGAACCACCATTTCCAGCGTTTCCCAAACTTTTTTGTCTGTCACCCGGTTACACGTCTTACATGAAATCATTTCGAAAATAATTGCACAAAAAAAAATCAAATAAAAATAAGATTAAATTATTAATGAGAAGCGCGAAGCTGTTCCTTCCGACCCATGCAGTTCCTTTCCGTGACCCGGCGCCGGGTCGCGGCCCGCCGCTCGGGGAACGCTCGTGTTACACGATGCGGGAAGGCCATTCGTTCCTTTTACATATGAATCGCACCCGGCTCGTAAGACGCACCTACATATTCCTGACGTACGCTCACGCCTCCCTCCCCCGCCAAGGAGTCCCCGGAGGCGTCGCTCCCGGGTTTTCGCAAGCGGGAATCCCGCCGGACGATGACGCTGGTCGGCGGATATCCTTGGGGATCTCTCTCTCTCTCCTCCCCCCCCCCCCCTCATATTGTGGCGCTGCCACACACTCATCGCGCTTCACCCGCATCGGCACTCAAAACCACGACGTTAGGACCGCCCAAGTCTCTTCACGAACCCGCTCTCCACCGTAAACCGTCTGCAAAGCCAACAGTGTGTTCTATACTTAAGTGTTGTAGTCAATTAATTCCAAATGCAAATTTCACATCGAATAATTCAAGCACAGTCTGAAGTGGAAGTATTTTTTAATCGCTTGTTAGATAATTAGCTTTGGATATCATCGTTTTATTTCTGGTAAGTGTGTTCGAATAATCACAGAAACTGAAGAGCCCTCTCTTTGGAAAGTTTATGTTGCTCATTTTTCATAAACTTTTGACAGTTATTATTGAACTTAATTCATTTAATAAAGAGAGCTTACTGTAATACAGCCTCGAGGTTATATTCACCTTATGGTATTATCTCTGGTTTCAAGCGATGTAATGGAATAGTACTAAGAGATAAAGGCCGGGCTACAAGTGCGATAAGCACATCACCAACTCAACACAATGATATAGACAAGAGTCAAAAACTGCTGGTTTCCAGTTAGAGTGGCTACAATCACGCGTAGCGATAAGCGGCTTATCTAAGCAACAAGGAAAGTTCAACTAGGTTTAACTTTTTCTTATCACTATCGCTGTGCTTCAATAGTCAGCCAATCAGAAGCTCCGGCACTTATACTAAGTAAATGAATGGAAAACGAATTTATGAATCAAGAAAGTGTGTATTTTAACTTCATTCCTCGGGTAGCTATTTTCTTTGGTTTATTTCTGGATAACCGCAGATACGGAAGTTTTGTAACGTTTTAGGTAACATTAATGGTAAAAACTGAAATGAAAATTACATCTAATTTTAAAAACGTCCCAGATCACTTGAAAAGATTGATTATTTTTTTTACAAAAAAAAAACACTACCAACTATACAGAACTTAATTTCTTCGGTATAAATATAGCAACATAAACAAACTAATATTATTATTGTTATATCAATTGTAGCTAGGCCAGTGTGGTTGTGTTGTGTTTTGTATGTGGTTATTGCTATAAGTGTGAATGTGTTAGGTATATGTCAATTGTAGCCCGGCCTTAACGAGAGAAAGGAGAAGGGCATATAAAGCTTCCAGCATAACCTTGTTCTGGCTCTACATAATATTTTCTTTGCCGCGGGGTGTGGTACTTTTAAATACTTGCTACTGTACGTAAAGAATATGAGCGAAGATCCGTAGGGAATACTGGAAGCAGGGATTCGCCACTTTTTACGAGCGCAATACCTGCGAACTTTATGCAACGCAAACTGTGGATTTTCCAAAAATTAGTATTATGTTGATATAACTTATTTTTATATTAGTATGCGAGTGCTGTGATCCGTTTGAAAGAGCATGTAAAACTGATTATAAAGAATGGCATAGAAGTAAGTAAGAGTTAGTACCTGGTTCAGCACCAGTAGCTCTGCAAGAGTTTTCATTTGTCCGTGGCGCCATCTTACGGCGATCAGCGGTGCTGCGCTCTTATGTTTAGTTCGCGCCTTCGCCACCGTCGCCAGCGCGCGAGGACGATCTCCATGGCCAGCTGGATCACCCTCCCTTCTCCTTTCTCCCCTCCCTCCTATCACATGGCTAATTCTAATTGGATGTGATCATGTGACTACTGGAGGGTAGGAGCTTTGACCTCCCTTGGTTTATTCTGCTAACCACCGCCACGCTGAAATGACCAGCAATAGTTCGCGAGGGCGACACAGGCTGTCAGAATGGACACGACGCAATGCTTAAATTGTAACGTCCACTCAAGTTGACAGCTTTATTGCAAAACCTTTTGATGGTACTCAGGGTTAGGTTGCGGGCCTCGCTGGGAACGAGTTGAAGCGGTGAGTGTTGCACAGTTGTGCATTGTATTGGGCCTGATTTTGCGAGTTTTAAGTAGTTGTGGAGGTTGTGCTAAATTTTGGTGGCAAGCGGCCTTAAATTGTAAATGTTCGGTAATTTGTACTTTCAGCTGCGCGCTCCAAATTAATTGGCAATAACTTGTTGAATTTTGCTTATTCACGATTTGATGACAGACGCGTAGTACTGTTTGGTAGTCGCTGCCCTGGTTGCCTGGCCCGGCTCATGATTGCTTTTGTGTTGCCGGACTAGACAGTCCTGCTAAACAGAAATCTTTTAGATGTTTTCCTTTTCTAGTAATATGTAAGTTAAACTTAAAGTTAATGTGTAAGTTAAACTTCCTGGTTGTTTTTAATGTATACATTTTTACATGTATTATTTTATGGTGAATGCCCTTTGATGGGTCAACAGACTACGACGTTTACCTTTTGGTGAAACTTAAATTAATATGGGAGCAACTCAATGTTTTGCAATGAGCGCGTGTTCCATTGCAAGCTAAAGTATATTATGTGAATTAGCTGTGGTTTGTTTTAAAAACGAGTAGCAATTTCGCAAGGGATTTTTATGAAATCCACAAGGGCGTGGAAACTAGATCGCCATTCTGGCTCGTGGACGAGGTTGTTTAAAGAGTTTTTTTTTTTTTTTTTATAAACTGCAAGCTGGTGAAAATACTTCACGGGACTTTATTCGGGAAAAGCAAACTTGCCGCTTGAGAACACCGCTTAACGAAATGGCTAACTGCAACACCTCGGCAAGCAAAAATGTGCTTGTTCGCGTGTAGAAATAGTGACGGGGTTTAGTATCACGTGGCAAATTATTGAAGTAAATTTCAATGAATGCGGGCGGAATGTTTACTGACCAGATAACTTTTGCTGAAATAATGGAATTTTTTTTTTTTAATCTGCTTTAAGCATAGGTTTTTTTAAAAAATGGATTTATATATTTGTACCTGCTGGTAAATACTTATAGAAGCCAGGTCCTACGATAATTCTGTATTATTCCGCCACTTAAGTTCCTGTGGGCACTGTGTGCCGTTGTGTAAATGTGGCATGTTTTGTGGAGGCGCTATCCTTAATGATTATTGCGCTAGATAGGAGTGATGTCATGAGTCACCTCGCAACCGATCAGTATTAACAGCTTGTAAGTGCACTGCATTGTCCAGCTTCAACTGAAAGATGTGCATCAAAATCAACTTAAATAACTTGTGTATTTTAAGTGTTCAATCAATAAAGTTCGCATTTATGAAGGAGTTTAATGTTTTGGTATGTAAGTGTATTGAGATCCAGTCAAACGTGCGACTAGTTTCACGATCAATGTCTTGTACTTAAGCGACGTGTTCACAGAACGTGTTCTACATAGAAAGTCTGTTTCTTGGCTAATGCACTCTCCTATATTCTCAAGCGATCATATACGACTACAAATTGAACTGCTTTTAGTGAAGTAGTGCATTATTAAGTAAATTGTAGAGTTGAGACATATTTTTTAACGTTTGAAGGAAATTAAATACCCAAGTTTCCTTTTGGAATATAATTTACAAAAATAAAATAATAAAATCTTCTTTTTTCCTGCAATCATGTTGGATGATTGGATGAAGGCTCTATACAACACGGCATTAAATAAAAATCACAATTAGTAGAGGCTGTTCACTGTAAAGTGAGCACTTTTGAAATTAACCTTATAAAAAATGTCACTTCCCCTACCAGCATATGTTTTAACGGACGCTCTGAGTGACATGCGCCCAGTGAAGTTGGTAACGATGGGTGGGAAGAAGTTCCGTATTTTAACGTCGAATAAAAATTTTTAGGTAACAATTTGTGATATCTTAAATTATTACTTTCCCGTTCTGCTTTTTTATTGCATAGAAGTGTAAAAATGAGCAGATATATATATATTTTTTTATATATCTAGGTTCCTAATAATTCTACAGTTTCACCTGATCGACGTATGAATAAAGTGCTGTGGCCCGTGGCAATGTTCATTTTAAATAAGGTTGAAGAAAAGACACTGTGCATACAAGTAGATCTTAAGCAGGACTTTCACAAGTGCTCATTTTACCGTGAACAGCCTATGAACATCTGGAAACGACATGCACCTGCGTTATATATATATATATATATATATAAGCGGTTTGCAGTGCGTTGTTGCTTCTGCGTGTGTAATACGTGTTCGGTTTCTATGTGAAACGAATACCAGGCTGAAATCCTGTCGGTTGCACGATTAACGTACATAATCAGCACAATTTCTGGCATCAAAAAGGTTGTAATTCGTAAGCAGGAGAGGTTAGCCAGCGCCGACCAACTTTGCCCGTGCCCACGCCAAGGCCTTTAAATTATCCCGCGAACTTCACGCGAACAGCCCGAACTCTCGACCACTGCCATGAATCTGCTATAATTGGAATGAACGCCAGAAGCGGCAATTTAAACACTGTTCGCTGGACGAGAATTTCATCTGTTCTAATGGCAGATTTTCAACTGAGGGTTGTTTCCCCCGCGCCCCAAACCTAGCGCTCTTCGCAGATTTCCGCGTCGTACGCACGTGTTATTCTAGTTTCCTTTCGTTTCAAGGCTGACACGCGTATTGTACTGGCAACGTACAGGTTCACAGTCATATCCGGCTCGCGTATTCATCACAGTTAAAAGTCCTTCGTCCTTTGCAAATCTGAGATGAAACAACCTTCCTGCCACCGAAAACAAAATTCCTGACTGCAAACATGTATAAACTACTGGGAACACGCTGGGACGCATATGGCAAAGTTGGCAGCGAATTATGAAAAGTATTGACATGAAGAATTCGCGGTTTCATTTAGGGACAGACTGGAATTCAAAACACGCGTGTTTATATAATTCTAGCCATTGGTCCGCACGGTTTTTGCCACCTCCTGGAGAACGCTCGGCCAATCGTCGCCTTCCACTGTGACAGCAGACAACCAATGCACAGTTGACATCGGCATATTTGTATCTAAGACTAGATTCTAACCTGCAGGCCATTGAAATCGCGAATTCTTCAGGTCTCTAATTATTATGTACTAAGTACTATGTTGGTGTAGTAGTCACACTTATGCGAACAGGGTACAATTTCCAGCAGGGTCGGTCCCGGATTTTTGCATGTTAGAATCGTGCCGGACGATGACTCTGATCGGCGGGTTTTCTCAGGGATATCCCGCCCTTGCATTCCGTTGCTACTCCATACTCACCTCGCTTCACCCTCATTGGCTCTCAAGACCTCGATGTTAAGAGCTGCTCAAATATCTTCACTCACTCGTAATAATGTTTAAAACTGCTGATTGAAAAAAGGGGTTCCTTATATTTGATGTAAATTAGGAAAGAATAAGACGTAGTGACATAACTCTGTTTCTAATATGTAAATAAATGGAGCCTCGTTACCAACGCGTATATATCAATGATCAAACCGACGACATAGTTAAATTTTACAAGTGTATAAGGGTGGGGAGAAGAAAATAATTAGGTCTCTGAACAGCGCTTGCTTGAACACAGAGCAGCTACAGCGATAACAAGAACTTCAACATCTATGCCTAGTCTTGCGAGCTACAGAAATCTCGTTCACATCGCCGATAATATGCGCAGAGTTCGATCACAAAACTTGCTGTAGCGTTCCACTTCGCCAGTGGCCATATTAGATTATTAGAGGAGCGTGAGGCTGTTGTCCATGTTTAATCGAAACAACGTAATTGATAAGTACATTCAGCGTGAGTTCACAATTTTCATTTCTCAAGTAGATCACAAAATAGTATGAAAGTAATAACAGAAAACTCTGTAAGTCAATATCCTGTATAATAAGTAGACGATCTCTGTCTGTCTGTCTGTCCATCTTTAATGCCTCTGAGTCCCTTGAAACTCAACAGAAGTTCTTCAAATTTTGCAGAGCGAATTCTCAGGGTAAAATACAGGTCAAGTTCGAAATTCAGCAAGATCAGATTACGCAGTAATTACTTATTACCCTAAAAACCAATTTTTCAATTACTTTTTTCCTATGAAAAGTTTTGTATTAATACATAGAGAATATTGCATAGCGATATGAAGGTAATGGAATATCATTTTTGTTTACTTTAAATGTCTCACTTCAATGTTGAGTTAATTAAGTGGGGACACAGTGGCTCAGTGGATAGAGCGATTCCAATTGGGGCCTTAGTAGCTCAGTGGATAGAACTATGTAAAGTGGGGCCGCAGTGGTAAAGTGGATAGAGAAATATCAACTGGGACCGCAGTCGCTTCAATGTTGAGTTCATTTCACACAATTTCATTATTACCTACACACACACATACACACACACAAACACACACATATATATATGCAATTTTTTTTTTCAGTCTTTGAATGATAACCAAATTTTTTTACATGGTAACTGTTCTAGCCCCGTGACAATACAAAAAAAAAAAAAGATCACTTGCTGGATTCCCTAGTAAAATAATATACAATCTTAAAAACCTTTTAAAAATTTACTCTTTTTCGCAAATTTTGCCTTGCGAAAATCTAGCCTAGGTAGAGTTTATTTCTTAAAATCTAAAATGTTACCAGTTTTATAATGTTTAAAACTTTATCTTAAATTATTCCCTAATTACCTAACCATTTAAAAGAAATATTGAACATTTAATCATACTAGGCAGATAACGAAATTATAATTTTTTAACCATTTACAGAAAAAAAATCACTATAAAATTGAATTCTTTTACGGATTTTACATCAGCGCAGAAATAATTTTCGTAAGTTATTGTGATAATTACAAAATTTTAATCCAGCGTATTACTACCAGCACCTGTTTGAAACTTGTATATTTATAAAGCTTTTAAAATTTTTTAATAGATGTTAATTGGTTTTTGGTGTTTTTAAGTCGTAGAAAGTTCATCAAAATGAACATAATGTTACGTGTCGCTGGTCCGCACCGCTGACGTCGGCTTCGCATCATGCGCAAGCGAAAGGGACAGAGAGTCGTTATATGATAGCGGCGGCAGTGCAAGCGATGGTGGCCGTGTATCAGTTACAGAGAGTGAGCCAACACCTCAATCTCATTAACGGCGCCACGCTGCTGACCTGGTTGTATTGATTTATGCGTTTATCTGAAGAATGATCTGGATTACTAACCTCGTTCTCTCAGCGCAACTCGGATGGTAGGGCCAACACTATTGATATTGCGACAGGCCTTCGGGCTGGGAGTAGAGTTGATTGGAGTTGGAGTTGGCGAGTGAATGAGTGGCTGAGTTCCGAGCGATAGAAGAACGAGCGGCAAGAGAAGTTACCAGCGAAAGGGAAGTCTGCGACTGCGAGTATCGAGTAGTGGGTGTGCGGCTGGCAGACTGAACTATTGGACTAGATTCGTGAGTGAAAATACATTATAAATGATGGCAACAGATAGACTAAACACGCGTTAATAATGAGTATGAGCCAATTGACTGTAACCAACAGAGTCAATTAAGAAGGATCTTAATTGGAGTTGAAATAAATATTAAATATTGCGCTCACTGTTAAATGGAAAGAGTAAAAGTGGAGATAAATAATTTAATGCTGTAAATAATAGCCGTGTGAATAAAGTACAAATCAAATTTAAGATAGTCCGCAGACTTTCGTGGTCATTATCGTCAATTTATAGGTATCTGGGTTTGAGCCGCATCGTGGATTTCTTCTCCAACGTTTCGGCAGTCGTTGCAGCTGATACCTGACCAATTGGGCTGAAACCCAGAACACCTAGAAATTAAAAAACTAATTTAGTTATCTTAATTTTATTTCTATTAAGACCTCTATCACTCACGAACTTAGATATGCCCCGCCGGCGCGGCGTCTGCATGTAACAATAAAAATACGGAATGCGAAAGTAAGTGTGCGTTCGGGAAAGAAATGGAGATGACGTAGGGAGATCTGATGCCCGGTTGCACCGTCGTGGTTTGAAACTCGATCCGAGATCGGTTCTAAGATCGACACAAAAATTGTTGCACCATTCGAGTTTAGAGCTGGACTGGAGATGAAGATTTCAAACCGCCGAAATTGGCAGTTCTAAATATCGACCCGAGATCAGCAGCCATCGTCGACAAATGTAGTTTGGAAATACGCCAACAGATAGAACTAACTTCAATTCACTTAAAACAAATAAAACATCGCACGTCTAGTTCTATCAATAGTGTAAAATACGCCTTTATTACGAACCAATAGCAAAATTTGTCTCATACTTAATATCGATCTCTCACTTTGAAACCAAGATCGACGAGCGGCGGTGAATAGCTTTATGGGGCTCCGCGTCTACCCCAGAGCGCTCGCGCGCCACTCAGTCGGGCAGCAGTTTGCCTTGCTCTGGCTGTGCCCGCGTTGCTGGCTCATCTCCAAGTCTAACGGCACCAGTGCATGTTCGTCCAGCAACTTCGTCCACGTCCCCAACGCACCCAGACAAACAAGGACCGGAGTTGCCGCGTGGCCGTCGGCAGGACCTCTGCCGGTCAGACGTAATAAACCCTGGAAGGACTTCCCCACCCCCCAACCTCCCCCCCCCCACCCCAATTCCACGCTCCACCACAGACCTCGACGAGGACACTCCACCGACCTCGAAATTGGCGAGCGGTGGCCATTCGCACGACCTTCGACCTCCCCCCCATCCGGCCTGCTGGTCTCTCCGGCCTCCGCTGACAAAGACGGTTATGAGCCGTAATTACTTTTCTGGCGCTCGCAGGAGCTTCGTCAAGGCGGCTCCAACAACTCCAATAACTCATCCCCCCCCTCCCCATCCTCACCACGCGCGTTACAGGTTTCGTTCCATCATCGCGGACGTTTTCTCACGGGCGACCTCTCCTGTTTGCCTTCCGGCAAAGGTGTTACTCGAGGACCCGGGTACTTACCGGAGCTCTGTAACTATCTGCTTAATTTAGTAGATAAACTTCTGTGAGTGTAACGACGATCGTACGATTGGCAATCGCTATATTGATATCAGCGATAATCATCTTCTTAAATACAAGGATTAAACACTGGGTTTGGCTGTGTTGGGGACACGGCCGTCTGTATTGCGTGAATACGTTTACGTTGACGCGCTCGGGTGCCTTGATGCGTTTTTTTTTTTTTTTTTTTTTAAGTTCCCGGCACCGCTTCACTCGATCATACGGGGGTTATTTGGGTATCGCTGGATAGCTTTTCAGATGCTCTTTCCAACCGTATACCAGTTCTGTATTTCGAATTGGCTTTTTGACGAGTATAGGCCGACACTGTGTTAAGATTTCTTATTTTTTTTTTACATTAAACCATTAAACTCGTACAATTTCCCCATAACCACGCCACGCAAATGTTTTTATACACGCAATCTATTGATATTGACGAGAGCTGTCGATTGAAACCTAAACGAGCGTCGTACCTTCTCCTATTCAAAAGTATTACTACTCGGAAGTTATGAGACGCGGCGAAATGAACTAAAAATTGCACCCTCCTGCCCCCTCCCCCACCCCCCGCCACGCGCGATGCTTCGCAGTCCTCACTCAACGTAACATATTCTTTGATCATCTAGCAATCGAGTGGAGTAATTGAATTTTGAAAGTAGACGATAGATTGGGCGCTGCAATGTCAAACTGTATCCCCCGATTTTGTTATCATCGGATATTCTGGATTGCCTCCCACTATAGTCGCAAATTTGAAGACGCGTTCAAGTCAAAAAGTCTGAAGAAGCAGCGGATAGTCTATAGCTCCTCTTTTCTGGGAGAATATGAGAGTTTGGTGTAACAACAGTAACTGTACCTCAATTTTTTACAAGTTATATCATCAATATTCTGCTTCAGTATTTCCGCAAGGATATTATTGTGTGGTCTATTCGCGGTTTATTCACTCTTTGTGGATTAAGCCTTTGGGAAATCACCCCATGTAAAACGCGTTTGGTTGTTTCCTAATATGTCGTGTTTCAGAAGTGTTTAATACTTGTGTTAACAAAAAATAATCCTTATTTTTTTATTACATTGAACTCTAACTTACATTTTATCTATAAATAATGTTTTGTATTTATAATCAGTACAAATAAAAATAGGGAGAAAAGAGCTGTGTTATTAATACCTAGTAAGAAATAGTTCTTGTGAAAAATGTTACTATAAGCTGTTCACGGTAAAATGAGAACTTTTGAAAGCCCTACTTAAGATCTACTTGTATACATGTTGTGTATTATTCCACCTTACGTAAAATTAACATTACTATGGGCCTCATCACTTTATCCATGCGTTGGTCAAGCGAAACTGTGAAATTATCGTAGAAGTAAATGGACAAATCTGCTCATTTTATCACTACAATGCATTAAAAAATACATAAAGCGAGATAAATAATTAAAGTTATTACAAATGTTTACCTAACGCTTTTTTTTTCAACGTTAATATATGGAACTACTGTCCCCTCCATCGTTACCAACTTTACAGGACACACGTCACTCATTTCGCCCGTTAAAATATATGCAGGTAGGGGCAGTGCCTTTTTTCTAAGGTCGATTGCAAAAGTGCTCACTTCAACGTGAACAGCCTTTACACTGACTGCGGACTGTTACGAGATCCCCGTCGTGCGCTTTGTTACGAAAAGCTCCTGTTTACACCGCGAGCAGGCAACGAGGACACAGGTCAGTTCATAAGACACAAAATCCAAACACAGAGCCGAAACTGCAACCTGCAAACTACCGAAGAAACGCGCCGAGTACGACGAAATATGTGGGTCCGGCAAACTATGCAAACTTTGAAGTAAGCACAGCAATCCTCCAAGCAAACTCCACCCGCGGGGGACGACGGGGACAAATCATAATATTTTGCGTCACAAACACACGTGCTTGGGGGGGGGGGGGAGAAGTGTCGACGCAGCCACGAGGTCCAGGGAAGACGCAGTCAGTGGTGTGGCAGCGGCAGCGCAGCCATAAGGTCCAGGGTGCGAGACTCGGCGAATCCTTCTAATATGAATCGACTTAATTATATTCCATTCACGGTTTCTTCGGCCTTTTTTAATTCGACCTTTGAAAAATCTCCCCCGTGTATGACGTGTTCAGTTATTTCCTAAATACGCCCTGTATCACAAGCGTCTTATACTTGTGTTCATAAAACTCACAATTTTTCCATGTTAAATTGAAATGTTATTCATATTTTATGTACAAATTACAAGGCTTTATTTATAAATCATTTAAGTAAAGACAGGGAGAAATGAGGTATTAGTAGCGCCTAGTGAGAAATAGTCCTTATACAAAATACTGTTACATTTAGTGCGCACGATGGCTGTGCGTTGTCCCTCTGGTGTAATTCTCCAGGCTTAGTTCAGCTTAGTTTGCACGAGGCGGAGGAATATCCTGGAAGTAGAACTTTAGCAGGGCTTCAGAAAAGGCTGAAGTAACCGTGAATGGATATACTGTGAACTCCTTCTATCCCTGCTTCCCTTCACTCCTTTGGCCTCTTAAAGGCTGTTCACGATAAAGTAGGCACTTTTGAAATCAACCTTTGAAAAAAATTACTGCTCCTACTTGCATATATTCTAATGGGTGCACTGAGTGACATGCGCCCAGTAAAGTTGGTAACGGTGGACGGAAAGTTTTTCCATGTCTTAAAGTCAAATAAAAAGTGTTAGGTAACAATTTGTGATGACTTATATTATTCCTCCCGCTTTGTGTTTTCTTTAGTGCATCGAAGTTCAAAAATGAGCTGATTTATAGAATATTTATAGAATATTTACTTTCCTAATAATTTCACAGTTTCACTTGACAGACGCATGAATAAAGTGTTGAGGCCCGTTGCAATGTTAATATTACATAAGGTGAATGAATACACAAGGTGCATACAAGTAGATCTAAAGCAGGGCTTTCAAAAGTGCTCATTTTACAGTGAACAGCCTATAATAATCAGAACGCTTATAAACTGTAAGATGATAAAAGTCTAGTAAACTTGGCCCTAAGCAATCTCTAATTTAAGTAATTCTTCTAATTTAAATCATTTACTACCACTTCACATCATTTTATCCTCCATGCTTATGGACTTCAAACCGAGGATCATAACAGGACGAATACGGTGTACTGTTCCTTTGGTGTAATTTTCTATAGGCTGTTCACGGTAAAATGAGCAACATTAAAAGCCCTGCTTGATATCTAATTGTATGCGCGTTGTGTATTCATCCGCCTTATTTAAAACTAACACTGCAATGGGCCAAATCACTTTATTCATGCGTTGTTCAAGTAAAACTTTGAATTTATTAAAAACGTAAATATTTCACAAATCTACACTCTTTTACACTTCGGCACATTAAAAAAAATGACGAAATGAAAGAAGTAATTACAGTTGTTAGAAACGGTTTTCTAATACTTTTAATTTGACGTTAAGATATGGAACTACTTTCTATCCAACGTAACCAACTTTACTGGGCGAATGTCATTCAGTGCGCCCATTAAAATACGTGAATGCACGTTCAGTGACTTCTTTCTAAGATTCATTTCTAAAGCGCTCACTTGATCGTGAACAACCATTAGTTGGTTGTACTGACAGGGGTTTCGAGTAATCTGTCAAGACTGGAAAATTTCGCGAATTCACTGTATGCCAAGCTACACATCCAACATGTGTACATTTCCGTTATGTGTGCAATTGGATAAGAATTTTAATGGACACGCCCACGCACCTGTAAGAAGACAAGGGCCAAGTCCCGTGCCACCTGGTCTGAGTTGAAGCACGCTACACGCTGTCGCGGCAGCCAATGGAAAGAAAACCGAGGCTCTAAAATACGTAGGATATTGTAGTCTCAGCCACAGTATGTTTAAAACGCGAAATTCCCATGTTCCTGCTGATAGGCAATGAAGAAAAAAAAAACACATATATACATCTAAACATGTATGTCTGGATATCGTCGGGACGGTAAGTAATCTGACATTTGTGTGGAATTGCGACGAGTGCTAGCCATTACACTCTTGGCGCCACAGCTTCTTGCTACTGTGGGAAACTCTTCTACGCTGGCCCTGTATAACGACGTTAACCGATGATAATGAGTTGAGTTGATAGAGATCTTGACAGCTTATGAGGGTGAAATGAGGTGAGAATGGAGCAGCACCGGAATGCAAGGGCGGGGTAAACGGAGATCCCAGAGAAGAAAACGCCGACCAGCGGCATCGTCCGGCAAAACCCCCACTTGCAAAAATCAAGGAGTGGGACGGAACCTAGTCCGCCTTGGTGGGAGGCGAGCAGCCTAGCCACTCAGTCACTACGACCCCATGATGATATTGAGGAGACATGAGTTAATAATTTAATCATCATTTATAATTCTAACATAATAAACTTTTGGGTGTATTAGAAAGATATTACCTGGATGGCCTAAGGCTGAGTATGCTAAAAGGGAGCTAGTATATTTATAATGGGGATGGAAAACCCTGAGTGCGATCGCCCACAGACCACAGATATTGCATATTTGACGGCTCGTTAGAAGTAGCAAGTACGCACTGTGCTGGACCAAAATGGGACTACGTGGTTATAATGGGCTCCGGATCATGTGGTCGGTATGAAACTCGAGTGACCACCTCCTTGTCATTTCGTGGGCGTTACTTTTGGCGATGAATTCTGGCGGGTCGCAAGAGCATTAAACGCTACACGTGCGCCATGCAGTGGAGAGATTTGGGTGGCTCTTGACATAGGGGCCTTGAGAGCCGACGTGGGCGAAGCGAGGTGAGTATGGAGCAGCTCCGGTATGCAAGGGCGGGGGAAACGAGTGGCCCACGAGAAGGCCAGCCGACCAGCAGCATCGTCCACCACGATTCACACATGCGAAAATCCGGGAGCGACACCGCCGAGAACCGAACCCGGTTCGCCTGGTGAAAGGCGAGTAATCCATTATAGTTGATTCACTATAACTTTGGCCTTTTCTGAAGCCCTGCTAAATATCTACTTTCGGTTACTGATTACGTATCCTTCCGCTACATGTAAACATAAACACTGCCATGTGACGCCTACTTTTATAACTTTCAAATGCGTTGGTTGCTGTTCAAATAATGCTGTCATATTTTCTACTAATGTTCACAATTTAGGCCTATAACAATATTTAGGTCAGCTTTATAACTATTTGTTACACACGATATAGCACGTTAGACATAATACATATTAATATTTTGCCACGAAGGTGTTTGTTGCAATTGTAGCGGAAACAATAGTAGTATTTAACCTGTTGTTATTAATATGTATTGGGTTATTTCGTTAAAAGGGCAGCCGTGTTTGGAATGAAAATTAAAACGAAGTGACACAGTAAATTCAAGCACCCAACTCGTGTCGCGTATTTATTGTTTGTAGCATCGACAAACGTAAAAGATAGTGATGAACATGTAAACATATAGGCCTACCGTAACGTTTATTCCGCTAATGTTTATATGCATTGGTCCTTACTGGTTTCTAGATTTATTGTATCATTTATTTAAATTTATCTGGTTGGGCTTAGTATTTTGAGGGGATCGTGGCAGACATTCAAATCACAGAAATGTAAGCTCGTTACACAACTATGTTTCAAACACCAGGGCAAAGGTACAGCGTTGTGATAAACAGGCGTTAATTTCAATAAGTAACTTCGCCATAACATCAGTTAATGGTTAAAACGTATACATTTTGCACATGTTTGAAATCCACACACACCTGGCCTGCGTAACGATTGCAACGCAGCCACCACGCCCTTTCAAACACAGCGATCACAACACAACACTTTTAACCCTGCCGTGGAAACACAATTTTATCACAACATTGTAACTTGCTAGGATGTTTAAAAAACACGAGTACGAACTTGACGTTTCGTTCAGAAACACGCCGTGTCATTGACACGTCGCCACATCACTGCCAGTCGTAAGGCAATGAGTATAGTCGCCCGCCATATTGGGTTGGGTTGGAACAAGTGAGTGATTCTAGATTCTCCTTTCCACACCACGTCTGCCAACCTGCTGGATTTGTAAGATTCGTGCCATCCCATCACACTTAAATAACATGTAATAGGTATTTAAACAATAAAATCTCGTTTCAGTAGTAAATTACAATTTCAAACATCATTATTGTTGCTGTAATTAGTATAAAATGTGCTGAAACTATAAATAACAAGATTTGTACTTTTCCTGCCACACAGGTGGTACGGACTTCCCGAGAGAGAGAGAAAAGAGAGAGAACGAGAGAGAGCGACACGATCCGCTTCGCTTAAACTTTTCTTCCGGCCGGAAAAAAAACACCGTGTCACTAGAGCGAGCCTACGCAGGGTAATTTCCGCTGATATTCTTTACTGCAGCAATTAAATGTTTCCGTCAGTGCTACCTAACAATACAAATATATCAATTGGCAACGTTTAATTTACAAATAGTATACATAAAAACGAGGTTAAAAAATGTTGTAACTGTGAACTATTTATTATCGGCCATTGCCAACACGACGCTATTCTCCCTGTTGTTAATTCGTATTTAATACGAAATGAATATTACAAGCTATAGAAGATACTAAGTATATTATTAATCTATTCAAGAATACAGTACTTTAACGTTAATCACAGGGTTATATAATTTTGGAATGCAAGGGATTGAACACAACAGGTTGACATGTTACGCCTAGGGTGATTTTTCAAAGGTTTGATTCCAAAAGGCCGAAGAAAGCGTGAATGGACCATACACCACGCAGTACCTTGGTACCTATGGTGTTTAATACATTATGTACGGTATTCTACTGGCTTGTGTTCTGCCAGGCGTGTTGGCTGCTAGTCGCTGATTTGTGGCTGACCTAGCGAAACTTTGCAAGGGCGCTTTCCGAGTTGGCGTCACACTCCCGCACAACGGCTTCACTTATGTAGGCCGAGTTGCTCTGCGCGCGGGGGTACGTCAGAGGGCGATGCAGGGCAGCTCAGGTCAACAGCGGCGATGACCCCGCCACCACCGGCCAACAAACAGTCCAGGAGAGTTAAGATAGTTGCTGCGCCAGCCCTGTCTCCTTCAGCAACTCCCAACTACTATCTCTCGCCACGGTCGAGAAGTTCCATTTGCAGTTTGCCCGACGCCAAACCCGCAGTCCAAACCTTCAGTCCCTGGGTCGTTGACGACAACTACTCTTGGGCGCCCACGTGGGGAGTAGGCCATGACAAGAGACTGTCTCCAAGTTTGTACCGTCTCGTGGTTGGTAACCCACTACAACTAGATGGCCCTGTGTTGGTCCAGCACAACGAAGACTCGCAGCCTGATCTCATGGTGAGCTGGCGGCACCAGTGACATTTTCACGTGTGGGAAACGTGACGGATGTTCCCGTCGACACGTGGGTTTTCTCAGAGTACTTCCATCCCCCCACCGTATTCCGTAGTTACTCCTTCCCTACTGAGGCCACGGTGGCCAAGCGATCAGCACGCTCGCCCCCCCCCCCACCAAGGCGAACCGGGTTCAATCCCCAGCCGTGTCACCGGATTTTCGCAAGTGGCAATCGTGCCGGACGATGCCATTGGTCGGCGGGTTTTCTCGGGTATCTCCCGTTTCCCCGTCCTTGCATACCGGCGCCGCTCCACGCTCACCTCGCTTCACCCTCTTCGGCTCTCAAGACCTCGATTTTAAGAGCCGCCCATTGTTCTGCTGTCTTGCGCTGTCTGCTGACTACTGCAATCGCTGACCACGTGTTCCACGCTGTAGATGTCAGTACTGTATCGCCCTCTATGTTAAACACACGTTTCGCGGGGTGTCCGGATAGTGTAATGTCTTGACACAACTCAGCAATAAAATAAAACACATTACTAAGACGTGCACTAAAATGCCCATGAGAGAACCGAATAGCACTAAATGGTACACATCGATAATTCTTTTAGCAAATAGAAAAATAAGACAAATGCAAAATAAATTAAACAAGCACACACAAAATTCTCCATTCTATAAAATCGCAGCAAAACTGAAAGGGAAACACGCAATAAAGCAGACCATTAAAGATTTAAACTAGTTTCAATGCCATCATGCATATAATAAAACAACCAAAACCTCTACCAAAATTATTTTTTAAAAACGAAAACAAATACCGATACCTAAGCAGTGATCTCAAAATAATGCAATCCCAATTAATAAATCCTTATAAAAAACTATTAGAAACTAACTAAAAATCCACAATTTGCTAGTAGTGGTGCCTACGATCGTTAGGATAATGCAATTTATGTTATGTTCTGTTGTGCCTACGATCTAATAAAACAAAATCTATTTAACCTTGCAACAGAGTGTTTTTGTCATATTTGTTTTTATCTTTCGCCTGTCTTCATCGAGTTGCACATGATGTTTGCCTACATTTTTGTGTTATCTTACGTGTTTTGTTTTTCCGTTGCAGCAACTATGACAGGGTATTCGCAAGGGAGAAAAGAGAATCCTGCTTGTCACAGCAATCTTGGAAGAAAAGCACACAAAACGCATCGCCTGGTTGTGCCTGTACGTGTAGAGCAGAATCGCGTTGCGGATTGCAACCTTCAAGATCTCAAGGAGTCTGTAACTCGTTATTGCGCCAGAACGAAACGACGCTGAAGCTGTATTTCTCATTCGCTGGAAGTGTTTTCATTGCTGTAGAGGGTTATAGGTCAGCCTCGTTCCCTATTCCAAGCAGGTCTATGTGTAGGGTTCGCAGGGAGGGGAAGTATCGGGTTATTTTTACTGCGGGACGAGATAAGTAAGTATCACCACTCCAGCGCCAAAAATCACAAAGGAAATAAGGCCACCTAATGGTCTCGTGTATCACTTTATATTATTAATGCACGCGATAATTTCGAATTATTTCCTTTCGAAAAGGTTTCTACAGTTCTACAGTTCCTGTTCTCCTTTTCTCTTCTTTGTTTTAGGTTAACTACAGGTACACCTAGGGGGGTAGTCATGGCCCCGATTGCGGCCGTGGTTACTCAATTCCGCTCTTCCGCGATGCGTACCTCCTTACATGGATTTCCTCTCTTGTTGACGTATGGAGCCTAGCCCTGCTTGAGACGCACTTAGCCCCAGGCCCTACTTCGGACGTGCATATGATATTAGAATTAGGGTAGGTTAGGAAAAAAAAACGGGCAAGAGTCAGTTCTAGGAACCTGGCCATCTAGAGCCCATCTCCTTTGGAGTCAGCAGCCACGGCACTCGGCAACGCATGCATGGTCTATTCACGATTAATTCACACTTTTCGTACCAAGCCTTATACAGAATACCCCGTGTATGATGTGTTTGGTTGTGTCCTTAATATACCATGTATCGGAATCGTTTTACATTTCTATTCACATTAAAGTATCTTATTTTTGGTTAAATTTAACTATAACTTGTTTTATTTCTGAATAATAATATTTCATTTATAATTGATATGAATAAAAAAAAAAGGTGAGAAAATATGTGTGTTGGTAATGCCTAGAGAGGAATAGTTATTATGGAAAATATTATTACACTGAGTGCGCCCAAATACGGTGCGTTGTCCCATTGATGTAATTCTCCAGACTCGGTTAAGCTTTGTTTGCATAAGGCGAAGGAATATCCTGGAAGTAGAATTTCAGCAAGGGCTTCAGAAAAGTTGGAAGTAACCGTGAATCGACTATAGGTACTCTTTAACACACATTCGACACACATGTAACTCTTCTTTTACAATATCCCTAGCCTCCCCCCCCCCCTTCTTCCTGGGGTCTGGAGCCTAAGGGGGGTTCTTATGCCTGACCAGGGCATGCCTGAGGTTCGTTCCCAACCACAGAATATTCCGGCCGGCCCAGTCCTGCTTCAGGGGGACGGAACCATGGCTGCAGCCCAATAAAGCACAGATCAGATAACGATACAGAACCAGAACACAACAGAACATATTTAAATGGCACCAGTACCCAACCGAAGGCCATAACTGGTCTCAGTTACTTGCATTTAAAATGAATTTATAAAATAGTCGATAAAGTTTGTCGAGTTATAATATATATTAAAAAAAACTGGTTAAATTTTAAAACAGAGGCTTAAATTATTTTGTTAAAGTTTCAAAGAAAAAGTTACGTTATAATATTAAAATGTCAAAAGTTAAATTCCTTTGCCTCCACTCTTGAACCCTCGCCCAGCCATCCTCTCCGGAGACAGAGGGGCCGACGGTTGTTGTCGTTTTGTGAGGTGTCCGTCGTGTGTTTGATGTTTGTGTCTGTGTTGTGATGGTGTCAGTGTAATGTTGCTTGTGTAGGAGTTGTATAGTGTAAGTGTTGTTTCTTCAGTTTACTTGTTCTGGTGTATATCTGTATTATTGATGTCTGTGTGGGTAGTTCGACATCGATATACTGAACATTATTGTTTGTATTGCTGCGTGATGAACCAGTAAGCATAAAACTCACTCCATCTAGGTTCTAGCAGATGGAAATGATAGAAACCACAGTAGAAGTACAAAGCCAAGCCCACCGCTGCCTTTCCCAGCGTCGGCCAGCGGAAAACGCCCAGCTGGAGGTGCAAACGTGAACAGGAACACGTCGCTTAAGTGGAATAGTGAGTGAGTGAAACGATTTGGGCAGCTCTTAAGAGTGGGTTGGAAGCCCGCAGTTTTTCTGAAATAGTTATCTGCACTAATACCCGTATCTCGGTAAATAATTGTTCAGAAAATACGACTTTTCGTCATAAAAGATTTTAGAAAACAATTATCTATTCCCCTATATTTTTACTTTTGTCATATTAAGTGTATTATAGGAGAATAAAATTCGTGAAAATGGCCAAATATCGCATTTTTAAAGCTTACCTATGCAGTTTTCTTAAGCGGCAAGAGAAAAGTACAAATATACGGGCGTAGTTTAATCTGTGGGCTTTCATCGCGTGCAATAAAACACCACTGTTACAGATCTAATATGCACAGTACAGCGTTACGACGGAAACACTGCACGCCTTGCGCGTAGGAGCGATGAGGCGCTAGGCGTGCGTGTTAGTGTCGCCCGTATCGCTTCCTCGCTTCTTGACCTTGGATGCGGGGTTCCCATGGGGGTCCATCTCACACTAAACATAAAGGTCTTGAGAGCCGACGAGGGTGAAGTGAGTGAAGTGAGGTGAGTATGGAGCAGGGCTGGAATGACGGGTAGGGGGGTGGACCCCGAGAAAACCCGCCGAACAGCAGCATCGTCCAGCACGATTGCCACTTGCGAAAATCCGGAGTGATCCGGCCGGGGATTGATCACGGTTCGCCTTGGTGGGAGGCGAGCAGTCTAACCGCTGAGCCACCGTGAGCGGAAAAGAATCCGTTCGTCTTCGTTACATTACATAACATGTACTCGGTCCTTCGCGAAGTGCTAGGCACTTCAACAAATCAGTCTCCCGGCTCTTAAAGCCAACCAGCCCGCACACATCCGCGCGCTAACCAAACCTAGCATAGCAAAGCACCCAATTTCGGGCTGATTGTTCCTGACACCAGCAAAGTTTGCTGGTGCAGAGACTCCGTGTAATCACCCCGACTGGCTACACCATCACTATAGAACGCAATGGCTTGCACATCGTGGCAACTCTTATAAGCCATGTTCATGCAATGTATATTCAATTTAAATTAATAAGGCTCTTATTTTCAAAATGGTGGCAATATTAATATTTTAGGTTCATTTGAAATATCTACCATACTGTATAACCAATTTCGACCAGATTTGTTATGCTGAAAGTGTATTTTACAAAGATGAAATATTTCAACACATAGCCTCTTTTGTGCACTATTTTGTAAGATAGCGCTACACGAAAAATTCCGTTTTAATGTCATATCTCGGGAAGCAATCAACCAGTTCCTACCTAATTTGGCACTCAAGTAATGCTAAGGTGGGTCATTTAAAGTAACATATAGTTAGTCAGAATATTATTTTCAAAATGGCTGTTACGTAAACATTTTAGAATACTTTGCTATATCTACGAAATCATGTAACAAATTTTAACTTAACTTTGTATACTGACAGCATCTATTAACAATTATCAGATGCTTATCAAAATCTCATTTTGTCCACCATTTCGTTAAATAGTTCCCCGTGAATTAATCAAGTTTTGTCATATAAAGGGAAACAATGATCGATTTCTTCCCAATTTGACAAACAAGTTGTATCCCAGTAGGCCACGTAAACTGGCATGATTAAAGTGGGCAAGAAACCTATTTTTAAAATGGCGGCAATATAATATTTTGTTTTAGCATTATATATCTACGAAACCAAAAAACCAATTTCGACTTTACTTCTAAGGCTGAAAGGATATTTTACAACAATCAAGTGTGTCCACACAGACCCTCTTTTGTCCGACGTTTTGTAAGATAATACCATATGAATAAAAGTACTTTCGTCTTATCTCGGGAATTAATCAATCCGTTCCTACCAAATTTGGCAAGCAAATCCATGTAAAATAACATGTCTTAAGTAATACTAACAATCATTTGAAAAATGGCGGTCATATATTTTAATTTAGTATTCTATGTCTATGAAAAAAAAAAAAAAACAATTTTAACTCAACATTATATACATGCAATATCTCTTACAACAATCAAATGTGTCGACACGGGGCCTCCGTTGTCATCCGCCATTACTTAAGACAGTGCCCCAAACTATGTTTTGTTATATCTCGGGAAACAATGAACCAATTCCAAGCCAAGTTCGCAGAAAAATAGTAATGCGGTAGGCCATGTAAAATGATAGACTATGTTTTAAGAGGACTAGACACTTATTTTCTAAATAGTGGTCATCTGAACATTTTACCAAGGTAACCAATTTCAACTTAACTTTGTATGCTGGCAGCATATACGTAAGTAACAAATTAGCTAATACACAAACACATTTGGCAGCCATTTTGGAAGATAGCACCATATGATAGATTAAAATTTTGTGTTCTTGCACGGGAAACAATTAACTGATACCGACCAAATTCAGCTGATAATTTGTACTTGAGTATTCTATCTAAATTTATATATGGTAAGGAGGTAGCCACAAATGTTAAAAAGAAAACAGTCATATAAATATTTTATGTTTATATGCCATATGTCGTAAACAATTTCAACCGAAATTAATGTGTAGAAATATATATGACAATCACAGAATGCGCCAATACATAATAATTTTGTTCTCCAGAAATGGAGATAGTACCACATGCGAAAAATGGAGCTTTTATGCCATTTGTCAGGGACCAACTATCCGATTACACTGAACTTTGCACACAAATAGAGTTACAGTAGGGCGTGTTTTAAGTGTGTCTGGTTTCATTTAAAGTATGGTTGCCATATCAATATTTAGATATGTTTGTCATACCTATTAAACAATTTAACCAATTTCAATTAAACCCTTTAATGTGAGAGTATCCATCAGAAGAATCAAATTAGCCATGTCCCGGGCACAAATCATCTAATTCATAAATACGGTTGTGTTAGAGATTTATTTTTCAAAATGTCGCAATATAATATTTACGTAAGTTGCAACGGTGTCCTTAGCATCGTCTTAGATCGCTTAACGATCACCTGCCGGCAGCCTTGCGATGCTTTCTCGTCGGAGGCTCTGCTTCCCTTTCCTATCTCCTTAGATCCCCTACCTTGTTTCACCACCACGTGCGCGTCATCATTTTTTTTTTTTAGAGGCCGGTGTTAATAAATTGCCATGCTCACTCTCCCATCCGACCAATACAATCGACTGAGTACGCATCTAGCTACGATCGTGTTAGTCGACGTCTTCTATAATTATTCAACGGCGCAGCGCACTTGGGCAGTCTTACCTTGTCGGTGATTGTAATCGCGTATAACAATTTTTCGACAGTGTTAAATTTATAATAATATTAGCGCCGGCAAGGTGGCAGCTGTGAAACGATGAGTTGGGGGCGGAAAGCATATTTACCTTCTTGGGCCATTGGGGTTGCAACTTTGGAGCGGTTCTGTAGCGCGTGTGCTAGTTTGGGTGGGAATGCAGTAGGCAGGCATATTCAAATTTCTGCTTGGCAGCATCTTCCAAAATGTGTTTTCGGTGTAGATTCAATTTTCTGTAGCCTTATGCGTTGTGAAAGTGTTCTTTGACATGCTGATTCAGAGTATGTTGCCGCCCCATTTGGCCCGCCCGGCCTTGCATTTATTGCGTCGTGTTCGCGTTCTACAGCTTACTTGTCACATTTTATATGTCTGTGGCGTATTGATTTTAAAGCTGGATGCTTTGGGTAGAGCTTTCCTATAGCTGCCATCCAGCTTATTGAGATTTTATTGTAACATTTCAATATAGTTTTAGCATGCCGCTCCACATAGTTCAAAATCTGATAGTACATTTACGTGTTCTTTTAAATTGATAAGGGTTTTTTTTTTGCACGTCAGTGTTAGTTCTTTTACGTGTCAAGCTGCTCAATCCTAGTCATTGTACTCTTTTTAGTAAATAGTAATTTTGGCTGGCCACTATCCTGGGAGTAAGGTCTTACACGTGAAAGTAAATGGTAATTGTGGCTGGCCACTATCCTGGGAGTAAGGTCTTACACGTGAAAGTAAATGGTAATTGTGGCTGGCCACTATCCTGGGAGTAAGGTCTTACACGTGAAAGTAAATGGTAATTGTGGCTGGCCACTATCCTGGGAGTAAGGTCTTACACGTGAAAGTAAATGGTAATTTTGGCTGGCCACTATCCTGGGAGTAAGGTCTTACACGTGAAAGTAAATGGTAATTTTGGCTGGCCACTATCCTGGGAGTAAGGTCTTACACGTGAAAGTAAATGTTAATTGTGGCTGGCCACTATCCTGGGAGTAAGGTCTTACACGTGAAAGTAAATGGTAATTTTGGCTGGCCACTATCCTGGGAGTAAGGTCTTACACGTGAAAGTAAATGGTAATTGTGGCTGGCCACTATCCTGGGAGTAAGGTCTTACACGTGAAAGTAAATGGTAATTTTGGCTGGCCACTATCCTGGGAGTAAGGTCTTACACGTGAAAGTAAATGTTAATTGTGGCTGGCCACTATCCTGGGAGTAAGGTCTTACACGTGAAAGTAAATGGTAATTTTGGCTGGCCACTATCCTGGGAGTAAGGTCTTACACGTGAAAGTAAATGTTAATTGTGGCTGGCCACTATCCTGGGAGTAAGGTCTTACACGTGAAAGTAAATGGTAATTTTGGCTGGCCACTATCCTGGGAGTAAGGTCTTACACGTGAAAGTAAACGTGCTTTGATAAATGCACGTATTTACAAAGATTGTTTAAGAACAGGTAGCTTAAGGAATCGAAACCTTTTCATGTGTTATAGAGCTTTGACGTATTTTATTGCCAATAATTTCTTGTTTTTAAAGGCACCTTAAAGCCATTATTTTAATTAGAGGTTTGCGTAACATTTGCATTCAACTGAAAGCTGAATTTAATTAAAATTAGCGTTGTCTAATTTTTGTATTCAGCTGAGAGGTGAATTATATGAAATTAAATGTCTTACCTTTAATGGCATTCAACGGAGAGCTGATTTAAAGCAATTATAGTATTATCTAACTCCTGCATTCTGCTGAGATCTGAATAAAGTAATTAAAATGTAACTTAGTATTTGTGTTGAGTTGTGTGCTGTTTTGAATAATTCATGTGTAACTTAATATTCTATTTTGAATTGATTAAAAGTGTTTTTATATCCATCCATGCTGTGGTTAGCCGTGTGTCGGGGTAATGATCAATATCCTCATTTTTTTTAAATCAGAAATGCCTCTATAAAAGTGAGATACGCACCTTCGAGTTAAATGTTTAGAAGCTTGGATATATTAAATTGATCAGTTGTATGCTGTTGAAAAGTTGTGTACATGTTTTTCAAATGGCTGTATTGTAATATGGGCTTAGAAAGAAAATATAAAGAGTTCATTTGAAGTGTTGTTTGAAATTTATTTGTACTAGTCAGTACAAATTTTATGATATATTAAATCATTTTCAAATCTCAACCAAACTCTCTATGATGACGGTATGTATTACACGAATCAGATACGCCCATACAGAGCCTATTTTAAGGCTGCTTGTATGATAGCGCCAAATGAGAACCTAAGGCTTTTATGCCCCATCTCAGGAACCAGTAAATCTATTTTTGCTAGACTGCACACAAGTAGTGCTATGGTAAGGTATGCGAATGTACACGGTTTAAATGACTCTCGCGTTTGTTTTCAAAGTGATGTCCCTGTAAACATTTTAAATTGGTGAACCCAGTCCACGAAAACTTTATAATGATTGCTACCGTAGTTAATGCTCATAATCCTACCTCCGGAATGTGGTAAATTGCACGAAACTTACGGTACGAGGCGTTGTGTGTTCCGAATCACAGGTAAGGTACTATGTTCTTGTAGTTGTCTCACTAGTATATGTTTGTGGTTGCATCTCAAATGATATCGCTTTCAACGAGACGCCTAGATGCACTTAAGAACTTCATTAGAATTGTAGAGGAAAGTAGAGGAAAGCAGTCTCATTAGTTATATCGATAAATTCTTGTTTATGCAATATTTTCACTGCAGGCATCCCCAGCACTCACTGTTCCATCCAAATGTACGCAGATGACACAGTCATCTTCACCCACGACAAAAGCTCGGGCTATGCTAAAATATTCACACAACTGCAGTTAGGCGAACTGAGCCAGTGATACGACCACTGGGGAATTAAAATAAATGCTGAGATAAGTCCGGTCCTAATAATAACACGTTGGAGGTAATACAAATTAACCCGCTAAATAATAACAACACTTAAATACCTCATAGCACAATTGCAGAATATTTTGGTGGAACATTAGATAGAAAACTGCTCTGGGACGCACACATTAAAAAACCAAAGCACTGGCGTATGCCATACTAAATCAACTCTACCCACTTTTAAAAAGTAACAACTTACTTGAACGTCTTAAGACTATAGGCTGTTCAAGGTAAAGTGAGCACTTTTCAAAGCCCTCTCATTTGGAATAATGGTCGAAAAATGTGTTTTATGTTAGCCATAGACGTTAAATTCTAAGTGCGGTGGAATATACACAATGTGTTGATTACTTGCAAGGCAATATTTTTTAGAAATGTGGTTAAGGCATAAGAGATGGCTGAAAGAAAAAAGTAACTAGAGCCTCAAAAGTGCTCACTTTACCGTGAACGGACTATACTAATATAGATCGTACGCTCAGTCCTAATATACGCCAACGAAGTGTGGGAGAACGCAGCATAGTCATTGATTAACCATCTCGGAATAACTCAAAATAAGAATCTTAGAATCATTGGAAATACTACACGCTTTTCGGAACCTACGACCTCCAGGAGGCAGTGAAATTGCATTATATTCACAAGAAATTAGTTAAAACAAAATAATAAATTTTTATCACAAATTGATTACACGCCCTAACCCAAACACGCCAGAAATAGGGACATACGATCCGGGCGTCCAAACCCGAAATAAAATATAAAAAAACACACCCAGTCTAAACACCCCCAGCCCGGAGGAATTGTAGGATGAGCAGCGAGACTTGATTATTACACGCGCAGCTTCTGCGCCTGCTTCCCATACAACTTGTCATAAATTCATGATCGCAATGCCTTGTTCTGCAGGCGTTGTACACCGTGACTTTGAGCACAGTTATTTGCTATAAAAATATACTATCCACCAAAAAGTAATTGGGCACCTGTCCATAATGTTTGCGCGATGGTTGTCTCCCCGTTATAATCTCGTAGGGCCACCTCTTGCGACTATAACAGCAGCCACCCTGTCTGGCATGCTCTCTGCGAGTGTTTGCAGGACATCCGCGGGGATTCGTCCCCATTCCTCTCGCGACCATCCCATGAGTTGAGCGATGGATTTTGGCCGCGCCTGACGAGCCCTCACCCGGCGATCCCAAATATGTTCTATAGGGTTGAGGTCGGGGCTCTGGGCGGGCCAGTCCAATCGGCGAACATTGTTGTCGGCGAGCCACCGCATAGTGGCCCTTGAAACATGGCACCTGGCATTGTCATCCTGGAAGTAACACGGGTCCATTCTGTAAAAACGCCACAATGTTGGGAGCATTTCATTATCCAGAATGTTACAATATGCCTTTGTGTTCATGCTGCCACGGACAAACACCAGCGGTCCTATGCCGAAGGCCGTGAAACACAAGTCAACTGACGTACTGAATTACCTATCTTCACGGTGCCCAATTACTTTTTGGTAGATAGTGTACATTATAGATTTCCGCACGTAATTGTATAGGGCTTTTGTGTTACTATTGGTACATTACAGAGTTTTATGTGTCACACTAGAAGTGTACTAAAGTTTGTGTAAAGTGCATATGTACGCGTTACTACAGGACAAATCAGTTAAAGTTATCTGTCAGTGCCGGCTACACAACCACAGAGTAATATTCTTTTGCCTTGATTGCAAAAATGTATGATTCAGATTTTATAGATGGCGGGTTTTACCCAGGTTGTAAACTGTCCATTGAAAATAACAAACGTCTGCATAAATATTGAAACCGATATTTATAATTATTGGTGAATGATTTTGAAGTGTTTCGAAGTGTAACAAGATAGATTAGAGTCAAATAATTGTGATCCCAGTGTTTTGCCATTTAGAGGTGTAAGAATTGTTTTTCACTGCAATTAGTTTCAGAAGGGGTTATTTGCATTTGTCAGTGCTCGAGAAAGGCTCGAATATCGAAATACTGTGTCTGCTTGACAGTGGGTTACGCAAAGTAAATTCTCTTCTCGGTGGTATTTGTCTTTGCTACCTCGCAGCACGGCATGGGAAGTTTGCCAACATGGCGACGAAGCTACGGTTTAAATTTTTGAATGTGCCGAGAGAGAGTAGTTATAAATTGAAAGTTGGGATGGGCAGAGAGTAGAGGCTGCAACGCAGATGTAGCCGATGAATAATTGGCTGAACAACGTGCGTCCCAGCCCCTCCCTCTCCCTTGCTCGCAATACCCCTTTTTTTGGGTGACGTCACCCCAGCTCATGTGCGCCAAATGACCAGGCCTTCGCGGTCAGCCTCCCGCCAAGATGAAAATTTCAACGATCGAGCGTGTAGCCGCCGCAGCTACATTACGGTGTGCATACCGTGATTGATTTCGCGCTTTGCATTCCCTAGTTAAGGGTGTTAGAGAGCAGAAAATAAGATTCGCAAGATTACATTTTCTAACACTGCTTTTTCATGATTACTACACGGAGAAAAGCCAACATTTCTGTAGTCTCTACAAAATAATATTTCAGTGGATACACAAAAGTTTTGTAGTGAATACTAAATAATGTTGTGAGTAAAGGCTGTTCGCCATAGAGTGAACACTTTTGAAATCAACCTTAGGAAAAACTCACTGCCCCCGCCTACATATATTTTAAGGGTCACAGTGAGTGACATGCACCCAGTAAAGTTGGTAACGATAGATGGAAAGTAGTTCCGTATCTTAATGTCAATAAAAGGTGTTAGGTAACCATTTGTGATAACTAAAATTATTTATTCCGCTTTCTGTTTTTATTAGTGCATCGAAGTGGAAAAATGATCAGATTTTAAAGTATTAATTTATCTAATATTTTCACAGTAAGTCCCTACACTTGACCGATGCATGAATAAAGTGATGAGGCTCATGGCAATGTTAATTTTACATAAGGGGGAATAATACACAATGTGCATACAAGTAGCTCTCAAGCAGGGCTTTCGAAAGTGCACATTTTACCGTGAACAGCCTGTAGTGAAGAGTGGAGAGATTTCGGCAGGGTGAAGTGAGGTGATGATGGAGCAAGGGCGAGTGAAACGGGAGAGCCTCGAGTAAACCTACCGACCAGCGGCATTGTCCGGCACGATTCCCAAATGCGAAAATCCGGGAGCGGCCTCGCCAGGAAATCGAGCACGGTTCGCCTTGGTGGGAAGTGAGTGGTCTGACTACATCACCGCAATTCTTCCTCCTGTCTGTGAGTCGTACTACCTCCCATCTACCTGATGAGTCGTTTAAAAGAGGCCCCGTGGGACATGTGTGTAATGGAGCGAGGGAATGAGAGGAAATATAATCCAGTGTGACAACACAATACCTAGAGTAGGTGCTGGAAGTGGCCGCCATTGACCTCGAGGCAGGTGTGCAGACGACACCAAAAGTTGGGAAAGGCACTGGCGAGGACATGCTGTGATAATGTTGGCCTGGAGTTCTTCTAGTGTGTGCGGGTTGTTGCTGTAGACCTGTCCCCGTTACAGCGCCCCACAAGATGGAATCACAGATGGATAAATCTGGAGTAAGGGGTGGCATAGGTTGGTTTGTTCCGCGGCTGATGACACGATCAGGATGGAACACCGACTCAATGCGCGCGATCGTTGCACGTGCAGTATGCGCCGTGGCTCCATCCTGCTGGAAGTAAGCATTGTTTGCGCTCATCCTCCGTCAATTGTTCCGCAAAAACATTGACAATGTGTTCGATGTAACGAGCCGAGTTCACAGTCTGGTGGAAGAACACGGGGATGACGCGGCGTGATCACAAGGCACACCAGACACCGAGTTTCTCAGTATGCAGTGGAGTTTCCGTCAACACGTGTGGATTGTCACCTGACCAATGGCGCATGTTCTGGGAGTTTACGTAACCTGACAGATGAAGCCATGCTTCATCGGTAAAGAATACGTATCTATCCTGCAACACCTCCGGAGCAATATTGGACAGAAACCACTGAAACTGAACTCGAGCTGCATGTCCACATCCAGCAATTGATGCACCATAGTACCTCATTCCCTCGCTCCGTTACACACATGACCCACGGGGCCTCTTTTAAAAGACACACTTTGTACATGCTCCCTCTGCCACCACAGAGTACTAAGTTTGTAGTACTTCCCATGATGATGGCTGTAATAAAATAAAATTAGCATCGCAGGAATGAAAGGACGAATGGTTCCCACAAAACCATTACTTTTGACATCTGTTCATGTAGAATATTCATATCACTGGATGAAATTTTGGGATTCCTTTCTGCGGAGTAGTGTTTTTACAGCATCCATGCCAGATTTGCTTAAAAAACTTACGGTGTCTAGTAATGAATAGAGATAACAATCATGGCCATGTTTTCAAAATCCAGTAATTCTGAAAATCCAGTGTCCTATAGTTACCACATGTATTGCATGACTATGCACGCGGGGCTCAGCCTGTAACTTCTGCAAAATGTACGTAGTGTGCGCATGTAATTAAAATATATTATTTTCTTTATTTTTCACACATTCCAGCTTGGCATAACATCATATGCATGATTTTATGTAAATTTTGGCTACATATGTCACTAATGTAATTTTATTTAGTTTTTTTTATATTTGTTTAATTTTTATTTCACACGTAGGGTATTTTAATGTAGCTGTATGATGGTGATCTTATCTGTGTTTAACTTAAATAGGTTAGTTAGTTCGCATTTTTCTATTTCTTAATGTAATTAATTAACTTTTTATTTTTCGATCTCTTGTGAGTGTTTCTGTTTTTATTTAATTTTTGTATCCGTTTTGAGACCACGTATTCTAGGTTGTTGAGCAGTTAGGCCGTTGAAAGTGGATAGTAAGGGGTTTTGAAAGGTTTTAACTCCCCATTGGCCTACAGATTCAAACCCTGACTTTCGATTGGCTGGTAAGGTAGGCCTCTTAAGCTAGTTCCAGTCAGTACAGTTTTACGCTCTCTCTTCCAGCAACATCCACTGTGAACAGACGTAGGCTAACACCCTCACCTGAAAGTAGGTTGAGCGTAGGGTTTTAATTAGATAATTAGGGTGTTTTAGATACTTCCACTGACTACGTTTGAAGTAATTTCGTTACCAGCATTAAGCGAGTGCTGAATATGCCGATATTTGCTAGGTTTAGAGGGATAGGAAGTAGAAGTATCCTTTAAGACGTCAATGTCTAGAGGAGCTGAGACTCCGCGTATTAAGCACCACGCCCTACCCTACATGCTACGAGAGCAGCTACAGGTCCTTATCTGCATAATAAAGATGAGTCGCACATCGAGAGCATCGAAACAACACAACGGATAACATTTTTCAAGTACGGTTTACAAGTGGTACTAGTTAGCGTCAGCCACTGGTTCTGGAAGGATTTAACTGACGCCATGCTGTAATTTTCAAGTACGCAGCATCCCAGCTTAAAGTTTCTCACAGTAAACTAGAAAATATATTTATTGTGTTTCCCTGAGCTAGGCACATAAACTTGAATTTAATATATTTGCAACGTAATACTTTTAATTTTTGAGAAACAGTAACATTCATTTATTTTTGATATTGAAGATTAAGATTAACACTGGCAAGTTTATATTGCGTTAGTATAGGAATCAGGCAAGTCAGCTACGACCACTTTCAGCTACAGCAGGATTTTGTTGTTGTCACTTAGTTTTTGCTGATTGCCGTCAGTGTTATAAAGTTCTTAATTCAGAAAAGATTGCAGAGTAATAAATTGAAAAAAAAAAAACTGAATAAATAATATACAAGTTCCAAAATTAACTATGTTAAATGTCGACAGCTTCTATGTAGAGTTGAACTACCTTGTGTCCTATATTTAAGTGGATTTATGCTATTGTTTAATAATTCTGATATTAGTGCTGAGTCATCATGTACACAAAGGATGTGCATAAGATTTGGTTTTCTGTATGAGGTATGCAGTACAGTAAGTGTATCATACGCTGATATATATGCATTTATATCAGAGTATGATATAACACATCATACTACACGAGTTGGTTTATTATGCTTGACATCGAAAGGTTTCACTTAAATGAAGAATCTAGAGAAAGATCAACTCTGTATCACACATACACTAACCCACGTGAAAGTGAGTAACATAGGTAGCCTGGTCCGGGCTGGTGTTGATGAAGCGAGCCAGCATAACAATATGTTTACAGAGATTGTTATTGCATACCGCCAAGAGTGCAAGCTGGCAAACAAGTTGCTTCAATCTGTAAAACTATTTATTGGGAAAACTCAGCTAACTAATCTAACTTAGGGTAACCGCCATGCACCACAAGCTGCAGAATTCTATAACACAGAAGTGTCAAGACTGTACGTACACAGTAATAAGTACCTACCAGGTTAACCGCAGCCTACATTCAAGCTCATGTCGACTTGAAATTTATGAGAGTGTATGAACGAGGGATGTGTAAGCAGGTGTTAACAATACTACTACTGCAGCAACACACGTTGTAGTACATCATAATTCAACACTAAAAGCTCTAAGACGTACTTACATCCCAGCCTTACCTTGGATCACCGTTTCCCTTAGTAGTTCAAAGTAGGTTTGGAGGAAAGAACACTTTTTTTTTCCCCCCAGACTCTCAGTTGCTTGCCTCTTGCACTGTTGCCCGTACACATCCGAAACAATTCGCCACAAACAATTTTGTTATTTTATATTTGTACCATCAACTTTAAGACATCGCCCATGATAACATTTTCCCCGTAAAAAAATATCGAGCGCTTATTTTTTACATGAACGTAATACAAAGTCACAGTTTCACTGTTTTGGGGTGTACGAATAACTTACGTACAGAAACGAGATAATGCACACTGAAAGAAAATAATAGATGCTTCAAAATATCTATAAAATCGTTCAAGGAAATACTTTTGCAATTTCAAAAAAAATTCACGAAAATGAGGAAATTCTTGTATATTTTTCTTTTTGGCTGCCTCTGCATTTTTGTGAAATAACTTTAGGCAATTACACGTTTAAATGAATGAATGCGAAATCTTTCCGGTATCCTTGTTACATTATCTGTAAATAGTTCGGTTATTTTATTTCAACATTGCCAAAGCAGTAACATTTTGTCTTCGATATGTAATTTTGCAAAAACCGCGCGATCTAAAATGTAATTTTATCTCAAGGAAAAGTAATCTCAGATGTTTCCTAGTTGAACAACGTGGCAAAAATATAAAATCACAAATTTTCTCGTCGCCAACACCCTCAACTGCGAGTAAAGAAAACGGTGCTGGCTTTGCAGTGAATTTTACAGTATTATATTTTCAAGATTAATGATCTTTGAAATATATAAAAGTTTTATCGTTCGCGGGAAGAGAACAAATGTAAAGCGTTTTTCATCGATACTTAACTCTTTCGGTGCGGTGACTGACAACTCATTTATGAACTCGTATGATAAGCCGGTTTGTTTGCATTTATCTTTTCGTGTTCTTTGTTCTGAGATATTTCTTCGTAGTTGGCCTCAGCTGACAAACATGGAGGTATCGCGAGAAGAGCAGCAACACGTAATTAAAAATAGGCACGTGGTGAAAAAAAAAAAAAAAAAAAAAAAAAAAAAGTGTGATTCCTTGATTTTTGGAAGCCGTCTAGACTGTGGCACTGGAAAACCGAATATCTGCAAATTGAGGCCGTGTTCGATTTGTCCGCGTACGGGCCCTTAAACTGATTCTGTGCTCTAGAAAGTGCTCCGAGGTCGTGGCGTCACATGCAGCTGTTGGAATTATCAGCGAAGGGCACATATTCAATATTCATTCAAGGGCACGAGTCACCCTCCCTTCTCGAACGCCAGACTATTTCCTTAGCTCCACTCTTTGAAGTATTTCATTCGTATGTCTCTTGTGGTTTGGCTCTTGCGCGTTGGAGGTGGTGGAACAGGCACATGATAAATTGAAGACCTCTAAATACTTATTAAGTCTTCAAACCGCTAATGATTTTTTGTAAATGTGAACGGAGAGGAGTTTAAGACGACTAAATTTACATCTCAAAATAAATGTTGCACCCCCATGAAGAATGTTCGCATGAGATAGTCGTCACATTAAGTCTGGCGTGGTAATCTACACAGACAGTGTATATTTTCATCCCATGTTTGCCCATGGGTAATAAACAACCTAGTATAGACGGTTCATTATAAACTAAGCACTTCCGAAATCAACCTACGAAAAAAAAAATCACTGCCCCTAACGGACACGCTGACTGGCATATTCGAAGTTAAGTTGGCAGCGAAATGCAGAAAGTAGTTCCATGTTTTAACGTTATATTTGAAATGTCAGTTTTACGCTTCTGGTCACAGAATTTATTTAAAATGTTTTCTGTCGGTTTTGCGCTGATTACTTTGAGAATTGTCATATTGTTAAGACGTATTAATTATTAAATATCTTACACATTTCTCAGTTGCTCGTGATTAAGAGTGGGATGGACCCCCGTGGGAACCTGCGCGTCCAAGGTCAAGAAGCGAGGGAGCGATACGGGCGAAATTAACACGCACGCCTAGTGTCTCATCGCTCCTACGCGCAAGACGTGCAGTGTTTCCCTTCGTCACGCTGTATTGTGCAAACTAGATCTGTAACAGTGGGATTTTATTACACGCGATGAAATCCCACAGATAAAACTGCGTCCGTATCTTTGTAATTTTCTCTTGCTGCTTACGGAAACTCTACTTACGCGAGTTTTAGAAGTTCGTAAGAATACACTTAATACGTAAGAATACACTTAATACGTAAGAAATAAATAGGGACATAGGTACTTGTATTTTATCTTTTCTGACAAAAATTCGTATTTGCAGAACCTTTATTTGCCGAGATACGCGTATTCGCGCAAACAACTATTTCACAAAAAAAAAAAAAACGCGGGGTTCTATCCCACTGGCTTAAATAAAACGAGAGGTTCAGTGGCAATGCTAATTTTACATACGATGGGAGGGTCCAAATTGGGCGGAGAATTAGATCTTCGTCAGGGTTTTCAAAAGCGCTCAGTTAACCATGAACAACATAGTAACTAAAGAATGCCGGCGGTGCAAAGGTTTTCTGAGGCGTGTATAATCGATGTAGGAGTGAGTGAATGGAGAGATTTGGCCGGCTCTTAACGGCAAGGTCTTGGGAGCCGAGAATGACGGAGCAGCACCGGAACGAAAGGGCGAGGAAAACGGGAAACCTCCCGAGAAAACCCCCCCAAACCAACGGCGTCGTCCGGCACGATCCCGGCATGCGGAAATCCGGGAGTGACGCGGCCGGGGATTGCACCCGGTTCGGCTTGGTGGGAGGCGAGCAGATTAACCGCTCAGCCACCGCGGCCCCTCTATGTGGGAATCGACAAGGGCATCCGAACCCGTCACGAAGTGAACAAAGACTCGTCACATTGGAAGGGATCAAGCGTAAGAAAAAATACCAAGCGCACATTGCAGTGAAATCGAACGCAGCCTGATGAACTATGCTTAGGGCCACCTGTTTTTTTCGCGAAAAGATTTCAGGACCACGTGTACTCCAGAACACTAGAGCTCAAATCCACTTTCGTGATTGGATGATTTCCAACTGTCACGCGTTGTATGCGCATGCCCGATAATCGTGGACATTCAGTGTTGAGTCATTCAACTCTTACTGACCTAGCGAGGTAAGGAACTGTTTGCCGGCAAAGACACGTGGCCAATGACCAAAGCAAGACTTCAAGAATGCCACACGACATTGGAGTCTAGCCTTCGCGTATATCTTTTCTCGAGAAACAGGCAGCCCTAACAATACTATAACGTGCTCTTGGCGAAACGGGCACTTTCAAAAGCCCTGCATAAGTTCTGCTTGTAGGCCCTACGCTCGCAGCGTGTTCATACTCCGCGTGTAAAAGTTAACATTGCCGTGGGCCTCGCCGCTTTATCCGTTCGTCGGTCAAACGAGACTGTGAAATTATACGAACAGTAAATATTTTGAAAATGTTCTAACGTTTTCACTTGTATGCGTTTAGAAAAAAGAAGAACGCAAAATGAATAATAATAGCGTTAGCATATGATTACTCGACACTCTTAACTCATCGCTGAGACGTGGTTTAAATATGTGCGGTTAGAGGCGGTGGCATTTTTCAAAGGCTTATTTCAAGATTTCTTAATCCTCACTCTCAGGTTCGAAGCCAAAAAAGGCTGATCGAAAATTAGCTGACGCGTTACGTTTCTGGGAGTGATCGCGTGTGCAATGAATATGCCCCAGGTTGTGTAGAGGACACAGCAGGACATCGTCGTCTTGAAGCTGGTAGCAGTAGAAGAGAGCACATTGGTCCTCCTACAGCCGACCACATCTCCGGAATTCTCTCCTGTGTGGGAGGAGCTTCCCCGAAGATTGCCCATCTGGAGCGCACGGGGCACGCCATGGTAGAGTTTGCATGCTGGCTGCGCAGTCGCGCGACTTTGATGAAGGTTAGCTCATTGTTTGCACAAATATGTATTTTGACAATGTTAGCAAACCCCCTCTGGCCGAGTTCAAGCACAACTAAGGTAAATTATTCTCTGGTTAGGAACAAAACGAGTTTGTAATTAATTTTCATAATATCGATATTTTAAGTTACGAAAATAATTTTAAAAAATATTTTACTTTGTTACTTAGTTATTTTATACTAGCTGTTTCGCGTGGACTTTGGGCTTTTTATTTATTTGTATAGATGATTATTAAAAAATCTATTGTTGTTTCGACAATCCTTTTTGACAATAACCCTCTTGCGGGAAAAAAAGAAAGAAAATTAAATATAATTAAACTAAAAAAAAAAAATTAAATAACTTCGGAACTATTTGAGATAACGATATGGAAAAAAGAGCAAATTTTAAATAGAAATATATTCTATGATATCAGAAAGTTACATCACAATCTATTCAGCCGTTTTGGAGCCTGTTATGGACAGACATCGAGACAAGACAGGCAGGCAAAAATGCTCAAAACTGTTATTTATACTTCAACATCTTTAAATAGTATATTACGCTTCGATATTGGTATCAATTTTGAAATAACAGACAGACACTTCAATTTTATTTATTGGTATGGATTTGATTTATGATTATTGTAATTTTGTTTACGTAGACAATAGAGAAAATCCGGTACACATGCGACACAAGCACCAACGTAGAGGCAAAAAATTTTTAGTTGCCAAACTAAAGGCATTGCACTTCTCATCCTGAGTAGAATAAACCTCAACACAGCTAAGACGTAAACGAGATACGCTAGATATTATTTTGTATAGAACGTTCACTGTTAATTGATAACTTTTGGATTGGATTCGAAAGGGCTTATTAACGTCCCTCGGTGTTATGACTGAAGGTTTATCAAGGGACAGCTTACAAACTAACTAATGGCCTAACTCGAACTAACGCCCATGCATTATCTAGGATTCGAATCCAGAACCTCCCGCGCCCTAGATCGGTGGCGCACCAACCGACCGCGCCACGGGAGGTCGGTAAGAACTTTTAAAAGGCCTGCTTAGGATCTGCTTTCTACTCCTCTTGTATCCTTTAGCCATACGAAAAATTTACATCGTCATGAGACCAATGACTTTATTCATGCACCAGCTACCTGATTTGTATAAATAAAGGAAAATAATCTTGATTTGCTATGTGCTTAAAAATTACGCTCGCAATAAAACGTCAAAGTTTGGAACTATGTGTCTTAATTTTCTACCAACATAACTGCGAGCCTGCATGCTCATGTGTACTGAAGCGTCTATGCAGTTAAAGGCTGTTCATGGATAAAGTGAGCACTTTTGAAATCAACCTTAGAAAAAAGTCACTGCTCCTACCTGCATATATTTTAACGGGCGCCCTGAGTGACATGCGTCCAGTAAAGTTGGTAACGGTGAACGAAATACAGGCTGTCGTTTCATAAGAAGTAACATTATGGCGGACCAGTGTCTGGGATGCTAAAGTAGCTAAGCTAACACCACGCGAAAATAATTTATGGGGCTTAACTGAACGCCTCTTAAGTAAAACAGATAAAATCCCGCCCTTGCAAACTAACACAGGAGTTGTTTTCACCCCTAAAGGAAAGGCAGAAGCCTTCGCAAATGTGCTGGAAAATACTTTTTTTAGCCAAATTAGGACCCCTGTGAAATTTTGTAACCCACATTTATCGCGGAATTAAAATAAAACAAAGAAAATCGACTGAAGACGAACCATAATTTACACAGTGGCATGAAATAAAACTGGCGTAGTGTGTTCTCTGCACCAGCCATAATTTACACAGTGGCATGAAATAAAACTGGCGTAGTGTGTTCTCTGCACCAGCTGGTGAGGATTGTGGAGTGGCACACCTACACTAACACTCACTCACACCTACATTGACACTCACTAACATATACCCCAACACTCAGCTGCACGTGGGGTCACAGACAAGGTGATATAAATATTACCTCTAGTTTTAAGTTTTTATTAATTGTCTGTAACACACTAACACTCTTTCCTGTGTTACAGAGAGATTACTGATGGCTCAGTTCCGTTCCTCGCCACCAGGGCCGCATAGCGCGACCTTGGTTATCAATCAGATCCGACCTCATTTCATTTCACCCTGCATCACATTCACAAAGGCTATCTTCGCAAACTAACACCACCCTACTTTCTCCAGCCCTAATACAATAAAGGAATTACATTTATCCTCCGCGATTGTCGCATAGTTTTCTCCAGGCCCTCTCCGCTTTGCCTGGTATTTTTATGCTCCTTACTAGACCCTCCTTCTTTCGAGGTGTGTCCATGGCTACAATTGCGGCCACGGCACCAGACAACCCTGCTATAGCCGAGATGCATGCGCCCTTTTACTAAATAAACCCGACTTAGGGCGTAAAGGGCTTGCCCTGAGACACATCCCATTCTCCAACCGTCTTAACTACTAACAAGCATGGCGGAGGGCACACAGAACTGTGACGGTGCTCACGTTGGCGTAGCGGGATTTGGGAGGGGGGGGGGGGTCGCCAAAATAAAATTATAAATTGGCAACGATGAATGGAAAGTAATTACATATCTTAATATCGAATAAAAGTATTAGGTAACCATTTCTGATCATTAAAATTATTTTTTCGCTTTCTGTTTTTTTTTTTTTTAATGCATCGAAGTGTAAACGTGAGCAGATTGGTAAAATATTAACTTTCCCAATAGTTTCACTGTTTCACTTGATCGACGCATGAATAAAGTGACGAGGCCCATGACAATTTTAATCTTACATAAGGCAGAAGAACAAAAACCATGCATACAAGTAGATCTTAAGCAGGGCATTCAGAAGTGCAAATTTTACCGTGAATAGCCTATAAATGAGGCAGCTACATTTTGAAAAGTCGGTTTCAAAAGTGCTGACATTGACGCGAATAGTCCAAGTCTGTAAACGGATGTTCACGTCACATTTTGAAAAGTCGGTTTCAAAAGTGCTGACGTTGACGCGAATAGTCCAAGTCTGTAAACGGATGTTCACGTCACATTTTGAAAAGTCGGTTTCAAAAGTGCTGACGTTGACGCGAATAGTCCAAGTCTGTAAACGGATGTTCACGTCACATTTTGAAAAGTCGGTTTCAAAAGTGCTGACGTTGACGCGAATAGTCCAAGTCTGTAAACGGATGTTCACGTCACATTTTGAAAAGTCGGTTTCAAAAGTGCTGACGTTGACGCGAATAGTCCAAGTCTGTAAACGGATGTTCACGTCACTATTTGAACGCGTGGTTTTTGCAGTTCTTCCGCTGACACTTCATCAACTATAGAATCGATGACACGCACGCAATACAAAAATCTATAATCTGACGTACCACACTCGTGCTTACCTGGTAACGCGTAGTAACTCCGACGGCATCCTTACAACGCCATATCAAACATCAAAACTTCTGAACGTTGCTCTTTCCCTTACCAATGCGCTGATGCGGGCCAGGATAATTATTCGTGTGTGAGAAAAAGTGAGGGGTAGATCATGGACCTAGCAAGGGGTTAATCACATCGGTCCAACCTCCCTCTGAAGTATCTTATTGTTTTTATTAGTACTTCCATTTGCTCTCGTGTGCACCTGTTCTTTTGTAGTTCTTATAAAATGTTTACTCTTCTGTAACATGTATTGTTCACGTACTGTATAAAGATATATATTGCAAATTTATATATTATCCCAACCGGGAGATATTCTGCAAATGGGCTTCAAATTACTGCTAAGAAAACTTAAGTAATCAAGTGAGAGCGTTTCACAAATGTGCGCGTGTTACGTAGCTAGAGGTACCGCCAACATCATTATTCAATTTCTAAATATTTTAATAATGTATTGTTAATTTTAACGGTATGCGTACCACACTCACCTATACGTTTGACTAAGAAGTATATATGCAGCGCTAACACTTGATTCAAACCTGCAACCTTAACAGCTCAACTAAACAGGTTACCTTTACCACTTTATCAATCTGTGTTATAGTATATTGACAAATGTCAATGCCAGTAATAAACATTTTGATGGCCATGGTGTTGATTATGGTAACTACGGTGACGGTGATGGTGAAGATGGCGATGGTGACTACGACGATGAAGACATATATGATGGCCATGGTGTTGATTATGGTAACTACGGTGACGGTGATGGTGAAGATGGCGATGGAGACTACGACTATGAAGACATATATGATGGCCATGGTGTTGATTATGGTAACTACGGTGACGGTGATGGTGAAGATGGCGATGGTGACTACGACGATGAAGACATATATGATGGCCATGGTGTTGATTATGGTAACTTTCACAGTGATGGTGGTGATGACTGCGATGGTGACAGTAATAATGGTCGATAATGATGACGACGATAACGGTAACGGTGATGGTGATTACTGTGATTGTGATTGTGACAGTAATGGTGACCATAGACTAAAGATGAGGTAGACCGCTTATTCGTCTTCTGCGCATGTACCCCAGCATTGACCTACCTTCATCCTGGGCAACTGTCAAAGTCACATGGTCAACAGTGATGAACGTGTTTGTTTACAACTTAATTTTTAAATGGGAAGCATTATTTTATTAATAAAATACTTTTACCAGTTTGAATGTAATAAAAAAGCATTACAGATTGATTAGAGGAAGCATAAAAACATCTGCAATCGTTTACTAAACAGCGTTCTAACCTCAAACCCAATCCACGCCATTTTTGCTAGTCGTATTGGCAGAAAAGCAGTTCGATGTTGGGACACGGAGAATAGTTGTGCGCAGCCAGCGAGATCGGTCTACCTCATATCTAGTCTATGATGGTGACAAAGATGACTACGATAACGGTAACGGTGATGGTGATTGTGATGGTGACAATGGCGACGGTGGTGATGAGCAGTGATAAACATACAAACAAGCATTTATAATATGATGAGTTTTCGAAGTGTATGAAGGCCACACCACAGAATTTCCTTACGTGTGTTGTGCATGAAGTGTGAACGTCGTCAGCTTCAAATGCGACCTGATAAAGCGCGTTCAAAGTCTCCCTAGTGTTTGTACGCCAGAGGCGATAACGGCGAACAGCAAGATATACGGTAACATCTGCATTGTGGTTCAAGTGTGATCTCGTCACACGTGTCACGCGACTATCGTACTTATGTTGTAAGTAACGCGCAGTTACGCCTTGAAATGAGGTAACTATAGTCTCCACGCGATTTGTTCATACTTTTTGAACCAAACCTTTGAAAAATCACCCCATGTATGAAGTGCCCGGTTGTATCCAAATCATTTCGCGTATTACAAGCGTTTTATACTTGTATAAACGCAAAAGTGCCTTTTTTTTCCAGTTAAAATGAACTTTTACTTATATTCTATCTATAAATTATAATATTTCGTTTATAATTATTACAAATGAAATGATGAGGAAATATGTGTGTTGGTAATGCCTGGTAAGAAATAGTTCAATTGCAAAATAATATTACACCGAGTGCGCACGAATATGGTGCGTTGTCCGTTTTGGGATAATTTTCTGTACTCGTTTAAGTTTTGTTTGCACGAGGCGGAAGAATGTCCTGAAAGTAGATCTTCAGCAGGTCTTCATAAAAGTTGTACGTAACTGTGAACAGTCTTTAGCAACTTATTGAATCGAATAATTAGTTGTGTGGCAAACCACGTGAATCTTCATATAAACCAGCAGTAACACATTTGCGCTAATCAGTTTGTCAAAACACCATCATATTAATCAAACCTGAAAGGTTTGCCACAGTAATTCAGTCTTTCAGTCATAGTATTTTGTGCTAAAACGTACAGGTAAATTATTTTTCAGGTCAGTCCATCACATTATATGAAACAAATTAAGTCTGACAGGAAAATTAAGTCAAGGTCTTTTAATTCAATTTCTTAATATACATAAAGTTTGGACAATATAAAATTCTAAATTAACTCATTTTGGAGCTAGATTCTGTTTATATATTTTACATGAATGTGAACTTTTTATTTTATATTTAATAGCGTGAGATGTTATTCTTTATTCGCCCGTGAAGCTTCAGCTGTTCTTGGCTTAAATCGATTCTTCGTTATTCATGTCGATCTGAAAGAGAAAAACAAAGTAATACAGTTTTCTGAGCCAAAATTTACGTGGCATGCACACATGCAAACACAAGAAATTTTTTTTGTTGTGTTTTACGAAGGTCAATAATGATGTATATATCGTTATCTTTGTTTATTGGCATAGATTTTTAGTCTTGCAGGAAAACCACGTGCTTTATTTTCCTGTAGAACTTACCAAAAAAAACTAATGCAAAAAGTAAACAGTCTCTCCAGTTCGTTAATTATATGAGACCTCCACCGAAATTTAAAACTTTTTTTTTTTTACAAACCACCCCGTGTGTTAAACCACAATCTTCAAGGGAACACTAGGTGCTAGTTAATGCATGATGGTTAATTGTTTGAATTGATGTGCAGATGCACATAACTCGGTTTGTGCTGTGACAATTCAAAGCTGAATTCTTCACAGCCATCTACCAGTGCAGGGCTCCTTGCAATCGACAAAAATATATTCCTTTAGACGTTTGCTCTTACTAGCGGGCTGATCAGAAGCAGGCTAAATTGAGACCCGTGGTGTTATGTGAGTGGCTGGCACATGAAGCTCCTTCAACAAATTGTAGTTTCCTTCGCAGTTGTAGGAAAAACTGTTCTGCCGCCGGACATAATTGTTGCGCGTTTAGAAAACATATTTAGAAAAAAAGATACAATCACTTCACCTGATGATTACTGTAAAATATTCAAAAAAACATTAAACTGTTTACAATTTAGGGCAGGACTGTTATAGGCTGTTCACGGTAAAGTGAGCACGTTTTAAGGCCCTGCTGAATTTTTCCTTTTGACAGATTTCTATGTTCCAATCGCTTTTTAATATAAACATTGCGTTGTGACAAACAAACGCAGTGTATGCTTTTCTTCATTCCCAAAAGTGAGTGTCTGAAACTGTAAAAATTATATTTATTAGTGGTTAGTGCCGGTTAGAAAGACCTTAGAAAGTGCTCACTTTACTGTGAATAGCCTATATGACCGAAACTGTAAAGGTGCTGAACATAGATGGACTTCTCACGAAACACATTAGTGTAAAATGGAAGTTAAAGAAACTTAAGGAATTTTCCAAAAATGTTATTGGTAGCGAAACTCAAAATTCTGGCAACAAAGACACTGACTTTTAACAATATGAAAACGCTGATCTTAACATTGTTCATAATGTCATTGATATTCAAGTTATATTTTAAAGTGGCGTGTTTTGTATTTTTGGCAATAATTTTATTTCATTGTTTCATGAAAATCTACTTTTATTGCTTCAAAAAGTAACTTGAATGAATGTTTTGAATATCAAACTTTATTACTGTCACTTTTTATTTTTGTTAAAGTTTTCCTTTCGCAAGTTTTCAATTTTAAAACTTAAATGTTAGGACACATTTTATTACAGTTACTATTCTTTATATTTATTGTTGTCGTGATTGTGAATACATAATATTTTATAAGATGCTTAGGTTTTCAATACAAATGCAAAAACTATTAGATGAAAATTGAAAATTATTTTTTTTTGTTCGTTTCGATTTCTTTTGAGTCCTATACACAAAACGAAAGTGAAATTTACAAATTTTCTAAACGTCGTCATAAATTTAGGAAGTTTTCTCATTGCTGAAAAATTTTGTATCCTAAAAATTTTCGGTTTTGCATGTGAGCAACTCATATGCCATGATAAACTCTTTGTACAATACGCATAATAGTAGAGAGTCACTTAGATTTTAATATGATTATGCCCAACATTAAATAATACTTCCTTGGTGTAGATTTACTCAATTTTAACTTCAATTGCATTTTGTTGCATCTTAAACATTTAAATGATTACCTTCTAATTGTCTGTAACTAATATACGAATTAAGCACGTGTGTACCATTTATACAATATTTAAAAAGTGAAAAAACTCAAGAATTAAGATAAATTATTTGTTTAGTTACTAGTTTCTACTTTGCCAACTGCGAGATTTTATTTTCTCTTTTTGCTCTGAATTGAAATATTTTTATGCTGGAAAGATGACAAGAATTAAACAAATTGCTAAGGAACACGACGTTACGAAAGTTAATTCTTTAAATCTCAGATGTCTTAATGCTTTAATTTGTGAATTTATAATCTATACATACCCAAATACAAGAATGTTCAGTACAAAGGAGAAGTTCTACGAGAGAACTCAACACTCACATTCGAAATTGTATTTTCCACTATGTTGAGGTGTTACGTCATAATTATACTGACGACTCGGTGCCGCCATTAAAAGCAAATGACACCAGCATCTAAATGATCTTGTATTCAGTCAGATTTTTACAGCAGACTTCGAAGAAATAACTTAGTAATACGTGACTACTAGTCGAAGTTTACAAAAGTATTTGGCCATAGGCCCACCTTTATGAGACGAAATAAAACTCGCCCAAAGTCTTGCCAAACTAACAAAACTCAAGTTCAATTTCATATTGCGTGTTTTTATTCGCAGCATCGCCGCAACTTAAGAGAAAATGTTTAAGAAATGGACGGCAGTTTGAAACTTTTGACTCTAAGACTGAGAGCCTGGATTGTGCGCGACTAAGTAAACAATGGTGCGATAGCAGAAGATGTATAGCCTCTGAACTCTTGATGATAACCCCGTAAGTGTAAAAAAAAGAAAAACAATCTACGTCATTACAAAACGCGATGCAATATTGAAGCTCATATCTGCATTATGTTTCATGTCTGATCACTATAATTATTTACAAAGGTTTACTAATGATTGCAATTTCGTGTTATCTAAGCAGCTGTACAGCATTCTTCGAAAACTCGTTCCGTAGATCCGTTTCCCCCACCATTTCATTCCGGCGCTGCTCCATACTCACGCCAATCAGCCTCATCGGCTCTCAAGACCGCGTTTTTAAGAGGAGTGTGAAGTGAAACATTTTTTGTGAAATCGTTATTTGCGCGTATTCGCTTATCTCGGTAAATATATGTTCTGTAAACACGACCTTTTGCTAGAAAAAAAAAACTGTTATCTGTGACTCTATGTTTTTACTTTTAACATATTAAGTACACTCATTGAAAAAAAAATTCGTGAAAATTGTCAAAAATCACATTTTTGAAGCTTGCCTACGCAGTTTCCTTAAGCGGCAAGAGAAAAGTGAAAACATGCGGACGTAGTTTAATCTGTGGGCTTTCATTGCATGTAATGAAATTCCAGTGTTACAGATCTGATTTGCGCAGTACAGGCCCACGATGGAAACACTGCATACTAACATATCCCAAACAGAATCGAGGTTCGACATGGTTATCTTAACTTTTTTTTTTTAATTTTACCTTGCTTCTTATTTCGCCCGTTGTGTATCCTTCCTCAACGTGAAAGTTTTAACATCTGCACGTGTCTAATTTTCAGAAACAACGCATAGATAAAGCTACAAGTGGTTATGTCACTTTGAAGCCAGTTATTTCTGTTACGAGTAGTAAATGAAAACAAAAATATCATACAAGCTGCAAGGGTAAATAATATTAAAGTTTCGATAAATGTTTTAAATATAATTATATTTCTTAATTCAGTGTCAGTTAAAGTGTAAATGTGGCGTTGACACTCGGAAAAAAATGGAGGGAGCAAGGTAAGGGAAATTTTTTTTCCTCAGCATCAAATTAACTATATAGAGCACTATACTCTGTATTATGTTGGTTAATGTCACACACGCAGCTTATAACCAGAATTAGGCATGCTCCACAGCCGATATAACTAAAGCTGTCTGCGCTACTGCTCCCTTATATTTTCACAGTGAATTCTTGTCACGAGTGGGGAGTTCACATTCGACTAGCATCCTCTTTAAATTCTATAGCTACAGCCATGGGGATACATGTTCATACTCTTAGATGGGAGAAAAATATTACAGATTCCTACTTTTATGAACATAGAAAGGCATTTGAGTACGTGTCAGATGAATATATATTCATTAAAGTTTTTTTTTTTTTTTAAAGTCAACAAATAAGATAAAATACTTCATGCAGAAATAAAAATTTACGTGTACCTCAACATGTGCATTTGAGGCTGGACGAAAGTGATCACACAGCAACAAAACAATACTAATAGAAAATAATGAACACCATTTACTAATACTTTGTAAGCAATCCTGTCTTGTGAATGACCGCCTTCAATCTCTTTTGGCATTTGGTTATTTCAATCTGAATATTCCGCCATTGTTGTAAAAGTAAAAGTTGGCGGAATATTCAGATTGAAATAACCAAATGCCAAAAGAGATTGAAGGCGGTCATTCACAAGACAGGATTGCTTACAAAGTATTATTAAATGGTGTTCATTATTTTCTATTAGTATTGTTTCGTTGCTGTGTGATCACTTTCGTCCAGCCTCAAATGCACATGTTGAGGTACACGTAAATTTTTATTTCTGCATGAAGTATTTTATCTTATTTGTTGACATATATATATGTATGTTTCCTTAAGTCCTTGTTATCCTTATGTTATTGTACAATACTCTACACAGCAAGAAAACCTCTTCCGACTATCTCTGCGATTTGGGAATTGGAATCTTCCTTGTGGTATAATGAAATAATAATTGGTCTCACTTCTGCTGTTGTTTATTTACGTTTAGGAACCATTTCGGTAGTCTGTGGTGCACGAGAAACACATCAGATACTCCATCCACACTACTGCATACATGCTTATCAAGTGGCAGGCGATTCATGCTGTACGAGGTCGTTTCACGTCCTATTTCGTTGTTGGTTCACTGGTGTATAAATACTTATGACCAACTATAAGCCGCGTTGGCTAAGGATTATTCGTTTCTTTTAAATAGTATTCGCATAACAAAGTGCAGGTTATAATTATAAAAGTTTAATTCCTCGAGTCATAATAAGTAGTTCTTTCTATAGCCACGCGTCGATTTAGTATTTGACTATTGCATACAACATTTACAATTTCGAGAGGGAAGTTGTTCGAACATTTATGTCCATGACTGTATTATGCAACACTAGTGTTTCGTTTGCCTTGGTCACTGAAAGGCCTCTCTCTTTCGCTTCTGCCCATCTCTCTCCGTTAGCAAACTGATGATCATTAAGATCAAAACTTTGCGTTTTGGCAGCTGCAGCAGAGAGGGGAAAGTTTTAATAGTATATCAACAACACACAGTTTTAATAGAATGCCAACAACACACAGTTTTGAGTTTACAAGGAAAACAACATTAAAGTGGATAGAATATTTTTACGCCACGTTAAGCACAGCGTACATCAGCATACAAAACGTCGAAACGTCATAACATGTGTTCGAAGTTTGCATGGCAGTGTACTTTTCACATGTTGGATACATGCAGCATGCTTGGAGCTTGGGCCGCTGGATGCACCCATGGCAATCTTCATGTATCAGTACTCAATGCATGTTAACTCCAATGGCCTTCTTGATACTACTCAATTCAGTTATTTCCCTTGCCGTATGTCTTACGACGACACATTGATTGCAGCATCGTTACATCACCTCGCCCTAAACTAATTGGAATACCACATGTTTGCTAAAATGGTTTTCGGATCTTCCATGGCATTTTTCTCGTAAAAGAAGCGTCTAATATATTTTTACGTAAGAGTATTTTCCACTTAGTTTTGACCATGTATTTGTGTGTTGCAGTCCGTATCTGCGAATTACCTGACATTCTGTATATGTACCGCTTTCGTTCACCATTCCTCTAAGGCGGGGATTACGATGACTTCACGTTAAACTTAACACGCTACACTTCCGCGTGTGCATAAAACTTGTTATTATTTTGGTGGTGTATTATGATGCTTCATTCACGTAGCCTTTATGTACTGTTTAAAAATTTCGGAGATAATTTGAGAGCCGATGTGGGTGAAATGAAGAAAGAATGGAGCAGCACCGTGATTCAAGGACGGGGGAAACGGTGAATTCCCCCCCCCCCCCCCCAAAAAACCGCTGACCAGAGGCATCGTCCGGCACGATTCCCACATGCGAAAATCCGGGAGTGACCGGCCGGGGATGAATTACCGGTTGGCCTTGCGGGGGGAAGGGGGCGAGCAGGCTAACCGCTCAGCCACCGCGGCCCGGCGGCAAGAAAAGATTGCGAAAGTATAGCGTTCGCGATTTATACAAACTTTGAAAACAACTATGAGATCGTCATAACCTCAAAAATAAATTGTGTCTAGGAGATGTTGACACATTGAATAACTCGTACGTAGTAAGTTTCGATCTGCTGAGAAAATCAAATTGTTTCCAACAGAATTAGGCCTACGAAAAATTTCAAACTTAACGATAAGCATTCTGCATTTCATGGAAGCACTTTGAACAATTTTTCACTTCTGAAAAACAGAAGTAATGAACTGTAGCGATGCGAAGTTCCCTAAATATTTACTTTTAGACAATAAATAACCATTTCAGCGTAACTTCTATTACTCGTTCGGCCTTATTCCTGGGAGAAAGTTATATATGCAGTATATGAATTAAAAACCTGAGCGGACTACATCGCGAAAATAAAAACCAGCCCATTAAAAGCAATGACAACAAAACATCGTCATTATTGCGATTGGCAAGTGAGATCACGTGATGTAGGGTCACGTGTCACGTATCACGCAGAAGCTAGGCTTCGATAAGCTTCCCCATCACGTGAACTTTACGTGAAAATGTCGTAATAGGTCACCTTGAAACGCATTAGTCAAGGCATGGCTGGCTTCCGTGAACGTTTTGTTGGTTACTTGTTATGTGGAACGTGAAGCCATCATCAATCCGGCCTTAAGCGGACCATATTACACGGTACCAGGTTTCGTAAAAGCTTGTGCAAGGTCTGCCGTTGTACTGGCCTGTACGCCACCCGTCATGGCATTTTTCGCCTGGCGCTGCCAGGTTTTGGTAATTGGACCTGTCATATTGTCCGTGGCAGGTTCCATACCCGCTCTCGTACCTGGCCAATCACATTGCAGTTTCAGAGCGTAGGGCGCTCCCCGTGGCTACTACTTGAAACGAGTTGATGAAGAAACTGAAAAGGACGCCTCCATCTTGAATTTACATCCGTGAGGTTGAAACTCTTTCAAATAGATTTAAAATACGACAACGACGAATAATATTGGCAATGGCAAATTTTAATTACTGTTTAAAACCGTTATAAATACTTAACATTACGCACTACATGAAAAACTTAATTTTAAAAATGTAGGGAATTTACCATATTTAAACTCAATACCTGGTGTGTGAACTGGTGGTGCAGTGGGCAAGAGTTCGAAACTCCATCGGGTCCAAATTATTTCACACTCGTACTCAAGTGACTGAACGTCATTTCCAATAAAATGAATGAAACTATACTAGTAAGCAAATAATTAATGTAAACCGCGAACAGTAATATAGCAATATTAAGATGTGCTTGTAATGTTTTATAGGCCTACGTATTTTACTAACTGGTAGCAGTTCTACGAATGGGGTTCATGTTTACTGCAAACCACGCACTGCGCACCCACCGAGGGTGCTAAATGCTAGTACGCAAACTGCTGTCGTGTAATATGGATTTCCATGGCGGCTTATATAGCGGCTGATATCCCGGCTCGTGCACTAGGGCTTGTAGAAAATTGTGCAAGAACCAAGTACGGCAGCAGGTATCGTGTAATATCCGCTTTCAGCGAGCGAGCGATAAGGACGACACTGGCACGCGTATCTAGTGCAGCATCGCTCCTACGCACTAGGCGCTGGACTGGCATGTAGTGTTTCCGTTGCACTGCATGTTCCAACGGGACTTTAAGCAGTGACTGTGTTATTTTATTGTTGGAATGTCTGAAGCAAAGTCCACCGCAGGTCCCCATAATGGTTTCGTATGTTTCCAACTAATACGATAAAGGCTGTCCACGATAAAATGAGCACTTTTGAAATTAAGCTTAGAAAATGGTCAGTGCCTGACAAGTATATATTTTAACGGGCGAACTAAGTGACATGCGCCCAGTGCAGTTCGTGACGATGACTGGAAAGTAGTTCCATATCTTAACGTCGAATAAAAAGTGTCAGGTAACCACATGTAATAACTTAAATTATTTCTTTCACTCTCTATTTTTTTAATGCATCGAAGTGTAAATTACCACATTTGCAGAACATTTTCTTTTATAATAATTTCACAGTTGCACTTGACCCAGCATTAATAGTGACCAGGCCCATGGCAAAGTTAATTTTGCATATGGCGGAATAATACAAAATGTACATACAAGTAGATATTAAGCAGAGCTTTCATGAGTGCTCATTTTACCGTGAACAGCCTATACCAGATACAGCTGTGTAAAAAAAAAAACGTTAATTAGAGCTATATTGAAGGGCTTGGGAATAGCATATATGATGTGCATAAGGCATTGTGTGTGTTAATGGTATCTCGCCTGAAGTGTGTTTTCGTTTCGTTCATCAGTGTGATGGAAACACGTTTGGTGGTTTCGTAAAAAGAAAACGGATTGCGAACACTCTGCAACGCACTACCAGCGACAGGCAGGCAGGCAGGCGGGAGCCTCGCCAACCTACCTCGAGCTCCCCGTAACACAGCCTGGAGGACGTGGCGTCGATGGCGGTAGTGGCCCGAGCTACTGGAGCCGCTGGAGTCTCCGCTGGAGGACTCTGACGTGCCGGCGGCGACCTGCGACAAGTCGCCGGCGACTAGCAGCACCGCCACTGCCAGCGCCACAAACGTCAGCGTCTTCTTGTCCATGCTCGTCGTGGACCTGTTCTACGGCGCGGTCGGTGCGTCGACGCGGCTCATATCATCGGCCGCCACCCCACCTCCCCCCGGGGGAGGGGGCGACCTCGACCTCCATCGCGGGCCGCGGGACCTCTCCCCCTTCCCTCCTCTTCCCATCCGGGTTGTCTCCCTACGTCGTGCAACTGGCTAAAGGTCGCGGCGACCGCTGACGGCCGCGGAAAACTCGAGCGTCGTCAGCCGTTCCTATGACCTCCGTGACCCCATGTCTTTAACATAGACTAAAGATGGGGCAGACCGATCTCGCTGGATGCGCACGACCAATCTCCGTGTCCCAACACTGAACTGCTTTTCTGCCACCACGTCTAGCGAAAATGGCGTGGTTTGGATTTTAGATTGGCAAACTGAATTGTAAACAAATTCTTTGATATTAATGTATAATTCCTCTAACCAATTTGTAATGCAATTTGATTATATTAAAACTAATAAAACTATTTTATTAATATAACACTGCTTGTCAGTTAAAAATTAAGATATAAACAAACACGTACATCACTGTTGGCCATGTGACTTTGACAGTTGTGTAGGAGTTGTGTAGGATTGGGGTAGGTCAATGTTGGGTACATGCGCAGAAGACGAATAAGCTGTCTGCCTCATATTTAGTCCATGTTCATTACAGGCGACCGCCGTCTATATGCTCTCCACGATAAAAAGAGCGCTTTTGAGAGCCCCGCTTAAGATATACTTGTACATAAGTTATGTATTCTTCCACCTTATTTGAAATTAACATTGCCACTGGCTTCATCACTTTATTCATGCGTCGGGAAAGTGAAACTGTGAAATAATTAGGAAAGTAAATATTTTACACACCTGTTCATTTTCACACTTCGACGCATTAAAATAAACAGAAAACTGATGAAATAATTTAAGCTATAGTCTGTTCACGGTAAAGTGAGCAATTTTGATGCCCTTCAGCAATTCCTTATTCTTTAACCACTATTTCACATAAATATTATCATGTAAGTGATAAACATAATGTATATATTCCACCGCACTCGGAAGTTAAAGTCTAAGACTAAAATGAAATATATTTCTGAATATTATTCCAAATGAGAGGGCTTCCAAAGGTGTTCATTTTACCGCGAATAGCCTATAGCACAAATGGTTAACTAAGACTTATTATTCGACGTTAAGATATGGAACTACTTTCCCTCCATCGTTACCAACTTTACTGAGCGCATGCCACTCAATGCGCCCGTTACAATATATGCAAGTAGGAGCACTGATTTTTTTTCCCCCCAAGTTTTATTCCTAAAGTGCTCACTTTATCGTGAAGAGCCTCTACCTCGATGTGGGGGCGATACTGGTATTTCCCGCAGTTCGCGAGAAGCTCAGGCTGTGAGAGGCGGGCATGGTGTTGACAGTAACCCAGCTGTGAGGTCTCCGCCCTCGCTTTCACGCATATTACCTAGATTCCGCAAAAAAAAAAAAAAAAAAAAAAACCTTTCACTCCAGTTACATGCCCTCCGTGACCACGGTGGCTGAGCTGTTAAGACATTTTTTTTTTTTTTTAATTTATTTCATTAACCCTACTTAGCAGTACAGCCATCCAGGTTGTTCATTCTATCATGACTACGACAATTTAACAAAGAGGGCGACTGTTCGTCTGGGCGCCCGTAACTTAAGCTGTCAAGACTGCTCGCCTCCCACCAAGGGCGAACCGGGTTCGATCTCCGACCGGTTCACTCCGGATTTTCGCAAGTGGGATTCGTGCCGGGCGATGTCGCTGGTCGGCGGGTTTCAAACACGCACTCGCATATACCACGTGTTTCTAGAACACGGGGGCAAACTTCGGCAAGCAATTCCTTACGAAAATATAAGACGAAAATGAATCTACCACTTATCCGCTCAAGTGACCAATGCGTCCCCGAAAATAGAGTTTTAAAATGCGTTTAGTTGAAAATATCAGCGACCACTTGTGATTAAGCAACAAATCGGCGGATGGTGTTTCGTACAAAGGAGATCTTACAGATAGATAAACGCGGTCGGTAACATCATCCTCCTTCCTTTAGGAATTGGCTGTTGGTACCCTATGTTTGGATCAAGCTTGGTAACTCTACGTTATAAGCAATTTTCAAAGACAACATGTGAACCAGCACGTCTAAATTAACAGAAAAGGTCGTCTTGTGGAAACGTTCCCAGGAGAACCCTTCGTGAGATAATTAATCTTGAAAATTCAAAACGGAAGGTGTGTTGCAGTCCAGGTAGGCAACACACATACACAGAGTAGGGAAATTTAAATAACGATTTTTCAAGGCTGCGTAGCTCCCATAATAATTACTTGACGAGAAAAGTTGTGCATACATTTACGTCTTATATTCTCGTCAGGAATACACTGCAGAACCTTGTTCCCATGTTTTATAAACACGTTGTATGTATTGGTTATGTTAGTATACGCTCATAAACAGTTGAATTAGTGATACCCACCTAAAGAATGTTCACGATAAAGTGAGAACTTTAGAAATGAACCTTAGAAGAAAGTCACTGTCCCTGCATGCATATATTTTAATGAGCACACTGAGTGACATTCGTCCAGTAAAGTTGGTAACTATGGATGGAAAGTAGTTCAAGATCTTAACGTCGAATAAAAAAATTGTTGGTAACCATTTGTGATCAAAATTATTTCTTTCGCTTTCTTTTTTTTTTCTGCATCGAAGTGTGAAAATGAGCACATTTGTAAAGTATTTACTTTCCCAATAATTTCACAATTTCATGTAACTGACGCATGACTAAAGTGTTGAGGCCTCTGGCAATGTTAATTTTATATACGGCAGAGGAATACGCAACCTGTATCTAAGTAGATCTTAAGCAGGAAGGACTTTCGAAAGTGCTCATTTTACCGTGAACAACCTATAGCAGCGTGTAGCAGCGCCTTCCGGCCTGATGACGGCGGTGATGCGGCGTGGCATGGACTCCACAAGGCATCGGAAGTGATCGGGAGCCACGCTGATCCATAACCGATGCACAGCCTCCCACAATGTACGGAGATCGGTCGGAGCAGGTCCAATGCACGCACGTCCATCTCGACAGCATCCTAGATGGGTTCAACAGGATTAAGGTCGAGTGACCTCTGAAGCCAGGGAAGCAACCTCAAGTGCGTGGAGTGTGCATCCAACCACTCGGTCACAATTCGGGAGCGGTGGGCTGGTGCATTGACTTGTTGTAAACGTACATATATCCTTCAGTGTGATGTCGGTTCAGAAATTGAATTCACATGATCAGCCAGCAGGTCGCTGTATCGTTCGCCGGCGAGGGACGATGGAGCGTGCACCAGGATACCCCACTTCTTCCCACGTAAACAGTCCCCATACACTCTAAATCGGAATTAGTCATTTTTTTTTACTGATTGTCAGTTGAAACTACTCCATCCGGAATCAGTAGAAAAAGAAAACTATTCATTTCTTCAGTTAAATGAAATCCGCTAATACACTATCGACCAAAAAGTAATTAGGCACCTGTCCACAATGTTAGCTTGGTGGTTATCACCGCGTTAGAATCTCGTAGGGCCACCTCTTGCGGCTGTCTGGCATGCTCTCTACGAGTGTTTGCAGGACATCCACGGGGATTCGTCCATATTCCTCTTGCAAACCGCCGGACGAGCCCTCACCTGACGAACCCTCACCCGGCGATCCAATTCGTCCCAAAAATGTTCTATAGGGTTGAGGTCGGGGCTCTGGGCGTGCCAGTCCAATCGGCGAACATTGTTGTCGGCGTACCGCTGCATATTAGCCCTTGAAACATGGCACCTGGCATTGCCATCCTGGAAGTAACACGGGTCTATTCCGTAAAAACGCCATAATGTTGGAAGAATTTCATTATCCAGAATGTTACAATAGGCATCTGTGTTCAAGCTACCACGGACAAACACCAGCGGTCCTACGCCGAAGGCCATGAAACAGCCCCACATCATCACTACACCGCCACCGAATTTCCTAGTTGGCACTTATACACTCCGGCAGAAGCTGTTCCCCGGGTAGACGCGACACCCATACACGTCCATCGAACCGGAATTATGTAAACCTCGAATCATCACTCCACAGAACTGATTTCCACTGCTCCAGTGTCCAGTTGTGACTGTCCGAACACCACCTGAGTCGCCGAGCTTTATTGCTTGACGTGATATTGAGCTTATGTGCAGCTGCTCTTCCGAAATATCCAAGTCGGTGGGCCTCTGTACGCAATGTTCCAGTGGAAACCTGTTGCTGCATGTAACTCCTGTCGGATGGTAGCCACGGGTTGTGCCCTATTTTTAACAATTTCACGTTTCAGGGTTCTGCAATTTCTGTCGGTCAAGATTGGAGGTCGCCCAGAACGTGCAGCATTGGCACAATGCCTATCGACCTTCCACTTACGCAGGACGAATGCGACCGTTGATTTGGGCCTGTTTACCTTCCGTGCAAAAGCCCGGTTAGACAGCCCACTGAGATGGCAGCCCACAATCACACCCTTATCGAAGTCCGATAGCTCTGTACCTCGTGCCATCTCCTTGTCAACTGGTTCTACACCGGCCTGCAGTGTATGGCGGCCACACAAGTCAACTGACGTACTGAATTGCCTATCTTCATGGGCGCCCAATCACTTTTTAGTCGATTAGTGTACAAACAGTAGAAAATCAGTTATTTATAGTTGATTAATAAAAATCACAAGGATTAAAAACCGTGCATTACGATTTGAAATAAATTAAGTATCAATTATTTTTTCGCAGAAAAAAAATTATTACGTGTACTGTGCATACAAGGAAATTTTGTAAGTGGTTGGTGTCAAACCGCCAGCCCAAAACGTTCTCTTGTTTCTTTTGGCTTAGGTTCTACCAACTCTCTACTTTGGCACTGAGATAAACGGTCTCGCATTTGCGTAGTAACATAAACTTACAATAGCGAATGGCTGTAAGTTTCTTAATGTGAAAGTACTTCATATCGAAATATACACATATTATGCGTACGTAGGTACATGTCTTTGTAAGGCTCGAAAACCATTCTAAGTTAAGTTTAATTCAGATCGTGTGCTTTAGAAGAGAAATGCAGTGTTTAAACGGTGTTGTCGGTGTTTCCTGTGTAAGTTATCTGCCATTTTACAATGCGACGAGATTTTACAGAATTAAACTGTTATTTTGAAGAGACAGATTGGCTAGTAATAACTGTGGTAATTAGATAGTGGAACGTTAGAAGTAATGCAATATTTTATAAAAATTTTCGTTTCCTCATTATTTGATCTGTTAAATTGCAGACCACAAAACTTTTGTTGGTGTAAATCCACCTTTCTTATTGAATCACCGCAGTTTCGAGTCAGTAAAATTATCACTGATATATCTGCCACTAAAAGTAACAGTTTAAATCTGTAGTGTCTCGTTGCATTGCAAAATGGCGGATACTAGTGGACATCGATAACCTCGTACATTGAAACCACTATATGTATATTTTAAAGCAAGGAATCTGAACTAAACTAGATATAGACTGACTTTCGAACTTTGCAAAGACATGCACTTGCGCAGAAAATCTATATATTTCGACAACAAGAAATACTTTCACATCACGAAACATGCAACAATATTTGACATTGCATTTTGTGGTTCAGTACCTATAATACGAGCTCACGTTTGACACTGGTAAAGTAGGGCAGTGGATATGGCTGATCATGAAAGCTTCAACATGCTTTGCTTTATGGTCGCAGGTTCGAGCCCAACCACGTCCAAAACCGTTTTTGTGTAGACAATATTTGTGTTCTGCGACAAAATAAAGAAGTACCTAACTTACATCACACAGGAACGCTCTGTGCTTATTTATTAAGCAACTATAACTAGTTGTCTACTGCTTGAATTAGTAGATTTCTTTTAACTGATGAATTAGTGACATATTTTTCTACAGATCCCGGGATGGAGCTGTATCAACTGACGATCAGTAAAAAATAACTGGTTCCGATTCAGAGTGTACAAGGATACCACTACCGCCGACCTGGATTGCTGCTGGCGTGTCGGATCCATCGCCTCATGTTTTTGGCTACGCACTTGTAAAGGCTGTTCACTGAGCACTGTGGAAATGAACCTTATAAAAATAGTCACTGCTCCGGCCTGCATATATTTTAATGGGCGCAGTTAGCGACATTCGCCCGGTAAAGTTGGTAACGATGGATTAAAAAGTGTTAGGTAACCATTTGCGATAACTTCAATTTATTTATTTCGCTTCGTTCCCCCCCCCCCCCCTAGTTCATCGAAGTGTAATAATGAGATGGTTTGTAAAGTATTAATTTTCTTAATAATTTCACAGTTTCATTTGACTGGTGCATGATTAAAGTAATGATGCCTATAGCAATGCTGATTTTACATAAGGCGGAGCAATACACAACGTGTACGCAATTAGATCTTAAGCAGGCTTTCGAAAGTGCTCATTTTGCTGTGAACAGCATATACCCTGCCATCGGCGAGTGTAGGAAATTCACGGCAAAGGAAACTGTCTCATTTGGAATAATAGTCAATAAATATATTTTATTTTTGTATTAGAATTTAATGTCGAGTGGTTAAAGGATAAAAAATTGCTGAAAGTAAAAAATAAATAGAGCCTTAAAAGTGCTCACTTTACCGGGAATAGCCTATACTAAAGTGTGCCTACATTCATTCGTCCAGGCACCCTTTTTTCGTGCGTCGAGGATCCAATGTCGGAGTTCCTGGGTCGTTGTTAATCACCGAGTCTTGTGACGTGCAGTGAGCAGGAGAATAGGCTGTTCACGATAAAATGAGCACTTTTGAAAGCCCTGCTTTAAGATCTACTTGTATGCATGTTGTGTATTCTTCCGCCTTATGTAAGATTAACATTGTCATGGGCCTCATCACTTTATTCGTGCGTCGGTCAAGTGAAACTGTGAAATTATTAGAAAAGTAAACATTGAACAATTGATTGATTACAAATCTCGCTTATCGAAATCCGAGTTGTATATAAGCAATACAAGTGCAGACGTCAAGCATTTATGTCGTTTATTTTCCACGAATTATTATCATGAAACTGTTCACAGGAAAACTTCACACTTACTGGTTACTTTGGCCCTCTCCAAACGCTATGTATTTAGCAATACGACTTAGAAATGAAATACAAGACTAGTCATTTTCTCGTTGTTTCAAAGGCAACTGAAGAAATTACTCGCAGAAATTTATTTCAGATCACGGTAGAGAAGCATTAACAAGCATTTTTTTTTTTTGGAAACCTTACGTCACATCGATAATACCCGGCTTAGATTACCACCAAGGAAAAAATAATAATTTCATAGTGGCAGTAAAAGTAACGAAAATTTACGACGGGCGGCACAGGATTCCAAACATAGGAATCACGGTTGCAAACTATCTATTTTGCAATATTACCAACACATACACCTCTGACCATTTGCCAAAATTTTAATTTCATATTGGTAATGGATATGAGTATAGTGGATTTTGTACTGACAATATTGCGTAAGAAAAGTATTAAAAAAAAACTCAAAATGGATTAAATCATATGCATATCCATGGGGGGAGGGTGGCTGGGGAGGGGGGGGGCTGCAGCCTCCCCCCGAAGTTAAAACCTCAATTTTTAAAATATAAACCTATACTGTTTTAATGTTATATATTTGAACATACTTACATCACTTAATTATACAAATTTTCGCAAAACACTCGATTTTTCCATTTTTAATAATCGCATCGATGACAAAGGAGAAGTAACATTTACTACAGTGCTTAGTCTGATGGACGCTGGAATTATTTTGTGCTTGAAGATATGGTATCAACCGATTTTCTGTGGAATTCTTGTTTACGCGTTTACGTTTGTATCATTAAATAAGCGTTGTGGGAATACGACTTTTGGGCAAGAGAAACACAGACCAAGTATCTACTAATGTACTGTTTCACTTTTAGCATATCACACGTATTTAAAGAGGAAAAAAAATCGTGAAAACAGCAAAAAAAAAATCACATGTTCACTGCTGGATTGCGCAGTTACCGTAATGGGCAGGAGAAAAGTACAACCGTGCAGTAGTAGTTTAACTTGTAGGCTTTCGACACGTGTAATAAAGTCCTACTGTTACAGATCTAATTTGCAAAGTACAATGAAACTACGGAGACACTGCATGCATTGTGCTTAGGAGCGGCGAGGAGGCCGGCACGCGAATTATTTTCGCCCGTATAGCTCCCTTCATATTTGGCCTTGAACGCGCATGGACTATATCCTCTTAATAGCAAAGAAATCGCTTTTAACTTTTAAATTGCAAGAAATACCTGTGTGGGTGTGGGGGGGGGACTTGGAGAGAGAGATATAGTTTATTTATGCCCCACTTATGGGTATTAGCCCCTGTAAGGAAACGGGTGAACCTTGTAATGGTTCTCTAGTCAAATGTAATGTATACAAGCAGAACTGCGTTATTAAAGTGCAACGACCTGGGAGAAATCCATAGAAATAACATTTACATCAAACGTGAGCCAACTGGCAGTTATTTTGCATACCCAAACCATCGTCGAAGTTGCTGGTATTCCACACCAACAGAATTTCTATTACCTGGACAGCCCTGCTCACAATCAGGTTCTGTGCAGCCCCCTGCATAGATTTACAACACTACAAGACACACCGGAAGACATAGGAACCAACTATGTATTTATTTAAAGCAATGAAAGGCTTCCGATTTTTAAGCAATAATTTAATGTGGAAAATATCATAGAAGTAAATTGCCTGAAAGTTTCATTCCTTGGTAGTGTTAAAAATGCAAGGGATATGCACGCAGCAACTGGACTAGGTCTATAAAGATATCTCTCATTATGCCTGCTACAAATGCCAATTATGTGAATAGAGTATTTGAAAGTTAAATATATATATATATATATATATATATATATATATATATATATATATATATATATATATATATATATATATTATCTAGACATCTTGAATGTTGCACAGACTTAAAGTTTTGCAGAGTAGATTAAATTTAGTTCAAAATAAAAGTCGCTAATGTTCTCACACTTAGCGGTTACAATAAATTACGTGCCTGTATAATTACATATTTAAAATACTCCTGACTAGCACATTTTATGTTGGTAGAGCAATCAGATACTTATTTAAACCTCCGGCACTTTGTGACCACTGAAAAGTGTCGGTAAATGATACTGCTTAATTTAAAAGTTTATTGAAGAATCTCAAGTACGTGTAACGGTCACTGTACATGAAGGTGGGATCATACCTTATATAAATGTAGAGTTTCTCACACTTATTTTATATGTAGACCTGTTCTGACGGTAGTGCCGTGTACCGTTGGCTTATCACTCAAATTCTAATATATTTTTTGGATCTAGTTAACCTTAAAACATTTAATTTATATTTTTAACGTAGAACTAAGGCCTTACTGGCCTGCTGCCGTTGTGACCCACTTAATTCAAGCTGGAATATGGAACATTCCGTCACCATCCATTATCAGCAGCGGTTAATATTCAAATTAATACAGAATACATAGGGCTTAACCCAGGGTGCTTTCCAATATCGTGGCGATTCAAAAGGTGCGCCTGAATGTTGCCAACTTGCACACAATTAACAAGTTACTTCAAACCTGATAAAACAAAATAAAATTACAACAATTCACATATGGAAAATTAACATTTCAGGTGCTGCGTGTACATTAATATTACGTAGATTAAGAAAATAAAATTATGATATAACAATATTACATGTGAAACATACGACATTCATAATATTTGTTTACAAAATAAACGTGCGTGTGCTCTTATGATAGATTTACGTTACAAATTTTTTTTTTGAATTGGAATGTTAATATCTTATCTTATATTTGTTGTTTTACTTGTTGCAGGGGCGCAGCCAGAAGGCGCCCCACTTATCGCCCTTTAATCTTAAAATTTTTTATCTTCAAAAATATACATATTTCTACCAGCGGTGTATTCAATGATTAGATACGAAAACTGTTCAAATAGCACCATTTTGCACCTTGAAATCCAAATTTTTCCTGCGGAGAACCCCCGGACTCCCCGCTTTATTAAGGATCTTGGTGTTCCTTTATGAAATTCCCAAGTTGCCCCCCTCCCTTACGAACAAAAATCCTGGCTACGCCACTGGATTAAATCGTTACTACTATATAAATACGAAAGTGTGTTTGTTTGTCCTTCTTTCACGTCAAAACGGAGCAACGGATCGACGTAATTTCTTGCACATAGTTGGAGGGTCGTAGAGTGACATAGGCTACTTTTTAGTCCAGGAAAATATCTCATTCCTTCAGGAAAATTCTTATAGTAAATAGGTACTGTATTAAGCATTGATTAGTGCATAAAAAAGCATTGATAAATAAAATTTCGTCATTTCTCCTTTCTTTTTTTGTCTATGGACTGTAAACATTTCCTTCAAAAATGCCGTAGTGGCCCAATGGTTAGAGTTATTCCGAGTGGGGCGGCAGTGACCCAGTGGATAGATATATATCAAGTGGGGCCGCAGTAGCTCAGTGGCTAGAACACCCAATAAGGATGTCACAGAAGCTCAGGAGCTAGAGAACCCAATAGTGGGGCCGCAAACACTCAGTGGCTAGAAAACCCAATAGTGGGGCCGCAGTAACTCCGTGGGTAAAAAACTCAATGGTGGCGTAGTGTCACAAAACTTCATTATTTATCCCTATAAACACGCGCGCGAAGCTGCGGGTAAAAGCTAGTAGATTATATTTTTGGATTAATGTCGTACTTTTAAATATTAATGGCTTGAAGTATTAACGCCAGTTTTCTTCAGAATTTCAATTCTCATCCAATGTGTTTATATTCTTGCATTTAACAGTCAAGGTTGGGGTATGATAAACATTGCTGGCGATAACACGATAACAGTCAAAGTTAAACACGGTTTCCTTGAAGGTGTCGATTTTGCTCACTGGAAATAATATGGATAAGACTTTAAACGCCGACCGCACTCACGGAATCAAGTATAGGTTTTCGTGAATCACAGCCATAGACTAAAGATGCGGTAGACAGCTTATTTGTCTTCTGCGCATGTACCCAACTGACCTACCCTAAAGGAACAATACTGTCAGTCACATGGTCAACAATCATGAACATGTTATTTTGTATCTTAATTTCTAAATTTCAAGCACTATTATATTAACAAAATACTTTTATATCCATCTGAATGTATTGTATTATAAAGGGCTTTTTAACACCCCCCGGTTTTATGCTTGAAATCTTATTAGGGGACAGCTTACAGACTAACTTGGAAATCTAACTTAGAGTGACACCCCCGGGATTCGAACCCAGGGCCTCCCGCACCCCAGATCGGTGGCGCACCAACCGACTGCGCCACGGAAGATCGGCAATTGAATGTAATCAAACTGCATGACAAATTGCTTAAAGGAAATATAAATACATCCCAAAGCACTTGTTTACAAATTTAGTGTTCTAGCCTAAAATTCAAACCATGCCATTTTCGCTAGACGTGTTGGCAGAAAAGCAGTTCAATGTTGGTACACGGAGATTGGTTGTGCGCAGCCGCGAGATCGGTTTAGCTCATCTTTAGTCTGTGATCACAACCCGGGTGATAATTCTTATTTGCAGCCAAATAAATCTTGGGACAATCCGTTCCTCTTCACACGCACTCTATGACTGAACCTACCTTGAATCCAATAGCACTTCGCCACAACATTTTCCAGATATCGACGTGTTCTGGTAGAGAAGCTTGTAATTACGAATTAAATTTAAAACAAGAATCATAACTGTACTCTTTCAATAGTAGGCTGTTTCTAATGGGCTCTTTATTGTAATCATTAAAAAAAATATATAATACAGTAGGTATTTAAAAACTTTTATTCAAAGTTACAAATTACTTATATACCACCATCATATTTCTCGTCTCATTTACGCGTGACTTCTTGTCAGTTTAATTTATTTTTATCAAAGAATTAATAGAGATGCCATTCCCAAACATTAAATTCTGCTTTGTAATAGATACACTTACGTTCTTAGTTACAAAAACTTCGTTTATTGTGTGGCTTAAATTAATTCTAAGAAAGTAATCTTGTTTGCTCTACACACCCGATGTCTTTGATAAAGGCTCATTCGGTCCCTGCAGCCATGAATTTCATTACGTTCTCACATTCTGTCAAAGTTTTTCCTCCAAGGGCCCTTGCAGCCATAACATGCTTGTAAACTCTTGTTTTGGAAAGGTCCTCGGTGTCTGTACACGCTTTAGTGATAACTTTACTAACTTAACATGCTAACAAACACCAGTAGGACATTGACTGCTAAACGACTGTACTCCTCTGTTTATTCTTTTCATCTCACTGGTTGAAAACGTCGAGCTACATGGCTGTAGCTTTGAGAGTCCCGCCTTCCTTTGCTTTTAAAACCCATCTAGTGGTGAGAAATCTATCCCGTTTTGCTCATGTCTTGTTTCCTTCCTTTTGATACAGTGGCCTTGGAACAACTTCACTCTATATGAACATTACACAGTTATCACAGTGTGCAAGAGGTTTCCTTTTTCTTCCATTTGACTCAATATTACTACTTCTACATTTATCTTTTGCTTGTTTATACTCATTGCGATATTTTTTCCTTCGGATGTATTGCCAATGTCCTATTATATATACGCACTGTGAATTATTTGTGTTCATCAAGTCTCTCTTTCTCTTTCATATTAAATTTCTTGCTGTCATTATTTTTGTTAGCGGTCCACTTTGTAAATTTTAATGCAAGCATTCATTATGTCGTTATATTTATCTTGAACAATTTTATTTAACGTTCAAGGAACATTGCCTCCCGTCTTACAAGTGCAATGCTCTTACTTTCATCATAAATACCTTAAGGTCAATGGTGCATGAAAGTAGTATATTTATACGATTTTCGATATAAGTCGTTTTCCAAAGAGTTTATCGAAATGTTTGGCTCGACAAGACGTAAATAATAATATTCAATACCTTTTTACGTTGTTAGATTTTCACTGCCTTCATTATCCTCAGAGCACTGATGGAAGAAAGAAAATTATTATTATTTTCTTATCTTCAATTAGAGCTCCGAGAATAACGAACGCAGAGAATTTTTAACCGTGCAATAAGGCGTTCAAAATTGTTATTTACCACTCGTCAAACCAAAAATTTCGAAAAACCCTGTTAAAAAAAAATTCTGACAAAAATTATAGAAATTTACGATTTTCGTGCACTATGCCCCTTAACCTGTGTTTTTTCCCCACATGTCGGAGGCTTCTGTCACTCAATTATGTAGAGGTCATTGCTGCTTCCCTCCAGAGCAGTTGGTCCCGCGGTGGCGCAGCTGTTAGAATACCCGCATCCCACCAGGGCGAACCGGGTCTGATACCCAGCAGGTCGACTCGTGGATTCTCTCACGTGGACGATGCTGCTGGCCGGCAGGGTTTCCTCGGGGGGGGGGGGAACTCTCATTCCTTTCGCTCTTGCATTCCGGCGCCGCTCCACATTCGCCTCACTTCACCCTCATCGAATCTCAAGACCTGGCGTTAAGAGCTGCCCACGTCTCTTCACCCCACTCCCCGATCTCTGATTATTTATCTGAATTTTTAATTCAGAATATCGCTTGGAAGTGTTTCCACTTGTTTTCTGTTTCAAGTATAAACTAGATTAACTTGCCTGAGATTTTCCAGCAGATGAAACATACTGAAATGTGTGCAATCATCAAACAGGTCACGGAAGTCAATTTGCTGTTATGCGTGGCAGGTGTGGTGGAGATATCTGTGTGGCTCTTAACAACGAGGGCTTGAGAGCCGATGAGGGTGAAACGAGGTGAGCATGGGACAGCGCAGGAATGCATGGCCGGGGGAAATGGGAGACCACCGAGAAAACCCCGGCGACCAGCGGCATCGTCCGGCACGATTCTCTCGTGCGAAAATCAGATAGTGACCCCCACCAGGAAATGAGCCCGGTTCGCTTCGGTGGATGTGGCAGGAGTAAGTTAGTTAAAGGAGAATTCTGGCCGGTAACAGCCCAACCACGGAGCTTATTCCAAGTTATTCGTTTCGTTTCCTCTCGACAAACATTTTCTTTATTACTGGGATTTTCGTTTACTAACGAAAGGAGCTATTCTAAGCGCATTCTAGTGTTCGTTTGACGTCATTATGTTCGTTAAGAAACTCGAAAAAAAAACGAAGCCCTTTGGGCCTTTGTTACCGAGTTTCACTATAAAAACTTGGCTGGTGTGTGAAACAGATTGTTTTTGGGACTTTGAAAGAAGACAGTCGTGATGTAACGTGCCTTCGTGCATTACAGGAACATATAAAAATATATTTCAGAAAAAATATTTTAAAAGCACCAATTAAAGTTTCTGTTTCAATTTCTGAACTATCTAAGCAGCAGTGTATGCTGGCTATTGTGAGGATTTTTTTTTTTTTTTAGTTTATTACAGTTGTTTATAATGAAATAAGGATAAAAACACCGTTTTATTCAAAAAAGTTGCATTAAACGATGTACCTAGTTCATAAATCAGAAGATAGGTAGCGCTAAACGTAAATAATTCTTGGTAGTTTACAACCAAAATACTATCTCTTGAAAATAATTGATTGAAAATTCATACATTGATATTAATACAATCCACAATAAACACGACAGCGTCTAGTTTGTTGTTAATCGCTTATTTTATAAGCTTGGAATTATAAATAACAGAGGAAAATTCTTGTTCGTAAATAGCTTGCAGCAAAACAGCAAAATGGTCATTGAGAAAGATCTTCGGGCATATAACAACTAAAGTTCTGTCTTCTCTCTCTCTCTTATCGGGTTTACAAGCAAACGAAATTAAAGCATATTTATGTGTAATACATCATATGTCCAGCCGAGCTTCAGCAAATATGATACACTTGAAGAACGAAATATACCTTTTGCCTATAACATATTACGTATTTAATACTAATATTTAAAACACGCCAAAAACAAACAAAATATTTCAAGTGCTTTAGTGCTTTGGTATATTAATTTTTTTCTATCTTAATTATCCGTATTTTACAAACAAAGTATCATAAATCAGTTAAAGTTAATGTGCATGGTGTTGCCATCCTGCATTCGCTAACGAAAGCACGAACATTGCCAAAGTCTTGGTGGCATCTGGAGGTTTGAAAACGAAATGTGACTTTGAATACCAAGTTGCCTTTTTCGAAGATTTTATTCGTTAAGAGAGAGCTTTCGAAACTTAACGAAAACGAAAAAATTAACGAATAACTTATAATAAGCCCTCAGGACCGGATTAAAAATATTAGAGTGACGTAATTTTTTCTGATAACACTAGGTGTAAATCGAACTTGATTTGCTTCCAGACAAATTTTTCGGTATTCTTGGAAAATGCGAGATCCTCCGGCAACTTCATTCAACCAGAACTATTAACAACTCCTGCGAGATAATTACCAATAATGCTGTCAACCGCTGATGATGTGTTTTTGCACGCTATTTTAGCCAACAGTCGTACATGAGATTCCTCATTTATTATGTCGGACTGGATATTCCGCCTCGTCGGTGCATCAAGTTCGTTGCAGACGTTTGGTAGAAAACGTGCAATTAAAAACCGGTTGGAAATTTTTGTAGCGGTGTCAGAATTGCGCCCAGAGAAAATTTCCAAGTTCTCATTCCAACTCTAAGGATTTTTTTTTTGGCGTATTCTCAGAAAAAAATTTAGCTGATATAGGCTATTTACGGTAAAGTGAGCACTTTTTAAGGTCGTGCTAAATTTTTCCTTTCAATTAATTTCTATCTTTCCACCACTTTTTAATGTAAACATTGCAATATGACTAATAAACACGGTGTAAATATTTCATCGCTCTCAATAGTTAACGTCTGAGACTGCAATAAACAATATTTAGTAGGATTTAATGCCTTTTGTGAGAGTCTTGAAAAGTGCTCACTTTACCGTGAACAGCTTATACATGTTTGTATATTCATAGTTGTCTTACTTACTTACTTCCTCTTTATGGATAGGCTCTTACTTAGCCTGTCCCGATCTCAGATTTCAGACCATCTCTTCATGGGTCGGCCAATATCTCTTCTTCCAGTAGGATGGTATTCCAGGGCAAGCTTCGGAAATCTGTTGTTATCCATCCTTAGAACGTGGGCTTCCCAATTTACCAAATGATCTTTAATTCTAAATCGTTTATCCTTTGTCCTTGCCTTTGTCATCATCACAAAATCAATCCGCGATTTCTTCTTCCTCTGAGGTTTATGAGTAATACATGTTTGTCCGTGGGAGGGTTACCAGCCCTTCGCACAACACCCAACATGGAGGACCAGGGACTCTTCTGTCGGGGCCACCATACCTTAGTCAAGGAGACCCAGTTTTAAGGGCACCAGGTACTCGCCCTCACCCATCCCCATACGGGGTAGGATTTGCTGGTGACATTGACAGATGGACTGTCAACTACAGCATTTCTTGAGTTTTAACGGAGGCACTTACTCGATATCAGTGCATCCCTCAAGGCTCCACAACCAGCCATTTACCCTCCTCCTTTATCCGGGCTTGGGACCGGCACTAGGAAATCTGAATCATTCCTAGACATGAATTATTATTTTATATTATATTTACTAGCAATTCTGTGACGGAACGACCGCACGCCGGTTGGGCGCCTCACGCGTAGAGGCGTTGAGGCATGTGATAAGGCCGGGTTTACGATGACTTCATGTTTCACGTAATACGTAATGAGCAACACGTAAACGTAAGCCGGCTACAGCATGACTAATGTGTCCCAAGGAGACATATTACGATCATTTCACGTAACGTTCACGTGATGGAAAAGTTTGCCAATGCCTAGCGTTTGCATTTATGCGTGACTCTGCACTACGTGATCTCGTTGACCAATCACAATACGGATGTTGTATTATCTTTGCTTTTCATGAGTTTGATTTTAAAGTCGCGATGTCGTCTTTTCGCGTTTTTTTTTTTTTAAATCGTGTACAGCATCATGTATAATGTTCTCCTGGGAATAAGGACGAAACCGTAAAAATGTAGGTAGCTTTACACTGCCGCAGTTTATTAATTACGTTTCTCAGAGGTGTAAAAGTGAATGCATAAACCGTTACGTTTGTAATTTGACAAAATCATAATTTTCTCTGCAGATCAAAGTTTATTAAATACGATTTATTCCGTGTACATGAAAAACGTTTCTACATCTCCCAGAGACATTTCGTTCTTGATGTTATGATGATGTCATAGACCTAGTTGTTTTCAAAGTTTGTATAAATCACAGACGTAATTATTTTGAAACCTTTTCTTACCACGTAAATTTTGAAACACAAATATGCCTGTATGACAAGAATTTTGAGAGTTTTCAATCTGGGAAGCAACACACCTTCCCCTTACATTTTCATTCAGTGCACAAAGGTTATGTGTTTAAGTGTAGTATCATAAATTGCTTGCATGAAATACATAATTTATAACGTGAAGTTTGAAATTTTTAGTAAGCCTGTTTCAGATAAAAGTTTATTACGTTCAATTTATTCCATGTAAATGAAAAAAAAACGTTCCTACATCTCCCACAGACATTTAGTTCTCGAGGTTATACGATACAGTAGTTTCCAAAGTTTGTATAAATCATGAACGTCAGCCTTTCACAACCTGTGCTTGTCGCATTAATATTAAAACAATAATTCGACTGTATAAAAGGATTTGAGAGAGTTTCGACATGGAAAGCAACAAAATGTGTCCCTTGCATTTCTATTTAGTACACGAAGGTTACGTGATCACGTGAAGCATCGTAATATACTCCCCGAAGAAGACTACGTTTTACCTATAAGTGAGCGTGTACCGTGATGTCATCGTAATTCCGGCCCAAGTGAGCAACAGATGGCTTATGCCAGGTTACACCAACATCTTCTCCGATCCGAGATCGAATGATCCTAGTTCAGAACCAGGATCCAGTTTTATATTGGTTCCAAAGTAAGAGATCGAGATTAAGTATGAGACAGATATTGCTATTGGTTCGTAATATATGACGTCATGGAAGTAGGCGTATTTTTCAGAACTAGATGTGCGATGTTTTATCTATTTTAAGTGAATTATTGTTGTACGAATTTTATCGAATAATATTCAAGTCCGTATAATGTTGTTTCACTTTCCCAAGAAAACAATCGAAGGTAGTTCTATCTGTTGGCGTATTTTCAAACTACATTTGTCGACGATGGCTACTGAGCTCGGATCGAGATTTTGAGCCGCCAATTTCAGCGGTTTGAAATTAACTTCTTTTCAATCTCCATTCCAGCTCTGAACTCTAATGGTGCAATAGTTTTGTGTTTCGATCTTAGATCCGATCTCGGATCGAGTTTCGAACCACGATGGTGCAACCGGGCATTAGAGCGCATGGATTTCCAGGCGTCGAAAGTGCAAAATAGTCGCAGAAGGCAGAACTCCTAATCACGTATAAACTGCAGGACTTTCGGTTATGTTAACATCTGGGTTGGAGCCGCGTCTTGCTGGTTTCATGAACCGATGTTTCGGCGCAACTTGTAGTAGGCGTCTTCAGGGTCTCACTAACCACACCGAGAGCGGCACAACTCAAGTATTAAAGCTCTTACATAATAGAAAACTTGAACGTTTGACTTTACATTTCCTTTCATTTAACGAGACCACCAATACACAATACAATTGTAAAGTCAGAGTTCAACCAATTAAACTTCGGTTCTGCGAGCTTCGTAAAAATGTGTAGCTTGTCATGTAAATCATTATTATATCTATCCAGGAATGCATTTTACGTAACTTTTTTTAATACGCTTAAAATTTATATTAAAAGTTAATTTCAAAGCAAAAAACTCACTTGTTTACTTGATTGAAAAAACTAATTCATATATTTCCTCTTCACATAATTTTCGTTTGCCATCTATTTAATTTAAGAGTAGCATTGTTTAATATACCGAGATGAAAATCGCCATACAATAAAATAACACACGCTTCACGTAACCTCTGTTGTGTTCTCTGCAAAATGGCTTCTTGACTTTGACTTTAAATTTCAACTTTTCGAAATCGTTAAGTCACGAGTGCTTGACTTTAAATTTTACAGTTTCATTGTATCAAGTTCCATAAGAAACATTTCGAAAAGCAAACGTCAAGTTTTAGTTAGCCCCGCCATATATGTGTCTGACAACACTTTCAGTTCCACTTAACATTGTATTGAAAGTTTTAAACATTTCAAAGTACTGAAATTATGAATTTTTCCTTCTGACTTTTTTTTAATACTCATAAGTGTAATAATTGGAAAATTTGTGAGATGTTTATTTCGTAATGATTTTAAAGTTTGACTTGACCGACACATGAATAACTATGCTTATAAAAAGGCCTAACTTGTGTTCAACCCTGCAGTCTTGTTTGTTGTCGGGAACGATGTGTATGTTATGAGTTTGATGACTATAGCTTCGGTAGATGGAAAATTATGAGTAACTATGATTATAAAAGGGCTTAACTTGTGTTTGAACCTGTAATATTGTTTTTTTTTCGGGGTTGGTGTGTATGTTATGAATGTGATGACTATGGTTTCAGTAGATGGGAAATTATGAGTAACTATGCTTATAAAAAGGGCTTAACTGTGTTTGACCCTGTAGTCTTGTTTGTTTTTGGGAGTTATGCGTATGTTATGAATTTGATGACTATAGCTTCGGCAGATGGGACATTATGAGTAACTATGCTTATAAGTATGTGGAGGTTTGATACAGACATACTATACTTAAAACATGGCCTATGGTAAGGTAGCCATTGCATTGTATTTGATGGCCTGGCTGGTTACATAATTAATTTAATAATAAAAAAAGATTGCTCCTATGTCTACTAAATTCAATATGGCTTCGAAAGGTGTTAATAATCAAGGTCCATAATGATACTTTAGAATTCGAGTTGAAATCACACATCCGAAAATATATAGCACTTGGTACATTTATTAATACTTTTATATCTGCTTATAAATCCAATATGGCAATGTTCATAGTTACTTAACTATATTTTCTGACGACATATTCTCATCTGTATAAAAAAAAACGAAACTTAATACATGTCATTCGATACATACATTTGTAAAACTTAAAAATAAATATCTTCAAATTTAAACACACATTATTTATAAAATTGTGATGGTTCGTAATTGATGTTTGTGTTATCATATACTATATATCCATCTTCAAAATACGAATCCACAGACACATTACTCAACATGAACTTTTTCTGTAAGTTTTATAAAACTGAAATAAATTATATTACATTGAATACACAACTTTTATTTATAAATTATGACTGTTCATAATCGATGTTTTGTGTTATATAGTACAAAACCAACTTGAATGTACGAGTTCATATACAGGTGGTTTTTTTCTACATAAGACAGAATTTAGAGTTCCATTGGCCTTCATGTCTTCGTAGGTCAGTTGGTCGCACTGAGAATTTGTCAGCAAGTCGGTTTAACTTGAGATCGTCAACGTCACTTCAACACAACTACAACAACAATGACAAAAAAAAATTAGCTGGGATGTCGGTCTGTCAACCCAAAGTTCGGCAGTTCGATCCTGCCCTACTCCACAGCATTTTATACTCTATTAAAACCATATCGCTTCTGCATATAGCATGTAGAAAATCGCCTTAACCTCCAGCCGACACCAGCGACCCTACCAGCAGATGATATCAAGCATTACTAGCACTGCCTAGCAGTCAATGACGACACAAGAGACACCAGCACTGCCTATCAACCAAGTTTAGAACTTAGATGGCGGCCGATGACAACACCAGCACTCCTGGCACCAAATCTAGAACTAAACACAGTATCTGGTGTTGATGTCTCAGCGGGAAGGGACCGACAGACACGCCTGCAGCCTTCATCCTCGCATCCAACACATTCTCGCGGGTTAAACAACTGCGCACGTCCCCTATGCCATTCTAGAAGTGGTCCAAAACCCATGCGCCTACACTGCTTACGCAATGTCTATGCAAGTAGGGTTTTCAAAAGTGCTCAGCTTACTGTGAACAGTATTTATATGTGATCGTAATCGCAACAAGATTCGTTCGATTGGAAAGTGCAGATATAGTAGATTCACGATTACTTCCAACCTACCTGAAGACCTGCTAAAGTTATACTTCCAGGATATTCCTCCACCTTGTGCAAACAAAGCATAGACGAATCTAGAAAATTTCACCAAAGTGACAATGCACCGCATTCGTGCGCACTCAGTGTATTGTTATCTTGCATAAAAACTACTTCTTACTAGGCAGTACCTAAAAACTATCCCCCCCCCCCTGTTTTATTTGTATTAATTATAAATGAAATACTAACATTTATACATAACATTTATATACACGTGAAAATTATATTTAAACAATAATGCACTTGTATGTCAACATTAGTATAAAATGATTGTGACATTTGGGATAGCCTATTTAGGAAACAAACACGTCAAGAATATATTTTATTGTGAAATTGTTAAACTAGCAATTAAGTTTACCAAAGTGAAACATCTACACTTAGATATTATAATTTATATTTTCTGTGTCTTAAACTATTAGGGTTTTAAAATGAAATCGCTCTTTGGTGTCAATTTGGCATAGTATACTTGTAATATATTTTGTCTACAAAAGTAAAAAAAAAAAGTTAATGTGTGGAAATATGTTTCGTATTCTTATAAATAGTAATAATTTTTGCTTGCAATGTTATTAAGGACATATAGTGAATAAAAAATCGGTATCGAGTTGCGAACAAGGAAGGTTTTTGTTGTTTATCTACATTTACATTCAGGTTTTGATTTTAAATTAGTAACTCAAGAATGAGACATATTGAAAGAATTTTTGTCGTTGTATTCATTACAAATTCTGGGCTGAATCAATTAATTATAAAGAAATTAACGAAAATAATTGCTTACTTTAGCTTTGCACATTACACCTCAATATGGGTCATTAGGCATATCCAACTGCAATTACGGATGCTTTAGTTGCAGAGAGTACATCCCACACGACAGAAGCTAACGTTTCATCACAAATTCCTTGTCAGAACGAAAGAAAAGGAGCGTGATAGCTCAAGGTCGTGGTAACTATTCGCACAAGATTCTGCGGTCGTCGGACGAAAGATCTATAGACCAGATCCGGCCTTGAATAGAACAGGTTATTTACTGCGCATGCACAAATCACGTGATTCTCAACTTGTCAACGAAGAATAATTCAACGATACTTGAATAATATTCACACTTAATTCAGTAGCCTAACCTGACACGACCACCTAAACTAACTCAAAACGGCGTGATGTTTATATTTTAAGTTTGAACAGCTGCCTAAACAAGGTTTTGTGTATTTTAAACCAGATGAACTCTTAAGTAGTATGTCAATAGATGTACATATTTTTGCCAGTTTGAACTTTTTTTTTTTTTTTTAATCTTACCAAGTTATTGGGGAGCGTGCTTACCTTGGAGACTGGGCACGCACTACTATTAAGATGACTTACAATAGCAGGTAGTGAAAAATAACATAAATATGACACTTTTTTTGTACTGAGGACTTGAACAGTATTTGTTTGTTATAGCAGCGTAATTATTGCAAAATGCCAATACTTCGGGTAAACTCGGCAACTCTCGTACTACTTCGGGAGCCCGCTAAAAACCTTTCGTGGAAAACATGCTATAAAGACATACAATTAACCCTAGCCCGTTATAAATCAGCCGAATATATTCTTTGTTGTCCCGCATTTAATAAAAACATATTACGGAGAACGCATTCATTCAAATCTAATCTTATCTTGCTTATAAAGAAAGCAAAAACAAGTTGTGATTATTCTGCCTTACCGCAACATTCGAATTCGACTGTCGCGAAATCTCGCGTGTCAAACCTGCAACAATCATGAAAACAAACGAGTGTGTTTTTTTTTTTATGGAGGGCGTTTTTCTAGCTTTTAAAGGTTGCAGTGAAGTCAGCTGACATCTGTTAAGAGGTCGTGACCAAAATAAGTCGTGTAGAAATTCTAATGTGTGTGGATACGTAATGTACTGAACAGTCAACGACATATTTTTTTTTTTTTTAGTACGCCGCCTTTCGCCGGCCCGTCACGGTTGTTCAGGCTGCGCGGCCGTGAAATGTGTCGAGTGCACGATTAGCGGACGTTTCATAAATTTTTATGAAGGTCGAAGGGTGACGTAGCTAGCCTCTTGTTAAATCATATAGCAGTCTATCATTGTGCCGGTAACACGTCCAGGAAGAATCATGTCAGACGTCACGGCAACCTCTGCGAACATGATAGTAGTGTCAAATCGTTTGCCATTCATTTTGGTTAGAGATTCAGAAACTGGGAAATTACTAAGAAGGGCAAGGTAAGATAATTTTCAATATTAAATACAGTATTTTTCTTTGCCAACCGGGAGAAGCTTCTATGTTCTGCTTGCGTTTAGAAAAATTTTGACACTCTTGGGGCGTTAAAATATTTAGGATATTTCCACATTATTTTTGCCAGCTGGCTTACGAATAATTGCGGCGGTTTAATTATAGATTGTTGCAAATAATTTAATTCCCGCAAAACTATTTCTAAGGCGAATGGAACAGTATGTGTATTAAAATTAGGTTAGGCCTACTGGAAATACTATTATACGCCGTTCACGGTAAAGTGAGTACTTTTTGAAGCTGTTTCATCAGACATAATAACCAATAACTATACATTTCATTGTGGCCTCGGACTTTTGGTTTTGAGTATGGTGAATGTATACACTGTGTTTATTACTCACATGGCAGGGTTTACATTAACAAGTGGCGGAAGGATATAAATTGACTGAAGGAAAAAAGTTACTAGGGCTTCAAAAGTGCTCACTTTATCTGTAGTAAAAAGGGCAATTAGCTACCACTGTTTTTTACTGTGAACCACAGAGCTGAAGAAAATTGAACATCATTCAGGGACCCCACATTTTATTTACTTTTTTTAGTTGAAATATAAGGCAATATGACAGTTATTCCAGAACCATGAGTGAGAAAAAGTGTGGAAGGCAAACACATTGGAAAAATAAGCAGTTGTCTAAAAATTTCAGAAAATTTTATTTTTTTGATTTTGAAGAAGTCGCTTTATCACTCCCCAAAAGATCATTTTCATTATCAATCTACTATGTAGTTAGGACTGATTTTCACAACTATTGACACAACAGAATTGCCTATTTTAGTGGAAACCTTTTAGAACAAAGTTAAGCAACCATTGTACATCCTAAACATAAGTATTGTTTGCTTACATGTAAAAATAATAAATTGCACAAATAAATTGTCCACAAATACATTTTTTCTGGGGAAGTTTTAATCAAAAAGGTTCTATCCTATCTTGGAGTCATGGTGAGGGTTATGCCTATACTGACCTAAAATCTTTCAATAACCAATTTTTTTTCTTTGTAAAGAATTCTTATTGAATAATGAGCCCGACAGAATGTGTCGTGCATTAGTACGAGTTCAGGTAGGCATTAAACATATTATAAATGACAATAATCTAATAAGGAACTTAACATGTAGTGTTGGATTTATATCTGTTGGTAATATTATTCAAAATAATGGTATAAAATTTTGTTTCCTTTCCATGTGTTTGGTCATGCTGTTAAGTCATTTCATGTCGTGAAAATTTAGGAATCAGTTTCAATCGGTGATTGATTTTCACAAGATTTCAGTCACCCTTAGTGAATGCCTGTACCTCCCAACTCCCCTGCATGTTAGTGCATCATACTCAATGTCTACTGCTGTCACAGTGAGAATATTATGTCTATGTGTTAATTTATAAAATGCTTCAGTGCTGGTGGATTGGTGACTGCTGTTGCTCCAGTGGTAATTCAGAGTAAGGGTCTGTGGGTTGGCTGGCCTGGAATACACTTAGAAAATGAAAATGAGCCAATCCCAGAATCGGACCCAGATGATACTACGCCTACTGCAGGACTGAAATCTGAAAAGGTAAAAGCAGTTGGATATTTTTAACCATAATAAACATTTATAGTTTCTGGTAATTAGGCTATGGTTATCTATGACGTGTCGTGAAATGATGTGTTTTCAATCATAGGTTTTATGGTGGTCCGGATATAAGCTGTTCGTGGTAAGCTGAGCATTTTTTAAAGCCCTGCTTTTGATCTGCTTGCATACACATTGTGCATTCTCCAACCATATGTAAAATTATAATCCATACAGGCAGAACTTACGCAGGATTTTCGAAATTGCTCAGTTTACCATGAACAGCAAATGCAAGACTTTTGTCTAGGGATTATTCACTATGAAGTAAGGAATCATAGGTCTATATCACAGTGGCAGAGTCATCACCAGCCGTGCACACACTTTGACAGGGCCAGTGTTGAGACCGGCTGAATTCTGAACGTTAAAATACCCTGGTGTTCACCTGACATAGTCTGGTAGGGGCAGGGTCGAGACTCTCTACAGAACGTGTGGCTGCCTTCTCCACTGGCGATGTGTTGTGTATCTAAATTGTCCTAACTTACTTCTCACTGTTTGGGCCATGGGACTTGCCCATAATTATGGTGCAGAGAAAATTATATGATTTAGCTCTCTACCATGCTGGAAATCGTGCAAAACACATCCGGTGCACATGGTTTTATTACATGTTTGTAGAGCCCAATCGTAGACAACGTACATTATTTACAGCTCTTGCTAATAAGGTGAATCTGCTACCATTTAAACGGAAATTAACGCAGCCTGCAGAGGATGCTAAAAGAGGCGGTAGAATGGGTTAGTGAGGATGTCGAGGTAATGGAAATTAAATTGAGTGGTAGTAGTAATAGGAGTATTACTTTGCTGGCAGCGTATAGACCACCAGGACAGGGATGGCAGGCAATTGAGATGATCAAGGAGAGGGTCGATAGACTAAAGGACAGGCAGTGGGTTGTTGTAGCAGGGGATTTGAATATGCCAGGGGTGAAATGGGTAGAGGGTGCAGAAGGAATGGGTAGCATGATGCAGAGAATGGCAGCACAGTTAGTCAACAGAGGATTAGTCCAGGTAGTAGAAACACCTACGAGATGGAATGAGGAGGGTGTTGGGTCAGTGCTGGATGTGGTGTTGGTCAGACCTAGGAATGCTGTAGTTGGTGCAATAGTATTGGATGGTATAAGCGACCATCATATTCCGGTTGTAGAAATTGGGATTGGCAGGATGAGAGAAGTGCAAATGGCAGAAAGGTTGGTGTGGCAGTATGGGAGAGGAGACAAGACGGGGGCAGAAATATTCCTGAGAGACAGGTTTAAAAAATGGTTTATGGAGGAGGGTGTAGAGGGGTTATGGAGGGAGTTTAGAAGATTAATGGAGGTTATGTTGGAGAAATTTGTGGCAATGAAAAGGTTACAGACTGGGGGAGATCCCCCATGTTATGGACAGGAGATTTTGAAAATGAATTGCAGAAAATTACATGCCAAGTGGAGAAATGAATGGATGATAAGATCTAAAGAATTGATGAAACAAATGGGTAGGGAGCTTGAAAGGAAGATCAAACAGGCAAAGAATGTATTTCTGGGGAACATGGTGGAAGAAGGAAAAGGCAAGGAATGGGGGAAATTGTTTAGGTATGTTAGGCGGTTAAGGGGAGGAGAGGAAGGGATCCCTCTGCTAACAGGAAGGGATGGTAGGCATGCGACAAATGACCAAGAAAAATCGGAGATGCTACAAGGACAGTACTTGTCAGTGTTTGAGGCAAAGGAGGGTTGGAAAATTAGGACAAACAGGGTTCGGGGATTGTACAGTGAGTTTAAGATGAGGGAGTGGGGGATAGAAAAGGTAATTAGGGGTTTGGAGAGCAGTAAGGCAGGGGGACCAGATGGGATAGGAAATGCAGCACTAAAGTTTAGTGGCAAGGAGTTGACGAAATATTTAGAAGTGCTGTTTAAAAAGTCCTTAGGAGAGGGTAAGTTACCACAAGATTGGAAGGATGCTATAGTGGTACCTATACACAAGCAGGGAGAGGATAGGGGGAGGCCTGGCAGCTACAGATCGGTGAGTCTCACATCAAGTACAGGAAAAGTAATGGAGAGGCTTGTGCTGCAGTATGTGGTGAGGGTTATGAACAATAGGAATTGGTTGGAGGAGTCCCAGCATGGTTTCAGGAGGGGTTACTCATGTGAGACTCAGCTGGCTGGGTTATTAGAGGATCTGGTGCAGGTAGTTGATGAGGGGAAGCAGGTGGATGCCTGCTTCATAGATTTTGAGAAGGCATTCGATAAGGTGCCCCATGGAACATTGAAGAGGAAAGTGGAGGCGCTGATACAGACAGGAGGGTAGTGGAATGGATAGGGGACTTTCGCAGGGGGCGAAGGCAGAGGGTGAAAGTGGGGGAGGCAATATCGAAGGAAGAGGAGGTTACGTCAGGGGTACCACAGGGAAGTGTGCTGGGTCCTTTGTTATTTACCATAATGGTAAATGACATGGGTTTGGGGATTAGAGATAAGATCAGATTGTTTGCAGATGATTGTGTTGTATATGCTGAGGTGGGAGAGGGGGCAGAAATTTGCAGGCGGACATTGATAAGATATGGTTATGGACCAGAAAAAATAAAATGAAGATATCTGTAAGAAAAACAAGGTAGTGAGGTTCACAAGGAAGAAGATAAGCAGGGACATGTACAGATGGGAGGGACAAGAGATAGAAGAAGTAGAAGAATATAAGTATCTAGGGATTATACTGCAGGGAGCCCTCAGGTGGAAAAAACAGGTAGAGAGGGTGGTAGCAAAGGGAAGCAGGGCTCTGGGTATCCTGGGAAGGGTGCTGAATGGAGTCAGCTGTGAGGTGAAGGAGAAGGCGTATGGCACAATGGTACGGCCAATGTTAGAATATGCTGCAGCAGTATGGGACCCATAGGTGGAGGTGCGAGAACTGGAAAAGGTGCAGAGAAAGGCAGCAAGATGGGTGAAGGGTAGGTGGAGAAGGCAAGGGCAGGATGATGAGGAAGAAGGGAACTATAGGCCATCAGTGATGATGAAAGAAATTTGGTGGAGCTCATTGAAGGACAGGAGGAAAGTTGAACGGTTAGTCAGGATGTACAGGGTGGTGAATGAAGGAGGAGGATTGGGAGGGCTACACTGCAAGCTACGTAAGGGGGTGTTTAGAGGAAGAGGAAACAACAGTGAGAAGCTTCAGAGGGTGTGGAGGACGGAGCGGGGTAGGCAGTCCATGCTTGTGAGGTCTGTGAAGGAGTGGAATGTGCTGAGGGAGGAATTGGTATCTGTGAGAGGGGTTGGTAAATTCAGGAAGGGAGTGGAAAAGGAGTTGGTTGGGTGAAGGAGAGTTGAGAGAGCTCGCCACCGGTCGGTAGCCTAATTGCGAGTGTATGTATGTATGTACGGACATACATCGGACGGTTGAGGAGAGATTAAAAACAAATGTCAAACAACTTTTTTCCCTACCATTAATGCAATCAGCACAAGACTGAGCATCAGCCAAGTCACAAAATGTTATCTGTAAATAAATTCTCATGTAGCTCGGACGTTGCTGGGGGTTGGTAAGAAGATGCCCATGGGGCATCTGGGTACCACTCCAGACATGTTATGAGATGAGCAGCAGTGTGAAAAATGAGCTACGCAAACAAGCTAACTTGTTGCACATGTCACATCTTCCTCCTCACCCTCCCCTCCGCACTTTGTTTTGGCCTTGCTTATTTTACCTGATATAGCATTCACTGGGTGGTAATAGAAACTTATATGGGGTGTATAGGGATAAGTCATTTTTATCAGTTATCAGGTCACTTCTAACAACTGTCACAGGATTTTTCAATGGGATATTCGGGCCACTGGTATCCATATCTCAGAATTGTATTTAAAAAGAAGGCAGGTGGTACAATGTCATATTCAAAACTGTTCCACATGAATACACTAAAGTAATCTCATTCAGTTGTAAAATTTAATGACTTCTCCAAAAAATAAAGGGATTTTTTAAAATCTACTTTTCGTATCCTTAAGTTGCCAAGCAGTTTCTGCATTGGCAAATTTTTTTATTAAGCTTATGGTAATTGTCTAGAATAGCGGCTTTGGTGAATATGTATACCTGCAAAGTAAATTTATATGGGTTGTGCATGGCTTACCTGTTCAATGTTTTGACGCCATCGGGTGAGACACAAAACAAATGATGACACAAATACTTACTGGTAATTTGGGCGCAAACGGTGCTTCCCAATCACTGCACTATTGTAAATCAGAGTTCTCAGGGATGCTGTGGGTTCTGTGTGTCCGTCTCACCCGTGTGTACTTAACAAACAAGTAGGCAATACTAAACATTACTTGAAATAAACACTTAATAAAACATATATGGCTAGGACACTGTCACTACTGAATAAAAGATATAAGTTCACCGTAGACTTGTTTTATTGATATTATTCATACACATCAACATGCCAATGAAATGATTATCTCTGTCATGACTAGCCAATTCCGTTTGGGTGTTCCCCAGCTCTCAATTAATCTAGCTCACGCCTAGATGGATGATCTCACTGAGGTGCGTGAAAGCACATCCTTCACAGGGAAGAGGGCTGACAGCCGCTAAGGTGGACTGACGGTTTTTCCCTGAAGACAGGACACTGTGAATTACAAATGAAAACTCGTAATACATATTAACATGTGTGATTACTAAGCATCACTAACACAAACTCGTTGGGGCTCACCTTGCAGCACGTGGGTAGTGTGGTGACGGCCTATACATAGAGCCTGCTAGGATGGGAATAATTGCACCGTACACTAATTACAAAATTTCATAGACCCTTGAATAATACATGAAATAAAATGGGACACGAGATGAATATTCACAATAAACACACACATGTATTGAAACAAGTTTAGATGGCGCGGATGCCACTGGATGAAGTTCGTAGCAGACCACGTGGTGCAGGTGAAACAGCAATATTTCTGCTTGGAAACAGCAAACTAAATTCAGATCAAATATTATTCTTGTTGAGAAAGTGATTCTCTTTACGATTAGAGTGGTTACAGGCTTGTAACTTGCCTGATGGCGGTAAAGTCAAACATTAATGTGACAGCGTGGTCAAGTACAAAAAGCATCAATTTTCGTGAAAAATACATTGAACCCTGAATAAAATTGACGCAGAATCCTGAAATAAATGATTGCACATACAGTGTTACATAAATAAGCTCTTGAAACGCAATGATGGTGCATACAAATACTTAGCGTCTGTCGGCCACATGGTTATATGTTATGTTGCCGTAAAATATTCAAACACGAAAATTACCCTCAAATACATACATAAAAACAAAGCTCTTAAAATTGCATGTAGCAATAATGCAGCAGTTACAATGAAACGCCATAAACATAGGCGGATGGAGCCTGATTCAATTTCCGCAGGTCGTGTGAGCTCTCCGACATCTTTCTCCTTCTCCTCGATTAAGTTAAGATTGGCACAAGGGTGCTAGAAATTAATAAAGCGGAAGCATAATGCTGAGGAAAATGTCTGGCAAAACGTACACAAGCAAATGTTAACCAGCAAACTAAATCAGTGAACAAAAGTTGTAGTCCATACGTGACAGTGTCTTACCTCGCCAGCTCTCCTCGACAGACTGTCCAGATACAAGTGTCGCACGGACCTACCATGGCCGCCTAAGGAGTTCACATAAGCGGAAATGCTATGCACGCCAAGTAAAATATTTAATAATTGAAAATAAAATGTTACAAATTAAATAAAATATTGTTTTAAATTTTTATAATTTTCTTATGAATTTCAATATTATTTTAGTGTCTTTATGACAGCGTTCACGTTGAAATATTAAGTGTTCTTAATCTCGGTGCCACAGGAACTTTGAATTTTATAACCAAACAATTAAAATTTGGTACTAACACTTTAAAGCATTTTAAGACATATTAAACACTGCAAGTACAATAGATCACGTTTGACACTGGAAATAACATTTATATGAAAGTTCAAAATTATTGGCCTTTTTGCGCACGTGCGGGACCCGTGATACGTGAGCGTCGTCATGGGTTCTAGCGCCGCTGGCTGTTAGCCGGCATCAGCTTATGGGGACTAGATGATAAATTAACTAGAACGTCGAAAATAAAATAGTTAAAATACGAGGAGTTTGGTCGCTGTTGTGTGATAGACGTACCATTTTCATGGTACTTGTACCATAATTTGGCCTTGTGTTCCATGATGAGGTAGTAATTTTATGGAAATGTACCAGACTTTTGTGCCAGTGTACCATTATTTTGAATAACCCGTAGTATGATGGAGCACTGGCAATTTATCAAACGTTTACATCACAGTTGGATTGTGGAAAGTGTTGCTGAAAGATGTCTGATGTTTTACCAGTTGGAGGTTCGCGAAAGTGCCTAAAAGCATGTTTCATTGCAATTAATTCAGTTAGACATGTTATATCAAATAATTGTGCGAAAATAAAAGTGTTTCTGTGCTAATTATTTATGTGAAATGTGATATTATAATATTTGTGCGATGATTTGAGTGTGTGTAGTGTCGTCAAATGGAATCGTAAGTCGTGTGAATGGCAATTTATTCGGTGAGTACGTAACCAAATTAAATCTAATCTTATGATAGTGGGGAGGGCTGTGAAGACAACGGGAATTGCGGGGTAAAATGAGTGAAAAATATGTTAAATGGCTAAACAACCTAACCAAACAATATCTAAATTCACAATACGTTATTACCAGTACACATACACACCCGAATGTTACTGTGATAATGTATGATATTCAAGCGTAACCCTCACACAATGTCACAATGGCAAATACTGTTCAAGCATAGCCAAACATTATGCTTCAAGCCAGAGTCTTTAGCTCCAGCAGGGGATAAATCCCCAAAACAGTGATTCACCCTTGCAAGCTTTCTTCTTTAGGTAGTGACCGCAAAGCGGTCAAGCATCAGCAAAGCTTGGAGTTCCCCAGAATTTAATTTCAAGCGTACTCCCCTCGCACTGAAAAATGTGTGTGTGTGTTGGTAATACTGTGAATTGAGGTATTGTTAGGTTATGTTGTTTGGCAATTTAATGTATTTTCGTGATATTCCTGATATAATCGTAATATTTTATCATGAAAACACGTATAATTAAACAAAGATTTAACCGAACGATACCTAAATTGACAATATTACCAATACAATTTACAGATATGATATTGAGGAGGGCCATGAACTGGAGGGAAATTGTGGGGTAATATTTTATCTCTACATGTACATATTTTTCACAGTTTTTACCCCGCAATTTCCCTGATGTTCATAGACCTCCACACACTCATATCATTAACTTGTATTTGTAATATTATCAATTTAGGTATTGTTCAGTTGGGTCTTTTTGCAATTTAACATATTTTCGTGATTAAATATTACAATTATAGTGGAACCTCATTAACACAAATCTGAGGGGACCAAAATCTAGTCACTTTGTAGCAAGGTATGTAATAATTAGGTTCGTTTGAAACTGCAGACTTTTTTTATGTTGGTGCAAGCCCAAAAACCTAAAAATTTGGAATTTATATGTAAAATTTAGCTTTGATAGCAAAATAAGTTGCTTTCATTTTAACTTTACTCAGGAAAAAATTTTCTTAAAGAATGATTAAATATCACATTAAGTCTTCAATAAAATCAACCCTTCTATTACATAAAGAACCAAAAAATATTCCCAAAAAGATTTTTTACTTTTACACTTTTTCCATTGTACATATTAAGGGTTTTGTTTTAAGGAATTTTCTATTTTGGTTTAAACTGTTTTTTCACTATAAAAGCACTTGACAATCAAATACAATTGATCAAATCCTGAAACACAACACAGAAGTGCAAGAATTACCTGATATAAACTTAAAATTCAAGTATGCATATAACATGAATGTTTTCTATGCACATAAACAAACAGGATTTTTCCACAGGTTAACTACATCACGAGAGCCAAACACTATCAATATCAGCACTCGCAAGTTTGTCACATTGTAACTGAGCAGTAAACAGTTGTGATCACAGTCTCGCACAAAGCAGTAGTTTCTAACGTGTAACATGGTGCACCGTTTCCATAGTATCTATGATGAACACTAAATTCATTTCGATACTGTCAAGCTATTGTATTAAACTATCTGAGAGATCAAGAAAAACTGTTTTTACTGTAGCAAAATTTTATTTCCTGGAAAAAAAAGTAACCTGTCTGAAGTTCATGTACCAGAATGCATATTTTTTGCCAAAAAGTACGTAATTAACGTGGTTATTTAAATTACTTCCCAGAAGACTGAAGAATTGTCACTATTGTATGGAGCTCACGAGAAGGCAAGGCTAAGGAATGCGGTTGTTTGTCACAGTGGGCGGCCCCCCTCCAAGCCAGTCGTTGCGCGTGTGTATGTACTTGCGGTCCTAAAAACATTCGCTGTATCACTACACAACTTTATTGGTCGCACGTCTAAAACATTTGTTATGTTGGGCTTATAATTAATTATTGTTAATATTTGGAAGGCAGGTACGCATTGATGGTTGTGAATAACATATCTGAATAACCAAATTATTAGTATATAAAACCAGAAAGCAATAAAATTATGAAAATAAGTTACCCCTGCAAACACATGTCAAGCAGTAAACAAAAACATGCAAATATGTGTATATACAAATACAAAAGCACTCTGAGACACGAGTTTCATGGTAGCGAAAAACAAAAACAGAAAGAAGGAATTTATACAGTTACATACATTTATATTTTGATCCAAACCAAATGTCTACATTTAAGCAAATAATGAATACGCATAAAACGCATATACATTCTATTCAAGTATGCATAGGACAGTCAGGTCTGACAAGGGATCGGAAAACTCTGATTCAGAAGAGGAAATATCTTCATCACTTGAATCACTGGAGTCACTCCTGCTGTCAACACACATAAAGCTGTCGATAACTTTCTTCCATCCGGCCATCTGTCTCCCAGTAGTGTTCCTCTATTTTTTGAACATGTAAACAATAACTTTCCCTGTCTTGCTTGCTGACACAGGTAATCGCTCTTCTTGTTACATATTCAAGCTTTGCTAGACTGAATCCACCTTTCACATTGCTTTCGCGTACAAGTCTTATGGCTTTTGCCCATGTGAGTTCAATTGCATTTAGCTCACAAATGTAATGCGGTAACCTAATAATGTGATGCCCATGCAATTTCAAAATTTCATCTATTCGGTATAGTTTTTCACCGCCTTTATACCTTTCAATTAGGCTGAAAAGTTCACACTTCCTCATATTTTTACGGAATTTTAAATTGCTATAGTCTAACCAAGTTATCATTTCCTTCTTGACAGAATGCTTTGTTGGAGGTTTGTTCCTTTGCATGCAGTTATACGAAGCATTACCTAATACGATTACAGTTCTTTCGGGGAGATTAAGTTATAACATTTTACTAGTCCTCTTCTGAAAATTGTCTGTATTCATCTGACCGTGATAGTCTCCAGATGACTTTCCAGCCTTAAACATTAGTAAAGTGCCGTCCAGAAATCCGTCTCGAGCTCTTGCGTGCACAATTATTAAGCAGTTTGATTAACCCATTTTAGTCAGAATGCCAAGCTGATTTTTACTTTGCCAACATTTATTGAAGGTTAAAAGCTGTCTACCCACAATTCATCAATGTAAACAATCATCCGCTTCTCTTCTCTGTAAGGTCACATTGCTTTTAAATATTCGCAATGCCAGTGGACAATGTTTGGCCGCCCAATTAAAATCTTTCTTTTGTCTCCACACTTTTTCTTTTAAATCCCATTTCCTTCAAAATGCACCTTAAAGTGTGCACTCCCCATGGAAAGTGTATTTTGTCTTTAATGGCGCTCAGCAGTTTGGATCATCTAGGTACTCTCTTCTGTACTAAATAAAAGTGTTCAATTACATCCCATATTACCCTCCTATAAAAATCATCACAAGTAACATTTATATCTTCGGGATGATAGCAATGTATCAACTGCTATAGTACTTTCTTTGCGGATCCTACTAACCATAAAAACAGAAGTACCTGCATAATTGGATGCACGCCAGTTGGCGTGGTTTAACGAATGTTTATTTGTCCATCACGCACCTCTTCATCACATTTAAAAATTATATGGCTGATAACGTTACGTGCCTCACTGTGAATAGTTGTACCTTTCTTCCACACGGGCTCCATGTGTTGCACTCTTCAACGACTTGTCATACACTCCCGTAACATAGGCAGCTTGTACTACTAACAGTGCAACAACACTACATAACCCAGTTCATGAAGCTGACTAATGGCCTACTGCGTTTGTAGTCGCTAGTAGCTTGGCAGTGCCATTACGGTAGACAAGCGCATTAGTGAGGCTCAGGCCCTACATCCCCAACCACCACCCCTCTCTGCAGACTTGCCTTCTCGTCAGCTCCCATCTATACCAGAAATTTATTTTTAAATTTGGAGTGTAATCGTACTGAACTGTTAAGAGAACCAAAGTTGGGTAATGTGTTACTTTAATGTATTTGTATTAAACATACGGAATTTGAGGCTAATAATTACGTGGGGCATAAAAAAATACTTTGTTATATGTATTATCCATATTCTGTTTTAAACAGCTTTTACACCCTGGAATTGCATACCACAGGTTCAAGGGACCACAAAATTACTTTGCAATGAGTTCTTGCTATAACAAAACTTTTACTAACAAGGTTCCACTGTACGTACATATTTTTCGCTCTTTTACCTTGCAATTTCCCAGATCTTAAAAGCCCTTCCCACTATTGTTTATGTTGTTGCTATTGATATCTTGATGCCCGTAGTAAATTTGTGTTCTGTGTAGTTAGGAGAGTGGAATGATACCACTTACCGTGGTTAGGCTACTCATCTCCCAGCTGGGCAACATGGTTTTAATTCCCAACGGAATTGCTCCCTAACCGGTTTCAAGACCCAGCAGGGCCGCGCCCCAGATTTTCGCATGTGGGAATCGGGCCGTACAATGCCACTGGTCGGTGGGTTTTAAGGAATCTCCCATTTCCCTGATCTTTCATTCCAGTACTGTTTCATGCTCACCCCACTTCACCCCCATCTGCTCTCAAGACCTCAATGTTAAGAGTCGCCCAAATCTCTTCACTCACTCCTTTAAAATGTATTGATTATCTTATAGCTGTGTTTTAATTTTATTAATAAATGTCTGTGTATATTATTATTTTATGACAGAACAGTTAAGAATGTGTTTGTACATTTTGGTGCTTTTAAAGCTTTGACATTATTTAATTTTGATGCTTGCATTGGTTTTCAGGTTGTGATAGTTCATGTTGAAAAGGAATTATTTGATTCATATTACAACGGATGTTGCAATGGAATGTTCTGGCCTTTGTTTCATTCAATGCCGGACAGAGCTACGTTTTCAGGTGAAAAGTGGAGGGTAAGTTTAAAATAATTGGCTGTGATTTATGGTTAAGAGTGTTGTAATAGGAAGAGTGCATATAATCTATTTGTGGTATCTGTACTTTTTGAATCAACCCTTTGAAAAATCATCTCATGTATGATGTGTTTGTTTCCTAAACATGTCATTCATCACAAGCATTTAATACGTCTTGTAACAGAAAAGTAACCAATTTTTTTTTAAAGTGAACTATTGCTGTAGGAATTATGTTAGCTCTTTATAATCAATATGAATTTAAACAGAGGGAAAATAGGTGTGCTGGCATTGCCTAGTAAGAAATAGTTCTTATGGAAAATATTAAACTGAGTGCGCACAAATGTGGTGTTATTTATTTTACTGCAATTTTCTAGACTTGGTTAAGCTTGTATGCACAAGGTGGAGTAGCCTGAAAGCAGACCTTTAGCAGAGTTTCAGAAAAGTTGGAAGTAAGCACGAATGGTGAGTGGTTAATGTTGCAGAATTATGTATTTTGATCATATGTTGCAGAATGTTGTGTAAAATTAACCTGGTTCCATATATAGGATGAGTCACAAGGAGTTACGACCACTCACAGGGCCTTACCTCATTTGGAGCAAAATATGTCATATATATATATATATATATATATCCTATTCCCCAATATTTACAGAGTAATTCGAAACATTGGGAAAATGACGAATGAAATAATAATTTGTTGCATGATGTGTACTGGCTAATGAGATAAAAGATTTTACTTAATCTACACGTTTCTCAAAAAGCACATAAAACGGGTTCTGGAAGTGTATAATTTCCACCAGAGCACCTACAAGATTTTCCCTGGTCATGGAGATAGTTAGACATGTCAGAATTGTACATTTCATCAGCATCGGCTGGTCAGTAAGCAAGCCTAGCCCAGTCATCCCCTCGAGAAGATGCCAACAATTGATTGTCAGTAATCGACTCTTTGCTACACCCCCAAGTAAGTTCAAAGGTGCTCTGAGAGATGATACCACCTGCCAACAATGGCCATCCTTAGCTCCACCCAAGATGTGTGTACATAGCGTCCCTCGCTCCAGGGACGGCGAGCCCTCTGCCACAGAATATATTGCCATGCACGGGCCGAAATTGCCAGTTGACATCTGGCTCTTCTAAGAGCCAAGCCATCGCCTACCGCCAGAACTTCCAGTAGCCCTCCCCCTGCAAGGCCTTGCAGTAGTCATCTGCCACTCTTGCACTTTTTCCTGGCAACAGCTAATCCTAGTGTTCTTCATGATGTGGGTAGACAGGGAAAGATGTAATTAGCTACCTAATTGAAACTGCCCACAGTTAGTCTAGAAACAGGTCCGCTTCACCTGGACAACATAGTTTACTACTTCCGGTCAGCTCGAGGTAGACAGGAGTTACTATGGGTCTATGTATTTTATTCCTGTCAGAATAAACACGTTCTAATTCTATCTTGTTCACTCATTTTCCTTGAGTACTCCCAGAGACCATAGTAAACACCACGTTCCGAAAGTGTGGAGCAGGAGACTGGTGTTTGAACACTACTATTTTGCCGCGTAGTGTAGGACTGCGAGCTCCTGCTCAGGGACTTGTACATCTAGAAAAAACATACCATTCGACAGCCACCCGTTCGGTGCACCACATGTACCAGATGGTAGAGCCCCAACCACTAGTCATACCCCTACTTGAGAGGAGATGCCGCTAGACCAGCTTGCACCCTTCCACCTCACCGTTTGTGTTCCCGCAGGGAGTGTTTGGTTTTCTCTGGGTTGGACCTGTCCACTCTAGAGGCAGGCTCACTTGTCGAAGCTGTTGGAATGCCTCTGAGGAAAGCCACTCAGTTGGGTAATAAGGTCATACTCTGTGCAAGACCAGTGTGCCTAGACAGCGGAACACTCGTAGATAGGGAACGCACGTTGCCTGCTCCTATCTCACAAGATACGGTTCTAGCACCTGATGCCCTGTACCTAGAAAAGTGGGTAAGACATTAAGAAGAGGACGACTACCTCTACGTACCAGGCCACCTGGTGCTGCACTCAGACAAATAAGGCACTTTGCCAGGAGTCACCCGGGAACGAGCTCAAGCCACCCGCAACTTGGTGGGGCTTAAACCCCCCGGCTCCCTTCGTTTCTCTGTTTCAGCCTCTCTGGAAGGTTCCTGGGACACCGCATCTTGTGGTAGTAGCGTTCGGATGGGGAGAAAAAGTGCCAGTTTGGTTGGCGTGCCTGTGATTCTTAATACGCTGCTACCCCAGCCAATTGAGAACAAACGCCAGCAGTCGTTGGAGCAGCAGCACTTCCAGTCGCAGCAGTCATTGGAGTAGCAGCCGTAACACCACCAGCAATCCCGCCACACCTACCAACTGACCCAGTGTCAGATTATGTAAGCGTCAGGCCCCAAAGCCAGAAGCCCAGCCAGTAACCAAAGCTGTAGTGGACTTTGTGCCCAGCCTCTGACACAACCCACATTATTACTCAGGATGGGCTCCAGTACACAAGTAAAGTTAGTCCAAACTGCTCGTAGTAAGTGCACACTAACAAAGTCGCACACTTCTGACATTGAGATTCATTGCCCAAACCCAGATAGTGGCATGCGTCAAGAAGCATGTAGGAACTTTCTTGGTACCCAACATGGGCATTAGCATTTAGCGAAACGAGTAGGAAAACCAATATTATGCCGACGTTACCTGAGAGCTGTGAAGCTAGCCAGGCAACGGACTTCGGGAAGTCCATAATAACCTAGTGGCGCCCAAATACCGAATTAGTCATGTCGGTAAGCGAAGCTAGCCTACAAGATGCTCAGGAGGCCACCATGGCCGAAATGCAAGACATGCAACGTCATATAGCCACCTGCGCTTACTGCCAGGAGGTATTTCGTTATTGGTGCCTAGGATAGGGAAGTACGGTACACGGACGGGCTAGAATTTTGGTGCCAAGAATGCTGAACACACCATTTGACTGCCACTCGTTTGGTGCACCAAGTCTACCAGACGGTAGAGCCCCAACCACTAGTCATACCCCTACTAGAGAGAAGTTGCTAGACCAGTTTGCACTCGTCTACCTCACCATTTCTGTTACCGGAGGGAGTGTTTGGTTTGTTCTGAGTTTGACCTGTCCACTCTAGAGGCTTACCCATCAAAGCTATTGGGATGCCTCCAAGGAAACCCGCTCTCCAACCGCTGCACCGTTTGTGTTGCCGGTTTGGCAATAAGGTTATGCTTGTCGCAGGACCAGTGTGTCTAGATGACAGAATACTCTTAGACAGGGAACATACATCGCCTGCTCCTATCTCAAGAGAAATGGTTCTAGCACCTGATGCCTTTTACCAAGAGAGTTGGGAAGGACATTAAGGAGAGGAAGGCTACCTCTACCCACCAGTCTACCTGGAACTGCACCCTGCCCAGTAAGGCACTTTGTCAAGCATTACCCTGGGAACAAATTCAAGCCACTCACAAGTTGGTGGGCCCTGAACCTCCCGGCTCCCTCCCCTTCTCTGTTTCAGCCTCCTCGGAAGGTTCCTGGAACAACGCATCCTGTGGTAGCAGCGTTCTGATGAGGAGAAAAGTGCCCATTGGGTAGGCTTTCCCCTTGGTTCTCCATACACAGCTACTCCAGCCCGCTGAGAACAACCGCCAGAACTGCCAGCAGACCTTGGAGTAGCAGAAATTCTAGCCACCGCAGTCCTTGGAGCAGCTGCAGTTAAGCCAGCAGCCTTAACACCAACAGCAAACCTGCCATGCCTACCAGCCGACCCAGCATTGGAGTAAGCAAGCCTCAGACTCCAAAGCAATAGTGGACTTTGTGCCCAGCTGCCAACCGACAAGGCCCACCTTATACTCGGGATGGGCTCCAATACACAAGTAAAGTCTGTCCAAACTGCCCATAGTAAGTGCACTCGGCCTGCACTAAGAAAGTCACTGCTTCTGACATTGAGACTCATTACCCAGACCCAGATACCATCATACTCTTTCAGAAGTAATAGCAGGGATGTATTATCAGACTGTGTAGTTTACAGTTGAGCATCACAATTGCATCTAACAAGCTTACAAAACATGTTCAAAAATGTTTCCGTCTACTTTCATACATTTAGCTGCATACTGGTGAACCGCACATGGCTATATTTAATTTTTTTTAGCGGCATGCATGTTACGTGCAACTAGTTCCCCACGTGTTTGTGCAGTCCGTTGGTGAACAATATCCTTCATCCATCCCCATACACAATAATCTAGTGGTGATTGATCTGATGACTGAGGAGGCCAGGGGTGAAAACCACCTCCTCCCATCCATCTCTCAGGGAAATGCACATTTGTGTGTTCAACCACAGCACGGTGGAAATGAGGTGCACCATGATGCTGGAAGATCGTACGACATATCACTTCTAACAGAATATCCTCAAGTAACAATGGCTGTTCTTCTTGCAAAACTTGCAGATACACCACACCAGTCAAGCATCCTGGGTAAATGAATGACCCAGTCAGCTGATCATGTAGGACACCACAACAGTGTTGAAACCTCCAACCTCCATTGCAGGGTGGGTATGCCAATTGTAGAATTACTCTTTAAATATTAGGAATCGTACTGACATTTATGTGACATATTTTACTGTAAATGATGTAAGGAATAAGCACTGTGAGTGGTGGTAACTCCTCGTGAATAATTATGTATGTACAGAAATGATAAAAAGACATAACCCATAACAGATGCATCATTATATTTTACTACCTTTATGGATCATTAAGAAGTTTATGTACGTTTGTGTGTTTGCAAGGTCAGTTGTACCACTCAAATTCCCATGCGTTTCTTCCGTCTTTGCACCAGTGGACTTCACTCATTTGAGTCAAGATGATTGAGATTGGGGATGATGTATTTTTTGGAAGAAAAAATTGCCATTGTGGAGACATGCATATTCATACAGATTGCATTTTGTAAATGTCCTTAAAACAGTACAGGCTTAAAAATGTTCACTATGTCATTCATCACATTATGGTGCCCGAACTGCAGTGCATATACTTGGAAACCATTCAGAGTGGTTTAAATACTATCAAGGCATTTGTTTTCAGCGTATTTAATAAGTATTTTGCACATCCCCTTTGCTAGTTTCTAGCTAAAAGATGCAGGCTTTTTTTTTTTTTTACAGGGATGCTCTGTATAACTGTATGCTCACTGTAGAAATAGTTGTCAAGATATTGTAATTTCACTATATAATTATACGTTCACTTGTACTCATTTCTGTGCAATTTTTTTCTGTCTATTTGACGTGCTATTAGATTTGGCATTAAATCTTTTATAATTGTCTCAAAGTTCTCATACTCATAGCAAGGAGTACTGATCAAAACAAGGGATATAAATGTGTTATTGTTAAGTCAGTCTATAAAACAGCTTGACAGAAGCAACTAGGTCCAGCATATCTTCGTAATATTCAATCTGATGATTCCTCCCGAAATGTACAGTGACAAAGTGCTATTCTCTACCACTTACATACCTCATCAAACTTTATGACTGCAAACGTTTCTCATTTTTGAAAGGAGCTGAGAGTTTACTGTTGTGTATTGCTGTATATGATAGCATTCATTCATGACAAATTTTGATTCCATTTCTGTTTGTAGGCATATGAAAGGATAAACAATCTGTTTGCTGACCAGACTGTTGAAGCTCTTCGAAGGCTCCAGACTGATGATTCTGTGTCATCTGACGAGTCGAACACTCCACTTATCTGGGTACACGACTATCACCTGACTCTGGCGGCAAACGGTATACGGCAGGTACAGCAACTTTGAATTTTGCTGCACACGTTGAGATCCATGTGTAGCTGGAATACAGAATTTTCTGTGACATTTGTTTTCTTATTTGCAGTCTGCCAAAGATTTGAACATTGAGTGCAAGATTGGGTTCTTCTTGCACATCCCATTTCCACCCTGGGATATTTTTCGACTTTGCCCTTGGGGAGACGTAATCCTGCAAGGAATGCTTGGTATGTTATTTTGCTTTGTTAAATGGTACTAATATTCATCAAGCACTGTATATTACCCATACATTCACAAATACGGTGGATACATATGTATTAAGCAGGTAGGGATCCATATACAAAGGATATTATGGGGGGGGGGGGGGGGGTGGTAATGAAGAGACAAGTGAATTTTTGGCCAGTGTGTTGTAGACACTTGGGATAACTCTGACAGAAATTTTTAAAATTATAGGGATGGAAATCTTTAAATTTGAGTGTTTTCAATTTCTGTAGCATTAATGTTTCTGTAAAAAGTTTTGCACAAATATGGTGTGCGATAATGTCAGGAAATGTTATGTTATGGCAATCTTTCTCCTCCACCTTGTCCCTCTTCGCCATTTACTAAGAAAACTTAGCAGTAATTTTTTTCTTCATTGAATGCTTCCCGTTTAACCAAAAGTAACAAGCTGCACTTAAAACCAATTGTTTAACATCAACTTAACTGCATGTGGAAGTTGGCTAGTGATGAGTCTATTAAGCTAATTATTTTTCTACAGAGAATCTGTTATAAATTTTCCCCTATATGTTCCAGAATGAGAATAAAACAGTCCAGAGAAATACTGAGCAGGGTTTTTTTTTAGCAATGACTGTCTTAACGCGCTAGAAGTTTTACAATTAGAAAAAAATCTACAAATAATTTCCAAGCTCCTGAGGTATCCCATTGGCTTAGTTGAAGAGAAGAGTGATCTGCTCTTTGCAAATATCACATGTAGTGAGGACAGATTGTCTGTCTGTAAACACTATATAATTTTCACATGGATTATAAGCAAATGTGGATACAAATCACAGTATAGTTCATGTAAGAGGGCTAGAATGTAATTTGTCATCATCAAAGTAGTTTTAAAGTTGCTCATAGTGTAATAGAAAAATTTTAATCTAATTATATTTACTTTTAACTTTTGTATCGTTTTTCTTTAAATTTTAAGAAGTGTGTGTATTTGGAACTGAATTAAAACTACACTTTTTAAGAAACAAAAACGAATTTATTGTTGTTTGTTAATGTAGAACAAAAAAAACTGTGTTAAATACAAAAAACTAGAAAATTGTACACCCAAAGTGTCTAAAAATTGGATTTTACTGTAATTTTTTGTACTGGTTTTTAACATTGCATGCAAAGTATGTGGTAATCTCCATTTGTAGAAATTGCAAGTTTTTGTTTTGGTAAAAATTGTTATACTGTTAATTAACTCAAAACAGGTTGTGACATGGTGGGTTTCCACATAGAAGATTACTGCATAAATTTTGTGGAATGCTGCCAGCGAAGGTTGGGATGCCGTGTCGACCGCAAAAATTTCCTCATTGAGCACGGAGGACGCACAGTAAGAGCTCGAGCATTGCCGATTGGCATTCCATTTGACCGCTTCGTGCATCTTGCCAAGACCACACCAAAGGTATGGGGCATCTAGTCAATAGGACAGTGATGTTCCAGAAGTGTTTATACACATCGCCTCTTCAGAATAGAGTTGTCATTTACTTTTGTTAACTCCATTACTTGCATTTGCTTCTTAGTGTAGTTCTGTACAAATATTAATAACAGTGTGTACTTTGTGTGAGAAAATGGAAAATTACAGTATTTCTCACTCTTTGACGGCGACTGGCAATGTCTGCGATCCCTTCTGAGCCCCTGCCTTAGCTGCCTCCGCAATTTCCCCCCCCCCCCCCCCCCAACATGACTGCTAAGCCATGCAATCCCCACACACTTGCAATGTCAGCTTTATCAAATTTGAGTGGGTCTGTGAGGTTCGCAGCCGCTTAGATACAGGCAATCTGTATTCTATGTGTGCCTGCCTTAGCCTGGTTGTGTTCTGTCCCTTGAACCCTGGCCTTCCAGCCAGGAGTACCTGACATGTATTCCATTTGTGCAACAGAGAAACAAGCTCTCGTACATTGCTCTCCCTTCCCCACTCACCCCCGGTCTGACTGGTATAAATAGGGCTAGCACAGGTTACTCCAGCTGCCAAACATCTTCTTGCAAGATATGCCTGCAAGATGGTCTCCCATATCCCAAGTATTAGCCCCCCCCCCCCCCCCCCCGTTCTCTCGAGGTGCTCCTCCTAGTCTCGGGAAAAGGAGTCTATACAGCCATGCTGGCACACCCCGCCAGACACCACCACAAGAAGTCATAAAACTTTCTTGACAGTCACGTTACCCCTGATCTTCAGGTATTCTGGGTACAAATTGGGTTACCATGTGGTTTATTTTCAGTCAACCCATATAAACCACATTTTGGTCTTTTACCATTCTGTTCGCCTGGTCCCTACCCAGTAATCTGCCAATCTCTCAAGTTCAGACAAGATCAAAGTGCCGAAGCCCTTCAGTCTTACACTAACCACGTTGGCAACTGCTAACTTGGTCTGGACATCTGGTTACCAGCGACAGCCTCACTTTTTTGGGCACCGCTGGGGCTGAGAGCAAACCCTCACTACAAAACCGACTCGAAAAAGACTTAGTCACCAACGATACTGCCACGTCTTCGGGCCCTCTGAGGTGTAGGTGTAGTAAGACTTCCCACCACCCCCAGGGATAACATGCACCCCTAGATTCAGACAAATTTTTAATAAGACAAATGTAAGTTCAATTTATTACTTTGACATACAACTTCTATCCAACAGTGATGTTAAGACTTCACCTCGTCAGTGTGCAAGTCTTGCCACCTGATTTCAATGGAGTTTTTATTGTTGACCCCACAACAAGATGCAAGATTTTACTGTTTGCTACACAAGAGTGATGGATGTTCCAACCAGCAGATTGTAGTATTCACCGGCCACCTAGACTATACATCCAAGGCACCAAGTAGCATAGCACGCCGCTAGATGGCTCTACGAGTACGATTCGCAGCATCTTGTTCTCCCAGCCGGCTGGTGACGTCATGCCTTGAAGCAGCTGTGCTACAGCTACCCCCTCTCCGGCACCTCCCCTATCCAGTTGACTGAAGAGGAAGAACCAGCCAGAGTATAAATAGCCGGATGCTCGCCCACTTGTGACTTGTCTTCATTTTCTCCACCGCAGCCCTTGCCAGACATGACTAGCCTGCCTCACCAGTCTTCATCCCTTCACCGCATTTGTCCTAAGGAAGTGGCTGCTAGCATGCCAAGAATGGGGAACTGAGATGTGGACAACTCCACCATATCACCCGCAAGCCAACCCCATTGAGCGGATGAACCAGGAGCTCAAGAAAAGCCTCAGAAGTTTGGGGGAAGATCATAAACACTGGGATCACCACATTCCAAGGATACTCTTTGTTCTCAGACGACGCACGAATGAGGTTATTAACTCCAGCCCTAGCCAACTCCTACTGGGACAGACACTGGGCTGCCCAGGGGACTAGCAGTGGGAACACGAGCCAACCAAAATACCTAGTCCGAAGATATTAGACTAGCCACCCTGGCCTGAATAGATAAAGCAAGGGACACCCAAGAGGCATACATCGCAAAGCAGTACCAGCCACCACGCACTGGCATACGAGCCTTTGAAATGGGCAAAGCTGACATACTCTGCAGCTACTCCGTGAACAGAGGCAACAATCAGTTCAGTGCGGGACCCACCGGAAAGTGGGAAGGCCCCTATAAGGTCATCGGACGCCAAGAAAATGTGTACTGGACTGAAGATCGCCGAGGGCGCATATGCAAATCCACTAGGGGACGGATGACTCTCTACCCCTAACACATCCCGGTGTCCAAAGTACACGTAATCTCCAAAACGACAGACGAAGAAGAGTCCGCTATTTCCGCCACTTTAAGGGAAAAACGGTTCCCTCAGCCTAAGGAGCATGTCCAAGAGAAGTACACTAGCCAGGAAACAACCTACTCCATACCAAGGTGGGTGGAATTCCCTAAGCATCCAAGCTCCATCACCAAGATGATACCCGCGTCAAGTTCCGACAAGCTGACAATGCTCCGGAAGCCTTCACCTTGACGAACGCCTACACCACCAGTTCTCACGAGTAAGCTCAGCGAGAAACCTGCAACGCCGAACATCATAGCAGCCGCCGTCGAGATGCTGCCTCCCACGAGTGAGGCACCTGCAAGAGCTGTCAGCCCTAGCTGGGTCTTTCTCAAGGCTGCCATCCAGCTGGTACCGTCGGCTGCAATCTCCCTGGATGGATTGCACGGCCGCCCTGCTGGCCCAGTATTCACTCAATGCAGAGGCCTCCAGTTCCCAGTGCCAACCTACGCTGAGGCCAACTCCCAGGCCCAACTCCATGGAGATGGAGGATCACCGATAAGCGCTGTCGAGACGGAGGTCATAACCTGACCTCTGACTCAGGCATCTCCAGTCAGAGGAACAGTTGAAGAGGTCCACCCACTGTTCCATGCGACAGACATGGTCGAGACATCAGCCAAGGGGATGTCATCACCGAGGTTCCCACCTCACCTACTACTAAGGTCGTTTTCACAACCACACCTCAGTCTGTTTACTGGTCACCAGCATCACCCGAAGCCACTGCTGTTTTCACGGCCAACCCAGAGTCTACACCTGGAGGAGCAGCACAAGCTGGTCAGATGACAAGTCTGCCTCAAGATGGTCAACGGGCAAGAAAAGAAGAGCAGCCACAGTGTACCTGCCGTCGAGCCCGAGGTCCAGTCCCTGGCCTCAACTCAGGCAACTGCATCAAAGGAGGTGGTGACACCAGTAGAATCGCCACTTTTTGCCAACAATGCAGTCAACCGCTCGGGTGCCCATAGATCAAGAGACCGAGGGGGGAGGCCACGTAGCCGCCAGACTCCCCCTGAAAATGGCTATGGTGCCATCTAACATCGGGAACAACAGAACCACGGCGATAAGCATCGCAGTCCACATTCTACGCCTGGCGGTGATGCAGACCATCAAGGAGCATGTCGATGCAGCCGCAGTCCGTCCCCGGCACTTGGAGGTCAGCCCTTGATCATTGCTGGGGACGGCCGACCTTCCACATTGAGTGCAGCTGCCTCGCGCCTGCCAGTACAGCTCTGTAGCGGGCCATTATCGAGACACGCCCTGGAAGCCTCCTGTCTGCTTCACCTGGCCGAACCTGCAGTTCGTACTACTACGTAAGCGGGGCGACCACCGAAAGCGAAGAGAACGTCGAAAACAGTGAGACAGTGAGTGATAGTGCCACGCACAAACAAACTTAAAAACTGACGGTCATTAGTGCACATCTTTCCCTTTGTCAAGCCACTTAACAAGTACCCCCTGTATGTGTGTTCAGTTACGTAATTACAGACATTATTCTGGACGTTTATCTTAGTGCAGTGCTCGCATCAAGCAAATCTTTCTCAACGCATCCGGCCTTTTTGCAGTTGTATCAGCTGCCCCTGATTAAATTACTTGCCAGTGAATCATGGCCGTTAATTGCCATATGAAACTTGTAAATATTATGTACACACTTCGGACACGTTATTAACAATGTCACAATTTGTGTAGTAAGTGATAAGAAGTAAGTGATCACGTGTGTAAAAACATTGGAAGATGCGTATAAATTTTTGTTGGAAAGAATATGCACAAAAATGTAACAATTTCTGAGTATGAGCAGCTAGATTAGCGTTCTTTGGTTCCCTACGCCTTCAGCAGTACTTTATCTTGTAAGTCATAGAGTTTGGTTCTTCGCTGAACAAGGTACGGGGTAATAGGATGCAACAGGCGCCCATCTAATGGATGTGTTCCAGACTAGTGGTCCCCTGAAGGGGGGGTCTCAGTCGAGCTAGTTTGGATTTACAAAAGTACCAGTTTCTGTCGGTAGTGCACTGCAACTTATTTCTAGCGATCAAAGTAGATGTTACTCTAGAAATAAAAGCATTAGGATAGAGAACAAGCTGTATTTATTGAGGACTCGATAAATATAGTGACTCGTGCTATCTCTTACCAAGCAGACGGAGTACTGAAGGAAAACTACAGTAGCCAGGTGTATGCGACCTGGGTCTAAGCTGGAGGGGAAAGTGAACTAGAAAACTGAATATTTAACTGCTCAACTGAAGCTGTCTAATGTGGGTGTCTGTAGGAGACAAAAGAAGTTAAAGTAGCAAGGTATATTCATGTTTGATGGGTTTTAAAGACTGTTGTTGTCGTAGTGGTAGCCGCGATGGCTACTGAAGACTCAAGGTTTCGCTGGAGGCCCCAGCACTAAGGAGTGCTCGGGGTTTCTCAAGAGAAGAATACGAATGACTGCTGGAGCCTCACTGCGCAAGGACTTACGTAGTCAGAAGTCCATACTGCCGCAGCAGGGTGCGGGGAAGACGCATGATGTCCTTATGCCGTGGAGGCTGATGTGGGAGGTGAGTACCCTCTCGTCAGCGTTCTTGGTTCGTGGATCTTCTGCGGCACTCGGCTGCGCCCGAAGTGGCTGAAGCTTGTGGGCACTCAGCGCGGGGGGAGGGGAGGAAGCGGCGTACTCGCTGGTTGTGTAACCTTGTAGCCACATGTTTGGCCGCCCTGCAGATTCTCGGTGACCGAGAACTTATGTTCAAAGTATTGTGTGCAACATATCTCACATGGGTTGTTGAAGTAGACAAATATTACGTAGGTTGAAGTAAAAGTATACTTCACGTAAAGAACGATGAATCGTAATCATAGTAGTATAAGCAACATGCGTCATTGGTAGTGACATTTAACTGCAATAGACTTCAATCAATCCAGGAAATTTTTGTAGTTCAGCCACCTGGTGTACCACTCTCACTTCCCGCGGGAATAACATTACCCCGGGAAGCTTTCAATACCGTAATCCTTTAATTGTCATGAGACATTTTATAGCTTAACTGCAGTGGCCGGTAGTGTTAGCCACTTCATTCACGTTAAAGTTTTCCCCAGAGAGGGATATTAACCGTAGAATAAATGCTGCTGTGAACTGAACGGTACATATTTTGTTTCGGCTGCCTTGTGCGCTTAAGGGGACGGGCCTGCCAAGACTGTCAACATGGTACGTAGTCGACCCACCAGCTACTGTTTAGCAAACAACAACAATACAAGTCAATTAGGAGTAATAATTGATGGGGCAGATGTCACCAGCATCATCGATGAGGAGATTTAGTCTGGGTGGACGGCCCGTAACCCCAGGATCAGCGGAGGCAAACTATCATCTTGGCGTTGCCTCGATAACGCCTGGTCCCTAGTTGGGTAAACCACATCCTAGACCTCACCTTCACCGCTCCAAAATCATATCCAACCCCTTCTCAGCCCATTCTACCACGTCAATACTTTGCTTTATATAGAGTCGCGTCAAGAAACTATAAATAATTTAATTTGTATTGTGTAGAATCGAGTTTTTGCTGTGTATAAATTTTAAAGCAAATTCAAGTCAATTTTAATAATGTAAATAATATTGCATTTTTAACAATTTATTCTTGTAATGTATAGAAGCACTTCAAGAAACCTCAAGCCAAACTACATGTGATATTTGCAATGGAATACCTGAGAGTAAACCAGTCCAGCAGAACTACTGAGCAGGGTTATTGAGTGATGACTGTCAATTTATGCTCTCTTTTTCTATGATTTAAAGTGGTGATTGTACACATTTGTTGATAGTTAACTTCACTGCGTTAACACTCATTTTTCCAAGCATATCTGTCAGATGAGTCTGACAGCGTCCAATATGTCTAGGCTTTTTCTTTCCACAGGTCAACTGTGTAAATCTCTTTATTGCCAGTAACCAAGCCGTAATGCTATCTTGTAGGGCAGCAAGCATTAATGAAAGAGGCTCGAGTCACAACTGTCTCTGGTTCCTATCCACGACATGACCTTACACAAAATCCTACACAAAGAGCTCATGAAAAACGAAGACATGAAGTTCATGCAGCCGTGGAAAAGAAATAAGTGTCTCAACACATGCGGCCGCCCAGCTATTCCTTCGAGCCCAGCTGATTTCTACACTCGCTCAAGTTCGAGCATTGAGCAGAGAGAAATGCATAGTACAGAGGCAATTACAGAAGCGATTCAGGAGAGAAAAAAAAATTGCTCTTGAGGGAACAGTACTACATTCTTTCAAAGGAATTACTTGCTCGTCCTATCCTGACATTAAAGGAGCCTTCACTCAGCCAGGAGGAAAAAAATTGTTGTTGAGGGGACAGTACGACACTCGGTCAAAAAGAAGTGTCTTTTTTGACTATCTCCTTCAGGATGTACCTCCGTCGCAGTGGAGAAGGGGCGAATTGACGAATTACGTCTTTCCTACAATGATATTAAGACTTTGCCTCTGAGAGCAAGACTTCCTGCCTGGTTTCAACTGAGTGTTTATTGTTGACCCTACAACGAGAAACTCAAGATTTTACGGTTTGCTATGGCAAGAATGGACGTTCCAGCCTTCAGATTGTATTATTCACCGGCCACCGAAACTATGCATCCAAGGCACCTAGTACCACAGCACGCAGCTAGAAGGCTCTAACAGTACAATTTGCCACATTTTGATTCTCCAAACTGGCCAGTGACGTCACGCCTTGACTGAAGGGGAAGGACCAGTCAGGGTATAAAAGCAGGACACTCGCCCACTTGTGTCCAGTCTTAATTTTCTCCACTGCAGCCCTTTCCGGGCAATCTGACTAGCCTGCCCGACCAGTCTTCATCCCTTCACTGCATTCATGCCGAAGGAACTGATCTGTCTGCATCTCTCCACCGCAGCCCTTGCCAGAGAACGACCCTACTTGCTTCACATTCATGCTGAAGGAACTACCTCTCCTTGACTCTACCGCGCCCGACGCCGGAGTCATCCTCTCCCGTCTATCTTCACCGCATTCATGCCGAAGATACAACCAGCCGCGTTGCCTACACACAGAGACACTGTGGACCTTGGTGGGCAACGCATGCGTAGGGAGTAGTACCAGTTGTAGTTATTCTCATAAAGCTTGTTAACCTCACCATTGTTACACTAGGCCCAGGTTGCCTCTACCTGGTTCAGCAGGTTAAGCTTCCATAGGCTCTTGCTAATGTTAGGAAGTAGTGCGACACCACTCTGTTTACTTCCCGTTAAACGGAATAAAGAGCAGTTTCGCCAACTCAAGGGTATCCTTTCCGGTAGTGTAGAACCTCTCCCAGTGGACCTCGCACTGCTCAAGGGATTGCAGTTGACTGGGGAAACTACTTACACGAGACATGCACACCAATTGAGTGCCCACACGCACCTTGGACGGCCACCCATTCTGTGCTCCACGGAGTCCAGAATGGTAGAGCCCTGACACTAGGTACTCAGTCTCTTGAGGCCAGCTTCCCTGCTCAGCTACATACTTTCTCCACTACATTCTGATGCAGGAGTTAGTGTTCACTAGTGTAGGGATACTGTTCCCTCCTGAGACACTTGCCCACGTGCAGGGACTGTCAACTGCGAGGCCTGGCTATCACTGCTCACCGCGTTTAGATGCCGAGTGCTGTTATAGGGTGACCGCTTGAGTGGTTGCACACAAGTAAGGACAGCACATCACCTGCAGTTGCTTCATGGACTTAAGATGTGTGTCTTAGTCCAGATGCTCTATTCTCGTTGGAGTGGTATCTGAGAGAAGGTCAGACAGGTGCTAACTGCCTCCGTGCGCTTGCAGGAGCTTACCCCTGCCCTCATCGCTATGATCGCACAGTCCAGGCTTTGCGCCTTTCTCCAGATTCCCATACCTAAGGATCTCTTCAAACACCCCATCCGCCGAAGCGAAGGTATGCGCCTGTTACTAGCAACATTCTTAAGTGGACAGGACCAGTCCTTGGGCCTCGCCAACTCTCGCTACGGGGGAGTAAAACCAGTAGAATCTAAACAACCGACTGTCATAACCATTGAACCTTTACCCGTAAACCAGCCTAGTACACACGTCAAACTGCAGCTCAATCTTACGCATTGGCCAGGTGTGCCGCTGAGAGCCAACCCATAAAGCAATAAATCACTCTCACTGAACCTGATTTTGAGCCCTGACGAAAAGCTACCAGGCCAGTCCTCTACACTGGACGTGCACCAGTGCCACGTAGAGACTGACAGAATCCAGTATTCCCTGCCAGAGGGTGCACCTGACCTAGCACCAGACAAAACAACCCTTCTAACGTAGTGGCGACCTTGCCAGCTCTGAGGTGTTACGCGTCAATTTGAACACTCATAATAATGTAATAATAGATAATGCAAATATGTTTGTATAAGTGCACTGATAGCAGGACGTTATAGCAGTATATTTTGATTTTGTAGGTGATGTTTACAAACCAGAAAATCATATTGGGAGTCGATCGGCTTGACTACACCAAGGGATTAGTCCATCGTCTGGGAGCATTTGAATTGCTGCTGGAGAGATACTCGGAACATCTGGGAAAGGTTTGTTTTTCATTAGTTTTCTGTACAGAGGCCACATACAACCAACTTGAATATTACATAGTGACAGTTGGCAAGAAATTGACTGCTAGGCTATTAATGATTTCAGATCAGTATGTTGCTACATGATAGGATGACACTTTTTTGACTATGGACAAACTTCCTTCCTCTAACGGTGAGTGAAGGCACACAGTGATTCAGCTGGCAGTGTTGTTACAACTGAATGTGTAAGCTGGAGGTCCAACTAACTGGGTTCAATCTCCGGCCGGGTCACTTCCGGATTTGTGCAAGTGGGAATCGTGCCAGACGATGCCACTGGTAGGCTGGTTTTCTCGTGGATCTCCCGTTTCCCCCACCTTTGCATTGCAGTGCTGCTACAGTCTCGCCTCACGTCACCCTCAAGAACTCGTTAAGAGCTGCCCAAATCTCTTGACACTAAATATTAAGCTGTGTGAAATAGGAGTTGTGCAGGATGCAAAGGTGCTGTGTAGTTACAATATCTTGCATTGAGACATGGAGTGATAGTGTGGACAAAAAACTTGAGTTAAAGGATTGAAAACTATATGAATAACTCCCTTTTTATTATCTTATCATGATGAGTATAAGTGAACCTGTATTTATAGGTGCAGTTGTTTCACACTATTAATATGTTACAGTTCACCACACACTTGCCACAAGGTATCAGCCTTGGACCGTTGCTAGGCCAGTTAGTGATAGGTCTAGAAAGGCGACAGTTTCAAGGTCTTGGGTCCTTCTAGTTAGAAAAATTTCTTTATTTCTTTGTGTTTTTGTTTTACAGTTAGGCATTTATCATTATTTAAGTGGCTGTCTGATCTAGTGCGTGTGCGTGCGTGGGTGCGTGCACACATGCATGTGTGCATGTAGACACACACATGTACTGCTAGCATACAAAGTTATGTTGGAATTGATTAATTCGATGATGTAGCATACTATGATAATAAAGTTAGGTGGTCGCCATTTTCAAAATAAGCGTGTGACATACTTGAAACTCGCTTGTATGTATGTAACAATTGCTGCAGTACTACTTTTTTGCCAAATTTTGTAGGAATTTGTCAATTGTTATGACTTCATCCATTTTCATAGCGCTATCTTACAAAATGGCGGACAAAGGTGTTTGAATTTTGGCATATATGTCGCTTGTAAAAGTGACAGTTATTTTGAAAATAAATGCCAGACGTGGTCTAAAACTATAAAAGTCCAGTTTCCTTACTTAGTATTATATGTGTACAGAGTTGGGTGAAATTCAGTTCACGTGTTCAAAAATATTATAATTAAATCATTAGGGTTGATGAAACAAATTGGTTGGACCATGGCCAATGGTAACAGATACCGGTTTTGGGTAAATCGACTAATGTATCAGTATCTGTACCAGCATTCACAAAACCATTTTGAAATGTTGGACATGCGTGAAGTGTACATAATTAATTCATCGGTTCATCCAAATTTCCCATATTTATCTAATAGTGAGTGTGATACTGTAGTGGATATTTACCTAGACAATGCATGTCTACCACCATACAGGTGACTTTACTACAAATCGCAGTCCCTTCACGAACAGACGTCAAGGAGTACCAAGAACTTAAGGAGGAAATGGACCAGCTTGTGGGGCACATAAACGGTCGCTTCTCCACTGCAAACTGGTCGCCGATCCGTTACATTTACGCCTGCGTTGGGCAGGATGAGCTGGCCGCATTCTACCGTGATGCAGCAGTGGCGTTGGTCACCCCTCTCAGGGATGGTAAGTAATGTGTGAAGTGGCTTCCTGGAACTGAACTAAGAAGTGTGATTGTGCTGTACATGAGGAACCTTCTGGTTTTGAAGGCTTTGTGTGCCTAACTCGAAATGTCATGACAAGTGAAATGCCCAGCTGCCAGAGGGCCCAATATTGTAGCAAGGATTCTGTGAAAGTCAATACTTGAGTTTCCCCAGACTGTCAAATTTAGTCATTCCAATGTATGTGTTAACAATTTGGGCCCTTGAATGTTATATTCACATGAATTAAATGTAAAATCATTTGATTTTTCTGTGATAATGTTTCTTATTGTTTGATTTTTTTTTAAGTGATGACATGTGATACTCTTTGATACAAGTATATATAAACATGACTTCGCCTCATCTGCGCATGGAATCACGTAACCCAGGTGGAGTGTGAACCTCAAACTACTTTCATCTAGAAAGTACCAGTATGCCTGTACATACAGGGGTACTCATGTTCAAAGGCAGCCTTTTCGGGCCTCTACCTGCATCCCCTGCCACAGTGCCACCTTTGCCCTGACCCTGGGCATGGAACCCCAGCTGAAGCAGAGCCAGGAGCTACCCTGTGTGACGCCCATCAAAGGTAAACCAGTTTGCGGTGTGCAGGCCTGTAATACATGAAGTAATTCGGAATGCTTCAGACTTTGTGCCAAGCCACGTGCCCCAGCTTGTATACCGGCCGGGCTCCAGTGAACAAGCCACAATCTTGACATCCAGCCATGTCTCAGACACACACACCAAAATTTAGCCCTACTGTGACATCCCCATCAATCATAGACGTCACGTGTAGGTATGTCCTGATTTGTGACATCATTATTAACCTATTACAACGACTTTGCCTCATCGGTGCAAACTTTCCTGTCGCACCCAATGGAGTTGGAAAAGCAGTACAATCTATCAGTGTGCCTACAGGATATGCTTCGTATCACGGGGGCTATTACAGACGCCAATAAATTGTACTGTTCACCCGACGGTAAAGATGCACGCTCACAACCCTGAAGCATGAATGAGCTGTTGGTCAAGCCGCAGAGACTATTCTAAGGCCACGTAGTACTACAGCTCACCAAGAGATGGCACCACAAGTAAGAACACTGACATGTGCCGCGTCAGCAGAAACTCTGGCCAGCGGACGACATCACGTAGTCTCTCCTCGCCTGCCACCCCACATTCTGGTAACCACCAGTAAATCCATTGGTAGTAGGTCCCGTCTGGACATCATCTGTCCACCGGACGGTGCGGTCACTTCAACTACCCCTCTGATTTAACGATAGGCTCAGCTTCTGTAACGTACGTTAGTTCAATAGGAGTTAATGTGACATTACCCAGTTTTCTAGATACATATGATAAAATATGTGTATTTTTAATGTAATCTTGATAGTATAATTTCTCTTAGTAAATAACTTTAAACACTTCTTTATTTTCTTAGTAAACTTAATGTAAATTACACTTTAGAGGGAAAGCTGGCAGCTGCGTAAACCACTAAGGTACACACACACACCAATAAGAGGCAAACTGAGCTCAATAATCAATAGATATTCAGCTGTGCCCAAAAGCACTAGGTACTCCAAGCTACTAAGAGAATCGACCAGACCAGGTGTTCCATACTCCGTCACTGCTTGCAAAGGCTGGATAGGGGCTGGAACCACTTAGGCCTGATCAAACTCTTGTTGGTTGCTGCAGCCAGGTCTCAGCGAGGAAGTGACTTATGCTGCTCAAACAAGTTCTGTCCACTGCTTGCAAAGGCCAGACAAAAGGAAGGCAGTGTGTTTCTGCATATCGCAAGTCTGAGTCCTGGAAGTACACGCTAGGCTCGTCAAAGCACCCGCTTATCCTCTGGATTGTTTTTTTTCTGTTGCCAAATGCCTTACACTCAACAGGGAGGGGCAAGGAAAAGACTAAAAAGGGCCTTACATGCCACAGTGAGTGAAATAGTCTATCACCTTTAGTAACTGCAGTAAGTGATGTTGATACCCCTTATCCTTCGCACCTCTCAACACCCTTATTTCTGCAGTTAATAAAACTCTTCGGAAAATCACGTCCAATTGTAGAGGTGATCACTCGTGGGGAAGCAGTTCCACTAGGTCTTGCCTGCCCCTGGTTAGGGATACGACTGCAAGATACCACTCCCCTCGCTCATTCAGGTGACGAGAACAACTGCACCACTGCATCTCAGCCAGTGTCCAACCACTCACCCACCGCTTGAGCCAATCAGCGAAGAGGCCCATCACTCGTAAGGTAAGGTACCGTGCCCGCCAAAGCAAAGTGTTATACATGTGATCCCTGATTTCGTCACTAGACGGCCACGCGACCCATGCTATATACCGGCCTGCTTCTAAAGAGGGATTAAGGTTCCCTGTCTTACTTTTGCTTTTCCCGTAATGCATCCTGCGATTCTGGCATCATGATGTTTGACGTCACTTAAAAATTTTCAATCCTTAATCTTCCTATAAGGAAACTTATCTTGTCAAAATTAGTATAGGGTTTTAATTTCTTTATCATTGGTCCCAGGTTGAAGCAACTAAGCTGATGAAAGTGTACTATTCATTCCAGCATAGGTGAACCCTCACCCTGTCAGGTGTTCCTTATTTAAAGTTGTGAGCGTGGTGTCATAACTCTAGGCCTGCATCAGTCTACCCAGAGATTAATGCTTAACTACGTTGCCCAACGTGTGGCGATTTTTTTAACAGTCTTGACTTGACTAGGCAGTAGGACTGAGCCAGCCACACTACCCAAATGCCTGGTCACGTTGGTCGCTGCTAGAGAGGCATACTTCAACGTAAACATGTACCAAAATATAAATTTATGCGAAAGAACTTAATAAATTTGAACATTACGAACATGTATATTTTTAAAAGGAACAATACATTTGAGTGATTGTACAGTTATACAAACAGTATAATCTAATGCATACAAACTAATATGAACCATGCCTATATTACGGAAAGGGAAAACACTAAAATAAACATAACCTAGTGCAACCTACAATGTTGTGAATGCAGTGTAACATGTTACAAGTGATATCTGCCACGAATTTGATACGAAATCGCAGTGGAATGACCTGAAGCAACAGCCACCACGGTGGAATATACTGGCAGGCTACCTTGCATCATTGGGAATTTGATTCTCAACTACGCCAGAATTCAGTATTTAGAAAGTGTGTTTTCTATGCAACGAATGTATGTAACAAAAAAAAAAGTCCTTTTGAAGAAATGTTGAGTGCAAATACATTTCTTGTATATTTTTTATGTTTTTTACAGGATGACTTTACAACGAATAATAAGGACCATGTGTAATGTATGTCAAACTGTAATTGTTTGTATTTTAGTGTTCATTTGTTTACTTTAACCATGTGATTGTATGTAAACAAGTTGATATGTTGATGCTTGCTGTCAATTTCAACACAAGTCTTTAAAATATATCCCATGCCAGAGGGACATTGTGTAAACATTATATTGTGAATAACTTTCCTATATTCTGAGTTTTTTAAAAGTTGGTGAATTAATATTTTTAATTGCTAGTCTAATTAACTATAATGGAAATACAAATATTGTTTTTTTTTTTTTTTCTAATGGTGTAACAGCCTTCCAAAGTTTTAATGAGTTTTATGGTTATTTAAATTGTTTGAAGTAATCTGAGTAATCCAATATATTTTATTTTACTTTTTAAAAAATATGTATTTGTTTCTCCCTGCTGCTTAATATTTTGCATCAAGTTTTAATTGTACATGTTGATAAGATCTATGATTTTTTCTGGGAGGCGGTGTTCCAGCGGACATTTTATTATATGTGAAGTTGTGTATTTGTCGCCTGATTTGCCGATTTTTGCTGCAGGACGAGAGGTTTATGAATATATCTACTGTAATTTTCTTTGTGTAGATATATCATCCGTAAATTACATGCTTGACTTTATGTTATTATCTACAATAAGAAAGGTGTCCAACAGAATATTTAACACATAAACTATTGCCATTACATACACCATTTGTACATTATATTACAGACTTTAGAAAAGCGTAGGGATGTTATCACCAGATATTATTTTCTATGCTTAACATGCATCAAATTTTTTTTAAGCAATTGATATTTTCACAGTTACTAAGTCATAACAGTAAAAGGTGGTTAATGATTTCCATTTACTTATGTAACCGCTGTATTAAATTGCATGATGATTAAGCTTCTGGGTTGACCTTTCTTTGGTGTTAACATAAGAGATGTTTCATAGGTATGAACTTGGTGGCAAAGGAGTTTGTTGCATGCCAGATTAACGAGCCCCCTGGTGTTCTTGTGGTGTCGCCGTTCGCAGGCGCTTATGAGACAATGCTTGAAGCTTTAGTATGCAACCCTTACGAACTGGAGGAAGCATCTGAAGTGATTCAAAGGTTAGCTGTTTTGTGTGCTTGCTTCATTAAAACCTAGTACCAATTGCGGTTAATGCTTATAGCTCATTATGTGTAGAAAGAAGTGCAGTTTTCTGGGGAAAAAAATCTGTGTACATATCCAAAGCAACAACTGGATGATAGACACCAGCTCTGTTTGCTGTATTTGTTTTCCGGCTAGAGTTATACTTAAGTCTATTCCTACGCCTTATGCAAACAAAGCTTAATTAATTATAGAAAATTACACCAGAGGGACATTGCACCACATTCGTGTGCACTGTTTAATAATTACGGGTGTGGAATATTTGAAAGTTTGAATGAGTAGTAATTTACAAATTATTGTACAACAGTCACATCCTTGCCATGCACACCAACCATAATCTGCCCACCAGTATTTCAAGATGACCTTCTGCCTCCAGTAACTAGTTCAGTTTGTCAAATGTCATGATAGCACAACTACACAAAATATTGAACCCTGCCATTTCACACTCCCATCCCTACATCAGAGCCTACCACTGCAAAGCATCTACTGAAGTGACTGGTAGCAACTCAGAGGAATATCATTCAACTCCTGGCTCCATCTCGTAAGTTGACAGGAATATCATTCAACTCCTGGCTCCATCTCGTAAGTTGACAGGAATATCATTCAACTCCTGGCTCCATCTCGTAAGTTGACAAAGTAGTGACATACCCCTTTGCAACACCCTCTACAGCACTACAAAAGAACCAGTGCACAGTTTTATTTTTATGTACTGGGTGGTCCGCTTAATAGAAAAATAAAATTAGGTACGGAGGCAAGTTATTTGCCGCAATGCGACTATTTGTAATATGTGTATGGACAGATATAATTAAACCACATACAATTTTTCACCTGAGAAAATAGGGTACATTAATTTCAACGGAACCTGACAGTACGTGCAGAGAGAAATTCAGTGATGTAGCATACGCAATGGAAAGTAACACAGAAACATCAAGAAATAATGTGCAAATTTGAAGGTGGGCCAGTAATGTAGGGCAGTAGACATGTACTCACAGCTGTAAGCAAGCAACATGCGCTGTGACTCATCCTGGCGGAACAGCTTCCGTATAGCAACATAGCGCTTACCTTACGGGGGCACGGAATGTGATATTGAACAAAGGAGAGCACTGTAACAGAGGGAATATGGGCAATACTACCGGCCCACCTAACTTAATCACATTTGCACGTTATTTCTGTGTTACTTTACATTGCATATGCTATATCACTGAATTTATTGTTGCATATACATTCAGGTTCCACTGTAATAAATGTATTTTTCCATGTGAAGAATCATATGTAGTTTAATTATCTATCCATACACGTGTTACGGATAGTCACTTTGCGGCAAATTACTTGCCTCCATGCGTATTTTTTTTTTTTTTTTTAGCGGAAACCACATTTTGTGATCTGCAACCATTCTGGAACGTTTGGGGGTGTCACCGTTGAGGCGGGCCATCCTAGAGTGCCTCTTTTATACTATCAGGGAAGAGAGGAATACATGCATTAATATCCTAGTGAAAATAGGGTAGGCAAGGCCAAAGAGAATGGTGTCGCATCTTCCTTAATGATATATGTTCAATATATGTTCAACCCACTGGTGAAAAACTGCAAACACAGTAACATTCAACAAAATATTCACAGTGTCTGGAGGACCACACATGACGATGCGATCGTATCACCTCGTAGATCAGCTTTTCACAATAATGCTGTACAACCTCTTTGCATGGCAACACTGCCCCTCGTGTACTGCACATTCACACGCAAACTCAACGACCCGTCTGGAAGCCGGCGCCCCACATGCACGTGAATACTGTGTCCTTTGTTACATTATTGTTACTTCTGTCTTGGCCTTATCAACCCTGAGAATCCAAAATCTGCCTACACAATACCTTAAAGACTTGTATACCACACAGTTTACCATAAGGCGAAAGTACGTGATAGCAATATTCAAAATGTGTCAATGTTTATTCTGTGCTTTTTGAATCTGTGCATTTTATGAAGAACTGGCAATTAAGTGTTACGACGAAGCATGCTGTATTTATGATCAGTTGCAGGAATTTTGTTTTGTACATAATTTAAATTGGGTTTGTTTTTGAAATTTTGCTTACAGAGACAGGCATAGTATGACTTAACTCCTAAAATATCTTATATTGTACATTCTTTTTATGAGCCACAGCTTTTTGGTAAGAGGAAAGAACCAAAATTTTTGGTAATATGTGAAATAAATAAAACAAGAGATACTGTAACTATTTTTTTTTGTTAACATTTTAAGTGTGATTTAATTGCTGACATTTTATTCCTTGATATTTTTGTAAAATGCAGGTTGTTCGAAGAGGAATATTTTCTTTGTATTTTGTGTTACACTAAACTTAACAATAATCTGTTTTGTTGGACAGGGCACTGACCATGCCAGAAGATGAGCGAACTTTGCGCATGAATGGTTTGCGTCGTCGTGAAAAGCTGAATGATGTGAACCAGTGGGTGTGTAGATTTCTGAAATCCATGGGGTGTGTGGTTGAAGGCATGAGTGACGATTCATTGCCCATCACGATGCATCCTGTCACTCTGGACGATTTTGACTACCTCGATAAGTAAGTTGTAGACAGTCTTTTTACCATAACATAGGTTTTCAAAAAACTTTTGTGTATTTTGTTTGTTTGTTATAACACTGCAGCTGAATAAAGGAAGGGATGGGTACAGGTTTGCTAATGTCTGCACCAGACATTGTGGCACTTGTTTGAGTGCAAGTGTGGGAGTTTGCTGGAGAAAATAAACAATTGCGTGTCCAGCCCCGGTTTTGTAACATCTGATCTAAAAACACTACACATGACATGACATGCTGTTCAACTACAAAAGTTGTTTACTGTGGATGCCAGTGAATGTTCAAGTAGATATAAAAAGGCTATTCAAAGCAGTAAAATGGAAGTAGTAAAATGTATAAATAAGTGTTGTGACCACAAGACTAAAAATAAGTGTTACAAATACTGATCAATAAATCATCTGGTAGCGTAGATAACTACTCTGGCATCAGTCGAAGGTCTGTCATAAAGATAAGGAAACAGTGCAAACAGCACCAAAATGAATTGTAAACTACACCTAAGGAAAAAAGGCATGTAAAACATACAGTAGTGGTAATACAGTAAAACCTCTATGAAGTGAACCTCTTTATAACAAAATTTGTGTTTGGTCCGGTCAAAACTGTATATAATACAATGCATATTTTACTCTTCATAACAAACTCCTCCCCCTCCCTCCCTGCTCCCCCTTTTTTTTTTAGCACAATACCTCTTTATAACAAAGACTGAAAAGGTGGATTATGTTTACTGTCCAATTATATATATATATATATATATATATATTTTTTTTACTGTAAAAAAATCTCCATTTGTCACATATTTCAGATAAAAAATATAATTTACAGAACTTATAATCATATTTTAAGTGCTGTATAAGCTGTATTGTCAGGTTTTTTGTGTTACCAAGTATTTTTTTATCATAAAAGTTTTTATTGCGTATTTAAAATTTAAGAGTTTTCCAAATTTTTGGTTTACATAATGTTGCTCAAAACAAAATGTGGTATATTTTTTTTCTATGACAATGTTAATTTATTAATAGTGGCCATAATGGTGTACTGTATAAGTGTTTAAAAGAAAATCCATTTAATACTCTTATTATATAAATCAATACAAAATAACAATGCAATTCAGTTTCAGTAGCAATTGGATTCAAAATTGACTGCATGATGAACACATTGTAAATCACCTCTCTATAAAGAACCCCTCTATAACAAACACACAATTTTGGTCCCTTCAATTTTGTTATACAGAGATTTTACTGTTTTGAGGTACATAAAATGTTTCATTGGCGAAGTATTTGCTGTCACAACAGCATTACATAATCAGAGACAACGCTTAACTATAATCTGAATGTGAACTTTGTGTTGCAAATACCAGAACGTATTTTGTGTGTCTGAGGCCCAGAAGTGTGAGAGCGCTGTGGGCGATCAAGGCATGCGCATCACATGCCTTGTCTCTATTCACAAGGCACTGAACTAGTTTGCAGTCTTTCCTTCAGCAAATTGCCTCTACAAGAAACTTTAAAATCATTTAATAAAATATTTGTAACTTTTTCTGATTACCAAATATGAAGTAAAAATATCTGCAACTTCTACTTCCTTGTCTTGCATTTATGGTGGAATCTTAGTTTTATGTAACAAAATACCAGTGTGATCATAACCTGAGCTTTCAACCATTCACCAAAATGGTAATGCAGAATGTCTGCTAACATGTGGACAGCTTTGTTCAGTGTGATCAGTGTTATGTGAACCAGGTTTTGGTGTGAAATCATTCAACAGAAACCATTGAAAATGTTATTAGTAAAAGAGAACAAATAATCTCGCCATTAGGTGCTTATTCTGCCTTCTGCAGTGCCTGACCATGTCCAGCCCCATTAATTACTGTAGGGCTGGGGAGCGCAAGTGCCACGACATCTGGTTGGGCAGTAAAGGTAGTAGAGAAAGCTAGAAAATTTGGGTGGGGAAGAAAATTGGTAAAAAAAAAAATGTAATGCTAAATATTTAAATCCTTAACAGTAGTACAACACAGTATGAATATTTTCTGTGCATTTTAATTTTGTCAGAAACAGAGACAAGTATTTTTTAAATTCTTCAGTTTTGAATAATAAATTGCATAGAAATTTATCCGGACTATGAAAGAGTGTTGTGTATAAAATTTTATTACAAAAAAAAATCTTTATACAAATTGGAGGTCCTGATACTTGGCCAAAACTGACGTGGAGAAATTCATATCTGATTGTGTGTCTGTTCATTGAACTACGGTAGATCGGTCAGCGAGGTCAGCATTAGATGCTCTGCGAATAGCAGTGTTTTCTGATCCTCCTCCTATGCATTTACCTGGCAGCTTCATGTGTCGTGACATCAGCATTGCACTAAGCATGTTTTCATTCTCCTCTGTTGAACATTTCCACATATGTAGCATTGCCCAACAGAATTATTATTTTTTACTTTTTTAGTTTTAGAGTATGTACACTCAACTAGTTGACATGTGGGTTAATATAGTGCAAAGGAATCTGATAATTTAGGTTATGTTGGGAGGAGAAGGTTATGTAGAAGATTAGCAACCCCTGGTACTAAATAAAACATCCCTTCCCAAAAATAATTATTTTTTAACAATTACATAGTGTTTACTTACACATGTTGCTCCCGGTCTACACATTTTATGCAAAAAAAATTTACCCATACAATAAATACAGTATAATATTATTTACTGACACCAGCTTTATAACTACATTGTACATCATATATGACGACAGTTATATCACGTTTCTTTAACACCCCATCTGTTCAGAGTTGTTTCGTCAGCGGATGGGCTAGGTAAAGCTTTCCCCGACCCCTAGGAACCATGGTTCTGCAGTCCCATTGATGGGGAAAGATTGTACAGGGGTAAACTTAGTATTAACAAGCAGCTGTAATACTATGGGTGGATGCACAATTTTATGGTAAATTGCGATAAAACGAAATAACACAGAAATACTACTAGCCCTAGTTAAAATGCAAAATAACACGAAATGCGCAATCTCACAAAATTAGCTGATTTTTTTTTTTAGTTGAGGATGATGCGATGGCAGTGTTGGATTAAGACAGGCTAACTGCTGATGTTTTGAGCCTGCAGTAGCAGTTCTTTTTCCAAGTACTAAACAAACAGATTGTCACTCAAGGTAAAAAAAAAAAAGGGAGGAAGGGAGATGCTATCCTGCTGTGGGATAGTCATCTAAGGGAGGAGGGAAGAGAGAGATAAATGCTTCTCCCAACCTATCATGGCCTACTGTGACAGGCACTGTAAGGCCGTGTTCCATTCCCTGCACTGATGAGACCAGCTTCATAGCCATCAGTTGTTACGTTACTCCATGCATTTATTGCTGGGCTGGGGAACAGAACAACTTCCATGCTCTATTTTCAGTGCATAATTTTAACGTTTTGTTTACGAATGGCAAGACCTTTACATATACAGCGATGATAAACTTGTGAGCCTGTTGTACAATTTGACAGAATAACATGTTTACAGTTGTCATGAATGTAAACAAGGCATGATAAAATTAATGTAAAATTAAATATTTAACAGCCACCACAATTACATATTAACCTCAAAATCGTACACGCCGCAGATTAACATGTCATAGGTTGGCATTCCAACCTGTTTTATTTTTGCCTAGTTAAGTTTGCTTTATTTCATTGGAAAAAAGGAAATAATGTTTGGATCTTTCGAAAAATTTTAACTTAATAGAAAACCAAAACGTGATTAATACATCTTTCTTCGTATTCGTACAGATGTAGCAATACACACACACTTTGGCCAAAGTTAACCTTACACTCATTGAATTCGTGATATAGGCAAAGAAACAAATATTATTTGCACACTTCAAAAGTGTTGAAAGTGCAACTTTTTTAGGCCATGTGCATTTCAATAATTATAGTAACAGTTTCCAAATACATTATTTACCAAACATGTAAACTTACTGTTAGTTATTTGCAACCTCTTAAAAACTTGTTTTCCTATGGAAATCCTTAAAAGTTTACTTCACCAAAAATTATGTTTGTTCATCATTAGCATTATATTTGCAGAATCATTCTGTAAAATCAACACTGCGCACGTTTCCTAAAACCAACAAACTTGCCCTTTGGTCGCAGCCGAAGCTAACCTCCAAATTCTCACTTTTTTGGCGTTTTCCCACCACTGTGACATCAACGCACAAAGCATTTGTGCTTTTCCATTGTGCTGTTTATGTGTGAGATGGGTCGGAAGTAGAATTACGTAGGGGGTGCATCGATACACCTGTGAGAAGGGATCGGAACTACTTCGCTGCGCATATTTCGCATTGTAAAGGTAACAGAATACGGCCTAAGAGATAATCATTTACAGCTTGTACTGTGTATTTGAAATCTATTAAAAGCAATGATTCTGACATTCATAACCGGGGAACTGGTATTGCTTCAATTTTACTCTGCTGTAAAATAAGGGAGTGCTGAATTTAAAAACTATATGCACATATTAATAATTTTTTATTTTCTGAATATGAACAAAGTTGAATTATACTGAGAAGTTTGATAGATACAAGACCACTCCACGGTGTGATGGGGAAACTTTCAAAGAACCGCTCTGAAAAGACTTCCATTGAATACATGGGCCACGTTGTTTCCACTGAAGGCAACTACCCCAAGCAAAGTATGTACAGGCAATACAGGAAGCTGAAGAACCACACACCAAGAAGCAACTCCATCGCTTCCTTGGATTCTGTAACTGGCTCTGAGACTTTATGCCCAACATCGCAGACCTCATGGCACCCCTGCACCCATTGTTGGAAAATGAAGCACGGTGGCGCTGGACACCGGGATATCGTGCTGCCTTTGCTGCTCTCAAAACCAGCTTCCAAGATATCAAACTCCTGCATCAGCCACAAGGAGAGGAAACCCTGATCCTGCAGAACAACGCATGCCTGAACGGTCTAGGTACCGCCCTATATCAAGAGTATCTGGACAGCAAGCCTCTTGTGATAGCCTATGCAAGTACCTGGCTCAATGCCACGGAGCAAAAGTACCATAACAAAGAGCAAGAGTGCCTCGCAGTTAATTGGACCATTCGAAAATATCGCTTTCACCTAGAAGGAACCCACTTCATTTTGAGAACTGATAGCAAAGCCCTCAAGTGGCTAAGGGATTTGCGAAACCGCAAGGCCAAGCTTGGAAGATCAGACCTCTTTCTCTCCCGAGTTTGATTTTGAAGTCCAACACTGCCCAGGAAAAGACAAAAACCTTCCTGACGCCCTATCCAGACAGCCAGACTTGGAAGAAGAGGCCAAGCCAGAATATGTGGACCGCATCTTGCCTCCTCAACCTCCGGAAACCAGCCCAAAAGAGCAACGCAGACTTCTCCAGCTCAAGATAAGCCGAAGCCAGATCGAGCGGCATCAACAGAAAGACCCCTACGTGAAGGAACTCTGATGCACCTGCAACCATTTACGCTACGAGACAACGTTGTCTGGTCGTGCAACAATCAGCCTGGAGCTAAGTGGAGGATCTGGATATCGAAGGACTTGTGCACCAATATCTTTTGGCGTTTTCAGGACCATCCTGATGTAGGACACCCTGGTACCAGGGAAACTCCAGATATGTCTGGGACGGCATGATTCGGGACATCCGCCAGTATGTCCACGGTTGCACCATGTGTTGTACAAACAAGGCCTACACCATACAGCCAAACCCATGGATACAGGTAGCTGCCGATTTTATGGGACCCTATCCATGTAGTACCAAGGGAAAAGTGTACCTATTTATAGTGACGGACTTGTTCTTCAGGTGGGTAGAAACCTTTCCCCTGCCGAGCTTACGGGTCTATAATCACTGGTTCATTGAGGATTGTCTTCGGGATGGGTATTAATAAAGCAAATTTCCACTAAGTTGGAAAGCTGCATGTGACCAACGAATAATTAAATATCTTAGTTATTTCTTCTAAGATAAATGGCAAGGCTAGGTTTATCATGTCAATTGAAATGCTGTCATTACCCTCGGCCAGCTGTAGTTTTAATTAGTCTTATAGCTTTCAAAACATCAACAGGTGTGACGACATTAATGTGAAAACATTCTTCTACACAGCAGATGTGGGCTTTAATAAGAGACAATGTTTAATTTTTGGTTTCAAGCGTAATACGGATACATGGAGTTGTGAAATGAGCATTAAGTTCATCAGAACTTTGATTTTTGTTTGCAAATATTAGTGTCTTTAAACTTTGACGCGTGCCCGGTTAAGTCTGAATGTCTGAATAGCACAATTGTCTAGGATTTTAACGCTAGACCAATAGCGTGGTTTTTAATTAGGCTTAATGGTGTTTGGCGAGGGGTGTTGGTTATTGACTTACACCATCATTCTGGGTGGTGCTGGTGATGTTGTGTTAGTCTTACTCAGTGGTGCCTGGCTCGCCCCACTCTGAAGCGGCGATTCCAGGCGGACGACTCTCTGCTCCAGAAGTGTGGATTGGACGAATCTCTGCTCCAGAAGTGTGGATTGGACCAGCCATACCTAGCCTCTGTCTGATAAACTAACACTCTCAACACCGGGTGGTACTCGTGGCTGTTATGGAAAGACTGTGAAAAGTATACAATTTTGACTGGAGCAGCCGCGACTGCTTGGCGTCTGCATGTGGCGGTGCAGTTCCGTTCCACCTGCCTTTCCTTTGTAGGAGGTGGTATTGAAGTCCTCTGTTTGGCAGCAATGTAAGCTTGGTATTGTTCCCTATGCTTGAGGCCACGCCTTAACTTGTAAGGCATAAAGTAATGCGGCTTAACAATTTACGTAGTATACCTTGACAAGAATAGTATCTACGGTGTTCACCCCATAGCTGCTTGCTGGCACAAGCTCAGTAAAAGTCTCCATTGATTCCCCACGCTTGGCAGTCTGATCAGAAACAGGGAGCCATATGGACCACCAATGCCTATACTGGTTGTGCGTTCAGGCAAAGTTGAGCGGCAAGTCTCAGGCTACAGTCACTTCAGCACTAACTTAGTGCTCAAAGCGGGGAAATACCTCGGGCTTGTAACCCCTTCTTGGATGAAGGTGTTACTAGTGTTTGGGGCTCCGCTGTTTGTCCCCTCCAGCACTGAATTAGTGCTCGGGTTACTGGAAAGAAACAGGTGGCCATCTAATGTGTGTGTTTTTAGACTCACGGACTCCTGAAGGAGGTCTGTAGTCAGACTAATTAGGTTAACTAACAATCTCCCGGTTCCTGTCGGCAGTGCACGTCGTATTTTGTTTCTAGACTGTGAAATAGAAAAATACTTAAAAGAAGAAAAAGCTTAAGGATAGAGAACAATAGGTGTTTATTGAGAACTCAATAAACATGTGACCTGTGCTACCTTCTACCAAACAGTGGAGTGCTGAAGGTAACTGCGTTATCCAGGTGTAGGTGACCTGGTTCTAGGTTACAAGGGAAAGAGTATAGTTCTAGACGATTACAAAATGAATTGTTGTTAAAGTGTACTAAGTAAAGAGGTGTCTAGAAGAGACAAAGTGAATTTAATAAATATTAGCGTGTTCGCTGGTTGACTGGTCATCGAGACTGGAAGTAGCCGCTGGGGGCGTACTTGAAGCTTCTAAAATCTTTGGAGGTCCAAGCACTGATCAGTGCTGTGGGATATCGTGAGAGAGGATGAAGAATGAACTGCTGGAGCCCCGCTGCGCACTGACTTATATAGGGCTGAATTCTAGGCTGCCGCAGCGGGGAAGATGCGTGATGTCCTTTTCCCGTGGCGTGGAAGTTGAAAATCTCTGGTCAGCAATACTGCTTTGTTCATCTTCGGTAGCGCTCAGCATTGTCCGTTGTGGCGGGCGGCTTGTTGTATCTCGGGTAGGGGGGGGGGGGGCAGCTGGTTGCGTAACCTTGTGGCCACATGGGAGATTTAAGTGGCGGAGAAATTATGTGCAAAGTGTTGTGGGCACAACTCTCTCGTGGGTGGTTGATGTAGACCTCTCATACATAGTTTGAAGTAAGGGTTTACTTCATGTAAAGAGCGATGAGTCGTAATCGTAGTTGATTAGTAATATGAGCGGCACGCGTCAACTTTACACCCATATTTTTAACACTGCTCCATGAATGCAGCGGGTATGAGTTTTTTGTTGGTGAAATAAATTCAGAGCAATATCCGTGTTTATTTTATTAATTTTGATTCTGTTTTATTTGAGTTTTATGGGGAAGGTTTAAAGTATATCTGATAACCAAACCCATATGTATTTTTCATGTGCCTTTTGTTTGCGAAAAAACAAACTTGCTAACTGGTACACCAGATAGCAGCATAGTCTGCATAAGAGATGGTTGCTGTCATTCTTGACGCGTAATTGTGAATATCTTTATTAAACCGCCATCAGTAGCCGTACCATGCTGTGTCACTGTATTGTGAATACTGCTTTAGAAGGTAAATAAACTGTAACATACATAAATATAGAATCTAAAACACTGCATTGAAAATATGCACACTTTGCGTATTCTCACGTTCTGTTACTTTAGTTTGCCATTTCTATATTCCTGCATTTTTCAAAAAAGAACTGCATTTAATAAATGCAGCCAGTACCACTTCTTTCCATTTGTTTACAAGCGCACAGTTATTGTTCAAATCGATCTATTTGTGGGTAGAAAAATATGGAAAGAAAATGGTGGACTGGGAAAAGAAACCTACTTGTACAAAACTATTGTGAAAGCCAATGGCTTTAAAATGTGTCCATGTAAATTTCAAAGTTGAAAATCTGTATATTTTAGTACAAGTTAAAATTAAATGTGACAGGCATCATGCTTTTTGAAAAAGTTGCCACTATGACTATTAGTGCATAACAATTTTATTTTGGGGTTTGACTACATTTAAATTATGAAGAAAGATAAACCAATGCACAGTGATTTCTAGTTATTCTTTTTTGTGCAGGCTACATTACAATAATGCTTAAAAATAAACTTACAATTGCTGCACGTGCAGAAGAATTCAATAGTTGAAGGATTCATTGTAGTGGTTGTGATTTTCTGCCTAATATTTTTGTAAGTGGCCTTTGTGTATTTTTTGTATAGCATGTTCAACTCAAAATGATAAAAACATTTTTCTCTTTTAAGAAAATCTTGTTTTAAATTACAAAATAACTTTTTGTGATAGTAAATACTAAATCTTGAATTTTTTATAACGAAATACACAAAAAAAATAAAATCTTGGGCCAGTGCTATATGTCATGGATATATTGTATAACTGTATACATAACATAAAGTTTCCTCTCCTCAACTTGGTTTTGTGTTGGGTTGTAAGAAAAATACGATTTCGTATTTTGCTCTGTGTAATTTCTAGTAACAAGAATTTACTTTAGTATTTTAGCATTTTTGCAGCTTGTTAAACTTCTAGTTTGTTTTTAAAATGAGTTGTGGTGGATGTCAGCTGTTTGTATACATATTACAGGAAATGTATGTTGCAGGTACGTTGGCCACAGGAACAAGCTCGCGCTGCTACTGGACTACGATGGTACGCTGGCACCTCTTGCTCCTCGTCCGGAACTTGCTATCCTTCCGCCAGAAACAAAAAATGTACTGCAGCGACTGTCTAACATGTCGGACGTGTACATCGCTGTGATATCAGGACGCAGCATCAGCGATGTCAAGTCTCTGGTGTGTGGTTCCATACATTGTAGTATGCTTTAGTTGTATCTCATGTGCTGAAACTATTGGAGATAGAGAATAGAGAATTTCATTTTGTTGCATCTTCATAGCAATTTGTTAGGTGCTTTGTGAAGAAATTCTAATGTAATTTCCTCTAAAAAAAAAAGCAGATAAGGTTAATGCTAGCTGATATATCATGTACCATGTTCTTATTCAGCAAGACAAATTTCATGTGTTTAGTGTTTAATTTACTATTTACATGCTTTGATAGCGGTTAACTTAGTGGTTTGTTTATTATTTAGGCAAACATGGTTGAAAATACTAGCTAGCTCTGTGCGAAAAATTAAGCCTAGAGTGTTGACGCGTGACACTCTGGTGGTTAGTTTGGTCACTGACCTAAAGTGACTTTGGTCGGACGCTAGACTAGGCGCGTCCTGGTTACGTCCAATTTATTCATTGTGCGAGGCGGGTTGCGCTACCCATTTACCATTTTGGCCTTGTGGGCTGACAGCTGGGTATGAAATTAGGTTAGGCTAGGACCGCTCTGCAGGTCACTGTTCTTGGCTGGTATGGCAGCGGGTAGAGCTGGAACAGTGAGTCGACGGAGTACTGCAGCTTGCTCTCGTGGAATAAGCAGCTCAAACCTGTCAAGAAGGAATTTAAACCCTGGGAGATTTAGAGGTAGCCCTTGCCCGTTTTACCCTCTTTTGAATACCACCTCTGTGATCAGACATGTCTGGAGTGGGGCAGTTGACGTGTAAGGGTGTAGATAGTGTGAGTGCTGACCACGCCGTATCTCACTCTCAAACTCCAGCACTGGGGTGAGGAGTTAGTCGAGCTGTGTAGCATCAACAGTGGTTCCAACACAGTGAGATCTCAGTAGGTCTTTCTCCCCAGGCCCAGAGGCCTATCCCCCTCTGTGCCAAAAGTGCACATTAAGAAAGGAGCTGACAAGCCAATCCCACCAGGAACGTGTCAACCTGGTGCAGCGAGTGTCCCGTAGGCGCAGATCCCTCCAGACCAGAAGTAGTACCCTTCTCGACGCCAGTAATGCGCAATAAGGGCCAACCCCAGACTGGCAGTCCAACCCCTACGGAACAGTATCCTAGTGCAGGGCTCTACCATTCACCACACTAGTGCAGTGAATGGGTGGCCGTCCAAGGTGTTCTGTGGGTGTTGTAAGGTGTCGTTACGGGAGGAATAAAATCCTGGTCTCCTGCTGTCCCCTTGTTAGGTCTGATGTCTACGAGGAATGGGTCCTAGGATATGGAAATGATATTCGAAAGAAGATAGCCAGTGTTTATTCCTTTTACGGAAATAAACAAAGATTGTGAAGGTACTATCTCCTATCCCTTAGGGCTTGCGGAAGGTTAACACCTTACAAGAAGCAGGTGGAGGCGACCTGCGCAAATCTATAGGAAAGGCAGTGATGAGTAGTTTGTATCTGAGTGAACTTTCCCTAACTCTATGGTTGTCCAGAAGGGATCGGTACATGTGTCAAAGGTAGCTTGGTTTTGAAGGCTCTTCCATAGGCTTGGAGAGAGCGGAGTCTTCGGCCCTTCTAGAGGTGCAGTGAAGAGGTCAGGAGTTAGTTAGGTCTTCGGTACCACTAGGGTGCGATGGGAGACTGAGGTAGGAGACAGACGTCAGTTGCTTGAAGACTGGCCGTATGAGTCTTGGGGTGCGGCCCGCTATTTATACTCCTCCGACGGCTTGCCCCTTTTTCATCTGGTATAACGGGTGTTTTGGAGAGGGAGTAGCAGGTGCAAAGTGTGTGTCATAGATTCCCGGTGAGAGTGTCATTAGTGGCCAGTACAGGATCCAGGTTCATGACTCGGTGCTAGTAGTCGCATCTGGCAGTGTGCTGCTGAACTTGGTATACCTCATCACATGACTTTGGTGGCTCGGCCGGCGAATAATTGTTTCAGGCGGGTAGCATCCGTCCTCTGCATTAGTAGATAAAACAATCTCTGATGTCTCGCTGTAGGTGGTGGTGAATCAAACTCAATTGCAGATGCCGTCATGTTCGTTGGAATAGATGAGTAGACTGCTATTAATAATAGTTAAACAGGACATTATGTGTTTTGAAAAGGACGTATTGCGTCAGTCTGAAAATTATATATGTGGTTGCGAGAGGTGTCGCTGGAATAAATTTTTGGCGAGAATTTTTAATAACTAGGAATGGCTCAGTTTTGGCAACCAGTTCGTAGTTCCAATCGTTCTGTACCATGAGAACCAAAAATCAAGAAACAAGATTATGGTCTTATCTCCATCCTGCCAGGGCTGATACAAACATCATCTATAAAAAATTAGTTATCATAGTAATTTTATTGCCTTTTTACAGAAAATTATATATTTCATGCAAAAGATTAATTTGACTTCAGTTGTTCATTAAACATGGTTTGAGTGATTTTATTACAATCACCTGTCTACACGATCATTTGACTTGTTACTCAGAATTTTTTATGTTGTGTAATATTGTGTGCTGAAGTATGACCATAAATGAAAAATCGCAAAATTTTGAGCTAACCAACTAATAGTCGGACACATTCTTTGTGGCAGTGCGAAAACAAACCATTCCAATTGTTAATAACTATTTAGCAGTTAATCATACAGATAGCATTTCTCATGTTGGACAAGAAAAACTCAATACAGTATGTTGGTAGTAATATTTACACACTTTGATAACATGTTTAATGTTTACATATTAGTTTTGATGCCGTCGGGTGAGACATGAGACGAACAATGACACAAATGCTTACTAGTAATTTGGGTGCCAGCGGTGCTTCCCAATCACCGCCCTATTGAGACTCGGGGTTCTCTGGGATGCTGTGGGTTCTGTGTGTCCGTCTCACCCGTGTGTACTTACAAACATGTTGGTAATACTAAACTGTTAATAAAATCACTGAAATAAACAATTTATAAAACATATGTGGCTAGGACACTGTCACTACTAAATAAAAAATTGAGTTCACTATAGACGTGTTTTTATTGATATTGTTTATACACATCAGCGTGCCAATGAAATGGTTATCTAGGTCGTGACTAGCCAATTCAGTTTGGGTGCTCTCCAGCCCATAATTAACCTAGCGTACGCCTAAATGGATGATCTCACCGAGGTGAGTGAAAGCACAGCCTTCACAAGGGAAGAGGGCCAACAACCGCTAGGGTGGACTGACATTTTTCCCTGAAGACAGGACATGGTGAATTACCAATGAAACCCTTGATGATACATATTAAGACGTGTGATTACTCTGCATTACTAACGCAAACTCGTTGGGGCTCACCCTGCAGCACGTGGGTAGTGTGGTGACAGTCTATACACAGAGCTGGCTAGGCTGGAAATAATTGTGCCGTACACTAATTACAAAATTACATAGACCCTTGAATAATACATGAAATAAGATGGGGCACGAGATGAATATTCACAATAAACACACACGTGTGAAAAACAGTTTAGATGGTGCGGATGCTGCTGGATGAAGTTCGTAGCAGACCACGTGGTGCATGTGAAATAGCAATCTGCGTGGAAACGGCAAAATAATTCAGATCAAATATTATTCTTGTTAAGAATATGATTCTCTTTACGATTAGAGTGGTTAGTCTTGTAACATGCCTGATTGCGGTAAAATCAAACATTAACGTGACCGCATGGTGAAGTACAAAAAGCATCAATTTACATGAAAAATACATTGAACCCTGAATAAAATTTGAATAGAACCATGAAATAAATGATTGCACATGCAATGATACATAAATAAGCTCTCAAAACGCAACGATGGCGCATACCAATACTTGGCTTTGATTGGCCATGTGGTTATACGTGATGTTGAATATTCAAACATGAAAATTACCCTCAAATACATACATAAAAACAAAGCTCTTAAAATTGCATGTAGCAATAATGCAGAAGTTACAATGAAACACCATAAACATAGGCGGATGGCGCCGTATTCAAGTTGCGCTGGTCGCGTGATCTCTCCGACATCTTTCTCCTCCTTCTCCTCGATTAAGTTAAAAATGCCACAATGATGCAAGAAATGAATAAAGCGGAATCATAATGCTGGGGAAATGTCTGGCAAGATGTACACAAGCAAAGGTTAACCGGTAAACTAAATTGACTATTGAAACCTACATCAGTGAACAAAGGTTGTAGTGCGTACGTGACAGTCTCTTACCTCGCCAGCTCTCAGTTCTCCTTGACAGACTGTCCAGATACAAGCGTCGCACGGACCTACCATGGCCACCTACGTGGTTCACATAAGCGGAAATGCTATGCTCGCAGAGTAAAATATTTTATATTGAAAACAAAATTGCACAAATTAAATTTAATATTGTTTTATGTTTCTATAATTTTCTTATGAATTTCTATATGATTTTAGTGTCTCTTTATGACTGCGTTCATGCTGGAATATTAAGTGTTCTTAATCTCGGTGCCACGGGCACTTTGAATCTGATAACCATACAATTAAAATTAGTACAAACACTTTAAAACATTTTAAGACATATTAAACACTGCAAATACAAGAGCACACATTTTACACTGTAAAATAACATTTATATGAAAGCTTAAAATTATCAGCCTCTTTGCGCACGTGCGGGACATGTGACACGTGAGCGCCGTCATGGGCTCTAGCGCCGCTGGCTGTTAGCTGGTGTATGTTTGCAGTAATGAATGTAAATCTGTTGAGTGGTGGTTGGCAGTCGGTGAACCTAGCAGCTAAGAGGTGAACTAGGGTGTGATGCAATATTTGAAATGAGGTAAAACTATTAGGCCTATCATAAGAAAATTTTTATTCAGAATTTAACAGAACTGGATTACAGTGAAACCCTCTTAAGGAGTTCTCACTTAAGAAATTTTCTTGCTTAATTAGTTGAATAATTGTGCACCTTGTCTATCTGTACATGTGTAATTTGACCCTTTTAAGAAGTTTTCCTGGTTAGTAAGCATTATTTTTTCAGTCCCTTTAGAAACTTCTTAACAGAGTTTTACTGTACCTATTTTTTGTGCCTGTATAGCTTTTATGGCAGCAGTGTCTGAACCTTACAATCGTTGTGGATTTTGTTGTGAATGTTCTGTATTTTGTATGTTGCAGGTGAACATAGATGGCATCACATATGCAGGGAACCATGGGCTGGAGGTGCTTCACCCCGATGGCAGTATGTTTGTGCACCCCATGCCTGTAGAGTATGAGCAGAAAGTGAAGGCACTAATGAAGGAACTTCAGGAGAAGGCGAGCATGTGACACATATGTAGGATTGTGTAAAAGTGTCCTCCTATGGAACAGTTATAAGAAAGAATATACTAAATCCAGGAAAATTTTGATGGCCACAAAAAATATTATTCAAGTTCAACCTAAAGTGTAAATTATATTTACGATTCCAGTGTAAACATTAAACTTTTAAAGAGAAGAGACAATAATAAAATAATAAATATAAGACAACAAATATTGATGGTTCCCTTTAATATAAACACTCGACAAATAAAATAAACAACAAACTTTGAAAATTTGTAGGGACCATACCTCTACAGTTTTATCTATGTTTACCACACAAATTAATCAGAAACCATTTTCTACTTGCCAGCTGACATTTTTATTCAGCAGCTAGTTTCATGATTGCATCACTCTTTCAAATCATGTAAATTGAATGTGCTATTAAATATACCAGTTACAAATACTATACTAAACCTATCTTAACGTAAACTACTTACCAAAATTGATGGTACATTATAAATATACGTACCATAATTTCAAATCTCTCATTGTGGACTGAGTTCATTGTTATATTAATTCTAATTACATGTAAAGCATAAATATTGGTGACAGAACACATTTATTATGTCGGAAATGTTTGCAGGTGTGTAGAGATGGTGCGTGGGTCGAGAACAAAGGTGCAATACTCACCTTCCATTATCGTGAGACACCGTCTAAGTTGCGGCAGAACATTCTTGTCGAAGCTGAGAAGATCATCAAAGCAGCCGGCTTCCACATTGGAAAGGCGCGTGCAGCTCTGGAAGTGAAGCCGCCAATTGAGTGGAATAAGGGACGTGCGTCACATTACATTCTCCGCACTGTATTCGGCGTGGACTGGATAGAGCGGATACGTATAATTTACATTGGAGATGATGACACAGATGAGGATGCGATGCAGGTATGTTCCCCTCCCCAAGTATGTATTTACTTGTTTATGCAACATTAATTTTTTAAAAATAGAAGCAAGACATTTTTATGTGGAACTTCTGTAGTTTCATATTACAGTTGAACACATTGCACGTTAAGTTCCTTTACATCATTCCATAGTTGCCCTTTACATTTTGTATGTTAATCTTAATAAATTTAGTAGTTTGTTCTTGTAGCTTGGTGAATTATGTTCGGTAATTCAGTTTTTTTTTTGTAACATCATTGTTTTAGCTATGTTCAGTTTATATTCTTATATTTGCCCAAAAATTATGCATTCAAATATTATTCATCGGTTATGAACCTAAGTCAGAATCGGCCAGTGTTATGAGCCCAGGCCATGCTATTTCGAAACTGTATTTTTAACAAATTCATGTAAATAAAACAAACACTTGACACATGCCACACTGCTGCGCAGCGCGACTGCACCCAATAAATGAGCAAGCAAGAGCTCAGGGCAAGTCACAAAAAGTTGCAGAGCACTTTTCACGCGCCGAAAGAATCGACTCCACGTGTTGGACAGCCTCGGACGTAAAAATAACTAACGCATTTAATTATGAAATGTACTGGCCGCCCAGATTCCGACATGTGGTCACCACCCTCTTGAGTCAAAATTGTTTTACCCGACAGGCCACTATCCCAAGATAGTCAAGAAGGAAGTTCTACCGATGCCACAGGATCGCAGCACCTCTGTTGCCCCGTGAATTCACACCCGCCGAGCCTCGTGCCAAGGTGGTAAACTTCTCGTCACCTCAACGCAGGGAGATAAGAAATGAGCGACGCTCGCAGCAACCCTGATAAACCAACCCCTGCAATGAAAGGCTACCTTCCCCCCAACCCTCGGAAGATCACTAATACAGGGATTTTCAACTATATAAGGAGGAATGAACCCGCCTTTCGCCAGAGTCGCCAGGCTTACCGGTCGCGTAGGTCAGCGAGCACTCCCTGGGTCTGACCAAGATCTCTCTCTTCTCCTACAGCCTGCAGAAGTCTTCAACCTCTTCAGCAGCTTGAAGAAGGCTCTTTCCTGCAACTGAAAATTGCATGTCATGCCAGAGGTAAACCCGACGTCCAAACCCTGCACCTATTTTTCCCCAGTCACTCCCTTGACTCCGTGGTAACTGGTTGTCGTGACGTTTTCCTTTGGACAGATTCCCCTCCAGAGGATGCGCTGTGAAGAGCATTAACTAACTTAAATTAATGTGCAATTTGAAATCAGAATAATTCTGCTTTATTTTTTTCCAGGCTCACCTTCTCCTGAATTAATTACGTAAATACTCAATTCTCTAGCTAACTTGTTTAATCCAACTGTGATTTCCAATTTCCAAAATCGTAGTAATAAATATTACGAAAAATATAAATATTTGACTACCTTACTTTTAACATTAGTCCCTTGCTCATTTAATTTTAATTAATGTTCTGTCAGTGAAACTTCTTATGTGCAATAGAACCCCACTAAGAAATAGTCTTGAGGCGTTCCAAACTCCACAGGAGACGGAGCTTGAATAAAGCATTGAGTCTGAAAAGACATACTGCTGCTCCTTTGTTTCCAGTGCTCCCTCGACTACCCTCAGTGGTGTCCTAATTCCGGACTGCACATCTTTTTGTCAGTGCCTTGGGTGTGTGTGGATAAGATGCACAGTAATCAGGGTGGTATCCAGTGCTGTAACTGGAGCAGAAAAAGACTAGCTTTGCAGAGGTTAGTCAACTCACAAGTGAGCGCAGAAGTTAAGTGCGAGGACATGCTCCCATCTGCAGACCTTGACTTTACACCTCGACCCATTTCCCTGCTCATCCCCATTCACCACAAGTCTGAGTTAGACGCCTACTTGGGTATCTGTTGGCCGTGGTCTGATCAGCAAAATTACCACCCGCCAGAAACTCCCTTTCCTACCATCACTAAAACACCACCCAAGCTAGACAAGTAAAGGGAAATACAGAATACAAGTATAATTAGCTTTGTTTCCGGGAAGGTAATCAGGGTTAGACTACCACAAACGGTCACCCCAAAATCCGGCGTAGTTACTTTACCCATAAATTAAGTACCCACATGCCGGCCTACTTGACCACTGTGTATCACATCAACCTCTCTGGCGGGATCATCCACCCCCACCATCGATTAATCCATATCACGACTTGTACCCCCGGGACAGCTGGCGTCCCGCATTTTGGCAGCTCTTGCAGTGAGGAAGTGTCCGCCCCCAGGCAGTATCCTCCCACTTAATGGCCCCCCATTGAACCTACCACGACCCACTGAGCTGAAGTAGCAACAACCCTGCTGTGGTAGGATTACTTACTGATCTCGGGAGGGCAGTCAGCACTCTAACCGCTATCCCAAAGATAGGGACACATGTCAATTGGCGCCCAACGTGGGGCCAAACAGCTCTAAATCGATCATACTTGAGCACTGGGACCATGCCAATCCCCACCCCCTTTGATGACTTCTTGCAGAGGAGCCCATACCCGACTTCAGGGAGTTGAATTAAACACTCCGTGGCGCCCATTAGCAAATATGTCACTCTAAAGAGAGTCTCCTGGAAATGCGAGGTGCGTTATGCCAGTGGTATATAGCTCAACTAAGTAACACACCGTGCCCCATCCCTACGTGTACTGGCACGGGCACGAATGTGATTAGGTGCAACTATTGCAACCACCAATTCCATTATGTGTGTCTCAGATGGGATGACTGCCCGCTACATGGACGGCCTCAAATACAGGTGTTGGTGTTGTAGGCAGGATGACACCAGGGTCTGCCAGTGGCCGAAATGCAAAAGACACGGGCGATATATCGTCCATTGCATTTTATGCAACCGAGAATTTCACCACAGGTGTATAGTTTGGGTGGATGAACGCATCCAGTACCCCGGACAAGTGTATCATTAATGTGGGGTATTTGGGCAGGAGCAGGCCTACGAACTTCCCAACCCGGTAAATCGGAATAGCCCGATCACCTCAGGATTACCCTGCGAACTCAATTTGCCTGAGTTCCATGGAAAACCATACGAGGACCCAGAAAGTTTTATTTAGAAAAGTGAATGGGAATTGAGGGAACACCTTGTCCTCTGGAAACAGTGGGTGAACTGAGTGCGCCACCAACCAAGCGGGCCTGCCAGGAAGTGGTGGGATAAGTACTGCGAATTTATAGAGGGATGTCCCCAGTTCAGGTCCCAACTTATTTTGAATTTTACTTGAGATGAAATTCTTTCAGGTCTCATTACGGACTTACACTACCATGTGCAATGTCCCAATGAGGAAGTAGAGCTTTTCGTCAGGCAAGAAGAGGCTCTGCGTAAGCGAGTGTATCCCAAGCAGACAGAATGGGGTCAGATGCATAACCCACATCCTCCTGCACTCGCTTAGAAATCTCTTACTAACCCTTATACCTTGGATGGTAGAGGAGTTGGGCAGAGAGGGCGAGGGAACTCGAGATGAATGACTGCCCCCTGCCCGGGAAGACCCCTGTGGCACGTGCCATCAAGAATACCGGCCACGACCCCTTCCCCAGACTGCCCGCATGGTGAGACATGACCTTGTCTTGCCCCGCTGCTGGCATTGTCCGGGCCGGCACTTTAACCAGGACTGCCCGACACTGTAACACTAGGAGACACGCAGCTCTCCTCCCCACTCGCACAACACGCAGTCGCGTAAATCCGAAACACGTTTTCCCAACAGAGGAAACGTGAACCCTGAAGTGAGCCATAACGCGATGAATGGAAGGCCACTAAGCTTCCAGAATATCTACTTGCGCCCTAGTCCGCATGTAGTATTGAACCCAGGACTGTCAATGTCAAGACCTGAACACTAACCAAGCAGGGACAGGATCCCATGTGGGAACTGAACCCCGGTCACCCCAGAGGCAGACGAGGCGTCCCTCAAGCTCGAGCTAGTAGATCTCTATCGCCGAACTCGGGAAGGGTAGACAGACCCCCTCCCCCGTGCTATCACACGTACCCGAGGGAGAACTTCCGAAGATGGTTGTCCCCCATGAAACCTCGTTACACACCCAGTCCGAGTACACCTTCGTCACTCAACCCCCACCGTACACCATCAAGTGTCCACACCGAGCAATTGTGGCGTAGCCCCACCTACAGGCCAATAACGGTGATACCACCTGCCAGATGCATACTAAAGGAGGCACGTGAGCCTCCGGCCACTCCCAAGAAAATGGCAGAAAGGCAGCAAACCCCCTCGTCCCCCTTCTTGTCCCTCCCCTGGCTGTCAATCGTGAGAAACTCACGAGACGTCCCCGCCGTGTTGTGAATGCATCTCTCCGGCCTTCTCTCCTGAAGCGGAAGAAGCGCCTGCCACCCCCCATCCCCTGAACAACATCTTGGACGAGAAACATGTATACTGTAGAGGGAATTAATGCCAAGTGTAATTGTGTGTAGAGAAGTGTACCTAGAAAACGTAAAATTTCCTTAAAAGGAAACCCTAGTAAGACTTAGATTTAGCCTGTTAAATTGAGATAAATGTATGTAGAAAACGTAAGTGTAACGTACGACGCTGGAAGTACGGCAAAATAATAGTATCCACTCAGATGAGTTAGATAACCCCTGTGTTTTGAAAGTAAGAGGAAGTTGTTCTCTCCTCGAAGTAGACGAAGCATAGACGGATAATGAAAATGTTGAAATTATTACGTTACACCCGTAATATACACTAAGAGAAATTTTTAATTGTGTAGGACAAAGTAAGATTTGTAAACCCACGTAACCTCAAAAGAGGAAAATTTTTAATTATGTAGGTTAAACATATTTAAACCAAGGTAAAGAATACTTCCAAACTCAGTATATAAGAGAGAATATGTTTTGTTGATGAAAGATTGTATCTTAGATTAAGAAAAGCAGAGAACTCCCCCGTAGATACGTAAACTCTCATGCTTGAGAAAAACCTAATTCAAGTAGTAGTGTACCCAGGCAAATGCCTAAAATATTATGTAACCCATGTCAGAAGCTTACAAGTTGAGAGAGAAATAAAATAATGTGTGTGTACCTTAGGATGTAAGAATTGGTAATAAGTAATCACCTATGTTAACCACTGTCAAATAGAGAGAAAGGAGAAAGGAAATATTATAACCTAAATTGAGTGTGTTATGTCCAGCAAATGGCTGAAACCTAGACTTACGAAATACTCGTACAAATGGTGTGCATAATTCTTACCCATTGTGTGTATTATGTCAAGATGTGTGTACCTTTAAAAGAGTATGTTTCCTTGTGTTCTATCTCTTTTTCTTGTATGGGAAAACCCCCAAAGTCTTGTGGGGCTTAATATTGTTTTTCTTAGTTGCCGTGCAACAGCGCTGGCTGGGTACCAGACCACCTAAAATCATCACGCAGGGGCCACGGTAACTTTCCATGTTGCTAATCCTTGCAAGTGGGATTATATATTTTTTTAAATAAAAATTTGTTTGCTAAATTTTTTTTTTGACGACAGAGATAAAAATGTAAGCAATTCAAAATTCCTGTGCGAACAAATATTGCACAACCCGCTCTTTCAATTTTTTATTCAGTTCTTGGTATGTGAACTGCCCTCGAACTAAGATCAGGGTTCGAAAGAAAATGACACGTTTCCATATGCTTCCCTTCCAAAACTCTCCTCCTGCTGTGAAAACAAAGAAACAAATGCAGCAAGCAGACGAGATGGAATCTCACTGGAATCTCACGTGCCGCCATCAGCACCACCACAGACTAAGGGAGACAGAGAGATGCAGAAGAGGAAGAGGGGAAGAGGCCATTATCCTGCTGATAGTAACCAGATGCTGCATGACCCAGATAGGGGTGTGCTCAAAACCGACAACTGGCAGTGCAAGACACAGAAGAGGCACGTGCCTAGAGATGCAATCACACTTATGTGACTGAGGCTGTCACCCCACACCTGAAGCAAAAGTGGTCTTGTTTGAGATGGGTCTCCGTTGCTTCAGAGGGTGGCAGATTGACACATGCCACACTGCTGCGCAGCGCAACTGCAGTCTCTAAGGGTGACTTTTCTCCATAAACGAGCAAGTAAAAGCTTGGGGTAAGTCGCAAACAGTGGCAGAGTACATTTTACGTTTCGAAATATTCAACTCCATGCATTGGACAGCCTTGGATGTAAAAATAATTAACACGTTTAATTATGAATTGTACTGCCTGTCCAGATTGATGCATGCTGCTTATACTAATTAACTACAAATGATTACATCTCGCTACAACCCTAGTGTACCACTTCTACACACATGGGATTCAAACTCCGCGACCATTTCGTATACAGAAGTAACGATCTGCCACAATCCTGGAGGGCGGCTGGACACGTGGATACGAAGGGTTGCGAAAAACAGCTGCGCGTCATCTTCCCCTCCCCCGTGCTGAGAGCCTACAAGCCATCAGCTGCTTCGGGCCGTGCAGGAGCGCCACTGAGGATACACGAAAGCCGAGAGATGACCAGAGGGTGCTACCCCCACTCCGGCCTCGCACCTGAGGGACGTCACACCCCCCGCGGCCGCCACTACACGCGCTGCCTTGATATATAAGGCAGTGCGCAGCGGTCCTTGCAAGTTGTTCCTGCAGTCTTCTCCGAGCACCTGGGTGCTGGAGACTAGACTACACAACCAGAAGCCTTCAACAGCCCTTCCAGAGGCTGCCACCATTGATGTCGCAGTTAGAACTTTACAAGCTCCTCTACCGGATGCTACAGCGACGCCAATAGCTACCAGAAGCTTTCTGTAGCATTTTACATAACACGTAATAATTCTTTGTCTCCTACAGACACCCCGTATATACAGTTAGGTTTGTACGTAAGTAATCTTTGTAAGTTTTCACTTAACTTCCCCCATTAGCTTAGAACAAGGTCACCTACACCTGGAGTCCGTAGGATTACTTCCAACCACTAGTCTGCCTGGCAGGAGAACACGAGTCACCGTGTTTTAATGTCTTTAATAAACACGGCTTTGTTTCTCTTACCATCCAGTCTCATTCATAGGGTAATCTGTAACCAATTACTGGGATAACCTCGAGCTGAGCATCGCCAACCGGAACCAGGAAATTATTCTATCCTGAAATTAGCTACAACTGGAGACTCCCCTTCAGGTGGCTCCAAGTTAAAAACACACCCATTAGACGAACCACAATCAGGAAGAGACAGTACATCTGAGTTATATCCCTACTGGAGCACCTGGGTACTGGCAGGGATATTTGCTTAGGTGTTATGGCCTGGCCTTGATTGAGATTGCACGCCCAGTGATGGACTTGGCAACCCACACGGCTCCAACGCTTCTGATAAGCCCGCAACAGTGAGGGATCTTCTGAAGCACCGGAGCTTACGTTGGCAAGACTTGCCAGGCAACACTAAGTTAGGGCTGTTGGTGTCCGTGGTGCTCCTTTCGAGATTTTCCGTAAATACCCCCGCCTTATGCCATTTAAGGTGAGACACGGCACCAGGAGAGAAGAGCAAAGAGTTGTGCGCCTTGCTGCCCAACAGCTGGCTGGTATCTCCCCACTTTCAGCTAGCCAACAAGCAGAACGAGATCACGCCGCATTACTTCAGTCACTGGCACCACCTCACGCGATTGCCATTGACCCAGCTACTTTCCCGTCAGCACCACTATGCACACACCCGACCTGTCATCCAGTGGTAAGAGAGTTACTGAACAATACCGAGGACCGGCTAGGCATTTCTAACAGTAACTTCTAGAGCAGGGCCTCAGCGAACTGGAACGGTGAGTTCTGCGTTGTATCACGTTGTACCTTTGCTACCACCCGAGCTGAAGACGAGCGACGTAATCAGACCTATTCCTCTACCACTCGCTCACAAACTGACAAGGCACTAACCCCTAGCACCTCCCACCCATCATCGAATACGACTAGCCCCGAAACCAGTCACAAGCCCAACACATCCAAGGGACTAGAAAACCGTTAAATCGAGAATGTGGTACCAGCTCGTAAGGCCACGTGCCCGACTGTAAAATTCAGCCGTAAATAAAGCTAAGCCAGCCCGCACGCACAACTGACCTAAAGTGCAACCAAAGTCACGTGACCGTGATCCAACCTTGCCAGTCGGTCACGCGTCAAGATTCAGACATGATGTCACCACACGCTTGAGTCAAGATTGTTTTACCCGATGGGCCACTATACCAAGATAGCAGAGAAGGAAGTTCTACAGACGCCACAGAATCGCACCTCTGCTGCCCATGACATCACACCTGCCGAGCCTCATGCCGCGGTGGTAAAATAGTCGTTGCCTCAGCGGAAATAAGCAGTGCTTGCCGCAACGATGATAAACCAACCCCTGCGACGAAAGGTTAGCATCCCCTGCACCCCCCGAAAGATTGCTGATACAGGGATTTTCATCTATATAAGTAGGCATAAGCATGTGTCTCGCCAGAGTCGTCAAGCTCACCGGTCGCATAGGTCAGCAAGCACTCTCTGGATCTGACCAAGACACCTCTCCTTTCCTCCAGCTTGCAGAAGGCTCCAATCTCTCCAGCAGCTTGAAGAAGGCTCTTCCTGCAACCGAACACTGCACATCACGCCAGAGGCAAATCCGACATCCAAACCCGGCACCCCTTTTACCCCAGTCACTCCCTTGACTCCGTGGTAGCAGGTCGTCGTGACATTTTCCCTTCTGGACAGATTCCCCTTCAGAGGATATGCTATAGAGAATGTAAATTAACATGCAATTTGAAATCAGAATAATTTTGCTTTATTCCTTTTTTCAGGCTCGCCTTTGCCTGAAATAATTATGTAAATACTTAATTCTTTAGCTAACTTGTATAATTCCCAAAATCGTAATAATAAATATTACGTAAAATATAAATAGTTGACTACCTTAATTTTAATATTAGTCCCTTCCTCATGTAATTTTAATTAATGTTTTGCCAGTGAAACTTGTTACGTGCAATAAAACCCCACTAAGGAATAGTCTTGAGGTGTGCCGAACTCAACAGGAGACGGAGCTTGAATCAAGCTTTGAGTCTGAAAAGACATACTGCTGCTCCTTGGTTTCCAGTGCTCCCTCGACTACCCTCAGTGGTGTCCTAATTCCGGACTGCACATCTTTTTGTCAGTACCTTGGGTGTGTGTGAATAAGATGCACCCCCAGGACTCTACGTTTGCAGAAAGGACAGAAGGTTGTTCAGATACACAGTAAGAAGGGTGGTATCCAATGCCATAACCGGCGCAGAGAATGACTAGCTTTACAGAGTTTAGTCAACTCACAAGTGAGCTCAGAATTTAAGTGCGAGGACACGCTCCCATCTGCAGACCTTGACTTTACACCTCAACCTATTTCCCCTCTCATCCCCCTTGCCTAAGAGTCTGAGTTAGATGCTTACTTGGGTATATGTTGGCCGTGGCCCGATCAGGAACTTATCGCCCGCCAGAAACTCCCCTGCCTACCATCACTAAAACACCACCCAAGCTAGACCAGGAAAGGGAGATACAGAATACGTTTATAATTCGCTTAGTTTCCGGTAATGTAATCAGGATTCGACTACCACCGAAGGTCACCCCAAAATCGGCATAGTTACTTCACCCATAAATTACGTACCCACATGCCGGCCTACTCAACCACTGTGTATCATATCAACCTCTCTGGCAGGATCATCCACTCCCACCATTGATTAATCCATATCATGACTCGTACCCCCTGGGACAGCTGGCATCCCGCATTTTGGCAACTCTTAGGTGCTCCCGAGCCCATAATTAATCTAGCGCACGCCTAGATGGATGATCTCACCGAGGTGCTTGAAAGCACAGCCTTCAGCTGCTAGGGTGGACTGACTGATTTTCCCTGAAGACAGGACATGGTGAATTACAAATGAAACCCTTGATGTTACATATTAACACATGCAATTACTCAGCATCACTAACGCAAACTCGTCGGGGCTCGCCCTGCAGCACGTGGGCAAGTGTGGTGGTGACGGCCTATACACAGAGCCGGCTAATACATGAGTAATTGCACCGTACACAAATTACAAAATTACATAAACCCTCAATAGATACTTGAAACCAGATGGGGCACGAGATAAATATTCACAATATACACACATGTGTGAAAACAAGTTTAGATGGCGCAGATGCCACTGGATGAAGTTCGTGGTGGACCACGTGGTGCAGGTGGAATTGCAATATTTCCTTGCGAAAACAGCAAATTAAATTGACAAAATTTTATTTGGAGCGAGAAAATTATTCTTTTAACATTTTAAGTGATTGCAGACTTGTAACTTGCCTCATGGCGATAAAATCGAACATGAAATTGACCACGTATTCAAACACAACAAGCATCAATTTATGTGAAAATTACTCGGAACTCTGACAAAATTGTACATATAACCCTTAATAAAAATATTGCACACATGATATTACATAAATTAGTGCTGAAAACGCAATGATAGCATATACAAATACCTGGCATCAGTCAGCCTCGTGGTTATACGTGATGTTGCAGTAAAATATTCAAACATGGAAAAATACCCTCAAATACATACATGAAAACAAAGCCCTTAACATTGCACGTAGCAATAAAGCCACTGAAGGACTGGAAGTTCTTGAAGAGTACCATGAGGGTCTAGTGGTCAGTAGAGAGCTCCAACACAAGAAATTTTGAGGCGAGCTACTGGAGATTATAACTCCCGACCTTGGCCGTGCGCTCCCTTATATACTGTTCCCCTGGAGTGCGCGGGGTGGGAGAGCTACCCTCTCACGCTCGTGGTATAGCCTCAGCGCTCTGCTGCCTTCGGCGGTGTGGTGACATTCTTGTCTGTCGGGTGCGTCAGGGGAGGCTGGAACGTTGAGCGGCCACTTCAAATATCTTTCGTTACCATGATTCCAAGGTGTGTTTGAACCCACTCTCTACACATTCATAACACGTTGTGCATGGGTTGTCCCTTCATGTTTTTACACACTCTTAGCAGATGGAGAAGGGCAGCTCAGGAACAGTCTAGGTAAAACCAATAATCTTCCTTGTCTCTGACGAGAACACTTCCTGGTAGACATCTGGTTGTTGGTTCCTGTGGTTGGTAGTTGCACGTGGATGAGCTTTAGTCATTTATAATATAATGGTGTAAGCAGCACGCGTCAAATTAAGGCACGTTCAGAAGTGAAGGCTAGTTCAGATGTGGCGAATTCGTGTGTAGTTTAGTCAGGAAATGCGTCAACACACGACACACACTGCAATTATACAACCACATTTTTCTTTCATCTTTGTTTATCTCCTTGGCGCACCTGATGAGGTCCGAACCAAGTATAATAACTACCAGAGTGGCTACAGGATACTTCCCTTGTTATGGGGAGTAACAGACACGTTTGTATTGTACTGTTTGCCGCAGTCAGTCCCCCACGCTAAATCCACCCTCAGAAGTATAAGTGAGCCAGCGGCAGAACGTCCAAAAACAACACAGAGCGAGAATATAGTTTAAGGTTGCGCTGAGGGATATCGCCGGTTGCGCTCCAACCACCACCAGTGACATTTTGACTCCCATCCTGCTGCCCCTGGAGAGGGGTGGAGGGGGTGGCCAGTATTTATAGCCCTGCATGGCCAAAAATTGCTGTTTATTCATCTGCCTTCTTCAGGGCCAGTCAGCTACAACAACTAGCTCTACCACTCCCGGGTGCTAGGGTTTGCTGATGACCCTGCGTCTTCAAGAGACCTACAGTTGTTCGTTTGCTCATCTTAGAGCCACACAGCCCCGGCATCTTGCTCCACCACCTCATGTGCTGGAACTCTCTGACCGCTCTGCGTCTTCCAGACAACCCCAAAGCTCTTCAGCATCTCCAACACCATATTCCATACCTTCCAGAGGATCTCTCCCTCCAGACCTCGAAGTCTTCAAACCCCCTTGCCGCTTACCCCTGGTAACGGCTACTCCCATAACCCTTCGGGACACTGTACAGTATAGTTAGGGAAAGTTAATAGCTACCTAGTCGAACCTGCCATGCCCAGCTGCTTATAACCAGGTCCTCTTCATCTGGATTTGCGTAGTTTACACTTCCGGTCAGCTCAATGTAGTTTAGGAGGCAGTATGGGCCACCGTGTCTATTCCTCCAGAGTAAAATAGGTTTCTCATCTACTTTGACTTCCCTTTCCTTAGATGACTGTGTGATCCCAAGTAAACATCATGTCCACCAGAGTGAAGCAGGAGACCGGGTTTTGACCACCATAATTTTACAGTCTAGTTTAGGACTATGGGCTCCCTTTTAGGGACTTGCACATCAGTATAACACACATGCCCGACAGCCACCCTGTTTGGTGCACCTGGGTGTACCAAAAGTCAAAGCTACAACTACTAGCAAGACAACCTATAAGGAGGCTAGACAGCCAGGCCAGTTTCTACTCCATCCATCACACTACTGAGTTGCCGGAGGGGGTGTTTGACTGGTTCTAGAGGCCTGACCGCATTTGGGCCCATACCAGCAATTGTTGTCACACGCCTCAGAAAAAACTTGCTCTTCAACCATTGCACCATTTGTGTTGTTGGTTGAGGTAAAGGAATGGCTCTGCCCCGTCTTGGCCACAATTGCAGCAGAACATTCTTGGCTAGAGACCGATAGTCGCCTGCTCCCCTCTTGTGATTCCGGTTGTAGCCCCCCTCCATGCCTCACACCAAAAGGAGCGGGAAGGATCTACAGCTGCCTACTAAACTTCTTGGGGTTGCACCCCGTCCAATAAGACACTCTGCCAAGATAACTCCCATGATCGAGCTCATGCCACCCACCAGTTAGAGGCGCCTCACCTCCCAACTCCCTCCCCTTCTCTTTTTTCAGCCCTTAGGAAGATGCTGGGAACGCCACACCTAGTGGTGGCTGCCATCCGATGAGGGGAAGAAATTGCACTGGGCATTGCTTGCCCCTAGTTTAAGGGGAACGGAGTGACCAGTCCAACCAAGGCTGCGTTCCAGTCAGTACATTACTTGGGGAACATCCAGCACCACTAGCGCACCCAGCACTGCAGCCCATCCGCACCAGCACCGATAAAGATAACGCGGTGACCCCTAGTCACCACACCGCCCGCTGCACAGCACAGCCGGTAATTGACTTTGTGCCTAGCTGCCAGGCCACCCAGCCAACCTTGGATACTGGTCGGGCCCCAGTCTGTCACTGAGATAGCACAGACTTTAACCCGTGTGACCACCCTGCACACTAAAACTAGCACCAACCGTGACGTAGCCATAGACAGTTTCCGCGCCCATCACACGTCAGCATCATGCGTCAATATACAAGATTAACTTGGCCTGCCATATTTTTGCATTTTCTTTAGTTGGTTGTCACCCCTAGATTGTTATGTGGCATCTTGGAACAGCCATGCAGATGGTGGAAAATCAGAGTATTGAGGGCCTTACCTCCTTCAAATAATAGTGCAGATCTGCGACACTGGCCAATACATCACCAATTCCAGACAGACACCAGACCTAAATATAAGATAACCCCTCTCACACATTTCAGATTTACCGCCACACCCTAGTTTGCCTCCCAGCTGCTACATAGGTTCATGGATTCCTTACCACCACTCAAAAGATTACAAATTGCCATCACTGGCTGCCCAAAAAAGTTGGCCCCGTTAGCGAAACTTTGCAACCTCACATCCTTGTGGAAAATGTGTTTGATGTTTGTGTGCCTGTATATGTTTGCATGTGCGTGCATATATAGGTATATGTAATATAGAGGGAGAGGGGAAGATAGATATATAGATAGATAGCTGGCAAGATAAAGATAGATATGTATGTATAGAGATATTTATATATAGATATAAAGCTAGAGAGAGAGATAGATATATATAGTTAGAGAGATTGTGCTTTCTGTATCATTTTGAAAATGTAATAGATGACTATTAACACTTTTTCACAAAGATGACCTGTCCTCATTACACAACATTGTCTTCTAAATATTTTTGCAAAGGAAACGTGGTGGAAGTTGCCATTGGCCTGCAGATTTTTTTTGAAATGTTAAATGTCCAGTGCCTTAGAGCGTATTCCCTACCTTGCATGGTGTATTTTTTGCCCGTTACCGTCGAGCGTTGTGGCTTTGTTCCCGGCCATCTGCTTTGAAGTGTTGGATGTGGTTTGTAGGCACTTAAGGGAATGGCAGCAACATTCAGGATCACGTCCTCGCACATTACGCACACGGCGGCGAAGCACCGCCTGCCTAACACAGACGCAGTCCTCGCCCTGCTCAAGTGGGTGGAGCGCCACCTGTCCCAGCGCCAACCAAAGCCAAATGAAGAGTGTGTCCTGCCCAACTCACACTCGCAACAGAGCATCACCGTCGAACTGCTCTACCAGCCCAATGGTGTCGACAGCAACGGCCTTGCAAAGTGACCTGTGCACTTGCAGCTCTTCATGCTTTGTGCAGTTTGGCTTGCTCGCATTCTCTCACCGAGGTCCACTCATTGGCCCCACTAAAAAAATTGCTCGAATGTTAAGAATTAAAACTAAGACTGTTTTTTTGGTTTTGGTGAAGTCAATTGTTAAGTGTTTTATTGTAACCATTGTCGTAATAGTGTATCGTGTTAAATGTAACTTTTAAGTCATATGTGCAAGGCCTAGTTAATTTGACGAATTTAATGGCTTTTTTTGGCATTGTTGATGGTTAATACAAACATGTCAAATTTTGTCTTTTTTATGTTTTCTCAAAAATGTTTTGTTACTTATTAATGTGATCAGCAATGAAGTTATTAGTTTCCAGCAACAGAAATTTTGTAACCTACTGAACTTTTTTAAAGTTATGAGATTAGTAATATTTTGAGTGTACGTAGTTATTCTGCAGTCAAAATCAAAAACGCCATCACAAAAGTGGTGCTATGTAGTGGGTTTTTTTCTTCTTCTAAATACAATCATTGTAGATGATAATATGTATTTTTAAAAAAATCAGAACTTTTACTGTAGTGATAATGTTTTAACAGATACATCTATTTTATGTACAAGCTCAAATTTATAACTGACAAAATATTGAAATGTGAATGATATTTATACATAATGTTGACCTTTTCATATGTAACATTTTCTGAGTTATTACACTGGAAAATGCCACGACATGTGCATAATAGATGAGATTTTTTAATGAGGAGTTAGAGATTAATCATTAGGAAAATGTAAACTATGTAATTTATTTGGTAGCAAAATTGTAATTGTTCTTAACATTACCATTGCTGCTTCTTTCAGCTGTCGCAACGCAGCTAAATGGAAATCAGTATAACTCTTACAGCTCTGTTGGTTTTATACTTTTTCACATATTGCATTTTGACTCCGATGTATCATCCATGACTGCAATATTGAGATTTGTTTATATGGTTTGCTCCATGTTTAAGGAAGTTTATAAGCATAACTGAAACTCCAGTTTTGATAATCGCAATTTCTAACTTTCTCAACTTAGGTAGGCATAAAACCTATCAAATCTGTGTCTTATAAGTTTTTTTTTTTTTTTTTTTTTTTTTTTTTTTCCCCAGAATGGCTAATATTTAGCTTCTGAAGTGATATGTACGTTCTGTATTGCAGTTTACGTTGCCAGGGTTGAAAAGGATTGATTTAATCAGAAGTTTTGGCTAGCATTAGTTTAGGTATCTCTGATGTCTCTCTCCCTTCCCCGTACTATGAATATTAATTTTTGTATTCATTCAGTACATTTAGCGCAAAAGTCAGATGGCAGGGATACATGCATAATGTTTCAATTTACTAACCTTGCCTATCAGTAGCTACTTTGCAAGACAGGAAGAATGGTTACTGGGGCATATCCATTACCCCTAAATGCAAAACTAAACTGACATGTAAACATTTCTTGACATAATAAGTATTATCCCCACAGCTTGTAATACTTCAAAACTTCTGTACTTGAATATTTGCTTGTAGATACCCAAGAAAATAAATATGATTTTAGTAGTTTTCTCACTTTTTAAAAGTACACTCTATAAAACAGCAGAGGAACATATAATTTTTCATATACAGTTTTTTTCTTTTTCGTGTACTTTCCCCCCCCCCCCCCCCCCCCTTTTACAATAGATTATGTAATTTTTCCGTTAATCAAATATTTTTGTGCTACTAGGTGGTGTGGTCCTGTAATATACACTTCATCAATGTTTCATGATATCTAAAAATTAAATATTTTAATAATTTAACCTTATAAATGAATTTTTATATTATTGAATGTAGACTATATAATTGTTATGCCAAAATAGTATAGAAGTGCTGCACCTGTAATATTTAAATTGGCTTACTTTCCAAAAAAAATTGCTTCGCGGGCTGTGTATCACTTAGCATTTATATATTGTGTTAAGTAATCCCATCTGTTATGTTAAACCATAACTAAATTTTATAGTTGTCATAATTTAGTTTCATCATACTATATTTTGTGGTTAGTTGGTAAAGTGCTACGATTAATGTTAGTCCATCACGCATCTGAATAGTTATTGAAAATCATTGTGTAAAAATTTGTAAATATTGTTGTATTGATTTATGTTGTTGTTAAAACCAAAAGCTTTTCATAGGCAAAAGATTTGAGTGTACGGTAACTATAGTTAAGTTATAGTGTTGTGTACATACATATAATTGTACATGTGGGTTAACTTGGCTGTTATCATTGATTACTGCTGTTTTATCTGTGTTATAAAACCCTTTGTATACATAACTAGTCATTTAGGGCATATAAAACCGCCAATGAAATTTTGTAATACGACTGTTCTATTTTTTACATGTTCGTTGCAACAAGAAATAACTTTATGTATCATTTTTAGTAAATCAGCTTTTTTATTAATGGTAGGAAATGGGTTTAGCATATCTCTAAATTTCTGTAATGTAACCTATTTAATTTATAAATTTCAGTAATATGGGTTTTTCATCATTAAATACTATGCTGTGTGATAAATGATCATGAAGTTGCATAGTACTAATAAAATTGCCTTTTAACTGATATATTACAAAGACTATAGGTACATAGTCATTATAAGCTTGTTTTGCATTTAATTGTATTTATGTAGGGAATAAACGAAAAGTGGATTTATTCTGAAGATTTGGTAGTTGCAACTTAATAACGTTTACATATTTTCTCAGAGTTCGCTTTACATTACTTTTGATTTGACAATGTTTGAGGATAAGGAAGCAATGCATTATATGTACAATATTTGTGACGTCAAGTTGTGTAACTGATGTGTGTTCCAGTTTAACTGTATTTTGAACAGTGATCTGCTCATGGAAAACCAAAGCAATGTATTCTGTTATGTGTTAACATGTATCATAGTTATGCGCATTGGCTTACAGCTACGACTTTTAGCTTTCTAGTTAACCAAAAACCTGGTCAGCGTGAACTATTTGGTGTCAAGGTGGAATTCATTGCACTTTAAATACCTTATCACAGTCTGTCATTTCACTGGCTGATGGTCTTTGACATTATGCATATGTTTGACAGTGTCAAAAGGAGATTGGTCAATGTACCATTTAATTGTTTTAACTGGGTAGAGGATTTCTTCAGGTTGTGCTACGTAAATGAATGGCCTTTGATAAAAGTCGAAAGAATGCATAACTACTCGAAGTTCAGTATTTTGCCAGATAAAACGTGAATTTCACGGGTGTCTAATGATGACTGATGAGTCATTATCTCCCCAAGTGCCATAAATGGAGGCACTACGAAATAAAAATTCCACATGGTTGTGATAGCTCAGTGACTTTTCTCTAGTTTTTCTCAATAATACATGCCTCTTAGTTAAGATTTTCTTGACCTTACACACTATTGTTTTTTTGTTCGGTTTTTCTGAAGTTCATTTTCATTGTCTACACATAAATATGGAAATTACAATTTTTAGTAGTGATGTGTGCTAGACTATTGAATGTGTGGCACGGTCTTCAAGTTTTAATGCGCTAGGCCAAGTGTTATACAGGTTTATCAGTGGCTGGTGAGAGATGTTAGCTTCTGACTTACTCAAATGACCTCCGTGATGCTGATAAAACTGAGGTTTCAATTCTTGGTCTCAACTCAATGGATGCTGGGTTGCCTCACGCCGTATTGACTATTCCAGGCAGCAGATTTCCAGCTCCAGAACCGGGGATTGTCCATGCCGTACCTGCCTCGGTCCTGTAAACCAGTCCTCTCAGAACCGGTTGGTATTTTTGGTTGGTGCAAATATGCGGTGGATAATATACAAATACTACGGGAGCAGCCAGGACTGCTTGGCATGTTAGTGCTGCGGCGTGGTCCCGTTCCGCCTGCCTTTCCTATGTAGGAGGGGTGAGTGCAGACCACTGTTTGGCAGCAAGAAAAGCTAAGTTTTGCTCCCTACGCCTTTGGCCGTGCCTTACCTTGAAAGGCATAGTGTGTGTCTGCTTAAACAACACATGTTGGGCACCTTGACGAGAAACAATTTAACAGTGTCAGTCCAGTAGTTTCTTGCTGGCATGAGCTCAGTAAAAGTCTCTACTGATCACCCATGCTTGGCGGGCTGATCAGAGACGAGCCGTTTGAACCAACAATGAATTCCTCTACTGGATGTGAATTCAGGCAAGGTTGAATGGCAAGACTCAGGTTATGATCATTCCAACACTATCAGTGCTCGAAGCAAGGGAATAACCTGGGCTTGCTGCCCCTCCTTGGATGAAGGTATTCCTAGTGGTTGTGGCACATCTGTTCCTTCCCTCCAGCACTACCAGTGCTCAGGTCGTAGGGAAGAAACAGACGGCCGTCTAATGGGTGTGTTTTCAGACTGACGGATTCCTGAAGGGGGTCCGTAGTCGAAGCTAATTTGGTTTTAGAAAAATACTAGTTTCCTTTCGGCAGTGCACTACGTGAATTGTTCCTAGCAGGCAAAATAGAAAGATACTCTGTAAATGAAAAAGCATAAGGATAGAGAACAAAATTATGTTTATTTGAAAAATCAATAAACATGTGGTGACTCGTGCTACCTCCTACCGAGCAGTATGGTGCTGAAGGTTACCTACATTAGCCAGGTGTAGGCGATCTGGTCCTAGGTTAAAAAGGGAAAGATTGTTCTAGATGTGAAAAATACTTTACTACTAGACTCTACTAAAGAAAGCGGGTGTCTAGAAGAGACAAAGTGAAGTTAACGAGTGTTAGCTGTTCGTTGGATGACTGGTCGTCGTTGTTGGAAGTAGCCGCTTTGGGGCGTACTTAAGACTTGGTAGATCTCTGGAGGTCCCAAAACCGCAGTGTTCGGGATGTCGCAAAAGAGGATGCAAGAATGACTGCTGGAGCCTCGCTGCACATGGACTTATATAGTGCTGAAGCCTAGGCACGTGACGTCCTTCTACTGTGACGCTGGCGTGGGAGGTAGGAACCCTCTTGTCAGCGTTCCTTGGTTTATGTATCTTCGGCGGCGCTCTGCCGCTCCCAAAGCGGCTGAAGCTTGTAGGCACTCAGCGTGGGGGAGGGGGGATAGCGTGCCCGCTGGTTGCATAACCTTGTAGCCATGTGCTCTGCCGCCCGGTAGATTTAAATGGCCAAGAACTTATGTGCAAAGTATTGTGTGGACAACTCTCACGTGGGTGGTTGAAGTAGACAATTCTTACATAGATTAAAGTAAGGGTTTATTTTACGTAAAGAGTGATAGTCATAATCGTAGTTTATTGGTAGTATAAGCGGCATGCGTCAGTAGTATATACTGCATCAAATTCCGAACGCCTTATGTAATTTTAGTGTTGAATAGCTGATTAGTATTGAATGGACTTTTTTATTTCTTGGACTAAAATTTATGCTAATTCAATTTGTCTGAGTTAACATTGGAAGGTTCAGCTGAAATGATTCTGCAGTAAATCATGGTCAGCTGTAGCCAAAAGTGTTAAACTACACTTCTTAAAGGTGCAACCTACCACATTGTATTTAGCATGTCCAAGATCTAGATGTGTGTGAGCATTGAGACAACCCAGGCACAAAACATGTGTGCATTTGGCAACTTCCTCTAATATACTTTCAGTTTATAAATTTAAATGATAATACAAAATAACGAATGTTTTGTCACACAACCATGTAGTATTTTAAATGGCCTTTACTAGTGTTTCCATATGTGCCAGCATACTATAAACCTACGTATTTTTTCATTTCAAAAAATACGCTTTGAAGTGGAAATGGAAAAAAGAAACAAGTCTTCAGAAGTAAAAAAGGCTCTTAAAATGCTGTTCTTCAGCAAACATCACCCAAAAAATAATAATGTACCGTTTTTGAATAAATATTTTGTGCTTTGTTTACTTTTTGGTGGTCTGTGTGGTGAAGTCTTATATAAAAGAATTCCTCTGCACCAACAGGTGCATTTGGTAAACACTCACTGCAAACTAACAAATAGCCAGGATCTTAGAAACTAATAACTGACAACAGTGCACTCTCAACTTTCATGTAAATACCTGTTCAATAAAAGTGTTTCAAAAGACACATTGACAATCTATTCTCCAACATGAGCATACTTATACATTAATAAAAGACAATATCAAGTACAATAGTAGTGATTCAGACTACGAATTGTAAAAGTTACAATTGTGACTAGAAATACACTTGGTTGACACTATAGATGTGCCTTTGACTGGTAAAATCAAAATTCAACCAAGCGCGATCTCACAAAAATTACCTAAGGTGCATTCACACCAGAGCAGATTGTGATATTAACCCTTTAATGCATAATGTTTTGTGTACAATACAGCTGGAGTATTCAATTTTTATTCGTATGTAAATTAATTAAATTATAATAATTTTAAAAAATTTAAATCTAGATATGATAAATTCATGGTTTCATTTCGGAACAAGCTAGAATTTGAAACCTCGTACGTTTGTATTGCTTATTCTGTTGGCCCGCCTGTTAGTTTACACCTCCTGGACAAGTCTGAGCCAGTAACAAACCCACAATAAAATGCAGATCCAACCACTGTCTTATGCTAATACAAGTAAACAGTGAACAGTAATATTTGCATGATTTTACATACGACAATGGAGTGTATACCCTACATGACATTGAACTCGCAAATGTTTTTGGTCTCTAATTATAACAATTTAATGTAAGCAAACACCATCCTCATTTTCACAATGATCGGGTAGCGTAGTGGTTAGCGCTCTAGACTCACGATCCAAGGGTCGTGAGTTCGAATCCTGGCATATGCACTTTGAATTTAAAAAAAATAGTGTACATGCCATGGATTGCTCGATCACACATCGTCGGGGATAATAAAGGTTCGGTGACATCTATTGGAATGGTGAACCGATGGATTAACAAGCCATTCGATGCTCATATGACGACGCTCATTGAGACGATTTTGAGTTCGCCCAAACTATTACGATATTGTTATCACTGAAAATCATACGACCAGACAAACTTCAAACAAATTGGTTCGTTAGACGGGTTTTCGTACCGTATATATGGTCAAAGATCGTAACTCTTGGATCTCTGTTAAAAGAGTGGTAAAGGGTTAAAAATGCCACACTGGCCTTAGTAAAAGTTTGCAAGCGCTGTACATTATCAATATTGGCGAACGTAAAACTGGTTTTAACACGGTGCTCTAGCAAGGCTATTCAAAACAGTTTCAAGCAACGTAAGTTCTAGGTTTCTAAGTGAACCCAGCACTTCACTATTCAATGAATGACTTGCACGTATGGTGCACACCGCTGGCTTTCACCCGGCGTCTAACAGCTGCATGGAGAAAATTTCTTAACTACGCTAGTAATCCAGTAAATCCACATAAACCAAACTCAAAAAGTGAGCCAAAATGCAATATTAAAGTACCTAGGGGTGCGACAGAAAGTCACAGCAAACTATAAGCCCTGAAGCCTCAAACACTGCAAAAGTACAAAATTATCAAAATTCATATGGAAAGCGCAAACATTACAAATTCAAAACACTATATTTAAAAGCTGAAAGGTGGCGGCATGCAGCGCTTCCAAAGCACCCTAACAGCCTAACTTATTAAAACTTAAATAAAAAAACCCAAAGGTCAACAAACTATCTAGGGGCGCCTGACAATTATTAAAATAATTAAAATATGCGTACAGGCCGTACAAAGCCCTAGACAGAAACTTAATCGTACAAAACTAAAGATTAGAAATATTCTTTGCTTTCAAGCAGTGAGCCAAGGTCGCAGAACACATTTACTACTTGGCTCATGGCAAATGAGGTTAAAAATTAAGTGAGCTAATTCAAATCTCAAAATTCACGTTTTTCACTAAACTCAAACAATGAGCGACAAACCCTAATATAATTAAAACAGCTAACACAATGAACTACGGGCTCTACTCACTACTGAAACGTAAGCCTCTCACCCGGCTTTATTACAAAATTTAAATTTAAATTACAAACAATGTTACTTTCTTGTTCGCAGCAGCTAAAGTAGGCTCAACGAGGTAGCATAATAATGTAGAATGCTGCAGCACTGCCAGCTATCGCAGTAGTATAATGTTAATCGGCAGAAGACTTTTAGCACAGATGAGACTCAGACAAGAAGTGATTGCTGCAAAATTACCATACAAAAGCAATGCTAGGAACCCTAGATTCAAGCAATGGGTGGGTGGGGTGTCTAGGGATAAGCAAGAAGAAAGGGAGGGGATCTAGAGTGTTTATGGAGGTTGGCGCGAGCGCTAAAAGTCGAAGCGGAGAGAGTTCAAAACATTGCGGTGCTGGTGTGGCAAAGAATTAACTAAGGCTACGAAGTTCATAGTTTGTAGAGGGCACCTCAACATCGGAGAAACGTCTCAAAAATACTCGGCGCAATGAGCAAGTGTACTATATACTGTAGTAACTTAAAGGTAATCGCACATGCTTATGTTGCTGTCTGAAATATGTCTCTCCTCAGAAGTATTTTCTCTAGAATGGTGTTCAATTTACAGGATACGTGGAACAAAGGCAACGTGCATATGTTATGTGCTGATGGTTTGTTTGGCAGGGAAGTAGTATTTCATAACTCGTTGCTTTATCTCAACAGACTTGTTGCAGATGAGCTGCTATGCTAGTAATAATCTCATAGATTCTGTGGGTAGGTACTTCTCAGTGTCTGTATATTTTAAAAGTAAATGTTGCAATAGACTTGTCATGTCTGGGCCTTTTAAATTGTTTGCTGTTCCAGTATTTGGTGAGAAATATCTATTTTGTGTATGTGTGTAGTATAAGCTTTTTAGAAGGATTGAAGGCAGCTGTTGACATGTGTAATACATTTTATTATAAATTTATTGATGACTGTTCAGAATTGGGCATATGTGATTTCTGTGTATGCTGATTTGTTGTTGATATTGTTAAAAGTATAACTTTGCAAACTTTGTTTTGGGTGTAATTTTGTCTTCAGTACATGTAAAATGAATTCCTGCCAGTGTATAAAATGAGTAGGTACTGTACAGTATTCTCCAGAAGTGTAACCCAAATGTTGTTTAGAGTTTTAAGTTTTCGTGTTATGTACAGAGTTTTTTTTAATTAGTACATATTTTTGTTGATTAGTGTATCTTTCATGTTAAAGCCAAAAGTAAGTTCCTTGTTGGTTTTATCTAATGTGATTCGCAGATTACCAAATAACTTTGACGTTTAGTGATGATGAATATATTGATTTCGTGTAATGGTTGTAGCAAGTAATTCATTCATGTGTAACAAATTAAATACAACAGTACTGAAATGTTGTGTCAGTCCTCCAAGAAACAATGAATAGAGAATCCACTGTAGACACAAGCCAAAAGTATTGTGAATTAGTTTTTGTTGTTTAGCAATATTTTATGAAAATCTTAAAAAGTTATGGGCAAGCATTACATAAATAGGTATTGTGTGAACTTCGCAAAGAATTGAATTAATGATTATAATAGAGAGTTGCAAAATTTGATTTTTGGAGCAGGATACTCTTACTTATGCAAAGTATGATGAAATTTCATTTTGCCAGTTTGGAGTAAACAGTTTGACATTTTCTTATACCTCAAGTTTAATTTTCCATGTATTTAAAATTCAGTTTCTGTTTGTAATTTGCCAGAATGATTGTTGTGTACTGTTGAAGTTGTTACATTGATTGTTGTGAAGACTAATTTTATTCATATGATTAATTTAATTGGAAGTGAACGTGAGCAAAATAATGTATCATACTTTAAAGCATACCCATTTTAAGGGTATACTTTCATTGTCAGAAATTTACTAATTAAAAAATTATGCTGTAAATATTTACTATATTAAGACAATTGAATCGGCAAATATTAATTCCTAAAAGGCGTACTGCGATTGTAACCAAAGGTTCACTCAGCAGTTGCAAGACTTCCACATGTAAGCTCACGTGGCTTGGTAGAGCAAGCAAGTGTTTGTATTTGTGTAAGTGTTGGTCCACACCATCGTTCCTAACGTGTAGCTCCTGCAGGGTCAGCCTCAAATTCATAGTTATTACACTTGTATAGTACTATCAGTTTATGCTTCCAGAATTCAAACAGCGTATTGCTGCACGAAGAAGTGCAGAACAGTGTTAAAACACTATTGTTAAACAGGTATCTCCACCATGGGTTTCTCAATACAAATCAGATGCTTCCAGGGTTGGGTTGAATTATTTCCAATCCTTTGCCATTTAATTTTCTATTACTGTCGTCTCTTATTTTATTCCGCAATCATCGTTTTGTGTGTAGTGTTATGAGGTATAATTTGTTCACTTGTAAATGCCAAAGAAGTAAATCTGCTGCTATAGTAGTTTGGACATTAAAACATAAACCGTGTCCACAGTTACTTTTCAGTGGTTCCGTCAAAACTCCTGCATAAATAATGATAAAACTTACAGCTTGTATCGTTTATCGGATGTTGCATCTATCGAAGTATATTTCGGTCCCGTCACTTAAGATTTCCCGCAAAAATCTTTTTAAGCCGGTTGTTTATGCAAATGTCTAGTAACTGGATGCAAAATACACCATGTGGACAGCCGTTTATCACTGCTCTGAGATGCATTGTCTGCCTTCGCAACAGTTAACCTACTCATCTGCAGTATAGTGCGACGTGCGAGTCTGGTTTGCTACCTCCCCTTACACGCCTGATGAGAGGGTAAATGGTTACCTATCAACCAGCGTGGCAACCTAGCGTCCTCTCTCTCACCCCTGTGCCTCTCAGCTGCGCACCTTCCTTCCTCCCCTTACATGCCTTTGAGAGGGGAATTTGTTGCCTAGCAAAAGAAAAAGCGCATCCTCTCTCTCAGCCATTACCCCTTACACACCTTGACTCGGTGCAAGTGCGCCTGGCGATTGTAGACATTTTATCAAGATTTTTCGTCGCTCAAAACAGTTCCTATCATTACTAGTATTTTAAAGCACTTGTGTTTCGCTTGAAATGTTACGCAATACATTTTAACTGGGAATTATTATTTGTAAAGATGTTTTATTTTGTTTTTACATAAAGGTAGTTTTTTCCAGTAAAGTTTGGTGTTAAAAATCGTATCTGGCGTAAAATTAAAATGATTTTAAAATGAAATATTAATTTAACTCCATGGACAGCATCTTCCAGAATAAAATGATATGCCTAGAAGCGTATACTTTACCTGTCCTTGTTGCCAAAAATTGTTTGAAAATTGGAGGATTTCTATTAATTTATTTAATTGGACATGCATCTTTTGAATAAACTTATCCTCTAAGGGCCTAATCGACACCTTTTGTTGTATAATAAGGGATAAGCTCTGAGCCCAAGTGCAGTGTGATTTGCGACAGGGAAAATCAGAGGACGTGGTTTTGAATGATTAATTATTAAAGATAGTGAAGAAATAAATTTGAATTTACTTATTTATTCATTTCTGTTTCAAAATTAACAGTTTTTTTGCAGTAAAATATTATTTTGGCGACACTGCGCACATTGCAAATGTGCGCAGTGTCGCCAAGATGTTGCACAGGGGAGTGGTATATTCTTTCACCCCCTTCCACAGCTTCCCCTTTGCTGCCAGGCTTGCCATGATCACACTGTCCGATCGATAATCTTTCCATGCGCTCTCAGCTGATGTGTGCGTGCGAGACATTCAAAATTTTAGTTGCATTCAGGGTCATATTATTTCCATTTTCAGAGGTTTTTTAAGTTTTAGGTCTGCTTGCTTTGGTGTGGGTTACAATCAATTATGTACAGTATTTTGAGATTATATACATATTCTTTATTTAATTGAGTTGAGGTGAAATTTTTATTATTATGTACAGTAATACTTTATTTTTTAATCCCATTTTTATTGTATTTATTAGCTGAACTTTATTCACAGATAATGTGCAACTCTCATTATACTCAAAATTAAGTACATGTAAATAATGTGGTCAGAAATAGTATTTTATTGATGTAAATGTCAGAACCCTCATTTACTGAAATCCCGCATATAAGGAAATTTTTTTACAGTCACCAAAAAACGTTACATAGGGAGTCAACTGTATATCAATTTTGCAAATATTAGGAATTTGGAGAAATTGTCTGACAGCACACTTTTATTCAAAATAATAAAGTACTATTTAGAGATTAAATGTGGAATCTGCCCATTACGTGTGTGAGAGCAGGTTTAAATTTAGCACAGTTAACAAGGCTATTAATATTTATAAATTAACCTTGTGGCACACTCTCCGGTGTGTGTGGACTTTTGTTTTGTTTTCGGCCGGCACTGAGTCTCTCACCTGGTGACAAGGGCGCCTTGAGGGAGGTGCACCTATCATTGGGGTGAATCACTAGGAGTGCTGATTGCCCTCCAGTAGGTTATATGAGGCCCTTTGGCGGAGTATTTGTTTCTAGCGGAAGTTCCTTTTGCCTGGTGGGTCGGGGTTTGCCCGCGTTGGGGTCCTTAGTGGGATACTGCCTAGTGGAAGGGTTATAGTGGTTTGGAGGGGAACCAAACCCCAGGGTGGGCTTGATTGCTAATGGCTCCCTCCCAGGGAGTGTGATTTTACTCACTGTGAAGGTTGCCAAGATAAGGATGCCAGCTGTCCCAATAAATGAATAATTTGTTAAAATACAGTGAATGGCAGTGTGTATGATAATGGAATGGAAATGTGTCTTCTTATTTTGGATAGTTCCTATTCGGGGTCCCGTTCGCTACCTGGGTATCTGAAGGGAGCTGGCCTCGTAGGTTTAAGTTGACTGTACCTGATTCATGTTCTATTGGAAAATTACATTCTTTCTAAGTGAGGCTCTTCTCATACATTGACTAGTTACTTACTCCTCCCGTAGCAACCATAGGAGAGTCCTCATGGGAGTATCTTCGCAGTTACTCCCGAGGCACTGTCAGTGTAAAATAGCAGGCTGTAGTTGGGATGTTCCCGCGGGCAAGCACAGGTGTTTCGGACACACTCCCAGGAATCCCAGCATGTCTTTGCAGACTATAGCCTTTGCAAGCGCTATGATCCTGAGGGTTCGGCCCACTCACACTTATCCGCAGTGAGGAATTAGTTTCATTATTGAGCCCAAATGAAAGATTTTTAATCTATATGTCAAATTATTAAAGGTGAGCAAAGAACGACTTCAACCAGTTTAAGTTTGATATACGGTTTTATTGCCACAAGTGAAAACACTAGGGATCCAGTTCTTATATAACTGAAATAATTTAGGATAAATTATTAATTGACGTTACTCCAGGTGAAGGCGAACCTGGATTGAATCTCTCCAAAACAACAAACTCTTAGGAAACGTTGCAGTTGACAGCGAAACGAGTTAAATTTCTGTGGGGTGGTTGTCCAGAAGAGACAACGTGACGGCCTGCTACCGTGGCATGCGTCAACCTTAGCACAGAATATGCTTAAATGACAATATGTCAACTTAACTGGAATACTGTTTGTCTTTAGTGATTCCACCCCAAATTGATGTGTGGTTTAACATTTAGTTTTTGAAGTAGCAACTGGAGTGGGAGGGGAGGGAAAGTGAAAAATCAAATGCTCAATTTCCTTTTGGGAAAGGCTTGTAATAGAAATTAACAAGCAGGCTGTGTGCGGAAATACATTGATTTAAAAAATATATGTAGTTCGCAGAAAATATTAAACTCAGGGTGTGCTTTTATACATATGTAGGTATTTTACACATGCGAAAAGGGGCCACTGTGGTGTAGTGGTCAGACTGCTTGCCTCTCATCTGGGCAAACTGGGTTCCCCTAGCAGGGTTGCTCCTGGATTTTCGCACGTGGGAATTGTGCCGGATGAAGCAGATGGTCGACAGGTTTTCTTGGGGATCTCCCATTTCCCTCGCCCTTACTTTCTGGCGCTGCTCCGTACTCGCCCTGTTTCATCCTTAACGGCTCGCACAACTTCAATGTCAAGAGCCGCTTAAAACTTTTCACTCTCCACCACTTGTCCAAAACCAATTGCTTTGTGTGAGGGCGTGGCTTTCTGTGGCGTGCTGGCCAACTGGTTGCAGCACAGTAGGCTGCTTTTCTATTCCACAAGTATTGTCGCATCTTTTTTAAGAGTAAATTTTTTGCCTCATACTGGCTCGTGTTTAAAATAAGGTAATTGCATCAAAGTAACGTAAAAATATTTGAAAAATACACATGCATCATCAAATTAATATGAAGCATACATGAGGCAAAGTGTCACTAGCTAGAAAGTATGGCGAGGGGAAAACAAAGCGAAAAGATGTATTTAATTTTGAACACCTATACTTTATTAATTTAGCTGTAAGTTAATGTTGCTATGCTATTACAACAGCTGTTGTGTGATGACATAAAATTAAATAAAGATTTTGTTCTCTTTCCTGCCAGCATATTTCTCTGTTGTGCTATGCTAGGGCTGTCAGAATAGCCAACATGAAATTTACTAAAATACCTCGATTCACACATCAGATACAGGATTTTGTATGTGGCAAGTTTTCAGTTTTTTTCACATCATGTCACCATGCACTTCCTGTCTGAAAGAGGAATTCGTAAATGAAACAGAACTGATGAGCAGACACATGATCTCTACTTTGAGCCTTTCCTGTTGTGATGTCAGGGCTAACCCAACCTCGAACATGCTGAGCTACTCGCAGCCACTGTCCACCTTGTTAGATGTGCTAATTGTCTGAGCAAGTAGAAAGGTACTATAAATGCTCTATTGTGCCAGTATGTATTTCCTCACTGTATGCAGGTTTGAATACCATTTAACTGATTTCCCCACTAATTTTTTTAAACACATGTTTAAGAAGCATTTTTATCTTTATACTTCAACATAATTTGTGTGTGTTCATTCACTGATGTCAAAGATAAAAATCAAATCAACTTTCAATGAATCAAAAACTAGGGCATTTAAGTAACTGATTGTATTGTAGGTTTTAAAACTTGAGAACAAAAATGTGCAGTTCAAAATGTAAAATTTTTCTATATCTCAAAGTTGTTGAAATTAAAGGAAGTCACATTTTCTTGGTTCACCCCTAGATTTGAAGTGGCTTTTACCTTAATTGTATTTGCATCCATTAAAAAAATATTGACCTCGACTATTGTCAAAGGAAAAAAGCTATCAAATATGAAGTAACCTTAGAATTTTTTGGAAGTAAACAGTTGGGCAAAATTGTAGTCTAGTGTCTAGGGTTGTATAATTGTGGTATTTCTGCAAGGTGCAATGTCTTAATGCACAGGAAACTGTTGACATGACCCTAATGAAGTTGGACTCCTCAAATGTCCATTTGATACACTTCCTGGAGGCCCTAGTTTGTGATCTGCCATGTCGTACGTGAGAACTGGCTGGCTTCCCCATTTTTCAATACAGATTATTCCTTACTGTCATACATTCAGCATTTGTATGATTAATGCTATCTTTGTGTATCAAATAAATAAGAACTCGCTAAAATACTTGTATCTTTCCCTTCTAGCCAGAATTTCCAAACATACAGCATGTTTTGTTCTCTAAAACTCTTTTGAAAACGTAATTTAATGTGACAAATTTCTTGTGCATGTAACGTGAGACTTGATGAACTTTAGTTGTGATGCTGAACAACTTCCTTCACCTTCAAGAAACAGGACTTTAGCACTTGCATATTAGTAGTCCATTTCAGTAGACGATATTACATTAAAATGTGGAATAGTTCACAATATTAAATTATCAGGCTTAGAAGATGTAAGATATGTGGAATGAGAAATTTCCAAATCTGAAGTTTATGCCGTATGAAAAATTCAAATTATTAATATATGATGGTAATATTATGATGCATGTAGCATTAATAGTTTTAATTGACAGTTGTACTATTGAAATTTTTGTACCTGTAAACTAAACTTGAGTGACCAGGATTCAGCAGAGTGTGTCTGTTCATCAGTAAATGTATCACATTGTGTTTCGTTCATGTATCAATATCAATACTTAGATGTACGTAGAATAGTGCAAGCTATTTTTGTGAACTGTGAAACAAATAAGACTGGAAACAATGTAGTTATGATGCACAAATATTGTAAAGAAATATTTTCATTATTTGAAGTAAGAGATCCTAATAGTACATATTTTTTATGTAAATTATATGTTTCCATGAGTGTTTTACTAGCATTGTTGAATGTATTGTGTAATGATATTAGAATAATAAAGTGGGCTGTGTCAGTTGGCTGTAACGTTTGTTCTGAGCTTATTGTGGTGTACATATAATTTTTTCTATATAATTTCAATGTCATACCAAGGTATTTTGTATTCACAGCATAAAAAAAATAATCTTAACAGATAGCCAAATGTTTTCTGTGGGGAATTTTTGATACAAAGCAACTTTGATCTAGGTTGGTTGTAATTTTCAAAATGTGTTTGTAGATCTTTACGTTGTAGGATCAAAGCTATCTTATTAAAACTATACAAATTCTTCTTAGTGCAGTATAAACATTTGGAAATCTAATATTGTGTAACTGGGATACAGATTTTAAAGTGATCACATAGTGCTATAAAGCTAGTGTGCTCAGCATCTCAAGAGAGTGGAAGTATGTCACGGTGTCCTGCGGTTTGCGCACCCGGGCAGCCAGCATGTTTTTGCCATAGTCACTTAGTTTTCAATAGTCCATTAATTTACCGGAACCTCGTTCGTTTAACTTCCCCAGAAACCACCCTTCACCTTCTCCAGTGCTTGCATTGCCTGGGGAAGTTTAACCGCTCATTCAATCAGTTCACAGCCTTCGCACCTTTTTGTACAGTGCTACCAATGTCGGGTTAACCCTGACACGAGTGTCGGTTGCCCCCTAGAGAGGTATGTAATTGATAGAGGTAAGATTTTGTAGTATTTTTAAGAACATTTTGGTGTTATTTTTCTTAGATTTTTGTGTTATTGGTTTTATTTTTTTCCCCAACACAAATTACGTGCATTATGTACTTCTGGATTTAAATTAAGGGTGGGCCGATGCCACTTTTTACTGATTCTACCGATACCGATTCTTGTGAGCTGATACTCTTATACTGATACCCACATTAGAAGAGACTTTTATGTGATAAAAGAATATTTGAATACTTTAATGATTTATTATTAAAATATATTGTATGCAGCCAAGAACACTTAAAACAATGAATTTCTACCACTGACTTCTACTAGCACTGAAAGTATTTTGGAAAGCTGATGGACATCTTGTGTTAGTCATTGTCACACTATGTTCTATTTTATGCTTTAAGTAAACACAAAAAATAATCGGTAAATTAATTTCACATAAATTCTTCAAAAGTGGAGAATAAAAGCAGCACTCAAAGAATACTTTAGGAACACTTTTTCATCTTAGGTCAGGGCAACAAACAATTTGTTTTAAACTTATCACGTATAAAATATTAAATCTACAAGGTGTACCACATTTCTCAACATAATTAAACTTTGTTTATATTCAAAAATTAAAAAATGATTAATATGTATAATTTTTTAATTCAGCACATTCTTATTTTATTGAGAGTAAAATTGAAGCACTGTCAGTTGCCAAGTAATTAATGTCAGATTTAATATTGCTTTTAAAAGATTTTAAATACCGAAATGACAAGGTGAAGTTTCAGTGTGCGCCTGAAAAGCTGGTAATTCGGCAACCTGCAATACACACTGTAGAGGATTCTCTCTTGGGAGTGCCTGTCACAGCAGGGGGCCACAGTATGTTTGGAACTGCATTTCTCCCTCCCTCTCCCCCCCCCCCCCCCCCCACATGTCCTTTCCAGTTGTTAAGTGACAGCCTGTCAGTTTAGTTCTTGGAATAAGAACGGCATTACTACTGCTTCAAAACAGCAGCAGTTGAGTCTGTCTTATTCTAACATTGCCGCCTTATCATCCTCTGCTAAAAAGAAAATCAGCTAATTTCGTGTGATATCGCTCATTTTTCGGTATTTCGTGTTATTTCATTTTAACTAGCATTTTGGTGTTTATTTTGTTTTATCACTATTGATTGAATTCACGTGTTTTATTCCGGTTTGCCTATGGCCATTAAAGGTCGCGGACCATCACCATTCTCGTCAATCTTCCAGAATTTGATATTGGCACCCAAGTGTGTGCATTTTCAGTGTATTATGTTTTGCATAGTTTAGGAATGTGGTCAGACCTAATAGGCCATGGTGCAATACGCACCTAATTTTTATAGTCGCTCAGAGGAGTACAGCAGCTGCAGTGGAGAGTTACACCGTGGTCATCGGCCGAATGACCCTGAGGAATATGAGGATCTCGTCTACCAACTTGACATCACCTCCAGTGACGTCTGGCGCCCTGGGTAACACCAACAAATTAAGCAATCAAATAACCTCAAACCTCGCTGCATTTAAAATCTCCTCTTTAGCTTCACCCATCCTCGCAAAGCCAAATGCAGTCAAATATAATGGACTATCCTCCGTAATCTGCGAGATCAACTTGTGCTACAATAAAAGAAAATACCCAATTTAAATTATGATTACAATAACATATTTGTAATTATTGTATTTAGTGAAAATCATGGGTTGATTCGCGTTTGAATCTTTTAGTAACGAGCAAGGAACTAAGAGTAAATTTTCGTCTGTTTTACAGTACACCACTTTTTTTTCCGTACGTTCGATATGTGCAACAAGTAACTAAGTGATGAATACAAACTAGTGAGCCTTCAGTTGTGAATGGTAACAAATTCCCGAATGTAACGAAACAGCCCAACCCTATTTCTCATGCATAGCTCGTAATTTTTGTTGAAATATGCCCTCTCTTATTTTTAACACAAACATCTTTGTTCTTCGAAATTAAAATCATCAAAATCTGTAACGTACTGCCTGGCATTTTTTGACTTGAATAAGTCTTTAAATTTGCAAATATAGTGGGAGGCAATCCAGAAAATCTGATGGTAAAATCCGTGGATTGAGTTTGGCATTGCAGCTTTAAATCTATTGTCTACATTCAAAATTCATTTACACCACTCGATTGCCAAAGGATCAAAGAATATGTTACGTTGAGTGAGAACTCTGAAGCATCATGCGGGACAGGGGAGGCAGCAATTTTGAGTGTTTCACAGTGTGTCTTTACTTCCGCATAGTATAACGTTGAACTAGGACAAACTATGGCACTCTTTAAGTTTCAATCAACAGCTCTCGTCAAGATCAATCAATAGTGTGTATAAAAACATTTGCGTGGCATGCTTATGGTGAAATTGTAAGAGTTTAATGTAAAAAATTAAGAAAACTTAACGCTATGTCTGCCTATACTCATCAAAAAGCCAAGTTGAAATACAGAAATTGTATACGGTGGAAAAGAGCATCTCAAAAGCAATCCAGAAGTACTCTTAAAAACCCATGATTGAGTGAAGCTTTGCTTGAAATGTAAAATTAACATTAAGGCGTCCAAGGTAAGCTAAATAACCCTGTGTCCTCTGGCGTCTGAATACGGTGATGTTAGAGAGTGGCGTATACTGGTTTAATGTAACTTCTGCACTCAAGCTGGGATATTCTGGCTTTCCAACATTCCTTTCCCACATTTAAATACACTTCAAACAGTTAACACATACAGCACTCAAAAACTTATGTGGTTGCAAACACGTGGCACGTATCTGGCAGAAATAAGGTCCATCTGCCTTGAACCTCCTCCACAAGCAAGAATAAATGAAAGCAAACACTTCAGTTAAATTAATTGGATGATTATTCAGCACTAGTGATGTGATGGTACAGGATCGAAAACATAAGCGGGCATGCGGTACAAAGCCCCGCATAGGCCTAGCTGTGAAAAACATCTGAGATGTGAAATTAATTTATGTAATTATATGCTGGAGAGGTTGTGGGGTTTATTTGGAGGTGCACGAAATAATTAGGAAAACGTTCCGGAAATTTAAGTTTGTTGTGGTTACGCGACCTGTCCTAACGCCCGTCAAAGCAAGATGAGGGTGGCATGGCGTCGGTGATGCCTGTAACCGGCGCCGTCCCAGAACAGAAAATCCCTTCACAAAATATGTTAGTGAATGATGTGAAAAACAGCACTGGATGAAACTTATATCACTTGGCACGTTATAGCAAGACACTTGTACAGAATATTAGGATAACATAATGTGTTTCACTGATTTTTATAGTTGAAATTATTTATGTAATTTAAGTCTTTCTTTCAGCTGGAAGAGAGAACTTACATAAATACCCTTGCAATTTGAAAAGTAAAGATTATGCATTAATTTGGCAGGTTACAAATTAATGTACACATTTTATAAAAATTATTAAAGTAATTTTGTTTTGCGCAGTTCGAAGGGTGTACATTACACTAGTGACATCAACATGACAATTTGTAGCAATTTATTACTTTGTTTCAATAAAAGGAATCACTGCTTGTCAAGTTCCCTTATTTTTGCGACTCGGATGCTCATAACGTTTTCAAAAGAATACAGGATTGTTCAGGTCCATGTTCCCACATGTTCGACACTTTGCACTATTACTGCTATGAGGATTTAGTCTCATTCATTTACTGGGTGCCATGTTATTTGCGAGGCTAATTTAAATAAATGTGACACTGCAATCAACACTCGTTAAGAGAAGTTACGCCTTGTGGCAATTATAGTGCGCTGTATGGCCAGCCCTCTACTGCAGGAAGTTCTTACCTGGACCATTGGATAGTGCGCGAGGGTCGACAAGGACTAGATTGCTAGCCGCGGACGGCGTCTAAACAGAGCACTTCATGAAACAATACATTAAATTGCATGCAATGCAAGATACCGTAATAAAATACGAACACTAGTTATAGTTAATTTCGTGCAGAAAATTTTTATGTGATTTGATATTTTTGCCGTTTGAGTCTTTCTGTTTGCTGGAAGAGAAAAACATAGAAAAAAAACTTGTAAACTTTAAAACTACATTGCAAACATTAATTTGGGAACATTAGAAATTATGTTTAATTTACAAAAATATTTCAAGTAACTTTATTTTGCGCATTTTGAGTGTTGCGCAGCATACTGCAAACATCGACACATTTTTATCAATATAATAAATGGCTTGGATAAAAAGTACTCATTATCAGTCATCAAATTCCCTTCTTTTTCTGCTTCAGATGCACTGGCCACTTTTAAATAATGTTAAAAAAGAATTTCTGAGATCCACGTGGTTGCCAATTTGCGTCGTTGCTACGTGAATTTAACAGGGATTTCGTCACATTAATTTACTGTGCAATATTTTAATACGAGGCTTATTTTAACATATTAAGCACTCTGAATCACACCCATTAAAAAGAATTACACCTTGTGGTATTTACCATCATTGCACTAATTCACTTAACTTCTGGGCGAGTCCACCACACCAGAGGCGCCTGAAGACATCGCTCCTTGCCTACCACCCAGAACCGCTTGGTGGCAGGTCATGTCAATGTCCCTTCTGGACCTCCCCCTGCCCACTGGAGGGTGCGCCGCGAAACAAAATGTTCAAGAGTCAGCTGAATGGGACTCGGAAGGTGATTACCTGATCAACACATCACTCCCTCAAGGGAAGGTTCGAGAGACAGCAAAGACATATCTCATGACAACAGTCAACCTAATGGAAGCACTCGAAAATCCGCAAGAGCAAGGACAATCACTAAGTTGCGTGAAGACTACGACACCGCACATTTCGCATTGTGCTGTGTCAGTTTCTTGTGTAATATTACTCGGGATGTGGCAGATGTAGAAAAATGTCCCAGGAAATGTGTTGAGTGCCATGGATGAATAGGTAGCATCGCTTGAGAAAAACAACACACGAGAGTTGACAGAATGTTCACCTAAGGTAAAGGTAATAGATTCCAAGTGGTTGTTTTTACAAAAAGAAATCAAGGGGGAGACAGTGAAGAGGGCTAGACTGGTTGCAAGAGGCTGCTTCCAGCGATCCAAGACAGAGGAAGAGATTTATGCACATGTTGCCAGGTATTACAACAGAGACTCATTCTTTCAGTACAGAAACGATTGTCTATGGCCAAGCTGGATGTGAAGTGTGCATTTCTGTATGGTGTACATGAAAGTGCCGGGGGTTGTAAACATGGAACACTATGATGGTAACATTTGACGGCATGTGGCGAAGTGAAATGGGTCGAGGTTAGGTTTTCACGGATGGTAAATTGTAAGGTTAGGAATTGGTTGAGGTTTATCAGGCGAGGCGCCATCAATGTTAGTGGTGGTGCTGCCGGAGCATGGAGAGACTGAACGTTCTCGGGATGCTGCTGGCGAGATCGCTGGGGCACAAAATTCCCGTCGTGCTGGTTGCAGTCCCTTTGATGTATTGTTTGTGTCGGAAACCAGGTTTAATAAACGAGGGACTATTTGGGCAGTCCATACTCCTTGTAACTGATACAGTAAACCATTAAATAATTATTTTTAAGTTATTCTCAGCTTTCTTACGTGTTATACACAGTGGATTATTAGGGCTATCCATACGCCCAAAGAACTATGTGTTGCAGCACAAATGACGCAACAAAATATGCCCTGATACACATTATATAAACACTTGCAGGGAAATGTCAGGAATTAGGACGTGTACCATAAAATGCCTTGCGACTGCCAAAATAAAGAACGTTACATTGTCCGATATTGCATTTACTTGGCAATCATTTTACAGTTTCTTCCTCGATAAACAACTTGACAAAATTACACTGGGCTTAACCCGCCTAAGAGCTATAGTAAATTGTGTGGTGCTTAAACTTCCCCACGGAATTCTAGCACTGGGGAAGACTAGAGGCGGTGTCCTGGGTGGCAGAAATAAACCGCTCCGGTATATTTAATAACTGTTGCAGATTAAATGAAAAGTAAACAAAAATTGCTGGCCGCATGGAAAACTTGGAAATACGGTCACACGTAACCGACCCCTCCAGATGCTTGACACGTAGTGACTTGACAGTGCGGCATTGGCGGGCGAGCGTGTCATGTGTCGCTACATTGTGACAAACTTTCACACTGAACCTTTCTTATCTGCTTAAACCTCTCAAATAGCGGCATAACATTAGGAACTGATGGCTAGCGGGGATCAGCGTGTATGAAATCCAAGTACAGACTTGCCGATTCAGCGCTATACGGATTTATCACAGGGCCTCGAGTACGATTTATAGTATTTTAAGGGCGCCTGCCAACCTCTAAGGGGAATCCACTCGGGTTAACACTAAACCCTTGAGGTGAGCAGTGGTCGAAAATCCAGGGCCAAAATTACCCTATGCTCCCTAGCATCTACTTTTGGTAGTAGTAGTTAGCAGTGAAAATAATTAAAACATATAAATTACACTTGAACTGGGATATTCTGGCTCCCCAGCACAAGTACACACTGATTACATTGTAATTATCTAGATTGCACATGCACTGGGATATTTTGGTTCCTCACCATGCCTTACCAATGCAGAAGAACACTTTAAGCATGTGGGTTGCAATATGTGGCGATAATTCAAGAAATAATGCTGGCATGAAATTAATAAAGATACTGAGAATAAAGTACAAGAGGTCGATTCACGTTAAAGAAATCACTGAATATTCAGAATCGAAAGAGATTCTACACGATTGCATTAAGGTTAAGAGCACATACTTCGTAAAGCCCCGTATGGGCTGAAACTGCTAAGTGCCGTAAGGATGTCGATTATTAAAATATTAACTTAAACTGGAGGGGCAGCGAGTCTGCTCGGAAGGGTACTCAAGAGTTGTACGAACAAATTTAAAGCGTCCCAGATAATTAAGTTATTACAGTTAAATGATGGGTACAAAGTTGCTTCATCTCCGAGTTGCGTTGTAGTGACCTAACCTCCACATGCCCCATCCCTAAAACTGTCTAGCCATAGCATTCCAACCAGGACGCCGCGAGGCGGAAGGACACAAACGAGGCCCAGTTATAACTGAACTTGTGAGTTCAGGGCCTATGTGAAACAATGTTTGTTATATGTATTTAAATATTTATTTATTGATTGTTTTATTTCCTTTTGTTTATAGTGCATTGCTAACCTGTTATCATCTTTCTCGTCACGCATCTAGTGTTTTGTCTATTTCATTCATATGTGTTTTGTATTGCAGGGTTTGTTTTGTTAATTTTAACATATATGTTTAATTATTAGCATGTTGTAAGTAAAGAAAATGCAAGCTGTAGCAGAAAGTACTGCCGCTTTGGCATGTGGTTAACGCTGAGGAGAGTCCGCGTGTCAGGAGGAGAGTTTAGTAAGCGAATAGCATCTGACGGAGGTGGAATGCATGCCGTGAGCTCCGGCATTTTCCAGCGTGCGTCGGGCGGTCTTCAAATTTTGATTTTGACATCCTCTGCAATAGACTGTAATCACTTGGAACCTTCTTTTATTTTCACCGCCCGGTAAGCCATCTCCTCTTCCCGTGGGATTTGCATTGCCCCAGAAAGTTAAAGTTTCCATAATAATGCATTGTACGTCGTAAGATGCTTTTCACAGTTTCACCGTAGTGGCCGGTTAAAGCCAGCAAGTGTTACATCAAGCACTCTCCTAGAGAGAGGTGTAAATTCATCGGAATAAATATGTTTGTGAACTGAGTGGCACAGTATTTATTTTCGATCACTCTATGTGTGCCAGGGGACGGGCCCTCATAATACCCACTCAATTCAGCTATATTCTTTTCCAAGTGTCAGTAAGCAATGTTCCGAACTTTATGGGCATGTGGTTGGCCCTGACAATCCACGTACGCCAGTGTGTATGGCTAGGCAGCATTCCCACCAAGATCAACAATGGTATGTAGTCGACAGACAAACTACAATTTAACAAATAGCATCATTCATCTCGAGCAGTAATCAATGGGGCAGAGGTCATCAGCATCTTCAACGAGGAGTTTGGTCCGAGCGTACGCCCCACATTGATGTCGCCTTGATGGCCAGCCAGATATAATCACATCCTACACCTCAGTTTCAAAGCCCCCAAAAATCATTTTAGCCTTTTTCCACTGCCCCAGAGGTGTCAGCTGTACCAAAACATAAATCCTTTTCGGGAAAAATTAAAATTAATTATGTGAAACATGGAATTGCACAAGACACCAAACTGCACCTTAATCGCAATACTCGTACACAAAAATAACAAATGCTGTAAAAAAAAAAAATGTCGCAGTAATTTTTAGAAAAAAATATTAATATTGTCAATTAATAGTACGTGCATTTTAAAAAAAGAGTTTGAGGACATGAGTGCACATAATATTTACATCAGATATATTCAGTGTTGATTAGAGCCACACTGAATAAACATTAATATTTAATTAAAGTAGTAAAGCAATTTTGGTCTGCACTGTTCGAGCATGGTGTGTCACACCAACACGGTCAGCATTTCAATATCAAGAATTTGCACTTCTATGTCATCTAAATTAGCTCGATTATGACTCTCAACTAACTTCAATATGCTGAACACCACGTGCAAGTCAGTTTCATGAAATATGCCAGGACGGCTGAGTTCCGAGTGTCCACGTGGGTCGCCCTTGCAGCTCGCACCACAACAACTGCTGGTAAACCAGGTTAGTAGCGCATCGCCGAAATATATTTGCATCTTGGTAACCATCAACAATTGTTTGTGTCAAGCATTAATCGATACGGCGGTTTCGCACAATGTTTTGCAACTCAGTTTTGTAAAGGATGCCGATGTCGTGCCTACGAATCGGCTTATTAGGCTAGCCACGACTCAACATAGCAGTGAAGCAGTAGTGACGTTATGTGTGAGGGGCATAGAAACAACAATGACAGCTGTCATTACCCTGTATATTCTTGAAGATCCAATATTGGGTATTCCCTGGTTAACAGGCAGAAAATTATTGTCGAACCTGTTGCTAAATGCATTAATTTCGGTGCGAAGGATCTTTGCATAGTTTAGAACTAAGAACGTCGCCCAGTAAATTACACACCGGCTGTTGATCTCAGTGAGATAGATAATGATATTCTGCCAGCACATCAGACAACTTTTCAATGCTTGGCAAACGAGCATAGGGAAATTCTCGACAGTTGCGGAAAACGAAATACCACTAGAGAAAGAGGGACCTATCCGAACTTCGCCTAAGAGCTACTATTCACATCAGGCCAGAATAATTAGACAACAAGTGCAGGAGATGCTTATTGATAGGGTAATTTAGCCCACAAATAGTGCCTACAACTCCACTATTACGTTGGCACCTAAAAAAGATGGTTAGTGGGTATTCTGCACAGACTTTCTGCCGCTCAACCAGGTTACACACAGCTCGTTACTCCGGTATGTTAATGTAAGATACGCACTCAGCTCACCTGGGAAAGCCAAAGTGTTCACGTTAGTAGATCTGAAAAGCGGTTACTGGCAGGTACCCGTCAAAGTTGCGGACAACAGCATTCACTATGCTGGCAGGAAACAGATACCAGTTCTGTGCAATGCCCTGTGGGCTGAAGTGTGAACCCGCTACCTTTCAGTCCTTAATAGTCCGTATTTTAGAGGGCCTCGTAGGGAAATTTACATTAGCATATTTGGATGACGTTATTGTATGGTCAAATAGCTGGGAGGAGCATATGGAACATTTGTCACAACTTTTAGAGCGCTTGGAATTAAATGGACTTACCTGTGCACGAGAGAAGTGTCACATGGGAAACGTAACGTTTGACTTCCTCGGGCATGTTTAGAGCGAAGAAGGAAAGAATTCGAACCTGGAACAAAGCTATTTGATAACAGACTATCCGCTCCCGCGTGCGAAGAAACAGTTAAGGAAGTTTTTTGAACTGGCAAACTGGTTGCTAGAGCAGGTGGAAGGATTTGCAATAATAACAGCACCGCTGGCCGATCTGCTGTCACCCCAGCGCCGGTTTCAGTGGACAGAGGAATCCGAACAAGCGTTCTGCAAAATGAAAGAAAAATCTCAGACTTGCCAGACACTCACCAGATACATTGATAGTAAACATTTGTATTTACAGAGAGATGCTAGTCAAGATGTAGTGAGATCCATATTATACCAATACGATGATAAGGGGAATAGACAGATAATCGAATTCGCTTGTGCTAAGCTCGGTGTGACAGAATGCCATTATGACGTGAATGAGCGCGATTACCTAGCGGTCGTGTGGGCTGTAAAAAAATATCGTGGATATTTAGAATATCAGAGACTCACACTTTGTATAGACAATATATGTCTAGTTTGGATCAATTCCATGTGCGAGGCATGCAGTAAATTAGCATGGTGAGATTTGGTGTTTCAGGCGTACGATTTAGTTGTACATCACATACCAGGAAAGGATAATCAGCTGGCTGATGCGCTTTCTTGAGCGCCCAGCACAAGTGTTGTTGTGAGGGACGAAATGGAATGGGCTGACTTCCTTCCCCTGGTCAGGCAAGGAATGGTACAAGAGACCAGCGTGCAACAATTGAACACTGAAGATAGCGATGTTTTGATTAGTGAACTTTACTGCACAGTAGTACAGGAACAGCAAGGATGTCAGTTTTGCCAGGAGAGGAGAGGAATGTGCGCACAACAAAATCTAAACAACCGGTGTGTTATGGGTGGCCGAATTGAAACTTGTTCGCCAACTGACAGTTCAAAATAGAGGTGGTATATCCTCACGGGTGTAAGGGGGCGAGTGTTAGCCTATGCACATTGTGGCAACGTGGTGGGACACCTTGGTTGTGAACAGACAGTGAGGAACGTGCACAACCAGTTCTTTTGGCCCGGACTGTCAAGTGACACGCGCCAGTTCATTCAGCGCCACATTCCATAAATCTTTTCAAGGCTAGGTGGATATATGGGAGGGAACAACAGCCCTGGACTACCCAGAAACAGTTTGAAAATGTTTTCTCGACCTCATGGGGCCTTATCATAAAACATCCAAAGGGAAGTGCTTTATAGTGGTAGTGATAGGCAGTTACTAACGGTGGGTGGAGACCTACACCGTCAGATGCGCAAGAACAGGCAATATCACGCAAGTATTGAGTAACGACTTTTTCCCCAGGTGGCCGTACTAGAAAATATTGTTGACCGATAACGGGTCACAGTTCATGGTACGTAAGTGGGTGCATTTGTGTGCAGGGTGGGGAGTGAGATATTTTAAAACATCCAATTACTACCCGAGGGCCAACCCAACAGAAAAGAGTAATCAAGATGCAACTCCACCTATGAGTCGGTGAACTACACGCCACATGGGCAGACCTCCTGCCCGCCACCCTGTACACAATTTGCCGTCAATTGAATACCGCAACAGGAAAAATGCTGGCAGATATCCTGCTCGGACATAACCTACATCTGCCAGGTGACGTGTAGTGCCCACAAGTCAGGCGAAGTAGCGAAAACCCCGATAGTGATACGCCACAAAGGAGACGTCAATGACTTTAAGACGTCCGGCAACACCAGTAAAGGTACATGGCAAATTGGCTGCCGACCACCGTACGGCTGCCACCGTCGATCAACGCAGGACAGCAAGGATACATGCGAGCCCATCCGCAATCCACCGCCTGCAAGGACTTTTGCATGGGGTTTGCGGCAAAGTAGAGCAATTCACACGGGGTACTAGGAAGCCACGTACCAACAACCTACACAGTCCGAATGGGGAGAAGAAGAGTCTGGGTACATCAGGACGACCTATGGCTAGCAGGAGACCACATTGCCGAGGAAGTCGTGCCCGATGTCCCAGCGACCCATGATGGAAACTCTCGTGCCGAGCTCCTGGAAGTCGGCAGCAAGGAAGCAAGTGGCAAGATACCCCTGCCAGGAAGAGCGGAAATCAGCAACCCACCCTTGGCGAGCCTGGACGGCATCGCCAACGACGAGCAACCCAGGGGGGAGGGGGGGTACTGAAGTGGAAGTTGCAGCAGCACCGCCAGCATGTGAGCCACCAGCTGGGACAGAAAGCCTGGAGTCGCCTGGCACAACCGCGCCTTGCAGGGAGCTTCTGACGGCTGGCCTGGGTGTGATTGACTGCACTGCAGCAATGAGCACCCCCATCACACTATCAGCACAACTAACAATGCCGGCACTTCAAGTGGAGCAAGTGCAAGAGGATGCCTGTCGTGAAGCCAAGAACAGAGGAGGGAGGAGCCATTTTGAGGCCACCTTCACCACATGAATACCCAGGTCCACCTGCCACGATGTCGACAGTGTCAGGGTGGCCTGTGGGTACAAGCACCATAGGAGAAGAGATGGCCACCTCTGGCAAGCAGTAAGGAAGAGAGGAGTCGGCTAGGGGATCACATGTGTCTGGCCATCGGACTCTAGCGGCTGTCTGTCCGGGTCGCCCCTGGCGATGGCGTCATGCAAGCGAGAGTGACAGCGGAGAAGAAGCAATCGCAAGTGACAGGGATAGCAGCATCGAGTCAGCCAGCTCGTTCTGCCCTCGCCGAACACATCGGAGGATGCAGCAGACACAGCCGTGCACCATGTGCAGGGGCATTGCGTCGCTCTGTGCAACGAGACGGCGACAACAGCATCAACTTCGGTCATTAGAGCCATTCGTACACGATGCGACGCAGGACACAGGCGAGGAGATACTTGTGCTGCCTGTAGCGGTGCCAGGTCTGCGAACGGTTTTGTCAAAAAGGGGGGGGGGTGGGGGGTTTTATATGTGCTGAGTCTCCAGCCTCACAGACCGTTCGTCCGGCCTAGCACCGAAGCCCACACTACAAGTAACACACATAGTACAAATTTCGTGTGAGCGATGCGCCCATGCACATAATGTAATACAAGGGTAAAGTACTTGCTAATGCAAGTTAGTGCACAAAGTGAAAGGTGCAGATAAGTGCAGCACTGGGCATGTGGGTGCCAACGAAAATAGGGCCAAGTTAAAAAGGGCTTAAGAGAGGTACTGTGAAACATTCCTAAGAAATTACACACTTACCTACTCCCTAATATCAGACTTATTTTAATTTATGCAAATAGCGCAGAGTTATAGTGTTTTGTATTTTTCACCTCAATAGTTTACATTGTTCACGTCAGTCATTCCAAGGGTGTTGTATTTTATTTGTTAGTTTAAAATGTTTTGTTAATTTATTATGTTTAATTTTGAGCAGGTAAACTTTTACTTATGCAAGTGAGAGAGTTGTTTTGTGGATGGTAGAAAGTAGTGCCTGCTTGGCGCGCTCCCCCACTCCCGGGTGGTGAAGGCACCAAGTTGGCGAGTCAGTGTAGCTTCAGAGACTCGCGAGGGCAAGGCTGCATCGTGCACTTCCGGCTGTATTCATGTTTGCAACTGATCATCTTAACTACAATAGACTTTGAATTACTCCGGAACCATTTGCTTTAGCCACCCCTTGTGGTTTTGCATCGCCGAGAAGGACTTAAAACTACTGTCATTCTTATTGACCATGTGTGTGTCTTTTGTCTGTATCGCCCTGCTGGCTGGCGGAGCCAAGTGTAAGTGTAAGTTTTCTCAACTGTGAAGTTTAATTAAAGGTACTGAGAAACATGTGAAACAGGACATCGATGTACTTCACGGTACAGGCACTTAGAATACGATACATGTCTTTTATAATACCGCAAGTCATCATATTTTGGGCGTGTGGACCAGCTCATAAGCCACCCGGCAGTGCTGGTAATTATCAGAGAATAAGGCATAGCACCTGCCAATAGGTCGCCGAAGGGAAATTAGTAAAACTTATTAAGAATCAACATGAAGAAATCAGCATAGCAGTGTGAATTTCTATGCCCTGGGTCGTCGGTCATGCAACCCGGAGACAGAAGAGTCAGTTCTACCAACATTAACACTGCAGGGACAATGTCTGGTGCCCTGGGAAACTCGTACATATCTAAACCTCAAACTTTGCCATACTTCAATTTACCTCGCCCTTCCTTGGTTCAGTCACACGGCGTCAGCACTGCAGTTGGAAGTGATGGCCTTCGGTTTTGTGCTGCAGTACCTTACACCACCATGTTGCTTACCTTGTTCATAGATGGCGCACAGCTCGACAACTGCTGTTCTCTGCAAGCAGCGTAGACAGCATCAGAACAAATATTGCACTGCATTTGATTACACTAGCAAGGAAGAGATGGAACGAAATGGATAAAATACATGTGAGATGAAAATGAACCTTACTTAGTAGAAAACACTTGCAAGGCACTGGCCTCTGAAAATGATTTATGGGGTGGGTGTCTTTATTAAACATGTAACTTTTCTTTTCCTGGCGTGCTCCCAAACGCCTGCAATAATAATTTATTCCCATTTTTGTGCCTCTCCATATCACTCTTCGTGGCTGCTTGGCCGGGCAAGGATGCTTGAAGCACTGCACTAATTCTGCACTTTCTTGTCCTTCTTTGCACTGCACTTAAAGCACACACTCCCGCACTGGCGCACCAACGTAGAGTGTGGACACCTGCTACAGTGAAGTTTGAATGATCGACATATCAAATGGTTAGGGATGTGACGCGAGCACACTTCATATTGTTTGTAAACAAACTAAGTAAGAGAGTCTCCTCAATGCTGGTATAAAAGGTTGTGCGAAATCTAATGTGATATGAGTTTTGTAGTCAATTTTTTGTTTATTAAAGGTACTCTCTATATTTTTGTATATGTAGATGATTTAATGATTTTGTCTGACAGTAATCAAGCAATATCATGGCTTAAAGACAGGTTGATGAAAGAGTTTGAAATATAGGAAATGCAGTATAACAAGGATACATTCTATTTCTTGGGATAACAAATTAGTTGTCATGGTAAAAATTCAAATTAGTCAGAAAGTTGCTAGCCAAGGTTTTGAGTAAATTCAACATAACTGTTTACAAATATTCTGCTATTCCTATGGAACCAAAACTGCATTGAATGCATCAAGTGATTAAGGTTTTAAAATAATTAAATCCAGTTCTCACGCAAAACCACTGACACCTGTGGTTACCTAAGTAGTTCCATGCTGAGAAAAAAAATACTAAAAATGGGATAGACCGATCTTGTTGGCTGCGCACAACCAGTCTCCGTGTCCCTCTGATCAATGAACATCTTTTCTGCCAACACGTCTTGCAAAATGGCGTGCCTTTGATTTTAATTCCGAATGGTAAAACATTGATTTGAGATGTTTTTTTCCTCCAACTAATTTGCAAGGGTATTTTATTATATTCGATTTGGTAAAAGCATTACTTGATATACTAGCGCCTGTCACATGAAAATTAAATATGTTTGCATTGTATACCGTCTGACTCTGACAGGCGTTTTCTTTGGATTTAAGAAATGTTTGTAATTAAGTGTAGAAAAAAATTATATGAGCATATTTTATGTATAACGGAAAGCTAAGAAGAAATAATGTCTTTTTCAGATATCTTTGGAAGTAATCTATCTGTTTCTAAAATCTACCAGTAGATGACGTTACAATATAAATGGTACAAATATTAATAATTTACTTTTTTTGAAAAGTATATGTTAATAAAGAAATACTTTTTGTCTTAATGTAATAAAAATATTTATTATTATTTAATTTATACAGTTATTTAAAAAAATAACAAGTATATTGTATAAGATTTTGTTACCATATGCGGTGATATAAATTATGAAATTTATATAAATAACGTTATGAAATATTCAACGTTAGCTTTGCGCAGTGGCATTATCGTAACCAATGAAGTTCATCTGAGGTGCGATTATTGCTAGTTGAAAACTTATACCAATACCCCGCCATTCTGATGTGAAATATCATCGGGATCGGCAATTTTTGGACGTTCCTTCGGGAACTAATTACTAGCATTCATTAATTTAATAGAAGTGAAAACGATTCTTTTATACTATGTGATTGAATATTAAGGTTAATTTACTAGCATTGATATGAGGTTGTATTTTAAAAATGCAGATATAATGTAAATAAAAGGTGCCTTTTAAAGTACCTAATGTCTTCCTTTCCATATGACAAGTTTTCATAGCAACCATAGTTATAGTTGGGCTTTTGTCCAAAGAATGTAAGACAATGCCCAAAGACATACTCCTTTAAACAAATTTATTTTTCATATTTTCATGCTGTTATGTTATACGTAACATTCGATGGGTATCTTCTTCGCAAACTGTCTAAAGTTTTCAGATTCCAAAAAAAAAAAACCATAAGAAATATTTACAAATATTTCGTGTGGGTATATGTATGTTTTGTAACATTTTTGACTAACGCTGTATTCCAGAGCTCCTGCTCATCATAGGATCGCTGGAGAGATTTGATAATAAATAAATAAATAAACTTTAGCAACAAAAATTCTGTGTATGCAGTTACAAAATTTTCTAGGTTCACACAGTTCCCCTCTTGTGAAAATTGTTAGTTTTTTTGACTGCAAGAAATTACCATACATACTGGGTCGGTTGACAATGTTTGTGATTTTCCCTGTGTTGTGGACTAACGAGCAACAATTAGCTGAGAAACAGTTTTCAGTACAAAGAATTAACCGTCAATGTGTTGATACTTGTGGATATAGAATGGAGGCTACAAGTTCAAGATCTTCACAGGTTGTGTATCAGCTATACATTTATGTATTTGGTGGTGCAATCCTGGCCAAATATTTTTGAATTTTTCTTATGTTTCAGGTTTTTTCCTCATGTAAGATGAAGTGTGATTCGTATGAGAGCTGTTGAACTGGCCAACGATAGAGAATATTTTCGCTAGCTGTCTGTTAGAAACCTGTAATAGTGCGCAGTGTAAATGTGCACATTTATTCTATTGAACCATACGTTACTAATTAACTGTATGGCGAATCACTTTAGTTTGCTTTATGGTTGCACATTGGTAGGTTTTGTACATGTCCCATTCTTTGCATACCCGTGACAAATTATGTTACAGTCAATACTACTGTACATACATTTATTTATATATGTAGCTCCTGGAAACTGTTTACATACAAATCTACATCACTCTGATCCCCCGAGCTCTAGTGAAGAGAGCATAGAGAGCGCACATATGAATTCATAATGGCCCCCTCCCGCCCTTGCAGAATTCTCTATGCTGTGCTCAGCAAGCTAATTGGTGCAGATTTGAATGTCATCAGTTTTCTGGAGCTGACTCTGGTTTTCAGGTTTTTCTTTGGCCATAACTGCTCCACTGCTATCTTTAAATAGATACCTCTTTACATAATATTTTCTGGTACGAAGAGTTTTTCACATAGCCCACCTGCTTGTACCAATTTCAACTCAAAATTATTTTTCGGTATCGCAGTTTGCCACTTCGCTCTTTAAGTGGATCACTTGGAATGATAAAAAGACTAAAAATTTGACGGGTTCAGTATACTAGAACTATACATATAGTTATTTTGAAACAATAAAATTATATCGGGACCACTATGTTGCTAATGAATTTAATAACTATTTTCTAAATATTGCCACTACCCTAAATATGGTAGATAATAATAATACATCCAAATAAAATAGTAATGAATCACACATACTAGTAGACGTATTACAATTCTAATACCTTATACCCGTGTATTGTGGCTTGAGCAACGCATTATCATACGGTACATTATTTTGGGGATCTGCAAATATGCTAACAAAATATTTGTAGCTAGAAAAAGCGCCATTAGAATAACCTCTCAAGTAAATAGGTATAATACAAGTTGCAGGCCTTTATGAAAAAAATTACAATTATCAATTACATCAATCTACATTTTTGTACTTATTAATTTACTCACCCTACCAAAAACAAATCGAAATATCTTAAATTTTGATTTCCATCACTATCCCACAAGGAATATAAATAAGTACCTATAGAGTACATTATCGCCGGATAAATTTGTACAAGCGAAGTACCTATTGAGTTGAAAGGAATACATTATACACAATAAGCTACCAGACTCGATAACCTCAACAAACTTAAAGAAATATATTAAATATCTTCTGCCGAGTCTTCTAATGAACAGTTGTTAAAACACACTTAAATATTTTGTCATATGTGCGGACGTGACAAGATGCAGTAGTATATATCTTTATTATGTACATAATTGTATTTTTACTTTATACTACAAAATATTTTTAAACAATATTTATTGACGTGCCCTATAATGTTGTGCTGCTAGGCATAACCTTCATTACAATAAACAAAAACATTAAATATGGTGAAAGAAAAATGTCATGCTGAGATTTTTACGAACTCTGTTTACTGCGGCAGTAAAACATTATCGTAAACGAAACCAACTTCAAAACCACCAAAATATAAAAATTCTTTATGCCAAACGAGGATATGAAAATAAAAAGGCGTTATATAACATTATTTAAAAATCTCCGAAACTCCGATATACCGTGATGTTAAAAGCGGGTCAGCCTACACTAGGGCTATTAGTTCGCGAGCTTCACTAAGCATACACGTTATATCAAGGCTAGACGATAGCAGTTGCTAGACCTATATTTATACCGTGATCAGAACCATAGCAGCATTAGAAAATTTTCCTTATCCCAAACGTAATTTTTTTAACAGGGTTCGTGGCGGAATAGGGTCCTCATATAACAGTATCATTTGAGAATATTTCAGAATAGTGTTATTTTAACTGTTACATTATATACCGCCAATCCTTAGTCTGAATACCTCATGCTGATTTGCGTACCCTACATGTTAGAGAGAGGGAGTAGAAAATATTAACAGTAGCTCATGGCTCAAGGCAATCCGCTTAGTGACGCAGGAGTAGAAATAGTAATGGTAGATCGTGACTCAAAACAATTGGTCTCTCCCATAAGAATACATGTACAGCACAGCAAGTGACATACGTGTTAAAATTATGACAATTTCGCATATTAAATTTATTAAATTGTAATAATTTTTTCGTGGCAATTAAAAGAAGATTAAATTTGTGTACTGCAATGATTTTGTGTTATTGTTTTTCGTTTAACGTAAACAATTGACACCTTGTGGTGTAACGGTAAAGGGTTAAATCAGGTTTTAAAAGGGCAGTGATGAAATGATACCCAGTTGGCTCCAGATGCCGCCAAGGCGACGCCAATGTAGCTTCTGCATCTCTTAAACTCGGGGTTGCGGGCCGTACGCCCGAGACATTCTCAGGTTACCCACGCACCGAAACTGCACTACTTACTCTCGTGACTTGCATTTCCTCTCCTTGCAACATGCTACTGATCAAATAAACATTCAAAAAGCACAAAAAACTCTGGAATGGACAGAGAACACTAATTGAAGAATGGAACGAATAATGACACATTAACATTGAACTGAAAACAAATCAAACAAAACAAGCAATAAATAATTTAATCATAACAACAAATAATGTCTGAGTTAGGCCTTGGACTCTCAGTTCAAAAATACAGTCAGCCTATTTCGTCCTCCGCGGCGTCTATGGTCACCATGTCAAACGACCGCAGCTCTACACCAGCGTGCCCTTGCACTTACTTTGCACCATCGCACTCACTCGATGCAGAGTGTGCAGCACTGCTGTGTCAAATTGCAGACTACGGCGGGTCAAACTGTCTTACGGGTGGGAACATGTAGTACACATCACAATCGTGTTTATTCTGAATGAATAAATGTGAATAAATGCATAGGCTAACAAGTGTCAAATGAGTTATAAATAATGGAATTTTGCGTTTTATATTTCATAAATTGTAATGATGTTTGTGCCACAATTAAAAGAAGATTAAATTTGTGTAAAGCAATGGTTTTTGTGTTATAGTATTCCGATTTAACGTAAACAATAGTGTTTATTTCGAATGAATAAAGGCTGTCCACGATAGTGAGCACTTTTGCAAATCAAACTTAGAAAAAAGTCACTGCCCATGTCTGTGTTTATTTCAACGATCTCACTGGGTGACATGCGCCCAGTAAAGTTGGTAACATTGGATTGAAAGTAGTTCGATATTTAACGCCCAATAAAAAGTGTAACGTAACCATTTGTGATAACTTAAATAATTTCTTTCCCCCTTTTTTTTTAATGCATCTGAAGTGTAAAAATAACAATATTGGTAGAATATTTACTTTTCTAATTATTTCACTTGACGGACGCATGCATAAAAAGATGAGGTCACGGCATATTAATTTTACATAAGGTGGAAGAATACACAATGTACATACAAGTAGATCTCAAGGTATTGTCTATAGAGGGGCAATTTTCCTGCTTCCAGCTGGATATAGGAGGAAAGGCACCTTTCCCATATTGGGATATTTCTGCACCCCTGCTTCCCATCTTTCTCAATGTAGTCTTATTATGAGGTTTTTCTTTGGATTGAATCAACGAGCTATACAGAAAAACAGAGAGGGTGACTGAGTGATTTCTATCTATTAGCGGAATCATCAGCAAACTCTCCCACCATTTTCATTTCAGTCAAAACATTGTCAGCTGATGCTTATTGTCATACTGTTACCCTGAATGAGACGTGATAAATTTTTGAATATTAATATTCTGTTTCTTGTGTTTTGTTAACAGCTGCATGTAAAGTGGCATCGCAATGTGTGTGTGTGATTTCAAATATTTCATGTGCATTATGATGGCTGTCAAGGCTTGGAAAGGGGTTGATTGGGAATTTACAAAGGCTGTGAACGAAATTTGGAAAGACTTGTTTGGAATTATACCCGATAGGTGCCAGACGTCGCTGTGGCGGCATCACTGATGCTGATGCGGTAGAGTCGAGTCCTCCTTACCTCGGGCTGCTGCAGCCCGTTCCCCGTCAAACTTTCCTGCAATGGTCTTATTGTTCACCTGATGTGGAGGCCTCGTTGTTTGCTAAATGAGGGGCTATTCGAGCGGCCCAATCACGGAATGGTATTGCAAGTTATTGAAATATTGAATCTGCGCAATCAGAATCCCTATGCGTGTACTGTTAGGGCCAAACAACACGCCCATAAATACTAAACACGATACTTTGAAATGCATTGCAGTACATATGAAAACAAATAACTAATCTTAAAATCCACATAAACTTTAGCAGAATAAAATGGTGGATTTAAGGGGCCCATGCCCTGAAATGCCTCTCGGCGACCGAATAAAAAGCACTCGTCAATTTATGCTGTTTATTTGGAGACACTGACATTCCTTCTAGGAGAACAGCTTACAAAGTTGCACACTTTCTGCCGGCAGCGAAGGCTACACTGTAATAAAAGTACTAGGTTGGTATGGATTTACGTGTGCTGAAAAATTTACGAACTCCCCAGGCGATGCATATCCTGGGGAAGTGAGGAAGAGTTCCCAAATGACAGAAAACATAAAGGTTCCAAAGAAATTAAACTATTGCAGAAAAGTTACTGTTAATAATGAATTCAGGCCGGCCGTCCGGGCGGGAAAAACACGAGCGCAGTTTCACACGAATTTCACCCCCTAGGTGCTGCTAGCTGACTGACTTCCTGCTGTGGCACGAGGGCTGACGAGCGCGGGCCCAAACGCCGTAGAGGGATCTCCTTGCACATACCGAAAAACATATTTACAGTTACATAATACAAACAATATTGAACACTCCAAATACAAATCAAATAATTACTCTGCAGCTTACCTTGCAAATAGGGTGAAATGGAACAGACAAAACACTGGTGGCGATGGAAATAAACATTTATGAAAAACAACAACACTACAAAACAATAACACTGGGGCATAATGGTTTCTAGGCATCTTTTACTTTATTTACTGGTCACGTGTCGAGAAACATTCCTGCAAAAATGTTTATAACCCTTTTGATGCAATATTACATTTTTGTATATCACACAGCTCACTCTCTCAGGCTCGTAAATGCACAGATTGTTACTCAACTTTGCACTGAACTGCACTTGCTTATCCTGCACTTGCGCGCACCACCATTGTACTTACAAGACACTGACACTACTCGCCGGCGATAAATATTTGAGTGCACATGCGTGCTGCGCTGGAAGCGGCCGACATTACAAACAGTCTAAGGTGGGAAATGACACACATCATACCACCCACCCCTTTTTCTGAGGTTGTGTGTGTGCCGACACCGCTACCTGCAACACTCGAGTGTCCTCGGGGGCCCTCCGAGGGCATAGGCCCTTCCCTGCTGAGCTGTACCGCACATGGTGCTCCTACGTGTCTGCGGTGAACTGTGCTGCAGGTGGCCAAAGCGCACCCAAAATGGCCGCACTGCTGAGGCAGGTGAACCCTTCAAGACGTCCTGTGAAGGCGAAATGAAGCAACTGACATGCTGCTTTCACTCTTGCCATCGCTGCTGCTGTTACTTGCATCTCCTAGCATGTTCCTGCCATTCATCCTCTTTCTGCTGTCGTCTTCTATGCATGCACCATGCTGCCGTTCTTGGGTGCGACTCGGATGGTCTCATTCCTTCTGTCTACTTGCTGTGTTTTCTCCTGCTCCTTCCTCTTCTCTTGCGGCATCTTCCTCCATTCTTGCTGGTGTACCTGCTGCAGGCGTTCCATCCGGAAGTAATGCCACCGGAATGGGTGCAGTATCATCAACGATAGCGCTTGTAGGCGCTTCGCTGTAGGAGAGACCTGGGTAATCTCTCTGCTGCTCTGTCGGGTGTAGTGACGCCAGGCAATGGCGGGTCTTCTACCCCCTTGCCGCCACTTCCTGCCGGAGGAACTGGTGTACTTTCCTCCCTTACTGCTTGCTCAGGGAGCTCGTCTCCCATGAGGCCATCATGGGGCTCACCAGATGGTCCCCCCAGGTGCATCGTTTCTGGTGGAGCTGGAGTTACTCCATCCTGAGGTACTGTCGGACCTCCCTCACCTCTTCCTGCTTCGTCGAGCTCGGCAGCGTCATCGCCATCATGGGGCCGAGGGGCACTGGGACCAACCTCGACATGGAAGACAGCTGGAGTGAGCTGGATGTCGTACCGATGCACCCACACCTGTCTCTTGCCTATGCAGACTAAGTAGGTTGTAGGTCCCAACCACTGCAACACTAGGTACGGCCCATTCCATTTAGCCGCGAAACACGCGCAAATATCCTTGAGTGCGGCAGATTTCAGGTGCGTCTTCACGTACACTTCTTGCCCTACTTGCAGCAATGGTGATGGTCTAGTTGTTGTTGGCACCCATTTTATTGTGTATCGCACGTGCTGCTCGCATACCTGCTGTTAACGTTCCCTACATGCTCGACGGTTGGTAGTACTGCTGGGTGCATCACTGTTGTCCGATCTCCAACATTTTCCCTCTCCAGGTAGGCGTAGGTTCCTACCCAGCCATACTTCGGCAGGTTTTTACTTGTGGCGGCGTTGACACATCTGCAGAGCATGTATAATGCAGCTGCTAGGTGTTCTGGGCATCTAGTAAGTTGTTCACCCACACGGAGGCGAAGCTGAACTTTTAACTTCTGATTCCGCCTTTCCTTTGGGTTGGCCCTGGGATGGTAAATTGCCGTTGTCATGTGTTTCACTCCCCACTTCTTACATAGTTCACATCACTATTTCCCAGTAAACTGGGTCCCGTTATCAGTCAGGAGGTTTTTAGGAAAACCGCAATGCGGGTAAAAGTAGTAATTGAGCACTCTTGCAATGATTTTTGAATGGGCACTGCTGACGGCGTACGCCTCAACCCATTTCGAAAAATTGTGACTACCACTAGAAATCATTTCCCGTTTGTTCACGTAAGGTGCAGTCCCATTAAATCAAGGCACGCTGTCTCAATAGGCTTTCTCGGCAGGCGCAGTTGCTGCCATTGGTCCTGCAGCTCTTAAAAAGATTGCACTTCCGAAACTTTAGCACTAAGCTGTGCTCTTGTTTCGTGAGTCCTAGCCAAAATAAATGTTCCATTAAGTTCTGCAGTGTCTGGTCCACCCTGAGGTGTCCTGCTACGCTGCCAATGTGCACATGGGCAACCACCTGATCCCATGCACGTGTAGGGACATACACCCTCCATTTCCCTGGGTTTCCCATCGAGTGTGTTTCTACCCAGAAGTTCACGGCCTACCAGTTCTCTACCATTCCTTGTTCGCACTGCCACATGTTGTCTTGCGAGAATTGGCAACCATGCTGTGCTTGCTTTACTTGCTCAAACAATTCCGAGATCAGAATGTAATTTTCTATGGCTCTCACAGTATACAAAGTTCGGAAAGGGTCCCTTCGCCTTGCGGAAGGATCTCCTCCCATTCCGCCTCATCTTGCAAAATAACCTATGGTTTTGGTGTATGTGATAACATGTCTGTTAATTGATTCTCCCATCCTGCCACGTATTCCAAAAAGAAATCAAACAATTCCAGATACAATACCCATCTTGTTAGATTACTTCAGGCCTTACGCATGCTATGTAGCCAGAGCAGGCATCTGTTGTCGGTGCATAACGTAAAGCGCTGGTAATCTAAGCAAGCCCAGTATTTTTTATCGCCCATATTACAGCCAGGCATTCACTTTCATAAACATCGTAGCACTGCTCAGTAGGGCCTAGCTTGGTGCTAGCGAAGTCAATTACATTTCTTTCACCACTGCAAGTTAGTTGGTATAGCACGGCTCCTATTCCTTCCTGGCTTGCATCTGTTTGTAAATACAAGTGCTTGCCCATGCCGTATCTCGCCAGTGTTGGACAAGCTTGGAATTTTTCTCATTTTCCTCGAAAGACTGTACACTTCATCTGATCATTGGAATCTGTTTTGTGGTGAAAATAAATCTGTAAGCGGTACTGTTGTGAGTGAAAAATTTTAAATGTGCTCTCTTCATAACTGTTCTCGTTTTTGACTGCAGGTACTCTGCAATTAGTTTCAATTATTCTGTATTTGGCTTATTTTCCTCTGCATCCATTACATGCCCTAAAAAGCCAATACTGGTTTTTCCCATGTGACATTTTTTCAGTGCACACGTCAGCCCATTATTAACTAATCTCTTCAAAACTACAGTCAGATGGCGCAAGTGATCCTCCCACGTGTTGGACCATACAATCACGTCATCCAGGTAGGCCATTGTGTACTCTCATATTAAACCTTCCAACACATGCACCATCATGGATTGAAAGGCGACTGGGGCACACTTAAGCCCAAAGGACATAGCGCAAAACTTGAATTGGTGCCTGTCAAGCACAGTGAATGCTGTTTTCATAGTCTTCCATTTTCACCGGTACTGGCCAATAACCGCTTATTAACTCAAGAGATGGCATGATTTTTGCCTGTGCTAATGAGTTGAGAGCATCTTTTGCACTTATATACTGTGGTAATGAATTTTTGGTAACGATTTAACGCCCTAAAGTCGACACAAAAATGCCACATGGCGTCCTTTTTTGGCCCTAGCATTATTACGGAGTTGTACATACTGTCTGTTGGCTCTATAACACTGTCGTTTAGTATTACCTGGCTCTATTGTTTAATTATTCTTGCCTGGTGCTGTAAATAACTGTGTGGCGGTGTCCGTATGGGTTCTGTTCGTAACGCTATTTCATGTTCCGCAACTTTGGTTCGGCATAAAGCGTCTCGTGTACCGAATACATCCTTACGTTCGTTTAACAAATATAGAAAAGCAGCCTGGTGTTCAGGCGGTATGTTACGGTCAAGGTCGCTCAGTAAATTACCTGCCGGTTTCCTATCCAGATTATAAATTGCGCATCTTTCTTTCTTTCCAAAATGTATTATGTAGGCAGCCAGTTCCACAATTGTTTTTTTCTTGAATAACCACGGGATTACCAACATGACATCCTCCTGGATTTCCGGTATAATAGCCATTGTTATGGTGCTAGTGTCACGTACAACTGTAATTTTCACTTGGCATAATGCAGTACTGTTCTCATTTTTAGTGGCAAATCTAATGATCATGTTAACAGGCTCTTTGACTTGTGATTTTACAAATTCTGTCCTACTTAAATTGCACGATCCTGCTGTATCAAGGTTCTGGATAAACTGCTGCAATAATGCTTGTTTTTTTGTGTGGTCCTATTGTTTCTGACGTGGATCAGGGATAAAAAGAGGATGTCCGGCCCCATTACTTGCCACTTCCTGGATTAGTAGGTGAGAATTGTTGTGGCCTTTGTTATGCCTGTGTAAGGCAATACAGACACGGATGTCGCGGCGGTTGATTCTGGTCCCACACACATGACTGCACTCCCACACTGTGCATCGTACCTTGCACTTCCTGCATCATCCCGTTCTGGTACGTCGGTCTGTTCACGTGTGCCGGTCGAAAAAATTTGGCTTAGGTTGACCGAACTAGTTGTATTGTTCCTGTTGTACCGGTGGTGGGGCGGCGTGTCCCGTTGTCTCCCTTTGCTCGTGATGACATCGAACTACTCCCGGAGAACACTTTTGAAACATACATCGCAAATTATTTGAAATTGGGAATTTTAATTACCTGACATTTCTGGAGATTTCAAAAGGAGTGGCATTCGTTTTATGGACTAGTGAAGTTAAGCTTTGGTTCAGAAACATAATAAAATACAGCTTTAACCAGTAACACTATTTTTTAACACACAGAAAACAACACTAAGATTTTTTTTTTATTTTTCAGATTTATACCAACTGAAATCAATTTTGTAAGAACGGTGGTGGTTTGAAGCCATTAAATTCCTTATCCAATTTTAAGCATAAATTTGACAGATTTTTGACTTTTTTTTTGGTAGTCAGCACCTTCCATTTTCACTTAATATAATTCTATTTTCAAATTTATGTTTTCATTGAATAAATATGAATAAATTTTACTATTCTTATTGTTTTCAGCACCTCGCTAAAGTAGACAGTTGGGATTGTTTCAAAGTGCTTATTTTGTTTTTGTCCAGTTTTTCATGTATTATAATTTACAAGTGTTTGTGTCACAACCTATCTACTTGACACACCAAACACTAACACCACCCTTATATACACGGTAAGTCAGCTGTGCGACAAATGGCAAAAGGACGTTCCTTGCAAAATGTCAGTTAGAAAATGTCTGAGAACGAACGCCAGGAAACCACTTCTAAGAGCAGGAAACCCTTGTGAAGATTGGGTTGCAAATATGAACTTTATTTAATTACACTGAAACCATGTGATATTAAGGGATGAATTTCTGTAGACAAGCCAAACAATTCAGTCACTGTAGCATGCAAGTACCCATGTTGACCTACCACATACCCTACATAGTAAAATGGGGGTTGGCACCTAAGTGAAAAAAAGGTCGTCGTACATTGTTACGTAAATTATGATCACGGCTTACGAATTACCATTGCAAGACTTGAAAACAAGTCCTCTTGATAAGAAAACCTCAGACGAATGGTTTGCGAGAAAACAGACCACCAAGATATTAAATACCACTAATGCATATGACGCATTTAATATATTGGAGGTCTGTTTTCTCTCAAACCATTCGTCAGAGGTTTTCTTACCAAGAGGACATTTTTTTTTCATCTTGCAATAGTTATTCATATGCCTTGATCATAATTTACGTAAAGATGTATGAAGACCCTTTTTTCACTATTTGAAGGGGTGGCAAACCCCATTTTACTATGTAGGGTATGCAGTAGGTCAACATGGGTATTTGCATATTACAGTGACTGAATTGTTTGGCATGCCTAGAGAAATTCATCCCTTAATTTCAATTGGTTTCATTGTAATTAAATAAACGTCATAGCAACCCCATTTTCACAAGGAGTGGTTTCCTGCGTTCGTTGTCAGACATTTTCTAACTGAAATTTTGCAAGAGGAACGTCCTCTTGCCGTTTGTCACAGAGCTGATGACTCACCTTGTATATTAATTTATAGAAAAAAATCAGTAAATGTTAAATTTAACTAAAAAGAAGGTACTTTTATGTTAACAGAATTATAAAATGCTTGTGATATGTGGCATATGTATTAAAAGTACCAAACACATCATACATGAGGTGATTTTTCAAAGGTTTGATTCAAAAAGTGTGAATAGAGTGGAGTGAGTTGGGTGGCTCTTAACATAGAGGTCTTGAGGGTGAAGTAAAGTGAATACGGAGCAGCACTATCTGGCACAATCCCCAAAAGCAAAAATCTGGGATTGACACCAATGGGGATCGAACCCAGTTTACCTCGGTGGGAGGTGAATAGTTAAACCACCCCACCACACCACAGCGGCCCCCTACGCAAAACAAGTGTGAAGAAACACCACAAATCGACTATACTCACCATAAATATGCTTCATGTGCAACATCTCCTCTATCGTTGACACGGGGACTGAACAGATTAACAATAAGTCTATATTATTTTAGAGCAGGAATTGTCAGAAATTTATACGTACAGTGGTGTAGCAATTTACTGTTTTTTGGAACTGTTTCAGCATCGCAAACATTACTTATGCTTTTGTGGTATTAACAACAAACATTCAATCAATACATAAGATTAGTTTCTATATAAATGCTTACCAAACATCGTTATTGGCCACTTGGTTAAGTTCTTGTATTTTTACATCTTATGAAATGTATTGTTATTTTGTATTCACTGTATATAAATATTTTGTGTAAGAGTAACAAGATAAAACTTTAAAATGCAAGGTTTGTAGAGTAAAATACAACAGTACCTATATTTATAAATTTCTTGTGATTATTATTATTAAGAATGTGTTTGCTCAATGGTAGTTACACAGCACATTACTTCTGTGATCAGAAAATGTGCTACACTTGCTCAATTTGCAATACTACACACTGGATGTTTTTCACCCTGCTTGGATCCTAACAGAATATTAACAATGTTGTTGTATTGCTGCTTGAGCTGTCTGTGCCAGATGCAACTCAACTCGAGCATGGACTATAGAACATGCGATCCCTAAAACTGCAAATCACTGCGGGCGATGACTATGTGAATATGAGAAGGGTAGTGAGGAATGCTAAGTGTCTAACATACTGCTCACAATAAGGTTTAGGATATATCAGAATCCAGGACGTTGTATTCGTAATAGCACATAAGGTGGAAAACACAATACTCATTTACATCATCCCAGTATGAAACACACAAAGGGCATAAACTGAAAAACAACTTAAACAAAGGAATCTCGTCAGTTTCAAAAACAACAAAAATGGTCTTCTAGATGCAATGAAAAAACTTCAGTAACGTGCAGGACCTCCACAATTCCTGAGGCGTGCCAACAAGATCATTAAGCATTTCCTGAGGTAAATTGTCTGAGATTCCTCAATTGCGGGTGTTTTTAAGGCCTGAGGTTGAACCCACTATGTTTTGTACATGCAATACGTGTGTTGCTGGAAGGGCAGTGGCCAATGTTTACATGATTCACACAATGAAGGTACAATCCACATCTACTAGAAACATAAATATTACATATCTGTTGGCGAACGAGAAATATGCTAAATTTTTTGTGAGCACAGGCAATGTGCTAAACTTTTTGTGAGCAGTACGGTATCTATATATTCACAAAGCCAATTTATTAAGTCTCCTAGAACGAATTAAGAATTTCTTGTGCTCTGCTATAACTGAAGACAGAATGTCGTATTTACAAACTTTGGCTCTTGCATCCCAGTTTGCTCAATGGGTTAAACTTTTTTAAGAAATAATTATTAATTCTACTTTGAATAAAGGTATGATACGCTCTTCTGTAGGTAGATGATTTGATTTTTTAAGTTGATTTATTTTTCCTGTAAATGTACATAAAAAAATGCTACAAAATACAGTAACAAATTACTGAATGTTTTAATATCTAAAAAATCTAATAAAAGAAGTGTTGGAAACAAGTAGTTCACATATTATAAATTATTTCTGCCTTTGCAAATTACAAAGCCTTCATATTCCAATCACTAAAAGGTAAAAAATGTGATGGAATGCCTTTAGGTTGCCATGCGGATGGGGCATGAGCTGATTCTAAAGGAGCCTTTCCACTGACTCGTGTTCGGCGAACATGAAGTCACTCCTGACATCACGGGTGGGATGCGTGCAGGACAGCGGGCTTTGGAGAAGCCTCATTTGCTGTGCGTCGAGCGTGTGTGGGGGGATCCGCCTAGATGCGATCGCCCAGGTAGCTGTGTGTATACACGGAAGATGCTGATGGAAAAACTCTTGTTCGGAGTGGGAAGAGACGCACAGTGGAAATAGTTTCCAAGAAGGGCCGGGCCTTCCCCCCTCCCCCTCATGATACAGTACATTAGAACACTACATCTGCACGTCATTGCTGTAGACTTCTCACATCAGATTCTGGCTCCCAAAATTTTCTATAAAATATGGCAAAACTATTTTCTCCTATTGCTGTTGTTTCCCAAACAAATAAATTCGGTGAAAATAATCCGGAATATTGTAAGTCACCCATTTTCAACAACTTCATAAACCGCCTGATTGTTAACTTAAACTTTAAGCCCTTTCACATGATCAAAGTTCACTTCAAATCTTCTTCAAAATTATTTAATTATATTTATTGAATCCAGTATGACGTTACTTAGACATCATAATCAGTGTCATTTTGTCTTTTAAGCCATTGAATAACTCTAATTCCTCCAACATTTTCCTTTAATAACATGTGCTATATTTTCTTGAATCAAATTTTTCAATTAGTACTCCGAATCATTTAAAAATGATAAATATAAAGTGTTGTCCAAAAAAACAGTATTTAATGAGCATTTAAGCAACAAAAGTATTTGTGTATAATTATTTAATACAAAGCAAATATACAATGTTAGAAAAAACGTTCGTAACGATTTCGACAAGTTATTTTCGTGTAGTACATGGTTTGCAGTGGCTTGGAAAAAAATTCTGAACATACAGGTATTTTTCAAATGAAATATTAAAACAGAAATAGTAAAGTTTTAACTATAATATTTATTGAATACAAGTGCATGTATGAAAAGCTTTTCAAAACTCTGAAGTGTTCTATTCAATAAACTGAACTGCATGAGTATTCAGTAATTTGAATTCAACTGTTTGAATAAAACTAATGATAGCGTTAAATGGCCTTTAGAGTGTTATTAACACACAAAAGTTTCATTATTTTTTAATTGTTACTATACACGAACAGCTGTGGAAAAATACAGATTACTAGACTTCTGTTAAATAGCCTAGAGATAAGAAATATAATTTTACTTAAACACACATGATATAAGCTGCCATCAGTTAGGTCATAAATTGCAAATATTTTGAAGTTACATGCATGTTGGTACAAGCATTGGAATTTTGTAGAGAAAAGTTTGTTCTAAAAAAAAACTAAGGCGTAAATAGTGTAATGTTGTATCTTATATGGGTTATTTGTGTGGATGCATTTTCGCAAAACGTATATTGAGTGTTACAAACTAACTTGATTGTCAGAGTTGGAACTAAATATTTGATAGAGCTTCCGAGTTGTAACCAAGTAACGGTAAAGCACCTTATGCAACGTACATGTACATTCAACATGCTTTAGGAGTTTTAATTTGTCGGCACTTTTTGGACAATTACATCAAGTTTCAGCTACGGAAAAAAACATACGCTGCTGTACCGCTGGCACATACTTCTACCTCACGATCCATGTCGACTGACTAGGATACACGCCTGCACTACAGTATCTGCTCGGCTGAGACACACGCACAGTGGAAATGCCCTATGTGCATCTCTCAGGTAGAAACTCTCCTCCACCACGACCATGAGCGGGCCTCCGTGCGCACGCTGGTCACGCGTAATTTAACCTGCAGTGGAAAAGGCCTGGTCGTGAGGTGGCGGACGTCGTCTCGGGGGACCCACGAGCATGTGGCGTCACCTCGTGTGTGTGGACACGCACCAGTGGAAAGCCTGCTTTACAGAACTGCTTATTACTGATGAGTACAAGTAAATAAAATTAATACTCATAATTTTCACCATTAAAACTCCTTATGTACATGTTTTATAGTAAAACATTTGTAAATTTTTGGGTTTATCACTCACTTTCTTCCTCCTTTCAATTCACAGACCGCTGGGGAAAAATCATTAGCTAAGTGAATGCCAGTAACAAAAGAGCTTACTCCACTGGCAGTTTTTAAAATATTTAATGAAGTCATTAACACAAATTAGCAACACCATGTTATTACTTTTAAGAAAAGTATAACTGTCGTAGAAAATTAGGCACTTTCCAACATTAATTTTGGTGGTTTGTACATTTATGTGCAAAACACAAAATGAAAATATATTCTTTTTGACAGAATTTCTAGAGGGCAGATGCATAGGCAGTGAGTGGTCACATTACTGGTCTAAAACATGTTCAATGTAAATTTGGTTCGGCAACCACGTTTGATCATGTTTGTAAACAAAACTATAGTCCATTCACGACTGGAACAGACTTATGAAAATCAACCTTTGAAAAAACACCCTAGCCATTAGCTGTACACATAGCTAGTATAAATAGTGGCGGGAGTGCGTGAAGTACCTGCACCCGTCACTTTGTTTTACTAGCTATGCGTACAGCTAATGGCTAGGGTGTTTTTTCAAAGGTTGATTTTCATAAGTCTGTTGCAGTCGTGAATTGACTATAGTTTGAGTGGTTACACCTCAATAAAAGGAAGTTGTGGCCTCAATTACCTGCTCCCGTAATTATGTACAATAGCTTCCACCATTCATTATGATTGAGTGTTTTATTAATTTTAAAACTACTTATTTTACTTTCTATTGTAAAAGTATAACAAATACTGTCTTTTGACCTGGTGTATTATTAATTTCAAAAATGCAGAAAATCCAGCCAATTTCAGCCATTTTAATAATACTATCAACTGTCTTTGCTTCATAGCAGCCAATGGGAGCACAACGCAGAATAATCGTTCCGCTGTACCTCCACAACCAGTTTACGTTGAAAACAAAGTGACTGCGATTGAAACAAGTGTTAATGTGTGCAAAGCTGAACATGTAGGTAGGATAGTTCTGCGTCTCGTGTGACCATGGTCAGCCGTACACAGACAGATACTTGTGTTCATGAGATTCACATAATAACTACTTTCATATAACACAGACAGAAATAAACCCGTTGGACAATGCTGTAAATTATGTTCTCGGGACTCCCCCAAGTTCTTGGGACCCCCCTCCCGTTGTTGTTACCTAGCACAAGCAATATAGGAAAGGTTGCACCAGGGAAAAATATAAGGGCATCACATTGGAGATGCACTGCTATAAAACCCCAACCAGTCACTGGAAACCATTAATAACAACAGTTAACAAGGGCTTACTTGTGTCACGTTTATTTAAGGTTGTGTCAAAATTCACTACCCCAAGCCCTAATTCACTTACCTTTCATCCTTTCCTGTGCAACAACCTCTTGTTCACTTCCTGACACAAAGTGTAAAGTAGTGAATTCAGATTCACTGTTTTCATGTCCACTTCGATTTATTATCTAATGAATTTTACTCAATGCAAGTTTCATTTGTCTTTGCGACAGTAGCAAGTGTTTACCACAGCTGTGAACACAAACTAATGAAATATTTCAAACAGTAGAGCATCGAAAACCAACAAAAAGGTTTGAGGAAGAGCACGTGTCATGCCTCCCTGGTAGAAGTGGACATTCTAGGGTTCACATGATGACTTGCAATTTGCAAAGGCTGTCTTGGCTCATTAATGGAGATATTCTACCCCATGTCAAAACTGTGCCGAAATAATTTGACTGCATAATTAATATGAGAAAATAAAATTGCTTGACTCACACAAGAAAAAAATACATATGATAAAGTTACACTAAACTGCTGTGAAAACCAATTTGGTAAACCTACCAGAACAGCAGCGACACTGTTTAGGAATAAACACATAAATTTATACAACATTTGTTGGTCATAGTTGTTTGGTTCGGAAAAGTAACAGTCTGCATGCCAATCGCATTACTAAATTTGATAACATTCACTCTAAACTACAGTCTTACCTTGAAATGTCAAAATGCTCATTAACAAACTGGACACTTAGCAATAAAATTATTTTAACATCCTCAATCCTAGCTTCTCTGTGATTAATAATTTCCTCAATCAACTTGGTAATGAGATTACATCATCAACTACAAAATAACGTAACCCTCTCCCCATTCTCCTGCTATATATATATATATATATTTATACAAAAACACACTCCCTCTTTCAAACATCATCTGAACACAAAGCAATTATATATAATACAAATGCATTGTTGCGCTGATGTATACATTAATTACAAAAACAATAACTAAAAAAAAAATATTTCAGAGCACTAGATCTTTTCCTAAAACGCTTTGAATGTAGCCCATAAATGTATTTTACCACTGACTTATTTTTACAATATTACCAGCATCAGTTAAAAGTTTCCATTAAACTTACCTTTAGCAACAATCACTACAGAAGAGTACTTTCATGCCTTGGAAGATCACATGGCAGCAATTATAATCACACATTCATTCACAAGGGAGCATTGCAAAAATTTTGGCGAGCAAGTTCCGGGTTGAACTGGGAGTTGTATTTCTGCTTCACTGTTGGAACGTGGTTAGTTTTATCTGCCTGTGCAGGCGGAGGCGGTTCACCTCTAATAGCAGCGAGCAACACTTGTGTCCGCAGTTGTTCCTCCTTCTCACGCTTGAGCCTCTCAGCTCGCAGTTGTTCCAAGTCCACTTTACGCCTCTTCGGCGTCCCTTCACAGCTGTCGCTGCTGCTACTTGAATCAATGCTTTCAGAGCTACTTGTGCTCGATTTCTTCTCACACTTTCTACTTTTGCATCTTCGTCTCGAAAAATGCTTGTCCAGAGACCCGTCACTGTCATCACCACTACCGCTTGAATAATTTCTCCTCCTTTTGCATTTTTTGTTGTGTTTAAAGCTAAGTCGTTTCTTTTCCTTGTGCTTTTTACATTTTTTAGCATTCCTGTTTTCTATTTTTATAAAGTTCATTTTCTCTGGTTTAGTAGCTGTATGCTCAGGGGTTGCTGATTTTACATTATGTATGTTATTCCATTCTGACGAAGGCAAATATTTCCTCATCAAGCTCAATGGATCAGCTAAAGATTTGTTTTTACTGCCAACTTCCACACTCTCCGTAACACTGGATAATCTGTCTGGAACTTTGTTATACCAGGATATTTTGCCAGTTGCCTCGACAGTGTCCTGACCTAAGTACGTAAGGTACCCTATCTGCTTTTCATATTTCTCTTTCTCTTCCTTTTGCTCACGCTCATATTCTGCATTTGTTTCGTTTGTCACAATCTTTCCATCCTCAATATCTTCAAATAAATTTACATGCTTGTATTTAACACCTTCTTGTACTTCATCATGCTCTCCCGTCACATTCCCCTCAAGTTTGGATCTTGCTTTTTCACGTAAAGCTGAGGTCCTAGCTTCTTGTTCCTAAAAAAACACACAGATAAAAATTACAAAAGAGTAATAATGGATCAAATTGTTTTAACTAGAGTATTATGTACAAATTTTCGAAGGAGAATGCTAGTGATTTAAATACATATTAGGTAAGGAATAAAAGTGCTGATCAAGAAAGCTTGAGTTCACATTCCCCTTTAGACCAAACCAACATTAATGCACATATTCAGTAGCAGTATTCAGTGCAGAGCATTGAAAGTAAAACTCTCACATTTGCCCAATCAGTTCCCAGACTCAACATGAGAGAACTTACGTCCCTGTTTTTTACGAATTTGCCTCCCCATTCCGCTGGAGGGAATCTGGTTTGGTCCTATAAGTAAGGCAATTGTTGCTTTCACTGTGACACAAGCGACATTATCTGTAGGGATGCAGAGAAAACGGCAACTAGCGTGGATGTGTTCAATAATTGTTCTTGGACTGAGGTGGGGTGCGTGAGGGAGCAAATTAAGAATAAAGCATTCAGGTCTTCATATGTTTGTCAGACTTGTCCAGACCACAGTGCCTTTCAGAGAGGGTCATAGAGGATGTGGGAGGGAAAATAATGGAGAGATGCAGTACCAGGTTGGGGGTACAATTTGGTAAATTACAGCATTAGTGAAATGCTTTGCCAAGATGAATCATCATAGCTCAATGCAGAGTCCTCTAGAGACCCTCTACATAATTTTGTTATACTCCTAATGGAGGTCTGCAAAACTATCTGAGGGTACCACAAGAAAGCAGCCTGGGAACAGCCTTGCTCCGAGTGCCGTAACATGTCAGGAAGAGGGTAGCTGCTGTCAGGCAGTCAAGTGCAACAACATTCACAGCAACCTTGTGGTCTGATATTGTCAACGTCTATGCAACTACATGGACTCCTTTTACTAAACATACGGATGGAAAGTTATCTGACACATGCGTCGTCACCTCTCCAAATCCATACCACCTCATGTACCTATTCCTCTTCTCTCTCCTCACTGACCCTGTGTAACGTTCTTACAGGATATGTCAAAGCACAGATCAGGTCCTCATACTCTGAGGAGCATCCAACCACACCTTCCTTTCATCCCCAAGCATCTTGAACTGCAGCTTTGGCCCTTGCATCTTCTGTCGACAACAGGCTACTCCATGCACATAATTATGGTGATCAAAACCTTTGTGGCCTCAATGTTAACAGCAATGGTATGTGCTTCTAACGACCAGCACTGCCAGGTCTTCGCCAAGAACAGCCAGCAATCAGTGCTCCAGCCTGTTTCCAGACACTTCCTACGTTCTCTGGCCAGGGAGTGGAGGACACAAGAGTTTTTCTGGTTGAGTGCACCAGCCATCTGCAATGCTATGGTGTCAGAAGGAAGAGTATCCGAACGTCATAGGTGGCAGCAACTGACAGGCGATGCTCAGAACTGGTGGCGCTCCATCACAGAAAACAATGATGTGGACACAGTTTGCTATGAAATTTACAGCCAGGTATGCACGTACCTAACCCACACACTCAAACAACAGCTCTCATTGTTTACTGAAGAACACAGCCCGCAAGAGAACCTATAGGGTTTTGTTAGTAGCAAGATCAGCCTCTTCAATCGCCACTATCAACATTTCTCTTGAATGTGCTGGAGACAATGGTGGCAACAGTGATACCAGAACACAGGTCTGCTCTACACCCCACGGTGTATAGTGGATACCAGTGCTTCACACGGACTACCCTGAATATCGCGCACGACTCAGAACATAGGCGCAGCTATCATTTGAACATTCACGATGGGAAAAACTGGAGAGATACTAGTGCCAAAGAGAGTGCAAGTGCTTCGAAGCGCATAAGTACACAGCGCCAAGGGTTCAACAGTCCACCTGCAACTGATCTCACGCAGAGAGACCAGTCCGTGTATGTGCTGTGCAAAAGTGTACCAAATGCCGCGGCCACTCAGTCGCCAAGCGCTGCCAACGCCGAGGTTCAGCACTCGGCACCACGGTGCCGCAATGAACAATATCAATGGCACAGAGGCTGCCCCAACCGAGAAACCACGGCAACGGGAAATGCACCAACGGCGTAGGACCACCACAGGGGCCTTCTTATTCCACCAGTGTGCCAACAACGTCACAGCCTGCAAAGGAAAACAAACAGCAGGCTGCCTACGTGGGACAAGTGAATACAACCATTGATCAACTTTTAAGGGTACCTGTATGAAGTGGCGAAGGAAGGGGAGCGCGGGCCGTCCCAGATGTCATCACTTAAGGGGGTGACAAAATTGCAGAAATAATTTTTTTGGACTAACAACACTTTTTAAAAATGTAATTTTTAACGTGTAATAACTTTGTCTGACAATGACTCTGGAGCCAAGGCGAGGATTTGTGAACTTAATCCTCCGCATTATTTGTTGCTTGTACAAATCATTCTCTTAATTTGTGTGGTGTGCATTCTTTTGCAACTGTTTCGCAATGTGTAACCATTTTTGGAACCTTAGAAAGTCTGTACTAATTTTTCTCAGTTTCCACATACAGATGGACGATCCTTGTAACTAATGATGGAGTTACAGTCAAGAGATTTTCAGATACAGGATGGAGTGCTCACTATGAAGCTGTAAAAGCTGTACATGCTAATTACAAGAAGATTGTTGATGCCACCAGAAGAACTATGTGATCCCATGGAAACTGTAGACACCAGAGGAGCAGTGCAAACACTTTTACCAGCAGTATATGATTTTTCTTTTTTATGCTTTTTGTAATTGTGGGATAATGTCTACGAAGAAGTAAATCACACTCAAAAATACCTACAGAACGTTGGAATCAGTTTTCAGTTTTGAGAAGTAGGTTATCAAAATGAAAAGTTTGAAGATCTTTTTTGAAAGACAAAAGAATTGAGATTGTGAAGCCAACACTGCAGTTTGCAACGAACACTGGTGAAGTGATGGACATTCCTTTATTGAAAAGGAGAACCGCCAGAGAAGAAAATGATGTCTGGAGAAAAGGCTCAAAATGTACCACTCACATTGAATAAAGACATGAAAATATCAATGTTGGAGTTCATTGACAGGTTTTTCAAGAAATCGACACTCGCTGCAAAGACATGGAAAGTATATCAGGTCAGTTTGCAGTTCTGGAGCCCAAGAATCTCATCACAACTTCAGAAGATGAACTTCCACAGTTAATACAAAACTTGTATCATAAACTATTGTTATGCGCTAGCTGCTTAGCATCCCGCGCAAGCGAATGGAAGTGAAGGACAGCAGTTATATTATAGCTGCAGCAGCAAGTCAAAGGATTGTTTTGAATAAACAGGCGAGCGATAGGCTGGTGGCCACGTATCTGTTACAGAAAGCGAGCCAACACTATAATACTTTTTGCGGCGTGCGCTGCTGACCGCGGTTGAATTGATTACTGCATTTATCTGAAGAATGCTCTGGATTACTGATCTCATTCACTCCGCGTGACTCGGGGTATGTTGAACCATCCAGATGGTTAGGGTAAATGGTATGAATGTGAGAGAGACCTCAGAATTGAGGAGCTGATGAGTGAATGAGTAGCTGAGTTCCGACAATAGAAGATGAGCAGCGAGAGAAGTGATGAGCGGAAGGGGAATCTGCGACTGCGAGTATCAAACAGTGAAGACTGTGGCTGGCAGGCTGGATTATTGGACTGGATTAGCGAATGAAAGACATTACAAATGGTGGCAACAGATACACTGAACACATGTCAATAATAAGTATAAGTTAATTGATTGCAACCAAACAGACAATTTAGGATGTTAATTAGAGTAGAAATATGTATTAAATATTGCGCTCACTGTTAAATAAATAGTAATAGAGGAGACAGACAACTTAATGCTGTAAATCTTAGCTGTGTGATTACATTAGAAATAAAATTTAGTTATTTTATTTTTATTAACATTTCCATCCTGCTCGAACTCAGATACGCCCCTCACGTAACACTATGATGAACTTTCTGAAGATGGCCTCCTTAGAGAGATTCCATAGCTAAGAAGACATCTACAAGCTGCCGAAGTTTCAAAATAAGATTCTCTTGAATAGTCTTCTTTAAGATTTTAGAGTTTATTGTTGAATATGAACTTTCAGATTTTGTACCAAAATGACTTTAGCATTAAGGGGCCCACCTGCCTGATGCCCGAACTACGTTGTAGTGGGTTTGAAATTGAAGTTTTTTTTATGAAACTATAAAATGTGCATCCAATGTGCGCTAAGCTACAAAAAGAACACACACTTCTAATTATGCCTGCCGATTACTTTTAAGACATCACGCACATTGGTAACAACAATTCAAAGCACTTCATCGTAATTAAAAAACAGGTTTTTCAAAGCTCTGTATCTCAAAATATATGCGTTTTATACACACAAAAGTACTCTAGGGGCACCCACTGAACCTTGCTACAAACTTTCGACCAATAAAATGATAGGGCCACAGCTTAAAGTCCCATAGGTACACGCAACAGGATGAGAGCACTGCATGCCAGTTGAACGCCCTGCGCATAGAGGCAATGGTGCACTTGTAGCGCATGTCAAAGTAGTCCTTAGAGCTCTTGCGCTTCTCTGCCTCAATCGTGGAAATAGCTCCAAGAAGACGGACATGCCACTTAAGATTCTTGTTAACGTTATGTGTTTCAATAGTATCATGGGAGAGGAGTTTTTCTAAACTAAAATTAATCAAGAGGTATCTTAAGTCCACTATAAGTCATGCTAGGCTCTCTGGCTTAGCCAATTTGTCAATTGAAAACAAAGTAGCGAAAGGAGTTGATTTTTATGATGTGATTTCAAAATATTTAGTAAATAAGCAAGAAAATGTCACAATTGCAACTGTAAATATATTATTTGTCATTCTTTTAATAATTTAAATACTTGGGGGGGGGGACAAGAAATTTCTCACACCGGGTGTACCACCTGACCTTGCTACGCCACTGCCTGTATGTATTGAGTGTGTCTCAACTTGGCGCATGATGTGCTTTAAATAATGATAATGAGACAACTTCAGCTCATCAGCAAAGCCTGCAGCACATCAAATTTCGTCGGAGTTTGCATTTCCGTTGGCCACGAGACGTCAGAAGATTGTACTGTCTTCCCAGCAATAATGTGGATGTTCCAGCCAGTGGAGATTATATTATTCACCAGCCTCCCAAAGCTATGCACCTCAAGGTCTCTTTTTCCTTCGTCTTCAATTTTTCTTCATAATTCCTTCGCATGATGTAAGCTTCGCTTCGACTTCGCTTCACATTTAAAAAGAGACCTTGAGGTGCATAGCTTTGGGAGGCTGGTGAATAATATAATCTCCACTGGCTGGAACATCCACATTATTGCCGGGAAGACAGTACAATCTTCTGACGTCTCGTGGCCAACGGAAATGCAAACTCCGAAGAAATTGGATGTGCTGCAGGCTTTGCTGATGAGCTGAAGTTGTCTCATTATCATTATTTAAAGCACATCATGCGCCAAGTTGAGACATATATATATATATAAATTAATTTATAGTACGCTACAGTTTTCAAGTTTATTCAACTCATTTGTACTGTTACTGCCAAAAAAAAATGTATGCCTACTAGACACTGAGCAATGGAATAAATAATATCCTAATCTTGTACTGCTGAAGAACTGAAATATTAGAATATGCAAGACATTCATTATACATTTAGACATCTACAAACTTTATAAAAACTAACATAATACATATGTCCAGTCCCATTTGTTCCCACCACCACACAATGATTTCAATGGGTGGCTATCAACATTTATTTGGTCTCTTCAATTTCCTGCTCCAAGGACCCTTGTCAATGTCAGGCTAGATAATAATCTTGCTGGATGGTGGTAGCATTAGGGCCTCAGAGCAAGAGAAGCTCAACTTTCACTGCTTACAACGAAAGTATGCAGTTCTTCCAACAAGACTTATCAGCTGTGATACATAGGTCAGCCCAACTCCTGTGCATGATACTTGTTTCCACCTTGTTGCCATCTCATGCTTTCATCTGTGTATTAAAATGGTATACTTTTGAATGTGTTTGCAGAAATAAAGCACTATAATTTCCCTGGAATAACCAAAAATATATCAATATACATATGTGCTCATAATATGGGGCCATGTGTTAGGTCAATAAAAGTGATGAATGTGCGTGTAACAGTTTTTCTTAATAATTCTGGTTTTTATCACATTTCTAAACGAGTTACCATATTCTATAACATATCACAGCTGGGATCTATTTATCTTTGATTTGCCACCAGGAAAACGGCAAAAATTCATAAAAACGACTAGTTTTCATGATCAGGAATGGTCCAGCTGTAATAACTATGGAATAAAATTTTTAATGGACATCTTTAAATGAGAAGGAAAAGAAGTCAAGCAAATAACTAGAGCTGTGCCGATTCACTGATGTGCTGCCAATGAACAAAAAAGCTTTCTGCTTACTGTACATTTAAGTAGAATTTAGGTTAATATTGACGCCGTCAGGTGAGATACGAGACAAACTATGACACAAATACTTATTGGTAATTTGGGCGCCAGCGGTGCTTCCCAATCACCACACTGGGTTCTGTGTGTCCATCTCACCCTTGAGTACTTACAAACTCGTAGGCAATACTAAACTCTTTACTAAACATCACTGGAAATAAACACTTAATAAAACATATGTGGCTAGGAAATTGTCACTACTGAATAAAAGATATAAGTTCACCGCAGACTATCTTTTATTGTTATTATGCATACACATCAACGTGCCAACGAAAGTATGATTATCAAGGTCATTACTAGCCAATTCCGCTTGGGTGCTCCCCCGCCCGCAATAACTCTAGCGCACGCCTAGATGGATGATCTCACTGAGGTGCGTGAAAGCACAGCTTTCACAAGGGAAGAGGGCCGACAGCTGCTAGGGTGGACTGAAGGATTTTCCCTGAAGACAGGACACGGTGAATTACAAATGAAACACTTAAGACATATTAACACATGTGATTACTCTGCATCACTAACGCAAATTCGTTGGAGCTCGCCCCCCCAGCACGTGGGTAGTGTGGTGACGGCCTATACACAGAGCCGGCTTGGACGGGAATAATTGCACCGTACACTAATTACAAAATTATATAAACCCCTGATTGATACATGAAACAAGATAGAGACACAAGATGAATATTCACAATAAACACATGTGTGAAAATAAGCTTAGATAACGCGGATGCCACGTGGTGCAGGTGAAATTGTAATATTTCTGCTTGGAAACTGTAAATTAAAGTCAGAAAAAAGGTTATTCTTGCTGAGAAAATTATTCTCTTTATAATTGTAGTATTTACAGGCTTGTAACTTGGCTGATGGCAGTAAAATCAAACAATGTGACAGCGTGGTCAAGTACAAAAAGCATCAATTTAATTGAAAAATACATTGAACCCTGAACAAAATTTACATAGAAAACTGAAATAAATTATTGCACATACAATGTTACATAAATAAGCTCTCAAACGCAACGATGGCATATACAAAGACTTGGCATCAATCGGCCACGTGGTTATATGTGATGTTGCCGTAAAATATTCAAACACGAAAATTACCCTCAAATACATACATAAAAGTTACACTAAGTGAAAGATAAGTTATAACAAATAGATACCCAACACTTTTTACTCGACATTAAAATATGGAATTACTTTCCACCCATCGTTACCAACTTTACTGGACAAATGTCACTCACTGCACCCGTTAAAATATATGCATGCAGGGGCAGTGACTTTTTTCTGAGGTTCATTTCTAAAGTGCTCACGTTATTGTGTACAGCCTTTAAAGTGTTTTATTTTAATGATAATGTTGGCAAAGTACTCGCATTGAAAGGTGTTATTTGCATAGGCCTAATTATTTTGGTTTCCTGATGTGTCTCCGATTTTGAAAATTAAGTGACGCTAGTGGCGTCATCGGCGCTTTACCAGACGCCATCTCCCCTACCTTCCCCTCTATTGTCTAAACCAGGCACCGCTTGGCAGCCAGTCCTGCACTACACTTGCTTTGTAATCACTGTCTACTCTAAAACTATCAGGGGTCCTCAACTAAACATCTGTTTGTAATACGTAATATACAGCAGATATACTATTTCCTCTTTTCTCTGTATTATATCTCAATCATACAATATTACAAAATGGCATCCCAACGTGTTGGCAGGTACACACGTGTATATTTATAGTATATTATAATTTATCAGCGAGTTGCGTGCCTTGGCATAAAGATGATGAGGCAAGTGATGGGTGAGCAATAATCAGCTTTGCAGTTGAACACGTTTTGAGGCCTTGTAACATGCAAAATAGCTGCAAACAGAGGGAACCCTCAATGTGACTCAGCTGATAACTCACTGCAAGCAATGCTCTCCGCTGCAGTTCCTTTTCTACTGCTGCTGCTTGCGCCTCGTCGCGACGCACACGAGAAATATTCTCCTTGGTGCGAACATGCCACCTGAAGCATAAATTTAGTTGAAAAATAATTAAACAATGTTAAAAGAATCACTGACAACACACTAACTATAGTCCATTCCCGATTGGAAGCGACTTATGAAAATCAACCTTTAAAAAAAAAAAAAAACTCTGGGCATAATATGTCAACCTGTTTTTTAAATAACCTGTATTCCTTGTGAACCTCACTACCTTAGTTTTTCTTAAATTTATCTTCATTTTATTTTTTCTGGTCCACAACCATATCTTATCAATGTCCACCTGCAAATTTCCACCCCCCTCTATAACAAAGGACCCAGCACGCTCCCCTGTGGTACCCCTGACGTAACCTCCTCTTCCTCCAATAATGCCTCCCCCACTTTCACCCTCTGCCTTCGCCCCCTGAGAAAGCCCCCTATCCATTCCACTACCCTCCTGTCTGGTATCAGCGCCTCCACTTTCCTCATCAATGTCCCATGGGGCACCTTATCAAATGCCTTCTCAAAATCTATGAAACAGGCATCCACCTGCTTCCCCTCATCAACTACCTGCACCAGATCCTCTAATAACCCAGCCAGCTGAGTCTCACATGAGTAACCCCTCCTGAAACCATGCTGGGACTCCACCAACCAATTCCTATTGTTCATTACCCTCACCACATACTGCACCACCAGCCTCTCCATTACTTCTCCTGTACTTGATGTGAGACTCACCGGTCTGTAGCTGCCAGGCCTCCCCCTATCCTCTCCCTGCTTGTGTATAGGTACCACCATAGCATCCTTCCAATCTTGTGGTAACATACCCTCTCCTAAGGACTTTTTAAACAGCACTTCTAAATATTTCGTCAACTCCTTGCAACTAAACTTTAGTGCTGCGTTTCCTATCCCATCTGGTCCCTCTGCCTTACTGCTCTCCAAACCCCTAATTACCTTTTCTATCCCCCACTCCCTCATCTTAAACTCACTAAACACCCCCCGAACCCTGTTTGCCCCCCTATTCCAACCCTCCTTTGCCTCAAACACTGACAAGTACTGTCCTTGTAGCATCTCCGATTTTTCTTGGTAATTTGTCGCATGCCTACCATCCCTTCCTGTTAGCAGAAGGATCCCTTCTTCTCCTCCCCTTAACCTCCTAACATACCTAAACAATTTCCCCCATTCCTTGCCTTTTCCTTCTTCCGCCATGTCCCCCAGAAATACATTCTTTGCCAGTTTGATCTTCCTTTCAAGCTCCCTACCCATTTGTTTCATCATTTCTTTAGATCTTATCATCCCTTCATTTCTCCACTTGGCATGTAATTTTCTGCACTTCATTTTCAAAATCTCCTGTCCATAATATGGGAGATCTCCCCCAGTCCGTAACCTTTTCATTGGCACAAATTTCTCCAACATAACGTCAATTAATCCTCTAAACTCCCTCCACAACCCCTCTACACCCTCCTCCATAAATCATTTTTTAAACCTGTCTCTCAGGAATATTTCTGCCCCCTTCTTGTCTCCTCTCCCATACTGCCACACCAACCTTTCTGGCATTTGCACTTCCCTCATCCTGCCAATCCCAATTTCCACAACCAGGATATGATGGTCGCTTATACCATCCAATACTATTGCACCAACTACAGCATTCCTAGGTCTGACCAACACGACATCCAGCACTGACCCAACACCCTCCTCATTCCATCTCGTAGGTGTTTCTACTATCTGGACTAATCCTCTGTTGACTAACTGTGCTGCCATTCTCTGCATTATGATACCCATTCCTTCTGCACCCTCTACCCATTTCACCCCTGGCATATTCAAATCCCCTGCTACAACAACCCACTGCCTGTCCTTTAGTCTAGCGACCCTCTCCTTGATCATCTCAATTGCCTGCCATCCCTGTCCTGGTGGTCTATACGCTGCCAGCAAAGTAATACTCCTATTACTACTACCACTCAATTTAATTTCCATTACCTCGACATCCTCACTAACCCATTCTACCGCCCCTTTTAGCCCTTTCCTTACACACTCCATTATTCCTTCTCCTCTCCCATCCCTGTCTCTTCTGAAGATGGTGAACTCATCCTGCCTACACTCTATGTCCAGTACTTCCTCAGTCAACCAAGTCTCCACAGCTACCACTATATCCGCCCCATATCCTTCAACCTTTCCCCAGAAGCCCTCCAGCTTGTTGTACACACTTCTACAGTTCACCATCATTATCTTTATACTAGCACTCTGCTTTACCATCCTACATTCCTTACCTCCTATCTCCCCCCATACGGCCTCATCAAGGCTATCCTCTCCATTTCTCTCCACTTCCATTTCCTTGCTGCTAACTGATTGCTATTTCAACAACTGCTGCTCTGCCCTGACCCTCTCCATGCAGCCAGCTACTTCTCTACCTAGCAGATCACCTAGAATCCTCTTTCCCTGTTCAGTCAGGTGAACCTGGTCCCTCCCTACACTTTCCCAGCCTACCCATTTCCTACTATCTATAAATGTACCCACCAAATCCCTACACACCCTCTCATATACCTCACTCGCAGCCACTGCCTTCCTATAGGATACTCCTTTCCTAACCAGCACGCCATTGACTACTGCCCTAGCTCCAGGGAACTTCTCCTGCACTTTCCTCAGCAATCCCCTGAGGTCCCGCTCTACCTCCTGCCCCACCTCCCTATGAGCCAGGTCATTTCCCCCTACATGAATGAGAACGACCTTTGCCACCCTGCTACCTCTCATACCACTAACCTTTTTCTCCAAATCCCTGGTATTTGCTTTGTGGCTCTTCCACCCACCTGCCTACCCTTGTCACCGGCTTCCTGCACCACCCTTGTTTCCCTCCCTTTGGCCAGCCCTCCTCTCTCCCCTCTGGCCCTGAACTGTCCACTGGTCTTTGCTAATCGCACACTTGCAAGCCTCAGCATACTGCTTCCTACCTTCTACCACTGCCTGTTCCCTGCTTTCTGTTTCCCGTTCCTCTATTCCTGATTGCTTCCTGCCTACTACTATCACCTTATCCCTTGCTACTATTTCTTGCTCCTCTAACCTTATTTGCTGTCTTATGTCTCCTACTGTCTTATCCCTTTCTACTGCCTTCAACTCATCTATCCTCCTCCTTAATCTTACCACCTCTATCTCTGCCTTTCCTCCTGCAGTTCCTTCTGCACCCCTACTTGCATTCTGCCGAACTCTTCCTCTCTACTCAGCTTTTCCTCCTGTGGACTGGCTTTCATTTTCCTTAGCACCCCCTTTACATCTTTCAACTCCTTCTCTAACTTATCCACCCTCATTTCTACTCTACTCTTGCCCATCTCATTCCTGACCTTTTCCTCCATCCTCTCAATCCTATGCATCATTTCCCTCTCTTTCCCATCTCATCAAAGCTTCCCCTCAGCATATCCCAAATCCAGTTTCCACCTTCTCCACTTATTTGTGTTTCCTTCTCTACCCTTAATTTGTTCCCTACCACTGCCACTAAACCCTTTCCCTCAGCACGTTCCTCACACTTCCACTCATGTTCCTGTAGTGATCCCAGTTCCTCCTCCCTGATCCCTATACAGCCAACCAGCCGCCACACTGGTCGCATTGCACACCGCTATCTAACCTTCTCCACACCTTACCACACCCCCTACACTTACACCTCCCTAACATTTTTTTTTACCCTCATTTTTTTTTTTTTATAAATAATTTAACTAACTTAAAACTAAAACTACTCTCCCTTATAAAATACACCAAATACCTATGTATACACACACTTTCTTAACTAGCCTAACTTACACCATACATCCTTTACCCTCGTGCAATAACAAAGGCCTCGTGCACACAATTGGACACTACTCCCTCCTTATAACTAATTATCACATAAAACACTAATCTTAACTCTAATTATACCTCAAACTACTACTCCACCAGTGATTAAATTTCTTGGCTTAAAAGTAGACAATTTACTTAACTGGAAATCTCACATTGCGTATATTTTACCTAAACTAAGTTCATCATGTTTTACTTCGTGTAGTGTTGCAGAGGTCTTGAAGAAAAATACAGCAAAAATGGCATATTTTGCATATTTTCATTCCATCATGTGTTATGGTATAACTTTTGGGGTAATTCTACTGACAGCAAAAAAGTGTTTCACATGCAAAATAGAGCTGTAAGAATAATCAATTGTAAAAGAAAGTCATACTCATGTAGACCTCTTTTCAAGAGCTCAGATATTTTAACATTTGCATGTAAGTACATGTTTTCAGTACTTATATTCATGTACAAAAACTGTCATTTATTTCAGAAAAATGAGTCCTTTCATAAGCATGACACTAGAATGAAAAAAAACACTTACACGTGGCTTCGGTTAACTTAAAACTTGTCCAGAAAGGGCCATCCTACTTGCTTCTCACGGTTGTTTCCTCTTCCCCTAAACACCCCCTTACTTAGCTTGCAGTGTAGCCCTCCCCATCCTCCCTCTTCATTCACCACCCTGTATATCCTGACTAACTGCTCAACTTTCCTCCTGTCCTTCAATGAGCTCCACCCCATTTCTTTCATCATCACTGATGGCCTATAGTTCCCTTCTTCCTCATCATCCTTCTCCACCTACCCTTCACCCATCTTGCTGCCTTTCTCTGCATCTTTTCCAGTTCTCGCACCTCCACCTATGGGTCCCATACTGCTACAGCATATTCTAACATTGGCCGTACCATTGTACCATACGCCTTCTCCTTCACCTCACAGCTGACTCCCTTCAGCGCCCTTCCCAGCATACCCAGAGCCCTTCTTCCCTTTGCAAACCACACTCTCTGCCTGTTTTTATCGAACCTGAAGCCTCCCTGCAGTACAATCCGTACAAGTTCTCCCACCCCCTCCCCCCACCTTCGCACTATTGCATATACAACACAATTGTCTGCAAACAATCTTATTTTTCCTAATACCCAAACCCATGTAATTTACCATTATGGTAATGGCAAAGGACCCTGCAAGCTTCCCTGTGATACCCCTGACGAAACCACCCCTCCCTCTGACGCCTTCTTAGGAAGTCCCTTATCCATTCCACTGCCCTCTTGTCCGGTATCAGCTCCTCCACTATCTTTATTAATGTCCAATGGGACGCCTCATCAAATGTTTTCTCAAAATCTATGAAGCAGACTTCACCTCCTCTACCAGCACCAGATCCTTTAATAGCCCAGATAGCAATCTGTATCAGTCTGAAATATAAAAGAGGTATAAAAGAATCTACAATGAGAGATTTCCTTGAGCGAATTCAAACTCATGTTCTCAAATCAGTCATTGTAAATACAGATTATATTTAAAATAGCCTCTATTGGAATAGAAAAGACAGACTAACCTTTTCTTAGGAAGTATATTCATTTTAAGTATTCAAACTCCACAGGATATATTAAACTCTCAAACCTAACACGGGTTTAAATAAAATATAAAAAAATGTCAATCACGGTCTCCATCACATCTCATTGTTTTTAATCTATTTTGTATTTGTTTAAAATTGAGATGGCCGCTGGTCTAATTATCGAAAAACAATGGTATTCATATTTTGTTACAATATATCCGCATTTTGCATTGATTAAATTTTCGTCCGAAAGACCAATAATGTATATTTTGAAAACTTCAAAATCGCAAGCGATATTCGAAATCCGGAAAAAAAAAAAAAAAAAAAAAAAATTACTGCAAGGCAATAAGCGGTATATATGGACGAAGAAAAATTATATTAAAATTTCGTATTAAAATCTAGTATAATCGTCGGGAGGACAATACAGTCTCTTCACTGGAGCTAATTTCTAATAAATGTAGGTATAAGCCATTAGACAGTGTGTACAGTTGACATCATATATGTGTGTTTTAACGGTATCTCAGTTAATTTAAGGCACCGATCTCCCATTTCGACAGATTTTGCGAGAATACATTTTATGAACTTAAAAAGATGCCGATATTGTAAAATCCTCTTACAATTTGGGTATAAATTGTTTTTTATTATGTAGTCTAAATACTTCAACACAAAAAACACCGGTGGAGGCATTTTTCGAAAAAAAAAGGTTCATTTTTAGTGGTATTTTCGTATATCAGACATATTTGTAAAACTTGACGTCTAAATCATTTTGGTTTATTTTGGAATGCTTAAAAATAACGAGTTGTGTGTGTTTGTAACTTTTATTTTTCAGAGAAAGTGTTCAGAAATTCATTGGTTGATGTTTCGGTGCATAGCCACCAAATCCACCAGATTTTCAGGCCGATGGAACACATGAATATACCTGTTCAACAGGCCTCACCAAACAATTAATTTTTGAACTTCCGGTGTACATCAGTACAAAATTCTGGTCATTTCAACCCAGCGCCAATAACCAACATTCCGCGAACGACATTGGCGGTGTTCGAAACGGCTACAAGACCATTATTTTGGTGACGCCTGTCGATGGGATAATACAGGGTTAGATGGTTGACGTAAAGTCTGGTTAAGTGGGTATTATGAGGGCCTGTCTCCATACACACATTTAATGATCGGAAAATAAATGCATTGTGTCGAACAGTTCACAGACAGATTTATTCATATTAATTACACCTCCCTCTAGGAAAGTACTGACATTACACTGGGTGGTTATAACCGGCCACAACGGTGTACATGTAAAAGCATTTTACGACATGCAAAGGAAAATCAGGGATAAGTAACAATAGTGAGTTCTCGCCACCATTGAAATTATGGATTTAAGAAAGTAAATACAACTATGGAATCAAATAACTGAGAATGTGACACCTGGTGGTGATTGGTGTGCATGAGACCCATGTATGGGCATGCCGAAATAGCGCTAACGGGTACAATCAGTAATATATTATGGGCGCCAGCCAACCTCTGAGGGGAATCCGCTCAGGTTAATATGAAACTCTTGATTATGAATTGGATAGGGAAGGTAATGTTCAAGTTGGGGGATGGTTAATAGCTATAGAGGAAGCTGTGAAAGGTAGGAGTTAGTATAAATTAGTGAGTTGGCAAATAGTGAATTGGTAGCAGACCGAATTAATTATTGGATGGGTAGATTTTGTAAGGAAATTATTAAAATGGAAGAGAATAAGAAGGAAGAGAAGGGAAAAGTAACAAGGTTTAGAGGTCGTCAAAAAACAAAGGGATGTTAAGATAAAGCTGCAAGGTTTAGGGAAGCACAAGGATTGTTTACGAACTCGCCAAGACATTTATTGGAACAAATATTAGAGGATAGTCTTGGGGAGGGAAGTGTAGGGTTAAGAACTAGTAGGGAAGAAGTGAAAGAATTTTATGAGGTATATGGGCGATTAGAATATTAGTTAGTGAAGCAGAGGATAGTGTAAATTATAAGGATTGTGATTTTATTGAATGTTTAACATCAGTGACAATTGTTGAAAAAAAAAAAAAAAAAAAAGGCATCCCAAGGGTTCACCTGGGCCTGATGGGTAGGAAGGGCCCATTTGTATGGGCCGGGAGTAATGGGGATAGTTGCCCTCCTTTTCAATATTTTGATTAGGCATCAGATTTTTCCTAAAGATTGGGATAGTAACAGAATGGTTTTAATACCTAAAAACAAGGGGCAAAATAAGGAAATTTAAGACTTTAGGACAGTTACGACTGGCAGCATTTTGAGCAGATTGTATAGTGGTGTCTTGTACAAGAAGATTTAGAGTGGTATTGAGATTAGTGTTAGGCAAAAAGAATTTAGAAGTGAGGCTGGTTGTTTCAATAATGTGGTTATATTGCAACAATTGATACAGAGAGCAAAGCATATAGAGGGATTTTTTTATTCAAACAGACATAAAGAAAACTTTTTATATGGCCCCCTACGAAACAATTCTAATATTATTGAAGAATCAGGGAATGCCTGATTTGTTAATTAGAATAATTAGCAAAATGTATGAACATAGTCATACTGATATTGAGGTATGTCGTCGACAGTGCCTTGGCCTCAGACCATTCACCACGTGGATGTGATTCAATCTTCCGGCCCTTAGAACATTTGCCCGCCGTCCACCGCATCTGCAGCAGAGAGCCACACACCACCACACACAGTAGCGCATCGATGACCAACAGATGTGCAAGTCAGTGCAGTGTGTTTGTGTAACAGGTGGAACACCCACAAAGTAGGATGGTGGCCATGCGACCACGTGCGCAGCCATGCAGGGATATGAGGAAAGAGTACCACATAATTTAATTCCTAACACATTATGTAAGAGGGCCACGGTGGTGACAAACAGTCACATGCAAGGAAAGGGAAACACATATGAGAATTTTCAAAGCCCTAAAAGTCATTTATTAAGTGTTATTACAATGTTTTGTAGTGTACTTCATTCATGTGTTATCATCTTCACAACATTCCATTTGTTTTGCAGTGTATTATGTGTTTTTGTCATGCTAAAGAATATTTAAGAGTGTTATTGCAAGTGTAAAAGAGTAAAGCATAGTTATTCGAAAAGCAAGGTGACGAAAGTAGTTCCACATGGCATGCTGTGGTGGCAACCTCGGCAAGTACGCCATGTTTGAACGACAGTAGACATTGAGTTCTCAGGGAGGCAGGTCAACCTCCTGTTTGTTTCCGCATCGAATTCTCTAACACAATGCAAACCACTTCGAGTGTACATATTTGTTGCAAATAGTCTATAGTTGTAATTGTCTTCTAGTTTATTTTTCCTACCGATATGTCTCAACGAATTAATCAAGGGATTCAAGGTGTATACTTGGTTTACGTAAAGGTAGTCTTGAGATGCTGACAACATGATTGTTTTATTGATTTCGAATTTTGAATATGTAGTCATAAATTGTGCGGAAATTGATGCAATTGGTTTTTGTTTATCCCAGTTTTTAAATATAATGCGATTATGTAAATTTTTTTGTTCTTTCATGAGTTGGTGGAACTTTAGAGAATGTTTTTGTAAAATATAGTACCAGTTGTTTTTTTAAATAACCAAATGTGTCGATGGTAATTTTTTTTGCAAGTTGAGAAATACAAACAGGAGCGAATTTGCAAATGTTCTTTCTAGAATGGTTGGCTTATGAAGAACGAAACTTCGTGTGGTACTTGACTTTGTTGTGGGACATGATTTCACAAGGGCTGAATTGAGACTTTTCAGTCAAAGCCTATAAATCACATCGTCCATTGATATCCTGGAAAAATCCTTCATCGAGCTCTACCGTATCATTGTAGACAACGTCGCAAATGAGATATACGTCGGTAGTGTATCAGGACTGAAATGTTTCGAGAGAGTATTGAGGAACTAATGCACGATACTTCTTAATGAGATTCTCATTCAAAGATATCGGGTAGGCGATATTTTTTAGCCAGGTCGTGAATATTCGAGTAACTCCTGTATTTATTGGATTGAGCATTTGTGATGTTAGATGATTGTTTCCATCGAGACGTGTCAACATTGGGAGTATGAAATAAGGTTTGAATTCACATTTGTTGAGATGTTCTTCGTCAGATTGTTCAATGCGATTCTTGTGGTAATATTGAGTTAAATTTTCCCAATATAGGTAATCAGGATCTTGAGAATTTAATGTGTAAATAATTTCGCCCCATGTAGGAATTTTTTTTGGTTCTAAATGGCCATATGCCACAAAATAGAAACGGGATCTCTCAATATTGGGTACAATGGTATTGACTAAATTACATCCACTATTTCAGGCGCTTTATCGATGGGTGGATAATTGGGGTCTTCTATAAGAGCATGGTAGAAAAATACCAGGGGCAATAAGGATCTTGTTGTAGTGACAAAAGGATAACTAGGAATTCTTAAAAACTCTAAAAATCAATCAATAAGTTTATCTCTTCAACTTTGAAAGCATAAATAATTAAAGGTTTGTATGATAATTTTTTTTGGATGGTATGTGTTTTGCTAACCAATAAAGAAGATTGAGAATCTGAAACTTTAATGATTACATTCGGTAATTGACTGTTATTGTTGAGCAGGTAATCGTGCTCAAAAGTGATGGGGATGTAACGTGAATCATACTAGTTACATTCAACCATGCCTTTACAGTTTCGCAAGCCTACCTTATCGCTGAAAATCCGTTCGCCAGACAAGGCATCAATTTTGCAAGGATCTGGTATTTTTTGTTGGCGAATATTTATGAATAAGGATTTGAATATCGTGTATAGATAATCAAGTCTGATTGGTACAAAATCGATGAAATCATAATGTGTAGCCTCGAAATAGGTTGGTATTGTTTATAAAGGTCCGCCATTAGCAAAGATTTAAACTGGTGCAGGGGATCACATTCGAAGGTAATTTCCTCAAACGAGTTCCATTGTGTCGGATCATTGGCATTTGTAGCCTTTGAATTGAACGGACAATTGGAAAATATTGTGCAATCGGCATAAAAATTTGCAGAAATTAAAATTTTCGTATATTGACAACCGCAAATCAACAAGTAACTATCGTTACCATCCGAGGTAACCATCCCTTGTCTGCCATTTTGGCCATGCCAGTTCGTCGATCAAGAAGAACCCATCTGGATGTTATTTTCCTTTCCTGAGTGGCATCATTTGTCGCCGGCAGAAATTCAGGAGTATTTGTTGAATTCAAAATCAAGACCAAGATCAAAATTAATGAAAGTATATGAATTTTACAAAATAAAATAAAGATTTAAAGCTCAAGACATAGAATCATTTATTCAAGCACCAATCAACCAACAACCAGAGGGGAAACCAGTTGTGAAATATCAACAGGTCGAGAACAAAACATGTATTGTCTACCATGTATTGTCGTGGATAATTCCTTAGTAAAGTTTGTATCAATGTTAGATGAAATTGATGGCAACTACTTGAAATTTAATTGCAATGATCAAATAAAAGTTAATGCGAGTAATTATCGCACCCGAAGATGATGAAATTACCAACTATGTCTGACTGTTGACGAAATACCTTCAGTTGTTTAACCTACTCTGTTCAAACATTAATCTCGTCAATCTGAATGATGTTGACAAGATCAAGATTAACTCCCAACTCCCGTTTGTTGGAAACGAACCATTGAGAGAATATGTCTTTTTCACGATAGATCACAATTTATTGAAAAGATTGTTCTTGAAAATCATAGTGGGGGCAGTTTCAATTCGTGGTAATTGATCACTTTCTCTTTCGACCATGGATGAAGAAAAAAAAAGTTTGGAACGTGTCGACCAGATGATTGAACTAAAACAAAGATCTGCCTTCCTGATACTCCAGAACAAAAATGGCAAGTATTTGAATCATAAAATCATGGGTACTGATTGTTTACAAACACTATGTAAATGCCAGGATCAAATCCCAACAGTAATTGCCATTTTTCGTTGTATATGCAGCAGTAATGTGCAATATTTAAAGTTCGAGCTCCCTGAATGACGTATAAATCTAAAAGATATGGAACAACCAATATGAAAAAATAATTTTCTTTGTGTAATTTATTTATATGTGTATTATTTTGGTATTTTATGTGTAAATATATTTTTTTAATAATATATAGACCCATCTGTGTTAATTTTTTAACAGTACACTGTCTACAAAAGTGATTGTTAACCAAACTAAGACATTTTTATCCTTCGAGCACATTTTTTAAATTCACATTTTAAGAGTGCCATACACAAGCCTAGAATTGTGACCCAAATAACCAAATACACATTGAACAAAAAGCATCATTTTTTATGCGCTCAAAAGAGACAGATGTTTTATTCGCAGCTTCACTATTTGCCTCTTGAAATTTTTCTGCCATTTTTTTGGTCGTCTTTTTATGTTCTTCCATTTTCGAAAATGTATCAGGACCAAAACTGTCGATAAACCAACGGGAAACATAGTCTGCATCAAAATATGTTTCTTTTATTGTCGGTGTAGTTGTTTTCCTATTAACATCTTCAATTTTCCCGATGATTCCATGACCTCTAGTCTCGTTACGAGTAACAATACTGGCAGATCCTTCAGTTACAACGTCTTCAGTTGTATCACCGACACTTGATTTCATGCCAGAATTCGAAACATTTTCATATTCAATAGAATTGTACGAGTTTGTATCCACATCTCGCCCCAATAAATCATCACTATAGTCACTTTCTTCATTTCCCTCTATCAGTGTATTAAAAGGTGTATGAATTTTTCTGGTTTAAACTAGAAAACTCATAAAGTACTGTATTATTGGATTTGTATAGTAGAGATGATGAAAAGGTACTGTTGGTTACTGCTCATAGAAATAAAATACAAGGTAGTTGTCTTACAATCATTTTTTTAATGCTCTTACATACACATATTCATTACTTAATTTCCATGGTGCAATGTTCGGCTTGGATTCCGCTGAAAATGGCCATGATATTAAAATCGGTGTGTGTCATAATGGTTATAACTACAGGAATGTGTATGGATCTGACGAGACACAGATTTCTTCACTAGGGGCAGAGCTAAACCCTGTCTTCTATGGTATCTACTCTCCCTGCTGGAGCGGGCGGTTTCCCTAGTTAATTATGGATGGCTGTTAGGACATCAGGAGCACTGCTCCTTTTCTCACAAAGATCAGGAACTTTCTGCTCTCGCTGTCGAGGAAGAGCAGAGGAGCAGTGAGATCGAGAGCAAAAAAAAAAAGCGCCAAATTTGTGTGTTTATAGGTTACACAACGAGATAGTGCTAGTTTTGCTTGAAAATCTTTTCTGTCACGTTTGTTTATTTGCGAAGATATTTGTCCATCATCTGAGAACTGCTGTAAGGCATGTAAATGTAATTGTAGATAATTATGAGAATATTACGTTCACCCTCGAAGACAAGTGTTAAAATGACAGTCGGTGTGATTTTTAAATTCTAGTAATATCTAATCACAGGCCACCTTAATGTCCCAAGCATTAAGAGACTCTGAATTGCCCCTAATAATCAATAACATTCGCAATAACTTAGTTTTGTTTTATCAGGCGTCGCAAGGTTAGGGTTACGTCCAAAATACGGCCGTCGTTGCTAGCCCATTTTACAGTATTTGATGCTAGTAGTGTTGCTAGGCATCCTCTTTTAACATGATATACCCGTTTTTTTTTTTTTTTTTTTTTTTTTTCGCTGCCTCGAAACTGTTCCTCGCCCTACAATGCCATGCTCGATCAAGTTTAAAATTACAGATTGAAGATGTTATGATCAGCTGATTAGTAGTAAACAGTTCCGTGGCTTTTGGCGTTCGGTTGGTAGCAGAAAAGAGCAGTGCGCTTTTTGCTCTTTCCTGCTCTTTCGCTGCTCTCAGAAATTCTCAACTTGTTCTCGAGAGTAAAAACCTCGATTCACCCGAACAGAACTTATATTGCAAGTTGTGAGTCATTCGCATTATATTATTTACGTTTAATGGAAACAAATGTCAAACGGGTGTTTTTTTATTGTTCGATTCATTGGTGCGTCCACCATATTTGAAACGCTTTTTCTGAGGCATTTATTTTGTGAAGACGCGGGAGTATTGTTTTAGGATAAGAGATATTAAGAAATGGCGGACGACAAAAAGGTAAATGAGTATATTTTTAATATTTTTATTGATACAGCTTATTTTTTCTGTGTTGTGCGCTTGTAGTTGACAATGTGCTTGTTGCAGGACGTGAAAGGTTCGGAGCCGGAGCACATAAACTTGAAAGTTTTGGGGCAAGATAATGCTATAGTGCAGTTCAAAATTAAGAGGCACACACCTCTGAGGAAATTAATGAATGCGTATTGTGATAGAGTCGTAAGTATTGTGTATTTATGTCTTTACTCGAACTTTTAGAATTAGCTATGCACGTTTAGTGGCGTGTGGCTGCCTCATGTAAGTGGTATATACTTTCCTGAGAATTCATAATTTTTTTAATGTTACTGTTGTGTGAGTCCCCTCTGGAAGTAATATGAACCAGGATGAGGCCCGTTATAGTCGGCCTCTGTATGCCTTTGTTGTCCGTAGGAAGGTGCTTTCTGTTTGGAAGTCGATGATTAAGGTCCCTGTTATGCCGGAGTCACATAGCCCCGACGCGCACGACACGACGGCCAACAGCCAATGAAATACAAGATAGATTGCAAGCCCGACCGATTTTGTCGTCCGACCACCAATTTTGTATTAGAAATGATTTCCATTCTTCGTTGTGTCATGCAACAGAACGTGCAGATTGTACAACCTTGCAAAATGAAAGTCTATGACAATCTTTCCATACAATGGGCAATATGTGCAGCGACACAATAATGTTTACTTCTTGGTGTTCAGTGCCTGAGTATAAAAGGAATTATTTTCAAACTCCAATATGTGTTCCAATGTACCAACCGATTCTTTTTTGACGAATTGCTAATTATGAAAGTTCAGTAGAATAAAGCACTATACAATTTTCGTTTGAAGACATATCAATATCAGCACCTATATTATAAATTAAAACAATATGAAGAACACAGCTGCTAATATTTTTGCGCTTAAATATTGTTCAAGTTAACAGGCAACATGTAGACGAAAATTTCTCTCTTGTCCATAGTCTTTGAAACTGCCATAACCTATCAGCGCCATCTAAATAGTAAGGTTAAATGCCGAGAGAGTGGTGTCGTGCTGTAAATTCAAGTAGTCACATTGAAATGTGTTGTGGTTGTGTTTTTTGGTCGTGTTGTGCTGTGTTGGTCGGGGCTACGTGATTCCGGCATTAATCTGGCATCACAGTAGACCGACGGACACAACACAGATTTTCACATTAAATTTTATTAAATGTTGATACCCCGACAAAATCTGCCAGACAAGTATGTTAAGTTTGCTGTTTAAAAATTGTAAAATGACAAGTTATCCTTGTAATATCCGACATTTACTTTTTAAAACTCGCGGTAGAGTTTAGTAAACAATGCTATTGATATTTTAGTAAGATGTGGGTTTTTATTTTGTAATGTAGACGAGCACTTTTGAGGCCTTAGTTACTTTATTCTTTTGGCCTTCTTTTATCCTTTAACCACTTTTCTAAATATATTTTGCCTTGCAAGTAATAAACAGTGTGTGTATATTCCACCACACTCTGAAGTTAACGTCTAAAGGTGAAAATAAAACACATTTATTGACTATTATTCCAAATAAGAGTGCTTTCAAAAGTGCTCACCTTACCGTGAACAGCTTATTCCAGGTAACACAGTTATGTTAAGTTATAGGTCTGTAGCTAATCGTCTTTCAAAATGGATTTCTTGAATCTGTCTTCTACCATTAACTAATTAAGACTGCCAGTTCAAGGGAGAGTAACAGTTATATTTAACAATAGGACCTCTGGGCGCTCATGTCCAAAATATTGGATTTAATCAATTGATCGTGGCCCAGGAATATAATTCTTCTGAATCCCAAACAGGAACTGATATGGTATATTATTGCATCATATATTTTGTTATAATTATTCGAATAAACCTTAGGATGTGAGAAGTTGTTGATTTCTACGGGTAGTTTCCACACATAAACTTAGGGGCAGAACCTCATTCCTCCGTTGAAAAGAATGGCGGTTGCCGAGGGTGTAGTGGTGCACATCTGCATCCGTCCCCCACGAAGACAGTTTTTTCCTTCTCGGTTCTCCAGAAACGTGTAGCAGGAAATTTTTATTGTAACGTTCCCCAATCACTTCAGACGATCTCCCCTTCCTTACAGCATTCCAAACAATTCCTCTATTTTGTCTTTCAGCAAACTTTGTACTCATTGTTTTCTTGTCCATGCTCTGATAATTTGTTTTCATTGCACCAAATTCTTTGGGAAACAACAAACATTTATGCACATAAAAAAATTATAAATGACAATCATTATTACGGTGCTTTTCTAAAATATTACAACTAAACTTTTCTAGTATTAAAATGTCCAATTAACCCTCACTGGAAAGCATATTAATTTTGTTAGAATTGTTAAGTGTAAATATTTTATCTTAGATTGTTATATTATTTAATCATAATGCAAAATATTATGAGACTATAAATAGTTGTAATAGTTTCTGGAGGGGCTCAAATTATATACATAATCAAGTAAATAAATTTTGAGACAAAAAAAACATTTAGAACAACGTAAATAGTACAATGAAAATAAGCAATTTGACCAACTGTAGCTCACTTTACTACAGATTTGCCCCTCCTGAATTTATTATTTTTTCTTCCTCCTTTAACCAATAATCTGAGATCAAAATGGTGGAACATCTGTCGAAAACATGTGTGATATAGCTAATTTTGAATATTGGAAAAGTCTGACAGCAGATCAAAACATATGAATTGCGTACTTAATGATTACGTTACTTTGACAACAAAAAAATTCAACAGTGCTGACAATCTTCCACACGATACATGTCATGTCCTTAGCAACCATTAATAACATTATCCAAGTAAGACTTTGAATACACGCACAAAATACAACAATATATTAAACTTTTGTTGAATCGTATTTTGAAAAATCAAACTACAAACCAAGAACACGGGACACTATGTGTTACGGGGGGAAAAAATTCCTTCAAAACTCATTGTTATGTTGGTACTTGGTGTTATCCCAGGCGTCCCTCGGCTAGAGACGGGCTGGCGTCGATGACATGCATCCAGTAGTACATTGGTGTCATCCATTTCTATTACGGACACCTCTGTGCCGAGTATTCTTCTTGCCGTTGTCATGTGCTTGACAGATAAACGATGAAGACTTCAGGATACGTCCACAGTGACTTTTACACTGTCAACGCACTTATCAAGGTTTAGTGAATTATGTTTTTATAAGTTTATTGCTAGTCCCCCCCGGGTACCAACTACACTCGTAGCACTGATACTAAAGCGGTGATTCTCTCCTTACTTTGTTTTCATTATTTTGTTCTCTCAATGTCCGTGTCCCATTAAACAGTTTTTAGACGTTTACCTCTGACCACATTTTCAATCACTTCCACGGAGCACTTGCAGTTAATCTAATACTACATGAGTCTCTATACACAGAATACGTCTCTGTTGTGCCCTGCCACCATAACTATTGGAGAACAAATTTTCATTTCACCAATTTATAAGGCAAAATTCGCCAGTGCTAGTAGTGATTCCAAAATATACGTCAGCTAAGTCATTCAAATATAAAAGATCCTTGCGTCAGGGAAAATTGCTTCTCAAACTCGTAAAAGACTTTAACAATCCAATGTACTAGGACTTGCAACAATTAGCAAGATATTAGTTTTTATAGTTTAGTCTTTTGAGCAATTGCTTTAGTTTTAAAATAAGATGACTTTATCATCTACATTAAGGAGAATAAGTTTATTTACAGGAATAGCAATAAAATAAAATTATATACACCCACAATTTATTGTTATATCACAAAATTATACAAGTATAATTCAAAATTAACAAGTTCACACCAGTGAAATGTTCTGAGAAGGGGAAAAAATCATATGACATATCTGCTTATCGGTTTCTTGCAAAATAAATAAAACATGTTTAGTATTGGAAACGTAAATGCAACATTTTAAGTATCAACTCTATTCATGTGGACAGTACGAGAGAAGTGTGTATGTATAGGCTATTCGCGGTAAAGTGAACACTTTTGAGGCCCTAGTTATTTTTTCCTTTCTGCCATATTTTATTCTTGAACAACCTTTTTAAGTAAATATTGCCATGTAAGTTATAAACACAGTGTGTATATTCCACCGCACTTGGAAGTTAGCGTCTAACGCTAAATTAAAATATATCTGTTGACTATTATTCCAAATGAGAGGGCTTTCAAAAGTGCTCACTTTACAGTGAATAGTCTATACATGTAAATCTTACTTTTTTTTTATTACCATCTTAACTTGCTTGTTAATAATCTGGAGCGTTTGGCAGGGAATAAGGTAACTCAGTGGCTGAGCCATAGTTTGTTGCTCGTGTGTTTCCGTTTCTTATACAGGTGTTTTACAACCACCTTGCATGCAACGACAGTTTAAGTATGGCTATATCAATAACAGTATTCCTTCATTTTATAGGGCTACTGAAAACATCAGAACTTACATTATTGTAGGATTCTTATTAAGTGTGGCGAACAAATGTATGGGTTCTGCGAAAATTAACGTAACCATACACTTAATAATAATCTAACATAATTACAACATAGGCCGTTTACCACATACTCAAGGTTCAGTGATACTTCCTTAACAGGACGTACTATAGCATAAAGCTTCATGAGATGCTCATGGCATACTTATTTTCTGTCCAGCCGATTATAAAGATTTCTAGGCTGTAATGTATTTGCTGAACCTGTTGTCAGCATCTATTGTATTTTAGAAAGGTTACATGGTTTCAGCTAGGAAATATATTTTCTTACAGCCAGCTCATAGCAATTATTCTTAATAATGCAGATTATTAAGAAAGTGAGGAAAAGTTTTCTAGTTAAATTTTCCCATAGACTACTCACGTGGCATGTCCTACATAATACTAAATTGTGGAGTTGGAAATGACTGCATTTACTTATTTGGTAATGTTTCTTTCGGCTTTCCGCAGTTAATAACATGTCATTTTACTGGTCATGTAGCTGATATGTTCACACCTGGGAAGTAATGCCATGGAGGGCCGTACTCACATTTCCTGCATTCGGTAAAATATTAGCAGACATGGGTACCTACAGGTGCTACAGGCCAAGGAACCTCGGGTGGTTGTACATTCCTGCTGTCTGTTGGATAATTCTGCTTCCTTTTTCCTACCCGTACTCTCGTTGACATGAAGGAAGTAAACATTACAGTCTGTGCAAATGCGCGTTTGACTGTGGAGACACACTAGGGGATTTATCTCCTCCTTTGCCATCCTTGTTCCTCTTCCGGTATTCTGGGAAAAGCTGTTTTCCATGCCTACCATTTGCGAAACCAATGTGTCTATTTCTGGATCCCATGTCAGGTTGAAATTTCTCTGTTACGTCTCCCCCTGGTTCTGCTTTAATTATTGCTCCGATATTTTGCCCTTACATTTAGTGTGACTGTTAAGTGTGATACGGTCGCGGACCGGGCCGTGGATATAAAGGTGGCGGTTTAGACTGTGTTGGTTTATTTTACTCCCGCACTGCTATTGTTTTTTGTCTCTCATTTTGGTCTATCTTTAGAATTTGAATTCTAAATTCTGTTAAATTAGTAAATGTGCAATTGGCCCCTCTATCTTGGTATTTTGTTGGTAATTGTGATATAAAAACTTCTGCAAACTCCTCATCTCCCATTGGTGCACTTAGATGTCTTGTCCACTCGAACATCTCTCCACGTTGTTGTTCCAAAGATTTGTTGTTTTTTGGATAATATTTTCCGGAGTGAAGTCTCACTCTTAGATTGCCTTGAATCAGCACATTTCAGTACTGATGCAAAAATTCTTCACAAAATTGCACAAATGTTCGCAACTTTTCCATTTCCCACCAGAGAAAAAAAATGATAGATTTTAGACTAAGGCTTAAACATACCAACATTTCCTGATCGTTTAAACTGAATAGTTTCTCATGCTCTTTAAGTTTTTTCAAATAAACCACTGGGTTTTTGTTACTACAGCCAAAAAATGTAGGTTAGCCTTTCTGACCACTTTTTAGCAGGATGGTGTATCATCGCCGCAGTTGGATTACACAATGCCGTATTAGTTTGCAAATCAGCGTGACTTTCTGTAACTCTAGATGGAATATTTTCCCCTTTGGGTTTGAGGAGGTAAAATTACGCTGCAGCTCGATACTGGCTTACTGGGACTGACAGCCTGTATACTACATAAACATTAATTTAATTCACCTAATTTATTCTGTAACTCTTTACTTTTAGTTTCAAAGTCTTACTTCGAAACAAGACATTTGGACGTAGTTTTATTTAATATGTCTTTCGAAAATAATCAATTGATGATCAACGTTTTCCAGAATGTTAGTAGCTGCATTGTGTGAAGTTTCTGAACTTTGATTTTCTACTGCTGTATTGTGTGTTTCCAGCCCACACACCTGCCACTCCAGGCATGTGCGCATTCGTTCTAACTCTTTAGGTACACTATTTTCCCAGAAACACTAACTTGACTTAACATTATCCACACTTGTTTGTACTACTTCAAAATTCTCTTTGGCCGACTCACATAACTGTATATTTTTCATTTACTTGTCCTTCGATCCTATTTAATTTACTTGTATTTCTTCCATTTGTGCAGTCTGAACACACTGATTTTTAGTGAGATTTGTAACAGTGTTCTGTAATACAGAAAGTGTATTAACTATTTTGTCTATACAATCATTTAGTTCGCCTAGCTTTTGGCTTACACCAGTCATATATTTTTTTCTAAATTGTCTAATTTACTATTATGTGCATCAGATTGTGCACTTATTTAGGCATTTTGTGAATCAAACTTTGTAGTTAACGTGTCAAATTTTGTAATTAAATGTACTTTTTGTGTGCCTAATTCGGCAAATAAACGTGTCGCAACCATTAAATTTTGTTAATTCACAACTTGTTGACTGTCGCACCCGCCTGTGAAGTATGTGTAGTAACATTCTCAATTACTTCCTCATTAATGAACTGTCGTACTACTTTATCCTCTTCGCCTACTGTCCCCTGCAGTACTAAATATAGTACTTGATATACGTGTACCATCCAAGCTTTGTATTTCTGATGATGAATCTGTCATATTTGTGTTTTGAATACTGGTTCTCGGGCGTAACGAATTTCTGAGAAAATATGTCTCTTTCACTGCACGTTCATTCATCCCCTCTTCCACTCACTACGTTTACTCATCTCGGCCTACATGTTGCGGCACCATTTTCTCTCGTGAGTGTATGACCTCGGGAGAAAAATATTTTTTTTATTTACTATCTTATGTAACTAGTTCGGACCTAGTAACAAAAGAGGAATAAAATAAATTTTTTTATTTTAAGAAATGTGTAAGGAAATTATATAGCTCTAAACATGGAATATTAATCATTCAAATGAAATAGATATTTCTGATACCAGAGCAAAAATCTCTTGTCATTTCATGTCCAAGAAACATGCATCAATTCAATCAATAAACTTATTTGATAAGAAGACCTTAATAATCCTAAAATATACAGAGATCAGCGCATAGTAATTTAATTTACTATTTAATGAGAGAAAACATGGAAGAAGAACATTAATTTATTCAGCAACAACCCTACAAATGAATATTGCAAAGTATAATAATTTGAACACTGCTGTCAGTCCTATCAATCACTGTACGGAATTCTCTAAAATCAATCAAACCTAACTCGAAAATGTATCTTCCGTTGTCGGTACCAGGTAACACAATTATGTGAAGTTAAAATTCTGTAGCTAATCATCTTTCAGTACGGATTTCTTAAATCTATCTTCTACCATTAACTAATTGAGGGCGCCGCCTGCTTGGATGTTTTTAGCGTGTTTGAGGAAAGGAAGCACGGGACCGATAAGGACGACACTGACGTGTGCGCCTGATGCCCATTCGCACCTACGCGCTAAGCACTGGACTGGCGTGCAGTGTTTCTGCTGTGCTGCGTGTAGCTATGGGACTTTAAGCGGTGGCCCTATCATTTTATTGGTGAAAAGTGTGTAGCAAGATTCAGTGCATGTACCTATAATAGTTTCACGTGTTTCCAACCAGTGTATTAATAGCTACAGCAGTGTGAAAAAGCCATTTTTAGCTGTGTTGGAGGGCATGTAAATGATGTATTGAGAGTATTATACGTGCCCTGCCCGAAATTTTTTTTTTTTTTTCGTATGTTATTCATGGGGACACATTTAATGGTTTCGTAAAAAAAAACTCTGATTTCGAACACACTGCAGTTCGTTTCCACTGCCAGGTAGGTGGCCTTAGGACGGCTAGTTCAAGAGAGAATAACAGTTCTATTTAACAGGGGGCCCTCTGGGTACTCTTATGTCAGAATGAAAGAATGATTTGAGATTCTCAAAATTCTATATCGTTTATGATTTAACATACTTCCATCATATTACTTCAGTTGATTATTACTTAATCAATTGTTCTTGGCCCAGGAATATAATTCTTCTGAATCCCAAACAATGACTAGTATATTATATGATTTGATTGTATCTTCAGTTATAATTATACAGATAAACCTTACGTGGATATAAGAAATCGTGGAATTGTGCGGTTAGTTTTCGCACATAAGCTTCAGTGGCGGAACCTTATATTACCCTGTTGAAAAGAGTGACTGTCGTCTAAGGTGTAGTGGTGCGCCTCTACGTCCATCCAAGTAGTCCCACGGAGACAATTTTTTCCTCCTCAGTTCTCCAGAATCATGTAGCAGGAAATATTTGTCGTGGTGTTCCCAAATTGCTTCAGATGAACTCCCATCCTTACAACATTGCAAACAATTTTATCTTTTAACAAACATTTATTATACTCATTGTCATCTTGGAAATTATTGTCGTCCATGCTCTGATAATTTGTTTTCATTGTACAAACTTCTTTGGAAAACATCAAACAGTTGTGTACATTAAAAAATTTAAATGACATACATTATTATGGTGCTTTTTCTAAAATATGACAACTAAACTTATCTTTTATTAAAATGTCCAATAAATCCCCACTGGAAAACATTAATTTGATTAGAATTGTTAAGTGTCACTTATATTTTATCGTCGATTGTTATATTATTTAACTAATATGAAAAACAGTGTAGTATGAGACACTTATATTGTTATAATAGTTTCTAGAGGGGCTCATAATATATACATAATCAAGTAACTATCATATTTTGAGACAATTAAATCATTCATAAAAACATAAACAGTACAATGAAAATAAACAATTTGACCAATTGTAGCTCACTTTACTACAGTAAGGAAAATATCAAGACTAATTAACATCAGACACTTATGAATAGCTATAGTTATCAGAAATAATTACTTCCAATTAGATTTATTACTGATAAAGGATATGATTCATATTGACATGCTCTCCTCGTATGATCCCCAATAACTCTTACTCCAAATTCTGTGTAGCGCTGATTCCCACCTCTGATGTCCGTTAAACTAGTTCCCTCCGAAAGTGTTGATAGTTTTACTAAATGAATTGCCTGGCAGGGTTGGGGTTCTGTCCACGTTGGGAGATCTGGGTGATACGGTTTAGGGGGGGGGGGCTTAATAGGAGGGGAATCAAACCCCAGGGTGAGCTTGGCCATATAAATCTCCTTCCCAGGGAGTTTGGTTTGGCTTACCGTGAATGTTGTCGACAGTCATGCCAGCTGTCACTTATTTAAATGGAAGATAAAGCAATACTAAAGAAGTCTGGAAGAAACAACCCGGCTACAAATTATTCAGTTGCCTCTGCGTTTACTCTACGCTTGTAAGGATCAGGTCTGGTATGCTTCTTTACGGAGACAAAATCAGGGGTAATTGAGACTACTGTTTGGGTAATGGCGTGTTTGAGGGATAAACTTATAGTCACTACCTTTCCAGCGGCTGTGCGGTCTTCATACGTGACCACTGGTTCATTTGTGATAGTAGTAGGGTGAGGCAATGGACTAGGTTCATGATAAATATCTAGTGGTCCTAGTGTGTCGTAATATTCTCGGTCATGACAAGGCCAATATATCCCTAGTAGGGAATCCAATTATGAGCCACAATCTTCGCTTACTGGTGGTGTATTTTGTTTGTCAAAGATGCTCTCAGATGTTGTGGTAACCAACCTGATTTAATTATTACTATCAAGTTTATTAAGTATGCAAGATGGGCTCATTTGCATTATAAGAATATCTTAAAAGAACAACAAAAAGTTATCTGTATAACTAAAAAGTCTACTTTCCGCTACGTGTATGCAAATAATTTTGATGAAGTTCTGGATGTCTCGTTGAAAGCATTATTAGATAGAATTGCAGCTGGAAACAAATTGAGGGCTGTGAGACAATTAGAAATACACGTGTGCCTGACCGGCGACTTGAACATAGAACTCCTTGCATCATAAGAATGCGTAAATGGGTTTACCAACTCATTATAGGCATATTGTGAAGAAGAGGGAAAATGGGAAGGAGGAAAGGGATGAGTACGAGGGGAGGGAGGAAATGAAAGAGAAACAATTAAAAAAAAAAGCATAGAAGAATGGGTAGGTAGGGGATGGATAGATGGGGAGTTTTGCGTTTAATGGGCAAGCTATTTTAATCTGTAAACTAATTGAAACACTCGACAACTCTTAGAGGAGGGAGATGTAGGGGAAAACTCTCAAATACTCCCTGACTAAATAAACAAACCCCTGACTCACTATCCAATGGCACCCATCTTAAGGGCTTTCCCTACATAGCTCAAAACACAGTCAGCGGCGGGAGAGCGGATGTTTTCGGGGGCAACTGGGAGTGCCCTATCTCGTCAACTTAACGGTTGGTTTGCTTGTGGTGGGAGAAGCCATGAGAGGGGAAGATGCACCCATCGGGTTGCTCGTTGGCATTTGAGGCCTGAGTGGCAAGTGGGTATGTTTGGCCACAACACCCCAGCCCCAAGGTCATCGCCATCATCCCTTATTGCAAGGTACAAACTCCTGGGAGTTTCTTCTCCGCACAACATAGTGCAAGCTCTCCGAAACTTTTGCTAGGTTATGCTAGGTGCTGTATTTGCTGCGTAAAATTTCAAGTCACAATACTGAAGTGTCTGGTATTACTATGAAACGAAGCACATTTAATAAACTTTGTAAATTTGAGCCTATGTTCATAAATGCACCCTCAGCTTGCCATGTAAAATAAGGGAACACCTTGCCATGAATTCCAATCAAAAATTATTTTAACTAAGATACACTGTCTTGCCAAACAATATTCACTTTTGCATGGGTTACTGAAAGATGAAATGTTTGCTCTAGGGACATTTACGCGAGTAAAGAAGGTGACGTGATATTTGAAACTTCGTGGTTAAAAATATTTTGTACATATCATGATTAGAGACCCGGAAATTTAGCTAATTCATCTGGCAACAAGCTGAACTCCGCAATCCAGTATACTAAAGTAAAAGAAAACAAAGCTTATGATAAACCAAAAATCATATTGGAGTATACTATATTTCCGATTAATATTATTATGACAATAACGGACGCAAAATCATCAGAACCTGAAAATTAATTTGCCTATTGGTCACTTACAGTTATAGCACATTGTGCTGTGTTTCACTATAGGATTGCGCAATTGGATAAAACATTTATTTTAATCTCAGAAAAAAAATCATTAGTATTTACATTGTTGTCAGAAGTTAAGATTTGGAATACTTTGGCTTATTTTCTTCAATGTTGCACATATTTGTCTGACTGCTTTAAATTTGAATTTAAAATGCACGAGATATCAGACTTTCTAATTTATAAAATATTCATTCTGAAACGAATAATCACTCAATGTATTAATTTTAAAAGCTTTGAAAATTGAATTATAAATGCAATATTACACATTTAGATAGAAGAGCTTTCAACAGTATCACAAAAAAGATAGCATCAACGATGTTGGTTTGGAACTATATTTGAAATCACTTTAAAATAGTTTTCTGTTTATTTTAAACGCCAAAGTATTACTTTTGTTTTAACATTAAGCAATAATATTACGCATACAGTATACGCCTGATAACTGCGATGAGAAAAACAAAGAGTAGCGAATCTATACTAATGCTATTAGAAATCTACATTTTTCCAGATGATCATAGACTGTTAAATTCAAACAGAAAAAAAAAAGAGTCCTTGGGAAATTTAACAATTTGTAAACCAAATCGGAGAAAAATTAGCTACTTGGCTGCTTTCTAAGCATTCTCTACCTAAAATTACGGGGCCTATACTTGTAATTCTTTCACTGTTAGAAAGCAACATTCTTCCAGATGGACATAGGCTATTTCAAGTGGGGCCTCAGACGCACAGTGGGTAGAGTATGCCAAGTGGAGCCGCAGTGGTCTAGTGGTTAGAGCTATCCCAAGTGGGGACACAGTATCCCAGTGGGTAGAGCGATCCTAAGTAGGGAAGCAGAGGCCCAGTGGCTAGAGCAATCCCAAGTGGGGCCGCAGTGGCTCAGTAGATAAAAATATATCAATTAAGGCCGCAGTGGCTCAGTGGATATTAATATTATCTTAATATTATAAATTCGCAAGTAGTTACCAGTAGCCGCAAGTAGTCACGGGAAATTGCTAGTAGTCGCGAGTAGTCCCTGGTAGTCTCAAATATGTAGGTATGTATTTTAATAACTCCATAAAAGCGAAGCGATACTAGACTGCTAGTTAAAATATAAAAACCAGGTTAACCTGGTAATGTCAACATTTATTTACAAGCACCGACTCACTGTGCAGCGCTGCCATGTCACACAAGTAGTTAACACTTTCAACGAACTAAAGAAAATTCATAAAAAAGTTAACTGCAAACATTTTTTAAAAGCCGCAAAGACAAATTACCTCTTAATAAAGACACTGATGATGAACTGACATAGTGAATGCTGCAGTACTATCTAGAAACTCCAAGAAATTTTTCACAAAATAGCACCGCAACAACAAATACAACCACAACAATGTAATTCTAATGTACATAAATCTTGACCACGACTTATCGTTAGTGGAAAAATTAAACAATAAAAAGACATCATCAACACTGAACTATTGAACATAAATTTAAACAATAATCATGATTTCTCCAGACATGCTGTGAAAAATTAACACATGTTCATCAGAGTCAAACAATACACGATAAAAACAATACAAATACAACGCAGTAGTTATAATTTACATTTTATTTTTAAAAAACTCTCAAAATTTCAATATGCATCCTAGCAAACATACATTCGTAAAAATTCTAGTCAGCATAAACTTACCACACTGGTTTAACATTTCAACATTAAAAAAAAAACTTGTTTACCTATTTTTACTTTATTGTCGATTATTATTCCTTTTAAGTTTCGGCTTGTTAATTTAGATTGTTACAGTAACAGTTAGACATCTACAGTATTGAATTGTCGTACTTTCACTTTGAAGTTCAGTGCTGACAGCAGTGGTAAATCTTTAGCTAATAACTGGCAAGAAAGACTATGGCAACAGATTGTATCTTATCGTAAAAATTTTGAGGTCTGGCGACTTTTCATTATTATCTGTAAACATCTGTTACTTTCTTCCATTATTGCTTGCCGTATGTGAGAGAAACTATTTCCGATGTACACTCTTAAGAGTAAACGTCCATGATTCACCTGAAAACAACTAAGTTGAATCTAACAGGCTAGGTAAAGTGGTAGAATTTTGGTAATACCGTATCACTAAATATTCTCCAACCACTGGCCAGTAATGGCACTGAAATATGGCACTAACCCAAGCATTGTACATTTCCAAACATGGATACCGAGATCATAAAATCAATCTTATCAAATTAAAATGCCTTACAATTTTGCAAGTTCTATTTCAGATAATGTTCCTGTTTTTTCGCTTACCCAACTCCATTGAGATATACATTAAGTAGGTCCTGTGAATAATATGCAGAATGTGATAGTAGAAAGTTAGCGAAAATTGTCCAAAATTTTTAAGTGATTTGCTTGACTGAATTCTTACTTTTGTCGCTTTCAATGGCAACATTTTTTTGCGATTGCATCATAGATTTGGCCTGCATGTAATACACACTCTTAAATGGCATATATAGATGTGAGTGTGAGCTTTGTGTGAAAAGGATTAACTCCAAGTTCTGAATACTTGTGTATGCTTACAGGAAGAAAGTTCTGAATACCTGCGTATGCTTACAAAAGTAATTAACTCTAAAAATTCCTCAAACAGAGATATTACACAAATTATGTATATTGCCACTCTATTATAGTTAATATGCGGTCATTTAGGCACCTTTTAAGAAAACTTTTCAAAATCCTTACCCATAACTGCATACACCTCAGTATAAACAGCAATTAGCATATTTGCAGGAATACAGGCAGTGAATAAAGGGAAGTTTGTGTATAGAGATCTTGTTTAATGTAACACACATAAAATGAGTATTTGTAACAATTCATTGCATCACTTTGTCATTTATTGTGTGGTGGATGGATGCACAACAGACTGAAAATTAGTTGGAACATAGCACTCGTAAGTACTTAATTAACCGCTAGACATATAATTAGGGTTACTTTTGCGTACCTGTTTCACTGGATAACAAAAATGTTGACAATTTCTGACTCTTTCATCAGAACAGATTGCTGATTTTCTGCATGCAAAAATAACAACCACTATCGCCCACACGAGCCCCCCTCTCCCCCTCTCTATCCTGCGCCGTCCCTCTCTCTCTCTCTAATATGGTAAACATGTATCTACACCAATAATTAACCCAAGATATGTTTATCAAGGAACTTATAGTTTTTTTGTTTTCTGAACACAAGTCATTTACCAACCATTTGTCAACTTACCTCGTCTTAGAATATTCTGTGAGTGCTAGTGGAACTCTTCTATTCCTTCTTTTGGCACTAAAACCAGCCCTACACAATGCCTATTTTCATACCCATTTTCTGCTAGTGTTTCTGCTTCCGTGTAGGTAACAATGAAGCACCTCTCTGGAGGAGTCTTGGCTCTGGGTATAACAGTTTTCGTACCCATGTGCACACCCGAAATGGTAACAGAACGTGTTCTAATTTTCTGCTATTCAAATGGAGCTTTGACAGACAAGATGACGGACACCCGAGTAACAAACTTGTCGTATATATCCATTTGCGAAAAAATTATGGGTTCTGTAAAACATGTTTATGTACAAAATTAAACTTTTTGTACGCATAAGTAACGGGAAATGTTTCAGTTAACACCCACAGACATAATAAAACAATAAACACAACTTCACAAATACGTGATAACTATGAACTTTTATCATGTGCATAAACTTTTACACAGTGTTGTTTGGAAGTTGTGTCTGTAGCTCAGTGTTTTGGTACGTGGGTTCGCACCGCATAATATTAGGTTTTAGAGTTCAAATCTCCGCAGCGGTTTATAATTGAAGTTAATGCCAGAATACACTTATTTTAGAATATCTTCATCTCAAAGCAATAATACAAACCGAAGTTAAATAAAAATAACCACAAGCAGCCGATTGCACTGGAGCATTTATTTGCGTATTATTGATTTTATACAAAGAACCGCTAGAAATAAACTTTTTCAAACAAAAACATAAATTATAAACAACAAATTGAGTTACACATACAACTTGCAAACAAGAGGTGTAAAAGCATAATTTAATCTGTGTAGCATTAGTGATGTTAACCCACTTACATAAAAGCTTTATCAATGGTCTTGTGATATTTTTTGCCTTCTTTTAGTCTCGTACGTACATGCGTGTTTAATCACGGAAAGCACAAGATTAATTATTATGCTTGTTAAAGACACATTTAAGTAATTTAATATTGTTTTAATTAGTCGTGTAAACGTCCGCTTTACATAAATGGTAATATAGTACCTTGTTTTTTATACATAAGCATCATTTTCCATACATTACTAGTTTTATGCTTGTAATCAGAAACTTAAATAAATGCAGTGTGCAGGGGGAAAAAATAATCATCATACTTTTTGGATGTACCACAAAACACCTACATATAATATTTTATTGCATTTGTAGTCCTGCCAACTGCAGAATGTCTGCCATTTACGAGTTGTTTTTGACTACCATTTACAGTTTTCTGTTAGCACTTTAGGTAACGTGTGGGTATGAACTGATGGATTCTCTTTTCTCTTCTGCTACAAAAACTTTAATGCCTTATGTTGTGCCCATGGGTATAACAGAAGGTAGCAGAAATCAAGTATCGTGTAGGGGCGGCTTAAGAAATATTCGTTTTTCTTCCAAAATCTCTAGTCTTTGCTTGTGCCATCCATAATGACAAAAAATCACGCACCAAGACTTGACGACCTCTTCACTCCGCGATACTAAACAGCAACGTTCCCTTCCTCCACCCCATGGTCTTTATGGCTGCGGCCCACGGGCAGAGCCAGGGATCCTTCCATCCTTGTTTTCCCCGTTGGTCTCGCTTTCCCTCCTGCGCCTACTCTAGATGGCCAGGTCAGCGCTCACCCGACTCCGCTTTTCCCACGGCCGGACTCGCGCAGCCAACGCGGACAAAGCCGAGTATGCAGCATCTACTAGGAGTGGGAAACTGCGAAAAATAGTTTCACATTTATTTTGTTTCCTCAGTATTCTTAGCCGTGACTATAGGGTTTTAATATATAATTTTATTCACAACAGATACAGTTTTGTTACTTGTGATATAACTATTTTTTGCAAAGTAAGATTCATTATAAAAAGAGCTTTCTATGTAGCAAATTTTCGCGGAATTGAAAATTTTTAAAAGCCGTATTTATAATCCAACAAAATATCTTTGACAGTAGTTACAAAGTTCGCACCTACATCTTCGCTCTAAAAAATTGTCATAAAATATTGCTTATTTTTTTTAGAAATGAGATTAAATAAAATGGCTTGAAATGATGCCGATTTTCTATGTAGGTAGCCCCCTTAAATTGTTGAAACACTCTCTCTCTCTCTCAACTCCACACAATACCAGTACACCACAGCTCCTGTAGCTGCACATAAAACACTGTGTAAAATGAAATGTCACGTTCCTACTTCTCTGACCTAAACTTCTCAAATACAAGTATGTATCTGGAGGAGTTCCACCACAAGGCTCTTTGTTCATGGGGGCACTCTTGAAGCCCATAACTTTCAAACTAAATTCATAATTTCAATTTTGTAAAGCAATAACATGCAACACCTGGCGTGGTTTGCAAGAGGTAGTACGTGAACTAGACAGGGAACACTGACAGGTTTATGATGTACTTAAGAATTTATACAAAAAACTAATTTTTAAACGAGGTAGGTAAACAAAAGTACAATTTTCTAAAACTTTGGTATAGGATACACAATAATTAGTAAGAATCGGTCTTATTTATATAAACAAAACCATCAAAAACTCATTAACTTGAGTTTCAATTTTGATTCCACGCCCGATTTTCCCATAATCTAGGTCTTTTACACCAATCAAGTGATAAAGAATAACAAAAGCAAATCTTTCTGTATGTCTTCATGATGCTTCACAAGCTTTTCTTTATCTTACCCATTGACATTTAAGATAACTGGAACACAAATTTAACGATGCGAAAAGGACATCTGCTTTCACAAATAAGATAAGACTGGATACTGTTTTACCCTCATTTCGACAGTTAAGGTCCTGAACAACCAACTCCATAAAAACTCTGTCTGTGTCAGCCAAAAAGGGATCACTTCTACAGCAAAAACATCCTACAGCAAAAACATCTTAAATCTTCCTCATCAATTATTACGGAGTTATCTTAAAACATGCAGTCAGTCTTAAACTTAATTTTTACTGTTAACTGGATGCCGCCTACTGGAGCCCCTACAATAAAGCTACAACTAAGTTACATAACTAAGAGTTACTTATCTTTTTAACTGTGTACGTGTTGTTCAACCATCTCAGGCTCCTCCAGGCCTGTCTGCTACAACTGTTAGTCTTCACGTGTGTCTCAAGCGCCCGCCCAAGAGAGTGCCTCCCCGCGACTAACCATTAACTAAACATGCGCACCTCCCTACCACCTCTGACTTCCAACAGCAAAACAGCGCCTGATTTCCACACTTGCGTCAACTGGCCTTCAGCCAATCACTGCTCTCCTCGAACTCATGGCGGTGGCCACAACCGCAGGCCCAGTAGAAGTTCTCTCTCTATTCTCTCTCTACGCGCAGATAACACTTCACAATTTTCTAGAAACATAGGTACACTGTACAGTTAGTCCCATTGTACGACAGAACAGCATTGCAGTAATTCAGAAATGTTATTTTGCACATCCTCTTCACATTGTTGCCGGTAGTCATTTGTACGAAGACCGAAGGGCAGACACACGTAATGCGTCGTAGGGGGTAGTTAATTGTAAACCACTTCTATTTGGTGGGGCTGGCCGCATCAAACAATGACTGAAAGACCTTTGGTGTTAAAAGTTATTGTGACTTTGGTCGCGCAATGTTTAAGTAAAGTAATGGAGGTTTTGGTCACCGTTACAGTTTTGTGATGCCAGAATCACGTTATTGAGCACCTTAATATGTAACTGGTGCACTGCTAGTGTAAAGAACAGGTCTAATGGTGTGTCTCAGGGGCCCAAAATCCAGAACCACTGTCACAGCCTACAAGTTGGCTGACCCTTGTTCACACAATTGCCTTGGTGTATGCTGGTCTTTAGTTGCTGTGATCCGTGTTGGAGACTTACCCTAGCGTGGCGAGGGTTGGTGAGTCGTGGACGATGATGTGTTCTTGGTTTGTTGGGTGCTGCGAGGTTGCAGTTCAGAGAATCTGCAAACCAGGGGTTTGTAAATCTTAAGGGGGGTTTCTCCCCTCAACACTAGGTGAGGCAGTCCGGCGAGTTTAATTAAATGGGGAAATAATAGGTGGTAAAGCAGAGGGGTGAGACATTTCTGTAATGCTGGGGGCCCGCTTAGTTTAACTACAGTGGATCCTCTTTTATATGTTTTACACTGACCCAACAAGAAAAATGAATGGATGGGGAAGTGGATTTTAGGCCTGAAAAATATTGTACATAACCATAAAATGCATTTATTTTATAACCAATAGCCAAAAGATGTCATTAAAACAACATATTCATCAATTTATGATTAAATATTCACTTTAAATTAAAACCTTCAATTTTTGTAATTGAGTTAAATTACATTTTTATTCTGTGTTTCTTTGTCGGACGAGCGATGCTCAGTCCCTCTAAAAATTACCACAATTGATTTATTTGCAACAATTTTTGCCATTAAATGAACTGTTTCATAAAATATCTAGTCTCATAAATTATGGAAGATGCTGCAGCCGATGTAAAAGATGGTAAAATATCTATCATTTGGACATGTTATGTAAAGATAAAAGTGCAAAGGCGAGTGTGAGGTGTGCAAGAAATTAATACAAACACAGGCTTGAACTGGTCTGAGAAGACTTATTTTTTATATTATGCAGATGATATTGATATTACGTGGATACTGCTTGTTTAGTTTATGTATGAATCTCATAATTCCTTTGCATTAAAATTTATTAGTGTAAATAATATAACACTGTTCAAGTGTTATGTTATATTACGGCCTAGCGCTTGTAGGGAGAGGATGTGCTTAACCTCCGCTCCTGCGAGATCGTGGTTTTTTAGTAGTTCAAGTGTCTGAAACTCCGCTTGGACATATGTAAAAAATGTGGTGAACAGTTTTATGGTAGATAAAAATCAGTAAAGTGTGCTGGTTCGTGCGGCACTCGTTGGCATACGCGGTGTATTCCGATAAGTGTTGTGTGCATTGCAATGATGAAACAAATATGTTTGGTTTCTCACCCGAGCATGAAAAAGCTAGTGCAAATGATACTGCTGGTCATAAATATTGTGCTTTTAGACAGAGAAGTGGCTAGTCCAGACAATTCTTCTGTGAAATTAACTTACTTAGAGTTTCAAATTTAATGTTGCCAAACTAAAAACAAGATTTGACAGTTATTCTTCCATTTACATTTTTGTTGTGGAACCGTATTTTGACCATATTTTTAATATGGTGTTTTGGCTTGCTGGCATAATTTTAGACTTGGTTTTTTCAAATTTTTATATTAATATTGAAAAATCTGTAGACCCAATTGTTGAGGAAAATGTTTATCATCGTGCATTAGTTTGCAAAGGTATAGTTAAGTTTACTAAAGGTGTGAACAATTCTTCCTACGCTAGGAATTATAAAAAAGGTGACTACTTATCTTTGTATCTAGCATTAAAGGAACTTTATTGGAGTTCTATTTATTCTATAGATGATGTAAATAATATGGTGGACTACTTAACTAGTCAAACCCAAGGTACAATTAACCAGTTTATTCCTAATAGTATAAGAAACAAAAGTAAATATCCCGTCTGGTTTTCTCATGATTTGATAAAATTATTGAAAAGGAAAGTTCACTATTTTAGATTATATAAAAAAAATCAAATCTAATTATAATTATTCTTGCTTTTCTGACCTCAGGAAGGCAGTGAAGGATAAAATAAAAGTGCCAATCCGAAATCAATGATGAATTGAAAATTACCCGAACAGATTCTGGAACTATGTTAAAACTATTAAAAATGTATACAATGAAACCAAACTGTAATATTAAATGGTAAAATGGTTCAAGATCCTAAAGCTGTAGCTAATATATTTGGTAAACATTTTGCTGACGTATATGTACAGTCATCCCAGAACTTCAATTTGCAAAGTAAATGTTTTGGAAATAGTTTACTTGTATCAACTCCTTCAATCTCTCAAGGAATGATTCAATGGGCTATTAAAAAACTTAAAAGTAGCAAGGCCACAGGAACTGATGAAATCCCTCATTTCATAATAAAGAGGTAGTTCTAATATCTTTACTCCTGTATTAACTTTCATTTTTAACTATAGTTTGTCTAGTAGCGTTTATCCTAGTCTCTGGAAGCAGGCAATCGTCGTTCGTACTTTTAAGAAAGGCAACAAACATGATCTGAGCAATTTTAGGCCAATCTCTCTTATGCAGTTTCTCTAAAATATTTGAGAAAGTCATGCAGACACTTACATTTACATACTAAAAATTTGCCAGCATGGATTTCAATTAGGTAACGCTACGTCCACAAATCTATTCAATTTTGTAAATTATTTATATGGTGCTATTACTTCTAGGAATCAAATTAATGCCATTTACTTTGATTTACAGAAAGCGTTTGATACCTGCTAACACCCAGCAATACTTTAAAAAACTACAATATATTGGACTTGACAACTTATATATTAAATGGATTGGTAATTATCTTTCTGATAGGAGATTTGTTGTTAAAATTGAAAACTCTCTTTCTTCCTTCTATCATACATCTTCTGGTGTTCCACAAGGTGGTACTTTATAGCCATTACTTTTTAACATCTTCATTAATAATATTGTCCATGTTGTACTCAAATCACAAGCATTACTTTACACTAATGACCTTAAAATATACAAAAAATCAAAGAAAGTATGGACTGTGTTCATCTACAAAATGACATTTGTGCAAACAAAAATTTTTGTACTGATAATCTAATGTCATTGAATATTAATAAAATTATGTGTATTTCCTTTACCAGGAAGACAAATCCTATTATGTACAAATATTCTGTTAATAATAATCCTGTAAATAGAGAAGAATATGACCTTGATCTAGAAATAACCCTTGATTCTAAATTCTATCTTCATTTTCATGTTGAGCGTTTGATGTGTAATACTAGTCGTTGTCTTTTAGGTTTAATTAATTTCATTACTTTTCCTGCATCTTCACCTGAATCACTATTGTGTCTTTATTATTCTTTGATTAGGTCTAGATTAGATTATTGTTCCGTCGTATGGAATTACATTACTACTTCTGACTCAAATAGATTAGTATATGTACAAAAAAAAAATTTTCAAACTTATTTTAAAAATATTCTCAAATAATTTGGATTTCAACTACAATAATGAGCTTCGTAGGTTCAACACATTAACACATGAAGAACATTGTGAGATAAATGAGTCTTTGTTTCTAGTCAATGCCTTTGTCATATTTGTATTGTTCTGCCGTTATTAATAATATATGTTTAAAAATTCCAAACTATAAACATAAAGTTACACATATTTTTTCCATGCTATACAACAGAAAATGTCATGCTAATAGATGCGTTAATAATTTTAATAAATCCTTCTATTACTTTAATCCCTTCAAAGATATGAAATTTACCTTTTTGGAGCTTTATAAGCATTTACTTAGTTGGTAGCGTGTTTATTTCTTAGTAAATTCTTTTACCTTGATGCCGGCTAACAGCCAGCGGTGCTAGAACCCATGATGGCGCTCACCACGCATGTGTCACGTGTCCCGCACATGCGTAAAGAAGCCAATAATCATTCTGAACTCTCACATAAATATTATTTTTAAGTGTAAAATGTGTTATATTGTAGTTGCAGTGTTAAAATGTTTTAGAGTGCTTGTTACTAATTTGAAATTGTTTGGTTATAAAATTCAAAGTGCCACCAGCACCGAGATTAAGAACACACATATTCCGGCATGAACACAGTGATAGACACTAAAATGATATGGAAATTCATAAGAAAATTACTAAAATATAAAACAATAATTAATGTAATTTGTGCCATTTTATTTTCTATAAGAAAATATTTTACTCGGTGTGCATAGCACTTCCGCTTATGTGAACCCCGTAGGCGGCCATGGTAGGTCCGTGCGAAGCTTGTCTCTGGACAGTCTGTCGAGGAGAGCTGGCGAGGTAAGACACTGTCGCATACGTCCTACAACCTTTGTTCACTGATTTAGGTTTCCATAGTCAATTTAGTTCCCCGGTTAACCTTTGCTTGTGTATTTTTTGCCAGACATTTTCCCCAGCATTATGCTTCTGCTTTATTAATTTATTGCTCCCTTTTGGCATTTTTAACTTAATCGAGGAGAAGGGAGGAGAAAGATGTCCGAGAGGTCACGCGACCTGAGCAACTTCAGGTGCCATCTGCCTCTGTTTATAGCGTTTCATTATAACTTCTGCATTATTGCTACTCTCAATTTCAAGGGCTTTGTTTCTATGTATGTATTTAAGGGTATTTTCCATGTGTGAATATTTTACTGTAATCACGTGGCCGGCCGACACCAAGTACTTGTATACGCCATCGTTGCGTTTTGAGAGCTTATTTATGTAACATTGTATGTGCAATATTTTACTAAGAGTACTATGTTAAATTTCTGTCAGGGTTCCGTGTAATTTCAAGTAAGTTGATGCTTTTGTACTAGACCACGCGGTTATGTTAATTATGATTTTACCACCATCAGGCATGTTACATGCCTGATTGAAGTGGTTACACTTCAATCATAAAGAGAATAATTTTCTCAACAAGAATAATATTTTGTCCGAATTTAATTTGCAGTGTCCACAAAGAAATGAAGTATTGCAATTTCACCTGCACCATGTGGTCCGCTACGAACTTCATCCAGCGGCATCCGCAGCACCCAAAATTGTTTTCGCACGTGTGTGTGTTTATTTTGAATATTCATCTCGTGTCCCATCTTGTTTCATGTATCTTTGAGGGTTTATGTAATTTTGTACTTTGTGTATGGTGCAATTATTCCCGTCCTAGCCGGCTCTGTGTATAGGCCATCACCACACTACCCACGTGCTGGAGGGCGAGCCCCGGTGGGTTTGCGTTAGTGATGCAGAGTAATCACACGTGTTAATGTATCACCGCGGTTTCATTTTGTAATGCACTGTGTTCTATCTTCTGGGAAAAATCATCAGTCCACCCTAGTGGCTGTCGACTGTCTTCCCTTGTGAAGATTGTGTTTTCATACTCCGCGGTTAGATCATCCATGTAGGTGTGCGCTAGATTAATTGTAGGCTGGGGAGCACCCAAGCAGAGTTAGATAGACACGACAGAGTGTATCATTAATTTCATGGCACATTGATTTGTATGCACAATATCAATAAAAACAAGTCGTAACAGTGAAACCTCTTTCATTTGTAGTGACAGTGCCCTAGTCACATGTGGTTTTCAAGTGATAAATATGTTTTTTAAAATTTAGTATTGCCTACGTGTTTGTAAGTACGCACCGGTGAGACAGACACACAAAACTCACAGCATCCCTGAGATACCCTGAGTCTCAATAGTGCAGTGATTGGGAAGCACCGCTGGTGCCCAAATTACCAGAAAGTATTTGTGTCATTTTTTGTCTCGTGTCTCACTCAACGGCGTCAACCTGTTTGGAGCTTTATTAACCACTAATTTTGTATTATTCTTAGTCAAATGTCCATTATGTTTATGTTTTTCTTTATGTTGTGTTTGTCCTGTATTTGTGTGTTTTGTTCCTCTGTGTTTTTATGTAGAGTTAATTTTCTATGTATCAGTGCCATCCTATTATTGGCTTACACTGTGGGGTGGCACTTTAAATAAATAGGCCTACTGCTAGTGTAGGCCTAGTTTAAATAATTAAATTTCACACCATCCTATATATTAATTGGGTCTGTAAAGTAAGTGTCTGTAACTAAAGGAATCGAGATTTTTGGAATCTAGAATCGAGAGAGGTATCTGCATCGAGATCGAGAATCGAGGAAAAGTGGAATTGTTACATCCCTAAAGACGATGTGACTTTGACAGTTGTGTTCCTTTGGGGTAGGTCAATGCTGGGTACATACGCAGAAGGTGAATAAGCGATCAACCTCATCTTTAGTCTATGATTGATAACACCGTTTATCAATTTTCTGTGTTGTTTTGTATTTACATGGCATTCAAAAATGAATTATGTGTGCAATCTTTGGTAAATGTACCGATTAGAAATATGGTGAAATGTAAATAATGGGAACGGATCATCGAAAATACACTGTATATCGTAGTTAACTGATTCTTCCGATTATATTTTGGTTTTCGGACAGACTATCTGATTGATGGATAGGGGTAAATGAATGATTTAAGAGTCGTGGCATGCTGGTTTTTTAACAGTGTTTATATATGATATTTGTTGGGCCGTCCAAAAAAAGACAGGTTGGGGAAATCGTCATAAATGGGATCTCAACAACGAGGTTTTACTGTATTACTGAAAGCAGTAAGAGAGGGTTTTGCAAGTAGAATTACCTTCACAGGAGTATGAAGCCTTTTTCAACCTTCTCCGCACACCTCCCTTCCGGGGGTACGGCATAAGGGAATAGGAACTAATACAGTCTCACAGGCAAGAAATATACCTTTTGCTCCTTTCGCCTGGCCTTAAAGAGAGCAGTGGACAGAGAGTTAGGTTGTGATCAAACTGCTTTGACTGGAATACACAGGTGTGGTATCCACAGGAGGTCAATCAGTCCAAGTTAGTTCCAGCGCTTTTCAGACCCCAGAAGAAGCGGTGGCGGAGTATGGAATAACCTAACCTCTTTGATTCACCTGGTAGAGGAGTTTCTTGTGATATAGTCTCCACCGAATTCTATCAGTTTGGCAGAACTAGGATGGCCACTTAATGGGTGTGTATTTAGCTTTGTGCTTGATGGTGTGCCGGCTTGACTTTGGTGGGTGTGTTTACGTAGGAACAACGCAATACTTCAAGAAATTAGTTTGCAGAGGATAGTTTCAAACTCGTATTTTATATTAGGTGAGTAATAACAACACGGTGGCTTGGTACTGCCTTGATCGCAAATTACGCTTGACACAGAAATTCAAACTAATGTAAACTGCCAGGTGAAGGCAACCAACTCTTAGCCTATCAATTACCTGTTGTTCTGAAGGAACAGAAGTGGTGAACATCTACCAGAGGGGTAGCGTTTGTAGTTGCCTTCACTATCCGGTGAGGTAGGGTCCTGAAGGAACTTGACCTAGGAGTTACCAATTTTTGGGGTTTATACCAGGGGTGTAGGAAGGAGCAAAGTCTTCAGGAGCCTCTGGAGGAAGCAGAGGAGTCTGCGGCTGCTGCAGAAGTGCCTTCTGGTCTGCGATGTCTTCAGCCGGTAGAGATTACTGCCCCAGAAGAGCGGTGAAATCTGCTGACGTACCAGCCAGGTGCGCACCCTGATGGCTACGTCTTTTCTTGGGTAGGGTTTTGTGACTCCTGGGTGAGGCACTCTTCGGGATAAATATCCCTGGGGTGTAGTAGACAGGAAGAAGGTCCCGGGCATTATAGGCGGTGTGGCAGTACCATGCTATAGTATGCCGAGCTAGGTATGCACCGCACACAACCCGTTCAGGATGGATGAAGCATCTCTTATAGCCTGTCTCCACTCTAGGTGACCCAAGGCTTCTCGGGCCACCCCTGGTAGTCTCTTAGCAGATTGGGCTACACCACCCATTCACTATGGGTTGCCAGAGTTCTTGCGACTGGCTAGGGGTATCTGCCATGATGGTTGTATCGATAGCTGGTACCTTGGCTTGACCACTTAGCAATCAGGCCGTTGGGGCCCAACGTCTGTACTTCAAGGAAGAAGTACAAAGACATGGAATGGAGTGTGGCCGACACCCTCCTGAACTGGGAATTGGTCACGTAGCACCTTGGGGGTCTTGGGAGCAATGGCTTGGTTGCAGTGATGAAACTATGGAGATTATATGACAATACATGATATAAACTCTCCAATTTCAGAGTAAGGGTTGCTATCCCCAATGAGCTGCGACACCGGGGAGGGGTCCCGTCTGCTCTCTTGTGCCCGACGCCGGGGTGGTGGCCATTCTGGTTCATAGTAATTCCCAGCCATTAAGGATGTGGCTCCCAGGGAGTGGAGAGTGATCGGCCCTTCATTGGGTGTAAGGTTATGCCCAGTGAGGTCTTTTCAACCACCTCGTGTGGAAGGGCATTCCTCTTGCCACTCCATTCTGGGGATAATGTCAGCCATGAATAACCCACAAGTGCCATGGAAATTAAGTGGTAGCCTGGGACGATTGGTTGGCCCCACCATGGGGTTCTCTCTGGTGTCCAATCATAGGGTTGGACTCGTGCTGGTAGTGGTTAACTCCGTATACTGGAGGAGGTCTGGAGAGATTCCCACTCTTTGACAGACCGGGCGGTGAGCAGCAACCTGCTCCGGTTGTGCCCTGGAGAGGCACTAGGGGTATGGATAGAACCCCGGCCAGACCACATGCTTGGTTTCTGAGGGTGAGAGTCTCAGAACCTCTGTGGTAGAGGGGGCGAGGATGTGCGGACGTGTCTGGTTTGGACTTTGGATCTGGCCAACAGTCACATTAATTTTGGCCTCGTTGCGGTGAGAGGACATGATTCCTCTTCCCCGCCTATTGGGAGGCCGAAGCGCGGAAAGGCCGCATGGCTAAGAGTGCGTTAAAATTCAAAAGTACAAGACAGAGAGGTCATACTGTAGTAGTACCTCTGGCCCTCTACAAGAGTGGTAGAGGAGCAGAAACTGAAGGTTGCTGGACTCGCCAGTCCTTTTATACTAATCTCGTATAGGAGCCTGAATTGACCAGGGGTGCGGAGAGTGTGATAGTCTTAGCTGCAGAGGTTGAGAATTCTAAAGTACTGAGGCTGTGCTATCATCCCTTATCTCAGCCGCAGGGCGCTGGTAGAATGTGTGCTGGTGCGCTCGAGAACTAGCATGACCTTCGTTGGGGGGTGTTGACGTGGCGACTTCTTGGAGTCTCTTTACGAACAGTACACGCTAGGATCACGTGTCTGTAACCTCTGTGTGTCCTGTAGCCACATGTCCCGCCTCTTCAGTACTGTTGAGGAGTAATTGACCTGCACAAAGGGTGAAGTTGTTTGTAGAGTGTGTATAAAAGATGCGGAAATGCATCATGCATCAATACGTATTTCTCTGGGACAACCTATAAACGTGTCCATTTCTCATCAGAAATAATGAACTAGTTTATACCTATATGTGGGATAGTAAATATACCTTCTTAAAACTTAAAAAAAAAATATTTTAAACCCTTCCATTATTAAAAGTACATGCTAGAGTACTGGAAAAATTGCTATCATGCTGTTGCTGTACTAATCTAAAAATGTTCCTCATGTCATTTGTTCCAGGGCCTTGCGATGCAGACAATGCGGTTCAGGTTTGATGGCCAGCCAATAAATGAATCTGACACGCCAATAAGCCTTGAAATGGAAGAGGGTGATACCATCGAAGTATATCAGCAGCAGACCGGTGGCACCGCATGTTGAGGGCAATGCATGTGTCTGGACTGAACTTTTTTGTATTGCTCCAAAACAGCCCTAAAGCAGATTCTTGAGTGTTTCCTTCGGATATTTTTATTTTAAAGCATTAATTTTGAGCTAATTGTTCCAAATTTTGTCTTGACTAATTTAGCTTGGTTTTAGTTGTGCTGTAGATTACATGAAAAATTGTCCTACATTTAATTTGACATTTTTTGAAATTGTTGTTGCTGACAAGGATTGAATTGTAACTGTTTGGGGAGGAATGGACACTGAAGCATAATTTGTATCCTGTAATGTGTAGGTACATTAACTTAATTTTTATATGGTGTTTTTAAAGTGCGGTAAAGCAATATGAAACTTCCTCACTGTATATTAAAGAGCGGTTCTTCCCACAAACAAAAATACATGTTTAAGTGATGAGAAACTACATATTTATAAAATGTTCTCATCTGCTAATCACAGCTATTAATCTGTGTATAAAAAGAGAACTGTAGAAATTTTCAAGGAATTCTTGCTCATGGAGTATAGCATATGGATTTCCATGCATGTAACTTGAAGGTGCGAGTGTGTGTGTTTGTATCAGTTCAAAAGTTATTGATAGCTGTAGTTTGTAATGTTTAGGGTTTGAAATCATACATTAAATACTTATGTTATTCTTTGTCTGTCTGAAGAAGCTCTTAAAATTCAAGAAGCACCATTAGTTTTGGAGTTTCAGCACTGGTACACTTTCCTACGCCGTGTTGTCCACTTAACGCATTTAGCATTCAGCGACTTTTTGTGGACTTTCTCATTTGGACTGTTGTGGCAGTTATATTATGTATTTGCCAGGCTGCTGTGAACTGGCATTCATTTCAGTGTAACTGTCAACACAATTTGTGTTGGTAGTCATTTAACTGAAATTTTTATGTGATTTACTTAATGTAACTTAGTACAGTTATTTTCTTACATTTCTGTATGTATTGCTCACATGAACATGTGAATAAATTGGAACATTTGTGTCACCAGTGGATTGTTATTTGTCTTTGCTATTTGTTTTTGTACACTGCAGTGGTGTGATTTTTTTGACTAATTAAAATGGTGTCGTCAATGATGTGTTTCTATGACTGGCACTTTGTCTCCTTATATGTGCATAGGATACTGTCGCTCACACAGAACCTTAAATTAAGGAAACAGACAAATTGGAAGAGTTGAAAATTGCATGCTGCCCAAAATACAAAATTTTTTTTATGTCAACTTTTCAAATGCTGAGTCGAAAGGTCAGGTTTTGTGGTCCGAAATGTTCAGTGGTATTAAAATTGATTTATAGCAGATTCTTTTTCTAAATACCGGTAATTTTTTGCACATTGTAAGATTAAACTACTGGGACATATGCTATGCCAAACAAATTGCCAAGTTAGCATTTGTGATGCTCTCTGCCTTTACCGGCATATTGGTTATGTATATAATCTCAATAGCATTTCATTATGTACATTTAACTATTGTCTGCAGCAGACTTAATTCGCTATATTTCATTGCTGTGTGCTCTTACAAAGGGAATTTATTCAGGCTCTGTCATATCCATAAATGCATGGTTTTTCAGTAGGAAGTTTTTTTGACTACTATTCTCAAAATCTTCAGTCACTGGTGGTTACACAGTGCCAAAGTAGACTACATCTTGTTTTCAAGTAGCTCAGTAACAAACAAAAATGAACAAATAATTTAAATCTGCAGATGAACACAGATCAAATTTAAGTTATGGAATTGTTTTGGATGGGGAATAAGTTTGCAACTGTAGTGGTATAGGGAAATTGCAAGTACACTTCGGTATAGGGGTATTTCATGATTTGTCCTGAAAACAATGTGGCCATGGTTTTCATCAGTGTGTTAATTGGTAGCATTACCAAAGGGAAAATGATGCTACATCAACATAGCCAATGTACATAAGTGTTTAGGGCACTGTTTTTGCCTTCCTTAATGTATAATCAAAGTACAGCAAATTCCCAATTATTTGTGTTGATTTTGACTGTTGAATGCACAAATAATTGAATTGTGGCCAAAAACTAGAATAACACAAATTACAATTTTCCGCCTCAAACTACCATATGTACCCATCCAAGACAACCTCCAATTACAACTTGAGTGTTTTTAGGAAGAATAGTTAGTTATTCACTGCCATTTTTTTAAATTGTGGGCAAGTTAGTTGTAAAATTTAAATGTGTTAAAAAGATTTTAATTACATAAACAAATTAATTTACTTGCAGTTTATATACAAACAACTAAATATCAATGGCCTACATAATAGGCCTAGTTATTGGTTGGTGTTTTTGATATGCTTCATCATGCACCATCTTCATTGCTTCTATCATCCACTTCACTGCATTTGCTGTATCCAGCTTCTACATCATCATCTTCCCACGTGACACTATCTTTGCTACCATAAATTTCTTTGAATTGGCAGTGTTGTTAGGTTCACAAAATGATTTTCTAGTTGATTTACAACTCTTCAATTTCTCTTGTTTCCACCATCACACATTAGCTTCAGACATACCGTATTTCCACGCAGCCGCACTAGTTTTTGTTTGTGCTGAGTAATTGATTACCATCATTTTAAGGTTTTTGTCATAACTTCCCTTTCCTTTCCTTTTTAGAGAAACTGCTTGAGGAAATGCCCATTGTTTCCACATAGTAAGCCATTTTTATGGTTTCAGTATGGCGTGAATAAATCCACCTAACTGTTTTTCCGAAATGGGCCGTAAACTAAAACTGTATAGAAGCACTGTATAATTTACATTGTCTTTTACTCAGGGCATTTTGATCAGGTCGGCGCCATTACATGCTACAGTTCATTCCAAAAACATACAGCTATCAATAAACTTCAATGTAGGTGGCTACTGTATAATCCAAAAATGTTGTCCTTTAAAAATCCATGTATCTGAATTTAAGGTGACTCCTGCTTTTTAAGTGGACAGTTATTGTAAAAATTAATCTCGTTTGGGATTTGGACATACACAGTAATTGGCAACACATGCCGGATGGTTAAATTATCAAAATTACAAATTACTAGCTGGGAAAAAAATTTTTTGAATGAAGTACATTTGAGCAGGATGACGGAAAATAGAACAAGCACATTTTATCAAAATTATTTTTAAGGAAAAAACTGCAAAGAAATTGGGTGTAGTGTCTGTTGTACAATTTTTTAATTCCATAAACAAAAAAGAGTTAGAATGTAGTATGATAAAATATAATCCATAACATTTATTTGGCAAAGTTATAAATGTATGTAGTTACAAAACAAAATGGGCTGCAGCTTGACACGTGCCGCTTTACCTATATACCATAAATTACTACAGCTCTTCCCACATGCTTCAACTACTACAGGAAACAATTACCAAAGATGCCTAGCAGGCTGTGTTCCCAGGAAGGGACATGGAAGATACTTGGGTTTCCCAGACTGTTCCTGACCTGCCCTGCCCTTCTCTCTCTACTAACAGTATTTAACCCCAAGGAAGGAGTGAATCGAGCACTGCATTTAATGAATGCACAGAGAGTAATTTCAACTCAAACGCACCTTGTATACACGTAAAACGAAAGGTGTTTAAAGCTGTTGTGCAACACGTCATCCTCCCCAACGCACCCGGCAGACAGTGTCGCCACACCGCCGAAGATGGCCGAGCTCCTAGAGGCCATATCCCAAGCACACGAGGGTAGTTCTCCCACTCCACGCATTCCAGGCAGACGTCACAGGGGTACATCACGCCTCCCACCCCGGCCTACCGTGCACTCCAGAGTAAGCCACATATAAGGCAGTGTGCGGCCGAGTAGTTCACCTCAACTCTTCTTGTGCTGGGGCTGTCTACTGTCCTCTCCAAGAACTTCCAACTCGCCAGTGGCTGCTGCCACCACCTAGCAGAGGTTTCAACACCTCCTGGTAATCGCCATCACCAGAAGCTGCTTCTGCAAAAAGATGACCAGCATAGACTTAACACTTGTCGTCGATCCTCCTGGGTCTTCGGCCGCCACTACTTGCTGGTAGTGGCTCCTCTGTTAAAGTTAGGGCCTCTTCTAGGCACCCCCGATGATAGTTCTAGATATAGTTACGTCAGTTAAGTTGTCCTTTGCCCTTGCATCTAAGTAGACTTAGGAGCAGGTCACCTTGCCCGTTATCTCCGAAGCTTAATTACTTCCACAGCACAGCTCTATTAGTAACACACAAGAGTAGCCCAAGTATTTATTACTATAACGAATATTAATGTATCCGAGAGTTCTTTGTTCTAGAGGTATAACCTGCCTACCACAAGTATTTGACCTGGAAGGACAAGCAAGGGACTACCGAATGTTATTTCAAACCTAGAGTAGAACGTCAGACCCCCTTAAGGGGCCTGTATGTCAAAACACACATCTCATCTTTTGACGGCCATCCATTCTGTACACCTCAGTGCACAGAACGCATCACCAGCTGCCTCCAACATACCTGAATTTGATTTCACTGATCAGAGTTCAGTCAGTCTGTATATCTGATACTGCACCCAGAATTTAATAGTTTTAATACTTGCTGTTCATAGCTTGCGTGCGTTTGAGTGAATCGTGATTTTTGGGGTTAAGACAGAAGTACTTCACTTCAAATAAATGTCAGGCTTTCACACTGGTACACTGGCTGTAAACGTGTTCTGATCGCAGTAATTTCTTGTTCAAAGTAAACATAGGAACAACTTTTCTCCTGTGTTGCGCCCCAATTGGCTGTTACAATGTAAATACTAATAGTATTACAATATCCGAAATTGGATGGAGTTTCTGCAGTCCTTTCAATAAATAATAAGCCACATCAAAAAACTGTGTTTGGTATACTTTTCAAATAAAAATAATGTATGTTGTGCTAAAGGAAATTAAATACCCAACCTCAGTGAGTAGTTGAAGCTATTATAAATACGTAAGGGAGCATGTGTTCGAGTTTAGGCTTTTCTTTTGCTTGCATTCAGTTGTAGAGGTGTAACCATTGCAATTAGTTTATTTGCAAACATGGCTGCCAAACAAATTTATGATGATCACGTTTAAACCACTCGTGTGATCACAGTTTTATAAGATGCAGCGCTTTTTTTTTAGGATAAATCTTTTGAAATTGAATTCATTTTACTGTATGACAAACTGTCCTGTTCCATGCCACTTTAAGATGGCTTTACATTAGCAGACAATTACGTGCCCCTTCCCACCCATGGAAGTTTAGCTCGCTGTGAGCCTGTTTTTAAATTTTTATTTCAATGACAAACGTTAATTTAAAAAAATTTAAAAATTTTGTATTGAATTTTTTTAAGCCTAGAATTTGTACTGAAGTGTTTGGCCTGACGAATTCCAGGATTTTCCAGCAAAGTGAATGAGCCATGTTTTTTGCAAGGGAATGCAGTGTTTTGAGCTTTGAAAGTTGTGATTTGTAACGACCAGCGTATGACAATTCGTATTTAGGGGTAGATGTTTTCCTTGTGAGTGGTTGTGAACGCACAGTTAACTTCAGTAATAACATTTCTGCTGTGTGTTCTTCTGTTCATGTACTTCCACAAACCAGTACTGCAAATTTTTTGTTCTGTTTTTCAATTGAGTGTGTATTGTGTGTGGTCTGTAACTGGACGATTGGTGTTGCAGATCAAGATAGTTTATTTTGGCTGCAACATTGTATACCTTGGGAAGACTTTGTCCCATTCAATTAAGGAATAATATTTTGTTTCCCAATTGTAATAATGTGTATTTTTTCAGTTAGAGTACTTCTACTTTTGCACTGTTTCTAGTAATGGTTAATAAAAGTGAATTTTCATTAAAGGTCGTTACTATTAATTGTCTGAACTTGTGATAAGTTGATAGGTGTGTATGTTAATGTCTCCTGTAGAATGTTTTAAGAGTACAGCTTAAGTCAATTTTTACTTTTGTCAAACAGTTTGAGATAAGTGTAAGATTGTATTAAGTTTAAGGCTTGCTGTTTGTGTGGTATCTTTTTTGTTAAAGGTTGTCAATCCTGTCATGTATAATACTTTACTTCATGTGATTTTTTAAGTGCAGTTTTATCAGAATTCTTTTTCACTTGGCAGCATTTATTTGCATTGTATAGTAATGCTAGCTGCATGTGTTTTGAATTTGTATATATATATATGTACTTTGCATACATTAATCCTTTAAGCCTACGAAGCTTCGGTTAACTGAAACAATATGTAAAAGTTAGTCTTCCAACATATGGGTGTTTGGTTCTGTCTGTTACACGTTTCAACATTGTTTGTGGATGTTGTGTGTTTTGTCATTAATTGTTAAATGTGTGTGATTAGCAGATGTACTGGGGAACATGAAACTCTGTACATGGCCTGTTGCATTTCACTCAGAAACTGCCACAAATCTATCTAAAAAATGAGTGCACTTTGATAGTTCTAAAAGTATTGTCCGTTTCACGTAAGTGTAGTAAATTCTAATGGTTGTGGTGGTGAAAATAAACAGTAAATGCTCCCATTTGATAAGTATTGTATCAGTTGTGGTTTTGCTGTGTGTATGTTATGTTGGTGACGAGTATGGAATTTTTTTCTTTAGTGCCCATAAATGAAACACTTCAATATTTCAGAACATTCATGGTTTAAATTATGTCGTTTTGATATTAAACTGTACTAATTTCTGGGATTCTGCATTTATGTTGGAAAAGAGTAATAAGCAATTATTTCAGAGTAGCAATACATTGTGTTTGTTAACGTCCATTCAAAACTGATATTTCAAGACACCATTTTATTCATTCCCCACGTGTGATTTTGACTGCCTTGTTTGTTTTGTGTTCTTGGGACTAGTATTTTCTATGTGTATGTATGTTTTTGCTACTGGTTGATTGGATATTTATCAACGCGTGTGTTTTCTTGTTATGTATTTCATACTTTATTTAGTTAGTAAAGTGTACCTGTTAGCCATGGCTGCAATTTTGTCTTAATTTTGTGAATGAATGGTGCACATTATTCCCATAGTAAAAAATGTGCCTCCAAAAGATGATATTCATGTTACTAAAAACTTGGAAAACATGATGATGAGAGGAATAGAATGAGGTGTGGTTGCCCAGAATACTGATATACTTCGGATTACAAATCTGTTAAATAACAGTCAGTCAGGTCTTATTCTATATACATTGTGTTTTATGGTGTAGACTGTTCACGGTAAAGTGCAGGCCCTAGTTACTTTCAGCCATGTTTTATCCTTTAATCACCTTTTTAAAATAAATATTGTCATGTAAGTAATAAACGCAGTGTGTATATTCTACCGCACTCGGAAGTTAACGTCTAAGGCTAAAATAGAATATGTTTATTTACTATTATTCCAAACAAGAGGGCTTTTTAACGTGAACAGCCTATAATAAACATTTTGATGCAGTAGTACTCGAACCAAGCATTTTAGGTTACTGCCATAATGTTTATGTTTAGAACAAATCGAAAGAACTGGGTGGTTATGTTGTCTTATTCACTGAAAGCCAGCTGATGTGGAAGGATACATAACAGCCAAGCTATCATTGGGACTATGTTCTTTTGAGGCAGCGGTGGCTAAGCGGTTAGCCTGCTCGCCTCCCACCACAAGCTGGGTTCAATCCCTGTCCGGGTCAGCCCCAGATTTTCACATGTGGGAATCGTGCCGGGCAGTGGTGCTGGTCTGAGGGTTTTCTATGGGATCTCCAGTTTTCCCACTGTTTCATTCCGGCATTGCTCCATACTTACCTCATGGGTTCTCTAGACCTCACCCCAAAAATCTCTTCACTCACTATGTTTTAGAACTGTATAAATTTATTACACTTCATGATATTGACAGTTACTTTAAGTACATTAAAACCTCTGTGTAACAAAATTGAAGGCGACAAAAGTTTTTTGTGTGAGTGTCTGTGTCCCCATCAATTCTTTATTTTTCTATAGAGTTAAATTTATTTCCTTCTGAGGTTTTCAGTAATAATTCTTGTGGCAAAAAAAATACTTAGTACACAGGAAGTGGGACAATTATAGCAGCTTCTACAGCACTTAAAATAACATTATGAGGCTACTATTTTATCTTTTCTCTCTCTGAAATATATAAGTAAAATGGGGGGGGGGGGGGGTGTTCAGTTTAAAGAAAGTTAAATATAGATAGACTTTTCAGTCTTTCTTTTATAAAGGTGAAGAGGGAAAAATAGTTTGTCATAAAGAGTAGAAAATTTGTTGTGTTATATACAGCTTTGACCGGACTGACAAAAATTTAGTAATAGAGGCGTTTTTTGTTAAAAAGAGGTTCGCTATAATGCATGACACTCGGGTGACAGTTGAAGACTGCTCCACGGTTAGGAACTGTTTTGGTTTGTGTCAGCCAGGAACACAAGGGAGTTTTAATGTCAGTCTTCACTCACTGATCTCCGGCCGGGTCACCTGATTGATTTTCTCGAGGACTTCCTGTTTCCCCTGCCCTTCATTCTGGCGCCACTCCATATTCGCCTCAATCGCCCTCATCAGTTCTCAACACTTCACTGTTAAAGAATCACCCAAATCTCCTCACTCACTGGTTGGCTGGAGCCCAACCAGTATACAAAGTGGGGCGTGTAGCTTGGTGGCTCGGAACAAAGTCTAGTGCAGGTTGGACCTACCGGCAGGCTGGGTGACTCTCTGCCACGTGATTACGTGCAAAGACAGTGGCCTGGTTGGACTGCTGACCCAGTCTAGACTGCTGTTGGTAGCTGCTTATGCCTCTGGAGGAGCTGGATGCTGTGGCTGCTAAGGCTGGTGTAAGCCCAAGCAGGGCTGGTGCTCTGTTGGCCCTGGAACCACGGGTTGGTGATTCCAAGTGGCACGTGCTCTCTGCGGCGTATGGCGGAGACAATGGGGGTGTGGTGTTCCTGGTATCTTCTGAGGGGCTGAAAACAAAGTGGGGGGGGGGGGTAGCTAGGAGGTGAGGCCTCTTCAGCTAGCAGGTGGCTTGAGCTTGTTCCTGGGGAATATCCTAGTGCAGAAGATACTGGGGTGCAGCTCCAGTAGACTTGGAGGTGTAAGGCATGGATAGGTTCTATGAACAGTCTCACGAGATTGAAGCAGGTGACTATAGTCCCTAACTAGTGTGTTCTGCCACTGCCAAAGCCGAGCCTACACACAGCCGTACCTTGTTTGCCAACCAGCAACACAGTGATCGGAGGAGCCCGACGAATAACTGTGGATGTGGCCCCGAAGGCGGTCAGGCCTCCGGGACCATTCAAATGGGGGTTGCTGGTGCAAGGCTTTGGTGCAGCAGCTGAAGAGCTTCTGGTAAGTCTTTGGGTATTATAACACAAGATGCAGTACTTCACTTTTTTTTTTTTTTTTTACAATAAATGCAATTGCTCATACGTGACATCCGTTACCACTGTTGATAATTTATGAACAAATTTGTTCCTGTCATCATAATTCTCTACTGGCAGTTGTGCATCAGCTGATACGGGCTTGTATATGTGGGATGATGATGGTTTCATTTATGGCATATTACCACACTTGTAATAAAGTGCACTCATTTTTGAGGTAGACTATAACCACTTTCGAAAGCATTACATGTAGGGCCCAAAAGGATTAAGGATTTTAACTGAATCTGAATAAATATTTTGTTTTTCTTCCAGTGATTATGTTGTCTTGGATTACTTAAGTGTTGTTTACACAAAATGTACCCAAAATATACAACATTAATTGCACTGCATGATGCCATTGTACTAGTAATGTTTCCTACAGTCAAACATTACATATATCCATTTTTTACACTAGATTTTAATTACATGCAGTTTTAAAACTTTCTGAAAGCAAAAGAAGTCCTAAATTCATCCTTTAACTCCAGTATTTACAAATTTCCTTACTTTGGATGTTTTCAGTGCTGTGTTATTTTGTAATTTTATTATTGAATTATTGTAAGATTGTGGTTAAGGGAACCTTTTAAATAACGTATGCGCACTGGTTTTCACCTGGTTTGCGCTCTGCCTAAAGTTACAGAAGTACCACACTGAATTCAGACTTGGGGTGTAGGTTACAGTGTGAAAATTTCTTAAATACGGATAGGTGGAGTATCGTGAAAATATTGTGTCGTATTAAATCATTACATTGAATTACTTAGGTACTTTCATGTTTTTCTTACTTGAAGCATGGCATTTCGTACACGGGTCTTTTTTTTTTAGCTACAGATTTAAGTGTTGTATGTTCGTCTCGACTATAATATCTAGTAAATAATGTAAAACATATTTAGAAAGTCTGATACAGCACTTCTCACATGAGTACAATTACACAACGAAAAACTCGCCTAACCTGGCATTTTTTGTACTTTTTATTAGGGATGGGCTGATACCACATTTTGCAGGTATCAATACAGATTCTCAACTATTGATGCTGCCGATACCAGTTTCGATATGCTCAATCATAATTCCAAATTCCCAATATTTGGAAATACTTTTTAGTGCTTAAATTTAAGTATTTAGTTTTGTGGACACTTTAAGCATTTTGTATTAGGCATCTTCAGCATAGAAATTAAATACAACTCTAATTGTAATAATAAATGGTAAGGCACTTATTGGCCCATTTAAATTGTCTTAACAGTCAAGGAAAAACTGTTACCATACAATCCTGCATTCATTGCAAACTGAGTTCGTTAAAGTGAACCTTCAAAACTTCAGGCAAGATGGCATTAAAAAGAACGTATGGAAATTGATTTAATGTTAAATGTTTACTTGAAATTGTGCAAAATATTAATTTTCACTTAGTATCCTTCATCGGTCGAGCCATACTCAAACCCTTGGTTAAAGTGACAACTGATATATTTGCGACAATTTTTGCTAATTATTACTTGCCAAGTTGTATTCAAACCTTTAACACTGAAACAAAAACCGATAGTTACCTATAAGAATTATGCCTGTCAAAATCTAGTGTACATTTTTACTTCCACTATCCATTTTCAATACCAACAGTGTCATAGAATCTGTGATGCATTTTAATTGTCGCCAACTCATGAATGCAGTAAAAACAGTTGCAACTAAGAAAAATGAAACTACTCTTGCGGGATATAAAACAATACTGTCAATTAACTGCGTTGTTTTTTTTTGCAGTCGCGTAGTGCCCAAAAGCGAATGATGCACACAATATTTGGTGAATTTATCAACAGGAAATACATTAAAATGTAATCAATAGGAACAAGTCATTGGAAAACTATTGTTCCTGATATATATTGTGTTTCGGACAGAATATCTGGTGGATGTGGTAAATCAACGCTTAACGAGATGTAGCATGCAGGGCTATTTAACATGTTTTAAATAAGTGCGACAATCTGTAAATAATGTTCCAATGCAGATTGGCCCATCGCTAATTTTTGTTGTCACTACGTAGCAGGGCCAGCCACAAACAGAATATTTTATTTGCCATTAAGGAAATAGGTTCAGCGTGTCCATCCACAAGGAAAGGGGAATTTTTATCTGACGAGAACGTGTATGGGAATTTTCACTTGTCATGGAAAGTGTCAATGATTGCTATTCTGCAAAAAAAAAAAATACAACATTGTGCTTAGGACTTGATAAATGTCCCGGATTTACAGTAACCTGCTGTCCTATAGGCTTGTGGACAATCTATATGGTGGTCCAAAATGGGGGTAGTTAGGAGATTGTCTTCGTATGTTGCAGCCACATTATTCCAGCTTGTTAAAACACTACTGCAATTAATGTGTAATTCAGTAATTAATCTTTTACTGGTGGCAGTATGATGATGTGAATAGCAGCTGCATTTGCACACCTGCAGTACATTTATTAAGCTGAAACAACTGCTCTGTAAAGAAAATTTGAGTGGTTACCTTGTCTGCAAGCAAACATGACTGATGGCCCCAGTGCATTTGAAATAGAGGTGGGTCCAAACCCCTTTTTGCCTATGATACCGATACTTTTTGTCTGAGTAACTTTAAATGAGCACAAAGTCTCCAGGATGGGGAAAAACAAGCCAATAAATACAAAAAAGTTGCATGTAATTCCTTATACAATATGTACTCTACAAATCACTGTGAATACGACAGCAGTATTTAAGCATCTCTCTTCCCATCCACAATGTTTACGTTGGAGTTTAGCAATTTAGTCAGTTTATAAAAAAAAACTTCACTTCATGAAACTCCAGGCCATGATCTCAAACAGTAACAATTTTTCGCATTCTTAACTGGTTTTGCGATGTAATCAGCTGGCTACAATCACCAACCTCGCCTAATAGTTGCAAATGCCGTATTTGTCGAGAACCTAACCACAAAACACGGAAGATGGGTAAATACGGCAGTGTTTTTAAATACCGCACACATGATCAATGTGTAAATTGCATTTTTCCTTATATATGAGTACTGGGGTTTCCCCCCCCCCCCCCCCTTCCTCAAAGTCAACATTTTTGGGTAGAGATGTTCTTTTATAAAGAAAATGCATCATAATGATTCCGCCCGTGAGTGACCGTCGCTGCCATAGCGATTAGGCTCATTTGAATCAGCTGCATAAAACAATAAATATTGCTACTATTTATGTATGCTGCGGACGAAATATCAATATACGATGTGGGAGTGATAGATCAGTGTGCAGTTAACGTTTATATGATAGAAAATGTACAGCAATTACTATTATAGTGTTTAAAATGATTTATTTGCAAATTAATTTTAATCACCTCAAAAGCAGATACCAGTAATATAAATTTAATTACATTTTATTTTACCAGGTATGGCTTATAGAGTTAAATGTCTAGCAAAACCAAACCCAGCTATATCAGTTTCCAATTAATTTAAAATCACGTATTACTAAAAGATGAAAGTATAATTAAGAAAATAGTTTTGCGGTTGCAAAAATAAAATACTTTGTGAAAACTTGTCCTGCAAGGTAACCAAATGCTATAATTTCTATGATGATTTAATCATTTGGGTTGATGAAATAATTTGATTGAACCATGGCTGATTATAACTGATTTTGGGTTTATCAGCCGATGTATCAGTATCATCGGTATCGGTCGAGCCCTATTAAGTTATATAAGTTTACATGGCCTGCTGTAGTGCTACTGGATTACCAAATTTGGCGGAAAATTCCCCCCCCCCCCCTCTCGATATATCGCATAATTTTAGTTTTGTTATGTAATACTATTTTACAAAATGACAGGTGAAAGATTTTATATGGAAACATTTTTGGTTGTAATATATACTTTCAGCATACAAAGTTTGATTGGATTTACACTGGTCGTTATATAACATACAACACTAGAATAGTTATATGGCTACCATTTTGATAGTGGGTGTCCGACATACCTAAAACCAGACTTGCCAACTTACATTTGATACCGCAATGTATCGAATGTAGCTATACGCATATCTATACATTTGTTCGATGCACGGCTTGGGCCGCCTTTTTTCACTATTGTCATGAAGCAGCACTGTTTATTTTGGTTCTATAGTTTACTGGTTTCGGAACGACGGTGAAGTGTCGTATTTACTTAACGATTCAGCTAATTAAATATATATTGATGGCAGAGAGACGTGTAGTACGGATTGCGACAGATCAACATGTATTCAGATGTTGCAAATAGGAATTACGAACGGTAAAGCAGGCTCCACAATAGAACGATGCGTTGCGATGAGTGGTGGCCATCAGGATGAAGCTGATTCCGTCGACGAGTGCGTTGCGCGAAATTCTTGAGTTGTGATTGTCTGCGTCAGCCTACGACGGAGAAGAGTAAATATTTGTTTTTAAGAATATAACTTTTTTTTTATTTGAAGACGACGATCGCGTTTAATCCGACAATTTCTAATTTTAATTTTTATTATTGCTGAATGGGTGTGCAATATAGAAGACAAGGCTTCTTATAGCTATGGACAGTGAAATAAAATTATGTTATTAACATCAAAATAATTATCCTTTGTCTTATGTCTCTTCCCGCTAGTTTTTGTCACAAATCGCGTTTGTACTACCCTGTTATCTTCTACCACTGAAACATAGTTTCAACTTTTCATGCGTATCTTGTATTAGATTCGTGGTGTTTGAAAATGTAATTTCCTTCCTTAAACTAGGTAGAAGCGCCATCTCAGACGCTGTCCGTCGCTGACAGATCATCACGTCATTGTGAAACAGCAAGTATAGCTAGTCGCAGCAACGCAACTCATGCCACTATTGTGGAGCCAAATTTAGGCTCGAACTCCCCGCCATGTTGAATTTTCCATTTATATGTCATAACTTCCTTTTCAGTGAAATAGCCAAATATTTGTTATTATAGCATTACCACAACTGACTATCTCCTTCAAATTTAGTCGTCAATCTTCATCCACGTGTGATATGGTGATTGTGAAATGGCATTAATCTGTTCGTAATCCTCGAAATAGAAATACGGCATGACTACTTGACGAATTTTCAGAATTTAAGTTTGTGCTTTAACGTAACGTGTGTTGTCATGATTGTATAGTAGAAGTTTCGTAATAAGTGTCGGTATACAACTGAAGTAAGCTAGAATCAATAATTCAACATGGCGTGTGAGGCCGAGCCTTTATTCGGTGTGTTGTAAATAACGTATTTTGAAACGGTTTTAAGATGTTTGTTTGAAATGTACGTGGCCTAGAAATCCATTTCAAGTCTATTTTACAGTGCAAATAAACTCTTATTGGATGGAAAGCTAACGTTGCCAAAAATATTTACATCCTAAGTGTGTTTAATATTAGAAGTGTTACTACCTACCTATTTATCGCGTTTTCTTTCGATAAGGTTAAAACTTGACAGATTATATAACAATTGGAATTTTTCTTTCATACGAGCAGATTTTCGTCTTTTCCCTTAAAACAGTACGTAATTAAAAATGGTAGTTTCGTAAGAAGTGAGTGAAGAGATTTTGACTGCTCTTAACATTGAGGTCTTGAGAGCCGATTCTCGTAAGAAGAGGCACAAAACAATGCCGTCTCATGAAAGACGTACAAAGTAAAGTTTCTGCCAACTCCAGCCAATCCCCTGGCAATAAAATTAATGTAGCCCCAGCAGTATAACTTTACCATAACAAAAACAAAGTAGGTGGAATGGCAACCTACATTTATCATAGCATTTTGCACTCATTGTTTTCATCATAGAGAGAGCAGCTGTTTTACAATTATACATTGCGGCCATGCAAAGTTTTTAGAACTGTCTAAATTTAGTGAACTTATGTTCAGTATTCTGAACGAAAGTGCATATTTTGATTTTTTATTTGCCTTGTGTTTCCAACCTGTATTTCATATTTGTTTTGTGTTTACAATCTATGAAAACTACCAACGTAACACAAACAGAATAATAAATTAATTTTACTTCAGGTAGCGGAAAAGTTGCTATTGTCGTTTTTCATCTGGCGATAAACAATTCCCACATTTTCTCTCTCTGACTTAATCCCGGAAAAAAATTGTAAGCTTTCTTAGTTCGAAAATTTGACTTGTTAGTTTCGCACATTTTTATATCCAATTTTTAAATTTAAATAGTGCAGAATAGGGATTTTATATATTAGAAAGTGAATTTTTAATACTTCTATGGTAAGCACATTAATACTGTATTTTGAATATAATTAGGGAATTAAAGTTATCTTAAATTAATGTATATTTTAGCCAAGACAAGGAATAAGTATGCTTTTGCTTTGCATGTCATACTAAGCAAACACATTTCTATGGTGTGTTAACATTCTCATGGGGAAATCATAGTTTCTGGTCTGAAACACTGAACAAATGTTAGATAGAATTAAATTTTCATTGTGAAATTATGGAAATTTTATTACTTGAAATTAAGTATGAATGATAAGAAGATTTAGTGTATGTGAAATTATCGCGGGCAGTGTACGCTTGTTTTTAATATTTTTTAATCCAGTTTACTGATTGAGAACTTTAAAAGTTGGCAAGTCTTCTAAAACAGTTAACATTATCTGCTGCAGTACTATCTGTTTGACATATTTGGTATGATTTCGAAAACTGTTTTACAAGATATGATATAAAAACTTTATTTATTCGGGTGGCACTATCAAAATGGAGGATGAAAGAGGATTCATATAGACATTTTAAATGTTTTTGATACATATATACTGCTAGCATACAAAGTTAAGTTGCAATTGATTACATGTTTTTGATGATATAGCATACTATACTAAAATAACTGAATGGTCGCAGTTTTAAAAATAAGTGTCTGACATACTTGAAACATATTTGTATGTATCAATTGCAGCAGTACTGCTTGTTTGCCAAATTTCTTAGGAATCTCAATTGTTTACAGAGATAATCCCCAATACTTTATTAATTTACATAGTGCTGTCTTACAAAATGGCTGACAAAGTGGTTGGTTATTGTGTATATGTTGACTGTAATAGATACTGTCAGTGTGCGAAATTTGCTTGAAACTGGTCAAACAGTGTTGTAGTTAAGCCAAATAAACCTAAGATATATCCAGGGGTTGCCATTTTGAAGATAAGTGCCCAATAATGTTCATTAACTTAATATTTACGTGCCAAATTTGGCAAACATTGAATGAGTAGTTTTAGAGCTACAATATGAGAGCTTTATTTTCTCATGTGGCACTTTTCCAAAAGTGTGTGCCTATTGACCTGTAAATTCAATGCTTACGCTTTGCACTGTCAGCATACAAAATTGGTTGAATGGTTTTCGAGATATGGCATCGCCCTAAATTTTAAAATGGCTCCTATTTTGAAAAAGAGTGCCCGGTGTGGTCGAAAACTATAAAAGTCAGTGCCCCTACTTATTACTATATGTGTACCAAGTTGGGTGAAATTCAGTTCATGCGTTCAAAAATATGATAATTAAATCATTAGGGTTGCTGAAACAATTTGGTTGGACTATGGCCCATTGTAACAGATACCGATTTTGGGTAAATCGGCAGGTGTCCAACCCAAATTAAAACTGCACAATTATGCAGCATAATTTCCTGCGGTATAGCAACCTTTACAAATGCTGTATCTTTTTTTCATTTCTCCAGGAAGATGTATAGTTAAATTATGATGCTATAAACAAGCTGTCATAATTTGGCTGAAGAGCTAGAGCACACACTTCCACCGAGGTGAACTGGGTTTAATTCTTGCAGGGTCATTCCTGGATTTTCACGTGTGGGATTCATGCCAGATGCTACACTTGCATTCTGGTGCTGCTTCACTTCACCAAGTTTCGCCCTCATTTGCTTTCAAAACCTCATTAAGGGCCACCCAAACCTCTCTATTCCACTTATTTATAGCTGAAGTACTTGCTTAAGTTTTGAGTCGAGTCAAACCTCTATGGTACCGGCACTCGAGGTTCCCCGAAACCATTTATGTGACCATTACCCTCACCACCCCTCCCCTTCATCGACAATACAATTGCATCCAAGAGCAGCATGTTTTGTTATCTGGGTACATGAAGTCTTGGTCACACATCTCTGGCAGAAAAATTATATGTTTTTCGTGGTAAAATTGAAATTTATATAGGAGGATAATGTATTCTGAGTAAAATGGTACCGAAGTTGTGCAGAAGAAATTTCAGAGTGATTTAAATGAATTTTAAAATACTACAATGCTGTACATATGCTTAACAAAAACAACTACGATACAGCCTGTGTTCACATTTCGTGCGGGGTAATAAGACATTTTAATATGTGTACATTCAATACAAATTACAAATAAATTAATTTAATAGGGTGAAATATTTTGAGCCAAATGATGCCCCTGTTATGCTGAGAAGAAAACCGAGAGAGCTATAATGATCTAAGAAGCAGACCACATCACTGTGCATATTTATGCCTAACAAAAACAGCAGCGATATGACCCATGTTTTCATTTCCCACTAGCAAATGAGATGGGTGACGTTTGAAGTCTTTCTACTTATAATTAAGTTGACTCCTACTCATCAGTTCGAACGACTGCCGCACACCCAAAGAGGTTTAATTGGCAGTACAGCTGCTGACCTCAAGAATTAGTACTGTTTGCCATGGTTCTAAAAGCAGCACACTCACTCCTGAAGAATTGTTGTGTTCACCGGCCGAGCCACAGAGACAATGCCTCATGGGCAACAAGTACTAGAGCACGCTGAAAAATTAGCCCTACTAATTCACCAAGACATGCAGCACCTGGATCTTCAGCTGGCCGATGATGTTACATGCCCAGAGGATCTATGCCACGTCTATCCCCTCGCCAACCTGACCAAGAGCAAGCCGGGAAGGGTATATACAAATAGCGGGGCACGTCCCTTGGAACCCCAGTCTGTCACGTTCCTTCACTTCAATCCTGGAGCCAAAGTCCAAATCTGAGAATCCCACTTCCCCTAGACACTTTTCGGTCCCTTCTGAACGACACCATAGCGCGAGTTAAGTTGAGGGTTATTTTCATGTCCACTTTTCTACCTACCCTTAGTGTAGCCTTTACATGTCTGACGTAGTAAGTTTCCACCTTAATCTCTCATTGATAGGAGCTGTTTCAATACCGCCTTGTTTGTTTCTGTTTCGGAATAAACAAACATATCTTTGCCATACAACCTCACCTCGTAAACATCAGACCGGTTTAAGGGACAGCAGGTAACTGGGAAATTTATTTGCACCACCAAAACTCAACAATAGAATCCTACAACACTTTGGACAGCCCCCTTTGCTATATACCGCAGTGTATAGAACGGTAGAGCCCTGACACTATGTACTCTTCCCCTTGGGATTAACTTTTCGGCCTGGGGGTTGCTCATTCCACCATGCTTATGGTGTGGGAAGGAGTATTCCCTTGGGTCTGAGGAGACTGATCATTCGGGGGACCTCGCCCACATATCGGGACAGTCGGCCAGTGATACCTGACTCCCATAATCCTCCACGCTTCTGGTGCTGGGTACTGAGATAGGGATACAGCATTGGGCTGATGGAGACGGTACGTGGAAGTAGATCCGAGTAAGATCATTTTGTTTCCTGCTCCACCTCCACTAGTTTAATTTTTCTTAATGGCCTTCTCCTGTCTTATCTGTAAGAGGGCTGAGACTATCTCTTAAGTACCAACCTGAGCTTAGCCCCTGCCCAACTGGTCTCTAGCACCTTGGTCCTCAGGAGCAAGCAGGAGCCTTCCACCGACTTAAGAAATCAGCCTCGCCAGCTATGAACCAGCCCTTTTCACACCACCCACCAAGCTCAACGTTGTTACTCACCCAATATTCTTAGCTTACCTGTGTGACCCAGTTACGTCATATGGCCTAGCTAACTTGTGGTTATGGGAAACCCCACTCCCTCTGTCTACACCCACAACAATTAGCACTTGCACACCTTGGTGTATCACAGTTTGAAACACTGCATTGTCCACAGGTCAAACGTTGCGCAGATGTCGTGCCCTGCCGGAAAGCAATGTGGCCAGTCATGTATTCTGGTAGAGCTCCAGTTCTGCGCAGCTACTAAAGCACATCTCTTACCCTGGAAATGTTTTCTCTCGCACCTCCCAAAACAATTGGAGTCGTGTTGTACCTCCTGTTACCATAGGATGCCATATTAATAATATTTCAACAGACATCCATTATCTCTTCAAACCTTTGTATATATCTAACAGAAGCAAAAATAATACTTTGAAAAAGTCCAGTGCAGTTACAATCCTGAGTAAAACATAGCATTGGTAGATATTTTTATTTTATAATATCACCAAAAAATAAGATATTCATGTATTAAAAGTAAAGTTATTTTAATTGTCAAACATGTTGTGAATAAAATGCGATACACTCAGACTTGTTTAGAACAATGTTTAAGTGTAAAAAAAGTTGCTTTAATGGGTAGTATGCATTCTAACAACAGTAGCAGTGCAGACATTGCTGCATGTAAACAAATCAAACACAAGATATTACCATTTACCATTCATTATTGCTACGTCAAATTTTAAGGGCTTTGTTTTCATGTATGTATTTGAGGGTATTTTCCATGTTTGAATGTTTTACGGCAACATCATGGATAACCACGTGGCTGACTGACGCCAATAATGTGCATACGTTATCATTGCATTCTGAGAGATTATTTATGTAATACCGCATGAGCAATATTTTATTCAGGGTTCTATGTTCAATTTTGTCAGGGTTCTGTGATGCTTTTTGTGTTTGACCACACCGTCACTTTCATGTTTGATTTTACCATCATCAGGAATGTTACAAGCCTGTAATCACTTAAATCAGAAAGAAAATAATTTACTCGCTTAGAATAATATTTTCTTGGAATTTAATTTGCCATTTCACACGGAAATATTGCAATTCCATCTGCACCACGTGGTCCAGTATGAACTTCATACAGTGGCATCCATACCATCTAAGCTTGTTTTCACACGTGTGTGTTTTTTGTGAATATCCATATCGTGTCCCATATTGTTTCAAGTATCATTCAAGGGTCTATGTACTTATGCAGGTAGTGTACGGTGCACTTATTCCCTCTCGTAGCCGGCTCTGTGTATAGGCCGTCACCACACTAACCACGTGCTTGAGGGCGAGCCCCGACAAGTTTGTGTTAGTCATGCCGAGTAATCACACGTGTTAATGTGTATTAAGGGTTTTCATTTTTATTTCACCGTGTCCTGTCTTCGGGAAAAAAAACCGTCAGTTCACCCTAGTGGCTGTCGGACCTTTTCCCTTGTGAAGGCTGTGCTTTCATACACCCCACAGAGATGGTACAAGTTCGCAAACTCCGTGCTCGAGGAGCACCCCGCAAAAACCCGCCCAGTCCACCTGAATAAATAGTCGAACACCACGTGCAAATAATGAGAAAGTCATGGCAAATCAAATTAGCTACTGTAATGTGTGGGTGCCGGAGAGCGAGAGACTGACATCCGAACTTGTACCTGGAATGTATGTGTATGTCGAGAAAACCTGTTATCGGCCGGGGCGAAAAAGTATTGTGCTGGACTGGCACCTAGATGGACAGGGCCAGTGAGAGTGGTGGAAAAGATGGGAAATTCCACATATCTCGTGAAGTTGGGGCCAAGATGTGTCACGAAACTGCACCATGACGACCTGTGTATAGGCCGACCACCTGTAGGGAAGAGAGGCAAGGATCAACATTATGCCAAGTACCTCAGTGAGCTTGGAGAATTTTTCTAGGGAGTTCACAGGGAAATGTCAACACGTACACTGAGGAAGACAACAACACTAACTCGGGAACACCCAGCCGAAGTAATGAATTGTTATGTAAGGGTTTTGCACCGACAGAACATTCAACACCTAGTAGTGAGGAGGTGGAAGCAAGTAGTAGCAAAACACCATATCTGGGTTTTTCTGTTAATGTCTGTAACGATGTAACAAATCAGAGTGAATTTAAGGGACTTCGAAGTGTACACGAAGAAAGTGGTAACATAAGTGTACACATAAATGTCAATGCAAGTGCCAGTGAAGTAAGTTTTAAGGGGTTTCCCCAGGGCACAGCTGAAATAGATTGTAACCAAAGTGTAAACGTAAATTTTGATACCACAAGTGAAGGATAGATGCCTTTCAGAGTTTTTCTGGTTCCCGCAGTGGAGAACCTAGTAAGGCAAGAGTGTTTCAAAGGGTTTGGGGTAACTAGTAGGGCAATGAGTGTGACGTCAAATGTCAACAAAACGCAACACAACACTTACAAGAGGCAGGGCGAGTCACCACCACGTAACCACAATGTTGTTCCTGCTTGCACTCCTATCCCCTGTAAACGCCGAAGAAACTGATGACCTCCGAGGCCATGTTTTCTTTGCTCTCAATCGACAACCAACCGGGCAGAGTCCGCCAAAGCAATGTTGCATTTTTTGCCCCGTCGTGGCCTTCGAGGGAGGGGTCGTTTGACGCCGGCTGACGGCCAGCGGCACTAGATCCCATGACGGCGCTCTCCACGTGCATGTCACGTGTACTGGATGTGTGTGTTTGTAAGTACACATGGGTGAGATGGACACACAGAACCCACAATATCCCTGAGAACCCTGAGTCTCGATAGTGCGTTGATTGGGAAGCACTGCTGGCGCCCAAATTACCAGTAAGTATTTGTGTCAACGTTGGTCTAATGTCTCATCCTACGGCGTCAAGATGGAGAAAAGAACAAAACTTAATCCCTAGGGCAACATGTAGTGTTAGTGCATGCACCAATTTAGAAAAACAGTACTGTAGCAAATTTTTTAATAAATCCTTTTTAATGTTCCAAATGAGAGAAAAAAAAAATACAGGTGTCAAATAGCGAGATTCACTGGTCAAATCAATTAATTTTACATTTTAATTTGAAAATTTTAAAATTCATTTAAACACGCAAAATTCACAAAACACTTAAATTCGCTTGTAGTAGGTAAATCGCTTGATTTAGAGCTACGGGAATGTTATATTTATGCTCGTTAACAAGACAAATTTAAAATCTGTTAAAACGTTAGTATTTGCCTGTCAAAAAATCAATTAAAAAGTAAAATTACTTCTGAAAGTTCACAAAACATAATTTAACTTTAAGTTTTCAAGTATTATTTCCATTGTAACATTTACCGTTTGTTTATAAGTAATCCTTACTACTGTATAAATTCGAAAGTGTGTTTGTTTGTTTATTTGTTTGATTATCCTTCTTTCACGTCAAAATGGAGCAACAGATCGACATGTTTTTTTGCACAAATATATTTGGAGGTCCAGAGAGTGACATAGGCTATATTTTATCCCAGGAAAATATCTCAAACGGGTCCAAAAATGATTAGGGATGTACCTAGGTACTGGATTAAACTTTTCTTAGGATTACTGCACGAAAAAGCGTTGTTAAAATTTTCTCCTTTCTTTTTTATTCTATGGGCAGTCTTACATTCCTTCCCAAGAGCCGCAGTAGGTCAGTGGGTAGAGAATCCAATTGTGGGGCCGCAGTAGCTCAGTGGTTAGAGAACCCAATAGTAGTGCTGCAGTAGCTCGGTGAGTAGAGATCCCTATAGTGGGGTTGTTGATGCCCAGTGGCTAGACCACCCGATAGTAGAGCTACACGTGAAGCAGGGGGTAAAATTTAGTAATTTATAATTTTTGTAAATGTCACGAATAAATGTATGTACAATGTTTCTGACTTTTTTCCCTGTCTTTAAATTGTTGAGAGTTGGCATAGGTATTCAATTTTTAACAACTTCTAATTTATCACTAAATGAGCATAACTGAAACAATTGATTAAAAACACTTGTTAAAATGTAGCTTTTACAGTAATCTCATCATATAACTTGCGAAACTACTGTTTAAAATTCTAATTCAAATGTAACAGTAGAGTATGCAACCCATCAATCATTAAAAATTGAATAAAGGTATATAAACACCCTTGCTAGCATTCTGGATGCAATATCACCTTGTGCATGCATTCACCCACGTTTCCCCACGAGTTTGCTGTGACATCGTACGAGCTGAACGAGTGTTGAGAATACCACAGCGCTATGCCGCGACGTTTCAGGGAACTATTATGATCAATTATCGAAATACTCCCCACCGCCATTCCTCCACTTGTTGCCAAGAATTTTCGAGTAACTATTAAGAAAAAAGAGGCGACAAGACGCGTGCATCACTATCCCATATGTACTGAGGAAAAGAAAATTTATTTTTATTTCATAGTAAAATGAGAAGTATATGGCGAAATACATGTTCGTTTTTTTAATTTATTAAAGCATGCATTACATTCATGGAGAATACGCCCCTGGTTACCATATCCTTATGGGTAAATCTCAATATTGGCTAACCCACAATATCACATGTATGATGCCGGCTAACAGCCAGCAGCACTAAAGCCCATGACGGCGCTCACCACGCACGTGTCACGTGTCCATGCCCGTCCGAAAAGTGGCCAATATATTTGAACTCTCACGTCAATAATATTTTGCAGTATATAACGTGTTTTGTATTTGTATTTGCAGGGCTTAATATGTCTTGAAATATTTTAAAGAGTTTGTTGCGAAAATTTTCGATTATGAAATTCAAAGTGCCCACGGCACCGAGACTAAGAACAAAGATATTCCGGTGTTAATGCCACAATAAAGAGGCACTGAATTAATAAGAAAAATTCATAAGAAAATTATAAAATGTAAAACATATTTTATTTAATTTGTGCCACTATTATTTTTTAAAGTATAAATATTTTACTCGGCGTGCATAGCACTTCCACTTATGTGAACCTCGTAGGCCGTCATAGCAGGTCCGTGCGATGCTTGCCTCTGAACAGACTGTCGTTGGGAGCTGGCGAGGTAAGATGCTGTTACGTACGCAGTAGAACTTTTGAACACTGATCTAGATTTCAATAGCACTTTTAGTATACTGGTTAACCTTTCACTGTGTATGTTTTGCCAGACATTTCCCTGGCATTATGCTTCTGCTTAACTAATTTATTTCTCCCTTGTGGTATTTTTCAAACTTAATCGAGGAGAGAGGAGAAAGATGTCGCAGGAGTAACACAACCAGCGCAACATGAATCAGGCACCATCCACCTATGTTAGTGGTGTTCCAGTGTAATTTCTGTATTATTACTATGCGCAATTTTAAGGGCTTTTTTTTTAATATATCTATTTTAAGGATATTTCCATGTTTGAATATTTTACGTCAATTTCATGTACAACCACATGACTAACCTATGCCAAGTCTATATCTGCACCATCCATGCAGTTTTCAGAGTCTATTTGTGTAAATAATGTGTGCTACCATTTATTTCAGGGTTCTATTAATGTTTAATTCATGGTTCAATGTATTTTTTGTGTAATTGATGCTTTTTGTACTTGACCACGTGGTCATGTTAATGTTTGACTTTACCGCCATCAGGTATGCTACACGCCTACAATCACTTAAATTGTAAAGAAGATAATTTTCTTTTTCAGAATAATATTTTGTCTGACTTTAATTTGCCGTTTTTAAGAAGAAATATTGTAATTTCATCTGCACCACGTGGTCCGCTACAAACATTATCCAGCGGCATCCGTGCCACCTAAGCTTGTTTTCACACAGGTGTGTGTTTATTGTGAATACTCCTCTCGTTCCCCATCATCTTTTAAGGGCCTTTATGTATTTTGTGTGATTTTGAAATTTGTGTACAGTGCAATTACTTCCGTCCTAACAGGCTCTGTGTATATGCCGTCACCACACTTCCCACAAGCATGTGGACAAGCCCAGACGAGTTTGCATTAGTGATGCCAAGTAGTCACACACGTTAAAATGTTTTTATCAACGGTTTCATTTGTAATTCACTGTGTCCTGTCTTCAGGGAAAACCGTCAGTCCACCCTAGCGGCTATCGGCCCTCTTCCCTTGTGAAGGCTGTGCTTTCATGCACCTCTGTGAGATCATCCATCTAGGCGTGCGCTAGATTAATTGCAGGCTGGGGAGCACCCAAGTGGAATTGGCTAGTCATGACCGAGATAATCGTAATTTCACTGGCATATTGATGTGTACGCATAGTAACAATAAAAGCAAGCATCTGTAACCTAATTCTTTTATTCAGTAGTGACAGTGTTCTAGCCACATGTATTTTATCAATTGATTATTTTCAAAGTGATGTTTAGTAAAAGTTTAATATTGCCTGTGTGTTTGTAAGTACACATGGGTGAGATGGACATACAGAACTCACAGCATTCCTGAGAACCCTGAGTCTCAATAGTGTGGTGATTTGGAAGCACTGCTGGTGCCCATATTACCATTAAGTATTTGTGTCATCGTTCGTCTCATGTTCTCGGTCTCAGAAGCAGAGTAAAGATTTCCTCCAACCGCATTGATGTGAAATACTTCATACATTTTTATGAGGGTAGGCTGAACTTCTTGTTAATGGTAATTTGCCAAAATAAATACGAGATAGGAGGATTTCTTTTAAAAGGAAACACCATAGAATTAATAGACTATGTTGAATTTATCAAAATGGTAAAACCCAAAAGTCGGCTTGGGATGATAGAACAATTCTCCAAAGAATTATTGAAATATGTAACTACATGAATCATGATTATGAAAGTAGTAAGATCTAGTGTTGGCTTGAAATAGACACATTTTATGTACTGTTTCACCGAAAGTTTAAATTAGAATTTATGTACATAATTGGTAATATTTCTATGCCTACCTCCTCCATAAATGTCCAGACAAAAAAATTGGTTATTATAGCTGTATGAAAAATATCACAAAAATTTCATGAGAAATGAGTGCACAAATAAAACTCACAACATAATACTTCCTTGCACGGGAAAAGTTGATGGGCTAGGAATAGCCTTAATTTTAATAATTAAATCTCACAAACATGTGCAGTTTTGAAGCAGTGGTTATTAAGAACAACAGGATATTGGCTGTACTCTTCTACAATATCACAACACTACCTATCTGAACAGTTCTCTCTCATTTCCAAACAAATTTTTCAAGAGTTCACATTGAGTATTTTCAACCTTATTCCCCTTTGCACAAATATATTCTCTGCTGTTCTCCGGTGGTCATATGACTAGCAGATAACAATGAATATAACCACTCGCTTCATGCAAAACTCTTCTGAATATAGGACATGCTGTATCTCCTGATTTTATCCGAGATCTACCTGGCATGAGTTTTTGTACGAGTTCAATTTTGCAGAAGCTTTGCACGTATTATGCATTCTGTAAAAGCTGATTTGTAGATTAGTTAATCAGTTATTTTATCAAATTAAAACAATATAATCCTGGTGTGGTACTAAGAATATTTCAGTGACTAGCTTATTTCTTAGAATTTCATCAAGAGATCGAATGGTCAAATGTTTGCTCTTAATTTTCTATATCCCCGTAAGGTATAACTGCAGCCTGTTTATTATTTTTATGCATCTTTCACTTGACCACAATCGTTGTTGTTCTTTTGTGATTGTGCACAGTGTTTGTCACTTTTCTTCATCCTTAGTAATTATGTGGTATGTTTTTTAATAATCTCACCTTGTGACTAGATTATAGTATAGTAGAGTAGTATCCGCCGTCGTGTACGGTTCGTATTTTGGAACCTCGGCGTCGGGATCTGGGCGTCACTATTTGTTTGTGCCGTTTGACTGCGAGTTTGTTTCTGCGAGTTTAATGGACCTTGGAATTTAAGGTTTTTTTCGTGATTTTTGCCGTGAATACGCTCGTTTGTTGTTGTTTTCGACATTTCATATATTAGGAATTTGATAGTTGTATGGCTGTACGGTGAAATCCAAGGCCACGTGCTTTTGCAGGCTTTAGATTATAGATAGATATAGTGACTAGATTGGAATAGTGGTTTTAACCCCGCCAGTGCTCGATTTCTGAGCCTATTATGAGCCTGTTATAGTCTATTCGCGATTTCTTCACACTTTTTTTAATTGAACCCCTGAAAAAAATCCTCCCTTGTGTTATGTTTTCTAAATATATTATATACTAGCGACCCGCCCCGGCTTCGCACGGGTGCAATTAAGATTTAAAAAAACTGCTTAACACGGCTCTAATTAGGTTGGGTAAACTCTCCCAAAGCATTAAAAAAAAGCACATTATAGTTTAATAATTAATTAAATAATTTATAATTTAAAGTTTTTTTGCAATTTTTATTTGATATTTTTTTTTACTTTTTTATAATTTTTCATATTAATATACATTATATTTCAGTGCAATTTATCTGAGATAGAAGTATTTAATGTGTTATTGGTTAAGACATTCTGTTGACAATGTTTGACGTCCTGTTATTGTTTGGTAGCATATTGTACTGTTTCTCAGGACTTCCAGCTCGTGATAAATCAACATATAGTTGGCCATGGGAAAAACACTTTTCGTAGATCGATTCCAACCAAAGAGAAAGTTTGACCCTGGGACTTATTAATAGTAATCGCGAACAATGTTTTTACGGGAAGTTGTAACCGTTTGAAAGATATTGGCAAATCCGTGGGAATCATGGGAATCCTTGGGATGTTTGCCAGCTGGACCGGTGAGGATGGTCGCGACAATCAAATTTTCTTTCAAGTCTTTAATGAGCAATCTTGTGCCATTACACATGTTAGGAGGGCTTATATTCCTTAAAAGCATGATAGGAGTACCGACTTTTAATGATAGTTTGTGAGGTGGCAAGCCAGAAGGATTAAGTGAATTTAGAAAATCTTGAGGAAAGTGGACGACATCGTCAACATTGGTGACTGTGTCATTCGACTTATAGGTTTTGACTTGGCAGGGAACTCTTTGTATAATGAGATTGTTGATTTCATTGACAGAGTCGTTCCTAGGCGATACTATTTCCCTGGAACACAACCAGTGAAAGTCTCTTTCTAGTAAATTTTCGAGGCCCGGATATACTGCTTCTATAGGATGCTGCAGACTGTGGATTATCTGACCTAATGTCTCATTAAAAATGACTTCAGCAGAATTAGTGCCCAAATTTAGAGAAGGAATAACTCCTTCTCCAAGTCTGAGCAATTGTTGTGGGAAATCTTTATGCGTGTCTCGACCAAGATAGGCTCTCATATTCGTTCGCAAATTTAGGTGTTGAATAGAACTCCATAAGGGAGATGATTTAAGACATGCTTTGATGATATCTGCACACGTCCCTTTTGTAACTACAGGGAGTGTCTGCCGAAAATCCCTAGCAAACACAAAAGTAACTCCCCCCATAATGGCAGTAGAGCTTCTAAAGTTGGCGCCGTACACAGCACCTTTTATTTTACAAATCTGTCCGTCCTGCAAAGCCGTAGTACGTTATTTTGTTCTATCATCAATAGTTTTAGCAGCGCACACAATGTAAGGAATTTTATAGGTCATTTATTTACACTTTGGGTTACATTATTGGAGTTTTAGTAGGGATCCCTATTGATTTTTAAATAAAATATAGCCTATGACACTCAGTGATAACGTAGCATTCTACTGGTGAAAGAATTTTTAAAATCGGATGAGTAGTTTCGAAGATTACCTCCTACATCCAAACACACAAACACTACCTCTTTATAATATTAGAATAGATCACAAGCATTTTATACTTCTGTTATACAAGCACATTCCACTTCAGTTTGGGTTAACTTGAACACTTATTTATATTTCACCTATAAATTATGATATGCATTTAATTTATTATTAATATGATTGATAGGTGTGTTGGTAATGCCTAGTACGAGGTAGTTCTAAGGCAGAGGGTGAAAGTGGGGGAGGCAATATTGAAGGAAGAGGAGGTTACGTCAGAGGTACCACAGGGAAGCGTGCTGGGTTCTTTGTTATAGAGGGGGGTGGAAATTTGCAGGCGGACATTGATAAGATATGGTTGTGGACCAGAAAAAATAAAATGAAGATATCTGTAAGAAAAACTAAGGTAGTGAGGTTCACAAGGAAGAAGATGATAAACAGGGACATGTACAGATGGGAGGGACAAGAGATAGAAGAAGTAGCAGAATATAAGTATCTAGGGATTATACTGCAGGGAGACCTCGGGTGGAAAAAACAAGTAGAGAGGGTGGTAGCAAAGGGAAGAAGGGCTCTGGGTATCCTGGGAAGGGTGCTGAATGGAGTCAGCTGTGAGGTGAAGGAGAAGGCATATGATACAATGGTACGGCCAATGTTAGAATATGCTGCAGCAGTATGGGACCCATAGGTGGAGGTGCGAGAACTGGAAAAGTTGCAGAGAAAGGCAGCAAGATGGGTGAAGGGTAGGTGGAGAAGGCAAGGGCAGGATGATGAGGAAGAAGGGAACTATAGGCCATCAGTGATGATGAAAGAAATGGGGTGGAGCTCATTGAAGGACAGGAGGAAAGTTGAATGGCTAGTGAGGATGTACAGGGTGGTGAATGAAGAGAGAGGATGGGGAGGGCTACACTGCAGCTAAGTAAAGGGGTGTTTCGAGGAAACAACAGTGAGAAGCTCCTGACGGTGTGGAGAACAGAGCGGGGTAGGCAGACCATGCTTGTGAGGTCTGTGAAGGAGTGGAATGTGTTGAGGGAGGAATTGGTATCAAGTGAGAGAACTCACCACCGGGCGGTAGCTTAATTGCAAGTGTATGTATGTATGTATGTAAAACACAATATGCTCCAATCATATCACTGTTCCTTTAGTTTATTTTTATATACACTAATTGCGCATGAATGTGGTGCGCTCTCTAATTGATGTAATTTTCTAGTCTCAGATAATTTTTCTGTGCATGAAATGGAGGAATATCCTGGAAGTAGAACCTAAGTAGAGCTTCAGGAAAGTTTAATCTAACCCATGAATGGACGTTATATTAGTTTTTGGTATTATATTTGAATAGTTATTGTTTTCTTGTGATTTTATTTTTTTTGTTGTTCATTGTGCTGTACCTTAACAAACTAGCTGTAATGACAACGAGGTGTTGGTTCCAGGCAGGATCAGTCCTAAGGGTATTGTAGTTTTCTGATAAATTTTGCATTCATTGGCACATTTTCTTGAGATACTACTATTTACCTCGCCATTTAGGAGTGGATTCACAAGTTGGGCGGAGAAGGATGAGGAAGGCAAAACAAATTTTTGAAATAAAATTTTTTAATAATAGGTTGGCACAAAATGGAATAGCATTCATTGTCTTTTGAAAATATTGCTTTGCGATTGCACGTATAAATTTGTCACTGTTTATTTCCGTACAACAGAAAACATCTTGAGACTATTATTGAATCAAAGCACCTTTTGCATGAAGTATGAAAAATTAAATTCGAAAACACGTTTCTGAAACTATCAGAGCGATCTAGTGCTTCGTCGTGCAACTACTGCATACAGCTCTCTTTTTTTTAAGCTGCGTGCGGCAAGAATTTGCATTGAATTGAGCGTATAAGTTTTGTATTAAAAAAACAAAGTGTAGAAAAATCTGCTTTGTGTAACATGTAAGAGTTTGTGAATACAAATTAAACATTTCCTGTTCATATTTGTTATATGTTAATTTTTTTTACAAAGATGTGTGATATTACTGTCAGTGTGATAGGACTTATTATAGTTATTGTTGAATATTTGCAAATATACTGAAGCATAAAAAATTTTATCCGCAATATATTAATTGGTGGTAAGTGTGTTTTACCATCTTCTAGAAGAGTATGTAGAAAGTTCATAATGGAACTACATAAATGGCATGAATTACACCTAAACGAAGAAACTGATACTATTTCAATATGTCTTAAGATGTTCCTCCATTCCTCATATTCAGTTACAGATGTTTATTCAAACTCAACCATCCACCCCTCCCTCCCTTCCCCAGCATTGTCTGGATCTGCCCCCTGCTGCCATTGCATTTGGGCACTTTTCCATCCCCATCTCAATCCATTCCTTTGTATGCTCCACATTTCGAAATTCAAGTCAGCTTGAAGGTGAAACACAGTAAATTGTTCTTAAATTAAACATTTTTGAAAAGAAGGTTTTATTTATAAATTAAGAGTTTACAGTCATATTTTTTTTTTATGATTGCAGTTTATGCACTGCGTAAATAACAACGTATATTCAAGAGTTAGACAAAAGATACAATATGTTAGGACTATAGAGAGTTGGTGGATATCAACGAGAAAAAATTTTTTGTGTTTCAAAACTTACATAAATTTAATTGGTGTTTGAATTTATGGACAGTTCTGTAGTCTTGATACAATTAACATTTTGCAGGTTTACACTGTTATTCAGTCCTGTCATTACTTTTCTACTAAACAGCACATATCTGTGCTAACCTTTTGGACTTGGCTGTTTTGACTTCCTTGAAAACATCCTGTGCGTAGGAGATCAAAAAAGTGGAATTCAAACTACAATAACAAGTTCTGTAGACTCTAGGGCCTTTGCCATAGTTACCATGCCCCATGGTCTTTAGTGTTTCCTTGTCCTGTCCTCTCATATGACGCCAAATGTTTGTTCCATTCGGCCTCTCTTTTTTGCTCTTCGGGAGCCAAGAGTGTTCAGGTGAGAGTGACCTGCTTTGTTAACCCCTTCAAAGCGAATGGAATGCGTTTAGGTGTTCGTGAGTAAAAATCATAATGGCAAATATAGCAGATGCCTTGCAGCCGACGCATTTATTTTTGTGATTGTTTGTGTTCACAAATTATTTTCCCCCCATGTATGTTATTTTAAAACACATTTCAGCATCCATTAAATTCAGTGCATTGTCTCTGTGAATATAAGTTGAAAGGTTAAAGACGTTCTCATTTTGTAAACAATGAAGATGTCAAACCAGTGAAGCCTGCCAAAATCTACCCAGCAGACGATTTACATTGCTTCATAACTCCTGCTTGTGAGGAGGAGCAAAAAGGGCGTGACATAAATAACCCAAGGGCATTTAGATCTGATTAATGAAATGCCCATCGCCATACTGAAAGAGACAAAAGGTCAAAAAGAGCTGCCAAATGGAACAAATCTATATACTTTCATACAAACGGACTGCCGCAATTGGGATGTCCAAATGTGTCCCATCCTGGATGTTATGAGAAATGACACTACAGTATGACACAATAAATGTTCTGCAAATTTCTAACCTTTTTTTATATTTTTTGCCTTTTATTTAGCTGTCTGGAAGGAGTTTAGTATTGACGCATGCAAGCATGCTGCACTCTCTACGGGTGACTTTGTCCCATCTACGAGTGACCCTTCACTCGGGACAAGTCATAACAGTGGCGAACGAGACAAATGTATTAAGCACTGACAGGCGAGTATGTAATTATAATGAAGTTAAGTAATTACAATGAACATCGCCTGCCCGGTTCCCTACATGCAAGTGCCACCCCGACGAATAGAATATTTAATTTTGAATACTCACAACCCTTCATGTTAGAGTGGAAGAAGTTCCAATCAACCCCCGAGATGGCAGCACCCCGTGGCCTTGTAACATCATGGCCAGCCAGCCTCAGGCCAAGTTGTTTTTATTCGTCACCTCCAAGCGTGGAGATAAGAAATGTTCGATGCTCCAGCGCTATGATAAACCAACCCCGGCGTTGGAAGGCTACGCTGCTCCCCACACCCCGAAGAACTGCTGATCGGCAGAAATGAAGTATAGAGGTCCACCACTGTGGTCCAGCGAGAGATGCCAGGCTCGCCAGCCGAAAAGGATCGCGAGCCCAACCCAATCTGAGAAGACTCTCCTCCCTCTCCAGAGCCTGTGCCAAGGCTCAAACTCCATCCGCTCCAGCTGGCAGCTTGGAAAAGCTTGTCCACACCAGTCACTACTCACCAGACGGAAAATCCTACCACCTGTACCCACTACCCTCACCTCAAGTCAACTTCCTTGATTCTTGCAGTAGCAGGTTCATACAAAATTAACATTCCCCTGGAGACTTCCCCTTAACTTCATCATGCACACTTAGATTACATATTTTGCTATTCCTTTTTATTCGAGGCTTGCCTTCGCTTGTCAAGAACTTTAGTATTGGGTTTAGTATTTGATTGTTTTACTTTGTTTATATCCTTACTTTTGTTTCACGTAATAAATCTTACGTAACTCATACTCCTTGTGTGTCGCCTACAGTGATTGTAGAATAGCATCCTTGTCAGTTAGTGAGTTCAGTGAATAACAACCATAGTGGATTTGGGAGCCACCAGAGGCAACGTGAGAGACGCGCCTTAAATTGATCACTCCCCATTAATAATCTGCTAGCCATTTCAAACCCTGTTGAACTGTTACCTGTAGAGCCAGTACAATTACCTGTCTGCTATGATATAGTAATACCAATGACACAAGAGGGGCCCCTTGATCATTTGTTAGGTTGGTACCCGCCTGAAGACATTGAGCAGGAAGACATAGCTCCGGAACTCACAGAGACCATAGTATCCGTTGATGTACCGAAAATCCCGGCAGCTCCCGTACAAGCTCCTTCGAGCATTGTTCGATTAGCCTCGGGCAGATGGATTTGGGTTCGACACCCGACAGTGGAAGCCCTGCCTAATGAATGTACAATAAGATTAGCCTCAAGGAAATTTGTTAGTGTTCCGACTCCCTCCGAAGGTCGCCCCTAAACCACGTGGCAAAACCCCGGCTAATCTTGTTCCCACGCGCAGATTGATGCCGTGATGCCGCTGCGGATAAATCCCGTCACCCCAGCCAGAGCAATCATCCCTACAATCGCTCTCGATTAATCACTAGCTAATTCATTCACCCCCTTTGAGACTGCTGGCATCCCACCTATTGACAGCCCTGGTTGTGGGGGTAGTAAAACTCCCCGGATGGGAGCTTATTTCAATACGCCTCACCCTGGGGTATGATTCCCCTCTTGTACGCCGGGACAAAGAGGACAATCAGCGTAGTCACCCCTTAATTCGAAAGAACCGAGAAGTTCGGCATGTGTCAGTATATATGTTTAATTTTTTGATACAGTTTTGTATGTTAAAAATCCACACTTACATTAAGGGGAATAGTCCACAAAAGGTATGTATCTACCTCAATTTTGGTCAAAAGTTGATTTTCAGAGAATGTTTCAAAATTTTTGGCATGACAAGACATAAAGAATAATTTCGAACACCTTCTTACATTGGTAGATATTCACTAAAATTACTATCGAAGCACTGATAGAAGATAAGAAATAATATCTTATTTTCTCATCAGTGCTCACAGAATAATAAAAATATTGAATATTCAACAATGCCAGAAGTTGTTAAAAATTGATATTTACGTCTTGTCATGCCAAAAATTTTGTTAAACCCTCTGAAAAACAAGTTATAACAAAAATCAGGTAAATATTCTGCTTTCGTGCACCAATGACCTTAAGTAGGCTAAATTAAAATTGGGTTATAAATAGATTCAATTGAAATAGTGAATCACTGTAATTTATGTTAACACCAGTAGTGTAGGTTTAAAAAGCAACTGCTCATCAGTGGTATTCATTTTGGTTTTGGATGTCAGTGCCATTGTGTTTACATTTTCCATATTGGTTTTGGATAGAATATTCCTCTTTTTCTATGAGAACTAGCCAACAGACAAAATTTAAAGTTTTAAAGTTAACCACAACCATGAGAGACAAAGGTACATGGGATATCGAGAGACAAAAGACATGATATCACGTGAACCAATCAGTGCGCTTGCAGCCATGCCTGTAAAAATAAATGTCCTGGGACAACTTATGGATCATGCCGCTGAAAACTTGAAAGTTTGACTGCAGGAAGGCTTTAGTTTTGACATTGTGTGCAGATGACTTCAGAGCACGCAACAAAAGAAACTGAAGTCAGATTAAGGAGAAGGAAAATTGTAATTACACCATGCTGGCCAAGAATTGTAATTGAAATAATGACGAGAATGGAGAAGCTTCCTACAAATGAGGTGGAAAGTAATTAAACAAAACTGATTATACATACAGCTGAAGTTACAAACGTTACAGAAGGATGTGACAGGTTCTGAAATACAGAAATCATTAACAGTATAGAAGTTGATGACAATAGTATTATTCAACAAAATATCTTGGAGTGAATGATTTTGTTTCGGTTCGTTTTGTTTACGATTCAGGAACAATAATTGTTTTTTTTGCAGTTGTAACAAAAAAGCACCACCGCACCTTGCTACTAACTCAATTTCATGGGGTTTCAGATGGGATCAAGAGATTGTCTTAGAACCATAGTATGTTGAAGACTAGATTTTATTTTAAAAAAAAAGGAAAACCAAAATCAGAGGTAAATTCTCTTTCAGTCAGAGAGTAATAACTGAGAATACTTGCCAATCTTTGGCCTTTAAAATTTGTTTCAATGCTCAAGCAGAACAAAGTTAAACCAGCTGTTTCTGAATAAAATTTGGTTGTTTCGACTCTTGATAGTAAAAACTAAAAATTAACAATTTTTTTCCCACATCATCAAGGGTAGAATCGTAGACTAAATATGAGGTAGAGAGATCTCGCTGGCTGTGCACAACCAATCTCCATGCCCCAACATTGAACTGCTTTCCTTCCAACATGACTTGTAAAACCTGTGCGAGTTGGATTTGAGGTTAGAAACTGTTAAGTAAACAAGTGCTTTGAGATGTTTGAATACTTCGTATAACCAATTTGATTAAGATATAAACAAACACGTTCATCGTTGTTGACTAGGTACATTTGACATTTGTATTCCTTTGGGGTAGTTCAATGTTGCGTACATGCGCAGACGACGAGTAAGAGGTCTACCTCATCTCTAGTCTATGGATATAATTATGTGTTATCAGTTATTTAATTAAAATCACTGTTAATCTAAAGGTTAATACTATGATTTCACTTTGGTGTAGTGCTGTAGGGTACAAGGAAAGATATAAAATGTGCAGGCTTTATTTCTGGAACGAATATTTATAAAATATGAATTGTATACATACTTTGTTTTTATGATTCTATACGGGATGGGGTTTTACAAAGGATGGAGGGTATTTAATCTTCTTACAAACATTTCCACTTCTAAATTTCAAATTTACTTTAGACTACCAAACAACAGACAGATAATCAACATGCAAAACAAATATACAGTAATTTTTTTTTTTTTTTTTTTTTTACTGGATTTTAGAAAAGATGCTCGTGTATTCAGAATTTAACTTAAAATAAATAACAAACCTTCTTGAATGAGATACAAAACTATGCATTTGTTATGTGAAGCATTTATATAACATTGCTTCTTTGTCCTGACACACTTCATTGTATGCTCTCTGAGAAAAAATTTACAGAAATTAACCAATAATCTACACAAACTTAAATACAGTTTTACAATTATCTATTGTAGGCTAATAACCAGACATAAGAATCAACTGTGAACAATATTTTCTTTCGGAATTTCCAGTTGCGCGGTGTTCTTGGCTACAACAAAACTGAATATCAGTTTGCAACGTTACACTGTTTTCGCATGCAGTAATTACATAAAATACTTTAACAATAAAATGCTTAAAGCTGTACATAAAACAAACAATAATTACATTAGAGCCTAGCATATCCTTGTGAGAAACACAAGTATTTAAATAACAAATGAAGTAATTATTTGGTTTTGCCCAGATCAGTGGCATTTAGGAACTTTTTCAATACTTGGTCCACATCACACCAATCAAATATTATAATGATAAGTATTAGACTTTGTATTTCCACCAATTAAAAAAAACTGCCTGAAATATTAGTCCTATGTACACACATCTAAAACTAATGCATCTCACAACAGAGTTGTACATAAATCTAATGACATTGGCTTGACAACACTCGCCTGAGATTGCTGCGAGAAAGGAACCCTGCTTTGATATGGCGAATGTCACAAGCCAACCAACCATAAAACACATCACACGTATTTATTTTTGTATATACGTACATTAAAAAAGACGTCCATTTTCAAATTTGACTTTCATTTTATTCTTATAACAATAGCCATTATCCTCTTTGATAAAACTGTACATGCATTCGCGTTATCTTAATGGATTTGGTAGAAAATATGTTTTAAAAGAAAGGGTGTAAGGTACAGTTAGATATATACACACACACACATGGTTGATGGCTCTGACGGAACAACAATATAGCTAACCTGCTGTTGCTGCTAAAAGAATTCACATTTGAATATCCTGATGTGATAAATCTCTCAGTTTAGAAAAGGTTAATTTAAATTTCCAAATCCTTTGTGGTTTGGTATAGTAGCATGTTTGAAAACGTAGTTCTATAAATTACATAATGTGAGCTAGAATTTAGGAACTTTTTATTTGAATTAAAAATCTTTTCTCAAACCAAATAATTATATGTTGTCCATAACATTTAACACATGATATTCCACATCAGTTCACATGAGACAAAGCCCTGTCTGTAATTCGGTGGCGACACATTTAATTCTGAAAATTTCATTGGTGTACAAAGGAGTGGTGAGTTTTTTTTTTTCACTCTTTTTAATATGTTTTGATAGGTGGTGCTGAAACGTAAATCATACACTTTCCGCATTGTTTTGTGTACCGACAACATAAAGCAACACATTTTCTCCATGGAAAAAGTCACACTACTCAGCAGCACTGCAAAAATTACAGGTTCAATCACTGCATTTCGCGGTATTCGACATCAGAGAAGAACACCTGCTTGCCGTGGTACGGTCATTCACTCTTGATGCCACTGGGCGTGATAAAGCCGTGTCCCGACGACGTAACCAGGGACAGAGGACTCCCCATCGGCGGGAGCGACCCTCCTGGGAAAGAACTTGTGATCGAAGCGAACATGGTCGATGGAGTGGTACCGGGCACGGAGCAGATCGTTGGGCTGCCCATCGCTGCACTCGGAGGAGGATTGATCCGCTTCTCCTTTTGTCTCCTGTAACGAGACACACGTCTGCATCATTACAGCATCAGATGTAAGAACACACGCTGACGAGCCATAATAACCTGTATTTTGAAACTACATGAGAAAACAGGAAATGGTAGTCTGAAGTAAACCCTTGCCAACTGACATAGCCTACGCCTGCTTTTCTCCTATCAATTCTCAGAATTTGTCTACATCCTACCAAATTGCCAGCAGTGTAAAGTGCTATGATCCCCCAAAAGCAGAGTCTAAAGTAAACACAGGCAAATGTTATCTCCCGTTTGTTTTCCCTGTGTGAAGTGATATTAATTAAAGAGTGCCCGACCACGTGGCTTGCGTAGTGAAACGAACCCACCAGTGCATACTGTGTTTTGTGTGTGTGTGTGTGTACATACATACACACATATACACACACAGCACAGTATGCACAGGTGTATGGCCTCCCAGTTAAGTTGGCAGCAAATTATGAAGAATAATTACATGCTTTGGTGTACTGAGAAAGACGGAAATGTTTCACTTGGTTGCCACCTCCCTGGTGTGTAGATGGCGAGTAGCCAGCAGCCGAGTCCTCTTCAGATTGCATCAGGATGATGACCCCACAACAGAGGGCCTTTTACATTCTCCAGTTCAACTAATGCAAGTCTGCGACAACTGTGCAGTGTGATTTTAGGCAAAAGTACGGCACTGCATCCCCTACTGCTCGGAGCATGCAATGTTGTCACGAGCAGTTTTGTCAAACAGGTTGTTTGTGTATGGTAAGGGGTAATCAACATGTCATCCCTGTGTTTCAGATGAAGACATTGAGCTTATCCCGAGGAGTTTTGTAAGAAGTCCACAAAAGTCTACTAGTCGTGCCAGCTGAGAGCTCACCATTTCCCATACGACTGTCTGGCATGTTTTGCAACTGTGTTTGTTATTCAAACTATACAGGATTTAACTTTACACGCCAAAGTGATAAACAACATTGTGTGGCATTTTGTGCATTCATTCTCATAAAAGAAATGAAAAGATGCCACTTTTCTTTCATGCTTAGTGTTCAGTAACGAGGCCACGTTTCATCTCGGTTGTTCGGTAAACCATGACAATTCACAGAGATATAGATCACAATAGCTACATTCCATAGTCAAGTATGAGCTAGACTTCCCCAAAGTGAATGTGCTCTGTGCTTTCCCAAGAAAAGGTCATACACCTTTTCCCTGACAACGCTGTCGTACACCATTGGCCACCAAGGCCGGCCAATCTCACTGTCTGCGAATTTTTCTTGTGGGGGGTCTGCAAAGGATTCAGTTTAAGTACCACCCATTCCTACAACACTGGACTAACTCTGAAACTGCGTAACAACAGCAGTGGCTGCATTAACGTTAGACATACTTGCTAATGGTTGGAATGAGTTTTACTGTTAGGTATACTGAGCATTTGTGATAACTGTAAGCAAAACTTTGTCAGACATATATTTCACTCTTCACCGCATGGTTCTCTGTTCCTTAGTTTAAAATATACAGCCCTTTGAAATCAGATAAATCTTGTATTATTTTTTAACATTTTTCTAAGGAGTGATCCCCAGACAACCCCTCGGTGATGCATATGACTACAGTCTGGTCCATTTCTTCATACATAACCAAGTCTTTCTCAAAATTTTTTAACGTAGCAGCACATTGTTTATGAAAACAAAAATTCTGGGTACATACTTTACTGTGCTTCGGAAACTAATCTCTGGATATAACATGTTTCTTGTGGGAAAACATTACTTCCACAAAGTTTTTTATACATATTGCATTCTCACAGATCAACTGTACAAATTTCATTTCGAAAGAGAAAAAAGGGCAAGAAACTTTTTTAATAGTCACTTGTGAAAAATGAGAAATATTTATCCGCCATTGTGATGTGATACGTGCAGTCATATGCCATGAGTACACATTTGGTTTTAATACAGTAATGTTTGTTCCAAATTACAGCTTTACTTAGCTTGTACACAAAATAAAACTGTGTATCAGGCATCATAAAATTTTGATCAAAAATGAGAGAGTGAGAGTGAGAGAGTGAGTGAGAGTGAGTGTGTACACACACGTGAGTAATTTTTCTTCTTTATAGATAGTTGACGACTAATCATGCACTTCTGAAATTAAACTTAAAAATAAGTGTCTTTAACCGTACATATTTTAATATAGACAGTAACTAGAGTATTTCAAGCTATATTAAGTACAAATTACTTAAGGTACAGTAGTTCTATGTGTTGAGGTGCCCACCTGCCTGTATCTATTTTTCATGTTTCAAGCATGGAAGCCAGGGAGCTATAATACACAGGAATATCCATCAGTTACGCCATTGTCTTTATTTCATGCTGCATGTTGTGTGTTATGATGCTGTCATTTCATATGAGGAAATTTTCAGCAGAGTTCAATGCAGTCATTTATCTGATTATTGCATGTACTGGGTTGGTATAGTAGTTTGAAAAAGGTGTTTTTATAGCAATGCTGGAGGGCTCTAAAATATTTTTTGTAATGCTCAGGAAGTTCCTAGTCTGCCCGAAGTGCGTTTGTTCTACGATATAAAAATACACTAACAAATTTTTTTCAATATTTTCATTTTAAAAAATTGGCTCTCAAGACTTTGATTTTAAGAGCTGTCCAAATCTCTTCACTCACATTCATGAAAAATAAATGTATATTTCTGAGTCTCTGCATTGCAGACTAGTTAATGCCAGGTAGGTAGATGTGTTAAGGTCTTGTAATTTTTAAAATTGTGAACTAGTTCATTTTTGCTTTATACATATTGTAGTCAGAATCAACAACATATTTAGGTTTCTAAAAATTTCACAGTGTCACTTGATCAATACATGGATAGTCCTCGGTAACTTAATATATACATGATAAATTATACAGAACTTCCGAAAGTGCTCATTAACCAAGTTACAGCCCTATTTCAGAAGGTCTTGCACAAGAGGATGGTAGGTCAAAGGTAATATATTTACCTATTGCAGAACCAGACCCGGACCACCTCCTTCTCCATGGCGAGGCTCTCGGCTAGCATGGCGATCTCCTCCGACGTGGGTTTCGGGTTCTGGATAAACGCCTTCTCGAGCGCCACCCGCACACTCGTCTCGATGGACGTCCTCTTCTTCCTGCGTCGGCCGATGGCCTCTGGCGTGGTCAGAGGGTTGGTCAGCGAGCTGGGGTTGTTGAGGGAGTTGTCTGCATCCTCGAGCCACTTCTGCAGCAGCGGCTTCAACTTGCACATGTTCTTGAAGGAGAGATTGAGCGCCTCGAACCTGGAGATGGTGGTCTGAGAGAAGTCATTGCCGTACAGCTTGCCCATGGCCAGCCCCACGTCACCCTGCGTGAAGCCCAGCTTGATGCGGCGCTGCTTAAACGTCTTGGCAAACTGCTCCAGCTCCTCCAGGTCGGTGGTCTCCTCGGGCGATGGCTCCAGGATCCTTGCCTGTGGCGTCCTCACATGGTGGTGGGCGTGGTGGTGGTGCGAGGTGGGAGTCCCAGCCGGTGCCAGTGACGCCTGGTGCCCGTGGTGCTGGTGGTTCACTGCGTTGTGATGCTGCGTGAGTGCACCGTGTCCCCCGTGCCTGTTGGAGTGCGAGCTGTGGCTGTTGTGCTGCTGCTGTTGCTGTTGTTGCTGCTGTTGCTGTTGTTGCTGGAGCAACTGTTGCTTCTGTAACTGTTGTAGCTGCTGTGCTGCCTGGGCTATGGCCTGCTGAACCTGCAACAGTTGTACACTGCATTCTACCAACTGTACATATAAGCACAGGCATGTATTGTGGTTGGGACATGAGGGATATTATCTTTGAAGTTAAATGGCGATGGTGAGTTCATGTTAGTATGATGGTATGGATTGCCAACCATGAGACTATATAGTCTCATGGTTGTTTTAAGTCTCCCGGTTTGCAATGGACAGTCCAATCATACCAACATAATAACATGAGGAATATTGTGTGCCCTGTGAATATTCTCTCCAAAATGCATGTCTACTTTGATAGTGTTATGTATGTTCTTGATTTGTCTGATATTAACATTTAAAATACTGTACAAAATTTTTCCATAGGTATTTTAGCAGGAATTTTATCTTGGCACTTAAATGTTTTTATCCACTGATATCAAAGACAGAAGGATCACGCAAACTTGTTGCTGGAGTTGAAGTAGTGACAATGTTAATGTGTTCAAAAATATTTTAATAAAGATTTTGTGAAAATAAATCTTTTCAGAATAAACATTTTTTCTTGTCAGTAATATGTTGTCACTACACCTCTAATGTATTCAAACCAAATAGTCACATTCTCTTGATCCACATACGTATGATTTTCTGATCAAAAGTATAGTCTGCTTTGAATTTTATAAAGTGGCTTTTACTTTGATGTGACACATTTGACCACTGATAATATTCTGACGACCTCTTATTGTGATTCGAGTAAAAAATATTGACCTCTAATTTCTCATGTGGTGAAATCAAGATGACCCTCTATTTTTTTTGGAAGTAAATATTGGGATTGAAACATAAGGCTCATGCTTGGGTAAATAAGATGTCTGTCCCTCTCCTTCTCCCAAAAGTTAACTGCCTGGTGCTTAGTAATTTTAATAATGTACCTATAATCCATGACATTTTAATATGAGATACGTGCTATTGTTCAAACTCCAATTTAGTTCCTGTGGGATGATAGTAAGGCACTATGTTTTCTCTGCATCCCTTCAAACCAGCAGAGGTAAACATATTTCAGTTATAATCTGCAATAACCAAAAACAATCCCAAACTTCCCTTTCCCAGAGGTAAAAACAATGCTCAAACGTATGCCTAATATGGTTAAAATTGACTGTTGTTCCAAGTAGGAAATAAACAAATTAACATAGATTTAAAAAAAATTGATTAGCAATAAGTTAGTTAACACTATGTCTGCCTTATAATTCAAAAACTAATAATATTTGCTTTCATTCCATTCTCTTTTCCAATTCATCCTTGCCATAAAAAACATTGAGATGGAAATGTAACGTATAGCAATGTCTGCCTAATAATTCAAAAACAATAATTTTGCTTTATCCATTTCTTTTAATTCATCCTGCCTAAAAAACATAGATGAAATGTAACGTATAGAAGTATTGGCAAATTAAATATACATAGATTTACGTGTTAGTACATGATTGGTATTAAGTTGCTTTATAAATGCGTCTCTGTTAAACAGAGAATCAATATCGCCAACACAAGTACTAGTTTTCCTTTCCTAATGTCTGACAACCCTACTTGGTATTCATGTACGTGTCCGTAGCTAAGAACAGGCCCATCAAGAAGGTAGGAGGGTAAACGTGGAATGCCCGGGGCTCAGGTACCGGGGAAGCCTGGCTCAGCTTTGAGATTTTACTTAAGGCTCCCTCCTATGTAGGGGTTTTTCCGCATTTGAAGCAGAGAAGCTCGAGAGCGATAAAGGCGACACTGCCAGGCACTTAAGTGCACCGTCACAGCTAAGCATAAGGCTCTGAACTGGCGTGCAGTGTTCTCGTTGCACTGCGTGTACCCATGACTTTCGGCAGTGATTATTATTTTATTGGTTTAAAGTCTGCCGGAAGGTTCAGCACAGGCCTCCAGAGTAGTTTGGTATGTCTCTGATGCATATATTTTGAGCTACATTGTTTTGTAAAAGTCATTTTGGAGTACTCTGAAATGGTGTTTCTAATGTGCATGACATTTTGCAGTTCTTGTCTGGTGCGTGTTCTTTTAGTAAATCAGCACATTGGATGCACGTTAATAGTTTCGTGGAAAAACGTGTATTTCAATACTCTGTGGCGAAGTTCAAGTGCAGGTAGGCAGTAGCCTTAAAGTTCTTTCCTACCAATTTTCATTTAAAAACCTGTTTTGCAAAAGAGTGTGGGTTCAATGCTCATTCTTTTTAAAAATTATTGTACATTGCCTAGCTATTTGTTTGAAAAAAAAAAAAAAAAAGTTGCCTTGGGGAAACTAATGGAATATTTTTCTTAAAAACTTCATTAAAATACTGTACGTACTAGTTTTGCTATTCGCTTAACAATATACAGAAATACCTAAAAGTGCAGTCTTTGAGGTTTGTTCGATTTAAGGTGTGTAAGGAGTAAACAGACTGGCATCATCTCACCTCTTATTGTGACCTCAAATAACACAGTAGTGTACTGTTCATGCCAGAACATTAAAAATTTTCAACAAAAAAATGAGCCCAGAGTAACTTTATTATCACATTCCTTTGTGACTATTTTAACATATTTTTTGCATACATGTAAATAAAAATACAAATGTTTGTGATTCCAAGATAATTCGTGAACTAAACAAACACAACGAGATAAACTTGTGTTGTTGGCATAATTCTAACCTTATAATCTATTACCACGCACTATTTCTTCCAAACACAGATGCAAAATTGACATTTTACATGCACATGCGTGCAGTGATTTGTATCTTCATAGTTGTGGCTATATCATATCAAAATACATAGGTTTTTTTTCTTATGTTTTTAATTTACTGTCAAAAATACTTTTTAATACTTTATGAGTGAAGGAGATTTTTTTGAGAACATGTAGATATACTGCCAATTGAAATTTAGAAAATAATTTTTTTTTCAGCTGGTAACAGATTTGATTAGTCGCTACTTCATTTCTGTTAGACATAAATCAGTTATAACAGAATTGTGATCTCAGTAGTACAGTATAATTACTGGAGGCTACAGAGTAGTGAAGGTATGTTACCACACAAAAGATATTTTCTTTATTTTAAATCATTAACTGAAGCCTCAGTTTGTGCTCCATGCATGAGAAAGTTATGAGCACTAAACATATCATGTTAAATACTGTACATATGGCAACTAGCCCAGAGCCACGCAAAAAATTATAATGTGCCTTTATTGATGTTCAGTGCATTCCGTGAAGAAAATACCATAAATGCTTCAAGCTCCAAAAAAATTAAAAATTAGATCTTTAACGTGAAATAAAAAAAATTTTAAGTAGAAGAACTGTTAGTTACAGAAAGACTGGTCGACCACAGCCGTGGAAATGTAATGTTTTGGCACAGTTCCGACAAGACACATCACACAGACACCAAGGTTACGAACATAGAAAAACATGTAAATACTGATGACTTTTACCTGTGCAGCCTGCGACACCCCTTGAGAGGGCATGTTTTGGCGCGAGAATCGTGGGTGCAGCATCCCCTGCAAAACAAGATGATGCTCCCACCACCAGCAAAAAACTACCAACACTTCTTAAATGAGAAATTAGTTTTAATATTTATTGGTATGAAAAGTTTTCCCTCATTGCGATGAGCATGTTTGGAGTTTCATTCGTAAAAATGACAGGAGGATGCTTGAAGCAATTCCATGGTATTTTATCATGGGAAAGCAATGTCAGTTCTTTGACTGAATTATCTATAGTTTTCCAAAGAAATTTCATCACAAAAATGGTTATCAAATAATTTTAGCATGTAAGTATGTACGTTACCACATGAATCTATGCAATCTGCTTCAAAAATTTACGTACTTTCGTCATACCTCCTCCCCAACTTTTAGTTCGGTCCTGATGGCCACTCAGAAGTACCCTGAGAACACTCTGAAAACCTGTGCGGCAAGTGTAGTGTGAGGAGTAATCAAGTAGGCAGTGCAAGAGATCACAGTTGCGTGGCTGGGGGCAAAGTAAAAGTTTATTGGGGCTGGGATAATGTAGATGCCCATGATGTTACAGGTGTAGACAAAGGTGTTGTATAGGTAATGAAAAGGCACAACATACTGTCGCAACATCACGTTTATTGCGTTATACCGACACAAATATATTCCACGCACACACGAACGGCCATACTACTATTTTTCAACAACGGAACACAGCTAGTACACTATCAAAGCGCTAGGGGCACCACATAGGCCTTGTAAACAACCACAGAAGTCAGCCTCACCACTGTGGCACGCAACCTAAATTTGGCTATTGTGTCTCACAAATGCTTCCTGTATTTATTTCGCCATCCAACAAAAGGCTCACTCACTGTGGCACGGTGTTGATGTCACATACCATATTTCAGCGTGTGTAGGCTGCACATTTTTACAAAAAATATGACTACGAAAAGTGTGGTACGGTTTATATACGAGATATTTCCCTAGAAAATTTTTAAAAAGTGCAGTTATTTGTTTACTCACGTTCATAAATAAAATAACCCTCATCCCACACGTGTAAAATTTATTCATGTTGGCGCTCGCCCATAGATGTCATACATGAGAAAATAATTTCTCTACAGTACAAGAGAAAGATATCTTACGTAGTTTACACGCCCGTCGTGGCTCTACAAATGCACATTGACAAGATGCTATTTTGTTCAACATGTTGCTGTGGTTTTGCTTTCCCATGTCACGTTATCATCTGTCGAATAGTAACCGTGCAATGTATATTTGTAAACATTGCAACATAACACAAATTTTCTGTCACAGATGTTTTTAGGGGAGAAATTAAGTCGGAATTTCCTATGTTTGTACAGAATTGTAGGGCTCACACAAAAAAAAAAATATTTACAGGATTACAAAAATTCAGTGCGGCCTATACTTGAAATATGAATTTTTTATCAAAAACTTCTGGTGTGGCCTATATACACATGTGGCCTATGCATGCCAAAATATGGTACTTTGGGACCTCCAAGTGCCTGTGTGATGTCACAACTCTCTCAGACCCTTACAGTTCATAAATTTTGTACCAATTGATAAAGTCCTTCTGTTCATTTGTATTAATTTTCTGAGAGCAACACTGTTTGTGTTTTGATTCATGCTTGGGGAAGTAGCTTCCTCCTGTCCACCATGCTTGGGGAAGTAGCTTCCTCCTGTCCACCATGCTTGGGGAAGTAGCTTCCTCCTGTCCACCATGCTTGGGGAAGCACCTTCCTCCTGTCCACCATGCTTGGGGAAGCACCTTCCTCCTGTCCACCATGCTTGGGGAAGTAGCTTCCTCCTGTCCACCATGCTTGGGGAAGTAGCTTCCTCCTGTCCACCATGCTTGGGGAAGTAGCTTCCTCCTGTCCACCATGCTTGGGGAAGTAGCTTCCTCCTGTCCACCATGCTTGGGGAAGTAGCTTCCTCCAGTCCACCATGCTTGGGGAAGTAGCTTCCTCCTGTCCACCATGCTTGGGGAAGTAGCTTCCTCCTGTCCATCATGCTTGGGGAAGTAGCTTCCTCCTGTCCACCATGCTTGGGGAAGTAGCTTCCTCCTGTCCACCATGCTTGGGGAAGTAGCTTCCTCCTGTCCACCATGCTAGTAGTTTTGATGCAGCGGCAATTGGGGCCAACAATATTTACAGTTATCCAAGTATGTAAAATCTGTTTTGCATAAGTTTGCTCTGTAACCTCTTTTGTTTTAGCCCCAATGAGTGCCCTCGCCTCATGGACTCGTTAGTTTGTTTCAAGTGGCATTTTTTCACAGTGCTTATGAACAGGTTTGTATGGGACTGGCCGACTCCAGAGTTTTGTACACAGTCGTATCCCAGTCAAAATCTTTTATGCGGGACATGAAATAATTGATTGCCTATGAGTACACGTTTTGACTTGTCGTTTCACTCTGAATGTGTTTTGTGTAATTCAGCTGTCGTGAACTTGTACCTCATGACAATTGACCTTAGAATAAAATATGGTGATGAACGAATGTGTGCGAGTCCTTTTTTGTTAGTCAAGTTGAGTACTGTCAGTTACGGGCGCACAGTGCGGACTCAGTAGCATTGCGTGTGCATATGTAGTCACCATGTGGTTAAGCCATGGTTGTCCGTGTCTGCCATTCACGCTGGCCGAACAAACACAAAACTCTGGCAGCTTAAGTTTCTCATGGTGTTGGATGGCATGAGCCTACTGGTGCCAGGCCAGTTCAGTTGTTTTTTATCCTGATTTGTGTGGCGGTTGGTTCCCTATCCCACTGATGACAATTAAATAACGTAAAACTTTAAGCCGTAATAATGTGAACCTTTGATGTCCAATTATTTCACTGCATATGTTCAAATATGTTGTCATCCACGGATATTGCTACATTAGTGTGCTTACGTGGCATAGAGGCTAAACCAATGACGGTTGAAGACTCGTTTGCAGCTTACTTGAAGGTGTTTCTGAGCCCATTATAATGAGGCTGTTTCATTGTTTGTAGACTTTCTCAGTCTAACCCTCTAACAAACTGTGATTGAATGCCAAAATATTGTTATGTAAATAGTTACTACAAAAGTACCTGAAATACAGTTGTATTCTAAGTAGTCACTGGTAAAATTTTCTCAGCTGAGTCTCTTATGCAAAACATTAAATTTTTTTTGTATAATAAATGCATTGATCAAATTGTATGGTTTTGATTTGAGTGTCGATAAAACTACCCATTTGTTGATGAAAATATCCTCTCTGTAACTAAGCAAATTTAATGAATAAATTGAAAATCAATGCATAAATGAAATGCATACACAGACGACTACAACTAAGTACGAAATAAAATTAATAATCACTAATTTTTTTCAGGAAATCACATATATTATGTGAAATATTTTACAACACATTCTCATGTTCACCTGTGTCACAGTGTCCTATTGTAGTCCAGATCTATTTATTATCTATGAATTTCAGTTAATTATGCCATCAGTAAAATTGAGCAGAACAGGGAGTAAGAAATTAAAACAGCACTCTGGTAATTGCATGTTGGGTCATGTTCTGTGCCCTGTGCACATTTTAAAATAAGCAAACATAAGTAGCGTATATTTGAGAGCCCGCTAGACTTCGGGGCCCCTCCTCTGCATTGCAGGGTCTGCATGGTGTAAGTTATACCCATGGAGGCCGTGGTAGTTGCGTAGCTGGTGTACTGGCCTCCCACCAAGGTGCTCCAGTTTTGATTCCGACTTTAGCACTTCGGAAACATGGCGGATGTTGCCAGCAACCAGCAGATTTTCTCAGAGGACTGCCATTCCATGACCTGGCATATCCCACCATCACTCCATCTTATGATCTCATTCCATGTCACCCCCCCCCCCCCCCCCCCCCCAGGGTTGATGGCTGACTGTACGTCATTAAGTCCATCACTAAGTGTGTTCATACTCTGCCCTACTGCGTGCCCCAAACATTATGTTTATTTTTGTTGTGTGATGTTACATACCGAGTGAGTTAGAGCGGTGCTAATCCACTGGACTAGAATTAGGTTCAATTTCGGGTCTCGCCTTCCTGATTTCAGTTTTCTGTGGTTTCCCAAAATCACTTCAGGTGAATACTGGGATTTTTTCCTTACTACAGTTCATGACTGATTCCTTTCCCCTTCCTGCTTCTGTGAGCACCTCGCTCCATCCCTAATTACCTTGCTGTCGCTAAGATGTTAAGTCCTACCATAACTTTACGTTGTGACCTACCTCATTAAAATAATCTTATATAGTGTTTACCCATTTCTAAATAGAAATAAATATGTTATCCTGTGTGTCTATGCTGGTAGGTAACTGCCCAGCATACCTATGCACACCTGCCAACTTTTACAATTCTTCCGTAATTTTTCCAGAAAACATGCAAGTCTTGCGGTAATTCTGGTTATTACACCATTTTTATGGGTACGTAGTACCATACTTCTCACAAGTCTGACGAGTGCGCCAGCACATATCTGATAAATGCCAATTGCCAATCTAGTACCAGAAAAACAGGGTGTTTCACCTGTTTGTTAGGCAACTTGTGTAGACTTGAGCGAAGATAAAACTCTTTTAAATAGATGACTTTGATGTAGTAATTGAGTGACACCATTCAAGAAACTATGTGTGAAGTGATGTATAACCTTCTTGAGAGTTGTTTGTGTGATTATTTTACCGAAAATATGTACATAGACAGATGCTGACATTTTTATAGCTGGGCATTGTTTTGTTTTGTAAGACACATGGTTAATGGAATCTAGAAAGTTATCCGGGGAAATCGTTTTGCTGCCTCACAGTAATGCTGCATTAAGTATGAATGGATAATTAGAGTGGTTAAGGAAATTTAAACTGAATATAGGACATCAGTGAGCAGTAACGCAGTTTTGATTTCCTTCCTTAAGAGCATTTTGTCATGCGTTGCAGAAATAGGTAAATGTTACTATGAAAAGTTTTTGAAACAAGTAAAATCAAGCAACTTTACAGTATGCAGTAAGTTACGACAGTTTAAAAAAATTAATGTGCATAAAACGGCTAACATATGCATTTTGTCAGCACCTATGTAACAATTTGAACCTTATGAAACATATAATGGCATTATAGCAGTGTGACAATTGTATCCCTTTGTGTATGTATACAAAATGCATAACAAAAAGCAGGCCTAACAACTATTGAAAGGTAATTCAATGTTAGGTGTGTAATGTATTGCTAGAAATAATCCAGTTAAAATTTGGATTATTAAACAAAGTCCAAGTAGTGACAGAAGGCAGGATCAGTCTGCAGATGGTTCTGCTTAATTAGGTGCTACCAACCTTAAAATATATTATTTGTCATGAATGCACATATTGTAACACAAGTTCTGACTAAAGTATGTTGAATAACGTTGTCACCAAATTACAAAAAGGAGTGTCATTCTCTCTCTAAAAATATTAATGTTGAAATTAGTGGTGAGGTTAGTTTTCACGTGTGGGAAATACACAGGCAGAAGACACTAACCAAGAATTTTACAAGTTCTTAGTAGATACTGCAAACCAGTCATACACTATGTTTAGTGCACGGAATGAAATGGGAGAAGGTATGGACGAACACCACAAGTACCGGTATTTCTGTTTTTCAAATGCAAAATATGGATCACCTGCAAGTTGGGTTCAACTTCTAGCTGTTTTAAATTAGAATTTTATTTTGGCTCTTAAAATAAAACTTGTCTTTGGAAATCAACATCCTCTTATCATGATACTGTATAATATCATATCTCAAAATTATTAAATATCTTAAAGATATAATAGAAAAGATTCTGGACACTTGAACAACCTAAAGACTCAGTCTCACTCGCCATATTGGGTACTCTAATTTCTTGTTGATTTAACTTACAATACAGAAACATTTATAAAATGCCAATGAAGTCCTTCGCCAGTTTACCTTATGCTTCAGTATAGAAATCTGAATTATGTATGTTCAGTTATTTTTCAGTTAACGTAATTCTCAGTTTTATATTGTGTTTATTGTAACATAATAACACAATAATATTTCAAATGATGCATCTGTTGTGCAAGCTAAGGTAATTAATTAACAGATTGTAGAGACATTTCCCTAATTTTTTCTTAATAAAAATTTTTAACAGTGTTCATAACTTAATAGCAAATAATTTATAACACTGTTGTTGTAACCAAGTATTGTGGTAATGTGTATCTCCAGCAGTTTTCAAGAAGTTCACTGCAGTCTAGTATTACGTTGGCAGCACTGAGTGTTAAATTAACAGTAAATCAAGTAAAGCACATGGTGAGTGACTTCTGAGCTGCGAGGCAGCATGAGGTGCGCACCTGGTTCTGCAGGAAGAACTGGGCCTGGGTGGGCAGCTGGGAGCCAGCAGTCGGCTGGAACAGCACAAACTGCTGGAGGGTCTGCTGGAGGCTGTGCTGGTGCTGCTGGAGGCTCTGCAGCTCCTGGGGGCCCAGCGCAGACAGGTTGGACAGCTGCGATGCCGACGCCAGTTGGTTCTGCAGGAAGAGCTGCTGGCTCTGCGATCCCAGGCTCATCAGCTGTAACAACATGCTGGCATGCTAAACCCATATCACATTTTGGTATTCTAACGCAGTCATCCCATTAACAGATTAGGCAATTTTATGTGTTCTGGTTCATCATTGGAGTATTCATGAACTCCCCGACAGAGTGGGAAAAAGATATCCATTCTTTGGACCCACGGTTTGCTTAGTTGGTTATTGGTTAGTCGCTGGCCTGTCGCTAGTGAGGTCCCTTATTTACTCTCCAGGCCCCAGTGGGCAGAACATTTTTGGGCCAGGAGGAGTGGGGGGTGTTCTCATGTAGGTGAGTGTGGTGGACACTGGCGACAAATGGAGGCTCTCCCATTTCCTCGCTGTCAACATTCTGGTGCATCTCATCTCATCCATTTTTCAGGCTGACTGGAGCGACAGGTCTGCCCCTCGGGTAGGGCCCTGCCGTGGATTTTCATTTCCATTCTCACAAATGTTGATGTGTGTGTCTAGTGAGATGATCCTCACTCTGCATTTACCATCCCTAGATTTAAAAAGAAAGAGTAACCACTGGACAGACTTCATGCCACTAGTATACGTTCTCCCAGAAAGTGGTATCTGTGTGTGGCTCGTGGATGGCACCTAGTCTTAGGGCTACTGAGCAGTTGTGTTGTTGGGCATCAAAGCTTTAATTTCACTAGGAATAAATACAAAGCCTATGGTAAAGGTCCTCCAGTGTAAAAGCTACATGTGTAAGAGGATGACATGCATCCCTATCAGACATTTTCTTTGGAGATTGATCACTTGGAAGTTGGAATCTTGGGTCTGGGAGTGTAATAATTAGTATGCTGAAGGGGATTTTGAGGGAAACATCATCTAGTGATGGGTTGGTGCAGGGAGCAGCAACATCGCTCTGGACAGACAGTAGGTCGGAGGATAGCAGTTGGGGTGGACTATTGAGTGTTTCTAAGAGCTTAGGGAGTCTGGACTGTATGGAAGTGCACCGAAGGTCCATGACTGTGAGAAATAGGTGCAGTATTGTCTGGTTAACTGGTGTGTTAGACGTGTACTGCTCTGATAAATAGGTTTTCAGTCACTTGCCCACAGGAGCTGTGCTGGTTTTAGTCCGACATGGGACAGTCGCTGACATTACAAACCCCATGCATTGTGGACAGATGCCCATCATTTCACCTCTTTCTTGGTTGGAACATCACAGCTGCCTTCATATCCATTCAAAGAAATGTAACGCTACACTAGATGATGAATATTTTTTAAATAGTATTTTACCTTTCTGATAATGTTTGGAACATGTGGAATTTTTTTGGGAGGGGCATTGGAGGGTTTAAATAAATGTTACTCAAAAATATGTATTAAAAAAAGAATCTACTTAATGTATGGTTACTTTTTTTTATATGATTGCTACTAACATAATTTTATTTCTTATCATTTGAGTAACATGCAACAAAACAGCTATTGATTCCTATTTCATAATGCGTGTTCTGTACTTTTTAGAAGATAAATTAAGCATGGATGTGGTATATTTTATAGCATTTTATTTTTAATGCATTACAACACTTATGTTCACAGACATACTATAAATGTATATTTACATACTTTCATTTATATACACAGTAAATTAATACCCATACAAATGAGTGCTGAGAGAAGGCATTATGGCTAACAACCCACCTGGTTGAGGGAAAGATGGCCAGCCTGCATGGCAGCCAGGGCAGCTTGGACGCCTGCTGCCGCTGCAGGTCGCGAGCTCGAAGTCACTTGGCTACTAACGCCCGAGCTGGGGGAGCTGGAGGAACCGTTCAGCTGCCCGCTGGAGTTTCGCTGCGACACTTCCGTGACCTGTAGGAGAGGACAATTCTTGTGACGTAGTGGTCAATACCAGGTTTGGTCATGTGGACTTTTATAACATTTTAAGAAGCACTGTAGGTACTGTGATTGTTATCACAAGGACGTATCTTTATGTAGCCAGGTTTCAAAAACAAATTTATATGTATAATTAAATAAACAAGCCAGGAATATATGTGAAACAATTAAGATTTCTGGCTTAGTAGCATTATCAATTCAGCAGTCATTTATTATTTAAATGTGTAATCTTATGATTGTATTGGAACTATTAATATTTGTTTCTCTGACATATCAGTAATATGCTTAGATATTTTTGTATAATAATACTTGAGGTTGATTATTTTGGGTGATTTTCTATTGTTATGGTCAACTAATATCTACAAATGTACCACTTTATGTCTACAAAGAAGTATGGAAAGATAGATAGAAAGATAAGGAGCAATGGTGTGCAATAGTTACTTGTATTTATGCCAAAAGCATACAAAGGTGATTACAGAGGTACATTTTGTCAGGCTAGAAAACATAGCATCAAGAATGTAGTCTGGCATAGCTGCAAGGAATTACTTAAAAATACACTCTTCTATTCAGTTTATAACGAAGTTGCAGATGTTAGTGACTTTATTGTATGTGTACATTCAGATTTTATATGGCTAAAAGTTAATAATTTTATATTTCATATTTCTGTCAAATATCAAATAATTTTAAGATTGTGAACATATGCATGATCCTTGAAAATTTAATTTTTCTGTCATCATGTCACATAAATAATAAAAACACAAAGAAATAATTCATGATCGAAATTAATACTGTGTGTATTGTTTGACTCTTTCATGGCTTATCATTCTAATTCCAACTCATATTGCTTGCCTCTCAACAGCATGAACTGGGTTCGATTCCTGGCAGGGTCGCTCCTGGATTTTCACACGGGAGTCGTGCCAGACGATGCCGCCTGTCGGAAGGTTTTCTGGGGGAAGTCCCATTTCCCCTGCCATTGCATTCCAGTGCTGCTCCACACTCACCTCGCTTCACCTCATCGGTTCTCAAGATTCCCTTGTTAAGAGCTGTCCAAACCTTTCCCCTCCACTCCATTTCATTTAATTTCCTGTTACCGAAAGATAAACTTCAGCCTGGGGCCACCTAAATGTTTGATTAAATCCTCTGAATGACAAGCTCCATACACAACTTATACAGGATGATTCACGGGGAGTTACCGCCACTCACAAGGCCTATTACTTACATAATTTGGAGCAAAATATGTCCTGTATGTGGGTCCTATTCCCAGTATTTACAGAGTAATTCGACAAATGAGAAATGCCTGTATTATTAGGTATGGAATTGATGGATATAATTTACCAAAGGATGCACAAACACATCAATAACTACGTGCGCATATTATGCATGCTGCTACAAGAATCAATGGCAGCCATGTGCAACTACATAGAGCAACATGTGTGGTTCATAAGCATGCGAACAAGTGTATGAAAGTATATGGAAATATTTTTGAACATCTTTTGTAAGCTTGTTGGATGCAATTGTGATGCTCGGCTGTAAACAATACGGTCTGATAACACTCCATTGTATTTACTTCTGAAAGGGTTATTATTTTATTCATTTTTCAAATGTTTCGAATTACCCTGTAAATATTGTGAATAGGACCCACATGTACTGCCATATTTTGCTCCAAATTATGTAAGGAAGAAGCCCTGCGAGTGGCGGTAACTCCTTGTGAATCATTTTGTATAGTAATGTGTGTCAGAAAGTGAATGCAGTGTTCAATGTTTTATGCAGTACTACTTGAATTGTGCTCTCTTTATTTCCGTGTCTGGTGTAGTTGATTTACACAAATATTCGCAAATAGTTCTGCTTCGGCGGTACTTAAAGATGAGATTAGTTCGATAAGAGGAAGATGGCCTGAAAAAAAAAAGAAAAGACGGATCGAAAAACTTGAAACTGGAAACCTGCTTCCCTCTGCAGGAATAAGAAACGAGACGTTGGAGAGAGAGAGAGAGAGAGAGAGAGAAAAAAAAAAAGAGTTCCTTTCTAGCCGCGGCGGAAGGACGAGAGGTAAGGGAAAACAAAAAAGGCCCTGAAATTTTTGGTTTGCTGATACGGCAAGCGGGCGTTATCTGTCCCACCCCTCGTCCAGTACTCGGGTGTGCTCTGCTCAAACAAACGGCAAAGTGAAAAGGGCCAAGTGGGGCTGGATGTATGCGGCGAAGGGAAGATTGAGAGGAAGCTGGTTGAGGTATTGCTATGCAGAGCGCAGCACCGTCTGCCCGGGACGTATGGTAATGGAGCGCGCGGTGAAGACAAAACCAGACGGCGGTTAGTTTTTATTCTGGATCGCTGGAGGGCGAGTTGATACCAGGGCGTGGGAGGCGAGTACATCTTGCTGAAAGCGGCAGTTCACAAAGGAAAGGAAACATTGGTGGCTATTCGAAGGAGAAAAATAAAGGAGCCTGTCATGGATTCATCAGTCTGCAGAACATAAAAATGTAGGTTTACCTGTTATTCATTATTTAAAAAGTTTTTTTTTTTATCAATACGCATATCGTACGACCCTCTATATTGAAGATGGCTCGCTGGTTTAGTCCTTTTGAAAGCTCCGATTAATTTTTTGTCCTTTTTTTTTGTACCCTCCTGCCTAGTTACGGCGGACCTAAAGAGTGGTATTCGAAGATTTTTTTTTTTTTTTTTATCTCCGCTCAGTTTTTGGCAGCCTAATGCTCTGAATCAGTTTCGCAGGAATTGGTATTTAGTTTTCCCAAGGGTGGAGGTCGAAAGTCGACTTTTGAAATTGGCGCTTTCACCTTCAGATAGGCCTACGTCGCAAAGGGCCCTTTAAAAATGAACACCTCAAGCGTGTATGTGTTATGAAGTATTACATCAGGTTCCTGTCCCAAGCCTGAGCACAGAAACTCCAGGGTGTCGTGATCTGATTACAGTGGACTCCGAACTACTTTACTGTCAACTCGGTGTCCTCAAGGCTTAAATTACGTGATGTCGACTCCCAAGACCTCAATGTTAAGAGCCACCCAAATCCCTTCGCTATTCACGTCACGTCGTTTTTTGGGTCTCTTTCAGTCCAGGTGAATATCTTGATTCCAAAAGCCTCGGATAAACTTAGAAACATAAGTACACAAGCAGTAAGTTTATACCGTCAGCCGAATCCTCGGTTTCGGAAACCCAACTTTCCAAACTAAGGTTTTAATGAAGTGTTTATACCGTCATTGGAAACTCAATTTTGGAAACTTGTGTTTCATGCCAGAAATCACTAGTATCAAAAAATTAAAAAAAATTAAAAAAAAAAATTGTCCTTTTTGTAATGGTGATACGAAAAGGGAATGCATTATACAGAAAATAATAAACATGACAAAGAAGTTATTTAAAGTTGCACACTTTGCTTGATAAAACATAATTTAAAAATGGTATTTCATAACTTATTTTTGAGATACAGCATATTTATTGTGTGCGAGTTATTTTCGTACCTACAGCAACATTATGAATACTCTCTGCATTTACACCCATTATTTTTAATCAATTAAGCCCTCCACTCCCCCAGACGGGCGCGACTAGGTATAATTGACAGCGGCGAGACCTGGCTGACGTCACAGCCCCTCCTCTCCTGCTGAAGAAGATGACAAACGTAGGAGGCGCAAAAATATTCTGGGAATTAGGATCATTGGCGCAACGAGGTGTTTAGCGAAATTTCTGGATGATGGTCTACGACCCTATTGCAGCGGTCCAACGGCCAGCAGTCTTGGCGAAGACTATCTGGCAGAGTGCGAGGGTGAAGTTATGTGCGATGACGGGAGATTGCGAGACCCAGGGGGCCGAGGTGTTCATGGTGTGAATGGAAGAGGGCGCGAAACCCGAAGAGTGAGGGCGCACGGGGGACTCTAGAACATTGCGGACTGGCGGGACATGGACCGAACTCTGTCAAATTTGGACACATAAATTATAAAATAATCGAATAGGTTTTGATACACTGCCTATTGGGACTGATTTTTAATTATTTTATTTCAATTGATTCCTTGAGGTAATTATAAATTGTATTAATTGGAGTCATTAATTGTAAACAGTGAGTGATATCAATTTATTGTGAGATGTTGAGTCGAGAGAATTTTGTTTGTAGTTGTTATAAATAAAATTAGGAAACTATATTTAACTCTTTTATTTATGCCTCCATCCCTTAACGAACCTGGTTTAGCCCACTGAACTTCGAGCGAGACTAATTGTAACAACACTTTACACAGACCTAGGCCACCGAAACTCTGGTTTCAGATGTCGGTATAAACGTAGGTATAGGTATAGAGACGAAGTGGCGTGGCGGATCTCTCATTCGTTTATTGGCTAGTCGGGGCTTTGGGAACGGGTCTTGTGTCCGATTGGCTACCGCGTGATTCGAAAGGTTCCCTAATGGCTGGGCTGCAAGCTGGCTTCCAAGTTACCAGGCGCTGATTGGCGAACACCGTTCCAGCGCGCTAGGGACGCCATTTTGCAGCTGGATTAAGTGGCTGTTTCACCTCTGCATCCTCAAGTACTCCGTGTCCAGTGGCTTGTCCGTAGAGACGACGAGGCATGCGATGCGCCTACTTGGGTCGCCCTTCTCAGTCAAGGATACGCCATGTAAACAACAAGAGGGATGGAAATTGCCATGAAACGTGCTGTGGGCGGCCACCTGCTTATCAGAATATCGTCGACTCCGCCACGCCTAGTTAGATGTTCACGTAATTGTACTCTCGGCAAAGTGAATGAGAATCGGACCCTCGTCAGGCGGCCATCGACTCACTCGGGAACCTCCCTGTAAGATAGTGCTCAGAGAGAGAGAGAGAGAGAGAGAGAGAGAGAGAGAGAGAGAGAGAGAGAGAGAGAGGAGCAGCGGAGCGGAATCAGATTTATCAAGTGTTTTAGCGGGTGAGGAGACGATGCTGGGGCGGAGAACAAAGTGGAATTCCCATCTCACTTTACCCTTGTCGCCCCGGGAAGTCTCCAGCTCTCAGAGGCCTCGGGGATACACTTCATAGGACAAACGCGGCAGCTGCACAAAGAGGGCAGGCTCTTTGCCGAAGAACACCAGAGTTCGAGCGTGCAGCGATCGAGCGTCAAAATTTTGCTAGTGTGCCCAGAGTCTTAAGGTTTTATTTTGTCTCTTTACACTACTGAGTTGCAACTCTTCCCTTGTATGCTCATTGGGTGAAGATAAACGGAGAAATCAGTCTCCCACGGGAGGAATCATCCATATGTGCATGTGTATGTTTATATGCAAAATTAAATATTATAGACATAAATAAAATATAATAAAACTAATATGATTATGAGGATGAACTCGTTCACTACTGTGGACGAAAAAAAATGTAAGAGTTAATTACGCGGAAATGAATACATTGAGAAAATAAATAGCACATAAATTATACCAAAATGGTTTTATAATGTTTTCATAGTAGCAAGAACTCGATTTCAGTACTAGCAATAGAATACTCGTATTATGTTTGTTTATTGCCATTTTAGTGGTTGCAGGAACAATCAAAATGTGCTGAAGTAATCCTGTTGAAGGAATGATGTGTACTACAGTGTAAGAGGAAAAAGAGAAACCGCTGAACTAATTCCTACAACCATGTTTGTTTGCATTAGCACACAGACAAGGCGCGTGTGAAAATACAGTGGTGCTGAAGGAAACACCGATATTTAGGGAATGCCACACAATCTCTGCGCTGTGTAAGTACAATAGGAGTACAGCAGTGGGTCCTGGGGGGGGGGGGGGGGGCTCAGAGTGAGTGAAGAGATTTGGGCGGCTCTTAACAGCGAGATCTTGAGAGCCAACGAGGGTGATTGATGTATGGAGCAGCGCAAAATGAAAGAGCAGGGGAAGCGGAAGATCCCCGAGAAAACTCACCGGCCAGCGATTCGCACATGCGAAAACCGGGGATTTGACCTTGGTGGAAGGCGAGCAAACTAACCGCTCAGCCACCGCGGCACCAGGGGAGGAGGGATTAGAGACTGGCAGAGACAGAGGTACAAATATTCCAAAACGGGACTGCACTTGGCTATAGGCCATTCGGAGTGTGTCATTCTTATTCAGTCTAAACATTCTCTTTGCCTTCTGCGCCACTGGACATAGCTGATCTGCCCTACTGGGGCATATTTCCCATTAATTATTTTTTAGGGGAAAACCCATATATAGAGATGATGGAAAATCGCGAAAAATTTTTCAGCCGACATTTTCTTCTATTACTTATAATATCAGAATCCTCATTGGCCCAGTGAAATGGGGTAGTAGCTTCATAAATGCACGACAGCCAATAAGGAAAGAAAACTGTCGGACATGTGTACAGTACGTTGGATCCTAGTAAACACTCACTCAACTTTTCCCGCGATGAACCATCATCTCTACCCATAAACTATCTTTGCGAATTTCTACCCAGTACCAGCACGAGTCCAACCTCATCTGGTTCTTGGGTGGACCAGCGATTAACGAGGTTTAGCAGGCGTCCCCAACCAAGCTCCCGAACTCGCTAGTCGAGCTTTTGAAAGAACCTCGGACGGGTCCTTATTAGGCCAGTCCGTGCTCCTTCTTCCTTAAAGGTGGGTTTGCGATGAAATACTGAAGAATTAAGACTTGTACTTAATGACTCGATAAGCACACGGATAATAAATAATAAGAAGTTCTGCAATGTATGATTGAATTAACAACTGTTAAGTATAGCCGATCAAAATCGTAGGAGATGAGCAACCAAAATAACCTGGAAAAACGGACAATTTACTTATATTTAATTACCTGCGGTCACTGCTTGAGTAAACGTTTTAAAAAATACTCGGGATAGAAGGGGAAGCCAATGCCAACATTAGGCATTTTCATTTACATCAATAAATCTGATAAGGTTAATTAATGCGAATTCAATAACCTCTTCCACGAAAGAAAACATGGCCATGAACTATTCTTTAAACTAAGAGGCTACTATCGATTACTTTTATACGATTTCACAATACGACATAACCTAAATACAAGTTGTAAATACAGTTTCCCGCCAAGTGCCGCCGATTGGCTAATTTGTCTTGCCTTGTACTTAAGATATAAAATGTAACGATCTCTTAAGCCACGCAAAGATCGCACACGACCCGTCAAGACCCGCGCACGACAGTCGTAAACTAATACACTTGAATACATTGAATCATATCTTAAGCACACGGCGAACTTATTTGTGTTAAGTCAATCGTAAACCCACCTTTACTCTGACTCTTGTGGATTTTCCCAACAGGCACACCAGCAACAACCTTCCCGCGAAAAAAAAAAAAAAAAAACCGACACGGATGAGCCCCTCGTTCAATATAGTCTTTTAACGGTTATACGAGCACTTTTAAAAACTACCTCACAAGATTTTCACTGCCCCTGCCTGGGCGTATTTTAACGGCTTTGTGTCGGGTTAAAATGGCAACGACAGCGGAAAAGCATTCGAATTAAAAGTGTTATGTAAATATGTAATGGAATGATTTATTTTGATTCCTGTTTGTTTATGCGTGTAAGAACTAGGAAATTAAAAATAATAACTTTTTAAATTATTTTATAGGTTTCACTTGACCGACGCATGGATAAAATGATCAGACCGATGACATGTTTATATATAATGGAAAATCGCGAAAATTTTTGAGCCAACATATCTTCGATAACACTCTAGGTAGTTTATTCTTTCATGATTAGATGAACAAGGTTTTTACATGCCAATTACAAATGTCCTGCCTTATAGTATCAGAATCCTTATTGACCCAGTGAAGTGACTGTTCACGATAAAGTGAGCACTTTTGAAATCAACCTAAGGATAAAGTCACTGCTCCTACTTGCATATATTTTAACGGGCACACTGAGTGACATGCGCCCAGTAAATTTGGTAGATGGAGGGAAGGTGGCTCGATATTTTAAGATCGTATAAAAAGTGTTAGGTAACCGTTTGCGATAGTTTAAATTATTTCCTTCGCTTTCTGTTTTATTTTAATGCATCGAAGTGCAAAAATGAGCAGATTCGTGAAACATATACTTCCTAATAATTTCTCAGTTTCACTTGACCAACGTATGAATAGTGATGAGCCCCATGGTAATGTTAATTTTACGTAAGGCGGAAGAATACACAACGTGTATACAAGTAGATCTTACGCAGGGATTTCAAAAGTGCTCATTTTACCGTGAACAGCCTATAGTAGCATACATGCATGACAGCCAATAAGAAAAGAAAACTGTTGGACATGTGTATAGTACGTTGCATCCTAGCAAACAATTAACTTTTCACGCGATAAACCATCATCTCTATATATACAGTACTGTGTAATAATTAGAGATCCGAGAATTTCACGAGTTCATTTCTAGACAAGTTGGAATTCACACACATGTATGTTCATGTTACGTTTGTAATTGGTCGACGTGTTGTTTGACACCTCCTGGAAATAAATGAGCCAATAACAAACAAGTAATAAATTGTGCGCCCAACCACCGCCTTTTACTATCATAATAATCAACTAATAAACATTTTATATCTATATGAGAGTATATAATACTGAGAAGTCTAGCATACAGGTCATTGAACTCGCGAATTTCTCGGTTCTCTAGTAATAATACATAGCTAGTAATAATACATAGGGGCAGGTGTTTTTCGCGGAGATATTTCAAGACCAGTTATACTCCAAAAGACTTTTGTTCGTATGCACTTTCGTGGTTGGATGATTTGAAATGTCACGTGCCTCAAGTGTATGTCCGCGAATTATGAACGTTCAATATCGGAGTGCTTTATTACGAGTAGCCCAGTCAAATAAGGACATGTCTTCTCATGTAGACACGCAGCCAATAACCAAATGAAGTTGTGATTGTGGTGGTAGGATATTGAAGTCTAGCATGGCCATAAATATTTTCGCGAAAAACACCTGTCCCTAATAATACACAATGTGCATACAAGTAGATCTTGAGTGCTCGGTTTCCCGAGAACAGCCCAAGTAGATCTTGAGTTCCCGTGAACAGCCCATACCATACAGTACCGTACAGAGAGAGGCAGATATGTCTACTCACCAGGTTGAGCGCCCCATCTCTGTCCGAGTCCCTGGAGTCTCCATCGTGGGCCGCGGCGTCCGTGCTCACGCTGCGGTCGTCGTTGCTAGCGTCGCCGTTCACGCCCACGTCTGTTGACACAGGCGACCACACACATCAACAACAGCAACACACACCTCACCACCAGCAACACACCTCGACACCAGCAACACACACCTCAACACCAGCAACACACACCTCAACACCAGGAACACACACCTCAACACCAGGAACACACACCTCAACACCAGCAACACACATCAACACCAGCAACACACACCTCAACACCAACAACACACACCTCAACACCAGCAACACACCTCAACACACACCTCAACACCAGAAACACACACCTCAACACCAGCAACACACCTCAACACCAGCAACACACCTCAACTCCAGCAACACACCTCAACAGCAGCACACAACACACAGAGCTCGTCACTTGAGCATCACACCAGCGCCCGGGTTCGTCTCCCGGCGGGTTCTCCCCGCACACAGGAAGACAAATGGCGTTTTACAAACAATTCTTTGGAAACCATTCGTCGAAATTATGGTGTGGAACTTCTTTACACCTGAAACCGCATTTTATCAAACAAGTGTTTGAAGAGTTTGTTTACATTACAAACATGGAGCTTACAGTTGAGTCTATTCACGGTTACTTCCAACTTTTCTGAAGCCTAGCTTAAGTCCGACTTTCAGGATATTCCTCCGCCTCATTGCAAACAAAGCTTAACCAAGATAGTAAACTATACCAAAGGGTCAAAGTACCACTTTGCACTAGGGCGCACGAATGTGGTGCGCTCTCTCTTTGGTGTAATTTTCTAGACCCGGTAAAGTTTTGTTTGCATGTGGCGGAGGAATATCCTGGAAGTGAAACTTCAGCAGAGATTCAGAAAAGTTGGACGTGCCCGTTAATGAACTATAACAGCCGCTTCACCTGGCTTATGGATTGTCTACCCCTGTAGAAACTACACAGGTTGTCAGGCAATTCGCGGATATGGACAGCACTACACGAATCTGTGATTAAAACTAAGTAGAAAAATGTTTGGTAAAAATGTGTAAGTTCCTTAGTTTACGACAAAAACGACATGAAAGGTCCAAAAATCAACGTAGTAAACATGTGGTATTCCAATTGGATAAAGGTGAGGTGACGTGGCAATGCTGCAGCTAACGTGTCGGTCGTAGGACATGCGGCTGGGAACGTAGTGCCACAGTGGCTATGGAGTTCACATGCAGCAAGTACTGGGACATGAGTGCATTCGGCAGCCAAGCCCCGTGCATGCTGCATGCATCCAACGTGCGGAAAAGTGCATTGCTATCGCCAGAGGAAACTTCGAACACCTCTTATGACGTTATGTACGCTGATGCCGTGTGCTGTGCTTAACTTAAAATAAAGTCATTTTATCTACTTCAATGTCGTTTTTCTCGTAGACTAAGGGTCTTCCACTTATTTTACCAAATAATACTGTCTACTTAGTTACGATCACAGATTCGTGTGGTGCAGTCCGTATCCGCGCATTACCTGGCATCCTGTATATACACCTCACAAAAGTTGGTAATATTGTGAGATAAGGCAGTTTGTGTGGCAGGAGCTATGTAGCTCTTTTCTGACTAACAGAGAGCGCACTAACACATTGAACACGCCTGGGACAAGTTGAAAAACAATAGTTTCAAATCGTCCACAACCTACAGAAACTCTTCTAGATCACATAAGAGCTGCCCAGATGGAACGGGACCTTCTTCCAGAAGATGACTGATTACAAGCATGCCACGGCGTGTTAGGGACCTGTACAATGTACACGGAGGCCACACACGGTACTAAGCTGCAGTGTGAAGAAAGAAACCCTCTCCAGTTAGACCACACCATCTAGTTACTTCTGTTGTTCTTTCGTCTTTATTTGTCTGTGATATTGGTAGAATGCTTTCTGTTAGAATAATTTTGAATTGCATGTTTTGTATCGGTAACGTTGGTAAGTTCTAATAGCTGTGCTTTCTTTTGTTTATATCCCATACGGTTCTGCATTCTCTACGTGTATTCCACATTTTTTGAGAGGTGTTTAATTCTGGACATAACATAATGTTTCATTTGTGCTACAAAACAGTTAGCAAGTTGTTCACAAAGAGTTGTTTGTGAAATGTTTTTTTTTTTTAAAAAGTGCACTGTGTGGGAAACGTAGCGTACGTGACCGGTGACGGGTAGGGTTTTCTCGGAGTACTCCCGTTTCGCTCCAGCGCTGCACTCCGCCAACTCTCCATGCGCACCTCGTCTCACGTCACCAGCCCTCCAGGTGTTTATCCGGTTACGCTGGGCGCCAGCCTATTCATCTCGTTAGCATCTGTCCTGACACTGTCTTCAAGGAGGAGACAGCGTTTAGGACGAACTTCTCCTGCAATAACGGATTTCTGCATGGTTTCTCCTGCTTATCTGTGTTTCTAAACACGGACATTTTGAAAGTACGCCCATAGCGAAACTAGCTGTTGACTTTGCGCTGCAGTACTGGCGCAAAAACTAAACTACGAACCCATAATTATGTCACAATATCAGCGCTACCAACATTTGGCAGACTCGACATTGTAACATAATTACGAGTTCGTAGTTCAGTTTTTGTTTCTACTGCAGGGTAGTTAGTTATATAATGCACGGAGTATATATATGCTATTTTCTTTTAACACATCATTAATAATCAACAAAAAAATTCCAATGTGATGCGTGGAGTTATAATTTAAAGATTAGCGCCACCCTCAAGCGCGAATATAAACTTTCGATTGGGGAGGGGGTGGGGTGAGTTTAGGGGGTAGTCACTTTCCTGTTCAGGTTTAGGTCTCGAATTTCGATTCGTGGTATGGGCTGAGGTACGGTCCCATCGTAATTTTAGGAAACAATATTAAATTAATCAAATAAAATCAGTATTTAAAACGATTCTGATATTACTTCATTTCAGTTTGAAAACGTGAATGTGTGGGTTTGGGAGGGGGAACCATGCTCCCCGTAATTAACTCCCCCCCCCCCCTTCCCAACGCCTCCTTCCCTTTACACTATCCACCCGTGAGTCCCGCTATATAAGATTATTTCATTTCCTGCTGATTTAAATTTTCTGAAGTAAAATTTTAAAAAACAGTTATACTATGCTATTTTCGCTACTCTGCCGTACACACACACACACACACACACGCAATCCGAACTACCCGCGAATAATTTTGTTGCAAACAGGATGATACTTATTAACTTCAAGATATCAGTACGTTCCGGTCTTTTTACGATTACGAAATAACACTTAGCAAAATTTTTAAATATAAAAATATATATTTTTTTTTAATCTTGTAAAATTTGAATTTTCGAAAGTAAGAAATTTTTAATAATTGCTCTAGAACTTAAATAATGACACGAAAAGGAATAATGTCTGCATTAGAGGCCAAGTCGAGCCCATCACATTATAAAACCACTCATGGCTCCTGCCACACAGACATTTTCTTTTTGAAATATATTTAGCAACAAAATTTGAAGACGAAAAACAGCCGACAAATTTTGCAATCAAACAAATATTGGTCGAGTAATTATGAGTGTGTTTTGAAAATATGCCACACACCCAATAGTTGTTTCACTTGACGTACCTAGCCTGATTTTTATTTCAACATTATTTTCAAAGCGGGATAATTCTGTTATGTCGCCATGCAGCCAATTACAGAAAGGAATAATAAGCACTTTATGATTTATTTCCACTTCTAAACTAGATTTTAAATCTATAAAAGCATTAATGTCCCGATAGATATTATTTAAATTTATTATGTCCATAACCATATTTTGTTTGTATTTACTGGTCACCATTTTAAAGTTTATTGGGTCGGATTTTTTTATGTGCACGATTCTGATTGTATGAACTTGTCAAATATTATATATATATATATATATATATATAAACACAAGTCCTGTATACAAAATATTTTATGCAAACTGAAACCATCTCACTTTTCCAGACGAATACGGCGGTTTTTCATTACGTTTCGTGATGTCGTTACCTTCCAACTGTATTTTACCTAATTATTTTCGCGAAAATATTTCTGCACGTGTTAGATGACAATATCCTGCAAGCACTTGTATAGCGTTTCTTTGTCTACTGGCAGTGTGTGTCTGTGAGAATAGATTCTGACCAATCGGGATAAGCGGACAGACACGGAAGACAGGGTACGATATAATATAATCGAATCATGGAAATAGACATGTACTTAAGTGTTATGAAATTATGGTGTCCCTACTAATTGGAAGCAGTTTGACGGGGAAATGTGACAATGTGACAATGTGACAGGCTTCCCCGCAGTTCAAGGCAAGCAGTACAATCACCACATGTCTGGTGTTGAGCCACGTGAGTCAGTCAATGACGCGGTGACACATTGCTTGTTCGGGGAAGGGGGGGGGGGCGACCTTCGAACACACTACACAGACCGTGTGTGTGTGTGTGAACTGTGACAGTAATCGCCGCATCACGGAGGTTTGTAGTTCATGAATGGATCATACACTGATGCACGCTCACCTCCCAGCGTGTAATTCATTTCGCAGCCTTCACGTAGCTTCTCCTGGGGACGTGTAATAAAACTATCTCATTTACCACGCTGCCTACCTTGCAGCCATTTACCACGCTGCCTACCTTGCAGCCATTTACCACGCTGCCTACCTTGCAGCCATTTACCACGCTGCCTACCTTGCAGCCATTTACCACGCTGCCTACCTTGCAGCCATTTACCACGCTGCCTACCTTGCAGCCATTGAACGTCCTAGTTGTAATAATAACATGTGAATATCTTGAAAAAAAAACAGCTAGCTTTGCCGTATTGACACAAGAAAAGTATTTTCTCTATGCAGATTATGGCTATTACGTAACATTTTATTTGGGGGTCTATTTACATATTATTATTTGTGGTAAATGTAAATATTATTTGCTGTACAACTCTTATTCGGGTTATATTATTCTTGCCAGTTATTTCATTATGGGTAATATTTCTCTAACTGATGATTTTTTATGTGTTTTCATTTGTTTACTGTTGCGTACATGTAATGTGATCTAGATGCAGAGAGCAATTTATTGATGGTTGCTATGATAACCAGTTACGTAGTAAGTCGCCTTGCTGTAGCCAGCCTGTGACCGGCGCTTAGGTGAAGCGTCAGGTAAGGATTAGATAATTGAGGTTTTCCTAGCCATCTTGGATTTGCCTTTTTCTTAGGGACCTGCATCGAGTCCCGTGGTTTGATAGCAGACAACCTGAAGGCAAAGACGGGCAAAGAAGAGAGAAAAAAAAATATTACAAGTCTGCTCGCGCTTCCCGCGCGAAACAGGCTACGTTTTAGTTCGCCAACCGCGAGGGCGCGAGGCAAGTAACGAACTTTATGAGCGGGTACCTGAGGTCCGTGCGCCTGGACAGGGGTTTGAACCAGCGACACCGGCAGCTGAGAACTTCTAGAACCTTCAGTTTCCAAGTGGTACTTGTGAGTCGAACGTAACCATATCTTGCTGCACGGAACTACTACCAGCGATGACCGTCGATTTAATTCCAAGTATTAGGCCAGCCTAGTACACCATCTTGGGATAAAGTGAGCACTTTGAAAATTACACCTTAAAAAAATGTCACTTCTCATACCTGCATATATTTCAACGGGCGCAATGAGTGGCATGCGCCCAGTAAAGTTGGTAACGATGGAGGGAAAATAGTTCCATATTTTAACGTCAAGTAAAAAGTGTTATGGTAACCATTTGTGATAGCTTAAATTTTTTCTTTTGCTTCCTGTTTTTTTAACGCATCGAAGTGTATAAATTAACAGATTTGTAACACATTTTTTTTTCTATTAATTCCACAGTTTCGAATAACCGACATTTTAATAAAGTGATGAGACCCATGGCAATATTAATTTTACAAAAGGCGGAGGAACACACAACGTGCGTACAAGTAGATCTCAAGCAGGGCTTTCAAAAGTGCTCATTTTACCGTGAACAGCCTATAGTAAATCATCAGTTGCTGACTTAAGCCTACGAATACCCCGACATTAAGTTGTTTCGTGTTGCCAACTGAGTTGGCGTGAGCTTTGATCAGATATATATTATTTTAATAACAGTCAATATTTTACTACTGGGCGTCATTAAAGGGCCAGGCTATATTAAGAGTCACACTCTCGTCAAATATCTAAGAGCTGTACATGTTTTAGAATAACGAGTTTCCAAACTTAATTATTAAGAAGTGGTGTCTTTTGTTCGAGTTCACGGCGTATCTAGTAAATTTCGAGATACGCAACCTGCTACACGAGAGAGTTATTTTTGAAGGTAGTTTGGTAGAAAGCTTCCTGCGATTCAGTGTTTCCGGCACGTCCTGTTTTTATCCGACTACTGACAGCTACCATAAACCCAGCGCAACACACTCAGCTGGTAAGTTGTCCGAGATGTGTATATCTGAGGTAAATATCCACACTCATTGCTCATTGCATATTGCTCATGCGACGTCCTCAAGTATGTTGTCAGTGTGATTCTTCACTCTACTATGACCCATATTGTTTAACCAACCCGTTCGTTCGCCGTCACGAAGCAGTCACTGAAAAATCAGTTTCACGAAATCCAATACAGAAGTCGAGCGGCAGCGCTTATCCTTTCCACCGTCCATCCATTCAGTAGAATTCTAACTTACATGTTTCATGAAATAATTTCAACAAACTCATGCTAAATCTCCGCGTTGAAATGCGTATAGTGCTCTAAGAATACTTTAGACTAAATGCGTCTTAACATTTTTTTTTTTTCCTTTCCGAAACAAGCGGTAACGGATGACGTTATTTGTCATGTTATTTTTAATAAAGCAGCTGTTGTTATTAGGTCTACACCACGAAATTAAAAAATCAAAACTTGCTAAAAAATTATGAAACATGTGAAGCAATTTTTTTGAAGGGATAATGCTGGATTTTGAAGACAGAACAAAGTATAACAATTTCCAAAGCGACGTAAAACATTTTTACAAAGAAAATATCTAGTTGCAATTACAAAAATAAATATGATTATAAAAACTTGCACGTTAAATGAACAAAATAACATCAAGTTATTGCGTATTTACAAACTCAACATCAACATAATTTTGTTACTTGGCGTTACATGTCTCGCCAACCAAGTCACATAGGTATGTTCCGCTTGTGATGTTTTCGACGGACCACAAAATGCACGTAGGTAAATCTAAGACGATTTATAACCAGGAATTCAAAAAATTAATAATTGAAATGATCACTCACGTGTGTTTGGTGTATAAAGTTTACGCGATCAGTTTTACCGTTAACACTGTTTCATTCCGTGGTTCATCGGTGAATGGGTTTTCTGCATTCACAGACACTTGATATTTTACCAGTTCTTCAACAATATAGGCAATACAGGGTACCTATATATATATATATATATATATATATATATATATATATATATATATATATATATATATATATATATATATATACCGGCAAATAAACTTCAAATAGGTAGCACTCCCGTTCCCGTGCTCATTCCGGCGCTGCTCCGTCCTCATTTCACTCATTGTTCGGGCTTGTCGGAGCAATAGGAACGGAAGCCTTGTCCAATGCATATTGCCCATTCATGACCGCGTGGGGCAACATGCGAGTTTTCATTGTATTTTTTTTTTGTTAAACAAATCTACTTGCCGCCTCGTAGCAGAGGCTGTCATAACTACAGTCTTGCCCGTAATTATATACGCTGTGACACAAAAGCAGTTGCGACTATAATTCAGAGACACGTGTGCATTGTCTTCATCTGCCATTTTAGTGAATATTTAATACGGCGCGTTTTGCAGAAACAATTTTATAGCATTTTCTGGCATCATTAACCTTGTCATTTTAACTGTTTTTTTTTTTTTTTTTTTTTTGCAGCTTCTTGTGCGCTGCCGTAATAAGGACCGCCACAGTTACGTGTAATGTTGCAATACCTCTCGGTCAATGCCTAGGGACAGATGTTTTTCTCGAAAGGATTTCAAGAACTCAAAAACACTTTTGTTCGTACGTATTTTCGTGGTTGGATGATTTTAAATGTGCGGTGCCTCAAGTGTCTGTCCGCGAATCATGGACGTTCAGTATCTGAGTACTTTATTACGATTGGCTCAGTTAAATAAGAACAATTTGCTTGGATCCAGCACGATGAAGAGAAGTCTGTATTATTCAGAACTCGTATTAAGGAAATAAGAGGGCTATGGCTGAAGGTCTTCGCGTAAGCACGCGGCCAATAACCAAAGGAAGTTGTGGGGACGTAGTTATATTGAAGTCTAGCATGGCCGTCAATATTTTCGCGAAATACACCTGTCCCTATTAATTACTAAAAACTTTTTTTTAATAATGACAGTGTCTGAAATATTGCAAATTGAGATTGGATTTTGAAAGGCTTTAAAAGCATTATATAGTGTGAGCATTCAAAAAAGTACCACCTATTGTGAATAAGTTTAATTATTATATTTAACTAGTTTTTGCCCGCGACTTAGTCCGCGTGGAATGAGTGTTTTTCGTTACAATATATATTTTTTTATAAGTATCATGTCTTTAAAATAGAATACGTATTTTTAAATAGAAAGTGGAATGGAATGCAAGTCCGATAATAAGAGAATTGTAGCTGTTAACATTGGATTTTTTTTTATACGTAATCTGCCGTGTCAACATGTGGTTAAGCTTTTTACAATACAATACTTCTTTGTAAACAATGTTCTTTGTCGTTTTAGAGGGTGGCGCCAAAAGAACTAGGCTGAAGAGTGAGCTTACATGCGAGCACGCCATGTTAAACTGACCGTGGGAAAAACAGTCCTGCCACAAGTCAACTCCTGCGAATTTGAGAACTAACTCTGACAGGCTCAAAAAAAATTCACAAATTAATCATATACCACACCGGTAAAAAGCATCTAAACATTAAAAAAAAAAACATAAATGCACAGAAAACCCGCTGGTGATTATCAGCAGGCACATCCTGTGATATAACTGAAAATTCATTCCACTTACGTATCACAAAATTGACCATTTGTTCACGCACCTCCATCGCCATTTCTTGTGTACCGAACATAAAAAAGTGACCTAAACAGGGTAGCTTCGTTCACAATAATTGACACAACGATTTGTCACACCATTTGTCCATTAATGTCATTTATAGGGTTTTAATTGTGTGACGTGAGGTATTTTCTTTACGAATAAAATACACAACAACTGTTTTTATCCACCAACTATATTCTCTGAAAAAACTACCATAGAACAACATAATGCACGAGCATACATAGCCATCAAAAATAAATTATACCACTAACGTAGCACTTTCTGAAATAATCACATATAAATTTCAAAAAACTTTACAAGGGGAATAGAGAATTTGTATACTATTTTTTCGCCTTTCGCATTCTTCCTACCTAATTTTGACAAGAAAAAAATTACTGACTTGACCCGTTTATAAAAAAAATGGATCACAGATCCAACCGACAGGGAACCTTATTGTGTCTGACGAAGCTCATCACTGGTAACGACTACTGGGAAATTAGGACTATCAGAAACCTGAGCTACCCCACCTCTGTATTCGGTTTCATCAACTAACTACCCTGCAGTAGAAACAAAAGCTGAACTACGAACTCGTAATTATGTTACAATGTCGAGTCTGCCAAATGTTGGTAGCGCTGATATTGTGACATAATTATGGGTTCGTAGTTTAGTTTTTGCGCCAGTACTGCAGCGCAAAGTCAACAGCTAGTTTCGCTATGGGCGTACTTTCAAAATGTCCGTGTTTAGAAACACAGATAAGCAGGAGAAACCATGCAGAAATCCGTTATTGCAGGAGAAGTTCGTCCTGACACTGTCTCCACCTTGAAGGCAGTGTCAGGACAGATGCTAATGAGATGAATAGGCTGGCGCCCAGCCTATTCTTGTTTCAGCTTCTTTATTATTGACTTAACAATGTTTCTTCTTCTTTTATACTAATTCTCATTTTCTGGAGTTCGATCTTGTATCATTTTTAAATATGACTTTTAATTGCTTCTGAAACTTCTTCATTCCATATTTTGAGTCCAGTTTTTTTTCTGAATTTCTTTCTCTGTCCGATCGCTTCATCGGTTGTTTCCAATATTGCTGATGTTATGATTTCCCATTCTTTGTTGACATTATTACTTGTTGGATTTTCAAGTAATTACTGTTGTAATCGGCTTTGGTATAGGTATCTTATTCCTTCATCTTATTTACAGATAAATCTTATAAACTTCTTGGTCATTTTGTACATTTTTGTTCAACCTTTTCTTCCATTTAGCAAGAGTTCTCATTTTTGAGATGACAAGGTAATGATATGAATATACATCGCTACCTCTATGCACTCTGGTGTCTACTACATCGGGACCTAATTTTTTTATTGATCATCACGTAGTCAATAATAGATCGTTGTCCTCTCGCTGTCCATGTAAACTTATGAATATCCTTTTTTCTCAAAAAACGTATTGGTGATTTTTAATTGACTAAACCTTGGTACAGTAGCTTGAAAAAGATACTGAAATTTCTCCTTATCTGAGAGTTCTGGGTCACCATCGATGCGAGAGAACTGTGTCCAGAAACCAATTCACTGAGAAATCATGCCTACGTACGTGACTAACTCCAATTTAGGCAGCCTAAAGTTATGTATGTCTGTCGAACTAATCTCAGAAACAGATACCCTTTAGTGAATTCTAAGTCTCGAACAATTACTTCCTCACTTGCTTCGTTTTTCATACAGGAGTTTCTTGATTTTATGATCAAGTTCAATCATCTTGTAATACCTAGTTTCGAATCTTGGCGTTCATTTCTTCCACGCCAGCTACATTCTCTATCAGATTGGTAATAGAATTCACCTGTTTAGAAAACACTGACCTCAAAACTCTACGCTTCCTCATAGCTGCCTTTATGTCGTCATCCTTTTCCATGGTTATGTAAGATGTTCACTAACGAACTACTTGAAACACTTTTCTATTACTGAACTCGGTGACACCGACAAAAAAAAAAAAAAACCTCAATTACACCAAAAGTCCTATCACGGTCGCCATATGTCATTAATCGGTTTTAAATTGTACGTCGACAGGTATTTTCTTTATGAATAAAATACACAACAGATGTTTTATCCACCATCTATATCCTCTGAAAAAAAACCACCACAGAACAACATAATGCACAAACAAAAAATCATAACCATCAAAGAGAAATTATGCCACTAACATAGCACTTTCTGAAAGACTCACATATAAATTGCAAATAACTTTACAAGAGGAATAGAGATTGTCTATACTATTTTTGACCTTCACAGCTAATATTGGTAATTTCGACAACCATTTTTTAAATGAGAAAATATAATAAGTACAAACAAAAACGAATCGGATCATGAAAATTCAAAATCAGTCCAAAGAGCAATACAAATTATAAAAAAAATAAAGTAAATCAATGGAGTATAGTTCAACTTACAGTTAGATCTTAATGAAGAAAACATAAATTAAACGACAGCGTAATTTAAAATGTACGTAGCGTCCTATATCGGCAATGCATTCAATTGATAAATTTCTATATTACTATATTAATTTTGCGTTACATATGACTAGCTCCTTACATGAGAGTTTATAGTTTTCTAAACCTAATTATTCATTTCTAAGAATACTTTTACGGAGTTTCTAGTTCAGAGACGGTTTAACTATGGATTTATGTCTAATAAATTGTAAAACATATGTTTCATTCAGTTCTTTCACGAAGTTTCGAGTTATAGGACCCTCTAATATTTTGTTTTCCATACAAACTTTGAACCCCCAGTTCACCCCTTTAGAAGTTGAATTTTGAAAAATATCTCCTTAATAGCTGCCTATATTACATACTGAACGTTTCCTCCAAATTTCATGTTTTCAGGATCAATGGTTGAGGCCGGACATTGATATGTCAGCTAGTCAGTCAATTATATATATATATATATATATATATATATATATATATATATATATATATATATATATATATATATATATATATATAAATTGAATGCCTGGTCACTGACGGAACACTTTATACTGGGGTTCGCTTTAATAGGCTACCGAGGTTCGACACAAAATTCCTCACAGAGCTGTGTGATTGGCTTTCATTTGACTCGCTTGATAGGAGGAATCAGGAGCAGGGGGGGGGGGGGCAGGAGCTTGTTACTGCCTTTTTACCCTTCTGATCAGCGACGCGCACCCCCCCCCCCCCCTCCCTCCGCGGACCCCACCAACCCTCTTCACCTTCCCTGGGGAAGGGTTGAACACCATCATTTAACAATAATGGCTGCTTGGGGGTGGGGACAGTGGTGAAAAGACAACCCCCATCTCCCCACAGATTGCTTCCTGGGCACGTATGGCACGTATGAAAATGGCCGGGGCCGCAGGGCCAGCAGAACGCTATTTAACTTGCTCGCGCTGCAGTTTGCAGATTCACCCTTGAAACCATCCATCATTCTCGGCGGTGGCAGGGGCCCGAGAGTTGTTGGGGGTGGCAAGGGAACAGAGAAGCATTCTTGTCCCCTGCCTTCCCATCTCGTATTCACTTCGTAGTCACTTCTTTACTTCGTGCATTCTTCACCTCCCTCCCTGGCATTCCACACACACACACACACACACACACATATATATATATATATATATATATATATATATATATATATATATATATATATATATATATATATATATATATACACACACACAGAAAGTTAGGCGGGAGGTGGGTAGACGCATTTTAAGGGGTGGTCTCAGTTACTATTTACTAATGTAAAATTTTGATGGTTCACGTGTTATTATAGGCTGTTCACGCTAAAATGAGCACTTTTGAAAGCCCTGCTTAACATCTACTTGTATGCACGTTGGGTATTCCTCCGCCTTATGTAAAATTAACATTGCCGTGGGCCTAAGCACTTTATTCATGCGTCGGTCAAATGAAAGTGTGAAACTACCAGGACGGTAAATAATTTGCATGTATGCTAAATTTTACACTTCGATGAATTTAATAAAACAAGAAACACCAAAAAAATAATAATTTAAGTTATCACAAATGGTTTCCTAACTTTTTTTTATTCGGCGCTAAGCTATGGAACTACTCTTCATCCATCGTTACCAACTTTACTGGGCTATCGTCACTCAGTGCGCCATTAATATACATGCAGGCAGGGGCGGTGACTTTTTTCTAAGGTTCATTTCTAAAGTGCTCACTTTATCGTGAACAGCCTTAGCCATGTTGTAAACGGCGTATTTTATTATGTTTTACCTTGTAACCTTGTGTGGCGGTCTGTCTGTATTGATTGAATGGCTGATGGCAACCCCACACCTATTACACGTTATTAGGGATGTCCCTCGCCTTTGTGCAGACAATCTACAACGTGGTAGAAAAACTAAAGGATCTGTTAAATCCTCGTTTGTGTGTCTGTATGTCGAAGTACAACCCAACTCCCTTCCCTCACACGCCCTATATTACATACCTACAACATATTCTCGCCCACATAGAAACAGAACGTATTGCCTCAGCCGTGTGTTTGGCGCCTCCACTGCTATCTGGGTTCGCTTCCTGGTTGGGGTTCATGCCTGGATTCTAGCATGTAGGAGACGTGGTGGACCTTGCAGTTGGTCGGAGGGTTTTCTCAGGGTACTCTCGTTTCCCCGTCCTTGCATTTCGCCACTGCTCCTTATAAGGGACAGCGGAAGCCTACGGACTCCACTTGTACCTCGCCATGCGTAATATTATTGTTACCATTATAAGTGTTCCATGGTCACAACACAAAATCCTTGTAAGGTCAGAGTAGGCTCGATAATCCAAGGTTGCGAAATTGAACCAAGTCACTTCCGTAAATTATTATTGGTGCAACATTTTATTTCCGCGATATGTGCTATGCTAATTCACGAAAAAAAAAGTTCACTGAAATTTTTTTTAACTGATTCAAAAGCCTAAACAAACTGAGATAATTTTTTGTAAGTAATAAATAGTATTTACAATATTTCTTCCCCAACGCTCGACATGTACGAAAAATTTTAATCCGTCTTTTCAATAAATAGTAGCTTTAACTGCCTTGCTGTCTTACTCTGGACTCGAACTTTAAACTCCAGTTCCGCAACCGTGCTAAATAAATGCCGATTATAATGTAATTCCACTCCACAACAGAAACATAAATACTGAGCACGAACTATATGAGACGTTATGCACACACAGCGCCGATATTTTTTTTAGAATGACGTGATAATTCATTACTTAACTCCGTATTTAATTTAGTACCTAAGCTATGATGGAATTCTCATCGTTGAATTTCGTGGGACGTTAACACACTATTACCGTTTTCCTACAAATTATGGTGCAGAAAAGACATGTTTTTTTTTTCTTGGCTGCCGTTGCATAAAAATGATCTGTAAAAATGTCCGAAGCTCTGTATTATTGTAGTTTCCAGTGTTGCCAACCGTAGCTGTACTCGGCTACGTGAAGCCTAATTTTAGGTCGTACAGTTTGTAATATAATGGATGTAGCCGAATGTTAAAATGTAGCCAAATTGGGGCTCACTGCAGCGACCGTTGTTTCGTAATTTATCTACTAGTATATTGCCCGTTACCTCTTTTTTCCCCAATAAAAGACACCACTAACACTCCAGTTTTCAAATTATAATGTTATCGTAATTGAACACGACTCTTGATTTCCGAGGAAGAATGTTCTCACGATATGTTTGCACGCAGTGTTTTGAACAAGACATGAATTTCCTTTTTGAAGTACGTATATAACCAAAAATGCACGGCCGAGACATTTAAAATGAGTCTTAAGTATTTGCAATAAGGATAGGAATTGTTGTTATTGTATTATGAACATTAGTGTGCAAATTATTCTCTTGGAGAGAAGCTTAACTTCATTGTTTCAGCCGAATTTCCTAAAGCACGTGGCCGGTTTGCTGGTCTTCAGGTTGGCATTACAAGGAGAAGGAAAAGTTACGTACTTCTCTCTCTTTCTAAAAATGTAAGCGACACGCCTTCTAGCGTGCTTCCCAAGAGCGCGTATGTAAACGGCGGCTTTGGGAAAGGAATATGACGGCTTGCGTATGAAAGGAGAGAAATATCGCTGCTCTCACGAAGAGAGTCGTTAACAAGGGCCGTAAGTTCAACTTGCGCAAGTTTTTTAAAAAGCACGGGAATGATGGGAAATGGGTTGCCGCTCCACAAGACGCGGAAAGCAGGCACCATCGTGTGTCGACGACTCAGCGGGAGAGATAGCCACGCCTCGTGGACTTGGCACGCTCTTCGTCGGGTCCGACCTGTTAAAGCTGTTTTACTCAATTTTCCTGGTCAAGCATGCATAAAAATATGAGGCATAAAAAGTGAACAGAGTGTGTAGGGGGGGGGGGGTGTGGCTAGAGCCTTGCCCACCCCCTGTGAGATGCGCTTCCTGGCTACCGCGTGAAAGGGACCACCCCTTACAACCCCCCCAAGTCATCATCCCCAATACCACCCCCTGCGCTGTCAACCCTGCTGGAAAAAAAAAACATTATCTGGTGGCCTCTTCTGCGAACTGCCTCCCCTCCCCCTCCGGCCCCCTCATCATCAGTTATCTGGTAACGGGATCGTAAATTAGCAGGTCGTTATTTACATTTAGATTTTTATTTGCAGAGTTACGCGGAACGCCGGCCAGCAGCCGAAGAAGAAATTTAACACACTCGTATTTCCGTTACTATGTGACTGGGCGCTTGTTGTTACGAGCAATCACACAGATTTCCCACGGTTTAAGGGCGCCGCCTAGTTGGAGCCTTAAAGCGCGTTTGAGGCTGATAAACAAGCTAGCGATAAGGGCTATGCTGACACACGCGCGCAGTGCCCCTTCACCCCTACGCGCAAGTGGCTGAGCTGGCCTGCACACGCTGCGTGTACATACGAGACTTTAAGCGGTGACCCCATAATTTTATCGGTGGAAAGTCTGTACGAAGGGTTAGTGCAGGTCCCTATAAAAGTTTCGCATGTTTCCGACAAGTATATTATGAGATACAGCAGTGTGAAAAAGCCTTATTTAGCTATTGTGGAGGGCTCCGGGCATAGTATTTATAACGTGCATAATGTATTGAGTGTATTATACGTACCTCGTCTGAATTGCGTTCTCTTTTCGTACATTGGTGTAATGGTAACACGTTTAGTGGATTCGTAATATAAAAAAACCGCGGATTTCAAACACTGCGACGCAATTAAAGCGACAGGGAGACGAGGCCATTAAGGACCCTGCCTACCGGCTGACAGATCAGAAATCTTAGTAGGGAATCCCATGTTAAGGAAATCTCGGCTCAGTGCGTTAATTCTAAAGATAGGAGTTTCAAACAAAATGTACTATTCGCGAATGTTTATAGGAGAAGATCCCTACGAGCGTATATTTCCAATATAGATAGGCAGTATGATTTTTTTTAATTTTTTAAACATAAATTTTAAAAATTCCTTGCAAGCTGGTATACATGTTATGGAAACATCTCTATCGTTCTAATTATTTTGTACATTCGATCTTTACATTTCTCAGATATTTGCAGATCATGGATAGTAGCCAACAGTCTAATCGGATGTAACCCCGATCCTTTAGTTCATCGATGATTGAAGATATCTCAACAATGCGTGAGAGATCCCCCACGATTTTTTGTGGTCCAATCAGATACCTGAGTCTATCAACAGGTTCGTCTGAGTCTTCGGGAAATATGCAACGAGCGTTATTGATGCCTTCTGCCTTCTTCGCACGCCACTTGTCGAAGGAGACTCGTTTGGTGAAATGTGTGCGAAGGTCGAAAGAATCATCATCATTCTCACCAGATACTTCCTCAACGGTCACCACATAGTCATTATCATCAGTGTTATCCCCATGATCGCCTTCGCCTCCTGTTTCACCTCCCGATATCAAGTTTGCTTTTCTTTGTATGAGTCGAATGGCAATCGTCAGCATTTAGAGCTGAGGCAATCGTCAGTATTTAGAGCTGACAACCGTTTATCTCGAAGCTCGTCTACTTCAAGCGAACGCTCTGCAAGTGTGCATACATTCCACACATACCGACTCTATCAAGACTCGCAGGTCGATGTTAAGAGCCGTCCAAATCTCTTCACTCACTCACGCCCAAAAGATGCACTCAGTTCTTGTGGTGTATGTTTCTATCCACAGCTAAGATTTGTTTGCACGGGGCGGAGTAAAAGTCTGAAAGTAGAACTTTAGTACAGCTTCAGGAAAGTCGGAATTAACCGCGAATGAATTATCATCTACGGCGATGAAAAAGAAAAGAAAATTTGCATGCCTCGGTCTAACTGTTATTTGATGACATCGACAATTCGCACTGGCTTATAGAAGAACTTAACAATAAAAACTGTTTCTTAGTGTAGAGTGTTCTGGTGCTATCACACCATAACGTCTGGCAACAAAGTAAGAAAAGGCTGTTCCCGATAAAGTGAGCACTTTTGAACTGAACCTTAGAAATAAAGTCACTGCGCCTGCCTGCATATGTTTTAACCGGCGCACTAAGTGGCATTCGCCCAGTAAAGTTGGTAACGATGGATGAAAAATAGTTCCATATCTTAACGTCAGATTAAAAGTTATAGGTAACCATTTGTAATAACTTGGAAAATTGCTTTCCTTTTGTACTTTTTTTATGTATCAAAGTGTAAAAAAGAGCATATTTATGAAATATTTACTTTTCTATTATTTTCAAAGTTTCTCTTGACCGACGGACGAATGAAGTGATAAAGACCATGACAATGTTAATTTTACATAAGGCGGAATAATACACAATGTGTATAAAAGTAGATCTTAAGCAGGACCTTCTTTAAAAAGTGCTCATTTTACCGTGAAAAGCCTATACATACAAATATGAGATGGCGTGGCGGTTCCTTTGAAGTGGGCGTACCCATCATCTGATTGGCTGCGCGAAGCTCTGGGAACGACCATCGCGTCTGATTGGCTGTCGCATACTGCGATATATTCGCCATTGGCTGGGCTGCCGGCTGGCGAGTGGGTTACCAGACGTCGATTATCGAATGGAGTTGCGCCACGTTTCCGGTCGGTGACGCCATTTTGCTGGCGAGTGCGGCGGGAATCCGCGGCACACCAGGACATTTCACTTCCGTATTCTGAAGTATTCTGCGGCCTGGCAATTGCTGCTTCGCTCAAGAGGAAGCTAAGTGAATGGAAATGAACTCGAGACTATCGATTGTCGCGAGACCTCTCGCACTGAGCGATATGCGTAACTTTGATAAGCTTCGCGCGGACGATATCCCCATGTCCAGATGTTTCCCCTCCCCTCCTGCATTTCCCTGCTTGCCGTTTCCCCACTATTCCTATTCATATCGCGTCCGGCGCAAAGTACTTCCGAATAAAAAAAAAATACTTCCCTTTCTCGGAAACGCGGCAAAAATTTCGCCGCCACCTGAGATACGCCTGCATTTGAATACTGGAATAATATTTCCCGCGCCCGATAAAAGCAAAATAAGGTCTACGTGAAATATCTGACACGGAGTTTATATTATTCCCGATCCCCGGTGTGAAATATAGACGAGTCATTTTTCTTCGGAGCTTTCAAACGTGATGGTCGCAAGTGGTCAGTGCCAAAAGGTCCTAACCATTTTTTTTATACGGGTGATTTGTAAAATTTTTCTGATTTTATGCTTATTACAACCGGCCGGTTTTGCCTCACAGGTGGCACATTTTATCCAGTCTTGCGTATGACGCTTAATCAGTTCCACCCATGAGCAGCGCCGTGTTAGGTAAATGTCTGGCTCAGATGTTTAGCTCACAGCGATTAGTCTTGAGTTGAAATAGTAATAAAGTAACATTATTTACACTGTAAAAATTTAAGACACTTCACTAATAGTCTTCATATCTTCCGTTATATTTAAAATTTGATAAAGGCTGTTCACGATAAAGTGAGCACTTTTGAAATCAACCTTCGAAAAAAGTCACTGCTCAAACCTGCATAAGTTTTAACGGGCGCACTTAGTGGCATGCGCCCAGTAAAGTTGGCAACAACGTCGAATAAAAAGTAAAAGGTAACCATGTGTTATAAAATAAATTATTTCTTTAACTTTCAGTTTTTTTTTATGCATCGAAGTGTAAAAATGGGCATATTTGGACAATATTTTCTTTCCTGAATATTTCACAGTTTCACTTGACCGACGCATGAATAAAGTGATGAGGCTCATTGCAATGTTAATTTTACATAAGGTGGAAGAATACACAACGTGCATACAAGTAGAGCTTAAGCAGGGCTTTCAAAAGTGCTCATTTTAACGTGAACAATATACAGTTAAATGTTGACATGTAAACAGCTGGACCTTGTAATTATGCTGTTAAAACATACAGTGCATAATTACTCACATATAAAAAATGGTAGCAAGAATTTTCATTTAAAGTTGACACAAACACGCACATTCGCCTACACACACACATAATTACTGCAATACGGTATCAGTCTTTCGGCATGTGAAACTTGAGCAGGAAGGGCGAATGTTTGTATAAAATTCCTATCACAAAGCATAAGAATATTTTTAAAATTCTTAATTATAATAATCTAGCTATGGTCTGATCATTTCTAGCTCAACGAAATATATATTTTTGAAAGAATGTGTGCATTTGACTTGTGAAAACTATCGATACAATTCAGATCTTCGCTCTTCTGTTTTGTCAGTTGTAATAACAAAATTATGAAATCAGGAGACTAGATAATCCAATATGTATACACACAAATATGACGCGTATCTGCGCAGGGGGTTGAGTGCATGATCAAGATCTCGTCGACCATTCATTACACAATCACCTCACCTCACTTCACTGCAGGCAAAGCCTTTACCCAGACCCTTCGCGATTAAATTCACGGGATGTTCAGGCTTAGCTTCCGCTTTTACAAGGAAAGACTGGCCGGGAGTCTAACAAACGCTCGTCCAGTCTATAACTTAACCTGCATTTTTCAAAATTAACGTAATTCAAGGGACAACAATGGGTTATAGGTCACTGTTACCTCCTCCCACGAACCTGTGCAGACAGGGGAGTAGGGGGGGAAACTGCATTGGGAACCAGGGTTTGCTGGGAGTACTCGGCTTCCCTATAAGAAATATAGCACTGGCCTAAAATATTTTGATGGGTGTGGGAGGGGGAGAGGGTTAGCTTCTGCTTTCGCCTGCATTTCACATGAGACCGCCTGGATGGTAAAGGGCCCTCACAAGGGCCCGGGCTACCCCCGCTCTGAGCTTCGGCAGTGATTAGAAATGGCGAGGTCTCGTCGACCATAATCAATCAAGAGGGAAATTATACTGCTATCGGCTTATTCAAGAGGTATTGTTTCTTGGATGACGGCTGCTGTTCTCGGACACCAGTTGCACGCAGCTTATGCCCCATTATATCATTGCGTGTTAGTGTAAACGTGTACAATTTGAATTATGTGATGACGGCTGCTGTTCTCGAAGGACACCAGTTGCACGCAGCCTATACCCCATTATATAATTGCGTGTTAGTGTAAACGTGTACAATTTGAATTATGTGATGAACTACGGATTCATCGGAAATTAACTGGCATTACTCATAGAAGGGGGTAAGATTTTCACACCTTCTGTAACCATACTTAGGTTCGTTTTAACCTTCTCTCTCTCTCTCTCTCTCTCTCTCTCTCTCTCTCTCTTTCCCACTATTCTTACTGCGAACACCTCACTCTTTAAACTTTTAAATAAAATCTACTGAATAGTATTGGTTCGGTTACATGAATACCTACAAAAAAATGTATTTTTAATAGAATGCGGCAAATAGTTCACCATAAGATGGAATAGGAAAAATTCGCGAGTTCAATGGCCTGTAGGATAGATTCCACAGTCGTGTGTATACTCGAGCCTCAGATGTTTGTTCATTGGCTGCTGCCTCATAGAGTAGCAAATGTTACTTCACGCCTGCCAGTATGGCACTCGCGACTTGTTTCCTTGCAAGTCTGCCATTGGCGATCCAATTACAAAGTCAACTTCAGTGTACACGTCTTGTCCTGAAATGAACTCGCGAAATGTTCCTATCCCTAACTATAAGTAATAAATACTTATTACAAACTGAAGAGGTAACCAACTGCTGTCTATCAACCTAGGTGAGCAACACCCCTCTTGTCTCAAAAGCAGAGGGGGGCAGCCCCCCCCCCCTTGACCACCTGTAAAGGCCATTCACGGTAAAGTGAGCACTTTTTGAAACTGTTCCATCAGACATAATAACCAATAAATACATTTCATTGTGGCCTCGGACTTTTGGTTTTGGGTATGATGAATGTATAAACTGTGTTTGTCACACACATGGCAGGGTTTACATTAACGAGTGGCGGAAGGATATAAATTGGTTGATAGAAAAAAGTAACTAGGGCTTCAAAAGTGCTCACTTTATCGTGAACGGCCTGTACTCGTGTCTAAGCCACCACTGGTTATTTACATTCGCTTCGTCGTGTGTATCTTGTACACGACGTCTAAATAAATTCGATCTCTGAACTCGGTCTTGTGTTAATCAGAATTTACCTTTGATCCGGCGTTGAACTGTGACACCTAAGCTGGCTCTACAGGGTGTACGTAAGTTAATCAGGACATCGGCACGTGTGGGGAACCAGGAATATTAACGAACTACCACGGCATTTGCTTGACGTGGGGCTGGAAAGCCACACTCGTTAACATATCCTTCTGATAGATTTATTTCTTAATGTGCGAATAGAGGCACCCGATTTTCGCGAAAAAGATTTCACGGCCAGTTGTAGTTCATAACAGTGTAGCTCAGATACACTTTCGTGACTGAATGATTTACGTGTTACGCGTCTTAGATATATGCCCGCTAAACACAGACGTATAATATATAGGTACAATATAAATATAAGTTCGATTTATCCCAAATAAGATACTTTAATGTTAACAGAAGTATCAAACGCTTGTGATACATGGCATGTTTGGGAAACATACAAGCGAACAGGCTAGGGGCAGGTGAATTCGAGAAAATATTTATGGCCATGCTATACTTCAATATCCTACATCCGTAACCACAGCTTCCTTTGGTAATTGGCCACGTGTCTACGTGAGAAGACGTGTTCTCATTTGACTGGACCAATCGTAATATTGTACTCCGAGACTAACACGTCCATGATTCGCGGATACACTGGAGGCATGGGACATTTAAAATCATCCAACCATGACATTGCATAAGAACAAAAGTGTTTTGGAGTACAACTGGTCTTGAAATCTTTTCGCGAAAAACACCTGTCCCTAATTATATCCTATATCAGCCCGCAGTAGGGATAGGAGAATTTCGTGAGTTCATTTCGGGACAAGACAGACGTCGAACACATATACAGTGAAGCCACCTTCGCAATCGGATCACAGTTAATTATACCCGTCCTGGCCGCCTCTGAGTCAGTAGCAATGTTGCAAGGAAACACCTTGCGAATCCCATAACTGCCAGGTGTGGGGCAACAGCCACAGCTGAGTCTCCAGTATATAGAGGACTGAGGAGTCTAGCCTACAGGTCATTGAACTCGCGAAATTTTCCTATCCCTCGCCCGCAGGTGTAGAACGCGCCAAACGGGTTGCTATGTCGAGCGGGTTGCGGACCCCACAGGCGGGCAGGGTGAGTGGAGTTGTGCCATTGTAGCACGCGCTGACCGGAACCTATATGTAGAATACGCGGCAAGCTGATTGAGTATTCATCGTCGGCGTCTGGAGCGTTTCTCGCACTCCTCTCTTTCGCAGGAAGGGAGAAACGAGGCGCGGCGTATGTGGTCAGTCCCGGGAACTGGGCCCTCGGACTTCGCACCTCTGCTACGCCGGATCACGTGATTGCACAGACCGCCTTACAGTGAAGATATATGTAAACCGAGTGCTCCCACAGGGGGCCGCGGTGGTGTCGTGGTTAGACTACTCACCTCCCACCTGGGTGCACCGGGCTCGATTCCCGGCGAGGTCGCTCCCCAATTTTTAAAAGGTTGGAATCGTGCCGGAAGGTTTTCTCGGGGATCTCCCATTTCCCCCACCCTCGAGCTCCTGCGCCTCTCCGTACTCACCTCGTTTCACACTCATCGGCTCTCAAGACCTCGATGTCAAGAGTCGTCCAAACCTCTCCACGCCACTACTTTCCCCCGAGTTCTGTAATGTAGAACTTTACCCCCCCCCCCCCCCAGCCCTTCTAGGGCCTAACAACTTTATTCCAGTTCGATGTGTAATTTATATAATGCAAACTAAAAGACATAGTTTAAAAACATCACTCTCACAATAGAGCGTATTTGATTCGCTATCGAACTTAACTGGAAGTCTTACCAGCCAGCGTGTACGGTAACAATCATGCAGTTAACAAGCAGTGTTTATTTAAGGTTGCGTGCGAGAGCGAAAACTTTGCCGTGAACTGCCTATATTTCGTTTAACGTTTCGAGGGCTTTCCAAAAGCGCACACGACCTGCCAAGTTTTACAAAAAAAAAAAAGTTTCGGTTCTTCTGTACTAGTCATGATTATTAAGGCCCTCGACTACCTGCTGCGGTTGAACTTCACTGCAGAGTGTTTGAAGTACTCGTTTTTTCCTACGGAAGTGTTAAACCTGCGTCAGATGTGCTGACCTATATAATGAACACGCCCTTTTATAATGTACGCCCTGCGTACATTATAAAAGCCATTTTAGAATATTCCGAAATAACTAAAGACTGTTTTTTCAAAGAGCCGTATCTCAAAGTACAAACATCAGATTCACATAAAACTACGCAAGAGCCCTGTACTGAATCTTCCTGCAGACTTTCTTATCAATAAAATAGCGTCACCCTTTAAAGTCCCACATGTACACGCAGTGCGACGAGAACACTGCGCACCAGTACAGAGCATTGCGCTTAGAGGCGATGGCGCACTTGAAGCTCGTGGGAGTTTCGCCCTTATCGCTCCCGCGCTTCTCGGCCTCAAGAGCGGGGGAAAAGCCCCCCCCCCCCCCCCCCCCGGTAGTCTGAAGTTGACGCACATTTTTTTTCTTCTTTTTCTTCGATAGCAAAGCCGCCCTCAAACGGTGAGAAATTCCTGTGACAGTCTCGCCCTTGTGTAACGTTCTTCGTGGTGGATGGTGAAACAAGTAGCGACCGGGGAAGGAAACACACTGGCCAATCACTCCCCACCCGGGGCCGGGTCCGGGACTGCGGCGATGATGGAGGGTCTGTGCGGGGGCGCACGCTTTCTGAATAGCCAACACCACCCTCCGAGCCCAGCCGCCCGCACAAAGGGCAGGAGGGCCCCACCACCCCTCCTCCCAAGGCCTTGGTATTCAGATTTGGCTGGGGTGCGGCCGCAGTCCATCTGTCATGCCGGCCAGCGGTCGAGCCGCTTCTCTAGACCGAAGAGTGACGCGCTCTCGCAAATATACACAGCCGTGGTAACCAGCACTCGTGGGTACTTCACAGGTTAAAAACCATCCAGGCCCAGTGTACACAGCTGTGGGCATCACGCACGTGTGGATAATTTTCGGTTTGCACTGCAAACTAGATACGAGCTAAACCAGAATTTCTCAGGAACAGCCCCTACGTGTTATTGAGAATACCTGTTATGGGTAAGCTGTATGCTAGGCCACGTTGTTCCACTATCTCACCTTCTCGAATACCTGTTATTAGCCATGTACTGGACTGGTATTTTCCCTACCTCTTAGCGCATACCGTCCTGATTGTTAGATTCTTTCAACTACCTTCTGAAAGTATTAAAATCTATTTTAATGTCAGCAGCATTTAAATAAATTTATATATATATGTGTGTATGTATGTGTGTGTGTGTGTGTGAAAACACGAGTCCAGTGTTTATTTATTTACATCGGAGAATTTAGCAAGGTGTGTGGGATTGATTCCCTACAGAGCAAATACCTGTTACTGATAACAGGTATTGGAAATACTCCCCATCTCTACCGCAAACTTCGAAGCTCAGTGGGCAATGATTTTACCTGTGTGTAGAACCGTGAATGGAGCAGACCACACACACGCAATACCTGAAACTGGCATCTCCCCATCGGAGAACGGCGCGATCTCTCCCTCGAAGCAGCCGTTGACGGGAGCTACAACGAGGACTTCTTGCGCCCCGCTAAACAAGCGGTAGTCAAGTTGTTCATTCTCGAAGCCGGACTGCGCTCCGGGGAAAAGAACCGTCGACAGGTGCAGGCATTAACGACGTGTTGAGAACCAGCGCTTGCCTGGGGGAGATATCCACGCGTGCATCTCGGCCCTCCAATTACCGGAGTAAGGCAGTCAACACTGCAGATACCTCGCAGATAAGCCGCTCCGACTGAAACGCGAGTACAAGACGCCTCTGCGCCGACTGTCGGCCGATCGCTCCGAGGCTTATCGGACCGCACTCGATAGCGGCGTGACGTAACTAACCAGCCGCGCCCGTAAAACTATAAAGCCGGATAATACTGATAGTTGTCGGCGAAGTCAAGCTAATCCCTTGAATTATGGCTCCGCGTCGTTAATTGCCACAGAGACCTGTTAAGTTCGCGTTATTATTTTAAGAAAGGTTAGACGCCAAACGCCTGTGCTTTTGCACTGCGTTTGTTATTACACTACAGTTTGTTTACATACGACCTGGACGCCTTTGCACCAATACCAAGCAACTAACGAAAGGCAGGCCAAATCAAATCCAAATAAGTTAAAAGGGTAAAGACTGTTCACGATAAAGTGAGCACTTTTGAAATCAACCTTAGAAAAAAAAACACTGCCCCTACCTGCATATATTTCAACGAGCGCCCTGAGTGACACGTGCCCAGTGAAGTTGGTAACGATGGATGGGAAGTAGTTCCGTATCTTAATGTCGATTAAAAAGTGTTAGGTAACCATTTCTGATAACTTAAATTATTTCTTTCGCTTTCTGTTAATTTTTTAATGCATTGAAGTGTGAAAATGAGCAGATTTGTTGGATACTAACTTTTCAAATAATTGCAGTTTCACTTGACCGACACATTAATAAAATGATGGATTTCACAACAATGTTAATCCTTATTATATACTACCATATAAATGCGAAAGTGTGTTTGTGTGTTTGTTTGTTTGTCCTTTCGCGTCAAAACGGAGCAACGGATCGACGTGATATTTTGCACAGAGATAGTTGGAGGGCCGGAGAGTGACATAAGCTACTTTTTATCCCAAGAAAATATCTCAAACGGTTCCGAAAATATGATCAACGGGGCTGTATGTACATACATTGGTACTTAATTAAACTTCTCTTACGATTGCTGCATAAAAAAGCATTGTTAAAAAAAATCCCGTCATTTCTCCTTTCTTTTTTATCTATGGGCTCTTTCATTCCTTCCCAAGAGCCGCAGTAGCTCGGTGGGTAGAGAACCCTATAGAGTGCCTCAGTAGCTCAGTGGGTAGAGAACCCTATAGTGGGGTCGCAGTAGCTCAGTGGGTAGAGAACCCATAGTGCGGCCGGAGTAGCTCAGTGGGTAGAGAACCCATAGTGCGGCCGGAGTAGCTCAGTGGGTAGAGAACCCATAGTGCGGCCGCAGTAGCTCAGTGGGTAGAGAACCCTATAGAGTGCCTCAGTAGCTCAGTGGGTAGAGAACCCTATAGTGGGGCCGGAGTAGCTCAGTAGGTAGAGAACCCTATAGAGTGCCTCAGTAGCTCAGTGGGTAGAGAACCCTATAGTGGGGTCGCAGTAGCTCAGTGGGTAGAGAACCCATAGTGCGGCCGCAGTAGCTCAGTGGGTAGAGAACCCTATAGTGGGACCGGAGTAGCTCAGTGGGTAGAGAACCCATAGTGCGCCCGCAGTAGCTCAGTGGGTAGAGAACCAAATATTTATTTCTAGTCTTAATTTCATGCGAGTGAAGCCGCAGGTAATATATATTCTTACATAAGGCGGAAAAATACACAACGTGCATATAAGTAGATTTTATAATGGCTTTCAAAAGTGCTAATTTTACCTTGAATGGCCTATAAAATGCGGCCTCGCTGAAGCAGAATCCAATAAACAGATGGCAACTACTCGGATATGTATAGGAGGATGGATTTTAACGTGCTGCCAGAAAATAACCGAAATTCGCAAGTCGCTGTTGATTACTCGTCAGTGATGGTGCCTCGGGTAGAGCGCGCGTACCAAGGCGAAACTGGGTTCGATTCCCGACGGAGTCGTTCCCGGATTTCGCATAACCAGTGAACAGCGGGCTGTGTGCTCAATAATATAGGCCGTTCACGGTAAAGTGAGCCCTGTTGAAAGCCCTCTCATTTGGAATGATAGTGAATAAGCATATTTCATTTAAGCCTTAGGCGTTAACTTCCATTGCCGTGTAATTTACCCACTGTGTTTATTACATACGTGACAATATTTATTGATAGATGTGGTTAAGGAAGAAAAAGTATGGCTGAGAGAAAAAAGTAACAAGGGCCTATCAAAGCACTGGGCAATGGTGAATGAAGAGTGAAGAGATTTGAGCGGCTCTTAACAGCGAGGTCTTGAGAGCCGATAAGGGTAATTGAGGTGAGAATGGAGCAGCGCCGGAATGAGGGGGTGGGGGGAAACGGGCTATCCCCGAGAAAACCCGCCGACCAGCGACATCGTCCGGCACGATTCCCACGTGCGAGAATCCGGTGACCCGGCCGGGGACCGAGCCCGGTTCGCTTTGGTGGGAGGCGAGCAGTCTAACCCCTCAGCCACCGCGGCCCCATAAGATTATCGCGAGCCGCTGTCGGCACCCTAATATTGCGGCGAGTGTAACGTAAATACGGTACGCGGCCGACCCGGTTATTATCGCACGACCTGCGCTCCTCCATCGAATTTAAATAGCGTAATGGCGGTAAGGCGTGTTCTCTGGACGGCGGGACTCTTACCCACGCTAATATACGCCTCAGCCGAGGACGTCTTCAATTCATTCCTGGAATTAACTGCCCGGAGAGCAAGTTATTAGCCACTTGATGGCCGCTGCACTACTTTCAATTGAAAAAACACAACAAAAATTAACCGCAATGGACTGGAAAGTGTACAAAATTACTGGCCCTGCCCCTCGCCTTCAGGCAATTAGCGCCGGCTGATAAACGGCAGTGTTTAATTACCGGACACTCGACTTGCATATCATGACCCGCGCGGTTCTTTTATTTTCTCTCTCCTCCTTTTTTCGCCAGCCGCATAATGGGTTTTATATTAACGAGATATCATGAGCGAGTGGCGAACGAGGAGTTATGATGACAGCTAGCGCCCCAGCTGTGAAGTGGCGGACTCGCGAACTACGCCAGCTGGTCAGCGCCACAGAGTAGTCGAGGGTACAGAACAGAACATGGCATATTAGAATGGCACCAGTACCCAGCTGAAGGCCATAACTGGTCTTGTAACTAGAATTTAAAATAAATTTGGGAAATAATCAAAACATAAAATTTGTAGCATTATAAAAATTAAAAACAAGTTAAATTTTAAAATTACAGAGACTTGAAATTATATTTGGTTGTAATCTTAAAGAAAAAGGTTCCGTTATCATTTAAAGATGTCAAAAGTTAAAATTCCTCTGCCTTCACCCTTGAACCCTCACCCCGCCATCCTCTCCGGAGACAGAGTGGCCGACGGTAGTTGTCGTTTTGTGAGGTGTCCGTCGTGTGTTTGATGTTTGTATCGGTGTAATGTTGTTTGTGTAGGGTGTTGCACAGTGTAGGTGCTATACAGTTATCTGTAATATTGATGTCTTTGTGAGTCGGACGACATCAATATACGAGATTATGTTATTGTTTATAATTATATGTGATGTATTGTTACTGGGTGCTCTTAGTTTCGATAATTATACTAATTGCAATTATTAGATTGGTAGGTATTACTTTGGTTAGCGATTAAATTTCAATAAGGAAAATAATTCTAGAAACCGCCTCCAAGTGAACATTACTACAGGAATAGATGGGTTAACAATTAGTCTTCACTCCGCGTGGTCGGGTGTGACAGGAGAATGAGTTCCGCCTGTGGCACCAGCCAGTGAACAAGCCTCCTCGGCTCGAGTGCGTATAGGACTGTGGAGTCTAACTTGCTGCTAATCTCTACAACGCGAAATTGAAGGATCTCCAGCGACGACACGAGGGAATTGCCGTTGAAGATGACAACGTTACGGAATGTGCATACTGGATAAAGGAGGTTGATTAACAAGAAAGAGAGGTGCGAGGCAAAGTATTACTCTACTTAGAGGTTAAGTATCGCTTACTTTCGTCCAGTAAGTGATGAACATACTGAGCATGGCACAGTGCACTCACAACGTGCGTGGCATTTCAAGGTTGCAACGTCGAATAAAACCAAAGAGCAACAGAGATGCAACACTCACTGCCAAGCATCGCATCAAGCTCTTATTTTCAGCTACGAATTGTAATTATATCACGTTTTTATTGCCATACAAAACCACTCGTCAAAGCACATCACTACGGTGAAAAGCTAAGATTTCAACGACTTGGCTACCGTGTAGGCCGAACACGAGATAACACGAACGTTGACGAATCTACGGAACCCATCTTCTTCAAGGTTAACGTTGTCCAGGTGACTTTGCGTGTGTTAAGTTCTTTCCCTTGTATCTATCCCGTGGGAAACTGGATTACACGATTTTATGGGTTGATTTTTATAACTAAGCACTGACGACAAGCGACACCTTAGTGTATCAAAATTTTTTTTCCTACGTTTCACGTCCTTCTCACGAACCAATTTGAAAATCAGCTATGATCTCGGTAAACTTGGCGCAATCAGCGAGTGTAATAGCAGTAGGACAGCGATTGGGCGACTATTGCGCAAAGTCACGCAATTGTTGTTGTATAATTTGATGCGTATTACAAGCGAAAACTATTTTTCTAACCACCTGACAGTAGAAAACTGAGTAAAGTTATTTTGGTTGTTGCTAAATCTAAAGTTCCAAAGCATGAAACATTTTGAAATTTTATTTATTGTTGCTGGCAACGCAAATATGACGTGAGAAAATTGTGACTCGACAGGAACTATGATAGAAGATAGCTCCCTCCGCCTGGTTGGCGTATGAAGTGCTATGCAGAGTTTGGTAGAAAACGTGTGATTAAAAAAAAGGTTGGATATTTTGTAGTGTCTACGCACGGAAGGCATCTAAGAAACGTTTCGTGTTCAAAGAAAAGTTCCAAATTTTCATTTCAACAGCAAGGGTTAACTATATATATTTTTAGCGTGAAAATGGCCATAAACGGGTATTTTCAGAACCAATTTCAGCTGCCAAATTTTCTGCACACACCGAGAAAGAAAGAGAGAGGCCAACAAAATATCTGTTGACCTAAAAAAATAATTCGTTGAGCAAACAAAACTTTAAACATAACAAAATTAATTTCGTTCACCTAACAAGATACATGTCCGGATAAAAAAAAAACTTCGATGTTGGGCCAAAAGTAATTAGACTGTCAACAAGATATTTGATTGAATCAGTTGCATATATTTATTTATCCACTCATTCGACTGCCTTCGTTCGAAAAACACAGTTCGAGAATTTGTTTACATTTTTCTGAGACAGATAAAAGGCTGTGCGCACTTTAGAAAATGAACATTAGAAAAAAGCCACTGCTCCTACCTGCATGTAATTTAACGTGCGCGTTGAGGGACATGCGCCCAGTAAAGTTAGTAACGATGGATGCAAAGTAGTTCCATATCTTGACTTCGAATAAAAAGTGTACAGCAACTATTTGTGATATCGTAAATTATTTCTTTCGTCGTCTGTTTTTTTTTTAATGCAATGAAGTGTAAAATATTTACTTTTATAATAATTTAAAAGTGACCGACGCACGAATAAAGTGATGAGGCCGACGACAATGATAATTTTACACACACGGCGGAAGAACACACAACGTGCATACAATTAGATCTTAAGCAGGGCTTTCAGAAGTGCTCGTTTTACCATGGACAGCTATTTTAGTGCATTTATTGATGCTTGGTAATGGTATAGACATGCCAATAAAACAAGTTCAACAGTAGAACATAAAGCAAAGTTGTTAAACTTGAAATATTTGTTTAAGAACGTTGTACAGTAGTTGAACTGTGTGTATTTAAAAACAGTTCCATTCTGTCAGCAGTCACATCAACTGAGGTAGCTAGGAAATGGCGTTCAGGCAGAAACGGAATAGTCTCGGCAAGGCTTCCGAACTTCATTTTTATACTAGCCGAAACGGTTAAATGTGCGTAGAGCCAAACCAATCTTTTGTTGCATCCACCAACCAAATAAGAACAGCGAAATAATTTGGTTTCAACGACAAAATATTTCGTTGCCCCCATACAAACAATTAATTTGGTTGCACCAAGCTAACTTTTGTTTCAAAACCTTTTCCTCGGCGCAGACACTTCAGAATTGTCGTTGGACACGCATCATTGTCTTTGTTAGCGAGACATAAAATCATACACTGAGAGAAAAGCCAACAAAATATTTGCTTGTATAGGTACAAAAATATATTTAGTTGTCCTAACACCGTATTTTATTCAGTACAGAAAACTTTAAAAACAACTAATAAATGTTGTTCCTCTAACAAAATACATGATTGAATTAACAATATATCTGTGTTGGGCTGAAAGAAATTAGGCTGTCAACAAACTATTTGGTTGAATCACCAATTTAGATTTGTTTGGTTACTCATTTGTTTGTCATTGTTAAAAAAAAAAAAAAAAGCTCCAGAGTTGTTTGAATTTTTTTGTGACAATTATAATTGTAACAGTGTTTGCTAGTGCATTTAATGATGCTTAACAACTGTATGAACATCCTACTAATACAAGTTCAAGAGGAAACTTAAAAGGAAAACTGTAAAACTCGAAACATTTATTTGCGCGCGTTGTCCGGTATTTGAAATGGTTTATTTAACCCTTTCAGACCTGGTGGCATCAATTGATGCCATTAAAGATAGACAGTGTTTTTTTTTTTTTAATTACATTTACTGCAACAAAGACCTATTTTCCTCATTTTAGTATCATCACTCTATGGTTTTAGATACTAATGCTATCTCTGGAGCTCAGAATGAACTAAATAAGAAATATTCGGAATTTTATCGGAAAACCAGAAAATTAAATCAGGTCTGAATGGGTTTAAAATAAATAAATTAATTAATTTAAAAAATCGCTATTTCAGTATTGATCAATTTAGCCGAACTTGCTAACACCTAGCGCTCCGTCAAAGTTGATGTAGGTTCGAGTTCCGGTCTCGCACAATGTTTTTTTTCTTCTAATCCTAAACGAAACTTGTTAGTGTACGTACAGCCAAACAAATCTCTAGTTGCACCAAACAAATATTTTGTTTGTCGGAAAACAAATAAGAAGAACAAAACAATCTAGTTTCGACAACACAAAATATTTCATTTCCCCCATACAAACAATTAATTTGGTTGGGCGGAACAAAACTCTCGATTCAACAAATCCTTTTCCCAGCGCAGGGTCACCGTTTGAAAAGCCGCGTTCAGTCAAGTCGCCAGCGGAAGAACTGCACACCAGTTGAGCGGCTTGCACATAGAGCCGATGAGGCAAGTGTCGAGTGAGCAATAATTGGCCCTGCGGACCTCAGGCGTTTCGAGCCGTCCACGGCGCAAGACCGCCATTTTACATCACTGGGACGCTACTCCCTCAGCGCGGGGGTAGATCGGCTCCTTGTGAGGAACCTTGGCCACCCAGTTGGTTCTCAGTTAGATTGCGGAGGCGAGGAGAAGCTAACCCCCTCCCCCCTCCGCACGCATCAAACACATTTTAAGCTGCAAAGCTAGCATTCTTGTACAGGATTCCCAGGGTAGCGCCTGGGAGCTGTTTCCATAGCTGATTTTTACTCTCTTTTTCCCTGCCTGTACGGGATTAAAGAGAGTGGTGAAGTTAATTGATTTTATCAGCGAGGAATTTTAAACCCTAAACTGAAATTGGAGGAAACAATTCGCGCGAAAAATACGCAACGATCAGGAAATAAAGGAAGTAGCGACCCAGCGTGTATTCGCGCGCATTTAAAATGCCCTTTTTTTTTTATCTTATTAATTCGACCGTTAACGGACATTAAAGCGTGTGGTAATCAGTTGTCGGACTTCAGCAAAGTTAACGACCTCAGAAGAAAAAAAAAAAACGCGCGAAGAAATAAACCTCAGTGGCGAGGATTTGCGTGTCAGCTTTCATGAGTGTAGCAGATCCTGTTACGTCTGGTGCGCGGTGGGCGCTTTGTATAATTACAAAGACAACATCTTAAGTCATTATTACACTCAGCTAATTGAAGCTGTGTTCATTTGCGTAAAGGTGTTATCAGTAGACAGAATTGCAGTACTCAAGTTTCCACCTTGGTTTATTTTAATCAGTGTGATCCCAATTATCTTTCTGCTGTTTGAACTATAAAGCGATGGAATTTAGTACAGACCTGAATATTTTTTTAATAAAGGCGTTCCAAATTCCAAAACTGTATTCTTCGTTGCCTTTTTCCTTGTGACTAAGAAGTGACAGTCTGGAAAAAGGAGGACAAAGGAGAAAACCCAACATTCCAAAAATTTATGAAACGATTTATAGTAATTTGAAATGTATAGTTATTTTCGTGCAAATCTCGCAATTGGATGGAAATATTACGTTATCATTCATTAAAAAATAATTGGTATCGTTGTTAGAAAGTCATCAAGAATATTTCTTGAACATTTTTTTATTCGAGTCGCCAGTATTTAAATGTTAACTTTTGAGTAAAATTTAGATTTGAGAATTAGCTAGAAGTAAACCCTTACCGCGAGAGTAAACCAAGAATCCGATTTCAAAGAGATTGCATCGTTCCATTCCTGTGACTTCAGAAAATATTCTAGCTGAAACCAACGTTGTGTTTAGTCATTTTTTTTTTTTTTTTTTTTTTTAATTTGTACGGATCAATATTTTAAGTTAAAATTGTCACATTTAAAATTAGAAACCTGGTTAGTACTGCATCGAGGAAAATGTTTTGTTGAATCAAACAAAGTTTGTTTAGCGCAACCAAATTAATTGTATGCATAGGGGCAATTAAATATTTCGTTCTTCTCTATGCCCAAACAAGATTTGGCTGGCAGCAACTAAACTAAAGATTTCCTTTGCTCTGCGTACATTAAGCAGTTTCGGTTAGTGTGGAAACCAATGGAAGAATGACAGACATTTAAACCTACTTTAGCAGCTCCGTGCGCTAGTAGCTCGAGCTATATTCCTTTCGCGGTTGCTTCGCGCCCTCTCTGAAGCCCCGCTAAAGAGTTCTACCTCCAGGATATTCCTCCGCCACATATGCAAACTAAGCTTAACTAAGTCTAGAAAATTACGCTAAAGAACCTAATTCGTGCGCACTCACTATTTCTTACTAAGTGCTACCAGCACCCTTGTTTTCTCACACTGTTTTCCTTCGTATTTATTATAAACTAACGATTATAATTTATAAATAAAATGCAGGTATAACTCCAATTTAATGAAAAATTAAGATAGTTTTATGTTAACAGAGGTATAAAACTCTTGTGGTGCATGGCATATTTAGAAGGTAAATAAACACGTCATATACGGGATGATTTTTCAAAGGTTTAAGTAAAAAAAGCGTGAGGAAACGGCGAATAGACTAGAAAGTTACTACTGAAGGAATTGCAGTATTATCTAATATATACATTTCAAATACCACGTAGATAACGGGCGTACATATATACTTCAAGTTCGACACCTTTATTTCTAATTTCCTTTTGAACTTGGATTGTTAGGATTTTATACCATGTTTAAGCATATATAGATGCACTGACGAACACTGCTGATATCCTAATTGTCACATAACATGCAAACAAATTCTCGAGTTGTATTTTCGAATCAAGGCAATCAAATAATTGGTCAAACAAATAAATAAAGTTTATTAAACCAAATACTTTGTTGACAGTCTAATTTCCTTTGGCTCAACACTGATGTTTTGATTATTCAAACGTGTATTTTGTTGGATGAACAAAATTATTATTTTTTTGTCTACTCAACAAATTATTTTGTTGGGGCTACTTAATACATTCTTGCCCCATACAAGCTAAATATATTTTTTTCTTTCTCTCAGTTTACGTTTTTAAATTATTTGGTATTTTAATCAAGTTACCATCGATATCATATATCAAAACCATAAAATATCCTCCTCAGATTCTAGACACAATTTTGGCTCCTGAACAGCTACTAAGTTGGAAAACACAATTTTCCATTGCATCTCTTGCTTGGCGAATCAGTGAGAAACACTTATAGGCCTAACCAGTGGAAAGGCGCAGTTGCATTCTATATAATTCAGACGAAATAAGCTTGATAGTATGTTACGTCTCCCCGTTACACTGCTTACCAATTTCACGAAAACTACTGAACTATCGTGAAACATAAAATATCAACTGTGCAAATGAATTCCGTAATTATAATGTAGGTATACGTTCAGTCTGTAAGATTTGCAATTTTTAGATTAATATTCGGGAGATTTTTCGTTAATTTTGCTCTCAGCTACCCCTACATTTGAACATGGATGTTTAAAAATATCAGGTAAATTATATATTATTGGATATTGTTTTGTAATACGTTATTATGAAAATACGAAACCAAAGTTTTTACTTTTACCATTAAGTTCTGGTAAATACCTTAATTTAGAAAAAAAAATACAAAAGTAATTGGTCGCAATTGGCAAACAATGCTAATTTTCTGAATAGATTATGCTATTTTGCCTCTTCAGCCATACTTTCCAAAGGACACGTTCATACGCTGTTATTAAAAGTTATATATGTATGATATACTATTAAAAAGCGCAGAAAAAGTTATTTTTAACAGATGTACGAGTAACATATATTTCGCTAAACATATTTCAAAATGATACCTTATAACGCGTGTGGTTAAAGCAGAAAATAATTTTTGATGTCAACGAAATATGAAAATAAATTTCTTGGTAGCTCGTTTCTGTTCAGCTGTAATTTCACTTTTAAGTTGTTATTCTGACTGCAATGGGAAGCTTGAGTAGGATGGATTCTGGAGGATTATCACTTGTGGCCTGTTTAAATTTTCTGCTCTAATTTCGACAGAAATGTGCAGGCCTGCCGAGACTCAAACCCCAATTTTCTTGGTGGGGGGGGGGGGGTCCATGCATTTGACCGCATATACAGAAACGTGCATATGATGCAGCTGCTTGCGAAATTGTATAACGTGGATGTAAATGTATATGTATGTACGAATGTGATGACATGGTGGGTTTAAGGTGCTAAATTATTTATATTATTCTTTTAAAATTGTAATTTCAACGTGAAGAAGGCTCACACGACTCAACTTCGACACAACGTTAACAAAGAAGTTATCTAGAAAATAATCCATTCGCGGTTACTTCGCCCTTTTCTGAAGCCCTGCTAAAGATCTACTTCCAGGATATTCCTCCGCTTCGCGCAAACTAAGCTTAACTATGCCTAAGAAATTTCACCAAACGACAACACAACAAAGTCGTAGGCTCTTAAGTTGTAACAATATTTTGCATATGAACTATTTCTTATATGTGATTCACGGTGAAGTGAGCACTTTTTAAAGCCCTGCTGAATTATTTCTTTTCATCAGATTTCCATCTTCCTGTCGCTTTTTAATATAAACATTGCAGTGTGTTTTATAAACACAGTGTATACATTTTACTACTCCTAAAAGTTAACGTCTGGAGTGGCAATAAAATATATTTATTAGTGGTTAATGCCTCTTTGGAAGGGCCTTAAAAAGTGCTCATTTTACCGGGAACAGCCTATATTAGACACCACCTACACATGTGTTTTCCCAATGCTCAATATTGGAATTTATAAATAAAATACCCACAGGTAAAACTTCAACCTAACCGAAAAAAAGACGCTTTCATGTTAACATAGGTATAAAACGCTTGTGATTCGTGGCATACTTAGAAAATAATCAAACGCGTCATACATGGGGTGACTTTTGAAAGGCTTGGTTGAAAAAGTATGAAGAAGCCGCGACTAGACTGTAATATCTAGCATGAAGTGAACTTAGCATGTCGCTAGTGATTATGAAGTGCATACTCACCGGCCAGGGGCGAGTTGGGGGGTGGCTCTGGGTCGGGCTCCTTCTCCATCCGCGTGATTGGCTCGGCCGCTGCAACAAAACACGGTCGTCCCCCTTCAGTTCAGTGATGCCAACTGCTCAGCAAAGAATACAAAAATACCTGCACAGTTGATACTCGCTTAAGGCTCGTTTTCTTTCATAGTATTGTGTTTTTTTTTAAATTTATTGCAGTTCGCACTTTTAAAAACATAAATTTACATCAATGCAAAAAAATTGTGTTATATAAATTATAAAATAATTACACGTTAATATTTCAGAGCTTACGTTTGCACTGAAGCTTCAATAAGCAATAAATCTGAAAATTCGATATGACGAATAAGTCGGTCCTTAATTAAGCGCTTTCGAAATCATTCTTCGAATAAATATATATTCTCCCCATAACTACATGTATTTAAATATCAATACTGAATGGAAGATAGAAATGCTGGAAGCGAATTACGAACATCACATCAATTTTATAATTTCTTTAAGCACATTATTTAAATACTTACGTGGCAATTACAATATTACACTACAATAATTGTGGCAATAACTTAATTATGTTTCTATCAATTTCGAGATCTCACCTGACAGATGTAGGGAAATTAATAATCAGGTGCTTGTAATTGTGGATAATGGACTGAAGGAATAACGTAAGAAGTACCTTCAAAATTGTTCAATAATTAATACAACAGCTATAGAGGCAAGCCATGTAAAATTTATTCGACCAGTTGAAAAAATTTTTACCTCAATTGAGTTCTTTAAAAACGAATTCATTCAAAACAAGAGAGTCATGACTATTGGTATTACAGTGTGCTACAGTCACGGGCTTGAGAATTTCGCAGAACTTTTCGGGTCGTGTCTGAACTGAAGCTTAGATATCAACATTAAGTATTTCTGAAGTTACCTATGTACTATCCATTGCCACCGTTATTTACAACATAGTTGGTAGCACTGCTATCATGACGGCATGGTGAGGTAGGGACAGTTTCGCGCACTTATTCCTAAGAAATCCATTGCTTCGTAACGATGACAAGGAAGTCAGAAATATTGTCCCTCGTATTCGCCTGTTAGGTAGGCAGTACCGCAACAAAAACGTCGTGTGCGTATTGCCTACACGCAGTTTTACTCACGTATACGATCTGCCGACGAAAATAATTATGAATCTGTTAATAGACAACGCATATTGTTGCTTATTCAGAGGCACCTTCCACAGTGGTGCGAAGTTAAGTACAGCTTGTTAACGGTAAAGTGAGCACTTTTGAGACCCTAGTTAATTTTTTCCTTTCAGCCATTTTTTATCCTTTAGAATCCCGTTTATAAAATATATTACAATGTAAGCAATAAAAAAAAATGTGTATATTCCACCGCGCTCGAAATTTAACGTCTAAGGCTAGAATAAAGTCAATTTATTTACTGTTATTCCAAATGAGAGGGCTTTCAAAAGTGCTCACTTTACCGTGAATAACCTATACCAACGAAGCATTGCAACAGCGAATAAGCATTGAACATCGATAAATTACTGCATAGGCATTTCATCAGCGGACACATCGCTACCTTGGCAAAGTTACCACTTCTCTTTTTGACTCGGTTACATCGGATTTGGAAAAATTTAACTTCGAGAACGTAAACATACGGCGTGGACCAAGTCATCGCAATATGCTGAGCGAAGGACATGATAACAAGACGCGGGGATGAAAGCTCCCTAGAGAGCTGCTCGTAAACAAAGTAAGGCCCACATCGAGATGTCCCTAAACATTGTCAACTTTACCGAATATACTCTTGTGAAATCGATAACTCATATAATGGCGTTACATAATTGTAAACTTGTATTATTAAAATCAATTACACTGTTTAGAGAATTAAATTCTTTCACAGCAGGGGTTGAGGAACGAGTGGGCCAGGAGAGGCCCATATGAACCCGTAATAATTTGCTGTAAGGGTCAGATTCATGCTAGGAAAAATAAATCCGCACTAAAACCACGACTTTCGCTGTTAAAATAACACATAAAGACAAATGTAAGAGATATTTTCAAGTATGATTCTAGTTGAATGATCCGATAATTGTTTATAAACGATACCCGTTATTATGTTCAAATATAAATAAGTATATACATGTTATGTAAGTTTTGAGTAAGCGTTGATATTAAACTTCCTAGTACAAATTTTTCTACGATGATTTGATATTTCCTAGTGCTTATTTCAATTTAAAACACCCCTCAACGACGAATACCTTCTGCCATCCCTGTTTCACAGTTAAAACTCCGCGGCTTCCGCAGGTTCTATATAGTTCATGCATAAAGTGCACTTGCAGGAGTTTGTAAGTGGTGTTGCTATTCGCCTTCTTGCGGGGAGAAGGTAACGGGTTTGCATCGCGTGCGCAAAGGGACGAGACGCGAGGAGAATCGCAAATGGCCGAGCGGAACGTGGAAAAGGTTTACCTGGCGCGGGGAGTTTGAACCTGGGGGGGGGGGGGGTTGGAGAAACGGCAGATGGAAACGAAGAGAGTTGAAAAGCGGTAAGTTATTGAAGCGGGCGCGGCTACTAGGCCGTTTAACGAGATGAGTTTCCTTGAGACTTGCGTAACTTCGTGTCTCTCTCTCTCTCTCTCTCTCTCTCTCTCTCTCTCCTTCTCTATCTCTCTCTCTCTCATTACGCGCGCCTGTGCCACTGCTTCATTTGCGTGTGTGCAGGGAGGGTACGGCAAGTCCGTTAATGCCGGACCCCCCCCCCCCTTTCCCAGCCACTCCAACCCAGCATCATCCTAAGCCGTAATTCCTCGAACGAGAAAAAAAAACCCGGAGTTCACACGTCGACTCGGGGCCGCGGTGATTTAGTGGCCAGACTACTCGTCTCCCACCAAAGGCCCTTACACAACAGAAAACTTAAGTGCATGTTCGACTTCATATTTCCTTCCATTTGACGAAACCCCAACACTTAATACACTAGTAAAGTTCAGACAGTTTTAAAATCGTAATGTAGTGAGTGAGTGAAGAGATTTGGGCTGCTCTTAACGGCGAGGTCTTGAGAGCCGACGAGGGTGATTGAAGTGAATATGGAGCGACGCCGGAATTATGGGGCGGGGGAAACAGGAGATCTCCGAGAAAACCCGCCCACCAACGGCAACCCGCCAACCAACGGCATCGTCCGGCACGATTCCCACTTGCGAAAATCCGGTGACCCGGCCGGGGATTGAACTCGGTTCGCCTTGGTGGGAGGCGAGCGTGCCAATCGCTCAACCACCGCGGCCCGAAAATCGTAATGTAAAGGGTTTTTTTTAACGTCCCCTGGTTTTATGCCTGAAAGCTCAACAGAGGACGGCTTATAGACTAACTTATAACCTAACTTAAATTAACACCCATGCCTTACCCAGGGTTCGAACCCAGAGCCTCCCGCACCTCTGATCGGGGGCGCACCAACCGACAGCGCTTCTGCGAGCTTTGTCAAAATGCATATCTTGCTATGCAAATCATTATTATATTATTCAAGTTTACATTTTACGTACGTGTTTTTAAAATAGGCTTAAACGTTTATATTAAAACTTAATTTCCAAACAAAAATCGCGCCTTTACTTTATTCAAAAATATCAATTGTTATATTATTCTTCACATTTAATTCCTTTGTAATTTATTTAATTTAGACGAGCTCGGTTTAATATACCGAAATGAAAATCGCACTACAATAAAATAACACTCAATCCACATAACATCTGTTAGATTCTCGGCAAAATGGCTGCTTGTCTTCGACTTTAAATTTCAACTTTTCGAAATCGTTAAGTCAAGAATGCTTGACTTTATCTTTGACAGTTCCAGGCGGCGTTCCAAAACGTTACTCTGCGAGTAAACGCTTCTCTCTGGCTGTTCCAAAACACTTTGAGTAAATGTTTTACTCGCTTTCGGCAGTGTCCCGAAACTGCACAGTAATTACTCTGACCATCTTTCGTGAGTAAAACTTGTACACGAGCTATGAAGGGTAAACGGAAAATGGTAGAAAGTTTAGTAGAATCAAACAAATTGAAAGGAAATACAGACATTCTGTTTACAGACATTCACGGGAAAATTAAAAAAATTACGAGTGATAAAACTCGTATTTTTTATTCAAAAGTTAACTTTTAAAGGTTATATTTTCATACGTAATGTGTATTATCAATTTATCGCAAGTAAAGCTGTTTATGTAGGCATAAAAATATTAAACAGTCATGTGATATGTCTGTTAATGATTATGATTGCGAATTAAGTTCACGGTAATAAAGCTGTATACCAGAAAATGTCTGCTCTGAAGTATGGTGCGCTTATGATTGTGTTATATGAGGTTAGGACAGGCTTGTTGCGATTTTTCACTGGGCGAACTTGAGGATTATCGCGTGGATTTGTAATCGTAAATCCAGAAGTCTTATTTCCGCGTGCCAGAACTGTGGTTAGTGCGTAATTCATCATTCATAATTTTTGCAATGTAAACCCATCTTGATAGAGACTGTTTGCGATAAAGTGAGCACTTTTAAAATCAACCTTAGAAAAAACTTGCTGGGGCAGCAAGTACCTGCATATGTTTTGACTGGCGCACTGAGTGATATGCGCCCAGTAAAGTTGGTAACAATGGCGGAAATTCGTTCCGTATCTTAACGTCGAATAAAAATTTGTAAGGTAGCCATTTTTTACAACTTAAATAATTTCTTTCGCTTTCTATTTTTTTAATGCGTCAAAGTGAAAAAAAAAATTAGGAGATTTTTTTTTAATATTTAGTTTATAATTTTACAGTTTTACTTGACCGACGCGTGAGTAAAGTAAAGCATTGATAATTCTACATAAGGCGGAAGAATACACAACGTGTACACAAGTAGATCTTAAGCAGGGCTTTCAAAAGTGGTCATTTTACCGTGAACAGCCTATGCCTAAAAATGACCGTGGAAACACCCGTTGGAACCATTTCCACTATCACAAAAACGTTCTCTAGAGAGAAAGGGAGGAAGCGAAAAACGTATACAGACGCGTGAAGTTTTTTAAATGCTATTCGTAAGCAGACCTCGCTTAGAAAATGTTGGACGGTTTTTCAATAAAACGTTTTCTGCTGGAGCTCCGCACATCGTTCGGCGGCCAGCCTAAGAACGTATTCCAACCCGACTGACGTTTTCTCCAGAACTTGTAGAAAAGTATTTTCTTGTCGGTCGGATTGCTGTGCGCGGCTGGCGTGTCAGTGTTATGTACAAGAGCCGAGATAAGATCAGCGGAGCATAGCCATGACACACCACGCACCTCTGCTGATACCGTTACACACACGTACGTGCTTTATTTCCTCACTTCCTACATCGCGCTACCACCACCACCCCCACCCCCGCAACCCTCCCCGCTATGGGGTAAATACACGCTTCGGGTTCTGAGCAGCGTCCTGGCCTAAAGAATGCCTGAGATTACAGAGGCGAAACTGAGGTTTTAACGTCACCAACTCCAGCCGCACAACATGGGGCTGCGGCGGCTGAGCGGTTAGCCTGCTCGCCTCCCAACCACGGCGAACAGGGTTCAACCCCCCGGCCGGGTCACCGGCTTTTCGCATGTGGGAATCTCGTGCCGGACGATGCCGTTGGTCGGCGGGTTTTCTCGTTGTTTCCCCCGCCCTTTTCATTCCGGGGCCGCTCCATCCTCACATCAATCACCTTCATCGGCTCTCAAGGCCTAGCTATTAAGAGCCGCCCAGATTTCTTCGCACGTGCTAGCGGAATGACGTCACCGGCCGGCAGGCCAGCCAATGGAGAACCTCTCGTGGAATGCAGTAGCCAGTCAGATACAAGACGTGTTCCCAAAACCCCGTGCGCAGCCAATCAGGTTAGGGGCACTCCCGCATCCAGGAAACCGCCACGCAATTACGTCTCTGTGCAGTCATCTACTCCGTATATAGTCTAATCAAGGCTACTTTCAACTTTTAAGGAGCCCTGCTAAAGTTCTACTTTCAGAATATTGCTCCGCCTCAGGAAGGTAGGTAGCTAGGTTATAACGTTACGGTTTTCCAACTATTATATTTTTCTTTGGTTTCAGATTATTTGTTTATGGTGACGACTAAGTACGACAATTTTGAAATTAAAATTTAGTATATGATTTAAGCGACGTGCAATGCAATTTTGATTATGTCACGAGTTTATTGATGTACAGGTAATTTAGATGGTATCGAGTATTACACATCTTAATTTTCAGATAAAGGTTTAGAGGTTATTGTTCAATTGGTCCTTAGAGGGCAGTAAGTATTGAAATTTTTACATCACGTGAAATTACAGAAAAGTGCCCTAATTGGCTCTCGCCTCGCCATTGCCGATTGGATGAGTATTGTGGCGTGGCCTGACGGTAGCCAATCAGAGTGCAACTAACAACAGAGATGTGACGTTGTAGTGTGAATCGAGCTTTTTTCCTTTAACACAAATACCGCAACCATTGTCGAGAACGTACGCGTGAGTATAAGAGGGAGAATTTTAATGATGCAATTAGTTAAAAGTAAATTTTTAAATTTCTACTCAAGCAGCTCATCTATAATTGCTGCAAGATGTTTTAAAATTTCATCCTCGGTAGTGAAAACGAGCTATCTTTGTCCAATTTGTTGGAGAAGACGAACGAGCCGATAAAAAACGAACTGAATTTCGCCCTTCTCGCCTTACTGAAATGTTACAAGGTATTTGGGCATGACGTCTTGTCTACAACGCGGTTATTAGAGACAGCTCCGTCTCATTAAAACAAAGCTCGGAAAATTACACCAAAGAGACAATGCATCGTATACTTACGCACTCAGTTCAATAATTTAATAATTGCATTAGAATTATTCCTTACTTGGTATTACCAACACACTTATTTTCTCCATGTTCTATTCATATACTTATAAATTAAATATTACAATTGATAGATAATGTATAAGTAAAGTCCCATTTAACAAAAATTAAGATAAGTGAAACACGCTTAAATGACATATATAGGAAACAATCCAACCCGTCATACATGGGCTAATTTTTCATACGTTTGACTCAGAAAGTGTGAAGAAACCGCGAATAGACTATATACAGTTCATATCCTGCACCAAAGTTTTTATACATAGTTATCGATAAAACTTCGGTTTGTGTGACTTTTCCACGTTCAAAAATGCTAATTAATAACGTAAACATATAACGGAAATTTCAATGTCCGAGTGCGGAAAGTTTCCTATAGGTAATTAAGCAGAATATGTATCTTTAAAAAAAAATGAGCAGTTTATATTGAATATTATGTTCTGAAGCTTTTTTAGTTTAGAACTTTCATTTGATGCGGTCAAGAAGCAAGTACGGAGAAACCAGCCTCGAGAAACTGGTCCACACACACACACACACGGCACATCGAAACATAGAACAAGAAACAATACAGAACCGGTCCACACACACACACACACGGCACATCGAAACACAGGATAAGCAACAGTACAGAACCAGGAGGCGGCGAACTGCGACGGCACCGTCGCGGGCGTATCTGCAAGCCACCTCGCTCTGTCTCCCACGGCAGTTGAGGGATTTGGGCAGGTCTTGAGAGCCGATGAGGGTGAAATGAGGTGGGGATGGAGCGACACCGGAATGCAAGGACGGGGGAAACGGGAGATCCCCGAGAAATTCCGCCGACCAGCGGCATCGTTCGGCACACAGTTAAAAAAAAAAATTCTTCATTTTACGGAAAAGTGCTGGTAAAAATTTATCCAGAAGTGTCCATAAACTCTCCGTAAAATTACGGACACATTGATTTTCAGAAACTGACTCTCCATACATTTCACGGAACCTCTCCATTATTTCCAAGTTAGTTTTCTGTACTTTCCGTTTAAAATAAAACGAGATAATGAAAATGTCTTTATTGTTCGTTATGTGGGTGTTCTACCTTGTATAAAAAATTATATTTAAAAAGTTAAAATATTTTGTACTTTAGCGAGGTTTGAACCAGAGTCAAAAAATTACCATTCACCTACAACTCCAAATTGAATATTCTGGTATAACTTTCGTATTTACGTCAAAAGACAGAAGCAAAAATTCAGTTTCTATAAAATTTAGTATGTTTTATTGTTGCCAAATGTTACAGACGCCTGATGCTATTTTTTAATGTTTGAAAGAATAGGTCATAGTCGCGTGGATAACTTTAACTGCCGTAAGGAACGATAATTTTCTTGTTACAGTGGCGAATAAAGCTTCGTGTAGAATCGACATTGTTCGTCTCCGTAACTCGAAGCCAAAGGGAATACGGAGACTTTCCGTATTTTGTATTTACGGACTTAACTCCGTTTTTCGCCATTACGGATTGCCTTTCCGTATATACACGGTACATTTCCGTAAAACATTCCGTAAATATGCGGAATTTTTTTACAGTGGCGCGATTCCCACTCGCGAAAATCCGGGAGTTGCCCGGCCGGAGATTGAACTCGGTTCTCCTTGGTGGGATGCGAGCAGTTTAACCGCACAGCCACCATGGCCCTTACTAACGGTATATAGGCCCTAAACGATATAAAAGCTTACAGGGCCCTGCATGCGGCAGGTGTCTGGGGAGATAAAACCGTCATATTAAGCTGCGAGAAATGAAACTGGACTAAATAGCGTTCTAGAAATTGTAAACAAACTGTGCCAATCCCAGTTTCGCTGGCACATAGTTGTCCCTTGAATATTTTTTATAACTGGGCTGAATCAAAAAATTGTTTTCATTATGAAACTGAAGGCAATGTTGTTATAGCTTCGTCCCTACCAGAACAACAGCTCCCATTTTCAAATCCCGCGCACGGCCGTTTATATATCGTCTTCTAAGCTCTTCGTTGACGTACGTCACATCTAAAGTTTAGTTAATCGGGCATTTAGATGGAACTGTTGGGGAGCGAATTATTAAACATTTTAATGGAACTTTTATGAGGAACAATACATACTGTTACAATTTTTCAATGTTTTTTTTTTTTGGCGCAACCATCTTTAAGTCATGGAGATCTTAATTAAATTTTTAAAAAGTGAATAACAGTTTCCCTTTTAATATACAAACAATCCAAAGATAATTACTTCAAATTTACTATTTCGACAACTATCGCTAACACTTGCTGTTTACACCAGTATTCACACGATCGTCCCTCGCCTCCCGGAAATTAACAAAATTAAGCACTTAAAAACTATTCTTTACAAACGGCGAACTATAATTTACAGGAAGGTCCTCGGCTGTCTGGCTCGCCAAGGAGTAGCACGATCGTGTGGGGAATTAGCGTCAGTTCGAGCACTGCCCTGGGTATAACTCACCCCTAAACCTCCGTTCTATTTGTCTTTGAATGAAACAATTGATTCAATGTTATTACAACGGAGTAGCAATATATTATTTTTAAAAAAATATTCTACAAATTAAGTTCGCAAAATTTTGTTTCGTTTTTTTTTTTTTTTTTTTTTTTTCCTTCTGCAGTGGTGACAATGCACTGTATCAGCGTACCTGCCAGTTTCCTGAGAATCGTAAGAAAAAAAAATCTGGTTACCTTCCTAAACTGTAATGGAGTTGTTAAGTTATACATAGTATGGAAATAATACCACATTTCTGATAACATCCTAAACTGTAATCGGAGTTTTTAACCTATACACGGTATGGAAATAATGCCACATTTCTGGTAAACTTCCTGAACTGAAATGTACATTTTTTAACCTATACGTAATATGGAAATAATACCACATTTCTGGTAAACTTCTTAAACGGTAATGTAATTTTGAAACCTATACATAATACGGATATAATGCTACATTTCTGGTAAACGTTCTAAACTGTAATGTACAATTTTTTTTACCTATACGTAGTATGGAAATAATAACACATATAAAGCTGCAAATATGGGAATTTCGAGCATCGCTATACTACATATACAAAGTGCGGAACTTCCCTACACATGACCTCTTTCCCGAGCAAAATGTAGGAACGCTACCCTGGGTGTCAGGGAAAAAACTTCACTATTCACGCTTACTCACTATATACATATACACCGGTGTGGCAAATCTGCGAATAGAGTGAACAGTTAAAAATCACCCAGTCACGAAAATTGGAGTTGAGCTATAGGATGTTGTAAAATAGAGCTAGTCGTGAACACGTTTCAGGTAAAGGTTAAAAATGTACATAAATGAATAAATATGGGGACCTCCCGTAATGAGAAGATTGCACAGAAGACAGCTATGTCACGTGCTGTCCGCACAGAACTTTACGGTCGCTCAATATCAGTCTTCGTAATGAGGAACACTGCAGACAGGCTGATCTTGAGTGGCCAAGAAATTCTGCGTGATCTGTAGATTCAAAACAGCACGTTTATAGCTTGCGTGTATTTAAAACGGCGAGTAATCGCCCGTTCAATGATAAATAATATTTGATGACTCATATCGTTAAGAATTTTTATCTTCGGCTGATGGCATTGTAATAACTCTGCTGATATGCCTATGGCGTTTCAATGAGAAAGCAATATTGTGTCAGTTATTTTTTAAACAGCTTGTAACTGCAACCATGAATGGCAGAAACAAGGCCGTAAGCAGAAGACTTCGTTCATTACCGCCGAATTCCAAACCTCCGGGGTATCATAGGAACCGCGGTATTATAGCGCCCAAAGTCACTTAACACGTTTGTCCACACCCACCGTCTAGTGGCAACGTAATGCATTTATACTTTTCTTGTCCTAACTTTATTTCCAGATTTGTTTTGGAAACTTCAACACTGTCAGGGAATATATTCAGAGTTTGTTGTGATTAAACTGCTGGTACTTTTATAAGTTTTACAGTGATTCTTTGCAAGTAATTTAGTAATCCATGCTAGTAGTAGGTAATAGCCGGTTCTGGGACACAGGAGGCTCGTGAGCCTTATCGCCGCCATATTGAATGACTTTTTGGAGTCCATCTTTGATATCCATGATCTTGACCTTAACAGTTAGCTGGTGGGTCATATTGCTTCCGGTAGCCATCTTGTTTTCCCCTATTTCCCTTTAAAATTTGCTATTTTTCTCTCAAAATGTTACACTTTACCCTCAGAATGTACTGTTTTCCCCTTGAATTTCCCTCCCCCTTCCCCCTTGAAACATCTGGAAATGTCCCTATGCAGTGGTAAAAGGTTCTCGTAAATTAATTATATTAATTTAATACGTCGTTCATTACCAAATCAGTCACCTGCTCCTTCCAATCCCTACCAGGTTGGATTCCCGACGAGGTCACCCGTAATTACGTATGTGAGAAATGTGGTGGTCCTTGGCATCAGCAGAGGGTTTTCTTAGGGTATTCCCGTTTCCTGCACCTTGCATTCCACCACTTATCCATCTTTCCTTGATTTCACCCTCGCCGCGTTCATTATCTCGCAGTTAAGTACAAACTCAGACCTCCCACGCGTATCCCACTCTATTCATGTAGGCTAAGATCAGGTTTCCATAGATATAGATATGCATTATAATTTTAAAAAAATGTGATTATGGCGAGTAGCGTATTCTTTGCTCAAAAAAGTCACTGGTGGTATATATGTATCTTACTTTAACAGGAATGCCAAAAAGCCGAATTTCACTAACACGTATTTCCTTAAACCAAACTGTCACTGTTTTCAAATCAGGCAACAGCCTTAATGTAGACCTCAAATCGTTAATTTATCGTAATCGAAATTCTTTTACGCTATGTTGAGGTTGGTTAAACTTCTCAAATGGAAACTTTAACTTTATGTCACTTCTAATTCTATGCAAATACTCTACTGCGATACTTATACATCAACATATCGATAACGCAAATGTTACGCAACGACTTCATCTTATGCTAGGATAAAGCTGGGTTTACGATACGAAAATTAAGCGTTAACTTAGGTGTTATGTCGTGTACAGAAGAACTGAAAATGTGTTATCTTGCGTGTTGGTTTCAAATTGAACTTAGCAGGTTGTGTGCGGTGTTGGAGTTTCCTTAAACGCAAAAATAAATAGTTATATTTCCAATCTTAAGTAAAACTTGCGTGCCGGCGATCGATCAGGACAGATCAGTCGGTAAACCGTTGTTTACGGCATTGTAAGAATGGACAATATAAAAAATATATATATGCGTATCTGCATATTAATTATTATATTTGTGAATGAAGTTCACAATAATAAGTCTTTCTATCAGAAAATATCTACTCAGTTTACGGTGAACATCCTATACAAACTTTTGCAAGAATTAATTTTTTGTACCCAAACGGGAGCCGATATTGTAAAATCCTCTTACAGTGTTGTTCCAAATTGTTTATTATGTAGTCTTAATTTTTCAAACACAAAAAATAAAGTTTTGTTTATTTAATAATTAGTTAAAATTGTACAGTTTTTGTGTTTAGACTACATAATAAAAACTATTTGTAACAAAATTGTAAGAGGATTTCACAATATCGGCTCCCGTTGGGTACAAAAAAATTAATTCTCGCCAAAGATGTAGAAATGAAGGATCAGGGCCCAAATCCGTCGCACGTGGTTCATAAGTCTTTACCGGTAAAGCACCCCTCGCCGTGTGTGCATGACACCCTCTCTATCACGAGTGCTAGGGGTTGGAAGGGTGAATGGATGATGACTTGTAGACGGCGTGGTGCCGCTACAGGTGGATGTGTTCTTGTGTACTCACCGCCGCCGGGAGGTTCAATCGGGGAGGGCACGCGCCTCGCGCAACCCTTTAAAACACCCCCTTCCTCCCCTCCTTTTTTTTTTTTTTCATCCCTTACCCCTTCCGAGCCCGCAGTCAACACGTCGGAGACGACACGTGGATCAGGTAATACCTCGGCCTTCCCGCTGCGTGGTGAAGAGGGTTGATGTGCGGCACGCGACCAACCCCCTCGATACGTCAGGGTTATCTTACATCTGCCACCCGATGGAAGACGCAGTAGTATAGTCTATTCGCGGTATCTAAAAATTTTTTAATTAAACCTTTGAAAAATCACCCCATGTGTTGACGTCTTTGGTTGCTTTCTAAATGTGTCGTGTATCACAAGCGTTTTATACTTACGTTGACATAAGGGTACCATATTTTATTAAATCAAAACTTTTACAAATAATTTATACATTGATTATATTATATCATTTATAATCAACCTGGATAGATACAGGGAGAAAATAAATATGTTGGTAATGCTTAGTAAAAATAGTTCTTATGCAAAATATCATTACCTACACAGAATGCTCACGAATGCGGTGCGTTGTCTCTTTGGCGTAATTTTCCAGACTCGGTTAATCTTTGTTTGCATGAGGCGGAGGAATATGTTGAAAATAGAACTTCAGCAGGGCTTCAGAAAAGTTGGAAGTTCGTAAGGCACAGAAGTCGTACCGGAGTCTTCGAGACTTGTTTCACATGTACGCCGATCACGCCGAACAGACAAGAGCGGAAAACTAGAACAGCCAATCAGAAGCCGTCTTCGGATTTCCGGCATGACTCTATTAATGCTCGTCGAGTTTTCAAGTGGATCGGGGGGGGGGAGGAGGTCACTTTTAATCAGGAGACTACATCCCCTTTAAGTCTCTCTGGACACTCGAGAGGACACGAGGTCGTTGCTTCGAAGTGAGAGCCCAACTCAGTTCCACGAGACAACTTCGAAAGAACTGGATGCAAACGACGACTTTTTTTTTGTCGCTACCGCGGACGACTTGAAAATACGCAGAGTATTTATTCCCTGCGGACACATCTTGGGGGGGGGGGGGAGGTGTGATGGCTATGGAGCCGGAGGGTGGGTTGGGGGTGTCGCAGCTGTGCGAGGGGTGAAGCCACCTGGATAGATCAGGAGAGGGGGGTGTGTAAGTTGGGAGATCCTCTCGGGCGCAGCACATTTATCGCCATCAGTAGCTCGCTGTCCGGTCAGCTGTCTGCCGTAACGGCACCCCAAGGGCACTCTGTCCAACTGTCCACCCCCGCCATGCGCTAGGGGTGTCCAGCCTGCACCAGCAGCGAGCTCGCTGCTTCGAGTCCTGTCTACGAGTCGCGTCCACGGTGGCTGAGCGGTTATGCCTGAATCACATAGCCCCGACCAACACACCACGACACGGCCAAAAAACCGAAACCACGGCACATTTCAATGTGACTACTTGAATTTACAGCACCACCGACACCACGCTCTCGGCATTTAACCTAACTATTTAGAAGGCGCTGATAGGCTACGTTAGTCTCAAAGGCGGTGAACAAGAAGGAAATTTGTAATACATTATGGTGACAAATTGGTATCGCTAATGCGTACAAAGGTAAAATTATTATTTTTAAGAGTTGGATACAGTAGTTTTTTATTTATTTTTCTTTTAAGCTGCGTATTTACCATTGTAGGGAAATATTCCAATACAATTTCATTTTGCAATGTTGTACATTCTGTGCGTCGTGTCGCACGACACGACGAAGAATAGAAATAATTTCTAATCCAAAATTGCTGGTCGGACGACAGAATCGGTCCGGTCTATCTTGTATTTCATTGGCTGTTAGCCGTCGTGTCGTGCGGGTCGGGGCTATGTGAATCCGGCATTAGTCTACTCGCCTACCATCAAGGCGATCCGCGTTCAATCCCCGGCCTGGTCACTACGGATTTTCGCATGTGGGAATCGTGCCGGACAATGCCGTTGGTCGGTGGGTTTTCTCGGGGATCTCCCGTTTCCCCCGCCCCTTAATTCCGGCGCTGCTCCATGCTCACCTCAATCACCCTCATAGGCTCTCAAGACCCCGATGTTAAGAGCCGTTCGAATCTCTTCACTCACTTTCTACGAGTCCTGTCTATTTTATTTATTTGTGTTTTTAGCTTCTTCCTTTCGAGCAATCTGATTTGTTGTTGAAGTATCTGCAACTCTCGTTTGTAAATGGCTGCGGGATGCACGCTCGACACACAAGTACAGAGCACGTAAAAAAAATTAACTTAAAAAATGCGACACTTGAGCTCGGAAATTAAATCGGGACTGAGCGGGATAAAATGTTTCTTGTATTTCGCAGAACGTTACATTATTTATCATATAGTTTTCTGTGTAATTCTTTTAAACACTGTCACACAGAGATGAAAGAATTCTATAGCATTGCCCCGGGGAAAGTCGCTGTCTGTATTGGTGATAGCTTCTGGACCTGCCCCGAGAGCCCGTGATTTAACATTTTCTGCAGCATGTCAGATGTGAACGAGTGTACTCGAGATAATATTGTTACGTGCTCGCTGCTTCGTAACGCTCGAGCGGAAGATAAGGACAGGGTAGTGATATGATAGCGGGCGGCGAGTCACGAAGGAAAGTTTGAATGACAGGCGAGCGGTAATCATATTATGGTTTTGAGATATAAAGACGTGCCACCACACGTTCTTGTACATTGCACCGTGATAATCCTTTTGCGGCTCGCGCGTTCCTGACCTCCAACTTATTAAATTCCTGCATTCAGCTGAAATAATTTTCTGGTTCCGATCGCCATTGCCTCTATCAGCGTTACTCGGGGGTGCGGTGGATATTCCAGATCTTTGCTGCTGATACTGTAAAAGAGCACCGATTCTCCTAGCGAAGAGTCGGGAGTCTGGGTGATTGTGCGACGTTAAGTGATAGACGACGAGCCAGAAGAGAAACGAGAGGAAAATCTGTGACTGCGAGCATCAGCGCAGTGAGGAGTGCGACTGGCAGGCTGGACTATAGGACTGGATTTGTGAGTAGAAGACACTTCAAATGACGCGACAGACAGACTGTTCATGTGTTAATGATGAGTGTGACTTGATTGACTATAACCAAAGACATTGAGAAGCACTTTAATTGGAGTTGAGACAGACAGTAAATATTGCGATCATTGTTAAATAAAAAGCGCAAGAGTGGAGTTAATGTAATGCTATGAATATTTGATATTTGTATCAATACCTCCATCCTTCTCAAACTCTGACACGCCCCTCAGGCGTCTTGTAACTTAATTTTAAGGGGTTAAAAGTCTTTTGTGTAAAGTGGAGAAATATGGGATACACAGTTTCGTTTTCTCGGCGACGAGATGTGCGTGAGAATGTTCTAGCGACTGTACCGCGTTCTCCAGAGTGTCTAAAAGCGAATACACTCACTGTAAGCGAGTGTACTGTACGCGTATGAGCACCGACTGTACGTCCGAGTTAACCTCGTTAACTTCTTTCCCGTACATCACCGCGGCACATGAAAAAAAAAAAAAATCAAAATTAGTTTCAGGTGCTTTGTTATGCAAACACTCCTTTACTAACACGGCGTGCAAAATCAGGAATGGCCGACCAGAGGAAAATAAGGAATATTTCCTCGTTTCACTGGTTCAGGGAGAAATGAAGACTTGAGGAAATAGCCATCCTTACTGTGCGACGCATTCACCTTCGTGTCCGTAAGAATGTTGATTCGAAAAGCACGACTTTTAATTAACCGTAACGAAAGGTTACAGAGAAATTTTTGATTTTCGGATAAAAAATCGATTTATTGTATATTGTAAGACTTTACAAGGGTAAAATCTGAAAATATTAATTCGGGATAATTAAAACTTCGATTTTATTGTATTTGCCAAAGAACAAAAGTAAATTATCCAATTTACATATCGAGAACAGGCATTTAAAGAAGACGTGGCTAGTTTTTATTTGATCCAGTAAAAAGTATTTTTCATCAAATTCTTAGAATTCAAACGACGATTATTTATCGATATAATTATTTCCATTAAAAGAATTGGTTGATAAGTGTTGAATACTGGATTTATATCGATTTAATTTCATTATATTTACAGTGCTTAATAGATCTATTACTTTATGAGCAGAGAGTCAATCTCTTGTTTTCCTCTCAGGTACTTAATAGGTTCTGCACATTTATATGTATGATTGGTAATGCGGATAATAAGACATATTATTGTGTTAGTGTACATCAATATTATTGTGCTATTATAATTTTAATTTCTTTAAACATTACCTTGTCTCTAGCCATGATCAAGATATGTATGTACATAATATGAAACTAAAGATCATATTCAGAGTTTATACTATTTGAGCTATCATATTTCTGTTTCGCCTCTTGTTAATGTAAGTATTTTTTTCTTGTTATTTATGTTTATGTGTATGCACATGATGTTATACCTGGTTAAGTGTAAGAGAAGGCATTGAAGCCTTAAATTCGCCAGTATGAAGAAAGTCGAGATAAATAAATAAATAAACTTCTCGCAAAGACACGTGGTCAATAACCAAAGGACAGCTGCAGGAGTGCCCGTAGCGAATTGAAGCATAGGTTGCGTGGAACTCTTTTCGCGAAAATCAGGGATCTGGCATGAACTCGCCATGAACTCGCCTCCACGAGACACTTAGCGGGAACCTTGTAACTTTATGACGTAGTAGTAATAAAGATAATGTGCATCGTGTCATTGTACTCTAGCTTCTTTGAAAATCCTTTTGGGGGCCGTGGTGGTCTAGTGGTCAGACTACTCGCCTCCCACCTAGGCGATTCGGACTCGAGTTCAGGCGGGGTCGCTCCCAGATTTTCGCACGTGGGAATCTTGCTGGACGATGACGCTGACCGGCGGGTTTTCTCGGGGATCTCCCGTTTCCCCCCGCTCTTGTATTCCGGCGTTGCTACATACTCACCTTGCTTCACCCTCATCGACTCTCAAAGACCTCGATGTTAAAAGTCGCCCTTATATCTTCACTCAGCTCCACTCCTTGACATTTACTCGCCTTCGGGATTTTCATCACACATCTTTGGCCATAGATCAGTTTTACACATTCACCCAACTATCTCAGTTATAGTTTCCTTTCGTCTTTAGTTAACTTAACTTGTTATCACTATATGTGTGCTTCCTTCTCTACACTGGTTAGGTATAGATAGTGACCTGAAGAATTCACGGATTCATTTTTATCGAGATAGAATTCAAAAACTCTTACGTTCAGGTTACGTTTGCAATTGGTGCACGCGTTGTTCGACACCTCCTGAAGAACTCTGCGCCAATAAGAAACACGCGGCAAAATGCAGGACCGGTCATCTCCTTCCTCTGTGGCAGCGAGCAACCAATGAGGGTCGTTCACCTGCGTGATCGTACGCCAGGCTGTGGAATCTAGCATACCGGTCAATGAACTCGCGAATCCTTCCGGCCTCTGGATATAAGAGGAATCGTCCTAGTGTTAGGCACGTCAGTTCAGGAAAGCCGACGATAAATAAATTAATGTTTATGGTCCATTCGCAGTTACTTCACACTTTTCTGGAGCACTGCTTAAGTTATACTGCCAGTATATTCCTCCGCCTCATGCAAGCAACGCTTGACCAAGTTTAGGAAATTACACCAAAGGGACAGCGCACCGCATTTGTTCGCATTCACTGTAATAAAATTTTCACACGTATTCTCTCCCCGTTTTTGTTCAAAAAAATCACAATTTTTAAATAAAATGTAAATAAAAGTCAAATTTAACCAAAAATCAGGTACCTACTTTGATGTTAACGCGAGTATAAAAAGTTTGTGATATACGACATAGATAGGAAACAACCAAACACAGCATACTTGGGATGATTTTTCAAAGGTTTGATTCAAAAAGTGTGAAGAAACCGGGAATAGATAATAGCCGACATCTGCACAGTTAACAGTAACAAGACAGGAGGACAACGCGTATGCCAGATGAAGCGGCCACTGCACATTTTAAGGACGAGTGCACTTCATCTGACGTAGCACACGTGGATAAGTTATCTTATACTATCTTATCCCACTACAAATTACTACAGGCCGTTCACGATAAACTGAGCACTTTTCAAATTAACCTTTGAAACATGTCACTGTTTCTACCTGCACATATTTTAACGGGAAAGCTGACAGGCATGCATCAAGTAGAGTTGGCAACGACGAAAGAAACTTTTGTGTCTTAACGTTGAGTCAAAAGTGTTAAGTAAATATTTGTGAGCACTAGAATAATTTTTTTTCTTGTTTTCTGTTTTATGCACGTAAATGTAAGAGTTAGAAAATTTGTAAAATAATTTCTTTCCTAATAATTTAACAGCTTTCGTTGACCGATGCATGGATAAAGGGACCAGGCACAGGACAACGTTAATTGTAAATGTGCGTATAGGCTATTCACGGTAAAATGAGCACTTTTTCAAAGCCCTGCTTAATATCTACATGTAGGCAAGTTGTGTATTCTTCGCCTTATGTAATATTGTCATTGTCATGGGCCATATAACTTTATTCATGCGACGGTCAAGAGAAACTGCAAAATTTTTAGAAAAGTAAATATTTTACACATAAGCTAATTTTTACAATTCGCTGCATAAAAAAAACAGAAAGCGAAAGAAATAATTTAAATTATTAGAAATGGTTACCTAACTCTTTTTATTCGACGTTAAGAAATGGAACTACTTGCCATCCATCGTTACCAACTTTAGTGGGCGCATGTCACTCAGGGCGTCCTTTAAGATACATACAGGTAGGGGCAGTGACTTTTTTCTAAGGTTGATTTCAAAAATGTTCACTTTATCGTGAACAGCCTTTACAAGTAAATCCTCAGCAGAGCTTTCAGAAGAGCTCAGTTTACCGTGAAAAGCCTTAATAGTATATTCGTGGATTTTTTTCACACGTTTTGAATCAAACCTTTGAAATATCACCCTGTGTGTGACGTGTTTAGTTATTTCCTAACAACGCCATGTATCACAAGCGTTTTATCTGTCTGTGTTAACATACAAGTTTCTTATTTCTCGTTAAGTTTCAGTTTCATATGTATTTTATTTATAAATTATAATATATCATTGTAATAAAATATGAACAAGAATAGCGAGAAAGCTCGCGTGTTGGTAGCGCTCAGTAAGAAATAGTTCTCACGCGAAACGTCATTACTACTGCACGAATTCGGCGCGTTGTCCTTGAGTGAAATTTTGTAGACTCGGCTAAGCTTTGTTTGCACGAGGCAGAGGAATATCCTGGAAGCAGAACCATAACAGTGCTTCAGAAAAGTCTGAAGCAACCTCGAATGGATTTACAGGACCGTATGCAATGTTAAGGGGAGCTGTTATGCAACAACACCTCTCTATATGTTTATGTACTTGAGCTTCGTACACGCTACAGCCGTTCCAGAGTTGGGGGTGGGTGAGTCGTTCAACTTCATTCTCGCCTCACAGCTTTCAGAGTCGTTGTCCGCCACTGCAAGTTATAAGCTATTCACGGTAAAGCGAGCACTTTCTGAAGCCCTTTCATTTGTAATAATAGTCCATAAATGTACTTTATAGTAGTCTTAGACGTTAGTCTTCGAGTACGGTAAAAAAAAATATACACTGCGTTTGTTACTTAAAGGGGCAATATTTATTTTAAAAAGTGCTGGAATGGTAAAAAAAAAATTGCTGGGAGAAAAAAAGTAACTAGGACCCCAAAAAGTGCTCACTTTGCCGTGAACAGCCTCTACAAGAACACGCTGCTGTGTTTAATCAGAGAGCCAGCCGACCAGTGAGCGGAAATGACCTCACCAAATGCCCACTGAACCGTTTTCGGAACTCGTGCGACTACATCGAGAGCTGTGGAGTTCCGACATATGTCGAGTTCCGGGCATGCACGCTCTCTCGACAGTATTCTGAGAGGGATTGTACCGCGAGGGAAGATTTCGTTTACGGCGAAGAAAGTGAATCATCTCGGGCGCAAATATTTGTTCAAGTGTCTTGCGTAAACATTTCGACGAACAATCCCGTCCTCGTGTTTGCCCTGGACAATCAAGACATGGCGGGAGAAGTGATGTTATGCTTGAGGTCCGACTTCGCCTGTTTGCATCTTCTCAGCTTCGTTAACTATCTAGACCAAAGCCACTGTTTAAATACTGTTAAAAATTGGAATAAACTAAATCATAATTTTTTTTTTCGGAAGTATGACTACATTGTTTATGGAGACACGATTATGCGCAGCCTTGTGTTACAATTTACTGGTGTTGAATACTTTTTTTTTTAAACTCGTACAATACTCAAGCGAACACAAAAAAAAATACACAAGATGAGCTCAACAACTATTTATCATCTATACTCTGTTCGCAAATAGTTAAGTACAGATGAAATCTGTTTTTTTTTTTTTTAATGGCTGTTACCCCGAACTGCATTTATTTGAGTGTTAACATTCAGTTTAGTGATTGCAACCATTTTTACTTTATTTACGTGGCTATGTCGGGATTATCATTGGGTGGAAAGAACAAATCGAGCAGTTAAAGTGCTGAGTTAATGCTGATTGAGAGTAATAAATGCATTTTGACAGTTGCTGCCGAATCATGTTATAAAATAACGGTTTCTCTGTTCTTTAAAGTTTTTTTTTTTTATTATTTTAATTTTCTAAGCAGTTCTGTTTATTTTTATTTTCTTGTTCCGAAAACGACAAACATGTGGTTTTGGCACGCAGTTAATGAGAACGCTTGGTTCTGCATAACTTCCTTTTTGAGGCAAAGACGCAGAGCTCTCGCGCGCCAATGTTTCTAGTCTCAGACAGGGTGCAACTCAACACGCGTGAGATGCGTGGGTAAATGCCGTACAGACCACCTTCCTTCCCTGGCTCGTGCAAGGAAAATTATTTACATGCAAGGGAAACAGATCATTCTTCCAAAAATATGGTTCTTTCGTAACGATTTTCTTGTGGTCCAGTGCATTTTTCAAGGTGGTTATTTCATATAGCACATATTATTTTGTTTTAGTAATAAATATTTATTGCTCATTTTTTTTTAAATTTTATTCTTTAAAATACTTTTTAAAACATATTAAATCCCTGGCATTTCCATTTTGAAGTATTTCGTTTTCAAAAATGCTGTCAGTGAACATTACTGTGAAGTATAACAAACCATATAAAAACAACACATGTACATTTTTGTTGATACTAACATTGGTAAACATAAGTTTTTTTTTCCCCATTTTCATTTGTTTCTTATGAATACATTTAGCCTAACATGCCCAAGAGAATTAGTAATTTATGGATTTGCAATTTTCAGTTTTTACCATTGACGTCAATTATTTTTGCTCTGAGTTATAAGCATTAGTGGATATTTATAGTAACAATCCAAAGGTCTTCAGCCCACCCAAAGTAATCTCACGACCTCTAAAAATAGACCGTTCTCGCATAACACCACCGGAAGGCTGTGCGATATCGACTTTACAATTTCGCTTCGAAATATTTCAACTATATCAGTATCGGTGCGATAAATCGCTCCCAGAAAGTATTGAAAATCGATGGCGATATATCGCAAATATCGTTTACGTTGATAACGCAAATATCGTCATTGCAATTATTGGTCATATCGATATCGCTTATACCTAAAAACTTGAAATTTTTGCGAACTCGTTTACTTGTAGGTTAGAATTCACAGTCTTCTCTTCAAACAATCAGACATCAACGTCTTATTGGTTGCTTTTTGTCAAGGTGAAAGGCGCTGGTTGGGCATGTTTGTTATTGTCCCAAAGATCTGAAGAAGGCGTCAAATAACGTGAGGACCAATTGCATACGTACGCATACGTATATGTTGTTCACGGTAAAATGAGCACTTTTGAAAGCCCTGCTAAAGATCTACTTGAATGCACGTCATGTATTCTTCCGCCTTATGTAAAATTAGCATTGCATTCGGCCTTATAACTTTATTCATGCGTCGGTCAAGTAAAACTTGAAATTATTAGGAAAGTAAATATTATAGATATCTGCTCAGTTTTATACTTCGACGCATTAAAAAAATAAACAGAAAACGAAAGTAATAATTTCAGTCATCGCAAATTGTTATCTAACACTTTTCATTCGACGTTAAGATATGGAACTATTTTCCATCCATCGTTACCAACTTTACTGGGCAAACGTCACTCACGGCGCCTATCAAAATATATGCATTCATGGGCAGTGACATTTTCTAAGGTTCATTTCTAAAGTGCTCGCTTATAGTGAACGGTCTTTACACACTTTTTTTTAAAATTATTATTTCTAGCTCGTCCCGAAATGAATGGGCGAATTTTCCAGGTCTCGACGTGGTACCACTATATGCGACATGTTGCTCTACACCATTCGACGACGTCGCAGTCGCGATATTTCAGAAATATTGCCACATCGCACGGACGCACCGGAAGCCTGCTGCGCCCGGTCTTAGGAGGATGAGGACGATGTGCTCGCATGGACACCCCTGCAGCTTCCACCCTCGCTGCTCGGGCGGTAAAAGGGAAATTCCCGCGTTGCCAAACACCCCCCCCACCCCGCGTGTAACTTTCTCGCGCGCCCGCCGGCCATACATAACACAACATTAGGAGCGAAGCACCGTTTTTACGAGGTGACCGCTACTGGGCGCTTCAGCCCGACGCTATCTTAGTTTATTTCGGCGCATTGTTTATGCCACGGCGCCGCTTATCCCTCTGGGAATGGACGCCGGTCTAATGCGCCACGCCGCGTCGCCCGCTCGGGGTGGTCCGGCGTCGGAGGGTGGCGGTGGGAGGGGCCTGAATTCTCATTTGTGTTGGGGGAACTGGAGAAACAGTCTTCGTCGCCGGGGGGTGGCCTCGCTAAGTGGATCGTTACTCTCTCTCTCTCCCTCTCTCTCCTTTTTCTCTCTCTCTCTCTCTCTCCCTGACAATGAGAACAAGAGAGGACGACCCGCTCTCTCAACACTGCACATGGCGGTCCGACTCTCACTACCGCCGTGCGTCCGTCGCAGCTGTCCGAAGCTGCGTTTACAATTGGAAAAATATGATTAGAGACACCCAAATTTCGCGAAAATATTTCCGCTCATGCTAGATTTCAATACCCTACGAACGTACCCGCTGTTTCCTGTTGCTTATAGGTGGCGTGTGTCTGTGAGGAGACACTTTCTTAGTTGACTGGCCAATCAGAATTAAGTTACTCCGATAATGCACGTCTCTGATTCGTGGGCAGGCACTTAAGACGCGTAACATCTAGATCACACAATCACAAAAGTAGATCTGAGCTATATTATGAAATCCAATTGGTCGTGAAATATTTTCGCGAAATTCTGATGATCCTAACATATTTTCTGTGCATTCATTGCCCGTGCGTTTACTCGTATCTAAGCAAATAAAGGTCCTGGGAAAACGGCTTTTTAGTCAGAAAAAGAACGTATTCAAGTTGTGCGGAGTATTTTTGTGAAGGCGCCGATCTCTTGGTAAATTAAGCGTAAACATACGTACACTTTCATGTTTTGCCACGAGATCTCGACGGTCCGGCAGGCATTTTGTGAGCGCGGAACTTCTTTTCATTTGACTTTGTGTCGGCGACAACATTTTTCACGACCACAAACTGTAGAAACGAGGCCGATTAATATTCGTCCTCCCCATACAAGGTAGCACGGGGGATTCGATCGTCGTATTATAACAGGTTTCTTTATTTCTCCAGAATCTATCAGGGCGTGCCTATTAAATCGCCACACAACTTCGAAAGAAACCGACGGGTACACGTGTTTGAATTGTAGTTCCTGCTGTCATTCATTCGCGAAATCATCGGCCCCCTGCTTATTGAAAGTGCAATGTTTAAAGTGGCCGACACCGAAATCGCTTTGTTCTCATTTGGTACAGAAGAAAGTCAGAACTGTGGCAATAGTAAGCGTATGCGTGTTCCTGAAAAATTCCGCAACTTTACATCTAGCGCCGACGTCCCGTGGCGCAGTCGGTTGTTGCGCCATCGATCTGGGATGTGGGAGGCTCTGGGTTCGAATCCCGGGTAAGGCACGGGTGTTAATTTAAGGTAGGTAATAAGTTATTATATAAGCCGTCGCCTGATGAGCTTTCAAGCGTAGAGCCAGGCGTCATTGAAAAGCCCTTTACAATACAGTTTTCTTTTGTCGAAAGCAAATCGAAAGGCTATCAAATTATGATCATTTAACCCCTTGACATATTACCCCGAGTATACGCTTTTAGCGTGATGTGAAATAGGTGAAATCATGGTCAGTGCTGTACAAAATGAGAAGCCAGCACCAATACAAACAGCGCCTTTTTCCTGGCTAATTCTATTGGCTGCTATTAGCAAACAAATATTTGATTGTTGGTCCCTGCCGGTGCCACGAACCAATGCAGATTCTTTTCGTAGGTTCCGCGACGTAGGTTATTACAAGGAATTCGTAAGTACTTATAAGACCAAATATATCGTCTTTTGTAACACCCGCAGAAAAGAATTAATGTATAAGTAGGGTTAGGAAAATTTCGCGAGTTCAATTACCTGTACGCCAGAAAAAAGATCTCCATTTGAATGTGGGTTTGATCCTAAGTCATCATCAGTCCTCTGCATACTGGAGCCTCAGCTGTGTGTTAATTGTCTGTTGCCCCACACCTGGCAGTTATGGGATTCGCAGGGTGTTTCCTTGCAAGTCTACTATTGGCTCAGAGGCGTGCAGGATGGATCTAATAATCTGTGATCCAATTGCGAAGGTAACTTCAATGTACACGTGTTTGACGTCTATTTTGTCCCGAAATGAATTCGCGAAATTTTCCTATCCCTATGCATAAGTTAAGGGGTTGGTCGCAGAGACATTTATAGTTGAGTTGCTTGCCGATACGGCTAGGAGAATGGCGCGCTGCTTGTTGCTTCATTCAGTGTGAAATCAGCCCTTTGGTCACACGCGCCAAGCAAGTGCGTCTCGAATGAGTCACCCATTGTTTTCTTACGATAACGAAGAGTTCTGCGTCGACAGCTATCATACGTAGTTCGTTACGAGCAAATATCTGCGACCCCTCCAGAAGCAGTGTCCACGTTCCTGCTGTGACGTGGATGTAACCAGAGGCGTGCTGTTATGAAGTAACAATTTCAGCGCGTTGCTTGGATATACCTAGAGCGAATTCATTCTGTGGCGAGGCCGACTTCAAACACTTGTTCTTTCCTCCTTCCGTTGTGATTGGACGGCAGTTGTTTAGACGCGTCCCGTTCAGCTGCGAGCCAGTAGTAAGCAGGAAGTAGTAAGGGTGAGTCGGCATTGAAGAGCGCTGCACAAAGGCCTCACTTGATCTCAGCAACCAATAAGCAGATGACGGCGTCTCGAGCGTATAAACTGTCAAGTCTAGCCTGATGCGGAATCAATCAGCGAAATACTCAGAGTTATAGATATACCCGTCCCCCGATTGCTGGCTGGTGGAGTGTATTTCTGCTGCTGGCTTTTTCGCAATGAGATGTTGCAGTTCCGCTCGCTTCCTGGTTTAACGCACGGAGGCGTGGTCAGGCAGGGATGTTACTCAAGGCCTGGTTCGGGTGTGCACAAAGTTAAAGAATCGCCGATAGCCACATAAAAGTGGAAACCCAAAAGTATTTCTCCCTGGAAATGTTTAAATTTAAGGTATAAAATACTGATAAGTAAGCGAAATTTGTTTCGAAATAGGATATTTTAGAAATATTATATTTCGAATTATTTTCTAAAACATTTACTGGAAACTCGATTGTTGAAGACTAGTTTGTAGGACCATGCATTTTTCGCAAAAAGATTTATGCTCAATTTCCTTCGTCCACAACCACAACTTCCTTTGGTTACTAGCCGCGCGTCTTCTTGAGAAGATATGTTTCCTATTTGACTGGGCCAATCAGAATAAAGTACTCCGATATTGAACGTCCATGATTTGCGGGCAGAAACACTAGGCACGTGACATTTAAAATCATTCAACCACGAAACTGCTATATGAAATAAAGTGTTCTGGAGTACAGCTGATCTTGAAAACATTTCGCGAAAAAGACATACCTCTATTGGCTATTCAGGGTAAAATGAGCACTTTTAAAAGCTCTGCGTAAGTTCTACTTGCATGCACGCTGTGTATTCTTCCACCTAATGCGAAATTAACATTGCCATGGGTTTTGTCGCTTTCTTCATGTGCCAGTCTAGCGAGTGTAAAATTATTACAAAAGAAAATGTTTTGAAAAAGTGCCCATTTTTACACTTCCATGGATTAAAAAACCAGGAAGTGAAAGAAATAATCTAAAGAAAAAAGGAAAGAATTAGAACCGAAATTGAAACCTTTTAATGACATATGGCCATTACAAAAACATAATAAATATGACATGGAAATTGTAGAAATAATAAATGAAAGTATTAGTAAAATACATGATTTGGTAAAAACTATGAATGATGGTTTAACTGAGTAGTCTTGGGAGCGGATGAGAGTGTGCTGGAACTAAGGGAATTATTGAGTGAGTGTTTGTGTTTGTCTAGTGTTTTATCGTTTAAATTAAATAAAAATGATAAATAACTCACTTTTTTTTAGATAACAAACAGAATTTTCAGTAAATATTGAAGTTTTGTAGAATAACAGCGCGGAAAAAAAATTTAAAATCACCACACATGAAAAAGTTATAAAGAATAACACAAGATCTGAAATGAATGCAAGAAGAATGGAAGGAAATATGAAGCAAAATAGAAGAACAAGAAGGAGGAAGAGAATAAAAAGAAGAGAAAGAATAAGAGGAAAGAAAATGGGGAGGAGAACAGAGAAGGAAAGTAGAATATCAACAGAATTGAGTAAAAGAGGAGGAGAAGCAGCAAGAAAGATAAGAGGAAAGCCAAGTTATGAAATGGATGAAAGAAGAACAGAAGGAACTGCGGAGAAGAAAATCTACATGAGGGAAGGATGTGATTTGTGATAATATGTTGGTTGGTGTCTGTGTGAAAAATAAAGGGGAGGGGGTGCTCGTAGGAGCGGAGCTCCATCCCCTCGCCCGCCGGGAAACGAAGGTCTGGGTGTCCAGAAGGGGTACTTCGATGTCCTGGACGACGCTTAGGTTAGAGCGGAACGGTGGGCGAGGGAAAAAATAAAAAGAACAAAATAGAATAGTACTGATAGGGAGGGGACTAGGGGGCCTTCGGGTTCATGGGCGGGGCCATTCGACCGTTGGGTGCCATGGAGGACAGGCCGAAAGGCTAATTAGCTGTGTGCGGGCCCGATGGCGTCTGGTCGCGCGGGCGGGAATTGAACACCCTGGATGGCTGTACTGCTAAGTAGGGTTGATGAAATAAATTTAAAAAAAGAAGTAGCTATCATGGCCCAGCATCTATAAGAGTTATTCCGAAATCTAATTTATTTTTCTCGCGTGATTCTTTTCTCACCTGTAACCGTAGTCAAATGTTCACTCATTATTTAATAATGTCTGTCCCGCATGAGAAAATATTGATATCGCACAAACCGTACGAACTTCATAAATTCCGCTAGTAAGTACTCCCCTATACCATGTCGACATTTTATTTTTATTTCCCCGTCATGAAGTTTCATTACGATTACGAAGATTTGAAAAATTGTTCGAAGCTCGACGGGACCTCTCTACCTTAACAGAGATTTTGTTTGTGCAGGTTGTATCTAAATTAAACCAACAAACTCCGTCTGCGGGTGTATCACGAAAGTAGTAGGGCACAGCCGTTTCTGGCGCAATGTATTTAGAATGGCAGTCGCTGCGGCTCGTGCGGCTTGGTGGCTGGCGATCTTCGGTTCGTCTCGGATGACCTCGGGAATCTTCGGTTCGACATTGCGCCAGAAACGGCTATACTATACTGCTCACGAGAAAAGGCGAAAACTTAAATCACTTATGATCTGTGAAGTTTGAACTTAAACCCCTAGTTTATTACAAAAAATTGGAGAATATTTTTTTAAGATGGAACACTGAGTATCTCAATAATATGTAACGGGGGAAAAAAGATATGTAAACATGCATTACAACACCTGTCTGCTGCTGTCATCAAATTCTTTCGTGGAAATAATCCCGGATACTACCCTTATTTCGACTTCATTTCCATGACGTTGTAGCATACTTGGATTATTAATTCGCATGTCACAACTAACTTTACGCATCATCCCGACGTTCGTCGTTCCATTTCCTGTACACAAAAACACTTGAATTTCAGGTCCAACTTCAAACCACCCTAAATATTCACTTTATACGATAGGTTGTATGAATGTTTTCACATTCATTTTTTTTTCTTCGTGATTAACTCGCTGCCGACATGTGTTAGTCTAATATAGAATCATCCCGTTTTTTTCCCCCTTAGTGTGTCTAATTGGGGCAGGTCGCTGAATCTGTGCGCGCATTCCCCGGAATGCGCCGCATGCATGAGCATATTGTGCTCGTGTGAGGCTCGCCGCGGGCATGCCACATGCATATTGTATCTTCCAACGCGCTGGCGCGGGATGGGCGGAAGGTGGTTGTAAGGGGAGGGACTTTTTTTTTTCACCCTCCGTCCCTCTGGACGCCACGCATATGTATATCGTGATCCTTGGACCCTCCGCCCCGTTTTAATATTTGATGCCGATGTTATTTCCCTAACACGTCATGCGGCGAATAAGCGAAACTGCAGCCCCCGGCAGACGCCGCAGGATCTGCGATCGAAAAAAAAAAAAATCACAGCTCGGGTTTTATTAAGAAAAAACTTTTATAGCCTCTTCCAGAATATGCTACACTTCTGCGTTTCCTCATTTTTTTTCCTGAAGAGCATTTGGATTCGACCGCAGGAAGTCTTGAGGTCCACATTCCCTAGGCTGTCAGACAATACCTGAAAACTTCATATTAACGGAAAAATCACTTAGCATAAGTAATATCCCGATTCTGTTATGGAATGCATACTGCATAATAAGTGAAACTGTATGTCCGGTGCTGTACGAGGTCGTCAACCAACACCAACACAGCCAGCTTTTCTTTAAGTCTACCCGACGACGGAATGGGCGCTGTGTATCTGTGAATCCGTACGCCATCTTGGATTATATCAAAGGGCCTGCTATGTTATGTCGGCCATATTGTTTGCCATTGATCTTGACATTTAGGTGATGTCATCAACGCCATATTGTTGTACCCAGCGGTACATTTGTTTGCATCGTCAGCCACTTTGCTTCTGTTCGCCGGTTTGTTTCCTAATTACCCACTCCCAGTCACCATCTTGTTTCCGATTGCCGTTTGTTTACGTCCGCTAGCGCTGCTTGTATCATCCACCTTTGTTTACGTCCGCTGCCACAAGAAGCATTTGTATCGGTTTTATATGTTTACGTCTGCTGCCACTAGAGGCGCTGGTGTCTTCGATTTCTCTTCTCCTACTTGACTGCCATATTGTTTCTTCTCGTCTGCTAGGCGTGCTTGTATCACCGGTGTCCTTGCTTAAGGTCGAAGTATAGGTTGTTGTTCGTGAAATTCTCGACCCTACGTACTTTTTTTTAGGAAGGAAGCTCAAAAAACTCTTGTGGAGGCGTGGAGACTTAAAATCTCGAACCTTGAAGAGAACTGGGGGAATTTTATTATTTATATTTGTAGTGGGGAAAAGAGGTGCAAAGACGCTGACATTGACATACACATATATACACTTCTGTGAGACACTTGACTTACTGAGGATACACTTTGATAACTCAATGAATAATTGTACTGTGTGTGCTGATAGTGTATGATTGATGTGAGAGGTTCATGCATATACCACACACCATAGACTGCATTGTACAAAGTATGAAGTGCCTCACGAGACTCTCTCTGCACGTTAATAATTATGTCTCTCCTCTCCAACTTACCTCCAGAAACAAAATAACTCATTGGCACTCGTGGGTAACTTTGATTGGTTAAACGAGAAATAAAACTTGTCTGAGAACTATGCCTAAGGTGAAGTAGGGTTCTAGTCTCTACCATTGCAAGTAAAACACTAAAAACTATATCCTTCAGCAATTTTAATAAAATGAAAGTACTAGACTGTTCAACATTAACACAAACTTGCAATCATTAAATTTCTTAAGTCTGCCAAATACATAAAACACTCTTGAAGTCCCATTCAACATACATAAGCCCTGTTCAATCCGCAAGATCGACATAAAGTATTTTCAATTTCCCTTGGTTTTAAGCGCGAACCATTGAGAATGACATTCCTATAGAGCTCAGGGTACTCTTTGGGCAGAAACAAATCTCCCAATTTCTGTTGTCAAATTCAAATAAAATATTTATGTAGAGTGAGTGTTCAAGACAAAATAAACCTGTCTCTTTAGATGAGATGCTTAAAAGTCATTACAAATGTTCATGGTTTGGTACTCGCACTTTGCCTGGTATACCTGCCCCACGGCCATCGTTAGGTAAAGATGCAAATGGACTACTCTTAATCTCCTCATATTTCCGCAATCCAATAATAATCTGGCCTCTTCTGCGTCTGCCCTCTGCTCTATTATGCTTTAGAACATATTTAATCACAATATTTGACTTCCAAAACACTTCAAATCACAAAATTAAAAAAAAAGTGTTATTATAACAGCATATGTGAGACTAACTGGTATCGTTGAAGCCCAGCCCGAGAAGGGAACTGGGTGGACTAGAAACCGAATTCCCAGATTTTGGCGCAATATTCCCGTATCCAATCACAGCCAGCATCCGTTCTGGAACTGACTGGGATGTGGGATAACGCGAATACGTCAGTGACGTTTAGCTGTCAAAATAACCTGATGGCTGCCTACGTCGACCACACCACACTTCTCTGGCGCTCCCCCCCCTCCCCCCCTCTAAAATACACTTTAAACCACAAACAAGCATATACAAACAACCTTTCTACGTGAAATTATTAGTTTCCCAATACATTGTGTTCATTTTCACTTCTGTGTTCGTAAGCAACCATTATTTGCGTTTACCGCAACATCTGTAGAATCTTAACGTCTATCAAAACAAAACTTTGAAAAAGTCGAAAAACAAGAAAAAAACGCAAAGAAACATTACTTTCCCGCAAAAATACAAAATATTTACATTAGACTTAAAAACTTTGAAAAATATACCAAAACACAGGAACAATAACATAGACAATCATCATGAATCACTATAACCTTGAGTCGGCATGCGTACACTTGACATACGATATCATCTGGCGATGTGGAGCTTTGAATGATGTGTATTCAGTAGTTTACGGAACAATTCCTTCCACTGTATGGAGGTGATTCAAATCCACAAACCGAAAACAGATTCATCGGGTTGAGCGACAGCAATGCTACACACTCACTACGCCAGCAATCTGTGGTTTTAAGAAAAAGTGTTTTTATTTCCTTTTATGCGACGAAGCTGCTCAGAACATTAATTAAACAGCTGTGGCCTGAGGACTGCGAAAGTTTGCATAAAGGAACTGCTCTGTAATTTGCTCGGAGTAGGGATGGAAAATAAGCGAAGCGGAAAACCACACTAGGAACAACTGACTGACTGACTGACCCGCGAACTTCCCGAACTCGAGTCACGCATGGCACTGCCTTACAAAACACGCTCGATAATCTGGCGTTATTAACCTTCTGATAAGTGTGAATCAGCCTGTTTGTACAGGGTTGACAAGTGCAAAGTGGCACTTAGTTACTAACGAGAATTCGTCACTCCCCTAGAACTGCACGTCATCACGCAGCCACGGTAATTTGGTTTCCATTAAGTCATCTCGTGCGATTGTGCCACGCACACTGATGATAGTCACCGATATGTTATCTGAATACTGGCGACTGTGAACTTGGCCGGATCACGAAACACAAGCCACCACAGTGGTGAATATTTACTACTTACTTCCTGTGAGTTCTGCAGGGCGTGCAGGATGAGCGGAGGTCCAATGGAACGCGTGAAACTAACATACGCGTCTACCTTGGTAAAGGCTGTTCACGATAAAGTGAGCACTTTTGAAATCAACCTTAGAAAAAAAAGTCACTGCCCCCACCTGCATATATTTCAACGAGCGCAATGAGTGACATGCGCCCAGTATATTTGGTATCGCTGGAGGGAAGGTAGTTCCATGTTTTAACGTCGAATAAAAAGTGTCAAGAAACCATTTGTGACAACTCAAATTATTTCTTTCGCTTTTTTTTTTTTAATCTAAGTGTAAAAATGAGCAGATTTGTAAGATTTTTACTTTTCTACTGATTTCACAGTTTCACTTGACGGGCGCATGAATAGTGGTGAGGCCCTTGGCAGTGTTCTTTTTACATAAGGCGGAAGAATACACAACATGTATACAAGAAGACCTCAAGCAGGGCTTTTGAAAGTGCTCAGTTTACCGTAAACAGCCTATAGTAAATTATAACGCGAAATGATAGGGCATCTATGAGTTACCAAGTTGATAAGGTCAATAACGGTTTCAAGTCTATATAGCCTGGAATATATATATATATATATATATATATATATATATATATATATTAATTAGGTACTTTTGAAAACGACGTCTGAAAATAAATGTCCATAACTACATATGTTTTAACGGGCACGCTGATCGACGTGCTGCTTCCAGCCAGTTGGCGGGGACGCGATGGTGCAGTGGTTAGACCGCTCGCCTCCCACCAAGGCGAACCTAGTTCGATTCCCAACGGGATCGCTCTCGGGATTTTCGCATGTCGGAATCGTGCCGGACGATGCCGCTGGTCAGCGGGTTTCCTCGGGGATCTCCCGTTTCAACCCGTCCTTGCATTCCTGCACTGTTCCACACTCACCTCGCTTCACCCTCGTCGGCTCTCAATACTTCGATGTTAAGAGCCACCCAAATCTCTCCACAGCACTGTACTCCACTCCAGCAAATTGCGACTTGGCAGCGGTGTATGCAAAAAAGTTACCTGTATTAATATCATATGAAAAGTATGAGGTTTAAATTTGTCGGCACTGTATTTAATAAATGATAGGATCAAGGGTAATCGTATTTCTATTATGTTGGAAGGATATAAAATCGACAGATAAGAAAATCCCAAGTAGAAATCAATTAACCACGATAAGCCTACATATAAATACTACGGATAATTGTGAAGTCTCTCTGCTAATAGGTATTTCGAGGACTGAGTTGGCAGCAAGCTAGGCTGAACAGCCCTCTACACACTCGAGACATTACCGTTTGCATATTGGTTGCTGCGATCAAGCGAGGATTCTGTACAGGACTGTGAAACACTCACTCAAATTACTGCTTCCTGTTTATTACTGGCTCACAGTTAAAGGGGGCGTGTCTAAAAAAACTGCCGTCCAATCACTACAGTAGGAGAAAAGAACAAGTTGCAGGAGTCTACCTCGTCTCCGAATGAATTCGCGAAATACTCTACTTCGCGAAATACTAATAGCTTACTGTTTTGTTCTCGGGGTATAAAATATTTATTTCACTAACGTTCTTGCGCAATGGATTTATTTCCACCAGAGAAACGACTTATAGCATGCTAACTTCTTGCCAAAATCACATCTGTTTAAATACAACTTTAGAACCGACGCCTCCCTTTCCCCCGAATGCCGTGAGCCCACGGAGGCGCCGATCGAAACATTATTCATAGAGGTTAGTTAGTCTATCAACATGGCCACACATCTCACCTAACCTTTAATTCCGAATTAAAAAGCTTCTACCATGACGTAACCCAGAAATTATTATGTCTGTGGAAGCCAAACCAGTTACGTCACGTATTCGCTTTCCAACTATTTCAGCACGAACGTGGCGTGCTCCAGTTCTGGGTGAACTTTATTGTCTGCCTACAGCTTCAAGCCGCTTGAATGCAGCTTATGCCGCTCTTACACGTGCGTCAGCAGCACTTCTTAACATTAGAGATTTAAAAATAAGTCAAGTGAGCTGGTCTCAGTTGTTTTGACTAGTAATGCTAGTGATGAGTTAGTTTTTAAGGGCACCGCCAAATCATACGATTGTTCTTGTCAAAGAAGAAAAGGCAATAACGTCGAATCTGGCATCCGAATGAAATGAACATTCGGCTTTACGACTCCACAACCTTGATATATATATAGATTTTGCTCACTTTTTAAGTGATTACTTCAGTATATTTCTTAATTATTTTCTATATGTAATGGAGTTAGCTGTTTTATTGGAATAACACAGTCTGGTGTAGTAGGCCTACACACAGTTGTGAAATAATATGTTGCGATGCGGGCTAAACTCTATGAACTGTTGGGTGGTATCTGCATTATATCGACATGGCTCACTATTCAGTTTCACGAATTTGATTAAGCTAATAATGTATTCGTTACATACATCTCTGCGAAAGAGATCCTTGCAGTAAGTTTAACATCAGCTATAATACCTATGAACCTTAGCAATTAACTGCCTTTCAAACCAAGATCCTGATCAACATGCGCGCATTAACGGGAATGGAGTTTAGCGGAAAGTTCGCGTGTTGTTCACCTTCGCTCTCATCAGGCGAGCGCAATCATCCCGAAGCATAATTCCATCGCCTTGCCGAGCGACGGGCAGGCAATCCCATTGGTCACGGTGCCTCGCAGATGATAAGCCTTGGCCGCCGCTCATCAGAGCGCACGTGTACCCTTCTCGCGCGCGGCGAGTAGCTCGGCACCCCAATGTTTCTGTAATGAGTAGCGGTTATGAAGGAAATGCCATGCATGAAGGTCGCTCGCGATGACCTTTCAGCTGCCCACCCGCCTTTATCCATATTTCAGCGGGCAAGCAAATGGGCCGACCGAACAGGATAAAAAAAAAAAAAGGACAGGTTGCCTGACTTCATCCCCCCCCCCCCCCTCTTTCGCGGGACAGCTTTTAGAAAATAATACGGGGAGATTCCGTATTCTCGATGACTCAGTGTATTATGTAATCTGAGAATAGATTTCTCGACGTTCGGTGGAAACAGTGAAAGTGATAACATTTACAAAAGCGCGACTCGATTCAAAGGTCAGAAATTCGGGCTCGAGCCCTCGCCTTCATGAAAGGAAATTTTTTTGTCGTTAATGTCACCAGCTGGCAGATGTATGCATCCTTGGCGAAATCATACCGGACTCGCAGGGGTGTACCCGGGGGAGGGGGGGGGGCGAGAGGGCTGCAGCCCCCCTCCGAAATTACACACTTTTTTAAAACCCTATTGTCAAAATGTAAATCATTATATTTATATATTTGTTATTACCCACATGACACACATTTTTTACACCCTATAATAAAATGACAATAATTATATTTATTCGTTAATAACCACACATATGATTACATCTTATGAAACTTCGTTTTCTGAATAAACGGGGGAAAAATAGTCAAGTACATAGTTCCTAAAATGAACGGCAGTGGCTCTGCTGAGTCATGCGACAGCGACACCCTAAACCCTTTTCTATCCTTCCACTGTAACTTGTGAACAATGTACTACCTACTAGTGACAATACTAATAATCATCAGCCCCCCCCCCCCCCACCAACACTGAAAAAAATTCTGGATACGCCCCTGCGGACTCGATTCCCTGCGGGGTCGCTCTAGAATTTTCGCAAGTGGGAATCGTCCCGGAGGATGCCGCTGGTCGGTGTGTTTTCTCGGGGATCTCCCGTTTCCCCCCTGCTCTTACAATCCGGCGCTGCTCCATACTCGCCTCACTTCTACTACTCACCGGCTCAGAATACGTCGATGTTAAGTGCCAGCCAAATCTCTTCCTTCACTCACTCACTCACGATTAGAAATAAACATTGTTTTTGTGAAGTAGTGATGGATCAGCGTATACAGTAATTTAGGCATATTGTATTTTTAAGTAGCAAAAAAAAAAAATTAAACTTAATTTTAGTTTTGGAAATTATATATTCAAATAAATAATATATTACTTCTTATTCTACTTTTCTCCTTTGTTCTATTGGCAGAAATCTTTACATACACGGCAAAAAATAAATTATCGCCTGCACGTTGAGGATATCCGAAGTTCCTTCACGGCACGTACGCGATTAGCACGAACCGTTTCGTTAAAGTAAGCTTTTAACGGTAAAGTTAGCACTTTTGATGCCCTAGTTACTTTTCCTTTCAGTATTTTTTTTTATTTAACCACGTTTTAATATAAATATTGCCGTGTAAGTAATACATACGGTATGTATAATCCACCGCACTCGGAAGTTAACCTCCAAGGCTAAAATAAAATATACTTACAGACTATTATTCCAAATGAGAGGGCTTTCAAAAGTGCTCACTTTACCGTGAATAGACTATGCCATAATATTATTTCTTCATTATTATACCTACACGTTCATTGCATACACTTCTTTTTTTATTATCGTAAACTAACCTTGAAGTGCAGAAGCAAAGGTCATACTGGCACGCGCATGTGTATTTTCAACTGTTATTTCACTCTCCGTAGTTGGAATTCCGTACGCATTTAACAATTTTCGTCTATTCGCGGTTTTTTTTCGCATTTTTTAAACCAAACCTTTAAAAAATCGCCCTACGTATGACGTGTTTTGTTGTTTCCTAAATATTCCACATACCACACGCGTTTTATACGTGGTGTTAGCATAAAAGTACCTTAGTTTTGGTTACATAGAGCTATTGTTTATATTTTATCCATTAATTACAATATTTCATTTCAAATTAATATAAATAAATCCGGTGAGAAAATAGGTGTGTTGGTAACGCCTAGTAATAAATAGTTCTTATGCAAAATATTATTACAATGAGTGCGCACGACGCGGTGTGTTTACCCACTGGTGTAATTTTGTCGACTCGGTCATGCTTTGTTTGCACGAGGCGGAGGAATATTCTTGAAGCAAAACGTTAGCAGGGCTTCATAAAAGTGTGAAGTAACTGTGAATTGACTATTGAGGCCATAGCTAATAAATACATACTAGCTCACGTGTCCTTTATGCGAATAAATTTTTAAATGGTTTTCTGAACACGCACTCAAAATTTGAAGCTGATATTCTAATTAATTTCTGAGGTGTGTATAATTTTTTACGTCTGTATACATAATAATCCCTAGTCACCATAGAGAAAAATCGCAAAAACGATATTGCCGCGAATAAATGCTATAAGTTATTTACCTGTGATGAACCACGAAAATCCCTTTTTCTAGCGAATTGGAACGAAAAACGTCTCAAAATTAATTTTTCGCGTAAAAACAACACACCGCACCACTTGCAGTAACTTATTCATCTTTAGTCTATGAACTTATTACGTCATCCATACGATTAATTGCAGCCAACACTGCTTTTGCCAGTGTCAACAACTTCTACACACAATACGAGACGAAGAATATAAATGGCCGCGGTATATTTTCTCCATGGGCTAATCGAAGTAGAATGTGCGTCACTATGGTTCGATATATATATCGATCGTCGACCTTTCGTAGTGCAATCCTGCTACACATACAGTGTGGCAAACTTGGCTATCTTCATCGTCTTTGACTTTTTTCTTTTTTTTTCACGCTGTGTATATCAATAAACTCGTGATCCGGCCAGGCATCGCCCGGGTATAATTTAGTTTTTTTTCTGCCTGCCGCGCGCTCGCCTCGTACACCATCCCCCCCCCCCCAATTGAAACTCTCGCGGATCTGCATCACCACACCCCACGCCATCCACCCCTGTCCATCTATAGGTTCGTGCGCGCGTGTCTCGATTTTACGAATTACTTTTTTTTTTCAAAACTTTCCATAACTTTTAAATTATTACGGTAATTGTATAGTGTAAAGGACGTTTCTTATCTACACTAAACTGTTTTAATTGTGGAATAATTAATTTTGATAAAGATCAAGCCCTTTATGGTTATAAAAGACAGTGAATTTTACGTTTGTTTTTATTGCGTAGTTTAAATTTTTAATGTGCTTATTACTACTTATCTATTGAAGATAGATACTTGCTACCCCGTGACGTTTTTGTAGATCGTTTAGTCGTATACAATTCTTTATTACATGATTTTGTTATATCTCTTAAGGATTAGACAGCGTATTCCATGAGAGCGCGCTGGCTGTAAACTTTTTTCCCCGGCTTGATTCAATAATACCGTTAATGCCCAGCTCGTAGGGAAATTTCTAATGCATATAAACCTTCCTCGATAAATGCAGATCATGGCAGTAAAAACTGCATCCATATCCGTTCAGTTGTCCTCGAGATTAGCGCAGTCATACAGACAGACGCGCGCGATGGACTTCCTTTCACACGATCTATTGAGACGCGGATTTTAAACAAAGTGGTTGTATTTTAACAGCTACAGTAACTGTTTCCATTGCGTTTGCGTGAAAATGGGACAGACCAAATCCGTTTCGGTACATTCGGGGGGCAACGGAATATAAGTGCCGTTATTTCTATGTAAGTGATACGAATATTCTATAAATGTCATGCATGAATGCTATTTTTCATCCTCTCTATCTAGGGATTGCGTTAATGTTTAGCATTATGCTACAGTGTCGTTTCATGTTCGAGACCGATAATCGACTATTCTATTTACCGCCCATATTTATTAGTGTCATTCTGAACTTTTCTAAATAACATTGAAATATTTGTTCCCATTTTGTGCATATTGACATAACTGGCTATGTACCCTTATTACATGCGCCTAATGCCTCACTTGCATTTTAATTTTGTAATGTATTATCACGATTGGAGCGGAGTGGAGAGATTTGGGCGGCTATTAACAGCGAGGTCTTGAGAGCCGATGAGGGTGAAATGAGGTGAGTATGGAGCAGCGGCGGAATGCAAGGGCATCGTCCGGCACGATTCCCACATGCGAAAATCATGGTGGGAAACGAGTAGTCTGACCACTGCACCACCGCAGTCCCATTATATCATTTGAAAATCCTGTGCTGCGAGTACGAACAGAAAATAAATAAAAATAATTTGAATTTTTTAAAAATAATAATAATAAAATAATTAAGAATGAACGCCCAGGACGAAGAACGAAGATATAGCCATGTGGCCGAGTCGACCACGACGGGACCAGATCAAGCTTCGGTTGGTTTTGAATATTTGAGCCGGCGAACACCCGCTTCATCAAGTTTTAACGTAGGCGGCAGGCCGAACTGCTCTCCCTTGAGAGCCATTCAGCTCCCCCTTCCCTTTCCCTCTCCGTTAAGCTGCATCGCCTGAACGAATGAACGCCATTACGCAAGTATAGAAGCGGGAATTCACCAGCAAGTCTCTTGTGGGTCGATAGTCTTGGTCACTCGGCCATAACGCTAGCTAATAATTAACCCGTTCGGATACACAATATATTTCTGAGTTCAAGTGTTGTAGTCACGTAACTGAAAAAATATATATATTTTTTTATAGGTCGTTTATAGGCACTTTTGAAGCCAAAGTTACTTTTTTCTTTCAACCAATTTATATCCTTCCACCACTTGTTAATGCAAACCCTGCCTTGCGAGTAATAAACACATGTATACATTCACCATACCCAAAACCAAAAGTCCGACTTCACAATTAAATGTATTTATTGGTTATTATGTCTGATTAAACAGCTTCAAAAAGTTCTCACTTTACCGTGAACGGCTTATAAGTGCTCTAACGTAAGGTGACCAGATATTTTAATACGCGAAGCAGGAAACTTGTCATAAGAAATTCGGTTTAAATCAAGATGTCCCCTGCTCCTTGACAAGTTTGGTTTTTAAATAAAGAATCTGTAAATTAAGTTAGGGAGGGATATAGGTAAATCCAAGATGGTGGGGATACCTCCCTCAGTAGAACACGCGTGCTGCTCAGAGATTAAATTGGTACCCTACAGCAAGGCTAGAGGCACTCTTCGGCACAATCTCGCGCGCTACACACAACTGCGCCCATCCCTGTGTCGTTTTAGAGGACCTGTAGCCTCGCCGCAGGGTCCCGATTTAATCCCGGAGCGGCACGCATGTCCTACTTCCGTCTTAACTTAGGGACGGCTGACAGTCTGAACGGTCGCTGGTTCTAGGGTTATAAATTATTTTTCAGACTTGTCAAAAGGGGACGCTTCCACAACTCTCAACACATCCTGACACTTACGAGATGAACAAGGCTGATTGTTTTAAGAAAAATGCACTTTTAAACACAATCTGTTACGCGCACAAGTCAGAAGACTTGTTGTTTGTTTTATTGCGTCCGCGAGATCTTTTTTCAATACGTAATAGTACAAAGACATTGGACAAGTCAAATTACAGTAGACATAGTTTATACACTGGACATACTAAGCGCTCGCGCGCGCGCGCGCACACACACAGATTGCACGTACACACACGTCATAGTTCGTCTTATCTTCTTCCAACATGCTATGGACGTCATAGTTTGACTGAAACAGAAGAAAAAGGGGACGAGAAAAACCGGAACGAGAGATGGGTACAATGAAGTGGTAAGCAGTACCTTCTTAGTTTTTGTAGTTTAGATATTCATCTACTGTATAAAATGCACTTTCAATAACAAAAATTCTTTCAGCTGTTTTTAAGGAATTTTTGGTTAGAGAAGCAAATTTCTTGAAGGTATTGTGGTAATTTATTGAAAAGTTGGTCACCAAGGTAGTGCGTCCCTTTCTGGGCTAGTTTTAAGTTAACTGAAGCCATGCGTGTTTGTTTTATTATAGTATCATTAGCAATCTTTTTTTTTTCTGAAATAAGTTACTGTTCTTGGACACAAATATGAGTATTGAAAACATGTACTCTCAGGTAAATCTTAAAATCTTTGAGCTCTTGAAAATACGTCTACATAAGTGTGACTTTCTTTTGCCGTTGATTATTCTTACAGATCTCTTTTGCACGTGAAACACTTTTTTTGCTGTCAGTGGAATTACCCCAAAAAACTATGCCGTGACACATGATGGAATGAAAATATGCCAAACATACCACTTTTGTTGTATTTTTATGTAAGGCCTCTGCAACATTTCGTAGAGTGAAACAGGCTGAACTTAGTTTAGGTAAAATATACGGAATGCAAAATCGCACCTCAGTAGTGATTTTGTCCTAGCATTAACTACAAAATACTAGTTGCAAATATATTCATAATTCAATGCGATTTGAGTTTACGATTTGATCTGCTTATAAAACAGACTGCACCAAAATACCGACTGGAAGAAAATTTACTGTGCGCATCTCGGCAAGTGTTACGTGCGCGAGCGCACTTGTTGGCGAATGCCACCTATCGGCGTCAATTGTAACTAGCTGTGGCCTTTGGGTTAGAGCGCCAGAGTGGGCGTACATGTATTCACAGAAGTGGTAAATTACTGCCTCTGTATAGAGATACTAATATTGTTACGTGTCGTTGGTCCGCCCCGCGCGAGCAAGCGAAGTGGCAGGGCATCGCCCACGTTATTCAGCTCAGTTCACTCACAGGCTTCTGTCGTTTGGTTAAAAGCTGTCCACGATAAAGCGAGCACTTTAGAAATTAACCTTAGAAAAAAGTCACTGCCCCTGCATGCAGATATTTCAACGGGCGCACTGAGTGACATATGCCCAGTAAAGTCGGTAACGATGGGTGGGAAGTAGTTCCGTATCTTAACGTCGAATAAAAAGCGTTAGGTGTCCATTTGTGATAACTTAAATTATTTTCTGGATTTATTATTTTTTTTTTTAATGCACCGGAGTGTAAATATTTACTTTTCTAATGACTTCGCAGTTTCACCTGACCGACGCAAGAATAAAGTGATGAGGTCCGTGGCAATGTTAATTTTACATAAGGCGGAAGAATACATAACGTACATACAGGTAGATCTTAAGCAGGGCTTCCAAAAATGCTCATTTTACCGTGAACAGCCTATAGGTACTGTATGTATTCGATGTAATTTCTATGCATGTCTAGTTACAGAAATCGCAGGATTTAACCTGTCTGCGTGGCGTATGCCGACGTACAGCCCGCTTACTGTGCAAGGCGTTCTGTGTTCGAATCCTTCACAAAGTTCAGATGAGAGCAGCGAATTTAAATGTAAGTTTAGGCTCAGCCAAGTGTGCAAGACCGCCTAAAGGCATATACAGGGCGCGCTACAAAGGCCTCAGGGCGTGTTTTATCATACCTACCACTTTTATTTGTTGACTCTCTAGGCAATATATATATATAGCATATTTAAGCAACAGCGAATGTTCAATTATGCGATTACACGTACTTTTGTGAAAATACTTTTTCGCTCCTACAAGTGCGTTCAGCATCATCTTCAGCCATATTAAACGTACACTACACGATTACGATGTCAGAAATAGCGCTTTAAAAAAAATGTTTCTTTCTCGCAAAATATTTGTACATGAAGTTGGTAAAACTCTTTATCTAGCACTACACTTTCTTAGATCACGTTTACTGGCTTCTAGTTGCCTGAGGACTTCAAATAAGTAGTTCAGAGTTAATATACGTCCCAATATGTGCTCGTAATATACAACAACCACTACTTAACATAAGCGATATATTATTGCCACAGGAAAATAAAACTGTGTAGGCGTACATCGAGGTAAGTAAACTGAATCCGCCATGAGCTAACCAGGAACAAAACTGATTCATCGTATTACTTTGCCGTTACCCTATGTAGGAAAATGCCTACGTATATATGTCGTCAATCAAGTATTTAATAATGCTGATTTTTTTATTTACATTTGTGTTTACGATGATTTTGAACTATAATTTTGGCTTGGAACACTAACGACCAGACGAACCCTCCAATATGGTTGTGATTAAGCTAAATTAGCAGTTGGTCTTAGTTGAACGATGGGAGGTTCCTATCGTGATGACGTATTTTGTGAAACGATAAGCAGCTAATAACAGGATGTCGATTCGTTAGCCCTCAACAAGGACTAGCGTCCACGTGCGTCTCAAATTACGCAGCCGAGAGCTCAAGAGAAGACAGGGTCTGATAAGTAGCATGTGGTGAATGCACGTAAGTATTTTTGGTCAGCAGAAACGGTAACGATTCCTACACGAGATTTCCTGTGATTCCAGCCATCGTTTCTGAAACGTCAGAAGAGGCGACACAAGCATGCGCTAAGAGTATTCCCGGATAGCATACCCAGCCTGTTGAATCAAGCTTGTTATGACAAGCCTGTGAGCTTGCAGAAAGATTGTTGTGCAATCCAGCAAGCTTGAATCAATATAACCAGCCTCCACATGTCAATCTCTCACAGTCTATTCGTGGTTTCCACAAGCTTGCATGCTATCTGTGGGTTTTCGTTCATGATTCAAGCTACAGCTTGAGATGATAGTCTCATCGCGGAAAAAGTTGACTGTTTCGACGAACTGCGCACGTCAGAACATTTTCTTTCATTATTGGTTGTCGTGCGTGTATGAAACTGCATGCCCATTTCTTTGGGTCAATGACAGTTTCTTAGATAGTATTAAGACAGAACATTTATTACTGGTCTCCAAAGAGCCAGGTCGGGTCAAAAATGCATTATAATATACATCCAGGCATAAAATGAACAGGATGCTACACTGTTTAGAAGACACGTTGGCTCAATAATTTCTCGCGATTTTCCAGTGTCCCAAGCTAGCCTCTCAGCATATTGTGTAGGCCTATCCTTCCCGACAAATGTTGAGACTAACATTTCTCTTGTCCCGGTAACCTGTCCCCATGCGCCCGTCATGTGATACTTTGAAATCATCAAATACATCCCCTTCTTACGTTCCGCCTAGTATTGCTCACGTGTCTGCAAAACGAAAGGATGCCGATTTCAGCGACATACCATTTAAGACACTGCATTTTTATTATAACGTAAATGAAATTTACCCGCAATTTCTGCCAACTTTTCTGGTAGCAAGCCAGCAAGTGTTTAAGTTAAAATTCGTGTTTTAAAGAGCGCGTAATATTTTTTTAAAGGTTGGTCACAGGGTATAGATATACCGTACTGCTCACGGTCATTTGTAACGAACCTTGACCAAATACCACTGCAACTGAAATAATGAAATGCCAATTAAGAGAGTGTCACGCATTGCGCTATTTCGAGAGCCTCAGCACAAGCACGAGATTTTATATAGATTTAGTTCTTCCCAGAATAAATATTTCTTCGTTCTTGTTTTATTATAATCTTCCTACTCTAGTATTTTTATTTATTTGTACTTCATTCGAAGGAAGAGAAGGGGGGAGGGGGATCCAATATGGCCGTCAGGCGTCGTGCTTTGACCACTCCTTCCGAGACAGGTCTAACACCCTTTCAAGCAAGGCAATAATAAAGAAAATAGGGAAAAAGAGGGGGCGTTGGACGTCGCCGGGGGAAAAAAAGGAAGGGGGTGGAAAGGGGTTGCAGGGCTGAAAGGGGTTCGCGGAGAAATGAAGAAAGTAGCGAGAGAAAGAGAGAGAGAGAGATGCAAAAAAAAAAGAGGTAAGAATACGGTGTGCGGGGGTGATGGTGGGGGGGAGGGGGGAGGCTCTGAGAATTCCTGTTGCCATAGCAACCCGACATGATTTCTTCATAATGTGCCCATGCCCCTCTCCAACTCCTAGCTCGCTCTCAGCTGCCGTCATTAGACGTGAAACACAAGGCGGGCAGTTGCGGGAAATACAGGCAGGCTCGCCCGCGCTTGTAATAACGAGCAACTTGATGCTGTGCCGTTTCCTGTATTTCTGCGCTTCCCCTCCCCCCCCCCCTTTTTTTTTCCTCTGCTCGCCACGATTTTCCGAACGATCACGACCAAACGTAACACGACCTGAACCGCCAGAAACGTTTACACACTGCTTTAGGTATTCCTACATCAAAAAATGTTCTTGTAGAAAATTTTTTTTTCGAATAATCCGAATGAAAAATTATTACGTGGACATAAGTCAATACAGAAGGGAACAATGAAAAATGGCTTCACGCGCTGAAATAAAAGATCTGTTAGTGGTTGCGAAAACTATTTGCTTGATACTCTCCAATGAGAAATTTTTTTTGTTGGTGAAGAACAGATTGTGGTGAAAAATATCATGTATACTGACAAGCATTAAAGCTATTTAGTGCTCACGAGCGCATTTGTTGGTTCAAAAGATATCAAATTAACAGCCAACAGAGTTATTTAGTTGGCAGCAATAGCGTCTGTGTCATCCAGAGTAAACCATTTTGCCGCGACTGCAAACTTTACCCCAGTTATATTCTGTCCGGCCAAGTCGCCGTATTTTTGTCCGTTTTCGTTGCCTCGCATCAAGTTACAAACTGATTCATGAGGATATTGTCAAGAAATCAGGGATGGATTGCTTGATGCCTGCGCGTGCTCAAGTTGAAATTCCTCGACATCGAACGCGGTGGCGCAGTGGTAACGCAGCGAACTCGCGTTCGAGAGTACCCGGGTTCGATTCATGGTCCACCCATCCTGACATCGGTTCCTGGCGGTTTGTCCGAACGAAATGATACCAGACCATCACTGGTGCTTCAATAAAGGTCTGGGCTGATTTTTTTCCCCCTGGTCCTGCTCTCGAAAAGACGTTAAATCGTACTTATCCACCAAAGCCCGCAAACCCTCAAAACACTTAAGAGGCTGCGTCACCCCTTATTCGGAAATTATTTGGTTTAGCGTGATAACAGAAGAGTGAGGGCCATTACTGAAAATGTTTCATTATAGAAGCATTACATTTCATGGTTCTGTGCAAATTTTTGACCCTTATTGTTAGTAGGCGTTGCCTGATTGTCATACAAGGGAGAGAAAGGAATATAAAATTTTGTATTGAGTTGTTTTTTTGCATAAATAATGTGCCTTTGATAGAACGTATACTATGTCCCAGTGGCGTGTAGCGAGTTTTTTTTTTACAAGCAATTTCTACTGACAAACGCAACTTCCAACTTTGCCTACCCTCCATGTATTTTTACCGTTTTATAATACATTACAATAGTTATAAAAACGGAAACGAAATTAACGTGATAATAATTCAAATGAATATTATTTAGAGAGCATATTACAAATTATAGGAAAACTCCCGTTTTCCCGAACACTTTCATCCACTTTTCAAGGGAGAATGTAGGACTGGAGGAAGCAAACAGAACGACTGCTGACCCTGCCGAAGGAACGCGGTCGAGCTTGTGGCGTGTTGTTGCTTGCGAGTTCGATTCATCGCTAGTCGCTCCCGTTTGTGGAAATAAATACTAGATAGCAACACCATGCGTGTATAGTACGGGAGTTACGAAAATGTTTCTCGAATCGGAAACGGGAAACTGAGAATTAAATGTGTTTAAAGTTACTGCGAAAACTGTAAAGGGTGAAACATTTCCAATATGTATAGGGTAAGCATTGCTTACCTTGCTTATATGGAATAAACGCCACTGGGTAATTACGGGTAGGACAATTACCCAAGTTTCCATTGCAAAATTTTTTCAATAAATCCTCCAAAATTTTAATTAGGAAGAAAGAAATGCACTATGGCGGATGACGCGGGCTCTTATGTACGCTCCATTAATCAGTATTGGTGGGACTAACAAACTCATTATTGCCTAACAACACACTAATTGACAGGTGTTCACAAACGTTCTTGCGTGGTTGTCACTAAATGCTGAAATGATAACAAAAAAATTTAGTGGCCAGTCTCAATTTTTTTTTTATAGTTTGTTTCGCAACACCTAGGACCATAATTAAAGTGAGCCTGAAAGAGTTTAAAATAAAAGAAACGTAGATCATTTGGGAAACCGAATGAAAAAATAACACATTGTTTAATGAAGTGATTTCGATAGTTCCTATAGCGGTGTGCGAATAAATGTTCGGGACGCGCGTTAAAGAGGAAAATCTGCCTGTTTCACATTATATCTGTTTTGGACGCAGGCCTCAAGTTCGGAGACTGTTGGCGGCGTTAAGAGGGCGTGCGAATGTAGAGTGCGCGTGCCAGCTGCGCAGCAAATCTTCTCTGCGTCGCAACACCAATCACGTAGCACTAAGGTTAGCACGTGCTGTATGCTCAAGTAAGTCCTTCGGTGTGTCAAGTGAACTACTTTTCAATAAGTTCCGATACCAATTAAAATATCTTCGAGATGTCATTACATTTTTTTCCCCCCCCGTAAAATCGAGGGGTTTGCTGTAAAGCCACATGTCAACAAACGGCGCACCATTGCGTGAACAACGTGAGGTACCACTGCAGGAGACATCCACCGAGAAGGAACACACGCACGTCTGTGGCTGGCAGAACTCTCAGAAACGTTCAGTTAATCTAAACTTGCCATACTCTGAGGCCCGGAGCACAGTTTACAAAAAAAGAAATTACAATACGACTGTAGAATGCGCTAGACGGGTAAAGAGAAGCCTAATAATGACACATTGCGCAACTTCGCCTTGATCAAACTATTTCTTTTCAACTTAATCACACAGTTTCAGTCACGATGGCGAAATGACGCGTTTGGAAACCAGCATTTTCATTTTCTCCTGTCATGGAAATATGACCTCCTTTACTGAGTAGCTCAGGGGAAAAAAAAAAAAAAACACGTAAGCCGTATGGTCAACAGTCCCGTGTTTAAACGTTTATTTATATATTTTTCTTACTTTTTAGGTGTTGCTACCTGGAAAGAATTTAGTGGCGAAGTATGAATACGTAGTGTGCACACCGATATAATAATTACATCCAAATCAATATAGGCCCTATATAAGTCAGTATTTTAATAACATGTTCAGCGAAGGGCGAAAGATTTTGCTATGTAATACAAGCTAAAGTGAGAGGGTCGTTATTCATGTGGCGCCTTCTTTATTATAGTTGATTATAAAAGTACTTCATTTGCAGAAAGTTTCCAGATGCACAGTTATTTGTTGAGCTAAATCTGTCAATGACGTCACATGTGCATGCTATTAACAAAATTCTTCTGGTTTCTGTGATATTTCTCAGGAAATAAAGAAATTAAGTTTAGGTTTTTTTTTTTTTTTTTCGTGCGTGGTTCCTGGAAAGATATTTTTACGATTCCCTGAAATCTGTGGTATCCCGTATAGCCCACTACTCCGATTTCAATTTCCTGCGCCATGCGATGCTCACGTAGGTCTACAAAAAAAGAGCGCGCTCGCTTGTAGCATGAAATGTGCAAATTTGCATGCAAATAAAAACTTCAAATTGAGTAATTGAGAGAAATCTAAAGTATTTAAGTACACTGCCCTTTTTCAATATTACTGATGATTTTTGTAAATGAATATTTCACTCTATTTTTAAGAGAAAACAATGTACCATCTATTGTATGTAAACGTATTCATATATTACATGCGAACGAAATACGCATGCGAAATAATAGTAGTGGTAATAATAAATGGGAGAATTTTACGAAAACCTGCTATAATCCAATCGCTGTTACTTCCCACTTCTCTGAATCCCTGCTAAAATTCTACTTCCAGGCTCTTACTCCACCTCGTGCAGACAAAGCTTCAACTAGGTCTAGAAAATTACACCAAACTGACAGTCCACCGCATTTGGTGCGCACTCAGTGGAATAATATTTTACATATGGGCTATTTCTTACTATGTGCTGTTCACGGTAAAGTGAGCACTTTTTAAGGCCCTTATAAATTTTTCCTTTCGCCCAATTTCCATATTCCTGCTGCGTTTTAATATGAAAATTGCAACGTGACCAATAAACACAGTGTATACATTTCACCACCATCAAAATTTAATGCCTGAGACTGCAATAAGATATAGTTATTAGTGGTTAGTGCCTGTTGGGAGGGCCTTAAAAAGTGCTCACTTTATCGTGAATAACCTATAGGCATCACCAACACACACATTTTCTCCCTGTTTTCATTAATTATATATGAACTATTATTTTTATAGACGAATTATAGATCAAAGTTCGATTTAACCAAAAATAACATACGCTAATGTTACGAAGAGTATAAAATACGTGTGGTAAACCAAACATTTAAGAAACTACCAAGTATGCATATATTGGGTGTTTTTCAAACGTTTCAAGTGTGAAGAAACCGCGAATACAGTATAGTAACTAGTGCAGAGCCAGTTGACAAACAGCTGAGACTCCAGTAGGTATACTTAGGTCATTGAACTCGGAAAATTTCTTTATCATTAATGGCCACACATCATTTTCTGCTTGAAATGTTATATTGTATAAGATTAACGGAGAGTATAGGCTGCTTTGGAGACAAAAAGCTTCATCATCCACCCAAGCGTAGGACACTTACTTTCCTGTGCAGCATTGGTGCCGCCCGCCTTCTTTATAGCAGGAAAGGGCAGTCTACAAATTGAAGTCAAAACCAAAGGACAATAATCTATCAATAATTACCCTTGCGAAAGATATTAGCTTTCTAGCACAATCTTTTTTCTTTTTTTTTCTTTCCACCCCTCTTTTTCTTCCTCTGCTTTTCCTTTATAGGATTTCCTTTATATAATTGTTCTGTAATTAATTTTTCCGCTGGACTGGAGAGGAGAACGGACAAAGAATCCCGCCTCCTTCTCTCTCTCCTGCACCCCATTTTTCTTTTATTGTCGCTTAATGACCTCCAGCGCCACCTGTGAACGACAGCGCGAACTAAAAGGAGCCGAGCAAGCGGAAACTTTCGGCTGATTCCTTTGAGCGGAGAAATACGTCTACAGGCAGCCTCCTGTTCCTCGCAGCGGAGCCTGCGTGGTGCAAACGACACTTTCAGTTGAAGAACTCCCGATGGGAACGCCGCAGTACACGAGCTCGTTGATCCGCTTCACTCCTAACACGAATCAAGAATATAGTCCATTCATGGATCTACTTCCAGGACACACCTCCGCCTAATACAAACATAACTTAACCAGGTATAGTCCATTCACGGTTTCTTCGGCCTTTTTGAATCGAACCTTTGAAAAATCTCCCCATGTATGACGTGTTTAGTTATTTCCTAAATACGCCCTGTATCGCAAGCGTTTTATATTTGTGTTCATAAAAGTTATTTTTTTCCTCTTAAATGGAAATGTTATTAATAGCTTATCTACAAAGTTTAATGTTTCATTGATAAATAACTTGAATAAAAACCAGGGATAAAATACTTATGTTGGTAACTTCTAGTGAGAAACAGTTCTTATACAAAATATCATTACAACTGAGTGCGCACGAATGTGTTGCGAGGTCCCTCTGGTGTAATTCTCCAGACTTGTTAAGCTTAGTTTGCACGAGGCGGAGGAATATCCTGGAAGTAGAACAGTCTAATGACATTTTGCATAAGAACTACTCTTGCTAGGCATTACCAACACACCCATTTTCTCCCTCTTTTTTTCAGTTCAATGACCTGTGTGCTAGACTCCCCAGTCCTCTGCATACTGGAGCCTCAGCTGTGTGTTCATTGGCGGTTATGGGATTCGCAAGTCTGCTATTGGCTCAGAGGAGTGCAGGGCGGTTCTAATAAATTGTGATCCAATTGCGAAGGTGACTTCACTATATATATATATATATGTTTAGCGTCTATCTTGTACAGAAATGAATTCGCGAAATTTTCCTATTCCTACATATAATATAATATATTTAACATATAAAATAAAAGTTAAAGTGTCACCAAAAATAAGTTACTTTTATGTTAACAGAAGTATAAAACGCTTGCGATACATTGCATTACTAGGGTAAAAACCAAGCACGTCATACATACGGTGATTTTTCAAAGGTGTGATTCAAAAAGTGTAAAGAAGCCGCGAATACACTATTAACTACTCATTTAATGCAATTCAAATACCCAGTACACCTTACACCGACTGGCCAGTCAGTAGAATATACTTTATCGTGAACAGCCTTTATCATCGAGCGCGCAGCACGATATTAACTGGCTGCAAGACTGCTGGACACGAGTACAGCACATATTCGCTGTTCACAGTAAAGTGAGCACTTTTGAAAGACGCCTCGTTTGGAATAATAGTCGATAAATACATTTTATTGTAGCCTTAGATGTAAACTTCCGAGTGTAGTGGAATGCACACACTGTGTTTATTACTTGCAAGGCAGCATTTATTTGAAAAAATTCGAAGTGCTCACTTTACCGTGAACAGCCTATAGAAGGAATTATGATGGTTCGAGTTTCATATTCGCGATGTAGGCCTAGATTGTAGTAGTCATGATAGAATTTACCTCCCTGGATGGCTGTACTGCTAAGTAGGGTTATTGAAATGTATTTTAAAAAAAAGTCTAACTGCTCTGCCACCGCGGCCCCGACGAGTTGAGCGAACATCAAAATTTTGCACGACTGCAAAACTTGGAACTCGTAAATTAATACCGGGGGGGGGGGGTGGGGGGAGGGGGCTGCACGGATTAATCTCTTACGTGGACTCTTGTGATTCTTTTGTAAAAATGTGCGCGCTCTGTATTGAAATTGAGGTCGGTGAGCGGTTCTGAAGTCTTGAACGGGCGTTAGAAACACATGAAGGGAGGAAGGCGGTCGTGAAACATTGTGTAAACGGCGTACGAGGCGAAGACAAGGACGGGGCACGGAGGAGAAGCAGGGTATTAAAGAGGAGTAGGAGGAGGTGGGGGAAGGGATGACAACAAGAAGGAGGGGAAGGTGTATTGAAAGTGGGCGGAGTCACGCCGGGCGTCCTGCGCCTACATAGCGGCCACCCCTCCCCCCCCCCTACATCACCCGTCTTCCGACCTTAAACACGTCTCGCACACACTAGCGTCACGGGCATAGGAGCATACAAGTCGACTGTTGTAACTCAAGGCTATAACGAGAGATCCTTATCCGATTCATTCGTTTGCCGAAGCAAGCCGGAGTAGGTTCTATGGTACCGCCAACTGTATAAACACAGAGTAAACGTAAATTCTCACTGTGTTATGTTGGTGGTATGGTAGGGAACTCGCTGGCTGTTATTTTTTTTTTTATATCGTAATTGGCCAATGTTTTTTTGGGCAATATTATCGATGCTTCTCTCTTCCATAGTTATTTCATAACACAGATACATTTGAGCGAATATAAGCTGTAACCGTGAAGGTGAAACACTACATTACAACCCGTTGTATGCGTGTATTCACGGAAATACACGTCGTTTACACAACGCTGTTTGTACCACCACCAACCAAAATTCGAATATGAAAATCAATAACGAGTTTATACAACATCTAAAGAGAGAAACTGCGTGATTGTTTAATTGCATAATTAAGCTACGTGAACATCATACGTACTTTGTTTAAATATGTAATAGGCCAGTTGTTTTAAATGACGAAGTTGTAAGACCGCAGAGCGTCGACTTCGGGTATCTTCGGTAAGGTTTCGTTTTTCCTACGAGGGCCTGCGCGCGCATGCCGTCAAGGCGTGAGTGCGTGCGTATGTGGGCTGACCACATAGGTGTGCCTAGACATTTCTATTTCATAAAGTAAACTGAAATAATAACTGTATAGTTGCATGTATGTAAGTGTGTGTGTAATTTTTAGTTCTCTTTACCTGCAGTTCGGTGGAAAAATCATTTATTGAAAGTTGTACAATTCAATTGGAGGTGCCTTCTGGAAGTTCCGTTACATGCTCCCCAAACACTGCGTGATATGAAAAGTGTTTCCGATCCCTCAGTCATATGTATCGGCGAATCTCACACGTCATATTAAATGATTCTCGCCCTGTGAATTGTTTCCTAGTATGTATTCACAGACTAATATAATACTGTTCCCATGATTATTGTCATGTATTCTTAATGTCAAACTATACACAATAAACTTCAACAAATTTTCAAATGTGCATGGACCCTCACACAAAGCACCCATGTTCAAAGGCTGGCGATATACTTGTTCATGGCAGCAGTACTTGGTCGATAACACAAGTGTGTCGGCGAAATTCCCGTGTTGACTGCTTGCATTAGGGGCGGAAGAAGAAGAAGAACTTGTCCTCCCCCCCCCCTCCCTTTCTCTGCGCGAACGCCTATGTTACCCCATTCGTTCCCCCCACGTCTACTTACACTGCTTTTCCACCAACTAGGGTCACTGACCAACTAAGTCGACAGACGACACCGCCATCTATCACGTCCAGTTCTTATTGTCAGCTAAAAAAAAAAAAAAAAAAAGTAGACAAGTCACACTCATATTGCCAACATAACAGTCACCAAAAAGACATCAGTAGGGATTCTAAAATTCCGAAAATTCATTTTAAGACAAGCTAGGCTTTTTCTAGCTATACATAGCTGTAATAAATTGAGCAAAGGTATTTTGGTTGTTACTAAATTTTTACAATATTTAAACAAGAATCAATTTCCGTAGTATTTTTTATGTTGGCAACGTGACTGCGATCTGAGAAAATAGTGGCTCGAAAGAGTGTACAGAGCGTCACTCCCCATGGCTGGGATCCCATCTAACTGGAAACAATCATGACTTTGCTAGGAATGCTAAACCAGAGGCGACGGGGTAAATAAGTACACGGAGACGAATTGGCGAGGCAGTTCCTTCGAAGTGCACCGTTAAAGGTCAGAGTTGAGATAGCGATGGAGTAGCGACGGAATGAGAATGGATGATGAAACGGAAGAACTCCGAGAAAACCCTCCACAGCACGTCAGCGTTTGTTCAACACTCCCCCATCACGAGACTTCGAATAATTCTCCTCCCCCCCCCCCAAATCCTCTTTTATCCTTATCTTTTCCTATTACGGAGTCAGGAATAGAACAGGGGACCCCAAAAGTGGCAGGTTGTACAAACATTGATGAGCCAACATTCCACGCTTTGCCATACGCCTGATCACTCTAGTCGTGCATCAGACACGTGAAACTTTGCAATTATCATAAATGCATATTTCACCAATTCACTTATTATTATACCTACTACATGAAAGAAATAATTTCAATGTTCACGAATGTTTACGCACCACTTACGGAACTACAGTACCGATCAAAAGTTTAAGAGCGCAGTGTAAAAGAATGGAATGTCACATAGAACCTAAACTTCTACCGCAAGAGTCATGTCAATTTATTTCTGACGCCTTGCATATATATGAATAAACTTCAGAAGATTTCATTGGGTTAGGCTATGTATTGTAGAAGTAAAAGAATTTTTAGTATTATAATGCAACACCAAATACAAACACTTTTGAAGATAAGAACTGTGAGACTGTGGTCCTAAACTTTTGACAGGAGCTGTACTTTCACTCCGTCGTTACCAACTTTACTGGACTCATGCTATGTGAGGGTAGAGGTATAACTTCCATCTTTTCTGAAGCCCTGCTGAAGTTCTACTTCCAGGCAATTCCTCCGCCTTGCGCAAATAAAGCATAACCAAGTATAGAAAACTACGCAAAAAAAAAAAAACACGCACATTATTTGTGGCCACCCAGTTAAATAATATTTTCATAGGAACTATTTCTTACTAGGCATTTCCAATACACTTATTATCTCTTTTTTTATATTCATATTAACTACAAAGGTAATACTATGATTTATTGATAAAATATAAGTTAAAGTTCAATTCAATAAAGAAATAACATAATTTTATGTCAACAGAAGTGTAAAACGTTTGTGATACATGAAAAACCAAACATGTCATGCTTGGAGTGGTTTCTCAAAGGTTTGATTCAAAAAGTGCAAAGAAACCGTGAATAGACTATTTTGACATTTTTTAACAGTTGATTTCAAAAGTACTCAATTTACCGTGAACAGCCTATAAAACCTATAGTTCGATGGTTGTGGTAAAAAAAAAAAAAAAAAGTGCCACGTCCACATAAGTAGGGCCTACCGCACGCATCAAAATATTTCTTTTATGCAACATGTGACGTCATTAATTAAGATGGCCGCCTGGTCGTAGGAGTTTTGCCCGTCTGAGGCCTAAAAGCGTGGGGAGCGCTAGGGGCGACCGAGACATGAGCATCAACCCTCTCATAGTCTCTACGCGCGAAGAACTGAACTGGCGTGCAGTCTTGTCGTCGATAACGCGCCTCTATGAGACTTTCAGTGGAGACCCTACCATTTTATGGAGTAATAATAAAAAATAAAAGTTTGATGCACGTCCTTTTTTTTTTTTTTTTTTTTTTTTACCGGGATGTTAATACGTGAAAATGACCGTGGAAACACGCGTTTGAGCCATTTTCACTGTCACAAAAACGTGATTTAGAGAGAAATGGAGGAAAATGAAAACCTTATACACACGCATAACGTTTCTTAAATGCTATTCTTAAGCTGACCTCACTCAGACACGCCAGACGGTTTTTATATGCTATTCACGGTAAAGTGAGCATTTCTTAAGGCCCTTCCAAAGACATTAATCACTAATATATATTTTATATTGGCCTACAGACATTAACATTTGGGGTGGTGAAATGTATACACTGTGTTTATTTGATACGTGGCAATGTTTATATCAAAAAGTGGTGTGAAAATAGAAATAAATCGAAAGGAAAAATTTAGCAGGGCCTTAAAAAGTGCTCACTTTACCGTGAATAGACTATAGTAAAACGTTTTCTGCTGGAGCTCTGCACTCCGTTCGCCGGCGGTTTCTGCAAGTTTCCACAGTGAATCTTCCCTTCTCTGTGTGGGCTAGCTTCTTGATCTAGAGTAACGTGGGACCTCGTCGGGAACTAGGCAGGATTGCGTGAGAAGACGCCAGCGTAGCGGTTTTCCAGCTCCAAGCGCCCTCTGGAAGCAACGACCTTCGTGACCTTGCAGCCCGCCGCTCCAGTCGACCCGAGCCATTCCAGCGGTAGGCTGCTAACCTAGGTCAGGGCACGAAGGCGGCCCCACCTTGTCTTTCCCACGTCCCGAGGTTTACACACCTCCGTGAGTGAAGGAGATTTGGGCGGCTCGCGACACCGAGGTCTCGAGAGCCGATGCGGGCGAAGCAAGGTGAGCACGGAGCAGCGCCGGAATGAAGCGGGGAAAACAGGAGATCCCCGAGAAAACCCGCCGACCAGCGGCATCGTCCGCCACGATTCCCACATGCGAAAACCCGGGAGCGACCTCGCCGGGAATCGAACCCGGTTCGCCTTGGTGGGAGGCGAGTAGTTTAACCACCACACCACCGCTGCGCCTGTCAACAACTCGAATCAGTGAAAATGGCTCCACTTAGAATCGGTGTGTTGTTTGAATGAAACAATTTCGCTGAATGAATAAATTACGGGCAATTAAAGATGGTTTTTATTGACTTTGGCCAAATGATTACGAGAAATAAGCATTTTCCCGTTAGTCACTGTTTATAGTGTGGAATTGAACAATGTAATTTGAAAAAAAAATGTAAAAAAGAAACAACCCAAGGTATCCAGGATTTTAACCCACATCATCACGCTATTACACTATAAACTCGAATGATGGAAAACCACTGATTGGCATTGACAATGTCTCGACTTAGAATCAGTGGGAAAAAAAAAAAAAAAAAAAAAAAAAAAAAAAAAAAAAAAAAAAAACACACACTTATTGTTCCAGTGGAAAAATTACACTGATTGAATTAGTGATGTGAAAAATTTCGCTGATTCTAAGTGGCGCCATTTCCAATGCGAATCAGTAGTTTTCCACAGATTCGAATTTAGCGTGTAGGTCGTCATCTTACCAACCGAGCTAGAAAGACAAAATGGGGCGACTGAAAAGTATCCATTCAGAATGGTTACCATTCCGGAAATTTCGCATCCATACTTGCGCAGAAAAATCCTGTATGGCAACCATTCCAATTTTATTAGCAAAGCACTGCGTTACTGAATTCTGAAAAAGCATCCATTGTAGGAAGGTTTACCATTCCGGATTTTTGTACCGACATCACATCCCAAATATCCTGAAAAGTGCGAACAGTCGGAATGTTTACAATTCCGGTAGTGTGTGTGCAAAACACAGACACTTTATTTCTCAATGCAAATAGGTTACACACAACAATCATGTATAGGGAAACTCAAAGCTTCGCTGATGCATGACACTTCGCGTCACCACCTAAAAAAAAATTGCCAGCATGCCTTGAATCACTGATTTGGGGTTTGCTCCCCTGCTGGCGCTGAAACTCTGGCTCGGTGCATAATATTTGGCTACGCTTGTGCAGTATTTTCAAGTGTGAGGGGACTACGCTTAAAAAACATTTGTGGGGAAACTCGAAGCTTCGCTGACAACTAAAAAACATACTACCGGAATTGTAAACATTCCGACTGGGCACTTTTCAGGATATTTGGGATGTGATGTCGGTACAAAAATCCGGAATGGTAAACATTCCTACAACGGATACTTTTCAGGATTAAGTAACGCAGTGCTTTGCTAATAAAATGTAAATGGTTACCATTCCGAATTTTTGTGCGGAAGTATGGATGCAAAACTTCCGGAATGGCAACCGTTCCGAATGGATACTTTTCAGCTCCCACCCCTCCCCCTCCCCCGACAAAATTGACAGCATGGTGAAACATATGTGTATTGCAGTTCATCGTCGCAAATATGTAGCTTTAAATTGTATGCCCTTTCTATTCATTTCTATTTTAATTGATAACGTTAGGATACGTTAGGATAGGTGCACTCACTTCGCCGCATTTAATACAGCTTAAACCTTCAAACCGAGCCTTAAGATGATTGCGAGGAAACGAAACGAAAGACGCAAAAATTGAAACGAAAGACTGCAGGTAATATGTTCGAATTATTTTCTTACTGTGCGACAATTCAAAAGGCGTTCTTTCATCGCCTGGCTTCGGGTTGAAGTACAGCCAAATCTCACAAATTATACAACAGAAAGAACACTGCAGCATAGACAAGCGACACCCTAATACGTGTTGCCAGTTTCGTCGCCAGCTGAGAATTGTCAGCTAAGAAGGCAGACGTGCAGTGAGTAAGGTACGACCATTCGCGACAGCGTGTTGAAACCTCGGCCGTCGAAGATCAGCCGAGATCTCTCATCATCTACCTTATAGTCACCGTGAAAGTATCGTCCTGTGGGCTCGTCCTTCGCAGTCGTGGCTGCAGATCAAACAAGTTACAGCTTTCGCGGTTCAACATTTTCCTGCATTACGATTTTCAAGCTGCACTGTCAAATATTTAATCATCGAAATCAGTATTAGTATTGCTCCTATTGCTGCATTTATTTGGGGGAAAAAAAATTGGTTTTAGCACAAAATCGAACTAAGGCCGTTTTGTAGACCGTAATTCTAGGGTAAAAACAAAAAAAAAAAAAAAAAAAAAAAAAAACTATACATGGGTACGACCATGTGGGTTTTCTTGTAAAAGTCTGCAATAACATAATTTCAGGCGGTACGGAATCGAAAAGGTGGAAAAGGGCACATCAAAAGTGTTTAAAAAAAGAGAGTGGAAAAGGGGGGGGGGGGTGGGGTAGGCGGGAGTTTCAGGAAGTTTGCAGAGTACCTAAAGTTGTGTTATAAAAATGACAAAAGTGAACCTTTCCCGGCATATCTGACTTCTGAACTTTTCGCCTTTGTTTCCCAGGCTATGAAACCTGAAGCGGGTTTGTTTAAACGAACACGTCTATCCGACAAGTTAGAGCACACGCTAGTGACGATGCGACGTAAACCACGTTCACTCGACATAACACCTAAGTCTCGAGCGACCGTGTTTAGGCCACTGGTGCATGCTTCATGTGTTATGTCTACAGTTAATGAAACATTACTCATTAGATTAATAAATACATTTCAAATATGTATAACGCGTGTCTTATGAATTTTAAAATATGTTGTTCTCAGTTATTCCACAGAGAATATCCAACATTTTGTCCACAACAGATTGGATGGAGTATAAATTAAAATATTATTTTTTTTTCGCAATGATTAAAGGGCTCAGTGATAGTTTAAAGTACACAAAACCTAATTTAAAGAATATTTGTTGGACTTATTACAAAAAAAAAAAGTCCTATAATTTCGTCTCATTCACCCTCATCGGCTCTCAAGACCTCGATGTTAAGAGTCACACAAATGTGCCTTAAATAAGCAAGTGGCTGCTTACGGACGGAGTAGCCACACGCAAGTTCCAACCTGAAACCTGTCTACAGTTTCTTAATTAAAACAATCCTGCGGTCGGATTAATTCACGAAAAAATCGCCAGCTCTGTTCACAGTGAAAATATTCCCGCGTGCGTTACAATTCTTTGTGAAGTAGTTTCGAAAGTTGTTATTGTAACTATGCAGCTGAAATATTGCACAGTCCATTCAGGGTTGCTTCTAACTTTTCTGAACCCCTGCTGAAGTTCTTCTTCCAGGATATCCCTCCGCCTCATGCAAACAACGCTTAGTAACCGATTTTATTATATTACGCCGAAGGTACGGCGCATTGCATTCGTGCGCAATCAATTCAATAATATTGTGCATAAGAACTATTTTTTTTACTAAGCATTACCAACACATCTATTTTCTCACTGTTTTATTAATATTAATTATAAAATAAATATTATAATTCATAAAGAAAAAAATATTAAAAGTTCCATTTAGTGAAACGAGGTAATTTTATGTTCATACAAGTTCGAAACGATTGTGATACGTGGCTTATAGCCTATAGAAAGTAACCAAATACGTCATATATGGGATGTTTTTCCAAAGTTGGATTCAAAAAGTGCGAATAAACCGCGAATAGACTATACTGTATATTTACAGCACATAATTTTAGAAAACATACAGGGTTATTTATGTAGCTCATTGTTTATAACAGATTTGAAGTGTCAATAACTTAGCTGTTAAATGTTTGTTAATGTTATGTAAGCTTTACAGAGTTCACACTAACGTTTTGTGAAATTTACTCTAAATTACTCGCAGTGAAACAAAAAAAGAAGGAATTTCCTTGTCCAAATAGAAAATAAAATTACAGTGTTGACTAGGGAGGGACGGTGCATCAAGCTCCCCCGTGATTGTTTTTTAATGGTCGTGAACGACGCGCAATCTGGGATGTTGGGCTCACTGATTAGCGCGTGCGCAAGAACGCCTTTTCTGCGAGCCGACTTCCTCCCCAGGAACCGGAAGTGCGGGGTCTGTCTCTGTGTGTGTGTCTCTCTCTCTCTCTCTCCCCCCTCTCTATCTTTCTCTCTCTCTTGCCCCGCCCATCCGGGTAGCGGGCGCAGTTGGCGACATGGCACACACATGTTCTCGCCCACACATTCCAGCGGGCTTGCCAACCTCGCGACTGTAATGATGACGACATGGTATATACACAGACAATTTATACCTTGTCGAAATAAAAGCATCTTATTTGAGGTTGAATTTAAGTTTTTTTTTTTCTGCATTTTATCTCTAAATTATAATGCTTAATTCGTAATTACGTAATATAAATAATACGGGGAGAAAAGAGGTGTGTTGATATAGCCTAGTAAGAAATAGTTCTCATGCAAAATTATTGTGGACTGAGTGCGCACGAATGTAGCGAGTTGTCCCTTTGGTGTGATTTTACAGACTGAGTTCAGCTTTGTTTCAAATAAGGTAGAATCGACGAACATTGCCATTGGCCGGTGGGTTTTCTCGGAGTACTCCCTTTTATTCCGACACTTCATTCCGCTCAGCTTAGCTTCACCACACTTAACCACAATCAAGGCCTCGTACTATACGACGCGTCAAAATATCTGTCCTTTTCATTTGCTTAAGGACCCCGCCTACCTGGAGCTTTTCCCCGTGTTTGAGGCCGCGAATCGCGGCAGCGATAAGGACGACACTGCTACGCGCATGAAGTGCGCCATCGCCGCTAAGCGCGAGGCTCCGAACTGACGTGCAGTGTTCTGGTTGCACTGCGTTAGACGGACGGATGACTTGAAAGTAGAACCTTAGCAGGGCTTCAAAAAAAAAGGGAATTAACCGTGAAAGGGACTATAATCATCGTTTCTTCGGCCTTACGCGTCACGCCTAACTGGCACATGTCTTTCAAACACTATTCTTTTCCCCAGGACACTAATAAGACGTTCGTCCGCGAAGAACTGATCTACGAGAAGAACACGCATGCACACACGTCAGACGAGGCGTGCTGAGTGTTTTCAAGACGTCACGCACATGACAAAAAACACCTTTTCAGGGTGCAAAAAAAAAAAAAAAGCTTCAGACACACACAAAAAATATTCAAGGGCGTAGCATTCAACTTAACTGCAGGCTTTTTAGACCAATAAAATGATAGTGCATGCTACAGTGCACACTGGCATGTCAGGTTGCCAGTTAAGCTGGCAGCCAATTATGAAAAATAGTTCTGCGATTTGACGATGTGTTGTGAGTTTAAAACGTGATACAGAGAGACGTAATTTGTGAACAAGAAGGTGAACACCCTGTATTCAAGTCCCATGTAGTACATACTGTACACAGAGTAATAGTAGTACTCGACTGTTGCGGCATGTCAAGTCACTCATTTCCACCACAACACTAAGATTTTTGCGTACCTAACAAATCACTAATACGGAATTCTTCTCTCAAATTCACAACATAAGCATAAAAAAAATTTACGGGAACTACACAAACGCATAAAATGCAAATGTTAACGAGCTAATTGCACGAGAAAGTGAGCGGAAAATAGAACAGTCTCTAAATGATTCTCTAGCACGCAAGCCTTTTACATGCAAGCCACTTGCAAACAAGTCAGCCAGTCACACGTTGCAAGTTGACTTGAACAAGAAAGGTGTACCACTTACTGTACAAAAAATTCACATGGTAAAAACATCTACTTTCATAAAAAAAACCTTCACGCATATCCTTGGCGGACGCTTGGATGACGCGAGACGGTTCGTGGCAACGCTAATTATACATAGGCACGGATACATAATTAAAGGAAAGATAGACAAAGTGAGCACTTTTAAATTCAACCTTACAAAAAATTCACTATCCCTACCTGCGTATATTTTAATGGGCGGACTGAGTGACATGCGCCCAGTAAAGTTGGTAGCGAAGAATGGAATGAAGTTCCATATCTTAACGTCGAATAAAAAATGGTCGGGTAACTATTTGTGATAACTTAAATTATTTATTTCACCTTCTGTTTTTTCTAATGCATCGAAGTTTAAAAATGAGCAAATTTGCAAAACATTATTTCCATTTGTAATAATTCCACAGTTGCGCTTGACCGACGCATGAATAAAGTGACGAGGCCCATGGCAATGTTAATTTTGAATATCGTGGAAGAATACGCAACGTACATACAAGTAGATGCTAAGCAGGGACTTCAAAAGTGCTCAGTTAAGTGTGAAAAGTTTATACTTCTCATGATTCGTTGCCAACCTCACAGGCAGAAATGTTTTTTTTCCCAGAAATTAATTTTAATAATGATTCACTCAACTTCAAAAAACCCTGTAAATGATGTAAGTGAAATAACACCGATCCGTGACTATAACGTTTGTCACGAGAAATGAAAATAAGCATTGAGGTGATGCCTGAGAAAACCACAGTCTTTGTAGTTGAAGCTAAACAACTAGTTGGTCCCAAATATTCGACATACACAGTAAGTATCTTGATAATGAGTAAACGAGAAAGATTTACAACCAGAATAAATACTGATGATGTAATGGAATTATTTCCCGACAATCACTTGAGTCAACACTATTGTTCTGCATTAAGCTACGTGGCGTCGAAGAATAATTGTTTGTTTTAAATACGAATTATTGATAAGCTTGTCAACTTTAACGACAAATATAGAGCTGTGTTACTCCCAAAAAAAAAACCTCACAGTTCTGAAAAATAATAAACTGAATAAATAGCATAATATTTTACAAGGACATACTGTAGCAGACCTACCTTCCACCACAGCGGATCGGGTTCGACTCCAGGCGGTTATAAAACACAGATTTTCAAATAAGGTAGAGTCGGGGAACGTTGCCATTGGACGGTGGGTTTTCTCGGAGTACTCTCTTTTATTCCGACACTTCGTTCCACGCAGTTTAGCTTCACCACACTTAACCACAATCAAGGCCTCGTACTACACGACGCGTCAAAATATCTGTTATTTTTATTTACTTAAGGACCCCGCCTACCTGGAGCTTTTCCCCGTGTTTGAGGCCGAGAATCGCGGTAGCGATTGAAGTGCGCCATCGCCGCTAAACGCGAGGCTCTGGTCCAGTTTTCTAGTTGCACTGCGTGTACAAATGGGACTTACAGCCATGACCCTATTATTTTATTGGTGAAAATTCCGTAGGAAGGTTCCATTCAGGGCCCTTGAGTAGTTTTGTATGTATCTGACGCGTAAGTTTTGAACCACAGCGCTATGAAAAAACGGTTTTTAGCCATTTTGGAGTAGTCTGAAATAGTGTTTCTAATGAGCTTGGTGTCTTGGAAGCACTGAACAGCCCTCGTCTGAAGCATGTTTTCTTTTCGTAGATCAGCACGTTGGACTCACGATTATAGTTTATTCACTGTAAGGTGAGCACTTTTGAAAGGACTCTCATTAGAAAAAATTGTCAATAAATTAATTTTATTTTAGCCTTAGATGTTAACTTCCGAGTGCGGTGGAATATACACACTGTGTTAATTACTTACATGGCAATATTTGTTTAAATAGATGGTTAAAAGATTTAAAAAAAGCTTGAAAGAGATAAGTAACTAGGGTCTCGAAGGTGCTCACTTAATGTGAACAGTGTATAATAGTTTAGTGTAGTCTTATTGCTGGCGCGTCGTTCGTATGCCCTTTGTTTTATGCTAGTATATTACCTTCGGTGTACTGACGGTTATCTACATGCAGGCGTAACGATTATTTGCTTTTCCGACACCTTTTTAAACTTCCCGCACATGTCTGATAAACGTCTTCATCTTTAGAGAGCTGCGAGCGAGCAGAAATTCCGGAGTGGGATCAACTTTTCGGCTCGGCTCGCGCGGAAGTTCCTTATTGGTATGTTCCTAGTTTCCCGTTCTGTCTGTCACGAGTGGTCGGAGCGAAAAATGTGAACCAGGCATAACGGTTAGTGCTACCTTTGCGCCGCACTAACACTAGCTGCACTAGTGCACCGCTGCATCTATTTGAATGTAAACACTTGTCTGTTGTGTTGTCGGGTCAGCCGACCCAGATACCACGCGAGTCGACCATTGTTCTTCCACGAGGACAAGTCTTATCTCGACGGCTATCGTTGGCTGTTCGTTTACTTTGTAACAAAGGGATATCTGTGACCACTGTAAGAGTGGTGCCTTTATCTTCACAAGGGGTGTTCCCATGTTCATAACTTAACGATCCAGTACAACATATATGGCAGTGGTACTTGACCTTAACACTGGAGGTGGCTAAATTAGAAGCTCCTAACAAGGACACTTATCTAAAGCGGTTGTCTGAATGGAGATCTTTTTAACGTTCTGCCTCATGGAGCGATAAAGCCTACACTGGCACGTTCATCAAGTGCACCGTCGCCACTACGCGCAGGACCCTGAACTAGTCTTAAGAGCCGATGAAGGTAAAGCGAGGTGAGGATGGAGCAACTCCGGAATACGAGGGCGGGGGAAACGGGAGATCCCCGAGGAAACTCGCCGACCCGCGGCATCGTCCGACACGATTCCCACGTACGGAAATCCAAGAGCGACCCCGCCGCCCGGGAATCGAACTCGGTTTGCCTAGGTGAGAGGCGAGCGGTCTGACCGCTGCACCGCCGCGGCCCCTGTTCTCGCCGTGCTGCGTGTATTTGCGATACTTTAAGAGGTGGCCACATGCGCGTTGTCTGTTCTTTCGCCTTATGTGAAATTATCTTTGCCATGGGCCTCATCGCTTTCTCCATGCGTTGGTCAGGTGAAACTGTAAAATGATCAGGAAAGTAAATATTTTTCAAGTCTGCTAATTTCTATACTTCGATGGATTAAAAAAAAACAGATAGCTATAGAAATAATTTATGTTATAGCCAAAGTTACCTAACATTTTTATTCGACGTAAAGATATGTACCTACTTCCCCTCCATCGTTACCAACCTTACTGGGTGCATGTCACTCAGTGCGCCCGTTAAAATGTGGCAGGCAGGGGCAGTGACTTATTTCTAAGGTTGATTTTAAAAGTGCTCGCTTTTTCGTGAACAGCCTTTACCATAGTTTGGCTTGTGTCGTGATCGTTAACACACAGCCGTCTTAAACGGCTCTCTTTGACGATGTTTGAGAGCTTCAAAATAATATTCACAACATGCGTGATGTCTTAAAAGTGTCATTCCGTCTTCGTGCGTGGCATATTTTCTTTACGTACGTGAACATACTGGGGATACGTTTAATATACTCGTTAAAAAATAACCATCTTTTTAATATCTTGCGACGCCACAGTAATGGGAATTAAGCAACAGGAATAAACGAAAGCGCCATTAAGGGATCTTCGGTAATCAGGCTGTGAAGTTTTATTGGGGGAAACGCAATAAAAATAGAAACTAGGGCTCGTTTTTTTAAAAGCTTTCCATTTTCTTTTATCGCGTGGAACGCGCAGCGGGTTGTAAACTTTTTCAGGTCGGAGTGGCGTTTCTCAACGCGCTTCCGTGAAGAGCACACAACTACTTGTGTTTTCACAAGTCGCTCTTCTCTTGTCGAATTACAAATATGAATTACGTCACTTTCGCAATTCAGGATTGCCACCTTTTTTCCCCATTGGAAAATTCCCTGGCATTTCCCTGATCTGCAGACAAATATATATATATTTTTTCCCCCCTGACCTTTCGCTGACATTTTTTCTTCTGCAAGGATTGACGTTTTTTACAACATTATAACACACTTTTACACCAAATTACTTCCCTTATTTAAGAGAATTGATGCCTATACAAATTGCTAAGCATTTTAGCGACAATCATTAAAACAGTTTTATACGACGCACGATTAATGACAGAACTGCGAAATAAAGCATGCGTATCACGGAATCCCCTGACATTTAGATAACTTGTTCGAAATTCCCTTATTTTCCTGACAGTTTTCAATCTACCTAGAATTTCCCTGTATTCTAACTGAGTGGCAACCACGAAAATTCTTTCGGTGGCCTGACAGACTCTATTGTTCACTTTACGATTGAAGCACACTGGTTTGGACACACCCACTTCAACTCTTCAGCCAGTAATCAATAGGAAAAAAATATTGTTACCGTATCACGTGCAACCAAACCGAATAAGGAAAGCATCTGACCACAGCCAGTGAATAATGAATAAACAATATTGGTAGGTAGCTGCAAAATTTGCGTTATTATTTGGTATCAGGCTAAACTTCATAGTACTGTATATACTCGAGCCGGCGTTGTCTCTCCATTAGCTACTGCATAGTTGTGATGTCACTCCCTTTTTGACTGAACTGTACGTGGTTGAGACACACAATTACGAAGTGTTCATTTATTGGCGCGGAGTTACCCAGGGCAAGCTCAAAGAAAGTATGGTTCAATGACAGACGTATAGTAAATTTAAAAGTTTTTGAAGTTTAATTTATCCTTAGGGATAGGAACATTTTGCGAATTCATTTCAGGACAAGATATAAACCAAACATGTGCACGTTGAAGTTAACTTTGCAATTGGGTCACAGTTTATTAGACACGCCCTGAACGACTCTGAGCCAATAGCAGACTTGCAGTGAAACGAGTAGCGAATCCCGTACTGCCAGGTGTGAGGTAACACTGTCTGCTTTCTGGGCAAGCAACAAATGAACATCCATACATACATCTGGGTCTCGAGTATACAAAGGACTGAGAAGCCTGTGCTTCTGCCATAGAGTAACTACGAATACAGAGTTGAAACACGCGCGAACTCCAGCCGTACACGCCAGCAAAATGATGTGACAGGCCTGCAAAATATTTGGACGACTTTCACCGATCAGTGCTTGGAAACCTACTTGCCAGCTGGTAGACCCGCCAATAGGGAACCTTCACATTACGCAGACACAAAACGTGTTCTCAGAGCCTCTTTTTTATGCGCTGAAGTTGCACCAGTAATGGAAAAACATACAGCTGCTGCAGGTTTTTCTCATATTGTTACGCGCTGTAGCTGGCGCCGGGAGAATGTCCGGCGCTTTAGGGGGCGACCAACCTCGATCCTCCCCTCTTCTTGGAACGACACGCTCGCTGCCTGGTTGTTCTGCTTCTGGGAAGCCCGTAAATTACTCACAGCGGCGAGACTTGCTTGCGTCACAGCCCCGTCCACCTCCCCCCTCGCTGAAGAAGTTGACAACCGACAGGAGGCGCAGGAATATTCTGGGTATTAGGGCATTCGGCTCAACTCGGGAATTAGCGAAATTTCTGGATGACGGCATACGACCTATAAATACAAGCCACGGCGGGACTGCGGGGTGTCTTTGGCAGAGGTTATCTGGCCAGTGCGCGAGCGAAGTTAGGTACGAGACGACGGCGGCGGCGGACGAGTGTTCGTGGTGTGAATGGACGAGAGGGAGTCAAACCCGGCGAGTGAAGCCCACTGTGTGTGAGGGAGCTCGGAGAAGTCTAGAACATTGTGGACTGCCGGGACATGGACTAAACTGAGGTGGGACTGAATTGGGGTGTAATACGGATTTTATTGTGAATACTGGAACTGTCAATTATGGACGCATAAATTATAAAATAATTGAATATGTTCATGCATTGTCTATTAAGACCAATCTTTAATTATTTAATTTCATTGATCGATTTGTGGTAAATTATAAATTATATTAAGCGAAGTCATTAAGTGTAAACAATAAGTGATATCATTTTATTGTGAGATGTTGAGTTGAGAGAATTTTGTCTGCACTTATTGTAAATAAAATTAGGAAATTATTATAAACTCCTTTATTTATAATTAAGACCTCCATCCCTGAACTAACGTGGTTGAGCGCACTGAATTTCGAGAGAGAAATTGTAACAATATGTACACACTTTCTGACTTCCTCACTATAAGCAGCACACTACTGCCATGTTGGAATGGAGTCCTCAGGAGATCATGCTGTACCTTTTAGGGTGTGCCGTTTGTATCACCGCTCGTATTTTATCTCTACACTTCGTTTTTGTGCTTCATTTTTTTAAATTACATATTAAGCTTGATTCACGACGAAAACCGTGTATAGTTTATTCACGGTTTCTTCACACTTTTTGAATCAAACCTTCGAAATGTCGCCCAATGTATGGCGTATTTAATTATTTCCTAAATATGCCATGTGTTGCAAGCGTTTTGTACTAGTGTTCATAAAAGTAATTTTTTTTGTCTCAATTGAAATGTTATTTATATTTTATCTAAAAATAATGCTTTATTTTCTTAGTAGAAAATATGAATAAAAACAGTGACAAAACTTTATCGAACTGCCACAGTTTCGCTGCATTTATTAATTTTTTTAGCTGGTACCTGTCGAGACGAACCGCGAGATTATTTCTTGCGAACGACGATTACAAAGGAGAGACGATATCAAGAGTAATCAAGAAATACTGACATCAGACAACGCACTTGGCAATGCTCTGCGCTCTGTCGATCCCAAAAAAAAAAAACTGTATTTTCATAGAATGGTAAAAAAGATGCCGTAAATCCAAGACGGCGGGTGGGAATCCGCCTTGAGCAGGGCTTTGAAAAGTGCTCAGTTGACGATGGACGGCGTTGAGTGCGGAGTATCTGACAGTAGTGAAGATGGCTAGCGAGGCTCTGACTGCCTCACGCGTACCGTGGCGACCGAGGTGGCAAAGCAGCGAAGACGAGGTAATTGTGGTCTGGACCACTTCCCAGAAGCCGGTGTTGGCTCGCCGAGCACGCGACACGCACGGACGTGCTTGTTGCCAGTCGCAACAGGTGCACCGCCACGGCTAAAGGCCCTTACACAATTCAATACTTTAACATTTCACTTTTACCATTTGACTTTGTTTGCTTCCCGACATGTCGTTTCTCATGGAACTTGACACAGTGGAACTGCCAAAGGTAAACCAAGCACCTCTTGACTTCACGATTTCGAAAAGTTGAAGTTTAAAGTCAAAGTCAAGAAGCCATTTTGCCGAGAATCTAACAGCGGTTATGTGGAAAGTGCATTATTTTATTGTAGGGCGATTTTCATGCCGGTATATTAAACAAAGCTCGTCTTAAAGTAAATAAATGGCAAACAAATATAATATGAAGAAGAAATTTTATTAATTGGTGTATATTTAAAAAGTAAACAAATTAGTTTTTTTTTTGTTTTGAAATAAACTTTTAATATAAATTTTAAGTAAATTTTATTAGAAAGGGTCGTAAAATTCATTCCTGGATAATATCATAATTATTTATATAACAAGATTTACGAAGCTCGCAGAACCGATGTTCAATTGTCTGAACTCTAATTGTATTGTGTATTGGTGGTTTCGTCAGAGGAAAGGAAACGTAAAGTCAAATGCTAAAGTTTTATACTGTGTCAGAAGCTTTAAGCCCCTGCTACAATTGCCATGTCCCATGTCCTCCGGTATCCTCAATCCTCTGTCCTCACTGACGTCACAAGACTCGCAAACTATTTGCTGCTACAACAGAAATTCAAAGCTGTCTCCAACAAGTAGTTTTAGAAAGCTGCTACCAAGTAGCAGTAAATGCTTTGCGCCATTTCTCTTTATATTTGTTTGTTTAGATTCACGAGTATTTGTCTTGTATGAATTTGAGGTGTTGATTTAAAAACGATTTTGGTTGTTATAGTAGTTTATGTATTTTGGTTATCGGTTAGTGAAACATATTTTCTTTATATTAGCATTGCGTTGTTTAATCAGAACTAAATTCCTTCATTACACTACATCCCCCCCCCCCCCCCCCGAATTTCGCATTTCCGAGATTCCTGTTTTTTTGTTTTGTTTTAATAACTAAGCCAGTAACTGCAAGGCTCATATTTATTGTTTACATTTAGTCCCGCTCGGCACTGGCGCACTCTACATTCGCCTCGATGTTAATGTTTACAAACTTTTTTGTTTACTATTACAGTTTACGTGCTGATTTCGCCGGTAAATTATTATTCTTATGCTTCCATGTAAGACTCGAGGGCCGGGTACAACCGAGGACAAATAATTATCAATTAAAACCTTTTTTTGCGGACCGGGGACAGGGGACAAGCGAGGACATGGCCCATGACGTCACATGATCACGTTCGCCAATCAGTGCTCTCGGCGACAAGGAGGACCGAGGACGGAGAACAGAGGCTGTTCACGGTAAAGTGAGCATTTTTTTCTTAAGGCCCTTCCAATAGGCATTAACTTCCAATAAATATATTTCATGGCAACTTCAGTTAGAAGACGGTTAACAAGAGAAATTTCGCAGGGCCTTGAAAAGTGCTCACTTTGCCGTGGATGGACTATACTCGCGCCTCGGCCGCAGCGCAGCACAGCAGACTTATTTCTCCACTGCGAGTCAACTTTCATCTGCGGTTGTCCCGAAACACTTCGAGCAAATGTTTTCAACTCGCTCTTGGCGGAGTCCCAGAACTCCAGCCATTACTCCGAACATCCCGCCGGAGCGAAATTTCTACACGCGCTACTTCAGCGAGTAACGAAGGATAATCTGAAAATGGCAGGTAGTTTAGTAGGATCAAACAAACTCAAAGGGAATCATGAGAATTCCGGTTACAAACAAATATCTACGGTAAAATTACAAACGAAGAGTGAATAAATTCGTATTTTTAATCAAAATTTAACTTGTATAACGCCTGCATTTGTGACCTAATGTGTTTGGTTGACTTATGGTAAGTAAAGTCATTTGTGTAAATATTTTTTTTTTTGTAAAAGAAAGAACGTGGGGAAAGGGATAAATGTGTTGTGGAATTTACATTCGATGCTTACTTAACCAGTAAATTTTTGTAAACACAGCGTGATCGTTCCAAAACCATATTTGATCTTGCCTTCGTTGCTCTCTGTTTCTTTGCCATTAAAGTAGCGATTTGGATCGCAGCGCTGTAACTAACTCAGGCTACAGGAACGCTAACAATGCTAGCGCGCTCGCCCTAGTGCCAAACGGTAGATATCGTCTAGAGCTGTCGATTCCAGCCATATGACCCAAGTATCGATTTCGATACCTTCATTTTATTCCAGTATCCCGCAGGCAGAGATAGTAACGAAAAAAAAAAAAAACAAGACCCTGTTCCTCCACAACCCCACCCCGGTTTTCACGTTTAAATTATTTAATTCCTGTTAGTTTGTTATTCCTTTCTTTCTGTGTTTCGAGGAGAGTGCTGTGGTTCTGGTGTGCATTTGCACAGAGCATCTTGTAGGTCTAACTTTTACATCTAAATTATTTTGTTCGTAACTGAATTACCGTTCTCTTTTATAGAAATATTCGTCATTAATTGCAAGTCCCAGTTCGGTAGTTATTTAATTATTTTAATTTAATGTAAGGTTATACAAAAGAGAATGAAATGACCTATGACCTTTTCCAAGGCGCTGTTGACTTACTGGACGAGTAATGTGAGGTACAATTGACGCAGGAGGAACATTATAGCCAGAGGAGAAAAGTTTGCGGGGAAGGGGAGGCGAGCTGTTATCTATTGTAGTGTTGATGACCTTGAGGACGACATACAGGAGGGAATACAACACACTGTGAGAGCTTGGTATTCATTTTTCTCTGACCACGTATAAACAAACATTGCCAAGGACCTGTGAACACGAAGGTCCGTAGGTTTAATAAGCGGAATTGTAAAACAGAAGCATATATATGTATGTATGTATTTTCTCCAATTATTAACATAGTGAGATCAAAAAACATATTCATTAGCAACCATTTTCGACACAAAGATTTATTACAAAGTTATTTTCCTTCACTCGTAACCGAAATTACTTTAGATATTACACTGAGTTGTTTTATATAAAACTCTCAACTTACACGCTATATTTCATTCCAGACTTTACAACTGATATGTAACGGAGTAATTTTTGCCCGACTAGTGGTTCTTCCGCGATTAAATCTACGAGAACAATCTCCAATTGTTCGTCTCACGAGCAGAAGCCTATAGTTAGAGCCACGAGTATTTCGCGGATTGAGTTGGCAGCAAGCTAGGCTGGACGGCCCTCTACACACACGAGATATTATCGTTTGCATATTGGTTGCTGTGATCAAGCGAGGCCTCTGTACAGGACTGTTAAATATTCAATCACATTACTGCTTCCTGCTTATTACTGGCTCACAATTAAAAGTGGGGCGTCCCTAAAGAGCTGTCGTCCAATCGCAGCAATAGCAGAAAAGAAGAAATGTTTGAAGTCTACATCGCCTCCGAATGAATTCGCGAAATACCCGTGGCCCTACCTATAGTCCATTCGCGGTTTCTTCCAAATTTTCTGAGGCCCTGCTGAAGTTCTGCTTCTAGGATATTCCTACGCATTATGCAAACAAAGGTTTAGCCAAGTATAGTAAATTGCGCCAAAGGGACAACGCACCGCATTCGTGCGCACTCAGTGTAAAACTATTTTGCATAAGAAACATTTCATACTAAACATTACCAACACACCTGCTTTCTCACTGTTTTTATTCATATTGATTATTTATTAAATATTAAAATAAAAAATAAAATGTATATAAAAGTTCGATTTAACAAAAAATAAGATACTGTTACGAATTCGCCAGTCAGCGCCGCGCGGGCAGGCGAGATAAGAGGCAGGCGACAGAGTTACCTCAAAGCGTGCTGCATTTTGAATCTCTTTTTCACGCACGCTGCTTACCCTGACAGTATCGTTTTTCGGCCGATATCTGAATAATGATCTGGATTACTGACCTAGTCCCCCAGCGCAACTCGGGGTGTCTTGAACCTTCGAGATGGCCAGCGTTGGACCATAAATATTGCGTCAGACCTTCGAGCCGGCAGTTTTGAGTTGGAGTGGCTGAACGGATGGCTGGCGGGTTTCCTAGCGACAGAAGAGCGAACGATGTAGGCCTAACATGCAGTAAAGAAGGGAAGACAACGACAGCGAGTGTCAATTAAAAAAAAAAAACCTTGCTGACAGACTGGTCTATTGGACGAAGTGCATGAGTGAAAGACAACTGATGGAAACAGATAGACTGATCACATGCTATAGGCTGTTCACGCTAAATTGAGTACTTTTGAGACCCTAGTTACTTTTTCCTTTCAGCCATTTTTTTTATCCTTTAATTACGTTTATTAAATAAATATTCCCACATAAGTAATAAACACAGTGTGTACATTCCTCAGCACTCGGAAGTAACGTTTAAGGCTAGAATAAAATATATTTATTGACTATCATTGCAAATGAGAGGGCTTTCAAAAGTGCTCACTTTACCGTGAATAGCCTACAGTAATGGGTATGAGTTAACTGACTGTTAGCAAGAGAGACATTAAGGAGATTAATTAAAGTTGAAATAAAACCTCAAATAGCGCGCTCTGTGTTACATAGAAAGAGTAAAAGTGAAGACAGCTCTTTGATGTTGTACATAGTAGCAGAGTGAATACATTAAAAATCAAACTTAAGTTTATTGTATTTTTTTAATTGATTATCAAGACCTACATCCCTTACGAACTCAGATACGCCCCGCAGGCGTCTTCAGCATGTAGCAATACGTTCTATGTTAAACAGAAATATAAAACGCTTGTAATACGTGGCATGTTTAGGGAACAACTAGACATGACATACACAGGTGTGTTATTTAAAAAAAAAGTGCGAAGGTACAATGAATAGATTACATCAGCCATTCTCCGCTTGCCAGCAGTAGCCAGCATCGCTTGTGTTTCTGGCCGCGCGCAGTCATCCTCGCAATTCCGCTCATTTCGGGGAGGCGTGTTCGCGCACGAGAACGGACTTAACATGGCCGAGGTTCGTCTGAGGAAGCTTTTTAAATAGTCCGGGGCGACCAGCTGCAACAATTTCCCTACCGCCCGCAACCCTACGGACACAGGGCGAAGGCGGAGGGGGGGGGGAATGTTGGTGGGAGGGTTGGTACTCATGGCGGCGCGCGGACATGGCCACTCCCCTGCGAGCACTAATCAACTTGACCCTCCTGTGTCCGAGGGCGCTATGTAAATACCGCGACCCCTCGAGCTTCACTGTCCGCTCCACCCTGCATTACCTCCCCCGCCACTCACTACTCATTCTCCGACGAACAAGAAGGGGAGGGGAGGGGGCGCGCTAGTACGGGTCTCACGCCCCACAGCTCTGATTCATCTCGCCTGCCCGTCATCTCCAGTTCAAAATCTGCGCCTGGGAATGCCGTCCTGCCGAGGATTAAGGGGTTTTCACTAAGCTGCAAGAAGTAGGATTTGGCAGAGAGCAGTCACCTAGCGAAAATTAAGCACGCAACACAAACTCGCCCTTAAAGGCCCGCCTGCAATCGCGTCGACGCTACAATGACGCGTTACAATAAGTCTTGAATCCCTGAATCGTTTACTCTCTGGTTACAGCCAACGTTAAACGTTACCACGCCGCTAAACGTAAAACGCAACGCGGTAGAAATTGGCCAATTTTCCAAACTTGCGTTTTGGGTTCTACGCCAGCCGATCAGAATTCAAGACGCCACAAACAACTGAAAACAAATGTTACAGACGATTGGCAAGAGATAGCACCACTATCGCCGTACGTATTTAATTTGTTAATCTATACAAAATCAACTTACAAATAACGTAAAATGCATAAAAAAATAATCGATTGTAACTAAGTCTGCGGAATCGATTTTTTTTTTTTACAAAAGGTTCTTTTTAAATTTCAAACACAAACAAAAATTTTTGTAGGCCCATATATACATTTACATTCTTTCTTTTTTGTTCCTGTTAACGTCGATTTTAGACATGCCAGTTTTCTTATGGTAACGTTTAGCATTTAACGTTTTGTGTCAACGCGATTGTAGATTACTAGAGGTTTTTTTCCGCGTTTGAAGCCGAGATGCGCGGGAGCTATAAGGGCGACACTGCCACGTGCATCGTGTGCGCCATCGCCGCTAAGTGCAGGACTCTGAACTGGCGTGCAGGATTCTCGTCGCACTTCGTGTACCTATGCACTCTAAGTCTGAATTAGTGAGAATTTCACTGGTTCAATCAGTCAACATTGCCTGAATGATTCAACAGTCACTTCATTGAATTTCACTGACGAATCAGTGAAAAAAATAGCCAGATTTCCTTCACTTATTGATTCAGTGACGTTTTCCACTAATTCACCAGTCAATTTTTTTTTTTTTCAGTGTTTTTCAGTGGTTTGTTCTTTGACTGACATATCAGTTAAACAGCGTGTAAATTGGCCGTCAACCAACGTGTATAAAACAAAATAGCAACGAATAAACTAATAAAACCAATACAAAATACCTTCTAAAATTTGTTTCGTCTTTCAAAACGCCATTTTACGAGGTAATATGAACATTCAGCCTTTCAATGCGTCTTTCATTTCGCTGACGTCATGTAATAATCACATCACAGCGCTCTGTTTGAAGGTTTAAACTGCGTGTGGTGTGGCGAAGAGAGTGCACTCATATACACTCTTCGTTTTAATAATCCTTACGGTACCAATTAAACCGAAAAAACGAAGTGTGTGAGAGTTCTAACCCGCCCGCCTCCGGAGAATTTCTTTACTTTTTTTTTAATTACGGTACATTGCGCAATATAAATAGTAAACCTTCGTAAATATGCTTGTTTCACGTAACTATTTGGCTAAATTAAAAGAAAAGTATTAAACTCGCAAATGCAGTCGGCCGTCATTTATTCGATCAGTGAAATTGTTTCACGTTACTAATTCAATCAGCGAATTTTTTTTTCACCTAAACGACTAGTGGTTTTCCAATGAGTCTAAGTGGAGCCATTTCCAGTTATTCCAGTAGTTGAATTTCTCTGCGAATCAATGGTTTTCCAGTGATTCGAATTTAAATTGCGGGTCTTTCAGCGGTGAATTTTTTTTTATTGGTGGAAAGTCTGTAGGAAAGTTTGGTGCAGAGCTCTAGAGTAGTTGTGCACGTATCTGGTGCGTGTATTTTGAGCCACGACGCTTCGAAATGAGTCCGTTTTTGAGCCATTTTGGAGCGATCAAGAGTGGAGTTTCCAATGTCCGCGACGTCTTGACAGCACCCAACATCCCTCTTCTGACGCGTGTGTTGTTCTCGCACGTCAGCACACTCGGCGCACGTTTAACAGATTCGTAAAAAAAAAAAAAAAAAAAAACACGTGTTTCAAACGATCTGCGACGCAGTTCAAGCGCCACCCGTTGTTTGAAATCGAAATGGAAATAGGAATTTTATATAGTAGTGTGACACACCGATGTTTCTGATGCCGTTCGCTGGGTCGCCTAGTGCAGCCCCGTGAGCCGGGCGACATCTGGTGTCCTTGCCAGGAGACGGTATTCGATGGACATGGACTGCCTCTGATTGTTTTTTTTTTTTTTTACTATTCAGTGTGTGTAACAAAAGTTGGAATATGCGTGGTCACTTATGTGAGTTGGTCGATTGAATTTTATTTATTGATTCCGAAGCAGTTATTCTCATGAAGAATCAGTTTGTTGATTTTATTCTAATATCAAGAATTGTGGTTAAAAGCTGCCATGTGTATTAAACACAAGATGCCTTCTCAGAAAACTGTAAGTGATCTAAATTTGTTTTGGTGGCTAGTTTCGGTAAAACGAGTTTCTACAACATTCTGTAAATACAATATCACTTCCAATATTGGTTCCAAAATCTATCATTCCTATTCTGGCATTATTATTCACCAACCTGAAGCTAGTCGTGCATCAAATTACCAATTCATCAAGTACACTTATCAATCAAATCACTATTCAATACTCGTTACTTTGCTGGGCCTTCGCGAGGCTGTACTATCACAGTAGTATTTTTTGTTTTTTTTTTGCAGTTTTTTTTACGGCGCGCAAATAGAAATAAAACGCTGGTTTTTTTTTTTTTTTTTCCTTCCGCTCGCCGTCAAATCTTACTGCTTAGATTCACAATTGTGTAAACCCCTTTTACCATCCGTATACCTAACAGCATGTCTGTCTCGAACACGGGAGGTCGCCGCTAGTTCCTACTAACACGGCAGGATTAAGGGTCATCCCCACCAAAGCAGTTGTCCATGCCCTACTGCATAGCCTTACGGTCATATTACACGGTACTTACGTGAGGCCCATCGTAGCAGCTGTCGTGCCAGCTATAAAGGCATCCGCCGTGGCCCTGGGCGGTCGAAATTCATACCAGCTTTGGTAAAAAGGACCTGTCCTAATTTCCGTGGCAGGTTCTATGGCAGCTTTCGTGCCTAGCCAATCGCATTGCATTTCCAGAGCGTAGGGGGGGACCACTCTGCCTGGAACGAATTGATGAAGAAACCTGAAAGGATCCTTCCACCTTTATTATACGTTCGTGACGTCGGAACTGTTCAGGTGGCCTTGAAATAAGCTAAAGACAAATCATATTGGCGATGACAACTTTCAGTTACTCTACTCTTGAAAAACTTACTGGAGATTAAAAATATTACACACAAAAGAAAAATATATACGGGCGGTTTTTATACATAAATTTATCTAAGTTATTTAAATACGCAGAAACATTAACATTCCTGTTTCTTATATTCTTGTAATGTTATGCTAAAGTTTCACCTTGGATGTAGAATATTAATTTTGGGAGCAAGTTCAAAACTCCGTAAACCCTTTTTTTTTTTTTTACTACCGAATGCGGATCTTAATTTTACGTTAAGAAATGACTACTTTATGGTAACTGTTAAAATTTACGTGAGCATTTGAAAATGTAATCTGCGGTCTTCACATTATTATTTTCAAGCAGCACTGAACTGCAGTAATGACCCCATAGTAATAAAGCAATAATAAGATGCTGGTTTCTTAGGAGGGCGTACACAAGTAGGCGACTGGGAGTTCTACGAATGGGGTCGATGTTTACTGTGAGCCATACACTTATCAGCGTAATTACCGAGTGTGTCTCATGCTAACACGCCAACGATGCATCGTATAAGAGGATTTCACATGCCGGCTCACCAAGCGACTGATATGCCGGCTCGTGTACCCGGCCTCGTACAAGCGTGTCAGTTCTTCTGTACACGTCATAGTTCTTAAGTTAACGTACAATCGTTCAATTGCAAACTATCCGGCGGCCAAACGGCGCGCAGAGCTTCAGAACGGGAAATAAAATCTTTATCCAAAAACTACTGAATGTATTTTAGTTCATCCGCTGACGAGTAGTGGACTTGCTTTAAAAAACTTTTCCTTATAAGACTAATTTCCATTCGCCCTTTTACATATGCTAAGTGTGTTGTTTGAAAGTGAACATTATTAAGACGGGTGGAGAACGCCGGTACATGATATTTAATTTAATACAAGGACCTTTAAGGGCGAGCCAAGCACACGCATAATACATTTTACGTAGTAATACAAACAGAGCTGCCTATGTTGGTCTTGTTTGTGTTTGTGCAATTGAATATTTAATTAATTGCCACAGAGGAGCACTCTGTTCCTACAGAAGAGAAGAAATTTCTTTTAACCGGACAACTTTATTAATATCCGTATCGTACCAGCATATATATATATAACCGCAATAACTAACAGAACATTGCTACCCGAGTACCCGAGTACTTGCTGTTTACCTTGAAAACCGATTACAGGACCATGCTTCTGTCACGCGTTTTTTTTTTTTCGCGTACAGTTTGCAGGTGTGTATGCCTCTGTAAAAGTGTTATCGGGGATTTTTTTTTTTTTTTGCGAAACAACCTGAACACGTCGTCGAGTTGCAAGCACACGCCAATAACATTAATATTTCCCCTTGTCAATGGCAGCTGTCTGCATGACAAACTATTTCCAAGTTCGAACGGGCCACTTGAACTTCACACTTGAACACACCCCTTCCGAACAAGTTTATACGTGATCAGTAACATCGAACAAACCCTCAGGGTAAACGGTCGTTCAGACTTTTGAAGTGTATCTGAACCCTGAAGTATTTTTGTGACATGTCGCTATGCCTAAATATGTCAGATAAAAATTTCCCCGGCACTCTTTGTCTTAGTAAACTCTGAAAAAAAAAAAAAAAAAAAAAAAAAAAAAAAAAAAAAAAAACCCAGCAAAACCGAAAACACATCGGTTTATGATTTAGAGAGCATCAGTACATATTAACTACAGAAAATGTACATGCACATTTGTTTCGTACTAGAGAGTTACTGAAACGAGATGCGGAGCGGAGGGTCAACGACAATTCTGATTTGTTATGTTTAATAATCTTTAAAAAAAATAGTGCGTAGTAACAAATACGGCTGATCTCGATGTGCAGCGGTGTCCGTGATACAGACAATAGCATGACGCGTTCTCGCCGGCCGTGCGAGTGGACTTGGAACTAAAGCAATAGACACCTGCGTGACAAACTAACACGCGTATTTAAGAAATGAAAAGCGGGTGTATTACACTATAGGGTGTCCACGGTAAAACGAGCACTTTTGAAAGCCCTGCTTAAGATCTCCTTATATGCACATTGTGAATTCTTCCGCCTTGTGTAAAATTAACATTGCCATGGGCCTCGTCACTTTATTCATGCGTCGGTCAAGTGTAACTGAGAAATTATCACAAAAGAAAATGTTTTGCAAATCCGCTAAATTTTACACTTCGATGCATAAAAAAAAAAAAAACAGAAAGTTAAATAAATAATTTCAGTTACCATACGATTTTTATTCGACATTAAGATATGGAACTACTTTCCATTTATCGTTACCAAACTCTACTGGGCGCATGTCACTCAGTTCGCGCGTTAAAATATATGCAGATAGGTCTAGTGAATTTTCTCTACGGTTGATTTCAAAAGTGCTCACCTTATCGTGAACAGCCTTTACAAGTTATATTACAACATAACCTAAATGGCCGTTCGCGGTTTCATAAAAGTCGAGAGGAATGAGCCAGTCACGACAAAGCAAGACCTACAGGCGCTGTTGGCGGGAACAAGGTATTTGTTGTCAAACAACGCCTTATAAATATTATGGACATAAATTGTGAGCACTGCTGTTTATATTCAAATTTAACCGTCACTAATAATTCGTCGTATTACGTCAGTCTTAAAGAATACGTGCACTAAATGTAAAGTGGTTTAGGTTAGGTCCAGTTATCGCGTGTGCGTGTAGGAGGCAGGTTTGTCTTGACGAGATTTCATTGGCTGAAATTAACGATCTTCGCCTCACTTGCGAATCATAACGAAAGGAATATTCGCTGCGCGAGCGCGGGTGGGATTTTACTGCATAACTATTAGCGCATAGTTTCTCATTTATAAACCCACTGTAATGACTGCCCACTACAAACTATTCATAATTGTCTACGTAATTCCGCATTTAAACCAAGTACCCAAGACACAATGGCGCATTAATCACAGAATTTTCACGGGAAACTAGAATCGCTCGTATACATACACACTATCTGTTTACTTGCAAATATCAGGACAGATTTGAAAACAAAATGTATTTGTATAGCTGGCTGCTTCATTACAGGCAAACGCAAGGCGAAATACTGTAAACAATTCAGGATTTTAAAATGAACCAATTACTTCGGGAGGGGAGAGAAGGATAGGAAATTTTTGCTCCGTATATTGTAGTCTTGTGTCCCACGGCCACCAACCACGTTTATAGTTTATCGTGCCAACGCAATAAACAATAATTACTTATATTTTCCGAATCGGCAGTAGCAACAGATCTTCTGACGTAGCGCGCATGCGCCCAAGCTGGAATCGCGACCAAAAACAGACAGGTTCTATATGTCGAGTTGAAGAGAGAATTCCCGCTGCTGCCACGATAGTTGTCGGGGGCAACGGTGTTCTAGTCAAGTCTGCTCGCCTACCCGCCAAGACTAACAGGGTTCGATTCCCTCGCGGGACCGCCCGGATTCTCGCGTGTAGGAAACGGGGCGGACGTTGCCATTGGGTTTTCTCGGGGCTTTCCCATTGTTCCCACGCCGCTGCTCCGCCTTCACTTCATTTCAACTTCTTCGGCGCCCAAGACTGCTAAACTCAACTCTACGATAGTTATTGTACTAGTAACTCAACTCTACGATAATTATTGTACTCGTAACTCAACTCTACGATAATTATTGTACTCGTTCCCTAACCAATACCAATACCCAATCACATGAGCCATAATTCCCTAACCAATACCAATACCCAAACACATGAGCCATAATTCCCTAACCAATACCAATACCCAAACACATGAGCCATAATTCCCTAACCAATACCAATACCCAAACACATGAGCCATAATTCCCTAACCAATACCAATACCCAAACACATGGAAAGTGTTACAACAAACTCTAATGCGTCTTTAATTGTGTCGTCGCAGGCCCAGTTCAGATAATTCTTTCTCCACAAAACCACCATAAAATTACTACCAGGTTTATCGCGAAAGAAAACTACACGATGCAGAGAAAGTGGGTATGTTGTTCACGGTAAAATGAACACCTATTAAGGCCATTGTTAAAAGTTCCTTTCAACTTATTTGTATGTATCCTTGTGCCTAAGTGTCCAGTGGACGAATAAAAACAGCTCTCGAAAGTTATCGGCTAACGCTACAATTAAACAGTTTTTTTTTCTATTTGTACGCCTGGTGGGAGGGCCTTAAAAAGAGCTCACTTTACGGAGAATAACCTATAGCTAGGGACCCCTGATTTTCGCGAAAAGATTTCCGCACATGGTATATTTTAATATCCTACGAGCACATCTGCAGCGTTTATTTATATATTGGATGCATGTGTCCGCGAGAAGAAATTCTGGCCAATCAGAGTAAAGCCACTCCGTCCAGTCACGATTACGTCCAACTTCTCTGAAGTTCTGCTTAAGTTATACTTCCAGGATATTCCTCCGCCTCGGGCAAACAAAACTTTACTAAGTCTAGGAAACTACATTCGTGCGCACTCAGGTACATAATATTTTGTATGATAACTATTTATTATAGGTTATTCGCGGTAAAATGAGCAGTTTTGAAAGCCGTACTTGAGACTACTTGTGTAAGTGATGTGTATTATAACTGCATTATGTAAAAATAACATTGGCATGGGCCTCATCACGTTATTCGTGTGCCGGTCAGGTGACACCATGTAATTATTAGAAATTTAAATATTTCACAAATCTGCTCGTTTCGACACTTTGACGCATTAAAAAACCATAAAACGGTATAAATTATTTGAGTTATCACAAATGGTTACCTTAGCAATTTTTATTCAACGTTAAAATATGTAACTACTTTCCATCCGTTGTTACCAACTTAACTGGGCGTATGTCACACTGTGGGCCCGTTAAAATATATGTAGGCAGGAACAGTGACATTTTTTTCTAATGTTGAGTTCAAAAGTGCTCACTTTCTCGTGAACAGCAATTACTAGGCATTACCTGCGTACCTGTTTTCTGTATGTCTCTATTCGCATTAATTATAGATAAATAATGAGTAAAAGTTCGATTTAATTTAAAATAAGGTACTTTTATGTTGACAGAAGTATAAAACGCATGTGATACATCGGATATTTAGGAAACAACCAAACATGACATGCATGGGGAGATTTTGTATAGGTTTGTTTCAAAAAGTGCGCGAAGTTACCGCGAATAGACTATAGCCGTCCAACAAAGGAAACAGAGCTGTGCTTTAGTGTTTTGAAATACAGCCAAAGGCTTGTTCACGGTAAAATGAGCACTTTTGGAAGCCCTGCTTAGGATCTACTTGTATGCACGTTGTGTATTCTTCCACCTTATGTAAAATTAACTTTTCCAAGGGCCTCATCGCTTTATTCATGCGTCGATCAAGAGAAACTGTAACGCTATTACAAAAGTAATCATTTTATAAATATGCTAATTTTTACACACTGAGCCCTTAGAAAAAAAAAAACAAAGCGCAAGAAATAAATTTAATTATCACAAATGGTTACCTAATACTTTTTATTCGACGTTAGCATATGCAACTACTTTTCATCCAACGTTACCTGCTTAATCGGGCGCATGTCACTCAGCGCGCCAATTAAAATATATGCAAGCAAGGGCAGTGGCATTTCTGTAAGGTTGATTTCAAAAATGCTCACTTTATCGTGAACAGCCTTTAGTTACGAATTTTTTTTTTCTTCTCGTGAAATTCGTCCGTCCCTACGCACACCCGTGTGCAAGGCATAGGATACTGAAGCGTACTCACCGGAGTCGGGGGCGGCGGCGGCGGCTGGGGGGCGGCGCGGAGACATGGGTGCCTGCCGCCTCCGCTGACCGCCCGCTGGCGACTGACGTGTGCGTGTGGCGCCCTCGCAGCCCGCCGGCCCTTTCCAGGGCTGCCAACCCCGCGCCGACCAAAGAAGAACTCAGCGCGATCGCCCCGCGTTCCCGCGCATCATGTGCATCATCGAGCGCAGTGAAGTGAGCAGCACATTCATGCGTACGCACTGTTCGTTTTAGCAATCCCAAGGTTGCCGTTGAAACTAAGAACTAAAAGAAACGAGACGTGTAATTTAAAAGGTATATATTTTCAATAACAAAGTATATTACGTTTGTCCTCCCGCCCTCACCCCTCGCCCAGGACAGTCAATGTTGGCGTGGTGCCTCGATTGGCATTACAACGGGTTTTGAAGCATATACTAAATATGAGGTATAGGCCGTTTGCGATAAAGTGGGCACTTTTCAAGGCCTTCGCAACAGGAATAATAACAAATAAATGTGTTTTATTGTAGTCTCGAGCGTTAACTTTTGAAAGTGGTGAAATGTATATACTGAGTTTATTAGTTACGTGACAATTTTTATACCCACAAGTGATGGAAAGACAAAAATTGGCTGGAAAGCAAAATTGAGAAGGGTCTTAAATAGTGCTCACTCTACCATGAACAGCTTATAGACTGCTTATTCGTCTTCTGCGCATGTATAGGCTGCTCACGGTAAAGTGAGCATTTTTGAAAATCCTCTCATTTGGAATAATAGTCGATAAATATATTTCGTTTTATACCTACGCGTTAACTTCGGAGTTTAGTGGAATATACACACTGGGTTTACTACTTACATTGCAATATTTATGTAAAAGGTGGTTTAAAGAATAATATATGGCTGAAATAAAAAAGTAACTAGGGCATCAAAAGTGCTCATTTAATCGTGAACAGCATTTAGACGGTTTTTTTTTTTTTTTTTTTTTTTACTGCGCGATATAAGCAGCGACTATCCGGAATATGTTCGTTTCTCGTAATGATTTGGCTAAATCATATAATAACAGTATTTAATTCGCCGCGTGCATTTGGCTGTCACTTATTCGTCACTGAAATTGTTTCACTGAAACTACCACAGTGGTTTTACGCCGATTCTAAGCGGAGACATTTCCACTGATTCGAGTAGTAGAATTCCACTGCAAATAGACAGGTTTTTTTTTTTTTTTTTTTTTATGTTTCGAATTTAGAATATCGGGAAGTCTATGGCGATATAATATGGCCTCTACCCGCAAACTTTCACAATTGTTTACATAGTCAGGGGCGCGCCCAGTGGATGTGTGGACTTGGGGCTCCTGCCACGCCCGAAGGAAAAGCCCTTTGAAAATTTAGCGGAATTGCCAGCAAGTATTATCTGTTGAGAACTTTGCTTCATTCAAGGGGCATAAGTTTCTTGAAATGAAATGTAAGTGAAATAAGTGGTGTTACAGCAAGACGCGAGCGGCTTGAACACTGGCCACTGGCTGGTAGCCATGGCAGAAAATCTCGCGTTTACTCGCCACCTGGAAGAAAGTTTACGGCACTACACCAGCAGAACCTGGAAGAGAATGGCAACACAATTTTAAAAGAAAAGTTTATATGTCGGATTTATAGATAGCGAACTTAAATTACTACCTACTGTAGGCCTATGCAGTATTTGATGAATAACTAATATTTTTGGTAAATATTTGGCAATTTTTATGTAGTGACATTTTTTTGCTGTTATGTTAGTTTACTCTTGTGCCCCTTCCAAACTAAAATCCTCGATGCCTCCATGTACACACCCACTTATAAATTGCTCGTAAATTTACAACACCACTGTTTTTGTTGTAAACAGGAAGAACGGTTAATAAGGATTATTTTCATACACCCTTTCCTAAATTTGTCAACGAAACATTCAAGTTTTCCCAAGTTTGTACAGTAACATTCTTACATTTACAACTTAATATGCCTAATACATGTGTGGTAAATTTCCTAGACCGTGTGCATAGGATAAAAAATTCCTTTTACAGTTCAGGAAATTTACCGAACCATTTTCACAGTGTAGTAATACCTGAATTGTAATGCATGGTATAGAGTACGCACGTCTCACGTGTACCAACATTGGACTGCCACTCTTTCTACGCAACTCACAAAAACCGCGTGGCTTCCACTCAGATTAGCACGCTATTTATACATAGAGCTGACAGTAAACTGAGCTATTTTGAAAGTCACGCTCACTCTGAACAGTCTTTACCTAAAACGAGTGCTCTAATATGCTAGAAAACTACTTCTGAGTGAGGCGTAGTGCAAACACTTTGTAATCGAGTTACGCAGAATGTAGCTAGTTATATTTCGCAAGAGCGCGAGTTTTGGCGTTAAAACCGAATGCAAACGAACGTCGCGTGATTGTTGAAACACGCGAACTCGACAGTTGTTGTGGCGATTATTGCGCCAGTGTAGAAGACTACAGTACTTAATGCTTGGCCTACGAGTGATGCCAACAGACGATGGTTTATCGCGGGAGAAGTTGACTGTTTGCTAGGATTCAACGCACTGTGCACATGTCCGTCAGTTTTCTTTTATTGTTGGCTGCCATGAATGTATCAAGCTACTACCCCATTTAAATTGCCCAATGAGGATTCCGATAAAAGTTAGAACGTTCGTGATTGGTCTGTAAACTCTTTTGAAGAGTCAATAAAAAAAAAAGTTAATCGTTGGTACCGTCTAAGCATGCCCTACTGGCGAAGCATGAAGTAATACCAACGTTGTAGCCCTATTTTTGACTATCTCCTGCTGTATATAACTTTATGATTCCTACAGCGGAGCACTATTTTCCTGCTACAGATCAAATGGTCCCTGCAAGAGAACTTCTAAGATATTCGGACTGTTCCCGTGACAACTAGAATTGCAACTAACTAAAAGAAATAGCGTTCAAGTTCAGTGAGCGTCCAAGGCAAGGACGGGGCCCATGTGCGTCTCAGAGTTGTGAACTACGCGCCATTTATAAGAGAGGGAATACGTGAAAGGGGACAAAAAGAGAAAGAGAAAAACCGGCATAGGAACCGTGAAAACCCTCTGGCAGAAAATGAGTCTTCTGACGAGTTAATTCTTTAAGCGAGGAGTTTCGTTCTTTTTCTCTCGGGGCCCTGGGACTTCAATTTTACAGCAGTAAACGTTGCGGCTTAAACTGTAGATAAACATATTTTATTTATTACTTGTAGAGAAACAATGTTTTCGGAAGACAACGTTCGTACCTCTTGCCGTTCCACATCGCGTTCGAATCGTAGGCGGCATTCAAGAACAGGTTTTCAGGGAATGCAATGTTTTCATTTCAGGCTACCGTTGGTATCACTGAAGTGCGAATGCATTCACGCAACAATCACCAAAGTTAGCGTCGATAGTTGTAGATGCTGTTCACGATTCATTGGACTCTTTTGGAAGTACCTTTCTTCTCATTTTGTATTCTTATGGCCATGCGAAATTTATATTGCCATGAACCGTCTCACTTTTCCGTATGCCACCGAAGTGAAACAGGCGAACTGTCAGGAAAGTATAGAAGAAACATTTACTTTAGATGTAACGAATGAAATCGTTACTAGGGACACACGAATTTTGTGTGGGGATTTCACGACCAGTTGTGTTTCACAACGCTTTAGCTCCGATTCACTTTTGTGATTGGGTGATCTAGGTGTTAGGCGTCTTAAGTATCTGCCCACGAATCAGAGATGTTCAGTATCGGAGTAACCTGATTCTTATTGGCCAATCAACTAAGAAAATGTTTCTCGCAGAGACACGCCGCCAATCGGCAAAAGGAAACTGCTGGTACGCTCGTAGGGTATTGAAATCTAGCGTGTGCGGGAATCTTTCCGCGAAACACGGGTGTCCATAAGCATTACACTATCAATACGCTGGCAAATATTAAAACTATTATTATTATTACACTGCCAAATTATCTGGGAGCTAGCATGTCAGTGTCTGCAACTGCATATTTGTAATTATGGGTAGAGACCTGCAAAATTCGTGTTTTTTTTTTTTTGGGGACACGTTGAACTTGAATCACGTTTACCTTGTAATTCGTTTGATTGGACCACACTTTATTTGATACGCTCTGGGTAACGCTACGCTAATAAATTAACACTTTACAATTGCCTGCCCCATCACGTGTAGTTCAGTCAGAAAGGGAGAGACTTCACAACTATGCAATAACCATGGAGAGATGACGCCGGCTCTAATATATACAGTACTGTGAATTTTAGCCTGATGCCAAATAATAACGGGAATTTTGCATTTCCCTAATTATAGGCAGTGTTTTTTTTTTAGTGTGTTTGTTTTGCCGTGAACAGCCTTTAACGTATGTAAATGTTATCTGTTTTTTTTTTCTTTTCATCTTGGAAACTAAAATGAATGCCTAAAATCTTAGTGTAATATTCATACTTAATTGTATTGTATTGTGTAGGGCTTATTAACGAGCCCCGGTGCTATGCCTGAAGGCTGATCATGGGACGACTTATAAACTAACTTATGACCTAACTTAAACTAACGCCCCTGACTTACATGGGATTCGAACCCAGAGCCTCCCGCACCCCAGACCAGGGGCGCGCCTACCGACTGCGCCACGGCAGGTCGGCTTTCGTACGTAAAATTACAACCCCCAATCCAACACAGTCTGTTCGTGTTTTCTTCGCACTCCTTAGAGCAAACTTTTCTAAAATCACTCCATGTGTGAAGTTGTTTGGTTATTTACTAAATATGCCATGTATCACAAGTGTTTTGTACGTGTATGTATATAAACGTCACTTATTTCTCGTCGAATTAAACTTTTGGTTATGTTTTGTTTATAATTTATAATATTTCATTTGTGTCTATGACTAAACAAAAACAACGAAGAAATAGATGTGTTGGTAATGCCAGGAAATAAATAGTTCTCTCGCAAAATATTATTACACAGAGTGCGCACGAATGCAGTGCGCTGTCCTTCTGCTGTAATTTTCTAGACTCGGTTAAGCTTCGTTTGCTAAGGCGGAAGAATATCCTGAAAGCAGAACTTAAACAGCAGAGCTTCAGAAAAGTTGGAAGTAACAGTGAGTGGAATTATATATATATATATATATATATATATATATATATATATATATATATATATATACACTCGTGATTCGAACAGGCGATCCAGCATCACACGGATACAGAAAGGAGGAAGGGGGGGGGGGGGGTCAGTCCAATGTGCGCGTGCTGCAGCGAGCCGAACGCCGCTCCCGAACAGCAGCCGATCCAGGATATTGATTTCTCGCGCCGCTGGACGTCGCTAGATGGCATCCGCTGCCGCGCTGACCGCTGGCCGGCCCTCGGGTGACGTCACGCGCTTCCCCTCCAGTCGCGTTCCGAAACTGCGGGGCGCGGTCAGCGCCGTCCATGCCGCGGCAAGGTTTGATTATACTCAGGTTGGGAAGCTCAAAGCTTCAAGTTTGCCAACTAAATATTTTCGCCGCCAGGGTGCTCTGGAGTCGCATGTTTAGGCCAAATAAATATTACTGTGCAAAATCTTCCTATTTGTATCGTGTTCGTACATATGTAAATAACAAACTTTGATCTTAGTACCAAAGTGGAATATAATGTATGTATGGAATATAATGTATGTATACACGTTGTGTAATATTCGGCCGTAAAACTGGATTCGGCATACCGCAGTTAGCACAATTACTTTACTTAAATATCTCAACTAAATAAAAGAAAATCAAAATTATATATATAATCTTTTTGCAATTGCCTGTGCCGTTTCCTTGCGGAACAAGAGTAAAGTACAAAGTTTTTTTATGACAGGCATAAGCTTGTTTATGAATTCTAAATGCCAAACACGCATTTTTATTTTTACTGTCCGCTCTTGTATACACCACTGGGAGGCGTTAATAATAATTACGGAATCACGCTAGCACTTAAAAGTTGGGCTGGGGCAAGTATATATCACATTTATAGCTGAACACGAAAGTTTTTTGCACAAATAATTATAATTTCTCTATTTACCGCCATCTAATACAGATTTTTCCCTGAAAAATCAATTACACTTTTATTGAGTTCGTCGTTATAATAATTACCTTATGTATTACTATCATGCAAAATATTACTCCCGTGAGCACTTTGGTTTTCAAATGATCACGCTTTCAAAATGTAAAATTTTTAAACTCTTTTGTAAACAATCAGAACAGTTTCCTATTGGCTAACGTGTGTGTATGACGTAGTTGTACTTATTTTGAACTCGCCATCTTATTGTCAGCACGGGTGAGAAAGTATTTTCGGCCGGTCACAGTGGATTACAGAGAAACTTTGAGTAAGGGATGACATTTTTTTGGCGTGAATAAGTCTTTAAATTTGCGACCATAGTGGGAGGCAATCCAGAAAATCCGATGGTAACAAAATCGGGCGATACACTTTGTCATTGCAGCTCCGAATCTATCGTCTACATTCAAAATTCGCTTACACCAAACGATTACAAAAGGATAAAAGAATATGTTACGTTCAATGAGGACTGCGAAGCATTGCACCGTTGTAAAAAAAGGGGGGGGGGGGACAATTTTGAGTTATTTTCTCTGCGTCTCATAGCTTCCGCGTAGTATAACTTTTGACTAGGAGAAGCTACGACGCTCGTTTAAGTTTCAATCGACAGCTCTCGTCAAGATCAATCGATTGCGTATATAAAAACATTTGTGTGGCGTTGTTATGGTGAAATGTGTATGCGTTTAATGTAAAACACTAAGAAAACAACACCATTTTGTCCTATACTCATTGAAAAACCAAGTCGAAATACAGAAACCATATACGGTTGGAAATGGAAAGAGCATCTCAAAAGAAATCCAGTGATACCCATAAAATCCCATATAACAGACTGTAGAGGTGTCGCGAACGTAAAAAAAAAAAAACAGCAATGCGTCCGAGCGCGTCAGCGTAGACGTATTCACGCTAAACAAACGGCCGTGTCTCCCATCACAACCAAACCCAATATTTGGAAACGTAGGTTTCTTGCAAAATTTACTGATACTTTTAACATTATTTTGCTTCAATTGTCACCTCCTTCGTCTATGCTTGAAATGTAGTCGGCATTTCAAAACACCGTTTTAGTACAGCATTAATCAATTAATTTAAACTTGTAGGTAATTACCTTATTTAAAAATTTCACTCTCAGGGATAACCACTTTTATTTTAGACTCACGTCGTTATGCTTAATTTAAATATTTTCCTGCAAAAATCTCAAAAACGTGAAGCATTTATGGACAAATTTTACCAACATTATATTTCCGTACGCATATTAGGTATTTAGTAATGTGATTTGGGAATCCCAGTTTCTTAGCGGGCGAAAGTCATACCACAGTCCAGCCAATGCCCACAGGCAGATGTGACCGCATGAGGGTGAATGAACAAAACGCATTATTGCCCGGAGAATGTGGGCAGCGACATTCTAAGGGCAGATCATGCGGGCGCTAGCAACATGGTGGGAAAGCTGTTAATGCAACTGGGGGGAAAAAATTAGTGAGTCACCCGTTCATTCTCGACCTTGTGCGTATGCGCTATTCACGGTAAAGTGAGCTCTTTTTAAGGCCCTCCCAAAAGGCATTGACCACTAATAAAAATATTTTATTGCAGCCTCAGACGTTTATATGGGGTGGTGAAATGTAGGCCTAGACACTGTGCTTATTAGCCACATACCAATATTTATATTAAAAAGTGGTGGCAATATAGAAATAGACTGGAAGAAAAAATTCGCAGGGCCTTAAAAAGTGCTCACTTTACCGTGAAAAGCCTATAACTCGGCTTCAAATGGCATGCGACTGTTTTTTTTTACGTCATTACAATGTTGTCAAATTTCCCAAATGAATACTCACTGAAACTGTTGTGCAAAAGTATTTTAAGGTATTTGATTTTATTTTGCAACTAAAATTTGACTACCAATGTAATAAAAAAAAACAATTGCAAGGAGAATGTAGCGATGATTTTTGCTCCCATTCTCCGGAATGATTAAATTTTTTAAGAGTGCCGAGTAATCCACTCTACTCAGCATAGGACTCTCTTCATAACAGTGCAATTAGATATGGGCGTTATTTAACGTAACATTAATAATAAACTGTTACAATTTGGCAAAGTGTTACAGGAGTAACACGTTCCATCGTTTATACGGTTATTTTTTGGAAGGTCTTGGATTGCCTCACTTAAACCAACGCTTGGCTTCTGCGCATGCGTGCGTAAATGTTATTTTTTGGAACGTCTCGGCAGGCAACTGTGCTTTGGAACGTCTTGATTTATAACTCTGCGCATGCGCGGATGTCATTTCTTAAAACGCCTTGCTTTGGAACATTGAACCTCGTAATTGTTATAAACTGGCACGTCGGGACAGACCAGAAGTATTTCACAGTAGGCCTAATCTGTTACAAAAAACAACACGTTACTGGGACATGTTACTTACTTGGAACTGGAACGATGGAATTCGTTATATGAAAGTAACTGTTTAGTCCATCCCCTAAGTGCAACCTAAAAAGAAACCCAGTCACGACATTGCATGTATCGTTTATGCGTTAAAATAATACGATCCTCTCACGAGAACGAAACGTTAATACACAGATAAAAACATAAAACTTCCAGCGTAAAAAATGAAAACAGGGGCCTGCTTGGTTTCAACGAAATTGCCATGACAGCTTGCTCACATCCTGGACGTTTCCTGCTGGCTTCTTCAAGGTGCAGCGTGTGTTTTAGGTTCATTATTACAGCAGGTCAACCAGTGCTGACGACTTTGCGGTATTTGACGCACGAGAGTGGCAGTTTCTGTGTTCAGCGACCAGAGCTCGATATTTCTCCACGACGTAGGGCAATTTGCTCCTTCTCGGACCCTCGTCGTTACGAAAGGCCGTGGTAATTTATTTTCTGGCCTGGTGTATGTCGAAAGAGACGGGTGCGAATGTATCAGCGTGTAACTGCCCACCCCCCCCCCTTCTCTCGCGTTTGCGGTGCTGGTACGAGTTCGCTGCAAGCTATGTATTCCCTGGAAATGTCGAATGTCCGTTCCGCCTACATCCAAGGCCTGGACCGTTCCTCATACAGTATGTGCATCCGCAGTTCATTTGCTCGAAAAATGTACAATCTTCTGACGTCGATAGGCATTGAATATAAGACCTACGGACAATCTCGTTTCCATATAATTTACATCGAACACCTTTCTATCCCAACGCCCCATAACATACTGCCTGTTTGGCATTGATGTGTCTGAAAACAAATTACACTACAGCTACCTCATACCGTTTGTTCGAGGACATGGCAGGAACACACAAGTCTCACTGATTCTTTTGGAACTTTCCATTAAATCCTTTTGTGGTTATGTGGCGATTTTTATTCTTTGGTGTCGGCAAAAAAAAAAGAAATTAATTACAGACACAGTTTCCGCAAGTCCTGTCGGGTTCACAAAAAATAAATAAACAGTTTCTAATTTGTTTGCAGTCTCTTCTGTTTTTGTGCTAAGCCATCTTTAATAACAAAATCCCAAGTAACATATCTTAAAAATTATGTACGGTATACCTTTGTTTAGGATAATGTACATTGTGTTGCGTGTTGCATTGTAATTTCTTCTTTAATTTTTTATCTAAATTTTTTAACTTTCAAATTTAACGATGTTTCCAGACCTTCCCGTCAAACGAATAGCCATTATAATTTCACTCCTGCGTACTTACAGGCTATTCGCGGTAAAGTGAGCACTTTTTAAGACCCTGACAATTTTTTTAGTACCGCACATTTCCATCTCTCCGTCAACTTTTAATATAAACATGGCTGTGTGTGACTAGTAAACACAGTGCATAGGTTTCACCATTAACAAGAAATTCCCACCTGAGGTTGCAAAAAAAAAAATATAAATATTTGTGGTGACTGCCTGCCGGGAAGGCCTTGAAAACTTCTCACTTTACATTGAATAGCTTATACCTATTCCCTGGTTGTGTTGAGCGTTGCGACCATACGTGCAGCGCGTAACGGAACAGAATTTCGTGTGGTTTCACGTAACTGCGTTCATGCAGGGAAAGCAACCAGACCTTAGCTAAGAACGTCATCTGGACTACTGTAATCAAGATGAACCGAGGAGCGCCGTAAAGGCCAGGACAAGTGTACGGTTCTCTAGGGCGGCGTTCCAAAACTTTTCTCTCTGGCTGTCCCAAATCGCTTTGCGCAAATGCTTCACTCAATCTTGGCAGTGTCCCAAAACTGCGGAGTAATTACTCCGAGCATCCCGCCACAGTAAGAATTTTACACGTACTATTTCAGCGAGCAACGAAAGGTAAAACGAAAACGGCGGAAAGTTTAGTTCAATCAAACAAAGTGAAAGGAAATGTGAACATTATTTATTCAGTCACAAACGGTAAAATTACAGATGACGAGCGACAAACTTAGCATTTTTATTTAAAAGTTAATTTTTATTCAAGTTGCATTTTTTTTACGTAATGTCTATGATTAATTTATGGCAAATGGAGCAGTTAATATATAACTAATATTTTGGTAAAGAAAGAATTTGGGAAAAGTGACGAACATCTTTTGAAATTTACATTGGTTGCTTAATCAGTACTTATTTGTGAATAGGCCTACAGAATGCTATACACATCATGCCCATTCAAAAACCATGTTTACTTTTCTTTCCACAGATATTACTCTTTGTTACTTTACTCTACCCTCGGAGTAACGTTTTGGAACGCCGCCCAGTAGTACAGACTGTCCACGGTAGAATGAGCACTTTTGAAAGCCCTGCTTAGGCTCTATTTGTGTGCGCGTTGTGTGTTCTTCCGCCTTATGTAAAATTATCATCGCCATGGGCTTCATGGCTTTCTTTATTCGTCGGTCAAGTGAAACGGTTAAATTATAATAAAAGTAAGTATTTTAAAAATCTGCTAATTTTTACACTTCGACGAATTAAAAAAAAACAGAAAGCGATAAAAATAGTTTAAGTTTTTACAAATGGTTACCTAACACTTTTTATTCGACGTTAAGATGTGGAACTACTTTCCCCTCCATCGTTACCAACTTTACTGGGCGCATGTTACTCAGTGCACCCATTAAGAGTGTATGCAGGTAGGGGCAGTGACTTTCTTTTGAAGGTTGATTTCAAAAGTGATCACTTTATCGTGAACAGCTTTTAGAGGTGTTTCTACGACGCCTCTGAGTCACCCAGCCCTCCTACCTGCTTCCGGAACATAGAGTGCATGAGGGGGGTGGTGGGAGAGGAGGTCACTTCTTGGGTGGGCTCTGCATCCCTCTGTTGGCGGTCTGGGAGGTGGCACTCAAAAGTTCTCCCTCATAAGAGTACAAACACCGGCGGTGTTTGCTCACAATGCTGCGAACTGACGAAAATATTTTATTTCCACGCCAAGCATCCCGCCACGCACATTGTCGCCGAGGTGGCTAAATGGTTTAAAGACTGTTCACGATCAAATGAGCACTTTTGAAATCAACCTTAGGAAAAAAAATCAGCACTGAGTGAGTGGCATGCGCCGAATAAAGTTAGTAACGATGGGTGGAAAGTAGTTCTATATCATAACGATCAATAAAAACTGTTAGGAACCATTTGTGATAATTGGGGATAGGAAAATTTCGTGAATTCATTTCGGGACAAGATAGAAGTCAAACAAATATAGACTGAAGTCACCTTTGCACACCTCTGAGACAATAGCAGACTTGCAAGGAAACACCTTGCGAATCCCATAACTGCCAGGTGTGGGGCAACAGCCAATGAACACACAGCTGAGGCTCCAGTATGCAGAGAACTAAGGAGTCTAGCCTACAGGTCACTGAACTCGCGAAATTTTCCTATCCCTAGCGGTAACTTAAATTATTTCTTTCTCTTTCACTTTTTTCTTTGTGCATGCAAGTGTAAAAATTAATAGATTTGTAAAATATTTACTTTTATAAAAAAAAAATTCACAGTTTCATTTGACCAAAACATGAATAAAGTGATGAGGCCCGTGGTAATGTTAATTTTACGCGAGGTAAAAAATTACACAACGTGCTTACAAGCAGATCCCAAGCAGAACTTTCAAAAGTGCTCAGTTTACCGAGAATGGATGGCCTATAAACATCAACGATCGCTACAGACATACCATAATATTTTCATTTGTCTGATAATCATACGTATGAGTCTTGGCCACTACACTGGCAGTATGTTTTATTTTCGGAAACGACATACAATAATAATTAACGTTTTTGTTTCAGATGCGTATTGGTTATACGGGAGGAGTAGTAACTATTTGCACGTCATATTCTTCCAACGGAGATGAGGTATCTTACACACACATATGGTTAAAAAAAAACCCGAGCGGACGAAGAGAGAAATAGTTCATTCTGGCTAATAGTCATATTTCATTTCTCAAAGTTCTGTCGTTAGTCATCCAAGCACTCCTTTGCACACTCACTACAGTTGGTAGTACAATTGAAAGGCTTGATGGAAGAAGGCCCCATTCCACATCTGAAACAACGCACGCTATACTGCTGCAGTACAGGCCCTTCTTTCACCAAGAGTGCAGGCAGTGCATTTTTCTGTCGAGGCCTACCCACAGTAACAAACCTATGAATGGACACACTAAATGGTGTAAGCTATCGTATTTTGTTTTAAATATAATTTTAATGGATGTGTGGGACACGCCCTCCTTTCAACAAGTCCTTCAATTCCTGTGTGCCTAGGAGCGGAGAGATTTTGGCGGCTCTTAACAACGAGGTCTTGAGAGCCGATGAGGGTGATCGAGGTGAGTATGGAGCAGCGCCGGAATGAAAGAGCGGGGGAAACGGGAGATCGCCGAGAAAAACCCGCCAACCAACGGCATCGTCCGGCACGATTCCCACATGCGGAAATCCGGAGTGACCCGGCCGGGGGTTGGACCCGGATCGCCTTGGTGGGAGGTGAGCAGGCTAACCGCTCAGCCAACGTGGCCCATGTATGCCTAGGAGTATGGGACTCAGCCCTGAGGCGGATTTAGATCCAATCCCTATGCCTCGGATCTCTGATTCGTAAACATCAAGGTAGATTAAGGGGGAAAACAAACAAATTATATAGCTAGTCGATTTGAAACAGAAATGTGACATATATTATTTAACTCGCAAACTAATGGTACCACTTGGCCAATGAGGCCGATATCGCTGAAGAGTTGCATTTCAACTGCTAGATTACAGGTTTCGATTCTCTGGTAAGTCATAAGTAAGATTGCCTATACGTGCATACTCCTTAAGAGTTCAGCTGTGTATTGATATGGATCTTGATCGACGTGAAGTTTGATTTAAGCTATTCTCACTTCGCTTATCGGCCGACAGACCAAGGCCGTATTCTCGCCCCAGGGCAGGCCGTTGTGAGAACTGAGAGAGGAGAACAGTAAAAGTTCGCCTCTCACGGCGCTGAAAGGCCCCAGACGGTCCTCAGACGGAATGACAAGCTCGCGCGTAATAAGGTAGGAAAGCGAAGTGGCTTTAAAAGTCCCGTGGACGAGGGGGTTGAGCGAAGGGGGTCACGACCCCTAATGTCTCCCGAGTTGGGGGGGGGGATGACAACCTCCCCCTCTTTCCCCCACCCCAGCGTCACAATTTTTAATCCTTCCCCCCGTGCCTGCGAAAACTGGCCACAAGAGCTGGTAAACAGTTTAAAATCCAATCTCTGTTGCCGACAATTTAATTAGCATAAGCCGCAATTGAAGACGAGGCAAGGAGGGGAAGGCAGAGCTGATGTAAGGGCGCAGAGAGAAGGAGGGGAGATAAGTGATGTCACGTTGACAAATTGAACAACCCCCCACTCTCCAACCACCATCGTGTTTCATCTCCCTTCAGGTGCGGAGACAGATGTAGGGGGATGCGTAGTGACGTCATACGGGCGCGAAGAAGAGCGAGCTACATCCACAGCCGTATATACTGTTATGGGTGTAGCTGGATCGCTGCGAAATTTCATGTGGCGATGTTGTCCATTCACGGTTACTTCCAATTATTCTGAAGTCCGGCTATTGTTGTACATCCAGGATATTTCTCCACCTCATGCAAACAAAGCTTAACCGAGTCTAGAAAATTACACCAAGGGACCATGCACCTGATTCGTGCTCATTCTGAGTAGTAACATTTTTGGATAAGAACCATTTCTTATTAGAAATTACCAAGACACCTTATTTGCTTTATTAATTAATATTAATTACAAATGAAGTATACTTTATATATAAGATATAATTAAGTGTTCAGTTTAACCAAAAATAAGGTATTTTTATAATACAGCATTTGTTAGTTCCAAAATGTCAGAAACTGCATACATGGCTGGCAAACGTGCAGCACCATTCTAAGCGTTGTGTGGTTTCTCGAGAATCGTTTGCCGAGGGTCGTACCAATAAACGTTTTGTGTTCCTATAACGAGCACATGACTATTACGCCATTACAACCGATCAACGTCCACAGGTATAACATGCATGTTGGATAATGACGTGGCACTCCTAGTTTCCTAATGGCAGGCAATGTCGTTTCCCGCCAGATGCTCATATGTGCCAGGTTATCAAATACGGCTAACATTATTCGCGAGTCTGTTGTTTCGTCTCACGTAGTTTGTGGTATTTTGCTGATAACTATTTCTAATTTCCAATTTGCATGGGCGTCTGTCTTTCATAAACACATTAGGCCATAAGTCAAATTATGTTTCCTACATTGTGTTCAGTAATGATCCATCTCTCAGAGTCTATACCCGGAGTTCCAGACAACTCTGTAGTTGAACGTAAATACCAACTGATTTTGCTACGGGTAGGTTGGCAGCATAATAGGAAGGTAATACCACATCTTTAAATTAATGGTAAATTAAATCTGCTTCTTTTCGTTATATTCGCGAACTTTAACACAGGGTATCGGCAAGATTGCATATTTATGTTTGTAAAAATTTTTCAGTGTCCTTGGTGCACGCGTGCTTTCTAATTCCTACGTTCGTGGCAATGTTACTGTTTACACGTGGCGAATAAATGATACATAACAGGCGCAACGATACAAAGCTCCGCACGCGCTCCTGCAGAAGCTGCTACGAGAACACTGCTATCCAACCCTGCGTGCAAGCTAGTATGGAAGTTCCTGTCACGCGATAGTTGCTGCCGCCGAGTAAACACGAATGCATTCGGCCAACCAAACTCCAGTGTCATCACAATCACTTCAACAGCACAATAATGACAAACAAATGCAAATTTGCAATATAAATAATAATGTCACAGTACTCACAAATAACAACATCCTGTATATTGGATCTTAAATCAAAGTGTCAAATTACATCGACAATACACCATACAGTTCATAAAGGGAAGATGGATAATACGGCTGTTATTAGCATATTCGGTAATGCTTCAATGTTTTCGCGTAAGAAGAAGAAGAAGTTTGAAACTGGTGACCAGATTTGGTTGTATCGAAAGTTGGTTGGTACTAATGGAAACATGCATATTTACGGATATTTTTTGCCATAATAATCAGTTTGGTTTTGTTAATTTTTCTGTTTCTTTTTAATAATAATTAAATATACCATTATAATATATATATATAATTATAATTTGTCATTATTCTGGACGTACGTATTACTTATTAATTGTATGGTACAAATTATATTATGACACATCTATGTTTTAATACAGAGCTTTGGTTCATATACACCGCTGTCAATACGCCTCGCACCAATCAATACATAAAGAGTGATACACACATACGTGATTGACAGTTGACAGTGAAGTTATAGTTCGTGAAGGGAACTACGCCCTCAAAATTTAAATATTTCCGCGGCTTTTATTCCCTGTTTGCTCTATTCGTGTTTAACGGCTTCATTGCATTTTCCCAAAACAAATAAAAAACATTACAACTACCGTCACTTACCATGCTCCACAAGCCTTTCTCTGATTGGCTAAAATTTCAATATTGTTCCACCGAAAGTTGCACACGACCAATTCAATTTATGAAAACGTTTACGAAAATGGTCAGCGGTCGGTCAAATATTCCATAGAACCATTCATACCAGCAGACAGATCGGCTTGCATGGAATCTTCCAAGGAAACTTTCATCGTGGCAAATGGGCTGTAGCAGAAATTAAAAAAGTTCTCAGTTTACGGCGAACCTACACTAACAGTTAGATGGCAGCACTGGCGAGAGACATGGAAGTAAATAAGCGAGCTTCGCTGCGATTTTGAATGCATCGAATCTCTCGCATACGCTCGATTATTTCTTTGATATTATATTGCCAGCTTTCTTTCAAAATAAAATAAAGAAAACAAATTAATCTGGTTTCACGTACATTTCTGAAATGTTCTTTAATACATCGAGGTCTGCACACATTTACTGGCACTTAAGTAAGACTAATTAGAAGTGACTCACCTATATCCACTAATGGTGTCTGTGTTAGAAATCACCATCATCCTATTGGTCCATACCACACCGGACACTACCCTGTACTTTACAGCGTTCATTATTGGCCGGTCGTCAACCAATGGTGGGCCGAGCTGATTTTGACCCAATCGAATGTCCTTTATCGTATAAAAGGATTTACAATCAATCATGTCTCTTTGAGTGGCTAAAAAAAAAAAAAAAAAATCTATCGTTAGCGATATCGTTGTTACTGTGCTTCGAGCTCTTGTGAGATCGTGTTAAACACTAGCTGAACCAAGATTGCACATCAATGTGAGTTTTGTTCTGAACGACAAACTAATTTTCAAATTAGCTTCGCTCGAGTGTAGCTCGAGCGTAGTCTACAAAGTGTTAAAGGGAATTGTTATAGCATTTGTAACTAAAAGCAAACGCAGTCCTATCGCCGGCTAGAATAAGTCGATCCATTTAAGATATGTCTCTTTGCTAAGACTTGTAACCAATAACAGCGGCTTCTTGAATCCCAATGTAAAGTAAAACCAATCGTTTCCCCAAAATTTTATTTTGGGGAAATCTGTCAGAAAATAACTGAAATCAGTAAATAATAGTTGACCTACTTTCCGAATTGAAAAACACCTCCAACTCGGCTAAATGCAATCAAGCCCAAACGAGGTTACAGGCTTACGTAAATAATTACATCTGTGGACATTTCTCCATTTTCATAGGAGAACGACAGGAAGGAGCGGAACGAGAAGCAGAAAGAGAAATAAGGAAGGTGTGGATTTAAAAAAAAAAAAAAAAACAAGAAGAAAGTTATCGGTCACGTCGAAAACAAAAGAAGATTTAATGTCCGATTTATTATTAGATTCGAAGAGTAGCTCTCCCTTTCCTCCATTTTCTTTCTTTCCGTTTTCTTTTTCGAGTTGGCGTTACTTCTTCATCGCCGGGACATCTCTGTCCTCGTTCCGCTGCGGTCGCTGCCTCCATCTTTCTGCTTTTTATTTCATCTGAAGAGGAATTACTATTGGGAGGTCCTGGCTATCCTTTTTTTTTTTTTCCTTCCTCGGCGGGAAAGACTCGTTATTATAAGGAGGGAAAAGCAATTTAACAGCGGGCCAACCCCTTCTTCGCTCCCACTTCCCTCTTTCCCTCCGCCAATCGTAAACTCATAATCGTAATGAAAAAGTTGCGCACCACCGCCATGTTTGTGTCGCAAATAGAATGCGGTTGGTAGAGGAAGGGGGGGGGGCGGGGGGAGGGGGCGGAGATAAATAAAAACGCCACCCTGCAGTTGGTTTTTCGGGTGGAAAAATTTATGGATCTGTGGCCGGGATATTAGTTACGAGTTTTTGACGATTTGTTTAAACGCTGTGGGATGGTAGGACTCTCCCGTTGCAAGCTATGCCCATGTACGTAACACTTCCAATGCAGGGATGACATGCAAGTGGTGATAGGAAAATTTCGCAAGTTCATTTCGGGACAAGATGGCCGTGAAGCACATATACAGTGAAGTCACCTTGGCAATTGTATCACAGTTTATTAGATCCGCCCTGCGCGCCTCTGAGCCAATAGCAGACTTGCAAGGAAACACCTTGCCTACAGGTCAATTTAATGACCTTTAGCCTACAGGTCATTAAACTCGCGAAATTTCCCTATCCGTACATATAAGTAGGAATAGGAAAATTTCGCGAGTTCGATGACCTGTAGGCTAGGCTCCACAGTCATGTTCATACTTGAGACCCAGATGTATGTTGATTGGTTACTTCCCAAGAGAGTAGCCAGTGTTACCTCGCACCTGGCAGTATGAGATTCGTTACTCGTTTCACTGCAAGTCTGCTATTGGCTCAGAGTCGTTCAGGGCGTGTCTAATAAACTGTGAACCAATTGCAAAGTCAACTTCAGCGTGCACATGTTTGACGTCTATCTTGTACTGAAATGAATTCGCGGAATGTTCCTATCACTACATATAAGAGCCTACAAAAATAACATTCATTAAAAAAGTTAAATTGTTTAATCTGTGTTATAATAATCGCGAAACTGTATAAATACCACTATTGATTCACTCCACGGTGTCTAAGTTGTCATCTATTACCAGGGATAGGAAAATTTCGCGAGTTTAAATGACCTGTAGGCTAAACTCCTCGGTCCTCTGCATACTGGAGCTTCAGCTGTGTGTTCATTGGCTGTTGCCTCCACACCTGGCAGTTATGGGATTCGCAAGGTGCTCAGAGGCGTGCAGGGCGGGTCTAATTAACTGTAATCCAATTGCGAAGGTCACTTCACTGTATGTGTATTTGACATTTATCTTGCCCCGAAATAAATCCGCGAAATTTTTCTATCGTTATGCATAGCGTTCCAGGAACATTTTACGAACCACATTCATCGAGACGCAGAGGAAGTTTACTAAACGGAATTGTTATGAATAACGGAACGAAATTATGCAGAACTACGGAAATCTCCACATTCCTTTCTGATGCAGACGTGAAGTTCCTACGACGACACAGTAAGAACTGACCGAATGTGAATCGAAGACATAATACGAAGAATAAAAGGGAATCATGTTTCACCGAATTGCCGTAATTTCCATTAATGAATTTTTACCGGATTTTTTTTTTCGCACGACATGACATAAATAACAGTTCCTAAAGCTTTTTACAACTAGTGAAGCTCTACCACGTCTAATGAATTATGACTAGTGACTGCCAGCAAAAAAAATAAGTAACTTTTACTTGCGATATGTCATAGAAAAAATCCTGACAACAACAGGTTAACAATACATGTTTTATAACATGCGCATAGCAGTACCACATACCTCGTGATTGCCAAAATAAAATATAAAAACTGTGATGCAAGGTGCGGCGTAAAATTCTGTAAATCCAAGATGGCGTGAACTGAGTACATTTTCCGCGCGGGACGAATCTTCCCAACCCGGTCGGCGACACGTTAAATTTCAGAGTTCAAGTGTTGCAACCTCGTAGTTTTTTGTATGCACTGTACTTGTGCTCAGCATTTTTCTTTCAAGCAGTGAGCAACGTGCTCGGTGATGTTAGCATTAACAATTCATGCCAAAGAGCTGTATAGGCGGTTCACGGTAAAGTGAGCACTTTTGAAATCAACATTTGAAAAATGGCGCAGCCACTATCTGCATACTTTTTAACTGGCACGCTAACTGGTATGCGCCCGGTTAAGTTGGTAACAACGGAGGCAAAGTAGTTCCATATCTTAACGTTGAATTATAAGTGTCAGGTTAACATTTATGAATACTGAAATAATTTCTTTTGTTTTTAGTTTATTTTAATGCAAATTCCTAAACTTTTTTTTTTTCAATAATTCCACAGTTTCACCTGATTGGCGCGTGAATAAAGTGATCATACTCATTGCAATATTAATCCTGCATATAGCGGGCGGATACACAGTGTGCATGCAAGTAGATCTTAAGCAGGGCCTTCAAAAGTGCTCATTTTACCGTGAACAGCCTTTAGAAAATTGCACGAATCTGATTGGCCACGAGGGGGAAAGGTGGTCGATGATGTCTTGCTTCGTACATGGCGGGTAATTAGTATTACTCATAAGTAGGGACCCGAAAATCTCGCGGATTTATCTGTGGATAAGTTAAACTGCATTCACCTACACATGGATTTGTGCTACCATTGGTCCATAATTTGTTAGCCACGCTCTGAACGACTTTCGACCAATAAAGATCCCTGAAAAGAAAATAAGAACCGACTGCCGTGCTACCTGGTCTGCGGTCTAACTGGAGCAACAGCCAATGAACTACTAACTGATGCTGGAATGCACAAAGGATTGTAGAGTCTATCTTGTTGCCAGATGAATACGCGAAATTTTCGCGAAAGTGAACACGGTAACTTGGACGGATTTAAACTGGCATATTCGTTTTGGTTATATATACGTAAAGGGATTTGGCTGGCTCTTAACATCGAGGTCTTGAGAGCCGATGAGGGCGACGTGAGGTGAGTACGGAGTCGCGTTGGAACGCAAGGACGGGAGGAAACGGGAGATCCCAGAGAAAAACCCGCCGACCAGCGGCATCGTTCGGCACGATTCCCACGTGCGGAAATCAGGGAGGGACCCCACCGGGAATCGAACCCGGTTCGCCTAGGTGGGAAGCGAGTAGTCTAACCACTACACCACCGTGGCCCCTGTTTTTTGTTACAATAACCACGTAATGGGTTTAAAATGTGCAGAGACAGAGCACGAGCCACGGGGACGTGGGACTCGGTGTATGGGCGCAGGAAAATTCTTGGGTACATGCCTAGGTGGGAAGCGAGTAGTCTAACCACTACACCACCGTGGCCCCTGTTTTTTGTTACAATAACCACGTAATGGGTTTAAAATGTGCAGAGACAGAGCACGAGCCACGGGGACGTGGGACTCGGTGTGTGGGCGCAGGAAAATTCATGGGTACATGCCCAGGTGGGAAGCGAGTAGTCTAACCACTACACCACCGTGGCCCCTGTTTTTTGTTACAATAACCACGTAATGGGTTTAAAATGTGCAGAGACAGAGCACGAGCCACGGGGACGTGGGACTCGGTGTGTGGGCGCAGGAAAATTCTTGGGTACATGCCTAGGTGGGAAGCGAGTAGTCTAACCACTACACCACCGTGGCCCCTGTTTTTTGTTACAATAACCACGTAATGGGTTTAAAATGTGCAGAGACAGAGCACGAGCCACGGGGACGTGGGACTCGGTGTGTGGGCGCAGGAAAATTCTTGGGTACATGCCAGGAGCAGTCGGTGTAACAGCACGGCGACTTGGTGACGTGACAAGGAAAAAACACACACCTAACGAGCTAATTTGACTTGTACAGCTATAATTGCTCGTTAACCACGATGCCGAGAGGAGGGGAGGTGGGATGGGGATTGTTTTTGCCTAATTGAAATGAATCAGACCCTTGTTTCGCCTTCCAATCAGCGCTCTGCAACTTCCTGAACAAGGAGAATCCCGCGGGGCTGCTCGCGAATTTCGTGTTCCTGGCGACGATAGCTCCTGTTGCAGAACACGAAGATGTGCAATTAGAGCTGCAAAAACTTAATCACTTCTAGCCCACGACCGGCTACGCAGTTCTAAAGGTTGTTCAGTATAAAGTGAGCACTTTTGAAATCAATCCTAGAAAAATGCCTCGGCCCCTGCTTGCACATGTTTTAACGGGTGCCCAGTAAAGTTCGTAACGATGGATGAAAAGTAGCTTTATATCTTAACGTCAAATAAAAAGTGTTAGGAAACCATTTGTGATAACTTCAATTATTTATTTCGCCTTCTGGATTGTTCAATGCATCAAATGGTAAAGATGAGCAGATTTGGAAAGTATTTATTTTTTTCATAATTCCAAAGTTTCACTTGGCCGTCGCATGAATAAAGTGGCGAGGCCTATGGCAATGTTAATCTTACATAAGGCGGGAGAACATACAACGTGCATACAAGTAGATTTTAAGCAGAGCTTTCAAAAGTTCTCATTTTACAGTGAACGTTTCGCAATAACGAACTTCTTAATGGTTGCCACCGTCGAGAAAGAAAATAATGACAAAATCACTAACAAATAAAGACTCCATCATTTGGCGTTATGTGTTGAGCTGACGGATTTGTGCGGCTCTTAACGAGGTCTTGAGAGCCGACGAGGGTGAAGTGAGGCGAGAATAAAGCAGCGCAGGAATCCATGAAAAGGGGGTGGGGGGAGATCCCCGAGAAAACTCGCCGACCAACAGCATCGTCCGGCACGATTCCCACATGCGAAAATCAGGGATCGAGCCCGGTTTCGCATTGGTGGGAGGCGAGCAGTCTAACCGCTCAGCCACCGCCGTCTCTCGCGTTGTGAAACGGCAGCCCCGGACATATTCAAGTCAGCTCTCATTATCTCACTGGCCGCTACCGCTCGGCCGAACGGAATTGAGCCTCAATTTAATAATATTTCGCTACTTGTTTACAATTGGTGCGTCTGCAGGGCGTGTTGGATGAGCGGAGGCCCGATGACACACATCTAGCTAACGTACACTTTAATGATACTTAGTATATTATAAAATTACAGCGCGAAACGATACGGTCTCCACTAATAAAAACTAAATCCACATTTGTTACCACCCGGAGAAAGGTTTCAATATAGTGCATCGAAAATTGAAACAATTACAGAGAGAACTCACTATCACAGTTAAAACTTATTGTACGTCTTGCAACAGTTATACGGGAACAAATTGTTCAAATTTTTACTTTTGCTCTGAAGGTCAAATGTTGTATGTTCCCAACAAATTATTAAACGGAAATACAACATTAATTATATATAAATATTTACAAAATACACTAAGTCTACAGTACTTACTTCTCCGTGAAAATACAACAGAATGAAACATTTTGTTTATAAATTCCGCAGAAATGCTTTCGTACAATATGCTACTACTTATTCGTAGGGTTAAAAATTGTAATCTTGGTAACTAACTGCCAAATAAATTTTTGTAAAAAAATATGCGACCTTTTTTACGCAACAAATTTTTGCAGAGGATATTTTATTCTTTATAGTTGCCACTCGATTTTTCCATACACAGTAAACTATTTCTGTACCTGGAACCGACGTAATCTGGCGGAATCAAATGTTCTTGTAAAATCGCCATATGACAGCTTGAAAAATCTGCACTATTTATTCAATAAGAATATCACTTAGCGTATACGATGATCGAATGGTTGTGTTATTAATAGGATATACTAACTATGAGACAGCATAATAACAAATGCCAATTACCAGTTCCAGGAATTCCATGAAATTCCCTCTACCACGAGTGTGACTATTTGTTATAACTCGCCAGGAAATTACGGCATTTTTTTGACAATTTAAGTTCTGGAAGAATGTTGGTTATCTGTTCTTACATGAAAAAAAAAAACAGATCCATAGTGGCTCAACGCCGAATGTCAGAAACGTTTAAAATAAAACACACAGGTGATTATTCATAACAACATACTTTAAAAAAAAATTAAAGAAATGATTTTACCATGCTTAAGGGGGTCAGTTGGTGTCGAATAATTTTTATAAATTTCCAGCCACAAATTCGACATCGGGAGGTGCATTTCATGTTTTTGACACGACAAAGCATGAATAATAACGTCCTTGAATTGTCCCGGCTTTTCTGCATTGGAAATTTTCTAACTTGTAACAGCCGAGGTAGAATTTTCATGGGAGTCGCTACAGAGTGCGGCAGTCGAACAGTGCAGCTTTCAGAAAACGCATTAAGCTATACCCTAGTTCATGTTTTCCGTAATAAAAACCATACGAAATCCATGTTTTCCTGGTAGTAGCTGGAAAAAAAAAATCCAAGATGGTGGGGCCTGATACACCTGAACACTTGCAACAATTTTCTTGCAGTAGGCCCACATTACTCAAACGTTTTGCATCACTAGAGGCATGCAAAATTCGCGTTACTATTCGGCATCAGGATAAACTTCACACTACTGTCTGTACTGGAGGCGGCGTCGTTTCTCCACTGGCTGCTGCGTAGATATGGAGCCACGCCCTTTCTGACTGGATTGCGCGTGATTGGGGCACACTATTGTTTAGTGTTCACATATTGACGCAGAATTACCCAGGACGTGTCACATGCAGTACTCTCCAACGACAAACGTATTTGCAAAGGTACACGTGTTTAAAGTTTAGCGTATCCACGAATAATAACGCGAATTTTGCAGGTCTATATGCATCACTTAACATTTGCAACACTTTTCTTACAGTACCTCATTGAAATGTTTTGGCTATTAATATTTTACTCTTCTTTCAGTATCTCACTGAAATGTTTTGTCAGTTAATATTTACAACACTAGTACTGCAGATTTGTTTAAAAGGAGCTCAGTGTAACCCATACACTAAAGATGAGGTAGAAGGCTTTTTCGTCTTCTGCGCATGTACCCAAAATTGACCTACCCCAAAGGAACATAACTGTCAAAGTCACATGGTCAACAGTGATGAACGAAATTTTTATATCTTAATTTTCTAAACACGGGCACGTTTATATGAACAAAATACGTACACCAATTTTAATTTACTCAAATTGCATTACAAATTGGTTAGAGGAAATATACAAACATCCAAAAGCGCTTGTTTACTGAACAGTGTTCTAACGTCAAATCCAATCCACCCATTTTTGTTAGTGTTATTGGCAGAAAAAAAATTCAGTGTTGGGACACAGAGACTGGTTGTGCGCAGCCAGCGAGATCGGTCTATAGTCCATTCACGGTTTCTTCGGACTTTTTGAATCAAACCTTTGAAAAATCTCCCCATACATGACGTGTTTAGTTATTCCCTTAATACACCCTGTATCACAAGCGTTTTATACGTGTGTTCATAAACGTTACTTTTTTTTTCTCTTAAATTGAAATGTTATTCATATTTCATATATAAATTATAAAGCTTCATTTATAAATAATCTAAATAAAAATCAGGGAGATAATAGGCATGTTGGTAGCGCCTAGTGAGAAATAGTTCTTGTACAAACTACTGTTACACTTAGTGTGCACGAATGCGGTGCGTTGTCCCTCTGGTGTAATTCTCCAGGATTAGTTAAGCTTAGTTTGCACGAGGCGGAGGAATATCCTGGAAGTAGAACTTTAGCGGGGCTTCAGAAAAGGCTGAAGTAACCGTGAATGGGCTATACCCCATATTTTAGTCTACGGTATAATTCCCTTTAGGAACGGCAAGTTCAAGTCACTGCGCCTGAACTACTTCGCTGTCGAGTGGGCTCCCAAGCACGGTATAACAGGCCACGTGTGTTCGACTAAAGTAGCCACGCGTTTCAGAGAACTTGAACCTTCTCCACGGCCATCTTGCGAGAACGTGATGTGGGGACCGGACTCGGGCCTCTTGAAAGCTCAGTGCGTTGTAAACGATCCAATCGAGAACTTTTTTTTTCTCCTTCTTTTCGTCCATCAGGAAACACGCCCTATCCCGTGCCTCCTCCCCCCCCCCCCTTTTCACGAGCATTTACCGGGCAGTGAAGGAGGGGGGCACGGGGGGTTGTACGGTAAGCAAAAGGGCCACGAAGAAGGGAATGTATAAAATATTGGCGAGGGCTCCGTCCAGCCGGCCGTATTTATCCAGTATATCAATAACGCCGCCCCTGGCCGCTTGGGACACTACTGTGCCCGGCCCATAGGGGGCGCAGGGCTGTTTAGGGGGTGGAGGGGTGGGGAGGGGAGCTTTTCGTTCGGGAGCGGTACGTAGCTTGCCACTTTTCTTGCTGAGTGCAGCGCTGAATGCTCACTTCACGAGCATTGAATACGTTTACCTTCCATCTCCTATGCTGGCTATTTTTTTTTTCTCGAACGAACTCCCTATTTCCCTCCTCAGTCACGTTGCAAAGGTTTATTACAACGACGGAAATACCTTCTCGTTTTCATAATTCCAGGTTTTTGTTTGGGCTAACAAACTTGTGTTAATCTCACAAGTATTTACAAACCCTACATCAATTAATTTATGCATTTATTTCACTGCAAAGCAAACACTCAGAAACAAATTTAGTGGAATAGTTGTCCTGCCAATATTTTTTGTGGCATACACAAATTTTATCGTGACACCTGTAAAGAGATTGCACCTAAAAAAATCTATTTTCAACCACGAAGAAATAATTGTCAAGGTGAATTCCTACAAAACAATTTGTGATTGCTACGTTTTCCGTCAGTTAATCATATGTAAATACACACTGTGCTTACGTACAGTTGAGTTAGCATATTGATATTATCATATGCGAGTACTTAATTTATCGGTGCCCTAACGACACAAAAAGTATCAATGAAGTTCATTAATTTTTCTTGTTTTGTTTTGCGTGGGGACAGCAAATTTTCAACTGGAAGTATTGCCTGCTGTTAAAACTTCCAGTTTCGCGGTTTCCAAAACTATTATAGTAGACTTGATATAATTCAAAGTTTCCACAGCTGTTGAAAGTTTTTTCTGAGAGGAGGTATGGGGGATCAAATTTTAACTACTTCCCTATGTGACATGTTCAGCGTATCACTCGTTCCGGCCGCACACGCGTGGTAGAACTTGCCGGAAAATTATTGAAGTTACTAGGGTCTTCAAACTCCGGTTTTAATTATCCCTCACGTATCCATGTGGGACATTGTTATACTCGCAGGCATCTGAAAAAAAAAAAAAAAAAAAAAATCTTCTGTAATGGTTACTGAAAAGTATTACTGTGTACGATTTTTATGTTGATGTGGACTCCAGATCTAGTCAAAATTCTGATGTAACAAACCTCTGTCGTTTGGCAACTAAGGATGCAGAGAATGAGAGATTACAATTCTGGCTTCATTACCACCAGGACTTACACGCACCAAATATGTAGGCGTGTTTAGAAATTCACAATATACACACTTGCTCGGCGGGTTGGTCTAAACTGCAGGGGCTTGACCCACGATTTCTTCACCGCTGGGTTTTCTAATGCCACTGGACACAGCAGATTTAATTTTTTTTTTTTGTACTTTCACAAAGAAAATCTTGGATTTTTTTAAATCATCTATTACTAATTACATTAAATATTTTTAAGATTTCAAAAGTGATCGAAATTTCTATAAGACGTAAGAAAGGGAATTAATTTTTTTAAAATCACAAATTCATAAAAAAAGTATTCGAATTTCAGTACCCTTCCTGAGTACCTATACTTATTTAATGCAAAAAAAACTCATTACTAATTAGATAACATATGATAAAAAATTTAACGTGATTGAAATTTATTGACATGTAATCACAGGAAATTAGATTTTCAAAACCACATCTTCATAAAAAAAACATGATTAACTCCAGCATTCTGCCTGAGAACGCTTTTTGAATGCTAGCGAAAGTTACAAACATTCTTCGGAACTTAGATATCAAAACAAATGCAATCTATTTCGGACCCGATACAGCCAGTACGTCTTCGTAATCCTTGCAATTTGCGTAAATCTCTGAGATCGGGGTTCTTATGAAGTCACGAGTTGGTTACTGAATGTCTATAAGTCTAAAGAACAAACGTTCTACCACCCACATAAACTGCCAATATTGTGAGCTACTAAAAATACCGTAGAAATTATCTTTAAAAATTTTTGGCGACGCCACAGTATGACGCTTGGACGTTTTAAATGGGCTGTGTAAATTGCCAAATGTAAGTCAAAAAATTAAGGAGAAAAGTGACAAAAATAAAAACAAATATAAGGTTCAGAACAGGAAAATAAAGATGACATTTTAATGACCTCAATTATCTATGTTGCTCCCTAGCGCTTTTTCATGCTGTTCTGTGGTTATTTGTCTCCGGTTTATTTTTCCGTGTTTTTTTTTTAACTCCACAGTACACTTAAATTGTAAATGTAAATACTGTAGACTTACAAAAGGGGTCCTTGTGAATCTCATCTTTTTGAATATTAAATATTCTGTTATTCTACAGAAAAACGCATATTTTTGATACAAAACATTTTTCTTGTTATGATTCCATAGTCGTATGGCGTCATAACGTGCATTATCAATAATTGCAGATGTCAACACTTTCTTAAAAGACCATCCATTGGCACTTCCAGTTTCAGAAATATAATTTTCATTTGGTTTACAATTTGACTTTTACATAGGCAGTAAGAATCCACGTGTCAGCAAGTTGAACTCCACAATATCACATACCTCGGAGCAGTCTCCTAATTCAGCGAGAAAAATTTGTTTTTAAATTTTGATCTGGATTCTACACGAAGTCTTTCGGGGCGTACCAAATGAACTGTGGTCCATTGACCGGAGCAAACACAAGTCTTCGAACTCTACTTTGGCCCAAATTAATTCTAAGAAATTTACGAGTCTTGTTTTACTGAATTCTTACAAATCAAACTTTAGATAAATTAAAAGGTCGGCTCTTAAATTTGAAACGAATACTTGAAAAGTCTTGCTCGTAGCAAATTAATAAAAACCAGTTGCTCTGTTTTAATTAAAAAAAAAATAATATACTGATTTTGGATTGTTTTTGTTTGATTCAGAAGAGAGTAACGACTGGCGAGTGACAACGTATATGTGTGCATGTTCCCAACAGTTCATCGACGTCACGAAATCCACTCACGATGTCGGTCAGCTGGTTAGTAGCAATGATAGTGTTTACACGTGGCAGGAAAATTTTTTCACTGTTAAAATCTTTTTTCAGGAAATTTCCTACACTGCCGCGAAAGTTTTTAATGTGTATACATATTACGAAAATGTTATCACGCGTCAGAATTGAAATACAGCAATGTTGAGCGTTGCTACCGAGAAAATTTGAAAAATATTACGATGCATATCTCACTCTTCCCCTGAGGAACTGCAGGACCGCTATGTAGTATAGCCTCTAAACGAATTTAAAAAAAATACAATTGGTGCTTTTTCGACACACGTATAGGCTGTTCACGGTAAAGTGAGCACTTTGAGTTTTTAGTTACTTTATTCCTATCAGCCATTTTTTAAACTTCCGTCACTTTTTAAAATATATATTGCACAGTAAGTAATAAACACAGTGTATATATTTAACGGGACTCTAAATCTAACATCAAAGTCTGCAATTAAATATATTTATTGAATATTATTCCAAATGAGAGTGTTTCAAAAAGTGCTCACTTTACCGCTCACACTGATCTGGTAAACTTGCAACAAATTCATAAAATGTAAAATAAACTAAAACGTACAAAATACAGATGTTTAAAACGAGTTCAAATGAGAGCCAAATAACTTAGGTCTTTTTTTTTTTTAGAGGTAGGGAGAGTTTCGGAATCTCATTCCAAAAGAGAGCAGAATAATAAAGACGTGTAGGTCATCGTAGCTTTTGCAAATTGACTCCAGCTTAATAGACACTCCCTTGAGTGACCTTGGACCAATAACAAATTCATATTAAAAGAAGAGGGAGAGCGAGGTGGCGTAGTTATGACAAGTTTGACCTGCGTTCGGGTGGACCCGGGTTCAATTCTCTGTCCAGCTATTAATATTTCTGTTTTCCACGCTTTTCCTAAATTACTCTTAGGCGAATTCTGAGAAAGCCGATTCCTTCCCCACTCCTCATCATTAGAGCATCGGGTTCCGTTTCTAATGACCCCACTATCGATACGGAGTTATCGCACTATCGATATGGAGGTAAACCATTATCGATAAAGGGCCGCGGTTGACGTAGCGACTAGGGCTCTCACCTCCCACTGAGGCGAACCAGGTTCGATTCTCGGCGGTTTCGCCCTCGCACTTTCGCACCTGAGAATCGCGACGGCGATGCCGCTGTTCGGCGGGTTTTCCTGGAGATCCCTCGTTTCTCCCGCCCTTGCATTCCGGCGTTGCTCCATACTCACGTCGCTTCATCCTCATCAGATCTCAAGACCCCGTTTTTAAGAACCACTATCTATAAGAAGTTAACTCCATTATCGACAAGCAGTTGACCCACTATCGATATGAAGAAGAGTGAGAGAAGAGATTTGAGCGGTTCTTAACAGCGAGGTCTTGAGAGCCGATGACGGTTATTGAAGTGAATATTGGGCGGCGCCGGAACGGGAGATCCCCGAGAAAACCCTCCGACCAACGGCATCGTCCGGCACGATTCCCACTTGCGAGAATCCGGTGACCCGGGCCGGGGATTGAACCCGGTTCGCCATGGTGGGAGGCGAGCGTGCTAATTGCTCAGCCACCGCGGCCCCCTACTATCGACATGAAGTTAATCACGCTACACATAAGGAGTTAACCCCATTATCGATAATCAGTTAATAACAGTGTCGATATAAAGTTAATTCCATAACTGATAAGAAGATAACCCCACTATCGATAATAAATTGCTCACATTATCGACAGTAAGCTAACCCCACTATCGATATTTGAGCAACAAGAACGAGTCCATTTATGTGAAATCCTTTTATAGTCCACAATAGTCCGCTAATGGACTTGGTAGTAACTGGTTTGAAGACTGAACGACGACACTTTCACCCGCCCAGAGAGTTGTTTGTACAACTGTAGTCGGCAATTAGACAGGCGATACACGCGCATGCTCACGTGCGCATATCGGGGACGCGAAAGTTCGTCCTCGCACGCCCTGGCTTGGCCTCGTGACACAGCTCCGCTGCTGTCCGCGCCCGCCGTACAAGCCAGCTGTCACGACATGTCTCGAGTTGCCCGGCCGAGAGCGCGGTAAGAGAGGGGGTTGTCTGTTTCATGACATGTATTGTTATAGGCTGTTCACCGTAAACTGAGCACTTTTGAGGCCTTAGTTACTTTTTTCTTTCAGCCGATTTTTATACTACAACCGCTTTCTTTAAATAAATACTGCCATGTAAGCAACAGCCACAGTGTGTATATTTCTCCACACTCAGAAGCTAACGTCTAAGGTTAAAATAAAGTAATAAAGTATATCTATCGACTATTATACCAAATGAGAGGGCTTTCAAAAGTGCTCACTTAACCGTGAATGGCCTATACACGAAGCTTTGCGTCCCTTCCCCTGACGCGTCCAGTGGGAGCGAGCGAAGTAGTGAGTGAAGGGTGAAGAGATTTGGACGGCTCTTAACCTCGAGGTCCTGAGAGCCGGTGAGGGTTTTTGAGGTAAGTATGGAGCAGCGTAGGAATAAAAGGGCGGGGGGAAACGGGAGTTCTCCGAGAAAACCCGCCGACCAACGGCATCGTCCGGCACGATTCCTACATGCGAGCGAAGGAGCGTGTTAAGGACAGGCTTGTAACCTGAGAAGCACGTGGACATTTTCAATTGTACGCCGCTGCTGCCAGACAAGCCTATCGCGCGCTCATGACTTTCAGCGGATTGAATTTCAGGGGTTATTTTTTCAAGAATGTTCTGGTCTTTTCCCTAGCCTCTCTCAGCATGACTCGGGGTGAGATGAACCTCCCAGATCGAGCTAGCGAGACTACTAAAGCCGCGATAGGACTCCGAGCCAACAAGTTGGTAGAGTTTGGAGGATTGCGCGACCTTAAGCGCCAGATGTGCGAAGACAGCGAAGCGACGAGCCAGGAGAGAGTCGAGTGGCGGTGAGAGTGAAGTCTGCGGACTGCGAGCATCGGTACAGTGAAGGGAGTAGAACTGTATGTGAATGACAATAGACAACTAGGATATATGTAAATAATGAGTGTCAATTAAGCAACTGAAGCCAAAATGGAGACATTCACAGGGCCTTAAAATATAAATGATATAGATATGAAATATTTTGCTCTCTGAGAATAACAAGAGTACAGGCTGTTCACAATAAACTGAGCACTATCGAAATCAACCCTAGAAAAAAGTCACTGCCCCTAACTGCGAATATTTCAACGGGCGCCCTGTGTGACATGCGTAGGGGTAATGCAATTTCCCGAAAAGATTCCAAGACAAGTTATATTTAAAAACACTGTAGGGTCGTTTATATATCTTAATTGGCTGAATTACTTTTCCACACGTGTTGACTATCTGCACACGAATCACGTAGGAGCCGTGCCGATGTTGCCGGATTCCGAGTGGCCCGGTCAAATATGAAAACGCATTTTCAAGCAGACAGCAACCAATGGCAATAGACAAACTGCTGTTGCGTGTTTATAGCATTGAAGTCTACCGTGTACTGAAATTTATTCGCGAAAAATCACTAGCTCTACATGCGCCCAGTTAAGTTGGTAATGATGGATGGGAAAGTAGTTCCATAACTTAGCGTCGAATAAAAAGTGTTAGGTAACAATTTTTGCCAATTTAAATTTTTTCTTTAGCTTTCTGTTTTTTTTTTCAATGCATCGAAGCGTAAAAACGAACAAATTTCTAAAATAATTATTTTTCTAATATTTTTCACAGTTTCACTTGACCGACGCATGAATAATGTGATGATGCCCATGAAAATGTTAATATTACACAAGGCAGAAGAACACACAATGTGCATACAAGTAGATCTTAAACAGGCTTTCAAAGGTGCTAATTTTATCGTGAATAGCATCTAGTAGTGGGATGACAGTTTATTGTTTTAAATAAATAGCTGTGCGAATAAATACAAAAATATAAAGAAATCTCTCTTTTACTTTTATTGAGACCTACATCCCTCACGAACTCGAATACGTCCCTCTGGCGTCTTGAAGCAAAATAATCTTAACCTCCTATATATTCCTACCTACAACAAACCAAGAAGTATTAGTAACATATTTCCTTTTACTCCGCGCCATTTCCTGGGCTCCGCTGGTATGTCTATTATCACGTGTGGTTTCGCTGTTATCAGTGACAACAAGTAGTTGATAAATCTCCATTTTTGCACGCGACTCGTTTGTAACCGTTTCTTTCGTCCGAGAGACGGATGAGAGGTTGGCATGAACGTATGCTTCGCGTATTTGCTGGTGTTTCAGTTGACTTTGTTGAGCAGTATTCTTTACGTGCGACGTGTCCACAATCGTGCGAATGCCAACTTAACGGAATAACGTACGGATATGGCTGCTACGAAATTCATAGAGATAACATGGCGATATGGTAGAGTTCACAGTCTTATATATATATATACTCACAGGTCACTGTCATTCGTCTATTGGTTGCTGCCATAATACGAAGTGTGTTGTGGTTTACGGCTGCCACGCACTACGGCCTCCTTTTTAATACTCGCTCACAGTTGCATGGGGAGTGGCCAAAGAAATGCGAACCAATCACAGCAAGGCGGCAAGAAAATGAAATCCTTGCAGCCTGCCCTTTCACCGAGTGAATGCGCGAAATTCTTGGTGCTAGAAGTGTCCCAAGTTTCCTTATTCCTGAAGTGTTTTGCGCACTTTACATCTGAGGTTGTCCCTGAATTGTTATGAAATAACTGCTGCCAACCACATCTTAAAATAAATCAAGAGAAAGTGTTTCAATTTGTAAATGACTCAACTTATTTGCTTGCTCCGGAAAACAGAAAAAAAATTAGACGTTATTATAGAATAATATAGATTTTTTTTAGATAAAAACAAGGCCACAGATTACAAATATTAATTTTTTGCTGTACGTCAGCATTAAGAATTCATAGAAATTTTTCTTCAAGTCCTTGCCAGAATGAGAAAAACTGCACTAAATTTCGCTATAATTTTTTTTCTGCCAATTATATTTTTAGGACTGCCGTTTAAAACGTTATAGTTGCACGGTAGAAAGGTTATGTCAGTTCATCAGTACCTCGCTCATGGGGGCGAAAGGACATGCATCGGATGTTCGTACTTTCGCCGCGTGTAGGCTTCGAGGTGCCGAGGTGATGTAGTGGGTAGAGCGCTCGCCTCCCTCCAAGGCGAACAGGGTTCGATTCCCCGCGGGGGTCGCTGCCGGATTTTCGCAGGGGAATCGTGGAGGACGATGCCGCCGGTAGGCGGGTTTCCTCGAGGATCTCCCGGTTCCTCCCCGTCCATACATTCCAGGCGCGGATCCATACATCTCTTCACAGGACCTTGTTGTTAGGATCCGGCAATACCTCTCCACTCTTGGCTTCAAAAACGCAACATATCTCGAAACAGATGGCGACTTTCAAGGTAGAAGTTGAGTGAGTTTCCTTAGATTGTTGAAAGTGAAGAGCAGGCACGTATTTACAGTGAGTGCAGAACATACTGCAGAAACTTACCAAAGTTGCTAGAAAAACTCCGTATTTACACTACAAAATATTTCCTTGCAAAATTACTTTTTTTTTAAAAATAATAGTCGATTAATTAATATAAGTATTTTTATGTGAATTTTCCTTTTGGGTGCGTCACAAACCTTTAATAACTATCAATATTATTTTATCTTAGACGAATATAACTGTTTCGGTGAATCATCAATACCTATTAAAAATATATATTCAGGCTTCCAGTACCCGATTATCGATTGTTAAATATCCTTGATACTTAATATGTTTTTATTTGATACCTATGGATCACATGCCCATTATTTTACTTGGCAAAGTTAATTAGAAGCATATGAGCTAAGGATACCATATTCCGAAATTTTCGACTTTTTAGTGCTATATTTGGAAAACTATAAGCATTTAACTACAAATATTTACATTTATGAGGTTCTTATACAATTATCTTTTAGATAATAAAATCTAAAAAAAAAAATCATCGTGAAATATGGTCTAAGGGGAACCGCCTACTGGCTGGCAGCTTCGAAATTTCAATAGGAAATTACATGTTAAGGAAATTTTGCCTCAGTGTGTTAATTTTAAAGGAAGGCATTCCAAACAAGATGCATACTTCACGGATTTTTTAGAAGAAGTTTCCTACAGCGAAAATGTTTCCATACAACGTATAAGACTGTTTGCAAGAGGTTTTTAAAATTTATATGTTTTACAAAAAAAAAAAAAAAAATACATAGTCCCTATCTATACTGAAAATATACGCTCTTAGAGACCTTCTCCTAAAAAATTCGCGAAAAATACTTTCTGTTTGAAACCCCTTTATTGAAAAATGACGCAATCTGGCTAAATTTCCTTAACATGGGATATCTTACTGAAATTTTCTCAGCTGGCGTACGGAAGGCAGCACCCTTAACACATTGAGGTCTGCACACTGTAACTGGCACTTAAGACAAATTATAAGCGAGTCACATAATATCCACTACTGCAAGAACACCGATTCTGTTGGTGTCTGTGTTAGAACTCACCACAGTCATATTGGTCCATACCACACCGGACACTACCCTGTACTTTACACCGTTCATTATTGGCCGGTCATCGACTAATGGAGAGCCGAGCTGATATTGGTCCAATCAGATGTCCCTTATCGTATAAAAGGATTCGCAATCAATCACACCCCTTTGAGTGGCTGTAAAAAAAAATTCCCTTGTTAGCAATAACTTTGTTACTGTGCTATCGTGTTCGTGTGAGGTCGTGTTTTGTTGTGAACGACATAAGGCATTTTGAAATTAAATTTACTCGTGCTACACTCGAGCGTAGTCCACAGAGTGTTAAAAGAGTGGGTGCTGGGATCGTCGCCCGCGCACCGGAAGAGACGCAGAAGTTAGCGGGTGTATGGAGGGGGGAGGGGCTGGCATGCATCTCGGCTGTTGCGTGCCGGCGCGTTCTGCCCGCTGATTAGCTGGCGTTCCCCGCGCCTGCGCATTGCGCCGCCGTTACCTGGCGCGCGCTTGCATTGTGCATGTACAGGCTGTTCACGATAACGTGAGCACTTTTTAAGGGCCCTCCCAACAGGCATTAATGGCTAATAAATATATATATTATTGCAGCCGCAGGCATTAAATCTTGTTGGTGGTGAAATGTATACACTGTGTTTATTGGTCGCATTGCAATGTTTATATTAAAAAGCAGCAGAAAGATGGAAAGTTGATGAAAGGGGAAATTAATAAGGGCCTTAAAAAGTGCTCACTTTACCGTGAAGGGGCCTATAACGTTGGAACCTCGCCCACTCATTCGCTGCGTTGCTCGGTCGTCGTAGCCGAGCATACAGAGGCGAAACCACCGCTTATTCCGAGAACTACAGCCGCACACGCCAGTGAAAATGGCGTCGCTGGCCAGAAAAGTGGCGGGAACCTACTTCAGAGTAAAAAAAAAAACTTATTTGTTTTGGGCTGTTCACGTTAAACTGGGCACTTTTGAAAGCCCTGCTTAAAATCTACTTTTATGCACATAGTGTATTATTCTACCTTATGTAAAATTAACATTGCCATGGGCCTCATCACTTTATTCATGCGTCGGTCAAGTGAAACAGTGAAATTATTAGAAAAGTAAACATTTTACATACCTGCTAATTTTTACACACTGATGCATAAAAAAAAACAGAAAACGAAATAAATGATTTAAATCATCACAAATGGTTACCTAACAGTTTTTATTTGACCTCAAGATATGGAACTACTTTCCATCTATCGTTACCAACTTTACCGGGCGTACGTCACTCTGTGCGCCCGTTGAAGTGTATGCAGACATGGGTTAGTGACATTTTTCTAAGGTTGATCTCAAAAGTGCTCACTTTATCGTGAACAGCCTATACAAAAAACTCTTTGGTAATTAGTTGCCAGATATTTTCTTATTAAGTCTACAGCTGAAATATTGTATGTATTTACAACAAAACATTCCAAAAACCATGCAAAGTTATTTGTGTAGCTCAATGTTTACAATAAACTTGAGAGCTCGTAAAATTCAACAAATGTTTTTGCGCATTATACTATAAGGTTTTGTGAAATTAACTCAATTAATTTGTACATATACAAAGAGAAAATTACAGTGTTGCCATCCTGCAGCCAAGCCAATAAGGAATTTCTCGCCATGCACAATCGTGACACAATGCTCGTTTGCAACATTGTTCATTCCTGTAAACCTAGATATCAATATGGCGGTAACAGACGTTTGCTTTACAAATTATGTCAAAAAAAATTAAAGTTAATAATACTTCCCGTATAATAACTACTTCTTATTATCCCTGCGGATGAACAATATACTGCACAAGGTAAACACAAAGGTCGCCGTGTGTTTTTCAACCTGTACGCCATCGTAAATGAATGCATGACGTTTTACCAATGCATCGCAACAGGCAACACATATGCAGTTGGCGCATGATGGTGCTGCGTTAAATGAAACCCCGTAACAGTGGAACCAGGTGTTTGTGTGTCATGTGTTGTCCACACAAACACAGAAATTCCTTAGAGTTAAGTTTTCCAATGCACATACGGTGCCCCAACCCGTCCTCCTTTATAAAAGAGGTTGTTATTGCACACGCTTTTTAATGGCCTGTTCTTCGCCTTTCAATAATGCAATATCCAGAAACTCAAGAGTGTTGTGTTTCATTCTGGCTGTGCTGGTGGCGAATAACGTCTGCTTCAGTTGTACTACCCAAGGTGGATATACCTTTATTGGAATAGTCTTAGGCTATAAGACGTATGTATGTATGTATGTATGTATGTCTACATACGAATGTCCCCAACCCCCTCGCCGCTTACAATCCCAGCCAGCGACCTATACGCTAGAAATGAATTTAAAAAAATTATTCTAGTAAGAAAGAATTTATTAAAAAAACTAAAAACGTATCGGCCAGTCGCCATGTATCTATCTACTATATGATCAACCGACTGTCTCTGTCTGTGTGTCTGTCCGCCTTTAATACCTCTAAGTCCCTTGAAACTCAACAACAGTTCTTCAAATTTTGCAGAGCGAATCCTCAGGGTCAAATACAGGCCAAGTTCGAATTTCAGCAAGATCAGATTACGCAATCATTAACTTTTGCCATAGAAACTAATTTTTAATTACTTTTTTCCTATGAAAAGATTTGTATTAATGCGTAGAGAATATTACATAGAGCTGTGAAGGTAATGGAATATCATTTTTGTTTACTTTAAATGTCTCGCTTCAATGATGAATTAATTTCCAAGTGGGGCCTTAATGGCTCAGTGGGTAGAGAGATTCCAAGTAGAGCCGCAGTGGCCCAGTGGATAGAGCGATTCCAAGTGGGGCCACAGTGGCTTAGCGGATAGAACTATACCAAGTGGGGCCACAGTGGCTTAGTGGATAGAACTATATCAAGTGGGGCCACAGTGGCTTAGTGGATAAAACTATACCAAATGGGACTACAGTGGCTCAGTGGATAGAGAGATTCCAAGTGGGGTCTTAGTAGCTCATTGGAGTTGAGTTAATTTTACATAATTTCATTATTACACACACACACATATATATATATAATATATGTATATATGCAATATATTTCTTCAGTCTTTGTATGATAGCCACATTTTTTAACATGGTAACTGTCCATTAAATAAAAAAATATTTTAATGAAAATATTTTCACATTCACAAAGATTTTGCAATTTCACTTGATCGGCACACGATAAAAGAGATCAGGTCAATGGCAATCTTAATTTTTACATTTTACCGCAAAATACAAAACGGGCAGAAAATAAAATCTTAGCAGGGCTTTAACGGTGTACAGTTTACATTTCTCGCTTCGGCTGTCAAGACCTCGCTGTTCATAGCCGCCCAGATCTCTTCACTCAGTTATTTTCGATTGAATTAAACTTTTATTTATATATTGTTAATATTTTACAATATTTAATATGCTATTAGAATGAATAAAAAAGAGGGAGAAAATAGGCGTGTTAGTAATTTGTAGTAATAAATAGTTCCATAGGCTGTTGTTGGTAAAAAAAAAAATTGCACTTTTGAAAGCCCTGCTTGATATCTACTTGTATGCACGTTGTGTATTCTTCCGCCTTATGTAAAATTAACATAGCCATGGGCCCCATCACTTTATTTATGCGTCGGTCAAGTGAAACTGAGCCATTATTATAAAACTAAATATGTTACAAATCTACTCATCCTTACACTTCGGTGCATAAAAAAACCCGCGAAAGCAAAATAAATAATTTCAGTTGTCACAAATTGTTACCTAACACTTTTAATTCGACGTTAAGACATGGAACTACTTTTCTTCCATCGTTACCAACTTTACTGGGTGCATATCACTCAGTGTACCCGATTAAAATACATGCAGGTAGGAGCACTGACTTTATTCTAAGGTTGATTTGATTTAAATTGTGTTCTCTTTATCGTGAACAGTCTTTAATTCAAAATATCATTGAAGTGTGACCGCACGAGTGCGGTGGGTTAAGCTTTGTTTGCATGGGGCGGAGGAATATCCAGGAAGTAGAACTTCAGCAGAACTTCAGAAAAGTTGGAAGTAACCGTGAATGGACATCTCTGCGCAGTCGGCATGCGAACTCTAACCTGAAGCAAGAGACCTGCGAAATTCGCGTTTTTATATGAGGGCAATTTAAACTTAAAACACTTTTACCAGTGGTATCCATTTGTCATTGGACCAAGCTTTGTTTGACACACCCTCGGTGAACCTTCGCCAATAAACGAACACTTCACATCGTGCGCCCCAATCACGTACATTTCACTCAGAAAGGGGAGCGACTTCATATCTGGGCAGCAGCCAATGGAGGAACGACGCCGGCTTGGGCATATACAGTACTGTGAATTTCAACTTGATGCCAAGAAATAACGCGAATTTTGCAGGTCCCTACATACAGTCTGCACCTCTCCTTCGGTAATAACCGGCGCGTGTTTGCGTGGCTTGGGGGGGGGGGGGGTGGTTCCGCCGTAAGTCAACGCCGGCGCCTAAGGAAAGCGGATGTTCCCGGCTATCACTGTGTGCGTGTGTGCGAGTGTGTGTGGTTATCAGGCTCGCCGCAGGCAGCGTCCTCGTGCGATGTGACGCTCCCGCCGAGGTGTAAAAACAACGTGGCCGTAAAAAAAAAACACGGCATCTGTTGGCCGGTCTACGTGCAAGAAGGGTACATCGGCCACGTGCAGGATGGTTCGCGCGTTCTATAGTCATCCCTCTGCGTTGCGCGAGAGAAGGCCAATGTCGCCCAGTGGCTAGAGCACTGAACTCTTCCGAACAAGGCAGTCAGCGTTTGAAAACTGATTATTTTTTGCATAATAGGTTTATAATATATATATATAAAAAAATATATCTCAGTTTTTAAAAATAAATTAATAAATTAATACGAATTTTACATTTACAACTTAACGAAAAAAAACTGCAAAACGGTGTGATAGACAATATGTTTGTTTATATTTCAAAATAATTTGTGAAGTCTCCCCAGAATAGTATAAAAGATTATTTTTTGTAAATTCTAACTTCGTTGTGTTTTTTGCACGTAGTTTTATTTTAAGTTAGGTAAATGACTCAAATAAAAATTTGTTAGTAGTCAAACCATAACAGCAAACAAGCTAGGTGTCAGATTTCAAAGGCAATGCTTCATGATATTCCGAATATTCAAAGAAACACTTAGGTTTAAATAGAAATTTGGTTTTAACGATAATTTTTGTAAAATTTAAAGCACGATTTAAAGTTAAAACTTATGTATATAATTTGTAAAAAAAATTTTTTTAATAATTTTTTTAGGAATTAATTTTTGTTACATTTAATTTATTTCGGGGTTACAAGATAGTGACACTTCCTTGAAACACAGCATAAAGAATAATAATGCCTCATACTCTCTTGAGATTCCTCCAATTCTTTCACATCAACTCAGCTCCAAGTATAGTCCGTTCGCGGTATCTTTACAATTTTGAGTCAAATAATTGAAAAACCATACCAATTATGATATGTTTCATTGTTTCCTAAATATGCCACGTATCAAAAGCGTTTTATAGTTGTTAACATAAATCTACCTTATTTTTGGTTAAATTGAACTTTTACTGATTGTGTATCTATAAATTATAATATTTCATTTATAATTAATAGGCCCTATGATTAAAACAGATAGAACATAGGTGTATTGTTAATGCCTAGTGAGAAATAGTTCTTATGTTATAGGCTGTTCACGATAAAGTGAGCACTTTTTAAGGCCCTCCCAACAGGCATTAACCGCTAATAAATATATCTTATTGTAGCCTTAGGCATTAAATTCTGATGGTGGTGAAATGTGTGCACTGTGTTTACTGGTCACATTGCAATGGTTATATTAAAAAGCAGCAGGGGAAATGGAAATTGGACGAAAGGAAAAATTTACAAGGGCCTTAAAAAGCGCTCACTTTACCACGAACAGCCTATAAATATTATTACGCCTAGTGGGCACGAATGCGGTGCGTTGTCCCTTTGGTGTGATCTGATAGACTTTAAGCTTGACTTGCATTAGGCGGAGGAATACCTTGGAAGTAGAACTTTAGCAGGGCTTCAGGGAAGTTTGAAGAAACCATGAATGGACCATCACTTCTGCAGTGGGATCGGCCGAAACCTTACCCGGTGGCGGAACGCTGTAGGTCGGCGACCTTGTTTAGTGGCGGAGCGCCCTCCACGGTTAGCTGTGGGAGCGTGTGAATTCTGCTGCAACTAAGCCGAGTGTTTGGTCGGGGAAAGAGACTGGGGGGTGAGGGGGTAATTAGCGAGCATAGTCGTCCGCCCATCTAGTTTGTTATATCTTACTTGCTCAGCGTAACGCTTCCGTAACCTAAAAGGGTAAAAAAAAGGGGGGGCGGGGGAATTGGAGGCTTCGCTAAGACCATGCTAGGCATTAATTTTCTAGTGGTGGGAGCTACGAGCAGAAAATTAAAACTTCGTCTAGCGTGAAACTCATTAAAAGCACACAAGGAGTTAGGTTGGGGGGGGGGGGGGGAACTCGAGAAATATGTTATAGGGAATGTGTATTTAAATTTGTTAGTTACATGTGTTAAAGAATAAGTTGAAGAAAGGCGCGTTATGTGCACACAACATCCTCTTGCACGTGTATATGAGCAAGGCGAAGCAGTGGTAGGCCTAAACTGCTAGCCTCGCTTTCATGGGGATCTGGTTTCGAATCCCTGCCCGGCCATCCTGAGTTCGGTTTCCCATGGTTTCCAGAAATCGCTTTAGGCGAATGCTATAAGTGAGATGTGGTTCATTACTATAGGCTGTTCAAGGTAAAATGAGCACTTTTGAAAGCCCTTCTTAAGATCTACTTGTCTGCACGTTGTTTGTTCTTCCGCCTTATGTAACATTATCATTGACAAGGGCCTCATTATGTTAAAGTGTAATTAAATAGAAAAGAATTATTTTACAAATCTGCATATTTTTACCATTCGAAACATTAAAAAATCAGGAAACGAAAGGTATAATTTAAGTTACACTTTTTTATACGACGTTAAGATATAGAACTACTTTTCATCCATGGTTACAAACTTTACTGGGTGCATGCCACTCAGTGCACCCGTTAAAATTTATTCAGGGGGTAGTGATTTTTTTCCAAGGTTGATTTCAAAAGTGCTCACTTTATCGCGTACAGCCTTTACACACCAAGGCCGATTCCTTCAGAGGTTCTGCTTCTATGAGCAAATTCGTCCGCCTTTTATGACCTTAAGCCATATCCACCTACCTACATCTTGCCCATGCGATTATTAGGAGTAGATCATGCCTGTCTATGCTGACACGTTGACCTGGGGATGGTGTATCGATGAGCCAGATAAACACTCGAAATCTTCTCGCCTGCCTTGTTTACGAGAATATGTGGCGAACTACGCAAATACCCCACAAAAATGTCGCAAAATTAATTGCAGAACACGCTAGACTCCAAGATTTACTTACGCAATTGGATGGTAATGTACTAGACACACACGCTGGCTGGCTGTGAAACAACTGCACATCTGACAAGGAAACAAGGAATGAATTCCGATCCACGAGGCGCGAAGGAAAACAGTTTACTCATTTTTGGCAGTAGACACACAGCTTAGGCTTTAGTATACACAGGACTGTGAAATCTAACCTAAAGGCAAAGGACTTCGCGCAAATTTTCCTTCCGTAGACTGCTCACGGTCAAGTGAGCACGATATATTTTTCCTATCACCTTGTATTGTTCCGCCTTGTGTAAAATTAACATTGACATGAACATTATCTCGGTATTCATGCGGGATTGCAAGTGAGGTCATGATATTGTCAGGAATGTAAAATTCGTTACCAATAATCAAACATATAATCTGAGACGAAGGTTTGCTTCAAACATCGAAATACTTGTTTCTATAGGTCCAAAAAAATTTTTTTGTAGCTTCAACAAAGTATTTGGTTGAGTAAACAAAACTTGAAGAGACACAAAATTAAGCTGTCTATCCAACAAAATACACGCTTGAATAATCCTTTCAGATCCACTTTTAATTTACGGTTTCAGGCGCTGCAAACAAAACAAACCTTATGACGCGTGCTGCACCTAAGTCGACTCGACACAGCACGTATTTCGTTGTCGCAGACAATGATGCGTAGGCTACATGTTCGGATACAGATAAATGAACCAATTATGACCCAGACCAGTAAGACGGTTTGCGAATCATTTACCCACAGGTAAGGTCATACGTCACTGAACTTCGCAGAGTGCAGTAAATTAAAAAAAAAATCACCTACGCGTGCGTAATGTACACGAGTGTTTACACTGGGTCCGAATGTGATAAACAAAACTCCTGTGTTGGGCGACTGCCAAAAAAAAAAAAAACATTTAGTTGAATCAACCATGCGTGTTTGGCCATTCGTTTAATTATCTTCATTCGAAAATACATTTAGAGGCCTTGTTTGTATTTTTATAACAGGATGGTAATAGTGTTTGTTGGTACATTTATTGATGCTTAGTAATTGTATAAACATCCTAATAAAACAAATTCGAGAGGAAGCCAAAAAAATAAAGTTGTAAAACTTTAAATTTTTTGTGCACGTTGTATTTGGCACACCACACACACCACACACACACACACACACACACACACACACACACACACACACACACACACACACACACACACAAACACACACACAAACACACACACATATATATATTAAAACATTTCAACTTTATTAGTAGTCAAGTTAGCTGAGGTTACTTGGGCGCAAGCGATCTAGGTTGGAATCTCGGACGGGTTTCTGTTTTTAATACTAACCGAAACGGTTTTATGCGGGCATAGCAAAACAAATCTTTAGCTGCACCAACCAAATATTTATTTGGGGGTAGCCAAACAAGAGCAACAAAATATTTTGGCTTCCGCGACAAATTGTTTTATATTGCCCCTCTACAAACAAATATTTAGTTGGGCTGAAACAATTCTTCCCCTCAGTGTACTCTAACGTGTATCAAACACGTAACACTGAATTCCCTGGTCAGAACACTACACTCCAAGCGAATCATCAAGTCTTAAAACTACTTTTATTATAGTCAATTGACGATTTCTTCACACTTCTCTGAAGCCCTGCTGAAGTTCTGCTTCCAGCACATTCCTCCGCTAACTAAGCTTAAATAAATCTAGAAGATTTCACAAATGGACAGCGTACCAAATTCGTGCGCACTCATTTGTAGTAATATTTCGTATGAGAACTATGCCTTACTGGGTGTTACCAACACACGTGTTTTATCACTATTTTATACATAATTATTAAAAATTAAACAATGTAATTTATAAACAGAAATATTGGTCAAAATTCAATTTAACGAAAAAATAAGACAATTTTATGTTAACGGAGGTATGAAACGCTTGTGACATATTGCATTTTTATAAAGCAACTGAACAAGGCATACGCGGGGTGACTTTTTGAAGGTTTGATTTAAAAAATGTGAAGAAATCGTGAATAGACTATAACATTCTTTACCAGCTAAAGCGGGAGTCGGCAAGCTTCTGCGAGCGGCGGTATATATGTAATCATGGGTAATTATTTTTCCAAAGGTTGGTTTCAAAAGTGCTAATTTTATCGTGAGAGACCGTTAATGGTGACTTTACGCTGGGTTGTAGCCACTCAGCTAAGTTTCAGTCATAAAGATGAGGTAGAGAGATCTCGCAGGCTGCGCACAACCAGTCTCCGTGTCCCAACATTGAACTGCTTTTCTACCAACGTGAGAACCGAGAACAGCATGGTTTGGATTTGAGGTTAGAATACTGTTTGGTAAACGAGTGCTTTAAGATCTTTAAACAATTACTTCTACTGATCTGTAATCCAGTTTGATTAAATTCAAATTGGCAAAAAGTATTTTATTAATATAGTAGTGCTTGTCGTCTAAAAATTAAGACATCAACAAACACTTTCGTAACTGGACCATGGGACTTCGACAATATTGTATTGGTTTGGGGTAGGTCAGCGATGGGTACATGCGCAGAAGGCGAATAAATGTCTACCTCGTGTTTAGTCTAAACACCGCGTGCAAGTCCAAAGTCTTATTTTAATCTCTCGCTGTCCATTATCTATGAATGAAGATTTCTCTCCCATTTAACCAGAGCAGTGGGAATACCACCTCTATAATGCCGAGCATGTGTGATGTGTCTGTAAGTAAACAGAGAAATGTATCAGTCACAAACAGAGCAAAATGCGACGATATTTTGAAAATTATTGTGCTGAAATGTGTTTTGGCTACAGACCTACACCACTGTCTCTAGCGACTTTATTAAGAGAACAGAAAACTCCACGCTGCACCGGACTTTACAGGCGTCTGTATAATCCAGCTCTCGTTGTTTTCTCATTGGCTTCTGTCACAGTGGTGAGTCAGCTGCATTCCGAACTGGGTCGCTGTCTTTTTTCAGTGCAGGTTTCTTACTGGCTCGGAGTCTTACAGGACGTTCCAAACGAGTAACGGCCCGATTGCGAAGAGAAAACCAGACTTACGGATGCTACAAGTTCACTGTGACACGAGATGAACCTTGTCATGATGTATGGTTCATCATCATAGTACCTTAACGGGGTTGTAGGAGCATAGCAAGTTACTGATAAGAACTATGTAATGAACACTCTATAAAAAAAGGTTTATGTAATATTAAGTTTGTACAATATTATTTCAATATAAACATGGTAATAAACGCAGAGGAGATATAAAAATATACTGAGATATTAATTTATATTAAATTATAAATATTTAACCAGCTAAATACTGAGTAGGGTACAATAGAAGAGTCCCCACCTTGTTCATGATTCTGGAGGCTGATTAAGATGTCGGAAATCAACGGCCGGACATCCCCATCTTCAATGACCTTCGTTCCACTGGCCCCGACAACACAAGACAACGACCACGGGCTACACTGGCCTATATCAGCTGCGTTATCACCGCTTGGGGAAGGAAGGGTTTATGTGGTTTGCGATTTCATAGCTAATTTTAGCAATCACGGCCCGTGTCCCGGATAAATAAGCGAAGGCGTGATCAGGCAGGCCGCTCAGCTAAGGCCTGATCACTACTCGTAACAACTCGCAGATTATTCAGGTGTATGACGATTGTTCACTTTGCGAGTTCGCGTGCTGCCACCCTGATTTTGAGAAGTTAGGGTGTTTATTAGCTGAGAAAATCTATAGTAAATAAATCAAATATCAAGTACCTATTGCAGCGACCTCCGAGAAACGAGTCTTTGAAGCGAGCTCAGGTCGAATGGTTCCAGGTTCGTATCCTTTGTAAGCCATGAATAAGTCGTTTGTGGAATTGAGTTTACCTCCTTATGGAACGTCAGTCGTCCCACAGTCTGCCTTCGGAATGAAGTTCGAACACTGTAGATATGTCAACCTGTTTTTGGCGAAATATTCTCGTGCAGGCTAGAAACTTCAATATCCTGCATACAGACATGCAACATTCCTTCGATCTTTAACCGCGTATATCTGTAAGGCGATATTTCATTACATAACTGAGCTAATCCGAATTAGGTTACCCTGACAGCGAAAGTCTATGATTGGCAGGCAGACAACTAAGTCGCGTAACTTAAAATCGTCAGGTAACAAAGAGGATGTACGCTTAAGTGTTACAACTAGTCTTTGAACATTTTCGCTAAGACCAGGCGCCCCTAGCTATAAACCCGTAATTAATTTATGACAGATGTTTATTAAGGATGATTGGTTTCACTGACGGTATAGATATATTCATTTTATTTCGGCCTCGAGTTCAGTTTATAGGAGGCGAACAGAATCATCTGGCAGGACCTGACATAAATAATAGTTTCCCAAAAATTTTTTAATCTGTACAAATTCTCTATCTTTTTTTTTTTTTTTACTGTAGAGAGGGTGTCGACCAATAAAACATGATGATTAAGTGTAAACATCCTGATTGAGGCAACATTGAAAGGATTAATTTTAATTCCCCTTATCGTCCCCGCTTTGTGGCAGAAAACTTATTCGTTTGGGAATGTAAAAGGGGGGGGGGGGGTGTCGGAGAACGAAACATAAACATTTATCTAAAAACTACTAACACATTCGTATCCTACAGCGATTTTAACCTAGCACCCTTCGCGACACGAGAGTTAGCATTTCAACTGACTTAGCGACTATTGCGTCTCGGGAACGCGAAATACGCCCCAGTTGCAGACGCATTTATGAGGAGCACATGTTTGCTGCTACGGTAACGTTTATTCCACTCAGGCCGGCAAGCTCAGTGCTTTATAGTCTAGCAACTGAAGTTTCTCGCTTCCAGAGTACATTGATGTCGCATGTGTACAAGATTATTCCCGTTTTGTATGTAGGTGACTGGGACAACTGCAATTCACGCATAAAATAAGTGTAGGTAATAATGGCGTAGATTCTTCCGGCCTCCCGAATTGTGTTTTAGGACCTACGTGAGGAATAAACTTCGTTCTCCGCATTACGTGGAAATATAACGAAATATGTTCGTTCACTGGGATATAAACCGAATCGAAATAACATTTGTGAGATGGTTAAAAACATAAATTTTAGGACTTTCCTGCGCAGTTTGCTCAAAGAGAAAGGAGAAAAGATGGAAGTTCCTTTTGTTGATATCTATTTTTATTTCGCACTTAAGTCCTTAGCGTTTTTCCTTTGAAAAATTTTCTTATGTACGCTTAGTGCGAGAGACAGTTATATATTTTTTTTCTTTTAGCTCTTGTAAGCAGCATTGCCTAAGGCAAGTATATATCACAATTCCAGCCAAATGCGAACTTTTACACGCAAATAAATAGAACTTCTCGATTTTCCGCCGGGGCCACGGTGGCTGAGCGGTTAGGCCGCTCGCCTCCCACCGAGTCGAACAGGGTTCGGTCCCCGGCCGGGCCACTCCCGGACTTTCGCATGTGGGAATCGTGCCGGACGATGCCGCTGGTCAGCGGGTTTTTCTCAGGGATCTCCCATTTCCCCCGTCCTTGCTTTGCATTCCGGCGCTGCTCCGTTCTTATCTTATTTCAACCTGATCGGCTCTCAAGACCTCGTTAAGAGCCGCCCAGTTTTCTGAACTCCATTTACCACCAGCCTGAGAGCGACCTATTTTGAACTGTGCTGAACTCTCCCATAAGTTATGTCTCGTTTCGTACCTAACCTGAGTGAACCAACGTTAACGACAGTCGTAGTTTTTTTTTTCCAGTTAATGTCGTCGGGCGGTTGGCACGCTCTTGCTCGCGGCCTGGCTCGCCGAGTTGCCCGGTATTGATGGAGATGACCGCGGCGAGTGGACAACCCGGCGTAAATCTTGCAGCGACCGCGGCCTCCACGTGCCGAGTGCAGCAAGCGTCTAACCGGCCTCGCGCTCTATATACCGGGGCGCCGTCGGAGAACATGGGAACAATCATCACAGGTGATTAAACGACAAGTCTCGGGTGGTAGCCGCATGGCTGAAGAATCGCCTCCTACAGCCCATTCACGGCTACTTCCAACTTTTTCTGAAGCCGTGCTAAAGTTCTACTTCCATGATATTCCTCCGCCTCATGCAAACAAAGCTTAACCGAGTATAGGAAATTACACTAAAGGGACAACGCACCGCATTCGTGCGCGCTCAGTTACATAATATTTTGCATAAGAACTATTTATTTCTTGGCGTTACCAACACACCTATTTTTTCCTTGTTTTTATACATAACAATTGTAAATATAATATTATTAAATTGCAGGTAGAATATTTGTAAAATTTCAATTTAACCTAAAATACGATAGTTTTATGTCAACCTAAGTATAAAAAGCTTGATATAGGCCTACATGCCATACTTTGGAAGCAACCACACACATCATGCAGGGGGGTGATTTTTCAAAGGTTATATCCCAAAAAGTGCGAAGAAACCCCTAATAGACTATACCACGAATATCCACGATATGGTGATGGCGATGGGTTTTCTCGGAGTTCTCCTGTTTCCTCCCGCTCTTGCGATTCCTCACCGTCCCATCTTGGGATAACGGCCACCTTCTAGCCTCCGCCTTCAAATCTCGTCAATAGTCGGATGTTACTCCGGCCATAGGTAAACCTCTACACGCACATTATTTACTACGCAATGTTTTATGAGGCGCACTTTAACAGAACACCGGGGTGGTTATAGACGTTCACGGTAAACTGAGCGCTTTTGAAAGCACTGCTTAAGATCTACTTGCACTCACCCTGTGTATTCTTCAGCCATATGTAACAATAACACTGTCACGGACCTGATCAGTTTAGTCACACGTCAGTTAAGCGAAACCTTGACAGGATTAAAAAAGCAAAACATTTTAGAAATATGTTAATTCTTCGACGCATATGCATAAAAAAAACAGAACCCATAAGGATTAATTTCACTATTCACAAGTGTTTACCTAAAACGATTAATTCAACGTTTAAAAACCTGGGACAACTTTCCCTTCGTTTTTATCAACTTTACTGTGCGCGCGCAAACGATTCTGTCTGTTAAGATATATGCAGTTAGTGAAAGCGACATTTTTTCAAAGGTTGATTTCATAAGTGCTGAGCAAAACCGTGAACATCCTACACAAGCGGCAAGGTGTGGCCAACGATTCGAAAAAAATAACTCTACGTCACAGTGTGATTACGCCATTGGAAAGTAAAATACCTAAACCACCCCCCCCCCCCCACTTTTCTTGATTTTTCCAAAAGAACCCTAGGGATTCACGAAAATTAATGTTCAGTGGTCGTTTCTGAAAATGAGAGTGACAAAGTGGGAGGCGAGGTGATTCTTAGCATGCAGTTAAAAGTTTTAAAATTTTTATAGACAATTTTTTACTGGCGTTGGGGTAGTAAGAACACGCAGGGGCCAACAGAGGTCGGCCATGTTATTCTAGCACACGAGAGACAGAATTAGTTTAATAGTCTAAAAAAATTCAAGAAACTCCCATTTGATCGACACAAAACGACTTACTGTGAGGTTAATGGAAATATCTGTTTTACACTAGGAGTAAGTATACACACTTGCCTAAACGTAAGCAGGACTTTTACAAATATGCTTAGTTAATCTCAAACGACCTATATGGGGACTTTGGAAATTTGTGAAAAATTGTTGAACAGGTATATTTTGCAGTAACTCTTTCATGGCTGGATGATCTTTGCAGACCAGTTATAAACGTTCTGCTTTAGAGCATCAGAATCCACACAGGCCCAATCAAATGCGTGCATGGCAACCAACAGCGGAAGGGAAATTGTCGAACACGCGTGCAGTAATTTTGATCCTAGGAAACAGACGATTTTTCCGGCGATAAAGCTATCATCCTGAATTCTGTCAGGCGAATCGCAGAGTATCTATAAAGCACAGCTTCAGCACCAGTTGAAACAAGCGTCGTAATGTTAAGGGCACTTCTCATTGGTTATTGACTGCTGTGGAAGATCACTCGCTGATTTGCTGTTGTCTGCGAAAGTCTTGTCGCCCGTTGGTGATCAACGAACGTCATTTATTGGACTGAGGAAAAATGGTGTTCATGTAACGAAATTCCAGACCATTTACGTAGTATATGTATATATATATATATATATATATATATATATATATATATATATATATATATATATATATATATATATACAGAAGTTTTCGTAACTTAAGTAACAGAATTTGGGAGGTGATTCCTTGTGGAAAAAACATTACGAAAATGCCGATTGACGTATGTCCGGAAACAACGTTTAAGGGTTGAAAAAACTCCCGAAAGTTGGGATTTAAAAGTAGTTTTTTACTAAATAAGATGGCAAAAAAGTAATATTACCTTACAATATTTAAACACCTTAAGTTAATGTTAATTTGTTTCGGTGTTATTAAATACAAATTAATTTTAAAGCCCAGCTTTTGGGGGTGTTTACAACCCATAGACGTCATTTCCGGACATACGTCAGTCGGCATTTTCGTGATTATGGTTACATGGTTATCAAAACTAATGGAAGCACCTTAACGAATATGGCGTGTGCAGCTCGTGTAAGACTGCGATTACGTAAACAAGTTGTTCAATATGCTGACTGAGTTCTGATCTCACTTGTGCAGCATTAGCTCTGCGGTTCTTTGTGGCGATTCTCTTCAATGTTCGGGGATCCCGATCACTGGGGATTTGTTTCAGCCAACAGCTGACGACGTCTTGCCACGAGATGCGTTTGCCGTCATCACCTCGGACACTGTTGCCCTCGACGCACCGTACACACTGGCAGTCGTCGACACACTTGCCGCAAATAGCCGCGGCGATCTAACTATCTGCCGTCTTTGAAAGTCAGAAAGGTCTTCAATTTTGCCTCAACCACGTATAAGTACTACAGGTTGTTTACGGTACTTCCAACTTTTCTGAAGCCCTGCTAAAGTTCTACTTACAGGATATTCCTTCGCCTCGTGCAAACAAAACTTAAATGAGTCTAGCACTCATAATATTTTGCATAAGATCAATTTCTTACTAGGGATTACCAACATACCTATTTTCCCTCTGTTTTAACTCATATTAACTATATTTGAAACATAATTTATAAATCAAATAGGAAGAAAATTCCATTTTAATAAAAACAATAATGTTTTTATAATTTACCACAAGTATAGAAGGCTTGTGATGCATGACATATTTAGGGTACAAGAAAACATGTCACACGTGGGGTGATTTTTCAAAGGTTTGATTCTAAAAGTGTGAATAAACCGTGCAGACTATAACTACATGCTGCCAGTAATAGTAACACGGCGTTACGTATTTACTTTTTAGACCAGGGCATATGGAAGTATTACGTACGGTAACTAGATATTGAACGTATACACAGGACTGAACGTGGATTTTACTAGATCAAGTTGGCAAGCAAGGATCAAGGATCGTTTGTTTAGCCACTGAGATATAACATATGACAAACCTGCATGGAGTGGTTTCCGCAGGCGGTGTGCTGTGGCAGCTAGCGACGAGCGGCACAGCAAGTTGGAAGTTGCGTCTTGAGAGTTGTTCTCGGCGTGGGTCCACAGGCAGCCTCCGTTCAAAGTGTCGCCGAGCTTTGTGCAGTTTCCCGCTGGCGTAATTATCCCAAATACTGCGCCGTCGGGTGGGACGATCTGTGCTGTGTTTTACAAACTATGTAATCGATGCAGCGTGTTTTGGATTCTTCCCCTGTCCTGGACAGCGACGCGCCTGTGCACTTTACTCGACTTGTCCGCGTTGACGCGATTCATAACAATGACCAGCGAAATACCGCACAACAATGGAGGTGCTGGCGGAATCGAAGAAAGAAATGACGAGGGAAAGCGTGATGGAATTTTTCAGTGTTTATAGGTGACTGGAATTACGCCTATGTTGTGAAACAGACTATAGGCGGTTCACGGTAAAGTGAGAACTTTTTAAGGCCCTGCTGAATTTTTCTTTTCATCATATTTCTATCTTCCTGTCACTTTTTAATATACACATTGCCATGCGACTAATAAAAATAGTGTATAAATTTCACCTGCAAACACCTGCAACAAAATATATTTATTAGTGGTTAATGCCTGTTGAAGGAGCTTTAAAAAGTGCTCACTTTACCGTGAACAGCCTATACCATTGTCAACTCTCCCACCTGTACCTCCAGTTAGGTATCTCTACTTGTGTTGCGCTCAAGGCGATTGCAACTTTCAATCACGAGGTTTTTACTTAGGCTGTGTTCGAATTCACCTGAAATGCATACTTGTGCATACCTGGCCCCGGAGGTGACATCACAAGTGCTGCCCGAATTGCAAGTGAAGTATGCAAGTATACAAGTATATGAAGATGCATGCTTCTCGCGTACGTGCAGTAAATGTGCCGACATTTTGAGAGGCAATTTGTAGGTCACTATTGATATGCGACGTAATTATTTTATTTAAATTTTAGTGGGGCTGCCTTACTGCTTGGTAGGTTGGGATTTTGAACTGAGTAAATATTTATCGTAAGGTGTACCTTAAAGAAAGGTCTAAACAAAAAATTCGCACTAGACCAATGTGCATAACCTACAAAAGCTACGGTAAAACCAGAAATCGAAATTAGAAATTGCAAACTCACGTATAATCAGCAAGACAACAAAATTTATGTAAATATTATTTAATCCTTTATTTAACCCTATAACTATCTGCAATATTCTATTTATTTGTAGGAATACACACTCATTAAAAGTGATCAGCTGGCTAATAGATGTTGCCGAAGCCAACAAGACTGCCTGTCTGAATTCATAAAGTTTGGTGCCAAGGGTAAGTAAAGTACGCAAGTATGCGAATACACAAGTATGCACCTGAATTCGGACACGGCCTTAATTTCGTAGAGCAGCGGTTCCCAAACTTCTTCTGCCACGACACCCTCAACAAGCTTCTGGACTGTATCTCCGCGGAACATCGACTCCATTTCTGATTTACACCAAGAATTTCGAACCCACAAACGTTCTTTGTTCTTGCACCCACGCAGAATGGGTGAGCGTGTTAAGTAATAACGTAGGCTTGAAATCAGCAAGTTCGTGTATTCAACCAAAAAACTTTTATTGTAATATCGTCTATGAACTGAATCAAATTAAGTGTAGCGCTTACCCTCTTCCAATATCTTTATGCTTACCCTCTTCCGATATCTTTATGCTTACTCTCTTCCAATATCTTTATGCTTACCCTCTTCCAATATCTTTATGCTTAACCTCTTCCAATATCTTTATGCTTACCCTCTTCCAATATCTTTATGCTTACTCTCTTCCAATATCTTTATGCTTACCCTCTTCCAATATCTTTATGCTTACCCTCTTCCAATATCTTTATGCTTACCCTCTTCCAATATCTTTATGCTTACCCTCTTCCAATATCTTTATGCTTACCCTCTTCCAATATCTTTATGCTTACTCTCTTCCAATATCTTTATGCTTACTCTACTGCTTGAAAGTGACCGTGTTGCTGATCGACCTCTCGATGAAAGTCGTAAAAACTTTATTACGTATTCTAATCATAGACGTCCCGCAGCCTTCATCATTAGGGTGTGCCACAAAGAGATTATCCAATAGCTACCCATAAAGTAAGGAATGAGAAAATCCTGAAAGTGAAATTGTTTTTATCTTTTATATATATATATATATATATTTGTGCCACAATATAATTTTCAAATAAAATCACACTTCGTAATAATTTCCTTAAAAATACTTATGTAAAACTTGACTTTGTGATGCTAATCTTTACAAAATTCTAAAAGTGAGATGAATCAGTTAATTAATATAATAACTTCAATAATTATTTAGTTGGGTAACTTACAGAAAATTTCATTTGTCTTATTGAAATGAAGAGAATAGTGAAACATCTCGAGAGAACAAAAACATTCGGTGTAAGGACTAAATCTATAGAAACCATCACCAGTATGCATTACAAACACATGGGTAGTCACCTCGTATGTCAAGTCAATCTTAAGAAACCATCACCAGTATGCATTACAAACACATGAGTAGTCACTTCGTATGTCAAGTCAATCTTAAGAAACCATCACCAGTATGCATTACAAACACATGGGTAGTCACCTCGTATGTCAAGTCAATCTTAAGAAACCATCACCAGTATGCATTACAAACACATGGGTAGTCACTTCGTATGTCAAGTCAATCTTAAGAAACCATTACCAGTATGCATTACAAACACATGGGTAGTCACTTCGTATGTCAAGTCAATCTTAAGAAACCATCACCAGTATGCATTACAAAAACATGGGTAGTCACCTCGTATGTCAAGTTAATCTTAAGAAACCATCACCAGTATGCATTACAAACCCATGGGTAGTCACCTCGTATGTGAAGTTAATCTTAAGAAACCATCACCAGTATGCATTACAAACACATGGGTAGTCACTTCGTATGTCAAGTCAATCTTAAGAAACCATCACCAGTATGCATTACAAACACATGGGTAGTCACTTCGTATGTCAAGTCAATCTTAAGAAACCATCACCAGTATGCATTACAAACCCATGGGTAGTCACCTCGTATGTCAAGTTAATCTTAAGAAACCATCACCAGTATGCATTACAAACACATGGGTAGTCACTTCGTATGTCAAGTCAATCTTAAGAAGTAGATAATGTTGCATAAATAAATTAAAGTACAAAGCAGGAAAATTCTACCGGCCGTTAAGGTGTGCCTGGGCACACCTCGTGAGCACGCCAATGATTATAATATTCTTTGAGTGTAATATTTGCCCTTTTCGAAACTCGGCTCACAATATCCAGGGTTGCAAGTGATTGGTAAATCGTATCATTTTTCATTGTTCTTAAATGTTATTCCTCAGCAATTTCGCAGAGCCCTTCTGAGGTTTTCAACGGCACCCTAAGATTCCGAGGGACGCAGTTTGTTAATCGCTGTCGTGGAGAAGTCGTTGGTGTTGCATGGGGTCGCTTGGCTTCTGTATAATCTACTCACGGGTTTTTTCACGCTTTTTTTTTCAATCAAACCTTAGAAAAATCACCTCATACGTGACGTGTTTGATATATTTTTTTTCCTAAATATGCCATCTATCACAAACGTTTTATACTTCTGCTGAATTTGATTGTTACGTACATATAATATATAAATTACAATATTACATTTGTAATTACTATCAGTAAAAACAGGTATATAATAGATGTTTTGGTAATGCCTATAATAAAGAGTTCTTATGAAAAATATTACTAAGTTGAATGGGCACAATACGGTGCGTTGTCCCTATGGCGAAATGTTCTACACTCGGTTAAGCTTTTTCTGCACGAGGTGGAGGAATATTCTGAAAGTAGAACTTCAGCAGGACTTGAGAAAACTTGGGAGTAACTGCGAATGCACTACACTCTTATAGGCTGTTCAAGGTAAAGCGAGCACTTTTGAGGTCCTAGTTTTATTTTTTTTCCTATCAGTCATTTTTTTATCCTCTAACCACCTTTTTGAACTGAATATTGCCATGCGAGTAATAAACACAGTTTGTAGGTATGTTGGACCGCACTCGGAATTTGACGCCTAAGGCTGCAGTAAAATATATCTATTGACTATCATTCCAAATGGGAAGGGCTTTCTGAAGTGCTCACTTCGCCGTGAATAGCCTATATAGTCTGTTCGCGGTTTCTATGCATTTTTTTTTTAAATCTAACCTTTGAAAAATCACCCCATGTATCACACGTTTAGTTATTTCCTATATATACCATATATCTGCGGTAGTAAAATTTCGCGAAAAGATTTCAAGACAAGTTACAGTTAAACACTGTAGGGTCGTTTACGTACCTTTATTGGTAGAATTACTTTTTGACACGTGTTAACTTTCTGCACACGAATAACGTAGGAGCCGTGGTGATGTTGCTGAATTCTAAGTGGCCCGGTCAAATATGAAAACACATTCTCAAGCAGACAGCAACCAATGGCAATAGACATTCTGCTGTCGTGTAGGTAATTATAGTACCGAAGTCTACCGTGCACTCAAATTTTTCCGCGAAAAATCACTAGCTCTTCGTATATCTCAAGCGTTTTATGCCTCTGTTGACACGAAGGTGTATTATTTTTCGTTAAATTATATTTTATATATAAATAACGATATTTCATTTGTAACAGATATGAATTTTAAAAAAGGCGAGAAATCACGTGTGTTGGTAACGCCTAGTAAGAAATAGTTCTCGTGCAAAATATCATAACTGAGTGCGCACGAATTAACGGTAGCGCGTTATCCTTTGGTACGATTTCCTGGCCTCGGTCAGGCTTCGGTTGCACGAGACAGAGGGTTGACCTGGAAGTAGAACTTTACTTAGCAGGTCTTCAGAAAAGTGCAGAGGGTTGACCTGGAAGTAGAACTTTACTTAGCAGGTCTTCAGAAAAGTGCAGAGGGTTGACCTGGAAGTAGAACTTTACTTAGTAGGTCTTCAGAAAAGTGCAGAGGGTTGACCTGGGAGTAGAACTTTACTTAGCAGGTCTTCAGAAACGTGCAGAGGGTTGACCTGGAAGATAGAACTTTACTTAGCAGGTCTTCAGAAAAGTGCGAAGAAACCGCGAACGGATTATAGTCGCTGTGCGACTGTGGAGTGTCGCCTGGCCGCTTGCTGCCCGGGGCGGCGCCACGCCCGGCCGGCCCGGAACAAAGTAGCAGAAATCCGGCGCGGGAGTGACGCGCTCGGACGCTCGGATCAGATAGGAAGGCGTCAGCGGCGACAGGTTATTAGGACGCCGCGCCTGCCTTATCCGACGTGCCAGGGGCTGTACGTCCAACAGCAGCCAGCCGGCCAGGAAACTGCCAACCTCTCCCTCCTTTCATCCCAAACCTTGTTTTCCGGTGGTCAGCCGACTACGCTGCCCGGAACTATCGATACACGAGACGCGTGTCAGACGTCTAGATATAGGTTGTTCGCGGTCAAGAGAGCACTTTTCAAGGCCCTCCCAAAAGGCCTCAACACCTAAGAAATTAATTTTATTGCAGTCTCAAGCATTAACATTCGAGAGTGATGAAATGCATACGCTATGTTTATTAGTCACATTGCAATGTTTACATTCAAAAGTGACGGAAAAGTAGAAATTAATTGAGAGGAAAATTTTTACATGGCCTTAAAAAGTGCTCACTTTACCGTGAACAGCCTATACCCGGCTATCCGTCCTGTCAACAAATCGACTGTTTTGTGCGAAACAATCGATTGTCCCTTCGATATATGCAATTTATTTCTTTTCAAGGGTCGGACCTTCGAGGCTGGCCTATCACAGAGCCAGTTTTTTTTCTCTGCTTTGCATTGAACGGCTTGCATTGAATTATGGGATTCTTTTCTTATTTAATGAAGTGACGATACTTTGATGTACTCCATATTTTCGTTCAACGAACTTCGAAATTCGATACACCCGTCACGTTGGTAAAATTTAAAGTTTCCGTATAAATTGAAATGGCAGCATTCTAACTGCCCCGTATTTGGTTTACAACTTGGATAAAATAAAAGTAAGGCTCATGGATGCCACGTTATTAGGGAAGGAAAAGAAGTTCACAGAAAGTTGGCACGTAACACAGAAATTTGCAGATACATTTGTTTAGATATAAAGCTGGCGTTCTTTCAACTGCCTTTCAGCGAAACCAAATCACAAAAGACTTGAAAGGCCCGGGGGAGGGGTGGGTGGAGAGGCAAACGCTTTACCACGTCACTGTTGTATGCTACAGTTTTATTTCAAAACGTATGTAATATTTTGATATCGCAAAACTTTACGGTACAGTTTAAGTTCGCGAATAGAATTTGAGATGTACAAAATGTCTCACTTTCGGCATCTTCGCTGCTCTACTTACTAGGAGATATTAGTAAGGAAGAAATCAACTAATATAACGGAATAAGGTCGACAAAATCGGAAGCACTTCTAGAATAATTGAAGACAATACGACGAGGAAAATAGTGATGATGATCGATGTGTTATTCGATCTAGAGCGTGCAAAAATACGTTCCTGTGTTAATATTTTAGAGTAACTCCATTCAACCGAACTCCGAGACTCCGAAAATATAGCAATTCACGGGAAAGAGAGATATTAATAAAAAGTGAATTAACTAAAAGTTAATGTGATGGACTAAATGGGAAGTACTTGAATAGTTATAATTGAAGTTAGTGGAATGAGGAAAATAACGATAATGATATGTTGTCACTTAACTACGCCCTCCTCATCAAACGAGGCTAAAGCACTACGTCACCCGAACAACTTACACAGCCTTGTATTTGTCAATCCATTAATTCTATTTGAAAGTTCCAGTTCGTGAAACTTTACTGCGCAGATGAGCTGTAACTACATTCTAGGAACCTCTCCGCATTTAAGAAGTTGTCATTCGTTGCAAGAAAAAATAAGCTATCAGTGACGTTCTGATTATGGTTATAGAAGCGATAACAGTAAAAAATATCCAACGCTGATAAAAAAATTTCCCCTTGAATGACTCGCTAAAAATTCTGAAGGAACACCTTCAATGATTAATGTAGACAAATAGGAAGAATACAAGTCATTTCAAGACGGTTTACAAATGTACTAACTTTTAAAAACCTGATTAGCCAAGCGCATGCGACTGAACTAAATATCCTATAAGTGAATACTCAAATCCCTAAACAAACCTCTACACTTATTTAATTTATACAAAAATTATTAGTAACTTAATTAAATCAAGCAGTAGCCATTAACAAAGGACACGAACTCGCTCTATTGAAGGCATACACATATCTCCAACACGAACTCGCTCTATTGAAGGCATATACATATCTCCAACACGAACTCGATCTATTGAAGGCATATACATATCTCCAACACGAACTCGCTCTATTGAAGGCATACACATATCTCCAACACGAACTCGCTCTATTGAAGGCATACACATATCTCCAACACGAACTCGCTCTATTGAAGGCATATACATATCTCCAACACGAACTCGCTCTATTGAAGGCATATACATATCTCCAACACGAACTCGCTCTATTGAAGGCATATACATATCTCCAACACGAACTCGCTCTATTGAAGGCATATACATATATCCAACACGAACTCGCTCTATTGAAGGCATACACATATCTCCAACACGAACTCGCTCTATTGAAGGCATACACATATCTCCAACACGAACTCGCTCTATTGAAGGCATACACATATCTCCAACACGAACTCGCTCTATTGAAGGCATACACATATCTCCAACACGAACTCGCTCTATTGAAGGCATACACATATCTCCAACACGAACTCGCTCTATTGAAGGCATACACATATCTCCAACACGAACTCGCTCTATTGAAGGCATACACATATCTCCAACACGAACTCGCTCTATTGAAGGCATATACATATCTCCAACACGAACTCGCTCTATTGAAGGCATATACATATCTCCAACACGAACTCGCTCTATTGAAGGCATACACATATCTCCAACACGAACTCGCTCTATTGAAGGCATACACATATCTCCAACACGAACTCGCTCTATTGAAGGCATACACATATCTCCAACACGAACTCGCTCTATTGAAGGCATACACATATCTCCAACACGAACTCGCTCTATTGAAGGCATATACATATCTCCAACACAAACTCGCTCTATTGAAGGCATATACATATCTCCAACACGAACTCGCTCTATTGAAGGCATATACATATCTCCAACACGAACTCGCTCTATTGAAGGCATACACATATCTCCAACACGAACTCGCTCTATTGAAGGCATACACATATCTCCAACACGAACTCGCTCTATTGAAGGCATACACATATATCCAACACGAACTCGCTCTATTGAAGGCATATACATATATCCAACACGAACTCGCTCTATTGAAGGCATATACATATATCCAACACGAACTCGCTCTATTGAAGGCATATACATATATCCAACACGAACTCGCTCTATTGAAGGCATATACATATCTCCAACACGAACTCGCTCTATTGAAGGCATATACATATCTCCAACACGAACTCGCTCTATTGAAGGCACATACATATCTTCATCTCTGCGAAAAAAAATCGTGCCATAACTTTTGTTTAGAGGTAATTAATTTTTGACAGTATTTTTCTTATTGCAACGAACTTTTTAATGTGCGTTGGTTTCGATGTTGACATATATTTATGGCGGAGATGTTAGACTTTTACTGCAGGGCAAAAATAAATTGCTACATCCCTGCACAAATGTTTGAAAATATATATTTTCTTAGAAATAATTCCATTTTCATTAATTCAAAGTCTTCGATATAGCGTGCAATACTCAGCCTTAAAATATGTCACATGCTATAGAAGTTAAATCAATTTCGTCTATAGTCTGTTCACGGTAAAGTGAATCCCTCTCATTTGGAATAATAGTGAATAAATATATTTTATTTTAGTCCGATCGAATATATTACACTGTGTTTCTTAGTTAAGTGGAAATATTTATTTTAAAAGGAGGTTAAAGGATAAGATATGGCTGAAAGGAAAAAGTAACTAGATCCTCAAAAATGCTCACCTTATCGTGAACAGCCTATGCTTCGACTCGCTCGCTTCGAGAACTCGCGTCCCGATAGCACAGGAGGAAAAATGGAATTGTGTAAGTAACATCACTGCATTATTCCGAGAAGGCGGCAACTGCTTCAGTTGACAAGCCGAACCATGCGCTCAAGTACGCGAAGAAGGAAAGAGAGAGAGAGAAAAAAAAGGCAGGAGGAATCATAAATCTCCCGGGAGTTCTCCGCCAGTCGGGGCGACCCCCTGATCACCGATCCATTTTCTTTCCAATTCAAAAAACACTTGTACCCGCCTGCGCCGAACCCCCCCCCCCCCCCCTCCTTCACTCTCCCGTGACCCTTCAATCATAATCCCCTCAAGAAGTCTATGGGAAAAGTATTGGCGCGCCGATATATCACCTCGCGCGGAGGAAATGGCCGGGCTATCGACGCAAGGTGGCGCCTCATAGCGACACGTGTAGGAACTATTATTTATTCTGTCCCGGGCGCTGGACAAGGGCCGGGCCAGTCGTACGGACGATATTGAACCTGGAGTGGAGGTTGGGATTGGTTTGACGAGGGGTGGTACTGAAGGAGCAGGAGGGTGGAGGAAGGACTCGCGACACGACAGAAGGCGCACGTTATTCAAGTGTTTCCCCGGGAACACGGGCACGGACCGTGAATTATTGCGATGTGGGTGTGTGTGTGGGGATGTTCTTCCCACCGCGCGCTACGAGAAGTGCTTCTGGCGCGGGGCTGCCGCTCCCCCCTTGACGATTCAATTCTCGCGCTCTGCGAACAACACATGTACAACCGCAGAGCAAGGACACTTTCATTTTGTAACGATCTTCTTATTTTAAAGTTTTTTTTTTTTCAGGGGTGGTGGGTGAGTGGTAGGTGCCTGGATTAACACCAACAGCAGGCACGCGTTAAGAAAAATAATCACATAGTTATAATAAAACAAAAATAATAACAATTTTAACGATTATTTTGTGATATATACGCTTAATTATAGACGCCGTGTTCAATGTTTAGTAAAATAGCTTATATAAAAAAAAGTTATAGTTTATTTCCTGGTAGAATTTACAGCATGTTTACGACTTGCATTATTCGTGAGAGGTTCTAGAACGAAGTTTTAAAACTGCGTAATTAGAACCTACTTGACTAACACTATTTAGTTGCCGAAAGCTGTTTGTGTAAGCTCTGTCTTTCAAATTTTACGTTACCCCCAAATGTGACCAACATAATAGAATAAAGCAGTGCAAAAAACGGATTAAATATTTCTAATAGTTTTATTAAGTTATTAAATCAGCACCCAAAAGATATCTAGGTTAAATCAGAACCTATGTTTGAGATACAAACACTCAAGTTTTGGTTCAAAACCGACCTGTTCCACATAATCATTAATTCTAGTGGTAAAATGTTTATGTTGGTATTTCCACAGGCACTTACTTCAAATAACGCCGATTGTAATCCCTTATATAATGTCACCTCCCTTAGTGTAACCGTCAAATTTACAGTAAAATATGAAGTGCCCCAAAGTTTTAAAAGAGAAAGAAATAATTTACAATCTCTCAAACGTATCTACACATGAAAAAGTCTTGTACGTGCGAGAGAGACGTTCTTAGTAAATCTCAAGTGCTTAAGGATGTTGCACAAAGAGAAATTTGCGCATAGTTTCCACTTAAATATGTATCAAAATAAAAAACTTACTGTTTTTATAAATGTAGAAATAATGAAAACCAACTTACTTACAGATATGAGATAATTCACACTGAAATAATATGCAAAGAGATGATTCAAGGCATCGATAAAATTTAACAATAAAAGGTTTTTGTAATTTCAAATAACTTTTAATAAGTATACCTTCAAATTAATTAAGACAAGATATTTCAGTTACCCTTGTTAAATATTCTGCAAGTAGTTTGGTTTATTATTTGGATATTACAAAAACAGTAAAATTTTGCAAAACAATACGATCTAAGAAACATTTACACGACAGGAAAAAGTAGTGTTTTTTACACGACAAATATTTTCGCTGCAAACGCCCGTATTTAGGTGCGAATCCAGAATTAAAATCAATTTGTTTACTATCGCTGGCCACCATTCAATGTTAGATACTGTAATTCTGTGAACCGCGCTATAGTTATCGAACTGAAAGAATAGACATTCCAGCTGCTGTAGTACGAGGCCATGTAAAACTTTGCCTATGTGAGTCGTTTCAAGTACGGGATAAACTTCAACCTTGTGCACATATTGCTTATTTTACGTCTTTGAGAACCTTCCAAGGGACCATCCAATAACCAAGCGTGGACAACCTCGTGTAAGACGGCTGCGTGTTAAGAAATCAACCAATGAACATAATTACAGGAGCTATAGTGTTCAGGAAATCATAAAGCCCAGCTACGATGCTCAATAATCTACGAGAATACTACGTGTCTCTCAATCATGACTAAGAGGGAAATAATTTGTGTCAGAAATACTTTGCATGCCTGCACCTTTTTTAATTGTTGACTGTTATCTGAGAAGTTCACGTATTACTTTACTGAGAAGATCATTCTATGCTGATTTACTTTATCCGGACAGTGGTCCAGAACTTATGCAACTTGTGTACTTCGAAGGTCCTTTTTCTCCGAATATTCTCCTAATGATGTGGTTCAGGCAAGGATATCACGAGGGTTGTCCGTTTACCTTTGTGGAAGGATTGGCATATTCTATACGTGGACATCAGATATAATTCCAAAGAGGTTTCGTGAACCAACTACTGCATGGACTAACTTTACTCTGAACATTAACTTTTGCAAATAATACCGTTCTTGTCTATTAATGTTTGAAAATGTAACTGTGATGCGTTTTACCATATTCTATGCTTATGCTTAGTAAATAAATATTGAGCTAGTGAGGCTTCGGGTCTTGTAATTCAGAACGTCAATGACTGGCAAGATGGAAGCTACTCCACGTTAAATATATTAATTTATGAAAATGAGGAAAGTGCTGCAGTGATTTGATTGATAATTTGGCACGAAATATCATAGGGGCAGGAATCCCAGGTGTGTATTAAGACGGATGCACAATCTCTTCGTAACATACGCACGTGCCTTTTCTGTTGACAGACATTCAAACAAAAACGTAACTTTGCGAAGCGAGATTATTATTATTTTGCGGGTTTTGTGAAAAAAAAAAAAAAATACAATTTAGTAACACTGGTTGAAGTAAACAGAATTTTGTTTATTAATTACTTTACCTTAACATTTTGAGCTAAAGAAACGCGTTTATTATAAGATCAGGCATTCCGACCTACAAAATTATCAGCAACCCGAGTTTTTCAAAGCAGTCGTCTACAGAAATCGAACGCAAATTTTCAATGCATACTCGTGGATGTACGTTTCGTTCCAAAAAAAATTTCGAGCAAAATCTGTGGCGACGTGTTTAGCAGCGAGTCAGATCGCAGGCGGCCATAAACTCTTTCCGAACAATGGGAAATGTTCACGTATGTCTATAAGCAACTTTCCCTAGATTTCTCTGTAGTGGGGGAAAAAAAAAAAAAAAAAAAAAAAAAACCAGAGCGAACAGCCTATCAGTTTTCTCGTGTCTGGAGGAAACGGCCGTAAAGCGATTTTTCTTCCTTCCCAGCTCTCTCCAGGCCGATTTAATTAGTGGCATGTAGCGAGTCCAGCAGCCGTGGATCCTTAGAACTGCTTGCCGATCTTTACAGTTTTACGACCATCCGCCCGGGGTGAATGAAACAACGATGAACGTTCTATGAGACGTGAAAAAAAAAAAAAAAATAAGAAGTCGGGTTTCTGTCTCGGCCGCTGAGAGAAAACATTACTGTAAACGATTTGCAAATTGAATGATTTTTGACGTGAATACGTCTTTAAATTTGCAGCCATTGTGGAAAGCAATCCAGAACATCCGATAACAAAATAGGGGGATAAAGTTTGTCATTGCAGTTCCGAATCTGTCGTCTACATCCAAAATTCAATCACACCACTCGATTGCCAAAGGATCGAAAAACATGTTACGATGAGTGAGGAATGCGAAGCTTTGTGCCCGGGGGAGGGGGGGGGGGGCAATTTTTAGTTCGTTTCGCCGCGTTTCATAACTTCCGCGTAGTATAACTTTTGACAAGGATAAGCTACGACTCTTGTTTAAGTTTCAATCGACAGTTCTCGTCAAGATCAATCGATTGTGTGTATAAAAACATTTGTGTGGTGTGGTTATTGTGGAATTGTATGCTTTTAATAAAAAAAATTAAGAAAACTTAACACAATTTCGGCCTATACTCGTCAAAAAGCAAACTCGGAATACAGAAATCGTATACAGTTGGAAAGAGCATCTCAAAAGCAATCCAGTGATACCCATAAAACCCCATATGATCGAGTGCAGCGGTGCCGAGAACGTAAAATAATCACCAAGGCGCCCGAGCGCGTCAACGTAGACGTATTCACGCAAAACAACGGCCGTGTCCCCAAAACAGCAAAACCCAATTTTTTCGTAAAGCCTGTTCAATAAAGTGAACACTTTTAAATCAAAATTTAAACAAGTGAATACATTACACAGTAAACACCTGCAAGCAGGCAGCCAGTGAAGTTCAGAGAATTAAAAAAGTTATCAAGACTTCATGTTGTACTGGAGGTGCCAATTTAAATGTATGACCATTATCGTTAGTTTACCTAGTGTTATATGCATTATCGTTAGTTTACCTAGTGTTATATGCATTATCGTTAGTTTACCTGGTGTTATATGCATGTCGTTAGTTTACCTAGTGTTATATGCATTATCGTTAGTTTACCTGGTGTTATATGCATTATCGTTAGTTTACCTAGTGTTATATGCATTATCGTTAGTTTACCTGGTGTTATATGCATATCGTTAGTTTACCTGGTGTTATATGCATTATCGTTAGTTTACCTAGTGTTATATACATTATCGTTAGTTTACCTGGTGTTATATTCATTAAAACGCTAATGTGCATGTTGGGACCGCGGTGGTGTAGTGGTTAGACTACTAGCCTCCCACCTAGGTGAACCGGGCTCGATTCCCGGCGGGGTAGCTCCCGGTACTTCACATGAGGGAATCGTGCCGGACGATGCCGCTGGTCGGCGGATTTTCTCAGGGATATCCCGCCTCCCCCCCACCCTCACTCCGGCGCTGCTCCATACTCACCTCGCTTAACCCTCATCGACTCTTCAAGACGTCAATGTTAAAAGCTGCCCAAATCTCTAGACATCACGTACAAACTTAAAATTTCGTTGTTAAATTATAACTTTCAATTTTTTGCGGATAGTTTTCGGTGTTGCATTTTTTTTTTTTTTACTTTGAGGGTAGTCTTTCTTTTGTGTCGTTTTTGTACGCGGCCTATCAAGGTAGCGTATTTCTCCGTCCCTGCTTCCCTCGGCCACTCCACGCTAACTCCTTCAAACAAAAACTCAATTTGAATAGAAAATAAAGTGCGAACAGTCGTTTTCTCCCCGTCTGTCCGTCGTACGACGTCCATTATAAAGTGATCCGGGCTCCTTCGCTCCCTCGTTCCCCTGGTTTCCGAGACAAGAGTGGTGAAGAGCGAGGGGGAGGGGGATGGGCCCACTCCCCCTAAACGCGTTTTAAAAGTGCTCCGACATTTACGGAAGTTCCGAAACACTTACTGAATCACTTCCTTCCCTCCCTCTCCCCCTTCGCCCTTGCACCCTCGAGTGTCCACCCTCCCACCTCTTTAAGCCAATACATTCGGCTCACAAGTACAGCTGGCGATGGAGATTCACGGCCGTGAGCCTTAAAAAGAAGGGTCTCCATGAGGGGGAGGGAGGGAGAGGGAGAAGAGCGAACTGACGAGGACAGGCAGTCCTCCAGTTAACAAGCGCGTTGTCTGGCAAGTCCCACATCCAGTTCCTCATATTCCTTAAGGCACCCGTCTGCCTGCCGCTGAAATTGCGTTGCAATTTTCGAAATTCACGTTTTTGCGAAATTAGGGAACGTGCGTTCAATGTGCTGATCTACAAAAGGAGCTCTTTCAGGACGACACGATATTAAAAACGCCTTTTTTCAGTACTCCAAAATGGCTTAAAAAAAACGGCTTTTCCAAAGAGCTGTATCTCGAAATACACGCGTCAGACACATACAGAACTACTCAAGGGCCCTGCACTGGACCTTGCTTCAGACCTTACATAGGTAAAATAATAAGGTCGCCTCTGGAAGTCCCGTAGGTGCACGCAGCGCGACGAGAACACTGCACGCAATTTCAGAGCCTTGAACGTAGCGGCGATGGGGCACTTGTTGCACGGAGCAGTGTCGCCCTTATTGCTCCTGAGCCTTTCGGCCTCAAACTCGGAAAACTGCTCCATGTATTTGGGAGCCTGAATGCTCTGCCTCACATAACATGTTATATTACTGGTTTGTAGTTTAAGTTGTTTTTTGGACTTTTAATTTCAAAAATAAAACTCTTCATCTCTCACGATATACACTATGCTGTAGAACAGACAGAAATTCTGAACTTCTGTCAAGTATTTATGACGTAATTAGTGCACCATCATTTTTAAATTATCAGTTAATTTTTGCCGTTTCACAATTACCAGATAGCGCATGGGTAAAATTTTGCAACTACATATGAAGGCATTTGTAAAATTTAAATGCGCTATAATAAGAAGTATTCATTACTTTTGGTGAAAATAAAATTATGGCACATAAAATAAAATTTCAACATGTCGGCCAAGATCGAACCTTAACAGCGCTGCACTGCGAATATTTCGAAATGTTTTATTTATGCCACGTGATTTTCAATTTGTTCGCGTTAGTATGGCACCCTTTAAAGCAAACAATCCTGTGAAAGACATGCGCAGTCAACAGTGCATGAGTAATGATATGACGAAGTCTCCATTTTACAGTTTCTGGGATCCATATATAACCAAAACCTTTCCGACTTGCGGAAACCAGACTTGCTTTGCGCTGCACCAATTGTAAAGTTAATGGTACAAAAAGTTATTGCATTTTTTTAAATTATAAAATGTTAAGATACTTTATTAATGATTTAATTCGTAACTTTCCCCGGATACTTTTAAAAATACTTTTTACCAGCCACAACTCAAAACGAATAAATACTGATGTAATATTTAGCTTCCATTTTATACTATCTGCGAGAAATTTGATTTGTTTGTGAGCAACAAATACTGGGAAATTATGATTTTAAAGTGGGCTCATCCAGTGCCTTTAAAATGCGGCAGACTGGAACTTGGGCTAGTGGTTTTACGTACAGGTTAGGCAAAAATTCTTTTGCAAAAATAATGTTCCATTGACAAATATGTATCACACAAATGAAGGTGATAAATAACAATTTGTACAACTAAAAAATTATTGCGCAGCGAAAACCATTAACAATCACAATAATTTACAACTGATGTAATGCGTAAAAAAAAAAAGTTTATCCGCGTCAAAAATTAATTGTCCAGCCATAAATAAAAAACGCAACAGTTTCTTCAACAGGTTGTTAGAAAATATGTGATTTTTTTTTTTGCTGTCTCTATAACACGAAGAGGACAAATAAGCATTACAAAAGCAAGCCGTCTTCTGGCTTATGTCATGGAAGGGTAATGCGTGTGCGCCCCTGGAATATTATGCTAGCCCGCGCAGCGCACGTGTATTGCGGGTTTGCAGGTAAGTCAGGCGTCACTTACCTGTGCCTATGCCGAGCCGCGCGTGGAGGGTGGCTTTGTGCTCCTCATCCTGATGACTGACAGTGCGCCACGACATCTCCGAGTCGCTCAGCCACAGCTTCCCTGCAACAAGAACACCATTCTCTACTTCAGTTTTCAGTAGTGCCGTGAACAGAACTTATACTACCAAAGCAAGGTGGGAAACATGTAATACAAATATTGAACATATACTATTCGCGGTTTCTTCACACTTTCTGAATCAAACCTTTGAAAAATGATTCCATCTATGAAGTGTGTGGTTATTTTCCATATATGTCGTGTACCACACGCGTTTTACACTTGTGTTAACATACATGTATAGGATGTTCACGGTAAAGTGAGCACTTTTGAAAGCCGTCTCATTTGGAATAATAGACCATAAATATATTTTATTTTAGCTTTAGGAGTAAACTTCCGAGTGCGGCAGAATATATACAATGAGTTTATTACTTATATTGCACTGTTTGTATAAAAAGGTGGTTAAAGAATATGAAATTACTGAAAGGAAAAAGTAAATAGGGCCTTAAAAGTGCTCACTTTACCGTGAACAGCCTATACATTTTTTTTTGTTAAATTTAACTTTTATTAATATTTTAGCCATTAATTGTACTATATCATTTATGTTTAATATGGACAAAAACGCGGAGAGAATAGGTGCGTTGGTAATGCCTAGTAAAAATAGTCCTTATGGATAATTTTTTTTTTGCACTGAGTGCGCACGAATGCGGTGCGTTGTCCCTGTAGTGTAATTTTCTAGGCTCGGTTAAGCTTAGTTGGCATGAGGCGGAGGAATATGCTGGAAGTAGAACTTTCACAGGGCTTCATGAAAGTATGAAATGAGCGTGAATGGCCTATAAATTATCATTCTAGATGTACAGGCAGTTTAAAGTTTATTGAGAATTTTCGAAAGCCCTGCGCAAGACCTGTTTTAGGCCAATTTCTGTGTTCTTCCGTCATATCTAAAATTATCGGTATCATGGACCTGTTAACTTTATCCGTGATAGTTCTTGGCCAGCTGTAATTCTGTATATAGCCTATTCACGGTAAAGTAAGCACTTTTGAAAGCCCTCTCATTTAGAATAAGAGTCAATAAATGTATTTTATTTTAGCCTCAGACGTCAACTTCCGAGTGCGGTGGTATATATGCACTGTGTTTATTGCCTGCAAGGTAGTATTTATTTTTAAAATGTGGTTAATGTATAAAAAAACTGCTGAAAGGAAAAAGTAACTAGGGCGTCAAAAGTGCACACTTTATCGTGAACAGCCTATAACACCAAGTTGGCAGTGTTTCAATCTGATATTCTTTCGTACGTCACATGTCATACAATCCATTGTGTTCATTTGCGTAACTACACAATAATATACATTTTACGCCCGTTATTCTCTCGCTGATATGATGAAGTATTTTTGTGCAACGTCCTGACAAAATTACCGAAAAAATTAAACTACTTAGTACACTCTTTACAAGCACAGAATGATATCAATATAAGGAGTTTGCTCCTGCTGCACTGAAACATTTGGCCTGAAACTTTTTTGATACTTTAAGAATGTTTTCTCCGAGACATTACAGCAGTGATTGTAATGACAAGGTCTAATTCATTTTGCGCATGTTTGCTTATTAAAATCGGTGTTAACTGGACCGATATTTAGCACATATTCCACTGCAATACTTTGCGGATAACCCGCAGTGTGAAAAAAATTAAAGACACAAAAATAACATAAGTTGATTAAAGGCTGTTCACGATAAAGTGAGCATTTTTGAAATCAACCTTATTAAAAAACCACTATCCTTACCTGCATATATTTTAAAGGGCGAACTGAGTGCGTCCAGTAACGCTGGTAACGATGGAGGGGAAAGTAGTTCCACATCTTAACATCGAGTAAAAAGTGTCAGCTAACCATTTGTGACAACTTAAATTATTTCTTTCAGTTTCTGTTTTCTTTTAATGCACCGAAGTGTAGAAATGAGCAGATTTGCAAAACATTTTCTTTTGTAATAATTTCACAGTTGCATTTGACCGACGCATGAACAAAATGACGAGGCCCATGGCAACGCTAATTTTGCATAAGGTGGAAGAACACACAGTGTGCATGCAAGTAGATGTTAAGCAGGGCTTTCAAAAGTGTTCATTTTACCGTGAACCGCCTATAAAAAATTAAAATGTTAAATACCATCCAGTGTTGGTCGTTGTCAACAAACGTGCGATTAATATACAAATAATTCCGTTGAAGTTATCTGCGGTAGTCAGTGGTCACAGGAAAAACGGCACAATAACAACAGTATTAGTAAGTAATAATACTAATAATTAGGATGGTGTATTTAGAATACTGTAAAATAGAACAAAACAACGAAGACGACAACACAGACGAATATAGCCGCTATACCAGACGTATACACAGACAACCACGACGAATAAAACATAGACGAACGTAACATGCTTCCTTTGACGACAACACAGACGAATATAGCCGCTATACCAGACGTATACACAGACAACCACGACGAATAAAACATGGACGAACTTACATGCTTCCTTTGACGACAACACAGACGAATATAGCCGCTATACCAGACGTATACACAGACAACCACGACGAATAAAACATGGACGACCGTAACATGCTTCCTTTGACGACAACACAGACGAATATAGCCGCTATACCAGACGTATACACAGACAACCACGACGAATAAAACATGGACGAACGTAACATGCTTCCTTTGACGACAACACAGACGAATATAGCCGCTATACCAGACGTATACACAGACAACCACGACGAATAAAACATGGACGAACGTAACATGCTTCCTTTGACGACAACACAGACGAATATAGCCGCTATACCAGACGTATACACAGACAACCACGAGAATAAAACATGGACGAACGTAACATGCTTCCTTTGACGACAACAGGTGCAAACCAGCAAACTATTCCCATCTTCACCAGATTGTTGTAATGGCGTAGGTGCGAATTAACTGGTTCAGTTAATCAATTGCCACCATCGCAAGAACCATTTGAATATCGCAAGATCAGCAGAAGTCTGGAATAAGGACGACCATTTTGGAAAAAAAAAACCTCCCCTCCCTCAGCAGCCCGCCGGTTTATAACACGTGACCTTCATAGTGTGGCAGAGGATGACCAAACAATGAGGGAGTCCGTACTTTATACTTGTAACAGAGTTACTACGACGTTGTAAACATGAAAAACATAAATGAGTGTGTAACTTATAGTCATTATTGCAGGTAAAGTAAGCACTTTTGAAAGCCCACTCATTTGGAATAACAGCCAATCAAATATTTGATTTTGGCCTTAAGATATAAACTTCCGAGGGTGGTGGAATATACACACTGTGTTTATTACTTACATGAGAATGGATTTTTTTTTTACTGAAAGGTGGTTAGAGGATGAAAACTGGCTGAAATAAAAACGTAACTAGGGCCTCGAAACTGCTCACTTCACCGTGAACAACCTATATCAGTAGATTATTATTAATTCAGGTAAGAATAAAGGCCCTGCACAAATGCGCAGAAGATTCCTTGGTGGCGCGATTCGCAAGTCCAGCCCTCGGTCGCACGCAATCACACGCGTGGGCGCGACTGGACTCAAACCAGCGACGTTCCCCCCTTCTTCGCGAGTCACCCTCAGCGGCGGCTCCGAGGTGGGCGGGAAGCTGCGGTGGACCGGGCAGGAAGGACGGCTTCCACCCCACCCCCCTCGCCGCCCACCACCCTAGGGCTCTCGCTAACTAGGAACCCCCTCCTCAACAGTGCGTGCTAATCAATACCCTGGCCTGCGCCCCTGCCCCCCCCCCGCCCTTATCCAAGCACCAAACCCAGCGTCGACAGTCGGAGCAAGCAGTCCCCAGCCTCATGGCGGCCGGCCGAGGTAAACAACGGAGCTTGCACACAATTTCCTGCGCTCGCGCTAAAATACTGTCAACCAGTGAATTGCAATTATAGGCTGTTCACGGTCAAGTGAACACTTTTCAAAGACTTCTCATTTGGAATAATAGTCAATAAATATACTTTATTCTAGTCTTAGACCTCAACTTCTGTGTCAATTACTTACATGTATTTATTTCAAAAGGTAGCTGAAGGATTAAAAAAAAAAAATGACTGAAAGGAAAAAATTACTACGGCCTCAAAAGTGTTCACTTATCCGTAAACAGCCTATAAATCACTATACGCCCTAAATCTTGGTCACTGATTTCAATCAGCAGAATTACTTTACTGATCTGTTATCGACAGTCTATTCGCGGTTTCTTCACACTTTTCTAATCAAACCTTTAACACAACACAGTCTGGAAAATTAAACCAAAGAGACAATGCACCACATTCGTGCGCACTCTGTGTAATAATATTTCGCATAAGATTTATTTATTACTATGCATTACAAAACACGCATATTTTCTGACTGTTTTATTCATATAAGCGATGAATGAAATATTATAATTTATAGATAATATATAAATAAAATTTCAATTTAACCAAAAGCAATGTACTTTTATGTTAACACAATTACAAAACGCTTGCAACACGTGACATGTTCAGTAAAATACCATACACGTCTTGCATAGTGTGATTTTTCAAAGGTTTGATTCAAAAAGTGTGAAGAGACTGCGGATAGACATTGCTACATACGCGGTTGTTTCGCTTCTGTATCGTACCTCAAGTATTCTGCTGCACGGTTGCCTATTGGCTTGGCAGGCTCGACTCCGGGCGCTGATTGGCGATTGACCTCGCGTCAGGTCGCCAGGTGGTACGAGTTAAAAAAAAAAAGACGCTGTAGTTTCGTACTACCACACAATAATTCATCCCGGAAAAATTACATTCGGGATGTTACCCTTTCAGCCGCCGATAATCTTGCGATTTCAGGTTGCGCTGAATAACTTTATTTTATATTTGCTTTTGTAATTGTACCGGGAAGATGTTCGCTTGCCAATCGGATCTAATAAACAACGGGCTTGTGATTCATATCACAATTGTGCACAAATAGCTGTATTTGTGCACAAGTAATGGCCTTTTTACACGCAAGGATCTTCAGCCTTTACTGGAAGCCAAAATCTGACAATTAAAAAAATAACGAAGTCCGAGAAAGCTAGATTTCGCATGTACTGTACATGGCGAAGCTCCGTGCCTATCGTGTTCCCTGGAAGTAACTCATTCGTGAACCATACTGCTGATATACATTATGATTGATTCATATCGCTGATAATCGAACACAAAGCCTACGGATTATTGAATGTGATAACGAAACAAGTTCTTCGTCAGTTGAAGTACAACTTACATCAGCCAGTTTCATATTTGCAACGCCAGAAACAAAATATGAATGTGAAAATAGCTGGGTATGATTATCCTACTCCTGACGTTTGCTTATCTGCTCGCTAGAGCTTGGCCGGCGGATATCGACATATAGGTAGTTTATCGATCTCGCGAATGCTGTAGTAGCGCCAAAATCGAAATCCTGCGACGACTGATAATAATTGAACATGCGACTAAATAAAGCTGTAATGCCGTGCAAGGTTCGCCGCTCGAATTTCCTTCGCAATGCGCAAGTTCCCGAATGTGATGAATGCGATGTCGGCGGCCAACACACCGAGATGTCGCGCGACTGAAACTCCGGGAGTTGCTCGCTCACTTCCGGCCTGGCCACCGGAGCAGCGGTCTCAATTCCGCCTGACTTACTTCGTCTTCCGGTTTTCGCAAAAGCAAGTCCGGCTCGGCTGCTAAAACGATCCGAGGGATGTTAGGTCGACTTTCCAAGCAACGGAAGCTAGTGTATAAATACGTAAGGAATAGCCGGAAGATATTGACAGGAGATATTTGAAAACGGTGAATTTTTTGGATGGTTGTTGCAATGGGTTTAAGTAACTAAATAGAAGGCGGGGGGGGGGGGCATTATTACACACATATGCCATTGCAGAGCTACGGAGCTACATTATGCACAGAGAAAAAGGTTTAGTTGAATCAAACAAAGATTGTTTGGGGAAACAAAATCAATTATCTATAGAGATTCGCGGAATCATCTGAGGACAAGGTGAACTGCATTTACGTGCACATATGTGTTTGTGCTTCCATTTGTGCATAGTTTGTTAGACACGCCCTGGACGATTATCGACCAATAAAGAACCTGCAAGGAAAATAAGAAGCGAATCACGTGCTACCTGCTCTGGGGTAAAAACTGGAGCAACATCCAATGAACTACTAACTGATGCTCGAATGCACAAAGGATTGTGGAGTCTAGATTCTTGCCAGATGAATACGCGAAATTTCCGGGTCTCTAATTATTTATATAAGGACAGTGAAGTATCTAGTTGTTCTTGTTTAGTTTCCCGGAACTGTAAGATCTGGTTGGTGAAACTAAACATTAATTTGGCTCTACATCTATTGAACGGTTTCTCTTAATATAAAAAAGAGAAAAGCCGACTGAGATACGAACACAAATATTTTGCGCTCGGGCGCTACGCGCTGGTAAGCTCAGCTGATGTGACTACTTGTGAAATGGGAATGCTTCTAAATGCTGTACATACTTTGCAAAGGGGGTCTTGCGTCTGATTGGTTCTTCGACTAACGTACGAGAGCCGATTGGTAGGAACACCCAAATTTTTTGCGAAAAAAAATTTCCGCAAAATGCCAGATTTCAACAGCCTACGGGCGTACCAGCAGTTTATTTTTGTTTATTGGCAACGTGCCGTTGAGAGAAGACATTGTCCTACTTGACTGACCAACTAAAATTAGGTAACTACTACTCTGCACTATATAATATCTACTTGTATGCACATTGGGTATTCTTCCGCCATATTGTTACGGTGGGCACTTGCGTGAACCTGCCTTCAAACCAACAAACTCGCTGAAGGCACTGTAGGTAGACGCCGCAGTATTCAGGACCATTTGCAAACACCCGCGGCGAAAGAATGTCAACACGACGCTATCCGCGAGGACACATCAACACGGGCCTACGGGAACAAAACAAGCTCTCAGCAGTTTCGCCACGAGGCGGAAGGTAAACCAGCACAAGTTTATAATACAGACTAATTAGTAAGAACATATCGCACCTGGGAAAGCAGTCTGTCTGCAGCCAGCCACCGATGTTGCCCTGGACGCAGCGCCATCGTGCAAGACCGCCGTTTTCGTAATGAGGACCAGCCTACGGCGATGACTCGACAGAAGGTGAGCGTGCAGATATGGACATTTATACTAATTAAATATGTGGCACTAATCCAAATAAATATCCCTCCGCTCGTCACAGTAAATGTAATTGCATAACATTGTTACAATCCTGATATAACTCTAAATATAAACCTTTTTATACTTTGTATATTGTGCGTTGTGATAAACTAACTTTTAACCTAAAATACTAAATGTATGGTTAGTAATTAAATATACCAAACCATAACAATATGTAAAATTAACATTGCCATAGGCCTGATCACTTTATTCGTGAGTTGGTTAGGTGAAACGGCGAAATTATTAAAAGAGACGTGCAAAATAGGTAAAGTTATGGTCGGAGCTTCACAAGGACAGGAGCTGGCCCAAATAGAGACAACGTATTTTTTCTTGGTTATTGCTATTTGCTGTTGCTGACACGCCAGTTGTGCCGTAGATATACATACACTATTTCCATAGGTTCCATCGTATCAGATATCACAATGAATGAGTAAGTACTGGCCAGAACAAAATTACCCTCTTTCCCAACACCTGGAACTAAAAATAAACGTTCAAATGAAGGGGGTAAGGGAGCTGTTGACCACGACGCGGGAAATTGCACGTCCCAGGATGTTGCCCGGTGTGGCGCTATGTGCTGTGCAACCCTGTCCAGGCGCCCACTTTGTACAGCTCCGAAGTGTAAAGAGTGCCCGATTATACCGGCCTGCCCTCGGGGTAACCTTATCCCGGCCCACCCCTGTCCACTGCATATGGACGAGATACCGCGCGCCGAATAAAGAGCCCCAAAAAAAAAAAAAGGAAGGGGGGTGCCTTTTTTCTGTGTGTTGCTGCTGCTTCCTTTTTTTACCTCCTTTCCCTTAAAAACTCGGCCTGAGAGAAAGAGATAGGGAATTCTTTTGAAGATGTCCTCCCCTTCCTTCCTTCCTCCCTCCCTCGCCATAAAGGCCTTTCTTTCCTTCTCCCGCCTTCTACTTCCCCTCTCTCCTTCCTTCTTCTTCTTTTTTATTTTATTCCGTTCCACAATTCAATTCGGCGCTGTAAGTAAATTGCGGGGACGACGAAGAAAGGTCGTTGCGTCCTGTGATTTTCCTCTTTTCTTATTCAATGAAACGTTGAATGGCATTTACTTTGACAGAGCTGGAATGAGGGCGGGGAGTGGCAGACTGATGCACTACTGCCGAAACAGGGTAGAAAGGATGCAAGGAAAGAGGTGGGTAGAAGGGGCACGACATTTGTGTTTCTTCTTGAGCAAGAATGAAGGGGGGGGGGAGGGGGTGCACGGGGGCGAGATAAGAATGTTGTGACTGGCGGTGTTGGCGCAGGGATGAAAATAATAAAGGAATCAAGGTCCTGGAGAGAGTTGGGGGGGGGGGGGGGAAAGGTTAGAGGCAGGGATCTCGGAAGAATTCTCTGGATTCAATTTCGAGCAGAGGAATCGCGACGCGCCACATGCGCAACGGCCGGCATGTGGATTAAATTTTCCACGTGGGTGGAGCACAGCCTTCAGTAGTTCTTAGGCGCAGCAAGGCTTGCGCAAGCCAGGTATTGTACGAGATCACAAGATAAAACGCGTACTATCTTTGGCGAAAGTTGTACGGGCCAATAGATTCCATTGGTCCTTCGATGCTCGTATTATATTAAAAACATTGAACTTTGTAAGGTACGTGTCTATTCTAAATACAAGCAATTGTGTTTTGAATTCATAACTCGCGTTTGTTAATTACTTCTGAATTCGTCGTTCTTGGGTTTAGGACTAGTCGTGTAGTTATATATTTGTAGGGAAATAGTTTTTACCTTCGTTGTAGGTATTAATTCTAATAACTCGTTGCTTTATTTCTTGATGGCACGGGGATAGCTCGGCCGGTATTGACGTGGAAATAGGTTCTGTAATTCGTTTGTCATTCCTTAGTATTTTGATTCGTGTAATTTATTTGTAAGGAAATAGTTGTTCATATTTAACGTTTGTTGTTTCATCTAGTACGTGCGTCGTAAACATAATTTTTAATTTTTACTGGCTCGTCATGTGCCCATTGTATATCATCCAGACTGATGAGCAAATCACACAATTACGATGAGGAACATGACAAAATAAATTGTGGTCCATATGCTTCCTTCGAATATTAAAATTAATGAAATGATTGGAGGTCATGGTTACTGCCAAAATTCCCGAAGCCCTGCTGAAATTCTTCTTCCAGGATATTCCACCACTTCATGCAGACTAGGCTTAGCCCGTTCGGTCACGCATTATTTTCTGAGTTCAAGTGTTGCGAGCAGGTAGTTTTATCACACGTGCTGTACTTGTGTTCGGTACTTGTCTTGCAACCAGTGGAAAACTCGCAGTGTGCTCGACGATACTGGCGTTGACCACTCATGTCAAAGAGGTTTAGAAAATTCCACAAATTATATCGGCTACAAGGAAGACTGAACACTGATGCCTTGCCGTGTACAGCACGGGCATAAAAATCATTAACGTGCAACGTGTCCACGATCGTGGGCGCGGTGACCGATCGCCGTAATATTTTTTTTCTTCCTACAATTTAACATTAACACACTGAGGTCTGCACACATTTACTGGCAACTTATAACAAATTGGAAGTGAGTCACCTGTATCCACTAGTGCAAGAACACCGGTTCTGTTGGTGTCTGTGTTAGAACTCGCCATCGTCCTATTGGTCCATACCACGCCGGACACTACCCTTTACTTTACACCGTTCATTATTGGCCGGTCATCAACCAATGGATAGCCGACCTGATATTGGTCCAATCAGCTGTCCCTTATCGTATAAAAGGATTTACAATCAATCGTGTCCTTTTGAGTGGCTATAACAACATGAAATCCTATCGTTGGCAATATAATTGTTACTGCGCTATACTGTTCTTGTGAGGTCATGTTAAACACTAGCCGAACAAAGACTGCACATCCACGCGAGTTTTGTTCTGACCAACAAAAACATTTTCAAATTAGCTTTGCTCGAGCTACACTCGAGCATAGTCTACAAAGCGCCAAAATTTAAAGTACGCAAAAAATAATGGATAATTAAATATAAAATAATATGTGGCAGTATTTCTTGAGACAGTTATGTTGAGTATTTTCTTTTGTTTGAAGCAGTATTTAAACCCCGTGCCTGCTAGCTTGGTATAGGCACGGCGCATAAGTGCATTTCTCACTCGCGCCTACCCTCCCTAACCGGGCCCGTCATTAGCAGACATCCATACCTTCCCAAACCCTTTTTGAAATGCGATTCGCTCCGCGGTTCGGCACGGGTCGCGCGCGACAGGCCTGCCACACTCCGCGATGTAACCTTCCCTTCGCCATTGTGCCGCGGAGGGGGGCTTTGTGCGCGCACCAACCCTTTCACGAGATATGTATGTATTCCCCCCCTCCCCCCGGAGGCGAACCCCGCGACCCCATTGGACGCCGGCGGCTTAGTGCTCGCCTCCACGCCGCTCATACATACATATACACACACGCGCACATTTTTTTTTTTTTTTTTTTATGTTTGATATGGAGGAGGAAAAGCGGGGTTTGTTTGCCCGGGTGGTGGGGGGGGGGGGGAGATGCTAAAGGGGTTGGAAGTTTTTAAAGCGCACGCGTGGAACGCGACCTACCCCCCCCCCCCCCGCCCCTCCTTGCAATGCCAACCCCCCTTCTCTTTATTTGCCCCACCTTCTCCTCGTGTCCTCGTCTTTCACGCCTTCTTGCCCCGCCATCCGGGCTCGTCGGGACGTAGGTAGCACTTCCTTCGCACCTTCGCACGTCTTACTATCGCGACGAGGCACGCTCGCCCCTTGTATTGGCATACCTGGCTGGGGTTCACTATTTCCTGCGCCAAGAGTTAACGCCAAATATGTGAAATATCCGCTAATTCGTTCGAGGAGAAGCTAGATTTTAAAATATGTACTGCCACTGGGATGTAAACTTTAATGTAAAATTCTAGAGAATGTGTTGCGCCTTAGTATACAAATTTGCAAAAATTTCACTACCGCTCAATGCACCCAAATAATTAGAGGCATGCAAAACTCGCGTTGTTATTTGGGGACATTTTAAACCTCAAACACGTGTACCTTTGCAATAAGTTTGTAATTGGATCATACTTTATTCGACAAGACCCGGGTATTTCTGCGCCAGTAAATGAACTCTTCACTATTGTTTAGTCCACTCACGTGCATTTAATTCAGAAAGGGAGTGACTTCACTTCTATGCAGCAGCCAATGGAGAAACGACGCCGGCTGCAGTATATAGAGTTCTGTGAAGTTTAGCCTGATGCTAAATAATAATGCGAATTTTGCAGGTTTCTAACAATATATATATATTTTTTTGCTTCAGGTGTTGCAAATTTTTTGGTATGAAAAGCACTTACGAATTTCTTATAACAATTGATCCTTCGGCACCTATGGAAAGAGCTTGAATATGTCCATGGCTAGAGACGCGAGAATTTCGCGGGTTCTTTTATAGACAAGTTGGAATTCACACACATGTACGTTCTTGCTACATTTGTAATTGGTCGACGTGTTGTTTGACACCTGCTGGAAATAAATGAGCCAATAACAAACATGCAATAAATTGTGCGCCTTACCACTGCCTTTTACTACCATGACAATCAACCAATGAGCAGTTGATATCTGTATGAGAGTATACAAGACTGTGAAGTCTAGCCTACAGGTCACTGACCTCGCGAATTTCTCAGGTCTCTATCCATGGCATAACAAGCGACCAATCGTACAATAGTGGTGTGTCAGCAGCAACCAATAGCTAGATCCCCGAGTATTTCGCGAATTCATTAGGTGGCGAGTCAGACTTAAACACTTGTTCGTTTCTCCTACTATTGTAATTGGACGGCAATTATTTAGACACGCCCCGTTTAACTGGAAAGCCAGTAATAAGCAGGAAGCAGTAGTGTGAGTTAGTGTTGAAAAGTCATGTACAAACGCCTCATTGTATCGCAACTACCAATAAGCAAGCGATAGTGTCTCGAGTGTATAGAGGACTGTGAAGTCTAGCTTGCTAACAAATCAATCCGCGAAATACTCGTGGCATTGCCAATATCATTATCCAGCAAAAAAAGGTGCTGTTGGTGTTAGCTTCTGACGTTGCACAAGACTGAATGTGATTTTACCTATTTCGAAGCATGCCAGATGTTAACGAGTATAATTGGTATAATATATTACGGAGTTAAGGTGTCAGTGTTCATCGAGAAATGCCACGTAGGATATTGTCTCCTTTGAAAACGTTATCTTTAAAACTGACCCTTGAGAAGGAATTTATACAACATTTAGTTCCCATTTAAACTGCAGGCTTAGTAGGTAATGCCCCTAAGAGCGACTTCTTAATGAAAATTGCTAAACCCCCTGGGTCACGTTATACCGTAAAGATCGACTAAATTGAAAATTATCACGGGGCTCGTTATGATAACTTTGGGTTGACTCAGTGTCGAAATTGTCATACATTCGTACCTGCGATCACACTGCAGTTAAGGATAACACCTTTTTGATAGGTCGTGGCGCGGTGTCATCAAAATTCTTCAGATAGGGACCCGGAAAAATCTGCGAGTTCTTTTGAGGACAAGCTAGACTTGAAACATGCGTAGACCCACATTTGACTTTCGTTTTCAATTGGACTGTTGTTTGTATTACACGACACGCCCAGGACAAATTTGAGCCAATAATTGACCCGCAAGGAAACCAAGGACCGAATCTCATGTTGCTTCTTAGAAATGTCCGTAAAGTCCCGGACACGTTGATAATCAAAAGCGGAGTTTCCATAAATTTCACTGAACCTTCCTCGAATTTACGGAACCTCTCCGTTAACTACCTTGTTGGTTTCTTGTGTACTTTCAGTTTTAAAAATAGAGATAGTGAAAAATCTGTAATTTTCGTTATATGGATATTCTAATTTGTGTAAATAGATAACTTAAAAAGTTAAAATATTTATATCTAAGCGAGATTTGAACTCCGGCCAAAATTTCTGAAGTGCACGACTGTAACTGAACCCCTACAATTCCTCACACAGTTTAAGGGGTAAAGTTTTGTATTTCACATACACATAAGCAGCTTTTCTTTAGCTTCTATTAAAGTAAGTGTATTTTAAGTGTTAAGAATCGTTCTCAGTAGCGTGGATATACTAACTGCAGCAGAAGCGATAATTTTCTTTTTACAATGGCGAAGAAAGATTCGTGTAGAGTCTGTACTGTTCGTATAGAGTCGGCACTGTTCCTGCAGAGTTGGCACTGTTCGTATAGAGTCGGTAGTATTCGTGTAAAGTCGGTAGTGTTCGTGCAGAGTCGGTACTGTTCGTATAGAGTCGATAATGTTCGTGCAGAGTCGGTAGTGTTCGTGTAGAGTCGGTACTGTTCGTATAGAGTCCGCACTGTTCGTGTAGAGCCGGTAGTGTTCGTATAAAGTCGGTAGTGTTCGTGCAGAGTCGGTAGTGTTCGTCCACGAAACTCGAAGCTACAGGAAATGCGGAGACTTTCCGTGTTTTGTATTTACGGAGCTCAGCTACATTTTTCCTCATTACGGATTGCGTTTCCGTATATATTTGCTGCACATTTCCGTAAATATTACCGTAACCATACGGATGCTTTTAACAGTGCTGCTCTGAGATTTAAACACGAATAACACCTATGAACAACTCACTGATGCTCAAATGCACGAAGGATTGGGGAGTCAAGCTTGCTGTTGAATGAATCCGTGGAATTCCTGAATTTTTAGAAAGATACTGTTTCCAGGATCTGTAAAAGGCATGTGTACGTGTGTGTATTTGTATGTACTGAATTCACATACACGAAATTACACTCATGTCGTAACCAGGCATGTATTCAAGGGTAAGGTCCAGGAATTCTGTACCCCTCCCAAAGCTAAAACCACTTTTAAGTAGAATGCAACGAAAAGTAATGATCAGAAATAAAATGCTATGAAACAATAGTTTTGAGATAACAGTTAAATTGTTCGTAAATTGGTAGCAGAGCTACACTTATAGAGCACACCTTTAGCATCCATACTTTATTGTTATCATTGCAACTTAAAATTGTTGAAAGATATTTCTTTTTAAACTGCGCGCCTTTGTGCAGTGTATTCTAATGAAAACTATCATTCATTAGCAGTAGCCATGGAGGTACTAAAGTGAAAGATTACATCTAATGAATAAAAGCTGGTATCCAAGAGTGTAGCTAGAGTTTTAGTCAGATAGGGGCAAATATTAATCGTGATGACCGTGTGTTAACTTTTAAATATTTATTGTTTTATTAACTGGGTTAGTTTTCGCACATGATACACTTATTGAGATATTTGGAAAGTCTGTCTAACATGGATTCCATAGTTTCGCAGTTCCTTCTTTATTGCAGAGGAACAAATGCTCCATCTGAACTTGCATATGAGCCTGCTGTTAATTTTCTCCTACCTGATCTTAGAGGTGTTTGATAGTAAAAATTCATGCTTTTGTATTTGTGTCAGACAATTCAAACGGTACACGTTATATGTGGTGGTATTTGCAGCAAACAAAAAAATAATACAGTTAGTATTTTTTGTATAAACCCAAACTAACTATCTCATTCTTTTCGAAACACAGGAGTAATAAAAATTGACTCACTTGCAAAAAGTTGATAACACATATTGAAAACGTAAGAGCCTTGAAATATCTATATAACTACACGGAGGATCGCTCGTATTTTTTTTTTATTGTCACATTGAAGGAAATTTTCAGTTTTCTGACATTTAGCATTTTCTCAATTTTGGTAGAATTACCTTTAGTCGTACTATGCACACCTGAGAATGAATATAGACAGTAATACCGTTCAGCCTCCCTTGTTTCAGATTTTGTAAATGAATTGATTTCTCTTACTTGCGTGTTAGAAAATCTATAAATATTTTGGGTCGGACACAAGGTTGCGCAAAAACAATACGATCCAATTATTTTCGTTTCTAACTTCTCCAGGGCATGTGCAATAATCTGCAGCCAAACTGCAAACATAACTGAAAGGTAAACGTGTTTAACGTTTAGCGTGTCCTGAAATGAATTCATGAAAATCGCCGGTCCTTGGATATTGGGATGAAGTTCACTAACTTAATTATTTTTTACATCTTATCGTGTATTATTAGACTAGGAGTCCGCTAATTTAATCGATTCGTTTCCCAGTAGGCCAGCCTATTCAGTCTTATATAGGCCCTACACACAAGATGTATAGTTTCGTTTTAACTGCTGCCACAATGGCAAGCCTTTATATATTTTTTTGTCGCACATGATCACATCACACCACCTCCAGTTGATCATTACTGGCTGAGGTACCATATGAGAACGTGTCAAGTTAATACACTGTGCAAACGCTTTGAATTCTAGTCTGGTACTAAATGTATTCACGAAATATATGGGTCTCCATTTATTAAACTAACTGAAATTAAGGGTGCCGCGGTGATGTAGTGGTTAGACTACTCGCCTCCCACCTAGGAAGGTGGGTTAGATTCTCGGCGGGGTCGCTCCAGGATTTTCGCATGTGGTAATCGTGCCAGTTGATGGCCACTTGTCGGCGGGTTTTCTCGGGTATCTCCCGTTTCTCCACCCTTACATTTCGGCATTGTTCCATACTCGCCTCGCTTCACCCTCATCGGCTCTCAAGACCTCGATATTAAGATCCGCCCAAATCTCTCCGATCCACTCCACTACTGATTTAGTGACATTGCTGTGTAAGGAAACGCTACGCTGTTAGAAATTTCCATATTTTCACAGAACGCTTACCGCGGAAATCTAAGAGAACACACATCAAAGTAATCCTTAATGAAAAAAAGGATCTAATACGTAACATATCTATATACCCAACAGTTTCAAATTTTGGCAAAACTGAAATTTTCGCCACTCCACTCGTAGGTAGAGGCCAATTTTTACAGAAGCAACAATTCAAACACTCCAACATTATTAGAAACTGATAAAAGTTGCATGTTTTCTAAAACCGCAAGAACACTTTTAACCCACACAGAACCAGTTCACACAATAGTGTACATTGCGCACATGTAGATCATTTTTGGTCTGTACTGCACACTGCGAAACTCAATGACCAATGCTCTTACCTGTGGGTAAATTATTCGCAAAACCGTTTTACTGGTCTAGGTCGTTATCGGTTCATACAACTGTGGCCGAACATCTAGTCTAAAGCTCATTGGCTGTGGCAAATGAAACAAGTGTCGAGCCGACTTAAGTACAGCACGCGTCACAAACATTTTTGTTTGCAACACCTGTAACCCCTCAATTAAAGAAGTTCTGGAAGGGATAAAATAGTTCTGTCCACGTGATGTGGCAAGTGATTGCTTACAGGTATGAACAATACTTTTGGTTCGTGTTCAAATCCCGCTCCATAAAAGTAAGTTAAAAATATTTTACATTATTATCTTTAAAAGAGCGAATCATGGGTATATACTGTTTACGATAAAGTGAGCACTTTTGATGCCCTAGTTACTACATCCATTTTTTTTTATCGTTTAACGATCTTTTTAAATAAACATTGCCATGTATGTAATAAACACAGTGTGTAGATTCCACTGCCCTCGGAAGTTAAAGTCTAACGCTAAAATTAAATATATTTGTGACTATTACGCCAAATGAGAGGGCTTTTAAAGGTGCTCAGTTTACCGTGAATAGCCTATAATAACTATGGAGTACTTAATAATACAGAGGCGTAATATCTGCTTATGCCGCGAACTGCAGTCGCACACACCAACAACAAGTCGAAACTCCGTTCGCCAATCAGCGCCTGGTAGCCTAATGCCAGCCAGAAGCCAGGACAATAGGGAACGCCTTGCAGCATGCAATAGCCAATCAGATACGAGGCCCGTTCCCATAGCCTCGTGCAGCCAATCAGAGAATGGGTACGCCCAAATCAACGGAACCGCAACGCCATTTCGTCTCTCTGCACTCATCTACTGTGTGGTATACGTATAACGAAAATATTTATATTTTCCCTATCGTCCCACTTTATCAACATATGATACAGTATATAAGTACTGGCAAACGTAATCAGCTCCGTCAGTTCTCTGTTTGTTGTGTTAGATTTACGGTAAACATATTGATAGGTAGGGATAGGAAAATTTCGCGAGTTTAATGACCTGTAGGCTAGACTTCTCAGTCCTCTGCATACTGGAGCATCAGCTGTATGTTCATTGGCTGTTGCCCCACGCCTGACAGTTATGGGATTCGCAAGGAGTTTCCTTGCAAGTCTGCTATTGGCTCAGAGGCGTGCCGGGCGGGTCTAATAAACTGTGAGTGAAGAGATTTGGGCAGCTCTTAACTGCGAGGTCTCGGGAGCCAATGAGGGTGATTGAGGCGAGTATGGAACAGCGCCGGAATGAAAGGACAGGGGAAACGGGAGATCCCCGAGAAAACCCGCCGACCAACGTCATCGTCCGGCACGATTCCCACATGTTAAGATCCGGTGACCCGGTCGGAGATTGAACCCGGCTCGCCTTGGTGGGAGGCGAGCAGGTTAACCACTCGACCACCGAGGCCCCTCTACTAAACTGTAATCCAATTGCGAAGGTGACTTCACTGTACATGTGTTTGACATCTGTATTGTCTCGTAATGAATTCGCGAAATTTTCCTGTCCGTATTGGTACGGGCAGGAAAATGTCAGGTTCTGAACGACCTGTTTGCTAGACTCCACTGTCTTGTGTATTTACGAGCCTCAGCTATAGATTGACTGGCTGCTGCCTCAGTGTGTTTTACTTCAGACCAGGTGACACGGAATTCGGTGCTCGTTTCCTTGCAGGTCTGTTAATGGCTCAGATTTCACCTAGGCGTGTCTAATAAACTGTGATCCGTTGTAAACATAACAGAGATATTCATGTGTTTGAGGTCTAGCTTGTCCTAAAATGAATTCTCGAAATTTCCCAGCCTCTACATATTGAACAAATCCCTTTATTTGTGTGATCAGTTGTAATAACAGCAAATATACTATTACTTTCATGACCAGTTCTTTCAGGAGCAATTACAATGGAGAAATTCCCATTTTATATCAAAATTAATTTTGATTATTTAGTCCCCAGCTCTACAAAAGCATACATGTATAAATAACTGGAGGAATACACCATTTTAGTGTACATTAGCAGATCTCATGCCAAAGTAAAACTACAGCGCTGCAAAATTTGGGATTACATTTTGAAGCAAACTTCACTTCGAGCATCTGCTCTAATGACGAATTTCTCTCAATCAACCACATATAAATGAAACGTCCTGGAAAGTCTGACTAGTTAAAAAAAAAATCATAACAAAGAACCACCCACTCAAATGCCCACTCAAATGCAGACCTGACACTATAGTTTATTTGTAGAGACGTGCAAAATTCGCGTTATTATTTGGGGACACGTTAAACTAACATTTTTTACCTTTGCTATGGGTTTGTCATTGGATCATACTTTATTTGACGTGCCCTGGGTAACTTTGCTTCAATAAACGAACACGTCACAATTGTGTGCCCCGATCACGTGCAGTTCAGTCATAAAGGGCGTGGTTTCACATCTATGCAGCAGCCAATCTATTAACGACAACTGCTCCGGTGTATACAGTACTGTGGAGCTCAGCCTGGTGCCAAATAATAACGCGAATTTTTCTTGTCTCCAATTATTTGGTATCTGGCCGTTGCAGCAACCAATTAACAAGTGAAGTTCCACCCAGCTAGAAAGTGAAACCTGTAGCCTACATACAAGTCATAGAATTCCCCTAGATTTTTTAGTCTTTATACTATATGCAAAAAAAATACGTTACTATGATTTCTCTGTCACCGTTTAAACGTTCATGTCTTATAGTCAATTTAATTTTTTTATCTCGCTGTTTGCAGAATTCTTTTAAATATTACTAGTAGCCCTACACTCTAAACTTGAAACAGTGGAAATTGAGCCAAATTAGTGGAAACGGTGAAAATTGAGCAAATGATAATCAGTGCCACGTAAATAATTATTACAGTGGCTAAAATTCACTGATTTATTCTTTTATTTCCACTGAATGTTGAGAATTCCTCTGCTATAAGTAGAGACCTGAAAAATTCGCGGATTCATTTTGGGACTAACTAGAAATTAAAAAAAAAAAAAAAAAAAAAAAAAAGCGTTTATATAATTTAAGTCATTGATCCACACGATGTATGATAACACCTGGAGAACGGTGGCCCAATCGTCGCCTTCCATTGTGACAGCAGGCAACCAATGCTCAGTTAACATCTGCATATTTGTGCATAAGACCGTAGAGTCTAGCCTGCAGGTAATTGAACCCGCGAATGTTTCAGGTCTCTAGCTATAAGTCACTTGCTCCCAGTTAATTTGCTTGATTCGCCAGTCGGCAGTAGCTTAGAAACTGACTTTCAGTGACTGTTAGTTTCCTGATAGACATCGCAAGTGACAGGTATTTATCGCGAAAATATTTATGGCCAAGCTAGACTTCAGCATCCTACGTCCACAACCACAGCTTCCTTTGGTCATTGGCCGCGTGTTTACGTGAGAAGACATCTTCTTACTTGACTGAAACAGTCGTAATGAAGTACTCCGATACCGAACGTCCATGTAACGCGTACATGAGGCTAGCGACATTTAAAATACGAAAGTACACGAAAGTACCATATAAACAAAAGTGTTTTGGAGTATATCTGGTCTTGAAATCTTTTCGCGAAAAACACCGTCCCTAAATATTACTGCTTCGTACTTACCGTGTACTAACTTCTACCGTGAACAAAAAACATGAAACATTAGGCATAGGTAAATTACTTGACCTCGTGGTGAAGTCGTGCTTCTCTGTGGTTGACTGAGCTCACAGCTAATATCTGGAACTGCAATCGCCCGAATGAGTGTACAAATAAGACCGTATCATCGCCACATGGCCACTGTACAAAGTGTTCCGTGAAACCACGGAGAAATTACTTACTTTTGCTAACACGAACTATTAGGGCCATATGTTTTCCACGAAAAGATTTCAGGGCTTCTTGTGTTCCGAAACACTAAAGCTCAGATCCACTTTCGCGATTGGATTATTTTTAACTGTTATTCATTGCAAGTGTCTGCCAGCGAATCACGGACTCTCACTGTCGGAGTTACCTAATTCTGATTGATCCAGTCATGTAAGGAACTGTCTCCCGACAAAGACACGCGGCCAATAATAACCAAAGAAAAACTACACGTATGCTATAGGAAATCGGAGTCTAGCCTTCGTGTAAATCTTTTCGTGAAAAAACAGGCGGCCTTACGTATAATGTAGTAAAATTAATGATGCAACGAATTTTCGTAAACGCAGTACCATTTGACTGTAGTTTGTTCACATATGTTCGAGGTTATGAGAAATTATTCTATTGGGAACTAGGATTAATTTAACGTAAAACACCACTGCACTACTTAGAGTAAATAGTGTTAGCGGTGAGTTAAAATGTTGAGTTTCGTGACTTGACAGCTTATTTGAAAAGCGAATTTTTTTAAGTGAAGACCACTGGCTTTGGTTTAATTTTGTTGTGCACTCATTTGGGTCAAGACTGGGATAAATAGTAACATTCATGTCTCTGGCAGACTCTGCGTCAATAAAGAGAAATAAGGATATTGGTAGCACTTCCTTTTCTTCACGAAAATATTTGCTCGCAGGTTCAACAATCCGTGAGAGCATTTGCAAATTCGCTTCGGTTACTGGCCGTGTGTTTATATGGGAAGACTTTTTCTTATTAAGTTAGTGGGCCAACAACAACTAAGTTACTCCGATACTAAGCGTCACATCGCGGGCTAATATCTAAGATGCGTGAAGATTAAAAATCATCTTATCACTAACGTGGACCTGGAACAAAGTGTTTTAAAGCGCAACTTGTTGTGGAATGTATTTCGCAGAAAAAATTAAGTGTCCCTAGATATTAATTATAAGGTCAATGTTATTGTTAATTTTGACAAATGGCAGAAAGTAAACTCCGATAAGATTTTTCAAAAGTACTCCATCTATGAATAAATATTTCGTTGTTTTATGGTTAGTAAAGTCCCGTTACTAAACACACTGTTATTTCACATAGCAGGGGGCGTTGTATTGTTAAAATGCACACTGAATAATGAGATTATTAGCTTGAACATAAAGGACACCTGTAACACATTAAACTCCACCAGGGCATCTCACCCAACACCTCCTGCTTCGCAGCTGAGTGTGCTGTCTTCTACACAACCTGAGACGACAGCTGTCGTCTAAGTTCAATGGCATTTTCCTGATACAATAAAATCATGACAGAGAACGTATCCATTCGGTATAAAATCTCGTGATAGCACCCCATTCACAAATGGCCACTTGGTAATATTTGACAACAAAATGTCCAGTCCTTCAACCTGCAAAAATTTTGCAAGAAAAAAATTCTAAATGTGGAGAGGGAATTTCGGTTTACCTGGTTGCCCAAAATGCAAGATATGTCAGCCATTAAAAAAACTACCGAAAATAGGAGTTCAGTACAAAAGGAGCCCCTCTTCGTAATTCTGTTGAATAGAGCGAGATTTGCTACCTGTGAGTTGAAGGAGTTCTATAAAAAACGTTTTAGGCCCGATTCCAAAGAAATAAGAAGCATCTCTTGATGCTACTATGTTCAGGTAAAAGATGCAAACTATCAGCAGTGAAATCGCAGTGACAGGAAGAAATAAAAAAAAAACCAACAAATTTGCGATGCGAGGGGCTGTCTAGAAGATTAAATCAAATTAATTACTTTGAATAGCATATCCAACAGTTCAACGCAATAGTACAGTTTGAGCCTACGGTGCTAGAGACATAAAGTATTGGTGGTTCATATATAGTAACTCTGTGTAACTGGTCGAGGAGGGGGACGGGATAGTTGAGTAGAATATTGAACTTTCTTCTGCAATAACTAGAGACCCGGAAATTTCGCAAGATTCATCCGAGGACAAGTTAAACTGCATTCACGTGCACATATGTGTTTGCGTTTCCATTGGTCCATATTTTGTTAGCCACGCCCCGAGCGACTATCGACCAATAGAGAACCCGGCAAGGAAAATAAGAAGCGAATCTCGTGCTACCTGGTCTGGGGTTAAACTGGAGCAACAGGCAATGAACTACTCACTGATGCTCGAATGCACAAAGGATAGTGGAGTCTAGCGCGTTGCCAGATGAATACGCGAAATTTGCCGGGTCGCTAGCAATAACGTACAAAAAACAACAGCACTGGCGGAGTGAAACAAATGTAATGTTTGACAAAAATGTTCGAACAATCCGGAGTCAACTGTGAATCTAAGTTAAAGTATTTATAAAACTAGCGAAAGAATTCGGTACATCCTTTATTAATAATTAGTAGGGACACGCAAAATTCGCGTTATTATTTGGTACCAAGCTAACTCCCCAGTACTCTGTATACCAGAGCCGGCGTCTTTTACTCATTGGCTGCTGTGGAGACGTGAAGCCACGCACTTTCTGAGTGTACTGCATGTGAATGGGGCATACGATGTGAAGCGTTCATTTATTGGCGCAGAGTTACCCAGGGTGTGTCGAGTAAAGTATGATCCAATGACAAACGAATTGCAAAGGTAAACATGTTTAAAGTTTAACGTGTCCCCAAATAACAACGCCAATTTTGCAGGCATCTAATAATTAGGGATAGGAAAATTTCGCGAGCTCAATTTCCTGTAGGCTAGACTCCTCAGTCCTCTGCATACTGGAGCCTCAGCTGCGCGTTCATTGGCTGTTGCCCCGCACATGGCAGTTTTGGGATTCGCGAGGTGTTTCCTTGCAAGTCTGCTATTGGCTCAGAGGCGCGCAGGGCCGGTCTAATAAACTGTGATCCAATTGTGAAGGTGACTTCACTGTATGTGTGTTTGACGCCTATCTTGTCCCGAAATGAATTCGCGAAATTTTCCTATCCCTATTAATAATTCATAAAATCTCCGATCTGAAAACGACTGTGTAACAGGAGGTTGTTTGATATTTCGAATCATGTCGCGAGCACGCGTGTTAGAATAAATTTTGTAACAATGTTTTTTTTTTCTGTTGGTCTTCTTCTTGATAAGGAAGAATGGAAGCTGTTCAATAATTTTCGTACTTGTGGCGACATTCTAAAACCTTCAAATTACTTGACTAAGGCGAATTTAAATTCACCGAATCAAAATGAGCCGTGTTAGTTATTAAGTTTAACACTTTACTATTTCATAAAACTGGCAAATTGCAGTACATGAAATGTGTCTCCATTCGTTTATTTGCTTACATTTTCCTTGGAGTGTACTTGGTAGGAGTACTGTTAAAAAACACTATTGTCGACATTAAAAATAAATTGTGCAGATACTAATGTATTATTTCTGGAAGCAGGGGGTTCCAAAAGCTATCACTACGCTTAAAGTATGTTTTAAGAACGTGACAGATATCGCGGGCATATTATCAACCACCATTTTCAATCGCACATGAGGAGCCTCTAAAAGGTGTTTCATCCCGACGAACAATTTTTTTCTCCCCCTGGCGACACGGCAATGAAAAGTTTTCACCGCGATAGGCATACACACGCGGCGTGCCCGGGCGAACAAAACCTTGGCGGGTAGAAGTATTGAAGGGGGTGAAGGATTCATAAGGACAGGGTTGAGGAGGGGCTGCTATTGGCTGGCACGCACAATCCACGCGACCCCTGGAGCCACGCATCGCACCTGCGTGTCGCAAGGCCAAGGAGGAAGCGAAAGGACATGTTAAGAAACGCATGCGCGCGGATCCTTGTAAGACGACGAATGCCGAAGACGACTAGGGGGTTGGGGGGTAAAAGGATTCAAGGAACAAAGTTTCATCCCACCTCTCCCCTGACCGACCTTTTCATCGCTCCGCCGGTCCTACAAATCATATATATACACACGCGCGCACACACACATGCGCACACGCAGAACGCAACCTTCCCTCTTTTTCAAACCTCCGCGTACCCCAACCCCCTTTTTTTTATATTCTGTCTTCGCTAAACAACCCCCTTCGCATCGCAAAGTCACGCAACAAAAAAAATTGTAAGGGTGAGCGGAGTTGACGTACAGGGGGGAAGGGAGGGTCTGGCCGGGGGTAGAATCCCTTCAATGGGGTGGCGGAAACTGAATAGTTAAAAACTCTTTTTATCCCATTGGTTCATTTGGTATTCCGCGGGGAAAGGGTGCGGACCAATCGCGAGCCGGCATCGTGCATGCATCAACGGCTGCGAGGCGGCGGTTATAAGCCCGCCTCGAGCCGGAATAATTTCGAATCGATGGCGGATCGACATTGTGATTCATTAATCTCGGATCCGAACGTATATAATTTCCATTCTGTTTATTCTGTAACGGTTGCCCCGGCCTTCCACACGCCGTCAAAGAAGGGGGGGGGGGAATTTAGTTTGACTGGGAGTACATTTAGTATACAGCCTAAATCCTTAGAAAATAATTTCCAGCATACATATTAAATGACCACCATAAACAATATTTCTCGATGTAGGATGTATAGGCCAGTAATTAGACACGCAAAATTCTTACCTATTGATGTTGCGTCACACAGGATATCTGAAGTGTTTTATGACCAAAATATAATTTCCAAAGAATACATTCCGCAATCTACTTTACAGATGGTTGTTAGATATCATAACGAGCAAGAATTATTTTTAATTGAGGCCTCACGCTTGTAGCATGATTACCCTTTTGAAAACAATGCTTAGTACCTACTCGTACACACATTGTGTATTCTTCCGCCATATGTGAAATTAACATTGCCATTCACGCGTCGACCAAATGAAAATGTGAAATTATTTAAAAAGTAAATATTTTACACGTGTGCCAATTCTCACACGTACCGGCTTTAAGGAAAAGACAGTGATCAAAATAAACCGTTTCAGTATTCACGAATATTTGTCCAAAACTTTTAATTCAACGTTTAAGTCACGGAGTTACTTTATTTCTGTTGTTACTGATTTTACCGGGCGCATGCTAGACAGTGTACCCGTTAAAATATATGCAGGTAGAGCCAGCGATATTTATTACAGATTGTTTTGATTCCAAAAGTGATCATATAAGCGTGAACTGCAATCAGAATTTTTTACGCATAATATATTCCTTCATGCGTGAACCCGGACACAAACCTGAAGTTTCGGGCAGAATATTTTGTAAGTCACCATTGCAAGCTAGGTGTAGTTTGCAGAACTGCATATTTTAAAAACGATACCCTTCGCTTTCTAATTCATTGGAAATCTCTTCGAGTATTAAATTTTACTTAGTTGGGAGTTCCTTTTTCAATTCATTTTTTTGTAAGCTCCTTCGGACACGCAGAAAAAAATGTTGATGCCCGCTTGCCAAAAGTTTTTTTTTTTTTTTTTTGGAAACCACAAGCACATTTTTTTTTGTAAATTTAGAGCAGATATTTAAGTAAGTGTGTGGTGTAATATAAACATACAATTTTTTCGTACTATGATGGGGCTAACCAATGAAATTTTCCCAACTTATTCGGTGCGGTTACCAAAACCCTGCGAATTTGAAACAAAGGTAGCTAAGTCTTTTTTAATTTGCATGGTGGACTTTGCTTTGCTGTAGCTGAGTGAGTAGAATTCAGTAGGTAGCCTCACGTTTCAGAAAACAGAAACCGTACAAGGATTAATAAGATGCTATGTGCAATTTACTTAATTTCAATATTTGCATCAGTACTACTTTCTGCACGCAAACGCTGACTTCTCTTGTAAACGTATAAACGTGGCACATTTGCAGAAAGATATTTTTTATTTTTATTTTCAACACCATTTGTATTCACACAAAACTATGTGCTGCATGATATTTGTTATGTGTGTATAACGAAGAGCATAAAATTCGCTCGGCATACGGCTGGCTTGTTTCGCGCGAAAATCCCAAACTTTCCCACATATCTTGATAATCATGGGATCCAGTAGCACTGCTAGATTCCCACGAAATCAGAATTTATGGTATCAACCTTGAACTTTTTTTTTCAGCGAAAATAGTCGTTCCCGCACCCTTGCTTTGATATACGCTTTATATAACAGGAAGGGGGAGGGGGAGAATCAGGACTTTTTTAGCATACAACCTTCGATTCTACGTGTAATCGCAGAAATGTTCAATACCAACAGGTAGACCCTGCATCGCCACCCTTAAAATCCTGGGAGAAATCCTTTCTTGAACCTGCAAGGCTTCTAGGAGCTTTCGAAATACGTTACATCCAAAAAAAAAAAAAAACGGGGAGGCCGCATAAAAGAATAATTCACAGGATGGTGGGGGGTGGGGGGGGGAAGAGAAAACACACAAAGGACCACCATAAAATACGTCACCGTCATTCTTCAGGAGGGAAAGTGCTGCGCCGAATACATTGCCTCCGTTTTTTCCCTGAAAAGACTGGAAAAAAGTTAGGTGCTTTTAACCCAGCAGGTAGTGCCAGAGCAAAATGAGGGTAGAAGGACCCAGGAGGGGGCGAGACTTCTTTAAAGAAGATATTCATCAATCTCGGTGTTGACATAACTGTTCGGACGCCAGGAATATTTAAGCGTCGCACAGAACACGGGCAAACTACAGCTAACCTACGCCCTGACACAGGGCAAACAAATATATACAAACACGGAATGACGTGGAGGTTGCTTAGATGTGGAGGTTTTGGGAACGGATCTTGTGTCTGATTGGCTACAGCGCGTGGCTAAATCTTCTCTATTTATTGGCTGGCTATTTCACTTAATTTGCTATGTTTCCTGGACATCGCTTTAGTCAGTGTAGGCTACTAAAGTTTTATATTTTATTTATTTATTTTTTAAATGCAAAAACGCGCACTTAGAATAGCTAGGGATGGGAAAATTTCGCGAATTCATTTCGGTACAAGATAGATGTCAAACGCATATGCAGTGAAGTAACATTCGTAATTGGATCACAGTTTATTAGATCCATCCTGCACGCCACTGAGACAGTAGCAGACTTGTACGGAAACACCTTGCGAATCCCATTACCTAACACACAGCTGAGGGTCCAGTATGCACAGGACTGAGGAGTCTAGCCTACAGGTCATTGAATTCGCGAAATTTTCCTATCCCTAAGAATAGCACTAGACGGAAACCAGGAAGTTTCGCGAGTTCATGTGAGGACAAGTTAAACGTTAATCACAGGTGCATTTGAGTATCCGCCTGCACTGGACCACTGCGTGCTAGAGAGGCCCCGGACGACTACCGACCACATCAGAAACCTGCGAAGAAAACATGAACCGAACGCCGTACTACTTGGTTCGGAGTTAAAATGGAGCAACTTTACAATGGACGACTAACCCATGCTCGAGTGTGCAAATGATCACGGAGTCTAGCTTGTTGCCGAATGAATTCGCACAATTCCCGGGACTAGGAATGGAAGATGTATCGGTGGGATACGTCTGACCAACATTCATTTATGGGACTCATCTGCTGACAAGTTAGACTCCACAACTCTTTGTGCATTCGAGCATCAGTTAGTAGTTCATTGGCTGTTGCTCCAGTTTTCACCCCAGAGCAGTTAGCACGGAATTCGGTTCTTTTTTTTCCTTGCAGGTTCTTCATTGGTCGTTAGTCGCTCAGGGCGTGGCTAACAAACCATGGACCAATGGAAGCAGAAACTCATATGTGCACGTGCATGCAGTTGAACTTGTCCTCGGATGAATCCGCGACATTTCCAGGTCTCTATTTATGGGCGAGTGAAGTGAGTGAAGAGATTTGGGCGGCTCTTAACAGCGAGATCTTGAGAGCCGATGAGGGTGATTGAAGTGAATATGGAGCGGCGCTGGAACGAATGGGCGGGGGGGGGGGAAACGAAATATCCCTGAGGAAACCCGTCGAACAGGGGCATCGTCCGGCACGATTCCCACGCGCCAGAATCCCGGGAGCGAACCCGCCGGGAATCGAACCGGCTTTCGCCCACGTGGGGGGTGGGGGGGGCGAGGCGTGAGTAGTCTGACCATTACACCACCGCGGCCCCGCGGTGCGCGGCCTTCCTGCCGTGCGGACGTCCCACTTTGCCTCGTCCACGAAGTGTAGTTAACGACGGTAACGCGACAATTGGCGCGGTAGGTATGGGGACGGCGCGCGGTCTCTTTGTTCTTTCCCTTCCCGTCCGCCCGGAGAGCAGGCGAGGCGCGCTAGTGGAGGCGTAATGGAGATCGTGGCGCCACCTCCCTGGGCGGAACGAGTGAGCAATCTGCCGCCGCTGGCGACCGCGAGGCCCAACACGAGGCACATGTAGCCCGCTACCAGGAGTTTTTCTACGCGTTCCAAGCCGGGAAGCGAGTCAAGTTAGCCATCGCCACTAAGCGCTACGCTCTGGACTGACGTGCAGTGTTCTCGTCGCACTACGTGTAAAGGCTGATCACGATAAAGTGAGCACTTTTGAAATCAACCTTAGAAAAAGCCACTGACCCTGCCTGCATATATTTCAACGGACGCACTGAGTGACCCGCGCCCGATAAAGTTGGTAACGATAGATGGGAAGTAGTTCCATATATTAAAGTCGAACGAAAAGTGTTAGGTTATCATATGTAATAACTTAAAATTATTTCTCTCGCTTTCTGTATTTTAATACATCGAATTGTAAAAATTAGCAGATATGTACAATATTTACTTTTCAAACAATTTCACAGTTTCGCTTGACCTATGCACGAATAAAGTGATGAGGCCCATGGCAGTGAACCATAGCGGAAGAACACACCACGTGTATACAAGTAGATCTTAAGCAGGGTTTTAAAAATTGGTCATTTTACAGTGAACGACCTATACCTATGGGACTTTCAGCGGTGACCCTATTATCTTATGGGTAGAGACCCGAGAAATTCGTGAGTTCAGTGACCTGTAGGCTAGACTTCACAGTCATATATATATTTTTTTTTTTTTTTCATACAGATATCAACTGTTTATTGGTTGATTGTTATGGTAGTAAAAGGCGGTGGTTGGGCGCACAATTTATTGCATTTTTGTTATTGGCTCATTTATTTCCAGCAGGTGTCAAACAACACGTTGACCAATTACAAAAGTAACATGAACGTACATGTATGTGAATTCCAACTTTTCTATAAATGAACCGGCGAAATTCTCGGGTTTCTACTTATTTGTGGAAAGTCTATAGGAAGGCTCAATGCAGGGCTCTGGGGTAGTTTTGAATTTATCTGAAACGTATATATTTTAAAATATAGCACTTTGAAAAAGTAATTTTTAACCATTTTGGGGTACTCTGAAATGGTGTTTCTAATGTGCGTGACATTTTGAAAGAACTCAAAACAGCCCCCGTCTGAAGTGTGTGTTCTTTTCGTAGATCAGCACATTGGTCGCACGTTTAATAGTTTCGTTTGTGGTAGGGAAGCGCGGAAGTGATAAGGGCGACACTGACACGCGTACCTTAGCGCACTATCACCCTAAACGCAATACTCTGAATTGGCATGCAATTTTTCCGTCGTGCTGCACCTAACTTCAAGAGATGGTCCTATCCTCTTACTGCTTGGCAGTTTGTAACAAAGTTCAGTGCAGGTTCCCTTTATAGCTCCGCATGTTTCCGATCAGTATATGTATTATGAGTAGACCGCCGAGAATTTCACGGGTTCATTTTTACAAGTTGGAATTCACAAACATGTACGTTCATGTTACTTTCGTAATTGGTCGACGTGTTGTTAGACACCTCCTGGATATAAATGAGCCGATAACAAACATGCAATAAATTGCGCGCCCAACCACCGCCTTTTGCTACTACAACAATCAACCAATAAACAGTTGGTATCTGTGTACGAGAGCATATAAGACTCAGAAGACTAACTTACAGGTCACTGAACTCGCGATTTCTCGAGTCTCTCTCGTAATAGGCCTAAATAGTGAACACTCGTACGAAATGGTTTCTGGAATGCGAAAAAATTCTTTGAACAGTTGAAAACAGTAAACAAACATTTGACAGTTACAACATAGATAGTTACATGGTAGTGTTTATGATTACATGCAGCGGAAGGATACGTAATCGGTAAAGAAATGTAAAACTTTAGCAGGGCTTCAGAAAAGTTTGAGGTAACGGTGAATGGCGTATAACCCGCATGCATTGTACTACGTCTTGCTAATAAATCAAATGGAGAAACTTAAGACTGACCACTGGAATGTCTTATTATATGAATAAGATTAACGGTCTACACTACAAAAAATATTTTTCTTTTTTAAGTGTTTAAAATGTAGCATTTTGATACTCAATATGATCTTAGTAATGTCCCATAGCATGACCGTTTAACCTGTTCAGTCCTGTGCCCATGATGGAGGATACGTTCCACATGAAAGATATTTATGGACGACACTGTTCACAACAAGGAGTGGAGAGTAGAGAGATCTGGGCTGCTCTTAACATCGAGGTCTCGAGAGCCGATGAGGATAGAGTGAGGTGAGTACGGAGCAGCGCCGGAATCTAAGGGCAGGCGAAACGGGAGATCCACGTGAAAACCCGCCAACCAGCTGCATCGTCTGGCACGATCCCCACTTGAGAAAATCCGGGAGCGACCCCCCCCCCTCCCCGGGAATCGATCCCGGTTCGCCTAAGTGGGAGGACCACGTTGAGGAGCAAGCACTATTTTCACAAATTTTTGGAAAAGCGAGAAACGTTTAGGGAAAAAAGGGAAATTTTGGGTATAGCTATTCTGAGTGTTATAAAAGAAAAACGGCAAATTTTGAGGGGAAAACGGAAATCCCAAGATGGCGGATGGTACCACGGCGCCACAGCCCCAGCTCTGTCCTCGGGTATACTGTATTTTGTAATGGATAGGAATAGTATGTCCAAGAGCAAGGGCTAAGGGCTGTGGCTCCATGGTGCCATCCGCCATATTTGACACTGCCATCTTGGATGACGTCACATCCGCCATCTTGGACCCACCATCTTGGTAGCCAATACATTGTCATCTTGGATCCGCCAACATGGTATCCAGTACATCGCCATTTTGGATCCGCCATATTGGTATCCAGTATATCGTCATATTGTATCCGCCATATTGGTGGCCAGTATGTCACCATATTATTTCCAGCTGCCGTATTGGTAGGCATTACAGCCACCGTCCACCATCTTGGTAGGTGCAGTCTACCATCTTGGTAGGAGATATCACAATCACCCTATTGCTTATTTTCGTTCGACCCCATCATCTTGGTAGGTGTGTCTGGCATCCGTTTTGTTTCCAGTAGTTCCTTCATAGTGTGCTAGGGGTGCTGGTTTAATTCACGCGACACCAGCGCCCCTAGCAGGCGATGAAGGAACTACTAGAAACCAAATGGCGATGGTTGCTGTGATTCCTACCAATATGGCGGCCGGAAACAAGATGGCGATATACTGGCTACCAAGATGGCGAGTACAAAATGGCTGCTGTGGCTTCATCCAATATGGCGTAATCCAAGATAGCAGCGGATTCGCAGCTCCCAGCCTTTGCCCTCGTACTTACTATTCCTATCTACCAAAAAAGTTTTACCAATACACCACTGCGGCCCCTGTGTACACAACAAGAAATCGGCGACTGGGGTTTTGAGCTTCTTCCTTGACAGAAACAAGTTTTGCTGAATTTTATACGCCTCTCGTTTGTGAATGGTTAATGCTGAATTCAAGTACAGCGCCCATCAAGAAGTAAGGTGAATCTACTCAGGTTTGGAACAAAGCGTGACTTCTTGTAGGAGAATTTGGCAATGGTAAAATTTCCGCCGCTAGGTTTCCAAACCTAACTTCTAATTAAAAATTTAAAGTACGTGAACAATAAAAGAGAGAGATTTTACTTAGTTACGAAGTTATTTCGTATTTTATTTGTGATTATTGCAATTATACCGTTTTTCTAACGTAGAAAATGGGAAAATCTGGTACACATGCGACACTAGCGCTTACCTAGTGGCGAAAATTCACCCTTTGCCAAACTTTTAACATTCACAATACGAGTAGAAGTAACTTTAACCAAATGAGGAGCTGTTTGAGGATGGACACGAGTGAGCCGAGAGGTGACGTCACAAGAGCTCATGTAGCACAAAGAGACCGCTAGGGGTCGCGAAGGGGGGTCGGAGGCTACTAGAGGATTGTTCTCGCAGCACTAAGAAAAGGATGTTGATGGCCGAGAGAGACGAAGGCTCAATTAACGGGGCGCCACGGCTCGCCGCGCGGGTATAGATGTTATCGTCGGCAATTATGCGATATGCGAGCGCGCTTTCTGACACGCTTCTTCTGTGCGTTTCCGTGGGAACGGCATCTCGCGCCAGCCCAGCGTCCTGCATCCTTTCTCACTCGACGCCGACTGCCCACGCGCCCATTCACTAATGGACACTCGGGGAAATTTCGCGCCGTCGTTTGACGCCAGTCAACGCTCTCCTCATAATTTGCCACAGTGTGCCCTTACAGACTGTTCGCGGCTGTTTCAGATCTACTTTCATCTCATCACAGGATCTACTTCCCATACCGCGCTCTACTCCTCCGCCACAAGTACATGCCATTACACAAAGCCACAGCGCCACTAGCCTGATTTTTTTCTTCATGGGGCCGCGATGGTGCAGTGGTCAGACTATTCGATTCTCGGCGAGGTCGCTCCCAGAGTTTCGCACGTGGGAGTCCTGCCGGACAATACCGCTGGTTTTCTCGGGGACTTCCCGTTCTCCTCGCCTTTGCATTCTGGCGCTGCTCCATATTCACCTCACTTCATCCTCATCGCATTGAAGACCTCGATGTTAAGAGTGGGATGGACCCCCGCGTCCAAGGTCAAGAAGCGAGGGAGCGATACGGGCGACACTGACACGCACGCCTAGTGCCTCATCACTCATACGCGCAAGGCGTGCAGTGTTTCCGTCGTAACGCTGTACTTTGCAAATTAGATATATATAACAGTGTGGTTTTATTACACGCAATGAAAGACCACAGATTAAACTACGCCCGTATCTTTGTAATTTACTCTTGTCGCTTAAGGAAACTGCATAGTCAAGCTTTAAAAATGCGATATTTGACCATTTTCACGATTTTGTTTCTCCAAGAATACACTAAATATGATAAAAGTAAAAAAAAATATGGGCATAGATAATAGTTTTTGTCTTTTCTGACAAAAAGTCGCATTTGCAGAACATTTATTTACCGAGATACGCGTATTCGCACGTATTTCACAAAAAACTCGGGAGTCCATCTTCTTAAAGAGCCGCCCATATCTCTTCACTCCACTGCTTTTTTTTTCGTGTGTCGCGTCTTTAAATGAATCCGTAAAATTTCAAGTCTAGCGTGAATATGTTATTAACACGCCCATTCTTATTTTCCAGTTCCTACAAATTTAAAACAATTACAATTTTTTTATGTGAAGTCATGAGACGCAACTCTAATTTTCCTATAATTATGCAAACATAACAGCAAGTCGCAGCATATATATTAAAATTAACGCAGTTGGTGACTGGAAATGTTTAAGGCTTAGGCTATTTGAAAAAAATGCTAACTTAGTTATTACTAGAGACACATACATAAAGTTCGTGAAATCATACCAGGAGAAATTAAACTTCAATCACACACATACGGATTTCTGCCTGCATTGGCCACAGTGTGTTAGACACGCCCCACACAGCTTTCGACCAATAACGAACACGCTAGATAAACTCCGTCCTGTACAATGGATGTTGGCAAATTGAGGCCCGAGTTCATCAGAGGACTATGTGGTCTAGCTTGTTGCCGAATGATTCCGCGAAATCTCCAGGTCTGTTAGTCACGAAGCGGTGCCTGATTTTAGCGAAAAGATTTCTGCGCGCTCTTTACTTCGATATCCTACACGCACATCTGCAGTGTTTCTTTGATTATTGCCTGCGTGTAGCTGTGAGGAGAAAACCTGGCCATTCAGAGTAAGGCTACTCCTATATCGAACGTATGTGATTATCCGACAGGAGACAATTATAATCACCTAATAACGGAAACAGATGTGCTAAAGTGTTTTGAATTACAGCCAGCTATGAAATTTTTTTTTTTCTGGCGAAATTCGGGTTTCTCTTGTTATGACTTCGAAACACCATATTTTCATCACTCGAAAAATCTGAGCGATTTCCTAATGCCCTGCTTACGGTTTTCCTACCCTCCCTTAGTTGCGTGTTCTGGACATATTAAATTAATAATTGTTAGGGCCACCTGTTTTTCGCGAAAACTTTTCCGCACATGCTAGATTTAAATACTGTACGGCCATACCAGCAGTATAATATTGCTTATTGGCAGCACGTCTCTGTGAGAAGACATTTTCTTACTTGACTAGCCAATCAGAATTAGGTTACTCCGATACTGTGCGTCTGCGATTCGCGGCCAGACACCTAAGATGCGTGCGAGTTAAAACCATCCAACCACGATAATGGTTCTGAACTAACGTGTTTTGGATTACAACTAGTCGTGGAGACTTTTCGCGAAAAACGGGTGGCCCTAATACCTAATACCTAATTGTATTATGTATTATGTAATATGTGTTACCGAAAAATTTCGAAGAATGTCTTGAATTGAGTTCACAGATGGGGGACACGGTGGCTGAACGGTTAGCCTGCTCGTCTCTCACCAAGGCGATCCGGGTTTAATCCCCGGCATGGTCACTCCGGACCCTCGCATGTGAGAATCGTGCCGGACGGTGCCGTTGGTCGGCGGGTCCTCTCGGGGAACCTCCCGTCCCCCTCCCCCTCATACACTCCGGCGCCGCTCCATATTCACCTCAATCACCCTCATCGGCTCTCGAGACCTCGCTGTTAAGAGCCGCCCAAATCTCTTCACGCATTTTATTTAAAAATGTTTTATCAATTAACCGTAAACTTACTTTCGTGTTTATTTTAACACGATCTCTGGTGGCGGGGCGTGTAACTTGACAGATTACAATCGTTGCGATACCCACACTCTCGTAGTAAAAATACAAAAGGCAGAACGCTATTGTGGGGCGATGCGAACGGGCGGGAAAACGATGAGCATCGTGTATTAGGGAGCACGGTCGCTTGGCAGCTTCCCGATGCGGGACCAATGGGGAAGTCGTGTCGCGTTGCTGTCGCGTATATTTTATCTCAGCGCGCCGGCGTGGCCGTTCGACACGCTGCCTGAAGTTGCCCGTGACTGCGCGTGGCGCCTCGATCGTAAAAAAAAAAAAACCCCTCCCTTCCTCCACCCGTTCGCCACTCCCGCGCCTTAGAGATGATTAGAGACCTGAAAAATTTCGCGGATTCATTGACTCATAGGTAAGGATTCACAGTCATATAAACCACAATCAAACATTAAAATCTCATGGTTGCTTACTGTCAGGGTGGATGGGGTTGATCAGAGATGGGCAAGCATTTTGTTGTAATTTTGTTATTAGCCCAAGGATCTGCAGGAGGTGTCAAATAACGCGCGGACCAATTGCGAATCGTTCAGGTATCTAGAGATGATGGTTTATCACGGGAAAAGTTGACTTTTTGATAGGATTCGACGCACTGTACACATGTTCGACAGTTTTCTTTCATTATTGGCTGTCATGCATTTATGAAGTTACTATCCCATCTCACTGTACCAACGAGGATTCTGATATTATAAGGAAGAAGGTTTGCGATTGGTTTGCCAACAACTTAGCTGAGTCTAAACCTTGTTCATCGAATCATGAAAGAATAAACTAGTTACGAGTGTTATAGAACTTACGTTAACTGAAAGTTTTTTTTCGCGAGAAACGAAAATTCATTTGAAGAGAAGCTACACTTGCAAAACATATTATACATTTGGCAACCTTTGTCAATTGGACTGCAGTTTGTAAGCCACGTTCGTGGACGAATAATAACCAATGGCAATAACTAAAGACCCAGAAATTTCGCGGCTTCATCTGAGGACAAGTTAAACTGCATTCACGTGTACGTATGTATTTGTGCTTCCGTTGGGTCATAGTTTGTTAGACGCTCCCCGAACAACTTTCAACCCATAACGAACCTGCGAGGAAAATAAGAAACGAATCCTTGAGCTACCTGATATTGGGTTTAACTGGAGCAACAACCAATGAACCGCTAACCCATGATCGAATGTACAAAGGATCGTGGAGTCTAATTTGTTGCCGAATGAATCCGCAAAATTTCCGGTTCTCTGCCAATTACTGAAGACCTGCAAAATTCGAGGTTTCATTTCGGGACAAGCTAGAACTCAAAGCCACGTACGTTTGTATTGCTTATGTTATTGGTCTACCAGTTAGTTTACACTTCTCCTGGAAAACTCTGAGCCTATAATAAATGCACAGTAAAATGCAGACTAAATCACCGTCTTCCGCTAATATAACAAGCAACTAATGGACAGTGATATTCGCATGTTTTTACATGCGAAAATGAAGTATAGCCCACAGGTAATTGAACTTGCGAGTTTTTCGGGTCTCTATCAATAACAAGAGACCCCGAGAAATTTTCGAGTTCAATGACCTATAGGCTAGACTTCACAGTAGCATATACTCTCATACAGGTATCGCCTGTTTATTGGCAGAGTGTTGTGGTAATAAAAGGCGGTGGTTGGACGCACAATTTATTGCATTTTTTTTTATTGGCTCATTTATTTCCAGGAGGAGTCAAGCAACACGTCGACCAACTACAAACGTAACACGAACGTACAAGTGTGTGGATTCCAACTTGTATAGAAATGAACCCGCGAAATTCTCGGTGTGTCTACCAATAACTAACCTGCGACAGAACAACGACCGCATCGTGTGCTACCTGGTCTGGAGTAGAACTGCAGAATCAGCCAACGAACTACAATATAAGCCTCGAGTACACAAAACATTGTAGAATCTAGCTTATTGCAAAATAAATACGCGAAATTTCCAAGGCTACTAATTACGGAATGGAAAATTTCGCGAATTAATTTCAGGCGAAGCTAGACTCCAAACCCATGTACATTTATGTTAATGGGCAATTACTGGATAAGAATTTATTATACACGGTCAGGTGAACACTAAACCTATAACAGACCTGCAAGTAAACAAGCACCCAATCTCGTGTCACCTGGCCAGTGGCAAAAATGGCTACACACTGGCGTAGCAGCCAATGAAAAGAAAGCAGAGGCTCTATATAGAATGCATGGTATATTTGAGACTATAGGCTGTTCACGGTCAAGTGAGTACTTTTGAGGAGACAGTAACTTTTTCCTTTCAGCCGTAATTTATCCTTTAACCACGTTTTAAAATGAAAATTGCCATGTAAGTAACAAACACAGTGTGCATATTCCGCCGCACTCGGAATTTATCGTCTAAGGCTACAATGAAATATATTTATTGACTATTATTCCAAATAAGAGGGCTTTCAAAAGTTCTCACTTTGCCACGAATAGCCTGTAACTTGGGATAGCGAAATTTCGTGAGTTCAGTGACCTGTAGGCTAGACTCCTCAGTTCTCTGCATACTGGAGCATCAGCTGTGTGTTCATTGGCTGTTGCCCCGCACCTGGCAGTTATGGAATTCTCAAGGTGTTTCTTTGCAAGTCTGCTATTGGTTCAGAGGCGTCCAGGCTATGTCTAATAAACTGTGATCCAATTGCGGAGGTTATTTCACTGTATATGTGTTTGACGTCTATCCTGTCCCGAAATGAATTCGCGAAATTTTGCTATCCCTACCTGTAACCCACGTGTTGTTTAAAACGTGAAATTTTCCTGTCCCTACTAATGATATTATTATTGATTAGTAGCACGTTGATATTCTGGACATGTTGCTGGCCTTTGACGCCATTTTGCTATTCTCGGTGCAAGCGACTGTTTTCGCCTTGTTTTAAGAATAAAATAGGCAGGGACAGGAATATGTCGCGTGTTAAATGGAATCTAGCCAAGACTCCACCGTTCCCTGTACACTAGAGCATCACGTGTTCTCAAAGGACGCTGTGGTTGTTGTAAGACATTGAAGTCTAGCATGGTCATAAATATTTTCGCGAACTACACCTGTCCCTACATATAGGTGGTCTATAAATTTAATAGATTGAAACATTTCAACCTTTCTAGTTGATAAGTACAGAGTAAACTATATTGAGCAGATAAAACACTGTTATGTGATACTGGACAAAGGGTGGGAGAGAGAGAGAGAGAGAGAGAGAGAGGAGAGAGAGAGAGAGAGAGAGTGAATCAGGAAGTACTGAAAGCTATTATAATTGCTATGCTCGCACGCCATAGCTAAACACAAGATAAAGTTATCAGCCACTTATCTACACTGAATTATCAGTTTATCTGCAGTTGATTCTCAAAATAATCCATTAATTATGAAAAGTGGTTTCATACCTTACCACGCAATGTTGCCGCTGTCATATCTGCAATAGCAAGCATTCTGACAGCTCTCTCTGACAACAGAGTATTCCGGGAACTGATTACACGCTACACCTGTCATGCAAATTAAACGTGACTTTAAAGTTAATCTTGTATAAGGTATCTTTAATTAAGACAAGGACTGTTTATTTAACGTTACTCGACCCAAACCTGGCGTTTTGTGTTTTTAGAAATAATTCAATTTTGCACAAAGTCCGAACGTACAACAGGTTAGTAATAAACTTTATTAAGTTGTTAGCATTCTTGACAAAAGATAGATTCTTTCTTAGTTTAACACAATGAGCTGTTAATATGCCTCATCTGCGTGTTGTCTCGGAGGTCTTCCTACGAATGGCATTGTGTTCGGAATCATGATCACTAGGGCCACCTGTTTCCCGCGAAAAGATTTCTGCTAATGCTAGACGCCAATGTCCTATAGCTAGGGGCACCCGAATTTCCCGAAAAGATTTCACGACCTGTTGTATTTCAATACACTTGAGCTCAGATCCACTTTCGTGACTGGGTGGTCTAGTTGTTACGCGTGTTAAATATCTGTCCACGAGTCAGAGACGTACAGTATCGGAGTAACTTAATTCTTATTGGCCAGTCAACTAAGAAAATGTTTCTCACAGACACACGCCGCCAATAAGCAAAAGGAAACTGCTGGTACGCTCGTAGGGTATTGGAATTTAGCATGAGGGGAAATATTTTCGCGAAATTCGTGTATCCCTACCTATGGCATATGTGTAGTTTTCCTTTGGTTATTGGTAGGGATAGTGAAATTTCGCAAAAAGATTTCAAGATACGTCATATTTCAAAACACTGTAGGATCGTTTACCTATTCTGATTGGCTGAATTACGTTTTGACACGTGTTAACGCAGTCTGCACACGAATTACGTACGAGCCATGCCGATGTTGCCGAATTCTGAGTGGCCCGGTCAAATATGAAAACGCCGTCTCAAACAGAAAGCAACCAATAGCAGAAGACAAACCGCTGTTTAATGTTCTGTATATCATATTGAAGTCTACGTTGTACTCATATATCATCGCGAAAATCAATACCTGGCCGGGTCATCGGATTTTCGCAAGTGGGAATCGTGCCGGACGATGCAGTTGGTCAGCGGGTTTTCTCGGGGATCTCCCGTTTCCCCCACCCCTTCATTCCCGCGCAGCTCCATATTCACTTCAATCACCCTCATCGGCTCTCAAGACCTCGCTGTTAAGACCCGTTCAAATCTCTTCACTTCACTTCAAATTTTCGCGAAAAATTACTACCTACTTATTAGTAGGGATAGGAAAATTTCGCGAATTCATTTCGGGACAAGATATACGTCGAACACACATACAGTGAAGTCACCTTCGCAATTGGATCACAGTTTATTATAACCGCCCTGCACCCTCTTAGCCAATAGCAGACTTCCAAGGAAACACCTTGCGAATCCCATTTCTGCCAGGTGTGAGGCAACTGCCAATGAACGTACAGCTGAGGCTCCAGTATGCAGAGGACTGAGAAGTCTAACCTACAGGTCATTGAACTTGCAAAATTTTCCTATCCCTACTTATTAGTAGGGATATTTAATTTTTTCCTGAAATATTCTTGTAGTTAAATTATGATTAGATTACTTTGGTCAGGCAGCGAAAATATGTCGTTCGTTGGGAGGCATGTAAAGTGCGCAGGAATTAAAACAATTTGATCGCGAAAGTGGACCTGATGCTTTGCTTTGAAATACTGAAATACAACTAGACAGGAAATACCTTCAGCGGAAAAAATATATATATATATGTGTCCGTGATAATTAGCCTGCTCTAGTCGACCACGAGAATGTAGTAAAAATGACAAGCGCGTGTTTGTAACAAAGGAGGCGTGCGGCGTTATCAGCTATCGCCGAGCAGCGTGGGGAAAGCATCTCGGCGAAACGAATGGGATTGGAACCCGGAGACGTGAGTAACAGAGGGTGATCTTGTAGGCTGTCATGTTCTGCCCCTCTCCCTCTACTTCCACATGCATTGTCGCGAGTAAACACACTCGTGTAGTCCCGGAAACGTCGGCCTGACGTGGGTGCAGATCCCTGCTATCGCAGCACCTCACGCAGGTACACGCAAAGGCTGTTCACGTTCAAGTGAGCACTTTTGAAAGTTCTGCTTAGGATCTACTTATATTCACGTTGCATATTCTTCCGCGTTATGCAAAAATGAACATTACTATGGGCCTCATCACTTTATTCATGTATCGGCCAAGTGGAACTGTGAAAACATTAGAAAAATAAATACTTTACAAATCTGGTCGTTTTTACACTTCGCTGCATTAATAAAAACCTAAAGTGGAGGAAATAATTTAAGTTATCGCAAAGGGTTATCTAAAACATTATTTTCGACGTTAAGATATGGAACTACTTTCCATATAACGTTACCAACTTTACTGCGCGCAAGTCACTCACTCTGGCCATTTAAATATTTGTAGGCGGGGCAGTGACTTTTTTCTGAAGTTGATTTCAAAAGTGCTCACTTTATCGTGAACAGCCTTTATGAATATTACGGTACAAAACATTAAAAAAGGACTAGGACGCGCATGAAACCTTAATTTTTATTATTACGTCATAAAATATTAGGTTCTCCTCTGTAAGTCTCATAGACGTGCGTGATCGGCGACAAGACTGCACGCCAGTTCAGTGCTTTGCGCGTAGAGGCGATGGGAGAGCTGATGCGCATGTCTCGGTCGCCCCTAGCGCTCGCACGCTTTTAGCCCTCAGACGTGCAAAACTTCCTTCAACCTGGCGGCTACCTTAAGGATATAGAGGTTAGACAGCAGGTTACGCTGTGAACGGCAGCAGAAGGTTGGAGCGTCGCTCGCCGGTCAGCGCCTGCGAAGGGCCTGCCACAACTGAGCAGATGCGTCTGTCTGGTCTGCATGAGCTGACCGTGCTGTCGGTGACAGAGCATTTGATTGGTTCACGTTACCTGTGACGTCATATTCTGATGGTGCAGACTTGAGGTGTGATGCTGACCGTCTGGCGCTGGCCGAACTCTATCTTCCGCGGTCAGACAGGACACTGTCGCAGCACATTTGTTAATTTATAATTGTTCTACGTTCCTACTGTTCAATTTTTATACATTGTTAGTAGAGACGGTCAGAATTCGCGTTATTATCTGACAGCAAACTAAATTCCAAATTTCTGTACGCTCCTGCAAGTTCCGTCGCCATTGGTACCTGAAGCACTTCTTTAACCAATAACAACAGCTCAGCGGTAGGGTGACCAATCACATTTATCTCGGCCGCAAAGCTAACATGACCTCGTATAAAATAATCAGCCAATGAAATCACGCATTGCGCTCACGTTGCTATATGAAGATGACGTCTAACTTGTTCCAAAATAATAACGCAAAATTTGCACGCCTCTCTCTAATAATAAGTTGACACCTGAAAATTCGCTAGTTCGACGACCTGTACACCATTGTCGCATGTGAAATTATGCGAATATCACTGTTCGTTGGTCGTTTGTTGTATTAGCAGAAGACGGAGATTTGGTCTGCATTTTACTGCGTGTTTGTTATTCGCTCGGAGTTGTCCAGGAGGTGTAAAACGCGGGTGGACGAATAACGCAAGTAAAACAAACGTACGAGGTTTTGAATTCTGGCTTGTCTCGAAATGAATCCAAGCATTTTACAGGTTTCTAATTAAAGACGAGACCGGTAAATTTCGCGTTATCATTGCAAGTCAGACTTGACTTCAAACACTTGTGCTTTTGTGTAGCGTTTGTCACTGGACTACAGTTTCTTCCGACACGGCCTGGGCGCCTTTGAACCAATAACAAGCAACTAATGAGAGTATGGGCCAATCACGTCCAACCAAGCCGAAAAGGAAAAAGTGTCCTCGCTACTGCAGAAGCCAATAAACAAATGACATCGACTCGAATATGTATAGGACGAAGAATTTTAGTCTGCTGCCAGAAAATAACGCGAATTTTGCAGTTGTCTATAGTTATAAGTGATCACTAGGTCAACCTGTTTTTCGCGAAAAGATTGACGCGGAGGTTATATTTCAATATCCTATGTGCATACACAAAGTCTTCATTTGACTGCTGGCCCCTTGTCTGTGTGCGAAGACAAGCTGTTAAACGCTGTTCACAATAGAGTGAGCACATTTGAAATCAACCCTAAGAAAAAAGTCACTGCCCCTACGTGCATGTATTTTAACGGGCGCCCTGAGCGACATGCGTCCAGTAAAAAGTGTTAGGTATCCATGTCTGATAATTTAAATTATTTCTTTCGCTTTCTGTTTTCTTTTTAATGCATCGAAGTGTAAAAATGAGCAAATTTGTAAAATATTTACTTTCCTAATAATTTCACAGTTTCACTTGACCAACGCATGAATAAAGTGATGAGGCGCACGGCAAAATTAATTTTACATAAGGCGGAAGAATACACAGTATGCATTCAAGTAGAACTCAAGCAAGGCTTTCAAAAGTGCTCAATTTACCGTGAACAGCCTATACATGAGTGAGCCAATCGAAATTAATACTGACCGTCCGTGCGGGGCCACGGAGGTTGAGCGGTTAGCCTGCTCGCCCCCCACCAAGGTGGTCCGGGTTCAACCCCGGCCGGGTCACAGGATTTTCGCAAGTGGGAATCGTGCCGGACGATGCCGTTGGTCGGCGGGTTTTCTCGGGGATCTCCCGTTTCCCCCGCCCCTTCATTACGGCGCTACTCCACAGTGACTTTAATCACCTCCATCGGCTCTCAAGACCTCAATGTTAAGAGCCTCCCAAATCTCTTCACTTCACTTCACTTTACTGACCGTCCGTGATTCAGTATAGAGGGCGTGTCCGGTGTTGAGTGAACCAATACGACTGTTGCAGACGGGAATGCAGAGACCAAGAGAAATGATGATCAATAGGCCTATAGGCGACTTACTTCCATAGGTTGTTTTAATAATCGGTAAATCGGTTCCACATTCAAGATTGATAAACTGTCCTCAGGCAGCAACGCCATTTTTTTTTTTTTAACACTGGTTTTGCTTTCATTTTATGCCGCATGTATATCAGACATTTCAAAACACTGCAGTAGCGGTAAAATAATGCTTCCAGTTGCGCTAACAAGGGGGATAGCTCACGGAGCTGCAGTTCAAGCACTGATAGCGATCAGTTATTTTCAAGGAACAGCAATCACGCTGAGGTAATGGTGCCGTCGAGGCAACAGGGGAAGAAACTGTTTTACATTCTGCAACGGTCAGCTGGCTGATCCTGAACAAGCAGATACCGCGAGTGTTGGCGATCAGCTGTTCCGAGTCGTTTTCAAGGTCGCCTTACTCTTTATTCATATTTATTTTTACTCTTAGGGGCGAACCGGGTTCGATTCCAGGCGGGATTTTCGCACGTGGTAATGGCAACCGACAATGTCCCTTGTCGTTTTCCACGCGATCCACATAAATAGATACGATGAAAGATCGCAAAAATTTGTCTAGCCAACATATCTTCTCTAATACTCTGCCTAGTTTATTCCTTCATTATTGGATGAACAAGGTTCTGACTCGGCTAAGTTGCTTGCAGACCAATCACGAACGTTCTGCCTTACAGTATAAGAATCCTCATTGATCCGGTGAAATGGGGTGGTACTTTTTTTTCCCGCGATAAACAATCATCTCTAATAAATAAGTTGATATCACGTCGAAATTCCTGTGCACGCGGGAGAGCAGGCTTCGCGGATATTTCGCAGGAGTCACTTGAGTCACACAGTTTACACCAATTCACTGAGAAAAAAGGTTTTGTTGAATCAAAAGAAAGTTTGTTTGGCGCAACCAAATAAATTGTTTGTATAGGGGCAATTAAATATTTTGTCGTGGAAACCAAACTATTATTTTTCTTCTTATTCGGTTGCCCCAGACAAAGATTTGTTTGGTGCAATTTAAGATTTGTTTCACTCTACGCGCATTGCATAGTTTCGGTTAGTATAAAAACTATTTCCAAGCCCGACTGAGATTCGGACCTGGATCAGGTGTGCCCGGCCACTGCGTGCATTCAAACATCGGGCAACGTGCGCAAATTATTATTTCAAGTTTTACAGTTTCACTTTATATTTTTCTGTTGAGATTGTTTTATAACATTAGGTCTGTAACATTATTGAGCATCAATAAATACTCTAAGAAGCGTTGTCACTACCTAGATTGCCACAAGAAATACAAACAAGCCCTCGAGCTGTATTTTCGAGCGAAGGCAATCAAATGAATCACCAAACAAATACATACAGTTGATTCAACAACATATTTTGTTGAAAGTGTAACTTATTTTAGACACAGCGGTTTTGCTAATTGTAGCTTTTATTATGTTGTATGAACAAAATAAATTTTGTTGTTTTTTCAAGTATTGTTCACGCAGCAAAATATTTTGTTGAGGCAACTAATTATATTTTTAGCCTTATACAAACAAATATTTTGTTGGATGTTCTCTCAGTTTAATCTGTTGGATGGTCAACGTGTATTGATACAATAGTATAGAGTAGTTCATCGTATGTATTTATTATTAAATACGTGAACATGAACGTTTATTTTATTCAACACTGGTTATAAATAAATGTAGTTTGAAAATGAACCAATGGGCAGCAATAAAGAGTAATTTTTTTTTTAAGTGTGAAATATCAGTACAGTCGTGCCACAATCGAATTCATAAATAAAGAGTAGACAAATTACTGCTGCTAGTTTGTTGTCCAATACTGGTTCTGGAACCTTGGTATTAAAAGTAACGAATGAAACCTGCGTGGTCGTAAACAGCCTGCAACCGAACATCAGCATAGTCAAGCAGAAACATCGGCTTATACGTGAACAACCGTACGTTCTGTCCGCCTGTCTGTTCGGCGTGATCGACGTAAACGTGAGATCAACCTTAAGCTGATGTTTCAACCCCCCCCCCCCCCCCGCGTAATTCTTTAGTTACTCTGCGATTCCGCTGGGAGTGTTCATCTCCCGATGTCTGTCGCGCGGGAAATCTCTTCGGATCGAGTCGAAACCGGGAACTGGCGGGCGGGAATAGGCTCCGCTGATTTATGGCGTCGTGTTTCGTGCGACCCGGGGCAAAAACTGGCGCAGATCACGCTGCTCTTGCAGGAAACGTGACGGGTAGTTAGCTAAACAGTTACTTTTCAGCGGTAACAGTTCCCTCGCTTTCTTATTCGTGAGTCATGATGTGCGCGTGAGATGCAGAATAGTTCTTTAGCCGTAGTTACGGCGCGTTAATGCCCGATCTAGGATGTTCACGTTAAACTGAGCACTTTCGAGATCAACCTTTAAGAAAAGTCACCGCCCCTTAACTGCGCGTATTTTAACGGGCACGTTGACTGAAATGCGCCCAGTTAAGTTGGTAACGGCGGTGAGAAAGTATTCCCATGCATTAACGTTCAGTTTGAAGGACTGGGTGAACATGTGTGAGTATGAAAATATTTGTTTCGTTTTCTGTTTTAGATGCAAGTGTAAGAATTAGCAAAACATTTACTTGGTACCATACGTAACTGGTAGAGACGTGCATAATTCGCGTTACTATCCCAGGACAGTCTAGACGTCAAACATTTGTGCTTTTGTATTGCGTTTGTCATTGGACTACAGTTTATTGGGGCACGTCCTGGGCGGCTTTCTGCCAATAGGAAACCGCTAACGAAAGGTTGGCCCAATCACGTCCAACTAAGTCAAAAGGGAAAACGTGTCCTCAGTGATGCAGGAGCCAAAGAACAAATGGCGCCAACCCGGGTACGTATGGGACGATGATGGATTATAGCGTGGCGCCAGGAAATAAAGCGATTTTTGCAGGTCCCTAATAATTAGTTGCTTATGCTACGCTGGAACTTTAATCGCGTAGAAATAATTTAGCGAAACTGCGAATACACATATGCATACTGAAGTTTCAGTCAATTTGCAAGTTTCGGAGCAAAAACAAGAAAACTGAGTTTGCAAGCCACTGAAGTCAACAGTGGGACACCGAACATGCAGACATGCAGAGTTAGAGAAGCGGGCACTTGACTTCAGAACCCAGAAACGAAACAACCGCCTATGTACCAGCGGATTCCAACCCTCACACGCCAGAAAATCGTCATCATTGGACAAGCAACGTGTCGCAACGCCGTTCTCCAATCACAGCGTCCGGTAACGGGCTCGCCATCGTTCAGTAGCCAATCAGACACGAGGCCCGTTCCCAGAGCCTCGCGAAGCCAATCAGAGGACGGACACGCCCACGTCGAAGAGACCGCCACGTCGTTTCGTCTAAAGGCCGTCCACGGTAAAGTGAGCGCTTTTGAAATCAACTTTTGAAAAATGTCACCGCATCTACCTGCGTGTATTTTAGCTGGCACGCAGTTTGGCACTGGCACTGGAGACAAACGATATGTGTTTTGTCGAACAAATAATTCGAAACATTTGACTATGATAGGACGAGTTTTTCAAATGGCGTTTGTTGGCTAACGCGTGAAATGTGAAATGGGTTAAAATATAAATTGTTATGTTTGTTCCAATAATAAGACAAACCCATGGCAGAGTTCATTGACTACGTTGGTGGTTTTCACAAAATTCCTTGTAGTAGAACGATAATATTCAGTGGAAAAGTTAATTATTTTGAAAAAAATAGTGCCGGTATCATTTTTTTAAAATGGGAAATGGTTTTGGTCCACAATGGTTACATTCTGTTTTACTTTCTTGTAATAAGGTCTATAGGAATAGTATGTTAAAATGGTTTGAAGTAGAAAATCTGTTTAAATAATTGGTTATTAGAAGTGAAATTGAGTACTTATGGAGAGGAAAAAGAAGTTTATTATGATACAGTTAAGAGAACGGTATGAACTCTTAATGGTAATGTTGCAGAATTCCAACTTGGTAAAAGGAAGAGAAGATAAAGTAGTTCCGTGTATGAAAGTTTAATTGAAAGAGTTAGGTAAACATTTGTGAATACTGACATTATCATTCCTACATTCTGGTTTTTTTTTAACACATAAGGTGTAAAAAACTATCAAATTGGTGAAATGTTAAATTTGCTAATCATTTCACGGTTTCCTTTGACCGACGTACGAACAAAGTGCTCAGGCTTATAGCAATGTTAATTGTTCAAATGGTGGAAGAATACACAATGTGCATCCACGTAGAGTTTAAGCAGGGCTCGGTTTACCGTGCGCAGCCCGTGTGAGTATTTATCTTCTGTGTGGCGAGCGATCTTCAGTGGAGTTCAAATTTATTTAATAAAAAATATATATATACTACAGTACCGCACATGTACACTGTAGCCGTCTGTCAGGATAACCCGAAATTCCGGACTGACGAGAGCCAGACGAGGGTCTGCTGTACTGGACACACACACACACACACACACACACACACACACACACACACACACACACACACTTGAACGTCCAGAGCAATGCGCGAACAGTTGTTCCAGGGGACATCTCGCCTCTCGCGGCAGAGGGCGGCCGAAGTAACGGTGCGTGGCCGGGCCTTCTTCTTCTCCCCCTCTGCGGGACTCGAACCCCGCTTCCCTCCTCGCAGGCGCAGGCCAACATGGCCGCCGACGAGTCCCGCTCTCTTCGCCTGACGAGAAACTGCGCGGACAGCCAACTTCCAGTCCTTCCCCCGTCCACCTCCTGGCCTTCTACCTCCTTTCAAGCAGCGGCGGCGGCACATAAAAGAAACCTGCCAGGAGTCTTCTCTCCAGAAGCCCGAATTTTTTTTTACTGGCGAAAATTCTTTCCCCCAGAAGAAAAATATGAACCCATTCATCCACCGCTCCTTTCACAGCTAATCATTCAAAAAAAAAAATTCAGCCCTTATCTTTCTTCAGACATTATTCTCCCCCGTTTATTTTCCCTTTCCCTTCCTTTGCCAATCAAATTTCTCTTCCTGCTTCATATGTAACCTTGGACATGTCATATTCGGCGCGACCTTAATCTCGCCGCCAATTTAGCCTCGTCTTCTTTTCGCCGTTTCCTGCCTCAATTTGCCGCGCGGCGTCCTTTTCTGCCGCCGTGGGGCCTGACGATGATGACGGCGAGTTTTGTATGATATGACCCTGAGGTCGTATCTTCACTCCTTTACTCCTCTTAAACCCCCTCCATGTCTTTCTTTTGCCAATCTCCAACCTCTTCCTCCTCCTTTCCAGGCCAACCCATTTTTTAATAACCGCGGCATTCTACTCGCGGGACGTTTGCCAGAGAGAAATATGATCAATTACGGACACGGGCAAGCTATCCCCCCCCCCCCTCCAGACCCTTTACAACCGACGCCGCTCCGCTGGGCTCATGTGTTTTTTTTTTTTTTTTTTTTTGTAATATTATGAGGCAGACGGGAGTCGTATCTGGTTACGACAATTACATTTTTGCTTCAGTCGCTTCGTTCGCAGGGTAGTTAGGAGTTATATTCGCGCGCAAACGTCCCATAGCGAGAGCAGAGCGGTTGAAAGGCATCGCGCAAAGGAGGCTCTAAAGGCGCCGACGCCACCACTGTAAACACACTGCTAAGCAAACATCGTTAAGCAATATCTACAACGCCTATATATATAACTGGAAATACTATTAGTCCTACCGAGAACTCTGCGGAAGTGATTCAGCCATAATTTTCGGTTTACGACCTAGTAAAACTGGGCCGCTGTGGCCGAGCGGTTAGCCTGATCACCTCCCACCAAGGCGAACCTGGTTCAATCCCCGGCCGTGTCACTCACGGATTTTCGCACGTGGGCATCGTGTCGGACGATGCCGCTGGTCGACGGGTTTTCTCGGGGATCTCCCGTTTCACGCGCCCCTCCATTCCGGCGCTGCTTCATACTCACCTCGGTCATCCTCATCGGCTCTCAAGACCTCGTTGTTAAGAGCCGCCCATTTCTCTTCACTTCCCTTCGCCTGTAATCATTATAGAGACCAGGAATTCTCGCGAATTAGTTTGAGGATAAGTTAAATTGCAAACGACATGCACATAGGAATGACTGCTTCTATCGGACCACAGTTAGTTAGACACGCCCAATAAGACTTGCGACCAACAACGAACCAGCAAGGATAACCAGGGCCGAATATCGTTCTACCTGCTGTCGGGTTAAACTGGAGCAACAGCCAATGAACAGCTGATTGAGGCTCTAGTACACAAAGGATTACGGCATCTAGCTTGTTCCGAATGAATTCGCGAAATAACCGTATCTCTCTCCAGTCATCATTAGTAGAGACCTCAAAAATTCGCGGTTTCATTTCGGGAAAAATTAAAATTTAAAACCTCATGCGTTTGTATTGCTTATGCCATTGGTCCACCCATTAGTTTACACCTCCTGGACAACTTTCAGCCAATAATTTCAGGTTTTGAACGACCCGTATGCTAGATTCCACTGTCCTGTGGATTTAAGGATATCAGCTTTCTGTTCATTGGCTGCTGCCTCTGTGTGTAGCCAGTTTTACTTCAGACCAGGTGACACGGAATTCGGTGCTTCCCTTGCAGGTCTGTGATTGGCTCAGAGTTCACGTGAGCCTGTCTAATAATCTGTGATCCAAATGTAAACAAAACAGAGATATACATGTTTTTGAGGTCTAGCTTGTCCTAAAATGAATTCGCGAAGTTTCCCAGTCCCTAGTGATCATCTCTGCGGAATTCTAAACTACGGTTCAAGAATTCTTCAAATAATTTGAGGAGTGTAAGTAAGTGTTTGTCAGTGAATTGCAAGCCGCGAGAGCATGGACGAAGCATAATCCAGAAGTGGAGTTCAGAACTAGACGCGAAGAGGAAACAGAATTTCCCGAGCAGCTCATTCCCGCGAACGCTATTTCCTTTTTGAGAACTCATTCGCCCATTCGTGGCAAGCAAGAGGGCGCCGCACTCTTGTCGTCTCCAAGGACGGCGGCGCAGAAAGCTTTTGGTGGAGAAGGGGGGAGGGGATGACGGCGAAGGGGTTGGGAGATGGCGGACGAGAGCAGAAATTCGATTTCCAAGTGTTGAATACTCTTGACTTCGGCGGTGGAAATCAAATCTTAATAAAAAAAATATAAAAAAAATAAAAAAATTCAGGAAGCCGTTAAGTGGTGCTGTTGGACCGCCCCTAGCCCTTCAACTTCCTTCCTTTCGGCGACACCAGTAGGGGGTCGAAGGACCTCCCTCGCCCCTCGTAGGATATCACCCCTACCGCTAACATCCACCTCCTGCGTGGAGTTGTACCGCCCTGCAATTCACCCTCTTGCTAGCTTGCGGGTCTGAATTTGTTGCAAATCATGTTCGCGGAGAATACAGCTGGCCCGCATCTCCTAGTGAAAGAGGGGGGGGGGAAACGTTCTTTATGGGGCGTCCATTACTTTTCTATTACCCTCGGAAGCCATCGAGGTTAAGTCGACCGAAAAAAAAAAATAACATGCAGCACGCCCACTTCCTTCCCTACAATGAAAACAAACTCTCCCGCGATAACGGACCCGCAGTTCATAACTCGGCCAGGTCTTTTCTCGTGACGCAAATAATTACGCCTCCCGAGATGAAATGCAGGATACCGAGCTTTGTTGGACATCCCCCCTGGGAAAGAATTTCCTGCGGCGGGCGGCTCCATGGAGTTATGGCGGAAGTTTGTATTACTCAGTATTTGACTCGGTTCCAGCTCGTGGCGCAACGGCACACTTTACTCTCCCCCCCTCCCCTGCAGTAAACTTCGGTCGTTAATCGGCCTCGGTAAGGACACAGCTCCGCTAAGCGGTGGCAGAGCTGCGCTGTGATTGGTCATGAAAGCCGACAACAAACACACGAGTATTACTTCACGGTCGGTTTGTTTCTGTCGGTTTCTGTCGGTTCAACATCGCACGCCGCACAAGGACAGGTGTTGTCCGCCATGTTGGAACTGTTTATTTGTTGCCAACTTAATTATATACTATTATTAAGGAACAGTAGCTTAAAATTACAACACAACCAACAAGACATCAAATTAGATATTTTATTACGTCCTACAAGAACTAAATTATCCACATCATCCAAACTGTTTGAATTATTATTTATTTTATTCTAACGACGCAGTGCCCCAAGAAACATTAAAAAATGTATATACAATTTTATTCGCTTTTTTAAAATGCTGTGTTAAATAACTAAAAAATTCGGCCTTTCATTTCCGCTTCCATAAATTAAAAAATATATCTAATAGATTTTTATTTCATTCGCACATGGTTTTATTCTTTCTTTAATTTTTATAACTCCTATTTTCAAATTTCCGTGACCTAAAATATTAATTATTTATAGAGGTAACAGCAGATAGCAGCTGAAAAGGTTTTAGCTTTCTAGTAAAAAAAAAGATCAAGTGGGGAGTGAACCCAGTGCGAGGCAACACTCTCCGAGTGACGGGCTTTCCAGCTAGGATCCGTAGGTTCCCGTCATCCCCGGACATGACATGAAATGAGATCCTAGGATGGAGTGGCACTAAAATTCAAGGGCGGGGGGAAACGGGAGTACCCCGAGAAAACCCGCCAGCAAGCGGCATCGTCCAGCACGATCCCCAAATGCGAAAATACGGGAGTGAACACGCCAGGTATCGAACCAGGATCGGCGCCACCGCTGCCCGAACTTTCTAGCGATCCAACACTTTTGCAACTCGTAGGAGCGGCAAATCCAAAAACCAGAGTTGGGGAATTTTTTCAACTATTAATTGCGGTTTGATTTTAAACGTCGATTTTACACTCAGGGAAATTAATGGAGACCATTCCATTTCGCGTTATAAGCCGGCACCAAGATGGATTTCACAGTCCTCTACACACTCTCTTGTTCACAGGCTGCCGCCACACGAAGAATTCATTGTCCTGTTAAACTCGGCCACAGGGAATGAAGTCACTAGAGTGCTGAATGTTTACTATTGGCTATGAGATCAGCAGGGCGTGTTGACTGAGCGGAGGTCCAATCGTCCAATGTCACAAGCGAAACCAACATACACTTATATGTAGGGGCACCCGAATTTCGCAAAAAAGATTTCACGACCTGTTGTATTTCAAAACACTTTAGATCAGATCCACTTTTGTGATCGGGTGATCTAGGTGTTACATGTGTTAAGTGTCTGCCCACGAGTCAGAGACGTACAGTATCGGAGTAACTTATATTCTTATTTGCAAGTCAGTTAAAAACGTGTCTTCTCACAGACAAACGCCGCCAACAAGCAAAAGGAAACTGCTGGTACGCTAGTAGGGTGTTGAAATTGAGCATGTGCGGGAATATTTTCGCAAAATTCGGGTATCTCTACTTATATGTAGTCCATCTTAGTGAAGAATTATAACTAGGGATAGGAAAATTTCGCGAGTTCAATGACCTGTAGGCTAGACTGCACAGTCCTCTGCATACTGGAGCCTCAGCTGTGTGTTCATTGGCTGTTGCCTCACACCTGGCAGTTTTAGGATTCGCAAGGTGTTTCCTTGCAAGTCTGCTATTGGCTCAGAGGCGTGTAGGGCGGGGTATAATAAATTGTGATCCAATAAATCGTGATCCAATTGTGAAGGTGACTTCGCTATATATGTGTTTAACGTCTATCTTGTCCCGAAACGAATCCGCCAAATTTTCCTACCCCTAATTATAACGCGAAATGGTAGGGTCTGTAGAAATTAAACGCATATATTACAAAATTGTGTGGAGACTGGATGTCGTGTATTGATAAAAACTGGGAAGCTATCTGCTTGGAAACCAGCGCTAGTTTTAAACAAACAATCATACGGTTATCCCGTTCGGCCACGCATTAATTTCTTAGTCAAAGTGTTGCAATAGTGTAATATTTTGATGCTCACTGTACTTGGGTCTAATATACTTGTTGTAACCAGTGAACAACGTGATGCGTTATCATCAGCCATTCATAAACAAGAGGTTTAGCAATTTTCACAAATCCAATTATACATCAAGAAGACTCAAGATACATTGGTAGACTTGGAAATTTCGCGAGTTCAATGACCTGCAGGGTAGACTCTACAGTCTTATGTACAAATATGCTGATATTAACTGCACATTGGTTGTCTGATGTCACAGTGGAAGGCGACGATTGGACCACAGTTCTCCAGGAGGTGTCAAACACCGCGTGAACCAATTGCTAAAATTATATAAACACGCGTGTTTTGAATTCTAGCTTGTCCCGAAATGAATCCGTGGATTCTGCAGGTATCTAGACATTGGGTACCTACTTATTACTATAGACCCGAGAATTTCACGAGTTAATTTCTAGACAAGTTTGAATTCACAAACATGTACGTTCATGTTACTTTCGTAATTGGCTGACGTGTTGTTTGACACCTCCTGGAAATAAATGAGCCAATAAAAAAAATGCAATAAATTGTGCGCCCAGCCACCGCCTTTTACTGCCACAACAATCAACCACTAAACAGTTGATATGTGTATGAGAGCATATAAGACTCAGAAGTCTAGCCTACAGGTCACTGAACTCGCGAATTTCTCGAGTATCTACTTATTACCCGACATTTACAGTTTTGGCAACAAAGATCTTTCATTTGCAACACGTCCACGATCGTGGATACGGTGACTAGACGTGTTAACTCCTTATCGTATTATCCAGAGCATACTCAATCACGTCTGACATGTTGGAGAGTAGGTGTTGTATAATGTCAGGATCTAGCACCAATAAGCACACTGATTTCCCTGAGCAATGCTATTGGCTTCTGCTGACACACAAACTATTATTATTATTGGCTGCTCCTTACGACTTGTATCTACTTAAACCTTTTCCATAGATTCGGGAGTATCAGTTGTTATAAGTAGGTATGGGTAAATTACGCGAATTTATTTAGATACAAGATAGACGTCGAACACATATACAGTGAAGTCACCGCAGTTGGATCACAGTTTACTAGACCCATCTGCACGCCTCTGAGCCAATAGCAGACTTTGCAAGGAAACACCTTGCGAATCCCATAACTGCCAGGTGTGGGGCTACAGCCAATGAACGCACAGCTGAGGCTCCAGTATACAGAGGACCGATGAGTCCAGTCTACGGGATATTGAACTCACAAAATTTTCCTATCCCTAGGTACAAGAAATTCGTTAATACTATTCCCATCATTAGGGACATGCAACATTCGCGTTATTATTTGGAACCAGGCTAAACTCCACAGTACTGTATACATGCGAGTCGGCACCGTTTCTCTGTTGGCTGCTGTACAGCTGTGAAGTCACGTCCTTTTCGCTTGAACTCCTTGTGATTGGAGTACACAGTTATGAAGCGTTCATTTATAGGGGCAGAGTTACCCAGGGCGTGTCAAATAACGTATGGTCCAATAACAAACATGCTGCAAAGGTACACGTGTTTGAAGTCTAACTTGTCCTCAAATAATAACGCGAATTTTGCTGGTCTCTACCCATCATACATTTCTTATTTTACAATATCTGAAACTAAAAATTAATGTGTTCGTCAAGGGGTTAAGACGAACTTTCGGGCTATCTCATTTATTTAATTTAACTATCACCGCTTTTCTTTGTGGAAATAATGAGCAAATATTTTCAACCTACATTTCATCTGAATGGGGCATATCACCGTTCCTCTAAACGAAGTATTTTTATAGTGGAGATGATAGCGTTGGCACATCTGAAAATATTGGGTCGTTCTGCTTCTAAGGCTGGATCTATATTACGGTGGTGTTCAGTGCAGTCAGGATGCAATTAGTTGCAAAAAAAAGTACAGAAGGCTGAAATAATTAAATGAGAAGCAAGACAGAATTCGTTTTTAACGTTCATAATTTTAAAATTACTCGAATTATTACCTCGCAATCTTCGGTTTCTTTTTATAGCAATTTACATATCACCGGACAACAATGCATTCTATTATAGAAGTAAATGCGTGTCGGTAAGATAATATCTATGTTTAAACACGGTCAAAATGTATGCAGGGCTGCGAGCTGTCATGTAAATGAATTTACGAAAATAAAGCATGATTGGTGTGTGAAAACACAAGCACAGAAGGAGCCAACATTAATAATATTTTTTTCCGTCGGGTCGCCCCCAGGGAAAATAATAACACGTTAGGAGGAAGTATTATGATAAATATTACATCCGACGTTCTATAATTGCTTTTGGGGGTTTTGTGAAAGATATTAATTAAATACTGATTTTCCACTCCAAGGCTCTCACTAGTAACACCGTATACCTGCTACATCGCCCTTAATTTTTTTCTTCCAAACAGGGTAACTTAATAAGCAACCTTATGACACGAAAATAAATCTTCCATAGTTAGCAGTATTTTCCTGTTTCGATGTTCCTAAAATAATTTATTTTGAATTTTTTTTTCAATGTAGCCATAAGCTACACTCTATTTTTACTGTCCAATAGCAAGATGCCAAGTTCCATCCCTGAACAATTTTTGTAACACTCAGAAAATTTGTCACTGAATTAAATTCTGGAATACGTGGCCAATAAGATATTGAATTAGTTACTTGGATTCACTTTTGTATTCAATGAAAGTTTTAAAACATTGCATCTTCAATTGCCAGAATACAAGATTTAATTAATAAAGCTCGCAATGGCAGTTACGAGGTTCGTAAAGAAAGAAATTGAGAACATAAGCGAAACGGTTTGTGGTAAAAAGTTATACTTAAGAACGTTATAAACCCTTGGAGTTGAAACAAGAATTAATTTCAGATATTAGAGGCACACAAATATACTGCGAGCTAAGGAAAACAGCTAACCCGTTACCATATTATCCCGAGTGTACGCGTTCATGCCTGGCATGGTGCAAAATAGGTGAACTAATGGTTCATGCTGTACAAGTCTAGAAACTAGTGCCAATGCAGTCATCGCAATATCCTGGTCAATGCTACTAGTTGCTGCTGACACATCAATTATTTTGTCATTTGTTGCTTCTTGTACCATGGATCTACTGAAACCATTTCCACAGACTCCAAAGAGTCAGTTCTTATAGGAAATTCATAAGTATATTTCACGCCAAATATTTCTACTTTCGCAACATCTGAAACAAAAAATGAATGCGTACTTCAAGGGGTTAAAGAACGACAGCGGAATTACCGAAGTTTTTAATTCCTAAAAGCTTAAAGCAGCAAGAAATATTCAATCCGAAATAGCAAGTGAAACCCAGCTTCAGCTGTCTCTGCCGTGAAACCATGAAGTTCGCTAGAGTGGCGTGGCGAGATTTGGGCGGCTCTTAACATCGTGGTATTGAGAGCCGATGAGGGTGAAGTGAGGTGAGTATGGAGCAGAGTCCAAATGCAAGGGCGGGAGAAACGGGATATCCCCGACGAAACCACCGGATTAGCTGCATCGCCCGACATGATTTCCACATGCGAAAATCCGGAAGCGAACCCGCCCTGGGAATCGAACCCGGTTAGCCCAGGTGGGAGGCGAGTGGTCTAACCACTATACCACCGCGGCCGCACGAAGGTAAGATGTGCGTGAGTTCAAAATTAACATTATAAATAATTAGCTGGCAGCAGTCTCCGAATCGCGAGTTGGGAATCTTCAAGTAATGAGCGTGACATTCACACGAGAGCGCAGGCGCGGCGGCGGTCCAGTGACGTCAGGTGCGGCAGAAGAACGGCTCGGCGCGGTCGTCCTTCCCACCCGGGGCGCAGCCATTTCCCACGGCGCTAAGCTTTGTCGCAGACACGGCAGCGACACGACGCACATCGCACACGCCGACCCGTGGGAGCCCGTTTCGGGAGGCACCGCGCACAGAATATCTGGACACGCAGAAGCCAAACTGCTGCCGCAGATTAGTCTACTTGACGGCCAAGCTGCCTGCCAAGCTGGCAGCCGCCAACTTCAAATGGGGAATCAATGTTGAGAGTGGGATGGACTGAAACATTTTCTCTGGAATAGTTGTTTGCGCGAATACGCGTATCTCGGCATATACATGTTCTTCAAATACTACTTTTTGTCAGAGAAGAAACAACAAAAACTATTATCCATGGCCCTATTATTTTTACTTTTGTCATATTAAGTGTATTCTTGTAGAAAAAAATTCGTGAAAATGGTCAAACATGGAGTTTTTAAAGCTTGTGTATTAGTCTTCTTAAGCGGCAAGAGACAAGTGCCGATATAAGGACGTGGTTTAATCTGTGGACTTTCATGGCGTGCAATAAAACCCCCACTGTTACAAATCTAATTTGCACAGTACAGCGTCACGACGGAAACACTGCACGCCTTGCGCGTAAGAGCGATGAGGCACTAGGCGTGCGTGTTAGTGTCGCCCGTATCACTCCCTCACTTCTTGACCTTGGACGCGCGGGTTCATCCCGGTTTTAACCCATTCAGACCCACTTAAATTTACGGTCTCAGGATTTGCAAACAAAGAATTTTATGGTGCGTTCTGTACTTAAGTCGACACAACACTTGTTTTGTTGTCAAAACCGCTGAGTTGTCTATACGTTCGACTACAATAATATGAAGGAATTATGACTTAGAGCAATAAGACGGTTTGCCAATCATTTACCCACAGGTAAGAGCATTGGTGATTGAGTTTCGCAATCTACAGTACAGACCAAAAATTACCTACACGTGCACACTGGGTGCCACTGTAAAAAATTTTCTGGTAATCTTCGTAAACCGTAATGGAAGTTTTTAACCTAAAGGGCTACACTGTATGGTAATAATAATAAACATCAAGTTGCAGATATAGTAATGTTTAGCAGCGGTACTATACAAAGTTGGGAACTTCCATATGCATTTGACTGTTTCCTGAGAAAATGTAGGAACACGCTGCAGTGAGTGTATAACGCTAAACCTTACCATTCCTACCTTCTCACCAAGCGTGTATACTGGTACTGTAAATTTCCGAATAATTTCTTAAGAGTGTGTGAATTGGTTAAACGAAATCGCTTCTCGATGCGTCAATTTCAAAGATAACTATTTCAAACAAAAAAAAAATCATTTTGACGCTATTTTCTCAGAATATATACAATTATTTTTAACAAAAAAGTTAGTTATCCACATATTTCCCTGTTACCATGTAAATTTTAATATAACGTTATGGGAAGAAAATAAATGAAACAAAACAATAAGCAAGATGTCTAACATATCAGGATTCCTTACGAAATAGTTACTCCTGCCGTTTTACCCTCGTTTACTTGAAATTCTTCACTTTGATGTTCGGAAGCACTGGGCAGACACACAAGTTTCCTAATTGATGCTCACTTTCACATCACCGGAAGACCCTTCAAGGCAGTTTTGCCTCAAGGTTAGGGAATTTCCACGGTGGCGTACCTCACCGGGTGGTATCGCCTTACACCGGGGCTTGGACTCCCTATGTGAGAAGCACATGGGCTCGGGCAGCCCCCCCCCCCCTAGGCCGCCAGGGGCAACCAATCCCTGAGGCCCAGCAGTATTTCGTTAAATTTGCAACCATAGTGGGAGGCAATCCAGAAAATCCGATGACAGATAAATCGGGGGATACAGTTTGGCATTGCAGCTCCGAATCTATCGCCTACGTTCAGAATTCAATTACACCACTCGATTGACAAACGATCAAAGAATATGTTACGTTGAGTGAGGACCGCGAAGCATCGTCAAAAAAGATGGGGGGGGGGGGGGGACGAAATTTTGAGTTCGTTTCACCACGTCTCATAACTTTAGTGTAACGTTTGACTAGGAGAAGCTACGACGCTCGTTTAAGGCTGTTCAAATGGGAAAACTCCATGTTAAATTTAGTATGCAAGTTAAGCTGTGTGACGGGCACCTATTACCAAATAGGAAAAAAAATTATACAAAAAAATTATTTTTCATATTTATTGGCATTTAATCGTTTTGAAATTATGATGTACAAAATGAGAGCACGATATATTCTTTACGCCTGAATATTTGTTATTTATTTGTATATGAGCATGTTAGTAATACTACGAATTTTCACTGTCAGGGGCGTCTCACCCCCCAGTCACGTGGCCCTGGTCAAGTTCCTCTCTGCTCTCCCAACCCTGGGCGCCACACATGCCGCCGAACTATTCAACAGACTGGAGTCGATCGAGACTTGTCCACGACACAAAAAAAAAAAAAAGTAACATTTACCAACTAATGGTATTAGAAATTACTAATGATTACAAATAATATTTTTTCCCCAATCTTCCTCGAAAATTTTCCAGAACCTCAAAAGACCAATTAAAAAACCCCAATACTGAAGCCACGCCCGCCTTATCAAATGCTGTTAATAACTTCAACAATCAGTCCTCAGAGTGATTATTTCATCCGTATATTAAGTTAATGAATTAATAGCGAATAGTATTATCGTTTTCTGCGGCAGTAACATTTGCAAGACAAATTTATGTAGTAGATTCTGTCCCTGTTTCTTTTCGCAACAAGCTGTTACGTTCCAGTAAATATGACCATTTTCTTGCAGCTGTGTCAAAAGAACTTCAATTAAAGTCGCTCAGGCGGTTAAGACTTTGATCTCATTTTGCGCAAGTGGATATTTGCAACCATTTATCTCTCATTTTTTTCCCCCATGCAACTTGTTTTGATTGCAGACTAGTCAAAATACACTGTGTACGATTATAAAACCTATATGCAAGTTATCACGACCAGATTAAATGACGAAATTAATTGTTTTCAGTTGATAGCGCCGAGAAAATTTTGCTGGATCAGTGGCCTGTAGGCTTGATTCCACTGTCCTGCACAATCTCAAGTGTTGACTATTTGTTACTGGCTCATACACCACCTGGCAGTGTCTAATGAGCTGTAATTATATTGAAAGAATGGCGCAGATGGCAGATGCCTTGCTTAAAATGGATTTGCCAAATTTCCCCAACCCTACCAATTGGGAAAGCACATTACCGTGAACGGGATGGTTAAGTGCTATAGAGTTATGGTTTCTCTGCATATGTATCTCTTTCCGAGCATTTTTTTTTCGTGTAAATCACATTTACGTGACTACAATCTAAGGCGTGCGTAAGGGGTGTGCCGAGTGTGTCCAGGCACACACACCCTAATGACGGAACAGTTATTCCTGTTCTGGATTGAAATCTCTAATAAGGCCTGGGTTTCGGGACAAATTGTACATGCAAGGTAACTACAGGCTGTTCACGGTGAAGGGAGCACTTTTAAATCAACCTTAGAAAAAAGTCTCTGCCCCTGCCTGCATTTATTTGAACGGTCGCACTGAGTGACATGCGCCCAGTAAAGTTGATAACGATGGATGGAAAGTAGTTCCATATCTTAAAGTCACATTAATAGTGTTAGGTAACCATTTTTATAACTTAATTATTTCTTTCACTTTCTGTTTTTTTTTAATTCACCAAAGTATAAAAACAAGAGTAGTTTTGTAAAATATTTACTTTTCTAATAATTTAGCAGTTTCACTTGACCAACGAACGAATAAAGTGATGAGGTCCATGGCAACGTAAATTTTACATAAGGCGGAAGAATACACAACGGGCGTACAAGTAGTTCTTAAGCAGGGCTTTCAAAAGTGCTCATTTTACCGTGAACAGCCTATATCTATGTATTTGTAATGTATAGCTGTAATTACCGTAATTAGAGTGTTTGGTTTTGCAAATCTAAATTTCGTTTCGTGAGATTTAACCCGTAGATGGATTTTTTAAATATATTTTTCTTGAATAATTTTTTTTACGAAAATAAATTTAATTTTAGTAGTAGAAATGACCAATAATTTAATTTATTTTATTAATGGTTTCATTTAAATTTGCAAAATTGAAAATAAATGAGTTTTCGCTAATTACTTTTTCCAAGAATTTTAACAAAATTTTGTGGAGTGAGGGTTTCTTATAGTATTTAATGTTCACGGAACTTCGTAGCTATCTCTATTTAAAATATGGAATAAAAATTTCCTCAGTGAGAAGCCTCGATATACAACTTTATAGGTGGCCATTGTTGATTATCTCTGTGCACACTCTAATGACGAAAGCTCTGCACGCCTATGCCCACAAAACTGACACACGTTCCTTGTAATAATATAATACTTACGTATTACGGACTTAGGGCACCGATTCGTTAATAATTTAAAGGAAAATCCAGCGAGTCTATTACATGGAAAAAAAAAAAAAAATAGACAGTCACGTACAAAATAAGCTATCACTTAACTCGTGCGAAAGTCTACTAGTACGCTACGACCTCTGCAACTTGCTAGCAAGCTCATTTCACGGACTATTCCCACATATCCAATTAAGACTTTCTTAATTATGTTTCACCGTGTTTCAATAGTCATGATTATCATGGTAAGCCACGAGTTGATTCAAAACAGGATTTAAAAGTTACGGATATTTTCAGTTATAGATTTTTGTTATATGGACATCCTTCTCTTTGCTTGTACCGCCTTCTGCAGTTCGTCTGGGTACATCCATTTTGGCTTCTCTGCTGGTATCTGTTGTTGATATCAAAGTTTTTTAACGGGTGATTTAGCATTATTTGTATTTCATGTATAATCCATATGCTTAAAAAAGTTGTACAAAAATTAGTGGTACTCCAAAAATCGATTTTTAATGTTACGTTTAATACTATAAGCCCCAAACGGCTATATAAATAGGTGAAATACTAGGCACAGTCAGTTGATAACCTGTTACCGACTTGGAGAACAGTCGCATCAAATGAGAACCAGCAACTATATGAGTAATGAAGATCATATTTCTGGGAAAGTCCCAAATAAATCAGTGAAATTGAGTAATAGCTGTAATAATCAATAACCTGATTATATTTTCCGGTCAGAACCAAGACGACCATGAAGAGCTCGCAGTTGGTGGACTGCTGGTAGAAAACGTACCGACACATTGACAGATCAAACATATATATATTTTTTTAATTCTATCATGAATTCTAATGGCCTCTTCTCGATGATTGGTATACATTATACAGTTTTAACTCCTTGAGCTCGGGCAACTGACGTCCGTTTCCGGTTTGATTCCCGACGATCACTTCACCTTCATTGGCACGTAAGACAGACGATACGCGCCGTCCAGATTCGGCATTAGCTTACTCGCGATTATCACCTAATTGTCTTCATCCCAATTCCAGTGAGTACTAAATTGTACTACTTTGAAAATCAAAAAATTCGATTACATTATCATTCAAATTGTACCGGTTTGATTTAGAAGGTTGGAAGAGATCAAACTTCGCCAGCTGGCTCCCGTAAGTTGAATTGGTGGTGCTTGCCCAACTCCGAAATGCAGCGAAAATTTTACATGTCACATGACGAATTCTATTTACCACAGAACAGTAATTGTGACACCAAATGTGAGAACACAGAGACAGCGATCCTTCTTCGTAAAATGATTGAACCTGAGGGTGTATTTTGTGGTTCTTACCCTGGATCTAACCGACTGTTCAAATATCCCTGCCTAATGACAAACAAAGGTTGTTGAGTTTCATTTAGGCAAAGGTGTGTAAACCGTCATATATATATATATATATTCACCTACATGTAGGGTCTAAAACAATGTAATTGATAGACTGGTAGTGTTATGTACATATAGTGTGTGAATGACACTATATATATAGTGTGTGAATGAGAAAAGGCGACTTTTCATTTGACGATTTCTTAGAATAACTTCTGAATGCGGTATGCTAGCAAAGTAATACTGTATTGTGTATAATTTACTGGACTAACGATGGATTGTTTACTAGAGCAAACTACATTTTTGCTGAACGAGATGATGTAACTTATTATTTATTAAAACCATGTAAGTTTCTGGGATATTTGTTCACCAGTTCTGACATTTGTGTACATTATGTACTTTTTTGTTGCTTTTTTCCATTAGACCTACGATGCTTCCAGTAGAATTCTGACGCAGAAATTAAAACACGAAAAAAGATGGTCTCAAGCGTTCCGTTAACTCGTGGTATAAAAAAGAAACAAGGAATATATAAATAATCACAGTGATATGTAGTATATACAGATATCTCAAGCCTAGCTTACATGCCACCAGGTCATAAAACTATTTAGCCCATGGCTACAATGGCCGATTCGAAAGAGAAAGCGTGTATGTGATGCCAGAAAAGAAGACTGTTCCAGACAGACAATACCAATGTTTACCATAATGGCCAGTAAGTTAAAATCTCTATTAAGTTTTGGTTGTTATTAGGAGATAAGTGAATTTGCGTCTGTATATGAACGATGTACAGCACTTTTCCTTTGAGTAGCGATAAGCTATTAGTGGTCTCGTAATATATATATATATATATATATATATATATATATATATATATATATTATATATATAGCAAATCTGGTCTACAACCTACCGAATAAGAGAGATACTCCGAAAGAAAAAAGTGGTGCATTCGAAACACATCACACACACATATTACGAGACCACTAATAGCTTATCGCTACTCAAAGGAAAAGTGCTGTACATCGTTCATATACAGACGCAAATTCACTTATCTCCTAATAACAACCAAAACTTAATAGAGATTTATATATATATATATATATATATATATATATATATATATATATATAGGATGACCAGGATTTTAACATTACCCGGCTTAATAGGTCAGGGCATTAACACTTTGAGGTCGACACAATTTCACCAGATTTAAAGTCAAGCTAGACGTTAGTCGTCTATATCCATACCGCTGCAGGGACACCGTGTTCTGTTGGTCTCCATGTCACTTAACGCCATTCTACTGGTCAAACTGACACCAGTCTTTCCGTATTGGCCAGCTTCCAACCAATGGAGTGCCGAGTTTGCCATTTTTCAACCAAAATGTTCTTTCGTATGTAACAGGATGTACATCCCATCGTGTTAATTTCCGTAATAATACAAAAATTTGTCGTTCATTTACGAAATTCATTGTTGATGTTGTATTAGTTCCTATTTAAAATCCTTGTGGTAAAGGGAGTTGATGTAAGTATACCCGGACCAGTTTTGTTTTTTATGTGGAATGAAATGTTCAAACAAGTTTTGTCCGAACTACACTCGAGTATAGTCCTCAAAGTGTTAACCCAATTCGGATGTGCAATTTTGTAGCTGCTTGTTCCGCGAACTCCAGCTGAACACGCCGGGAAGATGGTTTCACTGGCCAACAAAATGTCGGGTTGAATTTGGATTGGATTCTAAAGGGCCTATTAACTTCCTCCGGTGTTATATGTAGGGACAGGAAAATATCGGCAGGTAGTTGGGCTTAACGTCTCGTTGACAGCGAGGTCATCAGAGACGGTGTAAGTTGCACAGGGAAGAGGGATTGGGGAAGGAATCGGCCATGGTCTTTATTAGGGACCCATCCCAGCATTCGCCTGGAGTGAGTTCGGAAAACCATGGAAAATCGAAATCAGGATGGCCGGACCGGGACTCGAACCCGGGTTCTCCTGGATGCGAATCCAGTGAGTTACCACTGCGCCACCTCGCTCGGCGGATAGGAAAAATTTGCGAATTTCTTTCGGGACAAGATAGTCGGTTAAACACATATACAGTGAAGTCACCTGTGCAATCGGATCACAGTTTATTAGTCATACCCTGGACGCCTCTGAGCCAATAGCAGACTTGCAAGGAAAAACTTGCGAATCCAATAACTGCCAGGTGTGGGGCAACAGCCAATGAACATGCAGCTGATGCTCTAGTGCGCAGAGAACTGAGGATTCTAGCCTACATGTCACTGAACTTGCGAAATTTGCCTATCCCTAGTTACATTTCTGAAGGCTGTAGAGATCTGGGGAATTCGCGGATTCATTTTGAGACAAGATAGAGTTCCACACACGTGCTTTTATGTAACTCTAGCCATTGGTTCACACGGTGTCCGACACCTCCTGGAGAACGATGTCTAAATGTCGCTATTCACTGTCATAGCAGACAATCAATGCGCAGCTGATATCGGCATATTTGTACGTAGGACACTAGTCTCTGGCTTACAGGTCACTGAACTCGCGAATTTTTCGGGTCCATATTTTTCATTTCGTGGAAAGATTTCAAGACCAGTTGTACTGGAAATAAATTTTGTTCGCGTGCACGTTTGATTGGATGACTTTAAACGTCCCGCGCGTCATGTCCGCGAATCACGGACGTTCAGAATCGAAGCACTTTATTACAATTGGCTCAGTCAAATACGAAAGTGTCTTCTCGCGCAGACACGCGGCCAATGACCAGAGGAAGTCGTGGTTGTGAACGTAGGGCATTGGAGTCTAGCGTGGCCGTGAATATTTTCGCGAAAACACACCTGTCCCTTCTTCTCAGTAGGGAAAGCGCGACTGGTAGTAGCCCACTTCGTAACGCTTTAGCTCATATCCACTTTCATGATTTGATTATTTACGTGTTACGGGTCTTAGGTGACTGCGCGCGAATCGCAGGCGTACAGAGTTGAAGATACCTAATTCTGATTGGCCAGTCAAATCGGAAAATTCCTTCGTAAAAAAAATACGCTGCGAATGAGGAACAGAAAACTGCCTGAAAGTCCGCTGGGCATTAAAATCCGAGAAATTTGGGTGTGTGTACTTATCAGTAGAGACGTGCAAAATTCACGTTATTATTTGAGGACACATTAAACTTTAATCACTTTTACCTTTGCAATACGTTTGTCATTGGAACATACTTTATCTGACTCGGCCAGTGTAACTCTGCGCCAGTAAATGAACACTTCACAATTGTGTGCTGCGATCACGCGCAGTTCAGTCGGAAAGGGCGTGACTTTACAACTATGCAGCAGCCAATGGAGAAACGACGCTGACCCCAGTATGTAGAGCTCTGTAAAGTTTAGCCTGATGCCGAATAATAACGCGAATTTTGCAGGTCCCTTACTTATCAGTGGACGACTAATAAACTAACTTATGACATAACTTAAACTAATGCTTATGCCTTACCTGGGATTCAAGCCCAGAACCTCCCGCATCACAACCGGCGGGGCACCAACAGACTGCGCCACGGGATGTCAGCATCGTCTATATGTTGTTCACGGTAAAATGAGCACTTTTGATAGCCCTGTTAAAGATCTACTTGAATGCACTTAGTGTGTTCTTCCGCTTTATAGCTTTATTCATGCGTCGGTCAAGTAAAACTTGAAACTATTAGGAAAATAAATATGATATAAATCTGCTCATTTGTACACTTCGATGCATAAAAAAAAACAGAAAGCGAAGGTAATAATTTAAGTTATCACGATGGTTACCTAACACTTTTTATTCGACGTTAAGGTAAGGAACTATTTTCCATCAATCCTTACCAACTTTACTAGGCAAATGTCATTCACTGCGCCTATTAAAATATATGCATTCAGGTGCAGTGACATTCTTCCAAGGTTCATTTCTAAAGTGCTCACTTTATCGTGAACAGCCTTTAGGAACAGCGCCGTTCGCCAGCGCGTGGTAACCTACGCGCCAGCCAATAGGGAACCTTTCGCAACATGCAGTAGCCAATCAGACGCAAGGCCCATTCCCCAGAGCCTGGCGGAGCCAATAAGAAAACTGGTACGCCCACGTTTCTGTGTATTTCTGAAACCTGTGGCCGCATCTCGGACGCCGACAAAATTTATCGGCGAAGAAAACATTTGCTTAAATCAACAACATTACCGTATGTATACGAACGAGTATTTTGCCGGCCCAGACAATGCCTTCTCAGTGTAGTGCACCATCATTTGCAGTGGTTCACACCGAGCTGTGAAACTGTGCCGCCCAGTTACCTTTTGTCCTTTACGTACACACATACGGAACATATACTTCAATTAAGACCGCTAAAAAGCTTGAAACAAAGCACTTTAATGTCCTGCTCTACGAAAAGCGCGTAAAAAACACACATCATTTTCAGCACATTTGTAACAATGCTGCGAACAAAACGTGACGAGCACAATGAACAAACCTATGTTCTAAGAACATACACCATACACTGTAAAAAGAAAATTTCTGGCAAACTTCCTAAACCGTAACGGAAGTTTTTAACCTACACATAGAGACCTGGAAAATTCGCGAGTTTAATGATCTGGAGGCTAGACTCTACAGCCGTATGTACACATATGCCGATATCAGCTGCACATTGGTTGTATGCTGTCCCAGTGGAAAGTGACGATTGGGCCAGTCTTCTACAGGAGGCGTCGAAAACCTAGTGGACCATTGACTAAAGTTATATAAAACACACGCGTTTTGCGTTCTAGCTTATCCCAAAATGAATCCGCGAATTCTTCAGGTCTCTACCTATACAGTGTATAGCAATAGTACTATGCATCAGGCTGTAAATATGGGAATGTTTAGCACCGCCACTATACAACGTTGGGAACTTCCGCAGGCATATGAAGCTTGTGGGAACGTTACCATGCATGTATGGGAAAACATTTTACCATTCACGCTTTGTCACTGTACTTATACTATACACTGATATGGTAAATTTACAAATAATTTCTTACAGTGTACATAAAAAATCTAACCTCCCTTAATACGAAATAAATTGAGCGCCGAGTACTCAGCCCAAATAAAAACTAATGACTTTCTATGAATGATTTTTCTACGTCACTCGAGTTGTATAGTCCATTCAAGGTTTCTTCGGCCTTTGGGAAATCTCCCCATGTATAACGTGTTAAGTTATTTCCTATATACGCCCTGTATCACAAGCGTTTTATACTTGTGTTCATAAATCTTACATTTTTTCCATGTTAAATTGCAATGTTATTAATATTTTATATAAAATTATAATGATTCATTTATAAATAATGTGAATAAAAAACAGGGATATAAAGGTATGTTGGTAGCGCCTAGTGAGAAATAGTTCTTATACAAAATACTGTTGCTCGCAATGTGTATTTAGTTACATGTTACACTTAGTGTACACGAATGCGGCGCGGTGTCCTTCTGGTGTAATTCTCCAGGCTTAGTTAAGCTTAGTTTGCACGAGGCGGAGGAATATCCTGGAAGTAGAACTTTAGCAGGGCTTCAGAAAAGGCTGAAGTAACCGTGAATAGACTATATTTCAAACCGAAAACTTTTAAAATAAGGGGCCGCGGTGGCTGAGCGGTAAGCCTTCTCGCCTCCCACCAAGGCGAACCGGGCTCAATCCCCGACCGAGCCACTGCCCAGATCTTCGCATGTGGGAATCGTGCCGGACGATTCCACTGGTCGGCGGGTTTTCTCGGGGAACCCCCCGCTCCCTCCGCCCTTGCATTCCGGCGCTGCTCCATTCTCACCTCGCCCCACCCTAATCGGCTCTCAAGACCTCGATGCTAAGAGCCGTTCAAATCTCTTCACTCGCGTAACGACTGTGTGAAAATTTCTTTGCTACTGAGAATAAGACTTTCGCAGATATATACTGAATGGTTTGCTTATTTATAATTTTCTGTCGTCCAAGAAAATTGTATCACCCCCTCACTAAATTTGGTGACTAAAAAAATTATGTGCGTGTGTTTGTTTGAACGACGGGGATGGGTTGTGCATTATTTTATTAAAGGAAAGAAAATGTGTTTGGGACACGGTCAAATCGAGATGCCACTGGCTGACAGTAAGGCATTTGCAAACGGCGTACATTATAGTGAGCATGTTTGATGCGACGCAGCACAATATAATAGTAATTGTAATAAGTGGGAATATAGAAATCAGCAGAACTGGCATTCCTGCAGTGGCGCATATGAGCACACCGCTTCTAACTTGCCCCGAATGCAAATTTGTTCAGAACACCATCAAAACGTTAACGCAACTGGAACACACACACAAGTTAGTATAAAAGACAGGTTCTGTCGAGAAACAGAATGTGAACGAACAGTGGCTGTTTAGAGTGAAATCCAAATGAGGAAATAATGCGCGTGAGTGTAAAAGCGCGTCGGCCGAGTCGGGAGAGTCCACTGTCGCTGCACGAAGGGGTTGGGTTGTTCAGTTCAGTATAGCAACAGCGGCCGAGAGTGGTTAGGCAAGAGCTGCCCCGCGCGTGCATATTACTAGGGCCACCTGTTTTTCGCGAAAAAAAATTTCAGAACTACTTGTACTCCAAAACACTAGAGCTCAGATCCACTTTCGTGATTGGATGATTTCAACTGTTACGCAATACAGGTGTCTGTCCGCGAATCACGGACTCTCAGTGTCGGAGTTACCTAATTCTGATTGGCCCAGTCAGGTATAGTCTGTTCATGGTAAAGTGAGCGCTTCTGAAGCCCTAGTCACTTTTTCCTTTCAGCCATATTTAATCCTTTAACCGCCTTTTTAAATAAATATTGCCATGTAGATAATAAACACAGTGTGTATATTCCACCACACTCGGAAGTTAACGTCTAAGGCTAAAATAAAATATACTTATATACTATTATTCCATATGATAGGGCTTTCATAAGTGCTCACTTTACCGTGAATAGCCTATAAGGAACTGTCGCCCGACAAAGACACGTAGCCAATAACCAAAGGAAAACTGCCATCATGCCAAAGAACATTGGAGTCTAGCCTTCCCGTAAAGCTATTCGCGAAAAAACAGGTTGCCCTACATATTAGCTGTTGCAAAAACCTTAAATCGCGCAGCGCTGTAGTAGAGAGCGAAGTTATCAGTTTGGTGCGTATAGAGCCACAAGGGTCACTTTGTTCCCCCCCCCCCTCCCCCTTATCCGACGGCGAACGTACGGGAGAGCCTTCCTTTGCAAAATGCCTTCCCTACGTTACGTCCCTCAAAACTCATTTGAACTTCTTTACCACGTGATTATGGCACTTATATGAGTAGGGTCACCTTTTTTTCGCGAGAAGATTCCACGACTATATTTGAACTGCAAAACACGTCAATTGAGAGCCTGTTTTGTGGTTGGATGATTTCAACATGCACGCTTCTTAGTTGTCTGGCAGCTCATCATCGACGTTCAGTTTCGGGCTAACTTAATTCTGATTGGCTGAGTCAAGTATCAAATCGTCTTCTCACACAGATGCGCAACCAACAGCGGAAGAATATGTGCAAGTATGCATGTGCGAAGTTGAAGTCTAGTCTGTGCATAAATGTTTTCGCGAAGAAAAACATGTGGCCCTAATCTATTAGTAGGGATAGGAAAATTTCGCGAGTTCGTTTCAGGACAAGATAGATATCAAACGCGTGTACACTGAAGTTGCTATTGGGTCAGAGTTTACTATGCATGCTCTAGAAGACTCTGTGAGCCAATAGCAAACTGGCAGGGGCACGAGAAGCAAATCCCATACTGCCAGGTGTGGAGTAACACTGTGGTAGCAGCCAAATGAACTAACGTTGGAGGTTCGACTGTACAAAGGATTGTGGAATCTAGCCTGCAGGTAATGGAACTCGCGAAATTTTCCTATCCCTATCTATCAGCAATGGACGAATCTGTGTGGGGCACGGGCTCAGAATACGGAACCCCGGCCGACCTAATCTTGAACAGTGAAGAGAAGCTGAAGGGGCGTATCGTGGATGTGGTTCCATCAGCCGCGCACTTTCCTTCTTCACACAGCGCAATGCGTTCTGCAGTGGGCTGCAGGCAGTCGAGGGCGTGGGAACCTGGTTTGCTTCACGAAGCTCCGAAGCGGTCCACGTATCAGCCCAGCTTCTCAGCGCGGCAGTTACTCAGGCGGTCTTAATTACCTCGCGCTCATAAACCTCCTGCCACATGCCGTGCCTCGACCACCCGAGCAGCCAGCCGCTTCCAACCTGGACACACTGCTCCCAACGAGGCCCCTCAGCTCTAGGCATGGAAATCGAAACGAAATAATAGATAATTCACATATCGATTAAATCGATTGATGTAACCCATTAATCTATTCTGAATAGTCGATTACTAGGGATACGAATATTTTGCGAATTCAATTCGGGACAAGATAGACGTCAAACACATATACAGTGAAGTCACCTTCGCAATTGGATCACAGTTTATTAGACCCACCCTGCACGCTTCTGAGACAATAGCAGACTTGCAAGGAAACACCTCGCGAATCCCATAACTGCCAGGTGCGGGGCAACAGCCAATGAACACACAGCTGAGGCTCCAGTATGCAGAGGACTGAGGAGTCTAGCCTACAGGTCATTGAACTTGCGAAATTTTCTTCTCTCTATCGATTACACAATTAGTCGATCAACCACCATTTTTTACGTTATTAATCTCGGAATTTCCCTGCGAATCAGTGGGAAACCACTGATTCGCAGGAAAATTCCACTACTCGAATAAGCGAAAATGGTTCAACTTAGAATCCGTGGAAAACCACTGATTGTTTCAGTGAAACACTTTCACTGATTGTGTAAGTGACAGTATACAAATACGATAAGAAATATTTCCGATAGTCACTGTTTATATTGTGCAATTCAATGTAATAAAAAAAAACGGTATTCAGGTTATGAACCTACAGCAACCAGCGTCCAGGTAGTTAGTTACCTTGCCAATCAAACTGTCAAGACAAAGTTGACTATAAAGGCGGAAACAGGTGATTTGTATTTCTTTATCGATAACATGTAGCTTTAAATTGTATGCCCTTTCTTCTGTTCTTATTTTAACTGGCAACATTAGGATTGTTAAAACAAATAGTACTTATGAATGCACACACTTCACAACATTTAATGCAGTTTAAATCTTCAAACCGAGTTCTATGATGATTGCGCGAAAACGAAATGAAAGACGTAAAAACTAAATGAAAGACTAACTGCTCATGTTGCCTCGTAAAACGGTGTCATAAAATATGAAACCCAAGATAAAAAAAAAAGCATATATTTTATGGGTTTTATTTGTTTTACGTTGTTATTTAACGCTTTCAGACCCACTCTAAATTACGGTTTCAGGTGTTGCAAACAAGAAATTTTATGATACGTGCTGTACTTAAGGTCGACACGACACTTGTTTCGTTCTCACAGCCAATGAGCTGTGGGCTATATGTTCGACTACAATAATATGAACGAATTGTGACCTAGACCAATAAGATGGCTCGCCAATCATTTACCCACACGTAAGAGTATTGGTGATTGAGTTTCGCAATGTGCAGTACAGACCAAAAATTACCTACAGGTGCGTAATGTAAACATGTGTACACTGGGTGAGAATAGGTCAATTCTATTCACCTTGTTTAACTGATCCATAAGTCAAAAAAAACAAGTCACTGTTGAAAAGTAAATAAAAAATGAAATGGTTGATGAATCAGTGGAAAATATCACTAAATCAGTAAGCGACGGAAAACCGTTTTTTTTCTTTCAATAATTCGTCAGGTTAATTGAATGAACTGACACTCGAGTAAGTCAGATGCTGTTAACTGATTTAAACGGTGAAATTCTCACTGATTCAGATACAGAGTATAGTTAACTATCGATTAAATCAGGACACTTATAATGAAACCGATCAAACTAAATTTTAAATTTTATTGATTCCCGATTATTCAGGAAAGTATTTAACACTATGAGGATGGAACATATCGACCGACATTCAGGACCATATAAAACCGGGTCACCTATTTACATAACGGCAGCCATGTTGGTCTCTTTGTGCCCTATTTCCACCGTTATATTTATAGGGACACCTGATTTTCGCGAATAGATTTCTGCGCGAGCCATACTTCAGTATCCTGCAAGCACCTCTGCAGCGTTTCTTTGTTTATGGACTGTAAGTGTCTAGAAGAAATTATGGCTAATCAGAAAAAAATCTACTTCGATACTGAACGTATGTGATAAGCGGATAGATACGTAAGATAGGAAACAACTAAAATAACCAAATAACGGTTATAGATAGAGTCGTGCTGAAGTTTTTGAAATACCGCTAGTTATGAAATACTTCCTTGACATTCGGGTGTTCCAACCTATTGATTATACTTAAGATATGTAAATTACGCGAATTCATTTTAGGACAATTTACACACCAAATTCATGTAGGCCTACATTTATGTCGTGTTTGCAACTGGACCACAGTTTTATTAAACATGCCCAGGTGTATTCTGAGCAAATAACTAGTGATAGGAACATTTCGCGAGTTCAATGACCCGTAGGCCAGACTGCTCATTCCTCTGCATACTGGAGATTCAGCTGTGTGTTCATTTGCTGTTGCCCTACACCTGGGAGTTATGGGATTCGCAAGGTGTTTCCTTGCAAGTCTGCTTTTGGCTCAGAGGCGTGCAGGGCGGGTCTAATAAACTGTGATCCAATTGCGAAGGTGACTTCAGAGTATATTTGTTTGACTTCTATCTTGTCCCGAAATGGATTCGCGAAATTTCCCTATCGCTACAAACAACAGACCTGAAAGGAAACAAGCGCCGAATGCCGTGTCACTTTGTCTGAGGTAAAACTGGCTACACACTGGGGTAGCAGCTAATCTGCACAGAATTGAGGCTCGAAAAAACTTAGGACAGTGGAGTCTAGCCTACAGGTACTTCAAAACGCGAAATTTTCCTGTCCCTAATTATACTGCACCAGATGCTACTGTCCACTGTACAACATACATTTCTGGTTAACGGTAGCCAATGGAGTGGCGAGTTTTACTGATTCCCGATAATCTTAATCTAAGTGATATAAATGGATTAACAATATGTTGTGTTAATTTAAGCCAAATCATATCGAAAAAAAAAAAAAATTTACACCGAGTAATTTTGCTTTTATAATTCTCGTAATGGATATGGGAAGATACTGAAAAATATAGAGACATACAAGATTCGCGTTATAATTTGGCGTCAAGCTGAACTTCACTGTGATGTATACACCGGAGCTGGCGTCGTTTTTCCATTGGCTGCTGCATATATGTGAAGCCACGCCATTTCTAACTGCACTGGATATGATTAGGGCTCCCAATTGTAAAGTGTTCATTTATTGGCGCAGAGTTACCCAGGGCATTTCAGATAAAGTATGGTCCAATGACAAACGTATTGCAAAGGTAAAATATTTTGAAGTCTAAGGTATCCTCAAATAATAACGCGAATTTTGCGAACATGACCTAAACAGTGGTCTCTTTACGTCATGTACTGTCTTCTAAAACGAAAATCATTATAATACTAGTGTGACCCGAGTAACACCCAGATTCAAACCTTAAAGTTTTAAAGAATCTTGACACAAATGTGATATGTTCTTTTAAAAACAAAACAAAACAACGCGAATAATTAATTCACATTACTAGGACCACCTGTTTTCCGCGAAAAGATTCCACGACTGTATTTCAAAACACGTTAGTTCAGAACCATTATCGTGGTTGGATTACTTGAACTCGCACGCACCTCGAGTGTCTGCCAACCAATCACGGACGTTCAGTGTCAGGATACCTGTAGTGTGATTGGCCCAGTCGAGTATAAAACGTCTTCCCACACAGACAAGCGGCCAATAGCCGGAGGAAATTTGCGAGCCTGCGCGTAAGAAGTTGAAGTCTAGACTGCGCGTAAATCTTTTCGCGAAAAAAAAAGTTGGCCCTGCTTAATACTATGTTTAATCTTCCCCAAAGAGGAAAGGAGCGTGTAAACCGGCTCACATCCAAGTAAAATTGTGCCGTAACAGTCGTAATGCTAACATATTTTCTGCTCAGTTAGCTTACGCATTAGAATAAAATGCAATTTTACTTATAGGCGCATATTTTTGTAGATTTCATAGCTGAACGTATCGAAAAATAATATAATGAAATAAATCGATTATTTGTAATGAAATGATCGATTCTCATACTAATCGAATCGTAATAGAACAGTCCTACTCGGGTGTTGGGACGCGGTGGCTGAGTGGCGGTACTATAGACTGTTCGCGGTCAAATGAGCACTTTTGAAAGCCCTGCTTAATATCTACTTGTATGCATATCGTGTATTACTCTGCCTTATTTAAAATTCACATTCACATGGGCTTAATCACTTTATTCACGCATCATCAAGTGAAACTAGAAAATTTTTATAAAATTTAATATTTTACAAATCTGCTTATTCATACACTAGATGCATAAAAAAAACAGAAGGCGAATGAAGTAATTTAAATTTTCACAAATCTTTACCTAACACTTTTGATTCGACATTAACACATGGAACTACTTTCTTGTCCATCGTTACCAACTTTACTGGGCGCATGTCACTCAGGGCGCCTGTTAAAATAGCCGCAGGCAGGAGCAGTGACTTTATTCTAAGGTTGATTTCAACAGCGCTCACTTTATATCGTGAACAGCCTTTACCAAGATTGCGATACGGGTTCGAACCCCGGCGGGGTCACCTTGTACCCAAGTAACTAAAGAAACTTACACAGCTCTAATATTGAGACGTAATAATCAGTTCGTAGTTCGCTGGTAAAAAGTCACCCAGAAATCATTTTCTCGCGAATTTCGTGCAACGTGCTGTAAATTTACCGAACTGCGCCAATTTGGCGAGTTTAAGTTATTTTTAGTTTCACTATGGGGCATATAATTGTTGCGTTGCACGTCGTAAAAAAATAAAAAAATAAAATATTTTAGGAGTAGGCTATGGATTGAACACTGGTTCAAGATCATAATCCTCAACAAATTTTAACATTACATCAAGACACGGAACTACCTTCCCCAACTTCTGCCAACTTACCAAGGTAGATAGAATCCAGGATTTACGTAAAAACACGTGCTGTCTTGAACAGAACGTGTTTCAACGGTTAATTTCAAAAGAGTTTAATTAACTGGGAGGCTGCAGTTTAAGGAATCTTGAACAATTACTTTTTTTAACCATGGTCATTACCGGAGTAGAGAGAAACAAGTTAATGAAAGCCATTTTGAAAAATAAAAATCAACAAAAACACCGAACGAGCGAAGAAGAGACCTAAACCAAGCTGGGAAGTGTGTTGGCGCAAAAGAAAACTTACAAGAAACACATCTTCGTTAGACTAACCGGTAATTCACATGCCTGCGCGTATGAGCGAGAATTATTTCGAGCATGAAACGCAAAGGAAGAACGTAGTTAAAAGAGGACGTTTTAAAAACAACCTTTCAAAAGTTCTCCCTGCCTCTGGAACTGTTCGTCTCGAAGTAAACTGCGAAAGGGGTACTTGCTGTAAAGTTGGTAGCGGGTTACGGGAGAACAGACAGGTGCGTATGATCGAAAAGCGGTATTTTGAAACGCGCGATTCGGGATACATTTTCTTTTCTACGCACTGGAGTAAGAGCTGCAGTAACTTTGACGTTTTATTTTTCTAGGAATCCAATTAAAAGTTGCTGTGTCGACGTACAAATACCGGTTAGGATAGGCCGTTTGCGGTTAATAGAGGATGATAGTTTCTTACCATTTCATAACTACCAGATAACGCGGGGATAACATTTGGCGACTTCATTTGAAGGCATTTGTAGAATCTAAACCTGCTTTAATAATAAATAGTTTGTTATTTAATTGAAGAAAAAAAAAGTTATCGTTTTTATACACTTTTCTGTTTGTTCTATGCGCGCTAGTAAAAATTAGTGTATTGATAAGATACTTACAATCCTAACAACGCGACAGTTTCGCTTGATTGGCGCATGATTTACACTTTAAGAACTAAGCTCGAGTGTAGCTCCAGAAAAAAACATTTCGAAAATTCCTTTGTTATTGGAAAAGAAAACGAGCATTTTCATGCCATCGCCGTACTGCCTGTGTTAAACAGGATCTTACAAGGACTCTACAGCTCAGTAACAATAACTTTACTGACTACAAACAACATTTGTGTTACATCTCCGCAAAAGGACAGGTGTGATTGTAAAACATCTTATACAAATAAAGACATTTGATTGGGACAAAATCAACTCAGCGCCTTAGTGGCTGATGACCAGCCAATAATGAACGTTGTAGAGCACAGTAGGTCATGTTGGCCTGCACTAGAACTGTAGTGAGTGGGAACACAGAGACCAATATAACTGGTGTTCCTGCAGTCGTGGATATAAGTAACTCACTTCTAACTTGTCTTGGTTGTCTTGTAAATGTCTGCTGACCTCAAAGTGTTAAAGTAAGTGGGCCAATGGAAATTTTTATTCTACAGCAAGTGAAGGATACAAAACGCAGATGAGAGTATATCCTAACCAGGGTTTTCAATAGTATAGGCTGTTCTCGGTAAAGTGAGCACTTTTGAGGTCCTAGTTGCTTTTTTATATCAGCAATTTTTTTTATCCTTCCAGCTCTTTTTAAAATAAATATTGCCGTGTAAGTAATAAACACGGTGTATATTTCACCGGACTCGAAAGTTAACGTCCAATGCTACAATAAAAAATACTTTTTGACTATTATACTAAATGAGAGGGATTCCAAAAGTCCTTACTTTATCGTGAATAGCCTATACCTAGGTGGGAGGAGAGTAGGCTAACCACTGCAAAACCGCGGCCCCTTATGCGAATAATGTGTGTAATACATAGAGGCAAGATTTTATGGTGTTATTTAAATGAAAATTTCGTCATTAAAATTTGTAGATTTCGTCTTTAACGTCATAAAAGATTTACTATTTGTGCATCAATACATACTTGCGAAATTCAGTCACGATCACTTCGGGTTAGTACAATAAATTATTATCGAAAAAAATATTTTAGCTCAGAATGATTTTAAAAATTTATTATTTCAGTGTAATTGCTTTTATTTCTCTGCATTCTGAGTAAGTTAACAATAGTGCAACTTTAACACATCTGTTCAAGTAAACAGTTTTAATACTTAACATTTATACAACTACATATTCAACAGTGAGAATCTCTGTATTTAAACTAAAGGAAGAAATCACATTTTGCAGTTAATTTTGTTATGGCACAGATGTTGAATTTTCCAGAGAGTGTGGATTTTCACCTGATTGCTACACAAAACTACTTTCAATATTAATTAACAGAAAAAGAAATCTTTAATTGAAAACACGATATATGTATAAGTTGTTTACTTTTTCAATTTTGCCAGTCTTGTTTAATAGAATATCATTTCAGCCACACTACATAGCATGTGATTCACTCATCCTACATGTTAACAACCCGAAATATATATATATATATATATATATATATATATATATATATATATATATATATATATATATATATTCATTCGCAATCCTCAAATTTTCAAAAAATCATTGAGTTAAAAATGTACATTATTTTGATTAGTAAATAGCTCATAAATTTAGTTTTAAACTGTTAAAATTGTGTTTTTTTTTTTAAGATAACTTGTTTTCTTCGTGATTATATTTAATTATATTTTTTGTTATTTTTGTTATAATTGTTAAATGTTATAATTTCAGTGTTTTGTGGTGTGTTAACTTGAATTTCGATGTTGATGGTGTAAGAACTTGAATTTCGGTGTTATTTCGCTTTTATTTCTATTCACCATATAATCTTGCCTCTAGTAATACGGCGTCAGGACACAGACGAAGCCTGGCTTTCGCGGGGGCAATGGCAGAATTGTTCAAAGAAGCCGCTAGAGGGTCTTTTCCGCAGCTGTCTACCCTCTCACTACACCCCTCCCCTTAAAGTCTCTATCGTCGAAGGCAATGAGCCCAACCCTCTTGGCAATCGCTGATTCGCACGCCGTCTTAATTAATCCCGCCGCAGCAGATCGTAATCACCCTGCGAAAACATTAGGCCGACCCGCGCGCGCTTCCCGGCTGCAAACTCATCCCGACCTCCCCCTTCCCTTCCCCGTCTGCGGCTCCTGTCAGCCAATAGCATCGCGGAGATCTATCCGCCCGCTAGCAAGCTGACCTGCTCACCTGCTGCCCGCGCCTTTTTTTTTTTTTTTTTCATTAATCCGGGAGCTTTAGCCTGCGACACCTGTGTCAATTATTATTTTTTTTTCGTATATAGAAATGTTTACAGCCTATCCTCTTAGCACGCTCGCCTCCCACCAAGGCGAACCGGGTTCAATCCCCGGCCGGGCCACGGGATTTTCGCAAGTGGGAATCGTGCCGGACGATGCCGTTGGTCTGTGGGTTTTCGACTGTAGTTATCTACAGTTTCCCCTGCCCCTTCATTCCGGCGCCTCGCCATACTCATCTCAATCACTCTCATCGGCTCTCAAGACTGTTCAGAGCCACCCAAATGTCTTCACTTCTTATAGGCTATTCACGGTAAAGTTAAGCATTTTTGAAACGAACTTCAGAAAGAAAAAAAATGATTGATATAGTTGCTTAATAATATATATATATATATATATATATATATATATATATATATACACACACACACACATGCTATAGATATAAATATGCAAAATTCTCGTCATTATAAGGGATAGGAAAATTTCGCGAGTTCAATGACATTTCGCGAATTCATTTCAGTGCAAAATAGACATCAAACATGTCAATACAGAATTTGACTTTGCAATTGGTTCACAGTTTATTAGACACGCCCTGAACGACTTTGAGCCAATATCAGACTTGCAGTGAAAAGAGTAACGAATCTCATACTGCCAGGTGCGAGGTAACACTGGCTACTCTCTTGGGAAGTAACCAATCAACATACATCTGGGTCTCAAGTATGAACATGACTGTGGAGCCTAGCCTACAGGTCATCGAACTCGCGAAATTTTCCTATCCCTACCTGTAGGCTAGACTGGAGTATCAGCTCTGCGTTCATTGGCTGTTGCCGCACATCTGGCAGTTAGAGGATTCACACGTCTGTTATTGGCTTAGAGGCGTCCAGGGCGGGTCTAATAAACTGTGAACCAATTGCAAAGGTTACTTCACTGTGTATGTGTTCGACGTCTATCTTGTCTCGAAATGATTTCGCGAATTTTTCACATCCCTAGTTATTATTCGGCATCAGGCTAAACTTCACAGTACTGCCTGTACTGAAGCCGGCGTCGTTTCTCCATTGGCTGCTGCGTAGATGAGAATCCACGCATTTTCTGACCTAACTGTACTTGATTGGGGCACATAACTGTGCAGTGTTCATTTATTGGCGCTCAATTACCCGGGCGTGTCAAATAAAATATGGTCCCAATGATAAACATATTGGAAAGGTAGCTACGATTAATATCGACTCGAGCTATAAATGGTTTGCGGTAAAGTGAGTACGTTTGAAATCAACCTTTGAAAAATGTCAGTAACCTTACCTGCATATATTTTAACGGGTACGTTGAGGGGCAGGCACCAGTTATGTTGGTAACGATGGAGGGAAAGAAGTCCCATGTTTCAACGTCAAATTGGTAATGTTAGATAAACATTTGTGAATATTGAAATTATTTCTTTTGCTTTCGGTTTTTTTTTTTTTTTTAATGTTTTGCATATTTGCAAAATAAACACTTTCCAAATCATTCCATGGTTTCACTTGACCGACACATGAAAATATACCCTAGAAATTCGGGATTTCAATGACGTGTAGGCTGGACTTCACAGTCATATATACTCTCATATAGATATCAATTGTTTATTGGCTGATGGTTTTTGTAGTAAAAGGTGGTGGTTGGGCGCGCAATGATTGCGTTTGTTATTCTATCGTTTATATCCAGGAGGTGTAAAACAACACGTCGACCAATTACAAACGTAACATGGACGCACATGTGTGTGACTTCCAACTTGTAGAAATGAACCCGCGAAATTCTCGGGTCTCTACGACATGAATAAAGTAATCAGGCCCGTGCGACGTTAATTTTTCGCATGGTGGAAAAATGCGAAATGTGCATTCAAGTTTTATTTTATGCAGGGTTATTTTTCCACCATGCTTAAAATTAACGTTGCATGAGCCTGATTACTTTGTTCGTGCGTAGAGAGCCGAGAATTTAGCGGGTTCATTTCTAGACAAGTTGGAATTCACACACATGTACGTTCGTGTTACGTTTGTAATTGATCGACTTGTTGTTTGTGACACCACCTGGAGATAAATGATCCAATAACAAACATGCAATAAATCGTGCGCCCAACCACCGCCTTTTACTACCACGACAATCAACCAATGAGCAGTTGATATCTGTATGAGTGTATATAAGACTGCGAAGTCTAGCCTACAGGTCATCGAACTCTCAAATTTCTCGGCGTGCCTATTCATGCGCCGGTCAAGTGAAGCCATGGAGAGATTAGGAAAGTCTTTATTGGCTGCAGTGAACTTGTTCCAGAACAGCAAATTGTTCCAGATTGTTGCTAATACCATTATGGCTGTAAAATTGAATCTCATTGCTGCAGTGTGTGAAAACATGGGAATTGGTCATAATGGAGAACTGCCCTGGAGGCTCAAGTAAGCTGTGATAACATATATAACTTCAGAGTTATGTATAATTGTTATGGTATGGACGCCATCTGGTGAGACACGGGACAAACAGTGACACAAATACTTACTGGTAATTTGGGCGCGAGCGGTGCTTCCCAATCACCGCGCTATTGAGACTCAAGGTTCTGTGTGTCCATCTCACCCATGCGTAATTACAAACACGTAGGCAATACTAAACTTTTTACTAAACATCACTTGAAATAAACACTTAATAAAACATATGTGGCTAGGACACTGTCACTACTGAATAAAAGATATAAGTTCACTGCAGAAAAAAAAACAGAAAGGAAAGTAAATAAATTTTAGTATTCACGAATGTTTACGTAGAGTTTACCTATTCGCCTGTATTTCCAGGTTCGACCGACGATAACTCGAGCAAATCCGCTAACAGCCTTGTTAGCGGTGCACGTCTGTTGATGGACGATGGCCAGTTGTTCGCCGGCGTAAGTAGCGGTGCCGCCATCCATGATCCATTACAAAGAGACAGAGTGTACAACCAGCAGCAACTCTGAGGCCCCGGGGAAGAGAAGAGATACACATCGGGCAAAAAGCGGCGGTGAACCGGTTCCCGTGCGGAGCGTCAAAAAATTAGATTTGTGTGGCGGGCAGAGAAGCGCACAGCCCTGGTGTGAAGGCGAGAGGAATTATCACCCGAGCTGCTCCGCGGAGGGCGAGTAAACGAGCGGCGAGTTCGCACGATGCCGAACCAGGTACAAACCGCTTCCCTCGCGCCAGTGAGTGTAGTTAGGGAGAAGTGTTTTTCGCGAGAGAAAAAAAAAAAAAAATCTCAGGACCAGTCGTACTCCAGAAACACTTTTGTTGATAGGCGCTTTCGTGGTTGGATGATTTTAAATGTCACGTGCCTCGAGTGTCTGCCCGCGAATCGTGGACGTTCAGTATCGGGGTACTTTATTACGATTGGCCCAGTCAAATAAGAACATGCCTTCTCACGGTAGACACGCAGCCAATAACTAGGGATAGGAAAATTTCGCGAATTTATTTGAGGACAAGATAGACGCCTTACACGTGTACACTGAAGTCACCTTTGCAATTGGATCACAGCTCATCAGACACGCCCTGGACGACTCTGAGCCAATAGCACACTTGCAAGGGAAACAAGTAGCGAGTGCCATACTGCCAGGTAGGTGTAAGCTTCTTTCTGGGGCAGCAGCCAATGAACAAACATCTGAGGCTCGAGTGTACATAGGACTGCGGAGTCTAGCTGACAGGTCGTTGAACTCGCGAATTTTTCATATCCCCACCAATAGCCAAAGGATGTTGTTGCTATGGACGTAGGGTATTGAATTCCAGCACGGACATAAATATTTTCGCGAAATACACCTGACACTAAATATAGTCCATTCACGGTTACTTCTAACTTTTCTGAAGCCCCGCTGAAATTCTACTTCCATGATGTTCCTCCGCCCCATGCAAACGAAGCTTAATCGGGTCTAGAAAATTACACCGGGACAACTCCCCGCGTTCGTGCGCACTCTGCGTAATAATATTTTGCAAAAAAAATTATCTTTCTAGACATTACCAACACACTTTTTCCTCGCTGTTTTAATCCATAATAATTATAAATTAAATATTATAATTTATAGATAAAATATAAATAAAATATTTACTTAACCAAAAATAAAGTACTTTTATGTCAACACAAGTATAAAACGCTTTTGATACATGGACTATTTAGGAAATAACCAAACATGTTATACATGTGGTGATTTTTGTAAGGTATTAATCAGAAACAGCGACGAAACCGTTAATTGACTATATAAACATATAACTATCATTAGCGATAGGTAGAGACCTAAAACATTCGTGAGTTCAATGACCTGCAGGCTAGACTCTTACACGCTCATGCACAAATATGCCGATGTCAGCTGCGCATTGGCTGCCTGCTGTCACAGTGGAAGGCGACGATCGGGCCACAGTTCTGCATGAGTTGTCATACACCGTGTGGACCAATGGCTTAAGTTATATAAACACACGTGTTTTGGATTCTAGCTTGTCCCGAATGAATCCGCGAATTCTTCAGGTCTCTAGGAATAGAAAAATTTCAAGAATTCATTTCAGGACAAGATAGATTCCAAACGCGTGTACACTGAAATCACCTTTGCTATTGGATCAGAGTTTATTATTAGAGACCTGAAAAATTCGCGGTTTAATTATGAGACAAGCTAGAATTGGAAAACTATTACGTTTATGTCACCTTTGCCATTGGTCCACGCGTTATTTGACACCTACTGGAGAACCGTGGGCCAATGAGAAACATACAACAAAATCCACACCCAATCATCGCCCTCTACTGTGGCGGCAAGCAACCAATGGGCAAGTGATGTTTGCACGATTACACATAAGATCGTGGAGTCTAGCCTGGAGGTCGTTGAACTCGCGAATTTTTCAGGTCCGTATTTATTATGAACGCTCTAGAAACCTCTGAGCCAATAGGAAACTTGCAAGGGCACAAGAAGCAAATCCCATACGTCCAGGTGTGTGGTAACACTGGGGCAGCAGCCGATGAACAAACATCTGGGGCTCGACTGTACAAAGGATTGTGGAGTCTAGCCTACAGGTCATTGAACTCGCAAAATTTTCCTATCCCTACCTATCATATTAATTAATCTTACTAGCTTACTAGCGAAATAAATACCAGTGATGCGGAGCTATGCATCGGTGGAATGGGGGAGCTAAAGTGAGGTGTGAATGGAGCGGCGGTGAAATGCATGGACGGGGGAAACAGGAGTGCTCCGAGTAAACCCACTGTCCAGCGACAACGTGCTCCATGTTTCCCACAAGCGAAAATTTTTATGACCCCAAGGGGACGCGGGGGTGTAGTGGTCAGACCACTCATCCCACCAAGGTGAACCGGGTTCGATTCCCGGCGTGGTTGGCCCCCGAATTTTCGCACGTGGTAATCGTGTCGGATGAGCCGCTGGTCGGCGGGTTTTCTAAGGGATCTCCCGTTTCCCCCTGCCCTTGCATTCCGGCGCTGCTCCATGCTCACTTCACTTCACCAAGCTGCTTCATGCAACTGTTTCTGATGCTTATGTTACTGTTTAATTAATTAAATGTATTGGTAATGTATGTAGATGTGTGAATGAGCGTGGCGAGTAGACGTATTAATTAATATCTTATTTTATGTATATTTTTAGGCAGTTGATAATTTAGACGTTTTATATTATAATTTTAAATGTATTTCGTTAATTTTTTTTTATTTTTTACCGTTTTAGATAGTTATATGCTGTGATTTTCTGTCCTTCGGTAATCCTTAAAATAAATTTGAGTTTTAGAACTTTTGCTAGTCAATGTCATCTTGAAGATTAATTTTATAAATAGTACAATTATATGTATATGGATATATGTCAGGTGTGTATATGGTTTTGTGTATGCATGTATGTGTTAATCGTTCAACAAAGTTCACTATTAAGGTTTAATTTATTTTATGTGAGTTGCTTTTATATGTTTCATATAAGTGTCTTTCTAAGTTTATAGTAGACATTAGGTTTTGTGTCTTTGTTTTATTTCTTTTTCTTTCCAAACAAATAAGTGTTATGTTTTGTTATTCAAAGTGGTTTAGTGTAAGAGGTGATAATGCCTTAACTTCGCCACAAAAAAATTAAAACGTTTTATTATTATAATATTAATAATAATAATTATTATTATTAAATCTCTCCACTCCACTTGGTGGGAGGCGAGTAGTCCAACTACCGTGCTACACAATCGCGGCCGCCAAACAACCAAAGGAAACTTGCAGGCACTCACTCAGGTTATCAAAGTCTCTCCACTCCACTTGGTGGGAGGCGAGTAGTCCAACTACCGTGCTACACAATCGCGGCCGCCAAACACCCAAAGGAAACTTGCAGGCACCCACTCAGGTTATCAAAGTCTCTCCACTCCACTTGGTGGGAGGCGAGTAGTCCAACTACCGTGCTACACAATCGCGGCCGCCAAACACCCAAAGGAAACTTGCAGGCACTCACTCAGGTTATCAAAGTCTCTCCACTCCACTTGGTGGGAGGCGAGTAGTCCAACTACCGTGCTACACAATCGCGGCCGCCAAACACCCAAAGGAAACTTGCAGGCACCCACTCAGGTTATCAAAGTCTCTCCACTCCACTTGGTGGGAGGCGAGTAGTCCAACTACCGTGCTACACAATCGCGGCCGCCAAACACCCAAAGGAAACTTGCAGGCACTCACTCAGGTTATCAAAGTCTCTCCACTCCACTTGGTGGGAGGCGAGTAGTCCAACTACCGTGCTACACCATCGCGGCCGCCAAACAACCGAAGGAAACTTGCAGGCACTCACTCACTCAGGTTATCAAAGTCTGAAACCTGCGCGTAAATCTTATTTGCGAAAAGCAGGTGGTCCCGCCGATTACACGAGTGTTGTGCAACTTTTTTTTTTGCCTCGGCGAGCCGCTCGCTGGCAGACTCCAGCTCCTGGAGCCTCGCTGGAGAACGCGAGGCAGCGAAGATGCAGCCCCGGCGGTAGGACGAACTCTCCCCGGGGTCGTAAAACAGCCTCTTAATTACCCCGTCAAGCTGTTGGCGATATTTAATTACGGCGGGGCGGCATCGCCATGTCCGACGCAGCAACATGAGGGGGGGGGGGGGCGTTGGAGGGCTGGGGAAGGAGAGGCCAAGTACAGCAGTATTGGACGTCGTCGGAAGTAGTCCTTCAGCAATGTCCCCGTTGTTACGTGCTGACGTGATCACACAGTATCTATATAGGTACGGGCACACGAATTTCGCGAAAAGATTTCACGACTAATTGTACTTCAAAACACTTTAGCTCACATCCATCTTTGTGATTGGATGATCTAGACATAACGCGTCTTAAGTGTCTGCCCACGAATCAGAGACGTACAGTATCGGAGTAACTTAATTATGATTGGCCGGGCAACTGAGAAAGTTTCTTCTCACAGACACACGCGGCCAATAAGCGAAAGGAAACTGCTGGTACGCTCGTAAGGTAATGATATTTAGCGTGTGCGGAAATCTTTTCGCGAAATTCGGGTATCCCTTATGATGGTTTGTCGCGGGAATAGTCGACTGTTTGCTAAGATTCAACGTACTGTTCACATGTCCGACAGTTCTCTTCACTTATTGGCTGCCATGTATCTACGAATCTATAGTCCATCCACGGTTAATTACACCTTTCCTGAAGCCCTGCTAAAGTTCTGCTCCATTATATTCCTCCGCCTCATGCTAGCAAAGCTTAACCGAATCTGGAAAATTAAACCAAAGGGAGAATGCACCGTATTCGTGCGCACTAAGTGTAATTATATTTTATATAAGAATTATTTCTTACTGGATGTTACCACTGCACCTATTTTCACACTCTTTTAATTCATATTAATTATAAATGAAATATTATAATTGTTAGTTAAAACGAAAGTAACATTTTTTATTCCACCAAAAGTACATTACTTCTATATTAACACGCATGTAAATCGCATGTTAATACATGTCATATTTAGGAAACAACCAAACACGTCAGACATAGGGTGTTTTTTCAAAGGTTTGATTTTAAAAAATGTGAAGAAACCGTGAATAGACTATACTAACTTATTTCACTGGATCAGTGAGGATTCTAATACAATCCATTCACTGTTGCTTCAAACTTTTCTGAAGCCCCACTAAACTTTTAATCCTGGGTATTCCTTCGCCTTGTGCGTATATTTTACCTAAACTAAGTTCAGCCTGTTTCGCTCTGCGGAGTGTTGCAGAGATCTTGAACAAAAATACAACACGAATGGTATATTTTGCATATTTTCATTCCATCGTGCGTTAAGGTTTAATTTTTTGGGGTAGTTACACTGACAGCAAAAAAAGTGTTTCACATGCAAAAGAGAGCTATAAGAATAATCAATGGCAAAAGAAAGTTAGACTCGTGTAGACCTCATTTCAAGACCTCAGATATTTTAACATTTGCGCATGAGTACATGTTTTCAGTACTTATATTCATGTCCAAAAACAGACATTTATTTCAGAAAAATTAGTCCTTTCATAAGTATGACACTAGAATTAAAAAACACTTACACGTGGCTTCAGTTAACTTCAAACTTGTCCAGAAAGGGCCATCCTACCTTGGTAGCCAACTTTTCAATAAGTTACCACAACACCTTCAAGAAATATGCTTCTCTAACCAAAAAATCTTAAAAAAAAAAAAAGCTGAAAGAATTATTCACTAAATGTGCATTTTATAGTGTAGATGAATAGCTAAACTATCAAGATTAAGAAATTGCTGTATAACTAGGGATAGGAAAATTTCGCGAGTTCAATGACCTGTAGGCTAGACTTCTCAGTCCTCTACATACTGGACCCTCAGCTGTGTGTTCATTGGCTGTTGGCCCACACCTAGCAGTTATGGGACTCGCAAGGTGTTTCCTTGCAAGCCTACTATTGGCTCAGGGGCGTGCAGGACGGGTCTAATATACTGTCATTCAATTGCGAAGGTGACTTCACTGTACATGTGTTTGACGTCTGTCTTCCCGAAATGAATTCGCGAAATTTTCCTCTCCCTACTTATACGAAACAGCGCTATGCTAGTACACTCTAAACCCGAATCAGCGATTTCAATCAGTTTAATTATTTGACTGAAACAGCAGTCAACAAGGTGATATCTACTGGTGAATAAGTGGACTGCACTGAGGTTTCACTGCCAGGTAATTGCAATTCACTAGGAGTAAGCAGAAACCGCTGTTTCATCGGTGGGGGCCACGGTGGCTGAGAGGCTAGCCTGCTCGCCTCCCGTCAAGGCGATCCGGCTTCAATCCCCGGCCGGGCCACTCCCGGATTCACGCATGTGGGAATCGTGCCGAACGATGCCGCTGGTCGGCGGGTTTTCTCGGGGGGTCTCCAGTTTCCTCCGTCCTTTCATCCCAACGCTGCTCCATACCTGAGTCACCCCCGTCGGCTCTCAAGACCTCGATGTTAAGAGACGCCTAAATATAATCGTGCACTCATTGTTTTGCGGTACATAAGAAAGTGCAGTATAACCTAGACATTACTGGACTCACGAAATATCCCGTCTCTACCTGTCTCGTACTTCAAAGGACAGGATGCCGCAGTGGTTTAGAAGTCAGCCTACTCGCCTCCCACCGAAGGGTAACAGGGTTCGGTTCCCGGCGGGGTCGCATCCGGATTTTCGCATGTAGGAATCGTGCCGCTTGTCGGCGGGTTTTCTCGGAGATCTCCCGTTTGCCCCGCCCTTTCATTCCTAAGCAGCTCCATTCTCACCTCGCTTCAGCCTCGTCGGCTCTCAATACCTCGCCGTTAAGAGCCGCCCAATTATCTTCACTTCCTCGTAGGACAGACGCGGCCACTGGGTTTTCCGTCCAGGAGCGGGGTTGGGGCAACCTCCTCCAGTGTTTTGAGCGGGCGAGGCCCGGGGGTTGCGAAGCATATTGTTTACGTTCCGGCCCAGATACTGGCGCTGCGAGCGGCCGGCTTATTAATTACGACCCGCGCGCTGCTCTCGCAGGTGGATGTGGATACTTGCTGGTTACTGGTGCACGAAGCAGAACTAATGTAACTGGCGAGTGGAGTCGTGTTGTGGTGGGGGGAGGTGGTCGAATCGCGTAGTTGGAAGGGAGTTGTAAATACTCGGTGGTGCTCGTTGGCCGTCCCATTTTCGACGACTGTTATTTACCCGCTGCGCGTGGAAACGCATGGTGGCGCGGCGAAAATCACCCAATGAAAAACATACCTCCCTCCTTTGTCCAGTTCCTCGTGCCGTCGAGCTCGGGAGAAACACAGAGAAGATAAGCACACACGGGCAAAATAACGTGGCGGGTCCTTCTTTGATTGGTTGCGCGAACGCTCTGGGAATGGGCATTGTCAAACAACAACAACAACACGGGATTTATCATTGCTTCAATCCCCAGCGTTAAGCCATTACCCAAGTTAAGATGTAAAATTTTCTTACTGTCAGAGTATGTAAAGGCTGTTCACTATAACGTGAGCACTTTTGAAATCAACCTTAGAAAAAAGTCACTCCCCATATCTGCATATATTTTAACTCTGGTGCACTGAGTGGCATGTGCTCTGTAAAGTTGGTGAAGATGGATTGAAAGTAGTTCCGTATCTTAACGTCGAATAAAAAGTGTTAGGTAACCATTTCTGATAACTTAATCTATTTATTTCGCTTTCTGTTTTTTTTTAATGACTCGAAGAGTAAAAATTAGCAGATTTGTGAAATTTTTTTTTCCTCTAATAATTTCACGATTTCACTTGACAGACGCATGAATAAAGTTACGAGGTCCATGAAAATATTAATATTATACAAGGCGAAAGAGTGTACAACGTAAATGCAAGTAGATCTTAATCAGGGCTTTCAAAAGTGCTCATTTTACGGTGAATATCCTGTAGTGATATTGGTCCACCTCATGAAGACTCCTTACCCGAGCCACCCAGGCGCCCAGCAACGACCTCAGTGCAGGAATCGCGCTGGATAACAGGGGACCTTCTGGTCTCGGCCACACAATGCTGACCAGTATCCGCAATAGTGGTCGTATTGTGAATAAATGTCCACTATCCGTTCTATCGTCCGGCTTTGAATACCACCTTCCAGTCCTTACGGACTGGTCGAGATGAATGACCAGTTGATTTTGCTCAGTGTTTTGAGAATTTTGTGCTTGTATTGACCAAATCACGTGTATTGACCAAAGCACGAATGGGCATTGTCAGGACCTTTGTTTCCCGCGAAAAGATTTGCACGGAGGTTATACTCCAATACCCCATGTGCACTCACGCAACTTTCTTTTGTTTTTCGCCACCATGCCTCTTTGTCACGACACAATTCTACAGAGGTGAAGAGAAGTGATTTGGGTGGCTCTTAACAGCGGAGTATCGAGAGCCGACAAGGGTGAATGAGTTGAGTATGGAGCAGCGCCGGAATGCAAGAACGGGGAGAAACGGGAGATCCCTGAGAAAAACCCGCCGACGAGCGGCATCGTCCGGCACGATTCCCAAATGCGAAAATCCTGGAGCGACCCAGCCGGGGTATTGAACCCGTTTCGCCCTGGGGGTAGGCGAGCAGGCTAACCGCAGAATGGCGTCACTGGCCAGCAACATGTAACGCCGTTAGCCGCTGTTCGGAGTGTTTTCTCGGTGTTCTCCCGTTTCCCCCGCCCCTCATTCCGGCACTGCTCCATACATCACTTCGTTCACCCTCATCGGCTCTCAGTACCTCGATCTTAATTAAGATAAGCCCAAATCTCTCCACTCCACTGTATCTAGGGAAATCTGAATTTCGAGGGGAAAAAAATCATACCTAATTGTATTTCAAAACACTTTCGCTCAGATCCACTATGATGATTGCATTATTTTTTATCTCTAATCGCTTCTAAATGTCTGCTAGTGAATCACAGACGTTAATTATCGAAGTAAAATAACTATGATTTTAAAAAATCACATTAGAAAATGTGTTCCCGAAAAACACGCGTCCAACGAACTAAAGAAAGCTACAAATATCAACGCAGGATATTGAATTCTATCGTTTGTGAGTCTTTTTATTGCTAAAATTAGAAGTTTCTGATTTTGTCAAATTTTTTCTGTTGATTTAAAGGTGAACGAAAATATTCAGCACTAATCTCGAAACGCTAATAATTTTTGTTATCGTACTAAATTTATAATGAAGTTATGTCAGAAAAATTTCTTTCAGCACAGAAAACTAATAATGAAGAGAATGTTTTTAAAGAGTTCAAGAATTCAAAGCACACCATTCAATGTTCTTTACTATAAATTATAAGATACCACAATTCTATATACACTGAAATTTCATTTGCCAATATCAAACGTCTCATTTTTCGATGGTAATGATCAAATTTGGCTTATGTATTTAATTTTAACAAAGACTTTTCTGTAATGCCTTCAGTCCGTGAGATTTAATGCCTAGGCCTATATATGGAGTATTTCCCAGCTACTTCCTTAACGTAATTTCTGAATATTTTTGAAGACACGCGGAAGAATTACGTTTCACCACGTATTTAGAGATTGTTGTTTTGGAAACTTTTTGCTCCTTCCCATGATGGGCTATAATATATTTATTTGTAAGATTTATTTAAGCCCGGACTAAAGATAAAAAATAAATAATTATTATTTCTACGCAGTAATTTTTATACCATTACTAAATATTATTTAAAGGTCTTTCTAATACAATATGTTGCAAGATAATGTTTTTCTAGATTAATTTCGTTCCTTTATAATCAAAAAGGAGTGTTAGTATAGTCGTAGTATATTCATATGCGTGCAACAGCTTCGGAAACATGGTACCATTGGTTCGAGTAGCAATAAATGCTCTATAGTCCACTCGTAATGATATGTAGGGATACCCGAATTTCGCGAAGGAAAAGATTTGTGCACATGCTAAATTTTAATACCCTACGAGCGTACCTTTTGCTTATTGGCGGCGTGTGTCTGTGAGAAGACATTTTCTTAGTTGACTGGCCAATCAGAATAAGTTGCTCCGATATTGTACGTCTCTGATTCGTGGGCAGACACTTAAGACGCGTAACATCTAGATCACCCAATCACAAAAGTGGATCTGAGTTAAAGTGTTATGAAATACAACTGGTCATAAATGTTTTTCACGGAATTCGGGTGTCCCTAATGATATGTTAGTGTCTATACGTCTCCCCGATAGTTTTATGAATGTATTTCGTGAAAACGCCAGGGTTTAATTTTTTAATTTTTTTTTTTTGTTGGAAACTGTGCACATAAACCTTTCCAACTTTTGTGGAGAATAACCCGCGGTGAACTTAAGGCTGACTTTTGTGCTCACGTTGTTGAAAGATAGCGGAAGAACTCCTTGAAAAACAAAAGGGGCGTCGTGTGTGCTGTTCTCTTTTCCCAGTGCGAGATAAGACTTGGCCGGGCGGTTGCGAAACTTGGAGTGACGGGATTCCTGGGTCCACGCCCGTGAGCACCAAGCCACACATCCCGCCCAGAGCTGGCACTTCTGTAGAGAAGCGTCTGTCTGCTTGCAGCCGCTCTTGTAGTTGGCGACCACGAATATTGCAGTACCACAGGATAGAGGCTAATTACTAGAGACCTGGAGAGTTTGCGGGTTCAATGACCTGCAGGCTAGACTCCACGATCTCATGCACAACTATGCAGATGCCAATTGTGAGTTGGTTGACTGCTGCCACAGTGAAAGTTGACGATTGGGCCACTGTTATCCAGGAGTTGTCATACACCGTGTGGACCAATGGCTTAAGTTATATAAACACACGTGTTTGAATTCTAGTGTGTCCCTAAATGAATCCGCGAATTTTTCAGGTCTCTACTAATTGCTGTAAAGTGAGCACTTTTTAAGGCCCTGCAAAATTTTTCCTTTGAGCCAATTTTTGTCTTTCGGCAAACTTTTTGATATAAACATTGCCGCGTGACTAACAAACACAGTGTATACATTCCACAACTCTCAAAATTTAACGCCCGAGGTTGCAATAAAACATATTTATTAGTAGTTAATGCCTTTTGGGAGGGTCTTAAAAAGTGCTCACTTTACTGTGAATAGCCTACACACGAATATAGAGATGAAACAGCCTCTTACACAGTCAGCAGCCCTGCTAAAGTTCTACTTTCAGGATATTCCTCCGACTCATGCAAACAAAGCTTTGCCGAGTCTAGAATATCACACCAAAGGGACAGCGCACCGCATTCGTGCGCAATCAGTGTAATGAAATTTTGCATGAGATCTATTTCTTACTAGGCGTTGCCAACATACCTATTTTCACTCTGTTTTCAAGCATATTAACTATAAATGAAATTTAAGTAAAATATAAGTAAAAGTTTAATTTAACCAAAAATAAGGTACGTTTATGTTAACCCAAGCATAAAACGCTCTTGATACATAGGGGTAGTGAAATTTCGCGAAAAGATTTCACGACAAGTTATATATCAAAAAATGTTGGGTCGTTTACATATCTTGATTGGCTGAATTACTTTTTGACATTGTTAACTGCTTGCACATGAATTACGTAGGAACCGTGCCGATGTTGCTGAATTCTGATTGGCCCAGTCAAATATGAAAACGCCGTCTCAAGCAGGCAGAAACCAATGGCAATAGACAAACTGCTGTTGGGGGCTTATAGTATTGAAGTCTACCGTGTACACATATTTTTTTTCGCGTAAAATGTCTAACTCTATGATACGTGTAATGTTTAGGACATGCAAAATTCGCGTTGTTATTTGGGGACACGATTAACTTTAAAAAGGCGTGCCTTTGCAATACCTTTTTCATTGTACCATTTTTATCTGCCACGCCCTGGGTAACTCTGCGCCAATAAATGAACGCTTCACAATTGTGTACCCCAATCACATGCAGTACACTCAGAAAGGGCGTGGCTTCACTTATCTACAGCAACCAATGAGTAAACGACGCCGGCTCCGGTATACACAGTACTGTGGAGTTTAGCCTGGTACCAAATAATAACGCGAATTTTGCATGTTCCTAGTTATTATGCGACGTAGAACCCTATTTTTGGCCATTTTTAAAAACCAAATCATTGGAGGTGCGGGCGTGGTTCAGCTAGGCACAGCATGGCCCTGCAAAAAGGAGTAAAGAGAGATGCCCCCAAGGACCCTGCACGACTTTCTCGAGTTGGAGGAAAACAAAACGGGCCGAGGTTGGAGATTCCAGGACGGTCCCATTCTACCGAAAAATTCCAGGAACCCACGGGTTTTCCATGACGAGTTTCGACCACGCCCCCTTCTTTGTGAAAGCCGACATCTCTCCCCCGTCGTGTGGGATTGTTTACAGACCTGTTCCGTCTGTGGCGTGTCTCAATGGGTTTACCTCAAGTTACTTTTGAATTGAAAGTTAGATGTCCTTCACATAGACCAGAAGCGTAACCTTTTCAGTCGCAGTTCATTATAGGCCCAGTGTTTCAGGCGTTGCGGCAAACAAATTTTTCATTCAGTAGTGTACACTAGCATCGGTATAACGCTGCTTGGTGATAGTAACGCGTTTGTTTATAAGACTACGGAATACAGTTTAAAACAAGATATGATACGTACCATAAGCGAGACATTCCGCTCATTGGAACAGTCTTCCGCTGTGTACGCACATGCAGAGTAGATCATTAAAACCATATTCTGTGCAACGTCATGCACATTGGAGATTGCGCTTACCTGGGTCTTGAAGCGTATTGCAGAGCATTTTACAAAAAGTACTTAACGAGTGTCCATGAACTGATCTGCGAAAAGAACACACGTTTCATACAATACCGGACTGGTACATCGAAAACTTTATGCACGTTGTGAACTCTTACGACATATCTATCTATAAACAAAGTCATATTCAGACTGCTACGTTTGAAAAAAACAATGTATATACTATACGTGAGACCTACGTTTAAAATATGCAATGAACTTTGCTGCATATTTTCCACCAAAAAAAATGATGTAGCCGCTGATTTCCAATGTAGGTACGTCGCTAACGAAAGGCCGTACACATAGGTATCGTGCTTTTAAAGGAGATGGCGTGTTTGATTTCTGATTTGCGTGCCAGAGTCGTTTGTATAGCTCGCTTCTGTGCCTCACGCGCGGAAAATAGCTACAGGAAGACGGATGTCGTTAACGGACCTTGTTCCCGTTGGAGGAGAGGTATGAACGTGCGTGCGGCATAATTATCCTGGTAGCCCTTCGAGGAACTGGGCAGGTAACAAAAAATTACGCGCAATGTTTCTTCCTTCCATCGCGCTCCTTCTCTGAGGGTAAAACCAATTCGAATGAATAAGATGGCGATGGAAAAGAGGGACAGAGAGAGAGCAGGGAGAAGAAGCGGGGAGAGCGTCACGGTGATTGAAAAAATTCTCAGAAGTGATGAGGGAGCGCTAGAAGCCGGCTCACTCCATCTCCGTCTCTCTCTCCAGGCTGGAAGGTTCGACAAGATCGAGAGGTAGGTCATGGTTGACGGGGGATCGAACGGCAAGGCCACGCGTTGTTAATCCGAAGAAGGCGACGACGACCCAAGGCCGCAGCGTAGCCACCTTCCCGACATCGAACTATCACCCTCCCTCCCTTTCCATAGCCACACCCGCCGAATATCGCGGCACGAAATACTCTTGTATTTTTTTTTTTTTTTTGCTTTCTCGCCGCGTGCTCGACCAGACGTAGAGGCGCGCTCTACGTGTCCATGACGGAAGCGGTGAGGTGGGGGAGGTCTTTGTTGTCTGGTGCTGGCGTGAATCACCTGCGGTCTAGGAGTCGACCCCCGTGCCGGCTTCCCCGCCTGATTCGCTTCCCGGAACAGCGCGCCCTTGCGATGTTCCCACGTTCCAGGGGCGGGAGACTTCAACGCTCGGGCAAGACCGGAACCTTGCCCTCTCAGCTCCCGGAAAGCTTTTTGCAACCGGAGCGAGTGGCGAACAACGACTCTCGCAGCAATTGCAATTGCAGTAGTGTGCATGGAAATTGAGTAGAGTAGAGTTGAGAGACTAGGACCGCTCGTAACAGCAAGGTCTCGAGAGCTGGCGAGGGTGAAATGAGGTGAGAATAGAGCAACGCTGCAATGCAAGGGCGGGGGAAACGGAATATCCCCGAGAAAACCCGCCTACCAGTGGCATCGTCCGCTGGAAGTAGAACTTATGCACGGCTTCAGAAACGTTGGAAGTAACTGTTAATGGAGTATAGACGAGACATTTATAGTCTTTACAGGCAGCAACTGATGAACAAATGATAGCAGCCGCAGCACACAGGACTGTGCAGTTTACAGCAAAATGATTCTGCTAAGCGGACCATTACTTGTGAGTAGAGACTCGAGAAATTCGCGAGTTCAATGACCTGTAGGCTAGACTTCACAGTCTTATATACTCTCGTACAGTTTTTTTGGTTGATTTTTGTGGTAGTAAAAGGCGGTGGTTGGACGCACAATTAATTGCATGTTTGATATAGGTTTATTCGTGTTATTTTCTGACAGCTGACTAAAATTCATCGTCCTATTACATATTCGAGTCGATGTCGTTTGTTTATTGGCTTCCACAGTAGTGAGGACACATTTTACTTTTTTACTTGGTTGAACGTGATTGGCAAATCATCCCATAAGTTGCTTGCTGTTGGTTCAAAGGTGTCCAGGGCGTAGCTGAAGAAACTGTAGTCCAATGACAAACGCTGTACCAAAGGACAAGTGTTTGAAGTCTAGTCTGTTTTGCAATAATAACGCGAAATTTGCAGTTCTCTACTAATGAGTGGAGACCTGGAGAATTCGCCGGATTCATTTTGGGACAAGATAGAATTGAAAACACATGTGTTTATATAACTTAAGCCATTGGTTCACATGGTGTATGACAACTCCTGGAGAACTGTGGCCAGCCGTCGCCTTCCACTGTGACAGCAGGCAACCAATGCCCAGTTGACATCTGCATATTTGTGCATAGGACCGTAGAGTCTAGCCAGCAGGTCACTGACCTCGCGAAAATTTCAGGTCTCTACTTATTAGCGATGAGTCCGCAAAACCTGATGAGTGAGGTATAACGTACTATCTCTCAGTAACCAATATGCAAGTAATTATGCTTTCTCACGCAGACAGCAACCAATGGCAACAGAAAAACAGCCGTTATGTGCTTATAGTATTAAAGTCTACAGTGTAAAGGCTGTTCACGATTAAGTGAACAATTTAGAAATCAACCGTACAAAAAAAGTCACTGCCCCTGCACGCACATATTTTAATGGGCGCACCGAGTGAGATTCGCCCAGTAAAGTTGGTAACGATGGATGGAAAGTAGTTCCATACCTTAACGTCGAATAAAAAGTATCAGGTAACCATTTTTGATAACTTCAAATTATTTCTTTCGCTTTCTGTTTTTTTTTTATGCATCTGCATGAGCAGATCTGTAAAGTATTTACTTTCTTAATAATTTCACAGTTTTATTTGACCTAAGCGTGAATAAAGTGATGAGGCCCAAAGCAATGTTAATTTTACATAAGGCGGAAGAATACACAACGCGTATCGAAGTAGATCTTAAGCAGGGCTTTCAAAAGTGCTCATTTTACCGTGAAAAATCAGTAGCTCTAGTTATGGTGTCTTCCAAAGAATAGTTTCCGATTATTTCCTTGCTTAACGTGATTCATTTTAAAGAGAAGATGCCTAAAACCGGCGAATTCACATAGGCGTACAGCACACCATCGCCTATTGTTAGAGACCTGCAAATTTTGCGTTATTATTGCAAAACAGACTAGACTTCATATACGTGTCCTTTTGTACAGCGTTTGTCATTGGAGTGCAGTTTCTCCGGGCCACGCCCTGGACGCCTTTGAACCAATAGCAAGCAATCTATGAGAGGATGTGCCAATCACGTTTATGTTCAAGTATAGGTCACTCAGCAGTGTATCGAATTAAATTAAGAGTGACGTGAAGTTAAATTTTCTGTGCAAAGAAGTTGAACCAATTTCAGCGTAACGCCTAACGGCAGCGTAGCGTTAGCCAACCATATTCAATAGATAATTTTCTGTCTTTATGTTATTTTTATTCCTACAAACTTCCGTATCAAGCGATTATTCTGTTTTAGGGTCAGCTGAGAACTTCGTGCGGTCGCGACGGAAAACGAAATTGTTCTGGAATGTTTAACACATTGAGGTCCCTTGTCTACTTCCGTTTGAATTGCACTACTAGCGTACGGTAACATGGCAGTCTTGCTATTCGCAGGACAGACATTTTTCTTAAAGCTTTGTCCTGTGGAATGCGAAAGGCCAAATAGAGTAGTGAAATGCCATTCCTCTGCCGAGTTTTCTGCGATAAAAATCCTACTTTTTATACTTAAACAACCAGTGATGACTTATATATTTACACATGCAGTGAGTTTTATTAACTGATTGTACAAAGTAACACTTCGCTGCGTACTATTTATTTAGATGAAAAATATATTTCTAAGATATGTACAGCAAATGTAAAACTGTTCTGCTTGTAATTGTTTTAACTTACAGATGCACTGTAATATTTATTTTAATTTGCATCCAGATATTTATTGTATGTATGCCTATTCTTTTCAATTTCTCAATCACAAGTACTGTTATGTTTGGGAGTTAAAATTTCTTTGTAGACAATTCACGGTTACTTCTAACTTTTCTGAAGCACTACTAAAATGTATTTCCACAATATTCCTCCGCCCCACGCAAACAAAGCTTATCCCAGTCTCGAAAATTCCATTACAGAGACAACGCACCACATTCGTGCGCCCTCAGTGTAATAATATTTTGCATTACAACTATTTATTACTAGGTATTACCAACTCACCTTTTTTCGCACTGTTTTGACTCATATTAAGTACTTATAAATCAAATATTTTAATTTATAAATTAAATATAAACAATTTTCAGTTCAGCAAAAAATAGGGCACTTTTACGTTAACACATTTATAAAAATTTGCAATATGTAACATATCTAGGGGCCACGGTGGCTGAGGGGTCAGACTGTTCGTCTGCCACCAAGGCGAACCGGGTTCAATCCCCGGCCGGTTCACTCCGGATTTACGCAAGTGGGAATCATGCCGGGCGATGCCGATGGTCTGCTGATTTTCTGAGGATATCCCGTTTCCCGCACCCTTTCGTTCCAGCGCTGCTCCATACTCACGCCGCTTCACCCTTATCGGTTCTCAAGACCTTGATGTTACGAGCCACCCAGAATCTCTTCACTCACTCATAACATGATTAGGAAAAAAACCAAACACATCATGCATGATGCGATTTTTCAAAGGCTTGATTCAAAAGGTGTGAGGAAACCGCGAATAGAACATATTATAAATAGAGATCTGCAAAATTCGCGTCATGTTTCGTTGACATGGTAGATTCCACTTTCTTATAAAAGAAAGTGACCAGTTCTCCGTGGTTCCATTGGCCGCTGCACCGTATTCAACGTCACGTATCTGCTTGATCACCTCAAAATATATTGGTCACTCCACCGCTGAACTCTTATTATTGGGCCAAGAGCTTTTAAAGACGAAGAAATTCGCGAGTTCAATGACCTGGAAGATAGACTCTACAGTCCTATGTACAAATAGGCCGATATTAACTGCACATTGATCGTCTGCTATCACAGTGAAAGGGGATAATTGGACACCGTTCTCCAGGAGGTGTCAAACACCGCGTGGACCAATGGCTAAAGTTATATAAACGCACGTGTTTTGAATTCTAACTTGTCCCAAAAAGAATCCGCGAATTCTTCAGGTCTCTACCAATGGTTAGGGACACCCGAATTTCGCGAAAAGATTTCCGCACATGCTAGATTTTAATACCCTACGGCCATACCAACTGTTTTCGTTTCCTTATTGGTGGCGTGTTCTTTGTGAGAAGATCTTCTCCTACTTAACTGGCCAATCAAGGTTAGGCAACTCCAATAATGTGCGTCTTTGATTCGCGGGCAGACACCTAAAGACGCGTAACACGAAAACCATTCAATCACGGAAGTGGATCTGATCTAAAGTGTTATGAAGTACAACTTGTCGTGGAATCTTTTCGCGAAATTCGGGCGTCCCTACCAATGGCTGAAGTTGGTCAAAAGCACAGTAACTTTCAGTTCACGAATTTCGCAGCTCTCTTAATGATACGTCATATTTATTGTGGACAGTAAGTGTCTTACTCCACGTATTAATAAATCTGGTCGCCCTACTGCAGCGCTCCCGCACCTTCTGGTCCTAGGACATGTGGAACAACTACACGCCACAGCGAACACGTGCCGTCATCAAGATACTTGTAGGTCGTCAGGTGGGGTCGCGATCTACAGGGCAAGGAGAGAGCGCGGGCCCATTGTCAGCCACAAAGCCACCGGCAGGGAAGGGTTGAGCACTTTAAAAAAAAAATAAAAAAATAAAAGGGCCCCCGCTGCCGCCCCTGTGAATGGAAGGACACGAGCGGGCGCGTGTTAGGCGGTCGGTTAACCTGCCCTCAGCCCTGGGGCACCTTGCGCCGCTCCTTTCACACCTTCGTACACTTGCCACACTCGAGCCCCTGCGTCGTACTGACAACAACCTGTTAAGGACCCTGCCTACAATGCATGCAGCCACGGAGTTTAACCCCCTTAACTTACGCATTAATAGAGACCTTCCAAAATTGGGGACATATCAAATCTTTCAGACCCACTTTAATTTACTGTTTCAGGTGTTGTTAACAAAACAATTATGATGCGTTCTGTACTTTAGACGATGCAGCACTTGTTTCATTGTCAAAGTTAATGAGCTCTAGGCTATATGTTCCACTATACAATAATATGAACGAATTATGACCTAGAGCAATAAGACGGTTTGCCAATCATTTACCCACAAGTAAGAGCATAGTTCATTGAATTTCGGAATGCGCAGTGCAGACCAAAAATTACCTACACGTTCGTAATGTATGCGTGAATGGGTTAAACTTTAAACATTTTTACCTTTGCAATAGCTTTGTAATTCGACCATACTTTACCTGGCACGCCCTTGGAAACTTTGCGCCAATAAATAAACACTTCACAGTTAAGTGCCCCAATCACGTGGAGTTCAGTCATAAAGGACGTGGCTTCACATCTATGCAGCAGCCAATGTATAAACGACGCCAGCTTCGGTATATACAGTATTGTGGAGCTCAGCCTGGTGCCAAATAATGACGCGAATTTAGCATGTCCCTGCACATTAATTATTCGCTATAGGTGCTGCAGAAGAGAACTTTGGTTTGAGAAGTACTTACTAAGTCCTTGTAATAACCTTTATGATGTAATCTACGAAAAGAATTAATATTTGTTCGCGGCGCCGTCGGGAAACAGTAATACAATGTCGATGTGCTAAAATTAGCCAGGAAAAAGGCGCTGTTTGTATTGGTGCTAGCTTCTGATTTTGTACAACACTGGCCAGGAATATTTCCTATTTTGCAACGGGGCATTCGTGACCGAGTATATTCGGGATGATAGATATGTTAAGGGGTTAAATGGGGAATCAATGCTACAGGCTGTTCATGGTAAAGTGAGCACTTTTGAGGCCCTAATTACTGTTTCTTTTCGGACATTTTTTTAATCCTTTAACCACCGTTCTAAATAAATATTGTCGTGTAAGTAATAAACACAGCTTGAATATTCCACCGAACTTGGAAGTTAACGTCTAAGGCTAAAATAAAATGTATTTATTTACTATTATTCCAAATGAGAGGGCTTTCAAAAGCGCTCACTTTTCCATAAATAGCCTGTAAAGGAATTCCTTCTAATTTCATTAATTTAAAAAATAACTGTTTCGAATAACTAATTATTCAACGCAACATTTCGGAGACTGTTGCAACGTTAAGAAATTTTTTTAGAACATTTTATTAATTCATCGTTTTTTCGTAAAATGTAAATTTTTATGTTACATTTTATTGGAAACAACAATATTAAACATAAAATTGGCAAGATTAGTTTTGAACCGATAGACCCAGCCCACAGAGTACAGGCTGTACACGGTAAAATTAGCACTTCTTAAGATATATTTGTATGCATGTTCGTTGTGTACTCCTCCGACATATATAAAATCAATATAGCCATGAGCCTCATCACTTTATTCAAGCGCCGGCCAAGTGAAACTTGAAATTATTAAAAAAGTAACTATTTTACAAAACTAATATTCGCACACTACAAAAGTGTTGAAAGTGCGGTTTTTTCAGGCCACGTTCATTTCAATAATTATAGTAATGGTTTACAAAATACGCAAACTTACTGTTTTTAAAATTCACAAACTCTTAACGTCTTTTTCTATGGTAGTCATTGAAAATTTACTTCACTAAAATCACGTTTGTTAGTTACTAGCATTAAATCATTTATTTGCAGGATCATTCAGAAAAATCAACACTGTGCACGTTTCCTGAAACCAACACATCGATACGTAAATTATATTAGCGTCGCTTCATTGCGGACGGCAGTTAAGGAAAAATGGCGGGGACAAGCAATTTCACTAAGATGTAAATACGTGCCGATTAATAATGCATTTCACTCAAGAAAACGCGCTACAACGGTGCTTACAACCAACTATGCTTGAAGAAAGCAAATAAAATCATAATTAACTAGCGATAAAATATTCCGACAACACCAACAAGATGCTCGCATAAACACGATGAGAAAAAAAAAAAAGCACACGTGGAACGTTCACCGAGATGAAAACTGGAAACAAAAAAAACATACCTAGTCTTTAGCCTTTGGCTGGAAACATTTACTGTTCGCATGTGTCGACATACTCTCTTATAATTGCTAACCATGCTTTCAAAGTCCATTCACTGGAAAAAAAAGTAATATTGCTTTAAGAACGTACCATAAATGTTGCAAGTATAATTAAAATTTTAAATTACAACTTTCAGTTCTGAGTGCTATTTTCTCCCAAAGCCATCATCAAAATCACTAACTTAACAACATGCATCAGCTGATGCAATTCTTTACAAACGAGAGTATTTATTGTTTACATACCATGTAGGTTGGTCATATTGTCTGTCAGATTTTACCCCACTCGTGTGAAATGGAGAATAGGTCTCTGTCACATCTAGCTATAGACTGTTTATAGTTGATTGAAAAGATTTGTAAGCCCTGCTCAGAATCTATATTTCCGTCCGCTTTGTATTCTTCCGTCATGTGTAAAATCAACATTTGCCTTATCCCGATTAGATTATTCATACTTCTATCAATTAAGATAAGTGTGGAATTGTTGGGCACCTAAATCTGTTGGTAATATGCCAAATTTTAATGTTCTGAGACGAATCGAAAATAAATTGAATAAATCAATAATAAAAAATTAACATCGTGTTTTTAATATGAATTTTAATCAATGAAACTTCATGTCAAATTAACTGGGAGCAAACCAAATAGTTTTTTTCTAATACGCACGAAAGACAATGGCTTTTACTAAGTTTGATCTCAAAAGTACTCAAATACCAGTGAACAGCCTATATAAGTTCTTTTGAAAGCCCTGCTTAAGATCTACTTGTATCCACGTTGTGTATTTATTCCGCATTATGTAAAATTAACATTGCCATGGGCCTCATCACTTTTTTCATGCGTCAGTCAAGTGAAACTATGTAATTGATAGAAAAGTAAGTATTTTACAAATCTGGAAATTTTTACGCTTCGATGCGTTTAAAAAAACAGAAAGCGAAAACAGATAATTTAAGTTAGCACAAATGGTTACTTAACACATTTTATTCGATGTTAAGATATGAAACTACTTTCTATCCATCGTTACCGATTTTACTGGGCACATGTCACTCAATGCGCCCGTTAAAATATATGCAGACAATGAGAGTGACTTTTTTTTCTAAGGTTGATTTCAAAAGTGGTCACTTTATCGTAAACATGTTCATCAGAGTTGCTGGACACCTGTTCCGCGGCCTCCGTCTCGCTGCAGACGGGTTACGGGCAGTTCGGCTGCAGCCACGCCGCGGGGCTGCGGTACAGCGCGTTCGGGCGGCTGGGGGGGACAGACGCCGCCCGCCAGGTGGCGCGGCCACGCGGCGGCGTGCGGAACCGCTCTCCCGGATTCCTGTCCTCGGCGGCCTTGCATATGATTCATCTGGCGCGGCGCGGCACCTCCTTCTCATTGGGTGCGCAGTCATCAGCCGTCCGCGGGTCAGTCCAGGCGCTTGACCTTGCTCCAGGCGCCGACCCTGTGCCTCCGCAGCTGCTTCTTCGTTAACTACACGGCAGCCCCGCGCGCAACTTCAACACGCGCTCATCCCTATGGGCTGTTCACGGTAAAGTGAGCACTTTTTCCTTCCAGCCATTTTTTTTTATATCCTTCAACCACTTTTTATAGGCTGTTCACGGTAAAGTTAGCACTTTTTAAGGCCCTCCCAACTGGCATTAACCACTAATAAATGTGTTTTACTGCAGCCTCAGACATTAACTTTTGAGAATGGTGAAAGTATACACCGTATTTGTCACATGACAGTGCTGATATTAAAAAGTGGCGGAAAGATAAAAACTGGTTTAAAAGAAAAATTTGAAAGGGCCTAATAGCCCACAAATAAATATCGCCATGTAAGTATTACATTACTTGCAGAAATTATGCTTTACAAATACGAAACTCTTCAAAAAAGAACTAAAAGAGTTCTTAAAAAGCAAAATTTTTTATTCTGTAGGCGAATATTTATCATAAACACAAAACATACTGACCACTACGTTATTTTAATCAAGACTAGAAACTCCCATGGATATTCAGTGTGAGATATTGTGTATAGCCAATGGAATGTGTGCCACTGTTTTGGTTTTCATTTAGTTATAGATTGGAGTGGCCCGCGACGCAGCACAGATGTGCAGAAGAAACTGAAGAATGAAGATTCCATATTGAAAATTCAAGACTATTTGTATTTTATTTTATATGTGTTTTAGAATTCGAGAATATTATAATACTTTGATGTTATTCTGTAAATAATTTGTTCATGTTCTGTACATAATGTGTTCATGTTTTGACCTATCCGATGTCTTTGAACAAACTTGTACCCGAAAAAAGACCAAATGGAGGCAATAAATAAATAAAAATAAATAAACACAGTGTGTATATTCCATCGCACTCGGAAACTAACATGCAAGACTAAAATAAAAGTTATTTATTGCCTATTACTCCAAATGATAAGGGTTTCAAAAGTGATCACTTTACCGTGAATTGCCTACACAGTATATTCGCGGCTTCTTAGCAAATTTTGTTTCAAACCTTTGAAAAACCACCTGATGTATGACGTGTTTAGTTATTTCCTAAATATGACATGTGCCACAAATGTTAGGCCTATATACCTCTATTAACATAAAAGTACGTTATTTTCCGTTAAATTGAATGAAGTTTCACCTAAATTTTATTTCTAAAATATGATATTTCATTTATGATAAATATGAATAAGAACAGTGAGAAAAAGGACATGTCGGTAGCGCCTAAAGGCTGTTAAGATAAAGTGAGAACTTATGAAATCAACCTTAGAAAAAAGTCACTGCCCCTACCTTCATTCTATTTTAACGGGCACACTGAGTGATGTACCCAGTAAAGTTGGTAACGATGGATGGAAAGTAGTTCCGTATCTTAACGTCGAGTAAAAAGTGTTCGGTAGGCCTAACCATTTGTAATAACTTAAATAATTTTTTCTCTTTCTGTTTTTTTTTTATGCATCGAAGTGTAAACATTACCAGATTTGTAAAATATTTTCTTTTCCAATAATCTCGCAGTTTCTCCTGACCGACACATGAATAAAGTGATGAGGCTCATGGTTATGTTAAGTTTACATAAGGCGAAAAAAAATACACATGGTGCAAACAAGTGGATCTTAAGCAGGGCTTTCAAAAGTGCTCATTTTAACGGGAACGGCCTATAGTAAGAAATATTTCACATTCGAAATATTATTAGAACTGAGTGCTCACGAATTCGGTGCGTTATTCTTTGGTGTAATTTTCTAGACGTAGGTAAGCTTAGTTTGCACAAGGCGGATTAATATCCTGGAAGTAGATATTTAAGAGTGGGACGGACCCCCGTGGGAACCTCGCGCCCAAGGTCACGGAGTTGAGGGAGCGATACGGGCTCCTATGCGCAAGGCGTGCAGTGTTTCCGTCGTGACGCTGTACTGAGCAAGTTAGGTCTGATAAAGTAGGGTTTTATCACACGCGATGAAAGCGCACAGATTAAACTACGCCCGTATCTTTGTACTTTTCTTTTGCCGCTTAAGGAAAATGAATAGGCAAGCTTTAAAATTGCGATATTAACCATTTTCACGAAATTTTTTTCTCCAAGAATACACTTAATATGACAAAAGTAAGAAAAAATAGGGGCATAGATAATTGTTTTTTAATCTTTTCTGTTAAAAAGTAGTATTTGCAATACATTTATTTATTGAGATACGCGTATTCGCGCAAACAAGTATTTCACAAAAAAAAAGTGAGGGTCCATCCCACTCTCAACAGGGCTTCAGAAAAGTGTGATCTAACTGTGAATTTACTATACCCTCGTAGTCTTTAAAATAGTTACTGTAGATAAGACTGTTTGCAGCTTTGATTTTGTAAAGTAGACACACTAGACAAATTTTTGAGCAAACTTTTTTTAACAGCTTGTCTATTATTTCGCGATTGGTTGTCAAGTTTGTGACTCGGGCTTAGTGATTTACAGACCAATCACTAAAGTTCTGCTTTATAGTATCAGGATCTTCGTCGGCCCGTTCAATTGGGATAAATATCTTCATACAAGCATTGCAGCCACTGACGAAAGAAAAGTGTTGGACATGTGTGACAATCAACTTTTTCCCACGATAAACCATTCTCTCTAGCGATACGATTTACTTTCACTATTTAGCAAAAGAAGTAATTGGAAAATAATTTTACGTAGTTATTGTAATTGACGACATTTAAACAGTTTCAGAATTATCACAGTCAGCAGTCTGGCAGCTGTATCGGAGGACAATGAGTTCTAAAGGCTGTTCACGATAAAGTGCGCACTTTTGAAATCAACTTAGAAAAAGTCACTGCTCGTACCTGCATATATTCTAACGGACGCCCTGAGTGACATGCGCCCAGTAAAGTTGGTAACGATGGATGGGAAGTAGTTCCTTATCTTAACGTCGAATAAAAAGTGTTAGGTAACCATTTGTGATAACTTAAATTATTTATTTCGCTTACTGTTTTTCTTAATGCATCGAAGTGTAAAGAGGAGCCAATTTGTGAAATATCTACTTTTCGACGCATAAATAAAGTGATGAGGCCCACGACAATGTTAATCTCACATATGGTGGAATAATAAGCCTATACAATATGCATACAAGTAGGGCTTAAGCAGAGCTCTCAAAAGTGCTTATTTTATAGTGAACATCCTGTAGCCTATTCTGTGGCGGCAGTCAACGAACACGTGACCTTTGCTATAGTACTCTATAGAGTTCTGTAGATTCTCAGCTTGGTGTCGTCTTATAACGTGAAACGGTAGAGTCTCTAGTAACTACCTGATGAAGGGAGCTTGCAAATGTATTGAAAGTATACATTTTTATGAGCCAAAGATATTTTAAAGTATTTTCATGGATTCCCGCTTGAATTTATGATGTGCAGTATTTCGTCACTTTACCGCTAGAAACACTAATATTTCATGTGTAAATTAAAAAATGGCAGCACACTCGCAAGTTGTACGTGGGAACAATACATTTGCCTTGAGTTTCCAGCTTTTCAGGTATATCGTCGTTGCTCTATACTCTCTCTCTCTCTCTCTCTCTCTCTATCTCTCTCTCTCTCTCTCTCTCTCTCTCTCGACACCCTACAAGGCAACTATCACTTTAGCCTCAAAAGCACTACCCGAGTTTATTACATATGGAAGGGCAGAGTTCGTGATTTTTTTCTTGTTGCATTGCTGTGATTGGGCAACAATTCTGTTTCAGTGGGCAGTAATAAATATGAAGCAGTAGAGTACCCGAGTCATGAACAACTAATGGGTTGGCGGGATCCTCGGGCTAGGCCACCGTCGGTGAATCACGTAATCGTACACATTAGTATTTATGGTACGATGTCGTCTGGGAACTCCAGCACGTGCTCGCTCGCACATCCCGTCTTGCAGTTACAATGGGAATATTACGACATCAAAATTAAGACTTCAGACTTGAGGGTACGCGACAAATGGGCATATGAACTTGTGTGCAATACTTACCGTTCATCCGAACTCAATTTTTATGGTATACATGAACCTTAAGCCTGTGGCATAACACCCCCTCCCCCTCATAACCTCTTCGTTTGGGAGTAAAGTGTTAAGACATCGAAAACTTTCGTTCTCGAATAATAGTATAGAAACACATTAACCACCGAGTAGACAAGAACACAGACAGGAAATGGCGTGGCGGGTCCTTTGATGTGGGCAAACCCATTCTCTGATTGGTCGCGCGAGGATTTGGGATCGGGCCTTACCCCTAATTGGCTGTTGTAGGCTCCGACATGTTCCCGAACGGCTGCGCTGCCGGGTGGCGCGAGTAAGTTACTACAGGCAAATGGCTTTTCAACATTACGTTGGGTATAGCCGCGCCGGCCTAAGAACGGTCTTGGCTCCGCCCACCCGAGAGAAAGAGAGAGGCAGAACGACTTGTGAAACACCGACCACAGGTAGGTGGCAGGCAGGCAGACGAATCTGCAGACACACCTTCCCACCTGAGGTAACACCGTCGTTCAATCGTTTCCTTTCCCGGTGAGAAGTGTCCCGACATCGGCAAAGCTCTCCCAAGTACCAAATTACAGCGGCGCTACTGTAGCGACGCCGTTTTGCTGGCGTGTGGGGTGGGAGTTCACGGAATAATCGGCTGTTTCACCTCTGCACTCTCAAATACTCTGTGACAGTAGCCAGCAATTACGTGAGAGTGGCTAGAGAGTGCGCAAGACTGAGCAGTAAAGCCTGATGACAAAGCATTCTGCGAAATACTCTTGAGCTGTGCCTGTCACTCCGTGGCATGAGTAACAGGCTACGCGTTATGAAAGTACGTATTGTATTAGAACTGTAAGAGGCGCCTGGTCGTGCCATGAGAATAGTGCGCGGAGTCTCTGAACACACGGGACGAGGTATATACTGCCACTCCAATTCCCGGTTGCATCATCATGGTTCGAAACGCGCTCCGAGATCGGCTCTAAGATTGACATGGAAAACTGTTGCACCACTCAAGTTCAGAGCTGGGCTGGAGGTCGAGATGAAGTTCATTTCGAACCGCCGAAATTGGCGGGTTGGAAATCTCGATCCGAGATCAGCAACCACCGTCGAAAAATGCAGTTTGCAAATACACCAACAGAAAGAACTAAGTTCGATTGTTTTCTTGGGAAATCAAAACATTATACGCACTTAAATATTATTCATAAAAGTTCAACAATAATTCACATAAAACAGATAAAACGTCGCACATCTATTTCTATGTATAGTGAAAATACGTCTTCTTCCATGACGTTATATAAGGGATAGGAAAATCTCGCGAGTTCAATGACATGTAGGCTAGACTCCTTAGTTCTCTGCATACTGGAGCTTCAGCTGTGTGTTCATTGGTTTTTGCCCTTCACCTGGCAGTTATGGGATTCGCAAGGTGTTTCTTTGAAAGTCTGCTATTGGCTCAGAGGTGTACAGGGTGGGTTTAATAATATGTGATCCAATTGCAAAGGTGACTTCACTGTACATGTGCTTGACTTATATCTTGTCCCGAAATGAATTCGCGAAATTTTCCTATCCCTATTCATATATTACTAGCCAATTGTCTCATTCTTAATCTCGATTTCTCGCTTTGGAACCAAAATCGACCAATCGGAGACCCAAAATCATGAAACACTTCTAGATTGGAACCAAGATCAAACTGGATCCTGGTTCGGAACTAGGATCGTTCTATCTCGTATCGGGGAAGATGCTGGTGCAACCATGACCCGGTGGAGAGGTGAAGTGGGCGTGGACAGGAAAGACGTCTCGTCGGCGAGCGGACATGACGTGTCGCGACAAGTCGCGGGGCCGGGCCTTTGGACGTCGTCGGCCACAGAGGCTACAGGCGCGGCACGGAGTTCACTTCCTCCAAGCCCCAGAGTGCGCGCGAACTGAATCTACTACACGTCACACGCCGAGAAGATTTATCACTTCACGCCCCCGCCGAGATGAACCCCGAGTCAGTCTATGGGACTCCTATTGCCCCCTTTCAAAACTCATTTCACTGCAGCGATGTCTACATCACAAACCAGATATGCAGGGACTTGCGAAAATTCGGGGCAGCGGTGGTGTGGTGGACAGACACGCCTCCCAACCTCGGCGAACCGGGTTCGTTTCCCGATGGGGTCGCTCCCTGATTTTCGCATGTAGTAGGAATCGGGCCGGACGATGCCGCTGGCCGCCGGATATTATCGGGGATCTCCCGTTTACCCCGCCCTTGCGTTCCGGCGCTGAGCCATGCTCACCTCGCTTCACCCTCGTCGACTCTCAAGACCTCATAGTTAAGTGCCGCCAAAAATCTCTCAACTCAACTCAAATCGATGTTAACTGCCGCTCAAATATCTCCTCCGCTTACTTCCTATAGGTAGAGACTTGAAGAATTCGCGGATTCATTTTCGAACAAGCTAGAATTCAAAACGCGTGTTATTACATAACTTTACCCATTCGTCCACACGGTGCTTTACATCTCCTGGTGATCGGTGTACCAATCATCGCCTTCCCCTGTGACCGCAGACAACCAATCCAGTTGACATCGGCATATTTGTGCATAAGACTGTAAAGTCTAGCTTGGAGGCCATTGAACTCGCAGCTGTTCAACCTCTGTATTCTCAACCCTTTCAAGCCTCTTTAATTTATAGTATCAGGTTTTACAAACAATAAATTTAATGACGCGTGATATACTTAATTCGTGAAAACACTTGTTTCGTTATCCCAGCCAATGAGCTGTAGACTATATGTTTGGTTATAATTACATGAATCGATTATGACGTAGACCAATAAGATTGTTTGCGATTCATTTACCTACAGGTGAGATCATGAATCACTGACAGGTAGGGATAGGAAAATTTCGCGAGTTCAATGACCTGTAGGCTGGATTTCACAATCCTTTGTACAGTCGAACCTCCAATGTTTGTTCACTGGCTACTACCCCAGTGTTACCCCACACCTGGCAGTACGGGATTTGCGTCTTGTGCCCTTGCAAGCTTGCTATTGGCTCAGAGTCTTCTAGAGCGTGCATAATAAACTCTGATCCAACAGCAAAGGTAACTTCAGTGTACACGAGTTTGATATCTATCCTGTCCTGAAACGTCGCAATTGGATCACAGTTTACTAGACCCGCCCTGCACGCCTCTGAGCCAATAGCAGACTTGCAAGGAAACACCTTGCGAATCCCATTACTGCCAGGTGTTGAGGCAACAGCCAATGAACACGCAGCTGAGGCTCCAGTATGCATAGGACTGAGGAGTCTAGCCTACAGGTCAGTGAACTCGCGAAATTCTCCTATCCCTAGTCATTGAGCTCCACAGTGTGCAGTACAGACCAACAAATTTATACACGGGCTTGACGTAAGCAACTGTTTGGTTTGAGTGGGTTCAGCTGTCAAACTACGCGCTACGTTGGCGCAGTATTAGAATGACATCAGTCGATGAGATTCGACAGTCATCTTCCTAATCGCCTCCACGTTGTCGGGCCGGTAATCGTACTTCTCGTGCTGCTTGCCCGACTCCTCTGGCAATGACACGGACGGCAATAAGAGGTGGTCGTCCCGAGCCGAGTGCTGCCGCCAGAAGAACAAAAAAAAAACAATATTAATAATTTCCATTTCCTCTGAATCTGGGTTGCGGAGGCGCGGCGCGGTGGTCATTAGCATGAGCTCGTTAGGCAGCATTTTTACTGCGCATGCGTGTCTGCGCCGCCACCGCAGCGGCGGCTTGTAGGTAATGGCGCTGGCTACACCGCGCCCAACAAGTTCGCTTCGTGCGCGGCCGCACACCGCCTTCATAAAGCTCTAAGCATGGCCATGCCGATAGTAGATAGAGCTAGTGAATTTTCGCGAAAATATATGAGTACACGGTAGACTTAAGACTATACGTACCCGACAGCATCTTGTCTATTGCCATTGGTTGCTGTCAGCTTGACAAGGAGTTTTCGTGTATGACCGGGCCACTCAGAATACGGCAACATCGGCACGGCTCCTGCGTGATTCGTGTGCAGACAGTAAACACGTGTCAAAAAAGTCATTCAGCCAATCAAGATAGGTACACGATCCTATAGTGTTTTGAAATATAACTTGTCCTGGAATCGTTCCGCGAAATTTCACTACCTCTCCCTATAGATGGGAACGCGCAAAATTTAGGTCATTTTATAGCTGCTGATTGAACTACAAGACGATGTGTGTTTGTTTAATTTCTATCATTGGCCGACAACCTGCGTGACACGTCCCAGGGATGCTTTCAGCAAATAGCATAGGCTCAGTGATTGAGTAGCCTATAGCCAGTCTTAAGTATCGGGCCACGAATCCCTAGTGTAACCTTGAGATCCCAGGGTATCGGCGCCAGGTCCTCATGTGTGCAAGTGTCAACAACCCGATCGTCACGAGTTCAACAACCACCAACAACTCAACATGTGACAAACTAATAAGAAAATATTGATTCGAATTCCCTCTCTTAAACAGCTCAAACTCCTCATACAGCCAAAACCAGAATAAGTTAAAAGCATACTGGAAAATCTGGGATACTTTGTCACAGGAATCCTTTCACACACACTCAGTGAAACAAGGAAAGTTTCTTAATTTCTTTTTGTATAGCAAGACATTTCAGAGTTGCAATTTTCAAATATATTACAGGTACAATTTCATTTTTAAACCCAGTTTTTTTTAATTACGATTGGGCCTGAAATTATATCAAAAAAGCGGTATGAATAGTTACATAAAAATGGCACCCCAACGTGATATAAGGCTGCTCACATGAGCATAATCAAACCTTGTGGCGATAACATAATTTACAAGCCACATGGCTTCTACCAAGTATATATACACCTATATATCACATTAAAGACTTTATATTTGACAAGAAAATGCAATAAACAGGCAATCATGCCTATATTCAGGACACTATAGTAGAAGTAAGGTGGCCAGTATTAGTAGCAGGGGAACCTCGTGGCTCAAAGCAACATTCTCATTGACCTCTGTACTGGTAGGTGCTCTGTGGCTGCTCCGGTGTTCGGGAGAGCGACCTGCACCCTGAACAAAAACTTGTCGCAGGCGGTGTGTACACCGCGCTGCTGGGCTAACATGCAACACGGGACACCTGCTGCGGCGCGGAGCTCAAAAAAACACACCGCGTGGTTGTGTGTTCTCAAACAGCGTGTGTGTAGCCTATAGTGGCGCGCGCCAACCCGACCTTGCCGCCAGAAACGCTTGTGCTGGCTGGCGCCACTTCCTACTTGGAGCGTGGCATAAACACCACGAGTCTCGTATCGCTTCCAAGCTCGTCGAGGACCCATTGACGCCGTGGAGATAATAGCTGTGTCCGAGTTCGCCTGAAGTACATACGTGTGCGTACAGGCTGCTCACGGTAAAATGAGCACTTTTGAAAGCCCTGCTTAAGATCTACTTTTGTGCACATTCAATATTCTTCCGTCTTATGTAAAAGTAACATTGCCATGGTCAGACAAGTGAAAGTGTATACAAGTAGAACTTAAGCAGGGTCTTCAAAAGTGTTCATGTTATAGCCTATAAAGTACAGTGCTTGCCTGTCTGTCATAGTATCGCCAAATACGCGACGCCCTGCTAGCGATGTTCACTCAATTGGGCGCCCGATAAGTAGAGAAATGAATGAGAATTTGGATCCTCAACACGCGGGCCTAGCGACGGAGAGTAGGGGCCCTACATTTGGAAGAAAATTTCTCTCTTAAAACCCAGACAAGCATTTGGCAGAAGAGGCAGATGGCCGAACAGGCGTTTGACTGAAAATTCTGCCAAACGATTTTGCGGCCAAATCACAGGCACCGTTTATTCATATAAAAAACGGGGATCTGTTGAAAATTGAAATGAAAACAAATACGTTCACCAGTGTTGACCACGTGACTTTGACATTTGTATCGGTGACAAGAATGAGTCTAACTCATCTTGAAGCTATGCCTAAAAGACCTGGAGATTTAGTCGGCAACAGGGCTAGACTCCACAATCCTTTTTGCATTCAAGCATTAGTTAGTATTCATCAGCTGTTGATCCAGTTTAACGCAAAACCAGGCAGTTGGGGATTCGGTTCATATTTTCGTTGCAGTTTCGTTATTGGTTGAAAGTCGTTCGGGGCGTGTCTTACAAACTACGGTCCAACGAAAGCACAAACACGTATGCACACGTGAATGCGCACTCTGATAAATTATCCGGCAGTTTGTCATAACAGTTTATACGCTTAGCGAGAGAACGGGATGTGTAATTTTTTTTCCCCAATACATTCTTTGTAGCGCTCCCCCATTTGCTCAGGAAACAGCCGTATTGGTAGAGGGGAGTTTCCAAACTTTGTAAAATAGCGACGCCAACATATTCCTTTGTCTGCAGCTTGATGTGTGGTATTATTTCCGTACAGTGTATAAGTTACAAACTTCCATTGAATTTTAGGAAGTGTGCCAGAAAATTATTTACAGTGCAGTTTCCCTTGTTCTTATACGAATCCGCGAAATTTCCGGGTCCTTAGCTATGCCTTTATCCATTACTTCGCGTTATTACTCGGGGACACATTAAACTTGAAACCCGTGTACCACTGCATAATATGCTAAGGTACACGGGTTTCATGTTCGCCATTCAGCAATACTTTATGTGACATGGCCTGAGTAACTCTGTGCCAATAAATGAACATTTCACAATTGTGTGCTCCAATCACCCAGCAGCTCGGTCAGAAATAGCGTGGCTTCGCATCCATGCAGCAACAATTGGAGAAACAAACCGGCTAGAACAGTGCCGTAAATATTAGCCTGAAGACAAAAAAAAAAAAAGTTACGCGAATTTTCCATTACAAAGTGGCAGCACAGAGTAAATAAGTACACAGATACGAAATGGTGTGGCGGTTCCTTTCGTGTGGGCCAACCCATTCTCTGATTGCCCGGGCGAGGCTCTGGGACTGAGCTTTACGTCTGATTGGTGGCTACAGAATGATCCGAAAGGTTCCCTGCTGAGTGGAGTGTCGGCTAGCAAGTAGGTTACCATGGCGCTGATTGGCGAAAGGCGTTGCTACATGTTGCTGGCCGGCGTCACCATTTTGCTGGAGTGTGCAGCTATTTGTACGGACAGGAAAACTTCACGTTTCCAACTCTGTGCAAGCTAGACTCCACGGCCCTATATAGACATACATTCGAGCCTCAGTTTGGTGTTCATTGGCTGTTGTCCCAGAGTGTATAGGCTGTTCACGGAAAAATGTGCACTTTTGAAAGTCCTGCTTAAGACCTACTTGTAGACAACTATATAGCAGTAAAATTAACATTGAAATAGGCCTCCTCACTTTATTCATGCGTCGGTCGAATGAGACTGTGGAATTATTAAGAAAATTAATACTTTACATTTCTGATTTTTTTTACACTTCGATGCATAAAAAAAAAAAACGAAAAGCGAAAAGAATTATTTTAAGTTACCATAAGTGGTTACCGAACACTTTATATTCGACGTTAAGGTATGGAACTAATTTCCATTCATCGTAACCAACTTTACTGGGCGAATGCCACTCAGTGCGTCCATTAAAATATATGCATGCAGGGGCTGCTCACTTTATCGTGAACCAGTTTTACCTCAGACCAGGTGGCACGATATTCCATGATTGTTTCCTTGCAGGTCTCTTATAGAATCAAGAATTCACCTGGAAGTGTATACTTTACTGTGATCCAATTGCAAACATAACACATGGACATAGGTATATTTGGAGTCATCTTGTCCTAAAATGAAATAGCGAAGTTTTCTAATCCCTAGCTATTTGACCTACGCGTTCTTAAGTTCCCCGTGGTGCAACCTTATAAACATACATCAAACGGATCGCCCACTCCGTTTCGCATCTGCACGCTCGCCTGTTCAGTGATCGCTACGTGCGTACACCGAGACACGGCGATTGCCTGGAGTGTTTACGGCCTGCGCGTGCATTACTAGCGGCACGTTCTCTGGAATCGAAGTCTACGCCATGTTATTTTTCGTTCCAGTTGTTTTTTTTCCCGCCAATGCCTGTTCCACCTGCTTGCCTGTTCCACCTGCTTGCGGTAAATTCTCACTGCGAACCTGTCACCAAATATGTTTTTTATGGCGGTTTTATGCAGAATTTAAAACAAATAATTTTTTCACCTAGAAAAAAAAGTGACCACACAACTAAATTTCTATGCCTTTACCTATACTAGACTATTATAGATACAGATAGCAATCAGATGGCCTAAACTCCATCTGTTAATGCAGAAAAAAAAATCACTGAAAAAATTAACTTGCCCAATTTTATAAGTTATGATTAGGGTTAGTTGCATTTAATTTATCTGCCACCGCCATTGTCATATTTCAGTTAATACTACATGTTTATGAGAAACATTGAAGGATTAACTTAATATTTAAAAAAAATATTATTTTTCTCTTTGTAAAGAAGGGTAATAAAAACAGTTATTTATTCTGTGTATGGAATGACATTATCCAATCAGCTAAAAAAATTATAACTTGACTGTTGGGTATTGTAGAAAAATTTCGTTTGATTTCTGGAATGTGCGGAGAAGAATAAACAACGTTATGATCAATGGCGAGTCTTAGTGACCGTTCAGTTTTAAAGAAACAAGATATATTTAACTAAATTAGTCTTCTGCGACTGAAGATTATTCGCATGAAGTGCTATGAACTTTAATTACCACGATTAAGCTTGGGAGCTGCAGATCAGAAAAGACGGCAAGAAAAGTTATCATTACTGCAGAGAAACGACGAGATCGAGCAACATTTCTCTACGGGCAGGGATGGGAAAATTTCGCGAGTTCATTTCAGGACATGATAGACGTCAAACACATATATAGTGAAGTCACATTCGCAATTGGATCACAGTTTATTAGATCCATCCTGCACGCCTCAGAGCCAGTAGCAGACTTGTACGGAAACACCTTGCGAAAACCATAACTGCCAGGTGTCGGGCAACAGCCAATGAACACACAGCTGAGGCTCCAGTATGCACAGGACTGAGGAGTCTAGCCTACAGGTCATAGAGCTCGCGAAAGTTTCCTATCCCTAGCTATGAGGAATTAGAAAATTACTCATTTATCCAGCCCCTACATCACATCTGCAGCGATTTTATTTGCAGCCAAGTCAATTTTAGATTATGTTTAAACAGCTTGCAACTCTAGCTACATTTTTTAATTACTCAAAATAAATGTAAAGTCTTTATCTATTTCAAGTGATTTTACACACAGAAAAAAAAGGCCTGAGATAATTAATCTGAAAGAGACTTTATTATTTTAAAAAGAGCCAGTTAAGTAAGTAATGTAATTCTATTGTCGTTTTTCTTTTCAGAAGTGTAAAATAGTACAATAGCAATTTTGACGTTTCTCATTTGAGATCATTTTTTAAAAATATAATTTTTGCATGTGAGAATGCAGTTAGAATGCAAAAAAATTACAACCCTTCAGTACATGAATGGAATCGGCACCAAGAAGAACAGTAACTGGCTTAAGCGATAACAACACATGGCTAGAGATGACGGAAAATCGCGAAAAATTTTTGAGCCAGCGTATCATCCATAACACTCTAACTAGTTTATTCTTTCATGATTGGATGAACCAGTTTTTGACTCGGCTAAGTTGTTTGCAGACCTATCACCAACGTTCTGCCATATAGTATCAGAATTCTCATTGGCCCAGTGAAATGGGATAGTAGCGTCTAACATACATGCCAGCGAATAAGGACACGTGTACAGTAAGTTGAATCCTAGCAAACAGTCAACTTTGCTTGCGATGAACCATCATCTCTAACTCTACACATGGCCAAAGAAATATATTATTTTTTTTTTAAATAATGTTTATTAGAGCAGTAAAGTTAGCAACTGCTTTGAAATGCGCATCTAATAAAAATCGCATTAATATTCTGGTAACGTGAAGAGACTAATCTTGATCTCCTGATCAAAAGGGAAATCGAAGCAGAGACCGCGCGGCAATTATTACTTCCTGCTGTAATTACCTACACATGTCTTAATGACAATCTGCTTATCTATCCCGGGCAGGAATGCCAACTGCAGCGAATACAGACTTTCGTGTGCGCGCGTAGAGCCATCCGTCATGTTTGAAACCTACAGTAGATGTCTTACGAGTACTAATTAAACTGAAGTTGACAAAGCTTAACTATAACAATTATCACAGAAGTAAACAACTAAATTAAGTGAATTTTTTTGCCTTTAAACATGCCTAAACTATGCCTTACTTCGTGGGTCAAGTATTTATTAATGTTGTCTCGTTTATAAATCAAAACACACCCGACTTTACAAATTTATTTGAGGCAGAAATAAAGTGCCTTTTAATGTAGTATTGCACCCGACTGTACAGCAATAAGAGTTATCCACCTATTTATATAAATATTGCAATGTAAGTAATAAACACAGTGTGTATATCGCACTTGGAAGTTAACATCTAAGGATGAAATTATATATATATATATATATATATATATATATATATATATATATATATATATATATATATATATATATATATTGGTTGACTATTATTAGGGATGGGAAAATTTCGCGAATTCATTCCAGGACATGATATACGTAAAACACATATACAGTGAAGTCACATTCGCAATTGGATCACAGTTTATTTGATCCATCCTGCACGCCTCTGAGCCAATAGCAGACTTGTACGGAAAAACCTTGCGAATCCAATAACTGCCAGGTGTCGGGCAACAGCCAATGAACTCACAGCTGAGGGTCCAGTATGGAGAGTACTGAGGAGTCTAGCCTACAGGTCACTGAACTCGCGAAATTTTCCTATCACTAACTACTATTCAAAATGAAAGAGCTTTCAGAATATCTAACTCTCCCGTTAATAGCCTAGAATGATTTCTGCATGTTGTAGCCTATAGTCTAATACAGCGCTCGATTGGAAGATATCGTATTGTATAGACTAATAACTAGAGACCTGCAAAATTTGCGTTATTATTCGTGGACACGCTAAACTTTTAACACGTGTACCTTTGCAATACGTTTGTCGTTGGAGCGTAATGCATGTGACACGTCCTGGGTAATTCTGCTTCAATATGTGAACACTAGACAATAGTGTGCCCCAATCACGCGCAATCCAGTCAGAAAGGGCGTGGCTCCATATCTACGCAGCAGCCAGTGGAGAAACAACGCCACCTGCAGTACAGACAGTAGTGTGAAGTTTATCCTGATGCCGAATAGTAACAGGAATTTTGCATGTATCTACTAATAATAATTCATATCTTCGTATTTTCGTATTTATTTAAGGAATAACCAGAACGTGCGGAGTGACTTTATTTTTTGTGCAGATGACTTTGAAAGGATACCTGATCAAATTAGAAAAATAATTTTTTTGGAAAGATTAATTATTTTGATAAACTTGTACTAGTAACTTTCAATGAGTGAAGAGATTTGTGTGGTTCTTACAGCGAGGTCTTGAGAGCCGATGAGGGCCGATGAGGATGAAGCGAGATGATTATAGTGCAGCGCAGGAATGAAAGGGCGGGGAAAACGGAAGATCCCCGAGAAAACCGCTGGGCAGCGGTACCGTCCGCCACGATTCCCACATACAAAAATCCAGGAGTGACTCGGCTGGGCATTGAACCCGGTTCGCCATGTTGGGAGGCGAGTAGATATCAATATCCCACGAGCACATCTGCAGCGTTTCTTTGTTTATTGGCTGCGTGTGCCTGTGAGACGAAATTCTGTCCAATCGAAATAAGACTACTCTGGTACTGAACGTATGTTATTAGCGGATAGATGCGTAAGACAGGGACAGTTAAAGAGTATCCAATAACGGAAACAGAACTGTGATAGTGTGTCTTAAAATGCATCTAGCTATGAAGTATTTTCGTGAAATTCGGGTGGCCCTAATTATAACATAAAATAATAGGCTCTCTGCATATTTGTTGTAAACCGGGTACAGCTGAACTGTACGAGGGTAAATTAAACAAAATATATAACTGAAAAAAGGGGGGGGGGGGGGGATAACTGAGAATTCCTTTTCTTCTTAAAATGGATTTTTAAGCAAGAAAAAATTCCATCTGCTAATTAAAAAAATATTTTCTCCAAAAAAACTTGTATTTTATAGTGTTAATAGGATTTTTCATTCTATCTCAAATAAAAAATATGTACTTAATGACAGAAATACGATCCGAGACGCACGCTGCGTCGATCCCAGGGACATTAGAGCAGAACGAACGTGTTTGGAAGAGGTCGTTCGGCACGCCAAGCTGCGAACTGTCCGGCGCGCGTGGAACTCGCCCGCGTTCTTAAGAAATGTTTTACCGTCGCGCAGGTACAGCGGGCCGGTAGAGTGCGCGCGCAAGCACGCAGGGTGGCTGGCTGGTCCGTTGTTTCGTCTCGCTCAGGCTTGCCTGCTACAGGCAGCGGGGCCGTGCCGGAGCCACGCTGTACCGCATCCTCGTAAAACCATAATACAATCCCCCACCCCTCCAACCTGCTTCCCCGGCCGCTGAAGACTACTGGGAAGGACCTGCGGTCGGCGTTAATTGCACGGCGGAGAGGTCCTGCAGGGGTCCTCGCTGCGGTTTCCTTCCTCCTCCTCGTCCTGCGGCGGCTTGTCTTCCGGGGATCTCCAAAGTATCTACCCTTCAGGCGGGTGTCGGCAGTGAAAGTCGATGGTTACAATCCGGTGGGGTCCCGCTACTGAAGATTTCCCAAGGAGCGGCCTTCCATCCCCAATACAAATGCTTTTTTTTTTTTTTTTTCTAAACTACCATATTTTAAGTGTTAATTGAAGTTAAGGCCCGAAGGTAGGGCGGGATTTTATTGCGTCTCAGGACTAACCCCTTACGCCTACTAGGAAGGAAAATCATGCAAGGAGACATGCGGCGCGGCAAAGAGGGATTGGGCAGCCGAGGTCTGCACTTTGGGGCCATGACTACCTCCTATTTGTTTGTATAGGGGCAATTAAATATCTTGTTGCTGAAACCAAATGATTTTGTTGTTCTCATTTGGTTGCCCCAAACGGTAAGATTTGGTTGGTCCAACATTAAACAGTTTGGGCCGATATAAAGACAATCTACAAGTACGGCCTAGTTTCGAACCTAGCTCAGCTGCATCCGAGCGCCACACCTTAGTAATCTCAGCTAATTTGACAACCGATGACGCCGGAAAGCTTTTAAATAGATATACTCAAAATAATGGCAAAATAATGGTCAACCTGTGCAAACAAATATTTCAAATTTTGCGCTTTACTTGTCAGTTTCTGGTTGCATTGTTTTATTAATGTGTTTATACGATTGTTAAGCATCAATAGTTTCTCTAACAAACACATTTACTATCCTAATTGTCACAAAAAAAAATACAAACCAACTCTCGAGCTGTAGTTTCGAACGAGGGCAGTCAAATGAGTGGCCAAACAAATATATACAGTTTATTCAACAAAATATTTAATTGACAGTCTAATTTTTTTTGGCCCAAACATATATTTTGTTAGACGAACAAAATAATTTTTTTTTTTTTGCTTTTAAAATTTTGTTTGCTCAACAATATATTTTTGTTAGGGCGATTAAATATATATTTGGCCCTATACAAACAAATATTTTGTTCGATTTTCTCTCAGTGCTACGGATGGAATGAGGGATTTGCGAATAATTTACCCACAGGTAAGATCGTTGGTCATTGAGATCCGCAGTGTAGAGCACCGACCGAAAAACTGCTTACAAGCGCGTAATACACACAGTTGTGCACACCGGGTCTGAACGAGTTAAGGTCCCCGTCTACCTGGAGCCGAAAAGCGCGAGAGAGATGAAGACGACACTGCCGCGCTCATCAAGTGTGCCATCGCCGCTAAGCGCAGTGCTCTGAACTGGCGTGCAGTGCTCTCGTCGCTCTACGTGGCCTTGTGGGGGGCCCTTCAGAGGTGACCCTGTCATCACAGGCGATCGTTTATCGCGAGAAAACTTGACCCTTTGCTGGATTTCAACGTACTGTGCACGCCTCCGACACTTACCTTTTCATACTGGCTGGAATGCCCAATGAGGCCAATGAGGAGTCTGATACTATAACGGTAGAACGTTCGTGATTGGGCTGCAGACAACTTAGCCGAGTCAAAGTCGTGTTCATACAATCATTAAAAAAAAATACACTAGTTAGAATATTATAGAACATATATTAGCAAAAAAAAGTTTCGCGATTTTCCATTGTCACTATCAATCGTTTTATTTGTGGAAAGTCTGTAGGAAGGTTCGGCGCAAGTCCCTTGAGTAATTTTGTACGGAGCTGATGCGAAGGTATATTTTAAGCTACATCGCTTTCAAAAGGCAGTTTTCAGCAGTTTTGGTGTACTATAAAAAAAAAAGGTGTTCTTAACGTGCGTAACATTTTGAAAGTACTCAACAGCCTTCGTAGACAGTACGTTGGACGCACGTTTAATAGTTGACTGGAAGAACGAATATTTCAAAAACTGTTCAATGCACAGACCCCTTAAAAGTGAGCTAGAGCTGCGCGTCCGAGGTCAAGACGCGAGGGAGCGATACGGGCGACACTAACGCGCACTTCTAGCGCCTCGTCGCCCCTACGCGCAAGGCGTGCAGTGTTTCCGCCGCGACGCTGTGCTGTGCAAATCAGACCTCTAACACAGTGGGTTTTATTACACGCGATGAAAGCCCGCAGATTGAACTACGACCGTGTGGTCGTATTTTCCTTCTGCCGCTTAAGGAAACTGCACACGCGAGCTTTAAAAAAGTGCGCTATTTCACAATTTACAGGAATTTTTTTTTTAAATCCCAGAATACACTTTATATGACAAAAGTAAAAAAACTAGGGGCATAGATAATTGTTTTTATTTTTTTACTTTATAACAAGATGTATTTGAAGAACGTTTATTTACCGAGATACGCATGTTAGCGCAAACAACCATTACACAGAAAATGTTTAAGTGCATTCTCCTCTTAAGTGGTCACTTTCAATAGAGCTATCTGTTCAGAAAAGGTACGGCATTGTCGATATAGTTTAAACCAATGTTTCACAGAATAATAAACATCCTAACCGGAGGTCTTCTTACGAGGAATTTTGCTGACTTCGCCACTTTAAAACAACCACGTTTATGTTTCAGTTACAAAATTTGTGAGATACTAATAAAACGTTGTCCTATTAAAAAAAAGACTACATTGAAATATTACATGGTTTTTTTTATTAGAATAGACCAAACTGCTTAGAGGCTGTTCACTATAAAGTGAGCACTTTCGAAATCAACCTCAGAAAAAAGTCACTGCCCCTACCTGCATATATTTTAACTGGCGCACTGAGTGATATGCGCCCAGTAAAGTTGGTAACGATGGATGGGAAGTAGTTCCATATATTAACGTCGAATAAAAAGTGTTAGGTAACCAGTGCTATCACTGTGTCCACGATCGTGGACAGGTTGCACATGAATGTCACTTTTGACCGGTGCTGCACAGAGCAAGGGACCAATGTCCCGTCTTCCTTGCGTCTAATCTGATTAGTGCAATTTTCTACGCCTCTTTGACACGAATGGTTAATGCCGATATCATCAAGCAGGTAGCACGCTGTCCACTGGTTGCAAGACAAAGTGCTGGACACAAGTACAGCGCACACCAATAAATTACGTGATTGCAACACGTGAACTCAGAAATTAATGTGTGTCTGACAGGGTTAAATTATTTTTATTGCTTGCCCTTTTTTTTTAAACGGAAAGAAGTGTACAAATTAGGAGATATGTAAAATATTTACTTTTCTAATAATTTCACGGTTTAACTTGACCGACGTATGAATAAAGCTATGACGTCCACGACAATGTTAAACTTACATAAGGTGGAAGAATATACAACGTGCATACAAGTAGATACTAAGCAGGGCTTTCAAAAGTGCTAATTTTACCGTGAGTAGCATTTACCTACCCCATGCCTTATCAAGAAATGGCAGATCACCGCTGGTGAGGTGGCAGATCGCCTGGGTAGGTCGCCGAACAGCGTGCAGAGCTCCAGCAGAAAACTCTTTTTAAAAACCGTCCAATATGACTGAGCGAGGTCTGCTTAGGAATAGCATTTAAGAAAAGTTTACGCGTCTGTATACGTTTTTCGCTTCCTCCATCTCTCTCTAAAAGCATGCTTTTCTGACAGTGAAAATGGCTCGAACGAGTGTTTTCGCGGTCATTTTTAGGTATGAACATTCCGGTACAAAACATCAAAGAAAGAGTAGGGGCGTGCATCAAACCTTTATTTTTATTATTACGTCATTAAATGGTAGGGTCTCAGTTGAAAGTGTCGTAGAGGAGCGTTATCAACGTCAAGACTGCGCGCCAGTTCAGTGCTTTGCGCGTAGAGGCGATGAGGGAGCTGATGCGCATGTCTCGTTCGCCCTTAGCGCTCCCACGCTTTTAGGCCTCAGACGACGAGCTCTTGAGAGCTGATGAGGGTGAAACGTGTCGAGCACGGAGCAGCGCCAGAATGTAGGGGCGGAGGGAAACGGGAGATACCCGAGAAAACCCATCATGGAGCGACATCGTCCTGGAGCGAATCCACCGGGAATCGTACCCGGTTCGCCTTGGTAGGAAGCGTGCAGCCTGCTGACCGCTACACCACCGCGGCCCTCTACAGTTCAGAGTGTTGCGCGTAAAGGCGACGAAGCATGCGCTGCATGTGCCCGGGTCGCCCTTATAATCCTCGGGCAAACAAATTACATCTCGATAAGAGATGGTGCAGGGCCGGTGGTGAATACTGCACCCTCGCCACCCCCTTACACGATGCTTCCGCAGCTGGAGTGTAATCATAACCGACAAGGTGCCAATTAAAACGGCATCCCCCGGTCGTATACCTGCGCATGCGCCGAGGTCCCTTATTAGTCCAGAGGACTGGAGCCACCGAGTCCCGACATTGGCGCCTACCCCGACCTGACCCACCCCCCCCCCCCCCTTCCACACCGCCTAACACACACACACACACCACCAAAAAAAACGCTTGCGGTCCCGCATCCTCTAATGCAAAAACAATGTAAATCCATTAGAACCTCCCCGGCCCCACGATGCCTCGAAGAAGCAAACATGGCACGCGGTGTTGGAGGCAAAACAAAAAAAAAATAAAAGCCCATCTTCCTTTCAAAAGTTCCTGTTTATCAACTAACAGTGGCTGTCCCAGGGAACTTGTAACTTCAGTGATAGACATCTTCGGAACACAGCGTCACCCCTCGGAGATATTCGTTTCCCAGCGCATACTTCAGCCACCTCCCCCCCAACCCCCTTCCGTTCCTTCATCCATCCGCCTGACACACAGGCTGTTTCCCAGGGGAACCTTTAAAAGTGGGTCTCCCGTACCTTTTGCGTGAAGCAGGTACACTTTTTAGGGGTAAAAAATATGTGAAGTTGCGAGAAAGTATTTGTAAAATATAATTCAGTAATACATATAAAATTATGGAATCTGTTTACTCGGTAATGAACTTTACTTAAATTTCTCAAAATTTTCTTTGAGTTTATGATTGCTATAGTTAGGGATAGGAAAATTTCGCGAGTTTATTTCAGGACAAGATAGACGTCAAACACATATACAGTGAAGTCACCTTCACAATTGGATCACAGTTTATTAGACCCGCCCTGCACGCCTCTGAGCCAATAGCAGACTTGCAAGGAAAAGCCTTGCGAATCCCATAACTGCCAGGCGTGGGATAACAGCCAATGAACACACAGCTGAGGCTCCAGTGTGCAGAGAACTGAGGAGTCTAGCCTACACGTCATTGAACTCGCGAAATCCTAGTTATATATATATATATATATATATATATATATATATATATATATATATATATATATATATATACACATAGTAATTTATCAAATGCTAGTACGAAAAAAAATTGGGTGTAGGTGTTACAATGTGTAAAAAAAAAACATTGTATTCTGTTCTGGAACGGGATTCTTACTAACACTCTACTATAGCTAGAGACCCGGAAATTGCGCGGATTCATCTGAGAACAAGTTCAACTGTATTCACTTGCATATATGGGTTTGTACTTCCATTGGTCCATAGTTTGTTAGCCCACGCCCCGAACGACTATCGGCCAGTAAAGAACCTGAAAGGAAAATAAGAACCGAATCTCGTGCTACCTGGTCTGGGGTTAAACTGGAGCAACAGGCAATGAACTACTAACTTATGCTCGAATGCGTACAGGATTGTGGAGTCTATCTTGTTGCTAAATGGATCCGCGAAATTTTCGGGTCTCTAGCTGTAGCCAACCGCCTATAAGATTGATTTATAGTTTCCCCACGACACCTGGTGCTATAAAGGATACCGTCTATTCGCGGTTTCTCCGCACTTTCTTGAAACAAACCTTTAAAAATTCATCCCATATATGACGTGTACAGCTGTTTCTCGATCACCGCACGTATCACAAGCCTTTTATTCTTCTGTTAAAACAAAAGTATCTTATTTTTGGGTAAATTGAACTTTCACTTTCACAATTTTATCAATAAAATACAATATTTCATTTATAATTAATATGAATAAAATTTAATGGTTATTAGTGTTATTATAAAAGTATAGACCACGGCCGCTTCCATTTATGCCTGATTGGCAGCTACTGGCGCTGTTCTAATTATTCTCTGTTAATTTTTAGCGGTGTCTAAATACTAAGGGCAGTTTCAAAAATATTTCGGGTCAGAATAGCTACTCGTTTTCAATTTCTATTCCCGTGAAAGAGGACTAATGCCAGTATTCCGAACCATTTTAAGATTAAAATTCGTCTACTTCACATGCACATGTCTTTGTTATCATGGGGCCGCGGTGGTGTAGTGGTTAGAATACTCGCCTCCCACATAGGCGAACCGGGTTCTATTTCCGGCGGAGCGCTCCCGGATATTCACATGTGGGAATCGTGCCGGACGATGCCCCGCCCTCCTCCCTCCCCCCCCCCCCCAAAAAAAAATTCTCATTCCGACGCTGCTCCATACTCACCTCACTTCGCCCTCATCGGCTCTCAAGGCGTCGATGTTGAGAGCCGCCCGACTCTCCTCACTCGCTTTGTTATCACGCCACAAAATGACAGGGTCGCCACTGAAAGTCCTGCAGAGGCGAGTTGACGAGAGAAAAGCTGCGCGCCTGTTCAGTGCCTCGTGCACAAAGGCGACCAGACAGTCTGTGCCACGTACGAAAGTCGCCCTTGGCGCTCCTGCACTTCTAGGCCTCGGACGGCGGCCCTTAACAAGCATTCATCTTTCCCACGGGATGAATCACCGTCTGCAGCTTTGAAGGCCTGAGAAATTCTAGCAAAGTAATTATAACATACCGACGAAACAACTGCGCGGGAAAGAAAAAGAACCCGGGACTTCCAGACGGATATTGACTTCGTAGAAGAAAACAAGGTGGGGTGTTCGGGTAGCGAGGGTCCTCTTGGAAGGGGGGGGGGGGCGAGTGGGCAGGTAACCGAAGGAGGAAGGACAGTCCACGTTCTGGATACCTGGCATCGTGGTGCCAGACAGTCGAGTGGTCTCGATGGAGGATGGTAGATGGTTGCGCCACCAACCCCGCAGACATGTGGCTGTCCCCCCTCCCTCGTCAAACAAAAAGCTTCCTCTCCTCCATCTGTGGGGGTGTCTCTGTGTGGTCCGCCAAAAACCGCACCGGCCTCTGGGGAGAGATGCGCTCGCTCCATTCACGAAAAACACGGGCGGGCATAAAAAAAAGTGTCCCTCTACACACACACACACACACTCTCTCTCTCTCTCATTCTCTCTCTTCGTAGTTTCTGCGACTCTCCCTTATCTACCCGGAGTTTTCCGGGCAGATGTCCCGGGCAGGCCGGCGCTGAACTGGAGAGTACCCCGATGACGCGAGCCTGATAGAAGTCTTTCGGGCTCGTGTTTCGTGGGACCAGTCCATGCAGGTCATTGGTGATCCGTGATATATTGTCGGTGTTTGCTTGTGCGTTATCTACCAATGCCGTCGCCCGCGGTCGCGATTGTCTCTTGTCTCTCTTCCGAACATCCCTCTCGTTCGCTCGAACCATACTGCTAGCATACCTCGGTAGTCCGCGTCACGCGATCTGCCATTGTATTTAATTTCATGGCGGACATAAAGAAAAATAACAGTACGCGTTTCAACTAATCAAGATCTCGACTAACGAGTTTTAGGGAAGGTTGGTAAAGAGAAACTGCATCAGCCAGAAATGACGGGAAAAAAGAAGGGGGGGGGGGATAGGCGATAAACTACTTACCCGGCATCGGCATTTGAATTGTAAGGGCCTAAGTCCCTGCAATTCTCTTATTGTAACGAACTAGTGTTCTATTTTATCATCTGATTTGCTGGGAGCTATTTTTAAGTGTGTATGTATGTGGCCATGTTGTGCGTTTATGCGTTTGTGCAATTGTACTATATTCTTGAGTGTATATTGTGCATTTTCTAGCGTATACCTGCCAGTTCATTTTCGGTGTTTTATGGACTAGTTTAAACTTAATAATCACCCCTTAAATTTATACATTTTTCAATACTTAAATATGCAAGTCTCTATTGTTTAGTATTAATTACTTGTTCCGTCAATGTCTACTATAGGCTGTTTACGGTAAAGTGAGCACTTTTTAAGGCCCCTGCAAAAATTTTCCTTTCAACTAATTTCTAACTTTCCGCTACATTTTTAATATAAACATTGCAATGTGACTAATAAACAGAGTGTATACATTTCACCACATTCAAAAATTAACGTCTGAGGCTGCAATAAAATATAATTATTAGGGGTTAATGCATTTTGAAAGAGCTTTAAAAAGTGCTCACATTACCGTAAACGGCCTATAATGACTTTTGATTCTCTGCAGTGTTTGTTGATTTGTAAGATTTTTTTTTTCTCTTCTAAACTGTAATAAGCAATTGTAAATTGTAAAAATGGTTCAGTGAAAGGGAAGGCAGATCTGCCTTAACTGTGCCAAATGAAGACGAGTTATTATTATGATCATTATTCTCTCGAAACGGCCCGGCCACGTATACAGCCGACTCGGCACGGCCCGGCTATGTGCACACGTGCGCAACTGTTACCGGAAAGGCATTTAAGTTTTCCAACGACGAAACAGCGGCGAGATTTCTGGAAAAGGCGTCTACACACATTCTTGAGGCACGCGTAGGCACTGCGCGTTTTATATCGTTATTAGAGACATGAAAATTTCACGGATTCATTTCAGGATTACAGTCTGTTCACGGATTCGACACACTTTTTTGGATAAAACCTTTGAAAAAAAAAAACCCCATGTATGACATGTTTGAGTTTTCCGTAAATATGTGATGTATCACAATAGTTTTATCCTCGTGTTAAAATAAAAGTACCTTATTTTTAATTAAATTGAATTTTTACATATATATTATCTACATATTATAATATTTAATTTATAATGAATATTAATAAAAACGGGGAGAAATAGGTTTGTTGGTAATGCCTAGTATAGGCTGTTCACGGTAAAATGAGCACTTTTGAAAGAGCTGCTTAAGTTCTATTTGTATACACGTTGTGTGTTCTTCCGCCTTATGTAAAATTAACATTGCTACGGGCCTCGCCACTTTGTTTATGCGTCCGTCAAGTGAAACTGTGAAATTATTATAAAAGTAAATATTGTACAAATCTGCTCATTTTTACACGTCGATGCATTAAAAAACAGAACGCGAGAAAATAAATTATGTTATCACATATCATTACCTAAAACCTTTTATCCGACGTTAATATAAATGGAACTACTTTCCCCTCCATTGTTATCGACTTTACTAGGCACGTGTCACTCATTGCGCCCATTAAAACCTTACGGACTACGCTCGAGTGTAGCTCGCGCAAAAATATTGTGAAAATTCGTTTGTGTGTTTAACAGGATTTTACAAGAACTTAACAAATCACTAACAATAATTTTCCTGACTACAAAAATATTTTTGTCACATCCCGGCAAAAGGACATGTGTGATTGTAAAACATCTGACACAAATAAAGACATATAATTGAAACAAAATCAACTCAGCGCCTCAGTGACTGATGACCAGCCAATAATGAACGTTGTAGAGCACAGTAGGTCATGTTGGCCTGCACTAGAACTGTAGTGAGTGGGAACACAGACACCAATATAACTGGTGTTCCTACAGTCGCCTTAGTGACTGATGACCAGCCAATAATGAACGTTGTAGAGCACAGTAGGTCATGTTGGCCTGCACTAGAACTGTAGTGAGTGGGAACACAGAGACCAATATAACTGGTGTTCCTGCAGTCGTGGATATAAGGAACTCACTTGTAAGCTGAGCGATTAGCCCGCTCGCCTTCCGCCAAGGTAAACCGGGTTCAATCCCCGGCCGGGTCACCGGATTTTCGCAATTGGGAATCGTGCCGGACGATGCTGCTGGTCGGCGGGTTATCTCGGGAATCTCCCGTTCCCCCCCCCCCCTTTTCATTCCGGCGCCGCTCCGTATTCACTTCAATCACCCTCATCGGCTCTCAAGACCTCGCTGTTAAGAGCCGCCCGATAACGTGCTCCGAAACATCCCCCGTTGTCTGGACTGTCGGCTATTGAGTAGGTTATCAGACGCTGATTGGCTAACGCGCCGTTGCGACATGTTGCTGTCCGGTGCTGCCATATTGCTAGCGTGTGCGGCTGGAGTTCGCGGTACAAGCGGCGGTTTTACCTCCGCATTCTTCGCCATGTTGCCAGCACGTTCCGGCCATCTCGCGGAGTAGCAATTCGCAACACGCACGCCAGCTTCGCTTCTGCATCACTTAGCTGTTCTGTGGCCTCCGTCCCGAGTTCCAGAAAACGTTGCTCCGCAGTCAACATGTTTTAGAACTTTCACTTGACCGCAGCGCGTCGAAACCTCGCGTAGGAAAACAAGCGGCGTCGTCGAAACACAAAAATGTTGAATGGAACAACGTTCTGGGACTTCAAGGATGAAATCATTCGGCCAAGGATTGCAACCCTACGGTGTCGCCAACTTGAGGGATATGTTACTTGGTATATAGTACATTCACAGCAACATCGCTTTTTTTCATCAAACCTGTCAAAAATCACATCATGTATGATGTTTTGGTTGTTTCCTAAATATGTCGAGTGCGACAAACATTTTAAGTAGTATAGGAATGTCGGGTCAGGCAAATGCATCATGTATCAGGATCCAGGATCCCCCCGCCATTTTGGATGGCGTCACCTCCTGCTTTGTCATTCTGGTAGGCAGACATTTTGTGACCTTGATTTTAACCTTCACGCTATGCCATTCCATCTAACTTCTTCATGCACTATCATTCCACCATTGTTTGATGATCTGTTATTCCATCTTGCTCTCTCTCCCACCTCTTTTCTCTCTTGTGTTAGTAATATCTAGTAAGAAATAGTCCTCATGTAAAATAATATTAAACTGAGTGTGCATGATACAAGGCGTTGTTCTTATGGTTTAATTTTCTATACTTGATTAAACTTTGTTTTAATGAGGCGGACAAATATCCTGGACATAGAAATTTAGCAGGACTTTAGAAAAGTTGGAAGTTATGATGGATAGACTATATAGAGATTTCTGAACGGAATAGTACAGATGAAATTTTAATTAAATAGAACACGGCCATACGGATTATTTTATAACTTGGAACACTATTCCCAACACTGTGAAAAAAATTTAGGTAAAATTCCCTTACATGTAAGGCAAGCTAATTACCTCTACATGTAAGGTAAAAGTATCTATCAAATGAGGAGTAAATTTACATAACAAGTAAGGTACTATTCCCTAAACGTACGGAAAAGTACCCGAAAAAAGGAGGGGGAAAATCCCATACAAATAAGGTAATATTAACTATATTGTATATAAAAATTCATATTAAAAAATACACAGGATGTTAGCACTGTAAACTTTTTTTATTAAGTATATTCACTGACGAAGAGTAACCGCAACATCAGCTCAAAAACCCTCGATACTTGCTGGTACGTGGTAGCGAACCACTGACCTCTATCGCGATAGGCAAACGCCCTATCCATTACACCACGACGATGACATGACAGCGACAGTGAATATTCGTGTGTTAAAGGCATGTTCTTCCTGCACGTGGTCCCACTTAGCTGTTGAGAAAATACTGAAGAAATGCACGCGTCGTAACGTAATTTTCCCATCTGTTTATAGGATTTTCCACCACAATGTTAGTGAATTTTACTCGAGAGTGCGGTAATTATACCTTGCATATAAAGAGTCATTTTGGACAAATCGACTAAGAGATCAACACGCCGTAAGGTAATTTCCCCATCCATGTATGGAATTTTTCACTACCATGTATGTGAATTTTACATCAGAGTGCGGTAATTTTACCTTACACTTGTCGGGTAATTTTACCATCATTTTTTTTACAGTGAAGCGTAACTCGGGTTATGCCTAAAGGGAAAATTTCTCTGCCGCTACAAACAAAATTCTCATGTATGTAGTTTCATTGTATCTTTAATTATTGTCAGGATCTTAAAAGATCGTTAACAACACATCATCACTAATAATAATGGATAAAAATAATAACCTTTTCGTAACAAATGAAATGAACAATATGGATAGTAGTACATGTTGTGTAGTACATCTCAAAGGATATTTGGCTGGGAGAGAATCAACTCGGCACTCCATTAATAAACTTGTCTGGAACGCTTCGCGATCTTTTTTTTTGGTTTTCTGAGAGATAAATCACTTATGAAAATAACGAGCTGCATCGCCCGTCTGTTTAAGGTTTAGTCACAACAACAACAGCAAATAAAATACAAATTTTATCAGTGATCGGCCTTTGGCCATAACTGATCTATAGTATATTTTTAAAATTAAAGTTAATTAATGTACTTCCTATATAACGTAATTCATTTCTCTTATCGGGTAGTAGCCGAAAAGGGGATCGTTACACATCTTTTTAATCCCCCTCCCCCCAATTGATCCAAATTAAAAGTCACGAACTCTGTTACATAATCAGCTAAATTAAATTAAAATCTAGTTTTATTTGGGGGTAGGGAGTTTAATTTTGAAGGAAGTTATTAAAAATATTTTTTTTAAGAGATATGAAAGAAAATACATTTTTGATATAGTTAAAATGATTGAGAGACCGCAGTCAGAGAACATTACTGCAGAGTGTATTGGGTTGAAGATTGGTGGGTTAACATATAAATGAGACTATCATTTGATGGGTTTCTAATGGGTCCTGAACTCTGATGTCGTGAGTTCAGCAAGGCGGCTGTTCGTCCAGGCACCGGTGATTTTTGTTTGAACTATTTTCGAAACTACTATAAAATGTCTCTACCGAATCTCTGTAAGGTTTAGTCACATATTACTAAAGAATACGGAGGTCAAACGACCTCTCATACGGCGAGCTCTAGCCGCGCGCGCCAGCAAAGGTGTCGGGACGCCGTTCGCCAGTCAGCACCTGGTAACCCACTCGCCCGGCGACTCAGCTAATACGGAACATTTCGCGGCACCCAGTAGCCAATCGGACACAAGACACGTTCCCAGAGCCCTGGGCCGCCAATCAGAGAAACGGTGCATCCACATCAAAGGAACCATTTCGCCATTTCTTGTCTGGGGCCGCGTTACATATACTCCACTCACAGTTATTTCCCACTTTTCTGAAGCACTGCCAAAGTTCTACTTCCAAGATATTCCTCCGCCTCGTACAAACTAAGCTTAAATAAGCAAACAAAATTACACAAAAGGACAACTTGTGAGGCTCGTCCCAAGGACACTTTGAGCCGGTAGGAAAGGCTCAAAGGTCGCGAAACCAGTCTCCAATAAAGCCGTCACACAGGTAAATGACCTCTAATGATCGCCAGTAATCAATGCAATTAAGAATAGCCCTCAAGTAGGCACAGGGACGTGAAGTCTATCATGTTACCAAATATTAACGTGAATTTTTCTGGTCTCTACTGATTCCTTGGTAGGGATAGAAAAATTTCGCGAGTTCAATGACCTGTAGGCTAGACTCCTCGGTCCTCTGCATACTGGAGCCACAGCTGTGTGTTCATTGGCTGTTGCCCCACACCTGGCAGTCTTGTCCCGAAATGAATTCGCGGAATTTTCCTATCCCTATTCATCAGTTGAGTTCACTGAAGTGACTGTTTCAATCAGTAAGATACTGTTGACTGATTGAAACAGTGAAATTCTCACTGATTCGAATTTAGAGTGTGTCTGCATTCCGCCACGCCTCCTTCGACCCACAGTTTCCTTCCCTGGTTTTAAGCGGCCTGGCATTGACACAGCTCCCAAGTCCCAAGTCGCAGCCGCGCTACTATAGTTGCCAAGCTTTTGTTTACACAAGTTCTTTTTTTTTTTTTTTTTTTTTTTTTGCGAGCGACAATATCTCACCTGTTAGGAAAGCTTCACCTTGTCGACTCCTGAGCTGGAGAGACCGCAAGATAGTGCTGCATGTCTCGCACGAGGAGATCTGCTTCTTTTGTTCTTTTGCTGCGACATAGTCCCTCGGCCACACCGAGGTTTCTGACACGAGTCACTGAACGTGATGTGTTTCTTTACTTTCGCGTCGTTAACCCTCTCAGTCACAAGCTTGAATGGTCTGCACTCTACACGGCAGAACGTACCGTATCGTTCAATGAGAGAGGTTCCCTACGCGCGGAAGACATCATCTGAGGCTATGTTCCGTAACCACATAATGCACAGATAGATTTCTACTGGTACCGATGTAATACACCGCGTCGTCTGGATATCAGTACAGATCCGAACAAAAGATTTGTTTGTTGCAACGCCTTATTCTATATATTCATTTTCGACTGAAAGGTTTAAGCCCCGTTCATTCACAATGCTCATTACGAATGACGTTAATTATCGATTAGGGGTACCCGAATTTCGCGAAAATATTTCACGACCTGTTGTATTTTAGTACACTTTAGCTGAGATCCACTTTTGAGATTGGGTTATCTAGTTGTTGCGCGTGTTAAATGTCTGTCCCCGAATCAGAGACGTGCAGTATCGGAGTACCTTAATTCTTATTGGTCAGTCAACTAAGAAAATGTTTCTCCTAGACACACGCCGCCCGTAAGCAAAAGGAAACTGCTGGCGCGCTCGTAGGGTATTGACATTTAGTACGAGCGGAAATGTTTTCGCGAAATTCGTGTATCCCTAATGTTAATGATCTCAAATAATAGCCCAAGTAACCATTTGTTTCTTGGGCTATTATTTGAGATCATTAACATCTGCTATTTTTTAACTTGAAGTTACGTTCGATACTAAAAAAAGTTGACTTAAAATTCTAACATACAGAAATCTCAACCGGAAGGTAAATAATAACACAGAAACGAAATGGAGTGGGGAGATTTGGACGGTCCCTAACAACTCTTGAGAGCCAATGAGGGTGAAATGAGTTGAGGATGGAGCAGCTCCGGAATGCAAGGGTGGGGGAAACGGGACATCCCCGATAAAACCCGTCGACCACCGGCATATTCCGGCACGATTCCCACTGACGAAAATCCGCGAGTGGCCCGGATGGGAGTTGAACCTGGCTCTCATCGGGTGGGAGGCGAGCACTCTGACCGCTCAGCCACCACGGCCCCTGTGTTGGACTGATTTTAAATGCACATTCACGTATAGGCAATTCACGGTAAAATAAGCACTTTTGAAAGCCCTGCTTAAGATCTACTTGTATGCAGGCTGTGTATTCTTCCGCCTTATGTAAAATTAACTTTGCCACGGGCTTGATCACTTTGTTCATTCGGTTAGGTGAAAATGAGGAATTATCAGAAACGTACAAATCTGGTATTTTTTACATTTAGATGCAATAACAGAAAGAGAAAGAAATAATTTAAGGTATCACCAATGGTTAACTAACACTTTTTATTCGAGGTTAAGATATGAAACTACTTTCCATACATCTTTACCAACTTTACTGGGTGCATGTTACTCGGTGCGCCCGTTAAAATATATGCACGCAGGAGCAGTGATTTTTTTTCTAAGGTTGATTTCATAAGTGCTCACTTTTGAAGCCCTAGTTAATTTTTATCTTTCGGTCGGTTTTTTACTCTTTGGCCAACTTTTGAAATAAATATTGCCATGTAAGTAATAAACAAAATAAATATAATCCACCAAATTCTGAAATTTACTACTAAAGGTAAAATTAAATATATGTATTTATTGACTATTATTCCAAACGAGAGCGCTTTCAAAAGTGCTCACTTAACCGTAAACAGCCTATAACAAAGAAATGACCTCTCTGCAGCATCCGAATTGAACGGAGTTAACGCGGAACTGGAGTTTTCTTTTTCGAAACGGAGTGGTCCCGTAGTCGGGACTCGAACCGGCGGCTTCGCGCACGCGAGCGTGACGTAATGGCGCGCGAGGGAGGACTCCCTGGCGGCTGCCGGTGAAAATGGAAAAACTCTTGCGTGCACGCACCACACGCGCGCACGCACGCACGCACATCAGTGCCCCTGCGTCTCAACCGCGGTTCTTCCTCTGCCTCTAATTATCGTCTCCACGCTCCGCGACACACGGCGGCCGCCGTTCAAGACGACCGTCTCTTCAACCGCGGGGGCCCATCCCCTTCCCCTCCCCCCCTCCTTTCCAAAACATCTCATTTCTTTTTGAAATTATTGTTTTCAAACATTTCCTCTGCCGGTCTAGGGACATCTTAAATACCACATTGGCATACATATGCATACACGTAAAAAAAAAAAAAAAAAATGACACGGCTCGTGGATTAGAAAGGAAATATTCCGCGAATGTATTTAAAGGGGTCCGCCTGCCTAAATAGTTTTTCTTTTGATTTTTCTTTTTGTCGAGACGTGTAGGAGTTGTAAGGATTACCGCTACGCGCAGGACTCAGAACTTGTGTGTGGAGTCTACTCGTAGTACTGCGTCTACCTATGGGTAGCAACACCCGAATTCCGCGAAAACAATTCCGCACATGCTAGACTTCAACACCCTGCTACGACCGTATCATCGTACTTTTCTCTGGCCGCTTAAGGAAACTGCATAGCTAGGGACACCCGAATTTCGCGAAAAACATTTCACGACCAGTTGTATTTCGAAACACTTTAGCTCAGATCCACTTTCGTGATTGTGCGATCTAGATGTTACGCGTCTCAAGTGTCTGCCCACGAATCAGAGACGTGCAGTATCGGAGTAACTTAATTCTGATTGGCCAGTCAACTAAGAGGTTGTTTTCTCAAAGACACACGCCGCCAATTAGCAAAAGGAAACTACTGGTACGCTCGTAGGGTATTGAAATCTAGCATGACGGAAATTTTTTTGCGAAATTCGGGTTTCCCTATGTATAGGCAAGTTTTAAAAATACGGTATTTGACCATTTTCACGATTTCTTTTCTCTCCAAGGACACACTTAATATGACAAAAGTAAAAAAGCAATGCCATAGATAATTGTTGTTAATCTTTTCTGACAAAAAATCGTATTTCCATAATTTTTATTTTCCGAAATACGCGTTTATGCGCAAACAGAGATTTCACAGAAAACGTTCCACTACATAGGACCCTTAAGACGCGTAACATCTAGATCACCCAATCACAAAAGTGGATCTCAGCTAAAGTGTTTCGAAATGCAACAGATCGTGAGATCGATTCACGAAATTCAGGTGTTCCTGCCTATGGGATTTCCAGCGGTGAAACTATTATTTGATTGATGAAAAGTCTGTATTAGTGTCCAATACGGGCTTCCATCATAGTCTGACTCGTGTCCGGCTAGTTTGTTTTAAGGTACTGCAGCCTGACAAAAGCCATTTTTTTTTTACTATAGCTCGAAAATATTATTTACAGCATCTATGGAAACTTCATAAGTGTTACTCCTTCCTCGTCTGGGGTATAGTATCTTTTCGAAGATAAACATGCTGGGGACACGTTCAACAGTTCCGTCGATAAACCGCGATTTCAAAGATTCTGCAACACAGTTATAGAGCTAGTAGTGTCTCGATCTTCTCGCGGGGTGGATGTCGCTTGTGTGGCCGCTCCGGGCCTTCATCTTTCATAACCAACCATGATCATCGCAATAGTTTAACTTTATTTTTTGGAATGTTTGATATGTCTTAGCAGCCAGGCGGGAGCCTTAAGGAAAAACCAGACTTCAAAAACACGTGCACATTCAGAACACTAATGCAGTCGAACAGGAGTTTATTAGACACCTTCTTGCAAGATCCTGAGGAAAAAAAAAAATCTTTCATTAAAGCCAGTTTTAAATTCCGTTCAACCTGATCTGCGGTAAAACTTGACTTCTCAAAATGGTAGTTCGTCGATGAGGTTGGGGGGGGGGGGGGGGGGGGTTGTGGATTTGTAACCTTCCTCGAAATTTTGTTGATGTGTGTTATAACAATTCTACCCCCCCCCCCCCTGCCCTCCAAAAATGTTACTTTATTTTTGTTTTCTTCAGCACCTACATGAACTGTGCTGCAGCAAAATTCATAATTCCAGCAAAATTTCACAATATGCTGCAGTAAAATATTATTTATTCTAATGTTTCCTGAAGGTGGCGCCTGGGCAGAAAACGTTTTAATAAACAACCGTTCAGCGTGCCTGAGCGAGGTCTGCTCACGAATAGCATGTACGTTCTTCAGTCCCTCCATTTCTCTCCAAAGTATTTTTTTTTTTGTGATAGTGAAAATGGTTTAAACGGGTGTTTTCACCGTAATTTTTAGGTGTGAACATTCCGGCACAAAATATTAAAAAAGAATAGGGACATGCATCAAAACTTAACTTTTATGATTACGCCATGAAATTGCAGGGTCTCCGCTGAAAGTCTCATAGAGGCGCGTTATCGACGGCGAGACTGCACGCCAGTTCAGTGATTTGCGCGTACAAGGAGATGAGAGAGTTGATGCGCATGTCTCGATCGCCCCTAGCGCTCCCTCGCTTTTAGCCTTCAGACGTGAAAAAATTCTTTCAACCAGGTGGCCACCTTAAATAGGGAAATTCATACTTGATCGGGCACAATGCTGTCCTAGACTCACTGCGCCCCTTACACTGGGTCTCATTTTAGTTAAGTAGCCTACCTCGTAATTACATTTTCCTTTAGCAACTGGAGCCTAAATATAGAATAAAATAAATGCGTTCTAGAAACGGGAGTCCGAGATACTGGTGAACGTATGTTTGTGTAAAATATTTACTTCACAATTTTCACACGGCATCAAGCTGTATTAAATGGAGAGAGCGTGCGCCCTTAATCAAATCTTCCTGAATATCATTCCTATTGTCCTGCCAATTTCCAGCAACGTTTCGAAATTGTGGTCCGTAATTTCTTTGACTTGCATCTCAAACTGTACTCCCTGTCTTCTCCCAACATTGCTTGTAGCCATTATTAATCAAATATTTCAGCTATAATATCTAAGAATCAAGAACGAAAGTTTGTCTCGTTACACGCTCTACGCGAGTGAGTGAAGATATTCGGGAAGCTCTTAAGATCGAGGTCTTGATAGCCGATGAGGCTGAAGCGAGGTGAGTATGGAGCAGCATCGGGAAAGCAGTCGCGGGGGAAACGGGAGATTCCCGAGAAAATCAGCCGACCACAGCGGCATCGTCAGGCAATTCGGAGTGACCCGGCCGGGGATTCACCACGGTTCGCCTTTATGGAAGGAGGGGGGGGGGGGGTTCCCGTACGTTTCGTTTCCAATTCGGTGAACGGAAAGACCCGTTCAAGAAAAGTACGAGTCCAGACGTGTCTCACGCACGCCGCCTGAATCGAGCAAGTTGTGATAGACTTGGGACTTTAAATCCAGGTAGGAAGTGTTAACATTGTGATGGCGCCATGTTTCGACTGGCGCCATCGCAGGGGCGAAAACGCGTAGCCGGCTCCTTTGTCGGCGGCGTGCTCGCTTGCCGGTCGTCTGCGCATGCGCATGGTGCTCGAACGTGCAGCGTGTTTATTGGGAATCGCCTCCATTTAAAAAGGCCATTCAATGACGCAGCGTAAATGGCACCTAACATAGCATAAACAATTATGCTGTCGCTGATTTCTGAAAGGGCACAGCAAAGACCGCGTTTTCATTCAGGCATATATATGTATATATATAATTCAGGTGTATATATATACACATATATTCGAATTATATATATATATATATATATATATATATATATATATATATATATATATATATATATATCCACGTACGTTTGCATGTGTAATTTCACACCCTTTTAAATGTCAATATACCAGTAAATTTGTGTTTTTTTTTTTACGGGAAGATTGTACTAACTCCTGAATGAAATAGAACAATATGTAATTTTACACCGATGTACTACATGTTTCAATACAACATTGGCGTAGTTGTAAAAATACACAATGGAGGGAAAGTAGTTCCATATCTTAAGGTAGAATAAAATTATTTGGGTTTCGGTTTGTGATGACTTAAATTATTTCTTTAGATTCCTGTTTTTTTTTAACGTATCGAAGTGTACAACGTCTACTTTGTAACACATCTACTTTTCTAATAATTCCACAGTTTCGCCTGACCGACAAATGAATAAAGTAATGAGGCCCATGGCAATGTTAATTTTACATAAGGCGGAGGAATACACAACGTGGTTACAAGCATATCTTAAGAAGGGCTTTCAAAAGTGCTCATTTTACCGTGAACAGCCTATATACGCTTTCTTTGGAGGTACGGCGACGCCGTTTCGTATCTGTAGAGCGACTGGCTCTGCGGCCCGGTGGCTGGGGAGAGGAATGTGAGGTTGCCGGTCCCTGGACCATCCTCATCCCCCCTCCCCCAAATTCCTCCCTCATCCTTCCTCCATGCACTACTCCGACCGCACCCCCGCCGCCCTCTAAAAACCTATCATCAACAAGTAAGCGCCGGCCCAAGGCCGTGGCTATCTCCCTCGCATAGGATCCTCCCCTACCCCCCTTCCCCTCGACCCTCGCCCTAACCATTCTCACGGCTCCCATTTTATTTTCCGCTCTATAAACCACTCTGACGCCCCAGCCTTCTGTTTCCGCCGGCCACTATGCCGCCCGAGCTGCAGCGCACGCACTGCACTAGCTGTTTCACACCGAGAAACCAACGGAGGACCCCGAGAAAACACAACGGCCACCCGAAAAAGTTTTTGAGTGAGTGGGTGAAGAGATTTGGCGGCTCCTAACAGCGAGGTCTTGAGAGCCGATGAGGGTGACTGAGGTGAGTATGGAGCAGTGGCAGGACGAAAGAGCAGGGGAAATGGGAGACCCCCGAGAAAACCCGCCGACCAGCGGCAATCGTTCGGAACGTTTCCAATATGCCCCAAGAAGTTGTTTGAAACTTGTCCGCAAAATATATAAATTTATTTCCGGCGAATAATTTTATTGAACTTAAGGATTCGATCGGATGGTTGCTAAAAACAGGTATTTTGTTATTTTTGGTATATTGTTAAGTTAGATCAGATAAGATAATAACAATAAATTAACTTATGACACGTGACACAGATGATACATAATACACTTGACCATAATGTTAAATAATAACATTACAACATTTCACATTACTTTACAAACAACTAACATTATCCTTAACATATACATTCTGAGTCTAGTACTGACGTTTAGTTACTGCTAATGAGCAGAACTATTTCAGAGCTATTCTGCAATCACTTCGCTACTGGGTTTTCTGACTATGCGAGTGTTTTCTATGTGTATGGTTAGCATACGTGATTTTTTATACGTAAGCCCTCCCACAAATTACTCACCAGTAAAGACTCGGGAGCCGTACGAAAAACAAACAAAAAAACCAAAGTTGATATAAAATAATAATTGAACAATCGTTTGACAAGAGAGAGAAATTTCCGTGGCACTTACCCGCTCGTCAAAGAGAGCAGTTGCTACCACTGAGTTTCGGACGAAAATAATTAATTTTTTTTCTACCATTCGCCCTTGCCGGAAGCGATGTGCTGGAGTGCTGTGTGACAATATAAAAAAAAAAAAAAAAAAATTGCCCGTGTTGTGTTGAGATATTCGCGTGCTCTGCTCTCCCAAGTGCACGGTGGTTCGTTACCATGACGAGACGTACATTATTCACAGGAAATGAAACTTCCTTGCTTTTTTTTTTTCGTCAGCTAGGTAATAAACGTGGCGAGAGAAGCAAACGTGACAGCACTGGAAAGCCAACCTCTTCGACAACTAACTTTCGCATATGAGCCCGAGGCCAAATTCCGCTTGTAGTCTATTCACGGTTATCTCCTACTTTTCTAAAGTCCCGCTTGGATTATACTTACAGGATATTCCTGCGCCTTGTGCAAACAAAAACTAGAAAACTACACCTAACGAGCAATACACCACATTCATGAGCACATTTTGCATAAGAACTATTTCTTACTACGCATTACCAACACATCTATTTCCTCTTAGGCTTTATTCATGTTGATTATAAATTAAATATTATAATCTATATATAAAATACAATTAAAAGTTCAATTTAACACTAAATGAGATACTTTTATGTTAACGCACGTACAAAATACTTGTGATACTTGGCATATTCAAGAAACTACCGAAGATGTCATACACGGGTGATTTTTCAAAGAGTTTAATCTAAAAAGTGCAAAGAAACGGTGAATAGACTATAGTTTTTTTTTTTTTTTTTTTTTTTTTGTAATATCCGTTTTGAATTTTGCAAGGTTTTAATTGTCACCACGACAGTCAACTGTTTAGCATGCAATACCGTACTGCTGCACACGACTTTGCTGATACTAGGTGAATATGAAATAAATATTTGCGAATAAAAACCCGGGATTTCTTAAAACAATCCACGTCTTCAGAAAATAATGTTCATAGCATTTTTTTTTGACATTTTACGTATAGCCACAATAAAAAATAACGATGTTAAACTGCTACTGAAAATAATTTTATAATAAAAACACACATTTTATCAATATTTTGTTACCCTGCTTCAATAAATAGCTACTCAAGAAATTTGAAATGCTTTCATTTATTACAAGAAGGCCTATGAATCATTGTATGCGTATTTTAAGTATAAAGGCGGCAAAAATTACCCTACGACAAATTTGGTAATTTTGTAAAACTTTGAATTTGACAAAGCGTAAATAGTAAATAACAAAAATACGTCATCAATTTTGCAGATAAAGCCAGTCACGTGAACCATTTTGTTAACAAATAATGCCTACTCTAGAAAACTGCTTCGTCTTGATGTCGCGTCACAACTAAGCTATCTCGCGGAAAAAAGAAATTTGGCAGTATGTTATTAGAAATTTTTTTTTATACTTGCAGCTATTCGTCTACAGTAACATAACCGCGCTATTCACGTATGGAACTCTTAAGCCTCTCAGAGATAAGTCAAACAAAGATACGCTTTGGTGAGATAACGTCAAGTGACACAGCATATCAACGACGGAAATACAAAATGGAACACTGCAAATACTTACACGGTAAAACTGACAACTTGCACGGTTAGCAAGATATCCGTGAAGCAACGAAAAATGACTGGGGAAAATTATCCAGAAATCTTCGTGGAATTACGGACTTTCACCTCACTTCACCCTCATCGGCTCTCAAGACCTCGGCGTTAAGTCCCCCCCCCCCCCCCCAAAAAAAATCCCTTCACTCACCCACTCTAATTTTCAATCGCTGTGAACAACATTATTTATTTTCAATATCTACACAATGTGTAAGATAATTCACCAGTTAAAAGTACACAAACCCACTCTTAATTGAACACCCTCCATCTATCACATAGCCTACGTTAAGTTAAATAATATTGGCTGCTTACGTTACTTACACATTACTTTTATTATTGCAATAGTTGAGTTGAAGATTTTCACCCGATATACTTTAAATCATTACTGTAAAAGTTAGTTCTTTACCATTTGAAGTTTTTCCCGGTAATTATTTAACAATCCAAGAATACGCTTTTCCATCGCAAACAATAAAACTACAAACATTTTCCAATCCCAGATGATGTATGTACTCGCTAACACAAAACATGCCATTTCCTGTCAGCAGTAAGACGGAATATCGACCGTTCAACGAACATTTCCAATCCGTGATCTTTGAATGACTTTTGCAGTGGAGGTGAGTAATTGAATGAAATTTGTTGCAAACACACGCGATTACAGATTTATGTTTCCACAGAAAACCCAGCGGATTACCTAAAACCTAGCCACTGTACGGAGAAAATAAGACATTGCTAGTTGTCAGCAAGTATTACAAACATGAAACAAATGCAAAAAAAAAAAAAAGAGCAAACTGTAGCACGAGTAACGAAACGAACAACGAAGACAGTGTAATACACCTAAGCGCAAAAAATCCTGGACGACCCAAAGAAGAGGAAATAAACAAGAAAATTACACAGCTGGCAATGTAATTATTGTTTCATATTCCGTGGGATGCTCGCATTTAAAGTTGCAACTACAGTACAGCGGAATTTAAGTAAACCTCAGCGTGGTTAGTGTACTCTGTTTCGTTTTATGGCTGCTTTAAAAATGTTGATTTCGAGAGATTTTTCCAGACTTGTTTTAGAGTCAACGCCCTGCGCAACTTTGCAAGGTTATTCCTTCCTACGTGGCCATTGCAACGCGTTAATTCTTCTTTGTGTGTAAGAGAAGATAGCTTCACATTCGTAAGTGAAGTGGCGTGGAGAGGTCTGACTTTTAACTTTTAACATCGAGGTCTTGAGAGCCGATGGTGGAGGAGCGATATGAGTATGGAGCAGCGCGGGAGTGCCAGGGCGGGGAAACGGGATACCTACGAGAAAACCCGCTGGCCAGCGGCATAGTCCGGCACGATTCCCACGTGCGAAAATGCGAGAGTGACCCCGCCGGGAATCGAATCCGACCCCCCCCCTTACAATAATAAGTAAAGGAAACCCTTTAATTTTTTTTATATCTAACAGCAACTTAATGAGACACAATTAATGGAAAATTCCATCCGATAAGTGTTTAAGACAATCCGAGGTGAGGAAGTAAAATTTAACAATTAAACGAATTAAATGTTAAGATACTCTGTTGAGCGATCACAATTGGGTTGGTTCACAGGTTCCAATGTCGAAAGCACAACGAAACGTTAGCTCGAAAGTGTCCTTACATATGACGATGCAATTATTAAAATGAGCAAAACAGCGCACCCTTCTTTGTCTTACTATTGAGTATACTGCGACAATGTCCAGAAACTCAAGAAATTTCACTGTATTTGCTATCACAATTTCTGACATGTTCAAACGTACTCATATTTATCCTATATATATTTTTTATTAAAGTCACATTTCCTTGTTTTTCTTAAAAATAGAGTTTTATCTATAACTTACATTAACAAATAATTTTGCGACAACTATCTTAAACCTAAAAAAAATGCACGTGTAGTTTCGATATACACTGTATAATTGAAAAGAAAAAGTAGCAATTAATCATATAATCTTAGATACACAGTTATCTATGACTGTTATTTGTGTAGAAATAAATATTTGTTTAATCAATTCCAGTAAAAAAAAAAACAAGGTAGATGTAATGTGGAATAATGTACGTGCAGTTTTCTTATAGTTACGGATTTGCGCAGTAAAGTTTGTCATACTCAGAACTTACTCTGTGCTAATATAATAAAACAATTAGTGAAATGTCCTTGTTTTTATTTAACATTATGGTTAAATGTAGCCTATTAATATGAATCATTTAAATATACTGATTTCAAACCACATTATCAGTGTCGTGTATCGTTTGTTACTTTATTGTCATTACCTTATCTAACCAAACTTAACTTAACCATTTCGCACAAGTAGGATGTAAAGAAATCAACTTTTTTTTTTCTTCCAAATGTTCGTTGATAGACCATATAACTCCGCACCCTCGGGAAAGAAAATACACGAAGGATGTAGGGGTAGTTCTCGATACAAAAGGATCCAGCTTTCTGAGGAAGGAATTATTTTTATGGGTTAAATCACATTGGGGTACCAGAAAAATGAAGGAAGGGTGCTGCGTTTCTCCATTCCTCCCCCATCCAACCTAAAAAAAAATACGGTGCGGAATTCTTTAACCCCTCAGCCCGGCCCTACTTCAACCCCTCCTTGTATTTCACCCTGTTCCTGGAAGACGTGACAGGGTGACCCTTACGAAGAGTGTTCGCCAGCAGCTGCGGAAAGGGGGATGTTTTACAGCAGCTCGCCTGTTGCATCCGGTCCAATCTGCAGCCGAACAGTGAAGCGAACTCAATATTCCCTGGTGTTTACACAGAAAAAAAATTGTATATATATTTTACAAATAATTTCTTTGGAAATTTATAGCCATAAATTTTTTTGTAAAACTGCAAGTGTAATAATATAGCAGTATGTTTAAAACACAGATATATATATAACCAATACTAAATTAATTATGCAAATAGTTGTTTTTAGTAAACATGACGTGTACATTACATGAGTGTTAAAATAAACATTAGCTTTATACATGTAGATTTGCTCTAATATATTTGCAGCGTTACAGAAATTGTCTTCGCAAAAGTTTAAAAAAAAAATCTTTTGTAAAAATACGAGAGATTTTTACAGCGTGTACCTCACTGCAACATATGTTTCTGTATTTGTTGTGGTAATCGTCTAGATTCGCCATCTCACTGAGAAGTTGGTAAAATAATAGGCTTAATGATTTTAACAAAATCACAAATATATTAGAAAAATTGGTGAGTTTTATGCATTCGCTTAACAATTGTTTCTATGTCTGCCCTTCACAAGCTATTATTTATAAAAACTGATGGTTGTTTATTATTTTTTGGTATAGATATAAAGGTTTACTTTTATTGTCAGCAGCCGAATAAACGTTTTAGAAAGAACAATAGCGCTTAAGAGTAAGATACGATAACTAGCCTCAACTTCGCCATTTTTTGAAGTTAGTAAGTTAATAATGTAGCGTCAACATGCTAGGAAACAACAGCAAAAATAATTCATAACGTGCGCATGTCTTAATATAGGTCGTAGTATTTTTCAGTTAAGTAATAACAACGTGGGGCAAAATTACATTGCCCTTGCAAACGGGCGCTAGCGCACCCTTAATAATGACAATTGCGTTTAAGTATTTAGGTAGTAATTTAAATTTCATTAAAATGTTTGCTGCAACTACTGGCGGAAATGTATTTCTGAATCTTAGGTACGCCGGCACTTGTAAATTACAGATATTCCATTATCTATCACGCCAAAGGTCATTTATATGCTTATCGTTTACCATACCAAAATGAAATTTGTAAGGAGAGAAAAACGTGCACAAAAAAGGAGGGGAGAAGTGTCCCCTAAAGGGTTGCGCCTTTATTTTAACGTCAGGTGAAAAGTGTTAGAAAACCATTTGTAATAACTTAAAATATGTCTTCGGCTTTGTACTTCTTTTAATGTATCGAAGTGTAACAAAGAGCATATTTGTGAAATATTTACTTTTCTAATAATTTTAAATTTTCACATGACAGATGCACGAATAACGTTATGAGACATGAGTCAGTGTTAATTTTACATAAGGCGGAGTAATACACAACGTGCTTACAAGTAAATTCTAAGCAGGGCTTTCAAAATTGATCATTTTACCGTGAACAGCCTATAGTGATGCGTATTCAGCTGTAAGAATCATGTTCCCTTCTCTTTCGCACCATTAGAAACCATATTCGCTTACAAACGTTGTATCGCAGGAAATACCTTACACTGAATACTTAGCATTGAATGCATAACATAGTAATCGTCATTATTTGTCTGCCTGCTCTGCAGGGCTTTATCGTTTTGATATTTTTCGGTACATGTTGATACCTCAACCCGACCAGCTATGTCCGCCATCTTGCATTACAAACTAGTTACGTGGTACATATCTACCCCGAAAGAAACGAACGATTAAAAAGTATTTCCAAGCCTGCAAGCACATAATATAGTATTGCCTGGACACAAAGTACTTTAATATTATAAAAAAAAATGAATGACGTAAATAATAATTAAAATGGTTACTTTTGACTTCAAAAGATACAAAATACCGTCGGAACTATTTTCTGCCGCAATCACACTGTGAACCAGCCAGCCAATGGCTTTGACTTTGTCGCTGGCAATGTTTGTCATTGTTGCCTCCTTGGAATGAATAAAGTGTGACTTGTTCCAGGAGTTTGTAGTGCTCCATCGACTGCTCTTTCTCCTGTCGGCCGCAGTTGGAATCCTCAGAACCGACAGCCTAGGTTTCCCGCTTATCTCGGGGGTAAATAAGAATGGGCCACTTATGTTGTCACAGCACATGAGCCAGTGGGCAAATATTGCAAGAAAGACTCTGGTTGAGGTGGCGTGTCGCCTGGGTAGGCCGCCGGACGGTGTGCACAGCTCCGGCAGAAAACGTCTTATTGAGAAACCGTCCATCATGTCTGAGCGACGTCTGCTTACGAATAGCAGCTAAGAAACTCTAAAGCGTGTTCTTGTGACTGTGAAAATGGTTCAAACGTTATGTTCCCACGTTAATTTTTAGGTATGGACATTCCCGTACAAAACATTCGAAAAGGAACAGGGACATGCAACAAACCTTTATTTTTATTATTTACGTAATAAAATGGTCGGGTCTCCGCTGAAAGTCTCATAGAGGCGCGTTATCGACGGCGAGGCTGCGCGCCAGTTCAGTGATTCGCGCGTAGAGGCGATGAGAGAGTTGATGCGCATGTCTCGGTCGCCCCTAGCGCTCCCATGCCTTTAGGCCTCGGAGGTGCAAAATTCCTTCAACCTGGCGACCACCTTTAAGGGTCCTATGTACTGAAACGTTTTCTGCGAAATCGTTGTTTGCGCGTGAGAGCGTATCTGGGTGAACAAAAGTTCTGGAAATGCGAAGTTTTGTCAGGAAGGATTAAAAAGCAATTATCTACGCCCCCATTTTACTTTACTTTTGTCATATCAAGTGTATTCTCGGAGAAAAAAATTCCATGAAAATGGTCAAATATCGCATTTTTACAGCTTGCCTATGCAGTTTCCTTAAGCGGCACGCCTTGCGCGTAGGAGCTACGAGGCGCTAGAAGTGCGTGTTAACGTCGCCCGTATCGCTCCCTCGCTTCAGGACCTTAGACGCGCAGCTACATAGAACGAATTTTTTTTTTGGGGGGGGGGGGAGGCAGAGTATTCGACAAAGCAACCGCCGCTGGGAAGGAACCACAGTTTTCACGAAGTGCTAGTGTGCAGCAGGCGATGAAGTTCGCGGGAAAGAGTAAAACATGACTGGGAGGGGCCGGCGGAGATGTAGATAAGGCGGAAGTAGGCGTGAGTCATTTCAGCCCAACACACACACACGCTCGTCCGTAACAAGAACTTTCGGCCGCCGCCACAGACGTTTATGCATAGAATCGCGAGCACAATAAGAAGAAATACCGGCGGAGTTCTCCCCCCCCCCCCTCTCTTTATGAATCTGAGAGCTTCTTTTTTTTCTTACCTGGCATTCAAGTTCGTTGAGTTGGTATCAGGCGAAGAGTAATTAACGGGAATCCCTAGTAAAAAATTTTACAACTTAGAATGCGGTACAAGCTTGCTGTTACTTAAGATAAGTTATACGTGAGTCGCCTATAGTTCATCAAACATATACAGTGAAGTCACCTTCGTAATTGGATCGCATTTTATTAGACCTGCCCTGCACACCTCTGAGACAATAGCAGACTCGCAAAGAAACTACTTGCGAATCCCATAACTGCCAGGTGCGGGGCAACAGCCAACGAACACACAGCTGAGGCTCCAGTATGCAGAGGACTGTGCAGTCTAGCCTACAGGCCATTGAACTCGCGAAATTTTCATATCCCTACCTATAATACATTCACGGTTACTTCGCATTTTTCGGAAGCCCTGCGAAAGTTCTACTCGCAGGATATTCCTCCGCATCGTGCTAACTAAGCTTAACCAAGTCTAGAAAATTACACCCAGAGGACAACGCACCAAACTAGTGCGCACTCAGTTGTAATAATATCTCGCATGAGATTTATTTCTTACTAGACGCCATCAACACACATGTTATCTCACTGTTTTTATCCGTATTTACAATAAATTATATTAAAAAAAAAAAAAGCTAAAACTTCAAATTTAACGAAAAATTAGATACTTTCATGTTAACAGAGGTATATAACGCCTGATATACATGGCATATTTAGGAAACGACTAAACACATCTTAACTGGGGGTCATTTTTTAAAGGTTCTATTCAAAAAGGGCGAAGAAACCGCGAACAGAGTATATGTGCTCCACACCATGGCCACTAGTTTCTGTATTCCCATTTACAACCATCCCATTGGTTCACACAACACCGGACATTATTACTATAGTGAACAGCTTTAATTACTGGCCAGTTCTCTGCCAATAAAATCCCGCGTAGAAAGCGTCCCAATATAATGCTTTTTTTTTTTTTTTTTTCCTGGGTAGACTAATATGGGATACATGTTGTTCATTTGAGTGTGTTGCTGGCGTAATATGACGTCGCAAAGAACGAAATAAAACTGCTGGTTATAATGTCGCCAGTACCTTCAAAGAATGTGGGCGTCAGCACGATACGGCAAACTCCATACAACTCAGTTCAATTCAGTCGCGACGTGCACTGTAAAAAATTTTCTTGTAAACTTTCTGAACTGTATTGCACGTTTTTAACCTATACATAGCATGGCCAATAATGAACGCTGTAAAGTACAGGATGGTGTCCGGTGTGGTATGGACCAATAGGACGATGGCGAGTTCTAACACAGACACCAACAGAACCGGTGTTCTTGCAGTAGTGGATGTAGGTAACTCACTTCTAACTTGTCTTAAGTGGCAGTAAATGTGTGCAGACCTCAGTATGGTTTAAACGCCCTCGGTGTTACATATGTCCATGAGGAAGTATTGCCACAGGCCCTACCAAGGTTGCGGTATGCATTATCCGCGAGCTGAATTTCTCTCGAGTTAGATATGTAACCGCGTGGGATATTACTACGCGAGATGAAAACCGGTGGACTTGACCATAGATGCCAGGTTGTACTCCATCCATCAGAACCTCCGGCGGTGCACGAGGGCTTCGCCCGCTGAACTAGTCCGCTGTGCGGCGTGCCACGAAGCGCTCTCAAGACAAAGCAGTCTACCTCGCTACCAGATGAAATCGCGAAATACTTGGGGCTGTGTGTATATATAGAGTGTAAAAAATCGACAGCAGCCAATGAAGGACCTGTTGTGTTGTGAGATTTGGGTGGCTGTTAACGAGTTGTTGAGAGCCGATGAGGATGGCGGGAGGTGAGAATGGAGTAGCACCGGAACGCTATGGCGGGAGAAACGGCAGATCCCCGAGAAAACCCGCCGACCAGCGGCATCGTCCGGCTCGATTCTCGCTTGAGAAGATCCGGGAGTGGTCCGGTCGGGAAGAGAACCCGGTTGAGCCTTGGTGGGAGACGAGTAGTCTAACCGCTCAGCCACCGCGGCCCCGCAGGGTATCGAAGCTGGTTCGCCTGAGTCGAAGGCGAGTAAACGGACCTCTACGCCACGGCGGCCTCTTTGAAGAACCTTTGATCAAGAATGTATGCTCTGTTCACGGTAAAATGAGCACTTTTGAAAGCCCTGCTTAAAATCTACTTGTTTGCACGTCATGCATTCTTCCGCCTTATGTAAAATTAACATTGCCATGGACCTCACCACTTTATTCATGCGTCGGTCGAGCAACTCTGTGGAATTATTGGAACAGTACTTATTATACAAAACTGGTCATTTTTAAACTTCTGTGCGTTAAAAAACCAGAAAGAGAAATAAATAATTTAAGTTATCACAAATAGTTACCTAACACTATTTATTCGACTTTAAGATGTGGAACTACTTTCTATCCATTATTACAAACTTTACTGTGCGCATGTCACTCTGTGCGTCCGTTAAAATATAATGTGTAAGCAGTGGCAGTGACTTTTTTTAAGGTTGATTTCAATATTGCTCACTTTATCATGAACAGCCTTTTGTAATAAGTGAATTCTGTCCTGTAATAAAAAATAAAACGAATTTCACATGAGCGTAGGAATAATATTTTGCCAGGTTTGATACTTTAAAACCGAGTCCCTCAGAGGACTGTACATCTTGCGGAATTAGCCTACTTTGAAAGTCATCCCATCATTTATTCCTTTTGTTATTGTAATCACACGTGTAACTGTAATCGAAACCAACTAATTCTTTTACCGTCATGCGAGAAAATTTGGACAGACGTCAAAATAATACCAACTTCAGAAATTATATTAAGCAATGGGCTAGGGACAGGAAAATTTCGCGAGTTCAGTGACCTGTAGGCTGGACTCTTCAGTCCTCTGCATACTGGAGACTCAGCTGTGTGTTCATTGGCTGTTGCCACACACCTGGCAGAAATGGGATTCGCAAGGTGTTTCCTTGCAAGTCTGCTATTGGCTCAGAGGCGTGCATGTTGGGTCTAATAAACTATGATCTTATTGCGGAGGTGACTTCAATGTATATGTGTTTGATGTCTATCGTGTCCCGAAATTAATTCGCGAAATTTTCCTATCCCTAGCAATGGCGTGTGTCTAGGGACCTGCAAAATTCGCGTTATTATATGGCATCAGGCTAAAATTCACAGTACTGTATATACTAGAGCCGGCGTCATCTCTCCATTGGTTGCTGCATAGTTGTGAAGTCTCTCCCTTTCTGATTGAACTACAAGTGATTGGGGCACACAATTGGTGTTTATTTGCTGGCTTAGAGTTACCTAGGGCGTGTCAAATAAAGTATGGTCCAATGCCAAGCGAATTGCAAAGGTAAACGGGTTTAAAGTTTAACGTGTCCCCAAATAATAACGCGAATTTTTCAGTTCTCTACTTGTCATATTTGGACATTAAAATTATAAATATTATTGAATAATACATAAACATGTCTTCGAGATCGAAAGGGCCTGGCTCCTTTTATAAGAATCACGGGCTTGGGCTAGGTGCTAACGCAAGATTGTTGAGAGCACTGGCTACCGTCTGGCAGCTTCAAAATTTAAACAGGAAATCCCACGTTAAGGAAATTTTGCCTCAATGCGTTAATTTTAATGCTAGGCGTTTGAAACAAAATGTATTCTTCGCGAATTTTTTTACGAGAAGGCCCTTACGAGCGTATATTTTCAACATAGATAGGCAACATGCACTTTTTTTTGTAAAATATTTCCTTTTTACAAATTCCTTACAAACTGACCCTACATGTTATGGAAAGATCTCCGCTATAGGGATTCATTTTGGTCGAAACGCCTATGTTTAAAATTAACTCACTGAGGAGAAACTATGTCCGTATCTTTTTATTTTTCTCTTGATGCTTAAGGGTCCTATGTACAGGATGAGTCGTTTAAAAGAGGCCCCGTGGTCTGTATTTCCTCATTCCCTCGCTCCATTACACACATGTCGCAATGGGCCTCTTAACTGCGCGTCCAAGGTCAAGAAGCGCGAGAGCGATACGGGCGACACTAACACGCACGCCTAGCGGCTCATCGCCCCTACGCGCAAGGCGTGCAGTGTTTCCGTCGTAACGCTTTACTGTGTAAACTAGATCCGTAACTGTGGGGATTTTATTACACGCGATGAAAGTACACAGATTAAACTACCTGCGTATAATCGTACTTTTCTTTTACCGCTTAAAGAAACTTCATAGGCAAGCTTTAAAAATGCGATATTTGACCACTTTCACGATTTGTTTTTCTCCATTAATACACACTTAATATGATAAAAGTAAATAGATAGCGATACAGACAATAGTTTTTTTTTTAACCTCTCTGGCAAAACTTCGTATTCCAGAACATTTATTTACCGAGACTCGCGTTTACCCGCAAACAACGATTTCACAGAAAACGTTTCAGTACACAGGACCCTTAAGGAAACTGCATACAAAATTCGTACTTAAAGAACATTTACTTACCGAGATACGCGTATTTGCGCAAACAACTATTCCACAAAAAAACGCAGGTGTCATCCCACTCGTTAACCAAAATATTTCGGCGGCTGATACGAGGTACTAGCGTGACTGGACAGTGACACGTAATTAATGCGAAAAATTAAAACCACATAAATGCCGCGTTGGAAAGATCTTTAATGACATCAGCAACGCGCGGGTTGCGTTGTTAACGTGCGCGTTCATAGAGTCGTGACGCGAGCACGAGGGGAAAGTTTTTAACGACTTTTAAACTACCCATTTTTCTTTCCCTTCCCGACTTCCTCACGCTACTTTTAAACGCGCCCTGACGCTAAGTTTCTCACAGGTGCACCGGCAAATATTGCGTGAGATGTTGCTCTTATAAATTTCCTTTACAGGATTATCTGTCCAAAATCCGATCATATCTGTAAGTGTATGCACATAATTAGAGACCAGCGAAATTCACCTTATTATTTGGGAACACATTAAACTTTTAACACTTTTACCTTTGAAATTCGTTTGTCTTTGGATCATACTTTATTTGACACGCCCTGGGCAACTCTGCGCCAGTAAATGAACACTTTACAGTTGTGTCCCCCAATCACGTGTAGGTCAGTCAGAAAGGGAGAGACCTCATAACTATGCAACAACCAATGGAGAGATGACTCCGGCTCTAATATATACAGTGCTGTGTATTTTAACCTGATGCCAGATAATAACGCGAATTTCGCAGGTCCCTATACATAATGTACGCTATCGGTAGACACCTGCAGAATTCGCGTTGTTATTTGGGAACACGTTAAACTTTAAGCACGTGTGCCCATGCAATGAATTTGTCATTGGACCATACTTAATTTGACACGCTCTGTGTAACTCTGCGCCGGTAAATGAACACTTTACAATTGTCTGCCCCAATCACGTGCAGTTCAATCTGAAAGGGAGAGACTTCACAACTATGCAGCAGCCAATGGGGAAACGATGCCGGCTCTAGTATATACAGTACTGTGAAGTTTAGTCCGATGCCAAACAATAACGCGGATTTTGCACGTCTCTAGCTATTGGTGTGTACACGCAACAAAGTCTCGGGATTTCCTTAGAAACACAGGAACACACTGTCACATGAACGAAACATATCCCAACTCCACAATCATGTCTGTCGTGATTAAAATATGGAGGTGAAAAACAATTAAAAAGAGCTCATATATTAATGAGGATTAGAGCACTTGGGTGACTGAACCATATGCAAAAAATTATATTACTTGCGTTTCCAATTGTATTTTCACGGGCTGTATTTTTTTTTTAATTTCCTTTTTAAGCTGTGCACATTATTGTAAACTTGCCAAATAATATACATGAATATACGAACAAGAACTAATGTCCCCTTCATTTACAATAGACCTACTATATAACAGCTCCCCCAATACTAAAAAAAACATACTACCAATAATAAAACGTGCCTAAAAACAATATTACTCAACTTAGTATCACAGAATAATCATACTGAACCATAATTTTAGGCACAATAAAAACAAAGGAGTCAATAAAACCTGCACTAAAAGTTAAACCACAAACTTCTCCCTTAGTTCACTGTTATACTAGAAAGTTTCACAAAAAAAGTATTATCATATTAAGCGTGGGGAATGTTTTCACAAAGCTAATACTGAAAGAGGGAGGGGAGGGAGGGAAGAGATTTGGGTGGCTCTTAACAACGAGGTCTTGAGAGCCGATGAGGGTGATTGAAGCGAATATGGTGTGTCGCCGGAATGAAGAGGCGGGGGAAACGGGAGATCCCCAAGAGAAGAACCCGCCGACCAACGGCTTCGTCCGGCACGATTCCCACTTGCGAAAATCCGGTGACCCGGTCGAGGGTTGAACCCGGTTCGCCTTGGTGGATACCGAAAGTAGTACTATACTTTTCGTAGCAATAAAAATCCTAACTTGAAACCCTATGTTAAAGAGTTCCGTACAATTATTATTTTGTCCTCATTAGCTTTCACTATTGAAGCGGCCCCCATCGCGTCACCAAAGTGTCTGCCTTCGTCATGTTTGAGAAGTGTTATACAGCCGGGATCTGCAACTGCCATATTTTGTAGGAAAGGTTGCACTGTAAAATATTTCTTAATCACAGAAAAAAAAAATTCCTTATTTACGCAGAATCTGCCTCATCCACTTTCGTGATTGGACGATTTTAAATCTTCTTAGGTTTCAACCCACGAATCCCAGAACTTCAGTTTCCGAGTAATCTAACTCTGACTTGCCCACTCAAGTAAGAACATTTTTTCTCGCAAAGATAAGCGGTCAAGAACAAGAGGAAAGTTCTAAAAGATGGGCGTGATATTAAGTGAAGCCTGCCCGTGGTTGATGTTTTCGTGGAAACAGGCTGTCGTATTTCTCAGTATGAGCACATCAATAATTAAGGCCTAATGTCTGAATAAGTGGGAACTAAAATATTTCCTTTGCATGGATTTAAATCGGAACTGGGGTTGAATTAAGATTCACGTTAGGCCTACACAGATTTTATGGCGACACAAGATAAATGGGCGGTAGTGTAAATTTTTACACTTAGCTAAATAATTCTGAGCGACAAGAAATAAGAAACTATCCCGGGCTCTGAGACGTTCTTAATGAACCCGCCAACGTCGGAGTGGTGGAGTGATAAGGACGACACTGCCATTCGAATCAAGTGCGATATCCTCTCTACGCACAAGGATCTCAACAGTGTACCCTAACGTATTAATTTAGTTAAATTTTGACATGTGTACAAAAAATACATATAAATTCAAAATCCCTTTAACTATTTTCATCCTTTTTTTAAATGTAATTTTCCTGCATCATCACACATTTTTTTCAGACAGTTATTTTATATCACAACGTAAAAGAATGCAATAACCTAACAGTGTAGAAAATCACCTTAACACACCTCAAACCAATAGAGAAAAAAATTTCCGTACGTTTTACAAACAAATATTATTGTAAAATAGCTGTCAAAGATTTTCTTGCAACTCTCCAAATGAAATATTTTAACTTTAGCACAAGCTGTTTCATGAAACATGCGAAATTGTCTATGCAGCTCCAAGTCATTATATAAATGAATCTTAAAATTCAGCACTAGTTTTACACACTCCACATTGCTCTAACCCACTCGTAGTGTAAAAAAAATAAAAAAAATAATAGGCCTAATAATAATCTTGGCAACTATTTCCGAGATTTTTTTAAAAATTGTTATCAGTATTGGGAAACACTCGTAATTGCCCACGTGTCATCGGCCGCTATGACAACGCCCACTTTCACTTGTAAATACGCTAGCAAATTGTTCTCGGCGCGCCACTTCCGAGTATTTATCCGCGACGGAGCAGGAAAGTGCGTCTTACTTCGGCGCTGGGAGGGGCGTTTACTCAGTGATAAATGGGAAATGACGGGTATGTAAACTCAGAGCGACGTGGCGGAGATAACGGATAAGTGGCCGCTGTGTCGCGTCTCAAGGAATCGTTTTTACGCAATGGAGAACCGACGCGATTGTCACGAATCGACTTTTAACCTGACGACTCCTTGATTCCAGGAAACAGCGCGTTAATGGGAAAAGGGGAATTGGGGGGGGGGGGGGGGGGGTTTAAAAAGTTATTAACGTGGTAAAGGGGTAGTGGGCGGACAACGAGGTGGGATGAAGAAAAATGCATTTCGTCTCAACACTCCCGGGGAAAAGAGGGCAGCGTCCCTATAAAAGTCACCTCGCGGTTTCTTCAACTTTTCAAATCAAACATTTGAAAAAATTACCACAACATGTAGGACGTATTTGGTTGTTTCCTAAATATGCCAATTGTAACAAGGGTTGTATACTTCTGTTATAGGCTGTTCACGACAAAGTGAGCACTTTTTAAGGCCCTCCCAACAGGCATTAACCGCTAATAAATATATCTTATTGCAGTCTCAGGCATTAAATTTTGATTTTGGTGAAATATTTATACTGTTGTTTGTTGGTCACATTGCAAGGTTTATATTGAAAAGCAGTAGGAAGATGGAAATATGATGAAAGAAAAAATTTATAAGGGCCTTGAAAAGTGCTCACTTTACTATGAACAGCCTATAACATGAGTGTACCTTATTTTTTGGTTTAATTGAACTTTTACTTATATACAGAGATCTGCGAAATTGGAGTTATTATTTGAGGACACGTTAAACTTTAAACACGTTCACCTTTACAATTCGTTTGTCGTTGGACCACACTTTATTTGACACGTCCTGGGTAACTCTGCGCCAATAAATGAACACATTACAATTGTGTACCCCCAGTCACGTGTAGTTCAATCAGAAAGGGAGAGACTTCATAACTATGTAACAACTAATGGAGAAATGACGCCGGCTCTAGTATATACAGTACTGTGAATTTTAGCTTGATGGCAAATAATAACGCGAATTTTGCAGGTGGCTACTTATATACTTATTGACAGGAAAGTTTCGCGTTTTAAGTGACCCGTAGTATAGACTCCACTGTCCTGTGTATTTTCGAGCCTTGGCTTTCTGTTCCTTGGCTGCTGTCCTTGTGTATAGCCAGATTTACCTCAGACCAGGAGGCAATGGAGTCGGTGTTTGTTTCCTTACACGTATGCTATTGGTTCAGAGTTCACCTGAGGGTGTCTAATAAATAGGGATAGGAAAATTTGGCGAGTTCAATGACCTGTAGACTAGACTATTCAGCCCTCTGCATACAGGAGCCTCAGCTGTGGCTGTTTCCCCACACCTGGCAGTTATGGGATTCCGTAAGGTGTTTCCCTGCATGTTTGCTACTGGCTCAGAGGTGTGCAGGGCGGGTCTAATAAACTGTGATCCAATTGCGAAGGTGACTTCACTATATATGTGTTTGACGTCTATCTTGTCCCGAAATGAATTCGCGAAATTTTCCATTCCCTACTAATAAATAGACGTGCAAAACTCGCGTTATTATTTGGTATCATGTTGGATTTCAATGTCCTAAACTTATCTGAATGCAATTCGTGTTTCCATTGGCTACGGGCACACAACGTCATTAACCTGTATGACCTCTTCAGTCTGGATTGGTTGCGCAAATGTTCAGTTTTACCTGTCAGCTAATAGCGTTTCTTGGGACAAGCCCCACAAGTTGTTGGCTAATGGCTAACGTGGAACAACCATACAGCGTTTTGAAGGTTAGTCTACAGTCACAAAATAACGCGAATTCTGCAGGTCCCTACTAATGAACTGTTATCCGATTTCCAACACAACAGGAAAACACATGTGTTTGAGGTTTAGCTTGTCCTTAAATGAATTCGCGAAATTTTCCAGTCCCTGCTTATATTCTGTGTGTAAATTTTAATATTTCATTTGTTTTAGGCTCGGAACATTTCTTAAATATGTTTTGTATTTCGTCACCACTACAAAATATCCAACAGATTTTGAATAACAAGCGCAGGAGGTAAAATTCTGTCTCAATCAAATGTAGGCTATGTTTTCGCCAGAAACTTGGATGAAAGAGGCGACCACGTAATGCGAAGTGTTGCAGTGACCTTACACGTTTATTTTTGGTGGAAAGAAAAATTGTTTCAATGAGCCGCAAGAATAAGCTGTATGCAGTGCAAACAAACGTTTTATAAAACAGTCCATAACAATCGCACGAAGAAATTTTACCACAATCGCAGTTGCTTAACACAGTGATCATACTTCAAGTAAATGTTTAAATTGTCAATAGTCACTCTATAGACTTTAAAAAAAAATCCAAAATATTTCGGAACTACCAGAATTTTCGTAACGGGCGTGACACAAACAATCAACAGGAAAGCCCGTATTACAGCGCAAAGTCGCATGTCTCACAGATTTGGGAGTAAAAATGGACACATAAATAAATACAAAGAGGATAATATAATGAAGTATGTTGGCTGTACTGGGACTCACCGTGGTCCTTGCAGAACTGTTTCTCCCTCATGGTCGCATCGCACAGATCTGAAAACAAACAAGACATACATCTTACTTTGGCGACCCGTTCGTGGCATGCAAATTTATTTTTTACACACCCACAAATATCACATGGTTATAACAGAATGCATTTTGGCACTCGCCACAAAATACTGAAGAAATGGGAAAATTTTTTGAAATGCAGTTAGAGTAAAAACGAACTTGAATTTTTATCATAATTCAAGATAGCAAAGCATAATGAAACCAGCTGTTAAAATAAACTACCATCCTGTAAGCTATGTTGTTTGTTATAATTACGGGTTATGAACTTTCGCGAAAAGATTTCAAGACAAATTATGTTTCAAAACACTGTAGGGTCATTCCTGTATCTTGATTGGCTGCATTTGTCTTACCAGCCTGCACACGAATCACGTAGGAGCCGTGCCTATGTTGCCGAATTCTGAGTGGCCCGGTCAAACATGAAAACACCTTCCCAAGCAGATAGCAATCAATGAAAAAAAGACAAACCGCTTATGGATGTTTATAGTATTGTGTGCTCATATTTTTTCGCGAAATATCACTAGCTCTAGTTATAATTAAAGCCAGGGCGTATATTAGGGTTTAGATTATATATTTTGAAAAAAAAAAAAAAAAAAAAAAAAAAAAAACTTAACAGCGAAACATTTAGCGCCCATTGAGGGAATGAGTGGGATGTAGATGGAGCAGCGGCGGAATGAAGGTGCGAGGATAACACGAGTACTCTGAGGAAACCGCTGGCCAGCTGCAGCCGCCGCCGTTGTTCGTAAATGCGAAATTCGGAAAAGACCACCACGCCAGGAATCGAATCCCGCTCGCCTTAGTGATAGATTGGAGCTTCTGGCTATGCGACCAGTGGTATTAGGATTAAACAAATTCAGCGTTAGTATAGAATACCAGGACATGGTATAGTCTGCTCACAGTAGCTTCACACATTTGGGGGAGAAAAAAAAAACAACTTTGAGAAATTAACCCATGTATGATACGTTCGGTTTCTTCCTAGTTAAGCCGAGAATTACAAGCGTATTATACTTCTGTTAAAATATAATAATTCCTTATTTTTGGCTGAACTGAACATTCATGTATATTTTGTCTACAAATTAAAATATTTAATTTATAAGCAGTGCGAATGAAAACAGAGATATAAGGCGTTTTGGTAGGGACACCCGAATTTCGTGAAAAGATTTCACGACCAGTCGTACTTCATAACACTTTAGCTCAGATCACCTTTCTTGATTGGCTGATCTAGGTGTTACGCGTCTTAAGGTGTGTGCTAGCGAATCACAGGAGTACAGGATCGGAGTAACCTAATTCTGATTGGCCCGTCAAGCAAGAAAATCTCGTCCCACAAAGACTCGTGGCCAATAAGTAAATGAAAACCGCTGGTACGCCGGTAAGCCATTGAAATCTAGCGTGTGCAGAAATCTTTTCGCGAAATTCGGGTGTCCCTACGTATTGGTAATGCCAAGTAAGAAATAGTTCTCATGCAAAATGTTATTACAACTGAGTGCGCACGAATACGGCGCGTTGTCCCTTTGGTGTAATTTTCTAGACTTTGTTAAGCTTAGTTTGCACACGACGGAGGAATATGCTAAAAGTAGAACTTAAGCAGGGCTTCAGGAAAGTGTGGAGTGACCGTGAATGGATTATGTCACAATACAGATACACGCGCCCAGTAACCAAAGACTATAGTTCAACCACGGTTATTTCAAACTTTTCTGAAGCTCTGATAAAGTTCTACTTCCCGGATATTCCTCCGCCTCATGCAAACAAAACTTAACTAAGTCTAGAAAATTACACCAAAGGGACTACGCACCACAATTTGTGTGCATTCAGTACACTAATAGATCGCTTAAGAACTATTTCTTACTAAGCGTTAACAACACACATATTTACTCACTATCCTTATAAATAATAGTTGAATTTTACCAAAAATACAGTTAGACTTCTTTTATGTTAACATTAGCATAAAACGCTTGCGATACATGACTAGAGACCCGAGAATTCCGCGCGTTCATTTCGAGACAAGTTGAAATTCGCACACATGTACGTTCATGTTACTTTTGTAATTGGTCGACGTGTTGTTTTACACCTCCTGGAGATAAATGAGCCAATAACAAACACGAAATAAATTTCGTGCCCAATCACAGCCTTTTACTACCACAACAATCAACCAATAAACAGTTGACACCTGTACGAGAGTATATAATATTGTGGAGTCTAACCTACAAGTCAATGAACTCGCGAATTTCTTGGCTCTCTGGCTATCGCGTCCATCCATCATTTTATGGGTTCAGCGGCAGCGTTTTAGTTATGCGAAGGCACTATGCTACAGAAATTACGCCAAGAATTTGTTTAGAATATTTTTGTACCACATGAATGAAGTACTTAAAAACTGTAAACTACACAAGAAACTATTCATTTACTATGTAATATTAAACAACTTATAGATAGAGATAGGAAAATTTCGCGAGTTCTATGACCTGTAGGCTAGACTCCTTAGTCCTCTGCATAATGGAGCCTCAGCTGTGTGTTCATTGGCTGTTGCCCCGCACCTGGCAGTTATGGGATTCACAAGGTGTATCCTTACAAGTCTGCTATTGGCTCTGAGGTGTTCAGGGCGGGTCTAATAAACTGCGATCCAATTGCGAAGGTCACTTCTCTGTATATGTGTTTGACGTTTATCTTGTCCCGAAATGAATTGGCGAAATTTTCCTATCCCTACTAATAGATTATAAATTTTGAGATTCTTCTTGTCGTAGACTAAATAGTTATAAGCTAGCAACTCATTGTATTAACTATACATCACTGGTGATAGAACTACTAGAAACGTCAATTATCGCAACGATTCATTCGAATCGTATGTAGCTCATCGTTAGGGACCTGCAAAATTCGCGTTATTATTTGGCATCAGGCTAAAATTCACAGCACTGTATATATTAGAGCCGGCGTCATCTCTCCATTGGTTGTTGCATAGTTGTGAAGTCTCTCCCTTTCTGACTGAACTACACGTGATTGGGGAACACAACTGTAAAGTGTTCATTTACTGGCGCAGAGATACCCAGGACGTGTCAGCTAACGTATGATCCAATGACAAACGAATTCCAAAAGTAAACGTGTTTAAAATTTAACGTGACCTCAAACCATGACGCGAATTTCGCAGGTCTCTACTCATCGTTGTTGAAAATCGCCCGATGAAGAAAAAAAAAACCGCATCTCTTTATGCCCCATCAGAATTAGCGTCGTCCAATGTATGTTATGTGGATTAGATCCACTAACAAAATGGGTGTAACTCTCACTGTAGCTGACCATCTGTATGCAGATTTTGTAAGCAGATTTTTTTAAACAGCACGGGGAAGAACTGGTAGAAACGGTAAGAACAATAATGACTGTGTCAAAATTTTAGATACTTAGGTTAATGGCTAAGAGCTGTAATTAACAAGGGAGCTGTAATTTCTAACAATAAAGGTCAGTGATGTTAGAAAAGGAAAAACGGATGTCAGTAATAGCAGTGAAGTGCAGATTAGAAAGTTATTAAGGAACAACAATGCAAAGTAACTTGGTCCTCGTTCGTGAGAGGTTGATCTGTGTCAGGATGTTACGTATTTCTCTTTTTTTTTTTTTTTTTCAAAAGGCTGAAAGGTAATAAAAGAGACTGGAGTTTTATTTTGTAGTGAATGCTCGTCTCGGTTCCTCGTTCAGGCGACCAGACAAAAGGGAAGCGCGGCACAAAAATTATACTCGAGCGCATTCTAATGCGTTCTGCTCACTTAGTGTTACATCAAGGGAAAATGGCCTTTAATAACATCGTGAGCGGCACTTCGTAACACCACATCAGCGAGCCATTTCCGTCATAATTTATGCATTTCAAATGACACAAGGGAGGTGAAGGGGAAACTGGCTGGTAAATGCGCCACGAGAGCTGGTACTCGAGTAATTTGAATGTCGGATGATTCAGCATAACACTGAGGAGTAGAAAGGGCTGGGCGGGTTAGTTCGGTAACAAGGAATACACATTCTAACCCGGGGTTGCTCAAGCCGAAGGAAATTTATCCGTGTTGATCGGGTGCCATTACTTTATAAATCCCCCCCCCCCCCTTCTACAACCCACCACCAGCCGTTTGGAACTGTCAGAATTAACTAGCTGAGGAATAATTAATGCCGTCGTAAATTACGGCGCCGGCCAGCCCCGTTTCAATCCCGGTTCGTGGCGGGAATTAGCGGCCAAATTATCAGATGATGATGAAAGCGAGCGATAAATCGCTCGGGCACGAGAATCGTGCATACATTACCAGGGGCTGTGAGACATTGTTCTGTCCGGAGCGCGGCGCGGAGCTGGCATGGCGCTATCTCGACCTACGCCTCTGCAGTTCCGACTCACTTCACGTGCCGAGTTGAGCAGGGTCGCTAGCGTACATGGGAGTCTGCTCGCACAATTTACACACACACACACACACACACACGTGAGAAGCCACAGCACGAGTACGGCGTTTTTTGCGATAAACTGAGCACTTTTGAGGCCATAGTTACTTTTTCCTTTTAGCCATGTTTATTCCTTTAACCTCCAATTTAAATGAATATTGCCATGCAAGTAATAAACACAATGCTTTTATTCCATAGCACTCATGAGCTAATGTCTAAAGCTAAATTAAAATACATTTATTGAGCATTATTCCAAATGAGAGGGCTTTCAAAAGTGCTCACTTTACCGCGAATAGCCTATAGTGAGTTTTTACTGTCAAAAATAAGTTGTTCGAGGACTACGTTCTTCTAGCACAGTGTGGTGTACCCACAGTTACACCAGAACAAGACAATCTGCAAGTGGGTTGGTTGTATCCATCACCACTGGTACGACATATCTGTTGTTGGTTTCTCAACTACTCACTTACCACCATAGGCGCCGAGTTATGGTTTGCAGCAGAACGACGGGGACTAGTTGGGGGGGGGGAGGAGAAGGTCTTCAAACTCTTTTTTGATAGTACCTACGATGTTTAGTTAAATCTCATCTGTCTTCCCCTATCCCCCCCCCCCTTTTTGACACTTTGTTATATTGTTCGTTGAATGTCTGCGAATACGGTTATGCATGTAAGTAGCACTATTTGGAACAAGGTTTCGACTGTCAATAAAATAATTTCTTACGAAATATTTTTTTGTCTTTTGGTTACGTAAATACCTATACAATAAGTAAAGATAGGAAAATTTCGCGAAATCATATTTCGGGACAAGATAGACACCAAACTCATATACTGTAAAGTCGCCTTCGCAATTGGATTACAGTTTATTAGACCCCCCTGCACGCGTCTGAGCCAATAGCAGACTTGCAAGGAAACACTTCGCCAATCCCATAACTGCCAGCTGCGGGGCAACAGCCAGTGAACACACAGCTGAGGCTCCAGTATGCAGAGGACTGAAAAGTCTAGCCTACAGGTCATTGAACTCGCGAAATTTGAAATTTTCCTTTCGCTAACAATAAGTTATAAATACATATTACAAATTGAAGTAGTGTACGACCACTATTTATCAAAACAGGGGAGGAGGAGGTGCCCTCCCTGCAGGCAGGAAAAAAAAAGGGGGGGGGGCGAATGCCTTCCCATTATTTCCCCTCCCACAATACTCCACGCCTATTCTTACCATTGTCCTGTTTGTTCACTCTGCACCAGGCACTCTTGCTGAACGCCACCACATGACAGAATACTTAAGAATACACTTTTTGAATGAAATCTTAGAAAAACACCCCACTCACTAGGTGTTTGGTTGTTTCCTACGAATACCACGCATCGCAAACGTTTGTACTACTTTCGAAATAAAAATATAATTCCGGTTGAATTAAAGTTTTATTTGTACAGCGTGCATAGGAAACATGTGTACAAACTCAGGCACGTGATTCGTGACCGGAAAAGAGGAAGATTGATATAGGACATTCATGGTCGATCTCAACTAATAAGGGCTTTAGCGGCCCCTTAAGGCGTGGTCGACAAGGACATTAAATGGCATATTAGGCAAAGTACTCGGTATACGGAGCAAGCAACCACGATCTCGGATACACGGTAGGTATGGTCCGTCGTACACACCCCCATCATGTAAATAATAGGGATTGGCACTGTTTGATTGCATGCAACACGTACACCGTGAGATTAAATTGATTGCGGATACCATGGGATGAAGCAGGATGACGTAAATAACAAACAAGCCTCCCTTGTTGCAACTCTGTAGGGCCCACCGTTTCTGGTTGAATCGCAAACGAAGGGTACAGTGGTAGCAATATCATGGCCTAGTGAGTAGGCAACTCTTCCTACACCCGGAGGGATTCAGCGGGGAGTCCCCGCCGCATGCGTGAAGAGAGTGAGGCGGCACGTAGCAGCGAGGTCTTGATAGCCGATGAGGGGGATTGAGGCGAGCATGGAGCTGCGCCGGAATGAAAGGGCGGGGCAAACGGGAGAACCCCGAGGCGAACCGGGTTCGATTCCAGGCCCGGGTGTATGTGGGCATCGTGCCGGACGATGTGGCTGTTCGACGGGTTCTATAGACACCACGGTAAACGCAGCGAACCACAAAACACAGTCAGCCTTTATTTCACTTTTTTTTTTTTTTTTTTTTTTACGATTATGGTTTAAGTACTTTAATATGCATATTATTTTATAAATTAAATATAAGTAGTAATTAATTAAGAGCGGCGTGCTGGATGTAGGAAGCCCTGAAAGGCTGGGTTGTTCGCCGGCAAACCGTAATTAACAAGAAGTTGCGTGCGACGCTAGAGCGGCCAAGCATGGCGGCAACAGGCCCGATGGATGGCTCTCTGTACCCGGAGAGCTGTTAGTCCCTTAACTCGCACATTAATTTTTCATTTCGGGTTGTCGTGGGATAAGAAGTGGTTGGCATCACGTGTATTCTTAATTACCCGCTGATGATAATTTGCACACAGGAACGTATGAGGAATAGTTTCAGTTCGCCCACACAATTAAAAAGAAAAAGATAATAAATATGCGCAGATACAAAAAAAAAAATGTAACAGCCAATCTTTCTACAACAGAAGTCGTTTTAGGATAAATTTTAGTACGAATGTGCGAATTAGTGAAATTCGTCTGTGTCGTCAGTCATAAAAATCTTGGAAATTTGAAAAGTAGGTTTACACAGCCGTGTTAAACGACGTCGGGACGTAAACCTTTTGCGTAGGTTATGAACAACCGCCAGCGTATGCGAAATTCCCAGTAGTGGGGGTAATCTATCGTCAACAGAAACTTTGACTTATTTATAAGAATCGACAAACTTTTAACTAGATTTTAGTGTTAATGCCACGCAAACGTACAACTGCGGCCCGTAGAGTCACAACACTATTATATTCCGTCGCAAAAGCATTTTATGGCTCCTATTACCAAGAATTGTCATCGTGCATTACACACGTAGCTGCCAATGATAAAATGTCTACGAGCCACCAGCAGCCAATAGATTTGAGTTGAGAAATTCGGGCAGCACTTAACAACGAGGTACTGAGAGCCTGATGAGGGTGAAATAAGGTGAGAATAGAGCAGCGTCGGGCCGGGGGGGGGGGGGGACGGGAGATACCCGAGAAAACTCACCGACCAGCGGCATAGTCCGGGCACGACGAAAATCCGAGGGTGACCGACCTGGGTTTGAACCCAGTTCGCCTTGGTGGAAGGCAAGCAATCTAACCGCTCAGCCATCGCAGCCCCCCAGCATCTAACAGAACTTCTCACAGAAAAGCTGGCGCTCTATGGAGCTGGCTTCTAACTGTGTATAGTACTGATCATAATTCCCCTTATTCTGCAGTACGCCGTACATAATACGAGTATGGTATGGATAGTTTGTTAAGGTTCGCATGGTTTGTACAGATCTCATAAGCACTTTTCAAATCAAACCTTTGAAAAATTTCCCCAAGTATGATGAGCACTTGACGGTTGTATATTACATATGTCATGTATCACAAGCATTTTGTATTTTTATTAACTAAAAATACCTTTTTTTTTCTATATTTTACCTATGAATTATAATATTTCGTTTATAATCAATATGAATTAAAAACAGGGAGGAAAAATTGATGCGTTGATAATGCCTAGCAAAAAATAGTTCTTGTGCAAAATATTATTACACTGAGTGCGCACGAATATGGTGCCCCGTCGGTTTGGTGTGATTTCCTAGACTCGGTTAAGCTTTGTTTGCATGAGGCGGAGGAATATATCAGAAGCAGAACTTAAGTAGTGCCTCAGAAAGTTGGAAGTAATTGGAAATACGCTATGTCCACTGTTTCAGAACTGCGCAACAAGGGGCGCATCTCAATCCTCTAAATAACCCATGGAATATTTCTGCACTTACGCAAGACCGAAAATATTTCTGTATAATACTGTTGGAATAACCTGGAAATTTTTTGAATATATTATTTGAATTCTGTAGAAAATATGGAATTAAAAACTATTCCTTACAAAACACAATCGACTTCAGCAACAGCTTCTAGCATTCTTCGACAATTTATATAGTAAAACAAACGTGATCCTTTTCAAGCCAAGTACAGGCAGTAGGATATCAAGAGACCTTTGGAATTTCTATGATTGTCACAAATGCAGGCTTGACATGACGTCAACTGTTAAATGAATCTTTATGGCGACACAAACATTCCATCACTGCATAGCATTTTCATGCAGCATAAATAATGCAAACTCTATGCAAGACTAAGTATTTTAGTAGAGAAATGACAGCATAACAGTCTTATAAAGGCTGTTCACGGTAAAATGGCCACTTTTGAAAGCCCTGCTTGAGATCTACTTGTATATACTACATGATGTATTCTTCCGCCTTATGTAAAATTCACATTGCCGTGGACCTTATTATTTTATTCATGCGTCGGCCAAGTGAAGCTGCAAACTTATTAAAAAAGTAAATATATTACAAATCTGGTTATTTTACAATCCGGTACATAAAAAAAAAACAGAAGCGAAAGAAATAATTTAAGTTATCACAAATGGTTACCTAACACTTTTTATTCGTCGTTAAATATGGAACCACTTTCGCTCCGTCGTTGCCAACTTTACTGGGCGCATGTCAGCCAGTGTGCCCGTTAAAATAAACGCAGGCAAGGGCAGTGACATTAAGGTTGATTTCAAAAGTGCTCACTTTATCGTGAACAGTCGTTAATGAGGTTTTTTTTTTTTTTTTTTTGTAGCAGCAACCTAACTTCAGAACTAGCATCAAAATATTGTGTTTGCTTATTACAGTTCTAGCTGCTGCGGCAACAATACTAATATTGTTTGAGTTTTTTTTTTTTTGGAGGGATGGCCTTTTCCGAAGCAGAAACACCGTACTCTGTTGAACGAACTGAATGAAAATGTAATCGTTTCTTCTATTTCGTAATACGGAAATAAACTAATATATTTTGCCTAGAACAATAATGCGAATCCTTTGATGACTATTTTATGACCTCCGCAGGTAGCTCAGTTTAGACTGGTGATCAGATGTTAGTTTTATTGCGTTTTTGCAAAAAAAAAATTCATAAAATGTTTCGTAAACATAATTTCAGGGCATTTTCTTATATGACGTGCTTTCTTTCTAATGAATTCAGTAAATATCACGGAGACAAGTAAACGAATAGTCGAAAAACAACCGTATATCTCTAAAAGAAATAAAAGCCACAAAAATAAACGAAAACGGGCATAAATTAAAGCAGACCACAAAATAAATATTAAACATATTACTGAATTTATTTTTGTTTCTCTGCGGTTTTCATTAAATTTTTAATTTTATTTTTGGCTGATTTTCACGAATAAGTTACTCAGAACCAAATAATTATTATTTAAGGTACGTATGCAGGTTTAGAATATTTTGTTATTGATTTCGTCTGTTTTGGCATTATTTAAATGGTGAAAAATTATTTTTCCTTTTTATGTCGCAAAGCTTATCACCATGATTCAGTATTGTAGTCCACATTAGCAATGGACGAATTCAAATTAAATATTGCCATTAAAGTTAAAATTAGTCAGCAGTATTTTTTTAAGTCAGGTTGATTGATTTTGTTGAAGATTTCCGTAATGAGAGCAGCCAACCCGTGCTTAGTGAAAAAACAGACTCAAAACCAGTTCGTGATTCACTTCTTAGAACTGAGAACATAATATAAAAAACACTCGAGTTAAGTGTTTTTCGAAACGGTGCCAAAGTATGTTCCATCGAACTGCGTCAGAGCCTGGGCGAAGTACTCTGTTATAAATGTATATTTGGCAATTTTATGGCACGAAACGAAGTGTAACAGCAGTATATAAACGAAATGGCATACAGAAATAGCAAACAAGATACGACCATAATAATTCAAGGAAAAAATTGAACCTCATTAATACTTGATGCCACGTTAAAATAGCTTATTTCATTTATTTAATTACTTTTAAAATTAACCAGTGAGAAATATATCTTATCTGTAACAGTATGTATATTTGAACGTCGATACCGAACGGCAATTTCTCCTCTAAAGTTGACAGCGTATAAGTAAGTATAGATCTCAGTCTTAATGTCTTATTTAAATTGGAACGTTTTCAATTAGTGGAGACAGAAATGTGTTTATTTTTGAACCTGTACATACTACATCAACAATTAGCGTGGGAGTGACGTCTTCATGTTTGAAAAAACTCTGCGTTGTCAGATGACCAAGGCATGAACACCAGTGATTAGTTCATGAAAGTGTTTATATTTATACGGAGTCTCTACATATAAATTAAGATAATCGTTCCGAATGCATGACGGAGGCTAAAACGCTCCAGAGGTCTTTCGATTTATATTTGAGATCAGCGTACTGTCATAGAGTACATAAGAATATAGGCTATTCACGGTAAAATGAGCAATTTTGAAAGCCCTGCTTAAGATCTACTATATGCACGTTGTGTATTCTTCCGCCTTATGTAAGATTATCATTGCAAAGGGCCTCATCGCTTTCTTCATGCGTCGGTCAAGTGAAACTGTAAAATTATTTTAGAAGCAAATTTTTTAAAAATTTGCTAATTTGTACATTTCGATGCATTAAAAAACAGAAAGCGAAATGAATAATTTTAATTTAAGTTATCATAAATGGTTACATAACACTTTTTATTCGTCTTTTAAGATATGGAACTACTTTCCCCTCTATCGTTAACAATTTTACTGCCCGCATGTCATTCAGTGCGCCCGTTAAAATATATGTAGGTAGGAGCATTGAGTTTATTCTATGGTTGATTTCAAAAAGTGCTCATTTTATCGCGAACAGCCTTTATCACATTGAGGTCTTCAAACATTTAATGACACTTAAGACAAATTAGAAGTGAGTCGCCTAGATCCATTACTGCAAGAACATCGGTTCTGTTGGCGTCTGTGTAAGAACTCATCACCATCCTATTGGTACATACCACACCGGACATTACCCTGTACTTTACAGCGTTCAACATTGGCCGGTTATCAACCAATGGGGAGCCGAGCTGATACTGACCTAATCAAATGTCCTTTATCGTATAAAAAAATTTACAATCAATTATGTCCTTTTGATTGGCCATAAAAAGACATTCTATCATTGGTGATATCATTGTTACCGTGTTGTGGTGTTCTGGTGAGGTCATGTTGAACACTAGCCGAACAAAGACTGCACATCCATGAGAGTTTTGTTCTGAACAACAACGATATTTTCAAATTAGTTTTGCTGGAGCTACACTCGAGCATAGTCTACAAAGTCTTAACAGCATTTGGCAGGCTGATTCGGACACGCAGGGTGAATGAACGCAACTCCTGTGCGGTTTCGACAACTGCCGAGAACTTTCCGTGACAGACAAACTCCGCACACCCAGTCTTCACTGTCGTTTGTCTCTAAATGTTGAGGATCCAACGACTAGTCCAGTACCCCCTGTTCGAAAGTAAATTGAAATATTTTTATTTCAACAGGAAAATCGTTGTGCTCTTCAGTTACAGGGCGTGGTACACAAATAATCACAAAAAGCATTCGTTAAAATCTACGGGTTTTTGAAAACGAATATAGAAAAACTAAGAAACGGCAATCCTAGATAATATTTTTAGCTAACTTTGTGAGCAAATATTTCGCCAGCGTGTTGCATTACTGTTGAGCTATTTCTTACGCCGTAAAATTACACGTATTACTGCGACGTAACATATCACTAGAGACCTGCAAAATTCCCATTATTATTTGTAGACACGTTAATCTTGAAATACATGCACCTTTGCAATAAGTTTGTAATTGGACCGTACTTCATTTAACACTGCCTGTGTAGCTCTGCACGAATAAGTGAACACGTCACATTTGATTAACCCAATCAAATGCAGACTAGTAATAAAGAGCGTGGTTTCACACTTATACATCATCCAATAGAGAAACGACGCTGCCTCCGGTATATACAGAACTTCGCAGTTTAGCCTGATGCCAAATAATAACGCGAATTTTGCAGGTCTCTACATATCACACTAAACGAATGTATCATTCCGTAAAACTATTTCTATACGCTGTAAGTAGGAACTGTTGTTTTAGATTGCCTGGTGTTGATTTTTCTATATTGGCTTCCGTAAACCTACGAACTACATTTAACATGTCCAGCGTCATTTAATATGTCACGGCCGCTGCAGCAAAAAAAAAAAAAAAAAAACGAAATAGGTCTCTGAAAATGTATGATGTTCCTGTCATTTTTACTGCGGGAATGGTTTACATAGCGCCTATACGATGCTATTTGCAGCCAAGTTGCAAAGATAACTTCATTTGGTTATCGTTAGCAATTTTCGATTTTAATGACTTGTGGAATGGCTTTCACAGTCTTATGTACAACCATACATAGGTATATCAATGGCTCATTGGTGGTTTTTGTCCGAGTGGCGGGATCATGATTGGCCCTACATTTTGTTGCTTTACTCTACGGTCTCATGCACAAATATGTAAATGTCAACTGTGTATTGGTTTCCTGCTGCCACAGTGGAAGGCGACGATTGGGCCACAGTTCTCCAGGAGTTATACACCGTGTGGACCAATGGCTTAAGTTATATAAACACACTTGTTTTGAATTCTAGCTTCTCCCAAAATGAATCCGCGAATTCTTCATGTCTCTACTTATATGTAGAGAGCTGAAATATTCGCGTTATTATTTGGCGGCAGACTAAACTCCAAGATGTTGTACGTTCTATTGTATGTTGTCATTGGCAGACAATTTGTGTGGTTCGTCCCAAAGACACTTTGAGCCAAGGAAAGTATTATAGGTTGGGCAACCAATCTCCAGTAGAATGGTCATACGGGTAAATTACGTCGTATTATCCTCAGTAACCAGTGAAATCACGAATTGCCCCCAAATAGTCCCAGGGAAGTGAAGTGTGTCATTAGGGGTAGTGGAATTTCGCAAAAAGATTTCAAGACACGTTATACTTCAAAACACTGTAGATTCGTTTACCTATCTTGATTGGCTGAATTACTTTTCAACAAGTGTTAACTGCCTGCACACGAATCAGGTAGGAGCTGTGCCAATTTTGCCGAACCCTGAGTGGCCCGGTCAAGTAGGAAATTTGTGTAAAATTTGCGAAAAGTCCGTTTTCGAAAAGAAGATTGCCCGGAATTTTATGGAGAGTTTACGGACAGTTCTAGAGAATTTTTACAAGCACTTTTTCGTAAAATGAAGAAAATTTTTTTTTTTAAGTACAGAGAATGAGTACACCCTAATTAAAGGAACCATTTCACCATTTAGCCTCTGTGTATGTATCAACTCTGCGATTCTGTTTCGTACGCTGTAAGTTAAATCACAATTAAGCGCAATACCATAACATAAAAACTGTATGCGGATCGAAGATTACGTAAATACACTGTGCCAGTTGCTGGAGACAGAGTAATACGCTGTCCTATTGTAATTTATACATTCAGTAAGAATGAACAAATACTCGTGACCTGTTTGATGTTGATCGGTCCGATCACGAACGCCAGTTACGAACGTTAATGCGTACACGAGGTTGCCGTAAGATAATTGCGAGATATTCGCGCATTGCATTCGTAGCCCTCTGGCCCCAGCAGAAACAGAAGTAAAATGCAGGGAATCTGTGATTTTCGGCGACTTTATGCCGAGCCAGTGTTTTAGTAACTAGAAAACTTGAGACTTCCTTCCAAAGCAACTATTTGCAACGATGAGAAGATGATTATGTTATAGTTTTATCACTCTTGGCAAGCCCTACAAGAAACCTAGACTGAATCACTAAGCATTATTTCTTAGGTGACATTAAACGAAAACCGTAAAATTGGTACGAAAATTTTTTTTGGCATAAGACAAACTCAACTAAATATTTTAAGAAATTACCATCGCTGCCACGTTTTCTATTGAATCTGGAGATGTACCGAGCGGTTTATCACAGTTGGCTGACAAGGTGCAACGAAATGTTATATAAATACTTGTATTAGAATTTCAGCGACCATACTTCAGGATATGTAAGCCATATTCCTACACATTGCGAAATTGCCCATTTAATATATATATATATATATATATATATATATATATATATATATATATAATATATATATATATGAATATGTGGTAGAATACACTGGATGCATCACTTCAAATTAGAACCCTAAGTGTCCTACAATCTAGAATTCTTGGAGCCTGTATACAAAGGCTGTTCACGATAAAGTAAGCACTTTTGAAATCAACCTTATAAAAAAATTCGCTGCTCCTACCTGCATATATTTTAACGGCCATACGGAGTGTCGTGCACCCAATAAAGTTGGCAACGATGAAGTCAAAATAGTTCCATATAACTACGTCAAATAAAAAGTTTTAGGTAACCATTGTGACGACTTAAATTATTTATTTCGTTTTCTATTTTTGTAAATACATCAAAGTGTAAAAATTAGCAGCTTTGAAAAATATTTACTTTTCTAATAATTTCACATTATTGGACCGATGTGCATGAATAAAGTGATGAGGCCCACGACAATGTTTATTTTACATAAAGCGTAACACTACACAACGTGCATACAAGTAGAGCTTAAGCAGGGCTTTCAAAAGTGCTCATTTTACCGTGAACTGCCTATAGGCAATCCGAAAAGGGGGAAAAAACAAACTTGAGACATCACAAACGGATCTTCAAGCTCCTCATACCTCATTGCCCAGACATTACATTGTTCAGCTGGTCTCTTCAAAGATGGATTTCTATATTGTAGGAAGCATGTATATTTAAGGACGTCGAGATTGACAGGGACTGTCTAATGGTCATGGACGCGTGGTTTTACTGAAAAGATTCCATCGTTTTAGTTCAGATCCACTTTTCTAGTTGGATCATTTTAAACGGTAAGCTGGAGTCACGATAGCCCGATAAACCCGACACGACGGACCAACATGACGTCAGAGGTCGATGGAATTTCATATTATATATTATTCAGTGTTCACAACACCCCGACGAAATCTGGCAGACAAGTGTGTTAATTGGCTGTTGGGAAATTCTAAAACGACAAATTATCCTTATAATGTCCTCGACGACGAGTCCGATATCGGCGGAAAGTAGAACTTGAATCTACTTTTGTCGGGCTGTCGGGGCTCCGATTGTGTCGGACTGGCGTCTCAGTGACCTAGATTTTCATTTGCTGCTACTCAAATATTGCCGTGCCGGGGTTGTCGTGTCGGGTTCGCCGGGGTATCATGACTCCAGCTTTAGGCATCGCAAGTGTATATCCACCAATCGCAGACGTTCAGTATTGCAGTGACATGGCTGTAATTGGGCCACGAAGTACGAAAATTTCTTCAGAGACGCGAAGCCAAACCAAACGGAAAGCTGCACGTCTGAATCAAGATGTTGAAGTCTAGACGGCGCGTATATCTATAGGCTGTTCACGGTGAAGTGAGTACTTCTGAGGTCTTAGTTACTTTTTCCCTTCAGCCATTTCTAATCCTTTGACCTCCCTTTTAAATAAAAATATTGCCATGTAAGTAACAAACACAATATATGCATGATTCATGGCACTCGGAAGTTTACTTCCAAGGTTAAAATAAAATATATTTATTGATTATTATTCCATGTGAGAGGTCGTTCAAAAGTGATCAATTTACCGTGAATGGCCTATATAGTAAAAATGAAGTACCCCTGCTGACAGTCGATGATGCTCTCAGTGGATTATAGCACACCTTCAGCTTTGCAACATAGGGTTTGTTACACTCGGTATAAGTGTTAATTGGCGTCCCACGAAGTAAGCATGCTAACCACTGGGTTGCTGAATGTCCCCGCGACCCACACGCGCCAGCTTGGAACTGAACCGAAGTTAAAGGCTGTTCACGACAAAGTGAGCACTTTAGAAATGAACCTTAGGAAAAAAAAGTAACTGCCCCTGCATGCATATAATTTAATGGGCGCACTGAGTGACATTCGCGCAGTCAAGTTGGTAACGATGGACGGATATTAACGTCGAATAAAAAGTGTTAGGTAACCATTTGGGATAAATTAAAATTATTTGATTAGCTCTGTATTGTTTTGATACATCGATGTGTAAAAATGAATATATTTGTAAAGTGTATATATATATATATATATATATATATATATATAGTGTCACAGTTTCACTTGACCGATGCATGACTAAAGTGGTGAGGCCCATGGTAACATTAATTTTACATTAGGCGGAAGAACACATAACGTGGAAACAAGTAGATCTTAAGCGGGGCTTTCAAAAGTGCTCATTTTACCGTGAAAAGCCTATGCACAACTTGCAGCTTGATGATACCGTGGGCTACTAGACAGAATAAACAAATTTAAAAAAATATTTAGATCTAAAGCCACCGCAAGTGAGTGAGTGAAGGGATTGGGGGGGGGGGCTCTTAACAGCGAGGTCTTGAGAGCCGATGAAGGTGACTGAGGTATGGAGCAGCGCCGGAACGAAAGGGCGGGGAAACGGGAGAACCCCGAGAAAAAAACCCCCGACCAACGGCATCGTCAAGCACAATTCCCATGCGCGAAAATCCGGGAGTGACCCGGCCGGGGATTGAGCCCGGTTCGCCTTGGTGGGAGGCGAGCAGGCTAACCGCTCAGACACCGCAAGTGTTGTTATCAGACGTCAAATAGTTGTTGGCTCACCATCACTATCCGTTTTCAGGGTCTCAGGCAAGTAACGTTTATCAACAGATTTTCTATTTTCTATTCTGAACATTTCACCTTTCACACACGATTTTCACGAAAAGATTTCACGACACGTTATATCTTATAACACTTTAGCTCGGATCAACTTTCGTGATAAGATGATTTAGGCCTACGTGTTACGCATTTTAAAAGTGGGGTGGACCCCCGCGTCCAAGGTCAAGAAGCGAGGGAGCGATACGGGCGACACTAACACGCACGCCTAGTGCCTCATCGCTCCTACACGCAAAGCGTGAAGTGTTTCCGTATTAACGCTATACTGTGCAAATTAGATCTCCAACATAGGGGTTTAATTACACACGATGAAAGCCCCCAGATTAAACTACACCCGCATATTTGTACTTTTCTCTCGCCGCTTAAGTAAACTGCATAGGCAAGCTTTAAATATGAGATATTTGACCATTTTCCGGAATTTTTTTCTCCAAGAATACACTTAACATGACAAAAGTAAAATAATATTGGCATATATAACTGTTTTTTATCTTTTATGACAAGAATTCTTATTTGCAGAACATTTCTTTGCCGAGATACGCGTATTCGCACAAACAACTATTTCACAAAAAAAAAAAAAAACGCGGGGGTCCATCCCATGACCGAGAATCACAGACGTGCAGTGAAAGAGTAACCTAATTCTGATTGGCCACAAAGACACGTGGAGAATAAGCAAAAGAAAACTGCCGATATGTCCATAGTGCATTGAAATCTAACACGCGCGGAAATATTTTCGCAGAATATGGGTGTCCCTACCTATAGGTTATTTTCACAAATTTTGCTCTGTGCTTGAATATCACTAAATTATTTATTTCTCCAAACATGTAACAAACACATTCACAAACTTACAACAGACGGCCTTCAGTCTCCTTGTGGCTATATCACACAATGCCACATACCATACTAGCTTGTGCAAGTTTTGCCACAGAAGATGTTACTCAAGCTACTAGGGCGTTTGTTGCCTTATGCGGTCGGATTTCATACCACGTTTGTAATACGGCCTGTCCTATTTTCTATTTCAGAACCTATACCATAAGGGGCCCCGGTGGTGTACTGGTTAGACTTTTTTTTTAAATTAATTTTATTAACTCTTCTTAGTAGTACAGCCATCCAGGGTGTTCAATTCTATCATAACCACTACAATTTAACAAACGGTATATTAGTTATATAGATTCACAATTTTTTTTGTGGGAGAGTAGCTGTTTGTCTGGGCGGCCGTAATTTAAGCTACAAACTCTATTTCTATTCGAAAACATAATTCACGCTTCCTAGGAAGGTGGTGAGCTATTCTGCCCCGAACGAGATAGCTCCCCAACGGGCATCCTTTCGGCCGCCCCCCCAGTTTCGCCGCCCCTCCGGAACAGACCAGGGACCGGGATTCCCACGAATCCACCCGCGCGACCAGACGCCGTTGGGCTCGCACACAGCTAACTAACCTTTAGGCCGGTCCGCCATGGCACCCAACGGTCGAATGGTCCCACCCACGAACCCGAAGGCCCCCAGGCCCCTCCCTATCTGTACTATTCTATTTTGTTCTTTTGATTTAATTTTTCCCTCGCCCACGGTTCTGCACCAACCTAAGCATCGTCCAGGACATCGAAGTACCCCTTCTGGACACCCAGGCCTTCGTTTCCCGCTCCTACGGGGCATTCCCCCTCTTTTTTTATATAGGCCCATACACAGTCATCAACTAACATATTATCACAAATCACATATTTCCCTCATTTAGATTTTCTTCTCCGCAGTTCCTTCCGTTCTTCTTTCATCCGTTTCAGATCTTGTCTTTCTTCTTCTCATTCTTACTGCTTCGCCTCCTCTTTTTCTCTCTCCTGTTGTTCTTCTACTTTCCTTCTCTGTTCTCCTCCCTATTTTCTTTCCTCTTCTTCTTTCTGTTATTTCTCTTCTCTTCCTCTTTTTGTTCTATTTTTCTCCACATTTCCTTCAATTCTTCTTGCATTCATTTCAGATTTTGTGTTCTTCTTTATAACTTTCTCGCTTTTAGAGCTTTTCAATTTTTCTTCCCTGCTGTTATTCTGCAAAACTTCAATATTTTCTTTAAATTCTGTTTCTTATCTAAGAGAGAGAGTTATTTTTAATCTTTATTTACTTTAAACGATAAAACACTAGACAAACACAAACACTCACTCAATAATTCCCTTAGTTCCAGCACACTCTCATCCGCTCCCCAGACTACTCAGTTAAATCATCATTCATAGGTTTTACCAAATCATATATTTTACTGATACTTTCATTTATTATTTCTGCAATTTCCTTGTCACATATATTATGTTTTTGTAATGGCCATATGGCATTAAAAGGTTTTAATTTGTTTTCTAATTCTTTCCTTTCTCCTTTAAATATGTCACAAGTACAGAATATGGTATACCGTCTGAGCTCCCTTTTGACATTGACAACTCTCGTCTTATATTTTATTTATTTTAATTAAATATTATTTAATTTGACAGTGTCCCATTATTACTGGTTAGACTATCGCCTCCCACCGAGACGAACCGGGTTCGATTCCCGGCGGGATAACTCCCGGATTTTCGCATGTGGGAATCGTGTCGGACGATGCCGCTGGTCGGCGCGGATTTTCTCTGGCATCTCCCGTTCACCCCCTAGCATTCCGGCGCTGTTCCATACTCACCTCGCTTCACCCTGTTCCATACTTGGCCAATCACATTTCAGTTCCAGAACGCAGGCTGGTCTACGACCACTTATTGAAATTAATTGATGATGGAACCAAAAAAATACTTCCATTTTAATAATTACGTCCGTGAGGTTATAATGCCTTATAAAACTATAAAATATTAACGACGGAATTTTGAAAATACTGCTTAAAAGTGTGTATTGTATAAATAACTTGAAGTACTATACATTAAATAGAAGTATCCAATACGAGCAATTTTTTAAATTAGAATTTATTACACATACTTATATATTACATCCCCGGCCTATTGTGATAATGCAATAGTAGAGTGAATGTGTAATGGAAAATTATGGGCGTTAGTTCAAAATTTCACCAATTTTTCCAGCTAACTTTTAATCGCAGAACATATCTCGAAATTAAGAGTTCATTACATTATGTGAACAAATGTGTTTCACTGGTTTCTTCACATATTAATTTTGGCGGGCTGAAAATACATCGATACGATTTAAAACTATTCTTATTGACAGTAGTAACATAGGCAATATTAATATCAGACTAGTTTGTACCGATCCTTGCCCTAGGTGTTAAGCTTGTACAAGAGCTAGCACGGCAGCAGGTAACGTGTAATTTGGGCTTCAGCTGATACTGTAGTTGTAATATTTATTTTAAACTCTGAGTAAACTTTGTTCAGCACTCTATAAAAAAGAATAACCAATATAATTTGTAGCACAGATAAGACTTGAATGAATTTAGTGTTATCACCTGTGCAATTGCACTTAGTGGGTTATTAATTATATCTTATCGATTGTTACACATGGGAAAAGGTTGATGGCAGCTAGAGTGCAACTGCTTGAGAAACATACCAAGATTATATTGACAACCATACAATGCAAAATATTTTGATACAACTGTGTCTTTTAAATAAACAATTTAATGTGAAAAAAAAATTAATAATGTTTTTATTGGTTATTTATTTTGCTGTCTAGCAGTATAGTTAACTCAAAATAGGCACATCCACAGATCATGAATTATGACACCGAAGGGAGGAAATAACGTCGTTTTCGAATGAGAGTTTTGTTTGGAGTTATCGCGTAGTTTCTGGAATCGAAAGAGACAAATACTTAGCTAGCGAAGAGAAATACAAGGGTAGAAATGAACACATTCCAGATATTCGCTTTGAGATATTAATACTTGTTAATACGTAATACAAATAACATCAAAACATATTTTGCGTAATGCCAATTTTTCGCTCCGAAAGCTAACTGTTTTTTAGTGGTAATAAATATTAAGTTAGTGACTACCAAAAGAAGACTGTCTTTTTTTTTTTTTTTTTTAATTAAATCACTAACAGATTTCTAGTCATTGCACTTTACACTATAAGAAAATGAACAGGTTTACTAATTATTTTGCAACTACTGCTTATTTTGTGCGCGGGTGGAATCTTCAGAATAAACCTTCACAGAAATTAGTTTAGATTGAAATTTGATCAAAATACTACGATGTGACTAGGTAAGTTAAATTTTCGTTATTTGCTAACCAACGTAATTACTATCACTTTTGACATTTCTATCCGTCCAGCGGAGGCTAAGAAGGATACAACGTGGACAAAGACTAAGGAAAAAAAAAAAAAAAAAGAGTCTTAGGAACTTGGCCGCTTTTCGTATTCGCATAATTTTTCGTGTTAAATTGGTTTCAGCATCGCTACGTCAAGTGACTTCTGGCTGGCATATACAGGATGTTTCTAAATTACACCCTGAACTTAGGCAGCCGGTTAGTCACGAAAGAAAAGAATGTGAAAACATTCATCCAACCTATGGTTAGAGCTAGCGATTTTTCGCGAATAAATTTGAATACACGGTAGACTTCAATACTATTCCTTCGTCTATTGCCGTTAGTTGCTGACTGCTTGAGAAGGCTCATTCATATCCGACCGGCCCACTCAGAATTCGGCAACATTAGCACGACTTCTACGTTATTCGTGTGCAGACAGTTATCACGCGTCAAAAAGTAATTCAGCCCATCAAGATACGTAAACGACCCCACAGTGTTTCGAAGTGTGACTTGTCTTGAAATCTTTTCCCGCAATTTCATTAACCATACCAATGGTATAAAGTGAATTCCAACAGTTGTCTGAAGTACAAGTGTATTTCAAATACTGGAGATGGAACACTTGAGTGTCTGGACAATTTGTAACGTTAATTTTAACATACGAGTTAATAATCCAAGTATGCTACAACGTCATCGAAATGAAGTCGAAATAAGGGTAGTATCCGGGATTATTTCCCCGAAATAATTTGATGACAGCAGCAGGCAGTTGTTGTAAAGTATGCAGATCTCTGTTGCGTTACATACATATTATCGAGATAATTGTAATAAACTAGTGTTTTAGTTCCGACTTCAAAGACGTGTACCGCCCTAAGGGCTCACTACAGACCATAAGTCATATACATCTAATTTATGTTTCATCCTTATATTTCCCGTGATCAACCCTCTTCCGAAGTTCGCCTATCTAATTTAGACACATTGCGTATAACACGGCAGGAAGTGCGCAATCAAAGTGATTTAGTAAGCAGTTTTGCAACGTTCTTTAAAACAATTATAAACCGTGCAGATAACACAGTCCACTTATGTAAACTTAATTCCCATTTGGTAATTGAACGAAGTACCAGATCACGCCAAGTGCTTAGTAAACCACTTCTGGGTCCCGACATTGGACTATAATTTTTTTTATTACCTGAAATGTTGAAACCACGGATGTTAAGACTCAAGTCTAGTACACAGTATAAATGAATATGTGTTTGTTGGAACCCGAGTATGACTTCCTATAGTTAGGGATAGGAAAATGTCGCGAGTTCATTTCGGGACAAGATAGACGTCGAACACATATGCAGTGAAGTCACCTTCGCAATTGGATCACAGTTTATTAGACCCGCCCTGCATGTCTCTGAGACAATAGCAGGTTTGCAAGGAAACACCTTGCGAATCCCATAACCGCCAGGCGTGGGGGCAACAGTCAATGAACACACAGCTGAGGCTCCAGTGTGCAGAGTACTGAGGAGTCTAGCCTACAGGTCATTGAACTCGCGAAATTTTCCTCTCTCTACCTATAAATAAGGCCCACCTGTACTTCGCGACAAGATTCACGCAGTGGCTATACTTCAGTACACTATGTGCACACTTGCATTCTTACTTTGGATACTTACTTTGGATTCTTACTTTGGCCGCTTGTGTTTGTGCGAAGTGAGTCTGTTACCTGAGTGAGCTGATCATAATTAAGTTTCTCCGATACCGACTGTCCGTGAGTTGTAGGCAGACAGATAAAAGGCGCGACATTTCAAATGATCCAACCACTAAATTAGTTTTAGAACTAAAGTGTTTTGGAACATAACTTGTTCTGAAATTTTTTCGCGAAAAACTGATGTGCTCCTAAATATATATGTTTTTAAGCGTGCCTCACGTTCCTTTCACAATACCGATTTTAAACAAAAACACATTGTGCCCTTTGAAGACAATAGCTATGCCACAAAAAGTACCAGTAAATTAATAGTAGTTTGTGTTTTTGTATGTTTGTTGAGTTTACAATTCTTAAATTAACCCGCAGTTTTCAGGCTAGTAAAAATATTACAAAACACATTTTTATAGTATATTCGCGGTTTCTTCAAACTTTTTGAATCGAACCTCTCAAAAATCACTGTTCACTGGTTGCTCGTTGTATTGGCGGAAGACGGTGATTTGGCCTGCATTTTACTGCGTGCTCATTATTGGCTCAGAGTTGTCCAGGAGAAGTGTAAACAAACGGGTGGGCCAATAACATAAGCTATGCAAACATACGAGGTTTTGAATTCTAACTTGCCCCGAAATTAAACCGCGAATTATTCACGCCTCTACCAATGACCTTACCTGTGGGTAAATGATTCGCTAACCATCTTGCTGGTCTAGGTCATAATTGGTTCATATACCTGTAGGCGAACGTATAGCCTACACCTCATTGGCTGCTACAACGAAACACATGTTGTGTCGACATAACTACAGCACGCATCATAAAGTTATTAGTTTGTAACACCTGAAACCGTAAATTAAATAGGATCTTAAAGGGTTAAGTAGGACTTTTAAAGATGCTCACTTTACAATTAACAGCTTATAATCCATTCACGGTTACTTCAGCCTTTTATGAAGCCCTGTTAATGTTCTACTTCCAGGATATTCCTCCGCCTCGGGCAAACTAAGCTTAACAAGTCTGGAGAATTACACCAGAGGGATAACGCGCCACATTCGTGCGCACTCAGTTGTAATGATATTTTGTATAAGAACTGTTTCTCACTAGAAGTTACCAACATACGTATTTTCTACCAGTTTTTTATTCAAATTTTTCATCAATGAAGTGTTATAATTTATAGATAATATATTAATAACATTTCAATATAACAGTGAAAAAAGTAACTTTTATTAAAATAAGTATAAAAAGCTTGTGATACAGGGCGTATTTAGGAAATAACTAAACACGTCATAAATGGGGAGATTTTTCTAAGGTTTGATTCTTAAAGGCCGAAGAAACCTTGAATGTACTATATATACTGTTATGCACATCGAGCTGAGTGGGTTTGACGTATGTACCTTCACTGCCGGAAAAAACTCGCTACGCTGACGTCGTGCGGGCTGCGGACCACGGAGTCTCCGGGTCGCTGAACCCTGCGAAATTTCCCAGTCTCCATCCTCACAGCCGCCCAAGATAAGCCGCGCGGCGATGCCACAAAGGCAACGCCGCCCAGAAGTCTGCAGACGAACGGGCGTTCCGGCCGACACGAGTCGTGTTTACTATACTATCTACCAAAAAGTAATTGGGCACCTGCCCATAATGTTTGCTCGATGGTTGTCTCCCCGTTAGAATATCGTACAGCCATCTCTTGCTGCTATAACAGCAGCCACCCTGTCTGGCATGCTCTCTACGAGTGTTTGCAGGACATCCACGGGGATCCGTCGCCATTCTTCTTTGCAGCCATTCCATGAGTTGAGCAATGGATTTTGGCCGCGCCTGACGAGCCCTCACCCGGCGATCCAGTTCGTCCCAAAGATGTTATGTAGGGTTGAGGTCGGGGCTCTGGGTGGGCCAGTCTAATCGGCGAACATTGTTGTCGGCGTACCACTGCACAGTAGCCCTTGAAACATGGCACCTGGCATTGCCACCCTGGAAGTAACACGGGTCCATTCCGTAAAAACGCCACAATGTTGGGATCTTTTAATTATCCAGAATGTTACAATAGGCCTCTGTGTTCAAGCTACCACGGACAAACACCAGCGGTCCTACGCCGAAGGCCGTGAAACACAAGTCAACTGACGTACTGAATTAACTATCTTCACGGGTGGGTGCCCTATTACTTTTCGGTAGATAGTGTACAAGCGCGCGTAGCAATAGCCGTAACCATAGGCGGCGCATAAGTCACAGCACAGGCTACTATAGTCCGTTCACTGTTACGTCACACTTCTCTGAAGCCCTGATAAGGTTCTACTTCCAGGATATCCCTCCGCCTCGTGCAAGCGAACCCTAACTGAGTCGGGGGGCCACGGTGGCTGAGCGGTTAGCTTACTCGCCTCCCACCTAGGCGACCCGGGTTCAATACCTGGCTGGGTAACTCGGGATTTTCCGGCAAGTGGAATCGTGCCGACGATGCCGTTGGTTCGGTTTTCACGGGATCTCCAGTTTCCCCGCCTTCATTATCGGCGCTGCTCCATGCTAATTTCAATCACCCTTATCGGCTCTACTAAAGACCTCTGCAAATACGTCAAATTTTACCTAATCGAGTCTAGAAAATTACACCAACGGGACAGCGCACCGCATCATGTGAATCAGTGTAATAAAATTCCTCAGAAGAACTATTTCTTACTAGAAGAGACTGACAATTCGCTTTATTATTTGGGAGAACAGTTAACTATAGACACTTTGCTTTGTAATTCTTTGTCATTGACCACTTATCTGACACGTCCTGGGTAACTCTGCACCAAAAAATGAAAACCTTACACACTATGTGCCCCAATCACGTGTAGGTCAGTCAGAAAGGGAGAGAATTCGCAAATATGCAACAACCAATGGAGAGATGACGTTGGCTCTAGGAGATATATATAGTACTGGGAATTTTAGTCTGATGCCAAATAATTACGCGAATTTTGCAGATCGCTACATTACTTACTAGGAATTGCTAACATACCTATTTTCTTATTTTTTATTCACATTAATAATTCGTTAAATATTATAATTTATAGATAACATAGAAGTAAAAGTTCAATGTAACCAAAAATAACACTTCTGGTGAATAGTGTGTATTAGTTCATCATGCTCACTCACTCATTTTATGACGGGACAGTTTGTTTTTGCTACACGAAATATTTAGAGTATATATTTGTTATCGAATGCTTATTTCTTACTGGTAGAAGTAACGACATTAAATATATCAGCGTAGGAGATTTTATAAGTAAACAAATATTAATAAATCTTTGCTCTGATGACATACGGGTACCATTCTGAAAGTGTTATTTGACGATTGCACACTGCTTAAGGGGACTATGTAGCTGCGCGTCCAAGGTCAAGAAGCGAGGGAGCGATACGGGCGACAGTTACACGCATGCCTGGCGCCGCATCGCTCCTACGCGCAAGGCGTGCAGTGTTTCTGGCGTAACGCTGTACTGTGAAAATTATATCTGTAATACAGAGGTTTTTAATACACGCGATGAAAGCCTACAGATTAAATTACGGCCGTATCTTTGCACTTTTCTCTTGACGCTTAAGGAAACTGCATAGGCAAGTTTAAAAAATGCGATAGTTAACGATTTTAACAAATTTTTTTCTCCAAGAATACACTTAATATAACAAAAGTAAAAAAAAAACAGGGCCATAGATAATTGTTTTCAATCTTTTCTGACAAAAAGTCATATTACCAGAACTTTTATTTACCGAGATAAGCATGTCCGCGCAAACAACGATTTCACAGAAAACGTTTCAGTACCTAGGACCCTTAAAAAAACTTCCGCGAAATTACAGAGAAATTGACGGTAAAAATTACCCAAGAAGATTTGTAAAATTATGACAACTTTAATTTTTCACTGACGGACTTGCTGTCAATTTCACACCAATGTTGCTAATTCACAGAACTGCCTGTAAATTTACTTATTCGTTTTTCGTATTAGCGATTTATGAAACGATCTTCATCTCTTAAGAACATTGTATAATAATCTTACTGTGGTCGAATGTAAAAAAAAAAAAAAAAAATAATGGACCCTAATAATGTTTACAAATATTTTCAATAGATGATTTTCCTCACATACATTTCAGCTTCGGAGGTTGTCTTTTTATAACTAAAACAAATAAACACATATGTCTAATTAACTGTTTAAAATATTGTTTACATTAGTAGCAATATCTCCTTGCCTACAACCACAGTAATTATCACAATTACCCTGCTTGACGACGATTCTCTTGTAAAACGTGCTTTGTGGAGCACCCAAACAACACGTACGCTTAAATTTTAATTAAAAATGTACTCCTATTGATTGACTATTAAAACATTTAAATTCGTAAATTTCGTTTTTCTCTGACAAGTTTGGTAGTGAGCGTACTACTCGACAGCTATTTGTTGTGTGCATCAACACGGGCTTCCCACCCCGATTGCGAGCACAAACACAGCGCGAGGAACGGGGACAAAACATTTAGCGAACAAAACAAACTCCTCTCCAACGAGCCGAAGGCAGGGCCGGCTGTTATTCAACACGCGCCAATATCACCGCTGGAAACACGGCAAACGAGGTCTTTTGCCATCGAGACACTGCACCAGGAAGAGTGAGCGAGTGGGAAGATTTAGGCGGCACTTAACGGCGAGGTCTTGAGAGCCGACGGGGGCGATGCGAGTACGGAGCGGCGCAGGAGTGAAGAGGCGGGGGAAACGGGAGATCCCCCAGAGAAAACCCCGCCGACCAACGGCATCGTCCGGCACGATTCCCACTTGCGAAATTCCGGTGACCCGGCCCGAGGATTGGACCTGGGAGGCGAGCGTGCTGACCGCCCAGCCACCCGCGGCCCCTGCGCCCGGAAGACGTCCAGAGGTGGCGACGTGCCGTCCGCCGAGACACGTCTAATCATCAGCCTTCGGCGCCATGTTTAATGTGGCTTTGATTGAATAAGTAACTAAATAATTCACAACAACAGTAATAACAATGTAACCAGTTATAAAGTAACAGCTCCTCCGAGGTAAAGAATAACTTGAAGACTCTGTATGCGAGATGTTATGGAAGTTATTTAATACAGTTTACCCACAAATGAATGTATTTGGTGTTCACCACTGAGCTACGCCTAACCCAATTTGTACGTTAATATAAAGTTAATCACCTATAAAGACGTGTAAAACATAACGTAATGAATTACAAATATTCTACAGTTGCGTGCAGTCAGACGAGACATATTTTTAGGAGCTTTCCGGGTACGAAATCCGTGCGGGAGAGCCATGGACGCACGTGTTAATCCCGATAAACTATAATTAAAGGCTACGAGTAATTAATACATTGATAAACACCAGGGCCGTATCGGAGCTGACTCTAGTGACGTCGGGGCCACGGTGGCTGAGCGATTAGCACGCTCGCCTCCCACCAAGGCGAGCCGGGTTCAATCCCCGGCCGGGTCACCAGGATTTTCGCAAGTGGGAATCGAGCCGGACGATGGCATTGGTCGGTGGGGCTTCTCGGGGATCTCCCGTTTCCCGCGCCCCTTCATCACGGCGTCGCCCCGCATTCACTTCAATCACCCACGTCGGCTCTCAAGACCTCGATGTTAAGAGCCGCCCAAATCTCTTCACTTCAATCTAGTGACGTCCAGACACATCCGAACCGTGTTCCCCCAACCCACAATAGAGCCCATATGCCACGATATCTTTTTTCTTACAAGCTCAGGCGGAAGCTTTCACGAGACCTGCTACACGAGCCTGCATGCAAGTATAGGCTGTTCACGGTAAAGTGAGCACTTTTGAAAATCTTCTCGTTGGGAATAATAGTCAATAAATATATTTTATTTTCACCTTAGAAGTCAGCTTACGAGTGAGGTGGAATATACACTCTGTGTTTCTTACTTGTACGGCAGTATTTATTTAAAAAGGTGTTTTATGGATAAAACATGTATCCAAGGCCTCAAAATTACTCACTTTATAGTGAACAGCCTATAGTTATGGAGGGTTCTTTTGGAATAACCTACCGAACGATACTAGAAGTACAAGTAAAGGCAAGTTCATTTTTTATTACTTTTCTTGCACTGATGCGGTTCTGGTACAATTGTCGTTCACATCAGCACGTGTTTATGCAAAGTTCTCTTGTTATAACTGGAAATCTTATGTTCAGTAAACACGAATGTTTACCTTAATCTTCACGCGATAGAATCAGTAGACATTTTCGTGGTTTTTAATTTACCATTTATTCGTGTTTAATAGCTTTGCGATTTTTCTCAAAATAAAATAAACAGAGAGCCCACCCACCCATTCTCTGATTGGCTAAAATTTTTACCTTGTGGGAAACCTTCCATCGAACACTGCACACGACCAATTACGAAAAGTCCATGGAGACGGCCAGCAGTCGGCCAAATGTTCCATACAATCCTCCATACTAACAGGCATAGTCGGCCAAATCTTCCATACAATCCCCCATACTAACAGGCATACAGGCTTGCGTGGAGTCGTCCAAGAAATCTTCCATCGTGGCATACACACTTAAAACCCGTAGATACCCGAGAAATTCGCGAGTTCAATGACCTGTAGGCTAGACTTCACAGGCTTACATACTCTCACACATATATCACCTCTTTATTGGTTGATTGTTGTGGAAGTAAAAGGTGGTGGTTGGGCGCACTGTTTATTGCATTTTTGTTATTGTCTGAATCATCTCCAGGAGGTGTCAAACAACACGTCGACCAATTACAAACGTAACATGAACGCACGTGTATGTGAATTCTAACTTGTCTAGAAATGAACCCGCGAAATTCTTGGGTCTCTACGACATGAGGTCTGTTCACATTCACTGGCACTTAAGACAAATTAGAAGTGAGTCACCTATATCCACTACTGCAAGAACACCGGTTCTGTTGGTGTCTGTTTTAGATCTTACCATCGTCCTATTGGTCCATACCACACTGGACACTGCGTTGTAATTTACAGCATTCATTATTGGCCAATCATCAAACCAATGGAGAGCCGAGGTAATTATTGACCCAATCATATGTCCTTTATCGTATAAAAGGATTTACAATCAATAATGTCCTTTTGAGTGACTATAAAAATGAAAATCTATCGTTAGTAACATCATTGTTACTGCGCTGTCGTGTGGTTTCGAGGCCGTGATAAACACTGGTGAACAAAGACTGTACATCCATGCGAGTTTTATTCTGAACAATAAATAAATTTTCAAATTAGCGTTTTTCAAGCTACACTCGAGCATAGTATACAAAGTGTTAAGCCACTTGGGCGAGAATATATCACCGGCGACAGCTGTTGATCGTGCCCGGGGAAGATTGGGGGGGGGGGGAGGGGCGGGGCGGGGCGGTGGAGATGACGTAGCTCATGTGAATATCCTTTTCTCCATGCTGAGAAACAGAACAAGAAAAAAAACTGCTCCTCGCGGTGAGATTCTCGAACAAAGAAACCAACACGCCACCGGGCCGGGCCGCCCGCCGCAGCAGCAACAACAACAAAAAGAAAACAAAACTTTCCAGGAATTCGTGCTTTTCCGTGGAGATGCAATTAAACCCGGGCGAACGCGCTGCCCTAATGCTGTAGGTGGTGAAGCAAGGTCGCGAGCGAGGGTGACATGGATCTATACCGACGTCTATTCCCGGCTCCTGTCGCGGTAGTTCGCTCCTTCGGGAGCCTCCTGCGAGTGGGGTTGTCAAACGTCCGGCATAAGGACGTGTCCTCCTTTATAATCTATTAAAATTTTTTTTCTTCCATCGAGATTTGCCGTGATCAAACATGTCCGGCATTTTTGATGTGATAAAATATGCCATTAGCTTACTAATTATCTTGATAGGATTAATTTTTCTACAACAAACTTGTCATAGCTGTTTTGTTAAAATTCTCTTGCTTGGTTATGCAAATAAGCGTGCCGGGCCGATCTTAACATAGAAGTATTTAGAACTAATTAGGGAGAAGATATGTGGATATGGAGCAGCGCCGGAATGCAAAGGCAGGGAAAATGGGACATCCCTGAGAAAACCCGCCGACCAGTGGCTTCGTCCGACACGATTCTCACGTGCAAAAATCCGGGAGCAACCCCTCCGGGAATCAAACCCCTTGCTGAGAGGCGAGCACTCTAGCCGCTACAATACTGCGGGCCCGCATGGAGAAATGACAGGTTTTGAAGGCGCTTAGCGACTAGATATTCAGCATCCATGGAGCTGAAGTGAGATTTAGATGGAGAGGCGAAAGAATACAGTCGCAGAGGGAAACGGGAGCACCCCCAGAAAACTTACCGGCCGTAGGAAACGTAAGCCACTTTTCCCACATTTGAAGAGCCGAAGATTCGCCCGCCTTGATAACACTATAACTCATATCCGCCTTTGGGATTGGACGATTATATTTGTTACGCGTATTGTGTGACTGGCCATGAAACAGAAACGTATTATCCTCATTCAGATTGGCCAGTGAAGTGATTGTATGTTTTCTCGCACAGATACGTGGCCCGTAAGCAAAGGAAATTTGCTATAAGTCCCGCAGGAGAATGTTAAAATCTCTCTTTTGCGAAACTCTTCGCGAAAATCGGGTCTCCCTACAGTGGCATACTTCATAAAATTACAAGTCCACAAGCTACTAGACAACTCGCTTGTAATTCGTATAAAGTTTGATAAAGTGGTTTAATAAAGCTACAAATCAACATTCGAAAATACAAGTAAACTTCTACAAGTTACAAGTAATTCCTACAGGTATTCCTGTGGTTTGATTTATATTAACACTTGTAGCTTACAAGAACTTGAAAATTCTGAAGTAATTATACTAGTGTCAACACCTAAGAAGAATTGTTAAAACTCCCATTTTACGAGCATTTAAAATCTTTATTGCTATATTATTCATGTTTGGGGAATACAATGATATGTAGAAGGAGAATAATGAGGTTATGATGTTGCCACATAGTTTCAGAATACCAAAAGTGTGTTTCCCACGTTACTCTAAAGTAACGAAAAGTTCTGTACGAGTGATTTCAAAATGGATACTTTACTACAGTTTCCATTTGTAAGTAGAGGTGCGACATAACAATTACATTTTTTTTTTTTTTTTTGTTTTCCACTTAGGTTCACTCGAAAACAAAGCAACACATTAACAAAAGTAACGTTAAAAATTTTGAGTTAATTTTTGAAATTGTAAATTTTTTTTTTTTATTAGTGTGCCAACTTTTATTGAGTCAGACAATATTCTTCACGAAGCGCAGCAATTTTGCAATTTTGAAAACTTTGCTTGTAGATTGTGAATTGTAACTTGTAGACTTGTAGTTTTATTTAAAAAAAAAAAAAATAGTGCCCTGGTCTCTGTTATAATGGCAGGACGGTGGAAAGAAGAAAAAAGAGGTAAGGGGGGGGGGGAGAGCTAACCGCTCGTCCACCGGGTCAGTACGTAGTGTAATTACGTCATGCTTAAAGCGGATATTACACGATACCTGCTGCCGTACTTGGTTCTTGTACATACAAGCTTCTACAAGGCCTGGTGCACGAGCCGGTATACCAGCTGCTATATGAGCCGCCATGGAAGATACATATTACACGACAGCAGTTCGCGTATTAGCATTTAGCACCCTCGGTGGGTGCGCAGTGCGTGGTTTGCAGTAAACATGAACCCCATTCGTAGAACTGCTACCAGTTAGTAACATACGTAGGCCTATAAAACATTACAAGCACATCTTAATATTGCTATATTACTGTTCGACTTTTACATAAATTAATTGCTTACTAGTATAGTTTCATTCATTTTATTGGAAATGACGTGAGGTCACTAAAGTACGAAGCGTGTCATTTTTAATTTTGACGGAAATTTCTGGGCGGTTTCAAAATATAGTTTTTTTTATTTACGTACCGGGACTGCATGTAAAATTTAATGACTAAAAAAAAAAATATTTGCCTTCAGCGGAGTTTCTCTAACTCACGCCCAAAGGTCACATACTCATTGCGAACCTCGCGACTTTAACATTTTTTTTTTTTTTTTTTTTTTTTTTTTAACCTTCATTTGACGTTGTTGTGACATTTTGACGTTGACGAAGCTCTAGCGAGACCGACTTGTTGACGAATTCCCAGCGCGACAATCGAGCTGCGCATCCGCCGCGTCGGAGGCGCCGGGGCGCGAACCCGCGGCCCTCCGATTACAAGTCGGCCACCCTACCCCTGAGCTATGTACTACCAGTTCACTATATATTTAAAGAGTTTAGATAAGATAAATATCTTAACGTTTGCATTAATTCCTTCATACAGTAGGTAATGTTTTGATTATTTAGAACGGTTTTAAGCAGTAATTGAAAGTTTTCATAAACAATATTATTCGTCGTCGTCGTATTTTAAATCTATTTGAAAGAGTATCAACCTCACGGATGTAAAATCAAGACGGAGGCTTCCTTTTCGGTCTCTTCATCAACTCGTTTCAAGTAGTAGCCACGGGGAGCGCCCTACGCTCTGAAACTGTAATGTGATTGGCCAGGTACGAGAGCCAATGTGGAACCAGCCACGGAAAATAGGACAAGTACAATTACCAAACCTGTGGATGAAATCTGGCAGCGCCAGGCGAAAAATGCCATGACGGGCGCCGTACAGGCCGGTATAACGGCAGCTATTGCAGATCTTGTACAAACTTTTACGAAATCTGGTATAGACCGTTCACGGTAAAGTGAGCACTTTTGGAAGTTTTTTCATCAGACATAATAACCAGTAAATACATTTAATTGTGGCCTCGGACTTTTGGTTTCGGATAAGGTGAATGTATACACTGTGTTTATTACTCACATGGCAGGGTTCAATTTAACAAGTGGTGGAAGAACATAAATTGGGTGAAAGAAAAAAGTAACTTGGGCTTCGAAAGTGCTCACTTTACCGTGAACTGCCTATACCGTGTAATATGGCCTTGACAGTGTACTTGGCGAACACGAAAGGGGGCTTTCCCTTCCCCCTAGTGGGGAGATTTCCGAAAGCGCACGTCGGCCCGTGGGCTCGGCTCGCAGGCACCGACGACCGCTGCGTGGGCGGGTCCGGGCACAGTATGAAGACACGCGCGCATGCGCAATGAGGCAACGATTCTCGGACGCGCCGGACCAGGGGGGGGGGGGGGGGGAATCACAATGTGGCAGCCGCGGTGACTTTGTATTCCTTAGCGGACGCCGACAGTAACGCGATCTGTCGTAGCTACCAGACTAGTTCCAATCAAGTTGGAATGGTGCATGAAAGCAGTATATTCACCCAGTCGTTTTCCAAAGAACCCGCCGAAGTTTTTTGGCTCGACAAGACGCAAATAATAATTTCGAGCGCCTTTTTACGTTGTTCGATATTCACTTCCGTCATTATTCTCGGAGCACTGAAGGAAGAAAAGAAAGATTTTTTTTTTTGTTTTCTGATCTTCAATCTGTGTTCCAAGAATAACGAACATAATGAATTCGTAACAATGTAAGAACGTGCTCAAAAGTGTTATCTACGTCTGGTAGAAGAAAAAAAAAACCCGCTCTAAAACCAGTTATGACAAAAATTATATAAATATACGGTATGCGTGCACCATTCCCCTGTCGGAAATAAAAAAAAAAAAATTATTTTGTAACTGTACCAAACATTATTCAATTAGTGCGCTTTGTATGTGATGAAATATTCCCCGAACAAAAAATATACGCTTAGTTTTTTTTATAATTTGATATCAAATACAAAATTTTTCACTTTTGTAAAAGCCATAATAAAAAATACTATGTAATTTGCATAAATGAAAATGTAGGGATAGGAAAATTTCGTGAGTTCAATGACCTGTAGGTTAGACTCCTCAGTCCTCTGCATACTGGAGCCTCAGCTGTATGTTCATTGGCTGTTGCACCGCACCTGGCAGTTGCGGTATTGGCAAGGTGTTTCCTTGCAAGTCTGCTATTGGCTCAGAGGCGTGCAGGGCGGGTCTAATAAACTGTAATCCAATTGCGAAGGTGACTTCACTGTGTATGAGTTTGGCGTCTATCTTGTCCCGAAATGATTTCGCGAAATTTTCCTATCCTTACATATATGTAATGACAAAATAACTGTTCACACAATTAGAAAATAATGTCTAAAATATGCACAAAATTTTTTATATTTAACATTAATTTTTCATACATATATATGGCTCGTTATTTGGTGATGATTACATATGTCACGTGGTAGCCCACAGGATTAGTTCGCGTTGTAAATTTTTTCATCCGAACTTATTTTAGTATTTGTTATTACAGCTTCAAAAAAAAGGAAGAAATTTTTTATTTGTGATCGAAATATAAAAAATAATAATAATTAAGTGTACATATTTTAAATTCCAGGAATACGTCCTCATATACAATGTGTGCGAGTTGAACAATGTTTGGTATAAGTAGAGACATGCAAAATTAGCGTTATTATTTGAGGACAGTTTTAACTTAAAACATATTTACCTTTCCAATAAGTTTGTCATAGGGCCACACTTTATTCGACACTCCCCCGAGTAACCCTGCGCCAATAAATGAACACCACGCAATTGTTTAGTCCAATCACGTGCATTTAATCCAGAAAGGGGGTGACTTCACTTCTACGCAGTAGCGAATGGAGAAACGACAACGGCTGCAGTACATAGAGTGCTGTGAAATTTTGCCTGATGCCAAATAATAACGCGAATTCTGCAGTTCTCTAGGTATAAGTATATAATTATTAACTTCATGGGGTCCGGCACCCTTAAGGTGGTTTCACTATCAATTTCGCACTGTTAAGAAACGGCTGCACGAGAAAGAAAGGAATAGCTGTGTTCATAAGTGAGTGTCGGTACTCGTCTTGTGTGAAATCATTCACACGCGACACGAAATCAATTTGATTTTTACGAAATAAATTTTTTTATAGTAAACAACATGCCAAGAGGCGTTTTTTTTTATGAGAAAAGGTTAATAAAATATGCCCTGTCCAACTAAAATGGTGAAATTAATAAAAACGAATTACTTAGTATTAGGGACACCTGAATTTTGCGAAAAGCTGTCATAACAAGCTGTATTTAAAAACACTTTTAAGCACAGCTCCATTTCCGTTATTGGACGAATTTGATCGTTTCCTGTCATACGTACCTGTCTGCAAATTTCATACGTCCGGTATCGGGGTAGCCTTACTCTGATTGGCCGGGATTATTTCTGACAGAGGCACGAAGCCAATAAACAAAGAAACGCTGCAGTTGTGCTTGTAGGATATTGAAATCTGGCATGCGCAGATGTCTTTCCGCGAAAACCAGGTGTTTCCCCTCACTGTGGCCTAACACATTTCGAACAATAGAATTGCCGTGAATCGCTGCGTGGCGTAAACAGATTTGCCTTGCTGGAACAGACACTCAGTGAAAAAGAAAAATAGCACCTAAATTAAAAACCGTCGCGCAATGTAACTTTTTTTTTTAAACAGGTTGTATAATAAGTGTTAACTCTGGCGCTGTCCATGCTGTTGCCGACCTCCCGTGGCGCAGTCAGTTGGTGCGTCACCGATCTGGGGTGCGGGAGGCTCTGGGTTCGAATCCCGGATAAGGCATGCGCGTTAATTTAAGTTGGGTTGTAAGGTAGTATGTAAACATAAAACATAAAACCGGGGAACGTTAAAAAGCTCTTTACAATACAATACGCATGACGTTACGTGAACTATGTAAAGACGTATTAAGGAGTGGGCTACTTACCGTATGGGACACTATACATTACGTTCAAGATACGTGCTTATCAGTAACCAATAAACTTAAAGTGTTAATACTACATGTAAATCTGAGTACTTATGGACAGACTTTGTGCATCGTTTTCAAAACCCACTGTTACTGCAGTAAGTGTATCTATAGAAGAAGCACTATTAATAACGGACGCCTACTTGGTTTCAAGAATAATATAATTTTAACTAGTGTAATATCAAGATACAAGAGCTGAGCGCAACCATTGTTACTCCCCTCCCCCCTCTTCCTGATTGGATCATCCGCCACTGATGACTGTCACCTGCTAACTTAGGAAGTTTACGTGAGTCAAATTATTATTAACATGTATTGGCTCTAATTATTTTTTTGCATTGCAAATAACCTACATTTCGATGAAGTTTGCGTTGTACGCAGTCTGCATATTACGACACCCGCTTAGCTTACAAGAAAGAAGTATTGTAATACACATGTCTAGACCCAGGATGGAATGTTGTGTTACCAGCCGTTACCCAACAGAATTATCTCAAATCAGAAATGTGTAACACCAGTTCACAAAACTGCACGGGCTGAAACAGCCCTACTTAAAATATGTGGCTAGCAACAAAAATTGGCGAACGAAAAAAGAAACCAAGGTTTCTTATAAAAATCCTTTAAACGCACTAAAATACCAAGTGCGAAAACCTTAATTGAACAGTTGTACAAAATGTGCTTAGCAATTTCATATTTATATTTTCCAAGGGATTTTTCTTGGCCATAATGGCTCCCATACACACACACACACACACACACACACACATATATATATATAAACTTGGTGGAATTTATAAGTTTTATCACAATAAAGATAACTTTCGAATCGTCCAAGGGTAGCTTCCACGTTCGGAAAAGAGCGGTGAGTTATTTTTTTTTATGGCGATGTCCGCCTCTATGACGGCTAATGGCCAAGCCGTGTTCCGGACAACACCAGGAATGCCCTTATCACCCAATCACAAAACAACTCACTCACTGTAAAACACACGCTCCGCCCCGCCACCGTGGAGAAGACGAGTTTTCGCTCTCTCGTCCGCGGAGAGAATTAAAAAGTATTTTCCCCCCTCCTCAACCCGGCAGCACTACGTCACATTACGGCTGCGAACTGGAACCGACAGCTAATTTGCAAGCTGTCCTGTAGAAGATGTGTGCGTGTGTGTATATACATGTATATATAATCCGAGATAGTACACTGTATAAAAAAATTTGGTAGACATCGTAAACTGCATAAGCCATTCACAGATAATCAAGCACTTTCAAAATCACCCTTAGAAAAATGTTGTGCCCTTAAAGGCAGTTCGCGATAAAGTGAGCACTTGTGAAATCAACCTTAGAGAAAAGTCACTGCTCCTACCTGCGTATATTTTAACGGGAGCAATGAGTGACATGCGCCCAATACCCAGTAAAATTGGTAACGATGGATAAAAAGTGTTAGTCAACCATTTGTGATAACTTAAATTATTTCTCTCGCTTACGGTTTTTTTTTTTTTTTTTAATACATGGAAGTGTAAAAATGAGCAGATTTATACAATATTTACTTTTCTAATAATTTCACGGTTTCACTTCATCGACGCACGTAAAAAAGTTATGGGGCCCATGGCAACGTTAATTTTAGATAAGGTGGAAGAACACACGACGTGTATACAAGTAGATCTTAGGTAAGGCTTTCAAAAGTGCCCATTTTACCGTGAACAGCCTATATCTGCATATATTTTAACGCCCGCTATGACTGCCATGCGCACAGTTAAGTTGGTAACGACGGATCGTAAGTAGATCAATTTCTCAGAGTTGAATTAAAAGTGTCAGGCAAACATTTGTGAACAATGAAATAATTTTTTTTTTACTGTCGGATTTTTTAAAATGCTAATAAATGTTATAATCAGCAAAATTTTGAGAATATTAACATTTATAATAATAACACAGTTTCACTTGACCGGCGCGTGAATAAAGTAATCAGACATGTGATAATGTTAATTTCACATACTGTGGAAGAATACATCAAGTGCATACAAGTATCTTAAGCAGGGCTTTCGAAAGCGCTCAGTTTAACGTGAACAGCCTTAAATGGAACTTTTTAAGCTGCCCACCGCATGGAAACATGACCACACATACGGCTTCAGACACATAGGAAGGTTATATGGGCGTCGCTACTACACAGTTGGAAGTTTATAGTCTATTCGCGGTTTCTTCGAACTTTTTTAATCAAACCTTTGAAAACCCACCACATGTATGAACGTCTTTAGTTGTTTCCCTAAACGTGCCATCTATCACAAGCGTTTATAGGTCCTACGTCTTTTATTACAAAGGTACCTTATTTCTGGTTAAGTTGAATTTTTTCTTCGCAAAGTACAGGGGGGGGGGGGGGAAAATAATTGCAATTTTTACAGAAAATGAGGTAATGGTTTTACTTGATAGAGAATTGTGAGTCTGTTGGCATGCCACAGTATGGTCGTTAAATAAGTTGATGGTCCGAAGTTACAGGCTTCGGAAGGCGGAGTTAAAAGTTTCGATTGTGTTTACGCAAAACTACACTGTTGAAAAAAAAATTTCCGTCATTTTACGGAAAAGTGCTGGTGAAAATTTACCCAGAAGTGTCCGTAAACTCCCCCGTAAAATTACGGACACAATGATTTTCAGAAATGGATTTTTAGTAAATCTCACGGAACCTCTCCGTTTATTTCCAAGTTGGTTTTCTGTACTTTCCGTTTAAAATAAAAAGACATGATGAAAATGTCTTTAATTTTCATTATGTGGGTGTTCTACCGTGTATAAAAAAGATATTTAGAAAATTTAAAATATTTTGTACTTAAGCGAGGTTTGAACTAGAGTCCAAATATTACCAGTCCACGACTCTAACCATTCAACTACAACTTTCACTTGAATTCATGGCATTACTTTGCCATTTGTAATGAAAAGACAAAAGCAAATATTCAGTTCATATTAAATTTAGTGTATTTTTAGTATTGCCAAATGTTACAGACGCCTGATGCTATTTTTTTTAATGTTTGAAAGAATAGGTCATAGTCGCGTGGATAACCTTAACTGCCGTAGAAACGATAATTTTCTTGTTACAGTGGCGAATAAAGCTTCGTGTAGAATCGACATTGTTCGTCCCCGTAACTCGAAGCCGAAGGGAATACGAAGACTTTCCGTATTTTGTATTTACGGACTTAACTGCGTTTTTCGTCATTAAGGATTGCCTTTTCGTATATACACTGTACATTTCCGTAAAATATTCCGTAAATATACGGAGATTCTTAACAGTGTAGCATATGTGGATATTCATCTTTCTGCCCCTGTACCCTTTTTTTTTTATAATTAATTTGAATAAAAACGGGGAGAAAATATGTACTAATGATTCGTAGGAAATAATTTTCATACAAAATATTGTAAGCGGGTGTGCGCAATATGCTGTGCGTTGACAATTTGGTGTAATTTTTTTTCACTTATAAGCTTTGTTTGCACGAGGCGGAGGAATACCCTGGATATATAACTTTAGCAGGGCTTAAGAAAAGTAGGAAGTAACCATGAATGGACTATTTCTAAGCATATGACTCTTTCCTGTTCAAAGTTAGGAACACTACCTCTATATATACATACACATATATATATATATATATATATATATATATATATATATATAGTGAGCAGTTTTGAAAGCCATGCTTGAGATCTGCTTGTATGTACGTTGAGTATTCCTCTGCGATTTGTAAAATTACATTGTCACGAATGAGTGACCGAAGAGATTTGGGCGGCTTTTAACAGCGAGGTCTAGAGAGCCGATGAGGGTGATTGAGAGTATGTAGCAGTGCCGGAATTAAAGGTCAGGGGGAACCGGGAGATCCCCGAGAAAACCCGCCGAAAAAACGGCATCGTCCGCCACAATTCCCACGTGCGAAAATCCGGATTTAACCGGCCGGGGATTGAACTCGGATCGCCTTGGTGGGAGGCGAGCAGGCTAACCGGTCAGCCACCGTGGCCCCTATTCACGGTAAAGTGAGCGTTTTAAAGGGTCTGCTAAAATTTTCTTTCAGCCAACTTCTATCATCCCGCCACTTTTTTTTAAATGTAAAAATGCCATGTGGCTAATAAACACGGAGTAAACATTTCACCAATTTTTAAAATTTAACCACTGAAGCTGCAATAAAGGATATTTATTAGTGGTTAATGCCTGTTAGGAGGACCTTGAAAAGTGCTCACTTTACCATGAATAGCTAATACAACCAAAACACAAGGTGGTTCAAAACTTTTTTTGATTTCTACACTTGTATTTATCTCTGAACAAGAAAAAGGGGAGGGGGGCCACCTTGGCGGATTTTGGCAATTTAAGACTTTCACGCTAGATGCGTGGAAGGGTTTATAACTCGTTTGCGCTGCGGGAGATTTCGCACCGTGGCGATGAAGCCGCAGAATGACCAGGTGTACAGAAGCGAAAAAAAGGACCTTTTTTTTTTTTTTTTAAGGCCGTTCAGTTATCTTGTCCATGATCGTGGATACACTGCATGAGAGTATAGAAGTGCAAAACGTGTGTTTTTGTTTGATAACATGATAGAGCTAATGATTTGTATCGAAAAAAATATGAGTTAACGGAGGACTTAAAAACTATAAGTTAACGGAGGACTTCAAAACTATAAGTTAACGGAGGACTTCAAAACTATAAGCGTCCAACAGCAGTTTGTCTACATTGCCATTGGTTGCTGTCTGTTCTCCTACTTGACCGGGCCACTCAGGATTCGGCAAAATTGGCATGGCTTCTACCCGATTCGTGTGCAGACAGTTAACACGTGACAAAAAGTAATTTAGCCAATCAAGATAGGTAAACGAATCTACAGTGTTTTGAAGTATAACATGTCTTGAAATCTCTTCACGAAATTCCACTACCCCTAATGACACACTTCACTTCCCTGGGACTATTTGAGGGCAATTCGTGATTTCACTGGTTACTGAGGATAATACGACATGATTTACCCGTGTGACCATTCTACTGGAGATTGGTTGTCCAACCTATATACTTTCCTTAGCTCAAAGTGTCTTTGGGACTAACCACACAAATTGTCTGCCAATGACAACATACAATAGAACCTACAGCATCTTGGAGTTTAGTCTGCCGCCAAATAATAACGCGAATATTTCAGCTCTCTGCATATAAGTAGAGACGTGAAGAATTCGCGGATTCATTTTGGGAGAAGCTAGAATTCAAAACAAGTGTGTTTATATAACTTAAGCCATTGGTCCACACGGTGTATAACTCCTGGAGAACTGTGGCCCAATCGTCGCCTTCCACTGTGACAGCAGGAAACCAATACACGGTTGACATTTACATATTTGTGCATGAGACCGTAGAGTAAAGCAACAAAATGTAGGGCCAATCATGATCCCGCCACTCGGACAAAAACAACCAATGAGCCATTGATATACCTATGTATGGTTGTACATAAGACTGTGAAAGCCATCCCACAGGTCATTAATATCGAAAATTGCTAACGATAACCAGATTAAGTTATCTTTGCAACTTGGCTGCAAATAGCATCGTATAGGCGCTATGTAAACCATTCCCGCAGTAAGAATGACAGGAACATCATACATTTTCAGAGACTAATATAAGTACCTATTTTCTCTCTCTCTCTCTCTCTCTCTCTCTATATATATATATATATATATATATATATATATATATATATATATATATATATATATATATATATATATTGCTGCAGAAGCCGTGACACATTAACTGACGCTGGACATGTTAAATGTAGTTCGCAGGTTTACGGAAGCCAATATAGAAAAATCAACACCAGGCAATCTAAAACAACAGTTCCTACTTACAGCGTATAGAAATAGTTTTACGGAATGATACATTCGTTTAGCGTGATATGTAGAGACCTGCAAAATTCGCGTTATTATTTGGCATCAGGCTAAACTGCGAAGTTCTGTATATACCGGAGGCAGCGTCGTTTCTCTTTTGGATGCTGTATAAATGTGAAGCCACGCTCTTTCTTACTAGTCTGCATGTGATTGGGTTAATCAAATGTGACGTGTTCACTTATTCGTGCAGAGCTACACAGGCAGGCTTAAATGAAGTACAGTCCAATTACAAACTTATTGCAAAGGTTACATGTATTTCAAGATTAACGTGTCCCCAAATAATAAGGGGAATTTTGCAGGTTTCTAGTGATATGTTACGTCGCAGTAATAAGTGTAAATATACGGCGTAAGAAATAGCTCAACAGTAATGCAACACGCTGGCGAAATATTTGCTCACAAAGTTAGCTAAAAATATTATCTAGGATTACCGTTTCTTAGTTTTTCTATATTCGTTTTCAAAAACCCGTAGATTTTAACGAATGCTTTTTGTGTTTATTTGTGTACCACGCCCTGTAACTGAGGAGCACAACGACTTACCTGTTGAAATAAAAATATTTCAATTTACTTTCGAACAGGAGGTACTGGACTAGTCGCTGGATCCTCAACAGTTAGAGACAAACGACAGTGAAGACTGGGTGTGCGGAGATTGACTGTCACGGAAAGTTCTCGGCAGTTGTCGAAACCGCACAGGAGTTGCGTTCATTCACCCTGCGTGTCCGAATCAGCCTGCCAAATGCTGTTAAGACTTTGTAGACTATGGTCGAGTGTAGCTCCAGCAAAACTAATTTGAAAATATCGTTGTTGTTCAGAACAAAACTCGCATGGATGTGCAGTCTTTGTTCGGCTAGTGTTCAACATGACCTCACCAGAACACCACAACACGGTAACAATGATATCACCAATGATAGAATGTCTTTTTTATGGTAACTCAAAAGGACATGATTGATTGTAAATTATTTTATACGATAAAGGACACGTGATTAGGTCAGTATCAGCTCGGCTCCCCATTGGTCGATGACCGGCCAATGTTGAACGCTGTAAAGTACAGGGTAATGTCCGGTGTGGTATGTACCAATAGGACTGTGGTAAGTTCTAACAGAGACGCCAACAGAACCGATGTTCTTGCAGTAATGGATCTAGGCGACTCACTTCTAATTTGTCTTAATTGTCATTAAATGTTTGAAGACCTCAATGTGATAAAGGCTGTTCGCGATAAAATGAGCAATTTTTGAAATCAACCTTAGAATAAACTCTATGCTCCTACCTACATATATTTTAACGGGCGCACTGAATAACATGCGCACAGTAAAGTTGGTAACGATGGAGGAGAAAGTAGTTCCATTTCTTTAAAGACGAATAAAAAGTGTTATGTAACCATTTATGATAACTTAAATTAAAATTATTCATTTCGCTTTTTGTTTTTGAATGCATCGAAATGTACAAATTAGCAGATTTTTAAAAACTTTGCTTCTATAATAATTTTACAGTTCCACTTGACCGACGCATGAAGAAAGCGATGAGGCCCTTTGCAATGTTAATTTTAGATAAGGCGCAAGAATACACAACGTTCATACAAGTAGATCATAAGCAGGGCTTTCAAAAAATGCTCACTTTATCGTGAACAACCTATAGCTTACTTCGTCCCCTTCAAAAGCGCATTGCAGTCGTGACGTCAGTGTGTCGATGTTCCAGTCCAGTTCGTCCAGAACGCTTCCTTGAATGGCCCTTTCAGCGGAGGGCATGAGAGATATCGCCTTAACATGCCCTGAACTGCGCGTTTCGTTATTCAGCTGTGATGTAACAGTTTCTCTGTACCGATCACTAGATACGTGGAAAAGTCGCGTTATTATCCGGCACCATGCTAAATTTCACAGTACTGTCTGTACTGGAGCCAGCGACGTTTCTCCATTGGCTGCTGCGTAGATGTGAAGCCACGCCCTTATGATGAACTGCACGTGACTGGGGACACACAGCTGCGAAGTGATAATTCATCGACGCAGAGTTAACCAGGGCGTGTCAGATTGAGTATGATCCAATGACAAACCTATTGCAAAGACACATGTGTTTAAAGTGTAACTTGTCCCGAAATAATAACGCGAATTTTGCAGGTCTCTACCAATCTCTCCTTACCGCCATTTCCCGGGCGCTGATGTTTGTACATAAACCAAGACAACGAAAGAATAATATCTGTAATCCATTCATTTTCTTCGCATGCGCGTTGGAGGTTATGATAATTGCAAAACGAAGACGGACGGTTGCAACTATGCACACATCGTGTCTATGGGAACAAGAGAATGTGACGATTAAGGAGAGTCTATTCTTCAAAATTTAAGCTTATTTCCACTTTGGATTCTTTAATAAGCACAGTTCACAAGAAACCTTCGTCACATATGACAATTTCAATAATTACTATGTTTGTGTGTAAGAAATATTGGTACCTAATGTTATAATTATTTTAAGTAATTGATTTTATGTACGTTTATTTAGGTAATAAACTGACAAATTACGTGGCTGAAATGATTGTGCACAAAATAAATTGTTAAAAATATTTGTTAACAATACTATTATTGTTTTATTCCCACATCCAGCATAGTAATTATTATAAAGGTCTTGCTTGATAGTTTTTTGTGCAAAAATATGTTTTCTGAAGAATCAAAAATTGCAGTATGCTTAAACTTTTAACGAATAAAAAATGCATGTATTGATTAAAATTTCAAAATATTTAAATAAATTAAGTAAATTGTAGAAAAAAAATTTTCTTAACTGTGTTACATTACATATGCGTTGTCCTTCCATATATATGGTTCTCGGAAAACTAAGTAAGTACTTTTGAAGTAAACCTAAGAAAAAATCACTGCCCCTGATGAAGTGTACTTTAACGGACACACTGACTCGCGTTGTTCTCAGCTAAGTTGGCAGCGAAATACGAAAAGTAGTTCCACATCTCAACAATACCTTCACAAAGTGCAACTTTTAGGCTTGTGGCCACTAATTTTATTTAAGATATTTTTTGTCTATTTTACGCAGATTGGAGTAATAATATCCACTATTGTTAACATATTTAAATTCTCAACAATTTCACAGATTTCATAGTTACGCTTGATTGGCGCGTGAATAATTCGAGAGGGTCAGTGGCAACGCTAATTTTACGTATGGCGGAAGGATACGAATTTAATAGAGAAGTAGATCTTAGACAGAACTTTTAGAAGTGCTCAGTTTACCGTGAACATTCTATATGCAACATAAACCGTACTTTTATGATCTTTCCAATGCGTGTAATACTTCTTTAAGCGTTCTGCTGGCACAGTCAGGTCCACTAATGCATTGGGAGCCGATCTGCTTGTATACGAACCTTTTCAGACCCACTTTAAGTTACGGTTGCAGGTGTTGCAAAATAAAGATTTTATGATGAGTGCTGTACTCAGGTCGACGCAACACTTGTTTATTTGTCAGAGTCAATGAATGAGCTGTGGGTCTTATGTTCGGTTACATTATTTGAATCAATTATGGGCTACACCGGTAAGACGGTTTGCGAAATATTTACGCACAGGTAAGGTCCTTGGTCATTGAGCTTTGCAGTGCAGCATTCACCAAAAAATTAAGAACACGTGACTAATGTACACAAATGTGCACACTGGGTCCTAATGGGTTAGGGTGAAGCACTGATTATCTAGAAGCAACACACAGCCAACTGGTATCTAAGGCCGTGTCTCAATTGGCTCAGATATTAGGGATGTTGGAAAAATATCGATATATCGAAATATCGATATATCGATATAAATCGTCGATATATTTTAACGATATTTTATTGAAATCAATTTTTTTTTCTCCGGGTATCGGAAATAAATCTTTCTAAAACGCTATTTTAATATGCTCTGTTTTGAATACAAAAATTTAATTAAAATCTATGTTTGCTTTGGGAGCAGGCACTAAAAACCGGCGCCACATCTTTCTGCACAATGCCTTCAGTGTTTATAGTCCAAGAAATTTTACATTAACTATCAAGTCTTTTAATACAAAAAATATCGGATTCCGATGCACCAAAATTCGATATTTTTCATTAAATACATCGTTTCATAAAACGATATTTTATAACTAACCAATATAAACAATGTCGATATTCTGTCCGATATCAATATCCCTACCAGAGAGCGCTCTCTCATGCACCCGCTGTTGCGACCACGTCATTATGACGTCACAGAGAACGCTCTCTAGTCGACTCAACTGTCGGAGAGAGCGCGAAGGAGCGAGCGCACAGAGACAGCAGGAAGTTGAATACTTGCTGGCGCTGTCTCGAACACTCTGACTACGCGCCATTTTTGTTTTCATTGTTTCACTGTTAAAATAAGGTTATAGTATCTTTCTGGGCCAAAGCCATTGCGCATTTTGAACGTAACTGAGTAATTTCAACTGTTTTAGTCAACAAAATAACTTAGGTAACACATATTTGTAAAGATATAAATAAGACTTTCTGACAAAGTAGCGCTTTTGTCTCTCTGCTGCAACATGAAGGTAATATATAAAACAAAAACAATAGTATTTACTGCGTTATCAATAGGGAAACCCGAATTTCGCGAAAAGATTCACGCACATGTTAAGCTTCAATACCCTTCGGGCATCCCAGCAGTCTTCTTTTGCTTATTGGAAGCGTGTGTTTGTGAGAATACATTTTCTTATTTGACTGGCCAATCAAAATTAGGTTACTCTGTAACTATACGTCTGCGATTCGAGGACATATACGTAACACCTACATCGCACAATCGCCCATGTGTATCTGAGCTAGAGTGTTATGAAATACAACTGGTCGTGAAATCTTTTCGCGAAATTCGGGTGTCCCTAGTTATCAATAGAGACCTGCGAAATTCGCGTTATTATTTGAGGACACGTTAAACTTTCAACACGTTTACTTTTGGAATTCGTTTGTCATTGGACCATACGTTCTCTGACACGTCCTGGGTATCTCTGCGCCAATAAATGAACACTTTACAATTGTGTGCCCCAATCACGTGTAGGTCAGTCAGAAAGGGAGAGACTTCACAACTATGCAGCAACCAATGAAGAGATGACACCGGCTATAGTATATACAGTACTGTGCATTTTAGCCTGATGCCAAATAATAACACGAATTTTGCAGGTCCCTAGTTATCAATTATTCCGGTAGTGCTATAATTATTGTGAATTTTCTGAACACATTTAAATTTCTTCCGCTAGTGTTGATAGTGATTTTAGCTTACGTAATTTGGCACCTTTTTGGCATCAGCTGTCTGCACTACGTCAGGGAGAAACGAGATAACTGTTGTCTCATTTTCACAGAACGAGAGCGTGAGAGAATGCGAAGCAGTGCTCTCGCCAGGTTGTGCGTAAGAGTGCTCTTTCGAAAGAGTAGACTGTTAACATTTTTTTGTACTTTTACAAGAAAAATCCTTGCCAAGAAAGAACCATTTTTAGAACTACAAACCGTTTCTTGAAAAATCTGCAAAAAATATATTTGTAATATTACAAATGATAGGCTTTTATTACAACTTCCATTATTCATAAATTGATATAGAATTATTTTTTCTTCTAGAAAACCAACAGGACGAATTAATAACAGATAATTAGGGATGAGAAAATTTCGCGAGTTCAATTACCTGTAGGCTAGACTCCTCAGTCCTCTGCATACTGGAGCCTCAGCTGTGTGTTCATTGGCTGTTACCCTACACCTGGCAGTTATGGGATTCGCATGGTGTTTCCTTGCAAGTCTGCTATTGGCTCAGTGGCGTGCAGGGCGGGTCTAATAAACTGTGATCCAATTGCGAAGGTGACTTCACTGTATATATGTTTGACCTCAATCTTGTCCCGAAGCGAATTCGCGAAATTTTCCCATCCCTACAGATAATAGGGAAATATAATTAAAAATTTAATTCACGAAAATAAAAAGTTACACCCCGCTATTACTGGGACTACAACACACGCCCCTGCTTTCTTAACCCACGGTCTTAAACAGAAAACCAACTTGACTTAAGAGCTTTAGAATTATCTTCGTGATAAATATATGAGTAAATACGTCCAAAATAATAGCGACGTTATTCGGTTAAGAAGAAAGTGGTTATTTCATTTTTGAGTTCTGTGTAAATATGAATCATTAACGTTAACAGTTAATGAGTAGAGCCCCGGTGATTTCACGGATTCTTTCGGCAGCAAATTACACTCCACAATATTTTGTGTATGTGAGCCTCAGTTAGTTGTTCATTGGCTGGTGATTTAATTTAACTCTGTAGCAGGTATCACGGGATTCGGTCCTTGTCTCCCTTTCAAGTTCGTTATTGGTCGAGAGCTTTCCGGGCCGTGTCAAATAAACCGTGGTCCAATAGGGAGAGGAACTCAATTCTGCATGGTGATGAAGTTTAAATTCTCCTCGAATGAATTCGCGAAATTTCAGGGTCTCTGTTAATGATTACTAAGAGTCACGTGTTTATAAAATTGTCATCGTTTAGTTATTATTATTTGGGTTGTTTTATGTGCTTGCTATACATTTTTTTTTTGAAAACACCTACATTTTACATCAGCCCTAGTTTTTGCACAAACATTTATATGCGGTTTTACATTGTTGAATGTTCGCAATTTTGCTTGAGATCGCTTATATCGGGTCGAAAAAGTACACACATTTCTAGAGGTGCGTTACAAACATTGTTCTTGTAGTTTCAAAAATGAGTAATTCTAACAACAGAGGTTCTTGTCCTGTTACAAACATTTGTATAGTTGCAAAGAATTCCTCAAAAGAAATACTAAATTTTTATTAACAGCGTAATCTTTTAATTGGGACACGGCGTGAGCAAGCTTAACCTCGGAGACGCTGATATGCACTGTCGCTTCTACGCGCAACGAGCGTCTAATATGCGCTTGCGCGTCGCCCCACGGCTTCCGGCCGGATCGCCCGCGCACGTGGCTTCCGGGAACAGTGCGGTTAGCACGCTGCTCTTCCACTCGGGAGGTCGCGGGTTCGACGTGCCACTGTACAGCGGCGAAACGGAATGGCGGCCCCAGCGATGTGAGGGGTGTTAGAGCGTTCGTTGGGCAGCGCTAGACACTGGGGATGGTTAATGTATAACTAGAGACCTGAAGAACTCGCGGATTCAGCTTCAGACAAGCTAGAATTCAAAACACGAGCTTTGTATACCTTTAGCCATTGGTTCACACGGTGTTTGGCACCTCCTGGAGAACGGTGTCCAATTGCCACTTTTCACTGAGATAGCAGACAATCAATGTGCAGTTGATATCGGAATATATATGCTGTTCACGGTAAAGTGAGTACTTTTGAAGCCCTAGTTACTTTTTCCTTTCAGCTATATTCTCTCATGTAACCGCTTTTTAAAATAAATACTGCCACGTAAGAAATAAACATAGTGTGTATGTTAATGTATAAGGCTAAAATAAAATATATTTATTGACTATTACTCCAAATAAAATTGCTTTTAAAAGTGCTCACTTTACCGTGAATAGCCTATACCTATTTGTACAAAGGACTGTAGAGTCTGGTTTACAGGACATTGAACTCGTAAATTTTTCAGGGCCATATGTATAACTCACTCGGCTCCTCAATGCTTTAAGACTCCCGCCTTAACTGGAGCTTTTTTTTCCCCCCGCGTTAGAGGCCGAGAAGTGAGGGCGCGATAAGGACGAAACTGCCACGTGCTTCAAGTGCGCCATCGACGCTAAGCGCAAGGCTATGAACTGGCGTACGGTGTTCTAGTCACACTGGGTGTACCTATGGGTAGGGATAGGAAAATTTCGCGAATTCATTTCAGGACAAGATAGATTCCAAATGCGTGTAAACTGAAGTCACCTTTGCTATCGGACCAGAGTTTATTATGCACGCTCTTGAAGACTCTGAGCCAATAGCAAACTGGCAAGGGCACAAGAAGCCAATCCCATACAGCCAGGTGTGGAGTAACACTGGGGTAGTAGCCAATGAACAAACATCTGGGGCTCGACTGTACAAAGGATTGTGGAGTCTAGCCCACAGGTCATTGAACTCACGAAATTTTCCTATCCCTACCTATGGGACCTTCAGCGGTGGCCACATTGTTTTATTGGTAGAAAGTATGTGGGAAAGTTCAATGCAAGACCCTTGAGTAGACTTTGCAAAAGCCGTTTTGGAGCACTCTGAAATGGTGTTTCTAACGTGCGCGACATTTTGGAAGCACACATAACAGCCCTCGTCTGAAGTGTGTTCTGTTCGTAGATCAGCACATTCGACGCACGTTTAATAGCCTCGAGTAAAAACTTGTATTTGAAACACACTACAACGTAGTTCGAGGGGGTCACGGTGGCTGAGCGGTTAGCATGCTCACCTCCCACCAGTGGGATATCCGGGTTCAATTCCCAGCAGGGTCACTCCCAGATTTTCGCATGTGGGAATCGTGCCACGGACGATGCCGTTGGTTGGCGGGGCTTTCTCGGGGATCTCCCGTTTTTCAGCCCTTTCATTCCGACGCTGCTCCATACTCACCTCGCTTCACCCTCATCGGCTCTCGACGCAATATTTTCTTTTATGCTGTAAAAAAATAATTTTAAGCCTCTGTTTCAAAATTTAACTTGTTTTTAAATGTTATAACGTGACAAATTTTATATTTCGACTATTTTATAAATTTATTTTAAATTCAAGTAACTGAGACCAGTTATGGCCTTCGGCATGTGTACTCGTGGCATTTTAACATGTTATGTTCTGTTCAAGACCTCGATGTTAAGAGCCGTCCAAATATCTTCTAACGCAGTTCAAGCACCAGGTAGGCGAGGACTTTAAGTTTGGCTTCTGTATCGTTACGTATTCTTTGTGACAGCGTTTCGTAGAAGGCTTGTGGTCCATTCTCGGTTACTTACAACAATTCTGAAACCCTGCAGCGTAAGTTCTACTTTAATGCTATTCCTCCGCCTCGTGCGAACGAGGCCTGACCAAGTTTGAGGAATATACCAAAGTGACAACGCATCACATTAGTGCAAACTCAGTTCGATAATATTTTGCACGAGAACTACACAGGGCATCACCAACACACATATTTTCTTTGCATTTTCATTGATGTTAATTATAAATCAAAATATTAATAAAGAGTTCCGATTTAACCAAAAATAAGATACTTTTATATTAACAGAAGTATAAAACACTTCGGATACCTATTTAGGAAACCACCAAGAGTCCCTACATGGGCCGACTTTTCAAGGTTTGATTTTAAAGTTAAGGAAGAGACTACGGATAGAGACCTGCAAATTTCACGTTATTATTGCAAGACAAGGCTAGACTTCAAACACTTGTCCTTTTGTATAGCGTTTGCCATTGGACTACAGTCTCATCGGGCACGCCCTGGACGCCTTTGAACCAATAGCAAGCAACGAGTGTGCCAATCACGTTCAACCAAGTCGAAAAGTAAAATGCGTCCTCACTACTGCAGAAGCCAATAAACAAATGACATCGACTCGAGTATGCCTAGGACGAAGAATTTTAGTCTGCTGCCAGAAAATAACGCGAATTTCGCAGGTCTCTACTAATGGACTATACAGACAATAGTTACTCTCGATGCCAACGGACTACTTTACACTCTGCTGCTGCCAAAAAAAAAAAAACAGTAGATACAGTTCCCATTGGTCCGTCAAATGAACGTGATACGCTATCGCAGGTGAAGGAAAAAAAAAACACTTCGCAAGTTCAACTACCTGCAAATTATATTTCATAATCCTGTGAATACTCGAGCTACTGCCATTTACTGTCTGGCGTCTATCACGAGAAAAGACTGCACATGTTTAAGTCATTTTTATTGCACGCGAATCACTGACACATTATCTTACAGGAAGTGCCAAATAAATTCTGACTTCACTCCAAAGTAACATCAAGGCATTTTTTTTTAAAACTATTTAGATCTGAGTATTTTCGTGCGACACTGCAATGTTTTTAAGTTTTTAATAACTATACAGACCGAAACCTTCTTGAGGGACAAATAATTGAATTAATTTGAACAGTAACACCAGCAATGACTTTATTCTTCATTGCAACACCATCTTTACGGTTATTGTATCTAATTGATGAAATTAATAACCCAATGATAACTACAAAAGCCGTAGGTCACCAATGATACTGAACATATGAATATTCAGATTTTATTGATAGAGAATTTGATTCATATATAACAAACCCAGAGACCGACAACAACTTACGATTATTAGATGTATATAATCGAATAGTATTACCATCAAATACAGTTATTCGAATAATTGTAACATCAACAGACGTTATCCATTCCTGAACCCTTCCATCATCAGGAGTAAAAATTGAAACAAGTTAAGTTTCATTAGGTCTGTTTCTTTCTGGGATATAGTTTAGCTAAAATGGCGCGAGTAAGGATAACTTGAAGTTTCTAAACTATAGCCTGACAGTTAATCCACAGGTTGTCCACGTTTTCTAGAGTTCAACGCCACCCAGGGTCTTTGTTAATTGTATTCTACGTAAACCAGATTGCATTTATGTCAATAAAATTACTTGCTATCCATTATTCTGTGTCGTCGTTTCCAAATAGGCTACATGCGTTAGATTTTTTTAGGTTGCTTATTTTATTAGGACGTGATCTCTATAAATATGGCTACACTAGGAAACACAGAATTTTACATTCCCGTATATTGAACGAATAAACTTCATATAGTTTTTACATAAGTTGGCTACATGCGTGCCTAAAAACCAGGTTTTTTTCCTGTTTACGTGTATGAATAACTAAATAGAGGAAAAAATTCCTGAAAAAAAAAAAACGATTTTTTTTTTGCTCATTAAGAAAATGTTTGTTACAGTATTTAGCACTTTAATAGTTAAGTTTCCACAAATAAAGCCTCTATTTAAAAGGTTTATAGTTAAGAAATTTATTTTAAAATTTACAACAACGTATTTGAGAAAAAGCGACAAAAACAAATGGATGACAATTAAAAAACATTGGTGCGAAATTTTCCCACGCCATAGAACGTCTTTAGAGTATAAGTTTGCATGAAACGAAGACCTCTAAAATAAAACATGGAAACTAAGAAAGTAGTATATTTGAATTTCCAGTAAGTTTGTTGTATATAATATATTTTGGAAAGCAATTGGTGTTAAATCTACTATTCACAATAAAGCCAAAATTGTAACTTGAGAATTATTTAACTGCGAGTGAAAACTAACCGCATTGGAAAACAAATGTGCAATTTATCAGGTTATAAACATACAAACGCTACTAAAGGCTTCTCGGAAATAGAGTTTGAATTTGAATTTCCCCTGGAAAATGCAGGAAATGTGCCACGGGTGCATAACGAGGAATAAACTTCACTATTCCTATTTTCTCAGAACGCGTATACAATGTCATAATAAATTTGTGAAATTTTCTTAAACTGTAAGTGAAGGTTTCCCTTATTTTATTTACAATAAAGTGGGGAAATTTTTTGAATATGAGATGATAGTGAAATTGAATTTCAAACTGACAGGAAAATTAATTTTAATTAAAAAGTTTTTTTACTTTCTTTCCTGCTATATGGCGGTATGCTAATCGAAGGACAACGAATGAAGTACATTTAAACTTTAATTTGATGCTTTTACTACGGTTCGACTCCAGAGCCCCTTGCGCTTAATAGGAAACGTGGGCCATAAAATCTGTGTACGGGAGTAAACCGCTATCTAGTTTACTCAAGGGTACCCACATTGAAAATAAATCTTTCAAAATGAGACATCGCTTTTCGGTGCCTTTGAGAAATTATGATCAGGGACGAACCGAGGAAAAACTTACTTCCCAACCGTTCCTGTAAACTTACTTCCCAACCGTTCCTGTAAACTTACTTCCAACCGTTCCTGTAAACTTGCTTCCCAACCGTTCCTGTAAACTTACTTCCCAACCGTTCCTGTAAACTTACTTCCCAACAGTTCCTGTAAACTTACTTCCCAACCGTTCCTGTAAACTTACTTCCCAACCGTTCCTGTAAACTTACTTCCCAACCGTTCCTGTAAACTTACTTCCCGACCGTTCCTGTAAACTTACTTTCTCGAAGTCGCCACTGACATTCGTTGAACAACAAATAATTTCTCATTAATAACGACACATGCAAAATTCGTGTTATTATAAGTGTCATGTTGGTTTTCAATGTCCTAAATCTATCCGAATGCAATTCGTGTTTCCATTGGCTACGGGCACACAACGTCATTAACCTGTGTGACCGCTTCAGTGCAGATTGGTTGCGCAAATTTTCAGTTTTAACTGTCAGCTAATAGCGTTTCTTGGGACGAGCCCCACAAGTTGTTGGCTAATGGCTAACGTGGAACAACCATAGTTAGTCTGCAGTCACAAAATAACGCGAATTTTGCAGGTCCCTACTCATTATGGCTACTGCGGAGGGAGAAGTGAATCAGTCCGAACAGAAGCTGGCTCTGATGACGATGGCGTATCTCTAATATACAACCATCGACGCCATGGTCTGGGAAATTGCGAGAGTCATGACGCTATGGGCAGAGCTAAAACATGTAATGAATCCACACTCACTTGCCACATAAAACTAAACTCCGTAGTACAGCATTATCGATGCTCGTGCAATTTAGGAATACGCTGCTTATATAATTGAAGATGCTGTCATTAGAGATGATGGTATATCGCGGGGAAAGTTGACTGTTTGCTAGGATTCAACATACCGTACATATGCTCGATAGTTTCCTTTCCTTATTGGCTGTCGTGCATGTATGAAGCTACTACCCCATTTCACTGGGCCAACGAGGATCCTGATACTATCAAGCTGAACGTTCATGGTTGGTCTGCAAATAGATAAAACCTTGTTCATCCAATCGTGAAAGAATAAACTAGTCAGAGTGTTATAAAAAATATGTTGGCTCAAATAATTTCCGCGATATTCCATCATCTCTAGTTATCATACATGATACTCACTGAAGTATTTTTTTTTTTGCTAATTTACCATACCGTGTGAAAATAAAGTAGTAATTGTAAAGTAGTAATTGTAAAGTAGTAATTGTAAAGTAGTAATTGTAAAGTAGTAATTATAAAGTAGTAATTGTAAAGTAGTAATTATAAAGTAGTAATTGTAAAGTAGTAATTGTAAAGTAGTAACTATAAAGTAGTAATTGTAAAATGGTAATTGTAAAGTAGTAATTGTAAAGTATATTTTTACATGTAGCCTATCTATTGCAACTATCCATCTATTTTAACTTAAACGAAAGCAAAATTAACAATTAGTAGTGAAACTGCTCTCGACATTTGAAATAGAAACAGATTCAATGACTACGTAAAATTAACAATCTCTTTTACATGTTTATTACTTTGAATAAATCTTTAAAGTGTTATTGAATTGACATTAGAAACTGTAACACCGACTGTAATATTTCTTTCACCCTATATGAGCACATATTTGCGAATACCCGATACTTTTCAGTATGCGTTCTACAAGGAATAGCGTTAGATAAACATTTATTGCTTTGTAAATGATATTGAGATTGCGGGCGCGCAACCCGCAGTTTTTTTTTTTTTTAAGTTTCGATGGTTTTTGCACATGCCATGTCTACAACGTGAAGATGGCACTACGTCATAGCAAAAAGTTAAACAAAAAAGTTAAAAACAAAAAAGACCCGATACCCTATCGACCAGGTCCAACAAACAAGACTTCCGACCTTATCGGCGGTTTTTTAATGTTAGTTAATAAACCCGCGTCTCTATTTGAGAGGCGCTGCAGAAAGAGTTTTAATTATATTAAATTTATGCTAGAACGCAACCAATCCGTAGACTCGTTCGTGCATAATTTGAATCTCATGAAATGCAAATCTTCTCCATTTGTTTCCGCTTTTTTTTTTTTTTTTTCAGATGCTTGATAAAATCGCTGTCGCTGTTGATGGATCACGCTAGCAAATAAAAAAAACGCCGCAGAAACGTATAAAAATGAACCGAAAGAAAATGAAAGGTATTGGCCAACGTGTTATTCAAATTTTATTAATTATAATTTGGCGAAATTCAAAACTTGGAAATGGACAGCAGTGTTCATCTATTCGCAGCCTTCGCCAGAATAGTTGAAATTTTTTGTACGCTTGCCTTGAGAAAAAATACATGATAGCTTACTGTATTTCGAAGCGAAAGTAAATTTTTCATATCTTGTCCCCTGCATGCTTGCAGACTGTTATGCGAACTATGTAATGTTTCCTAAAATTCACTAGAGCGGTTGTAGCTATAGGCTATTCACGGTAAAATGAGCACTTTTGAAAGCCCTGCATAAGATCTACCTGTGTGCACGTTGTGTATTCTTCCGCCTTATGTAAGATTAACATTGTCATGGGTCTCATCACTTTATTCATGGATCGGTCAAGTGAAACTCTGAAATTATTAGAAAAGAAAATATTTTTCAAGTCTACACATATTATCACTTCGATGCATAAAAAAAAACAGAAAGAGATAGAAATAACTTATCAGAAATGGTTATCTAACACTTTTTATTCGACGTTATTATATGGAACTACTTTCCAACCATCGTTACCAACTTTGCTGGGCACATATCACTCAGTGAGCCCGTTGAAATATATGCAGGCAGTAGCAGTGACTTTTTCAAAGGTTGATTTCAAAAGTGCTCACTTTATCGTGAACAGCCTTTAGCTATTACTACTGTCTGCTCCCAACAAAATGCTCGTAGGACAGCGCTGGGGAAAATTACATTTCTCTCGTAATTCTTTGGTGTGCACTGAACTAGTGTTCAGCGCTTGTCTTGCGATCAGTGAACCACGTGCTGCGTGCTCGATGATTATTGGCTTAACCAATCACGTCAAAGAGGTGTGGAAAATTCCGCAAATCAGATTGGTCACAAGGAAGACTGGGCACTGTTGCATTGCAGTACAGTACCGGACATAAATATCTTTCAAGTGAAAAACATATACGATAAAGGACATTTGATTGGGTCAATATCAGCTCTGTTCTTTATTGGTCGATGACCGGCCAATAATGAAACTGTAAAGTAAAGGGTAGTGTCCGGTGTGGTATGTACCAATAGGACGATGGTGAGTTCTAACACAGACACCAACAGAACCGATGTTCTTGCAGTAGTGGATATAAGTGACTCACTTCTAATTTGTCGTAAGTGCCAGTAAATGTGTGCAAACCTCTTATGTGTTATTGTGCGTAGAGCTAAACAGTTCTTTAGTTACAGCAACTAAATAAGACAAATAAAATTATTTCGTTTTAACAACAAAATATTTAACTGCACATACACAAAGAATTAACTTGGTCGGGCCAAACAAACTTTGTTTGATTCAAGGGGAAAAAAAAACCTTTTGTCTCAGTGCAGCGGTGATGACATAGGCGGAGCTGGTAGAGGGAGGGCTGTTAAAGGAAGAATGCCTGGCGGCTATAGGCTCGGGCATGAAACTCCAAAACACTAGAGCCCTTGTCGTCTTATTGCCTCCGCCGGGACAGCATGACTTCGTAAACGCAGTCCACGCGAGGGGACTCGTCGGCAAAGATGAAATCTCTCGGAAATTGGGGGAACGAAACAGTCACTGTAGGCTTGCTGCGGTTGGCTCTGCAAACCTCAGGTGGCGGTTTCTCGCGAACTCTCGCATTAGGCGACCATTAGACTCGCTTGGAAAGTGGGGCGAGTTGAAAATCCCGTCGTACGCGCGGGCTTGGAGCGAACCCGCGAACACCAGAGACCTGGAAAATTCGCGAGTTCAGTGACCTGCAGGCTAGACTCTACAGTCATATGCACAAATATGTCGATATTAACTACGCATTGGTTGTCTGCTGTCACAGGGGAAAGCGGCTATTGGGCAAGCATTCTCCAGGAGGTGCCGTACACCGCGTGGACCAATGGCTAAAGTTATATAAACGCACGTATTTTGAATTCCAGCTCGTCCTGAAATAAATCCACGCCGTATTCAGGTCTCTAAATATAGCACAAGTCTCCACAACGCCGCTCCAGACAAGTGTGGAGCGAGTCCGGGCGAACTATTCGTCTCGCTCAACGCACAACGTAAAACAAATTTCTACCAAACATTCTAAACTGCAAAGTAAGTTTTTAACCTGTAAGCCAGTACGGAAACAGCACCACAGATCAGGCTGAAAATATAGGAACACTAAGCCTCGTTGCCACATATAAAACGAGGGTATAGGCTGTTCATGGTAAACCGAGCACTTTTGAAAGCCCTTCTTAAGATCCACTTGCCTGCACGTGTTGTGTATTATTCCGCCCCATGTCAAATTAACGCTGCTGTGAGTCTCATCACATTATTCGTGCGTCGGTGAAGTGAAACTATGAAATTATTAGAAAAGTGTTTTACAAATCTGCTAATTCTTACATTTGGGTGTATTAAAATATACAGAAAAAGAAATAAATCATTTATGTTACCACAAATGTTTACCTAAAACTTTTAATTCGACGTTAAGTCACGGAACTACATCTTCTCCATTGTTACCAACTCTACTGGGCGCATGGCACTCAGTGCGCCCGTTAAAATATTTGCAGGTATATGCTAGTCACGATAAAGTGAGGACTTTTTAAGGCCCTGCTACATTTTTTCCTTTCAGCCAATTGCCATCTTTCCACCCCTTTTTAGTATAAAATTTGCCATGTGACACATAAATATTAGGTATACAGTTCAACACTCTCAAAAGTTATAACTTCTGATGCTGCAATAAAATATACTTAATAGTGGTTAATGCCTGTTGGGAGGGCCTTAAAATGTGCTCACTTTACCGTGAATAGCCTATATGAGCAGTGATCTTTTACTACGGTTGATTTTTAAAATGCTCACTTTATCGTGAACGACCTCTTATCTGCGTATTTGACTCGATTCTGAGCGAATGTAGGAAAACTAACGCGGATGTAGCGTAAGGGGGAAATACTCTACAATTCCGCTTTCTCAATATACGTACACACTCATGGGGCAAATGAGCGAATACTTGCTTAAAGCGCAATTCGACAGAGGTCCGTAAATTTTGCGAATTCATTTAGCTTTCGGGTAAACAATCCTCCACGCATTTGAGAAGCCTACGTTTGTTTACTGGGGCTGCAGTTACACTGAGAAGCAATTTTCTTCTGTTATTTTTTTTCCTGTTAGGTTTCGAATGCGTTAGAAGGATTTCCATCACCGGGCCTACCTCAAGTCTGGTATCAGATGATGGCGACATGGAGCCCGAAGGTTGTTCACACTTTGAGGATGGCACACATTTGCTGGTAGGGACCTGCAAAATTCGCGTTATTATTTCGCATCAGGCTAAACTTCGCAGAGCTATACATACTGGGGTCGGCGTCGTTTCTCCATTGGCTGCTGCATAGTTGTAAAGTCACGCCCTTTCGGAATGAACTGTACGTGATCGCAGCACACAATTGTGAAGTGTTCATTTACTGGCGCAGAGTTACTCAGGGCGTGTCGGATAAAGTATGGTCCAATGACAAGTTTAACCTGTCCTCAAATAATAATAATAATAATGTGAGTTTTGCAGGTTTCTATTTATTGGTAGGGACACCCGATTTTTGCGAAATGATTTTACAATTTGTTGTACTTCATAACACTATAGCTCTGATCCACGTTCGTGATTTGGTGGTTCACGTGATAACTGTCTTAGGTGTCTGCCCGCGAATCACAGACCTACACTATTGGAGTAATCCAATTCCGACTCTCCAGGCTCTTTCTTTGTAAGAAAAAGTCTTCTTACAAAGGCACGCGGCCAATAAGCAGAAGAAACCTGCTGATGCGCCCGTTTGCCATTGAAATATACCCTGTGTCCAAAATATTTCCTCTAAAATCGGGTGACCCTATTTATTGGCCCCGAGGACAAGATTGCAGCGTGCTGCCTATATTCTCCATTACAGCAACACCAGCTTTGTTCCCATTTAACATCGTCCCACTGCACACGCTTACTGTACTGTGCAATGTTTATTATTGGCTGGCCGTCGGCCAATGAAGCCGCGCGTCAACTGTGCGCCAATCAATGTGTCGCGACAGATGTGACAGGTTTTACAGTCCACCGTGTTCTTCTGAAGAATATTAAAAAGAACACTTTTATTCTTACGAAATGAAATATCGATTAGTTGTAGTGATGTTTTTCTTACATTCTTATAAAGTCCAGCGAAAAGGAAAATTATAAAACTGATAGTATTGTCTTCAAGAGCAAAAAAAATTTCCATATGCTTAATATACGTGCATACTCCTCAAAGGGTTAAAGGAAGGACATACTACCATGTTTAGTTTAAACGATGAAAAATTCGCCTTATTATTTGGCACCAGGCTGAGCTCCATCGTACTGTATATACCGAAGCTGGCGTCGTTTATACATTGGCTGCTGCATAGATGTGAAGCGACGCCCTTTATGACTGAACTGCACGTGATTGGGACACACAATTGTGAAGTGTTTATTTATTGGCACAAAGTTACCCGGGGCGTGTCAGATAAAGTGTGGTCCAATGACAAACCTATTACAAAGGTATGAATGTTTAAAGTTTAACGCGTCCTCGAATAATAACGCGAATTTTGCGCGTCTCTAGAAATAGGGACTGGGGCGGACGCGAAAGTGTGTTTCCTATCAACTAAGTATAGTATTTTTGGCCCAGCACGGCAGTTAAAAATTTGCAATGTTCCATGTGGCACCTCAACAACTTGGGCCTACTTGAGCTTCTGTTTGGATGCAACTAAAGTAAGTTATAAAGCAGTGCTCCAAAGAGGGTTGGAAGGCGGGACGACGCCCAGTTCCAATGGGAACATTGTTTAATTTATGATTATGGCCTTATGGGTCTACAGTCCCCCAGGGCGTGTCCAATAAACTGTGATCCGTTTTTAAAAGTAACATCAAATGTGCGTCAATATAGCTTGTCCGCAAAGTTAATTATCGATAAATTACAGTACTTGGCTTTACGTACGTGGAAACATATTGCGTTTGAATTACGTCTGTGTTTATATTCGACGCGCATTACCTGTCTGCAAATGAACGACAGAGCATAAACTAGTTCTGACAGCCTAGTTAAGTAGGAAAAAAAAATTGCGGACACAGGAAGATCAACCGATAAAAAACCAAATGCCTCTTGCGTGTATATAAGATAAGTCAAACTAACTTAATTGAACCGAGATAGTTTCACTAAAATTCACCGATCCTATCAGTGAGGTATAGCAAAACCTGACGAAACCGAGATAGTTTTCAAAAAGATTTGCACGGACTTACTTTTAAAACTGGACGATAAATTTATAATAAAGTTTCATTGTGTGGAAACGAATCAACATTTTCTTTGGCCCAGTCAAGTGACAGATCTTCGTTGCGGAAACAGCAGTCAACAACAATAAATAATAAGATTAATACATAAATATATTGGGTACTGAAGATCGCACTACAAAATGCCTTCAGTCAAACAGAAACAAACCAAGTGATTGACAACCATTCCATAGGCCATGATTTAAGTGCGATTATTCGCTTCTTACTATGAAGAAAAAATTAGATTTAAAAATGTCTGATGCTGATATAGCATGCAGTGAATTACCGAGTTCCAATTGAAAGATAGTATCTTTACCGCGCTAATTCCCAGAGTAGAAAAAGAAAACACAAATTTTAGTCTCGCTATTACTACTGGCTGAAATCACCGATTCAAGAAGATAGGATAAAATTTTGCTATCTTCTTCTTTTACATATACCTACTCCGGTTAACATTTTTTCAGTCACAAGAAAATTGGTGATTTGAGCCGCTGCAGCGAACTAATTTACTGCGTGGAATAGTTTGTGTTGCTGTAACTCTCACTTACACCTTAGAGTAGCTATTTATGACCATAAGTAATGACCCAAACGAACAAATGGCCTTCAACACATGTAAAGGAACTGACAATACGTCCCTCACTGAAAGACTTAATACTACGCCTATACTATAGCACTCTGTATGCCCCCTAGTATAAAGGCTGTTCAAGATAAAGTGAGCTCTTTTGAAAGCCCTGCTTAAGATCTACTTGTATGCGCGTTAAGTATTCTTCCACCTTATGTCAAATCAACGTTGTCATTGCCCTCATAACTTCATCAATGCGTCGGTCACGTAAAAATGTGAAATTATTAGATAAGTAAACATTTAATAAATCTGCTAATTTTATACACTGATGAATTAAATAAATAGAAAGTGAAATAAATTATTTAAATGATCACAAATGGTTACCTAACACTTTTTATTGGACGTTAAGATATGGAACTACTTCCCATCTATCGTTACCAAATTTATCGGGCGCGTGTCACTCAGTGCGCCCGTTGAAATATATCCAGACAGGGGCAGTGACTTTTTATCTACGGTTGATTTCAAAAGTGCTCACTTTATCGCGAACAGCCTTTAGTTCTTTTTTCCCCATACATACATGGTAGTTCTCCTATATTTAATCATTAAGTAGTCAAAAGCGTAGAGCAATTCGAAACCTTGTATAGCAGTGACGTTCAACAGTTCTATATTTGCAGCCTCATAATGTAGAATCTCCTTGATATGTAAGCTACAGTAAAAATCTTCCACTACAGTTTAGGCGTTTACTGAAAACTTTTTACAGCGTAGTTCTAACATGTTTTTTTTACGAAGTGGCGGCTGTACGGCCCAGTCAAACTAAGTTCGGCATTAGAAGCAGTCGGCACGAACTAATACTGATGCAAGGCATGGAAGCTGAAATGAACGGTTTGCTGACAACGATTTACGAGGACTGGCAGCAGAGTCGTTGTCTATTTGGCTATCGATGAATAAACATGTACCGAAAAGCGTTTTCTTAAAAAAAACTGCAAATTGCGTATTACACTACGGGCTATGTTAGTATGAAAAAAAGACGGTCCAATTTGAACAATTACTGGTTGGTCTAACAATGTCCGTGCTTGTTTCACGTGTCTGCATCCATTGTGCTTCAAGTATCTCTGTTACATGTAACACTTTGTTCTATGACGTTAATTCAGTTCCAGTACATTAAAATAATTGAAAACTAACGCACCAAAAGCGATAAAAAATAACATTTATCAGCTGCGACCACGAAATACGTCAAACGTAACAGCAAATAAAAATATAATTTATGGCACTGTATGACAAGTGAAATTTTCTTAGACAAAATTTCGCACTTAAATTGCTCCTTAAAGGATGTTATTTTTTAATTTTCATTTAGATAAATATTTATTGTTGTTACTGAGCCAATGCCATTACTATACGTCAATCGCCCAAAACTATAAACTTAAATAATTGTATTATAAATACATACTAAATATAAAGATTTCAATATTTATTCAGACGATTAAAGATTAGCAAGCTAAACACAGGAGCATGGCCTTTTACAATCGACGGTTAAGGAATCAATTTGTACGAGACAAATTTTAATATATAGAAAAATAATGAGTAAGTATAAAGGATATTATACAATTTGCACTTATATATATAGATAACACGAATTTATTAATAGTAGTGTACATTTTGCATGGCATTAATAACAATTAAAAGAAAATAATTTAAAGCTGTGCATAAATTATAAAACGAGATAATCCCATTTTAACGGGTATGTTTTTATTTGTTTTTAATCAAAGTCTACAGTAATACCGTTCAGTGATTTGGAGGAACTACAAGGTCTGCACTAATTAATTACAAAAAATCCTCGCTCAGTATGTTCATGTTCTTAGTAGGATTAGTACGTGATCAATGCAAAGAAATGCTAACAGGTATTACATTTTTTTCAAAGAAAATTTGAAACCGACTTCGAAAATTAATTTCAATTCATATATGAACGATCTGGTCATCCTACACTACGAATATAGACTATTATACACATAATATGACAAATATTTAAATTTACATATCTATTCCAAAGAAAATTGTACCTTTATAAAGCTAGAAAATTATTCGCAAAATATTGGCAAAAATGTCGCAAAAATAATTTTTTGATAAAATTGAAGAATTTATTACTAAAGTAAAATTAATCATTTTAACACATCGCAATAGCTTCGGTATTCAGTATCATGAAATTAATATTTTTCAGCAGCTAAAACCATTTCGTGAAGAAATATCTTTTAAAAAAAAATGGAAGACTTTTCACTTCAGATGTAAATGCAATTAACCATCAACGATAGTCGGTATTTGTGGCGTTTTAAGGAAATGTGACTGGCATTATGTTATCAGCTGTTGTCTTAATCTTTGTAACAGCAGACTCAAAATACTTCTCTTGTGAGTGAACAAAACCTGCAGACACACTAAAGGAGATGTAATGAACCAAGAAAAGGTCTGTAATTCTACAAGAACGAGTCAGTTACAGGAACAAAGTTTTACCCAACAAGTTACATTTCGTTTTTCTACTATTATTAACAAATATACACAACGAACATTATTTACCAGGTAGGCTAACAATCGCCCACTCCAGCACATACACAAACTACATATTTCAAAACTTCCTCAGATGGGAGATCGCACACTTTTATAATAAACAAATTATACTTATGTCCGAGAAATTGCCACAATTTTGACTACATGACAGAAAGTCCTCGAGCAAGTAGAAAGTAGAGGCAGAGTCTATTTTAGAATTTTAATGGTAATAACAATTTTTTAATTTGCGGTTTGGTATAATTCAGTTCAAATACTGCCGAAGTCATATTTTAGAGATTATAACAACACCTTAATATTACATATAACATAAAAATATATGTTCAAGGCATAACAGTGTTTTTTCAAAAGTGTTTTCTTAGTCCTACGATAATTTACTAAACGTCGCAAATATTCTAAAATCAGAAATAAAACATCGACATTATACAAGGAAACAATCTTTCCTCAAAAACAGAAACAAGTTTCCAATATCATGAACGATTTTAAACGTTAATTATGGTCTATTATTTATTTAAAAATATAACCATTGCGCATTTAGGTATATATTACGAAAGTTGTACCAATATGGCTGTTGTTTTGTGGTTTTGTAAATGGAAATTTAGTAATTCTGCCAGATTTTCAAATTTAAATACAAAAATAATTGTAGAATTTCAAATTATGTCATCCTTTCAGTGAACAAATTCGTGTCACAAGAAGTGAAGAAAAGTGACCCTTAAGAAAGGAGCTTACGCATACCATAATTACAGGTAATGTCTTCACTTGGCTAACCACAGCATAGATATAATAATCACCGATAATTTTATCGTGCAGAAATGAGTAAACACAAATTTTGTCACCAGAGTGTCGATTTTAAATTAAATTAACAAACTGTCGCGGTTTCGGCTTTATTATTAATTACATATTTATTTTCTAATTGCCACGTATAGGGTTTCAACTGAGGACAACATTTCTTGACGCATGCTCGGAGGACAGACTAGCCATCTCGTGACTTAAAACTATCGAATTCTAATCGGCAAAATTAGCGTCGTGTGACGGCGCCGTAGTGCGATATCTCACGATCCTACGGTGGCATGCTGGAGCTGAGAGGTCGTCCACTGGTTGGCTGCCACCACGAACTGAATTTCAAGTTCTACCCCCCTTGGCCGCGCCCATGTGTGTCAAATGTTTACCATAAGTTCAGAGGTATGCGGGGCGTGTCGGATAGAACGCTGATGTCGGGTGAGAACGACCCCACAATCTTATGACAGCTGTCTTGTTGCCTAATTATGACGTGGAACGAAATACTCTTAACTAAACGGTGACCGCGTAGATGCCAAGGACACCGTAACGACAAGGTTGTAAATAACGCAATTTGTGCAGCAAGTACTTGTGTATTTATTTATTAAGCTTCCACTTTTACACAACGTATGTGCTGGGAGTGGTCATAAAGATAAACATATGTAGGCGCATATATATATGTATATATACATAAAGTAGGCTACAAGAAGTGACATAGAAAATTAACAAAAAAAAAAAAAAATCATACAAATCAACACGTTATTTGTACTAATGTATACAAACACCGGGGGAATTCCACCTATTTACCGTGCGGAATATTGGAAACCATTTTCATTAGCGCTAAATTGCAGGAGCTGGTCGATAACGCGACGGTGAGTTATATTATTTACCGTTTCTTTTAAGAAAATTCCCTTTTCCGTTAGTGACACGCAGTTTACAGAGCAAGTGAATATTGGCCACACGCTGGAAGAGATTTTTCTTTGTTAAACATGCAATTCTTGACTTTTTTTTTGTAACGCTTACAATGAAATAGACGTCTTGAACTCGCTGTTTTACGGATTGAGAAATTAATAATCAATATGAAGTCCACAGTACCTGCCTGTTAAAAAAAGAAATTATAAATTCTGCTGTAACGTGTTAAAAAAAATTATTCTAATTTTATAATAGGTAATATTATACAAACAAGTTTGCAACTAGTTTGTAAATGAATGCATTTTTAATTATTTATTTTATATCATTCATTTGATCCCCCAGAGGCATGTGAATATGGGATATGTGATTCGTAAAAAATTTTCTTAAAGAAAGTATTATTAGAGAGACTGGAAAAAACACTACAATTTTTTTGGGTTCATATTATAGGCGTATACTTATTATAACCAATCATTAAGTTTTTAATTCGGCTAAGTTGTTTGGAGACCATTTCCAAAAGTCCTCATCGTCCCAGTGAAATGAGATAGTTGCATCATACATGTACGGCTGCCAGTCATGAAAGAAAACTGTCGCGGGAGTGTACAGAGCGTTGAATGCATAGCTCCGACGTTTTCTGCGGTAAACCATACGACCTATCATTGTGCAGGAGCACTATAGCACATCCACAGCTACACCCTGCTGTTCTGAAGATCTGCTAAAGTTCTACTCCCAGGATATTCCTCCGCCTCATGCTGAAAAGGCTTAACCGAGTCTAGAAAACTACACCAAAGGGTCAACGCACCGCATTCGTGCGTACTCGGTGCAATAATATTTAGCAATAGAACTGTTTCTTAGCAATAATTTATAAAATAAAATGAAAGTAAAAGTTCAAGTTAACAAAAAATAAGGCACTTTGATGTTAACACAAGTATAAAACGCATGTATATATTTACGACGTAATTAGCAAACAAAAACGCACGTTATACGTGGTGCGATTATACAAAAGTTCGATAAAAAAAGTGTGAAGAAACCGCGAATAGCCTACATCAGTGAAATGTCACTAGGTCGGCTAGTCAAAGTGGTTTCCAACATGTCCGCCCAGTGTGGCGTACCGCGACGGCCTATTTGACAGTGGGAGCGCAGCACGTGGTTGGCGGGGGCTTACCTTCGCCGCGCAGGGGCCCAGGTGACTGCGCCACCCCCTCGTCCTCGGACGAGCCGCCGCCCCCGCTGCTGCTGCTCTCGGCGGCGAAGACGGCGGCGGCGGCGGCGACGTGCCGGTGCGTCGAGAAGTCGAGCGGCTGGTCGTCGTGCCTCGGGGGCGGCGGGCTGGCGGGAGCGGGCGCGGGGGCGGGCCAGGCACGCCACCACCAGCCGCCCCCCGCCGCCGCCGCCTTCACGCCACCGCCCGCCTCGATGATGGTGTTGTTGTTGTTGGCGGCGACTCCACCGCCGCCGCCCCCGCCGCCCCCGGTCGTGGTGACGGCCGCCGACGCCTGCTCCACCCAGCGGCGGATCGCCTCGCGGTCCAGGTCAGCCAGAGTCTCCGCCGCGCTGTCCGCCGTGGTCGTCGTGGTCGTCGTGTCCGTCAGGCCATGCCACTGCCGAGGGCGGGGTTCAAACACACTCGGGGCGTCTTCGCGCGCGACCAATTGCCGTGTATTTTAATGGCGCAGGTGAGCGCGCGGGTCCTTGCGCTGCGCAGGCGCGCGCATTAGCAAGTCGCGCGACGTCGGCTGTCTCCCTCCCCCCTGGAGCCTCGTCCGAACACGCCCCACCGAGGCCGGAGAATATTCAAACACACACCCCCGACCACCGGGTGCGAGAGGTCCCGCGCATGCGCCGACGTCCAACCCCCTCTCTCTCGTCAACGTCTCGTCAAGACGGCGCCCCTTCCACCTCCGCACATCCTTTACCACCTTCACTCACCGCCCGGGGATTAACGACCCTTATCGGCGCGCGTACAGGCTGTCTTGGCGCTCCGGCGTGTGCGTCGTGTCTGTCTCTGTCGCGCCGCCACGCGACTCGCACAAAGGCCGGGGAGCGACTGAAGTGGGCAGCAGCCGCCGGCGCGCAGCGGCGCGGGCCTGCCCGCCCTTCCCCAACACCGCGAGTGAGACGGAGAGGGGGATAGCGGCGCGCCGAGGGAGGGAATAGAGACGGAGAGCGTCCCCGCCTCTTCCAAGCTTCCCCTCCGGCGCCCCCTCCACTACTCCCTTGGTCGCCCGCCCCACTTCCCCTCTCGCGCCGTTCCCCCTCCCAGCATTGCCATCACTGTTGCACATCTTAAGCATGCCCGTGCACCCGGCTACCTTCTTCATCAAGGCGAACAATGGGAGAGGGAGGAACAAGGAGAAACGAACGTAGCCTACCATCAACTCTACGCAGTTCAAGCGGACGCCATACTAAAATAGTGTCTGCGCAATCACCGTTCTCATGCATACGTGTATCTCAACAAGTAAATGTATTGAAAATTCAACTTTTTCCCAGGCCAGTTAAAAAACAATTATCTACAACCGCCACTTTTATCCTAGTAAATATATTAGAAAAGATAAATAATTCTAAAAAAGTTTAAAAAAATAGTGTCGTTACCTTAAGCGAAATGAGGATAGTACAAAATGGCATCTGTAGTTTAATCCATTCGCTTACGTCCCGTGTAATAGCATCCTGTAATTACAGATCTAATTTGCGAGAAATTAAGTTTCTCAGGAACGCGCATCACAGTGCAAGGCTCATCTCAATGCTTCCTTATGGCTACAGCTAGTTTTTTGTCGCGAAAAAATTGTGAGTACGGGGTAAATTTCAATACTACCAGCATCCAACAGCAGTTTGTTTATTGCCATTGGTGGCCGTCTGCTTGAGAAGGCGTTTTAGTGTTTTACCGGACCACTCTGAATTCGGCAACATCGGCACAGCTCCTACGTGATTCGCGTGCAGACAGTTGCAAAAAGCAATTCAGCCAATCAAGATAGGTAAACAATTCTAACAGTGTTCTGAAGTATAACTTGTCTTGAAAATTTTACGCGAAATTTCGCTACCCATAGGTGCTGATGGCCCGGCGTAATTTTAAGGCTTTTAATAATTTTTTCTCTGAATCCTCCTAAAGAATTCTCGTGCACCAATACTATCTTCAGCGAGGGGGACAATGCGACACAGAGAAAAGATAAAAGACGATTAGGTACACCCGAATTTCGCGAAAAGATTTCCACACACATGATAGATTTCAATATTATACGGGCGTACGAGCAGTTTTATTTTGCTTATTGGCGGTGCGTATTTGTCAAATGCTACTTTCCTGCTTGACTGGCCAATCAGAACCAGGAAACTTTAATACTGTAAGATTCCCGAGACCCCATAACACGGAAACCATCCAATCATGAAAGAGAATCTGAGCTAAAGTGTTGTGAAATACAACGGGTCGTGAAACCTTTTCGCAACATTCGGGTGTCCCTAGAGACGATACAAGAACTTACCATCAACTCACGCAATTTAAAGGAGTTGACACAATAAAAAACTTATATAGTAAACAGTACGCTCCAAAAAATTCAGTGTTAAAGTTCGACCAGTAGATATGCATCTTAATGTATGATGTGCTGTTGTTAAAAACTACTTGTTCACAAACGAGCAGGAATGCAGGACATATACAAATTAAAATTATTTTCTATGGCACATGGTGTACAAAATCCAACATAGCTGGCAATACTCCTAATTAAAAAAAAAAAAAATGCAATAGCGAAAGGGTAACGAGATCATGGTACGCAACGATACAGCTAACAAACCTTTACATTTCAGTGCTTTGACACTACAATGAATATCAATGAGAAGCAACTATTTTTTAAAAAAATCCAATAAAGACGAAAAAATATGATATTAGCACGCGTGTTCGTGGCCAAACCACCCCGCAATAAAAAATTTTAATAGTGAAAAAATGAGCATTAAACGACTTCGTAACGTAAGCGTAGGCTGCAGAATATGGGCGAAAATTGTCGTAAACGAGCTTTGAATATTGTACACCTTATATTGTTGGATTAACTGCGTGCGGCTTGGCTCCGAGTTGGGACGCAAACCAAAGGAAAAATAAACCACAATAGGAAGGAAAACAAAAAAACCAAACAAAGGCGGACCCAAAAGAAAAGTAAACGGGCGTTCAAAGTGTAAACAGTTGTTCATATATTCGTATTTTTGGGTGGTTGTTTTTTTCAAGGCAGGTCAGTATAGCATAAATTAAGATTGTGTGGTAATATGTTTAAATTAAAAAAATTTAATGTGTCCTTTTAAATTCATGTTTTTTTTTTTGTGATTGGCTAAACTTAAGACATCCAAGGCATATTTACACTGCAGTAAAAAGTAGAAAATCAATTTTGTTGGACTATGTTGGAGCCGGTGCTTTTGAAAAGTTTCTAATTTTTACTATTTACTGACTACTAAGTTTTTTAATGTGTAAAGACCTTAATTCCCTTTTCTGCGGCGTCTCTCCCCTACCATTCACTACCTCAACTACCTTCCGTTCCAAAAATTAACCATCACTGCAATAAAACTGAAACGAAATCGTTTCCTTTTTATAATAGCATGAAGTTAAAAAAAAAAAAAAAACGAATTAATTGCAAAATTTATCTGATTTTCGTACCTTTCAGTGTCTGCTCGTAGCAGAATTGAAAATTTTAAATAAATGCTTCATAGTAACTAACACAGTACAGTATGCTGTATTTCACCACCAAACTTGCTATAGGCTGTTCACGGTAAAGTGAGCACTTTTTAAGGCCCTTATAAATTTTTCCTTTCACCCAATTTCCATCTTCCTGCTACTTTTTATTACAAACATTGCACTGTGGCCGATAAACACAGTGTATACATTTCACCACCAAAATTTAATGCCTGAGTCTGCAATAAGATATATTTATTAGCGGTTGATGCCTGTTGGGAGGGCCTTAAAAAGTGCGCACTTTATAGTGAACAGCCTATAATCAGTGAAATTACATCACATATAGTGAATTCTTCTTTTAAAGAGCTAAATATGCGAACGAAACGGGAGAAGGCCATACATAACATGTATAAATTGATTACACAAAGATGTTCTGTTTTCTCACCGCAGTAGGCTAACCAGAGTCAGGTAACGAGAAAAAAATATCGGGAAGAGGGAGGGAGGGGGAGTTCAAATTCGAATGGGAAAAATGGAAAGAATTTCAAAATGAATGTTGATAACATCCGAAAAAAAATTAACCTCTCGACCCAAAGCAAGGACAGAAATTTACTTCACATTCATATTTGTCAACGTAAGGTCGGTAAAAATTTAAGTGGAAGGTTACCTACACATTGAAAAGGAAACAAATATAAAAACATTCTATATGAATAGGCGTACTTGTGGCTTTCCGTATTACTAGCCTCGCGTATTCGTGCCATTAAAACAGACATAACTTTCCGAAATGCAACGCCAGGGGGTGGAATTTCAGAACCGTAACTTCCTAATGAATTTGTGATTTAATTTAATTCATTAATTTTAGTTTTAAAGGTCTTTGCTGACGTGCAATGCTGAAGTAACGAAACTTTGAGTATGCAGTCAAAAAGAACAAGGACACAGCTTCCACAAAAAACAAATTTAAAAATTTTAATTGCGAGTTGCAGAGGGGGTAGGGGGAGGAACTGTATATATTTACCGCTTGTTGATTTTGAAATTTAGTTCAAGTTCAACACGCCTTGGATAAGGAAACAAAAATTGGGGAACTGATTTATGAGCAATCCGTTGAAAGTAAGAGCTGATTACTCTCAAACTCTGCGCGCCATAAACAGTTGACAGCCATTGCAGTGAAAGTGTCACTTCAGAGTATTCACCGTAAGTTTATATTTATTTCAGCCCACAATGCACGAAACTATAATAATAATAATAACTAATCGTCTTTATTTGGCGCATCAGTTAAGGCGCATTTGCCTTCTCTTACACTAAACCATTTTTACAATTTACACTTGCTTATTACAGTTTAGAAGAGAAAAATAATCGTTCTTACAAATTAAGAAACACTGCAGAAAATTGAAAGTAGTTACTTGACGTGTTATCCCGAGTGTGCTTGTTCATGAATGATGCGTTGCAAAATAGGTGAAATCATGATCGGAGCTGTACAAAATCAGAAGCCAGCGCCAATACAAACAGCAATTTTTTTCCCCCTTGGCTAATGCTATAGGCTACTACTAGCACACGGTTTCTGCGGGTGCCCCGAACCAAAATAAATTCTTTTCATAGGTTCAATCGTGCAAGTTATTAAAGGTTGTGCACGATAAAGCGAGCATTTTTGAAACCAACCTTAAAAAAAAAAGTCACCGCTCCTGCTTGCATATATTTTAACAGACGCACTTAGTGACATGCGTCCAGTAAAGTTGGTATCGAAGTAAAGTAAAGTAGTTCCATGTCTTAGGGTCGAATAAAATCATTAGGTAACCATTTGTTATAACTTATTTATTTCTATCGCTTCGTGTTATTTTTAATGCGTCGAAGTGTAAGAATTAGCAGATTGTTAAAATATTTACTTTTATAATAATTTTACACTTTCACTTTACCGGCGCACGAAGAAAGCGATGAGACCCATGGCAATGTCAATGTTACGTAAGGCGGAAGAACACACAACGTGCATCCACGTAGATTTTAAGCAGGGCTTTCAAAAGTGCTAAAAAATTTTCGTGAACAACCTAATACATAAAATTCGCAAGTAATTCTCAGATAAAAAATCTCGTATTTTGCATCATCCGAAGCGAAAAATGAATGCCTAAGTTCAAGGGGTTGGCACAATACAGAAATGTCTAGTAATCTTCCTAGACAGAAGGACAAAATTACCGAGTGTCGGTATTAATACACAAATCTCAGGAACTTCTACATCCAGTTGACTCTTTCAAAAATTGCAGGGTCGATGACAGAGTACTTGCAAATACAGATGTGGAATAGACCCTTGCACAGGGATCTCAAACCGCACACGTCATCAAAATGGCGTCATTGGCCAGCCAAATGTCAGAACGCCGTTTGCCAATCAGTGCCGTGGTAACCTACTCACCAGCCGGCATTTCAGCCAGTAGGGAAATTCTCGCTGCACGGAGTAACCAATCAGACGCGAGTCTCGAAATGGCGGCCTTTTAAACAATTTTTGTATCCTACGCCATGTCTCGGGAACCATACGCCTGACATCAACGAAACGTGGCTGAGATGAAATTCTCTCTTTGTTAACCCTTTCAGTCCATCGTATTGAAAAAATTGGTAAACAGAACTTACTATTTATTTTTAGCTACCATTAAACTGTATGTAACAAAAAAAATTTCCAGTGACGCTATGATTATTCCTAAAACACTTATTCATTGATAAGTCATAAATTTATTTTCAAAAATGGGTACATTTTACTGGGTCTATTGTTACATAACTTAACTCTTGGGATCATTAAAAAAGACTCTAATCTAACGTGACTTATTGGCAGAAAATATAATAAAATTAAAATTGATTCAGTGATAACATTTTTATTGAGCATGTAGCCTCTTTTATATACTATCTGGATCCATTTACCGATTTCGATGACACGTGGTTACTGGTAATACGTCTTCGTTGACAGGCACGCAATTCTGTCAAAAATTACGGTCCTCTAAACTTCCTGGGGTGAATAAGCTCACATCTGAAACCATTAAATTTTATTTAAAAATGATGTTTTTTTAAGTGCATGCATGGTGTTATCAGATTTACTTGTAATATTTCTGTAAAATAACCGTTTGGTCTTTATGTGTCCCGCCAACTTGTTAACAACTGTACAGACGGCGAACAGATTTTAGGCATTTGTAGGATAAAACTATCAAATTCGAATAAAAATTTTATTTTTCGGAACAAAATTTATGATTATCGTAAGTACATTAAGCCAGAAATGATTAAAATATGCAAAATACTTGAAGTAATGCATCAATAAAGACTTTTTCTGAAAAGGTTTATATAACTGCTGGATGCGTGTAATATTTTCTGGAAATATATAATGTTGGAATAATATACACAAAAATCCCTACCTTCCAAAACAAGTTTTTTAAGCGTACCTAATCGTATAATCAAAGGGGAATTTCGACACAATTAAGTTCTTTAGATCATTGTAGTGACAAAAAGATTTATCAGACATTGGCGTATGTACCACTTGGTAGATTTATCAGACATTGGCGTATGTACCACTTGGTAGATTTATCAGACATTGGCGTATGTACCACTTGGTAGATTTATCAGACATTGGCGTATGTACCACTTGGTAGATTTATCAGACATTGGCGTATGTTCCACTTGGTAGATTTATCAGACATTGGCGTATGTGCCACTTGGTAGATTTATCAGACATTGGCGTATGTACCACTTGGTAGATTTTCGGAATCGGCATGTTTGCTGTAAGTTAAGACCTCCAACATCGAGCGAGGTGACACAATGGGAAAGATGTTTTGTTGAATGAAACAAAGTTTGTTTGGGACAACCAAATTAATAGTGGCAGTGAAATATTTGGCCGTTGAAACAAAATTATTTCGTTGTTTTATTTGGAGCAACTAACCATGTATTCTGCTATGTACAATAAACAGATTTGGTAATATAAAAAAAAAATTTTGGTGGCCGACCAAGATTCGAATCTTCATCAATCGTAGCCAAGCTCTACGTCTTAGCGATCGCATCTAACGTAAGAACTAATAATATTTGAATATTTTAAAATATACACATTTCAATTACCTACAGGAAGAAGCACCTGATAAATGCACTAACAGACACTATATCCTCATTGTCAAAAGGGGCCACGGTAGCTTAGCGGTTAGGCGACCCGGGTTCAATCCCCGGCCGGGGGGTCACTCCGGATTTTTTCATGTGAGAATCGTGCCGGACGATGCCGTTGGTCGGCGGGTTTTCTCGGGGATCTCCCATTTCCCCCGCCCCTTCATTCCGGCGCTGCTCCATACTCACCTTAATCACACTCATCGGCTCTCAAGACCTCGCTGTTAAGAGTCGTCCAAATCTCTTCACTCACTCACTCACTCACTATCAAAAATTACAAACTAACTCTCGAAAGAAGGCAATCAAAAGAGTGGTGGAGCAAATATATAGTACTGATTCAACTTAATAATATGTTGATAGCTAAATTTTTTTTTTTTTGGTCCAACACAGAGATTTTTTTTTTAATTCCACGGTGAATTTTGTTAGACGAAGATAATTAATGTTGTTGCTTTCCAAGTTTCGTTTACTCAAACAAAGAATTTTGTTGGAGCAACTAAATATATTTTCGTCCCTACACGAACAGCATTTTGTTGGCAGGAACAACATTTTCCTGGCTGTGTGCTGAACTCGCGTTCGTGAGCATACGGCCTCGATTCCCGTCTCTCCGGCCATCCTGATTTCGGGTTTTTTTTATAGTTGGTCGAAATCACTGCAGGCTAATGTTAGACCTGTTTCTCTAACACAGGTCGTGGTGCAATACCGCCACGATCCTACTTAGAGCGAGCCGCTTGCTCCGCCTTGCGCAAACTTTCGTCAGTATTGCCGCTAGCAGAGTAGTTTAACGAATGCGCTATTCCTTTCGGGTGCCAATAAGCGCGGTAGTGAGAAAAGATTTTGTTCGTAAAGGATGTTCACGATAAAGTAAGCACTTCTCAAATCAACCTTAGAAAAAAGTCACTGCTCATGCCTGCATATATTTTAACGGGTGCACTGAGTGACACGCGCCCAGTAAAGTTGGTAACGATGGACGTAAAGCAGTTCCGTATCTTAACGTGGAATAAAAAGTGTTAGGTAACAATTTGTGATAACTGAAATTCTTTTTCTCGCTTCCTGTTTTTTTTTTTTTTTAATTCGTCGAAGTGCAAAAATGAGCAGATTTATGGAATATCTACTTTCCTAATAATTTCACAGTTTCACTTGACCGACGCATGAATAAAGTGTTGAGGCCCGTTGCAATGTTAATTTTACATAAGGCGAATTAATACACAAGGTGCATACAAGTAGATCTTAAGCAGGGCTTTCAAAAGTGCTCACTTTATCGTGAACAGTCTATAATTCAAAATTCTTCGTGACTCCCATACTGGGAACGCGTGTTACAGCACTGCCCCCATAGCTCAGGGGTAGGGTGGCTGACCTGTAGTTGGAGGGTAGCTGGTTCGCGCCCTAGTCCCTCCTCGGCATATCTTCAATTCGCCTGTCGCACTGGGAATTTTTCAGCAATACGGTCTAACTTGAGCTAGTCAACGTCACTTAAACACAACTACAACAATAACGACAAAAAAAACAGAGGTACGTCACGGCGCTCGTAATACAGTGCATTTCATCGGCGTCAGTTCGAAACTCTGTCGGACAATATGCTTTTTTTCCCCCCCCCCCCCATAACATATCACATGATGATATTAACTTGTTACGTAAAGAAAAAACTGCATTTTGCAAACGGTTAGTAATTTTCGTAAAAATTAAAAATATCAGTTTCGTACTTTCATGACTTCGCCATCACTTATTAAACTGCACCAGTAAACTATGAATGAATGTAAAGGCCAACAGTAATACAGCAATATTAGACTAAGACTAGATAACTAGTTTTTACGGGTATATGCAATTTACTGAAGGGTAGCAGTTCTACGAATTGGGTTCATATTTACTGTTCCAACCGTACGCTGTGCACTCATCGAGTGTGCCAAACGCTCGTAGGCCTACACGAACTGCTGTCGTGTAACATGAATCTTCCATGGCGGCTCATATAGAGGTTGGTATGCCGGTTCACGCGCCAAGCCTTGTAGAAGCTTGTACTGTACAAGAGACCAAGTACGGCAACAGGTATCCTGTAATATCGGCTTTAGACGATGTGCCCATACACTAGAGATGAGGTAGACCGCTTATTCGTCTTCTACTAATGTACCCAACATTGACCTACCTCAATCCTACACAACTGTCAAAATCACGTGGCCAACGGCGTGAACGTGTTTGTTTATGTCTTAATGTTTAAATGACAATCAGTATTATATGAACAAAATACTTTTACCAATTTGAATTTAATCAAACTACATTACGAATTGGTTAGAGGAAGAATACATACAACTCAAAGCATTTGTTTACAAATCAATTTTCTAACCTACGTATAATCCAAACCATGGCGTTTTCGCTACACGTTGGCAGAAAGACAGTTCAATGATGGGACACGGAGATTGGTTGTGCGCAGCCAGCGAGATCGGTCTACCTCAACTTTAGTCTATGGATATGACGGACACTGATGAATCCTTCGCGAAAATATTTCAGGACAAGTTGTGTCTCAACGTACTTTAGATCAAAACCGATTTCGTGATTGGATCATTTGAGTTATTAAGCGTCTTATCTGTCTACCCGCGAATCACAACGGTCAATATTTAAGAAACTTAATTCTGATTGGCTCACTCATGTACGAGACTATCTTCAGTTTGAAGCAAGCGGCCAGTACTCAAAGGAAGTGTGAACATAGGATATTGAAGGCTAGCCTCTGTGTAAATATTGTCGCGAAAACCAGGTGTATCTACTGATGAAGTGTCAGTAGGAACCAGCAAATTATTTGGCATCAGGCTAAAATGCACAGTACTGTATATACTTGAGCCGCCATCATCTCTCCATTGGTTGCTGCATAGTTGTGAAGTCTCTCCCTTTCTGACTGACCTACACGTGATTGGGGCACGCAACTGTAAAGCGTTATTTATTGGTGCAGAGATATCCAGGACGTGTCAGATGACGTATGGTTCAATGACTAAGGATAGAAAAATTTCGCGAGTTCAATGACCTGCAGTCAAGAATCCTCAGTCCTCTGCATACTGGAGCCTCAGCTGTGTGTTCATTGGCTGTTGCCCCACACCTGGCAGTTATGGGATTCGCGAGGTGTTTCCTTGCAAGTCTGCTATTGGCTCAGAGGCGTCTAGGGCGGGTCTAATAAACTGTGACCCAATTGCGAAGGTGACTTCACTGTATATGTGTTTGACGTCTATCTTGTCCCGAAATGAATTCGCAAAATTTTCCTATCCGTACCAATGACAACCGAATTCCAAAGGTAAACGTGTTTAAAGTTTAACGTGTCCCCGAACGATAACGCGAATTTCGCAGGTCTGTAAGTATCGGCGACGGCATGTGCCAGTGCCTGCTGCGAAGAGCGGACGTGATCCGGAGCGGAGAGGAGAAGACAGGCGCGCGGTGTACCCCGCGCTCGCAGGAAACAGCGCTGTAGCTGGTCTGCGTTCGTAACGAGAAGCCGCGGCAAGACCGGAGGTCGGCCTGTGTGTGACTTCACTCGCCCGAGGATCGCCCTCCGAGTTTACAGCCTCCTTCCGGCCAGCGTCCGGAGCCTCGCAAGGAACCGCGCCGGCAACTCCCCGTTCAACCAGTAAACAAACACACGGCGGTAGTGACCATAGACTAAAGACGAGGTAGACCGCTTATTCGTCTTCTGCGCATGTACCCAACATCCACCTTCCCCATAGCTGTCAAAGTCACATGGTCGACAGTGATAAACACGTTTGTTTACATATTAATTTTTAAATGACTAGCACTATTATGTTATTAAAATAATTTTACCAGATTGACTGTAATCAAAAACCATTACAAATTGATTAGAGGAAATATAAAAACATCTGAAAAGCAATGCTTTCCGAAACAGTGTTCTAACCTCAAACCTAGAAACCTGCGAAATTCGCATTATTATTTGAGGACACGTTAAACTTTAAACACGTTTACCTTTGGAATTCCTTTGTTATTGGACCATACGTTAGCTGTGTGAAGAGATCTGGGCAGCTCTTAACGGGCCTGCCTACCAAGCCGCCAGTCGCGAACTTTAAATGGGGAATCAATGTTAAATGAAGTTCCTTATCATAGCGTTTTTTTTTACAAATAATTATTTCAAACAAAAAAACACGTTTACTCAATTTTCCCAAAAAAATATTCCTACATAAAATTATCTTTCAAAGAAATTATTTATCAATTTTTTTTTGTTTGTTATATGTAAATTTAAATATTTACATTTTATAAAAAACACATTAAACAAAAAAAATTGGCAAAATATTTTAATGTGCCATCATTCCTTAAGATATTTCACGTATAATAATTTTTGTTTGAAATAGTTCTCTTCAAAATTGACGCAGTGAGAAGGAATTTCGTTTGACATTGTTGGTTCCCCATTTGAAGTTCGCGGCTGCCGGCTTGGTAGGCCAGTTAATGGCGAAGTCTTGGGAGCCGATGAGGGTGATTGAGGCGAGGATGGAGCAGCGCCGGATTGGAAGGGCGGGAGAAACGGGATATCCTCGAGAAAACCCGCCGACCAACGGCATCGTCCGGCACGATTCCCACTTTCGAAAATCCGGGGTGACCCAGTCGGGGATTGAACCCGGTTCGCCTTGGTGGGGGGCGAGCAGGCTAACCCGCTCAGGCACCGTGGCCCCGGTAACGACTGAAGGGATGCTAATTAAGGTTCTTGCAAGCGATTGACCCCTTAACATATACATTAATTCTTTGTTACGGGTGTTACGAAAGGGCATATTTTTGGCCTGACCAGTAGTTACGAATTCCTATTGTGATAACTTATACGATATAATGTGTATTGGTTTATGAGGCTGGTTGCTATCAGTGATAGTGTACCAGCAGCATCCAATAGTAATAGCCAGTAAAACTACGCTGTCTCTATTGGTGCTAGCTCCTGACGTTGTACGGCACTGTCCATGACTTTACCTATTTTGCAACACGTCCTACGTGAACTAGTATACTCGGGATAGTATGTTAACTGGTTAATCCATTCAGACAAAATGTACCTAGTTGTGAACATTACGCACATATATAGGCTATTCACGATACAATGACTACTTTCGAAATCAACCTTAGAAAAATGTCACTGCTCCTAACTGCATATATTTTAACGGGCGCACTGAGTGTCATGCGCTCAGTCAAGTTGGCGACGATTGAGGGAAAGTAGATAATTATCTTAATGCCGAAACCACGTGTTAGGTAACGATTTGGGATAACTTAAATTATTACTTCCGCTTTCTGTTATTTATTCCATCTGAGTGTAAAAACATGTAGATCTGTAAAATATTTACTTTTATAATAATATTCCAGGTCCACTTGACCGACGCACGAATAAAGTGATGAGGTCCGTGGCAGTGTAAATTTCACATCAGGTGGAAGAATACACAACCTACATACAAGCAGATCTCAAGCAGGGCTTTCGAAAGTGCTCATTTTACAGTGAACAGCATATATGCGATTTTTGATCTGTACTGCACACTGCGAAACTGAATTTACCCGAGGGTATAAATGATTGACAAACCGTCTTATCGGTCTAGGTCATAATTGGTACATATTATTGTAGTCGAACATATAACCCCACAGCTCAATCGCTTTGACAACAAACCAAGTGTTGTGTCGATTTAAGTACAGCACGCATCATAAAATGTTTTGTTTGCCACGCCTGAAACCGTAAATAAAAGTTTTAAAGGGTTAAGAGTCTGTATCGCCCATTATACAGAAATTAGTGTCATAACAGAAGATTCAGGGTCATTACTGAAGATGTTACATTATAAAAGCGTTATATTTCATAGTTCTGTGCAAATATTTGTGCGTGATTGTTAATAGGCCTACGTGTTCAATGGTTATCATCGAAAAGTGAGAATGTATTAATACATGCAATTTTTTATTAAGTTGATTGTTGCATAAATATGCGTTGGTATTTGAGGATACGTTAAATCTTAAAAAATGTTTCCTTTGCTATGCGTTTGTCGTTGGACCATAGTTTATCTGGCATGCCCTGGGCAACTCTGCGCCTATAAATGAATAAACACTTCACAGTTGTGTGTTCCAATCACGTGCAGTGCAGTCAGAAAGGGCGTGGCTTCACGTCTGTGCAGCAGCCAATGGAGAAACGACGCCGGCTCCGGTATATACATCGCGGTGAAGTTCAGCCAGATGCCACATATTAACGCGAATTTTGGAGTCTTAATTCTCAGTAAATTAGCACTGCACTCAAGGTGTTCAAGCCCTTTCAAGGACGTGGGAAACGGGAGATCCCCGAGAAAACCCAGCATTACCGTCCGGCTCGATCCCCACACGCGAGAATCCGCCAGAAGTCGAACCCGGTTCGCCTGGGTGAGAGGCGAATAGCCTGACCACTCAGTCACCGCGGCCCCTGGGCCGTATTTCTTCAATTTATTTATTTTTGCTGGCGAAGTTAAGGCTTCAATGCCTTCTCTTACACTTAACCAGGCATAACTCAATGTACACATACGTAAACACAAAGAACAAGAAAAATACCTACATTAACAAGAATGAGCAGAAATGAACACCGACTGGCAGTTAAGAGTTGTTTTGATTCGCCACGGGCTGGAAGGACTAGAAGAAACTTTAAGGGGCGGGGGGGGGGGAGGGACAGTATTTACGTCCTCTCCTGCTCTCCTGGCCAGTATCCAACAGTACGTCACGGCGTTCGGCCAGGGGAATGGATAAGGGGGGGGGGGGGTTGGCCCTCTGACCTTCCGGGTAAGGGAACTGGGGTGGCGAAAACCTGTCCTTTCCCCTGTTCGCGAACGCGCGCCCTTCTGGCATCGAGTGTAAACATAACCCGAAGATGGATAGAGGTACGCGAATTACGCAAATTCTTTCGGCGGTAGGCTAAGGCGCGTTCTACAATGACACGCACGCGGATACGGATCACGGAAGCGGACGCGTAATACAGTATACAATGACACGCACGCAGTTACGGATCACGGAAGCGGACCCGTAACACAGTCTACAATGACACGCACGCGGATACGGATCACGGAAGCGGACGCGTAACACAGTCTACAATGACACGCAAGCGGACGCGGATAACGTGCGGATACACGTAAGAAAGCTCGGGAACTCCCTGCTCTTGTGTGTACGTGAATCCGCGTAAACAATAGGAATTGAGTATTTAGTTTTTTTATGTTCGTTTTGGTGGCCTTTGTGGTATACACGGCAACAAGTGCTTCGATTTGCCGTGGCGCTTATCATTTTTTGTTTTATTAAAATAAGTGCGAATGTTAGGCAGTAGTATTTACGTATTTTTAAACACTGTAAAAATATACAAAATGTGATGTGTGTATTATGAAACCTGTATCAGTAATTTGGAACAGCTGAGTATTTTTGATGTCGTAAGTTGTAAGACTGTACGTTTCTTCGTATTGTAGAATGTTTAAAATTTATTCCGAGTTGTCGGCTTGTTCCGCTAGAGTTTCCACTTCCGTTTTCTTATGTATCCGTGAATTGTACTCTATAGTCTATTCGCGGTTTCATCACATTTTCAATCAAACCTTTGGGAAATCACTCACTCCTTGTACAACGTGTTGATTCTCTCCTAAATACGTCACGTAAAACAAGCGTGTTTTTTGCTTCTGTTAACACGAACGTAATTTATTTCTGGTTAACACTTTGAGGCGAGCAGACATTTACAAGACAACGAAGGCATGTTAGAAGTGAGTTACTTATATCCACGACTGCAGGAACACCAGTTATATTGGTCTCTGTGTTCCCACTCACTACAGTTCTAGTGCAGGCCAACATGACCTACTGTGCTCTACAACGTTCATTATTGGCTGGTCATCAGTCACTGAGGCGACTGCAGGAACACCAGTTATATTGGTCTCTGTGTTCCCACTCACTACAGCTCTAGTGCAGGCCAACATGACCTACTGTGCTCTACAACGTTCATTATTGGCTGGTCATCAGCCACTAAGGCGCCGAGTTAATATTGTCCCAGTCAAATGTCTTTATTTGTGTAAGATATTTTACAAATACACCTGTTCTTTTGTGGAGATCTAACAAAATTATTTTTGTAGTCAGGGAAGTTATTGTTACTGAGCTGCAGAGTTGTGGTAAAATCCTTTAAACACACACAGTACGACTACTGCATGGAAATGTTAGTTTTCTTTCCAACGACAAAGAAATTTTCATAGTATGTTTTTGCTCGAGTTAAACTCGAGCATAGTCCTCAAAGTGTTGTATTACACATATGGACAGTGACATTTTTCAAAGGTTGATTTCAAAAGTGCTCAAATGGCCGTTAAAGTTAGGAAATGTGAATAAATGGTCGCCCGTATGGCAAACGGGTATCATGTTGAATGTTTAAGGTGGCCGCCTGGTTGAAGGAAATTTTGCCCGTCTGAGGCCTAAAAGCGTAAGAGCGCTAGGGGCGACCGAGACATGCGCATCAACTCTCTCATCGCCTCTACCCGCAAAGCACTGAATTGGCGCGCAGTCTTGTCGTCGATAACGCGTAATAATAAAAATAAATATTTGATACACATCCCTATTCCATTTATAACGTTTTGTGCCGGGATATTCATACTTAAAAACGACAGCGGAAACTTCCGTTTGAGCCATTTTTGCTATCACAAAAATTGTATTATAAAGCGCTTTTTTAACGTCCCCCCGGTTTTATGATTGAAAGCTTAGCAGTGGACGGCTTACAAACTAACTTATAAACTAACTTAAATTAACACCCATGCCTTAACCTGGATTCGAACCCACAGTTTCCCGCACCCCAGATTGGTGGCGCACCAACCGACTGCGCCACGGGAATTCGGCTGTATCGCAAAAAAATGCTTTAGAAATAAACGTATGAACTGAAAATCGCATGGAGACGTGTAAGGTTTCTTAGTTGTCATTCGTAAGCAGACCTCACTCAATAACGTTGGACGGTTTTTTCTTTTTTATAAAAACGTCCTTTGCTGGAGTTCTGCACACCGTTCGGCGGCCTATAGGCTGTTCACGGTAAAGCGAGCACTTTTTAAGGCCCTTATAAATTTTTCCTTTCATCCAATTTCCATCTTCCTGCTACTTTTTAATATAAAAACTGCAAAGCGACCAATAAACACAGTGTATATATTTCACCACCATCAAAATTGAATGCCTGAGACTGCAATAAGATATATTTATTAGTGGTTAGTGCCTGACGGGAGGGCCTTAAAAAGTGCTCACTTTATCGTGAACAGCCTATACCCAGGCGGCCGGTGGCGGAATAGCTCCCTATTGCCCGCTAGGCACGCCCACTTCTGACGTGGAGTGTACTCTACCCCTCACCTCCCCCGTTCCCTTAGACAGACCTTCTGCCCGTATGCAAAGCGGAGCGAGGACGCATGCGTAAGGGCGACGCCCCCTACCAGCCCTCCCCCCAAACCCATCGAGCTCCAACCCCAGCACGAGAAGAACAGCCGCGTAAATGTTGGTTCGCGTGCTCCAGCAGTGCTCACTCCAGTTTCTGGACTATTTCAAATTTATATATGTATATATAATAAAAAAAAAAAAAAGCTTATTTAAACCTTTTCATTCCCACATTAATGTATGATTTCCGGTGTTGCAAATAAGTAAAGGCTGTTCACGATAAAGTGAGCACTTTTGAAATCAACCTTAGAAAAAGTCATTGCCTGTACCTACATATATTTTAATGGTCGCACTGGGTGACATGCGCCAAGTAAAGCTGTTAATGATGGAGGGAAAGTAGTTCTATGTCTTAACGTCGAATAAAAACCGTTATAGGCTGTTCACGGTAAAGCGAGAACTTTTTAAGGCCCTCCCAACAGGCACTAACCACAAAAAAAGATATATCTTATTGCAGCCTCAGGCATTAAGTTTCGAGAGTGGTGAAATGTATACACTGTTTATTGGTCACATTTAAATGTTTATATTAGGAAGCAGCAGGAAGATGGAAATTGAATGAAAGGAAATACTTAGAAGGGCCTTAAAAAGTTCTCACTTTACCATGAACAGCTCGTGGGCAACCATTTGTTATACCTTAAATTATTTTGTCCACTTGAAGCGTTTTCAATGCATCGAAGTGTAGAAATGAGTACATTTGAAACATGTTTACATATCTAATAATTTCTCAGTTTCACTTGACCGACAGTGCTGGTATAGTCTATTCGCTGTTTCTTCACACTTATTGAATCAAACCTTGGAAAAATCACCCCATGTATGATGTGTTCAGTTATGTCCTAAATATTCCATGTATCACAAGCGTTTTATAATTCTGTTAACACAACACTATCTTATTTGTCGTTAAATAGAAGTAATGCCTATATTTTCATTATAATTACTAATATTTAATTTATAGTATACATTAATAAAAACAGAGAGAAAACATGTGTGTATGTTGGTAGCGCGTAGTAAGAAATAGTCCTCATGTAAAATATTATTATAAGCTGTTCACGGTAAAATGAGAACTTATGAAAGCCTAAAATCTACTTGTAAACCCATTGTGTATTCCGCCGCCTTATGTAAAATTAACATAGCTATGGGTCTCATCACTTTATTCATGCGTCGGTCAAATGAAACTGTGAAATTATTGAGCACTTAAATACTTCAGAAAACTGCTCATTTTCACACTTCGATGCATAAAAAAAACCAGAAAGTGAAATAAATAATTTCAAAATTATCACAAATGGTTACCTAACACTTTTTATTTGACGTTATGATATGGCACTACATTTTACCCATCGTTACCAACTTTACTGGACGAATGTCACTCAGTGCGGCCATTAAAATGCATGGATGTAGGGTCAGTGACTTTTTGCTATGGTTCATTTCTTAAGTGCTCACTTTATCGTGAACAGTTTTTACAACTGAGTGCGGGCGGATTTGGTGTGTTGTCTTATGGTATAATTTTTTTTTTGACTTATTTAAGCTTAGTTTGCACGAGGCGGAGGAATATCTTGTAAGTAGAACTTTAGTGCGAAGTAACAGTGAATGGAATATATCTAGCGGCACGGCGTGATGGCCGCACCTTGCTGCCACAGTCGTGCATGCGTGCAGATCAAGTTTTAAACCCGTCTCGTCACTGCACACCAACTAATAGGCGAAATACTTTGGAAAAAAAAGTGTGTTATTTCTTGACTCTTTAACGGTAATACCGAAGTAAATATACTTACGGAAGTGTGACTAGTCTCTTATAAAGAATAATTAATCCGTAGGCTGCCAATTTTCAAGGACATTTTCAGTAAAAAATTTGCCAATGAGATGATTATTTTTGTTTCAAGGGATAAGTTAGGTTTATTGTGTGGAACATCTCGAGAAAAAAAACCAAATGCACAAAATTATTAATTTTTAACAATAAGGCGATACGTTTCTTATTTTTCTTTTAACGGTCTATTGATTACTGTAAGTAGTGATTGCGCGAAACACACATACTGTAAAGGAGATATAACGGTGTAATTAAATCCTGTATTCCACAATAAAATCTTTCTTACAAGCTCATGCGCTGCTACGAAAGAAATATGTTTGATGACTGCACCCAGTTCAGAGTGAAGTTGCTAAGTTTACTTCACAAGTCAGCGGTGAACGCATTTTCTGCCACGTTGTGCGGACTCGGTTCATGATGGCGGTGTGTTGATATCCGTCACAGTACTCGATCCATCTTGTATTGTAGACACTTTCAGGTCTGCGTAGCTCATAGCTGATACTCTGATCAAACCATTTTTGGAGCAGCTGTTCCTCGTTTGCTTGAGATACGAGCGTATTCGTAGATGTAGGTCTTGTACTCCCAGTGCACATACTGTTTGGACGTAGATGTAGGTCTTGTACTCCCAGTGCACATACTGTTTGGACGTAGATGTAGGTCTTGTACTCCCAGTGCACATACTGTTTATACGTAGATGTAGGTCTTGTACTCCCAGTGCACATACTGTTTGGACGTAGATGTAAGTCTTGTACTCCCAGTGCACATACTGCTTGGACGTAGATGTAGGTCTTGTACTCCCAGTGCACACACTGTTTGGACGTAGATGTAGGTCTTGTACTCCCAGTGCACATACTGCTTGGACGTAGATGTAGGTCTTGTACTCCCAGTGCACAAACTGTTTGGACGTAGATGTAGGTCTTGTACTCCCAGTGCACATACTGCTTGGACGTAGATGTAGGTCTTGTACTCCCAGTGCACATACTGCTTGGACGTAGATGTAGGTCTTGTACTCCCAGTGCACAAACTGTTTGGACGTAGATGTAGGTCTTGTACTCCCAGTGCACATACTGCTTGGACGTAGATGTAGGTCTTGTACTCCCAGTGCACATACTGCTTGGACGTAGATGTAGGTCTTGTACTCCCAGTGCACAAACTGTTTGGACGTAGTTGTAGGTCTTGTACTCCCAGTGCACATACTGCTTGGACGAAGATGGTACAAGTAGCAAGTGATGAAACTGTTCATCGGAAATAATGACAAGCACTCATCATTACGTAATATCCAGTATAAATACCGTAAATGAAGGAAAAGACAACAAACAATCTGTTGAATTATTTCTCACAATTTTGTGGTTAAATATCTTGTATTCCAATTCATATCAGGGGATGGTTGAATTGTCGCAATTTATTGCAACCGCGTTATGTGTTTGTGCTGTGCTATTTAAACTCTGCTGCTTAAAGATATTTGGTAGGACTCATTTTGCTTAAATGAGTGGAATGGAAGGGAGGAAAATTGAAAGTTACTGTCATATGGAGTGGTGGGGTTTCATGCGGGTGTTTCCACTCTGTGACAATTCATGTGAGGGGCTAGTCTTGTGACGGAACATTCTTGTGAGGGGTCAGTTATGTGAGGGTACAGTTTTCTAGGCCAGCAGTAATCCAGCAATGCTATTGATAGAAGCTCAGTCTGGGTTAGACTTGTAGGAATGATCTCGCAGTAGTCAGTTTGAAGAATGCCAGAAGGGTTTATTTTGTACTTGTATGCTTTAAGTATGACCAAGAGGTCAAGATGAGCTCAGAACTTGTCTGGAAGAAATTGTTGAAGATGTAATCTCGTAGCAAATTTATTAAAGAACTAAATTAAAATGCCTTGTTGAATATGAGCATAAAACGCTTAAATCCCACTGATGAAATATGCGAGTAAGTGTATATGCATAGATCAACAGCTAGATCGAGCAGATACTCATGTTTCTACTGTGGAAAGAACTTCGGTGTGCTTGTAAGGAGATTGTGTTTGTGAGGAGTCGATCTTGTGTAAGAGTTTTTTTTTTTGCATGAAGATGATGCAAGCCAATGATTGAACATAGTCTACTGTGGAACTTACTTCTATGGATGTACCTTTTACCGCTGCTGAAAAATTGCATGGAAAACGGTATTGCTACAGTGGAAAGATCGTCACCAAAAGCAGTCGTGATCGTCGACATGAAAAAAAAAATGAATGTTCAAAAGCATCAACCTCCAACTCACTATTATGTACTATCTGCAGGACAACGTTTGGTTGCAGCGATAATTTAAAGAGACATACTAGTACATGTAAAGGTAATTCACCTTTGTTTGACTCGAGACAACATGCATTACGTTCTTGTTCGATAGGATACATGTACTGTGCGACAAATTCAAGTGTAGCCCCGGGTGGAGGTAGTCAGAGCGCTGGTGTAGCAAGGTCGCCTCGTGAAAGTGCGTGAAGAGTATCAGTAGAGAGGCAGGCAGGCACTCCCCCGTACACTCCGTTCAAAATGCGAGAGACCGTCAGTGCCAGCTGGGAAAGAGTATCAGTAGAGAGGCAGGCAGGCAGGCAGGCACTTCCCCGTACACTCCGTTCAAAATGCGAGAGACCGTCAGTGCCAGCTGGGAAAGAGTATCAGTAGAGAGGCAGGCAGGCAGGCAGGCACTTCCCCGTACACTCCGTTCAAAATGCGAGAGACCGTCAGTGCCAGCTGAGAAAGAGTATCAGTAGAGAGGCAGGCAGGCACTCCTCGTACACTCCGTTCAAAATGCGAGAGATCATCAGTGCCAGCTGGGAAAGAGTATCAGTAGAGAGGCAGGCAGGCACTCCCCGTACACTCCGTTCAAAATGCGAGAGACCGTCAGTGCCAGCTGGGAAAGAGTATCAGTAGAGAGGCAGGTAGGCACTCCCCGTACACTCCGTTCAAAATCCGAGAGACCGTCAGTGCCAGCTGGGAAAGACTATCAGTAGAGAGGCAGGCAGGCAGGCACTTCCCCGTACACTCCGTTCAAAATGCGAGAGACCGTCAGTGCCTGCTGGTAAAGACTATCAGTAGAGAGGCAGGCAGGCACTCCCCTGTAAACTCCGTTCAAAATGCGAGAGACCGTCAGTGCCAGCTGGGAAAGAGTATCAGTAGAGAGGCAGGCAGGCAGGCACTTCCCGGTACACTCCGTTCAAAATGCGAGAGACCGTCAGTGCCAGCTGAGAAAGAGTATCAGTAGAGAGGCAGGCAGGCACTCCCCGTACACTCTGTTCAAAATGCGAGAGACCGTCAGTGCCAGCTGGGAAAGACTATCAGTAGAGAGGCAGGCAGGCACTCCCCTGTAAACTCCGTTCAAAATGAGAGAGACCGTCAGTTACAGCTGGGAAAGACTATCAGTAGAGAGGCAGGCAGGCAGGCACTCCCCCGTACACTCCGTTCAAAATGCGAGAGACCGTCAGTGCCAGCTGGGAAAGAGTATCAGTAGAGAGGCAGGCAGGCACTCCCCGTACACTCCGTTCAAAATGCGAGAGACCGTCAGTGCCAGCTGGGAAAGAGTATCAGTAGAGAGGCAGGCAGGCACTCCCCTGTAAACTTCGTTCAAAATGCGAGAGACCGTCAGTGCCAGCTGGGAAAGAGTATCAGTAGAGAGGCAGGCAGGCAGGCACTCCCCCGTACACTCCGTTCAAAATGCGAGAGACCGTCAGTGCCATCTGGGAAAGAGAATCAGTAGAGAGGCAGGCAGGCAGGTACTTCCTCGTACACTCCGTTCAAAATGCGAGAGACAGTCAGTGCCAGCTGGGAAAGAAGCATTGTTTACTTTGAAGACAAAAGCACAGTAATTGTCGAATATTACTTACAGGGACTATTACATTTTTTTTACTAACAACTTTTAAGGTGCAACAATGCTAGAATCATAACTTAAATCAGTTCTTCCACTCCAGAAATATTGCCATCGCTTGTGGTGCCACAGTCGCTACCACTACTTTGTAAGTTCCCCAAAACTTGAGGAATCTCCTCATCCTCTAGGCCGTCGTTTACCCAGTAATCTTTTTCTAGTTTTTCTCACATGATCACATTTTTTTTCTCCAGTCTGCTGGGGAAATACTGTCTATCGCTGAATGAGTTAATTGCAGAATGTCGGAATTCGCAGCGTTGAACACTTTTGTTAGCAATGCTCCAGATATACTCTATTGTGTTAAAGTCACAGTGGTATGGCGGTAATAAGATGACGGTGTGTCCATGGGACGCAAACAGTTTATGGACAGTATAAACGGGAGGTTGCTCATGCAACCGAACGTTTACAAGCAACTCGGATTTTCTCTCGTCGGCAGAAAAAAACGAAGTTGTTATTTGTCAGCCAATTTCTCATGGTGGTAATAGTAGAAGACATAGTTGGAGGTTTGTCCTCACGCACACTATGGTATGGAGCGTTATCAAGAACAATAATGCTTGGAGATGGAATGTTGGGTAGCAATTGTGTTTCACCATTTCAAGAAATTATTGCTGTTCGTTTCGTCATTAGTTTTGTCTTTCAGCTTTGGCTTTAAACATTAATTTGGCTCCCTCAATGCATCTATTTTCACCTCCTGCATGAACTATAGTTCATCGTTGGCCTGGATGGTTGTTTTTGTACACTCCTGTTACTTTATCACGCTTCCAACATTTGTTCACAGTGTAATTCGAATGAATCCACGTCTCATCGAGGTATATTGCACGTGATTTTATTTCGCCTTGTCTTTAATTTTCCCTTACAGTTCGTAGGTATTTCTCTCTCCACGCTACGCTCTCATTTCTTTCCATTAAGGATAACCGCTTATTTTTAACATTTTTTTAACTTCAACCCCATTGCTTCATTCATTTTCGCAATGTTTCCCTACCACCTCTGAAATCAATTTCTTTCGCCAACACTGTCCGCAAGATTTTTAAATGTGGGTATTTTTTTTTTCTCATCGCGTAAAACTCTTGCACTTCTCTTCGCGCCGCTCCAGCACCCAATGAATCGAACTGAATTCTTCTGTCTGCAGTTATCCTGTTCTTACCAGGAGTTGACAATTTTGTCCCACTGCTAGACGCTCTTCTGCCCTCTTTACGAATCTTTCTAATAAAAGCTTCTGATTTCCCGGTTGCAGTTGAGGGATGTTTTGTTGCACACTGAATAGGAATACTCACATTACCATCTTACTTTTCATTTTCCCAAAACTGGATTACACGTCTAACAATTTCTCTAGCTGCGCTATGCACAGGTCTATCGCTTTTCCGTTTTTCAGGCATTGCAAACATTACAATAGGCAAATAAAACGTCCTGGTGCGCAGGTGCGCAAGTTATTGACAAACAGTTGCTGATCCAACAAAAACAACAAATATGTATATTGCGAGTCACACCGCGACATACAATGGCGGTAATACTTATAACTTGCAGGTAAATGCGTGTGAAACGATACTCGACCGGGGGGGGGGGGGGGACGCAAGTTGCCACAACAGTTAACACCACTTTACAACTGACGAGACTGTACACACGGGTAGTAAATACAGCCGCTTGCCGGCTATTGGCTGAAAGGAGACAAGGCAAACGACAGTGTAGGGAGGGCTGGTGTGTGTGATAGAGAAGGAAAACGTTACTTCACATATTTCCCGGGACTTCGCTAAAGTTTGTCGCGCTGTACATGGAAATCACTGTGTTCTGGGCTTCTGATGAGTTCACATCGATAGCTAGGATATTCATATGTGATTTCCAGTTCTTTTATAAGCGTGATACACCGTCACCAGTTTTCCAATTAAGGTAAACCTCTTTTCATTATGTTTTCGGACGACTAATATCTGATAACGTACATAGTTGAAATGTATACGTTGCGATTCTTCCTAACTCGATATTACATAGTTTATACACTTAATTTTTTATATAAATAAAGTTTTTGGAGCAAGCGATATCTAGATTTTAATTAGAATAGCTGATATGTGGGTTATTCGTTTCATAAGGAACTTAAAGTCCTAGCACTATAAATAAGGGCAGTGAAATTTCGCGAAAAGATTTCAATACAAGTTATGTTTCAAAACACTGTAGGGTCATTCACCTATCTTGATTGGTTGAATTACTTTCTGACACGTGTTAACCGCCTGCACGCGAATCACGTAGGAGAGACGTGCCGATGTTGCCGAATTCTGAGAGGACCGGTCAAACAGGAAAACGCCTTCTCAAGGAGAAAGCAACCAATGGCAGAAGACAAGCCGCTGTTGGATGTTTATAGTATTGAAGTCTACCGTGTACTCATATTTTTTTCGTATCACTGGCTCTAACTATAAATATTAAATAATAAATATTAGTACATGTATGTGATATTTAAAATGTAAATAAATTATTACCTCGCACTTTTTAACTGAGTTCATCTCGTAAAGGGATGCGAGTGCGTGAGTTGGAGTAGGGCCTTCCACGACCTGTTTGGCGCTAGCGCACCATCCTGTGTGTCACACCTCGACTCGCCGAGACTTGTACGCCGACTAGGTCATCGGCTGACCACCTGGCTGCCTTACAGATTCTCCAGAAAACAGTTCATTTCAGTTGAACACAAATAATTGGACGAGGCGGTCGCGTCCCTCTGCCAGTGCTGGAGGTGAAGAATTAGAGTTTTTTTTTTTTTTTAAACACTTTTGTCCAGGGATTCGTCCTTACTCTTCGGGAGGACTATTTGGTATCTCAATTTTGTGGTTATATCCACTAAAACTGTGCGACGAGAACTGCAGCATCCTGCTAAACGAGATGCCGAGACTGTGTGCGAGTGTGCTGTGTCGATGCAGTGCAAATCATTTGCCAGTGGAGTGATTGTGTTTTTTTATTACTTGTAAATATTTTAAATGTGACAATTATCTGTATTTGAGAGACGTTATTTAATCATCAACACTGCTTCGATAAACAGTGAGTAGAAATTTCGACCATCATATAGTGTTTCTGAATTTTTTAGTTAATGTTCGTAAATTCTGTTCTGTGCTCATGTTTTCATTTTGCACTTTTATACATTTGATAGTCTATGTGAAGGCATGCATATGCAAAATATTTATTTACATGCAGCAAATGATTGGATTGCTAGTTATTCGATGCTAATGATATTATACAGACTTAAAAACATTTCCTCCTCCTCCTCCTCATATATACTTAAATTTTTTGAATTTAACGAATATTAAGTAAATCACAATCAATTCACCTATCATGACGTTCATCGACTTAAGCTAAGATGACACCCGAATAGAGGTGTGAGAGATGTACACTCCACTGGACTAATAATTGTAATGAAAATTTAATGAATTAATTATAATGATGGAGGGTGTTTGCTGTAATGGCGTCTTTTAAAATCGTACTCTCCAAACTGCTCCGATACCCGAGACAACATTATACGTAAAGTCTGGCCGTTCGATCCTGATTTCCCCCAGAGAATTTTTCGAGCTATCACAGCGCTCCTGGGTTTCGCTCGACAACTTAAAATACAGAACCAATACGGCATTCGATTAATCATGTGCGTACATACCTGGTGTGTCGTTTATCGACTTAGGCGACATGAGCAAACGACAATCAGGATGATGGACAACAGATGCGCACTCTAGCAGGCGACATCCAAGATGGAGGATGCAGACGAAACCATATGGCGGCCTACAACAGACAAAGGCTACCTACAGCAGAAGACATCCAAGATGGCTGCCTACAGCAGATAAAACAAGATGGTGGCCAGAGGTGATGACATAGGTGGGAAGGAATTATAGATCATGAAGTAGTGGCGATGTCATTGGGGTGGTGATATTGTTGGGGTCGTGATGTCATTGGGGTGGTGACATCATAGGCGGTGGTGACGCCATTGGAGTGTTAACGTCATCCAATATGGCCGCCATGACGCAATCCAAGATGGCGGCGACTAATCTATCAATCCCCCACCACACACCTCTTGACCAAGAACCCGCCATTTCTCTCTACTCGCGATGTTTGTTGGAAACGATTATTTCGCTACATAATTTCACCGAATCTCGACAGTGTTGATGACGCTCGATATATGTCATTCCCTTGCTGAGATCTTTTTCTAGCTTCATTGCCGAGTTTTTCTTAGAACTCATAATGAAATCAACTAAAATTTGCTCAAGCTAGTTAAGTCTTGTCTTCAATGCAGTGGCTGTTACACTATTATTAGGGACTGGAAAATTTTGCGAATTAATTCTAGGACAAGCTAGACTTCAAACACATGCACACTTCTGTTGTGTTTGCAGTTGGACGGCAGTTTATTAGACACGCCCAGGTGAACTCTGAGCCAATGATCAAACTGTAAAGAAACAAGCACCGAATCGCACTCCACATTTTTTTTTTTTAGGTCAAACTGGCTACACACTGGGGCAGAAGCCGATGAACATAAAGCAGAGGCTCCAAAATACACAGGACTGTGTAGTCTAGCCTACACGACGTTTAAAACGTGTAATTTTCCTGTCCCTAAATATTAATTACGATTATTTGAAAAATGTAATCTGAACTGAATATCAACCATCGAATTAATTTAATCCATTAGCGTACACACATTTGGTTAATAAACTGACTTAGAACATACCCCAGTCTAAATATATTTCACATTCCAGTGTTTAATGTTGTAGATCGTTGTTAATGGGAGAGAGAGAGAGCAGATTAACGTAACTTATGTAAAGTCCAGAATTGCTCCTTTTTAATATTTTTGATTTGCGTAATGCAACAGAATGTTTATAGTATATAAAACTATCAACATTGTAGCGTGCTCAAGTATTACCAGGATACAACAGCTAGGTTGCATTCATACTGTGCCGGTTTTCAATAGGCATTTCTATTTATATGGGCGAATTATTAGTCAGCTAAAGTAGTAAATCTCCGGGACAATATCCGGAAGCCAAATAAACATCTCCAACTTCAAACAATCAGTCAGTGGCGTGTGGTGAAATGTTGCAAGGTAAGCTGGCGTTAGCTCTGTTCTGTACCCTGTTGCTTGCTAGTTTATACTTCCACCACTAAAACCCAGCTCGGCATCTGACGCCACGGGGCACGTGTAATGGATCCCTTGCTGCTCGCTTGTGAGCGGCCGGAATGCATTCAGTTTCCCTAGGCTGCACGGGTGGTTACTGGCTCCTGCTGCGAGCACCGAGAATGTACAGCAGTGAGCGAGCACCAGGTTGCCTTGCAACACTTCACCACAACGCCACTCCAATCAGTTGCAGTTGGAAATTACGTGATTCCTCTTCCTAGCAGCTGTGCGCCACGTTAGGGTGCATACATAGCTCGGCATGGATATATAACGGTTTTATTCCGCGCCGAGCGGCAAAGGAAAAAAAAAAAGATCTCTTCCCCTTCTTCTCTCCGGCGCTGAATAAATAAATAAAAAAGTTTAAAAACTGTTCTTATTGGCTGGCGGCTGAGTGTGAAAACTCGGCTGCCCCTGCAGAGGTAGGCAGAGGAAGAAGGGGTAGCAGGCGACGTTAACCCCCTCCAAAGGCTTCGTGCCACCCCTTTTTTTTCCCCCTTGTATTGATTTTAATGACAAGTTGGCCGGACAGCGGGTTCCCTACGAGATAGACCGCACGCACAGCAGCTTTCTTTAGGTCTGTGCGATTTGGCGATATATCGATCACGAGGTAGTATTTTTGATCGTTTTATCGTTGTAACGCTTTTGTCACTGGACCACACTTTATTTGACACACCCTGGGTAACTCTGCGCCAGTAAATGAACACTTCACAATCGTGTGCTGCGATCACGTGCAGTTCAGTCAGAAAGGGAGTGGTTTCACAACTAGGCAGCATCCAATGGAGAGATGACGCCGGCTCTAGTATATACAGTACTGTGACATTTAGCCTGATGCCAAATAATAACGCGTAATTTGAAGGCTCCTAGTTATTAAAGGCTGTTCATGGAAAAATGGGCACTTTTGAAAGCTCTGCTTAAGATCTACTTGTATGCACGTTGTGTATTCTTCCGTCTTAGGTAAAATTAACATTGGCATGTGCCGCATCACTTTATTCATCCATCGGTCACGTGAAACTGTCCAATTATTAGAAAAGTAAATATGTTACAAATCTGCTCTGTGTAACTTCGGGGCATTAAAAACAACAAAATAAATGAAAAAAATAATTTAAGTTGTGACAAATGGTTACCTAACACTTTTAATTTGGCTTTAATACACGGAACTACTTTCTCTCTATCGTTACCAAATTTGCTAGGCACATATCACTCAGTGCGCCCGATTAAAATATATGCATGTAGGAGCATAGACTTTTTTTTCTAACGTTTATTACAAAAGTGCTCACTTTATCGTGAACAGCCTTTAACTATACGAAATGTTGGCGATATGTAGACCTATAAGGACGTGGGTTTTATGATTGGACCGCTGCGGTTTCGACATATCCTATATAACGCTTTACCCAGTGATAAACACGAAGAAATAATGTGTGGAGTGGAGAGATTTGGGCGGCTGTGTACATCGAGGTCTTGAGAGCCGATGAGGGCGAAGTGAAGTGAGTATGGAATAGCGCCGGAACGCAAGGGGCGGTGTAAACGGAGGATCCCCGAGAAAACCCGCGCACCAGCGGCATCGTACGGCACGATTCCCAAATTCGGAAATCCGGGAGCGATCGCACCTCGCTCTCGGGAATCGAACCCGGTTCGCATGGGTGTGAGGCGAGTAGTCTGCGCAATACATCAAGAAATAATGCAACCGAGCCACTTGCAACAGTTTTGAATAAAATCGTCTCTCCATGACAGTAGCCGCATTATAAAAAACCCATGGCTCGAGTTTGTGGAGGACTGTAAAATCATGGTTGCTACTAAGATGCATTCGCGGAATCCATGTACCTCTAGTGATATTGGATGTTGGGTATTTAAGATAACAGCGATTTTGTAATATTGCTATTTTCATGGTATTTAAAATTTTACGTTTTTTTTACTTAAAAAATTGCAATAGTAACGATATTGTGTCACATTTCATATAAATATTAAATGCCCAAACTGCGGGAGGTGATTCCATATGAAAAATAAAGTCGAAAATATACAAGCTACATTATACCTAAACGGAATATTAAAAGAGGTATGAACCTGTCAAAATTGGGTTATGAAAAAGTATTTTCGCTGAATGCCTTGTACTTTCTGCCAGTGGTAGGGATGGTGGCGATTTGCCCGAAGTACGTCCCACGCGGTTGAATGGGACACCCCCATTTGACGTGCTAAGGAGAGTATACTAGTGGAGGGCATGTCGTCGATGTGCTGACATATCACTTCCTCAAGCCGAACAGTGCGCACAGACCGAGGACGGCCAGTATTACGCATGTGTGTTTGCAACATGGGAAGTATAGGCAACCTTTTTAGCTGCGGTCTTTTTAGGGGTTGTACCAGATATTCGGCAAAATTTCGTTTTCAAAACCCAATTTTCATAGGCTCGTACCTCCTTTAATATTCCGTTTAGGTATATGGTGTAATTAATATTTTCGACTTTTCCCCTCGGTTTGGGCGATTAATTTCCGAAAATTCTGTATAAGTGGCTAGTGCAGTTTAGTGAAAAAGTAATACAGTCATTCATATTTTGATATTGGAAACGTAAGTGCTGGCAGCTATTGCGATGTCAGTACGACCTATATTTCCAATGCGATGTCAGTACGACCTATATTTCCAATGCGATGTCAGTATGACCTATATTTCCAATGCGATGTCAGTACGACCTATATTTCCAATGCGATGTCAGTACGACCTATATTTCCAATGTAAACACCTGCGGCATCAAAATTACAGACATTTGAGGTTTCAATATTTACGACATCGGGGTTAGCCATATTTGAGACACAGAGATTTTTACAACATTTAATAAGTGATATTTGATATCACTTATTATGATCACTTATATGATTATATATATAGCCATTTATTTTCATTACGTTGTGGAAGCGAAACATTACACCGATAACTAGGGACAGATGTTTTTCGCAAAAATATTTCAAGACCAGTTCTGCTCCGAAACACTTTAGTTGATACGCACTTTCGTGGTTGGATGATTTTCAATATCCCGTGCCTCAAGTGTCTGTCCGCGAATCGTGGACGTTCAGCATCGGAGTACTTTATTGCGATTGGCTCAGTCAAGTAAGAACATGTCTTCTCACGTAGACACGCGGCCAATAACCAAAGGAAGTTGTGGTTGTGGACGTAGGATATTGAAGTCTAACATGGCCATGAATATTTCCGCTAAATACCCCGGTCCCTACCGATAACGAAGTGGGCAGCATGTTTCGAAACGACGTTGAAAAGTGGGTTTCGCACAGACTTGGGTCGTCTTGCATGACCCGTGAATCTTGCCAGGATCTCAGAATAGGTAAGTATACAGAATTTGAATGGCGTGGGGGTTCGTTTCATGTTGGCCTGCCAATTCGCTGATTGGTTGCGCGGAGCTCCGGAAACGGGCCTCGTGCCTGATTGGTTACCGAGTACTGCGGAAGATCCCATGTTGGCTGGGCTGCCGGCTGGCGAGTTGAGTCACCAGACGCTGAGTCGACGCTACGGGAGGCTGTTTCATCTGTGTACAGGATATTCACAGAGCCCCGAGTATTTCGCGAATTCATTCGGCGGCAAGGTAGACTTCAAACATTTGGTCTTTTCTCCTTCCATTGTGATTGAACGGCAGTTGTTTAGAGACTCCCCGCTTAACTGTGAGCCAGTAGCAAGCAGGAAGCAGTAGTGTGCGTAAACGTTGAACAGTGATGTACGAAGGTCCCACTTGATCGCAGCAACCAATAAGCAAACGACAGTGTCTCGACTGTCAAGCATAGCCTGCAGCCAAAACAAATCCGCAAAATACTCGAGGCTCTTGTTATTCACAGTAAAGTGAGCACTTTCTGAAGCCCTCTCATTTGAAATAATAGCCAATAGTTAATATATTTTACTGTAGCCTTATACGCTAAATTTCGAGTCAGGTAAAATATTTACAGTGTGTTTATACTTACATGGCAATATTTGTTTTAAAAAAGTGGTGTAAGGATAAGAAATGACTGATATGAACAAAGTAGCTGGGGCCTCAAAAGTGTTCACTATACCGTGAATCGCTTGTACTTATCATTACATACTCCGTGCTGGACCATTCTTATAGGCGTTCAAGTGCCGAAAATTAGATTCTATAGTTTTAAGCCATTTTTAATTCGATTTTGTTATATCAAATATTAGTTGGCCAAAAGCAGAATAACACGGAAAAATCATTATTCAATAATTATTTATCAAAGTTACGGGAATTAATTATTTACTTATTTCGGCATACAAATTTAAAAGTTTTGCATAATAGTTGCCAGTGTCATAAACCAATAGAAATTATTTTATTGCTTCCATTTCGTAAGACATGGCAAGAAATTCGTAAACATTTGTTTGACCAGAAATTTTTTTCATATCCAAAATCCGAAACGAAAAATTAATGTGTAAGTTAAGAGGGTGAAAACACATATAACAATTACAGCCTCTCGAACAGAAGCCTTGGGCTAAAGATTGTTGCTGTCCATTCGTCAATTAATTTTAATGAGCTAAGATTCAATATGTTGTTTTCCTCTCAGGTACTTTATAGGTTATGCACAGTTATATTTATGATTGGTAAGGAGGATCATGAAACAAATTTTGTGTTATTGTAGATCAGTATTATTGTGCAATTTTAATTTTTGTTCCTTTAAACATCGCCTTGTCTCTAGTCCTGCTCAAGATATATACATAATATGAAACCGCTGATGTTTTTTCACATTTACTCTCTTGTTAATGTAAGTATTTTTCTTGTTCTTTATGTTTGCGTATATGTACACTGAGTTATATCTGGTTAAGTGTACTACAAGGCAATGAAGCCTTGACTTGGCCAGTAAAAATAAAGTCGAAATAAATAAATAAATAATTTCGAGTGTCCGAGGACTATACGATTGGGAGCGCTAAGAGCGAACCAAACGCGCGCGTCGCATGCACCGTGGAGGCCGCAGTGCCGCAGCGGCTAGAACGGTCGCACGCCACCAAGGCGAACCTGGGTTCGATCTCCGGTCGGGTCACTCTCGGATTTTGGTTAAGTGGGAATCGTGCCGGACGATGCTACTGGCCGGAAGGGTTTTCTCGAGGATCTCCCGTTCCCCCCCCCCCGGCACTTGCATTCCGGCGCTGCTCCATTCTCAACTCGTTTCACCGTCATCAGCTGTCAAAACTTTTTAAAAGCCGCCCAAAATCTATCGACTCAACTGTAAGCACGCCTAGCGATCGCACAATCACTTCTTCTATCGCTTTATAGTAATTCCACGAGATAATACACTTGACAGAATAATGCTCTTAAGCGTGGTTTTTTTTATAGGAAACATTGCTTATAAGCTGTAAACATTTTTAAAGCGATTATTCATCACATGGCACTTACCAACAGCAGAAATAATAGCGTCGAATCCAACGAAGACCAACCTCTCGGAATTTAACAATGCAAACAAAAATCCATATTCTAAATTATTTTAAAAATGGAATGTACGAAATTATAATTTAAATTCACGCAAGCCTTGACTTGTAAACTGTTTGTTGTTTAGTGTGCGTTTTTTTATTTTTTATTTAATAAATGAATAATGTTATAGGCTGTTCACGGTAAAGTGAGCACTTTTTAAGGCCCTTCTAAATTTTCCTTTCATCCAATTTCCATCTTCCTACTTCTTTTTAATATAAGCATTGCAATGTAACCAATAAACATAAAGTATACATTTCACCACCCTCGAAATTTAATGCCTGAGGCTGCAATAAGATATGTTTATTAGTAGTTAATGCCTGTTGGGAGTGCCTTAAAAAGTGCTCGCTTTATGGTGAACAGCCTATAGCTGTAAAACGGTAAAGCACTGACTTCCGTCCTTTCTTTCGTTCGGGGTTGGCATCCTCCTTTTGAGCAAAGAAGCATTGGGACGCACCTGGCAGGTGGTCAGCGGTCTTCTGTCGCGGTCATCCTCTGCGAGGATGTGCGCGCCCAATTGATCCGTGACGCCATAACATCGCCCCACCCTCCCCCCCCAGCACCCTTCGCGAACACCACCAACCCCCGCTCCCGCATCCTTGGATCGTCTAACTGCACCCCTGACCCCATCCCCTGCCAACAGCGTCTTCTTAAAACACGCGGAACCTTGGCCTACTTTCCCCGATCCCAGCGTTTCTCCTCTCCGCCGGTCCTTTTTCTCCTCAAAAGAGCTAAAAAAAAAAAAAAAAAAATTACGCACAGTAAGAAGTAGTGTTTTGTGTTGGGGTGTAAGGAGGGTGGGCTGTAGAGAAAGTCTCCCCCTCAAACTTCGTTCCTACCCCTCCTGCTGCCACCATCTAGTCCACGGCTATCTACATTTTTATGGCAGTTCAAATAAAAGTCTTCGTACCCCAGAGAGGAAAGAATTCCCCCCCCCCCCTTCCCCAGCGCCCTTCCCTTTTTTCCCGAAAAAGGTTTGAGCGGTAACAAAAGCGAGACCTTGAAGGCCTTAAAAAATCTTCCCAAAACTTGAAAAGTACCCCCCCTTTTTTATTGTAGGAATATCCCTTAAAAAGCCTGCGTGCTTACCCTCTCTTCTGACGTTGTAAAAATCCGAACCTTTTTTTCCTTCCCCCTTCAGTACATATCCCGCATACAAATCAGGGGGGCTGCGATGCAAAATCATCCTGAAAATAAAAGGACTAGGCCCTACAGGTAAAACGTAAAAAACGAAAAAAATAAAATAAAAATGTAGGACCGAAAGAAACTTCCCACAATATCAAACTGTGCGAGGATTTCCCATGAATCTGGAATCTCGATGTGCTGTTGTATTCTCTCATCCCCCATCCCTTCGGCCTAGAAAAGCTTTCGCATTCGCTCTGTAAAGAATTCGATCGGACCGTGTATTGGGGTTCTTTTTTTTTTTTTTTCTATATAATTTCCCGCTTTTTGCGACGCGAGTGACGTCACGTGACACACAGAACAAGGGGAGAACTGGGGTTGAAATGTAGGCCAGGGATCCTCCCACGTCTTACCAGAATACATCTGCACACCGTAACAAAAAAAAAAGAGTTGCAGTTTCGATCATGACATATTTAGACTCGTTTCTCTTCTAAACAACCATCTATAACGTATATTTCCTACGCTAAATATGGAGATTAAAGTACTGATTTATTTATTTATTTATTTCGACTGTATTTACATCGGAGAAGTTATTAAAGCTCCAGTGCCTTCCCTTGCAGTTAACAAAGTGTGACACAATGCACACAAACGTAAACACAAAGAGCAAGAAAAAACTGAACACTTCAATTAGCATGAGGCGAAAGGGAACTGCAGTAGCTCAAACAGATTAAACTCAAAAAAATTACACGTGGTTTCTAATTGTGTATATATATTGAGCAGGACTGGGGACACGAGAATGTTTACAGAAATGCAAATTGCAATGACACAATAATATGGATCTATAATAGCACAATACTATGTATCATAATCCGCATTGTAAAATGTGCAGAACCTACCAAGTACCTAAGAGGAAATCAAGACAGTGAATCTCAATTCATTAAAATAAATTAATATATAGATCTATAATAAGCACTTACAGATTAATGAAAATAGAATGCAGCAACGCCTTGAAATAAAATTGATAATTCGGCATCTAAAATTACGCATTGAGTGTATAAATTGAGTGTATAAATCAAACAGGTGTAGCTAGGGCATATGCCTACAACTTTAACAAGAAATTACTGAATTGACTAATGAGCCTATCTTCCTCACCATGGGTGCAATTAATTCTTAAATAACTTCTTAAAAGCTGAGTTGGTAGGAAGGATTTGACTTCTCTTTGAAAGCAAAAGCTTTGTAAATGAAACCACTGACATATGTAACAGTAGTGAGATATTTACAAACATACGTATGCTTTACCCGCGACTTGAATACAGAAAACCGTTAGCGTGCAATCTACTGTATCACGGAGATCGGATTCGGATTATCGATTTCTATCAGTCTAATACTTCGAATGATAGAGTTTACTTACCTAACATATTTAGTGCCTTTATTTTAAAAAATAAGCGATTGAGGCACATGGACCATGGAAACATACGTAGCCTACTGTAGCGCTACTTGTGCGAAGAATTTTACGGAAATCAGTTGTTTCGTACCTGAGATATGATATAAAGAACTTAATTTCTTTATTTAATGCTATTATATAATATCGTCAGAAAATAAAGCTCTATATATATATAGGCTACTATGCTTCTAATATCTACTGTCTACATACAAATTTTGGTTGAATTTCGTTAAACTGATTAATATATACGTCAAACTTGGTACCTAAATCATTTATGAAGCCGTCATTTTGAACATCGTTGTCTGATCCATTTAAATCATGAAGGTTTACATGGGCTTCTGTAGCATTTATGGTGTGCACAATTTAGAACAAATTTATTTGAAATGTTCCAATGTAACATTTGGTAGGAATCGGTTGATTAGTCCTCGAGACATAGTATAAAAACTCCATAAATTTCATGTGGCGATCTTCATAAATGGAGGACAAAAAGCAATGTAGTAGCAAATTCGATGATTGTATACTACCAAAATACAAAGTTAAGTCAAAATAGATTACCTGGAGTTGACAGTTTCCCGAGATACGAGATAAAATCATCATTTGTTATTGGTAGGGCTATCTTACAAAATTAGTGAGAAATGAGGCTCTGCGTAGACAAATTTGATGGTTATAATAGGTTCTGCCAGCATACAGAGCTAAGTTGGAATTCGTTTCGTTAGTAAAATATACTGAGCTAAAATATTTATAAAGCCACTATATTGAACATACGTGCCTGAACTACATAAAAGATACCACTTTACACCATCTGCTGCGGTACTATTTGTTTGCCACATTTGGAAGTAATCTGTCAATTACTTCCCGAGATAAGACGAAAAAACATTATTTAATCATATGGAGCTATCTTACAAAATGTCCGATAAAATATGCTATATGTATATACATACAGTTGAGATTGTTAACATATACTGCCAGTATACAAAGTTTATTTGAAATTGATTACATGGTTTCGGCTAATAACATTCTAAGCTAAAATGGTTATATGACCACCATTTTGAAAATAAATGTCTGGCATGCTTAAAACATACTACTTGACATCATCTGCCTCAGTACAACATCTTTGCCAAATTTGATAGGAATTAGTCAATTATTTCTCGAAATATGAAATAGAAACTTCATTTTATTCGCACGGTGCTATCTTACAAAATTGTGGATAAAATATGATCCATGTAGGACGAGTTGATAGGTGTAATGTCTACTGTAATCATACAAAATTATGTTGGAAATGATTACATAGTTTCGACGATATATCATTCTAAGCTAAAATGGCTGATATGAAAGCCATTTTGAAAATAAGTGACTTGATTAAAACACATCACTTATCATCTGCATCAGTATTACTTGTTTCCCAAATTTGGTAAGAATCGATTAATTATTTACCTTATAACATAGTAATTTTATTTATTCGTATGGTGCTATCTTACAAAATGGCGGACAAATGTGGTTACTTTTGGTATACATCATGCTTTTGATAAATGCTTTTAGTATGCAAAATTTGGTTGAGATTTGTTAAGTGGTATGGCTAGAGACATGCAAAATTCGCGTTGTTATTTGGGGACACGTTTAACTTTAAACACGCGCACCTTTGCAATGCCTTTTTCATAGGACCATTTTAATCTGCCACGCCCTGGGTAACTCTGTGCCAGTAAATGAACACTTCACAATTGTGTGCCCCAATCACATGCAGTACACTCAGAAAGGGCTTCACGTCTCTACAGGAACCAATGAGAAAAAGACGCCGGCTCCGGTATACACAGTACTGTGGAGTTTAGCCTGGTACCAAATAACAACGCGAATTTCGCATGCCCCTAGGTATGGCATATAGGCCTATACTAAATAAACTAAAATATTTGTATCACCACCATTATGAAAATAAGTAACTAATATAGTTCAATCACTTTCGTTTACGTGTCCTACCGTAGTATTACTTACGTGTCAAAACGGGTGAGAATCAGTGGAATAGTTTTCGAGATATAAGGCAAAATAATAATTTTTCATTTTGTATTATTTTCCAAAATGGGAGGCCAACAACAATATCCATCTCAATTTTAATGCTTTAACGATGCTCTGCCAGCGTACACAATTTGTTTTAAATCGCTTGAATGGTTCCCGAGATGTAACACATCACCTCAAATTTTAACATTCCCGCTATTTTGAAAGTAAGTGCTCGAAGTGGTCGAAAAGTATAAAATCAGGTTTCCATTCTAGGCATTATTACATAATTGCATCCACTTAAATTCTCACACTCTCACATATTCAGAAAGTTTTATTATAGATAAATAATGCTCCTCATAAATAAATATTCATTCTAAGTAAATGTTTGCATGACTCAATTTCAGTGCAAATAAATGCTCTTCCTGCGTGAATACTTATTGTACTTCAATACATCTCTTACGCAAATATCCATTGTTATTAATTGTTCTTTATGAGAAGGCTACTTGCGGCAAAGATGTACCAATTTTAAGGATGTTATCACAGTGGGTGAATGCATATATTTTGGGCTACGTTGTTCGGTATTCGAATTGTGGATCCCACTACAGAAGGCTGTTTGCGGATCCAAAAATTAGTGAAAGAAATGGAGTCTTACGTTCAAGACTACGGAATTTGATAACGACTTTAAATAAATAAATATAGGCTAATTCACGAAAACAAATGTTCTGTTTTTATCACGGAAATGAAACGTTTGCATATGGCAGAAAATTACAGAACGAGAAGGAAAGTATATCCTAACAAGGACTTCGAAATGTGCTCAACAGCGAACAGCCTTCAGTATTGGGCGTCAATGGGGTGCAGTAAAAGTCGATCACGTTACTGGAATTGCGTAGAGAGTATTTTGTTGCGACGCCAGTGACGCGGTGCGCCCAGGCGAAAGGCGGTCCCCGGTAGCCAACTCAGGGGCTGGACCAGAACGATCTGCACCGAGGGAAGCGGAATCGTCCCACACAAACCTGCAAGTTGGATCATTGTAATTAGACCTGACTGACACAGAAGTAAGGGCATCGACAGGCAACTGTAACTCCGCCCACGCCAAGCTATTGGCGAATAGGGGAGGAGTTAAGAGACAATACCAGGAGGGGGGGGGGGGCGAGAAGTGTGGTCGAGGGATCCGAACCTGGGAACGGCGTCTTCCTGGTGCGTCGGCGACACGAGGCGGGCGCTGAGCACGAGGGCACCCACCTCCAGTTATCCTTAGGGGTGAGTTAGTGAGGGAAAGATAGCAATCCCCTCATCTGTCCTTCCTCAACCCACTCCTATTAAATTGTAATGGCTTTAATTGAGTACCATTAAAGGGAAGTAGTATATCACACTCTAAATCGAAATCAGTGAATATCTACTGATTGCCAGTTTAAACTGCTTCATCCAGAATCAGCAGAACAAGAAAACTACTTATCTCTTCAGTCAAAACAAATCCACTATAACAGTATAACATCGGTTATTTATATTTGATTCTTAATAAACAGCAGAATAAAAAAAAAAAAAAGAGCAATACGGGGTGAAATAAATCAAGTACAATAATTTTGTCGCCAAACAAAAATATTACCTGCAATTTTTTTTTCTGGATCTAGTTAGGCTCGGACCTCCCCCCAAAACGCAACAGATATTCCAGTCTTCATTTCTGTCGTCTTACCAACTGCAGTATTTTGCCACTGTGATAGTAATTTTTGTATTTTGCATAGTAACATTAACACACTATGGCAAACGGCTGAGGAAATACTTCATGCGGTCGAAATATACCCATATTCCGAGCACGTGCGTGTCTTTGCAAGGTTCGTAAGTCAATCTAAGTTAAGCTCCGTTCAGATTCTGTGCTTTAAAATATATAGTCGTTTCAATTAACTAGTTTGTCGCTATTTCATTTCATATTCTTTCCTATAAACATTTAAGCTGTGGTGTATACCGGTCCGAGTTTTGGGTCATTTTTAACGAACTTTGTACGTGATTTTCAGTCTGTTCACGTGCTTATACGCACCTAATATAAAGATTTATGCAATCTGAAAAGTTGAGGTATGGTGTAGAGACCTGAGTTCGAGACATGAAATTATAAAATAATACTAATTTTCTATAGGACTTTAAATAAAAAAGTATGTGGACATTTTCCCCAGTGTTCGGTGAATATTATAGGGATTTATATTAAAGGCGAAACGGAAGTTTTAGCCATTGGATAAAGGAGTCAGAGTGCGATAATAGGATCGCAAATCGATTGATGATCTGAGATTTTGAAGCCTTTTTAGCGATATTCGAACATTAATTGCTCACTATATAGTATTCATGTGCAGATTATACAAAGATTTACGAATGTGTTTCGTGAAGTAATTCGAGAGGGCAAGTTCGTACAATGGATGAATAGTTTGTAAAAAAACTGGGCGAAATGCACCGAGAAGGGGTGAATTGCTTCTGGGCATGTGTGTGTGTGTGTGTGTGTGTGTGTGTGTGTGTGTGTGTGTGGTCGCGCGTGCTTGCCGCCGGTTCGAGTCCCGATCGGATGGTGCTACTTTGACTATCATGTGCATGCTCACGAGTGAGCGGTATATATGGTGAGTTATCCAGCGACTGTTCGTTTAGATCGAGGATTCGTCGAGCAAAAGCTGGTAAAACAGCATCGACCATGCGCCATATGAAAAATGACTGATACCCAACACTTTTAATTAAAACCATGAATTATCTGTATATATAAATAAATGTATTCATGTATCATACGTTAGTTCTTTTTAGACCAACAAATCAGTAACTTCTGGGCAGGAGTCAATCTGCAGGAGTCAGCCTGCAGGAGTCAGTTGGCAGCAGTCAGTCTGCAGTAGTCAGTCGGCAGGAATCAGTCGGCAGGAGTTAGTCTGCAGGAGTCAGTCTGAAGGATTCAGTTGCAGGAATCAGTAGGCATGAGTCAGTCGGCAGGAATCAGTCGTCAGGAGTCAGTTGGCAGGCGTCAGTCTGTAGAAGTCAGTCTGAAGGAGTCAGTCTGCAGGAGTCAGTAGGCAGGAATCAGTCTGCAGGAGTCAGTTAGCCGGAATCAGTCGGCACGAATCAGTCAGCAGGAGTCAGTCAGCAGGAATCAGTCGGTAGGAGTCAGTCTGCAGGAGTCAGCTGGTAGAAGTCAGTCAGCAGGATTCAGTTGGCAGGAGTCAGTCTGCATGAGTCAGTCTGCATGAGTCAGTCGGTAGGAATCAGTCGGCAGGAGTCAGTCGGCAGGAGTAAAATGTCATAATTTATGTTTGCTTGAAGCCGATGCGACCTACTGACGATGTGAAATCGTGTATGTCATGTACGACTATATGCATACCTCCGACGACTGCCCACAAATTACGTGGGAAGTATTGCTGTTACTGTGCCAAGTCCTTCAGTATAAGTTGTAACGCGTGGCGACATGAGAAGAATGACTGATGAAATATCTCGTGCGCTGTTTAGCGTAAAAACTGCCCTAGTTAGTTCAATTGACGTGATAACTTAAATAAACACACCAGGGATGATAAATGTAGTGTTTATTCGCCCACCGAGGAACAGCATGTGATGACTTCGTTACCTCCTTTTAAATACGATATTTAAAATGTTATTAGACGACGAGGGAACTCGCATGATGAAGCATTACGACAATGACCACATGCAGTTTATGCAAGGCGATACATTGCATGAAAATACCGAGATCTGCAAGGGTTCGTCTACTGGGAGCCAGCAAGTTATGTTGCCAATTACACCTGCTACATCGATGTGTGCTGTTTCCGCAGACGATTACGACGAGACCATTATTACCAATGATGGAATGAGAGACCCACAAGGCACGACAGAGACAGTATGTGTGGAAAAATACTTGCAAGGCATTCGCGTGAAGTTGACGAACTGCAAAACAAACGGTTGTCATCTCTAAATAGTGATGAGCATAAAACCCACACTTCGAAGTAAAGTAAACCTGATATTGAGGAAGAAACAAGAGGTGAAGACGATCTGTCATCTGTCCGCCTTATATACCCCCCCCCCCCCAAGAGCCCGAGATGTCACGTGACCCACAGTCAATCACGAGCGAGCAAGGTGACGTCATCGTTTACCCTCATCAGCGCACTCTAGGAGGCAATGATGAAGACACGAGTTGCCAGTGCACTCATCAAAGAAATGATGGGAACTATAGCAACTGTGCCATTAATTAAGGAATTAAATTGAGGAATATACTATTGAGGAATATACTGGAGAAGAAATGGAGGAATGAAAAATACTTTTTGCACCGCATCATTTAATAGGTATGTGATATTTATTTTGAATTAAAAGAAAATAACACATACACAAACCAAAGTATTTACGTATTGGCATGACTTATGCTTATAAAACCAACATGGCTACCATAAACAAACATATGCTTGAAGATATCGTGGTCGTAACTGCCGAGCATCTTCGGGTACATTCGACAAATCCGAGTCGACGGCTTTTAAGCACCCCCTGAGTTGAACCGAAGATTGCCGAGCTCATACGAGTCGAGCCGAAGACCGCCAGCCACAGCCACACAGCTCCCATTAAAAGTATATTGACCCAGACTTCTCTTTATCCTGGTGCTGGAGCTGACATATTTTGGGGAAAATCTTCAGTCACATTTTAGATCAAACGACTGTAGAGCAGAAAAACAGTTCGTCTAAGTTTATTTCAAGCGAAATTACTTCACATGTAATGCCTGTGGATGAAACGAATGTTGCATGTAGGTGGAGCAACCTTAAGCCTCCAGCATGTATGTGAAAGGACTTCCTGTAGTCGAAACACTGCAGGCTTAATTTTTGAAGAGAAAAAGAGCTAGGGTGGGCAGGGTGGCTGTCTGTAGATGAAACGTCTTTGGGTCTACTGTTTGTAAATTGGATTATTTTGGACCTGCCACCTGTGTTTAGGCTTGACAACTTTACATGTACAGCATGTAAGTAAAACAACTTTGTTCCTACTGTGTAACTCCGACTATATTTTTGGTTCACTGACTTAAGCTGAACAACTACACATGTGATGCATCTACGTAAAACGTCTTCGTGTCTCGTTGCCGTAGATAAAACGTCTTTGCATCTACTGTATGTAGTTGGAACGAGTTTAGGTCTACGAGTATCGATCTACTATTAAAAAAGAAACGAGCTTGAGTACACTATCTATGGATGGAACAATTTGACTGTAAGTAAGACCGGTTTAGTATTGTTGAGCACTTTTGAAAGCCCTGCTTAAGATCTACTTTTAAACACGTAGTGTGTTCTGTCCCCTTACGTAAAATGAACATTGACATGGGCCTCATCACTTTATTCATGCGTCGGTCAAATGAAACTGTGAAATTATTAAGAAAGCAAAAATTTTTTACAAATCTGCTAATTTTCACATTTCGTTGCATTAAAAAAAAAAAAAAAAAAAAAAAACAGGAAGCGAAAGAAATAATTTTAAGTTATCACAAATAGTTACCTAAAAATTTTTTATTCGAGGTTAACTTATGGAACTACTTTCCATCCAACGTCACCAACTCTATTGGGCGAATGTCACTCGGTGCGCCCATTGAAATATATGCACACAGGGGCAGTAATTTTTTTCTAAGGTTCATTTCTAAAGTGCTTACTTTATCGTGAACAGCATTTGCTTATTATAATTGCTCTTACTCACATAGTGTTGCTTGCAAAATGTGTTTTTTGAAGCACTCAAAATAAAGATATGATTACATTATAATTAAAAAAAAAAAAAAAAAAAATCTTAAAAACATTTTTCAAACATATTAAAATAACTAAAACGCAACCAAAATACTTTACAGTGTTCGTTCATGCAAAATGAATAATACATTTGTGACAATCATAGTCCATTCGCGGTTACTTCTAACTTTTCTAAAGCCCTACTTAAGTTCTACTACTGAGATATTCCTCCATCTCACGAGGACGAAGCTTAATCATGTATAGAAAACTACACCAAAAGGGACAATGCATGGCATACGTGCGCACTCAGCGTAATAACGTTTTGCATAAGAACTATTTATTACACTAGGCATTACCAACACACCTATTTTCTCCCTGTTTGATTCGTGTTGATTATAAATGAAGTATTTTCATTTATAGATAAAATATGAGTTAACGTACGTTTTTACAAAAAAAAAATGGTACATTCACGTTTACACTAATATAAAACTCTTGCGATACATGGCATCTTTATGAAACACAACATACACGTCGTAAACGGGGTATTTTTTTTTTCTTCAAGGGTTTGATCTAAAAAAGCGCGAAGAAACCTCGAAGAGACTTTACCTCTCAGAGATTGCTGAACTATCCTCGTGGCAGAAACTGAACCTAGCTTTGTTACACTCGGCTTGGGAGTTCACTGCCATTACCTTGGCAACTGAAACATTTCGTTGCCAGGTTGCGCTGGTGTCGTACGTGTGCTGTATCGTTCCGCGGCGTACGAAAGTGAGTGACGTAATTGCAATTTTCATAAAATAAATATAACTGTGCAGAGTCTCCCGAGTTGTTTTCCGTTAGATTCTGCGTGGAGAATGAGCTTCGTTATTCGCGCTGGAGCGGAAATAAAACGCAATACCTATATCGGGCGAGTCGCCCACGCTTCCAGCCATTGTGTCTCTTCATGTGACATAAAAATGCAGTCGCCGCTTACTGTACTGACGAAAAGGAGTCAACGCACACTTGCCTGTTTTGTGGCGGTTCTCTGTTTTCGCGCCGCTGATTGGTGCGGGCTGACAGCGACGTCGAATGTTCCGCCAATTGCCGAGGCGCTGTCAAAGAGTGCGTACACAGAACGGGATGCGGCTACACAAGAGAGAATTGTTTTACAGCTGAGGAGATTTTTATTTTTTTTAGATTGGTAGTATTGTGTGCGGATTGCACAGATACGGAAAAATAGGTGCTGATGACTCACCCGGTATACATACATTGTTAAATATTTCTTTCTAAACTGCATTTTTAGTTAATTATCACTATCGAATCGAAAAATATAACAGTGAAGTGTTAAAAAATATAATTTTAGTTTTTTCCTACTCAGATTCTTTAAGCGCAAGGAGAAGACAGATATATATTTTTTTTTCGCACTTAAAATTCATTACGTTTTCCCATTGACTTAAGCTTGCTGCTCAATGTCGATCACAGTTCAATTTTTACTGTTTGCACATGTAAACACCTTTGGAGGGCGTGAATAATAAATACCGAATAAAATTAATGCTGAACATTTTGGTTGGGGCAAATTCATATCTCACTTGGAACCAAACACGAACGCTAACACTAGAATGCCTATATTTATCGCCAGCTTAAAACGGACCTCTTTGCAATACCAGCGCACATTGCGGCAGCCTATACCAAACGCTTCCGTGAGAAATCTCGTTTTGTTCCTAGCCCCCAATGGAACACATAACAGAGGCCGTGTCCGAAATGACAAAATCGTTATTTTGAAATTTGTCATTTGGTAAGTTTCAATTCGGGCGTTGTCGACAGTCACTTGTTTAGAACTCGTGGCAACGCATTTTTTACTATTAACATTGAAAATTATTATTATCAAAATTGAATGCTTAAAACGGCTGTAATATATCTACAATCATAATTCGAATGCTACGAATATGTTAATAAGTAAGAAAATAATAAATTATGCTATAGCGCTAAAAAAAAAAAAAAAATTGTCGTGAAATAAATAAACAGAGCACAACACTCGCTTACTTTTTTGAAACACGCCTAGTGTATTTTATGGACAGTTATTTGTTTTAATTACGCATTCGCACATATGTTTTGAATGTCAAATCCAACATGGCGCTGATTTTGTCATTTTGTATTTTACTAGCATCCGCTAGATACAAAATACGAAATACCGAATTACCAAATACGTCACCATTTTTGTATACAAAATACAAAATCGGGTCACGTGATCATTGTGTAAACAAGATCTACGATTTCGGACGCGGCGCGAAGCGATGCTCGAGCGGGCGCCATGATAGACATTCGGCGACGGCGGCCGTGCAGTACACGCGCTCGGATTTAATAGCCCCTCGCGGGATAGGGGAGGGGGCAGAAGGGGGTGGGGCTAAGAAGAGGGGGTTGAAAACGACCCGCGACGATCACGCGACACCAACCCTTTCCTTTTCGCGCCGTCGGATTGGGCCACGGGCCGCCGCGACAATCAAAAAACCCTTCCACGCGCGCGACCTACCGCGGGAGGCATTCGTTAAAAAAAAAAACACACACACACACACACACACGGCAGGCATTCGTTAAAAAAAAAAACACACACACACACACTCTCCCTCGTGCGGCGGCAGCCACCCCAACACCCCTTTACCAACCCCATCACCCACCCTTACACGCTCCCGAGCGAGTGCTCCTGGTTTTAAGGTGGCAAGTCGCCTGGGTGTGCCGCCGAACAGTGCGCAGAGCTCCAGTAGAAAACGTTTTACTAAAAAAACCGTCCAACGTATCTGAGTGAGGTCCGCTTACGAATAGCATTTAACGGACTTCACGCGCTCGTACACTCTTTTCAGTTCCTACCATTTATCTCTAAGCCGTGTTATTGTGATAGTTAAAAGGGCTCGAACGGGTGTTTTCATTGTCATTTTTTAGGCACGAACATTCCGGTACAAAACATTAGAAAAGGAATAGGGACGCGCATCAAACGTGGCCTCAGGCGTGTCAAATTCCTTCAACTAGGAGGTCAACTTAAAACGGCGAAGGAACTGAAGCCGGCGAGAAGGCTTCCGCAGCAGCCATATTCCTTCGCGGACGGAGAGTAGCAAAGTATCCGTGGTTCGCCCGGGGGGGGGGGGGTGAAATGGCACAGCTGGGTTACTCGTTGGCACACCTGTGCCTTCTTGCACTGGGAGCGGCGGGTAATGACATGGCCACAGGCGACAAGGCACAAGGCCCTGCTGGGCCTTGTGCCTTGCCTCAGAAGGCGATTGTGCAGAAGCATGGGCTTTATATATATATATATATATATATATATATATATATATATATATATATATATATATATATATATATATATATATATATATATCCGTTAGCAGGATTAACAGGACATAGAAGAATATCAGTAGATTTAACTATTTTTTCACTACATATAGCAGGAATTTCATCAATCTTAGGTGCTGTAAATTTCATCTCAACAACAATTAATATAAAATCACCAGGAATAACTTTAGAGCAAATACCCTTATTTGTTTGATCAGTTGTAATCACAGCAATCCTACTACTTCTTTCATTACCTGTACTAGCAGGTGCAATTACAATACTATTAACCGATCGTAACATAAATACATCGTTCTTCGACCCTTCTGGGGGAGGAGATCCCATTTTATATCAACATTTATTTTGATTTTTTGGACACCCAGAAGTATATATTCTAATTTTACCTGGTTTTGGAATAATTTCACATATTATTTCACATGAAAGAGGAAAAAAAGAAGTATTCGGAAACTTAGGAATAATCTTTGCTATAGCAGCAATTGGTTTATTAGGATTTGTAGTATGAGCACACCATATATTTACAGTAGGAATAGATGTAGATACACGAGCATATTTTACATCAGCTACAATAATTATTGCTGTACCTACAGGCATTAAAGTATTTAGTTGATTGGCTACTATATATGGATCAAAATTAACCTTTAGACCATCGTGTTTATATATATATATATATATATATATATATATATATATATATATATATATATATATACTGTTCAACTCGTGGACACTATCTGTAACTACTTTTTTTTTGTGTTGTTTTACAATAATTTCTAGTTTTATCTTCATTTTAAAATTTACTCTGGAGCATAAACACGAGATTTCGACTCGGTTCCAGGCCGCTGTGTCAACACGAGGTTCCGGAGAAATGAGTGAGTGAGGGCGAAGCGAGGTGACTATGGAGCAGCGCCGGAATGAAGGAGCGGGGCCAAACGGGAGATCGCCGAGAAGGCCTGCCGACCAGCGGCATCGTCCGGCACGATCCCCACATGTGAAAATCTAGGGCGCGGCCCCGCGCCGGGAATCGAACCCGGTTAGCCCAGGTGGGAGACGAGTAGTCTTACCACTACACCACCGCTGCTGGCCCCGTAGTTTCCGGAGAAGAATCTTTACCTGGCACGCAAGGACCTGGAAGGAAACACGTGCTTTTGCAGTTTTCTCGGGGGGGAAAAGGAAAAAAAAATACAAATAACCTGTAGCTTTCCTTCCTCCCCATAGTCGCCTCGCCTAGCTGTCCATTAGCATGTCCTCCTGCCCTCCGCGTCTTTTGTGGGAGCGAACCGCGGACAAAAGAGGGGCCGCCCAGACGCGGGCCTAAATATTCATGAATATTTTTTCCCGTACTCTGGGAAGGCTCTCCCCTCCTCGCAGCTCGGAACTGGAGGTCCCGCGTTGAACGGTGAAGCGACAATAGTACCGAACCCCGGCGCTCGGTAATTGCCTACCTGGGCTGGTCCAGGTAGCAGCATCCCGGAGTAAACATCGCCCATGCAAATATTCCTGCCTCACCGCGATCTCCTGTGAACGTCCAAAAAATACATTTTCCCTTCTCTCGTAAATGTATAGCTCTCGTTTCAGATGCAAATTTTCTACCAGGACTAACACCTTCGCCTAACCTCATTTAACACACGCAAGGGGGGTAAATTAAATAAGAAAACGCGGGATTTCTGACAACCGCTGTTTCCCATCCAACCCCCCCCCCTTTTTTTTTTTTTTTTTTTTCGAAATCACATGTTTTTTCTATTAAAAAAATACTGCTTTTGCATCTTCCAGCTGTCGCCATTAATGCTTTGACAATTTTTTGTCCTCATGAAACAGTGGGTTAAAAATTAGCGTGGTTTCTAGTAAAACCAGTGCTCGAAATTAAATAATTGAATAGTGTACACTTCTTCCATTTGTTATAGGCACAGACCTGAAAAATTCGCGGATACAGTTCGGGACAAGCTACGAATAAAAAACGTGTACGTATGTCACTTTTACAATTGGTCAGCTCGTTATTTGATACCGCCTTCAGATCTCTGGGCCAATAATAAACTTACAACAAAATGCATGCCCAATCAGGGTCATCTGCCCTGACGGTAAGCAACCAACGAGACTTTGATATATGATTGTTTGAACATGAGACTGTGAATTCTAACCTACAAGTAAATTAATTCACAAAATGTTCAGGTCTCTAGCTATAGGGTTCTTAATTCTCTTGGCGGTAATAGCGATCATCGTACGCATCCGACTGTACGTTAACCCATTAACATATTATCCTGAGTATACTCGTTAACCTCTTACATGTTGCAGAACAGATGATGTATCACGGTCGGTTTTGCGCAAGTCCAGAAGCTAAAAAGCCGCGATACAGACAGCGCATTTACCTGGGTTAGGCCATTGGTTGCTACTGAAATACTAATGATGTTTATAATTGTTTGCTTCTTGTGCCATGGATAGAGACCTGAAAATTTCGGGTTATTATTTCGGGACACATTAAACTTAAAATACACGTACACTTACTACATGTTTTTCACTGGACCGTACTTTATTTGACACGCAACAGGTAACTCTGGGCCAATAAATGAAGACTTCAAAATTGTGTGCCTCAATCACATGCAGGTCAGTCAGAAAGGCAGTGATTTCACATCTAGGCTGCAACCAATAGTGAAACGACGCCGGCTTGAGTATATCGAGTACTGTGAAGTTCAGTCTGGAACGAAATAATAACGCAAATTTTGGGTGTCCCTAGCCATGGATCTACTGAAACAGTTTCCGTGGATTCAAAAGTGTCAATTGTTATAAGGAATTCGTAAGTACTTTTCATGCCATAAAATTTCTTGTCTTGCTACAACTGAAACAAAAAAATTAAAGTGTACGTTAAGGGATTACGAACAGTTAAGTGTACAGTAGCAAAACGATGAAAATGTTCTTTTCATGCAAGCGTATTCTGTCAGTCATTGATCTCGCGAAGCTGTAGAAAATAGGCCTTGAGTCTGACTGGCTCTAGTGCTTCATGGAATAGCCTATTCCTTATTGGCAGAGACCAGCACAGTTCACGTTATTATTTGGGCACACATTAAACTTCAAACACACGTACCTTTGAAATAACTTTGTCATTTGACCATGCTGTATTTGACCCACCTCGAGCAAATCTGCGCCAATACAGGAACTCTTCCCTAATTGCGCAGTCCAATCACGTGCAGTCCAGTCAGAAAGGGAGCGATTTCACATTTTTGCAGCAGGCAATTGTGAAACAACGCCGGCTCCAGTATTTCCAGCAATGTGAAGTATATCCTGACGCCAAATAATAACGCGAATTTGGCAGGGATCTACTTATTGGTCTGGCAAGACTGTCTCCAGGATGTAGCAATCCCCCTTCCTCCTAACCTATATCAATGACTAAACCTGATATCAGAATACTGAACTCAGCTACTGTATGCAATAGTCATCACCATAGGAGAGGGACTACTCATGGGGTACGTAGCTCTATGATTGATTGGTAAACCAGAATTCCTTAAGACACAACGCCTTTATTATAACTAGAGACCAGCAAAATTCGCGTCATTATTTGGGGACACGCTAAACTTTAAACACGTGTACCTTTGCAATACGTTTGTCATTGGAGAGTAATGCATGTGACACGTCCTGGGTAAGTCTGCGTCAATATGTGAACACTAGACAATAGTGTGCCCCAATCACGCGCAATCCAGTCAGAAAGGGCGTGGCTCCATATCTACGCAGCAGCCAGTGGAGAAACGACGCCACCTCCAGTACAAACAGTACTGTGAAGTTTATCCTGATGCCGAATAGTAACACGAATTTTGCATACCTCTAATTATAACATCGATTACACGTTTGAGAAATAGATCATTAACACAAGACTGAATTATACAATCACTAACTCTTCAACAATACACAAAAGTTAGACGCCATTATCAATTACAAGAGCCAAAAAGAAACTGCCTAACCTTGCCAGAGGTATTTAACGCTTAGGATGACTGGGTAACAGAGACTCGTGAGATAGTGTTACGCCTAATTGCCTCACGGATTTTTGCTCACCATATATGCAGACTGTAGGATGGCCTATAGCTCTTCCAGCCCTGGTTATAGTGATGCCATCTCCTTCATGGTCGACTCCAAAGAATATCACACTGACGGACTTCTTGCACGGCGGTGAACGTCTGGATGGGAAGGGGGGGGGGATGGCGTACTGCGCCCCTTATTTATAGGAACCAGGCAGTCGGCTAAGTGGAGCATGTTTAACAAACAGCTACCTCGTCCCACAAGCTATATCCCAGTGTAACTTAAGAGGCTTGTGTGCGGCGTCTTGGTGGCCGCTACAAGGAGCTGACTGAAGAATGACGCTGCGCCATATTGCCGGTCACTGAGGACATTTTGGTCGCGCATGTTCCCCTGCAGTTCGTGATACACCTTACAATTTTTTTAGTATTTCTGTATTTTCGCCTAACGACCTCGTCTGTCGACGAGACGTTTAACCCAACCTACCAAGTTTATCATTTCGCGATTGGATCATCAAGTTTGTCAAAAGGCTAAGTTATTTCTGAGCTATAATAAATTTTCTGCTTTAGATTATCAGATTCCTCATTTCCCCCACTGAAATGGGATGGTATCTTCATACATGCATGGCAGCCAATGAAATAACTATTTTTAGCTTATTCGCTTTAGTGAAACAAGGCGAAGGTAATGAGTAACTCGAAAATAACCGAGCAATATTAAGTTCGCACTCAGTAATAGAAGGAGATCCTACCAACTCGCGTTATAAAATGGAGCCAAGTTAGACTCCACAGTTCTCTACACATTCGAATAGAGGTCACTTGTTCATTGGCTGCCGCCACAGGCAGAACTCATCCTTCTGTTACACCCGGCCACACTGAATGAAGCCACCAGAACGCTAAGTTTACTATTGGCTGTGAGTCCTACAAAACGTGTCGGATGAGCGGAGTTCAAATCACACACGTGAAAAATATATAAACTTACACTATAAATAGGGATAGGAAAATTTTGCGAGTTCAATGACCTGTAGGCTAGACTCCTCAGTCCTCTGCATACCGGAGCCTCAGCTGTGTGTTCATTGGCTGTTGGCCCACACCTGGCAGTTATGGGATAGGCGAAGTGTTTCCTTGCAAGTCTGCTAGTGTCTCAGAGGCGTGCAGGGCGGGTCTAATAAACTGTGATCCAATTGCGAAGGTGACTTCATTGTATGCGTGTTTGCCGTCTATCTTGTCACGAAATGAATTCGCGAAATATTCCTATCGCTAACTGTAAACAGTTTGTCTTGGTACTTAATTGTACAGGCTGTTCACGGTAAAATGAGCAATTTTAAAGGCCCTGCAGAATTTTTCCTTTTGGCAGATTTATACGTCCCTGTCACTTTTTAACGTAAACATTGCCTTGTGATAAACCAACGAAGTGTATACTTTTCTTCACTCCCAAAAGTTAATGTCTGAAGCTGTAATAAATTATATTTGTTAGTGGTTAATGCCGGTTAGAAAATACCTTAAAAAGTGCTAACTTAACTCGAAATAATAGGGCCCCAATACAGACAGTGTCTTTTCCTGGTTAATGCTACTACTTAATCTGACACACATGCTATTTTTATAACTTGTTGCTAACTTGTGCCACGGGTAGGGACTCCCGGAAATTTCGTGTATTCATCTGTCAACAAGCTAGACTCCACAATCCTTTGTGCAATCGAGCATCAGTTAGTAATTCATTGGCTGAAGCTCCAATTTAACCCCAGACCAGGGCCATTATTGGTTGAAAGTCGTTCAGGGCGTGTCTAACAAACTATGGTCCAATGGAAGCACAGACACACATGTGCAAGGCAGTGCGGTTCAACTTGTACTCAGATGAATCCGCCAAATTTCCGGGTCTCTGGCCATTGATAGAGACTCCCGAATTTCGCGGAAATATATTTCCGCGCACATTAGATTTCAATACCCTACGAGCGCGCCAGCAGTTTCCTTTTGCCAAGTGGCGTGTGTCTGCGAGAAGAACATTTTATTAGTCGACTGGCCAATCAGAATAAAGTTACTCCGATTCTGTACGTCTCTGATTCGTGTGCAGACACATAAGACGCGCAACATCTAGATCACCCCATCACGAATTTGTAGATAAAAGCAAAATGCGGGTTATTTTTTTTTTTGGCATCAGCCTGAACTTTACAGTACTGTATATTCCGGAGACGGCGTCGTTTTTACATTGGCTACTGCATATACGCAAAACCACGCCCTTTCTGACTGAACTGCGCATGATTGGGGCACGAAATTGTGAAGTGTTCATTTATGAGCGCGGAGATACCTAGGGGTGTGTCAGATAAAGTATGGTTGAATGACAAACGTACTGAAAACGTACATGCGTTTGAAGTTTAACCTGTCCCTAAATAATAACGCGAATTTATCAGGTTTCTTCTTTTGCAACACCCGAAACGAAAAATAAAAGAGTGTGTTATGGAGTGTGTTATGGGTAGGGATAGGAAAAATTCGCGAGTTCATCTCAGGACAAGCTAGACGTCCAACACGTGTGCACTGAACTCACCTTTGTAATTGGATCACAGTTCATTAGACACGCCCTGGACGGCTCTGAGCCAATAGCACACTTGCAAGGACACAAGTAGCGAGTGCCATACAGCAAGGCGTGGAGTAACATTGGCTTCTCTCTGGAGCAGCAGCCAATGAACAAACATGTGAGGCTCTAGTGTGCGCAGGACTGTGGAGTCTAGCCTACAGGTCATTGAACTCGCGAAATTTTCCCATCCCTAGTTATGGGTGTTAAATTTATTCATGTTTATTTCTGGCGAGTGTTAACTGTTAAAAATATTAACAAAGTAACTATAAATTATGCTCCCTAGTTCTTCTGACTCGCTGCTAGTTCACTTTTTGAAAAAATAAAACCATGTAAATATTGTGGGATTGTTTTTTGATAAAGGTTGTTTACGATAAAGTAAGCACTTCAGAATTCCAAATTTAAAAAAAGGTTCCTGTCCCTAAATACATAGGGATATCTTACCGGGAGCATTGAGTGTCGTACGTCTAGCAAAGTTGGTAAAAACGAAGGTAAAGTAGTTACATATCATGTTGATTCCACATGGCGGAAGAACATCATACAGTGTTCATACACATATATCTGAAGCAGGACTTTCAAAAGTGCTCAGACTAACGTGAACAGCCTATAGCCAGAGAAGATGGCAAATCGCGAAAATGTTTTTAGCCAACATATATTCTGTAACACACTAACTGGTTTAATATTTCATGATTGGATGAACAAGGTTTCGACTCGGCTAAGTTGTTTGCAGACCAATCACGAATGCTCTGCTTTACAGTATCAGAAACCTCATTGGCCCAGTGAAATGGGGTAGTATCTTTATACATGCATGACAGCCAATAAGAAAAGAAAACTGTTGGACATGTGTACAGTACGTTGAATCCTAGCAAACAGTCAACTTTTTCCGCGATAAACCATAGCCTCTACTTTAGCCTAAACATGTCTCGATTATGGCGGCAATATCTGACATAAATTAGCAAAGGGCAAACACAACACGGGACACACTCGGTTGGTTATGCGGGAATGCATAAGAATAACTGTGATGGGAGAGGATTCTAAATGTCCCGTGCCGGGTTGGGGGTCACCACTGAGGGGTCTGTGAGAGGGTTAGGGTAAACGCGACGAAGAGCTTATTGGTTTACTATAATCCTTCCTTCTCTCCCTTTCTTCGGCCACGGTAAAAAAAAAAAAAAACCTCTCGAAAGGGAGGGAGGAGGTGGCCATTTAACTTGATCTCGTCACTCATGGCCCCCGTAGGTCGAGGGAATATCGCCCACCTTGGCACGGATGCGGTAATCTCTATTTAAGAGGGCCGCGGTGGTGTAGTGGTTAGACTACTCGCCTCCCACCTAGGCGAACCGGGGCCGATTTCCCGGATTGTATCGCATGTTGGAATCGTGCCGGACACTGCCGCCGGTCGACGGGGTTTTCTCGGGGATCTCCCGTTTCCCCCCGTCCTTGCATTCCGGCGCTGCTCCATACCCACCTCGTTTCACCCTCATCGGCTGTCAAGAGCTGCCCGAATCTCTCCACTCCACTCTATTTAAACATACCGTACGGTTAAACGACACTGTAGTAATAACTAGAGACCCGAGAAATTCGCGAGTTCAATGACATGAAGGCTAGACTTTACAGTTTTATATACTCTCATACAGATATAAATTGTTAATTTGTTGATTGTTGTGGTTGTAAAAGACGGTGGTTGGGTGCAAAATTTACTGTATGTTTGTTATTGGCTCATTTATTTCCAGGAGGTGTCAAACAACACGTCGACCAATTACAAACGTAACATGAACGTACATGTGTGCGAGTTCCAGCTAGTTTAGAACTGAACCCGCGAAATTCTCGGGTCTCCAGCAATAACTAGAGAGCTGCAAAATGCGTGTTATTATTTTTTAGTACACGTTAAACTTTATACGCCTTTACCTTTGCAATGCGTTTGTCATTGGACCATACTTTATCTGACAGGCCCTGGGCAACTCTGCGCCAATAAATTAACACTTCAAAATTGTGTACCCCAATAATGTGCAGTGCAGTCAGAAAGGGCGTGGCTTCACACCTACGCAGCAGCCAATGAAAAAACGACGCCGGCTCCGATATAAACATTACATTGAATTTCAGCCTGATGCCAAATAATAATGCTAATTTTGCATATCTCTAGTAATAAATTTAATTTACATAGGTCTGTAGTATTTATTGTCAACGTAATCGGCGAAACTTCCATGTTTCCTAGGAACGAAATGAGGTTGAAAAATTAAGTAGACTTTAAATTATTTAACTTTCTCTGCAGCGCTATCAATATAAAGCAATATACATGAAACAAAAGAAGAGTCAATACATGTGTAACCTAATTCTGATTAAAAGCGATTTTTACCTGTGTTAGCAACCAACGAGCAAACGAAGATGCCTGAATATTAATTATCATGTAATAGTTAGTAAAGAGTTAATTGAACTCGACAATTTTTATTTTTTTGTATTTAAGAATAAAGAAAGTTTTGAAAACCTCTCGTGTTCTGGCAACGGGTTGTTATTGAACAACTTGTAATTTTTGTGTTGCTATCGTCATCGAATCACCGTCAGAACGAAATGCCGGGGCAAAAAAACCAGACACTTGACAATGGCGTGACTGAATAATGTGCAGTCCAGCCAGAAGATAAATGGTTTTTTTCGCTACGACAATAGCCGAGATACAGCCACGGAGTACTCGCGAATATAGATGCGAAGTTAGTTAAATACCCCTACGTGAAATCTGAGCCAATAAGAGACTTGCAAGGAAGCAAGCACCGAATCGCCGCCTGATCTGAGATGAAGCTGGCTACTCAGCCAATGAAGAGATATCTGAGACGCGAAGAATGCATACATTAGACCGCGGAGTCTAGTCTACACGTCGCTTAAAACGTGACATTATCCTGTCCCTAATTGTAAGGTGCTGTTCACACGGAAATACCTTTTCTTTCCTTGAATATCACTATAATCACAATAGAAACCAAATAATTTTTTTTTTTTTTTTTTTCAATAAATTTCAATGTGTGTGACTCTCGCCTAGTAAAATTCAGTAAAAAAAAATGGAACATCAGCCATCAATAAATATAAAAATTTAGTTAGAATAACATAGTGTCATAGTCATGCAAAATTCGCGTTATTATTTGTCATCAGACTGAACTTCACTGCAACGCAGATACAGGAGCCAGCGTCGTTTTTCCATTGGCTGCTGCACAGATGTGAAGCTACGCATTTTCTGACTGCACTGCACGTGATTGGGGAACACAATTGTGAAGTGTTAACTTATTGGCGCAGAGTTACCCAGGGCATGCCAAACAAAGTATGGTCCAATGGCAAATGCATTGAAAATATAAAAGGGTTTAAAATTTAACGTGTCCTCAAACAATAACGCGAATTTTACAGGCCTCTAGCCACGGAAAATCGTTACGGATAACTCTATAGTCTATTCACGATAGATCCACACTTTTTGTATCAAACCTTTAAAAATAACTCCCCATGTACGATGCGTTGGATTATTTTTTTTATGTCAAGTGTCCCAAGCGTTTTATACTTATGTTAACAAAAACGCGTCTTACTTTTAGTTACAGTGGAATTTTTCTTATATTTTATTTGTGGATTATAATACTTAATAAATAAAAACCGGAATAGAAATAATTTCACGACCAGTTGTATTGCATAACACTTTAGCTGGGATCCACTTTCGTGATTGGATGGTTTGCGTGTTACACGTCTTGGGGTAACTGCGCGCGAATCACAGACTTAGAGTATTGGAGTTACCTAATTCTGATTGGCCAGTCAAGCAGGAAAATGGCTTCTCACATATACACACCGCCAATAAGCAAAACAAAACTGCTGGCACTCCCGTATAGTATTGAAATCTATCATGTGTGGCAATTTGTCTTTCGCGAAATTCGACTATCCCCTAGTAATTACTAATAAGAACCAGTTCTGATGCAAAATATTATTAAATTGAGTGCATGCAAATACGGTGCGTTTGTCCGTTTAGTGTAATTTTCTAGACTTGGTTGAGCTTTCGTTTGTATCAGGTGGAGAGATACCCTGAAAGTAGGACTTAAGCATGGCTTCAGGAAATTTGAAAGTAGCCATGAATGGTCTATATTGTAACACAATTCGAAAAGGGATTCTGATTTACACCGTAAGTAGTTTGTCCTAAAAGGATAAATCATGAGAGTTTTTCTATCCCGTATTTTCCAGGGAAGTGACGAGAATATGGAAAATATCTATGTATAGAAGTAATTCCGCGCTGTATCACTGTTAGGGACACCAGCTTTCTTGTTAAAAGAGTTCCTCTCTTGTTGTGCAGTAAACCAGATATGCTTTCGCGATTGGATGGTTTCATTTCGTACGCGTCCTTGGTAAGGATAGGAAAATTTCGCGAATTCATTTCGGGACAAGATAGAAGTCAAACATATACAGTGAAGTCACCTTCGCAATTGGATCACAGTTTATTAGACCCGCCCTTCACGCCTCTGAGCCAATAGCAGACTTGCTAGGATACACCTTGCGAAACCCATAACTGCCATGTGTGTGGCAACAGCCTATGAGGCTCCAGTATGCAAAGGACAGCAGTCTAGCTTACGGGTCATTGAACTCGCGAAATTTTCCTATCCCTAGTCCTAGGTAACTGCACACAAATCAGATATGTTCAGTACCGGAACAACCTAATTTTGCTGTTCCAGTCAATTAGTTGTGTTGGCAGTGGGCTAGGGGTGGGGGTTAACATATTAACTTTAAAAAATAATAATATCATATAACTGAGAAAATAGGTAAACAAAACAGTATAATATGACGATGAAAATAATTAAAATAAAATATACAGATGTCTTTATTTACTGTTGTGCATCAGTTCAAAGATTATTTTCTAGGCGCTGCTTTAATAATAAACACCCCCCCCCCCCCCCGGCCACCACCAAAAATCTAGTTAATTTCTGCCTACAGATGAGCACGTAAAGGCTGTTCACGATAAAGTAAGTACTTTTGAAATCAACCTTGGAAAAAAGTCACTACTCCTACCAGCATATATGATAACGGGCGCACTGAGTGACATGCGCCCAGTAAAGTTGGTAACGATGGAGGGAAGGTTGTTCCATATCTAAACGTCGAATGAAAAGTGTGATAACTTAAATTATTTCTTTCGCTTTCGGTTTTTTTTTAACGCATTGAAGTGTAAAAATGAACAGATTTGCATAATTATTTTCTTTTGTAAAAACTTCACAGTTGCCCTTGACCGGCGCATGAATAAAGAGACGAGGCCCATGGCAATGTTAATTTTACATAAGGCGGAAGAGTACACGATATGCAAACACGTACATCTTAAGCAGAGCTTTCTAAAGTGCTCATTTTACCGTGAACAGCCTATAGGATATTGAATTCTAGCCTGCGTGTAACTATTTTTCGCGAAAGTCAGGTGTCCCTGATCATTATCTCTTTGAATTAACAAAAATTTTTAGAGACAACAGTTTATCGCTAGAAAAGTTTACTGCTTGCTAGGATCCAACGTGATATACACACGCCTGAAAGTTTCCTGTCGTTTTTGCCTGTCGTGAATTTACAGAGCTACATTTCCATTTCATTGGACGGACGAGGGTTCTAATACTCTACCTCTGTGATATGTCTGCAAAAATAATAAGCCGAGTCCAAACACTTGATCTTCCAGTCACAGAGTAGATAAATTCACAGATACCCAATCGCGTACCCATTCGCTAGCTGTGTGAGGACGCGAGGCTCTGCGAACGGGACTTGCGTCTGATTGGCTACTGCACGCTGCAAAACGTCCCCTTTTGGCTATTGGCGAGAGGCCAGTGACGCCATTTTGCTGGCGCGTGCGCTGCTGGTGTTCGCTTAATGAGCGGCTGTTTCAAATCTGTATTATTAAATACTCTGTAATTCGATCATAAAAATATGAACTAGCTAGAGTGCTGTTGAAAAGCTGTTGGCTCAAAAAATTTTCGCGAGATTATAGTGCCTCTGTGAATTTCGTTTGCGTTTGCGACGAGTGCAAACCATATACTGAAGAGGAGGTAGAGAGATCGCGCTGGCTGCGCACAACCAATCTCCGTGTCCAAACACTGAACTGCTTTTCTGCCAATACGTCTAGCGACAACGGCATGGACTGGGTTTGAGGCTAGACCACTGTTTAGTAAACAAGTGCTTTTGTGATGTTTCTATCTTTCTTCTAACCAAATTGAAACACAATTTGACTGAATCCAGATCGGTAAAAGTATTTAAATAATATAAGAGCGCTTGTCATTTGAAAATTAAGATGCAAACAAACACGTTCATCACTGTTGACCATGTGGCTTTGACAGTTGTGTTCCTCTGGGGTAGTTCAACGTTGGGGGTACATGCGCAGAAGACGAATAAGGAGAGACCTGAAAATTTCGCGAATTCTTTGACTTACATGTTAGAATTCGCAGTCTTGTGTTAAAAAATTAACATCTCATTGGTTACTCACTGTTAGGGTGGATGGCGTTGATTGGGCATGCTGCATTTTGTTATAAGTTTCTTGTTGGCCCAAAGATCTGAAGCAGGTGTCAAATAACGCGCCTACCGATTGCAAAAGTGACTCATACGTACACGTTTTAGATCTCTAGCTTGTCCCGAAATGAATCCGCGAATTTTTCATCCTCTACGAATAAGCGGTCTACCTCATAGTTAGAGACCCCGAGAATTTCGCGGGTTCATTTCTAGACATGTTGGAATGCACACACTTGTACGTTCATGTTACTTCTGTAATTGGTCGACGTGTTGTTTGACACCTCCTGGAAATAAATAAGCCACTAACAAACACGCAGTAAATTGTGCACCCAACCACCGCCTTTTACTACCACAACAATCAACCAATAAACAGTTGATATCTGTATGAGAGTATGTACGACTGTGAAGTCTAGCCTACAGGTCATTGAACTGGCGAATTTCTTGGGTCTCTACTCATAGTCTATGGTTAGAGACGATAGAAAATCGTGAGAATTTGTTGAGCCAACATATCTTCTATTACACTCTAACTAGTTTATTCTATCATGGTTGGGCGGGCAAGGATTTTACTCGGCTAAGTTGTTTGCAGACCAATCACGAACGTTCTGCCTTAAAGTAACAGGATCCTCATTGGCCCAGTGAAATGGAGGAGTAGCTTCACACATCCATGGCAGCCATTAAGAAAAAAAAACTGTCGGACATGTGTATACAACGTTGCATTCTAGCAAACAGTCAACTTTTCCCGCGATAAACCGTCATCTCTATCTATGGCGCAAACACAAAGAAGAAGCAGTGAATTTTTCAGCGGAGGCTGAGCTGTTCGGCGACTGGTAGGGCCAGCGGCAGATGCTGGCGGGAATGTCTGTTGCACATCTTCCCTCGCGCGGCTGTACCTGGCGTATTAGTGTGGTAAAAGGGGAGCCGTGGGTCGCTGATCTGAAACCCTATACACCGTCAAAATGCGAGGCCTGCTACGCCGCCTACAATCCACCCTACCTCACCTGACCTGACGTTCCTGCGCGCTACAGCCACGCCTCACACAAACATCGCGAGAAGCGAAGTTTAAATTTTCAAAATACTCTCCCATAAACTCTTCATCTACGAAGTTATGAAAAATTTACATGCTTATATATTCCGGTATACGTGAATGAATATTAAAACTATATATTAGAATATGTTGTACCACTTTAATCCTTTCAAACACACTTTAATTTAGGGTTTCAGGTGTTGCTAACAAAATTTCTTATGATGCGTGCTGTACTTAAGTTTACCAACACTCACAGCCAGTGAGACGTAGGCTCTATATTCGACTACAACAATATGAACCAATTATGACCTAGATCAATAAGACGGCACAGACCAAAAATTACCTACACGTCCGTAATGTACACGAACGTGTACACTGGGTCTGAATGGGTAAACGTTCCTAAGGCCACGTGTTGAAATCTACGTATTTTTTATGTAAAACTTCTAAGAAACGTTAACATTAACCCGTTACGTCACACATTAATATCAGAGTTCTTCAAGTATTGCAATCACGTAGTTTTTTTTTTAGGTGAACTGTACTTGTGCTGAGCACGTGACTTGCAACAAGAGAACTAGGTACTGCGTGTCCAATGATATTGGTACACGTACATGACTATGTTGCGGTTTCATTAACCCGTGAGCTAGACTCTTAAAGGCGGTTCACAGTAAAGTGAGCACTTTTTAAGGCCCTCCCAGCAGCCATTAACGACTAATAAATGCATTTTATTGCAGCCTCACATGTTATCTTTTCAGTGTGGTGAAATGTATGCACTGTGTTTATTGGTCACATAACAATGTTTATATTAAAAAGTGGCGGAAAGATAGAAATTGGCTAAATGGAAAATTTGAGCAGGGCCTTAAGAAGTGCTCACTTTATCACGAACAGCCTATAATAATCTTCTGTATAACGAAATGCGCTACCCCAGTGAAAAATAATTGAAAATTTTTATCGGATGGTGCATGGGAATGTTTATGTCAATATTACTGGCTCACAATACTCCAGGGCGTGATGTTGTATCACGAGTGGGAGTGAGTGAAGAGATTTGGACGGCTCTTAACATCGAGGTCTTGAGAGCCGATGAGGGTGATTGAAGTGCGCGTGGAGCAGCGCAGGAATGAAAGGGTGGGGAAAAAAGGGAGATCCCCGAGAAAGGCATCTCAAAAAGTAGCCTTCGCAACTGAAACAGAGTATTAGCACGTTTATGCTCGATATTTTGAATTTATTTAGCATGCGGCTGATGAAAACACACTGCATCAAGAACCTCTCTTGCTGTTAAGCACATTTAACTACTCTTAGGCATGTGACGTTTCCGTTTTCAGCTTGAGACACATCTATAAATCCACTTTGTGATGCAGGAATGAAGGGTAGCATGAATAATAAAAACGTGAAAATCGCGATGTTATGCATAACGGGTTTGCCACAAGTATTAAACTTACAACAATCCAATATTAAAGAAATTTTTAAGTTTCACGTCGTTATGTTAATATCACGTCAAGTGAAATTATGGTTTCAGTAAAGCAGAATGCAAAATGTTGCTTGTTTTCGGTCAACCGAAAACGTATGAAAGTCCTGTAAAGTTTCTTCTTCAAGCTCGTAAATATTCCTTCCCCCCCCCCCCCCTATTGTTTCGACATGAAAAATTAGCGGATTATTTTTATGATAAGATAGAATTCAGAGACTCCCGCATTTATGGAATATCTGCTATTACTAGAGACCTGCAAAATTGGTGTTATTATTTGAGTACACGTTAAACTTTTAAACACTTTTCACCTTTGCAAAGCGTTTGTCGTTGGACCATATCTGGCATGCCCTGGGTAACTCTGTACCAATAAAGTAACACTTCACAATTGTGTGCCCCAATCACGTGCAGTTCAGTCAGAAAGGGCGTGGCTTCACATCTACGCAGCAGCCAATGTACAAACGACACCCGCCCAGGTATAAACATTACAGTGAAGTTCGGCCTGATGCCAAATATCAACGCGAATTTTGCTTGTCTCTAGCTATTAGCCCAAATCGTATTTGAAGGGCCACCTGTTTTTCGCGAAGAGATTCACGCGAAGTCTTGACTCCATGTCCTAACTCATACGTGCAGTTTTTCCTTTGGTTAGTGGCCACGTGTCTTTGTCGGGAGAAAGTTCCTCGCCTGAATTGGGTAACTCCGACACTGAGTGTTCGTGATTTATGGACAGACACTGGCAATGCGTGGCAGTTAAAATCATCCAATCACGAAAGATCATCTGAACTCTAGTGTTTTGGAGAACAAGTAGTCCTGAAATATTTACGCGAAAAACAAGTGGCCCTGGCTATTTGACACCTTCGGGAGAATACTGGGGAAATAATGTACAGCAAAATGAAAGCACAAACAGTATCATGTACTAACACTGGGGCAACAATTAACCAATGAGATGTGAAATCTAGTCTAAAGTTCATTACAAATTCTTCAGGTCTCTGTTAGTACCCATGTAAAGAGGACGGAAAAATATGCGAAATATATTCAGGTTGAAATAAAACTTGGGAGTGCGTGTACGCTCGAACTACTTCTACAACTGCATCATAATTATACTAACCTTGGATGATTCTGTCATTTGGCGGATAGGGTGAGCATGACAGATCTGTATACACCCCAGACTTTCTAAATTGTTCATTTACTGAAAAAAATATTTTGTGGCGGCCACACAATATTTTTTTTCAGTGTTGGCTGGTGCCGTCACAATTACCACATTGTCGTGTGCATTAAGTTGTACGTGATTCGCTTGGTCTCATTCTAAGTGTATGGCTGGTTCACATTTCTGAAGGGCTTATCAGAGACTTAGTTATTCACTCACGGAAGTAACAAAAAAGCACAAGTGTTCAAAGTCAATCGTAGCAATGCTCGAATTCGCGAAATCCTTGAGTCTCGAAGCTCGAAGCAGTGATAAAAGCGTTATGAAATATCAAGTAATAAAAGGGGCCTCGGTGGATGAGCGGTTAGCCTGCTCGCCTCCCACCTAAACGAATCGGGTTCAATCTCCGGCCGGGCCACTCCCGGATTTTCGCAAGTGGGAATCGCGCCGGACGACCCGTTAGTCGGCGGGTTTCCTGGAGGATCTCCCGTTTCTCCCACCCTTGCATTCCGACGCTGCTCCATCCTCATCTCATTCCACCCTCCTCGGCGCTCAAGACCTCGTGGTTAAGAGCCACCCGAATCTCTCTTCTCATCAATATGAATAGGAAAATTTCGCGAATTTATTTCGTGACAAGAAAGACGTCAAACATATGTACAGTGAAGTGAACTTCGCAATTGGATCACAGTTTATTAGACCCGCCCTGCACGCCTCTCAGCCAATAGCAGACTTGCAAGCAAACACCTTGCGAATCCCATAACTGCCAGGTGTGGGGCAACAGCCATTGAACACACAGCTGAAGCTCCAGTATGCAGAGGACTGAGGAGTCTAGCCTACAGGTCATTGAACTCGCGAAATTGCCCTAACTCTACTCATCAAGCAATAAAATAATTTTTGTAGAAGGAACTATGTGGACGGCGTAAACTGCAAGTCGGTGTTGACGATGTAGGAGCCTGCCGGGGGCAGGTGTGGTTATTAGGGGTGAGTTCACACTCGGGGATGTTTCACAGTCGCGCAATCTTCCCCGCACGAGGGTAGCCCTTGCACCCTCCCTCCCACACCCCCGTTCCACACGGTGTAGGGGGAGGGATGCGCCTTCACCCCCGACCCTCGGGCAGCTATTTCACACATTGCTATGCACGGGTGCAGAGGAGGGGGTGGAGGGTTGCAGCTACCTACGCCAGCCCCAAGGGGCTGAAAGCGCAACTCCCAGGACGCAAAGCAAGGAAGATACACAGTAGCGACCCTGTGTTAGAAATTTCAGGGTTGATTCTCCCCAACATTAGACGATTTACTTGGGAACTGTAACTCATTTAGTTATTAACACTCTTGAGCAGCTGCCGACATAATATTACGTCGCCCGAATATAAAAGAGTTGTGTGAGAGCTTTCCGCGATATTACGAACCGAGCGAGATGGCGCAGTGGTTGAACTTCGAGCTCGCAATCGGTGGGACCTGGGTTCGAATCCGGGCCCCGCCCATCCTGATTTCCCTCTTCCCGAAGTCACTTCGGACGAATGCAGGGATGGTTCCTTTCTACGGGCTATGTTAATTCCTTCCCCGTTCCTGCATCTAAGCAACTTGCCACGTCTCTAATGACCTCGCTGTAGACGAGACGCAGGCCCAAAGCCCTACCTACAGGCTGTTCACGGTAATACGAGCACTCGTGAAAGCCCTGCTTAAAATCTACCCATATGCACATTGCGTATTTTTAACATTGCAATGGGCCTTTATTCATGCGTCGGTCAAGTGAAACTGTGAAATTATTTGAAAAGTAAATATTTTGCAAATCTGGTCATCTTTATACGTCCATGCATTAAAAAAAAAAAAAAAAAATTAAATTATCAGAAAAGGTAAACTAAAACTTTCTACTCGACGTTGAGGTAAGGAACTACTTTTCTGTCGTTAGCAACATAACTGGGTGAATGACCCTCAGTACATCCGTGAAAATATGCATAAGCAGACATGGGCAGTGGCTTTTTTTCTAAGGTTGATTTCAAAAGTACTCACTTTATCGTGATCAGCCTTTACCTACCGTAACATTACGACATCCGCATTCTTTAGAGACACCGGAGAAGTAATACTACTTGACAATCAGTTTTCATAAGTGCCTATGGAACGTAGCATTACGCCAGCAATGCTCAACGTTTACATCACTCAAAAGAATAGGATGAACCGTATATTATTCTAACGTAGGAAAGAACATTTGATTGGAACACTTTCAACTTGATAATATAGTATTTAAGCTGTTCACGATAAAGTGAGCACTTTTGTAATCAACTTTAGAAAAAAGTCACTGCCCCTGCCTGCGTATATTTTAACAGGCGCGATGAGTGACTTGCGCCCAATAAAGTTGGTAACGATGGATGGAAAGTAGTTCCATATATTAAGGTTGAATGAAAAAATGCTGAGGTAACCATTTGTGATAACTTAAATTAATTCTTTCTATTTCTGTTCTTTAGTGCATCGAAGTGTAAAAATGGGCATATTTGTAAAAATATTATTTTTATAATAATTTCACAGTGTCAGTTGACCGAAGCATGAATAAAGTGACGAGGCCCATTGTTATGTTAATTTTACATAAGGCGGAGGAATACACAGCGTGCATACGAGTGGACTTTACGCAGGGCTTTCAAAAGTGCTCACTTTATCGTGAACAGCCTAGCGTGTGCTACTGTGTGCTTCAGATGCTTGGTCGCGACTCCCGTGCTTTCTGGCGTTTATTTTATTTTCAATTTTTTGGTGACCCTGAAGGTGTGCACCCTAAGTTAGTAGGCTAACTAATGTAGTTAGCAGGGGGAGTAGGTTATAGGTACGTGCCGATCCCTAGGCCTATACGCTCTACAAACAAAAATTGGGCGTTGGAGGAACGTAGGTTTTGGAGGGCCAAGCCAGCGTTTGTGAGGTTCCTGGCCAGTACCTCCAACAGGGCAGAGGGAGGCCAGCGAGAATACACGCTCCGCCCTCGCACAATAACATCCCTGCTCTGTGGACCAGGCAGTCGCTACCTGCCCCCTCCCCACCCCCACTCCATCGTCGGGGGCGGCAGGAGGCTTTTGGCGAAGGTCAGAATAATAAGTAGGCTGCCTCTGTTGAAAGCCTCCCGCCTCACCCCCGCCCTCCCCCACCCTCGAGAGAGGGGGGTGGAGGTGGAGAAGCCGGCTTGCGCTAAAAACCAGCGGCCTCCAGGGGCTGAATACCAACAGCAACAGCCGCCAGCCAGTCATGCCAACTAAAAAAAAAAATACCTTACCTTTAGAAACTGACGCAAAAGAAGTAGTAGCTCATTGTAACTTGTCCTTATAGACCGATCGCGGTTGATTGAGCGCTTTTTGTAGCCCTGCGCAGGATCTACTTTTCTCCAATTCTCTAGTGTACCCTTCCGCATAACGTGAAATTAACATTGCCTAGAGCTTGACGTCTTTATTCACGCGTCAACCAAATTCATCTCAAAATTTGTTGGGGATATTGACAACTTCCTAACTAGTTAATTAAAAACTTACGTGGACAGAAGAAACAGAAACAAAGTGAACAAAGTCAGTGATCGCAAATTTAAATGTCTCACTTTTAATACTGCGTTAAAATACGGAAGTAGTTTTCCTATATTGCTGCCAGCAAAACAGAGAACACGCTGTCATGAGCTAAGCCCACTCATAAACTAGCATGTTAATGAAGGATAGTATTAGGTATAGGATATTCATGGTAAAATGAGAACTTTTGAAATCCCTGTTCAATATCTACTTCTATGCACGTTGTGTATTATTCCGCCTCATGTAATATTAACATTGTCTTGGGAGCCGGTCAAGTGAAACTGTGATTATTATTAGAAAAGTACATATTGAACAAATCTGCTCATTTTTACACTTCGATGCATTAAAAAACATAGAAAGCAAAAAAAATAATAATTCAAGTCCTCAGAAAAGGTTGCCTAACACTTTTTATTCGACTTTAAGATACGAAACTACGTCCCATTAATCGTTACCAACTTCAATGAGCCCATGTCACTCAGTGCACCCATTAAACCATATGCAGGTAGGGACAGTGACTTTTTTCTAAGAGGTTGATTTCAAAAGTGCTCACTTTATCGTGAACAGCCTTTAGAAGGGTAAGCTAATAAGAAGATTATATATATATATATAAAGTTAGTATTTACTGTACATCTCAAACAGTTATAAACTTGTTGCAAGCATAAAGACATAATGCGAACGGAAGAGGAGGATCGTGGGGAAGGTTAAATAAGTAGAGAGAGAGAGATAGCATGGTAGAGATGCAGCATGTCTGGTCCGCCCTCGCTCTCTGCACTCGCCGGCCCGAGGTAGCTCGCTACTGACCTCGCCCGTCGCCAATCGCCGACCGTGTCGCGGACAATCCTCGCAGCGCAGTCCCGATCTTCGTGCCCCTCCTCGCGTGCATTGCGAGATTGGCTCCCGTTGTGCGCTAGAGGCGGTGTCTGATCTGTGGTTTGTTGCAGTCATCCAGGAATGTCCCGATGTTCGCTGGCCCCGCTTTCTCCCGTCGTTCCTCGCGCATTGTTGTAGTAGTTGATACACTCCGCTTCGGCTCGCTGCTACGGTTTCTCACCTGACCATACTCTCCTGCGGCTTACTTTTCGCGCGTATTGTCTTGACAGTTGGTGCACCGCGTGTATAACAACAGGGAGATCTATATTTGACGGTTATTGTACTCTGCGGAGCTCACCGCGCAGTGATTTTCCCTGAGGGTGACTTGTTTATAGGCTGTTCGTGGTAAAGTGAGCACTTTTTAAGGCCCTTCAAACAGGCATTAACCACTAAGAAATATATTTCGTTGCAGCCACAAACGTTAACTTTTGAGAGTGGTGAAAAGTCTACACCGTGTTTATTAGCAAAACACCAATGTTTGTATTAAAAAGTGGCGGGAAAATAGAAATAGGCCGAAAGGAAAAATTTAGCAGAGCCTTAAAAAGTGCTCACTTTACCGTGAACAGCCTATATTGATTACTAAACCGTGCTTCTGCGCTACGTTCTGAATCGTCCATATCACTAATCACCTATCACACACTCTAAATCGGAATCAGTTATTTTTTACTGATTGTCAGTTGAAATTGTTCCATCCGGAATCAGTCGAAAAAGATAACTACTATCATCTTCAGTTAAATGAAATCCACTAATTCAATCAGTACAAAATCAGTAATTTATAATCGATTAATAAAAATCACAGCGATTAAAATGTGCATTACGGTTTGAAGTAAATTAAGTACAGTAAAAATTGGTAGCAAAACAAACTTATTACATGTACAAGGAAATTTTGTAAGTGGTTGGTATCGAACCGCCACCCCAAAACGCAACATATTCTCTTGTTTCTTTTGGCTTAGGTTCTACCAACTCTCTACTTTGGCACTGAGATAAACGGTCTCGCATTTGCGTAGTAACATAAACTTACAGTGGCGAATAGCTGTAAGTTTCGTGATGTGAAAGTACTTCATATCGAAATATACACATATTATGCGCACGTAGGTACATGTCTTTGTAAGGCTCGAAAACCATTCTAAGTTAAGTTTAGTTCAGATCGTGTGCTTTAGAAGAGAAATGCAGTGTTTTAACGGTGTTGTCGGTGTTTCCTGTGCAAGTTATCTGCCATTTTACAATGCGACGAGATTTTACAGAATGAAACTGTTATTTTGAAGGGACAGATTGGCTAGTAATAACTGTGGTAATTAGACAGTGGAACGTTAGAAACAATGCAATATTTTATACAATTTGTCGTTTCCTCATTATTTGATCTGTTAACTTGCAGACCACAAAACTTTTGTTGGTGTAAATCCACCTTTCTTATTTAATCACCGCAGTATCGAGTCAGTAAAATTATCACTGATCTATCTGCCACTAAAAATAACAGTTTGAATCTGCAGTGTCTCGTTGCATTGCAAAATGACGGATACTAGGGGACATCGATAAAATTGTACATTGAAACCACTATATTAATCTTTTAAAGCACAGAATCCGAACTAAACTAAAGATAGATTGACGTTCGAACTTTGCAAAGACATGTACTTGCGCAGACAATCTGTATATTTCGACAACAAGAAATACTTTCACATCACGAAACATGCAACAATATTTGACATTACATTTTGTGGTTCAGTACCGATAATACGAGCACACATTTGGCACTGGTAAAGTAGGGCAGTGGATATGGCTGATCACGAAAGCTTCAGCATGCTTTGTTTTATGGGCGGAGGTTCGAGCCCAACCACGTCCAAAAACGTTATTTTGTAGACAATATTTGCGTTCTGCGACAAAATAAATCTTACCTAACTTACATTACATAGGAATGCTCTGTGCTTATTTATTAATAACAATTATAAATAACTAGTTTTCTACTGCTTGAATTAGAAGATTTCTTTTAACTGATAAATTAGTGATATTTTTTCTACGTATTCCGGATGGAGCAGTTTCAACTGACAATCATAAAAAATAACAGATTCCGATTTAGAACTCAAAGCTTACAGTTTATTGGTTGTGATGACGAAACCATTTCTTTGCCAGCTTAAGTACAGCACGCATAAAAAATGTATATAACATCGTGAATCAGTGATCTTTACATAAGATATAGGCAGAGATACTCGTAAAGGTTTATTTCGAAAGTACGTCAGCGATATAGCAGTGCCGGGATGTCGTCCTGTTACGGCTTCGTAATACATTTTTATTTTCCCCGGGTGTAATGTATTTCAAGTCGATCATAATTATTGCCTTTTTTTAAAAATGAACCTATAACTTGAAGTTTCTCATAACTAACGAGCATACTTTCCTGTACATGGGTGCGAATAAAATTGAGCGAAGTTCCTGTAAGCTTAAATGGTAGGTAAGCGTTGACGTCTCATTGACGGCAATATCTTTAGAGATGAAACCAGACACACGAGAAAAAGTACAAAGACAATTGAAATGCACGAACGTTTTACCCTAGGTTCGAATTCAGAAAAAAACACGTAAAATTAAGTTAGCTTGCAATCAACTGCATCACGGAGGTATGATTCGGAACTTCAACTTCAGATGTAATCAGTGTAACTTTTTGAATGATATGGTTCACAAACCTGAAATACTTACTCCGCCATCATTTACAAAATAAAACACACAAGTTTACATGACCTACCATAACGTTACTTGTGAGGACAATTTGATGGAAGCAGCTTGATTCGTCTGCGACATATGGAATTAAAACCTTATTTTCTTAAATGGGGCTATCTTACAAAATTACTTAAAAAGAGGCTCTGTACAAGGTGTTTGTAATAGACGATGTCGGCGTAAAAGGTTTGATTGAAATTATCAAATTGTTAAAAAGATATGCCAAACATATGAAAATATTTATACGGCCGCCGTTTTCAAAGTTATCATCTGACTCCGTTTAAATCATGTAATTTTTCTTGGCCTTCTGTTGATGTGCAACATTTTGTGGACATTATAGTCGAACTATTCCGCAAATGTGACCAAATGTTCAGGTTACTCACCTGACACTACTTTGAAAACGATCCGGCAAAGGAGGATCTCTGTATGTATCCGTTGATTGTCCCTCGAGATATAGTATAAAACTTCCATTGATCCTGTGACGATCTTCATAAATGCAGAGCAAATATTTATGTATTAACACATTCTATTATTGACATAGATACAAGATACAAAGCTAAATTTAAGAATGTTACATGATTTCGTAGATATAGTACACTAAACTCAAACGTTTGTATACACGCTATTCAGCTATGCCATAAAAAACTATATTTATTCATGTGGGGCTATCTTACAAAATGGCGGAGAAATGATTCTGCCAGCATTCAAAGTTAATTTGAAATTTGTTTTTTAGTTTCGTAGATAAATAATTCGGAGCTAAAATGTTTATATGGCCACTATATTGAAAATATGTGTCTGACCATCTAAAAATGTATCAGTTTACGTAGCCTGCCATAGTGCTAATTGTTTGCCAAACATGGTATGAATAGGTAGTTTTTTCGGAGATCACATAGTTCTAATTTGTCAAGCGATACTATTTTACAAAATGGCGGACAAGATTTATTTATGTGTGTACACATTTTATTGTTGTCACATATACAGCCAGAACAAAGTTTCATTGGAATTATTTACATGGTTTCTACGAATTAACACACAGAATTAAAGTAAATATATGGTCGCCATTTTGAAAATAAGTGTTTGGCATATCTCATACATATCAGTTAACATTACCTACCGCTGTACTACCTGTTTGCCATATTTAGTAGGAATCGGCCAATTATTTTCCGAGATATGACATAAAAACTTTATTTGTGTGGCACTATCTTACAAAATTGAGGACAAAAGAGTGTCTGTGTAGATATATTTGAGTATTTTATATATCTACTCCCAGCATACAAAGTTAAATTGGAATTGATTAAAAGTTCTCGAAGATATGGCATACCATACCAAAATATCTAGAATGACCGCTATTTTGAAAATAAGTGTCTAGTATACTTGAAACCAATTTGTACATTACCAACATACCTATCTTATTCCTGTTTGTATTAGTATTTTGTGTAAATGAAAGGTCATAATGCATAAATACGATGATAGTAAAAGTTCAATTTAACCAAAAATAAGATACATTTATGATGACAGAAGATGTAACTCTTGTGAAACATTATATATTTAGGAAACACGTCATACTTGGGGAGATATTTCAAATGTTTGTTTCAAAACGTGTGAAGATACCGTAAACAGACTATATTCGCCTGCGCTCTGCAATAAGAACGCCCAGTTTCACCTCAACGGAAACTGCAAAGAAGATCCTTACAAGAATGATGCATACCCCTCAGCAAGCCCTATTGTGATGGATGCTTTGCAACTCCATCATCTTGTAATGAAATATTCTGATTCTGCAATGAGACTTACCCTTTAAAAATGAGATGTTTGAGTGTGTGCCATCGAAACCTCATCTCTGTATCATATACAAGAGCTCCTTGTGAAATAAGTTGCTACAAGCTGTTCACGGTAAAATGAGCACTTTTTAAATACCTGCTTAAGATATACTTGTACGCACGTTGTGTATTCCTCCGCATTATGAAAAATTTAATTGCCATGGGTCTCATCACTTTATTCATGCGTCGGTCAAGTGGAAATGTGGAATGATTAGAAAAGTAAATACGTTACAAATTTGTTCATTCTTATACTTAGACGCATAAAAAAAAACAGAGAGGAAAAGAAACAATTTCATTTTGCACAAATGGTTACTTAACACTATTTATTTGACGTTAATATATGGAACTATTTCCCATCCATCGTTACCAACTTTACTGGGTGCACGTCACTCAGTGAGCTCGTTAAGATATATGCAGGCATAGCCAGTGACTTCTTTCTAAGGTTGATTTCAAATGTGCTCACTTTATCGTGAACAGTCTTTAGCATATACATTATAGATTTTGCCCTACAATGACAACAGGGACTGAAGATAAGCTGTAGAATAAAAGAAAACAAATTAAATAATTTTTGCTTCCGAAATTTGTTGCGAAAACTTATGAGAAATTGCGATAAGAACAACGTACACAATCTCTCTTAATTATTAGAGTCTATATGGAAATATTTCGCGTTTTATGACATGCTGAAGTCTCGGTTTAGGAGCAGTTACAGATTTTTTTTTTCTATTCCTTTTTGTCTTTCTATTTTCGCTGTTTGCAGATTTATATTCGTAAACGAATTTGGCGCGTCCGGTTAACAGAAAATAACTCGCAGAACTTCCCAAACAAACGGTTTCCTTTATTTGCCGTCGCCCATAACTCACTTTTACTACCGGAGCTCCACACTACTGTGCAAATTTTTCCAAACGGCCTCTTCTATATTCTTTGCACGAAATGCACGAAATACGTTTTTTTTTTTTTTTTTTTTTTTTAAGAACGAGGGAGGGAAGGAAGAACCGTTATATATATTTTAAACAATGCGCAAAAAAACTTTTCGCACGGTTGCGATAATGCAGAAATGTCCAAGAATGATTCAATAGCATTTCCGTAGCGAACACGGCAAATGAGATTTCCGCTTGTTTTAGAAAATGGTAGTATTAAGGTCAAAGTAACCAATGACAAAAATAATAGTTTTCCAATAAGATGACAAAAATATCCTTTGAACGCCCAATGGCGCTAGTGTGTTGGTTTTTACGGGGCGAGGAATTTATGTGCGAGTGAGTAAGCAACGCCATTACAGCGCATTTTAAGGCTGCAAGTTCTGGATTCAGACTAATCTAATTAGTTACAGCCAAGATAGATATATATATAGAGGAAATTTCTTAGTAAGGGAAAACTGTAGATTAATATATTGTTACAAGAGCGCCTGAGGGGCGTATTCAAGTTCGTGAGGGTTGGAGGTCTTAATAAAAATAAAAGAACTAAATTTTATTCTCAATGCTACAAACAGTCAAACATCTGTTATTTATCAGCGTGAGCGTCCTATTAGCTCTTATTATTCTTATTGGGCCCAATATTTAATTACTATCTGCATTTCAATTAAAGTCTTTATAGCAGTCTTTACTCTTGCCAATGTCCTGCTACGCCCTGTAGCGCAGATCAAGGCGACATAAAGGGGCAAAAAGTCAAGCCCGAAGCAGAGCAACAGTAAACATTTTTGTAAATATTTGCAATTTTGAAAGAAACATGAGTTGATTTGATAGACAACTATGTTTGAAAATTCAAGTACAAAACTGCGTGCCATAAAAAGTGTTATATAAAATCACCCTTAAAAAATCTAGATACATGATATAAAATACCCTTTTCAGGTTTCATTACACTTGGATGTTACCAAAATATATATGTTAAACTCACAGCCGTTAACGTTAATCTAACTTTAATACTTCCCATGACGTTGGCTTGTATGCAAATCCTTATACAAGGTTCAATGGTAATTTATTTAATATGATCTGTGGTCTAGTTTGACGTAATTCTTTGATTTGCATATGTTCAGAATATTTGTTTAACAGTTGATGTGTCAGATATAATTATTTTGTATTTTTATGCTTACCACTGTTTCTTGTGTAATATATGTTGTTCATTTACATGGCCGAGATATTGGAGGCCATAGGCCGGATGCCAAGGGCAACAGAGTTTGTTGATGATTAATCGAAGTAGCCGCCCAGTGATTGGTCGTAATTTAAACGTCCTTCTAAGCTATAGCTAAGCCTCGAGAGGCCATGAGACCATCTCCTACTGTCAGGCGGGTCGTGACGTGTGCCACGGGCCCGGTAGGGTTTTTAACTGCAGAATAGGGAAAGTGAGACGAGTGCCGTTTGTACTATACAAGAAGAGAACCTGGGACTTTTAGAAGAGCAGAAGAGGGTCTTCTAGGCCTGTACACCCGAGATATAGTTGAGTACAGTTCGCCTCCCGCGACTTAGTGCGTGGTACTACACTCAGTAAGAATTTCACAGTTCCAATCAGTCAAACGTATCTGACTGATGCAACAGCCACTCTAGTGAATTTAACTGATGAACCACTAAAAAAAAGGCCATATTTCCTTCACTGATTGATTCAGCGACATTTCCCACTGATTCGTCAGTCGTTATTCCTACTGTTTTCTTGGTGGTTTATTGTTTGACTGATGGACCAGTTAAACATCCGAGCAACTTGCTCCGTCTCTTAATTATTTTTGACCGATGTATGAGTGGAACTGCGTGTAAAAATGGCCGTCGAACATCGTTTAAAAATGGCCGTGAAACAATGTGTATCAAGTGAAGTAACTACGAATAAAAATATTACAAAATACTTTCTAAAAAATTTTTTTTCGTCTTCGAAAACGCCATTTTACGAGGTAATATGAACACACAACCTTTCATTCCGTTTGTACGTCTTCCATTTCGATTCCATGTAATCGTCACAGCGCTCTGTTTGCAGGCTTAAACTGCATTTAATGCGGCGAAGAGAGTGCACTCATATATACAATGCGTTTTAACAATCCTAACGGTTCCAATCAAACAAATCACTAAAAGTATGAGCATACGACCGCAAACTACGCGATTTCGCAGCGCAATTATAGCACATATATTTTCCACCCGTAATTTCGACTTGGTGTGGTAGCTCAGAACGTTTGTCTCACGTAATTATTTGCCTACATTCAATAAAAGCAATATTTCATTCGCCACTGCGGTCGGCCGTCACTTATTCAACCAGTGAAATAGTTTCACGTCACTAATTTAATCGGTGAAATTTTTTCACTGAAGCAATCAGTGGTTTTCCACTGGTTCGAATTTAGAGTGTACAAGGACTGTAAATGTCGTGTGCCAAGGCCCGTGAGCCTAAATTGGGGAAGGTTTGAAGAAGCTGTCTCGTTGGTCCCACGCCGCAGAAATGCGAAGTGCTGCTGCACGAGGAAAGATTTGATTAAAATGGCCAACGTTTTATTATTCATATCAATTAATTAAGTACTCCATTTTGAACAGACGCCAATCTTATTTTATTATAAGTTTAACCTGCAATCCTCGATTGGTTTTGAGTTTTTGTTCCCAATAAGAATTGGTCTGAGCGTTAATGAATATGATGAAATATTTATTTTTAAAAGAATACATAATTTTAAAGGCGTCGATCACAGGGCTACACTACATCAGTTACGGCCATTTTCATGCATTATCTTACAACTTTTCATAAATATTTCGTTGCAAATAATGTTAGATCTAAGGATGAGAACATCCGGTAATATATTAGAATCATTATTTCAGAACAGCTTTTATTATTTGCAGTAAATCTCTGGTGCATGAAATATACATTGTGAGAGTTCTTCCTTGTAGTGAAGTTCAGTCATTTTAATTATTGGAACAGATCATTTTATTTCGTATTATTTCGTATAGTTGTCATCAGACTACCAGCCTGTGTCTCTCATGGTAAGTGTGTTATAGAGAGTGCACTAGCGTTTTATCCTCCCGCAGTGATGTTCTGGAACCCTGATAGTTTTCAAGGATAAGTATTGTGGTAGTAAAATTAATGAATAGATGTCTACCTTAGACGGTAAGGGTGTCGAACCAGATAATTTATAATTGGTTTCTGTTGAAAGCGTATCTCACACTCTCTTATCAGATCACCTGTTGCACCATTTAGCTCACACCAGTTCCACTATCTGGTGTGCCCTCGTAACTAACCTGCGAGAGGTTCTGCAATATGTGTCACTAAATACATAAATTGTCACACCACAGCCTGACGTAATTAAACTTGGCGCCCTTACGCGGAGCCTGTCGTACCCCGTCCTGCAGACGTCACGATGACTTTAAGCAAATCCCTAGCACTTTACAAATGCTTTACTTTGACTTACATCAAATATCAAGTCCGTACAGTCTTTAAATCTTTAAACAATTCGAAACTTTGTGAAAACTTCCGTCACAGAATATAATTCTAAAGATTTGCTGTCAACGCTGATGATGTGGTTCTGTAAAACAGTAATACATTGCTGCTACTGTTTCTCGAACTGCCTCTTCGCTGGCGATGTACTAAAGTTTGAGTTCATACAGCCTTGCACCAAATACAAACTCTATCCAGAGATATATTTTGAACATCTTAATTCCTGCTAAGGGACACACAAACGTTCCCTTTTGTCATCCTGACCCGACGGGTCTTATAAATTACAGAGTACTTATCTCATGCCGTAGTCCAGGAGCTGGACTCTGAGAAAACCGAAAAACTCGTTCGCCTCAGAAGAACACATGTAGATACTTTCATAACAATATGTTATTTAAATATGGATGTAGGCATATGTATATAAAACATATATTTTAATTAATTTTATAATCCTATATTTATATACACATAATTATATATATAATTTATAAAAATAAAATTTATATTTACATACCTAAACATAATTATCTATAATACAAATTGAAAATAATTTTATATTTATATACCTATACATAATTATGTGTAAATTAAATTAAAAATAATTTATATTTACAAATTTATATGTACATACATAATTATGTATTAGATAAATTGAAAATAATTTTACATTTTAATATTCATATACCTATACGAATACATAATTATGTATAAAATAAGTTGATAATTATTTTATATTTACATATTTATATATGTATACCTATACATAACTATGTATAAAATAATTTGAAAATTATATATATATATGTATGTATCACTATCTTATATAAATATGATAGTAACTGCGTGTATTTTCTAAGGCGAACGAGTATTTTGGTCTTCTCAGAGTGCTCCCATACCACGAAGATCAATTGCGAACACGAAGGCCTGCCTTTGACCTCGGTGATCATGCAGCCTGCGACCTGCATCATCGCTAACTGGTTGCCGCCAATGCCAATTCTGCGATCGAGTATTCACGTATGTTCAAGATGTTTGTCGGCATGAGATGGCGGTCTGTACGAAGGGTCCTTTTCGCGGGAGTGCCAATCGTGAAGCATGGTGGTGACCTGTTCAGTACAAAGTCCAAGTTGTGCATCGACCAATGGTGTCGTCTGTTTGTAAATGCATGGGTTTGCGATCATTCAAAATAGTTTTAAATTCTAATGTAACTTTTTCACCAGTTTTATCTTTGATTGGCATTGTCCATGCATACTTGGAAAAAAACATCCATCACAGTTAACATATATTTAAACCCTTTGTTAATTCTATGTATACCTTTTAAAGAAACAGAATTCATCTGAACTAAATCAGCTTGCCAAAGATCATCGATACCAAAAGATAGAACAGTCCTTCTGGGGAAGTTTTTTTGCATTGGTTTATGAATTTCATTTACAATATCGTTTTTTATATCCCCACCAGTGAATATCGAGTTATTGGTAACACAACATCTACAAACACATTTAATTATTACTTTATTATTATTTGTAAGTTCATATAAAATTTTATCACTTAGTGTATTTTCCATACATTTGAGACAGTATACATTTAAGTTATCATTGTTCATTTTATTTATTTATATAATAAACGAGACAACAAAACATTGTAAACAATATAGAGAAGGATATAGAGAGAAGTAGAGAGCTGAATGAAAAGTTTAAAACTTTTAGAAAATTTCGCCAAGATGAATATGATAAAAATAAAAAACACGATCAACCATTGATAGATGTGATAGAAGATTTGGGACAAAAATTGTACACGTAACAAATGAGAATAAGAACTTAATAAAATAAAAGAACATGTTCCATTTGCTGTTAAGAATTTAGACTACCCACAGACACCAACAGAAACGTCTTTTGAAAGAAAACTGTTTGGTAAAACAGACACCGATGAACGCTACGACGATGACGTTAAACGAATTGACGATGATGATGAATGCTATGACGAAGCATTTGAGCGTTTGAAAACTGATATCTCACAGTTAACTAACTACAAAACAATATTTATTGATAAGAAAGTGGCTGATTTCTTAATTGACTGCAAAGACGATGTTTTTGGACTAAAGACTGATAATGGTAGATTGTATATTGGTGATAGCGATGTAACATTCATCAATGACAAATTTACTGTAAAAGGCCGAACATACACAGGAACTGATGGTTTAATGAAATTAATAACTAGTAAGAAAGTAACAGAAAGTGACTACACTGCAACCAACTATGAACACTATAGTTGTATCCTAGCAGATACAAATGCAGTTTTTCAAAACAACACTCCAAACTTGGGAATGCCAAAATCGAGTTAAAGGGAATAAATGGAAAATTATTGTTAAACATATTTACGTTTCTATAAAAAAGAAACGTTCCTCGCCTAAAAAGAAAGGTATAAAGAAATATACATACTATTCCAAAGAATACTATTGGATGGATGATGTTAGGATTCTTAATGATCGACTTCTCGTTATTTATTGCGAAGAGAATGCTGGAAATGATAAATATTACAATGAAAAAGTTGGAATAATGAATATGCTCAACAGCAAGTTTAGTGACTTTGTTGTGAATAATCCAAAAGGTATACCATATCTGATAGGAGAGTTGAACAAAATACCACATACTTTTTGGAAGTCGGAGAATCACGGAAAAGGGTTACTCAATGACATAATAAATTCACTACCTTTTAAGGTTTCATGCACCCGGTTATCAGTACTTAGGTCCGGGTACCAGACTATAAGAGAGAATTGAGCGTGGTGATGAACCCATCAATCCACTAGATGCGGCTGCAATGGAACATGATATAGCTTATCATCATCATAAAGATCTAGCTGATAGGCATGTAGCTGAAAAAGAACTAGAAAAGAAAGTGTTCAAAAGGTTGTTAAGTTCAGATGCTGATCTCAATGAGAGATTGTGGGCTGGTGTTACTGGATCTGCGATGCATATTAAACGCAAGCTTGGCTGGGGAATTAAAATGCAATGATAAAATATTTGTTATAATAAATTAAAGTAAAAAAAACATTGTATTTCATGTTCCTAACGAGGAGTTGAAGGGTTTGAATATTGATTATTTCCTAACAAAAGACCAACTGGAACATAAAAACAAGAAATTAAAGGAGGACAAAGGGATGACTATCACAATTTCAGTTCCACAACGTAAGAAAATGTCCATATAAATGAAAACTGAAAATGGTTTGATAGTTCACAAGGGTGGATTTTTACCCTTAATTTTCACAGCATTGGGAGCTCTAGTAGCATTAGCTGGTAGTGCATCGTCTATCGCTACATCAGTAATTAATGCTAAGAAGAAAAACCAAGAATTGGAAGAACAACGCAGACATAATTTAGCAATGGAGGAATACGGCAAGGGATTGAAGAAAGTCAAGTGGGGTAAGAATGTTTAAAAAAAGTAAATCCACTCAGTCACTTTGATATTGATCAAATGGTTAAAAAATTAAACATTAAAAATTTTCGGGGTGTATTTATGATCGATAAGCTACATAACACGCCACTCGATAATGAATGTGGGATTGTTAATCTAGATGTTTCAACAAACTCTGGTACACACTGGGTATTCTATTGGAAAAAAGCAAACAACAAATATTATTTTGATTCATTTGGTGGAAATCCACCCCAGAAATTAATAGCATATCTCGGAAGTAATATTTTTTTATAACGATGATAGAATTCAAAATTCCAATCAAGTAACTTATGGTTATTTGTGTAATTGTGCTAAATCACTTTTCACATAATTTTAAATTTCCAAAAATTATTTCACTATTAATAAACAATATATATATGTGGAAATGCATTAATGAGCTCTTGGATTGAAGATCAAATTAAAGAACACACGGGCAATGACATATCTACTGAGAAGATCAATCCTAATGATTTTGTTTCGTACACACAGTTCAACGACTTTATAGCCACACCGATAAGAAATAGAACATCTTTGGATAAAGCCTATCTTACTTACTTGGATGTAGATAATAATATAGATTTTAAACAAAAAAGACTAAGACACGGGGGAGATCCCATTGCACCGATGGATCCAGTACTATCAGAAAAACAGAATTAACATTATTCGTTTAGTTGGAAAATACAGTTCAAAAGAAAAAATATTTTACTTTGATAATCAAATAGAATAATTTTTTATGAGAGATGGGACTATAGTTGAAATAATAATAAAACCAGAAAAATATAAAAGTGTTACCAATTATACCATCAATGGAAAAAAATTGACATGTATAAAACTTTTGAAGTATACCCTGATGATATATATTTTTAAATACCAAAAGCCCACAACGTACCCAAAGGTACAATTGTGTTTATTGAAATAGTTATTGTATATGAAAACATTAAAAAAGATCAGATAATGTTAGTTTTTAAATGAAACACTTCCATTAAAAACAAAACTTACTTATAATCTAATAATTTAAAAAGTCTTTAATTTTACTGTGGTACTTACCATTATTTAACTTATGAATCATATCTATTGTAAAAAAAACCATATTAATTTTTCCAACATTTTGAACAAATCTCCCTAAATTTCTCAAACGACATATCACCACCAACAAAATCACTATGAATATGTTTAAGATTTGTATCTTCTTATCTGAATATGCAAAGAAAATCAGCATTGTCTCTTATAAGCTGCTTAGGTACTTTTGAGTATGTCTGGGCTAAATAGAAACAATCAATATCTTTGTGTCTACCACGTTTAAATTAATCCCTCATCACATTTTGATTTTCAAGCGTGATATCATTGAAAACAACTACATACTCTTTATGACATTCATTTACATCAACCATTTCTTCATTTGATGGAAAGAAGTATGCTATCGGCTCATTAAATAATTTTGATGCTACATCTATATCTTTCTTTAAATTGATATATTTTGGTTGGTCCAGATTTTTTGAACACACATAGAGAGTAACAAAGTCCAACCATCCCTGAGCATATATAAAATTATCTATCATAAGTGTAGTTTTTACACAGTTACTAGAATCCACTATCAAACATCTAATATTATTAGGTAATAATTCTCCATGACGTTTTGTCGATACAGTCTTGTCTGGTATTCTTATTTTAATACTCCAGTCTACATGTTTCATGTTTTTCTTGCTCATTTATAAATAGATTTTTTTAATGATATAATAAATGAGTAAAGTATTCAAACTAACAGATAACAAACCACTGTTGAAGAAAAAGACTACATTACCCTTTAGAGATAGAGGGGCACTCATTGGCTTTAGTTCAGTTCTATACTACTTATCTAACGCATAACAGTATCTCTGGTAAAAATAAGATATATTTTGTGGGCCAGAATTATATAGAATCAGCAGTTGAAATTCCAGTTGGTCAATATAGCTTAAAAGATCTTGAAAAACTATAAAACAATTTTTTCATTTAGTGTAGATTCAATGGATGGGAAAGAAAATTATATATTTTTCGAGCTGGATAAAATAACAAACAGAGTGAAAGTAAAATATACGCTTAAATTACAGCTTGGAAAACGGGGTTCAATAGGAAAACTTTTGGGATTCGTAGAAAATAAAACTCTGAAAGAAAATGTGGACCATTATGGCGATACAATTCCAAAATTTGCTCCATTTGAAACAATATATATACACTGTAATATACTAAATGGTATGATATTAAAACATGATGAATATAATCATAGAGAAACTAACATAATTGCCACTTTTAAACCAAGAACAACATTTGGATTTGGCGACACGATCTATTACGAACCAGTTTATCCATTATTTTTTCCAGTGCAAACAAATCAAGTTAATGAAATAATAGTTGAAATTAAGGATGAAAAGGGTAGGTTAATTAACTTTGACTTGTCGGAAAGTACAGTGGTATTAGAGATGAGACCGTAGATATTTTTTGGGTTGGAAGTAGTCATATTATATATATAATAACTTTAATAGTTTAAAAACTATTAAAGTTTCATGTGATAAAGATGAATAATATTTCTATAGAAAGTGCAATGAAAGATTTAGAAAAAGAATTCAATGTTTCGGCTACTTTAATATGTCGAATTTGGATATGTGTATCTAAATTTTTAATTAGACTATGTTGTAGCACATTGCCGAAGTCAGAGCGATAATTGTGTTTTAATTATTGGATAACCATTAAAACTTTATAGAGATATGAACGCAAATAAAAAACCAACTGATGTCTAATTATACGACGACGATCATTTACTCTTTAAAAAAACCGATTAAAATGCATTTGTTTAGCACCACAATCCACCATTCCATCATATGCAAAACTTACACCTCCACGATTAACATCATTTAAAACTTTTTCACTGAAAATCCGAACATATCTGTCTGGTAAGGTTATTTTAAAATTTCCAGAAGTTATTATCACTTTGTATCCATACCGTGTATCATTTATTTCAGCATGGTTTATGGGATAGGACTGCCCAATTGTAAGTTCGGAAAGTTTCTTAAATTGTTTGGTTCCGTTTAATACATTTAACAACTGATCCATCTTTATGTATAAAATTTTTTTTTAAGTTTTCAAATTTTTTAAGCCACTTTTTTTTGCAGTTGTGCTCAAACGCAAAGTTTAATGCAACGTTTTTTCTAAAGACTACGATCTAACCAAACGCAACTTTTTGAGTCACTTTTTTGCGGTCGTGCTCAAATCGGCATTTCTATACTACTTCTCTCATTCCATTTACACTCTTTCACTTCTCTCTTCCTCTCCGAGTCCTACCATTTTTTGTTTTGTTTCTCTTATTCATTACATCTTGTCTTTTACTCTACATCTTTGTTTACATTTATCTCTCACCACTTTTAAATCAATTATTCACCAATCATAACTAAAGGCAATGCACTTAGGGATCATTAGGAGTCACTAGGGGTCATAAGGGGTTATTTAGGGTTCATGCTGGGGTCATTAGGTGTCATTCAGGGAACAGTTAGGCGTCATTAGGGGTCACTCGGTGTCATTTGGGGGTCGATAGGGGTCATGTTGGGTCAATAGTGGTCATTTAGGAGTCATAAGGGGTTATTTAGGGGTCATTAGGGGACATTTAGAGGACATTATGGGTCATGTGGGATCATTAGGTATCATGGTGGGGTTATTTTGGGGTCATTAGGATTCATTTAGGGGTCATTAGAGATCATGCTGTTGTCATTTAGGAATCATTTAGGGATCAATATTTTGAGGGATCTGACCGACAACAGGAGTCAATCTGCAACTTGAAATATTTCGGTCTCTGTGTGTAGATGTGTAGGTGCGTGTGTGTAGGTGTGTGTGTGTGTAGTTGCGTGTGTAGGAGCGTGTGTGTGTAGGTGCGTGTGTGCAGGAGCGTGTGTGTAGGTGCGTGTGTGTGTAGGTGCATGTGTGTGTAGGTGCGTGTATGTGTATAGGTGCGTGTGTTGCTGATAGTCTTTACCACACATGTGGTCGTTTGTGTCTTGTGGGTTAATCACAGCTTTCTTGTTCTTGATAGATTCTGGCAAGTCAATGTACGACGAGACTCGAAGAGGGTCCAGCTTGTTTATGCGGAGCTGCATGTGATTGTCTGGCGACAGTGTCCACCATACTCTTTGTATGGGTCCTCCTCTTCACATATTTTTTCTAAGCTGTTTCGTACCGTCTTCTCAATATCGCTAGCATCGAATACTGCTACATCCTTTGTTTTCGAAAACCTTTTTTCGGTACCTTCGACGAACAGATCTGGCTTCGTATGGTTACATTCAAGCCACCCATTAAATTTAATTGGACCCTGCTCACGAACTTTGTCAGCGAGCTGGTCAATTATATTTTGCTTCATGTGAGCCAAAAAATTATAAATATCTTTTGACGAATCATTCACGTTTTCAGCCACGCATGTCTTTAAATTACGTCGGAAAGCATTTTCAGCTTCAACGAAACCATTGGCATTAACATTCCCACACTCAGCGACGATTCTTGGACGCGATGGTCGCTGGTACGAAGGTGGATTAACATATTAAAACCTTCGTATTGCAAGATGCACACTCATACATTGTGGTGAAGGAGACTGTATGCGAGTGATTTTGGTATGTGAAGGTCCTACAGCTTTGCAGGTTTTCGCATGTCTCTGCAAGTTATCGCGCCTAGCAAATGACAATCCACAATCCGTGCACTTGTGCACCACTCGATCTGTATTCATCGCACAGCCATACTTCTTGTGCATTGTGGTTGAACACGGGGGTTTTATCGCAGAAGCGACATGAATGACGATGTAATGGTCCAGTAGATGGTACCGATGTAATTGAAGATGCCGACGAGGGTACCACGAACGACATCGATGGCGATATATGCAGCTCATCTGGGGCCGCTGATCGTTCAGCCAAAGACGAAGTCGAGACGTCACTTGCAGGCACACCATTAAATGTAAGCTTCATCTTGATCTCTGCAGGACAAAAAAAATTAATAGAATTAATACATCTGATAATCGGAAGGTATAAGGGGTCTGTATCATACAAAATTGAATATACTTAGGTATATTTACGAGCATGAATGATAATTCCCTACAGAATTTCATGGAATACCTGGTCATAAAAAATGCTTACCAGTCAGAATGCTAAGAAGGTCGCATCAGACGAAGAACTGAGACGATGTGCGAATCTGTTCGCCTTATATACCCCCAGAGTCTAAGACGTCACATGAGCAACAGCCAATCATGAACGAGCAATGTCATGTGACCACTATGTGACAAACCTAAAATTATATACAACGAATGAGTAATGACACGTGAGCGCCATGTGACATATTCTTAAAAAATGTTATACGCTTACATACTGGGACCAACGACAGCAAAACCCGTTCACCTGTAAGGTGAACTGTAGGGACAATACACCCTTGTGGTGTGTTGTGATTGTAATTTAATTGTTTGATTTTTGACACTCCGAAAATATGAAGATACGATATCTACACATGCACCTATACACATACATGCACCTACACACACACTCTTAAAAAAAGTGTTATATGCATACATACTAGGACCAACGACAGCAAAAACCCATTCATCTGTAAGGTGAACTGTAGGGACCATACATCCTTGTGGTGTGTTAAGATTTATAATTTAATTTATTGTTTTCAGACACTCAGAAAAAATGAAGATACGATACCTACACACACACACTTATACACATAAACGCACCTGCACACACACATGCACCTACACACATGCACCTACACAAACACCTACACATCTACACAAAGAGCCCTACATATTTCAAGTTGCAGACTTATTCCTGTTGGACAGACCCCTCTAAAGACTGTTCCCTAAATTATTCCTAAATGACCCCAACATGACTCCTAATTACCCCTAAATAACCCCTAATAACCCCAACATGACTTATAATGACCCTTAAATGACCTTTTATTACCCCCAAATGACCCCAATGACTCCTAAATGACCCTAATGACCCCAACATAACCGCTAATGACCCATAAATGTCCTCTAATTACGCCTAAATTACTCCTAATGACCTTTTATGATCCTAAATTAACCATAAATGACCTCTAATGACCCCAACATGACCCTTAAATGACCTCTAGTGACACCTAAATGACCCCTGGTGACCCCTAATGACCCAAAAATGACCATAATGACCCTAAAAGGCCCCTTATGACCCCTAAGTGACCCCTAATGACCTCAATATGACTCCTAATGACTCATAAATTACCCCTAATGACCCATAAATGACCCCTAATATCTCTTAAATGAGCCCTAATGACCCACAAATGACCCCTAAATGATCTCTACTGACCCCTAAGTTACCCCAAATGACCACCAAATGACCAATAAATGGCCCCTAATGACCCCTGAATGACCCCTGCTGACTCCCAATGACACCTAAGTGCAGTGCCTTTGGTGATGATTGGTGAATGACGTGATGATTGATTGAAAAGTGGTGAGAGATAAATGTAAACAAAGATGTAGAGTGAAAGACAAGATGGAATGAAAGAGAGAAATGAAACAACAAAAAAATAGGAGGACTCGGAGAAAAACCTTGGAGAGAAAGAAAGAAGCGAAAGAGAGAAAGAGATGGAATGAGAGACGAGAGAGGTGGAGATAAAGAGATGGAATGAAAGACGAGAGAGATGGAGATGAAAATATGGAATAAGAGGAAGGGATGGAAAGAGAGAAAGCGAATGTGAGAAAGAGAGCTAAGAGACAAGAGCTGTAATGAGAGAAAGAAAGAGAGCTTGGGATTGGTAGTGTGTGATGTGTCACTGCTGAGAGACTTTAATTGTTTGAATACCTGCTCGATTACGTTCATCGCCTCAGTGCGTTTGTTGCTGCTCAATAATGGCATAGACATCCTAATAAAACAATCTCGACAGGAAACTAAAAATTAAAGGCTGTAAAATTTGAAATATTTTTTTACACACATTTCACTTTAATCGGCAGTCACTTAATAGGCTGTTCACGGTAAAATGAGCACTTTTGAAAGCCGTGCTGATTGAAGATCTACTTGTAAGCACGTTGTAATATATTCTTCCGCCTTATGTAAAATTAACATTATCATGGACCTACCACTTGATTCATGCGTCGGTCAGGTGACACTGAGGAAATATTAGAAAAGTAAATATATTAGAAATATGGTGATTTTTACACTTCGATGCACAAAAAACAGAAAGCGAAATAAATATATGAAGTTATCACAAGTGGTTACCCAACTCTTCTTATTCGACGTTAAAATATGGAACTACTTTCCCTCCCTCGTTACCAACTTTACTGGGCGAATGTCTCTCATTGCGCCCGTTGAACTAAGGCGGGTAGCAGCAGTGACTTTTTTTTAGGTTGATTTTGTAAGTTTGGGCTTTATCGTGAACAGGCTTTAGCTAAGGTTACTCAGGCGTAGCGCTCGGGCGGAAACGATCAAGGTTCTAATATCGTTCCAGCTTCCTATTTTTCTTTTATAACATCCGTAACGCTTTAACGTTCGCAGAACTAAACAAATCTTTATTTGCACTAACCAAATCGTTGTTCGGGGGCAATCGGATAAGAGCAACAAAACAATTTTGGTCTCAGCAACAAAATGCAATGTTGTGCATAGTTTGTTAACAGCTCAGAGACGGTCAAATAGCTGTGGTCCTAATCTCAAAAGAAACACAATAGCGTGCGTAAGTTGCCAAATTAACTGCCGGAATTTCCGGGCCTCCAGCTATGATTTTACGAGCATACTCCTTGTACTTACATCTAATGTTCGCTTCCTTCATGGAGATAATTGGGAGCTTTTATTTTTCCCAAGTACACAAAGAGCAGCCAATTATATAGCTACAGTGTTGCAAGACAAGAGCACGCCGTTAGTTGATAAAAATGAGTATTTTAGGACTCATGGTTTAGGCTTACAATCACCGTTGTCATATTAGCCTCGTTTCCCGTCCAACATGTATAAAAGTTACCAAGTCACTGTCGTTTTTATCAGCTACTTGAGTTCTGTCTGAGAGATTATGAACAGTACAAATAAATGCGTGTCATTCCTGAATGACGTATAATTGCAAAGTTGTAGACTTCGTGGCGTTCGAATATTTTTATTGTAGATCTGTTCACATGTTAACTAATAACTTATGTGCATAGAGATTGACAAAAAAAAAAAAACTCATCGTCTATGAAATTTTTTGGAAATTTCAGTAATTCAGAACGTTTCTGAAGGGTAACAGATAACGTCCGAATTCGCGTTATTATGTGGCATTCGGCTAAACTTCGCAGTATCGTAGATACTGGAGCCGACGTCGTTTCTCCATTGGCTGCTGCATAGTTGTGAAGTCACTCCCTTCCTGACTGAATTGTGCGTGATTAGGGCACTCAGTTGTGAAGTGTTTATTCACTGGCGCAGAGATACCCATGGCGTGTCAGATAAAGCACGGTCCAATGACAAACGTGCTGCAAAGGTAACGGTGTTTAAAGTTTAACGTGTCTCCAAATAGTAACTCGAACGCCAATGACTTACGTTAGAGACCTTACAGTCCTTCATTTACTCGAGCAAGTATCCACTGTTCATTGATTGTTTGCTGTAACATATATGCCCAGAATTTTTCAGGCGTTAAATAAGAGGCCGACCATTAAAACTGTTCTACAAATCCAAGAGCTTTTGGATCCTAGCCCGTCTGCAAATGTATCCTTGGATTTTCTAGGTCCTTGGGAGTTGGTTCTCTCTAATATAAAATGTGTGTGATAGGGCGTCAGAGTGAATTTCTCGGTTTTCGCTTTCACGACATCCTAATTTTACACAAACAAAATTTAAGATCTGCGCCACTTTTCTTCAATAACTTTATGCAAAACTATTGTTAAGGTGTTCCCAAGATTTTTTTTCGTAAAAGTATTAAAATTGGTGTAAATTATTTGATGCCAAAAGAAATGACGTATGTAGAGATCAATGACCTACGCAACGTTTTTCCGCAACATATAACTTCAGTTATTACCAGAACAGTAAGTAATTATTTGATAATATGATATTTGATTATTTATTATATTATATATATTATATATTATTTGATAAAATGATAAATATCTTGCAGCATGTCTTTCTTCTTACGAGATATATGGTATTTGGTTGTATTGAAAGGTATTACAAAATGGAATGGTATTACAAAACTGCTCAACGTGCGTGTGTTATATATGTTTAGAAATAGTACTTAAAGTTTGCACGTGTTCATACCAGGTTGGTCCAAAACCAGTTTTTCGCAGGTGGAAATGGCTAAATCCGGTGTTTTCACGGTTATTTTTAAGTACGAACATCCCGGTGCAGGACATTAAAAAATGCATAGAGAATTGCAATACACTTTTACCTTTAGTAATACAATATAGAATTATATGGTCACCTTTGAAAGTGTCATAGAGACGCGTTATAGACTGGAAGACGGCGCAACAGTGCAGCGATTTGCGCCTAGCGGTTACGATGAGGTTTTGTGCGCATACCTGGGTTACCCTTCAACGCACTTCAACGCCTCAGACGAGTCAAATACGTCCAGCTAGGCGGCCCCGGTAGCTACTCTGTTGTTATGGAACTTCAGCGCGCGAGTGAGGACGCAGCGATTACCAAATACAACCGAGTCGCGACGAAAATCCCATAACAAAACTACCGCGAGTCCTTCAAGCTGTAAGAACAATTGCACACTTGTGTATTTTCTGTAGCACGACCTTACTCGAGGATACCATTGCGGGACTTGTGACTACGAATGAAATTCCACACTTGCGGACCCCAGCTCCGAAGACAAACTTTTGTAGGTTATTTCGCAGAAAATTCACATTGTTATCTATTCTCTACATATCTAAGACACCAGGTTTGTTTACAAATGCACCTATATCGAAAACATAATGTATTTTTATGCTTTAATTGTGCTTCAGGTGTTTTTCTTGTGGTTACGGTAGCTCTATATAATGTTGAAATACGTCGATGTTTGTGGAAAATGACTTCGTTTATTTTGTGATACAATATGAAACAGAACGAAATGGTAGTCATACGTATATTTTTTCTCTCTCTTATTTTCCTGAAGATATTTTATTGCTGTTAGTCTGATCAATGTTAAGTTTTTATTTCACAGACTGTTTATCTATAGCACTTGGATAAAAGAAACAAAACACAATCGCCAACCAATAGAAACAAAATCGTAATTTCAAAAAAACATGAAACAGCACCTAATAGCTTAAAGTTTTAAACTAGTATTTTAGAATTCATCTACAACTGCAGAATTCATCTGCAACTGCAGAATTCATCTACAACTGCAGAATTAGAATGGATTTTTAAAAGTCTCGTCTTCCACCTTGTGTCACAAGACTTGTTGCTGCAAGCATACAAGTCAACGAGTCGTAAGTTGTGGATTTATAGGAGTTGCGTTATAATCCCGTGCATTTAATATGTACCAACATTTGCTTTTAAGATACGACAATTCATTTTCATCCACAGGTGTCCTCCCTTAGGCAGAAACTGTGAAAATGCAAGCATAGGCAACTAACTAACATGCGTGCATTATTCACCGCCGAAATACGTTATTTCCATACTCGGCTAGAAATGCGACCCAACGTTCACGAAGTTATGCGAATGTTATTTTACAGTTGCAAACCAGCAGAAATATGAGCACCCTCTTCAAAAGCTTCTAAAAGAACATTGTGCTGCCAACAAATACAAACACCCAACCTGACTGGCAGATCACCCAACCAACCAGGAGAAGAGTGGCCTCTGATTAGACGTGACGAGCTAACCCGATCAACAAGCACCCCCTCCATCCCCCAGGGATAGCATCCAAGACCCAAGTTTCTTTAAACCAGCCAACAGCTGACACTAATGTACAACTGAGTAAATAAATAAATAAGTAAAATATTTTAAGATACAGTATACATTGAAATGTCCCAGTAAAGTTGGTAAAGGTTGTTTACGATAAAGTGAGCACTTTGGAAATCAACCTTAGAAAAAAGTAATTGCCCCTACTTGCATATATTTTAACGGATGCACTGAGTGACCTGCTCCTAGTAAAGTTGGTAACGATGGATGGGAAGTAGTTCTAACTTAACGTCTAATAAAAGTATTACGCAACCATTTCTGATAACTTAAATTATTTCTTTCTATTTCTGTGCTTTTTAATGCATCGAAGTGTAAAAATGAGTCCATTTGTTAAGTATATACTTTTCTAATAATTTCACAGTTTCACTTGACCGAAGCATGAATAAAGCGATGAGGCCCACGACAATGTTAATCTTACATAAGGCGGAAGTATATACAACGTACATACAAATAAATCTTTAGCAGGGCTTTCAAAAGTGCTCATTCAACCATGAATAGCCTATATAGTCCATTCACGCTTTTTTCGGCCTTTTGGAATCGAACCTTTGAAAAATCAGCCTAGGCGTATTATGTCAACCCGTTTTTCCAATAACTTGTATTCCACAAATATTTGACACTGTGATTAACTTTAGAGTACTGTATTATTGAATAAACGAAGCTTTACCTTAGTATCTTCTATAACTTGTAATATTTATTTCGTATTAAATACGAATTAACAACAGCGAGAGCAGCGACGTGTTTGCAATGGCCGGTAAGAAATACTTCACAGTTATAATATTTTTTAACCTCGTTTTTATGTATATCATTTGTAAGTTAAACGTTGCCCATTGATATATTTGTATTGTTAGATAGCACTGACGTAAACACATTTCACTGCTGCAGTTAAAAATCGCGCAAATTCCCGTGTGTAAGCTGGTGTTTTGTTCCCGTCCGGAATAAATGTTCAATAAGCGAAGCAGAGCGTGTCGCTCTCTCTCTTTCTCTCTGTCTCTCTTCTCTCTCTCTCTCTCTCTCTCTCTCTCTCTCTCTCTCAGGAAGATCGTACCACCTGTGTAGGAAAGGTATACATTTTGTTATTTCTAATTTCAGCACATTTCATACTAATTACAGCAACAATAATTATGTTTGAGATTGTAATTTACAACTGAAACGAGATTTAATTGTTTAAATATCTATTATATGGTATTTAGTTGCAACGACATATTTTAGATGCGATGGCGCGACACGGCTCGTTGCACGACACTTACAAATCCAGCAGGTTGGCAGACGTGGTGTGGAAAGGAGAATCTAGAATCTGGTCAGTGTTACCAATATGGCGGTGACGGGCGATTACACCCAGTGCATACGACTGGCAGTGGTGTGGCGACGTGTCACTGACACGGCGTGTTTCTGAAAGAAGCGTCAAGTTCGTACTCGTGTTTTTGAAACATCCTAGGGAAGTTACAATTTTGTGCAAAATATGTCTTCATGGCACGGTTAATTAATATACTGTAACGAGTGTTGTGATCGCTGCGTGTGCAAGGGGGTAGCCACAATTTCCGTCTATGGTGGCTGCGTTGTAATCGTTACGCAGACCTGTGGATTTCAAATATGTGCAAAGTTTATGCGTTTTAACCATGAACTGATGTTATGTTAATTATTTATATTCACGTCTATTTATCACAATGTTGTACCTTCGCGCTAGGTGTTGGAAACACAGTTGTGTAACGAGCTTACATTTATGTGATTTGAATGTCTGTCGCAATCCCAACGAAATACTAGGCCCACCCAGATAAATTAAAATAAATATTAAAATAATCCTACAAACTAGTAAGTACGAATGCATTTAAATATTATCGGAATAAATGTTACGCTAGGCCTGTGTGTTTGCATGCTCATCACTATATTTTACGTTTGTCGATGCTACGTAGTACAATAAATAAGCGACACGAGTTGCGTGCTTGAATTTACTGTGTCGTTTCGTTGGACTGGTTGCCCCTTCATTTTAATTTTTATTCCAAACGCATATAAATAACAACAGGTTAAATACTACTGTTGTTTCCGCCACAGTTGTAACAAACAACGCCGTGGAAAAATATTGTGTATAATGTATAACGTTCTATATCGTGTGCAACAAATAGTTTTAAAGCTTACCTAAATATTGTTATAGGCCTAAATAGTGAACATTCATAGAAAATTGTTTCTGCTATATGACATAATTTTTTGAACAGATGTAAACAGTAACTAACGCATTTGACAGTTATAAAAGTAGAAGTCACATGACAGTGTTTTCTGTTTACATGTAGCGGAAGGATACGTAATCAGTAACCAAAAGTAGAAATTTGGCAGGGTTTCAGAAAAGGCCGAAGTTATCGTGAATCAACTATAGTAAGAAGTATAGAAGGAACTATAGTATAGAAGGAAAGACAGCAGTGGCGCTGGAACTTATTGTTACAATTCCCTGAAAAGTCAGAGGGCTAAACCAAGTTTGTTAAGAAATGGAGGTCTAAATTAAATAAAAGAGTTAAATTTAATTTCCTAATTTCATTAAAAATTACTACAAACAAAATTCTCTTGACTCAATTTCTCACAATAAATTGATATCACTTGCCGTTTACAATTAAAGAATTCAAATGTAATTAATTAATTAAAAATCAGTCACAATCGACAGTGTAACAAAACATATATAATTATTTATCAGTTATGTTTCCATATTTGACAGGTCCAATATTTACAATAAAGTCCATCTCACATGTTCGTACAGTTCCACCTCAGTTTAGTCTAGATCCAACCAGTCTGCTATGTTCTAGAGTTCTCCGAGCGTCCTCATGCATAGTAACGTTAAGAGGAGTGTGAACCTGCACATCCAAGGTCAAGAAGCGAGGGAGCGATACGGACGACACGAACACGCACGCCTAGTGCCTTATCGCTCCTACGCGCAAGGCGTGCAGTGTTTCCGTCTTGGTCCTGTACTGTGCAAATCATATCTGTAACAGTGGGATTTTATTGCATGCAGTGAAAGCCCACAGATTAAACTACGTCCGTATGTTTGTACTTTTCTCTTGAAACTTAAGGAAACTGCATAGGCAAGCTTAAAAAAAATGCGATATTTGACCATTTTCACAATTTTTTTTTCTCCGTGAATGTACTTAATATGTTAAAAGTAAAAAACATAGAGTCATAGATAATAGTTTTTTAAAATCTTTTCTAACAAAAGGTCGTGTATACAGAACATATATTTACCGAGATACAAGAATACGCGCATACAACGATTTCTCAAAAAAATGTTTCACTTCACACTCCTCTTAACTCGTCGGGTTTCACGCCCTCTCGTCCGTTCACACCACAAACACCTCGTCCGCCGTCGTCTCGTAATCTCCTGTCGTCGTCCCACGCATCGCTAGATTACCACACTCAGCCTATCGGCTTCCACATAAAACTGCCGACACTTGGACCGCTGCAATACTTACAGGGCCGTAGGACATTGCTCAGAAATTTTTATAAATTCCGCGTTGTGCCGAGCGTCCTAGTTCCCAGGATATTCTTACGCATCCTCTAAACTCGTCAGCTTCTCCATCGGTGGGGGGGGGGGGGTGGAGGAGGGGCTGTGACGCCAGCCATATCGCCGCTGTCAATCACTCCCCCCAGCGAGCGGGTCTGCCTGTGGGGAGAGGAGAGTCGAGCCCCCCCCTCCCCACACTACCTGACCAGGACCCCGCACGGAGCACGCGTCAGCGCATAACAATATTAATAAGGGGAGGGGAGGGGTACTTGTCGAGACCAGAGTCAAACAAACTACATGGCCATTTTCCTAAAGACTGCTTGAAATTGGCGAGGGAAAAAAGGGCACTCGGGGAACAACCCTTATGTTCTATTGATCATAAGTTAGTTGTTTAGGCATTTTTTTCATACATTTATCTGCTGTGTTGTACCCATTTGAAGGTGAGGGGTTAAATTGCACACCTGAATCTGCCCTCTCCCTACCTCCCACGGTGATAGGCGTACACATCTCGTAGGGGCGATTGAAAGAACAGGAATTTTTTTTTGGGGGGGGGGGGGGGGGTTGAGAGTGAGGGGTTTGCTACCGAAATCAAAAACGGGCCACCTAGCAAGTAGTGGTGCGGGAATTTCTTCTTTGGGAAATATTTGAAATTCAAGGTTAAAATTTAGCCGTAGTTAGGCTTATTTCATGAAAAAAATCACGTGTTCCTATGATACTAATTAACTTTTTGAACCAAATTGCGCAAATAAATTCAACAAATCTGAAAACTTTGTTTAGCAGGTAGAGCATGTAAATTATCAAAATTAAAATACACCTTCGTAGATATTTCATAATGTTCGGCCAGACAAGCAAGGAGGTTAATTACGAAATGAGAATATCACACTATGATAACTATGCAAACAATTCGAACTTCCATTTGGGATTTATGGGTCGTAATGACAGCAGTACAATTGCAAACTAAAATTCGTTAACTGAAATGCTTAAAATGAGATATTAATCTGCGACAGACATGGTTGAGCAGCAACGTGCAGTGGAGTGGAGTTATGTGGGCGGTCTTGAGAACCGACGAGGGTGAAGTGAGGTGGGTGCGGAGCAGCGCCGGAATGCAAGGGCGGGGGGGTGAACGGGAGATCCCCGAGAAGACCCGCTGACCGGCGGTATCTCCCAGGAGCGGATTCCCAGGCGCGGGAAGGCCGGCCGGGGATCGAGCCCGGTTCGCCCGGGAGGGAGGCGGGTGGTCTGACGTCTCCACCGCCGCGGCCCCACTGGACGCGCACGTCGCAAATGTTTCCTGCGGTCATCTTGCTCTTGCGGCCTGCAGGGCAGCGGAGTGTATTTCTCTATCTCTCTCTCTCTCTCTCTCTCTCTCTCGGTGAGCACGTCTGCAAGAGGGGAAAATTGGAATTGCAAGAGCAATGACGCGCCTCTGGCAAGACAGCGGGCGACACCTGTTGCCTGTCGGTATGTGAGGCGAAAACTCAAAACACTCTCTCTCTCTCTCTCTCTGTCTCGTCTGCATGGGAACCTCGCACTCCGGCGCGGAAGATGATTGATTGCCCGCGACTCTAATTACCGCAACGAGCTTTTTGACGCCCTTTCTTCTCGACTTCGGGCTCGTTACGCTACTGTTTTACAACACGACACATTAGTCGGCGCGGCGACTTATTTTAATGAGCTGCTAGGGCATTCAGTCTCGCAGACTTCCTAATTAAACCAGTCTCTCTCGAGCAAAAAAAAAAAAAAAATCTTCCATGCACCTGTGCGCGTCGAATCATATCTCCACAGGCTAGCCTTCTCAATTCAAAAAGGCACGCGTGTCTTGCATTTAGATAAACATGCCTTTATTTCTGGGCTTGTATTATAAATCGGAGGCTCTGGGTTCGAATCCCGGGTAAGGCATGGGTGTTAATTTCAGTTTTGTTCTAAATTAGTCTGTAATCCGTCCCCTGCTAAGCTTTCAAGCATAAAACCGGGGGACGTTAAAAAGCTCTTTCCAATTGAAAAATATCAAAGCCTGGGTGATCTTTTTGTTTTATTGGCGAGTACACATTAAGCCGTTGTCCTATTTGACTGGGGGTCGTGGTGGCTTAGTGGACAGACTACTCGCCTCCCACCTAGGCGAACCGGATTCGATTCCCGGCGGGTTTCGCCCTCGGATTCTCGTATGTGAGAATCGTGCCTGGACTATGGCGCTGGTTGGCGGGTTTTCCTCAAGGATCTCCCGTTTCCCCGGCTCTTGCATTCAGGCGCTGCTCCATACTCACCTCACTTTACCTTCATCGGCTTTTAAGATCATGGCGTTAACAGCCGCCGAGACACCTTTACACTTTTAAGTCCGAATCCGTGATATCAATCAGTGAAATAACATTCAATGAAAGTCAGTTGATAAGCTACTGCTGGCCGGCGAATCAAGCAAATTAACTGCGAACAAGAGATTTAAAGAAGCGGCATTATTGACATTCGGTGGGAAATCACAAATAAAGCAGTGAAATTCATCAGCTATATCAATCCTTTGAAACCCACTTTAATTCACCGCTACAGTGTTGAAAACAAGAAATTTTATGATGCGTGCTGTACTTACATCGACACAACACTTGCTTCGTTGTCAGCCAATTAACTGTAGGCCTTTATGTTCAGCTACAGCTGTATGAACCACTAATGACCTAGACAAGTTAAGACGGTTCGCGTATAATTTCCCCATAGGTAAGATTATTGGTCATTTAGCTTCACAGAGTGCAGTACAGATAAAAAATTACCTACACGTGCGTAATGTACACAATTGTGTACACTGGGTCTCTGAATGGATTAATTACTTTTCTGGCACTGAGTATCAGTAGCTCAACTATCACTGTTTTCACTGATTTTGCTGAATTATCACTGTTTCAAATTAAGAGTCCACTCCACTCCTATTTGACTACAGCAATACGCAATAATTCCCTGCAATAATAATCACACGTGTTGGCTAGCGTGTATACGAGATGTGAAAAAGAGGCGAGTCATCCTGCTACAAAAGTAAAAAAAAAGTTGTAATGATTCTTAGAAACCGTTTATTACAAATAGTGTTTTCATATTAATATTCGGAATCATATCGCCACCGACCACACACGAAAAATTATCTTCCTCTGCAAACTATGCAATTATACGCTTCCGTCAGTAGATTTTTTTTCTTTGCTTGTCTCTGTGAAAAGCATTTTCTTTATTTTACAAGAATGTCAATAACTGAGGTCATTCAGGTGACAACATGAAATGAGTAATGGGAGATTAAACCTTAAGTGAAATAAAAGTGTTCTGTAATACAATCAGTGAGGAAATGTTTCCCTGAAGTATCGATATATCAGCATCACCAAGACGCTGTGCCTTGTAAACACACGATGCCAAACTAGATAAGTAATTTCGACTCTGATACGTATCGCAGGGCTAAGCAAACTTTCTCTACAGTCTAGTGAAATTAAATTAACGCTTTTCTAATGGACAGAGCAGCCAAACATTCTATCGGTGGCTGCATAAACGCCAAGCAATTGTTTTCTTGTGCCGGCATGATCATATCGCTGTTCTTTGGACACGTCCTGTGACATTGTGAGCCGGCAATGACCAGGCGGCAGTAGTGTGACCTGGTAATGACCAGGAGGCAGTAGTGTGACCTGGTAATGACCAGGAGGCAGTAGTGTGACCTGGTAATGACCAGGAGGCAGTAGTGTGACCTGGTAATGACCAGGAGGCAGTAGTGTGACCTGGTAATGACCAGGAGGCAGTAGTGTGACCTGGTAATGACCAGGAGGCAGTAGTGTGACCTGGTAATGACCAGGAGGCAGTAGTGTGACCTGGTAATGACCAGGAGGCAGTAGTGTGGCCTGGTAATGACCAGGAGGCAGTAGTGTGACCTGGTAATGACCAGGAGGCAGTAGTGTGACCTGGTAATGACCAGGCGGCAGTAGTGTGACCTGGTAATGACCAGGAGGCAGTAGTGTGACCTGGTAATGACCAGGAGGCAGTAGTGTGACCTGGTAATGACCAGGAGGCAGTAGTGTGACCTGGTAATGACCAGGCGGCAGTAGTGTGACCTGGTAATGACCAGGAGGCAGTAGTGTGACCTGGTAATGACCAGGAGGCAGTAGTGTGACCTGGTAATGACCAGGAGGCAGTAGTGTGACCTGGTAATGACCAGGCGGCAGTAGTGTGACCTGGTAATGACCAGGAGGCAGTAGTGTGACCTGGTAATGACCAGGAGGCAGTATTGTGACCTGGTAATGACCAGGAGGCAGTAGTGTGACCTGGTAATGACCAGGAGGCAGTATTGTGACCTGGTGATGACCAGGAGGCAGTAGTGTGACCTGGTAATGACCAGGAGGCAGTAGTGTGACCTGGTAATGACCAGGAGGCAGAAGTGTGACCTGGTAATGACCAGGAGGCAGTAGTGTGACCTGGTGATGACCAGGAGGCAGTAGTGTGACCTGGTAATGGATAACACACAGCAGGAAAGCTCCACACTACGGCCGCTGCCGACAAATAGCGACGTCCGGCTTTTCGCAAAGAGAGTTCACGTCTAGTTGATTTTAAAACAATTTAACTCAGGTCCACTTCCGCGATTGGAGGGCTCTCAACTGCTACGCGTTCTAGGGGCCCGCGCATGCACGAATCACATACGTTCATTACCCCTTTTATCCTTAACCTGATTGTCAGAGTTATAAACCACGTGGCTTCTTAAAAGAGCTCGAGACCAATAAGCGAAGGAAAATTGCAGTTGTACACGTGGAGTATTGAAGTTTTCTACGTTCAGTGGATTTTTTTTTTTTTTTTGCAAAAATCAAGAGTCCCAAAGTGAGAGAAACATAACACCGTAACTCATTTTTGTTTGTTAATGTTTATTTTGATGTATCTTTGGCAGATATAATTCAAAATTTGCGTGTGGCTTTGTGTGCGCGTGTGTGTATATTCATACCGGGTGTTTTTGAATAACATCGTCAAACTCCGGTTAAGTTATTCCTCACGAAAATACAATACGAACGCTCCCGAAAAATTCAAATTAAATGCATGTCTGTCTGGCCACACACATCCTGTTTCGACAGTTACACGCGGATTTCTCGAAAACTGGCCACCTGAGAGTGGTCCGGCAAAACTGCCACTTTCTTTGTTAATTTAGACATCCTTGTAGATAAGATGTCTTAAAACTCGCGTACATCTTAGGGCTATTAAGCTACATCCAAAAATCGGATACCAACCCTTATTGCCACCAAGAAGACGGATATGACTGCCATCCGCCTTTTCAGTATGTAACATCTTCGTTCTACAAAACACCATTCACCGATCTGTAGCTTAGTTGCAAATAGTTTCTGATAATTTTCTAGGAAGATATTTTCATATTCGATTTTTGAGGGCGTAACTCCTTTTATATTCATTTTAGGAAGGGGGGGGGATGTGACACATATATTGTCGTCTTTTCGTGAGAATAACCCTCAGGAGCTTGTTGGTAGCGTTCAAAAACATCTGGAGTATATTACCGTTTGCAAGCCAATGTATGCGGAAGCTTCAAACGAAAATTACAAATTCTACACGCGAGCATTAATACAAAGTCCATAAATCTAGTACTTTTCTGCTTTGCACCAAAGCGATTAATGTGTGAAGACTTTTAAGGCTAGCGGTTGAAATATCTGCCGCCGTGTTTTCGCGTTATTAGAACTACATTACTGTTGCGCTAAACTTTTAACTACAGCCCAAGTTAAATGTCATAGGGTCTACAGCACGCTGTGATTCAGTTGGTTTCGGCGATGAATCTAACATGGCACCAGTTAAACATCGACGAGCATTGCAAAGCGCATTAGGTTCGGCGAAAATATCATCTGCAGAGTGCCGTAAAAAAAAAAAAAATATACAGCTACCAGGACGCATCCGTGCAACTCGGCATGTCGTTGGGTTTGGAATCGGCAGTAAAGGAGAATTATTGCTGTACCTCATGTTGTCGAACACGCCATTTCCTTTTGTTGGGATCGCCTTTTTCACACAAACTTTGTCATATATATTTTTTTATCGCATTTTATTCTCACTGGACGCAGTTCTGAATTATTTTTCTTGCTACAATAAAAGTGGGACCCATCGCTGAACATACCAAGCACATAAATACATATATGAAATTTATTTTAAAATGAAATTTAAAATCATCCTACTGTAAAAAGAAGAATTCATTTTCGACAAAGTGATTCTTTCTGGTATACGGCCAAAACAATCTGTAGACCCAAGCCAAACAAATTTCTTGTGTTTCCAGTTATATTCATTTCATCTTACAAAGGTGCGTTGCTAATTAAAACCTTTGTTAGAAAAAATAACATTACTGCATTTCAGTTTGTATTTAACCAATAAAATATTTTGCTAAAGTAACTTCTAAATGTAAAGGTGTGTGACAGGTTGTATGAACAAATGCGTAGGTGTGAGTAGTGGGCGCACGGGTTTCATTTCTTTTTTGATTAATTGGATTATCAATTTGATACCAAGGGTTAATTAAATTGATTTAAAGGGCTAATCCTTAATCCGATCTCAATCCGACCAAAAATTCTTAATAATATCTTAAGTGTTAAATTTATTGAAAGTGTTAAATTTATTGAAAGGGTTAATTTCTTTTCTTGTATTTCTTACTTCCTTTTTGGTTAGAGGGAGGGGATATCACGAGCTCTGTACGATGTTGACGATGTGGTGTCCGGAGTTGACTAACCATAGTGGTTGGTTGCAATGTGTTGTATAGGTGTTGAGTGCAAGAGTGGACCAAGTGATTTTTTTTTATATATTTTTTTAATAATATTGCTTGTAGACGGTAGTAGGAGATAGACGACTTTGAAAGATGGGATTTACGTGTTAGTAATGACAAACAATCTGTTTTCCGAATGCAATTAAACATTAGAGAATTTCAGAGTGTTCTACATATGAATAAATGTCATGCATCGAATCGCAAATTTCAAACGACTATGTGAATAATAAGTGCAATTATGAGCGTTTTAAATGTAACATGAGTCTAGAGCTTAGAAATATAATTTATATGAGAGAGAATTTTAACTAGGTGAATAACATCTGACGTTGACAAGTGCAAACTTGCTAAATGATATCCAGCCAGTCAGTATGAATAAATAATACATTAAAACGTACAAATTACATGATTCAGGCTGGTGAATACTATATTATGGCAAAAAAACTCTGAATACGATTTAAACCAGACACAATTGTGTACGTCAATTCTGATAAGTAATATATATACATATATATATATATATATATATATATATATATATATATATATATATATATATATATATATATATATAATATCTATAAGAAAGTAATTAACTATATAAAATCTTACCCCAAACGATTTGCTTCAAAGTAACCAACTTGCATAGAGCTTAATCCCACATCACTTTATATATAATGGAAAAATGCACAAACATCCTGGAAGAGATCTTTAAAATAACGGACATACTACAAATTCCCGTAAATAGAGCACACTTGTTAACACAATCTGTATTTTTAAATTACTACAAAGTTTCATCTACCGAACACAGAAATTGAAATTTTTTTCGCAATATTGACTTAACACATGAAAATTTATATTTTCCGATAAATTAAAAAAAGTATTTCACATTATAGTTTACGAATACCGTGAACATGGTGTTAACCCCAGAGCAAATAAAATCACTTAACGAAAATCGCGGCTATCACTAGAGATGAAGGTAGGTCAGACTCCTGTAAATTCACGGGAAAATATACTGCTATTTTTACATAACTTGAGTTGAATTGCATTTATTCAAAACTAGTTAAAATATATCATATAATGTTGGTCTTCTTCTTCTCCAGACATCCTCGTGTTGTATCTTGAAGAGCTGTAATTTGTGTGCTTGTATGTAAAATGAAATATAAAAAATGTTCGCTGGACTACGTTCGATGTAGACGTGAAAGTTTTAGCTGGAGAAACTTTCTTGCAGGCAAGGAGGGACATAGGCCTTTGCTACCTGCTTCTGTAAAAGTATTCGGGACTCGCTTTCAATACATTCTCCTGGGGTGTCACAAAAGTTGATCAGCAGATCGTCGTGCCCTACTCCAACCTTCAACTTGAATAGTCGGAGTGGACGAAGACTTTTAACCTACTGCCTCGTTCCTTTGCAGAATTCCATTCATTCATTCAGGTGTGTTTGATTTTGTCCATAATTGTTTTGTAATTTCCCCTCAGCCCTTCAAAGATAGTTTTTATTCAAATTTTTATTTAAATGATTGTAAGTTCTTAAAGAGAATAAAATTATATCATCTTCGTGAAAGCAAGCAAAAGATTATCCTGAATTTAAATACACATTATCAGCTCACCATTACTGATAGACACCTACTTATTTCTCTTCACTAATATTATACCATCACTCATTATACATAAGATATTATTGAAAAAAGTTAGTGACATGGAGAATTTAAAAAAAGGCAAACACTATTCCTTTTTAACATTTTATTATAAAATATTATTTTTTTAAAATCATCCTTAAACCTAAGTATTTACAATATCACACAAAAAATATTGAATTTACAAAAAATATCTGCACACAGTAGAAATCATCATTCAATCACCTTTTTTTAAATCTAATAAAATACTCTAGAGTAAAAAACAAGATTACTTTACAATAATTATTATTCTCTGACATTATGAAATAAAGCAGGATATTACTTACTAAAACATTTTTAAAAATACTAAATTTAGCTTCTTTACAAATCAAGTTAAAATTAACACACATAAAAACATAATTTAACAGATTTGATATACAAACATTAAGAGCAGTATTTACATCAAATATTGAGTTTACAAGTGTGCTCTATTTATGAAAATTTGTAGCACGTCCATTATTTTAAAAATAATTTTCTCTTCGAGGACGTTTGTGCATTTTTTCCCGCTATATACAAATTGATGTGGGATTAAACTCTACACAAGTTGGTTATTTTGAAACAAAATAATTTGGGGTAAGATTTTCTATAGTTAACTACTTCCCTGTAAATCGTCGTATATTTTAGTTATTGTGTCTGGTTTAAATCGTATTCAGAGGTTTTTGCCATAATATATTATTCACCAGCCTGAATTGTGTAATTTGTACGTGTTAATGTGTTATGTATTCATACTGGCTAGCTGGATTTCGTTTAGTGAGTTTGCACTTGTTGACATCAGATGTTATTCACCTAGTTAAAAGTTTCTGTCGTATAAATTATATCTTTAAGCTCGAGACTCACATTACATTTAAGACACGCATAATTGCACTTATTATTCACATAGTCGTTTGAAATTTGAGATTCGATGCGTATAATTTATTCATATGTAGAACACACTGAAATATAACACATTGCAACCCACCACTCTGGTCAATCGCCGCCAGAACACCACACTGTTAACATCGTACAGAGCTCCTGCTACCCCTCCCCCCTCGAACCCAAAAAGTAAGCAGGAAATAAGTACATGAAAAAATAATTAACCTTTTCAATAAATTTAACCCTTTCAATAAATTTAACCCTTTCAATAAATTTAACCCTTTCAATTATTGATCGGATTAAAATCGAATTAGGAAATATCTAATCGGATTAAGATTGGATCAAGAATTTTTTTTTTCGGATTAAGGATTACCATTTCGATAAATTTAATCAACCATAATTGATAATCCGATTAATAAAAAGTGAAATGAAACCAGTGCGCCTACTGCTGGTGTGCTATGCCTGATAGCATCTATGTGGCTGTGTGAGCAAGTACCTAGTTTCCGTTAAGAACTACAGACATGTACATGTACACCTGGATTTCACTTGTAGGTAGTGTAAGTGTAACTCTCAACACCAGCCAATAGCAAGTTAATTTGCGAACGCCCCTCTGCAGGGCCTAGGAAAATGTACCACTGTCACCTCTCCACGCATTAGACTCATTTCAATTATTGAGGTGTTGGAACCAAAACAAATATTTTCTGTGTCAGTTGAGCATAATATAACGATCATTTACTTAACCTGAGAACCACTCAGGGCAGCTGATGCATTATGAGACCCACCTTTTGATGTCACTGCCAAGACACACGCCTTTTTTTACGTGAGCTGAAATTACCTACGACAATAGCCACCTTAAAATAAAAGAAAGATATTTTTCATCATCTACTAGGGAAAAGAAAAGGTGAAATGTCTACACATACAACAACGTAGCGCTCAACTTGAAGTTTCAGTTTTCTTTTATTTTTATTTCAATTGCTTTTTACCAGATGCAGACTTATTAAGAGCTGAAACAATAATAATGCGGAAGACCCTGGATGGCAATGAAGAGTAAAATATCTAAAGAAACCTTGACTGCTGTTAGTTAGTGGTCATTCCTCCTACGGCACGTAAAACAAGTGTCTGATTTGTAACTCAGTTCAAGGTTAATAATTCCCAAATAAAACTTTTACTGGCTTAAAACTTCAAAAACTTATAATAACTGACATGCTCATACTCGGCGAGACACTAAATTCTTTAATAGGGCATTTGTGGTTAGACTGCTGGAGTCTCTGCTTATGATGCGTTTCCAACATGGCGTACGTTCAAAGGTCATAGAAGGACTTTCATTACGTGCTTCCCCGTAATAATGAAAATTTAATATACCAATACTTTCAGGTGTGGCAGGACGTTCCTCTTGAAGGAAATTCAGTTTATTTGGCAGGAAGTAGTGTAGCACGCTGTCTTCAAATGCTGCATGTTCATTAATAGTGGCGGGTATTCTCTTTACGTGAGCCCACTACTCACGGGCGCACCTCATCCACAAATCTAGCTATCTCTTATAGCTGCGACGTGGAAGGCTAGCAGGCACCACTTCATTGCGGAAACATGTAATATTTCTTGCGCTAGCTGGAGGATAGCAGACGCCCTAAACCACCAAGCGCAATTCCAACGCTTCGTCCACTCCGGGCGAGCGTCCTGCCTTATGTCTACTCGCTTCGATATATGGTGGTGTAGAGGTGGATCTTCCCAAGCGACTGGACCAGGCTAACCCTATGCTAGTCTCTCCGGCCAATGGGAGTGCAGAGTCTGAACCTGCCAGCCAACCGGAAGGCTTACAATTTAAACTATCTGAAAAGGACTCACTCCAACGGCTTAAATTAAAAAACCATAGAGTAGAAGGTCTCGAGATAGAGATAAATACATAAATATAGCTTGAAGCATTAACAATAGTGTGAGACCAAAATAAAATAAATATTAATTATTATAAATACAAAAATAAAAGCTATCTAACTAACCCATTTAAACATTAAATATTGCCACTGGCACATCAAAGCTTAAAAATCCTGTCATCAGAAAAATAAGAAATATAATAAAAAATGCAAGTTACCAACAAGTACATATATGAATAAATTATGCGACAGGCGTAAAAAATAGTGGATAATTAAGCAGATAATTATTGATACGAGAAAATGCAGGTGCTCCAGCGAAAAAGAAATTACTTTTTTTTTGTTGGACCAATACAATTTTATTGGTTAAAAGCTGTTTTAAATCTAGACAGCAATAACACACGCATGACCATACGTCTCGTCGACAGCGGATGTATTCAGACAAACAGGAACGGGGAAAGAATTGGCCACGACATGTGCTACGAGATCATAACATTAATCGCCAGGAGTGATATCGTAAAATCATGAGAAACCGAAATAAGAATGGCTGGACGGGGAATCAGGAGTGTCTCCGAATGCGAGTTTAGTGCGATACCACTGCACAAATTTCCCTAAGCAATTATACCAGAAATTGCAGTTATCTCCCTCTTTGGGAATGTTCTCGCAAAAAAAAAAAAAAAAGCCTAAAATAAACATAACAGAATATTCTGATGTGAGTACTGACATTTCTTTACTGCTGCTCTAAAACCGTAGAGTGAATGAGGGGTAGTGGATCACGTTAGCTGTTCGAAACCCGTCTCCGTGTCACAACACTGAACTGATTTTCTGTCAATACGACTATCATAAACAACGTGTTCAGGATTTTCAGCTTAGAGCACTGCTTATGTCAACAAGTACTCTGAGAAATTGGTATACTTCCGGTTACCAATTTTAGTGCAATTTGATTGAATTAAAATTAGTTAACATATTTTATAAATATAAAATTGCTTGTGTTTCGAAAAATGTGATATGAACAAACTCGTTCATCAGCGTAGACCATGTGACTTTGACAGTTGTGTTGGCGTGGAATAGGTGACTGTTGCGTTCATGAGCAGAAGACGATAAATCTGTGTACCTCATCTTTGGCATATGTGTAAAACCGATAACAGATCTACCATTGTTTATTCCTCTGGTGATTTTTTCTCAGTTCAGTGATTGCAGACTGCACACTCTATTCGCCTATCCATCTCCAGATTACAGAGCTTATGAGTTCCTATTCCTCTGATGGAATTTCCCAGTACGTTGCCTGCAGAATACACTCTGTAGTAGTCTCTCGTCTTCCCTCACACCCATGCAGGAAACACCCTGCTCAGAGAAAAAAAAATGGTTGTAGGAACTATCTAGACAGTCAAAATAGTGACAGCCATCTGATGGCTTGTAAGTACCATCTAAATATTGTTACCGCAGAGAGTAATGCCAACAGAAGATTGGTTGTATTCGTATTTGTGATTTTATTTGCTACTGTACATGTGGTTGCTACAACAGATACTATAACACAGACAGTACCTCCAGCAGAACAGCTTTAACAATATTTGAAATGTTCCCACAACAACTAAGATTGTGATAACCTAACACAATATTATGTTGCTGCTACCCTCAAACCCGATAGCAGTTGAAATGTTCCCACAACAACTAAGATTGTGATAACCTAACACAACATTATGTTGCTGCTGTCCTCAAACCCGATAACAGAACTGTTTATTACTAGCAACAGAACATTCTGTTAGGTTATCACAATCTTAATTGTTATGGGGACATTTCAAATATTGGTGAAGCTGTTATGTTGTCTTATTTATTGTATCTGATGTAGCAACCATGGTAGTAAATATGATCACAGATAGGAATACAGCGAACAGATCTGTTGGTATTACTATCTATGTTAACAATATTTAGATGGTACTTACAATCCATCAGATGGCTGTCGCTATTTTAACAGTCTTCTACAGATACTCCAACCATGTCTTATTCTCAGTGGTTCTCTGCGGACTCGGGCTAGCATCACAAGACGCCTCCAACGGCGAGGTAATCGCGACTTTAAATAGCCGAGTCACGACACAGCCTTCAGCCAATCATCGTAAGTGGCAGGATGGAGAAGTGACACATTTACATTTTCTCATTATACACCGGGCTGGCGCGAAGAGACAAAGAGAGAAAGAGAGTCCTGGGAGATCGGGGGGAAGGCGAGAGGCAGAGGAGAGACAAAAGGAGAACGAAAATCGGCGGCCGCCTGCGTAGGACATAGCGAAAATTTCTCACGAACTTCTTTTCCCGTTTCATGTGGCGTAGATTACGCATGCCAGCTGCGTAATCTCACCAGTGAACTGTCATATTGCCAAAAGAACTGCCAATATCTCGTAATATCGAGTTCAAGTTTTGCGAAATGGTTACGTGAATACGGTACTTCGTATTTGACCACGCTGACAATGACCGAGTTTTAATAATGCAAACTAGCGTATATTCGAGCTGCACGAAATTTTTTTTAACACGGTGTAGTAACTAGCAGCTAATAGTTCCGCCAGACTTACGTGTGAGTATGTAGGTAGTTAAGACCCTACAGCGAGACACCGTGTAACACAAATGTAAATAACTTAAGTGTGTGATAGAACAACACTCCCAAACAACATTAAAAAAAAATCCAAATGAAAAACAACCAAAAATATCGCTAGGAAAAAATATACTGCTACTTGAAAAAATTACTCAGCACAAACGTTGCCAGAAAAATTGTGGAATTTAATTAGCTTTGTTATATTCAGATGAATTATAACAGGAATAAAGTAATCCATTTTCAGACAAGAATATGCGTGTGACCTCAACATCTCTCGTGACTGCAGTGTTCCATTTACTTTACACTTGGCATTAAATTCAAGAAAAATCGATTAATTGAATTGTTTCTTTGCTCCAGACTAGCTCAGTGTTCTAATACGAAAATTCTCGATTCCAAGTTGCCCGTGGTTAAAATAATTCGGAGTCAGTCCTACTTGAGAAAAATAAATAATTTCGTATTTGCTTCTTAATAAAATTGTTTATGAAATTCGCTGAATATAATTTAAAACGGAGAATTCTTGAATTTCTAGGCAGTAGTAGGAGGGGGGGATGATGGTTCTAGGCCACTTTTGATTAATCGGATTACCAATTTGTTATCAAAAGGTCAATTAAATTGATTGCAAGGGCTAATATTTAATCCGATCTCAATCAGATTAAAATTGAAAGGGTTAATCCTTAATCCGATCAGAAATTGAAAGTGCTAAATTTATTTAAAGGGTTAAATATATTGAAAGGGTTAATTTTGTTTAATTATTTTCTTGTACTTCTTTCTTTCCTTTTGTGGGGAGCTCTATACGATGTTGACTTTATGGTGTCTGCAGGCGACTTACCAGAGAGATGGGTTGCAATGTGTTATATTGGTGTTAGGGTTTGGTGCAAGAGATGGCTAAGGGTCATTTTTTTATTTCTTCTAATTTTGATGGGTTTGGAGTGGGATATTGCTCGTAGATGGTAAATAGGCGATTTTTACGTGTATATTTAAGACAGCAGAATTTCAGACTATTTAAACAATTTCTAAGGATAACCTAAGTGAAAATTTTATGTTTTTTCGGGGGATATTGCTTGAAGATGGTGGTGGGGGATAGGTGATTTTGAAAGATTTCCATGGTAATAATTACACACAATTAAATAGACGATGACTGGTTCCGAATGCAATTAAATGCTACATAATTTTAGAGTGTTTACGCATGAATAAATTACACACATCGAAACGCAAATTTCAAACGACTGCATGAATAATAAGTGCAATTATGCGAGTCTCGAGATGTCTTAAATGTAACATGACTGATTACCCCGAGCTTAGAAATATAATTTACACGAGAGAGAATTTTAGCCACGTGAATAACATCTGGTGTCGACAAGTGCAAACTCACTAAACGATGACAATTACATGACTGTGGAATTAACGATCTACAACAAAATGTCCCTATCAAATTAAATGAACAAGATATATATATATATATATGACGCCTCTCGCATATACCTTACACGTACGTCTGCTTGTGAGACTGGCGAGTAAAAAACTTTAGAAACGTAATCCACACACAAAAAGAAAATAATTGATTAACATGCATAATAAAATTGCACCTCTCCCAAAACATTTCTGTTCGGCTGCGAGCTTGCTGAAGGAATGAAGTTAGTATATTATTTGCGGAGACTTATAATCATGATTAAATATGTGGAGCACGGCCGACGCCCGTCCACCTCGGAGGTCACTCGATGAATGAGTGCATCGTCTGATGTGCGCCTGCTTATATACGTGTAGCACGGCCGACGCCCGTCCACCTCGGAGGTCACTCGATGAATGAGTGCATCGTCTGATGTGCGCCTGCTTATACACGTGTAGCACGGCCGACGCCCATCCACCTCGGAGGTCACTCGATGAATGAGTGCATCGTCTGATGTGTGCCTGCTTATACACGTGGAGCACGGCCGACGCCCGTCCACCTCGGAGGTCACTCGATGAATGAGTGCATCGTCTGATGTGTGCCTGCTTATATACGTGTAGCACGGCCGGCGCCCGTCCACCTCGGAGGTCACTCGATGAATGAGTGCATCGTCTGATGTGCGCCTTCTTATACACGTGTAGCACGGCCGGCGCCCGTCCACCTCGGAGGTCACTCGATGAATGAGTGCATCGTCTGATGTGCGCCTGCTTATATACGTGTAGCATGGCCGACGCCCGTCCACCTCGGAGGTCACTCGATGAATGAGTGCATCGTCTGATGTGCGCCTGCTTATATACATGTAGCACGGCCGACGCCCGTCCACCTCGGAGGTTACTCGATGAATGAGTGCATCGTCTGATGTGTGCCTTCTTATACACGTGTAGCATGGCCGACGCCCGTCCACCTCGGAGGTCACTCGATGAATGAGTGCATCGTCTGATGTGTGAATTCTTATACACGTGGAGCACGGCCGACGCCCGTCCACCTCGGAGGTCACTCGATGAATGAGTGCATCGTCTGATGTGCGCCTTCTTATACACGTGTAGCACGGCCGGCGCCCATCCACCTCGGAGGTCACTCGATGAATGAGTGCATCGTCTGATGTGTGCCTGCTTATACACGTGGAGCACGGCCGACGCCCGTCCACCTCGGAGGTCACTCGATGAATGAGTGCATCGTCTGATGTGTGCCTGCTTATATACGTGTAGCACGGCCGGCGCCCGTCCACCTCGGAGGTCACTCGATGAATGAGTGCATCGTCTGATGTGCGCCTTCTTATACACGTGTAGCACGGCCGGCGCCCGTCCACCTCGGAGGTCACTCGATGAATGAGTGCATCGTCTGATGTGCGCCTGCTTATATACGTGTAGCATGGCCGACGCCCGTCCACCTCGGAGGTCACTCGATGAATGAGTGCATCGTCTGATGTGCGCCTGCTTATATACATGTAGCACGGCCGACGCCCGTCCACCTCGGAGGTTACTCGATGAATGAGTGCATCGTCTGATGTGTGCCTTCTTATACACGTGTAGCATGGCCGACGCCCGTCCACCTCGGAGGTCACTCGATGAATGAGTGCATCGTCTGATGTGTGCCTTCTTATACACGTGGAGCACGGCCGACGCCCGTCCACCTCGGAGGTCACTCGATGAATGAGTGCATCGTCTGATGTGCGCCTTCTTATACACGTGTAGCACGGCCGGCGCCCGTCCACCTCGGAGGTCACTCGATGAATGAGTGCATCGTCTGATGTGTGCCTTCTTATACACGTGTAGCACGGCCGGCGCCCGTCCACCTCGGAGGTCACTCGATGAATGAGTGCATCGTCTGATGTGCGCCTGCTTATATACGTGTAGCACGGCCGACGCCCGTCCACCTCGGAGGTCACTCGATGAATGAGTGCATCGTCTGATGTGCGCCTGCTTATACACGTGTAGCACGGCCGACGCCCATCCACCTCGGAGGTCACTCGATGAATGAGTGCATCGTCTGATGTGTGCCTGCTTATACACGTGGAGCACGGCCGACGCCTGTCCACCTCGGAGGTCACTCGATGAATGAGTGCATCGTCTGATGTGCGCCTGCTTATATACGTGTAGCATGGCCGACGCCCGTCCACCTCGGAGGTTACTCGATGAATGAGTGCATCGTCTGATGTGCGCCTGCTTATATACGTGTAGCACGGCCGACGCCCGTCCACCTCGGAGGTCACTCGATGAATGAGTGCATCGTCTTATGTGCGCCTGCTTATATACGTGTAGCACGGCCGACGCCCATCCACCTCGGAGGTCACTCGATGAATGAGTGCATCGTCTGATGTGTGCCTTCTTATACACGTGGAGCACGGCCGACGCCCGTCCACCTCGGAGGTCACTCGATGAATGAGTGCATCGTCTGATGTGCGCCTTCTTATACACGTGTAGCACGGCCGGCGCCCGTCCACCTCGGAGGTCACTCGATGAATGAGTGCATCGTCTGATGTGCGCCTTCTTATACACGTGTAGCACGGCCGGCGCCCGTCCACCTCGGAGGTCACTCGATGAATGAGTGCATCGTCTGATGTGCGCCTTCTTATACACGTGTAGCACGGCCGGCGCCCATCCACCTCGGAGGTCACTCGATGAATGAGTGCATCGTCTGATGTGCGCCTTCTTATACACGTGTAGCACGGCCGGCGCCCGTCCACCTCGGAGGTCACTCGATGAATGAGTGCATCGTCTGATGTGCGCCTTCTTATACACGTGTAGCACGGCCGGCGCCCGTCCACCTCGGAGGTCACTCGATGAATGAGTGCATCGTCTGATGTGCGCCTGCTTATATACGTGTAGCACGGCCGACGCCCGTCCACCTTGGAGGTCACTCGATGAATGAGTGCATCGTCTGATGTGTGCCTGCTTATATACGTGTAGCATGGCCGACGCCCGTCCACCTCGGAGGTCACTCGATGAATGAGTGCATCGTCTGATGTGTGCCTTCTTATACACGTGGAGCACGGCCGGCGCCCGTCCACCTCGGAGGTCACTCGATGAATGAGTGCATCGTCTGATGTGTGCCTTCTTATACACGTGTAGCACGGCCGGCGCCCGTCCACCTCGGAGGTCACTCGATGAATGAGTGCATCGTCTGATGTGTGCCTGCTTATATACGTGTAGCACGGCCGACGCCCATCCACCTCGGAGGTCACTCGATGAATGAGTGCATCGTCTGATGTGTGCCTGCTTATATACGTGTAGCATGGCCGACGCCCGTCCACCTCGGAGGTCACTCGATGAATGAGTGCATCGTCTGATGTGCGCCTTCTTATACACGTGGAGCACGGCCGGCGCCAGTCCACCTCGGAGGTCACTCGATGAATGAGTGCATCGTCTGATGTGTGCCTGCTTATATACGTGTAGCACGGCCGGCGCCCGTCCACCTCGGAGGTCACTCGATGAATGAGTGCATCGTCTGATGTGTGCCTGCTTATATACGTGTAGCACGGCCGGCGTCTTAAAGGCAACTCAGTAGAAATTATTCGACTGACAGAAAATCTACCAAGCTACTGTAAACGATTTTTGATTCGTCCTACAGGCAAATATGGTAGAAGGACAAATTGTGAAAAAACCGAAAAAAAAATGCAAGACACCGATGCCAGCGCTCCTAGCGATTTATGCTGTTCGTATGTTAATAAGCTCTGCATTGAATGGGCAGTTTTGAGTATTTTGGATGCGTTTTAATTCAAATTTTCTCTCTTGAGTGGTTAGTTGATATGGCAGGAAAGATTTGTGTAGTTTTTGGCTGCAATAATTACAACGTTGCGAACTACAGCGAGTCCTTTTTAAGATTTTGAAAGGATGCAAGTTGTTTAGTACACGAGCTGTAGTGGATAAAATTTTCCATTCGTCTTTTTATTGCAAATTCCATTCACACAAACTTTAATTTACTTAAATACTGTTTTGTTATTTCCTAGGTGGAAGCAAAGGGTGCAGAAATGTAAGAGCAGACCTGGATGTATAAACCACCAGTCCCTGGTGGTTTATATCTACACGAGAATAGCATGTTCCAACCTTTACAGAAAAGAGGATTTTCGCAACCCAAATTTGCTTCCACAAGAACAAGAACAAAATCGCTTGAGTGTCGTAGCTGCTATTTGTAATCTTGTACACTGAAGGGCCTTGCGAAGTTTGATATCCCTTCACCTGAAAGGTGCAGGTATGTTTTTATTGGAGCGACACCTTCGAAAAATAAAAGTAAACATATTTTAAAAATCCCACATTCGTCTATTAAACTAGCTGCAGTCTCTTGTTAAAATGTGTGTTTAGTTCAGCAAGTTGAGCTAGAGATAAAATTGATTGATTGCGTCAAAATAAATGTTTTCATATTTGTGTCGGTGATTACTTGTACAATGTTTTCATATTAGCCAAACATTATGCACTGAGCCAGAGCCCCAGCGTCAGCAGGGTAATAAATACCCAAAACAATGATTCAAGGGGCGCTGACAATTTATTTTACTTGGTAACGCGAAGGGTAACGCATCAGCGAAACTGGGAGTTTCCTCGCAAATTATTGCCGTGTACAGCCTATTTGCACTGAGAAATAATGTATGTGTGTTTTGCAATTTAACATATTTCTGTACGATTTGTAATATTACTGTCTCATGAAAACATGTTTAATTGCAAAAGGATTGAACTGGACATAGGCACCGTACCTAATTTAACAATGTTACCAATACAATTTAGAAATACGATAGTGGGGAAGGCTATGAATTTGAGGGAAATTGAGGGGTAAAAGTTTATAATGAAAATGTACTTTTTTTTTTTACCCCACAATTTCCCTGATCTTCATAGCCCTCCACACTATCGTATTTTTAGCTTGCATGGGAAATATTGTCTATTTAGTTAATGCATGGGTCAGTGTTTTTGCAATTTAATGTATTTTCATAAATAAATATTATATTATTTACATATTTCTCACATCTTTTACTCCACAATTTCTCTTATCTTAATAGCCGTCACCACTACCATTTTGGGGGTTTGTATTGGTCAAGTGTTGATGCCCCTAGTAAATTCGTGTTATGTGTAATTAGTAGAGTGGAACTACACCATTTTCTGAAATTTTTTTGAAAAGCCTCCATTAAAAAAAAAATTGCCCAGTTTTCAGCATTTTTTTAAAATGTAAATATCCATATTGTTTATACATTTATTCAGTGTATTTTCATACTTTGGAATCTTATTGTTACCATTTGGGAAACTATGCATTTGAATATTAATTTGTATGTTATTTGGGTTGTTTGCACCAACTACCAAATATTTTCGATGATTTATTAAAAAAACAACTGAATGAAAACTGTAATAGTTTCCTTTCTAGGTAGTCGCTTACTCTTTAAACGCCCTAAGGTCTACATATCATAACTGTTTTACTGTGAAAATATTTAAATTTCTCTACATACTGAGTTTGTAAGTGATTTTAATTTGAATGAGTGGAGAGTTGTTGAGTACAGCTTTCGGTGACGAGAATAATTCTTCTCCAGCCAGCGCATCAAAGTTCATTCTGTGTGCTAAACACCATGTACTGACACCACACACCAGACACTTCAATTACAGCAGTGGAGATGTCATCAGGTTGTCTACAGTTGGCAAGTCAGTGTATATATTGCAGAGTGTGAACCAGCTGCCGAGTGAGGGTTACCTTCGAAACCAATTAGTAGCAACATTCCCCCCTCCACACCATACTCGCATTTGATTACACACTGTGTACAAAAAATTCAAACTATAATATTTCACTACTGAGAGTCATCGTTACATTTCAGTGATATTTATTTAAATTTTTTTTTACGAATAAATGAAGGATTTTTTTAAAATTTCAATTACTCTTATTTACTCCCTGAAGTATTCAGTATTTTAACTTTGTGCATACACCTATAGTATTAAATTAAATGAGGTGTTTTTCAATGAATGCAGATAAGTCACTTATAGGGATATGCACACATTTATTTTGACCTGTTAAACCAAGTATATTGAAAGCTGCACTAACAAGACCGATAGTCATGCCTTTCACGACGAGGTCTGCAACAAAGTCGGGGTCTGCAACACAGAGGGGTATAGCGATGCCTACGATGGCGAGGGCTAAAGCGCCGCCTGCGACGCCGAGGACTGCAGCGGCGCCTGCGATCCTGAGGGCTACATCGCCGCCTGCGATCCTGAGGGCTGCAGCGGCGCCTGCGATCCTGAGGGCTGCAGCGGCGCCTGCGATCCTGAGGGCTGCAGCGGCGCCTGCGATCCTGAGGGCTACATCGGCGCCTGCGATCCTGAGGGCTGCAGCGGCGCCTGCGATCCTGAGGGCTACATCGCCGCCTGCGATCCTGAGGGCTACAGCGGCGCCTGCGATCCCGAGGGCTACAGCGGCGCCTGCGATCCTGAGGGCTGCAGTGGTATCTGCGATGCCGATCTTCGATGCCAAGGTTTGCAGTGGCAACTGTTATACCGACCTCAACACCTTCGACATTGAGATTAGAACCTCTAGATTTATCATCAGTTACAAAACAGGTGAGATACATATACAAAAACCAGTAGTGTGTTCCTGCTGCAATCCACTGAATTTAACCTCAAATAATGTGAGGGGGGAAGAAAAAACAGTTATATCAAGATTTGGAAGAGTTTTTAGAGTTCAATTTTGTGATTTCCCCCGAGTCAAGTTTACCGTCTCCTGAATTATTGTTATCACATGAATCATTGCAGCATATATTAATTTCACCACCCCCTTCTTCATTCATACCTCCACCACAGGAAATTATTTATACTCCCATAACATCACCAATTACATCACCACAAAAGCCTGTTATTCTGGTAAATAAACGAAAATTCAGCTTATCTCTTAACTCTAAGTGTAAATTTTAATGAAAATAAAATTTCAAACTTATAGTGATGCTTTTGGACGCACAATAATTTAATTTTTTTTTTTTTTTACATTTTAATGATTGATAGTATAAAGTTGTAACGATTTTTAAAAAACCTATCATTCAATTTAATAAAAAGTTTAACGATTCTAAAGACTTGTTTTTAAATTTCAAAGACCAATAATTCATTTTAATAAAAAATGTATTCATTCTAAAGACTTGTTTTACAATTGCAAAGACCAATAATTCAATTTGATTAAAAGTTTATCGATTCTAAAGACTTGTTTCTCAATTTTAAAACCAATCATTCAATTTAATAAAAAGTTTATATATTCTAAAGACTTGTTTTTCAATTTCAAAGACCAATCATTCAATTTAATAAAATGATTATCGATTATAAAGACTTGTTTTTCAATTTCAAAGAACTTTCATTCAATTTGAAATAAAGTTCTTTCAGGTCTTAACGATTTTGTTAAAAGTTTAACGAAATTCATTAAAATGTTTAGCAATATTATGAAAAATATAATGGTTTATCATGTAAATGTTGGAACATTTTAATAAACTATATGATTTCGATCATAAAATGACTAATGATTTTCTGTCGTAACATACTCTGGTGTAATAATATTTTTACAGTTTTATGACGTAAGATGGTGTTTTTTGGTTAAAGAGCTTGTATGGCTCTCGCACGTAATGGTAAAAATTACTAATGATTTTCTGTCGTAAGATACTCTGCTGTGATAATTTCTTTTTTCATAGTTTTATGATGTATGATACTATTTATTGGTTAAAGAGCTTGTATGGCTTTCACACATAATGGTATAAATTACTAATAATTTTCTGTCGTAAGATACTCTGCTGTGATAATTTTTTTTACAGTTTCATGACGTAAGATGATGTTTTTGCTTAAAGAGCTTGTATGGCTTTCACATGTAATAGTATAAATGTCTAATGATTTTCTGTTGTAACATACTCTGCTGTGATAATTTTTTTACAGTTTTATGACGTACGATTATGATTTTTTTGGTTAAAGAGCTTGTACGGCTTTTATTACTACCATGTTTGACGTGAAGATGTAAAGAAATTGTTTTACGAATGTTAAGTAAGCTGTGTGTTTTGAATAATTTTTTTTTAAAAGAAAACAATATTTTATAATGAGCTTTTTCATGTTAAAAATGAATAGTATATGACTTGATATTTTTTTTTAGTAACTCATGCCCCTAACTATTTTTCAATAACTAAACTTTGATGGTAACAGGCTAAGTATAGGTCACAAGAGAAACCTGCACTTGAATGAATAAACGAGCCAGCGGGTTAAAACCTTCGTCCACTCTGGCTGCTTAAATTCAATGTTGGTGGAGGAGACACAATACCCTGCTGGCCAACTTTTGTGACATCCCATGGGGACATATTTAAAGCTATCCCCTATTACCTTTACAGAGTCAGGTACAAAAAAGACCTCTGACCGCCCTTGCCTACAATGTATTTCTTAGTGATGAGGAAAATAAAGTTTTAATCTTTGGTATTTGTGAAATTTGATTTAGCTGGGAATATGTAAACCTCTTGCTTCTCGAAAAATAGGAGGAAGATTCAGTGTCCGAGCGAAAAAAAAAAGTTTATAGGGAGGAGGGGAAAGAGCCCAGGTCAGTTCAAAATCCGCTACTGTCTCCCTAGGGAAACCGTCGCTTTGACCTTGAAGCAAGCCTCTGTTCATATCCGAGACAACACCCTGGGGGTGAAAGGAGGAGGAACAGTCGGTTCCCGAGATATCCCAAAAATTCATCACTTGAGTGTAGTAAGGGAAGGGGTAGTGTGTGGCTTTGAATCGATAGTGCCCTCCGTGGACAGGGGCAGTCTACCAAAAAAATGCTTTCTGACCTTGAGGATGGTGGGTATAAGCACCACGTTGGATGGGACAGTTTTTGGGTGGTGTGGTCGGAGGGAGTGTTTGCCGCTAAACAGGTTCTTGCAGTGCTGGATCGACACCAGGGTGAGTGTCAGAAAGCTTTGGAAACAAACTGTGCGTTGGAGGGAAGAGGGGAGGTGGCAGATCGCCGAAGACGCGGTCATTAACATGGGCTGGGGTGCTTGGACTTAGCATTTCTCCGCAAACTCGGTCTGGCGAGGAGTGGAGGTGGGAGTGTAGGGAGGTCTGGAACAGTTGGGCTTGGGCAGAGCGATGCGGAGGTTTCGCGAGGGTTTCCGCCGTCTTAGTACTTCGCCAATCCTCACACTGCATAGATGCAACTTCACTGGGCTTCGGAGTGTGGTAGCTGCGATTAACATTTATTATATATGCATTCTAACATATAACTACTTTATCAGGAAAAAAATAAAAATTTTCGTGTTATTGTGCATTTATCGTGAAACAGCGTTTCTCTGTTCGGTAGACGAAACTTGGTATGATATTAAACTCGTGTTTGTGTTAACAAGTGCACTCTATTACAACACTTCACGGAAAAAAATTGTAGTACGTACGTTATTTTTAAATAATTCACTTTTATACATTCACATACTTGTAGGACGAATCAAGTCGTTAATAGTAGCTTGGTAGATTTTCTGTCAGTCGTAAATTTCTACTTAGTTGCCTTTAAGATGCCGGCCGTGCTACACATATATAAGTAGGCACACATCAGACGATACACTCATTCATCGAGTGACCTCCGAGGTGGATGGACATCGGCCATGCTCCACTTATCTAATCGTTCTTATAAGTCTCCGCAAATAATATACTAACGTCACTCCTTCAGGAAGCTCGTAGCCAGACAGACTTGTTTTGGGAGAGGTGCAATTTTATTATGTGTGTTGATCAATTAATCTCTTTTTATGTGTGTATTATGTTTCTAAAGTTACTACTTGCCAGTTTTACAGGCAGACGGACACGTGAGGTATGTGGGAGAGGCGTCATATATATCTTGTTCAATTAATTTATAGGGACATTTTGTTGTAGATTGTTGATTCCACACACACGTAATTATCATAATTTAGTGAGTTTGCACTTGTCGACACCAGATGTTATTCATATAGTGAAAATTATCTTTTGTGTAAATTATATTTCTGAGCTTGGAGTAGGAAATAACATTACGTTAGAACACCTCGAGACTCACATAATTGCACTTATTATTCATGTAGTCATTTGAAATTTGCAATCGATGTGTGTAATTTATTCATACATAGAACACTCTGAAATTCTCTAGCATTTAATTGCATTCAGAAGAAGTCGTCATCTATTGAATCGTTTATCGTTACTAACATGTAAGTCTCATCTTTGAAAGTCATATATCTCCCACCACCATCTACGAGCAATATCCCCTAAAAAAACATAAAATGTTAACTTAGGTCACTCTTAGAAATTGTTTAAACAGTCTGATATTCTCTCGTGTGTGAAATATATTCGTAAAAATTGCCTATCTAACGACTACAAGCAATATCCCACTCCAAACCCATCAAAATGATAAAAAATAAGAAAAATTAACCTTAGCCCACTCTTGCACCAAACTCGACACCTATATAAACTATTGAAACCCACCTCTCTGGTCAGTAGTCTTCAGAACACCAAAGCGTCAACCTCGTATACAGCTCCCCACAAAAGGAAAGAAAGAAGTACAAGAAAAATAAATGAAATTAATCCTTTAAATTCATTTAACCCTTTAAATAAATTTTATCCTTTCAATAAATTTGACCCTTTCAATTTATTTCTAATCGGATTAAGATTGGATGAAGAACTAACCCTTTCAATTTTAATTGGATTAAGATCGGATTAAGGATTAACCCTTTCAAATTTTAATCGGCTTATGATCGGATCAAGGATTGACCGTGTCAATTTTAATCGGATTAAGATCGGATTAAGGATAAACCCTTTAAATTAATTTAATTAACTCTTAGATATCAAATTGACAATCCGATTAATCAGAAGTGGCCTAGAACCATCACCCCCTACTACTATAGGCGTCCCTGTTGATCTCGTTGACGCCAGTCGCATCCCCCTGGATGCTGCAGGACTTCTCATCTCCGGCTTCCTTATTCAGGCTCTCAGACCTGTAGTGTCATTACAGTCCCAGTACTTATTAACACTCGCAGTAGTTCAAAACCAATTACCCTGAAAACATACACGGGTGGCGATTGAAACAGACTTGTCTTCGTCTCCCTCGAGACGGCCTGTTTCAGGTTCGAACTCGGTTCCTTGTATTGTAAAATAAATTAAAACCTTGCGAGTCAAACCCACGCTAGCTAGCGTCCTGACTTCGAACACCAAGATGTCTAAAAACACCTTTCATGCACTTAATTAAATAACATCGTCTACAACTGACCAATTACGGGAAAGCTAGGTGGAAAGAATTACTCAACACTTCACTCAGTTAACATGGTAACGGATCATTAACTGCTCATATACTAGGGTATTCTCAACACATTAAAAAATCAACAGACTGGAAAGACATATAAATGTGTTTACGATAAAATAAAAATTTTTAAGAGCTGTGAAATAACATACCAATTAACATAATTAATGTGCCAATGAAAATTAATATTTGTGAACTCATATTACGTCTTACAAATACATAAACAACTAGATATTTAAAATCTGCATACGGCCCAATTTTACGATGAAGACACTCCACCTAGTATTTAATAAGTAGAGAACAGGAAATTTAGCGGATTGATTTGGCGACAAGCTAGACTTTACAAACCTCTGTGCACTCGAGCCTCAGTTAGTTGTTCGTTGGCTTATGCTCTAGGTTTATGCCAGACCAGGTGACACAGGAAGTGGTCCAACAGAAAAAGTTATTATAACGTCTGAAGTCTAGCTTGCCATCAGCTTAATTTGCGAAATTGCGGGTTTCTGTTAATAAGTCATCGACTCTTCTGATAAGAAGCGAGAAATTCCTGTCGCGGGAGGAAGAAAAAAATGCCTACTTTCGTTTAATTTCCTCCGCGAAATGACGTTTAGGGTAATCCTCAGTTTTAATTGGCGGGCTTTCATCGCAGTGGAAACTATTCTATCCTCTGGACCAATTTTTCCTCACCAACTGAGAGTTATAGCGAGAATATTAACGACTTGATTTCCCGTCGTCGATCGCGAAGCTAGTCAACTTCCACCGGCTTTCTCCGGCTTGTCAAGCCCAGCTTGCGCTTGATCGCAAGTACACTGTCATGGCTAGACTATGACACGTGCACCGTCTCCCCCCCTCTCAGCAACGCTACCGAATGTAAACAATACCACGCGCCAGACACGTGTCCAGGTATTATTTCCCGATAGGGCCAGCATTGCGTGAAACCGCAATGGGGAGGGTTTCGAAGATTGCAGAGGAATACTGAAATCATATAAGCAGAGCCGCGTGTTTTTCACGAATAGATTCCTCGACTAGTTGCACTCCGAAACACGTTAGTTCAGAACCAGTATCGCGGTTGGATGATTTTTAACTCTCACGCGCATCTTAATTGACTGGCAGCCAAACACGGACGTTTTATATATCGCGTGCCAGAAAAAGAGTGGCACACTCACACAAGTAACAAACTATAGTCCATTCACGACTCGAACAGACTTTTGAAAACGAACTTGAAAAATCAACCTAGGCGTAACATGTCGACCTGTTTTTTAAATAACCTGTATTCCACAAATATATAACACTGCGATTAACGTTAGAGTACTGTATTATTGAATAAATGAAACTTTACCTTAGTATCTTCTATAACTTGTAATATTTATTTCGTATTACATATGAATTAACAACAGCCCGAGCAGCGATGTGTTGGCAATCGCCAGTAAGAAATAGTTCACAGATAAATATTGTTTTTACCAAGTTTTTTGGTATTCTATTTGAAAATTAAACGTTGCATGTTGAAATATTTATATATTTAGTTAGCCCAGATGGCAACATATTCCAATGTTACAGTTTAAAATAGCAGCGCAAAATATCGTGCCTAGGCCCTAGTGACATGGCGTTTGTTTTTATTGTTCGAGGAAGCAACTGTCGGCCGGGCAAGACTTGTCGCTCAGTGTCACTTTTTCTCTCTCCCCCTAGGGAAATTTCGCGTCGTTAAGTAGCAGACAAAATATACATGCTTAAAATGTTAGCATATTTTATACTTATTACAGCATAATTATGATTATTTTAAATTTGTAAGATACAACTGGAAGAGAATTTTAATGTCTGAATACTTATTTTAATATATGTAGATATGATGGCGGGACGATTTCCATCTGTGAATTTGGCAGACGTGGTGAACCATGACATGGCGTGTTGTTTTTTGCCACACGAAGCGTAAATCATACTTACTCCGAAAAAATACTTCAAATTACCACATCACGTTTGTAGACGTGTTTTTTTTTAAACCTACCCAGGCAGGTTACGATGTTGTGATAAATATGTGTTTCCACGGCAGTAATAAATATACTGTTTACGTGAGTTTCGTTAACGGCTGCATGTAAAATGGCGCGGCGTTGCTGCGTGATGGTCGTTATTACACTGACCCTGTGTGTGTGCGCGCGTGAATTTAAATTTTCGATTTCCGCTATTTATATGCTTTAACTGTGGACTGTTTTTATGACAAAGTTAATTATTTACATCTACGGCTGTTTATTTATCACAACGTTGTACCTCTGCCCTAGACGTTTGAAACACAGTTGTGTAACGTGATTTGCTCCAGTCACAACAAAATAGTAAGCCTAGCCCAATAAGTTTCAATAAACCTAGCAAACAGTAAGTAGCAATACACAGAAATATGAGCAGAATGAAAGTTACGGTACCGGTAAGTAGTAGGGGCGGGCGGGACCTACCCCACTTATGATAAATCACATTAACCCTTTGATATAAAATTTCTTAATCAGAACAAATTTTTTTCTCGATTTTGTGTTTGGTGCAAGAATGGCATAATCGTCAAATTTATTATTTTCTTTTTTTCCTTTTGTGGGTAACAGGAGCTCTGTACGATGTTAATGGTGTGGTTTACTAGAGGCGATGACCAGAGTGATGGGTTACAATGTGTTATACAGGTGTTCAGTTGAGTGCAAGAGTTGGCTAAGTGTAATGTTTTTTTATAATTTTGATGTGTTTGTAGGAATATTGGTGGTAGATAGGCTATTCTTACGAATGTTCTTAACACACGAGAGATGATTTCTAAGAGTGGCCTAAGTGAAAATTTTATGTTTTTGGGGGATATTGCTTGTAGATGGTGGTGAGAGATAGGCGACTTTGAAATATGCGATTTACGTGTTAGTAATGACAAACGATTCATGACTGTTTCCGAATGCAATTAAACATTGGAGAATTTCAGAGTGTTGTACATATGAATAAATTACACACATAGAATCACAAATTTCAAACGACTACGTGAATAATAAGTATAATTTCTCTGGTATGGTATTTAACATAATTCGAGTCTTGAACTTAGAAATATAATTTTCACGAGAAAGAATTTTAACTACGTGAATAACATCTGGTGCAAACTCACTAAACGATGACAATTTCGTAAGTGTGGAATTAACAATATACAAAAAATGTCCCTATAAATTAAACATACAAGATATATATATATATATATATATATATATATATATATATATATATATATATATATATATATATATATATATATGATGCCTCTTGCACATACCTTACAGGTCCATCTGCCTGTGAGACTGGCAAGTAGGAACTTTATAAATGTAATCCACTCGTAAAAACAAATAAATTTATTAACACGCATAATGAAATCGCAACTCTAGCCAAACACGTCTGTCTGGCCGCGATCTCAGTGAAACACTGAGTCGATCTTACATCGAGAGCCTGACAATATACATGTGGAGCATGTTCGGAGGCAGACAAACAACTAAGGTTATAGCTACTGGGAAAAAACTCTGAATATGATTTAAACTAGACACAATCACATACCTGAAATGATATTAAAATAAGTTCGTTCGAAGTATGAATGAGTGGCACTTATGTTGAGCTGTGAGTAGATATGTGTAGCACATCCGATAGGCAACTGTGTTTAAATTATGTTAAAAACTTGTAAATTAAGGGGGAAAAATTAATGATTACGAAATTCACTGCACTTTTAAGAAACAGTATTTCTAAACTGCAAGGAATTTTCTTAGACCGAGCTCAGAAACATACTTGAGACTATTATAAAGATAACAACTTCACTGTATCGGGCTTTCACACAGAAATTTATATTATCTGATAAATTAAAAAAATATTTTACACTATAGTTTACAAATACTGTGAACGAGATCTGAACCCCAGAGAAAATAATAACACTTAACGAAAATCATGACTAGCACTAGAGATGAAGGCAGGTGCGATGGATGCCTGTTCATAGTTGTGGTAATCTGCGATCATAAACTCGTTGGCCACAAACTATCAACCCCCCCCCCCCCAGTGAAGATGATAGAGAGAGAGAGAGAGCTGTTGATGTATACATCTGTCTAGTCCAAGCTTCTATGAACAACTCAAGATGGTGCAGTGTGTCCAGAGAGCTTAAGATCTGGGCCTGCCTGCTTGTAACCACCCCTTCCACCTCCCACCCCCACACCTTGTCAAAGTGCTACCCCAGGCTGCTCTTGATTGTCAATTTTTTGGCATTTTAGCAAGATGGCATCAACTGCCGACTTGCATTCAGATCAGGAACTGTCTGTTTATAGCCACCCCATAGCACCTCCCTCCCATGTAATCAGTCTGAGTCCAGAAAGCCAGCCACCCCCTACACCCCCTCCTCAACAAGCTATTTCTGCCAGATCCTGGATGTCCAGACCACCTTCCACCCCTAGTCCTGAAGGTGACTTGCCTTGATATTATAGTTTTCTGAAGAGCTGCACTATCGATCGAGCCTGGGGTGTTCGCAAAAAACTGCCTTACACACCCCAGCTTCAGCCCTAAGAAAGCTTATTCTTGACTTATCTTCTTTGGCTTGCTGGTCCATAGCCCTCTGAATGTGTACACCGAGAGATTTCGCCTCACTTGCAGTCAATTCAACATTATGCAAATGGTTGACTACATGAGCAGTGAAATTACAAAAAAATTTCAAGTCCCTGAAATCAAGTTCCCAATATAAGCCCCAGGTTTTTTTTAATTAAAACATAAACTTTTAACTATAATCAGGGAAACTGATAAATTAAAACAAACCATACAGAAATACAAGACTTATTTTATTCACTCATTAAAACAGAAGTTTTTTTTACAATTATTGAAACGAGAAATTTTATTCACTTGTTATGAAATTTCTTTTACTCTGAATTCGACGTATATTTATTCGTAAAGAAGAGAAAAAATATTGGGAGAGAATTGTGCATCTCTTTTAACAATGAGATCTTGAGAGCCGATGAGGGGGAAACGAGGTGAAAAGGGAGAAACGCTGGACTGGACGAGGTTGCGTGCATGAGACTAGGGGAAATGAGAGAGATCTCTGATAAAAACCTTGTATCAACGGCAATGCATAACACAACATCCACAATTTATGAATTTTTTTATTTTACTTTATGGTGTGCAAAGTCAGTGGAGGCAAGCGTGCTTACCACTCAACCAACATGCTCCCTCAATTTTTATGTCTAACCAAAATCTTTCCAACAGCAAAATGTATTACATGTAACATAAAATTTATATATTTGAATTTATTTAATATTTTAACAGTTTCCAGCATAAGTTTAATGAAACAGAACGTAAAAAGGTGGAAATAATTTTTTCAGAGTTGGGATATAGAAATTTTCGAAATTATTATTACTTTGTACTAAAAGGTCCAATTTTTTGTAAATTAATGTGAAAATGGTGGCCATTTTGGATTCTTACAGTATATAAGGAGGGATAAATAAATTTTTTATCAGTCTTAACTTGACATTTGTTAAGGTCACATCTTGTTCTTGCATGTGCATTGCAGTAGCACAGAGAACGACACCAGGTGTCTACTACAGACATCTACATGAATGGGAAGCATCGTCACAAGGGCAAGCATTGTTAACATGAACAATGACAGGCATCCACTACGAAAACAACAGGCATTCACTACGTCTACTACAGCTCCAAACGTCCATCATGTCTACTAAAACTTCAGACGTCCATCACATCTACTACAGCTACAGATATCCACACCTAGAACGACGACAGACATCTATGTCTACTACAATTTCGCTACTTCCAGGTCATCATCAATGCAGAATCAGATACAATGCATCAAGGTCACTGCTGTGATTCTGAATGCATTGAAAAGTGCAATGCTACTTTAGCTTATGGGAAGGCAAAATCCTTATTAAGTTTAGAATGTTCCCAACTGCGAGTGTCACAAAACAAAATAAAATTAGTGTATCTGTTCCTGGCTGAACATTTACAAGCTGATGAAGATATCATATCCTATTTACCTTGTGATGACTGTCTTTATGGCATTCCTGACTTTGCTAATGATGGGAACTTGAAACATATGTGGAGGGATTGTATGTCCTGCAGGTTGGAACAGCTACTTGAAGTTAGAATAATCCAGATATAGCGATGGACTCATTCGGAGTCGAAGTAAATTCCGAGGCGAACACATCATCTTATAAAGTTTATATGAGAGAGACTTTTTTGTAAATAGTGTATAAAGAAATAACATAAAAATGATGTTCTACACTCAGAGTTTCTAAAACTACCAAGACAATTTCTTTGCAATTAAGGAGCATGCTATTTCTTATGCAATCGATGCTAATGACTCTAAAGTATTATGCTTTAAATGTCCCATGGTGCAGTTTAAATCCTGAAGTTAAAACAATGTTTCGGGAACAGACTTACAAGATACATAACCTGAAATGGGACTTTGCTGACATAGCTTACAAAAAAATGTTTTAAATATCTAAATGATGCGATATTCGAAGATGATCCCATAAATATGCTTGGAAAAATGCCGGAGAAAATTTTAAAAACTTCAATAAATGCAGAAGTAATAAATATCAGAAGATACCATGACTGTTCGGGTATTAATCCATTTGTTAAATGCTATAATACTAATAACTGTGAGGAAAAAATATTCTGCTCACAATGAAAAAGCGAAGCTTTAAGATAATATTTATACAGATATCCTACCTACATGTAGATATATTATTTTTCAAAAATGGTTTATTCCAGGTAGCGTAAGATTTCGAAAAAATGGAGAAATTCTACCCAGAGAAGACGTATTCCACTATTTTTGCAGACTTAAGAAAGTATTGTTCCAGTCTCTAGGCAATGTATACTTTCAAACAGAGATGTGTAATGGAAATGAACATTGGAATTTTGCAAAAAATTTCGGAGAAAGCCTGTATACAGAACGAGTGCTGTGCGATGAAGAAGACTCTCCTGTTTCTAATATGTGGCCTGACAGTGAACTGCCTTTTCTTCTTGGGAAATATGTTTTAAAAATCGGAGTACAGAAATAACTAAAGAACCAAGAATTTAAGGACCGAATCATGTAATAATAAGGAACTCATATCGCAAATATAAGGCTGTAGCCCACTTCTACTAGCGCAATGTGGAATGTGGGACTGTGAGGTTGGAACAGCATTGTTTTTATCTGTAAAATTGATCTAACAAAATTGTTGTTGAATAACTAGTTTTACCACAATGTGGAAGAACATATGTCTATATATATATATATATATATATATATATATATTATATATATATATATATATATATAGAGAGAGAGAGAGAGAGAGAGAGAGAGAGAAAAAATTGTACACCAGAGCTTCAGTTACGATGGAGAAGTTCGACTCATAACTTCAGTACACTAGTAATACTCCAGGATTCAGGCGAGTGTGGTTTCGAATTGAAGAGGAATATAGTCCACTACAGATACAGATGTGCAGCAGAGATGAACATTGGCATTTCTCGCTAATCAGTCCAACAGAAATGTGTAAAGTATTCGACGTATGTTATAGGCGAAATTAATGAACTTTATATAATCTACGCCCTGACAGCAAGCTACCTTGTAACAAAGGTAAACTGGAATTTCAAGCTCACAGTAGATACAGTACCAAACTCAAGTCCAACAAGAAAATCAAATACATCATGCAGAAGGTGTGTAGTTGCTGTTCTCTTACTACAGTTTGGACAGAAGAATGCAACAACAAGCAACATTATACGTACATCGGTGACCAAGCATTAACTTATACCTGTGGCATGTGGCAATGCAATGTTTTTCAAAGCCAGGTACATCTGGCAGACTATGTTTAGGAGTGTGCCTAGTACAAAATCATCAGTCATTGCAAGGGTTCACAACCCTACACACATATACGAGCTCCTACAAATTGGATAGAGAAGAGTGTTCTTTAAACCATATAATGATCTTCTACAAGTTCATGTTTGCAATGATATAGAACATTGGTGCTACACTTTCGACAACACTCTCAGCATTTGCTTTGGTGAAGTAATAGCATTCAACTATTGTGATTTGAGACATCTTTGCCCTGACTGTGACTTGCTATCAACATTAGAAGATTTGATGATTGCCAGTCTTAGCAAGGAAATAGAAGAGGAATGGGGATACGGAGTAATCGACGACCAGCTCACCAGACTTCAACAGTGAATCACTGTTAGCTGAAAGGAGACCTGCGACGGGTACATCCACACCTTTATTTTCCAACAAGGAGGATAAGTTTTTCCATCAATGTTTAATCTTTATGTGTGTGAACTGGGTAATTCAGAATAATGATACCAATGATCTGATTATGCCCAATGAATTACAAGTATGCATTTTTTACTAAAAGTTAGCATTCTGTAATTTACAGCTTATTATATTCACCTTTTGTTGTAAAGGAAATGTGTGAGTCAGACATTCATTTCAAATGTATGTATTTCCCTCAAGCTTTTACAGCACATAGTAAACCAAATAGTTATGATGTTACTTTAACTAACTGTGACAGTTCTGAATGTCTTGTAAACCAGTTCAGACCTCATGTAGTAGTTCATAAGCATAAACTTAAGGGTGAATGCATTGTAAATACATACCATGAGGATGATAAATGTTTGAAACATCTTGTTTATAACACAGACACTGTTTTGCCCTATCTGTATTCTGAAGAATGTGATAATAATCTTCATACTTTACATCATTATAGGAAAAACAAGTTTGGATATACATCTCAGACTGGGTGTGATTCATCAAAATGTTATCTTCATTGAGCAATATAATTAGCAAAAAATAAATTTAGCCCTAAAACACATTTCAACTTTCAAATTTAGAGAATGAATTTATCAATATACATACATTATTCCTTGCTAAATCTACTCAGTTTTTTGGTGGATGTCATAGTAGCAACATAATGTATTTTCATCCTCCAAATCATTATGTCAGTGTCAAACAAGGAAAGTCCAATATAACTTATGCCCTATGGTGCAACGGAATTTTGGGAAAATTTATGGAAACCTGAAACAATAATTTTTATTTTAAAGTAATTGACTTTCCTCAAGGGGAGGAAAAGAGTCACAAACTCATACAGTGCAGTGACAATAAGAAATGTCAAGTGTTTCATATGAGTGCAAACACACCTATCCCATCTCTTATTGAAGATGGGTACTCTGATTATGTTGAATCATGTCCTAAGTTGGTTGAAAGCATTGTTTTACATGCCCTTACTTGTAAAGATGCATTTGTGTAAACAGACAGATTAAAACCAGGGCATAAGAAATTGTTACTCCTTGAATGCAGAGGTCAATATGGGGATCTTGATCCAATTTTAAGAAAATTCATGAAAACTTTGTTCACAGAAGTTGCTAACAGTTTATAAAAATAAAAAATAAAAAAGTATATATTTTGAATCAATGTTGTGTGTTATCCTGTAGTTGCTTTGAGCAAGGTGTAATTGTTGTACATAAAGTTTTGCTTCTACCTGAAATAATTTGTGTGACATTCTGTATAGCCATAGTGTTAAGAAATGTTGTAAATATATTGCGAATTCACTTGTGTTTGTTTAGCATAGAAATATTTGCAGTAAATTCTATTGGTAGTGTTAAAAGTTTTGTGTCATCCTATACTTGATAGTGTTGAAATTATTGAAACAAATGTGTAATCTGAATATGTTCTGGAGCAAAATTTATCTACTTGCTTAAATATGTTTTTGAGCATAGTATGCTACTGCAGTGTTAAAATGATATTTTGAAATAACTTGTGTTTGCATATATATTGTTTATAAATATTATGTAAAATGAATCCCTTTCATACATTTATTTAACCTATTCCTTATTAAAAGTGAACATTTTTTGGTAAGAAAAATATTTTCTCCCCAGAGACATTTGAGATAAAAAAAATAATTTGTCTCCAACAGATATATATATATATATATATATATTCTTAAAATTTTGTATTAAAAGTCTGTTGCATTAACAATAAAGAATCTTGTAAGAAATAAATCAGGCTATTAGTTCGCCAAAAATACTAATGAACTAAAGATATAATAGAATCTGACAAAAGATGTGTTGGAAAAATTAAAAATACATAAAAGTGTTCATTCGTTTGCCGGCCTCCATAGAGTAATCAGATTATACAAGGAGGCTCTGGGTTCGAATCCCAGATAAGGCATGGTAAATTGTAATATATACTTTGTGGGTTCGATTCACAGCTAAGACATGCTTGATATAAGCTGTGTTCAAATCCCACCTAGATCATGTACAATTATAATGTATTTTCCCTTTTGTAGGGTTCAAACATAATAGACAATACATAATAGACATTACGATATGTTACAATATTGTATGTTTATATTTTATGATATGTTATGTTGGTACATCAAGATGTTACATTGGTATGTACGATTCATCAGTATGTTACCATACATTACATTGTTATGTTATGTTACTATACATTATGATATGTTATGTTGCTACATTATGATATGTTACAATACATTATGTTGGTACATTACTATACCTTAATACATTTTTGGCAGTGTGTTACTACTTAAAAGTTTTTGATGATGTAGAAATTTGAATTTTTTACGGTGTAACTTTGAACATATTTTTGATGGTGTAAACAATTTTAGCAGTGGTAAAATTCATAAATGTTTTTGATGATGTAAATGAATTTCCTGTAAAATTTTTCAAAAAATATTTTTGGCAGTGTAAGATTCAAAAAATAAACAAAGTGCATTTTGAAATTTAAAGTTTTTCTCTCACTAAAAAAATGTTTAAAATGGGCTTAAACTGAAATGCAATAGCATGAGTTTAAATTTCAATTAAATAAAATTCAATTAAATATTCTAAACGAAAGCTGTGTGCCTGGAGCGAAAAGTAAATCTTTTGAAAGAATACCAGGATGAGGCAGGTTGCAAAGCACAGTCAATTTTAGAGTGGAGACATGTTGAAGACTGATAATTGTCTTTGGGATGGGACTGGAGGGGAAGTGCCCAGTCTCCCTCTCACTGGCATGTATGCATGCCCACAAGCTTTGCGCAACAGCAGGGGTGAAGGGGAAGTGGTTGGTCATGGTGGGGGTGAAGGGACGTGCTTCCAATCTCCCACTGGCACGCATACGCGCAGGTGGCTGCAGCGACTGCATGATGAGCATTAGCAGTGGAGAAGAGCAGGTGGTGGTTGTCGAACAGGCATGGGAGGGGAAGAGTAGCTGGATGGTGGCTAATGCGAGCGCTAGCGGTAGCTTACTGAACTATTATCTCATTCTCTCATCTAGCCAGCTCAGGGCACCGATCGGCCTGGCTTGTTCCACGCTCTCATCATTCACTTTTCACCCTCACCGTGCGTGCACAGTCCATAGGGTGAGCAAGACCTTGCCCCGTCTATTCCCTATTGTGTTTTGTTTTTCCTCGCCTGCTAGCTACCTGCCTCTCATCCACGTTGGAAACATTTTGAACTTCCTACATTTTTAATCACAGCTCTTGCTTCTGTCTTTCCCCAATAAACCTAAAATTTAAAATTAAGAAGAACATTTTGGCCTTTTGTCTAGGATATTAGTAATAAAATTATATTTTCATTTATATTATGTGCATGTTAGTTATTAAGAGTTTGTGAACAATGGGGTTACTTCAGTGTAATTTATTGTGGAGTCGTGAGTTTTATAATGGGGAAACTTAGTTAAATGGGTGAGCATAAGCTGTCCTGTATTGACATTTTGCTTGAAGATTATTATGTAAGCGTTTCCGATTAGGATTCGCAGACAGAAAGACAAACAAGCTGTCCAGACAGTGTCCCTTCCCCCAAGCGTCCATGAGTTAATAAATTGGATCATGATCTCTACTTAAGCTATTGGAAAGTGGATTCGCTTATGGGGAGATCGTTTACAGCAAAAGGTCAAAACATATCCTCTTCCCCCAAACATGAGAAGGTTGATCTTTTGAATTACGACTTATTTCTATCAGGCTCGGAACATTCTTGTGATTCGGAGAGTGCTCCAACCATTTCACAACCAACTTTCGAGTCAATTAGAAATATTTCGCCAAGGTAGCCAGAAAATAATTCCTTTCCGATTCCCAAGCATCAGTGGAAGCTTTGCCAGACCTGATGTACCAACTATTGGCTATGGCATTTCTGGGAAGACTAAATGATGCGTATATACTTAACAATAGGCTAGACAGTGATGTGAACTTTTCCAGTTTTTTCCAGATGTGTAAAGTCCCTTTACTAAGCTTATTAATGGCATCACCCTGGCCAGTTAGATTATACATTTCTGTATCATGTAAGTGTTAAAATCCCTCATGGCAGAGGAAGCCGCTACAGAGACTTTGCATTTTCAAAGCAAAGCGCTCCGTGTCTTCAAATCTTGATGTATATGGATGTACATCTGAGCCAATATCGGCCGTTCATCATCGGTGCTGCACACTCTAAATTGCCAAAGTTTATTGTTGATAGGAAAGATTGTGTCGATGTACACTGTCCGGAGGGAATGTGTTTCCACTATGCTGTAATATCATCTTTGTTTTCTGCTACACAAAATCCCAAGAGAAGTACTTCATGTCCTAAACCTCAACAGATTTTGAATATCGAAGGTTTGTCGACACCTATAGTCCTACAGGGTATTCGTAAGTTCGAGGAGAACAATTATATTTCTAGCAATGTCCACAGTGTGGTAGACAAAGATAGCAATATAATTGACGAAACCTAAGAAAAGGGTGGAGGTTTTAGTTCCCATGCATATTACTCCTGTATGCCATGACAAACACGTAACTATTTTGGCGATTCGCACAAGTGGAAATGCCACTAATTTGCATTTTGTCTGTATTATAAATTTATCAGAGCTGGTTGGTAGTCAGCTGAATAAGAAGAAAAAACTAAAAAAATTGTTTGCGAGCATTGTCTTCAGTATTTCAAAACTGAGGAAAAACTCTCTAGTCACAGTATTCTTTGCCAAAAACAAAAGGCTGTTCCCAGTGGGAACAACAAGTACTTGGAATTTAAAGATTACAACAAACAGCAGAGATTGGGTTTCGTCACCTATTCCGATGTAGAAAGTTGCCTGAAAGCCATGTCCACTTGCTTGCCTAATGATGAAACTAGTAATACAACTACCAACCAACTACAGATTCCATATACTTGTAGCATTTTGTTGGTTTGTTCATACAATCTAAGTTTATCTCAGTTTTTCGAGTTTGTGGGTGCTGATTGTATGTTCCAATTAGTTGATAAATTAGTTGAACTTACAAAATGGGTTGCAGAAATTTACGGCATCATTGTTCAGATGAAGTCAAAAACCCCTGCTGATGAAGCTTTTGTAAAGAACTGCTAGGCATAGATGATATTGTGGTTGACCATAACCATCTAAAAGGCGAAATTAGAGGCCCCACACATAATAAGTGCAACATGAATTTCAGACTACCCAAAAGTCAACTTTTAGCTGTTTTCCATAACCTGCGGAATTACGATGCTCACCTTCTTATAAAGGCCTTGGCTGAAAGTCAGACAATGGTACAGGATGGAACTACGGTAATTGAAAATACTGGAAATATTCAAGTGATTGGAATGACCCTAGAGAAATACAAATGTATCACAATACAAATTCCCAATGTGACTGATTGTAATGGAATGGTGCAATAGTCCATGTTAATATTTATTGATTCATTCCAATTCATGAGCGCCTCTCTGGAAACTTTGGCAAGTAATTTACTACCTGCACAATTGAGTATCACCCGCTCAATGTTTCCAGACAACACCCAGTTCGAACTGGCAAAACAGAAGGGAGCTTTTCCTTATGACTTTGTTAAGTTCCCAGATATTCCGATGTGCAAGTCACTCCCATCAAAGGTTGCATTTCATAATGTGTTGAGAGGCGAAGGCATTAGCGATGGTGATTACGCTCATGCCAAAGCTGCATGGGATGCGTTCAACTGCATAAACTTGATGCAGTATGCCAATCATTACTTATGTGTGGACACTTGTTCTTCTGACTGATGTTTTTGAGAATTTCAGGACCATATGTTTGGCTCATTACGGTCTTGACCCCAAAATGTACATCACAGCTACGTCTCTTTAATGGGGCACTTTATTATCAATGACATGCATGCAGCTAGAGCTGTTGACTGATTCTGATATTTATCTTTTTGGAGAATGCAGGGTTAGGGGCAGCATTAACCAGGTTTCAAAATTACCTGCAGAAGCCAACAATGTTTCTATAGGTGAGGACTACAACACTTGTGTGGCATCGAAATATATATATGCTATTTCGACATCAACGGCCTGTACAGTCATAGGATTCTGTCCAAGTTTCCGATTGGTAATTTCGAGTAGGTTGAGGCTGACACATTCTCTTCATGGGATTTTGCAAACATGGTGAATGGCGAAGGCACTTGTTTTTTCGTGGAAGTTGATCTGTCTTTTCCAGAAGAGTGTCATTATAAACTATATGATCTGCCTTTGGCCCCAGAAAATGGCGGATCCCCGAACAGCTCGTATGAGAAACTTCTTTTAACACTCGGGCTGCGCAAGAAATATGTTATACATAAAGAAACACTGACACAGTACTTGATGTATGGGGCCAAACTTGACTCCGTTCATAGCAATTTGCCCTTTGAGCACAAGGCATGTATGGCTCTGTACATTGAGTTTAACATTGAGAAACATGCCCAGGCTGCAAACACATTCGAAAAATCGTTTTTGAAATTGATGAATAATTCAGTTTATGGAAAAACATTGCAGAATATCCGCCAGGAAAGGGACATAAGAGCCGTTTCGAAGCATGACACAATCCATATGGCTGCAGAGCTTATAGGACGTCCGACATTCCAGGCAAGAAAGATTATCGATGAAAACTTGATCCTTATCGAGATGTCAAAGAGTTCTGTTGCTTTCAACAAACCTTTGTACACTGGTGTGGCCATTGTCAACCTTTAAAAATTCAGTTTATACGAATTTCACAATCAGTACATATGTACAAAATTTATTCTGCCTGCTTCGCACCTGCTCTATTGTGACACCGATTCCCTGATCTATTATGTTGTTTGTGATGACATCTATAAGTAATTACCCCATATTTAAAGGTGCGGTTTGATACATCCAACTATACGTTCGATAACCAGCAAGGATTCAGTCAGAGGAGCAAAGGCCGTACCAGGGTGATGAAAGATGAATGTACTGGGAGCATAATCACACACTTTGTGGTTTTTAGTCCTAAGCTCTATGCATATGTTGTTGCGAATTGAGCAATGTATTCGTAAGGCGATGGGTGTAAAACTCAACATGTTGCAATCACTAAGATATGAGAATTATCGATATTGCCTCGAAAATTGCACAAGGGTAATAGGGACCCAATATCAGTTCCATTCATGTGCTTATCATGTCTACACTGAAAATGTAACAAAGGTAGCGTTGCCAGATATGGATGATAAGCATTACATTGAAGCAGAAGGATTATCAACCGTACCTTGGGGTCACTATCGAATACCTGAGTAATTATTTTTATTTTCTCTATGTATTAATTTTAGCACCACAATAAATTTATAGACCTCCCAGCACCACATACCACAAAGGATGTTTATCTGCCACCACCACAAGCTGTGTGCATAAATAATGTGTGATGAAAAAATGTATTTTTTTAAACACATTTTTTTCAGCAAGTATCAATAACTTGTGACTCAATAGTTTTTGTAAATTAATCTTGTTTTTATCCTAAAGTGAATTAGTGAATAATGAATTGTTTTGTAAGGTGAATATTTATGTGTGATATTGTAAATATTTAGGTTTAAGGTAAATTTTTGAAAATAATATTTTATAATAAAATGTTAAAAAGGAAGTGTCTGTCTTATTATTTATTTTTCTAATACCTCATATCACTAAACTTTTCCAATAATAATAACAAAACATTGATGGTGACAGGCTAAGTATATGTCAAGAAAGAAACCTGTGCTGGATTGAATAATTTTGCAAAGGAATGAAGCAGCAGGTTAAAAACTTCATCCACTCTGGCTATTCAAGTTGAAAGTTGGAGTAGGAGACACCACGCTTTGCTGGCCAACTTTGTGACAGTCCAGGGAGAAATATTGAAAGAAAGCCCCGAATACCTTTACAGAGGCAGGTGCAAAAATACCTCTGTCCCTCCTTGTCTACAAGAATGTTTCTCTAGCTAAAACATTTATGTCTGCATTGAACAGAATCCATCAAACATTTCTAATATTGCATTTTACATATACAAACACAAATTACAGCTCTTCAAAATCCAACATAATGATGCCTATGGAAGAAGAAGACAAACACAATATAATATATTTAAACTAGCATTTTAATTTTAAAAAAAATATTAAATTTAAGTCACATTATGTAAAAATATCCATATATTTCCCTTAAATTTGCAAGAGCCTGACCTACATTTCATCTCTAGTGCTAGCCACGATTTTTGTTAAGTGATATTATTTGCCCCAGAGTTCAGATCTTGCTCACAGTATTTGTAAACTATAGTGCGAAATATTTTTTTTTAATTTATCTGAAAATATAAATTTTCTTGTTATAGCCTGATATAGTGCGTTCATAATATTTATAATTGTCTCAAGTATGTTTCTGAGTTCGGTCTACAAAAATTCCCAGCAGTTTAAAAATACAGTTTATCTAAACAAGTGCAGTGAATTTCATAAACATTAAAACATTTTTTCATTCATTTACGAATTTTTGCCTTAATTTAAACCCAGTTGCCTATCGAACATTTTACACATATCTACTCGCAGCTCGACCTATATGCTACTCATTCTAAGAACGAACTTATTTTAATATCATTTCAGGTACATGATTGTGTCTAGTTTAAATCACATTCAGAGTTTTTTCCGAGTAGCTATAACCTTGTCGTTTGTCAGCCTTCGAACACGCTCCATGTGTATATTGACCAGCTCTCGATATAATCGACTCAGTGTTTCACTGAGTTCGCAGCCAGACAGACGTGTTTGGCGAGAGGTGAGATTTCATTATGTGTCTTAATCTATTAATTTTCTTTTTATGTGTGGATTACATTCCTCCTCGCCAGTATCACAGGTAGACAGACGTGTAAGGTATGTGGGAGAGGCATCATATATATATATATCTTCTTCGTTTAATTTAGAGGAACATTTTGCTGTTAATCATTAATTCCCCACTCACGTAATTGTCGTCGTTTAGTGAGTTTGCACTTGTCGACACCAGATATTATTTACGTAGTTTAAATTCTCTCTCGTGTAGATTATATATCTAAGCTCGAGATTCACATTGTGTTAAATTACATACTGGAGTAATTGTACATATTATTCATGTAGTAGTTTAAAATTTGGGATTTGATGCATGCAATTTATTCATACATACAACACTCTGAAATTCTCTAATGTTTAATTGCATTCGGAAACAGTTGTCAATCGTTTGTAGTTACTAACAAGTAAATCGCATCATTCAAAGTCGCCTATCTTCTAACACTGTCTACGAGCAATATCCCACAAAAAACATTAAATTTACACTTAGGCCACTCTTAGAAATCGTTTAAACACTCAGAATTTATCTCGTGTGTTAAATATATTAGTCAAAATCGCCTATCTACCACCAATATCCCTAAAAACACATCAAAATTATAAAAAAAAAAAGAATAGGAAAATCTGCACTTAGCCAACTCTTGCACTCAACTCAACACCTGTATAACACATTGTAACCCACCACTCTATTCAGTCGCCTTTAGAACACCACACCATAAACATCGTACATAGCTCCTGCTACCCACAAAAGGAAAGAAAGAGAATAATAAATGTTACTCTTATGTCATTCTTGCACCAAACACAAAAACCAGAAATTTTTTTTTTAAATAAATTAAGATTGGATTAAGATATCTTTAATCAGATTAAGATCGGATAAATTATTTTGATCGGATTAAATCGGATTAAAATGTAACCCTTTTTCACTAACACTTTCAATTACTTTGATATCAAACGGTTAATCAAATTAATCAAAAGTGGGGTAGGACCCTCCCGCCCCTACTATTCCGGTAGGCTTATTTGTGTGAAATGTTCACCGGTAATTTTTAAGTTTGTATGGCAAAAAATAAGCGACACAAGTTGCGTGTTTGAATTTAATGTGTCTTTTTCGTTCGACCGGTTGTTCCTTCATTTTAACATTTACTCCAACTGAGTCCAACATTTAAAAAAAATAACCCAACACATCAATAACAAAAGGTTAAATACTACAGTTCTTTACCTCTCAGTTGTAACTGTTAAACACTGTCGCGGCAAAATCTTAATGTGCATTACTTGTAATGTGTAAGGATAGGAACATTTCCCGAAATAATTTCAGGATAAGATGAGACGCCAAACTCATATACGTTGAAGTCACCTTCACAATTGGATTACAGTTTATTAGATCCGTCCTGCACGCCTCTGAGCCAATAGCAGACTTGCAAGGAAACACCTTGCGAATCCCTTAACTGCCAGCAGGTGTGGGGCATCAGCCAATGAACACACAGCTGAGGCTCCAGTATGCAGAGGAGTGAGGAGTCCAGCCTACGGGTCACAGAGATCGCGAAATTCTCCTATCCCTAATGATGTGCTATGTCGTGGAAAACAAATATGTCGATATAGAAAAATTTCGTGTGTTCAATGACCTGTAGGCTTAACTCCTCAGTACTCTCCATACTGGAGCCTCAGCTGTGTGTTCATTGGCTGTTGCTCCGCACCTGGCAGTTATGGGATTCGCAAGGTGTTTCCTTGCAAGTCTGCTATTGGCTCAGAGGCGTGCAGGGCGGGTCTAATAAACTGTGATCCAATTGTGAAGGTGACTTCACTGTATATGTGTTTGGCGTCTATCTTGTCCCGAAATGAATTCGCGAAATTTTCCGATCCTTACAAATATGTTAACAACGTAAAATAACCGTTAGAACTATAGTCAATTCAGGCATTTTCAAAACATCATAAAGCTGACCTAAATAATGTTATAGGCCTAAACTGAGAATATATGAATGAAATGGTCTTTTGAATATGACAGAAGTCTTTGAAAAAGCTGTAAACGGTAAACAACGCAATTGATAGGCATAATTAGAAGTCACATTTCAATGTTTATGTTTAGGTGTAGCGAAAGTATACGAATACATGTACACACAAACACACATCGGAATGTAAACATTGATTTTGATGGATGCTACATGGCACAGTAACATGGAAATGTTTGTTTACATTTGGCGGGAGGATACGAAACGGGCCGAGAAAGTCAGTTTTCAGTCGTGAATGGACTGTAGAAATGTTTAAAGCCTACCTTAGTGTCGCCTGAACTTGCGGCATTCTCAGGTTTCAAGGAATGGGTTCCGATTTTCGAGAGCCAAGGCACAGAACCGATTAATACACATAAGTGAAAAGGCGTGGTCGTTCCTTTGGTGTAGGTGTGCCCATTTTATAATTGGCTACGTGGGGCTATTGTAACTGAATGGTTGGGACAGGTGTATTCGCGAAAATTTTTCAAGACCAGTTGTACACCAAAACACTTTAGTTCATGGTTCGTGGTTGGATGATTTCAAATGTAACGTGCCTCAAGCGTCTGTCCCCGAATCGTGGAAAATAAATTATTATTGTCTGTTCGTGGTTTCTTCACACTTTTTTGGAATCAGGCCTTTGAAAAATCATCCTGTGTGTGACGTATTTCGTGGTTTCCTATCTATGTTGTGTATCACAAGGGTTTCATACCTCTGTACCATATTTTCAGTCAAATTAACTTGTACTTATTTATATGTTCTATAAATTATAGTATTTTGTGGGTAATTAATATAAATAAAAAAGGGAGAAAATAGGCGTGCGTTTGCATTGCCAAGTAAGAAATAGTTCTTAAGCAATATTGTATTACCCTGAATGCGCTCGTGCGGGGTGCGTTGTCCATTTGGTATAATTTTCTAGACGTAGTTAAGTTTTGTTTGCATGAGGCGGAGGAATATCCTGGAAGTATAACTTTAGCAGGGATTCAGGAAAATGTGAATAAATTTGTGAATTGCCTATAGACACAGGTTTTGTTGAGTGCGTTTTAAGGCGATCTTGAACAAGCATTTAACTCAAGTAATCCTGATCTTATGTATGGTGTGCTTGAAACAGCATCTCTGACCAAAAATGGAAAAAATTTATCACGCTATTGCTACGTACAAAATTTATCTAAAACTTTTAATGAACGATTTGTTTTCAGTTTGTTATTCGATAAGGTTAGTTTCGAAAGGTAAAAAATGAAACAGATGAAATGCCGTAACTAGAGACCTGAAAATTCCGCTAATTCATTGACTTGTAGGTTAGAATTCACAGTCTTATGTTAAATCACTCAGATGCCAACGTCAGATTGGTTGCTTACTGTCAAGGAGGATGGCGCTGGTCGGGCATGCATTTTGTTGTAAGTTAGTTATTGGCCGAAAGATCTTAAGGAGGTGCCAAAATAACGCGTGGAGCAACTGCAAAAGTGACACATTACGTATACGTTTTTTATTTCTAGCTTCCGCCGAAATGAATCCGCGAATTTTTCAGGCCTGTAGCTATAACACGGAATGTATTTTTTTTTACTGTATTATGCGAATTCGTGTAAAGGCTATTGATGGTGAAATGATCACTCTTAAAAGCCCTGCTCAAGATCTACTTGTATGCAGGTTGTGTATCCTTTCGCCTTATGGAAAATTAACAGCGCCATGGGCCTCACCATTTTAATCATGCGTCAGTCAGGTGAAACTGTGCAATAAAAAAAAAAAGTAAATTTGTCATAACTAAGGTCATTTTTACACTTAGATGCAGTAAATAAACAGAAAGCGAAATAAATAATTAAAGTTATCACAAATTGTTACTTACCACATTTTATTCGACGTTAAGAATTGGGACTACTTCCCATCCATCGCTGCCAACTTTACTGGGCGCATGTCGTTCAGTGCACCCCGTAAAATAAATGCAGGCAGGAGCAGTGACTTTTTTCTACGGTTTATTTCTAAGTGCTCGCTTTATCGTGAACAGCCTTTAACAGTTAAAATGCATATTCGCTGGGCTGCCAACTTGCGAGTATGTTACCACGCGCCGACTGGCAAACAGTGTTCTGGCATGATGCTGACAAGTTCCGCCATCTTGCTGGAGCGTACGGCTGAAGTTCGCGATACAACCGGCTGTTTCGCCTCTGTGTTGTTAAGTTCTCTGTGGTAGGGCGTGCGAAATCCTATTTTCAATACTCTTCCGTAACATGCTGACCATATCGTTATAGGTGCGATGTATCGCGGTACACAAAGTATTCAAAATCGATGGCGATATTTCACAAACTATAGCTTATATTGACACATCGTGGTTCACAGATTTACTGGCACCTAAGAATATTAGAAGTACGTTACTTATATCCACTACTGCAAGAACACCGGTTCTGTTGGTGTCTGTGTTAGATCTCACCATCGTCCTATAGGTCCATACCACACCGGACACTACCCTGTACTTTACAGCGTTCATTATTGGCCGTTCATCGACCAATGGAAATCCGAGCTGATATTGACCCAAACAATTGTCCTTTATCGTATAAAAGGATTTACAATCAATTTCCCTTTGAGTGGCTATAAAAAAGGTAAATTTATCGTTAGCAATATCGTCAAGGCGCTGTTGTGTCCTTGTGGGGTCATGTTAAACACTAGCGGAACAAAGACTGCTCATCCATGAGAGTTTTATACTGACGACAACGAAATTTTCAAATTAGTTTTGCTCGGACTACGCTCGAACTTATCGAGCATAGTCTACGGTAGCATAGTCTGGAGTTGTTAAGATCACTAATATAGAGTAACACGAATTGCAAAATCAACATCGTTTCGCTTGTATAGCGATATGCGATATACAGGATGTATCTAAATTCGACCGACAAACTTCGGCTGCAGGTTAATCACAAAAAAATGAGTTGAAAACATGTGTACGGACCTATGGTCTAAAGTGAATACTTAAGGTGTTACACATATTTCGAAGTATGACCTGAAACACTCGTTTATTGCAATATTGGAAAGATACTGAACACCGAATGTCTGGATAATGGGTCACTGCACAAAGATCTGCAGACGCCACAACACCTGTCGCTATGATCAAATAATTTCATCTACATAATCACGATTTCCACCCTTCCCGTGAACTTACCTCCGAGACGCGGTGTCATATTTGTAGATATGATGGCGAAGATCGAAAATTATTTTGAGCCAACATATCTTCTATAACACACTAACTAGTTTATTCTTTCATGCATGGGTGGACAAGGTTTTAATCGGCTAAGTTGTTTGCAGGCCAATCACGAACGTTCTGCCTTTAAGTAACAGAATCCTCATTGGCCCAGCGAAACGGGGTAGTAGCTTCACACATGCAGGACAGCCAATAAGGAAAGAAAACTGTCGGGCATGTGTACAGTACGTTGAATCCTAGCAAACAGCCAAGTTTTCCCGCGATGAGCCATCATCTCTAGTCTTCTACTTATTTATTCGTGACTACCCTCAGCTGAAGTTTGCAGGTGGAATTTAGATTGCTCTACATTGTTGTCGAACGTCGTTCCAACATTTTGCTGGCGTGTTGGTCTGGAGTCGGCGATATAAGCTGCGGTTTCACCACTACGATACAGGGGCGCAGATGAAGACGTGTAGCCGGTAGGTTTTCTTGGTGTGCTCCCACCCCGGGGTACGGTCTCTCGAGGGACGACTTGGCTACGCTCGGCGCAGGGTCGGGAAGGCGAGGACAGATGGCGGTATCCTCGCCAATTAAGCCACTTGGCCGCCAAGTGTCGTAATTACCATATCGCCGCGCGGCTTGGTATGAAGATTGCCGCACGCAACACTGAGTCATTGCCTGACGACGCCGCCGCCGCCTTAATTACTGGCCGGCGTTAACTAGGGGTCAGCTGTTGGGGTAGGCCCGCATCTCCCGGCGCTCGCGGCGCTGCGGGAACAGAACGGGCGAGTGTGTAGAAGCGAAACGGGGCGCCGCTGCATTAGTAGAGGTGGGTTTACGATTGACTTAACAGAACAAGTGCGCCGTGTGCTTAAGGCATGATTCAATGTGTTCAAGGGTATTAGTTTATGACTGTCGTGTGCGGATATTGACGGGTCGTGTGCGATCTTGGCGTTTGATCTCAGCGGCTACATGATCACGTTTGATCGCGTTTAGTGCACCTAACCAGCAACACACTAGTGTTATGTACAAGTCAGTCAATTAAACTTTGTAAAGTTACCCATGTGATACATCATGTAATGGACGAGGGAAAAAATAAAAAGAATAAAATAGAATAGTACACATAGGGAGAGGGCTGGGGACCTTCGGGTTCGTGGGCGGAGGCTATTCAACCGTTGGGTGCCATGGTGGACCGGCCAAAAGGCTAGTTAGCTGCGTGCGGTCCCGACGGCGTCTGGTCGCGCGTGTGGATTCGTGGGAATCCCGGTCCCCGGTCTGCTCCGGCGGTGGCGGCGAAACGGGAGGCGGCCGAAAGGATACCCGTCGGGGAGCTGTCTCGGTCGGGGCAGAATATCTCACCACCTTCCTAGGAAGTGTGAATGATGCTTTTGAAAAGAAATAGAATTTGTAGCTTAAATAACGGGCGCCCAGACGAACAGCCTCCTACCCTTAAAAAAAAAAAAGTGAATCTATATAAGTAATATACTATTTGTTAAATTGTAGTAGTCATTATAGAATTAAACGCCCTGGATGGCTGTAGTGTTAAATAGGATTAATGAAATAATTTAAATAAAAAAAAGGACACATGAATACATGCCACTGTACAATCTACAAGGCTAAGAGCCGAAATAGAGGTCCACAACACTTTGTTAGACGGGTGGGATTTGCGTACAGGCATTTAAGAGGTTGAACCCTTTAAAACATCAAATTGCGAAAGTGGATCTGAGTTAGAAGTGTTTTGAAATACATTCAGACGTGAATTATTATCGCGCAAATACGGTGTGCTTACCAGCAACCAGAATAAAGATGCAAGGGTACAAGTAGGATATTCAAGTCTAAGATGCGTATCAATCTATATGCGAAAATAAAACGTTAACTTCACCGTGTAGCCTTCACGAGGGACACCCGAATTTCAGGAAAAAAAAATGTCATAAGTAGCTGTAATTCAAAACTCTTTTAGCAAAGATCTATTTCTGTTATTGGATGATTTAATTTGTTCCTTGTCTAACGGGACTGTCCGCTCTGAATGGCCAGAAATTCTTCTCACAGACACAAGCATACAATAAACAAAGAAACGCTTCAGATATGCATGGGCAGAAATCTTGTTACGAAATTCAGGTGTCCCTAACTATCACAGGCATAATAACTGTACTGTTAGTGCAAACTGTGTACTGTGTTACTGTGTATAACGTAAACCGGCATCGTTTCCCCATTGGCTGCTGCATAGAAGTGAAGCCACGCCCTTTCTGATTGAACTGCACGTGATTGGGGGCATGCCGTTATGAAGTGTTAATTAACTGGTGCAGAGTTACACAGAGTGTGACAAATAGAGTGTGGTCCAATGGCAAACGTGTTGCATGGGTACACGTGCTTTAAGTTCAACGTGTCCCCAAGTAATAACTGGTGCAGAGCTACACAGGATGTGTCAAATAGAGTGTGGTCCAATGACAAACGTATTGCATGGGTACACGCGCTTTAAGTTCAACGTGTCCCCAAGTAATAACGTGAATTTTGGCAGGTATCTTGTCATTGATCACTGTGTTATCTCTGTGTAATTACGTTTTTTTAAAAGTCGCGGGAAATATAATTTTCTTGTTACAGCGGCGACGAACGCTTCGTGTATTTTCGGGGTTGTTCGTTCTCAAAACCCGAAACTACTGGAAACACTGAGTGATTCGTGTTATGTTTAGTATGGAGCCCAGTTCCGTTTTCCGTCATTATCGACCGCGGTTCGTTTACAAGACGTACATTTCTGTAAGATATTCTTAACAGTCTACACATGTTAGTACTACGACAGATATTTATTCTAATGTAGTATGTTTGGGTGCAACAAAAATGTACATACTTTAATGGCTACAATTTTAACAATAAAATAATTTCTACATAAAGTTTTGATGTGGACTTGAACTTTGTTCTAATAGGCGACTATTATTACTGAAAGTTTGATCAGTGTTTACTTAAAAATGTAGACAGTTTTGGGAAGGACGATATTTCGAAGTCAACACATTGAGGTGTGCACACATTTACTGGCACTTAAGACAAATTATAAGTGAGTCGCCTATATCCACTACTGCAAGAACACCGGTTCTGTTGGCGTCTGTGTTAGAACTCACCATCGTCCTATCGGTCCATACCACACCGGACACTACCCTTTACTTTACCGTGTTCATTATTGGCCGGTCATCGACCAATGGCGGGTCGAGTTGATACTGACCCAATCAATTGTTCTTTATCGTATAAAATGATTTACAATCAATCATGTTCCTTTGAGTGGCTGTAAAAGAAAGACATTTTATCGTTAGCAATGTCATTGTTACTGCTCTGTGGTATTCTTGTGAGGCCATGTTAAACACTAGCTGAACAAACACTGCAGATCCATGCGAGTTTTGTTCTGAACAACAAAGACATTTTCAAATTAGCTTCGCTAAAGCTACACTCGAGCGTAGTCTACAAAGTGTTTATATTAGAAAGCGTTTGATTTACCGCCAGTCGTTCTCTTCATTCTATTCGCAGTATTTTGATTTACTAGTTTGGTATCAGAAAAATTGTAGACATTATTATAATGTATACCAGATCTTTATTTTAATTACTAAACATGTTCTGACCGTTCTGTTAGAATAATGGCTTTCAAACTTCCCGGAGAACATATTTAAAAAAAAATAAAAAAAACCAAACCACAATTTGAAGTCACTCATTCATTCTCACAGTTCATCACCCACTCCCGAAGGAGAATATCGTAGTAGAATCAGCGCCTGCGAGAAAAATTCTGCTATCCACAACCTAAAATTTTTGAAATACGAAATTTGCTTGTCAAAATGCAAAACATTTCAAACACGATTATGAACAAAATAAAAATTGGTTTTGTGCTAAATATGTCTGTTATTTTATCGTACACTTATATAAGTTCGTCCATAAAATTGACGATAAAATTGTAACTTAAATTACAAGGTCAAGAACAGAGAAGGCTACATTAACGTAACAGTACTTATCTTACTTTGTCAACAAATAATGGTCTGAATTTCAATGTATAAATGAAATATTTTTACCAATATAGATTTCCTTCTATAAAAAATTATGTTTCTTCGCAGCAAACAGATTTGGACGAACAAGACCCTTTTTTTTTTGCTGTAATTATATCGTTAGCCCTATAAAACCGAGTTAATATAGGCTGTTCACGGTAAAATAAACATTTTTGATAGTCCTACATAACTCTTTGTAGACTACGCTCGAGTGTAGCTCGAGCAAAACTAATTTTAAAATTTCGTCGTTGTTCAGAACAAAACTCGCATGGATGTGCAATCTTTGTTCGACTAGTGTTTAACATGACCTCACCAGAACACCACAGCACAGTAACAATGATATCACCAACGATAGAATGTATTTTTTATGGCCACTCAAAAGGACATGATTGATTGTAAATTCGTTTATACGATAAAGGACACGTGATTAGGCCAGTATCAGCTCGTCTCTCCATTGGTCGATGACCGGCCAATGTTGAACGCTGTAAAGTACAGGATAATGTCCGGTGTGGTATGGACCGATAGGACGATGGTGAGTCTAACACAGACACCAACAGAACCGGTGTTCTTGCAGTAGTGGATATAGGTGACTCACTACTAACCTGTCTTATGTCTCATTAAATGTGTGCAGACCTCAATGTGTTGAGATCTAATTGTATGCCAGATGTGTATTCTTCCGCCTTATGTAAAATGAACACTGCCATGGGCCTTTCACTTTATTCATGCATCGGGCGAGTGAAACTACGAAATTATTAGGAAACTAAATAATTAACAAATCTGCTCCTTTTTACACTTCTCTGCATAAAAAACAGGAAGTGGAATAAATAATGTAAGTTACTACAAATTGTTGCCTAACACTTTTTATTCGACGTTAAGATACGGAACTACTTTTCCCTCCAACGTTACCAACTTTACTGGCCACATGTCACTCAGTGCGCCCGTTAAAATATATGCAGGTGGGAGCAGTGACTTTTTTCTAAGGTTGATTTCAAAAATTCTCAATTTATCGTGAACAGTCTTTAGCAATAAGTAAACAGCAAACAATCTCTTTAGCAGAGCATCGTGTTGCAAATGAGCAGCTGATCACGCCTTAAGGTCAAGGAGTCCACAGTTAGACCAATTTGGTTCTGTGAACTTCTGTTCGGCGCTCGTTTGAAGACATCTGGATACTGCTGTGTTCACTAGAAGTGGCAGATGCTGACCTAGATCTACAGCGGTCTGTCTGGGACGGACGTGACAGTAATTCTGAATCCCGTAAATACCGCCCTCCCCCAAAGATGTAAAGCAGTGGTAAATCTTCGGATTAGCATTCGGGGGGACATGGATAATGTTCCCGTCCCGGCTGCCCCGATTTCAGTTTTCCATGGTTTTTCTGCATCACTCTAGGCGAATGCTGGGCTGGTTCCTTACTATAGATCATGGCCGACTCCTTCTCTGTTTCTGCTTATCTGAGCCACATTCTCCGTCTCTGATTACCTCGCTGAAAACTAAAGTTTAAGCCCTACCTACCTACAAGTTGTCCAAAATAACACTGTGCAAAATCAGTGTTCACGTATTCTTTATAAATTAAAACATGATTTTTACACAGCTGACTGTGTAAATAGGTTATATGTAGATACCTGCAAAATTTGTGTTATTATTTGAGAACACGCTAAACTTTTTCAGACCCGCTTTTTTTTATGCTTTCAGGTGTTGCATACAAACAATTTCATGATGCGCGCTGTACTTAAATAGATACAACAATTTTTTCGTTGTCACAGCCAATGAGCTGTTGGCTAAATGTTCGGCTGCAGTTATGTGAACCAATTGTGACCTAGAGCAGTAAGACGGTTTGCGAATTATTTGCCCACAGGTGAGAGCATTAGTCACTTAGCTTCACAGTGTACAGTACAAACAAAAACAAATACCTACAAGTGCGTAATGTACGCAATTGTGCACACTGGGTCTGGATGGGTTAAATACTTTAACCTTCGCAATGCGTTTGTCATTGGACCACACTTTATCTGGCACGCCCTGGGTAACTCTGCGCCAATAAATTAACACTTCACAATCGTGCGCCCCATTCATGTGCAGTGCAGTGAGAAGAGGCGTGGCTTCGCGTCTGTGCAGCAGCCAATGGAAAAAAAACGACGCCGGCTCCTGTATCTGCGTCGCAGTGAAGTTCAGCCTGATGACAAATAATAACGCGAATTTTGCATGTCTCTAGTTATACGTCGTTGCCTGTTTGCAAGGATAGGAAAATGTCGCGAGTTGATTTGAGAACTCGTACACACGCATTTAAGTAGCTGTGAATGGCTTGTCTACTGTTGACACACTGCTTCGTGACAATGCGCGTTTGAAAATGCTTCAGCGCAAATCTATCTTCCGTGATTGGATGATTGTATTTGCGACACACATACCTACCTACCACGCCGCTCAGCATCGGATGGACATAATTCTGACTGGCTCAGTCAAGCAAGATAATGTATTCTAACAAAGACGCGTAGCCTAAAATTACGCGCACGTGTTTTTTCCGCGGAAAGATTTCGCAACTTAACGTACTACGAAAAAACACGTCAGTTCAGCTCCACGCAAACGATTCTAATCGTCAGTAACCCGTAATCACGGACGTTTAGTGTTGAAGTTACTAATTCTAATCGTCCCAGTCAGGTAAAGGCTGTTCACGACAAAGTGAGCACTTTTAAAATGAACCTTAGAAAAACAGCCACTGTCCCTGGCTGCATATATTTTAAAGGGCACACTGAGTGACATCCGGCCAGTAAAGTTGGTAGTGATGGCTGGAAAATGGTTCCATATCTTAACGTCGAACAAAAATGTCAGGTAACCTTTTGTGATAACTTAAATTATTTCTTTCGGTTTCTGTTGGGTTTTTTATGCATCGACGAGTAAAAAATGAGCTCATTTGTAAAATGTATACTTTGTAATAATTTCACAGATTCGCTTGACCGATGCATGCATAAAGTGATGAGGCCCATGTCTATGTTTAGTTTACGTAAGGTGGATTAATACACAACGTACATTCAAGTAGATCTTAAGCAGAGATTTCAAAAGTGCTCATTTTACTGTGAATAGCATATAAGAAAATTTATTGTCTCAAAGAATCGCTGCCATAAACGAGGGATTCCTGATTTTTGCAACAAGAATTCTCCGCAAGCTTGATTTCAACACTCCACTAGCACATCCTGCCTACCAAGCCAGCCAACTGAGTAAATCAATATTAAAGAAAACCATTAAAAAAAAAAATGTATCCTACGTGGCATTTCTTTATGAATACTTGCATGGTAAGAAATTGTGCAAGTTTTTACGTTTACACTCTTAATTTTAAATTAAAATGCACATTTGGCAATACAAATTTTTGAATTTTTTTACGGGGCAGCATTTTCTGAAAAAGTTGCGTTAGTTTTTTTTTTTTTTGTTTGAAACACTTATCTTAAAATTGATGTATTGAGAAGGATGTTTTTGGCTGCAGGCTTTTGGTAGGTAGCCTAATCTGCACCAGTAGACAGTGTGATTTTCGACTGGAACACATCACGATTAGGTTAGTCCGGTAGTGATCGGTTGTGATCCTCCTATAGGCACCAAAGAGGTTTAACTCTCTAAAGCATCCAACTGCGAAAGTGGATCTGAGCACAACGTGTTTTGAAATACAACGGGATAGAAACGCTTTTCGCGAACATCTGGTGTCGTCAGTAAGCTAAAGAAAGATTGCAAATGTACTCGTAGGATATTCAAGTCTAACCTGCGCATAAATAAGTATGCGAAAATCAAATTTCGAAACTAGCTGTATTTCATAACACTCTAGCATAGCTCTTATCCTGTTATTGGATAATTTTATTTGTTCCTTGTCCTATACTTAGGGACAGCAAAATTTCGCGAGTTCATTTCGGGACACGAGCGACGCCAAACACATATACAGTGAAGTCACCTTCGCAATTGGATCACTGTTTATTAGACCCGCCCTGCACGCCTCTGAGCCAATAGCAGGCTTGCAAGGAAACACCTTGCGAATCCCCTAACTGCCAGGCGTGGGGCAACAGCCAATGAACACACAGCTAAGGCTCCAGTATGCATAGGACTGAGGAGTCTAGTCTACAGGTCTTTGAACTCGCGAAATTTTCCTATCCCATCTTATACTCATCTGTCCGCTAATCACGTACAGTCAGTTTCGGAGTAGCCTTATTCTGATTGACGAGTATTTCTTCTCACGGATACACGCAGGCAATAAACAAAGAAACACTGCAGATGTGCTTGTGGGATGTTGTAATATAGCGAGTGCAGAAATATTTTGTCGACAATAAGGTATCCCTGCATATCACAAGCTCAATAACTGAACTGTTAGTACGTGATTGATGGGGATAGGTAGGGATAGGAAAATTTCGCGAGTTCGATGACCTGTAGGCTAGACTCCTAAGTCCTTTGCATACAGGAGCCTCAGCTGTGTGCTTATTGGCTGTTGCCCTGCACCTGGCAGTTACGGTATTGGCAAGGTGTTTCCTTGCAAGTCTGCTATTGGCTCAGAGGCGTGCAGGGCGGGTCTAATAAACTGTGAACCAATTGCGAAGGTGACTTCTCTGTATATGAGTTTGGCGTCTATCTAGTCCCGAAATGATTTCGCGAAATTCCCTTATCCTTAGGGATAGGTTAAATTTCGCGAGTTCAATGACCTTTAGTCTAGACTCCACAATCCTTGGTGCAGTCGATCCTCAGATGTTTGTTAACTGACTGCTGTCCCAGTGCCCACCCCCTCCCCCTCCCGGTAGAAACGGATTCGCTTCTTGTATCCATAAAAGTCTACTATTGGCTCAGAGGTGACCAGGGCGTGTATAATAAACCTTGATCCAATTACAAAAGTGACGCGTTTTAAATCTATCTTGTCCTGAAATTAATTCGTGAAAACTTCCTGACTCAAATGACTGGTGTTATCACAGTGTAATTATGGAGTTGCTTGTGCACATGCGGGCAATGTAAATTTCGGTCACTTTTTCAATATTCTTCTTTTGAAAATCTTGTATATGCTGTTCACGGCAAAGTGAACACTTTTGAAATAAACCTTTGAAAAATGTCACTGCCCCTACCTGCATATATTTTAACCGAAACACTGAATGGAACGCGGGCTTTACAGTTGGTAACGTTCGAGAGAGAAAGTAGTTACATTATTTTATGTTGAATTAATAGTGTTAGATAGGCCGTAAACATTCCTGAATACTGGAGCGATTTCTTTCTCTTTTTTTTTAATGCATGGTGTTAGTAAGAATTTATAAATGTGACCAATATTTACTTTCATAATAATGTCATAGTTTCACGTAAAGTGGCCATGCCTTTAAAAGTGCTCAGTTTACAGCGAACAACATATAATAGTAAGAAATTTAAAAAAAAAGTTAAGGCGGATGAGGACGTGCCTTAACCAGGTATTTCACACAGGAATTTCTGAGTTCATGTGTTGCAATTGCCTAATTTTTTTGGTGCGTGCTCAGCACTAATCGTCTTGCAACCAACAAAACAATGTGCTGTTTGTTCGATGGTGTTGGTGTTTACCATTCATGTCGAAGAAGAGCAGGGAATCCCGCAGATTCCAATTCTACTCGCCAGGAAGACTGGGCTCTGGTGCCTTGTTCTGTACAATATCGGTCATCAAAGGCTGTTCACGATAAAGTGAGCACTTTAGAAATGAACCTTTGAGAAATGTCACTGCCCTTACTCGCATATACTTAAACGGACTAACCGAGTTACACACGGCAAGTACCTAAAGTTGGTAACAATGGAGGGAAAGTAGTTCCATATCTTAACGTAAATCAAAAGCGTTAGGTAACCATTTATGATAATTAAAACGATTTATTTCGCCTCCTGTTTGGTTTTTAATGCGCAAAAGTGTAAAAATGTGCGGATTTGTATAATTTTCCTTTTTTTTTAGTAATTTGACCATTTCACTTGACCGACGCATAAATATAGTGACGAGGCCCATGGCGACGTTAATTTTACATAGGGAGGGAGAATCCATGACGTGCATACAGGTAGATCTTAAGCAGGACTTTCCAAAGAGCTCATTTTACCTGAAACAGTGTATAGCATCATTCATGCGCAGCAAGGGACTGAACAGGCTAACCCTTTCAGACCCATTTTAATTTACTGTTTCAGGCGTTGCAAACAAAAAAAAAAAGTATGTGATGCACGCTGTACTTAAGTCGACGCAGCACTTGTTTCGTAGTCACAGCTAATGAGCCGCGGGCTTATGTTCGACTAACAGTTATACGAACCAAGCATGACCTAGATCAGTGAGACGGTTTACGAATCATTTACCCACCTGCTACATCATTGGTCACTGAGCTTAGCAGTGAGCAGTACAGACCAAGAGTTACATATAGGCTGTTCACGGTAAAGTGAGCACTTTACCGTGAAAGCCCTGCTTGAGATCCACTTATATGCACGTCAAATATTCTTCCGCCTTATGTAAAATTAACATCGCCATGGGCCTCATCACTTTATTTCATGCGTCGCTCAAGAATAAATGTGGAATATTGAGCAAAGTGAATATTAAACAAATCTGCTCATTTTCACATTTCGATGCATAAAAAAAAAAAAAAAAAAAAAAACAGAAAGCGAAAAAAAAAAAAAATAGAAGTTATCACAAATGGTTACCTAAAACCTTTTATTCGATGTTAAGATATGGAACTACTTTCCATTCATAGTTACCAACTTTACTGGACGAATGTCACTCAGTGTGCCCATTAAAATATATTCATTCCGAGACAGTGACTTTTTATTCGATGTTAAGATATGGAACTATTTTCTGTTCATAGTTACCAACTTTACTGGCAAATGTCACTCAGTGTGCCCATTAAAATATATTCATTCCGAGACAGTGACTTTTTTTTCAAAGGTTCATTTCAAAAGATCTCACTTTAGAGCGAACAGCCTTTACGCGTCCGTAATGTACACAAGTGCGTACACTGTATCTGGACGGGTTAAGATGAAGGGCCCAACAGCGGCGAGAGAAGAAGAGACATAAACGAGCTAAAGCGTCTGGCTACACGTCACAGGAGGCAGAAACTCTTCCGGAGTCGAGAACATTCCCTGGAAGGTAAACGCCACGCGATTTTTATTTACGGGGAGGGGAAACTAGAAGTGCAGTTAGAATTGTAACAGCTGCGCGGCGCTAATGGCATGTTCCGGCAGTCATTAGCGCTGATGGAGACGAATGCGAGTTCGCATGAGCTGGCGGTGTTTCGCGGCACAGAGCGGCTCTGTGGGAATTCCGTGCGTCATCTCCCACGGAATTTGATGCGGGTTTGCGTGCGCGGCAGCATAGTCTTGGGCGCATGCAGATGCCCTGACCGTGGGGTGAGGGGGGGAGAGACCCTCGCCTTAATTGAAGACACGCAGCGTGTTTAATACGCCCCTTAATTAACCTGCGCCGCGTGTACATAGCGGCACCCGAACCGCTAGCGGCGCGTGCGTGCCGTAGTTATGGTACGCGCGTGCCAGCGCACGATAATTTTCTTTCCCGTCCGGAACACGTGCGCGGAAAAAGGAAACAAACCTTCTAAACATTCGAAGTAATTTCACTTTGTAGATTTCCCAGGCTGGTAGGTAGGACACGAGCACAGAGAAGGTAAGTAAGCAGACGCGCAACAGTCTCTTATGCCTAGGGATAGGAAAATTTCGGGAATTAATTTCAGGACAAGGTAGATTCCAAACGCGTGTACACTGAAATCGCCTTTGCTTATGGATCAGAGTTTATTATGCACGCTTTAAAAGACTCAGAGCCAATAGCAAACTTGCAAGGTCACAAGATGCCAATCCCATACTGCCAGGTGTGTGGTAACACTGGAGTAGCAGCTAATGAACTATCATCTGAGACTCGACTGTACAAGGGATTGTGGAGTCTAGCCTACAGGTCATTGTACCCCGCAAAATGTTCCTATCCCTACTTATGCCAAATGGCTGCACTGGTCATCCGAGTATCGGAAATCCGTTCGCCAATCAGCTCCTGGTAATTCACTTGCCAGCTGCCGCTTCAAAGGAACCTCCACACCATTCCGCCTCTGTGTATCTATCTAATCTGTGGTCATGCGCAGAGACCCGGAAATTTCGCCGATTCATCTGAGAACAAGCTAAACTGCATTCACGCGTAGATATGATATGTGATTGTGTTTTCATTGGTCCTTAGTTTATTAGATATGCCCGAACGACTTTCAACCAACAATGAACCTGCAAGGAAAAATGAACCAATACCCGTGCTACCTGATCTGTGGTTTAACTGGAGCAACAGCTAAAGAACTACTGACTGATGTTGGAACGCACAAATTATTGTGGAGTTTAGCTTGTTGCCGAATGAGTAGAGACCTGCGAAATTCTCGTTATTATTTGAGGACACGTTAAACTTTAAACACGTTTACCTTTGGAATTCCTTTGTCATTGGACCATACGTTATCTGACACGTCCTGGGTAACTCTGCGCCAATAAATAACACTTTACAGTTGTGTGCCCCAATCACGTGTAGTTCAGTCAGAAAGGGAGAGACTTCACAACTATGCAACAACCAATGGAGAGATGACGCCGGCTCTAATATATACAGTACTGTGAATTTTAGCCTGATGCCAAATAATAACGTGAATTTTGCAGGTCCCTACGAATGAGTCTACGAAATTTCCGGTTCTGTAGTCAAGCGTAGAGACAGTTTGGAATTCACCCACATGTACGTTCATGTTACATTTGTAATTGGTCAACGTGTTGTTTGACACCTACTGGAAATAAATGAGCCAATAACATGTAACAAACGGCGCGCCCAACCACCGCCTTTTACTACCACAACAACCAACCAATAAACAGTTGATATCTGTATGAGAGTGTATAAGACTGTGAAGTATAGCCTACAGGTCATTGAACTCGCGAATTTCTCGGGTCTAAAGTCGAGCGTGATCTCCCGTGAGAATGTACGGTAGTTTCCATGCGCGGCAGTACGGCAGCAGCATCGTAGGCGCTTTGCAAATGGCGGGCCGTCTTATTACCCTAATTGAAGATACGCAACGTGTTTAAAAAGTCCTCTAATTAACCTCCCCCCCCCCCCCACCCTCGCGCACACAGCGACATCCGAACCGCTAGCGGCGACCTGAGGCATACGATAATTACCGTACCCTCGTGCTGTAGTTATCGTGCGCGTGAGCAAACGCACGATGATTTTAAAGTCTTCCGAGTCCGTGCATCTTCACTGAAAATTAAGACAAGCTATAATCTCGAATGCACGTCAGCCAGTTCTGTTGGTCTGTGTATTCGAGTTATAACTGTTCTATTGGTTCACACAACACCGGGCACGCTGTACTGTACTGGTCAGCTCTCTGCAATGTAATAGTTGTAAAATTCAGATTACTCACGTAATTATTAAATCGCAGATTGGTACTGAAATTATTTTGATATAGAAATAGAATATAATTTAAAGAGTGGCGTGCTCTATCTGTAGTTGCAGTCCTAACTCAGTATATCCGCAGCAAGCTTCCCACATCAGCACCACTGGTAAAGGAGAATCATGCTGACAGAGCGAAATTGCAACAATCAGATGCTGAATCCTAAATATTAAACCCACCCTTAAAACAGTTCGTCCTATAAAAAGTCGAACTTGCGTCCAAGTAGAAATTTACGTGCGTGCGACAAAAAATCTGCTGGCCGCAATTGTTATTTGAAATCTACATCACTCCCGAACGCGTTGAAAAAAAAAAAAAAAAAAAAAAAAAAAAAAAAACTGGCTCTTAACTTCGTTATTCGTTTGAAGAAATGACCAGCGTGGAGTTGATCTTCAGAATTGCCGCAACTGTCTCCAATGAAAACAAACCCTCCTTTATTTAAGGTTGGGGGGCCACTGTGGCTGAGCGGTTAGCCTGCTCGCCTCCCACCACGGCGTTCCGGATGCATTCCCCGGCCCGGGCCACTCCGGATTTTCGCATGTCGGGAATCGCGCCGGACGATGCCGTTGGTCGGCGGGTCTTCTCGGGATCTCCCGTTTTCCCCCGCCCTTTCATTCCGGCGCCCACTCCATACTCACCTCAATCACTCTCTCATCGGCTCTCAAGACCTCGATGTTAAGAGCCGTCCAAATCTCTTCGCTTCGTTTACGGTGGTTACAGTGCCGCGGTATTCTAGAACAAAATATTCACGAAATGGCAGCGGGTAATCTGCAGACCGTACGGTCTACTGCCCGAAACAAACATTGGCAAACATTTCCAAAGAAAACACTATAATACTGTTTATTGAGGTTCGGGCATCGCTTGCGAGCGATGACCTCTAACGGCGTTCATAGCGTTACGCTGGGAAATGTCCCAACGCGGAAGCTATTACTGCAGAATCCACGACCCTCAGAAGTTAATTTCACAGCCGATAAAATGCCGAGTTGGAAGTGTCCCCCCACCAGATGTTCTTTGATTCACTACTGTTCACGGTAATCGAGCACTTTTGAAAGCCCTGCTTACGATCTACTTGTATGCACACTGGGTATTCTTCCACCGTATGCAAAATTTTAATTGGGACAACTTTAATGATATAATGAACAGTTCAGATCCTTTAGCTACTAGTTTAATTGATTATTTGGATGACCAGGAGAGTGCACCTTCACTGCAACCATTGCTCATATTAATGCCATCCTTAGGGCTAACACAACTGGCTCCGACATTGAGAGCAAGTGCAGCTGCACCTTCGGCATCATGAGCATCTACAGCCCCACTTCCGATGTCGAGAACACCTACAATGCTGCCTCCGGCATCGAGAGCAACCGCAGCGCCACCTCCGGCGTCGAGAGCAAGTGCAGCGATGTCTTCAGCATCGAGAGCTCCTACAGCGCTGCCTCCAGCATTGAGAGCGACTATACCACCGCCTTCAGCATCGAGAGCACCCACAGCTCTGCCTCTGGTATCGAGAGCCAGTGCACAGCTTCACCTTTGGCGCCGAGAGCACCTACAGCGCATTCTCTGGCTTCGAGGACACCTACAGTGCCGTCTTTGGGATCGAGAGCAACTGCAGCAGTGCCTTCGGCATTGAGAACACTTACAGCCCCTCCTCCGGTATAGAGAACACCTACAGCTTCGAGCTTGGAAGCTCTAAATTTAACAACAGCCATCAAATTAGGTGAACGATGTGTACAAAAAAAATGTGTTCTTGTTGCACTCCATTAGCATTAATGGTTATAATTTTAAATGGTGTGTGGGAAGCTATGTATAACAACAACAATGATTTATTCTGAGAGCTAGAAGAATTTTTACATTTCAATTTTGTGTCTTCGCCTGCTCCAAGCTTGCCGTCTCCTGAATTATTATCACCTGAATCTCCACAACATAAATTAATTTCCCCACCTCCTCCTTCGTTCATGCCTTCACCACAAAAAATAATATATACTCCTATATTACCACCAATATCACACCCTTCGCCACCAACACCATCTGTTGTTCCTGTAAAGAGACGTAAATTCAGTTTCTCTCTTAACTCAAAATTAAAATTGTAGGGAAAATTCAAATTTAAAATGTTTAATGATTTTTCAGTTGTATGATGAAGTAATGATTTTTCAGTCGTATGAAGAAGTGATGATTTTATATATTTAAAAATAATTTTAATGTTTTGTGACATAATTTGACAATTTTTTCAGCTTAAAAATTTTTAAGGCAGAACATGATGTAATAATTTTTTCAAGAGTCAATGATTTCAGATGTGAATGGTAAAGAATTGTTTAAAAGATCTTTTTATCAGGCATAATATGAAGTGATGGTTTTTAAAGTGTCAATGATTTATGATGTAACATGATGTGGTAATTTTCAGCTTAAAAGGTTTTCAGTAATATCATGATTTGTTACAATTATTTTACAGTTTTAAGATGTAACATGAAGTGAAATTCCTACAGTTCAAAAGTTTTTCAGTCATAGCAAGATTTGTTATCATTATTTTACAGTTTTAAAATGTAACATGAGGTGAATTTTCTACAGTTTAAAAGTTTTTTCAGCCATAGCATGACTGGTGTGAATATTTTTAATGATTTTGAAGTGTAATATGATTTGTGGTTTAACATGAAGTAATGATTTTTAAGCTTGTAATGATTTCATACTTAAGTGGTAAAGACATGTAAAAAAGTTTTTTCAGTCATAACATGATTTATGTGAATATTTCTAATGATTTTGAGATGTAATATGATTTGTGGAATAACATGAAGTAACGATTTTTTTTAGCTTGTAATAATTTCTAACATAAATGCTAAAGACATGTTTAAAAGTTTTTTTCAGTCATACAAGATTGATGTGAATATTTTTAGTATTTGTTATTTATATACAGTATTAGTCATGGAAGTGTTAATTAAGATGTGTTTTATGTATTTTAGAAAAAAATTGTGAGCTATCTGTAATTATGTATTTATAAAAATAAATTTTATAAATTTCAATGATGTAGGAAATTACATGTTTAGTTAATTTATTAGTTTTTAATTCATCATGTCACAATTTTTAAAATATTGGGTTATGTGAATGATTGGAGATGGGATGTGTCTGAAGATGAAGTACTTGTATATGACTGGATAGTAATCTATTAAATGTTTAAAGGAAAATTATTGATAAACATGAAAAGAGTAGGTGTCTAGCAGTGATTTTAAGCTGATGGTATATATTCTTCCTCAGGTAGCAGGATATCTGCTTGCTCACTTTCACAAGAAATACAAGTTTCTCACTTCAGTCTTCATGAGGGAGAAAAATGTTTGTTTATAATTTAAACTCTATAAAATTTTTAAAACCAACAATTCCATTAAATAAATTTGATATAAACAACTTTGAAGGGCTAAGGAGGAAATATAATTACAAAAGTGACGGAGAGAAAAATTGGACACCTGAATCAATGAATGAATTTGAAACGAAATGAGGAGATTTGTAGCACATCGAGGAAAACCAATTGACTCAGCTCAACTTGTAACACAATTTGGAGACAAGAAAAGCAATGTGTTCAGTGGTCTGACAAAAAAATACCGTTTGAGAGCCAGGTAGATAATCTCTTACCACCCTAGCTACAAGAATGTTTACAGCTGACCTTCTAGCTCTACAACAGCAGTGAGTGGCAGAGCCAATCAATTTTTACTTCTAACAAAAATATTCTATCATACAAAACAGATTACTACTTCGGCTGGGAATCAACATGCTTCTAAAACACACTCATACTTTAAACCAACATAAACAGTTTTGAAAGTTTTTAAAAACAAAACTTGTATTTTAAAAAATGGCCCCCATTTCCCTTTAAATTTGCTTAAATTTAAACCATTTAGAAAATTTGTGAAATATTATGGATTCCAGCTTCGATAAAAGTCATTTCAGGCAGGATTCGTGCTATATCATAAATATTATGTCGAAATATATTGTCTAGGGAAATCTATTTTTAAATAAGAATAGGTTTATATTTGTTCAAATATACACATTTTATTGTAGATAGTGTGGTCAAAAATCTCGCATGGAAGCTTAGGGAGATGTCAACACATGAAATACACTTTTTTCTCTGCTATGCACAAACATCTGAAACACATTGAATATTTATGTTTTACATCACTCTAAATTTTAAAATGTTTTGTTTTAATGCATTTTTTGCAAAGGTGAAAAAAATTTTACTCATTAACTGCCAAACTGGAATGGTACTTAGTGTATCAATACTTTAAATTAAGCAAGTGAAAATATCTCTTGTACCAAGTTTGTCATATATTTACAGGTTTCTGTGAAAATATCTCTTGTACAAAATTTTCCATAGATTCCCGGATTTTTGTGAAAATATTGCTTGCACAATTTTTTTTCATAGAGTCCCGGATTTCTACGAGATTTAAGAAAACTTAACTAGCAAAATATACTTGACACTTTAAGTTTATAGGATTAAAATTCATTTCTTGGAATTTTTAGGGATTAAAATATTGGGTAAGATTTAATTGCTAGAGATGAGGGAAATAATTATATCTGTGGGATTTGGGAAAAAAAATTTTCCTTCGAAGCCAGCACAAGCAAGCCATCCCTTGGGTTCGAGAGTAGGAGAAACTTTCCCTTCTGAACAGGTTAATGGCCAGGCGGAAGTAGAAGCTTGGGGAGCAGAGGGGAGAGGGGTGGTAGCCAGATATGTCCACTTCAAATTCATGGGTAGAGGGCAGTTTTGCAGAAAGGTCATAGCCTTCAGAAAGGTCCAAACTTGGTGTCTTGAGGGGGAGTCAGGCAGGTGTACATTCCCTGACGAGGTGGGCAATGATGTGTTTGGGCTTGGGATGGAGGGGGAGGACACATACCTGGAGATGCACTCTGGTTTATGAGTAGTGGTCAGGGGAGAGGGGTGCCTAGCAGGAGCTTCCATGCGTCCTCGCTAACCTGTGCCATTTTTAGTTTGTGATTGAAAATCGCACTAGATACATCACTCTCTGCACACACACCACTGGCCATCCCTCTTCACCGGTCGGGACGGCGCTTGGGGGGACTCGTGGCATGATCGAGGGTTAGGATATATGAGGGTTTGGTTCCAGCCTATAGCGGACACGAACAGCGGGTTTCACATCTCGTTAATCGCTTTCTTCGAATAGTATCTGCTCCGGGGTTCATATATCATCCACAGTCTTCATAAACCACAGTGCCAAATATTTTTATAAGTTTTAATATATTTTTTTTACTAACCTTAATTTATCTGGAAAATGTATTCATGTGTTCAGAATTTTTTTTTATAATCTCTGATAAACGTTTCTCTATGAGTTTTAAAATACGAGAGTTGCTAAACTTTTATTGTAATAGCTTATAATGTAGAAAACTTTTCCTTCATTTGGAAGTTTGTGCACGACAATTTTTTTTTTAATAATCCGTTTGTCATTCTCCTAGGATTCGTAAATTTGGATTTCCGAAACTGATCTCTCGAGACTTGTATTAAAAGTATGTTAAAAATTGTTTGGATGGATATAGTGCGTCCATTATTTTAAATTATTTTATAGTTTTTCTAAGACGAAATCTTTGGACGTACTATTATTGTAAAAATTCTCCTATGCATTGTGAAATCTTTATTCCTCCATGTTAACTGGAAGTGGTTAAATTCCATTTGGTATAATTCAACGAAACTTGTGTTAAAAATGTGGGTTAGTTTTTCGCAATACTAATTTGCCTTTGTTTAATAAATGTGCTTCCATCCATGTAGAATTTCATGTGTGCAGTAAATGAGTTTTCATTTTGTATGGAAATAGGTTCTGTGATTCGTTTAGTGAGTTAACACTTAATTTGTTTATGAGACCAGGAAGTTGTGTTCATTCATTCTGCTGTTTGATATATATATATATATATATATATATATATATATATATATATATATATATATATATATATTCTTTTTCTGATCCATTCCTTATACTTTTTAGTGATCTGTTTTTTGACTGATGGATTAGTTAACCAATGCGTACTTATTTTCTAAAAAGCATTTCGTTATTCAAAACACCATTTTACAAGGTGACATGAACATTCAGACTTTCATTCCGCTTTTACATCTTTGATTTAGTTTTCATATAATCATCACAGTGCTCTGTTTGAAGTTTTAAACTGCATGTAATGTGGTGAAGAGAGTTCACTCATATGCACTATTCGTTTTAACAATCCCAATGGTACGAATTTAACCAAAAACGAAAAGTAATGACATACAATTTAAAAATATACACATTTTATGAGGTAACATAAGATAATAGTAGATGTAAAGAGAGTACTGGCACAGCACACTTTTTGGGGCTGTTTATTCCATAATTACAAGAGAAAACCCAGTACACTAAATAGGGATATTTCGTCTAAAATTGAATGAAAAAATTAATAACTCAAACATCTGAAATTCAATTTAAAAAATCGCGAAAATCGTATAAATTAAATTCAAAACCATAATTTTTTAAGCTAAATTTAGGCTGTACATTTTTTTATAAAGGAGATCTCAAAACTAAGATATTTTGCTCCAAAAGAAAAAAAAAAAAAAACTAGCAAATGAGCATGAAAAAATCAAGTAAAGTTATTGTTTTCCAGAAAAGCTAAATTTGCGAGCAAGCAATATAAATCAAGCAAATTTACGACAAAATCAAGTGAAATATTGTGTTATTCACTATAGATTATATCCGAAGCTCTATTAACTTTTTAAAAATGTCTTCTACTTTCTCAAAATCATCACCTATTTATCGAAGTACATATTTGTCGTCAATGTTATCTAAGATTGATAATTGTAAGCTTTGTAAATTGAATGAAATTTGCGAACTATATTGTTAAGATCTTCAGATGCATAATCTAATCTATAGGAAGGCGGTCTTGAACCACTGCTATCTTTTGAAATGTTATTCAAACTGCATGGAAACAGGCATTTTTATTTATAAAGAAAAAATTCTAAATGATCAATAACTCTTATTATAGCTAAAAACTCGTAAATGTTTTAAAAGTAACCACTCAATTATGTGTCTAAAATATTGTATTAAAATATCAGAACAATTTGTTGATTCTTCCATTTAATAATATTAAAATTTATAAATATTCAGTAATTCTTTCTTTCAAATAATTATAAGTTAGATTTATTTTGCTAATTAGAGCAACATTACAAACTTTCCCCACTTCTTCAGGACCTGTATTAAAATCAACACAAATTTTAATGTCTGTTTTTTCTTTAACTACAGTAGTTTTTCTATATGAACAATCAATAACATATAAAGGTCTTCGCCCCCAAAGTGAATAGTAATTAATATCACCATCAAAGTTTACAGTTGGTTTATAATAAAGTTCACTATTTCTAAAGTTGGTATCTAGATTGGTTTTTGAATTTCTAAAATCATTATAAGCAAGAAATTGTTTAAGATAAACACAGTTTTCAATTTTTAGATTCCAGTTTTCTTTAGGAAAAATTTTATTTCTATCATTTTTAACATAAATGTTTCTCACATTACAATGATAAAACATAGCAGCATGTTTATGCTTTTCAGCACACTACAATTACAAATTTTGGCATGTCAAATTGTAAAATATTATATTGATATTTTATATCAAAGTTAAAAACTTTTGCGTCTTTAGGAACTTCTATTTCTAAAAATAATCAAAACTAATAGGAATTTTATGTTCTTTATATATATATATATATATAAATTGCAATGGCCATGTTCGATTCATATTCAACAATAGGCCACATAATTTATAATTTTTCAATAACAATTTTACCAGGATCAGGATAATGTTTCGTTACTTTATCATCTTTATCTAAGGTTTCATAAAGATCTAAACAGTTGTTATCAGATGAATTACAAAAAAAGTAATTTTATAACCACCTTTCCAGTAAACTTTATTGTCATCACGAATAAAACCAAACAGATATCTAATAGGATAGATTAGTTCATTTGTTTTATTACTAGAAAAAGTTTTAATCTCTTTTGATATTTTATCAGAAACAGATATATCTAGATATAGATTATCAACACCAGTAATTTCTAAATAATTTTGAACGGAGTCCTGAATCACACATTATCATATAATTACAACATTTAAGAACACAAATAAATGTTTACAATTCGTACTGGAGGTTTCATGAAGTTTTAAATTTACAAAATTCACTATCATATCAAATAGGAAACTTGCCCCATATGGGGAGGCAAGAGTCCTCACACTTGGGGGGTAAGAGTTCTACTTGCACCCATCACATTTGAAAATGCCAGTTCCTTTATAATCTGTGCAAGTCTCTTCCCACCACGATCTGCATGCATGGCACATTATCCAGTCTATACTCGGAGCCTCACAATACACTGCACCGCAACCCCCACAGTAATAGTCACATTTACCAGAGCGTGTTATGCCCTTTTTACCATCCCACGTTAATTGACGACTTGCTCCAATCCCTTTAATGGCCAACTGTTTTGATTTATACTTATTTGGCATGTTTTTATGAGTCAATCTCTATGTTGCTGCTTGACTGTAGAGAAGAAATCGTTTTAACGTAAGGAGACCCTGTGAATAGTTGTGATTTTTTGGAATTTTTACGTCGTTTTTGAGGATGGTCTTATTATTTCTGCTAAAACAGAAGAACAAGTTTTTCTAGGCGTAGACATGGCAGAAGATCCAGCATGATGTGAAATATCAGATAACCTTGGCCTATTTGAAGCACATTCATTTCCATTGTCAGTTTGAGTAGGCCTTGGCCTGGATGGGGTATATACATAAGTAGTTTTACTACTTCCCAGAAAACAATGCGAAGAGGATTATGTAGATGGTTTAAAATAGTTGTTTGGGGCAGGCTGGTCAGTGACTGCAGATGGGAGGTAGTCAACATATGTGAATGGGATTATGCCACATGATTTAAAACCTTCGGCTGCATTTCCCACAAATGCTGCTTTTTATATGCAAATCGAAAGAGATTAGTAATTTGAAACTGTGTGATGGATCGTCCAGGATGAGCTGAGATCCATCTGCTGCACACACTTGAATAATAAACTTTCAACAGACCAAATAATGTTTTGTCCAGTGGCTGGGCTTTGTGCGAGCTGTGAGGAGACAGAGAAAGAAAATGGATATGATTATCCCGACAGAACATAATAGCAGGTATGGAAATATGTAAGGAATGATTATCCAAAATTAATAGGACAGGGTCATCTATAGAAGGCCTAGCATGTGAAACAAAATATTGAAGCCACTTTAAGAACAGATCGGAATTCATGTAATCAGAGCCAGAAAGTAGAAATAGACTTGACAGGGGAGCTCCATCTGAAAGTTCAACCTTCATTCGTTTTCGGAGAAATATAATGGCAGGTGGGACGAAATGCTCAGCTGCTGACATGCTGCAAACAACTGTCACCGTCTGACCACGCTCTACCGATACAACTTTGTTTACATTTCTTTGACCCTTTGTAGACACTATTTTAGGAATGTGTTGGGGACAGTGGATAGACCACTTTCGTCCATATTTTATGTTCTGTTGGATTTGGTTAGGAACCCATGTTTCTCGTCTATTTCTTGTAGTTTTTTTGAAAAATAGATTATCTGAACTTTGTTAAAGTCTACAGACCTTGCTATACTCATACCTTCCGGCTTCCTTAAACTTAAAGATGGGTGCCATGAAAGGAATCCATAAATCCAGTCCTGCCTGGCAAGTTTGATGGCCTCATTAAAGGGATGCATGATGTTGTTTTGTTCGACATATTCATTACCAAAGCTTGAACTTCCCTAAATGTCAAACCATAAAATCTTCTGCCAGTTTCGTGTAAGTAACTCACTAGCTCCAGCTCCATTTCTTTCGTAAATATTGACGAAAAGCTGCCACATTATTCAGCTAGACTACCCTAAAACAAATGTGTGTTTTATTTAGTCTCCATTTTATTCAGAGATTTAAAGCTTGCATGAAACGATTCACCATTCAACCATTTCTTACCACTTTAAGTATTTCCTCAGTGTGGATTCCTCTATGTTCATATCAGCTGCAGTTGCCCGGATTGATTCACCCCTTCTTTGCTTAGCTTGCTCTAGTGTTTCAGAATCAAGTGGTTTCTTATTTGTCTTTCTTTTGTAGTTCCCCATTCTCCTGAAGTAAACAATAAAAATGTTACGATACTCCCTCTCCTAATTATGTTCTGGGCCTAATATATAGCCTACATTCTAAACCTGAATCAGCCAGAGCGTACTGACTTACAGCTGATTTCTGAATCTAAAATCGGTGAAAATGGCTCCATAATGAATAATTGGAAAAACACTGGTTTCTTCAGCGGGATAAAATTCACTGATTGAGTGAGTGGAAATAGCAGCCAGTTAGTGGTTAAACAAGATATTGTTAAAGGTGTAATTATTTTGATTATGCATTAATTTTAAAACCTGCTAGGCAATGTTCCGTTCAGAATGTGATAATAAAATTTACAATTTAAAATAACCACATTTGCATTATCAAACCACTACACTACCCTCTTGATTATTTGTTTAAATTGCATGTGTGGAACACTAACCTCTTTTACTGTTTTACTTTGGACAAGGTCTATTGGTGGTGTATTGTGTATACACATTCCCTTTTGACGAATATAACGGGACAACATAAAACTTAATATCCTGTGTGTTGAAACTTATTTGAAGGAAGCACATAGACATGGCAGTGCTATCTAGTGATAATTGTCAGAACTACTACGAAAAAGGACTCTTGTCCTATGCGGACTCTTGCCCCACAATACCCTATTGTTGATGTTATACCTGGAGTATCAACAGCTTCAATAATATTTCCATGTTTTGAAATTTCTTCTCTAGGGATTGGAAAGGAAAGAAGTTAGAACAAACATCAATATTATCTGCTTCGTGATAGTTTGCCTCATCTCCAACCTTATCTCTCTTTCGTAACTTAAATTGTTCATCGAACATAAGCATCATTTGGAAAAGAATAGCCATCTCCTATTGGAATATCAAATTCGATTCTATTATTGTAAACATTTAAATTCCCCTTAGTTTGATTAGTTGGGGTAAAAGTTTGCCTCTCTTTGAGCTCCCAATACTTTTATAACTTATTTATAAGTAAACAATTTATATATAAATGGTAGAATCAAAAGGAGTTTCTCGAGTGAGATTAATAATTGAAAGATATAAAAGAAATAAAAAGGATATGAAAAATAAGAAGAAAGAACTACCATTAAAAGACGAATTTCGAAATATTGGTAAAAAAAAAAAAAGTAGAAAAACTAAGTGAAGAAAACCAAAATTTAATAACAGTGCCAGTTGCAGTGAAAAATTTAGATTATCCACCTAGTCCTGAAGAAACATCGTTTGAAAGAGAATTATTTGCAGAACAAGAATCTCCTAATTTTGAAGAGCAAATGGGTATTAATCCATTAAAAGATTTGCGGCCTATAGCAGGTGTTTCTAATATAAATCTAGGAGCAGAAATTGCAAAAAGAATATATGTTTTTAATGAAAAATTTGGCTTATGTGGAGCGGGGGGAAATTTTCACCTTGGTGATACACAAGTGACGATAAATAAGGAAACACTATCTGTTAAGGATAAAGAATATGAATCAACACCAGGACTTTGTAATTTGTTAATAGAAAAATTCACAAGAAGCTCTTGAGGGTAAATACACTGTTAATGACTGTGAAAATTATGCGGAAATGGTTAAAACAACAAATGCTGCATTCCAACAATATGATGCTTATAAAAATCTGGCTTCGAGCGTAGGTTGGAATTATAATCAAATAATTAAACCTATTTTTGATTACTGTATAAGACCATATTTAAGTGAATTAAGATCAGAGCTAAACACACCAAAAAGAACAAGTTCTACAATTTCTCCTAGAACTGGTGATGGCATAAAGAAATTCAATAGCTTGCTAAAAGAATATGCTTGGAATATATATATATATATATATATATATATATATATATATATACCAAGCATATTCTTTTAGCAAGCTTTTGTGTGTGTGAATATATATATATATATATATATATATATATATATATATATATAACACACACACACACACACACACACACACACACACACACACACACACACACACACACTTATAAATGAAGATAGCAAGTATAACTTTCGATACTCCTTTTGAGGAATAAAAAGATTTAGGTTTTAAACAATTTTTAACATAATATAAAACTCAGAAAAAAATACAGCTTTGAAAGAAGGTAAAAGTTTCATATCAACTTTATCATTTCCAACAGTCAAAAAGTTGATCAAAGAAAAAACTGGCAGTGGTTTACACACTGGAGGAATTATACCAAATGTACTTGCTGCTTTAGGTGCACTTGGTGGTTTAGCCGATGGCTCAGCCGGCGGAACTAATGCAAATTATAATTCTGTTGAACAAACTAGAAAAAAAATAACTAGAAAAATTAAAAAGTCATCATTTAGCAATGGTAAACAAGGCTGGAAAAGCATTAGTTGCAAAAAGAGGAATACCAAAAGAAAAAAATGGAATATATGCCTACTATCTAATATCGAAATTGAAAAATATGTAAAATTATTAAATATTAAGAATTTCAGAAATGTTTATAAGATTGACGAATTACCGAAAAGTATGCACAAAAATTAATGTGCTGTTGTAAATGTTGACATTTGAGCAAATCCGGGAACTCATTGGTATTGTTATTTTAAAGAAAACAACGATGTTTATTATTTCGATTCATTTGGATGCCATATTCCTAGTCATTTAACCAATTACTTTAAAAACAGAAATGTGTATTGCAATGATGATCGAATTCAGAATTTTAATTCAATTATTTGGGGACATCTATGTTTAATTTTATTACCTATTTTTTCGAGATGATTCAAGTTCAATGATATAATTTCTATATTATTAAATTATGGATATATTTGGGTAACCATTAATCAAATCTTTAAATAAAAACTTTGACAATAGTGCTTGTGCTTTAAAATCATATGTAGAATCAACATACGAAAGTATTGCTTCTAATTATGTATCAACAAACGTTGGATTAAAAACATATGTTGAATGAAAATATGATATCATTGTTTCCACTTTAGGAGAACAAATAAGCAAAGTTTTTGTTTATACAACAGAGTATGTATCTCTTCAAAATCGTAAAATGAATAATATGGCAGATACTATTGATGGAAAAGATGCAGTCACTCAAATATTTTTTGATAAAACATAGCAGTATATGCATTAAAAACAAATATTGATACAAAAACAGTTCCATTGCGTCTGATTTAAAAACATATGTAGGTTCACAAAGCTATTCAGGTGTTTCTGCTCTACAAAGGGAAATTAAGCACTTTTTTTGATTATACAAAATTTTATGTTTCTTTTTTTGGGCACAGAGTTGTTAATATAGATGATCCTGTAGATGGAAAAGATGCAGTCAATTAAAGATATTTCGATAAAGAAACAGCTTATAAATTTCAAAATTAACTGTGAAATGTTTGTGAAGTTAAAAATTAAAAAAAATGTAAGGAAGAAAAGTCTCATATAGTTTGTTTGCCTGTAAAGTGGAATAAAAAACTAATGTTTTTCACTTGTCTAATAATCACATTTTCTTTACTTTCTTGGTGGATTGTAGTGTTTATAAAATAATTACAGTTATATCCTGACGATACTCTCTAACTATTACTAAAGGATCTACAAAAATTAATTATAGTAAAACTTTTGATGTTAAGGGAGGCTATATTTTAATTTAAAAAAATAATAATTTAAGTATATACATATGAAGATGGATTGGTGACTACTATAGGCATATTTGTAAAATATAAAGATTAACTATTCTGTTATCTACTGCAGTGATGACCGTGCGATTTTCCAGCAACAGGAGAAAGCATATCAGTACAGTTTACATATCGAGCATATACTTTTTTGAACTAATTGTACATTTTTAGTGTTTTCAGATTTATATTATTATTTTTAATGACCTTCTAACAATTCGAGCTCCAAGTGTTCTCCATTTCAAAGTGTGTATATATATATATCATATACATATATATATATATATATACATATATATCATATATATATCATATACAATTCACAAGAGATTAAAAATATAAAATATTTTATTTGATTTCGATAATTTCCATTTTACATTTTTCTACTCATATCTATTTAAATAAGGACATAATCTTTGTCTCAACATTTCGCTCACATCTCTTTAAATTTTTCATAAGTCATATCGCCACCAATAAAATGATTATAAATATGTCTCAAGTTGATGTCATCTTGTGTAATTATACATAGAAAATTCGCATTGTCTCTCACAAGTTGTTTTGGTATTTTCAAATATGATTGTGATAAATAAAATACATCAATATTTTTATGCCTCCCCATAGTATAGTAGTCACGGACTATGACTTGATTGCCTAAAATAACATTGTCAAATACGATTAGAGATTCGTCTTTACATTGATCTAAAGGGACCATTTCGTCAGTATTACAAAAAAGGTATGCCATTTTTCTGTAACTTTGAATGTTTTTAATGTTTCATCAAAATAATTATGTAACAGAATATATTTGCTTGGTTTAAACTTTTTGAACAAACATACAGTTTATTAAAATTTAACCATCCTAACTTATAAATGAAATTGGTCATTAAATTGGTTTTCTCACAATCACTTGGGACTACAATTATCCCTCTAATATCAGGCAATAATTCACCATTCTTTTTATTACTAGAGTTTTCTTCAAAAATCAAAAAACCAACACCCCAATTAACTTTGTGCAGCATAGGCTGCTTTGGCTGCTGCTTTTTCATTTAATAACAATAATTTTTGTAATAAATGGATAATGCAGTATATAAGTTAACAAATAATACTTCTCTTCTAACGAATAAACTTCATTATGATATCATCCATATGAAAAATCGATTGCTTTAATTAGTTTTAATGCGGAATTTTTGACTCCAAATATAGACAATAATACTATAAAAATAATTGAACACATGAGTCCTGTTGTTGATAAAAACCATGTTACAACTATTCCTAGAGGACAATACGATATCGAAACGTTAAAAGAAACTATATATTCGATTGATCCATTTTCAACAAATAACACTGAATTGACAGCAGATAATATAAAAATAGAATATATATTAAATCTAAGTTTGATATTAAACTTGATGATCGATTATCTGATATGCTTAATTCTGAGAGAAATATGCTTATTGAAAAAGACCAAATTGATGTAGGTACTAAGTTACCTAATTTTAATTCATTTAAAAAAATTAATGTTCACTGTATCTTAACCTATGGAATGTTGATAAAATATGACAAATATAATAATCTAGAAACTGTTATAATTGCTAGTTTTCCACCAAAAAATAAGTTTGGATTTAAAGATTATATTGCCTATGAGCCCCCATATCCAGTTTTTTATAGAATTAATAATGAATGCTTTCATCACTTTGTTTTAGAAATTAGAGATGAAAATTGTAAACTGATTGATTTGATGGTTCTGATATTGACATTGTTTTAGAAATTAAACATGTTTAAAGTATAATATAAGAATTAATTAAAAATTATACATTTTGATATCCATATGGCAATGTATCTATTTTATTGTCTAGTATAATTCTCTTATCATAATTAGGGCTTAATGCTATTTTATTAACTTCCAGTGTTTATATTTCATGTTTTTCGCTTCTTATTAAATTCATTGATCTGTAGTGTATTTTTTCATTAAACAAGCAATTCTTATAGTCGTCAAATGTAATTCTCTTGTTAACAACACATTTTTTCACACCTTTCGATTTCTGTTTTCCTTTTCGCCAACCTTGTAAGTATTCATTTTTGCTCTTAATCCTACAAATTCAGTCATTATTTTACAACTACATTAATCTTCCATTGTTTCTAAAACTTTTTTTTTTAATTTGAGGCATGTTATAGATATTGTCATTTTGATAATCACTTGTGTCAAATCTTTCGAACATTGTCTTCATATCTTCGTAAGAATCTTCTGTTTTATGTTATGTTATATATATATATGTGTGTAATATATATGTATATATATATATGTGTGTGTGTATATATCAATCAAGATACCTATATATATATATATATATATATATATATATATATATATATATATATATATATATATATATATATAGGTATCTTGATAACACAATTCAATGTTTTTACAATATTTTGGTATTATTATGTTATAATGAAAATCATACATAAATTCTTTCGACATGTTTAAAATTGACATACCCAAATAAATAGACTTATTAAATTTTACATTTGTTTTATTCATATGTATAGCTGCAAGATTCTCATTAAATATAGTACGTCTTTTGAGATTCGGTTTTGCTACTAATTTTTCACATTTTCTGCATTTGATATTAGTTTTATTTCAAATCTGTTTCTTATATTTTCCATTGTTTTACCAAACACAGAATTATTCATCAGTTTGTAAAAAAAATTTAAAGTCATTTTTAGCATTAGTTCTCATCTCTGTATTCAGATCTATATATTTCTTCAGCCAGTCGGACTGATCAAACGACAATATTCTACGTATTTTAGTAAGTTTTAATCTATTATTTAGGCACTGTTTTAAATTACGATCGTGTATTAAATACTTTTCTTTATTATGTAAAGTTGTTAGTAATTTAGATTGTTTTGTTCCTTGAATTACCTTATTTTCTGGGCAAAAGGGTAGATCTTTATGTGAATTATGTAGTTCTTGTGGATATTCTAAATCAACTTCTAATATATAACCATACTCAGAATCTTCCTCCAAATCTAATATTTTTTTCACTCCAGTAATGTAAATCACATAATGTTAAATACACCCATTCGAAAACACCATATGGTAAATATTGAGACATTGCCCATCCATAAAGATTATTTGCATCGAGATATGCTAAATTATTTGATTCTTGATTAGAGTTAAAATCTTCTAAATATTTGTTATTGGCTTTAACATATCGCTTACAACATTGCGATATTCCACCTCTGATACCCTTTTCTACCATTAAAATCATATCATAATCGTGTAATAAATCTAATGGCTGATTAGTCATCTTTAATATTGCATCCCATGAACATCCAGGTGCTGTAATATACCAAACAGGGTCTAGACCATATGCATTTATTCACGTAACTCTAAAATTTTCGAATATATATGTCAACTGCAGTTCACTACTTTTTAAATATAAATCATGATATTCCCCTAGATTTTTTAATATTAAATTGATTCCATACACATTTTACGTGCTCGAAATCGGTGTCAGCTCTGTTTCATCAAATTTATTCCAACTGTCCATATAATCGTATGGATAAACACCCTTTCTAATAACCAAATCTACTTGACCTTTTGGAAAATGTTTTTGAGTATGTTTCATTTGATCTTTTCTTAAATTAGATGATAATTTATCTAAACTACTGGCCATACATTTAAATGTGTCCATAAACCTCATTTTCAAATTTTCTGTCGCTTTCCCGAATTCAATACACTTTTCTTCACTATTAGCAATTAAATATATCTCTTTTTCATCATATCCTAGCTCTTTAATAAATACATGAGCATAATACCCAGCTAAATTATGGAAATAAATTGGTACAAAGTTGAGTCATTTTGATTGTAGATTACATTTATTACATACGGGATTAATGAATTTACCACTTATATGATCGTGATGACGTAATTTTTTATTTTACTCCGTATATTCACATTCACATACAGCACATCTTTTTGATTTACTAGACAATATTTTTTGTTCCTTTGTTAGTGGGTGCATGGGTTCAATTTGTGAATATATTTCTCCAATTTCTTCTACATCCCTTTTCATACTAATCTTTTTACGTGAATCTGGGCCTCGCTATACAACTGGGGACTTATAATCACCATAACTAGATACAATATAATAACAAAATCCATAAGCTTCATGTAAGTGATATTTCATTGTATGATTCGTCATTCAACTTCAAATCAATGTTATTTATTTGATCATTAGTAATTTTATATTTTACTTTAAGTATTTCCTTATAAAGACCATTATAATACCATATTCTGTTAAAACTGGATACTTTGGATCAATTAAATTTTTTTGGGGGGGTTTGGCTTAACTGTTGATATTTTCTTCAAAATTGACTCAAAATCTGCATATATTGTAAAAGGAACCTTCATTGTATGTTTAATATTTTTGAAAGATATTTTCTCTCTTTTTGAGGGTAAAGCGATTTTTACTGATTCATTTTTAGAGCGGTCTTCTGCGTGTTTATTTCATTTCTTTTGAGAGGAAAAGAATTGAAGACACATGTCGCATATATACTTTATACCATTTTGTTTAGTTTTTTTTTGGGCAGAAAGCAACTTCGATAAATATTTTATTCAACAGCAATGTGAATTTTTGTCGTATTTGAAATAAAGTAAATTTATGTTTATTTTTTTTTTGTAAGTTTTAGTGGATATGCTGTAGACTTATTTTCAATCGAGTATACATTTATAGATGTATCAATTTGATTTTCTATTTTTGGCATATCATCAATTTTAATAGGATATTCATAATTATAAATTACTTTATCAAAATCCAACATTTTTATATTTATTAACTCTTTGCGGATCTTTTCTACTGGAAACAATGCTGATTTAATTGCCCAAAGAAAGCATATTTGATCATTATTCTTTACGTTAATACATGCTTTTTTAATATTAATCACTGCCGGTAGCTCAATATGTGATGAGCCATTTAATGGATTACACTTATTTATAGCTAATTGTATTCCCATTATTCTATCTAATGTCCATCCAGAGCCTCTTCTTTGAAATTCAGATAATTGTGTAATTATTTCTTGTATTATGAGTTTATAAATCCTTTTCTTATCTTCTTCATTCAATTTTGTATAATTGGGTGGTTGAAATGTAAATAGTTTTACTTGATTATTATCTTGCTTATGAATACAGGCATATAATTTAATACTGGTTTTCACCCCTCTAAATGTTCTGTATTATCTCAAATACCAAATTTTTTACTGAAGTCAAACATGAATAGGCTCTACTAAATTAAACAAATTTTCAATGTTATATGTTGATATCCTACTTTTAAAAGCCTCACTAAATAAGTAATTTTTATTGGTGCTTCTTCTATTTCTTTTGCTATCAAATAAATTATTATAGAATGGAAATATTTCTTCCCATTCTTTTCTATTTTTGTGATATAATTCATTGACATGGACATCAGCTAAAGGTAAATTTATAAAATTATTCTTTGTTCTTTCTATCTGCTTTCTTTTCATCCGCTCTTCTATAAGCCATTGCATAATAAATGGTATGAGAGTTCTAATTATATCGTTTTTTCCTTAGTCTGCTTATATATATTACTTTGAAATATCTAGCAATATCTCTCAGCTTCCTCACTCCCGCATCGTTCAACTCAGCTGTTATATAAGCTTCCATTTTTGTTTCTATACATAAGAAATAAAAATCTATAAATAAAATTTAAAAAACAGATATACGGGATAAATCGAAAAGAACTTGAGTTACTTGGAAACCGTATTGAACTTCTTGTTATGACGATAATTCTTCATATAATCACTAAAACATTTTGTACGTGTGATTGAATATTTGTCCTTAGTATTTAAATTAAGAGAAAATAATTTTATAGATTCATTCTCATTACATGCTTTACATGTCTTTGTTGGGTAGTTATCATGTTGATTTTCGTTTAGAATATCTAATGCTGTATTGTGTAATTTACTATTTTTTTATGCTTTTTGAGAGATGTATTATAAACATATTTTCCACATTCGCACATTACTCTCTCGTTTTTTAATTCATTACGGCTACTGGCATATTCACTATGACAATTTTTACATATGTTAAAATGTTTATCTTTGGTGTGTTTATGTGGTGCAAAACTTTCTATGTGTGATACTTCACCACATTTTTTACATTGCTTAGATATAGTATTATTTTCCATTTCGAGCATCGTTACTTTTTTATTTATTGAGAAAATAAATTTATGAAGATAAAGAAAAAATAGTTTTCTATATATATATTTTTTCTCTATAAATTACACAAAAGAAAAAAAATGGAATCTCTCATCAAGAAGCAAAACAATTCGTATGAATTGACTAAACTACAAGATCTAGAAAAAAAAAATGGTTTACTGCTACAGATTTTGAAATTAATGAGTCTAAGTTTGGTAAAAAAAAAAAAAAATTAATTGTATTCCAGATGATAAGTATAAAATTACTTTACCAGAGAGATATTTGAAGATACTTGATAGAAATGCTTTGAAACTTATAAATGAGAAGGAAGTTTTTATAGCATATAGAGACTTAAAAGAACTAAAAAATGGAAAGTCTGTGTATGAAATTGAAATTAATATTTAAATTCTATAAATTATCTTTTTAAAATTTCATTTGATTTTGCTTGATTTTGTCGTAAATTTATTTGATTTAGATTGATCGCTTGCAAAATTAGCGTTTCTTGAAAACGATAAATTTGCATGTTTTTTGCATAATTTTACATGTTTTACCGTGTGTAAAATCCTGGCGCGTCATTATTGAAAAACTGCTAAAATCGCTTGTTTTTTTTTTTTTTTGCTTACAATTGCTTGCTTTCGGAGAAAAATATCTTAGTTTCGAGAGCTCCATTAAAAAAAAAAAAAAAAAAATTTGAGCCTAAATTTAGCCTCAAAAACTATGATCATTACTTTAATTTACATGATTTTCACGATTTTTACATTGAATTTCAGATTTTGCGGTATAAATTTTTTCCTGCAATTTTAGACGAAATAGTTCTATTTAGTGCACAGCGTTTTTTGTTGTAATTTAAGAAGAAAGAGCACCAAAAAGTGTGCTGCGCCGGCACTCTCTTTACATCTACTACTTGAGATACATATTTAACTTTTTACTATCGACTCGACTTGGAGGACTTGGAAGTTCAGACGGTAAGGTAGCATTCTAAAAGCGAATTGGAAAGGGCGTGTGAGTTCAATCCGTTCACCTCCAGGACCTTTCTAATTTTTTTTAATCACTGTAAATTGCGCAAATATAAATAGTAAACTATCGCAAATAAGTTTATTTCACGTAACTATTTGGCTACATTCAATAAAAACAATATTTAATTCGGCACTGCAGTCGGCCATCACTTATTCATTCAGTTAAATTGTCGCACGTCACTAATTCAGTCAGTGAAATTTTCTAACTCGAACGATCCGTGGTTTTCCACTGATTCAAAGTACAGCCATATTCATTGATTCGAGTAGTTGAATTTCACTGCGAATCAGTGGTTTTCCACTGATTCAAAGTACAGCCATATTCATTGATTCGAGTAGTTGAATTTCACTGCGAATCAGTGGTTTTCCACTGATTCAAAGTACAGCAATATTCATTGATTAGAGTAGTTGAATTTCACTGCGAATCAGTGGTTTTCCACTGATTCAAAGTACAGCAATATTCATTGATTCGAGTAGTTGAATTTCACTGCGAATCAGTGGTTTTCCACTGATTCAAAGTACAGCCATATTCATTGATTCGAGTAGTTGAATTTCACTGCGAATCAGTGGTTTACCACTTACTCGAATTTGGGGTGCATATTTTGTTAACCTAAAAGTGCCTTATTTTTTGGTTATATTAAACTTTTACTTATATTGTATCTATAAATTATAGTAATGCATTTACAATTAATGTGAATAAAAACAGAGAGAACACCGACCTCCCGTGGTGTAGTCGGTCGGTGCGCCACCGATCTGGGTTCGAATCCCGGGTAAGACATGTATGTTAATTTAAGTTAGGTTATAAGCTAGTATTTAAGTCATCCCCTGCCAAGCTTTCCAGCATAAAACCTGGGGAGTTAAAAAAGTCCTTTACAAAAAAAAAAAAAACTGAGAGAACATAGATGTGTTGGCAATACCTAGTAGAGTGAGCACTTTTGAAATCAACCTTAGAAAAAAGTCACTGCCCATGCCTGCATATATTTCAACGGGCGCACTGAGTGACAGGCGCCCCGGTAAAGTTGGTAACGGTGGCGGGGAAAGTAATTCCATACCTTAACGTCGAATAAAAAGTGTTACGTAACCATTTGGGTTAATTTAAATTATTTATTTAGCTTTCGGTTTCTTTGATGCGTCATTGTGTAAAAATTAGCATACTAATAAATTGTTAACTTTTATAATAATCTCACAGTTTCACTTGACCGATGCATGAATAAAGTGATGTGGTCCACGGCAATGTTGATCTTACATAAGGCGGACGAATACAACAGCGTGCACACAAGTAGAACTTAAGAAGGGCTTTGGAAAGTGTTCATTTTACCGTGAACAGCCTGTGAGAAATAGTTCTTATGCAAAATATAACTGAACTCGAGTGCCCACGAATGCACTGCGTTTTCCCTTTGGTGTAATTTCCTGCTCATAGTCAACCTTTGTTTGCACGAGGCGGAGGAATATCCTTGAAGTAGAATTTTAGCAGGGCGCTAGAAAAGTTGGAGGTAACCGTGAATGGACAATATGAGCTTGACACTGTACATACAAGTATTTTGTGTTGCTGGAACAATTTTATTTTCTTTTAACTACCCTATAACTGTGTTAAGTGAAAGCCCGGTGGGTAGGGCGGGATTTTTTTTTGCATCTCAGGGCTAGACACCTTACGCATACAAGGATAGTATATCATGCTAAGAGACATGCATCAAGGCAAAGAGGGATTGGGCAGCCGTTGCCTGCAATTGGGACCTGGACGACTCTGAGCCAATAGCAGACTTGCAAGGAAATAAGTAGCGAGTGCCATACTGCCAGGTGTGAAGTAACACTAATTACTCTATGGGGCAGCAGCCAATGAACAAACAGCTGAGGCTAGAGTATACACAGCACTGTGGAGTCCAGCCTACAGATCATCGAACTCGCGGAATTACCCTATCCCTACTTATAGCTAAGCTAGCACTAGAAGAGAATGGGGGGAAACCGGCATAGACACCTTAAAAAAAACCCAGTCGACAGGATATAATTCAAAATATTTATGCATTAATCAGAAATGCTATGGGAGACAGAGTGTGTGTGTAACACGCTCGTGTTAGTAGAGATGAGAAAGCTAGCAGATAGGGGACGGGACTCGGTGTGTGCACACGGACTGACTGGAAAAGTCTCCTCGGGAGCTGACCACGTGCTGCCTGGCCAGGTGGGCCGTGGTGGGCGCAGTTTCTGCGTGCCGTCGACGCACCCCACCCCCCCCCCCCCCAACGAACAAAGGCTATGTGCATGACCTACCCACCCGCCCGACGAGTCTGCACGCTCATGCGTGAGCATGCATGCTGCACCTACCGCTCCGTCGCAATACTAATGTCATTTTTAATTGCACGCCGTTCACTGTTGAACACTTTGTAGACTATTCTCGAGTTACACTCGAGCAAAACTAATCTGAGAATTTCTTTCCTGTTCAGAACAAAACTCGCATGGATGCGCAATCTTATTTCGGCTAGTGTTTAACATGACCTCACCAGAACACCACAGCACAGTAACAATGATATTACTAACTTTAGAATGTCTTTTTTATAGCCACTCAAAAGGACATAATTGATTGTAAATTCGTTTATACGATAAAGGACATTTGATTAGGCCAGTGTCAGCTCGTCTCTCCATTGGTTGATGACCGGCCAATAATGAACGCTGTAAAGTACAAGGTAGTGTCCGGTGTGGTATGTACCAATAGGACTGTGGTGAGTTCTAACACAGACGTCAACAGAACCGATGTTCTTGCAGTAGTGGATATTATGTGACTCGCTTATAATTTGTCTTAAGTGCCATTACATATGTGCAGACCTCAATGTGTTAAACTCTTTTAAAAACCCTGCTAAAGGCTGTTTGCGGTAAACTGAGCACTTTTGAAAGCCCTGCTTAAGATCTACTTGTACCCACGTTGTTTATTCTTCCGCCGTATGTAATATCAACATTGTCGCGGGCCTCATCATATTATTTATGCGTCGGTCAAGTGAAACTGTGAAATTATTAGAAAGTATATATTTTACAAATCTGCTCATTTTTGCACTTCGATGCATTAAAAGAAAAACAGCAAGCGAAATTAATAATTTAAGTTATCGCAAACGGTTACCTATTATTTTTTTATACAACATTAAGATATGGAACTATTTTCCATGCACCGTTACCAACTATACTGGGCGAATGTCACTCAGTGACATGATAACAGTATATGCAGGCAGGGGCAGTGACTTTTTTTTTTAAAGATTCTTTCAAATAGCTGACTTTATCGTGAACAGCCTTTACAGTATATTCATGATTACTTCCACCATCTCTGAAGCCCTGCTGAAACTCAACTTGCAGGATATTTCTCCTCCCTCACGCAAACAAAGATTAACCAAGCCTACAAAACTACACCAAATAGGCAATGCGCCGCATTCATGCGCACTCAGTATAATTATATTTTGCACGAGAGCTATTTCTTACTAGGCAGTACCACCAAACATATTTTCTCCCTGTTTTTTAATTTATGTTAATGATAAATATGTCATAATTTATAGATAACATATATGTAAAATTTTGATTTAACCAAAAATAATATATTTTTATGTCAACCGAATTTCAAACGCTAGAGATACATGACATATTTTGGTAACCACCAAACAGGCCACACATGGGGTGATTTTTCAGAGGTATGTTTCAAAAAGTGCGAGCATACCCAGAATAGATAATAATATTTATTCTACTCAGGTTGGTAAGAGCATTGCGTTTAGTTTGGAAAATAAAATAAATATTTTCCCCGACAGGGTGTACGCAAGCAAATGGAGTAATTAAAATTTTGATAAACTAAATGTAAAGTCTGTTCACAATGAAGCAAGCAGTTTAGAAACTAACCTTAGAAAAAAATCACTGACGCTGCATGCATATATTTTAATGGGCTCATTGAGTGGTATTCGCCCAATAAAGTTGGTAACGATGAATGTAAAGTAGTTCCATATTTTAACGTCAAATAAAAAGTGATAGGTAACCGTTTGTGGTAACTTAAAATTTCGCTTTCTGTGGTTTTAGCGCATCGAAGTTTAAAAATAAGCAGATTTGTAAAGTATTTACTTTGTTAATAATTTCAGTTTCATTTGACCGACGCAGGAATAAAGCGATGAGGCGCATGGCAATTTTAATTTAACATAAGGCGGAGGAATACACAGTGTGTATAAGGCCTAGAAGTAGATTTTTAAGCAGGGCTTACAAAAGTGCTCATTTTACCATAAATTCCTAGTTACACAACGTATAATTTACAGTGTTAAATCTTCTGAGTTATATTGTGTTGGAAACCACGTGAAGCTAAAATTTTGCTTTTCGTATTAGGGTGAAAACGTAACGATATATACATTTCTGTTGTTAAATATTATGTCGTTAACCGGCTATAGCAAATCATAGGCTTATACAATTACTCTGTTTTAATATGGCCACTAAATCCAAAATAAATAAATATTAGTGAAATAGTTAAAAATATATATATTTTAGGGCTTTCTTATATATTTTCATTAAGCAAAAGGAGAGAAGTAAAAAGCTCATTTTGACGACCGCTGTATTTATTTCGCATTTAAATTCCTTAAGTTTTTCTGTTGAAATAAGCTCATTTATGAAAGCCTAATGCCAAACACAGTTGTAATTTTAATGCTGAGGGTTTCTTCAAAAGTTCTGATTCAAACATTTGAAAAATCATCCCATTTATGACATTCATGTTTGTTTCCTAAATATGTTATCCATCACAAACGTTTTAAAGGTGTGTTTACATTTAAAAAAAACCTTATATTTTGTTCATTTTAACTTTTACTTGTATTTTGTATATAAATTACTATATTTTACAATTCTAATTAATTTAAATGCTAAACGTTACTGATATAACTAATGAGCCTATTTCCTCAACATGGGTGCTATTAATTTTTAAATCATTTCTTAAAAGCTGAGGTCGTGGGAAGGACTTGACTTCTCTTTGAAAGCAATAACTTTAGATATGAAACCAGATACTCGTGCAGCAATAGTGGGACAATTACAAACACACACACACACACACCTTACCCGAGACTTGAACCCACAAAACATTGTACTATAAGCTAGCGTGCAACCCACTGGATTACGGAGGGCGTATTTGGAACAACTTCGGATTTAATCAGTCTAATGTTTCGAATGATAGGGTTTATTAACCTAAAATATTTGCAGAGCCTTAATTTTGAAAATAAGGTACTAACCCACATAAAACATGCAGGTTTACATAACCTACCGTAGCGCTATCTGTGTGAAGAGTTTGATGGATATCGGCTGGTCTCTGAGATAGGACATTAAAAACCTTATTTTCTTATGTAATGATATCGTACACAATTGCCAGAAAAAGAGGTTATGTATGCTTAATGCATACTGTCTATATACAAATTTTGGTTGAATTTAGTTAAATTGTTCAATATATATGCCACACTTATCTAAATGAATTATGAAGTTGCTTTTGGAACGTCGCTGTCTGACCAATTTAAATAATGAAAGTTTACATGGCCTTCTGTAACATTCATGGAGTGGACAAATTGGAACAACTTTATTTGAAATATTCCTGTGTAACATTTGATTGGGAATCGGTTAACTGGTCATCGAGACATTCCATAAAACCACCATAATTGTCTACATGGCGATATTCTTAAATAGAGCACAAAAAGTAATGTAGTAGCATGTTCGATGATTGTATACTGCCATTATACTAAGTTAGTTTCGTAGATATCGCCTACGAAACTTAAAAAAAATGATTTTATAGCTGCCATCCTGTAGGCCATAATAATAATAATACATTGATTATTATGGCCTCCCACAGTACAGCATATCCACAAAATTTTGTAAGAATGGGTTGATTGTTTCCCGAGATACGAGATAGAATCATTATTTTGTAAGAATGGGTTGATTGTTTCCCGAGATACGAGATAGAATCATTATTTTGTAAGAATGGGTTGATTGTTTCCCGAGATACGAGATAGAATCATTATTTTGTAAGAATGGGTTGATTGTTTCCCGAGATACGAGATAGAATCATTCTTTTGTAAGAATGGGTTGATTGTTTCCCGAGATACGAGATAGAATCATTATTTTGTAAGAATGGGTTGATTGTTTCCCGAGATACGAGATAGAATCATTATTTTGTAAGAATGGGTTGATTGTTTCCCGAGATACGAGATAGAATCATTATTTTGTAAGAATGGGTTGATTGTTTCCCGAGATACGAGATAGAATCATTATTTTGTAAGAATGGGTTGATTGTTTCCCGAGATACGAGATAGAATCATTATTTTGTAAGAATGGGTTGATTGTTTCCCGAGATACGAGATAGAATCATTATTTTTTATTAATAAGGCTATCGTACAAAATTGCAAAGAGAAATGAGGCTTTGCATAGACAAATTTGATTGTTGTAATAGGTAAATGTCAGCATACAACGTTAAGTAGCAATTTGTTTAGTTAATAAAATATACTGACCTGAAATGTTTATGTAGCCACCATTTTGGAAATAAGTGCCTGACCTACATAAAACATACCAGCTTACACCACCTGTCTAAGTACTATTTGTTTGCCAAATTTGGAAGTAATCTGTCTATTGTTTCCCCGAGATATGGCAAAAATTGCTTTATTTACTCGCATGGCACTATCTTACGAAATCGCAGACAAAAGATGGTCATGTACATAGAGTTTATAGTTGTTATATATATATATGTTTGTTAGGCATCGGTTCATTTTTTACCTATTTATGACATAGTGACTTTATTTATTAGTATGGCGCTATCTTCCAAATTGGCCGATAAACGTGGTTATTTGTTGTAATATATTTTGCTTGTAATATATACTTTTACTATACAAATTTGGTCGAAATTGTTTAAATGGTACGGCAGACATACTAAATAAATTTAAAACATTTGTATAGAAGCCATTTTGAAAATAAGTAACTAATCCAGTTCAATAACTTACTTTTACATGACCTACCATAGCAATATTTATATGCTAAATTGGGTGAGAATTGGTTGAATAGTTTTCGAGGAATAATGTAAAATATTAATTTTTAAAATTGGTACCATTTTCCAAAATGGCGCACCGACAACAATATTTACCTAAAAATCTAATGCTTACACAATGGTCTGCCAGCATACAAAATTTGGTTTAAATCGGGTAAATGGTTCCCGAGATATGACATGTCGCCCACAATGATAAAATTTCAGTCATTTTGAAAGTAAGTACCCGAAGTGGTCGAAAACAAAGTCACGTGACCGTACCAAGTATTACATGTGTACTAAGTATGGTGAAATTAGGTTGACGGGTTCAAAAATTGAAAGAGTTCGGAAAGGGTAAGGGGGGGGGGTACACGTACAGAAACACACATAAATACACACACATACTCACAGGCAGGAAAGTGATCTCACAAGCCTTGGAACGCAGGCTAGAAACAGGGAGGGAATATTTGTGTTGGTAATAACTTACCTATAGGTAAGTTATTACCTCACCTATATATACCTGAAGAATTCGCGGATTCAATTTGGGACGAGCTAGAAATCAACCAACATCTGTTTATATAACTTTAGCGGTGTATGACACCTCCTGAATAACGCTGGCCCAATCGTCGCCTTACACTGTGACAGCGGACAACCAATGTGCAGCTGATATCGGCACGTCTGCACATACGATCGTGCAGTCTAGCCCGCAGGTCATTGAACTCGCGAATTTTCTAGGTCCCTACGTATAGGCTGTTCACGGTAAAATTAGCACTTTTGAAAGCACCGCTTAACATCTACTTGTATGCACGTTGTGTATTCTTTCGCGTTATGTAAAAATTAACATAGCCATGGGCCTTATCACTGTATTCATGCGTCGGTCAAGTGAAACTGTGAAATTATTAGAAAAGTTAAACATTTTATAAATCTGCTAATTTTTATATATACTGAACCGGTAAAAAAAAAAATGAACAAAAACAGAAAGCATAAGAAATAATTAAAATTATGACAAATGGTTAACTAACAGGTTTTATTTTACGTTAACGAATGGAAGTACATCCCCCTCTAACAGTACCAACTTTACTGGGCGCATGTCACTCAGTGCGCCCGTTGAAATATATGCAGGTTGGAGCAGTGACCTTTTTCCAAGGTCGAGTTGAAAAGTGCTCACTTTATCGTGAACAGCATTTGGTAAGAAATACTTCTCGTGCGAAATATTATCACACAGCGCGCGCACGAATGTTGTGCGCCGTCCTTTTGGAGTAATTTTCTAGACTTGGTTAAACGTTGTTTGCATGAGGTGGAGGAATGGTCTGTGGGTAGAACTTTAAGGCTGTCCACGATAAAGTGAGCACTTTTGAAATCGAACTTAGAAAATCGTCACTGCTCCTACCTCCATTTATTTTAATGGGCGCACCGAGAGACATTCGCTCAGTAAAGTTTGTAACGACGGATGGAAAGTTGTTCCATATTTTAACCGTCGAATAAAAAGTGTTAGGTAACCATTTGTGATAAACTGAGTTATTTCTTTTGCTTTCCGGGTTTTTTTTTTTTTAATGCATCGAAGTGTACAAATGAGAAGATTTTTTGAGAAATATTTACTTTCCTAATAATTTCACAGTTTTACCTGACCGACGTTTGAATAAAGTGATGAGGCAGATGCCAATGTTAATTTCGCGTAAGGCGAAAGAATACACAACGTGCATGCAAGCAGATCGTTAGCAGAGTTTTGAAAAGCGCTCATTCTACCGTGGACTGCCTTTAACAGGGCTTCAGGAAGGTTTTACAGTGACCGAGAACGGCCTGTAGGCTACTCTTGGAGTTGTTGGTGGCGTGCGGAGAAGACAAGAGGTCGGCTTGACACGCTACTGGCTCGCGCGGGCCACGTTCGACGAATGAAAGGCGGCCGTGGTGGGGGTGCGCACGTGTGTGGAAAAATAGCCCTTATCATCTCCGAACAGGTGGCGATTGTAACCGCTCGCCCCCGGGACGGGTGAGAAGGGGGGGGGGGGGTCGAGACATCGAGGGTCGAGGAAGACTTGCATCGGGCTGACGAGGAGGGTTGTGGGAGGCGAGGCGAGTCATCCGGAAAGTGAACAAATGACAGCGACGGAATAATGAAGGACCACAATGACGAGGGACAAGTCGTCATCGCAGCAGACTACATGCTTCCACACACGCGCGCGCGCGCGCGCGCGCGCACACACACACACACACACAAAGCGATAAGTGAGAGAAAATGGCAATTTCAAACTTTACTTTTCTTAAAGATTACTATATTGTTCACGATAAAATTGAGCACTTTTGTAAGCCCTGCTTAAGATATATTTGTATGCACGTCGTGTGTTCTTCCGCATTATGTAAAATTATCATTGCTGTGGGCCTCATCGATTTCTTCATGCGTCGGTCAAGTGAAACTGTAGAATTATTAGAAAAGTGTGCATTTTAATAATTTGCTAATATTTACACTTCGACGCATAAAAAAAAAAATTTAGTTATCACAAATGGTTACCTAACAATTTTTATTCGACGTTAAGAAATGGAACTACTTTTCCCTCCATCGTTACCAACTTTACTGGTCGCATGCCACTCAGTGCGGCCGTTAAAATATATGCAGGTAGGAACAGTGACTTTTTTCTAAAGTTGATTTCAAAAGTGCTCACTTTATCGTGAACAGCCTTTATATACCTACCAGTCATAATTACTTACATCTTTCCTGAAGCTCTGCTGAGGTTCTATTTTCAGGCTATCCGTCCGCCTCGTGCAAATATAGCTTAACTGAGTCAAGAAAACTACACTGCAGGGACAACGCAGTGCATTTGTGCGGACTGTGTTTAATGATATTCTGAACAGCAACTATTTATTACTAGACCTTACCAACACGCCTATTTTCTCTCTGTTTTAGTTTATGTATATAAAAAATTAAATTTTATATTTTGTAGAAAAAATATAAGTAAAAGTTCAGTCTAACCAAAAATAGAATACTTTAATGTATAGGCTGTTCACGTTAAAATTAGGGCTTTTGAAAATCCTGCTTAAGATATACTTGTATGCACGTCGTGTATTATTCCATGTTTGCTATGAACTTTGTCACTTTATTAATGCGTCGGTCGAATGAAACTATAAAATTATCAGAACAGTATTTTTTTTTAGAAGTCTGCTAATTATTGCATTCAAATGTAGTAAAAAAAAAAAAAAAAAAGAAAACAGAAAGCGAAATATATTATTTAAGTTAGCACAGATGTTTATCTAACACTTTTAATTCGGCGTACGTTAAGTCATGGAACTACGTTCCATCCATCGTTACCAACTTTACTGGCCGCATGTCGCGCAGTGCGTCCGTTAAAATACATGCAGGTAGGAACAGTGACTTTTTTCTAAGGTTGATTTCAAAACTGCTTACTTAATCGTGAACAGCCTTTAAACATAAGTATTTGTAATGCATTGCGTATTTAGAAAGCAACGAAACGCGTCGTACATTGGGTGATTTTCCAAAGGTCTCATTCAACATATGTGAAAATACAGCGAATAGACTATGCATGTAACGCGAGTATCCACTGCACCAACAATTGACACTGAACAAAAATAACCTACTGTAAAATGCAGCCACCAGCAACTTAAGTTTTGGATTTATGTCTCCTCCATATAAACGCCATACCTAAACGTAATCCTGTCACCAAATGTGCCTCCTGTTTTGATTTTTTCCCCTTGGGAATCCAAAATGTATTCTTGTTGGGGAATTATTTTGAGTTACTTAACCAGGAAGCTCGCTCCTGACATCTATGAAACCAACATTTCGAAAAAGAAATTTGTGTGCAGGTTATTTTTCAATATTCCTTATACGTACCGTTATTTTTTTTTTTTTTTTTACAGGGTAAATACCAACGCAATACTTTGCGGCCGATATAAACATTTTTTTTTTCCAATGTACGGCTGTTCTACGATTTACATGAAAATGAGTGATGCAGTATACAAAGTAACAATTCCATTCGCAAATACAGTATACAGGAAATTATCGGCTTTGGCGTTACGCTGATCCACCAGGATTGATCATATTGCCACAAGAACGCCAGAGGGGCGTATCCGAGTTCGTGAGGGATGGAGGTCTTAATAAAAATAGAATAACTAAATTTGGTTTTATAATTCAACAACATTAAATTCTGTAGCATTAAACTACCTTAGCGGCATTATTTCTCTTGTTATTCGCAGCGAGCGGAAATTTTGAAGACTGTCACGATTTTAAGTTCCTTTTCAACGTCTTTATATTGGTCACAGAAACTGTCATTTAATTCGCTCTCGTCATTTACACATATTCAAAGTGTATAATTACCACCATCCCAAATGTTTCTCACCACAATCCCGGGAACCAGACCTCGAGAATTGTTATTGTCAAGCAGAAACGACAACGACGACAATAATAACGATGCGAATGTGAGATTGTCTCATAGTTTTCCAGCTTCTTCCTTTTGTAAAAATTTGCTGGCCTGTAGGCTACTTTCATTGTGTTCCATGCATTTTCGTTGTTAACGAAAATCAGTGGCGCTTTTCATGAACTGTAATGGGGGCAGTGTGCAGGTTTTATCATACAAACTTAATATGCCAATGTCAGTTAGAGGGTGATGGTGGAGTGTGTTTACTTCTTAAATATAAGTTTTTTTTTTTTTTTCGTAGTCCAAGATAACTGTTCGTAACAGAACAATGGCTTTTTTTTTTTTTTTTTTTCATAAGTGGTTATAAAATAATGTGTTTAATTGCAGTGAGGAAACTTTCAAGAGCCAGTGACGTTTCTAAGTGTATTTATTTTGCTAGAAATTCTTTTATGCTCGAATATACGCTGCGATTTTTTGTTCGTTGTTCGCTTTTTTTTCGTTGCAACGGATGTCGCAATCTCTACCACTCGTCGCTATCAGCTATAATTGATACATGCTCGCCAAGATAAACAAGCCAGGAATTGAATATTCATGATAGAGATAAGAGCGCGCTTTTATCAGACTCCTAAAAAAAAAAAAAAAAGGTCGTATAATAACGGCATGAAACGTATGACGCATAACTGATAAGATTGTCTTTTTGTGTTTTTAAGATAAATAACGAGAGCCATTCATAAGTACTTAAATCCTGTTATTTTAGTACACCACGCGAAACGCAGATGCGTGCATTTATATGATGTTCTTTTGTAACTATAGGCTATTGATGGTAAAATGAACACCTTTGAAAGTCGTCTCATTTCGAATAATAATCAATAAATATATCTTATTTTAGCCTTACACGTTTACTTCTGATTACGTTGGAATATACTCACTGTATTTATTGCTTAGGTCCACGTGACAATATTTATTTTGAAATGTGGTTAAAGGATAAGAAATGGCGGAAAGGGAAAAGTAACTAGGGCCTCAAAAGTGCTCACTTTACCGCGGACAGCCTGCAAGCGGGTTCACTACGCGGTCTAGCTGTAGCCCACTAAAGAAAAAAAAACTTTTGAAAACAGTTGTCTTGTTTCAACTCCACTCTCCATGATAAAACATCGTAATTCACGACAATTCTGCGTTTGATAACCAATTCGAGATCTTGTATTTAAAAAAAATGTTTGCTCAAATTGTAAACATGAACACAATATATCGAGGTTGAAAAAAAAAAAAAAAAAAAGTAATATTTGGGGGTTGGAGGAATACTCAATATCAATATAACATTTATAAAACTGATCGCAGTCCATCGAATATTGCAAGGTAATTGTTCGCGTTACTGGATGTCTCTGTATGTGCGTGTATCGACTGTTGAATTTTCGGTACGTTCATGATTCAGTTACAGTTAAATGAAGAGATTTGGACGGCTCTAAACATCGGGGTTTTGAGAGCTGACGAGGGTGATTGACGTGAGTATTGGCGGTGGGAGGATCCCGAGAAAACCCCCCGACCAACGGCATCGTCCGGCACGATTCCCACATGCGACAATCCGGAGTGACCCTGCCGGGGATTGAACCCGGGTCGCCTTGGCGGGAGGCTAGCAGGCTAACCGCTCAGCCACCTTGGCCTCAGTTAAAGTTAAAGTCACGTTATCAGTAAAAGCGGAAAAAAAAAAAAAATAAATAAATCGTAGCTGAGCTACCTAAATAATAAATATGTAATAGTCGCCGTATACCCAATACCTTCGGATACCGGAATTGCAAAATGCCGAGTCCACGCGAATTTTTCTTCGTTCTTGTAAATAGAAAATTATCGTGTCTGCGGCACTAAGGTATGTACAACCACGCCACCTAGCCCTTTTGCCTCAAACATAAGAAAAAAGACCATCATGATGGCACCTGGGACTGCAAAGGCCTGTCTAGAATCGGTAGTTCCTGTGAGCATGAGCAGTATAAAATAGCCGATTCTGAAGCACCTGGCTTCAGGCTGGGATCCAAGGAGCTCAAATAGCATAATTTCTGGCGTCGGGCTGAGGACTCCAGAAGAGAGAATTTCCCTTTATTCCCTTTTTCCCTTCCAAAAAGTCCAATTTCGCGTACAAAAACCGCACTCTTTCCCTCTTTTCTCCTCAAAATTTCCTGAATTTCCCTCCCGCCACTGCCTCCATGTTGACAGCCAGTGCTGGCCACATTCTTTTTGTCCTAATTAGCATAATCCAGTACCGATCCCACACTATATCATTTGACTCATTGAGGAGAAGGAGAGATTCCATGACAGCACTCAGGACTACCATTTTGGATCAACAGCACCACTGACCAACAATATGGCGGTGGCAGGAGGATGTCGCACATTTTGGTGACCAGTGAATTTGCCCTTTGTGGCTGAGGTTTGCCCAATGTGGCGGAATTGGTCGGAGCTTCTCTCTCAAATTCGGACCTTCTCATTCTCTGTGGCCATCTAGGTATCCCCGACCTATGTCTACCCGGAACAATTGTCGACCAGCAGAGCATGTCGACCATTTTGGCTGCCAGTGGGCGGAAGTGGGGCATCAAGGCGTCACGAATGATCGGATCTCGTGTAACACAGCAGCCTTTTGAGTCTGTGTGTGTGCATAACACTTTTAAGCATAGTTGGCTATAATTCCTGAGCCGTTTAAGTTATAGTTGTTAAATTCATAACATAGGCATCTAACCCGATAAGGAGAAGGGTCGCAGGGTCAAATATGCCCCAAGTAAACTTATAAGCATAGTTGGCTGTATTTTCCGAACTATTTAAGTTACAGTTGTCAAATTCATAGCATAGGCATAAACCATGAGTAGGAGAAGGGTCGCAGGGTCAAGTATGCCCAATGTAAACATATAAATACAGTTGGCTATAGTTTCCGAACCATTTAAGTTATAGTTGTCAAATTCATAACAGGGGCATCGACTCCGATAAGGAGAAGTGTCGCGAGGTCAAATACACTACATGTCCGCTTATAATCGTAGGTGGTTGTAATTTCCGAACCTTTTAAATTATTGTCATCAAACTCATAATATAGGCATCATCTGCTACTAGAAGAAGTGTCACAGGGCAAAGTATGCCATATGTCAGTGTATAAGCAAAGGTGGGTGAATTTACGAACTATTTGAGTTATAGTTGTCAAATTCATAACATTGACATCATCCACGACTAGTAGAGGGGTCATGGGGTCAAGTATGCACTATGTCAGAGTATAGGTATAGTTGAGTGTAATTTCCAAACCATTTGAGTTACAGTTGACAAATTCATAACATAGATATCTGCCATGAGTAGGAGAGGACTAGGAGGGACAAGTATGTCTCATGCTATTTTATAAGCATAGTTGGCTGTAATTTCCGAACCATTTGAGTTATAATCGCCAAATTCATAACATATACACCAACCACGACTATGATAGATGGATGTAAGTTACAAAGCATTAGAGAAAACTACCAAAAACATCATAATCCATGCAAAATTCCAACAACAAGAATGGATGTATGGACATATGTCAGCCTGCATATCTCCCTGTTCAATCCAGAGCATACTGTGTTCACATGCGAAATGTGTACATCACAGTTTGCCCGATGTATTGACTTGAGAAATCATCTTGCAATGTGTAATCCTGCACTGTCTGACATGTTAACCATCGAAGAATGTATGCAAATGTTGACGATTTAAAGATATGTGCTCTCAAGCTGATTCTCGTGTTTGGTTAACACTGTAGAGGTGGGGTGGGTGCAGATACTGATATTCCTTCCACTACCAAGCAGATGAGAACATAGTTTCAACCGGTGGAAAGGAGGGCATACTACACCCACAGTAATTCACACAAAGTTGTTAACCCATCTTGAAAGGCAGCTGTAGTGAGGGGTCAGCTGTAGTAAGGGGTCAGCTGAAGTGAGGGATCAGCTGTAGTGAGAGGTCAGCCTGCTGGGAAAAGGACTTGTTATTTTAATTGGTACAATGCTTAATTCCTACTGATGAAATGAGTGTGAGAACCTATTTATACCCATGTAGCTGCTGTGAGACGAACTTCCATTTTGTTTTGCATGAAGATGGTGCAAGTTGATATGATGTCTATCATAGAGCATGCCTCTATGAATTTAACTGCCTCCATGCCTGTAAAACCATGCTGTTCCTGTGGAATGATCTTCAGCAAAATCTGTCATGCTCGTCGTCATGATAGAAGCAACTGTACAAAAGGACCGACCTCCAGCATACTTACATGTGATATGTGTGGTGCTACTAATCTCAAGAGACACACTGGTACATGTAAAGGTAACATAACTTTGCCTGGTATGCACCAGCATGTTTTGTCGCACGACGAGGATAGCCTTCCTGCTGATTCATCTTGTACCCTAATGTTTGTTCGAGTACCCATAACATTAGGTGAGCCTGCGTGGTGTTCCAAACCAGTGTGCGAATACAAAACTATGAGTGCTGCAGATGATGATGTGTGCGAAGAAAGAAATATGAGTCATGCAGAGCATGATATGTGTGAAGGGCATAGCTGCAGAGCATGGACCAGGGAGATCATCAGGAGTTGTACATATTAGACATGCACCACGAACATGCGAAGTGAAAACCGAAGATGCTACCCAGGACACCGGGAATGAATCTGTGACCCCCAAGTCTGCTGGTGATACAGATGATGTGTCGATAACTGCAAAGAAAAAGCGTACACATATTGCTGGTGATGATGCATATTCTACTGATGATGATAAGGTGCCAACATTTGTCAGGAGAAGGCATACACATGGTTCTGAAGACCCAATTACCTAGTTGATAGACTTCAGGTGTTGGTTTCCTCACAGAAGGTTGGATATATTTTTGTCATCGGAGAGATACATGCCATTACTGATGAACTCAGTATCAGAGGATTTATTGAATGATATTATTTTCTTTTTTTCTTAGTTCGTACTGGCTGAGCAGTGTACTTACTACTATGTGTTCGCAGTCTGCTAGAGTGACATCCAGAGTGTAGTTATTTTCCAAACATCTGGCTGCAAGTAATTTCGAATGAACATGCATATGTTTTTTAATTGCATAGCATGTTGTATGTTTTTTTCTTTTGTACACTCTAGCGTACAACTGGGACGAGTAAGCAGCTGTCTCTAGTGACCTGGGTTCGATAAATATCTCTATGGGTAAACACAACATCGAGGTTATCATAGTGGAACAGCTGAACATGCAATGCTGGATGGAAACTGTCTTAAGTGCATACATTAATTGTTCGGGTCAACTGCTTTTATTTTCAATGGATTGGTACATGCATTGAAGGTTCGGACAGAGTATGTCTGTCTGTAATTGCAAAGGTTCGATTGATACATGAGTGCAGGTCGGAGACAGGGTATCACTATCTGTAATCACAAAGGGTCGGTACATTATTGCAGGTCGGAGACAGAGTATGACTTCATGCTAGACTCTTCATGTTCAGTAGGACAGACGAATGTCTGCGGGAATGTCAGCATGCACTCTCAACTGGAACTGAACCTATGATAAATAATTTAGTCAACTACGGTACAAATTTTTTTTTTCAGGTGCGGGGATTTCAACCCATGCTTCCTTTTACTGGAACCAGTGTTTATATAAGATGCCTTAGGCTGCTCGGCCAACCTGACAATTTGTATTAGTGATGGAATTACATGACTTTTTTTGTCGAATGGCATACGGTGTATGATCTGTTTGTGCAATACACACAGGTTGGTAGGTATATTTTCTTTCATTCACTCTAGCGGACGATGGGAGAAAGCACACAGAGCAATGCATATTACAATCTCTCTCTAATTGTGTGTGTGTGATGGGCTTGGTACGCGAGTGCAGGTCAGAGACTGTCTGCAATTACGAATGCTGTTATTTATTATGAACAATGTTGTAGATAATGACAGTTACTCTCTTCATGTTGGTGTTTTAGCAGTGGGGCCCCTTGCTTCCCCCTTAACGAACGAGCTTCCAATGTCGGCTTTATGACGACTTGTATTACCACTCTCTACGAGAATCTAACCTGCGATACCACATAGATGGTTCAGGGTACATGTATTGTTTCCTTTCAATAGTATACCAGTACGTATATTGACAAGGGGGACATGTTGGGGATGCAGTACTTGGTCGGTATTTACAGTGCACGGAGGATGGAACCGGTCATTGAAATCTCCGCTTCCAATGAGGTCACATCGACGATGGTGAGATGCGCTTGCGGCCTATGAGTAATTCACTGCTACACAAGTTAAGATGGGGGTAAATAGTTTCGTAATAAGCTTATCAGTCTAGCATGTGTTGTATGTTCGATGTAGTGAGTGAAATCTCATTATGTACAAACATCGAAGTCTTGGTACACGACACACGAGTGCAAGGTCGGTTCCCCCCTTCCCCTAGTGGAGTAGTACTAACCGACTGTCTGGAAGTATGTATGTGCAATGAAAATTCCAGTACGTGTTTGTGTAATTATTATTATTATTTGCTTTGGTACACGACTGTGGGTCAGAGAAAAAATAAATTTAATACATCCTGTGTATGTGTGTGTGAACCAGTTTAACAGTTACATTTATAATGCTTTCTTTTGAACTGGTGGAAGTATTGTTTCATTGCCAATATGGCTGAGAGCATTATTTCCATAATGTTAGGAACAGCAGATTCAACAAGTATCTACGTTGCGTGTGTGCCATCCAATCACAATGATAGGGTTTTCACAGGCTTCAGTTTCAAAGGAGCTGCTTTCCTTTGTGTTGAAGGATTGGATTCCTTTACGAGTTGACAGAGAGGTAAGCAGATAAAATTTTTCTTAATCAGGCAGTTTCCTTCACCACCCATTTGTTTCTCAGCATGCCAGTAACATCACAAATCTGAAGCAATATGGCAACAGTGAGTGCCATATACCCTGTACTGCAATATTAGTGCGAGATGGAAAATAGCTGTGGTGCTTATATGTGTGCTTAGGACATACTAGACCCCTCGATCCTTTTCGGTGAATGTTGGTAGTTGTATCTCAACTGTTCAGTAATTACGAGCAACTATGCTTATACATAGCCACGGGTCAAAAGTAACCCCTAGATTCTTCTGTTAATTTTTTGTACGGATGACGTTTGAATACTGAATATTGGAAGTCGCACAGTCTAACACATTGGCGGCTGGTTGTAGGGAGGGCCAGTGCACCGACGATGGTCATTAGTACAATGACAGTCACCAGTGGTGGGTGTCCATGATGGCATACAAGTAGGCCTATGAGTAGGAAGTGCTGCCTGGGTGACCCCTCACACCTACAATTGATGGCTATATTATATGGTTCGGAAATTACTACCACCTATGCTTCTAAGTTAACAGGGGACTGGCTTGACCCTGCGACCCTTCTCCTAGTCATGGTTGATGTGTGTGTTATGAATTTGGCAAGTATAACTCAAATGATTCGGTAACTACAGTAAACGATGCTTTTATGTTGACATAGGGCATACTTGACACCCCAACCCTTCTTCTAGTCATGGTAAATGCCTATTTTATGGCCACTCGAATGGCACGGAAATTACAGCCACATATGCTTATTATATGTTGTCATATGACATACTTGACCCACCACCATTCTTCTAGTCATGGTAAATGCCTATTTTATGGCCTGAGCATGAGGGTCAGAAGGGGCGTCTTCTCTCTGTTAGACGTATGCACGAGGGTCGGCACACAGTTATGTAGCTGGAGCTTGGCCAGGTGGTGGCAAGCATACGAGGTAGTATGACCAGGTGTGATAGGGGCAGGCGATGGTGCAGAAGGCGAGAGAGTGTGCGAGGAAGTGTGTGTGGCCTTGTCGAGGGAACAGGATAGAGGGGTTCTATCATGCATGGAAAGGCAGGACCAGTCATTGTGGTCTCTGCTTCCAGCGAGGTCACATCATCGACAGTGATGACGATGGCGGCGAAGGTGAGATGTGCTAATGGCCTACTTGTATTCACTGCTACACCAGTTAAGGTAGGGGATAATTTGTTTTTGTAATATGATGCATATTGTTCTGCATGTGTTTATTGTGTGTGTGGGGACTCTACTGTCTAGCGATGACTGTGTATTCATTGCGAGTGACATCTCATTACATGTATATATACATACATTGACATGTCTGTACACGGCTCATGGGTGCAAGGCTGGTGGCACTGACACACTATCTGGAAGTAAGTTCGCTGTTACATGTGTGCTTGTGGGGTCGGCGTGCGAGTCACTGGCCAGGTGGTGGCGAGTGCTAGAGGGTGTTAGGTCAGGGGTGATGTAGACTGGTGAAGGGGGGAGGACAAGGAATACAGATATATGATGAGGGCGAATTGAAGGTTGCTGGTCGAGGTACCCAGGGGGGAGTACGCAAGGAGATGTGTGTGTGTGGCCTGGCAGCGGCACTAAGGGGACAGGAGATACAGAGGTGAGCAAGAACAGGGAGACATGCTGGCCGACATATGTCAGCACTTCCCTTCTCGTCATCGGGAGTTATGCATGAATGATGATTTTTTGGTATTTGTATCTCTAACGTTACGTAACTTACAGCTGTCTATCATAGTCGTGGTTGATGTATATGTTATGAATTTGACGACTATACCTTAAACGGTTCGGAAATTACAGCCACTTATGCTGTTGACATGTGGCTTATTTGACTCAACTACTCTTCTCGGTGTCGGGGTGGATGCCTATGCTATTAATTTGACAACTATAACTCAAATGGTTCGGAAATAACACCCACCTATGCTTATACGCTGACATATGGCATACTTGTTTCCGCAACACCTCTCCTAGTCGTGGATGATGCCTATGTCGTGAATTTGATGACTATAACTTAAACAGTTCGGAAATTACCACCACCTATGCTTTTAAGTTGACATGTGGCATATTTGACCCCACGACCCTTTCCTAGCTGGGGTCGATGCCTATGTTATGAATGTGACGACTATAACTTAAATGGTTCGGAAGCTATAGCCAACTATGCTTATAAGTTGGCATAGGGGCATACCTGACCCCGCGGACCTTCTCCTAGTCGTTGTTGATGCCTACATTATGAATTTGACAACTATAACTTAAACAGTTCGGAAATTACAGCCAACCATGCTTATAAGTTTACATCGGGCATATTTGACGTGGCGTCACTTCGCCTAGTCGTGGTGGTATCATATGTTATGATTTTGACAACTATAACTTAAATGGTTGGGAAATTATAGCCAACTTTTTTATAAGTGTTATGCACACACACGCAGACTTAAGGAGGTTGCTGTTTTACACGAGATCCGATCGTTCACGACACCTTGATGCCCCACTACTGCCGCCGACGGGGCACTGGCCACCAAAATTGTTGACATTCTCTTCTGGTCGACAATTTTCCTGGGTAGACATAGGTCATCGATAGAAAGATGACCGCCGGGAATGAGAAGGTCCGAATTTGAGAGAAGCTCCGACTGATTCCTCCGCATTTGGCCAACCGCCGCTGCAAAGCACAAACTGCCCGGATTATGCTAATTATAAATGGCTGCCAATATGGCCGCCAGCAGTGGGAGGAAAGTTGGGGGAATTTTGAGGGGAAAAAACGGAAAAGTGGCGTTTTTGTACACAAAATCGACCGTTTTGTACGGGAAAAGGGGAAAAAAGGGGAATTCTCGCTCCTGGGGTCCTCAGCCCGACGCTAGAAATTATGCTAACAGACCTCCTCGGGTCCTCCGCCTTACGCCAGGTGCTCCAGAATCGGCTATTTTATACTACTAACGTGGACGTGTCCGAAACGCGGCGTCAAGTGACGTCACATTGACGCATTCCGAATGTGGTCTACAAATGCGTCGTCCGAAGTGAGCTTACAGAATCTGACATTAGGACGCAGTAAATTCGGTACATTATTAGTTGTAATTTCTAAATTTGCTGAATTTTTGATAGTGTAATTTTTACGAGATGGGTAATTTGAATATTTATTTATAATATACGCCTTTTAATGTCTTATTTTAAATGATTTCGCCAACTGACATCCAAATTTAGTTTTTTAAACTTTTCATTTTAAATATTGAGCCTTCTTATTAAACAGTTCAGATCGAACGAAGACACCACTAATTATTTATTAGCATTTCGTCACATTTGTTTTGAGAAAACCCACCTTGTATATCCATTATTTATATTAATAACGTAAACATTCCACGAATGCGCGCGAAATTATTGTTAAGTCTTCTTCCTTTTCTATCGGCGTAGGACACAGCTTGGGTCAACAAATTCAGTTTCCTCAATGCTTCCACTTAGGACACAGGTTGACTTGGGACACGGGAGCTTGGGGCAGCGATATGATTTCAGAGAGCCACGTGGACAATTCAGCGGCCTTACGTATCAGTAACCGAATAAGTTATGTACGTAACGATATCTAAATTAACATATTCACACCTTAATTTGTCACAAGAATATCGTAGGTGAGTGGTAAGTTTCACAGACTCCGAATCATTAGATCCGTGTCCAAACTTGACTTCTACTTTTTTTTAAATTTAATTTTTATACACAGTAAAACACTCGTATAAATAAAGTTGAAGTTTTTTTTTTTGTAATCTGTATAAGACGTAACTGCAGAAAAAAAAACTAACTAGCAAATTTCCGGAGAGGATCCGTGAAATTCACGGGAAGTCCGATATTGGAAAAAACAACGTTTCCGTAACTAAACAGAGAGTTATAAAAAAAATTACGAGAACGGAATTTTTTTTTTTTCGATAATGTTAGTCGTGAACAGTGGAAACTGTACCAGCAAGCATTTTGTGTGAAACGTAGATGGAAATTATACATGCAATTGGCGATCCCTAGCAGCATCCCACAACTGTAGACAGTTCACTGTTGAATATAAGAACTTTTGAACTCATCCTTCGAAAAATTTCACTACTCCTTCCTGCTTATATTTCTCGGGCGCACTGAGTGACATGCGCTCAGTAAAGTTGGTAACATGTGTGAAAAGTAGTTTAATTAGTTAACGTCAAATAAAAATAATTACGTAACCAATTGTGATGACTTAAATTATCTTCTTCGCTTTCTGTAATTTTTAATACATTGAACTAAATGAGCAGATTTATAAAAATATTTGCTTGTCTAATAATTTCACAGTTTTATTTGACGGACGCATGAATAAAGTGGTGAGGCCGATGGCAAAGTTAATTTTACTTAAGGCGGAGGAAAACACAACGTGCATACAAGTAGATCTTAAGCAGGTTTCTCTAAAGTGCTCACTTGACCTTGGATAGCCTATACCGACGGAAGAAAAGTATATAGTCCATTCACGGTTACTTCACACTATTCTGAAGCCTTGCTTAAGTTCTGCTTCCAGGATATTCCTCCGCTTCCCGCAAACTAACTTCAAATAAGTCTAGAAAATTACACCAAATGGGCAACGCACCGCATTCGTGCGCACTCAGATCAATAATATTTTTAATATGAACTATTTCTTACTGGACATTACCAACACACTTTTTTTTCCGTGTTATTATTCGCATTAATTATAAATTAAGTATTATAATATATACATAAAATTTAATTAAAATTTCCGTCAAGCCACAAATATGATACTTTTTTGTCAATATAAGTATAAAAAGCTTGTAGCGCGTGACACATTTAGCAAACAACCAAACGCCTCATGAATGGGGTGATTTTTTTTTGTTAAAAAAAAGTGTGAAGAAACCGTGAATCGACTATAGTAAAGTATTAATACATGAATGCCTTTGGGGGAGGGGGAGTATCTGGGTTCGTGAGAAATAGAGGATGTACGTACATAGCAAATGATGATCCAAGTAAAGCGCTATTTGAAATATAGTATGTTTTCAAATGTTTTAGCGAAACATTATAAATACGAATAAAAATAAATAAAAATTAAAAAAATTAAAAAAAAAATAAAAATTAAGGTATTGTCTACAAATTTTGGAAACCAAACAAAATTAATTTATTTGGGTCGCCAATATTTCAATTTTAAGTCTTTTGATAAAATTTAAAGTTAAGATAGTTAAACTTTTAACACTTTTAGCAGGTAGTCCAATTGTTCAATCTCAATGAAATTGCAGCATGTCATTCCTGTAACATAAAGAAACACTTTAGTTGAAACCAAATTTACTTTTGAAATAATGACTTTTAGAAATGTTTGCAAATTAAGATTTTGAAGTTAAAATTCTGACATTTGGGTGTCTCTTTTTAATAGAGTGCGTATTTGGAACCAACTATTTTCTATAACTAGGGGGGAAAAAAATGGGTCCTGAACAGTGTTAAGTCAAATGTAAAAATAATCGCAAGTTCATATAAAGGGTTTGCCAAGGGCTGAGTGGCAGTTATAAATAGGTGCTCTACGACGACGGATCAAACACCCCTCTCGTCGCAGACACCCACTGGACGCTATAACGCCAAGGGAGAAGCCAACATGTTCGGCGACGCAGTAAGGGCTGGGCCACCATAAATCATCCCTCGCCGGCCATAATGGACCCACGGGGCTGAAAAGAGGCAAGCTAACCTCCCGCCGCCCCTCTCGCTTAAAAAACTTACCTCCCCTCTTGCGCCTGCATCCCCCAGGGCATATCCAGAATAATTAATAGTCCGAGCGTTTGGGGGAAGTGAGGCAAGTATTCAAAGAGCATGACAGCGAGGAATAGGCAACACTATAGAGCCAGCAGTTGGCAGTCCTGCAGCTGGGGGTTAAGGGGAGTCCCTATTAAACAACATTAAATACCTCAAGGTCATACATCCGGCATTGAGATGGCGATGGGAAATACACTAAACAAGCTTCGCGTCTGTTCTAGTTCCTCAGAATTTTAATAGGTGACTATACGTGAGCGAAGAGATTTGGGTGGCTCTTAACAGCGAGGTCTTGAGAGCCGATGAGGGTGATTGAAGTGAGCATGGAGCAGCGCCGGAATGAAAGGGCAGGGGAAACGGGAGATCACCGAGAAAACCCACCGACTAACGGCATCGTCCGGGGCAAGATTCCCACATGCGAAAATCCGGTGACCCGGCCGGGGATTGAACCCGGTTCACCTTGCTGGGAGGCGAACGGGCTAACCGACGTGACTGTGAGGTTTTAATACAGCAATCTGTTCTGAAAAGATACATCTTCATCGCGCTAGTTTAAGAGTGGGATGGATCTGCGGTTTTTTTTTTTTTTTGCGAAATAGTTGTTTGCGCGAGTAGGCGTATCTCGGTAAATAAATGTTCTGAAAATACGACTTTTTGTCAGAAAAGATACAAAACAATTATCAATGTGCTTTTTTTCTTTACTTCTGTCATATAAAGTGTATTATTGGAGAAAAAAATTGTGTAAATGGTCAAATATCACATTTTTAACGCATGCCTAATGCAGTTTCCTTAAGCGACAAGTGGAAAGTACAAAGACACGGGCGTAGTTTAATCTGAGATCTTTCATTGCGTGTAACATGTTACAGATCTATGTTACTATCTGCGTTACCTGCCTATGTTACAGATCTAATTTGCACAGTACAGAGTCACGACGGAAACACTGCACGCCTTGCGCGTAGGAGCGACGAGGCGCTAGAAGTGCGTGTTAACGTCGCCCGTATCGCTCCCTCGCTTTTTGTTGGCCTTGGACGGTTGGGGGGTGGGGGGGGGGGGGCATTCCGCTCTTAAAATACTGTTTTACAGAATAACAAATAAAGTAAACAGAGGGCTACTTACTGTAATTCTGTCTTCTTTTAACAGTTTCCTACGATCACATGTATGTACCAATAATCACATTTATGAATGGGCAAGAAAATATCGACTTTCATTTCTGCCCGGAATAAAAAAAATTGTATTGAAATACACCACAGTTTTTTTAAAAATAGAATTGACACAACTGCTTACATTGAGAGCCATATGATATCATCTAGGGAGGTTGCTTTAGAGTGTCTGGTACATAATTCAGTGCTATAAACTTTAATCGTATTCCACGAGTTTATGGACCTAATGGTTTTTTACTACAATTCTGAGTAAATACGAGGGCAAGTCAGAAAGTACTCTGTGAAAAATCTCTGGTAAACGTCCCAAACGGTAATGGAAGTGTTTAACTTGTGCACTGTATGGTAATAATACCACACATCAAACTGCAGGTATAGGAACGTTTAGCGTAGCTACTTTACAAAGTTGGGAACTTCCCTACGTATTTGACTATTTCCTGAGCGAATGTAGGAACGCTGCAATGAATGTATACGGGAAAATATTACCATTTCTGCTTTCTCACTAACCGTATACACTGGTATGGTAAATTTACAAATAATTTCTTAGGAAGAGAAGGTTATGCTGTTTTATTGCTCAGAAACAAGTACCATGGCTCGCAGAAACGTATGTATCCGCTAGTTTGTAGCTCCACCGATAGATGGCGCATAGGTGCACAAGTCGCTAAAACAGAATCTGGGCGCAGCGACATTTGCAAAATGGCGAAGGTACTGAACGAGTGAGGTCGGAAAAGGGGGGGGGGGGGGAGTAGGCGCGCGCTGTTATCCGTTTTCTGTGGACAGAAAACACGGAACCTCTCTTCAGTTACATTATGTTAGTTCAACATATGATAATGCTGGGCCGTATGTTGCTCACACCACATCTCTCTCATCATTGCCGAAGCTCAGAGTGGGGGGTGTGCTCGGGCCCTTGTGAGGTCCCTTATACCACCCATACGGTTTCAGCAGTTGCAGCTCTCTGCGGGCTGAGGAAGTTTCCCTCACCAGACCGCAAAGAACACATAGCCCAGAGGTCAGGACGCCCTGCACGTCCCGGCGCAACTCAGACAGCCCCCAGTCAGACCAGCAAAGCCGCGGTTCGATTGACTCCTCTCTCATCATTGCCGAAGCTCAGAGCGAGGGGTGTGCTCGGGCCCTTATGAGGGCCCTTATACCACCCATACGGTTGCAGCAGTTGTATCTCTCTGCGGGCTGAGGAAGTTTCCCTCACCAGACCGCAAAGAACACATAGCCCAGAGGTCAGGACGCCCTGCACGTCCCGGCGCAACTCAGACAGCCCGCCAGTCAGACCAGCAAAGCCGCGGTGCCCACACCACATCAGCCTTACCAGCGCACCTGTATGTGTTCCTCACCCACCGCAGATCCCGGACGTAACATGTGCTTGGCAACGTGACGGAGTATCTACGTGGCAGACGATATTCCAGCGATGACGAAGTGAAATACGAGAAGTGAAATGGTGGAGCCGCGAGTATTTCGCGAATTCATTCCGAGGCGAGGTAGACTCCAAATACTTGTTGTTTTCTCCTGGTGTTGTGATTGGACGGCAGTTGTTTAGACACGCCCCGTTTAACGCAGAGCCAGTAATATGCATGGAGCAGTAGTGTGAGCGAGTGTTTAACAATCCTGTACAGAGGCCTAACTTGATCACGGCAACCAGTAAGCTTGCTGGCAACTTAATCCGCGAAATACTCGGCTCTCTAGTCATAGCTCGAGCAGGACGCCACTTTGTATGGCCAGGGAGTGATAAACCTCATTTGATGCTATGACAAATGCTTTAATAAATTAGATGATCAGATCGAAAAATAAAGTAGTAGTGATAAAATAAAAAGGTGTTTTGTATTGATTCAAGACGCCAGGGACGTACTCGAGATAGTGAGGGCTGGAGGTATTAATATAATAAAATAACTAAATTTAATTTTTATTTTATTAAAAATGGTGTAAATATCCACACAGCTTTACAACATTAAACTAACCATCTATAAAGTTACTTTTGTTATTCTCAGTGAGCGCAAATAATATATATATATATATATATATATATATATATATATATATTTCAATTATATCTATAGCCTTTATCACTATTAGTTACAGCGACTTAATTCACACTTATTATCAACGCATATTCAGCCTGTCTATTGCCATCATTACACATGTCTTACATACACGCATCCAGTTCAATAGTCCCGCTAGCCATTATTTCTCTCCGCTGTATCCATGCTCGCAGTCCGCCGACTCCATTCGCCCTGGTCGATCGTGTCTTGTCGCCAATCGTCACTTCGCTGTCTTCATAAACCTGGAGCTTAAGTTGTTTACACAACAGAGCGTCGCGTCTGACGCTGGCAGCAAGCGACGAGTGTTAATTGCGTCTTCAGAACAGAGCGATGTTCTGACGCCGGCCGCCGGCGACACAGACCGTGCTGCCATCTGGTCTCCTGCGAGGAAGCTTGCAATGGAATGCTAAAAACGAACGAAAATGCACTGAAGTGTCTTGCCATTTAGTTAGTAATATTGTTTTTTTTTTTTTTTTAGTGATATACAATTTTCTTTAATAAAAGTATTATATTCAAATTCAAAATGATGTTGTAGAACATGAACGACTATTCAGGCCTCGGAAAACATACTCTTGTTTTCCTGAACGTAGGTAAAATTGATATAAATTGGGGCTCCAATTAATATATCTGCAAACCGTTTATGTATGTTTTTTTACCAGTTTATTATGACGTACAGAAATCTTATTCTTATTCCCCGACGCTGGCGACGGCCGTCAAATCCAATGCTCGTCGCTCGTGCAACATTTTCGACGCTCGACGCTAACGTCAAGGCTCTGATTGGTTGATGCTCGACGCGTCGCGTCCCGTTGCAAAGCTCTATTGGGAAAACCACTTAAGGTCGCACAATTCTAAACTTTCATGCACCAACATCTTCCCCGATCCGAGATCAAATGATCATAGATCCGAACCAGGATCCAGTTTGATCTTAGTTTCAACGTAAAAGTGTTGCACCAACGAAATTTCATGATTCGGGATTTCCGATTCTGCATGAGACAAATTTTCCCATTCGTTCGTAATATATGATGTCATGGAAATAGGCGTATTTTTCACTATAAATAGAACTAGATGTGCGATGTTTTATCTTTTTTAAGTGAATTATTGTTATGTGAATTTTACTGACTAATATTCAAGTGCGTATAATGTTCTTTTAATTTCCCAACAAAGCAATCGACCGTAGTTCTATCTGTTGGCGTATTTTCAAACTACGTTTGTCGACGGTGGCTGCTGATCTCGGATCGAGTTTTGGAAACGCCAATTTCGGCGGTTCGAAATGAACTTCGTCTCGATCTCCAGTCCAGTTCTGTACTCGAATGCTGAAACAGTTTTCTGTGTCGATCTTAGATGCGATCTCGGATCGAGTTTCGAACCGGGCATTAGACTTTCGATCTGTAGGTCCGTCGCTACTTAACCAGTCCCGCTGGCCTGATCTGGAAGGTTCCCCTCACCGCCATAACGTCGAGAGGGGCGCTCCTGCTGTACATAGCTAGATCAGCCAACTTCGTGGTCAGTCGTCTGAATTGTAAAGCTTAGCTCACTACCATCCGTCGCTCCCGTCAGTCAATCATCCGTTGGTTCTTTCGTCCTTCATTTGAAAGCGACTCACGACAGCCCGTCGTACGTTGATCCGTCGGGCCAGAAAATGTTCAGTGTTACCACCCAACAACTCGAACTTTCTCGCGCGCAGACAAATGTTTTTAACGAATGTAATAAATATATTCGCTTCCCCTAACGTAATTTATCAGCATTTCCTCCGAAAATCAGCATTTCCTCCGAAAATCTACAAGTCATCTTCAGTTCAATTCAAATGTAAAATGTAAAAAAGTAAACAACTTCACTGCCTTGTGTATTTAAAAAGAAAAAAAGTCCAGACAAATAAACAAATGACTGTCCAAGGAACGATATTACAAGGCGGTGGCCCATCCGTCGGGCCGTCGAAAGTTAAAGTTTGAGATATACTTGACGGACGGACGGGCGACTGACGGATGAAAAGGATTGTTGCGAAACCAGCTTAAGTCTCACAGTTACTGAGGTAGGGCCGCGGTGGTGAAGTGGTTGAACTGCTCGTCTCCCGCCAAGGTGAACCGGGTTCGATTCCCGCCGGGGTCGATCCCGGATTCCCGCTACGTGGGAATCGTGCCGGACGATACTGCTCGTCGCCGGGTTTTCTCGGGGGTCTCCCCTTTACCCCCGCGCCTTCATTCCGGCGCTGCTCCATTCTCACCTCGCTTCGCCCTCATCGGCTCTCTAGACCCCGATGTTAGGAGCCGCCCAAATCTCTTCAATTACCGAGGCTGTCTGGTACTGGTGTGTGTTTCTAGAAGCAGCGATTGTTTTACTTTAAGATATTATATTCTATTGTAATGAACATTCAAGTGAACTTGAAGATGGTGATAAGGAAACATAACGCACCAAAGATGATATGTAGGAGACATCAGCGTGACTAGAAATGTACGGAATAACTTGTGAGTTATTTGAGGCCAAATTATAGCCTAGTATGTGGTATTTTCTTCTTACTACCTAGAGGTTAAAAACATTCATCACAGTTTAAGAAATTTACCGTGTGGAGCTTGTAGGGCGTCGCAGTGTTTTTTAAATACGCATTTTCATTACGAAGATATTTAACTGGTGTCCTATATACCGATCTACGAAAAGAAAAATACACTTAAGACGAAGTACAAAAACTATTGCCAAGACACCACTCACACTTTATAGGCTGTTCACGGTAAAGTGAGCACTTTCGAAAGCTCTCTCGTTTGCTATAATAATAGTCAATAAATATATTTTATTTTAGCCTTAGACATTACCTTCCGAGTGCGATGGAATATACGCACTGTGTCTATTACTTACATGGCAATATTTATTCAAAGAGGTGGCTAAATGATAAAAGAAAAAGAAAAATGACTGAAAGGGAAAAGTAACTAGGGCCTCAAAAGTGCACACTTCACCGTGAACAGCCTATACAAACACTACCGAGCTCTCCGACATAGCTAAAAACTGCCATTTCACATTGTCTTATCGCAATATTGTCTGATATGATACACTATAAATTAGGACATGTACTGAACTTTGGTACAAAATTCGCCCTAATACTACAATAGGATCACCACTGAAAGTGGAGATACAGCACGTCAGTTCAGAGTCTTGCGCATAGCGGCGATGGCAGACTTGACGTACGGGTCAGTGTCGCCCTTATCGCTCCAGCGCCTGTCTGCATCCAACGCGGAACACAGCTCCAGGCACCACGGGAGTCTAAAGGACGTTGGATACCATAAATTAATAGTATTATAATTGTATCAAACACTGTTAAACTTGTTCGCATAGAATGTGATAACATTTTCCTAGAATAAAAAAAAAATTACATAATTTGATGTAAAATCCAAAATTTGTATGTTTTTGCTGACGCTATAGGCCTAATAACCAATACTAAATAAGGTGTAAGTACCAACGAAAAAAATTTTCATCGTAAAACAAAGCTGTGAGTTACCACTTGATATATACGCAAGGATAGAAAAATTTCGCGAAATCATTTCGGGACAAGATAGGTACCAAACTTATATACAGCGAAGTCGCCTTCGCAGTTGGATTGCAGTTTATTAGACCCGCCCTGCACGCCTCTGAGCCAATAGCTGACTTGCAAGGAAACACCTTGCCAATACCATAACTGCCAGGTGCGGGGCAACAACCAATGAACACACAGCTGAGGCTCCGTTATGCGGAGAACAGAGGAGTCTAGCCTACACGTCAATGAACTCACGAAATTTTCCTATCCCTATATATACCGCATCACCAAATAACAGTTCATGCTTTTAAAAATTATGTTGAATATAATATGCAAACATTTATTTATATTTAACATATTTTTTCATGAATGCGGTTGGTTATTTGGTGGTTACATATGGTATTATCTTAAATTGTAATTTTTTTTTATCTGTACGGCATAGTATTTGCTATTAACTGATGGAGCAAAACAGAGACATTTTGGACTTGACATCAAAATTATTCAAAAAATATAAAGTGTATTTTTTTTATTCTACAAAAATGGCATTGCATACAATGAGTAGAAGTTGAGCAATATTTGGAACAAGAACAAAATAATAAATTTTTTGGTATTACCAGGTGACCAGCTGACCTGGGAAACAGCTTTATATACGACGTATCCTTCTTGCGATGTTTCCGGCTCGAACGGCGAACTATTTGCAAGAACGACGGGGTGGGGCCACATGATTGGCTCATTCCGCAGTCGGCGCGTGCGCATAGCGCTGTCCCCTAGTCATCAGCCATTCAGACGGCGCGTTCCTTCGTGGGCGAGCGCGCGTACGGTTCGAATCCCGGTATAGTTGGCCGACTTGGGCGCGAGGGGAGCATCGCGCCTCCAAGTGACGTCACGCATTCGTTAGATATTGTATAAACATGTGCTTGGTGCATCATTTCTGATGGTGGTAGCGCAGTGTTTTTTTTTTGTCCATGTGGCCTTCACAAGGGTTATTTCATACCACGTACATTTTCGTGAATATTTCTGTTTTTTATGTACTGTTTCATCTTCATGATTACGATGCTTGTTCTCTTAAATGCATTTGTGGTGTGGAATAGCTGTGGACAAAAGACGCAATCAATAATTTTGCCCAGAAATCGTGTCGGCCAGTATTAAAATAAATAATATCAAAAAAACAGGCTGGTGACGTCAGAAGCTTTGTCTGCCAACATAATAAAGTGAACTGCGTGTTTAAATTTTGGTAGTACCTTAGAAGCTACTTGAGCTGACAAATGAATAAGACAAGATTGTTGCGTTGGCTCTAGGGTCGTGTTCGCTAACTTTCCACTGTCCTTGTATACATACAGTTGTAGTCTATTCGCAGTTTCTTCGCACATTTTGAATCAAACCTTTGGAAATTAGCCCCATATATGGCATATCTTCTGGCACATACTTGACGATGGCTTGAATTATTTTTTTCAGCTTGCCAAGGAAAGCTTAAAATAGGCGTAACTAAAAATGCTGTTCACGGTAAACAGAGCACTTTCGAAAGCTCTGCTTAAAAACTGTTTGCGTGCTTGTTGTGTATCATTCCGCCATGTGTGATATTAATATTGCCACGAGCCCCATCGCTTTATTCATACGCCGGTCAAGAAAAACTGTAAAATTATCGGGGAGAAAAAAATATTTTACGAATTTGCTAATTCCTACACTTATATACGTTAAAAATATATCGCAAAGAAAATAATTTTACTTTTAGATACAATATGTTTTAAATAAAAAGCACGTCTTTAAAATATTCTGAAAAATCTCATCTTAGGGGCTGCCTACATTACACATTGATTGTTTCCTCCAAACTTCATGCCTCCAGGCCCGGTGGTTCATTCTCGACGTTTATTCTCCGTACAAACTTTAAACCTCCATTTCACCCCTTTAGGGGTTGAATTTTGAAAAAATCCTTCCTTAATGGCTGCGTACATTACATAATGAATGTTTTAACAGAATCTCATGTTTCTAGGACGAATGGTTGAGACTGTGTATTTTTTCTCTATATATACTTTCATGCAATCAGTCAGTTTTTTTTCCAATTTTATACGCTATATAAAAGTAAATGGGAGGGTCTGTTAAAAATCGAACTGTAAACAACAGTTGACCACGTGACTTTGGCGGTTGTACCGGCTATGGCCGAGTCAATGTCGGGTACATGCTGGACTCATTCAGGGTGAGGTATAAGTCCTTTCTTTTTCAGAGCCAGTTTAAGTAGAGCTATCGTACCTAAGTTTTATTTTTGTCGCCATAGATTAAGATTAAAATTAAAGTTCTAATTACGGTGAAAATTAAAATTATAGTATAGGTCCCCCCCCACCACTTTTTATGCGTAATGTGTAGTAACTTACTTATAAACTAAAAGAAAAAGTTTGTATAACATATGTAGATTATACTAAGTTATAAAAAGTACCAACTGTAAACCAGCCTTGGACTTATTTTGGTTTTAAATAAATAAATAAATTCATTAATGCGTCGAACTCTTCTTTAGACTGTGATACTTACTTGGAACCATCTATTTTTTCTTTAATTGCTCCTTGACCCGTGCAAACAGGCGACAGCAGCAAATACACTTGATACCAATACCGGAGAGCTTGAAGAGCTCTGCGGGAAAAGCCCACTGCGTTGTCACCTCCAGACAGCAGATAGCAGCACCTGTCTTTAACACTACATTATTTTTATATTAATAATTCGATTCCAACATGGTGGACATGAAGACGAAACTTTCTTTCATCTGTGGAACGTTTATTTGGCAACGTCTAAACACCCTGTCACACTGTCAAATTTTTCCTTCCCCAACTGCTGCCAATAAGTTCGGTCAAATAGAAATGGACAGTTGTGACGTCATTGAAACGTCATAAACGCCGCCATACTGTCTGAGAAATTCGGATGACTTCAGTTTCCATCAAACGTGTGAAGATTGGGCCGGTTCTAAAATTTCTTTGGTGTTTGACGGTCTCAGCCGATCATTTGTACGACGAAAATGGACGCCGAGAAACTTTAAAATAGCGAACGATAGCTGAAAACAAAGTAGGTTGTGAAGATAATTAAATTACGTAGAAGCAGTCTGGGAATGAATGCTATTTTAAGTGGATGTTGCACATAATATTACGAACTCAAAAGCATCAAATTTCATTGTGCAGGAAACATCTCTGATCAATAAATTTTGAATTTAGCAAAGAAACGAAAATAAATTACAACATTCCTTACATTTCTTCCTGTAATGGACTGCACGGAGAAACAAAAGCAATATCTCACTATGAAAATAATTGTTACATAGTATTTCAAATTAGGGTTCCCCAGTAAAAAATAGTTGACAGAGTGACACATTTGTAAACACATTCAAACTTATTAGATAAAATTTGCTGGAAGGAAAAATTTGATGGGCGTGTTTCGTCTTTTATATTTATTATAAAATATACTGTAGTTGAAGGCGAAAATTTGACAGTGTGATAGGGGCTTCAAACTTAAACGACGTAAACTAATTTCCAATACATCAAATGTTTCAGGAGTGGAAAAAATTGACTGACAAATGATAATATTAAATAAATTTTGAAATATTTCCAGTAATATGATAATAGTAACACCTCTTGCCACTAGGTTATTTTTTTCGCACACTCGCCTATGCTATTTGTATAGAGCTGTCCGGTATTCATATCTAGTGTATTCGGCAGTAGTGCCAACTGTCATATCACTTAAGAGCGTGTTTGTATCTCCTCGGTCACCACTAGAAACCTTCGACAAAGCGACGAAACTGCCAATCAAAAGAAAGAGCTAAGGAACAGTGGCGTCACTAGAAACCTCGCTATTATGAAAGTTTCGTCCCAGAAGGGAAATAGTACAATCCTACGAATAATAATAATAATAAAAAAAATTCGATTCTAGTATTGACGCGAGGAAAAAGTTAACCCTCACAAGAGTCCTCGGAAATGTAATATCTGGGCAATGAATATGTCAAAAGTATCACAAAAAAAAAAAAAAAAAAAAAAAAACACTTTTTTTTCTCACTTCTGAATTTGTTTCCTGGATACAATTTTTTTTTTTTATATCTTTAAATCTGCAACAGGCGTGAATGTCGCGAAGATTTTTTGAAGTACACATGTACTACAATCCGTTCTCGCTTTTCTTTTGTTCGCGAGTAAGTTATATTCCTTCTTCTTCGCCCCTCCGCCACGAATGCACCCCCCAATCGACAGTCGACAAGGGGGGCGAGGCAATGAATGTAGCTCCCTCCACCAACGAACGCAGCTCAAGGCGCGAAGTGATATTGTAAACTTGGACATTCAAAGGAACGGGTTCAAGTTTCAAATAAAAACCTTCCTCGTCATTTGTTCGACAGCCGTTCGAATTCCGAAAAGAAGAATGAAAAAGAATTGATTTTTTTTTTTTCCCCTCCCGTTCTTGTTCCCCCCTCCCCCGACCATAGAGGGTGTACCAAGAAACTCGAACAGTTGCGGAGACGGCAAATGCCTAGGATTAAGCGTGTTTCACGTCAGACACAGCAGAGACAGCTGCCTGCTCTCATGTCCAACTGTCTAATAAGCTTCTTAAGCGCCGTTCTGGGAGAATCGTGAACTGCCCGAGTTACCAGCGTTCCTTGAAGGTTGACATATTTTTTTTTTTTAAGAACATCAATACAGAGTTCTGCAACGTTGATGCTGTCTTAATGCTGCCGAGGTCTGCGCCGTAGAACGGTAATCGGCTCCCCGGAGTAAGTATATGATTGATTCAGTTCTCTAAAGGACGTGGCAAGAAAACGGCGACTCTCAAACGGTTTGCTTGTAAGCGAGAACAGTCTATGAAATGCTGTGTTAGCAAATTAACGTTACCACTAGCTCCCGTCGTGAAACTGCTAGAAAAACTATATACGCAACCACACAAAGGAAATTTTTTTTTTTTTTCCGTATTTATAAATTTTGATGAAAAGAAGTTCTTGTATATTTTTTATCCGTGGAAGTACTTGAATTTTCATAACGTGACTTTGTAAGGTTAGTCTCAACTGAGGATGCGTCGTTTTCATCAAAAGCATTTGCCCTAAAACACATTTATTCGCACTGAAGTAACAAATAGGCGCTTGCACAAAAGGCATTTTTTACAAACTTTTTACTCAATGACCTGTACAGCCGAGCCTCAGATCTGATACATTAGCAAAGGTGACTCCAGTGTACGCGCGTTTAAAGTCTACGTATAGTATATCTCCAGTAGCCACAGAAATCAGGAATTGAGCTTATGTAGGTATAGGGCGGAAAAGTCTAGCGTGTTATCAAACAACGCGAAGTTCACACGTCTCGAAGTATAGTACGCTTGTAATACGTGACTAATTTAGGAGATAACCAAACACTTCATACACAGAGACCTGCAAAATTCACGTTAGTATTTGGCATCAGGCTAAAATTCACAGTACTGTATATGCTAGAGCCGGCATCATCCGTCCGTTGGTTGTTGCATATTTGTGAAGTCTCTACCTTTCTGATTAACCTACACGTGATTGGGGCACGCAATTGTAAAGTGTTCATTTATTGGCGCAGAATTACCCAGGACGTGTCAAATATAGTGTGGTCCAACGACAAACGAATCGCAAAGGTCAACGCGTTTAAAGTTTAATGTGCCCCCAAATAATAGCGCGAATTTCGCAGGTCGCTAGTCATACGTGACGTGCGATTTTTCAAAGGTTCGATTCGAGAAGTGCGAAGGACCCGCGGATAGGCTACGTCGGGGAATAGAGGTTCGCGAAGACAAGCCAGTCAAGGCAGTGCGTCTCGAGTCTTGGGGACGAAGGAGAGGCCCTGTTGTTCATAGCTCCAGCATCTGGGAACGTGTACGACCGGCCATATTGATTAGCGCACAAGACCCCCCCCCCCCTTCCTTTCTCGCCCTACTCCGCCAAGCAAAGTGGCCGGTGGTGGGGGAAGATGGAAAGGAGCGAAAGGGGGAGGAAAAGGAGTCTCATCGATTGCCTCCCGCGATTAATTTTACCCTTTTGGCTTCTCGCAGGCGTGAAGATTTTCAGCACTGCACGCCATTTCTGCGCTCGCGGCTCGAGGCTGTGTTCTGCCGTTCTTTTCAAGTGCAGTCTACACTCAGGTCCGAATAAGCGATATCACTCAGTGAAATAACATTCACTGAAAGTCAGTTGGATAAGCTACGGCTGACCGGCGAATCGAGCAGATTAACTGGGAACAATCGACTTATAGCTACAGCCCCGAATATTTCGCGGATTGAGTTGGCAGCAAGCTAAGCTGGACGGCCCTCTACACACTCGAGACATTATCGTTTGCTTATTGGTTGCTGTGATCAAGTGAACCCTATGTACATGGCTGTCAAACATTCACTCACACTACTGTTTCCTGACTGTTACTGGCTCACAGTTGAGCAGGTAGTGACTAAAGAACTGTCGTCCAACCACAACAGTAGGAGAAAAGAACAAGTGTTTGGAGTCTACCTCACCTCCGAATGAATTCGTGAAATACTCGTGGCTCTACTTATAACAGAGGAATTCTTGAGACTCAGTGGAAAACCACAAATAAATCAGTGAATGCCAACCACTATATTAATTAGTTATCTGACAATGATTATCAGTTGCTCAATTATCACTGCTTTCTCTGATTTGGCTCCATTCTCACTGTTTCAAGTTTAGAGTGTACTCACAGCACAGGATATTCATTGTTAACTGCACTTTTGAAAGCCCTCCTCGACATATGCTTGTATTCACGTTGTGTATACTTCCCCCTTATCTAAAATTAACATTGGCACGGGTCTCGTCACTTTATTCATGCGTTGGTCAAGCAAACCTTGTGAAGTTATGAGAAAAGTAAATATATTACAAAATTCCACGTTTCTAAAATTTGGTGCATTCAAAAAACAGTAAAGGGGAAGAAATAATTAAGTTATTACAAAGGGTTCTTAACACATTTTATTCGACGTTATATTATGGAACTAATTTCCCTCCATCCTTATAGGCTGTTCGCGTTAAAGTGAACACTTTTGAAAGCCTTCTCGTTTGGAATAATAGGCAAAAAATTTTTTTTTTAATTTTAGCTTTAGAGGTTCACTTCCGAGTTCGGTGGAATATGCACACTGTGTTTATTACTTACATGGCAATATTTATTTTAAAATGTGGTTTAAGGATAAAAAATGACTGAAAGAAAAAAGTTACTAGGCCCTCAAAAGTGCTCACTTTATCGTGAACAGCCTATACCCACTTTACTGGACACGTGGCACTCAGTGCGCCCGCTAAAATATATTCAGGTAGGAGCAAGAACATTTTTCTAAGGTTGATTTCAAAAGTGCTGTCTTTATCGAGAACAGCCTATGCCCACTTTACTGGACACGTGGCACTCAGTGCGCCCGCTAAAATATATTCAGGTAGGAGCAAGAACATCTTTCAAAGGTTGATTTCAAAAGTGCTGTCTTTATCGTGAACAGCCTTTACTCAACTGTGTTCATACGACAAAAAAAAATCATTATATTGGCTAGCAGTCTTACTCCACACTACTAGGCTCAACGCCATGTGACGTTTCCCGTGGATAACTTATTCATAAACCAAGTCTTCGTTCTTCGATATGGCTGTTTATGATTTATATAGCCGAGCAAAAGAGCACATACGCTGTTCTCGGTAAATTGAGAACTTTTTATGGCCCTGTTTAAGATCTACTTGCACGCATATTAAGTATCCATCCGTCATAAGTAAAATTATAATTGCCACGAGCCTCGTCGCTTTGTTCATGGGTTGGTCAATGGAAACTGTGGAATTATAACAAACGTAAATATTTCACAAATGCGCTAGTTCTTAACACCTACATTCTTAATAAAAACTGAAAGCAAAAGAAATCATTTCAGTAATCAGAAATGTTTACGTAATTCTTAAAATTTAACTTTGAGACGCAGCTATTTCCCTTCCGTCGCTGCCAACCTTACCGGCCGCATTCCAGTCGAGGTACCCCGTTAACGCATCGAGGTCTGCACACATTTACTGGCACTTAAGTAAGACTAATTAGAAGTGAGTCACCTATATCCACCAATGGTGTCTGTGTTAGAAATCACCATCGTCCTTTTGGTCCATACCACACCGGACACTACCGTGTACTTTACAGCGTTCATTATTGGCCGGTCGTCAACCAATGGTGGGCCGAGCTGATTTTGACCCAATCGAATGTCCTTTATCGTATAAAGGGATTTACAATCAATCATGTCCCTTTGAGTGGCTAAAAAAAAAAAAAAAATTCTATCGTTAGCGATATCGTTGTTACTGCGCTTAGAGTTCTTGTGAGATCGTGTTAAACACTAGCTGAACAAAGATTGCACATCAATGTGAGTTCTTTTTTCTGAACGACAAACAAAGTAGTCCACAAAGTGTTAAAATATACGCAGGTAGAGGCAGTTACACTTCTCAAACTTTGATGGGGCCACGGTTGCCGAGCGGTTAGCCTGCTCACCTCCCACCGAGGCGATCCGGGCTCAATCCCAGGTCGAGCCACTCCGGATTTTCGCAAGTGGGAATCGTGCCGGACGATGCCGTTGGTCGACGGGTTTCCTCGAGGATCTCCCATTTTCCCCGCCCCCCCCCCCTTAATTCCGGCGCCGCTCCATATTCACTTCAATCACCCTCGTCGGCTCTCAAGACCTCGCTGTCAAGAGCCACCCAAATCTCTTCACTCTTCACGAGTATCACCTGAAAGTAAATTTGTTGGTATCGATCCTCTCACAGACGAATTTATTTGGAAGTAAAATATGTTTTAATTGAACATTCCTGGTGAAACCAAAATACTTACACCATAATGTGTATTCTTAGTCAATACACTGCTCGTGATAAGTATTAAGAAATCTGTGATGATATTCTCAGATATGTTATCTCGTTCCGGTAAACATAAATCTACCGTGAGGTACATACTTTTACATCTGAATATAAACCTGTGGCCTTCCGAATTTCGAGTTAGTTTGTTTGAATATTGCACCTATATCAGTACAGCGATTAAGTTAAATGTCACACGGATTCAACACTTATATTAGGGCACACTTTCTGCAAATACGATCTTGCACGCACTGCAATGTCCAGGCATACTTCAACCAACACTAACACACGGTATTTATTATGGGCATTCTATGCGTCGTTTTTGTGGGTGGTATTTGCTTTGAATATTCCGTGTTCTAATCTTATGTCATACTATTCAATAGTTATTGCGAGAGGCTGTAAAAAAAATTCCAATGAATCGTTTCGATTCTGATACTGTCGATCACGGGAACATTTCGCATCTATGTCCCATAACGTGCAAAATTCGCGTTATTATCCGGCACCAGGCTAAATTTCACAGTACTGTCTGTACTGGAGCCAGCGACGTTTCTCCATTGGCTGCTGCGCGGATGTGAAGCCACGCCCTTCTGATAGAACTGCACGTGACTGGGGACACACAGCTGCGAAGTGTTAATTCATAGGCGCAGAGTTAACCAGGGCGTGTCAGATCAAGTATGATCCAATGACAAACCTATTGCAAAGTTTCGCGTGTTTGAAGTGTAACTTGTCCCGAAATAATAACGCGAATTTTGCAGGTCTCTAGCCATTGCTGAGCTATGCTGTCAAGAGAAATATGAAGTACTTTTTCATTTAATCGCATATGCCCATTGTAATTAGTTTTCATCTGAAGAACGTTAAGAGGAGTGTGCATTGAAACATTTCCCGTGAAATCGTTGTTTTTGCGCGTATTCGAGTATCTCGGTAAATATACGCTTTGTAAACACGAGTTTATGCCAGAAAAAGGGGACAAAAATAGCTATGCCTTCTTTTAAGTGAACTCAATACAGAGACTCTCTAGGATGGTAACTACGGTTATATATATTCTTTTTAATAATATATTGAATTTTAATTATTTTTAATTATGGTTATGCATTAGTTTTATGCTATATTCATTTTTAGCTATCCCATTTTTATTTTGTTAAATGTTGACATCGTGTTGTGTTGTATATAGTAGTTGTGATAGTACATTTTATATGTCATTGTTACAACTTATATATTCTGATATATTTTGAACTTGTCGTACCTTGTGTGATTATTCCAATGTTTTAATGTGTTGTTAATGTGATCTACCTTATATTTCAAAAACTTAAAATTAGTTTTTTTTTTTTTACGGAGTCAATCTGATTGTAACCGATCAAAGACCAAGCAATAAACAGATAAAATATTAATATGTTTTTACTTTTAACATATTATGTATATTCACGGAGAAAAAATTCGTGAAAATGGTCAAATATCGCTTTCTTAAAGCTTGCCTATGCAGTTTCCTGAAGCGGCAAGAGAAAAGTACAAATATACGGGCGTAGTTTAATCTGTGCGCTTTCATTGCGTGCAGTAAAATCCCACTTCTACAGATCTGATTTGCACAGTACAGGACGACTACGGAAACACTGCACGCCTTGCGCGTAGGAGCGACGAGGCACTAGGCATGCGCGTTAGTGTCGCCCGTATCGCTACCTCGCTTCTTGACCTTGAACGCGATTTGCAAATGTGTAATCTCCCTAGCTGTCGTACTGGACGTGAGCAAGTTTGCTGTTCCAGAGAGGGCAGAATGTCTCAAGATTCACAACCACGGTCTAAACACCACGATAATTGTGATCGAAAATAGTGTTCGGGGCGTTATTAGCAAAATTCCTTCACAGCATATTTTACTTGTGTAATTTGAGAACACTCTATCTTGGAGTACAGCCAATTTGTTCAACTCTTACAGTTGGCATTTAATGCTTTTCCGTATCTGAAATGTGTGTAAAATATAAAAAAATGCCTAAGCTAAATTAACGTAATTGATAACATCGATTTAAAAAAAAAATCCAAGAGATTTGCAATTAAAAATAGAGAAACGCCTTATTATGAGCTGCAATTGAATAGCAAATAAAGTGCTAGAACGAAACGTTTAATCCATTACACAAACTTGCGAAAGTACAATTAAAATTTCGTATGATAGACTTATGCCTCAAAGATTTTTTATCTCCATTTTCATTCCGTTCTCAAGCGTTTTATAGGCGTGAGCACGAATTTTCGTAATTTTTTAAATTCTGAAAGTTTTTGGTGACACAGCTGCTAATTTTCGTGACTGGCGAACGAAAATATCTGCTACTGCTTTAAAACTCCCATGGATAAATCTGTAAGAAAATGCCTGTATACAATTACTCTCCATGTTTTTTTATAGAGTTAGAGGTGGCTTCATAAACTTGGATGCGATAAATAAATGCTGAACTCTTATCGTAGTTCTGTGTTTGCTCACTTCGAGAAAAATTTGGTATTGTCTTTTCAACTCCTCGCAATTAACAGACAACAGATAACGACCTTATGATTAGCAGTGTCATGAGCGAATTTTATATTACTCGCGAGAGCTTGAGTTACTCAATCAAACCATCGCAATAAAGAGTCAAATCCGTCTTTGAGGAGGAATAGCTCATAAACATCTTCGAGACTATGTGCAGAAATACGGTTTCAAAATGTTTCCATTGTTCTTCGGCATGTATTTATGTTTAATTTTTCAGTGGATTCTGTAAGGCTCGTATCATGTTGGCGCTAATAATAATAATTAAAAGCGGTTCACTACAAAATGAGCACTTTTGAAATTAACGTTAGGAAAAGGTCACCGCCCCAAACCTGCGTACATTTTAGCGGACCCATTGAGTGACATGCGCCCAGTTAAGTTGGTACCGATGGAGGAAACGTAATTCCATATCTTATCGTCGAATAAAAAGTGTTAGGTAAACATTTTTGAGAACTGAAATTATTTATTTGGCTTTATTTTATTCATTTTTTTTTTTTAATGCACCGAAGTGTGAAAAAGAGCATTTTTGTAAAATATTTACTTTTCTAACAACTTCGCGGTTTCCCTTGACCGACACATGGATAAAGTGATGAGGCCCATGGCAATGTTAATTTTACATAAGGCGAAAGAATACAACACGTGCATACAAGTAGATTTTAAGCAGGGCTTCCAGAATTGTTCATTTTACCGTGAACAGCGCTTATGGGAACCCGGAAATTTCGCAGCTTCATCTGTCGCGACAGCTTTAACACGATTTACAATCCATCGTTAGAGACGTGCAAAATTCGCGTTTTTATTTCGGGACAAGTTACACTTCAAACACATGTGTCTTTGCAATAGGTTTGTCATTGGATCATACTTGATCTGACACGCCCTAGTTAACTCTGCACGTGTACCCATGCATTACGTTTGTCATTGGACCATACTTTATTCGACACGGATTATGTAACTCTGCGCCAGTAAATGAACACTTCAAAGTCGCGTGCTCCAATCACGTGCAGTTCAATCAGAAAGGGCGGGGCTTCACGTCTATGCAGCTACCAATAGGGAAAAGATGCCGGTTCCGTCATATACAGTACTATGAAGTTTAGCCTGATATCAAACAAGAACGCGAATTTTGCACGCATTTATCCACCACGTTCATTTGATAAATCATTTAAAAATAATATTTTTATTTTTACGAACAGAAGTGATAAATAGTTGATTTTTTTAAATTAGATTCCGAAAAGTCTAGCGGAACAGTAAAACTATAAAAGTGATAAGTTTGTCTTCAGGAAAAAAGAAATTTACATATAAACGTAGCCCCGAGTATATACGTGAATACTTCTCAAATGGTTAAACGTAGTAGTGCATTTGACGTCACAGCACGTGTGTAATGGGTGCCTCGCCGCTCTCTCGTGAGTGGCCGCAGTACATTCAGTTTCTCCCGGCCCCACTCATAGTTACTGGTTCCTATTACGTGCCCCGAGTGTGTACAGCACTTTTGAAAGCCCTGATTAAGATCTACTTGTATGCACGTAGTGTATTCTTCCGCCTTATGTAAGACTAACATTGTCATGGCCGTCATCACTTTATTCATGAGTCGGTCAAATGAAACTGTGAAATTTTTAGAAAAGTAAATATTTTACAACTCTGCTCATTTTTACAATTCGATGAAAGCGAAAAAAATAATTTAAGCTAACATAAATGATTACATACTTACACTTTTTATTCGATGTTAAGAAACGGAACTACTTTCCCATCCATCGTTACCAACTTAACTGGACACATGTCACTCAGGGCACCCGTTAAAATATACGCAGGTACGAGCAGTGACCTTTTTATAAGGCTGATCTCGAAAGTGCTCTCTCTGTCGCGAAAAGCCTTTACCACGCTACACTTCACAGGACACGCCACTGCTAACTACGTATGTATATATATATATTTGCTCGGTACGCATGAAGCCAAAAATAAATGTTTTCATTATTATTCCCAGGGGGGGTAAAACGCCAGCAAACTTTGTCCCGGACAAGAAACGCATTTCTGCCCGCCTCCTTTTTATAGTCCCTTCACGTGGAGGTGAAGAGTCCGGGTTGTTCCACTTCCAGCTTCTGGAGGGGTGATGGGGGATGTTAGGAAGAAAGGAGAAAAATATTCAGTCGATTATCTATTCTGTTTGTGAAGGCATTCTGCCCGGGTGCTCCAAACGAGGCCTCGGCAGCGAAGAGAAGGAAAGAATACTTCAATGAGCGTTAAATTGAGTGAAGAAACAAACAGGATGCGAGGCAGAGACCAAAGATAGATAGATAGAGAGAGAGAGAGAGAGAGAGAGAGAGAGGAAGGGAGAAAGAAGCTGGGGAACGGTAGGTAGCCAAATGGTCCACGTGTACCGAGGAACAAGGGACACCGTAACTTCAGCCACCGTGACCTTTGACCCGTACACAACAAGCAGGCGGGGAAAAAAAAGGCAAAAAAAAAGGGGGGGGATGGAAGGCTGTCTTCAACAGGGCAATTTCGCCCCATGCCTGAGTCACCGTAGAGAGACTACGTAAGTTAAATAAACCATGAATAGCGCATCAAGGAATTTTATCACACTAACACTATTTATTTGATATATAATTTTATATATATATATACATATGTGTGTGTAATTGTCATTTTATTATTGTCATCAGAAATATCACCATAATCAATAAGTTGGTGAACTAACCAATGACCTGCTTTAGAGCTTCTGCAAAGTTATCGTCTGTAGTACGCAGATATTTAGAGATAACGGCGTAATTCTTTTGAGAGTTCAATTTAGGCAACGGAGATTACGACCTCGATATTCGATTAAATATATATAGTCAGGTGCTTAGTTGTTAGGGCTGTTCGATCTTTAAATTTTTACACCATTACATGACCTGAGTTCAAATCGACGTGAGCCAGGTTGGTTTTTATTCTTAAAATTTTGTTTTCTGTAAGTATGAAACTAGTATGAAAGACAAATACCTTTAAAATTCCACATTAATGTATAAAGTTTTCGGGTATTCAGTATTAAATATATGAATGTTGTAGTAATTAACGAAGTAAATGCTGCCGGTCAGTTTAATTATTGTAAATTTAATGATATTGTTGACTGTTTATAAACCGAGAATAAGTTAACTATCGTTTTCAGTGTCTACAGGAGATTGGATTATTTAATGCACGAACTTCTCTTAGCGACTGTTCGATTAGTTCCGAAATTTCACTAGTACTCTAATACCTAATACATACGCATAATCCTGCAAATATCCCACACTAATAAATGGTTATGCATGCACACACACACACACACATATATGCGTGTGTGTGTGTGTGCGCGTGTGTGTTAAATAATAAATGGTCGTCTTTAAACGCCACTGTGGAGTTCAAACGCGTGCGGTGGTGCAGAGATAGCACTCACTATGGGCCAGAACATTAATTCTTAAAGTCCGCTGTGCAAGAACGGAAGTAAGGTGTGAATTTTCCTAGTATGAGGATGTCGAGTGTCGATATTTCGGCAATGTCACTCTAGCAGCACACGTAGGTTAGGGATTGAATTCAAGTTCGAATTGCTTAGAAATTATATATTATATATATATATATATATTTATTTATTTATATGAACTACTTGAAAAAAAAAAACATGAATGTAATATTGTCATGTGTTCACAATGTTTTTGCAAATCGGCTCGGCATCAATGATGATTGCCTTGAAACAACGCGTAAACAAACTGAAAATGGCGACGTATTAGTGAATGCAAAGCAATCAACAGTTTTAACACAAAAGCTCGAAATATTCAGCAGTGCAGAAGAAACGCAGGATTGCTCCGGTATTCTTTTCTTCTTTGTGGCTTTCTATGAGAAATATTATTTTCCAGGTAAGCCTGCCATTGGAATGTTTTTCGTTGAGTGTATTCGCCGATGGCCGTAATGCACCGCGGGAAAAAAAAAACTGCAGAATGTATTACTGCTTAATCACTTATGTGTGCGGCCTGCAATCATATGAAGTTATAAGACTCTATAGCCCAAACATAATGATGCTTCACTATGCAAAGACTACACTTAATAGAGTAGCAGCAGTTTATAAGTACTCATAACGCAGTTGTTTATAACAAATAGTCGGTGACTGTGCAGTAAATTACAATAGAAGTACTCTTCGTGGCAAGATTTAACACACATGTTCAGAGTTTATGTTTCAGCAAACTCAAGGGCTCGTAAAATCCACAAGATCAGCTTTTGAGATCGGTACAAGCTGTAAAGATTAAAACATTGACGTGTAATAAACTTGCATGTTCCGTGTGTAATGCGTGCTTTATTATTCCATTTAACTGCACGTTGGCGGGATTCTAGTGTATGTTAACGCAACAGGTTGTTTATGCAATCACCAATTCATCGCTGCGATCCGTAATCGAAGTATGTAGCCCGAGACGGGGCGGGGGAAAGAAAATTTATCTACTTTCGTTATTGATGTCTTTAATATGCAGGTTTATTTGTCATACACATCAGCTACGTGATCAATAATTTTCAGTGTATTACTTGCAATAGTGCTGCTTAAACGCATATAAAATGCATTGCCGATACTCTATAGGTCTGTGTACAGGCAGACGCAGAAGTTTTTTTTTTTACACTGGAGAGTATTACAACAAAACTACAGTTACCAGGATGAATATATCGCTTGATTAATTCGAGGTAAATACCAGACTCTTGGGATGTGGGAGTTTTATATTTGTATTATTAATTAGAATTTCCCTTTAAAACATACATTCACCGTTTTACTTGGAAAAAAAATATTTTAAGTTTATTTTCAGAAATCCAGCTGTTTATTTCACTCTGGGAAACTCTGGGCTAATACGAACTGTTAACCGCACAAGCGAAAATTTCACCCTGCCAAATTTATTTCTTTGTTGGTAACGATATTATTTTGTCACCGTCTTTAAAGGGGTTGTCAGTGGCTACAAAAGAGCAATTATTTTGTACTCAAATTTTTTTTAAATCACGGGAGAATAATTTTATTTGCCTCAAGAAATTGGCCAGGATAATTTTTGTAAATATTATTCATTCAATTACTGCATTTGATCGGTTATTTCGAGGGCCGCATTAAGTCAGACTGATGTTTGTCTATTCGCAGTATGTTGACACTTTCTGATTCAAACCTTTGAAAAACCACCTCATGTATGGCGTCTTTGGGCTTCATCACTCTATTCATGCGTCGGTCAAATGAAACTGTGAAATTATTGGAAAAGTAAATATTCAACAAATTTGCCCATTTTTGCACTTCGCTGCATAAAAAAAAAAAAAAAAACGGAAGCAAGCGAAATAATTTAAGTTTTATGAAGTGGTTTCCTAACACTTTACATTCGACGACAAGATACGGAACTACTTCCCTTCCATCGTTACCAACTTTACTGGGCGCGTGTCGCTCAGGGCGCCCCTTAAAACATATCCAGGTATATGGGCAGTGACATTTTTCTGAGGTTGATTTCAGAAGCGCTCACTTTGTCGCGAACAGCCTTTGGTTTTGGTTTGGACGACGCGGTTGCAGGCACACCGCAGGCTTGTGTCAGGGTCCGTTAACGCGGGAGAACGCGCCCTGGCTCGCTGATACCATCGGCAGACACCTGCGGACGATTTACCAGCCACGACGCCCCCTTGGCGGCAGGCCGGTGTCAGCGAACGTGTAATGAGCGCACTTAAACGCGCGCATTGTTACCTGCCGCGTCTGCCGGCAGCTTCCCTTTTAATTATCAGCGGCCTCCTAATTATCTCGTTTACGTTATTATCGGGCGGCCAACTACCCTTCGCCGCCGAGTCCTTGTCTGTTTCCACCGCCAGACTGGAAGACGAGAAACAGCCGACGGAGCCAGCGATTCTTGGTGAGAAGATTTCGCGACTAGATGCGCTCCAAAACTCTGTGACTTCGTTTAACGTTTACGGTTAGGCGACTTCTTCTTCTTCTTCTTTTTTTATCCTCCGTGTGTGGTAAGGCCCTCACACAATCGGAAACTTTAACATTTTACTTTACGTTTGCTTTCTGGCATATTTTATTCTTACGGAGCTTAACACAATGGAACTGTCAAAGGTGAAGTCAAGCACTCTTTGACTTTGCGATTTCGAAAAGTTGAAATTTAAAGTCAAAGTCAAGCAACCATTTTGCCGAGAATCTAACAGTGGTTATGTGGAAAGTGCGTTATTTTATTGTAGGGTGATTTAAAATATCAGTATATTAATAAAATTTCGTATTGAATAAAATAAATGGCAAACAAATATAATGTGTAGTGGAAATATATGAATCGACATATTTTAATAAAGTAAACAAGTGATTTTTTTTTTGTTTTGAAATAAACTTTTAATGTAAGTTTTAAGCCTATTTTTAAAAACGGTATGTAAAATGCATTCCTGGATAATATAAATATTTACATAACAAGATACACATTTTTACGAAGTTTGTAGAACCGATGTTCAATTGTCTGAAATCTTACTTTACAATATTGTATTGTGTATTGGTGGTTTCGTCAGCGGAAACGAAACGTAAAGTCAAATGCTAAAGTTTTCTATTGTGTACGGAGCTGTAGTCGTGTGCACTTGTTAGCGAACGTCTCGGATAGATAAGTGGGTACTCGGCGCTGGATGTATACAGGATGTTGCAATAGTGCAAGTCAATACTTCGGGGAAACATTCCTCATATAGGGAGGAAGAAAAAAATGTCATACGAACATAGGTCCGCAAACGCTTAGTTTCTTCACTACAGCCCGTAATGCGTAACAGGCCGTACACTGTACGTTATGTATTACGGGCAGTTGTGAAGAAACGAAACATTTGTGGACTTATGTTCATATTACATTTCTTCATCCTTCAGATGTGAGGAATATTTCCCCCAAGTATTGACATGCAATATTGAAACATTCTGTATAGTATACGTCGATCTCGTACGGAAACGCGAGATATAGTAAGATACCTATAAAATTCGCGTTATTACTTCAAGACAGTTTAGACTTCAATCTCTTGCGGTTTCGCGTTACGTTTGTCATTGGATTGCAGTTTGCTCAGACACGCCCTGGGCGCTTTTGGACCAATGGAAAGCAACGAACGAGAGGATGTCCCAATCGCGACCAACCAGGTCTAAAGAAAATATGCGAACTCACTACTACAGAAGCCAATAATCAGATTGAGTCTACTCGAATATGCATAGGACGGTAAATTTTAGTCTGCTGCCAGAAAATGACGCAAATCTTGTAGGTCTCTAGCTATAGTGTGTCGCCAGTTTCTGCACACTTTTTGGAATCGAACCTTTCAAAAATCAGCCTCGTGTGACACGTATTATTGTTTACTAAATACTCCCTGTATCGCTTGATACTTCTGCCAACGAAAAGTATCTTACTTTCGATTAAATTGAACTTCAACTTAAACTTTATCTAGAAATTAAAATATTTCACTTACAATACTATAAGAATAAAAACAGAGAGAAAATAGGTGTGTTGGTGATGCCTAGTAAGAAATAGTTTTTATGTAAAATGTTAATTATAATCCATTCACCGTTACTTCACACTTTTCTGAAGCCCTGGTAAAGTTCTACTTCCAGGATATCCCTCCGCCTCGTGTAAACTATAAGCTTAACTATGTCTGGAAAATTACACCAAAGGACAGCGCACCGAATTCGGGCGCACTGAGTTGTAATGCAATTTTGTATGAGAACTATTTCTTACTAGGCGATACCAACACACATGTTCTCTCACTGTTTGTGTTCACATTTATTATTAACGAACAAATATTATTTATAAGCTAGATACAGGTAAGACTTCAATTTTACTTAAAAGTAAGCTACTTTAATGTTAACAGAGTTATAAAACGCTTGTGGTAGGCTACATGGCATATTTAGAAAATATCTAAATACGTGACATATGGGGTGATTTTTCAAAGGTTTAATTCGATAACTACGAAGGAAACGCGACTAGATTACCTGTAAATTGAGTGCGCAAGAATGCGGTGTAATTTTCTAGACTAGGTTAAGGTTTATTTTCATCAGGCTGAGGGATATCCTGGAAGTAGAACTTTAGCAGGGCTTCAGAAAAGTCGGAAAATACGTTGAATGGACTATACTTGACAAGGTTACAAATCAATAAGCAGCGAAAAAAAAAAAAAAAATTGTGCGCTTTGCAAAGAATGCTTTGATACCTAACTGCCAAATGTTCTCTTCTAACTCTGAAGCTGAAACATTGAATATTTCAGAGACTTATTTCAGAAAACATACAAAATTGTTTACGTGGCAACATATTTATACATAGAACAAATTCGCCTGGCCGCGTGTGTCTGTGTATTCGGACAAGGCTTGTAGACACTTGGGTTTCGATGTGGTATTCACCGTTATTTAGAGATTTTCTCGATGAAGGTTTAGCTGTATAATAGTTCAATATTTCATGCAAGGACAGTAACTAAAGGTCGACGTTTGCAAATCAAGCCGGAAAAAAAAAAACGCTTTTTGGGCGCTCGCCTGGCCTACGCTGACTAAACCATAAGCGATACACCAAATTAATATACTACAGAATTGCAGTTCTCAAGAAGGTCTACAATAAAGTCCGCGACAGCATATGTTTATCTTCTGAGGATGATCCACAGTGACAATTTTGGCCTTTCTAAAAAAAATGGGTTCACTTACGAAAACTTTGTGAGCAACACAGTATTAATCCCATGTTAGTTACCTTAAGAGACTTACGTAGCTGCGCGTCCAAGGTCAAGAAGCGAGGGAGCCATACGGGCGACACTAGCACGCGCGCCTGGCGCCTCATCGCCCCTACGCGCAAGGCGTGCAGTGTTTCCGTCCTAACGCTTTACTGTGTGAACTAGATCTGTAATTGTAGGGGTTTATCACAAACGATGAAAGTACGCGGATCAAACTACCTGCGTATTATCCTACTTTTCTCTTACCGCTTAAAGAAACTTCACAGGCAAGCTTTAAAAATGCTATATTAGGTCACTTACACGATTTTTTTTCCTCCATTAATACGCTTAGTATGATCAAAGTAACAAAAATAGCGAAATAGGCAATAGTATTTTTTTTATCCTTTTTAGCAAAACTTCGTATTTCCAGAACATTAATTTTACTGAGACACGCGTTTACGCGCAAACAACGATTTCACAGAAAACGTTACAGCACACAGAACCCTTAAGCATTTAGTGTATATACTTGATGTAAACCTAAACAACGCCATTTTTGTAAATCGCGCCCTAGCGAGGCCGGGGCAGGTCGCTAGTTTATAATAAACTTGAAGTCCGCAACACTTACGTACAAAAATTCAACATTAGTTTTACACGTTCCGCACACTGAATTTGAATAAGCGATTTCAACCAATAGGATTGTTTTGCTGAATCCTCGGCCAATGAGATGTTATATACTGACGAACTAATGGAATGCATTGAAGTTCTCTGCCAGACCAGTGCAATTCACTAGGAGTCAGTTGAAAACACTGTTTACTTAGTGAATTCCAGCGACTATAATGATCAGTGGAGTTTGACCGATTAAATAAATTAACAGTACCTTGCTGATTCAACAGTCACGTCAGTGAATTTAACTGATGAATTAGTGGGGAAAAAATGGCTATTTTCCGTCTTTCATTGATAGAGAACTGCGAAATTCCCGTTATTGTTCGAGGACACGTTAAACTTTAGATACTTTTACCTTTGCAGTGCGTTTGTCATTGGGCCATACTTTATCTGGCATGACCTAGGTAACTCTGCGCCAGTAAATTAACTCTTTCACAATCGCGTGCCCCAACTATGAGCAGAGCAATCAGAAAGGGCGTAGCTTTACATCGACGCAGCAGCCAATAGAAAAACGACGCCGGCTCCGCTATAAACATTACAGTGAAGTTCGGACCGATGCCAAATAACAACGCGAATTTCGCTTGTCTCTACTCATTGATTCAGCGACATTTTCCTCTTGATTCATCGACCTTTTTTTTTTCCCCTCACTGTTTCTCAGTGATTTGTTTCTTGAATGATGGATCAGTTAAATAACGTTTATAAAAATGACCGTTAAAGGCCGTGTATCAATTGAAATAACAACGCATAAGCTAATAAAAAAAAATATATTTTCAAATGTGTGAGTTTTCATAACACCATTTTACGAGGCAACATGAACATTCAGTCTTCCATTCCGCTTTTACGTCTTTCATTTAGTTTACACGTAATCATCACCGCGCTCGGCTTGACGGTTTGAGCTGAAATTAATGTGGCGAAGTGAGTGTATTAATACGTACTATTTTATCCTTTAATCATAACGTTAGAAATTATGCTAAAAACGGAAAGAAAGGGTATACAATATAAACCTCATACTTTCAGTGAATAGCTATAACACATTTATTTCCCACAACGCTGTCAATGTAGACTTCGAAGTCCAGGTAGTACGCTAGTACGGTGTGGGTTCGATCCGAGCAACCGTACAACTTTACATTTTTTTTCTCGTAATTTATTTTTGATAAATTCATTAAAAAAACAGAGACATATTTAATTTGCCACACGCAGTCGGCCGTCACTTATTCAATCAGTGAAATTGTTTCGCCGAAAAAAAAAAAAAAAACCAGTGGCTTTCCGCTGATTCTAAGTGGGGCCATTTTCACTGATTCGAGTAGTTGAATTTCACTGCTAACCAGTGGTTTTACGCTTAAGCTGGATCCGCAGTAGATAGTGCGTTGCGTTGCATTGTACTGCGACGAGCTAGCGTTGCGTTGCATTGTACTGCGACGAGCTAGCGTTGCGTTGAATTGTACTGCGACGAGCTAAACTTGCTGTTTCACAACTAAGCGGCAGTGGTCTGTCGGCCTTGGACGCCGCCATCTGAGATGCAGGTGCTGCCATCTAGGTCAAGGGTGGAAATTACATTTGCAGACCTCACGAATGTAACAAAAGACACGCGTAAAAAGTTGAAACTGTGTGTTTTAAGTGGCGGAAGATTAAAGGAGGGTGGCACGAACGCGATGTGTGAGGAAAAAATAGCGGGAACGAGACATAATGCGACGAAGAATAATTATTTTGATGTTAATAAACGAATTTTATGACAATGTCCACATCTATTTTGCACATCCACACAGCAATAATGAATATACTAATACTAAACCTTCGTCTTAACCCGTTCAGACCGGGTGGTATCAATTGATGCCATTAAAGGTAGGCAGTATTTTTTTTTAAAATTACATTTACTGCAACAAAGACCTATTTTGCTCATTTGATTATGACTACTCTATGGTTTTAGATACTAATGCCATCTCTGGGGCTCAGAATGAACTAAGTAAAAAAATCTTCGGAATTTTATCGGAAAACCAGAAAATTGAACCAGGTCTGAAAGGGTTAAACGCGATCATCGTTTTCAAATTGTAAAGATAAAAAAATATGTTTCTTTTATCCTTGTAAACAAATGCTTATTCTTCTTCTTCTCCGTCGCAGGCTGACGCCGACAATCGCAACTCAAAAATCTCGCGCAACGCACTCGGCGTCGACGCGTTGCGGCGGAATCTGCTTCGTCCTGATTGGCCACCGCTCGCCGCAACGCATCGCACTATCACGGAACCAGCTTCGTCCGAACTTAGAGTGTTGGCAACTGGTTTCCGAATTAATGCCGTGTACGTATAAACGCGAAACAATTTTAGAGTGCACCGCTTGACGAGGGGGCTTGTGATTCGGTAGGAGTAACGGAGAAGACCGGACAGGGTCAGCAGTTCTTGGTGAGAAGATTCCGTGACTAGATGCACTTCAAACTGCATCACGGTTAGGTGACTTTGTTCTCTCTATCTGCGCGTAGCTGTCGTGAGCCGAGCCCGCCAGTCTTTCGGTAAACGTGCCCTAATTAGCCCGGTTAGACTAAGAGAAAGGTTTGTTCCATATTTCAGCCAATCAAATATTTGTTTGTATAGGCAAAAAAAAATATATATATTTATTTACTCCAACAACATATTTTGTTGAGTCACTCAGTAAAAGATTGGCAGCCTTTGAGATGTGGTTATATCGGAGAATGTTAAAGAGTGAAATGGTCAGACCATGTTACAAAATATTGAAATTCTTCGGAGGATGAAAAAGTGCAAAGAAGAATTGACCGCGGTGAAAACAAGGAAGCTGTAGTACCTCGGCCATATCACGAGGAAAGCAGATATCAGCTACTACAGTCTATTCTACAAGGAAGGATACCCGGGAAGAGAAGCGCTGGTAGGAGAAGAATCTCGTATTTGAAGAACCTCAGAGCACGGACCTCTAAGACATGTACAGAGTTATTCCGAGCAGTGGCTTAGTAGAGATAGCACAGCTGATATGGTTGTCAACATCCGGAACGGATAGGAACTACAAGAAGGAGAAACAAAACTTGAAAAGCTACAAAATTTATTTTGGTCCATTTAACGAAATACACGCTTGAATAAACAACATCTCTACGTTGGGCCAGAAAGAATTTAGACTGTCAATGAAATATTTAGTTTAATCAATTGTGCATATTTGTCTGGCCATAAAAAAATACCATTGCCTTCGTTTGAAAATACAGCTAGAGAGTAAAAATGTTTGTTAGTGGAATTATTGATGCTTAATAATAGTATAAAAATGATAATAAAATAAGTTCATCAGGAGACTAAGAAGTAAAGCTGTATAACCTAAAATTTTCATTTACTCACGTTATCTGCTATTTGGAATGTATGTAAAGGCTGTTCACTTTAGAAATTAACCTTAGAAAAAAGTCACTGGGTCTGCATTCATATATTTTAATGGGCGCACTGAGTGACATTTGTGCAGTGAAGTTGGCAACGATGGATGGAATGTAGTTCCAAGTCTTAACTTCGAATAAAAAGTGTTAGATAACCATTTGTGATAACTTAAAATTATTTGTTTAACTTTCTTTTTTTTTTTAATGCATCGAAGTGTAAAAATGATCAGATTTGTAAAGTGTTTACTTTCTTAATAATTTCACAGTTTCACTTCACCAACGCATAAACTAAGTGGTGAGGCCCATGATAATGTTAATTTTAGTAAGGAGGAGGAATATGCAACGTGTATACAAGTAGATCTTAAGCAGGGCTTTCAAAATTGCTCATTTTACCGTGAACAGCCTATAATTAGAAACATTAGCACTTAGTTATATAATAAGCAACAAAAATCACGTTATTATGTGGGGACACATTAGACTTCAAACATATGCCCCTTTGCAATAAGTTTGTCATTGGATCATACTGTTACGCGCTGCAGCTGGCGCCGGGAGGCTGTCCTGCCTTGTGGGGATGACCCACCTCGATCCTCCCCTCTTCATGGAACGACACGCTCGCTGCCTGGTTGCTCCACTTCTGGGAAGCCCATGAATAACTTACAGCGGCGAGACTTGCTTGCGTCACAGCCCCTCCTCCTCCGCCGCTGAAGAAGCCGACAGCCGGCAGGAGGCGCAGAAATATTTTGGGCATTAGGACACTCGGCTCAACTCGTGAATTAGCGAAATTTCTGGACGACGGCCCACAACCTATAAATATCAGCCACAGCAATACTGCGGGGAGTCTTTGACAGAGTCCATCTGGCCAATGCGCGAGCGAAGTTAGGTACGAGACGACGGCGGCGGACGAGTGTTCGTGGTGTGAATGGACGAAAGGGGGCGAAACCCGGCGAGTGAAGCCCACTGTGCGTGAGGGAGCTCGGAGAAGTCTAGAACATTGTGGACTGCCGGGACATGGACTAAACTGAGGTGGGACTGAATGGGGGTGTAATACGGATTTTATTGTGAATACTGGAACTGTCGATTATGGACACATAATTTAAAAACTTATTGAATAGATTGATACACCGTCTATGCGGACTGATTCTTAATTCTTTATTTTCATTTATTTATTTGAGGTAATTATAAATTTGTGTTAATTGAATTAATTAATTGTAAAAGCTAAGTGGTATCAATTTATGGCGAAGGGTCGAGAGGATTTTGTTTGTAGTTAATGTAAATATAATTAGAAAATTATAATTAATTTTTTCATTTAATTAAGACCTCCAGCCCTTAACGAACTTGGTTTAGCCCACTTAATTTCTAAAGAGAAATTGTGACAATATTTTATTTGACCCCTTGTTGCAACAACATTGAACTTTTTTCTGTATACAAAAGAGGTTACTCCGCGCGGATTCAGAATTCAACAACCTACGTGTACACCAAATATATTTAACCTGGCCACAGACTATATAAGAATACAGATGTGAAATAACTGCTTGTACCGCGAACCCCAGCAGCACGCGCCAACGAAATGTCGTAATTGGAAAGCATAAAACTTTGGAACGCCGTCGTTCGCCAATCAGCGCTCGGTATCCCAATCGCCAGCCGGTAGCCGAGCCAATAGTAAAACTTTCGCAGCACTCGGTAGGCAACCAGACGAAAGGTTCATTTCTGAGAGCCTCGCGCAGCCAGTACGCTCACAACAAAGGAACCGTACTGCCATTGCGCCTCTTTCTACTTATCTGCTCTGTGCCTGGGCTATGCGCAGGGAAACCCGATTTCCGCGATAAGATTCCGGGCGTTTTATTTTATTTTTTGTTACATTATAGCTCAAATCCACGTTCGTGATTGCGTGGTTTACATGTTAAAAATAGGTTGTTCAGTTATTCACGGTAAAATGAGTACTCTTGAAAGCCCTGCTTTAGATATACTTGTATACACGTATATTCGCCTTTGGAAAATTAACATTGCTATGGGCCTAATAACTTTATTAATGCGTCTGTCAAATTAAATGTGAAATGATTAAGAAAGTAAATACTTTACAAATCTGCGCATTTTTACACTCCGATGCATTTGAAATACAGAAGGTGGAATAATTAATTTTAAGTTATCACAAATGATCCCCTAACAATTTTTATTAGACGTTGGGATATGGAACTACTTTCCATCCATCGTTACCAACTTCACAGGGTGAATGTCACTCAGTGCGCCCATTAAAATATATGCATGCAGGGGCACTGATTTTTTTTCTAGGGTTCATTTCTAAAGTGCTCACTTTATCGTGAACAACCTATATATTAGGTGTCTGTCCACGAATCACGGTCTTCTGATAAAGATGCGCGGCCAATAAGCAAAACAAACCTGCTGGTGTGCCCATATGGCATTGAAATCTACAGGCTCGATCTAAATTCGACCGACCAACTTCAGCTGCAGGATAATCACGAAAAAAAAAGAAGTTGGAAAAAGATACACGACGTATGGCAAAAAATTGATTTATAAGGAAGGTACGCATTTTTGAAGTCGTAACTGAAGAAAAAGTTCATTACAGTACCACTGTAATGTACCTCCCTCTAGATTCTTGCTCTCCATTTAACAGCCGCAATCGGGTGTTATCGGGTATTGTGCGTGCCCCACCTGCCAGGTATTGGTAAATTGTAGTTTGAAAGTAGAACACTAATTACTCTAAAACGGCGAGGCTTAAGGTGTTCACACAAGGCGTCAATTTCGTTAATTGTAACATGGGGGATTAATAGTGCATTTTTAAAACCCCAAAGATGCTACCACGGCATGGAGGTTAAAGGCTCTTCGCGATAAGACGAGCTCTTTCGCAATCATCCTTATTAAAATGTCACTGCCCCTACCTGCAATAATATTTTAACGAGTGCACTGAGTGACATGCACCTAGTAAGGTTGGTTACGATGGAGGGAAAGTAGTTCCATATCTTAAAGTCGAATAAGAAGTGTTAGCTAACCATTTGTAATAACTTTTAAAGTATTTAATTCGCTTTCGGTTTTTTAATGCATATAAGTGTAAAAATGCTGAATTCTAAAATATTTACTTTGCTAATAATTTTACAGTTTCACTTGACCGACGCATGAAGAAAGTGATGAGGCTCATGGCAATAATAATTTTATATAAGGCGGCATAACACACAACGTGCATACATATGAATTCTAAGCAGGCCTTTCAAAAGCGATTATTTTATCGTGAACAGCCTATAGTTCGAAATATGGGTAGTAATGGTGATTATTTATATGAAATATATTGATGAAAGCGACAGGTGTTGTGGTATTTAAATATCTTTGTTTAGTTCACCATTATCCAGATAATCGGTGCTCAATATTAAGTGTTTTCTCCAGTATTTGCGGCGCAACGGGGGTGTAGTGGTTAGGCTACTCGCCTCCCACCCTGGTGAACCAGGTTCGATTACCTGCGGGGTCGCTCCCGTATCTTCGCAAGTGAAATCGTGCCGAACGATGCCACTGGTTGGCGGGTTTTCTCGGGGATCTCCCGTTCCCCCCTCCCTTACGTTCCAGCGCTGCTCCATTAATCAACTTGTTTCACCCTCATCGGCTCTCAAGAACTCGATCCGCCTGGGTAGGTCGCCGAACGGTGCGCAGAGCTCCAGCAGAAAAAGTTTTAATAAACAGCCGTCTAGCGTGTCTGATTGAGGTCTGCTTACGAACAGCATTTAAGAAACGTTACGCGTTTGTATGCGTTTTTCAGTTCCTCCAGTTCTCTCCAAAGCGTATTTTTTGTGATAGCGAAATTGGCTCAAACGGGTGTTTTCACGGGCATTTTTAGGTACGAACATTACCGTACAAAACATTGAAAAAAAGGAATAGGGACGGGCATCAAACCGTTATTTTCATTATTACGTAATAAAATGGCAGGGTCTCCGCTGAACGTCTCGTAGAAGCGCGCGGCGAGACTGCACGTCCGTTCAGTGCTTTGCACGTAGAGGCGAGGAGAGAGTTGATGCGCATGTGTTGGTCGTCCTTAGCGCTCCCACACTTCTAGGCCTCAGGCGTGCAAAATACCTTCTACCAGGCGGCCACCTTGAGAACAGCCCAGATCTCTTCACTTCGCTGCACTCCGTTGTTTCTAGGGTTCGTGCAAGTGTGAATTGACAGGGAAGAACGAGAGGCGGCAATCGCTTGATGAAGTGGCTGGGGGGGGGGGGGGGGGGGAGAAGGGTGGAAATTTTTTGACAAATTGTAGCCCACACAGCCGTGAATCCGGACATCCTCCCTTCGTCCTACCGCCTCCCCTCCTCGACTTTGCGAGATCCAATTGGTCAAGATCTCGTTTGTATCGAGCAGGGCGAACCTGTATTCAGCTATTTGTTTATACAGCTTTCGGTTCGATACCCAGCGGAGACTTTCGTTGGGAAGGGGGGGGGGGGGGGGGAGGAAAGGAAAAAGGAAAATAAATATTTTTACATTGTGATTCTTTTATTGTATATTCGCAGTTTCTTTACACCTTTTGTATCAAACCTGGGAAAAATCACCCCACCTGAGATATGTGGCTGTTTCCTAAATATGTCGTGGATTACAAGCGTTTTATATTTCTCTTAACATAAAATTCCCTTATTTTGGGTTAAATTGATTTTATTTATGATTTATCTAAACATTATGATATTTCATTGATGATACACATGAATATGTGTGTTGGTAACGCCTAGTAGCAAATAGTTCTTATTCAAAATAGCATTATTTTGAGTGCGTATGAATGCTGTGCGATGTCCCTCTGGTCTGATTTTCTGACTTCGTTAAGCTTTTTTTTTTGCACGTGACGGAGGAACATTCTGAAAGAAGAACGTCAGCAGAACTTCAGAAAAGTGTGAAATAACCGTGAATGTACGATAGTATGTCATCCTAGTCTCTAGTATTGGAGTTTAGGACGACTGCTCGTAAAAGTCAAATTCATATGAAATTTTCCCTCTTTATCACAATAAGGCTTTCCACGTGTGCCCGAAGAGTGACTTCTCATGTCTCGAAACGGCGTTAATTTTTTTGACTGCTAGGCCTAATCAATTAGGCAAGCAAACACCACATTTACCGGCGTGTCCAAAATATTTTTATGCGACTGTTTTGGTATGATATGCCGCTCTTGAGAAAACGAGGAAAATAAATGTCCAGTATTGTTTGCGACGTAGAAAATTTCTTCATCCCAGTAAATTTTTATTATTCTCGCTTCAGTGGCAGATTTGTGATTGCTCGCAGGTTAGTCGTTTGACTACCATAACGTGGCGATTTTCCAGTTCAACAAGAAAGAACTAAAATAAAATGGCTCAAACCGGCGGTTGAACTTATAACCTGAAACAAGCAATATTTTTGTGGAATAACATAAATGCATGTCTTCTCTTGCAATAATCTGCTGTAACTTTGAGTATGGCTGGCTACGTGCCTATCTAAGTCGGACCACTCAAATCTTGCGTTCCTGCAGAAGAACTTCTCTGATTGGCGTGCACACAGAACCAGTGACTTATGGCTAGATATAGGAAAATCTCGCGAGTTCAATGACCTGTAGGCTAGACTCATCAGTCATCTGCATACTGGAGCCTCAGCTGTGTGTTCATTGGCTGTTGCTCCGCACCTGACAGTTATGGGTTCGCAAGGTGTTTCCTTGCAAGTCTGCTATTGGCTCAGAGTCGTGCGAGGCGGGTCTAATAATAAACAGCGATCCAATTAGGAAGGTGACTTAACTGTATATGTATGTTTGTATATATTTGACGTATATCTTGTCCCGGAATGAATTCGCTAAATTTCCCTGTCCCTATTGATGGCGCGGGAGCTCCACGTTTAGCGGGAATCGCTTATGAATAGTGACCTGAAAATTTTGCGTTATTGTTTGGTAACATCAGAGACTTCACTTCCTTGTGCCTACTTGAGGGCAAGTCGAGATTTAACTGGTTGCTGGCGATCAAACAACGCCATTTATCTGTGTGACCGCTTTACTGGAAATTGGTTGCTCAACCTTTGGCCCAACTCTATTGGCTCAAAGTCAACAGTCAGTAGAACATACAGTATCTTGGAGTCTAGTCTGCCGCCCAAATATAACTAGAGGCCCGAGAAATTCGCGAGTTCAATGACATGTAGGATAGACTTCACATAATTGTATACTCTCATACAGATATCAATCGTTTATTGGTTGGTTGTTGTGGTAGTAAAATGTGGTGGTTGGGTGCACAATTTATAGCATGTTTGTTATTGACTCATTATTTCCAGGAGGTGTGAAACAACATGTCGACCAATTAATAAAACGTAACATGAACCAAAATACTCGGATCTCTAATAATAACGCAAACTTTGCAGGTCTGTACATATGAATCAGTAAAATTCAGTAATCACAATGATAATAATTTATCTGGTATTGATTATCCATCGAGCCATTTTCACTAGTACCCGTTTAGAGTGTACTACGTGCAGACAAAGAAGTCGCTTCTGTCACAAATATTAAATGAGGTTACAAATCTTCAGTGTTAATTTCGCGCGAAAAAAATTTCGACCGAAAATTTGCCGATTCAGATTCTCATGTCATCCGGTTAGTGTTAAGGCACCACTGCCATTGTGTCTGCCTTGAAGGATGATTTTCTTTACCATCGTATACACGCTGTAAACCTCGAATAATAGTTATGGCTTCCGCAGAATACCTGCGAATAGAACTACTTTACCGTGTTAGTTAACGGCTCTTTAAGGTTGACCACTTTTCAAAGCCCTTCTAAGGATAAAATTTTCTGCATATATTGCAATCTTCCGCTACATGAGCGTAATCACTTTATTCATGGGTAGAGACCCCGAGAATTTCGCGAATACATTCGGCAGCAAGCTAGACTCCACAGTCCTTTGTGAACTTCAGCCTCAGTTAGCTGTTCATTGGCTGTTTCTCCATTTCAATCACTGACCGGGTAGCAGGGGATTCGGTCCTGGTTTACCCTGCAGGTTCGTCATCGGTGGAAAATCGTCCGGGGCGTGTCTAACAAACTCTGGTCCAATAGTAGCGAAACTTTGTGGTACAGTACACGTGGATACAGTTTAACGTGACCTTAACTTTATTCGCGAAATTCTCGGGTCTCTATTAATGCGTCGGGTAAGTGTAACAATGGGATTCTTAGAAAAGTAAATATAATACTATCATGATATATTATGTAAATACATCTAATATGATACTATCATGATATATTATGTAAATACATCTAATATGATACTATCATGATATATTATGTAAATACATCTAATATGATACTATCATGATATATTATGTAAATACATCTAATATGATACTATCATGATATATTATGTAAATACATCTAATATGATACTATCATGATATATTATGTAAATACATCTAATATGATACTATCATGATATATTATGTAAATACATCTAATATATAGAAAATAAAATTAATTGATTGCTTAAAGATTTGAACGTAGCATATTCAATAATGACGTTAAAACATGGAAACACTTTTCTTGCATTGCTACCAACTCTACTGCGAACATTCCAGCCAGCATGTTTGTCAAAATGCATAGAGTTACGGGTAGGTATTTATTTCTCAAAGGTTTATTTCAAAATAACAGAATTTACAGCAAACCTGCTATAAAAGTATGTTTGACTGGTTCGCTTGTCAACAGCAGTTTATTACATTACTTGAAGTAACCAGCATTCGAGTGTATTATGTGATTGATACGGGTTTAAAGTGAACTCTTAGCATACTACGGCAAAGTTACACAGGACAATCTAATGTAAATGTTTATAGAGCGTTCAGGGCAAAATTCGTAATGCGTAAAGATGCCGGAGTTTGCCTAAAGAATTTCGGATTGAAATTTACCATAAACATGGCTGTGGTAAGCCAGTGCTGTCACTGAAGAAGTCTTCAGCGCAGAATAAGGAATGGAAATTTACTCTCAAAGTCAGACTTCATACAACAGGTTGCCATATTATATCGCTTTTTGCTTAAGAAAGATCTGTCGGTGCCTAGAGGTATTTATTTTGGAAGGAAATTGGCGTGAACCATAAATATTAATACATCACATGTGCTGAGGTTCCAGCTGTCAACAGAATACGCCTCTCCGCGTTACCCTCTCCAGCTTCATTCTCTTTGCTTTCGTTTTTGTTTGCATTTCATTCAGGCCTTGAAATTTCGTAGTGAACTGTGCGAACCGGTTCAAGTTAAGTCCAGGTCACTTTCGGCTCTGCCTAAAATTCGACCATAAACACACACACACACACACACACACACACACACACACACACACACACACACACACACACACACACACATATATATATATATATATATATATATATATATATATATATCCCTACATGAAGTCAAATTTAGTTGAATAATTTTGAAGTATGCCAATCGCTAGAGCTTTGAGTATTTCGCCGATTGAGTTGGCAGCAAGCTAGGCTGGACAGCGCTCTATATACTCGAGACATTGTCGTGTGCTTATTGGTCGCTGTGATCTCGAGTGCGGCCTCTGTGTTAGACACTCGAGTCACTCGCACTGCTGCTTCCTGCTTGTGACTGGCGCACAGTTACACGGGGCGTGTCTAAACAACTGACGTCCAATCACAACAGTAGGAGAAAAGAGCAAGTGTTCGGAGTCTTAACTCGCCTCGGAACGTATTCGCGAAACACTCGCGGCTCTACCAACCGTATGGAAAACCACCTATCGTAACATAAAAACCCTTAAACCCTGCCCAGACTTCTACAAAATCTCATATAATTATATATTTCCACTGCGGCAGCAATGCTGCGAGTTAAAAAAAAACTTTGACTCTGCCGAGATTGGAAACTACACTTAATTACACGGTATATTTATTATCCCAATAATTAGGAACAGTAAAGGTCGCGTACAAAAATTTGTCAGACACGCAAACGTCTTTGTTGCGAAAGATTAGCAGATAAAATAAATTACGAGCATATCAAGAACCGCTCAACCTTGCTTAATTTGTTCTTTATGCCCGTAGGTTATCGTCCCACTCAACTTTGCAAATTAAAACTGCCAAGGACAAAATGATTAGGATTTACAGGTAGATAAAGTGATAGTGTGTAATTGTTCAGAATATAAAAGATTATAATGACAACAGTTTGTACCGTATCATGGAAACAGCTTAAGATTTTACAAATGTAATGTCTGAGACGTTAGGATTGTTATAGCGCCTAGCCGAGTGTACAACCTATCTATATTCTTGCATAACCACACTGGCTCAAGTCCCTCAACGAAGTACCAGGATCGACTATATTAACTCTTCTAAATTACTACCACCGGTTTCTTCATTAATATAAAACTTTATTACATAAACAAAACTAAACTCAATTACAAATTACACATATACAATAAACGCTACACTTCTTAACTACTTCTACCTTTAGTTATATTTCAGATCTCAAATTTCTTACTTATAATGACTTTAGTTATTACTATAGTTCATTCCCCGTTGGAAGCAATTTCTCGGAGTCATGCTAAATATCTACTTGCAGGCCCGCCGTATCCTTCCGCCAAATGAAAACAAACATTGCCATGTGATTGCCATGTAGCATGTGCCAAAATCAATATTTGCATTCCATTGTGTGTGTACTTTCGCTACACCTAAACATAAACATTGAAATGTGATTTCTACTTTTATACCTGTCAAATGTGTTGTTTACTGTTTACAGCTTTTCAAAGAATTCTGTCATATTCCAAAAACAATTCCTTATGAATATTCACAGTTTAGGCCTCTAACATTGTTTAGGTCAGCTTTATGACGTTTTAAAAATGCCAGAATTTAAGACAGTTCTACGGTTATTTTACGTTAACATATTTGTTTTCCACGACGTAGCTCAATACATGTCATGCACGTTAGTATTTTGCCGCGACTGTGTTTAACACTGTTACAACTGCGAGGTAAAGGGCTGTACTAATTTTAATTATCATTTTGTTATTGGTGTGTGTTGGTCATTTCTCTAAAAGGACGGCCTCAGCTGGAGTAAACATTAAAACGAACAGCCAGTGAAAAAGGCACATTAAATTCAAATAAGCAACTCGTGTTGCTCATTTTTGTCATACAAACTTTAAAAGATAGCGGTGAACATGTACACAAATTAGCCTACGATGACTTTTACTCCGCTCATATTTCTATGTATTGCAACTTACTGTTTATTACGATTATTGAAATTTATCGGGCTGAAGTTAGTTTTTTTTTCTTCTGTGATTGTGACAAATTACGTTACACGACTGTGTTTCAAACCCCTTTGGGCAAAGGTACAACGTTGTGATAAATAAACAGATGTGGATGTAAATAAATAACTTCGTCATAAAAACAGTTCACAGTTAAAACGTATAAACAGTGCTAATAAAATATTTGATATCACGCCCACACAGGGCCAGCGTATCGACCACGATGCACAAAGGCACGTAATTTAGCAGACACAATGATTAACGAACCACACGTCACAGTATATTTATTACTGCCGTGGAAACACAGATTTATCACAACATCGTAATTTACCTAGGTAGGTTTAAAAAACACAACGTATACAAACGTGAGGTATTAATTTGAAGAATTTTTCGGAGTAAGAATAATTTCCTTTTAATTTGACAAAAAGCAACACGCTATGTCATTGCTCGCCACGTCTGCCAACTTCATTAGGTAACTGCCCCGCCATCATATCTAAATATATTAAAATACGTATTCAAACATTGAAATCTCTTTTGAGTTGTAAATTACAAATTCAAAAATCATTATTTTGCTGTAATAAGTATGAAATATGCTACAATTGAAAATATGTACAATTTCCTTGCTTAGTAGCAAAGTGAAATTTTCTGAGTGTGAAAGAGACGAAGAAAGAGAAAGAGAGCGACGAGCCTCGACAGCAGACAGTTTTTCAGATGCTTTCTCGAGATCGATAAAACAACACCGTACCATTACGGCCTACTCACGATATTTTCCGCTGTTATTTTAATCTGTAAAAATTAGAAATGTTGACACCGGAGCTACCTATATGTTTAAATATTTCGATAAGCGCCGTTTAATTTACAAATAGTATACTAAAAAAACTAGGTTGAAATAATATTTTAACTGTGAACTATTTCTTACCGGTCGTTACCAACACGTCACTGCTCTCGCTGTTGTTAATTCATATTTAAAAATAATAAATATTATAATTTATAGAATATATTAAGGTAAAGGATCATTTATTAAATAAAACAGTACTCTAAAGTTAACCACAGTGTTATATATTCGTGGAATACAGGTGATTGAAAAAACAGGTGACATGTTATGCCCTAGAGTGTTTTTACAAAGGTTGATTTACATAAGTCGCTTCCAATCGGGAATGGACTATAGAGACATGCAAAATTCGCGTTATTATTTGGGGACACGCTAAACTTTTAACACGTGTACCTTCGAAATACGTTTGTCATTGGAGAGAAATGCATGTGACACGTCCTGGGTAATTCTGCGTCAATATGTGAACACTAGACAATAGTGCGCCCCAATCACGCGCAATCCAGTCAGAAAGGGCGTGGCTCCATATCTACGCAGCAGCCAGTGGAGAAACGACGCCGCCTCCAGCACAGACAGTAGTGTGAAGTTTATCCTGATGCCGAATAGTAACGCGAATTTTGCATGTTAGTTATTACGTTAAATTACTATGTCTTAGTCTATAACTACTAAATCTTCTCTGATTCAATAATTGCTTTAGATGACATTAATCGCTCTTCCCGGCTCGTATCGCACCCTGCTCGCCCTTGCACTCTACTCAAGATCACCTACCACTGACAGCCTCGGTTCGACCGGAGCTCCTCCGGCTGCTCGTGTAGTGGAGATGTGGCGCTGAAGGACGGCTTGCCCAAGTCTGGTCCCGACCCAGCTCCTGGATCACCTCGCCACTGGCTCCGCCCGACGCTGCTCCAGCATCGGTAGACTCGCTGATCGGGGATCACTCCAGCCTCGCTGGACTATCAACCTCAGCCACGCACCAGGTTACCACTCTCTCGTGGGAGGAGGGGGGGGGGGGATGTCGGCCGTATTAACGTCCGTGGCCTGCCGGTCAGCTCATCGTCAGCGCCTACCGCGCTGTCCCCTGCTCTCTCTCTCTCCCTCTCTCTCTCTCTCTCTCTCTCTCTCTCTCTCCTCTCTCTCTCCTGCTGGGCGTCGTTCTCGACCACGGGCAGGCTTCAACCTCGTGGATAGCTCTCATCTCACTTGTGCCCACAACATGTTGTATAATAAATTTATCCTTGTTCAGAGTTAATAAATTCCTAATTCAGTGTTTAGACCAGGTCCGGTAAACGCGAGATTTAATTCCGTAATTCATTGATCGGGAAAAGTTAAGTTTTAGACATATTTTGTGTTCAACTTTCAAATATTATTCTAATAATCTAGCAAGGGAGGAAATTCACACAAATAAAATGGTGTAACGTTTAAATGTTTATCAAAAAGTCTTTCATAATTTAAGTAGGGAATTGAGTACGTAATAAGGATCTGCAGTGTGTAGGCCTAACATAATTTAAATTAGAGGTTGTATCTAAATTCGGCCAACAAACCTCGATTGCATGTTAATCATGATAAAAAATGGTGAAAACTAATATACGACTTATGGTCTAAAGTGAAACGTAAGGGCGGCACACATGTTTGGAGCTGATCTTTAATGCAATAGTGTATTGCAAAAATTGGAGAAAATTTTCTAAATGGATCACTGAGTGTCTGCATAATGTGTAACGTAACAAAGATCTGCAAACACTGCAATAGTTATCGCTGTCATAAAAATTATTTCATGGAAATAATCGCGGTTGATATAGATTGTTCACGGCAGACTGAGCAGTTTTGAAAGCCTTGCTCAAGATATACTTGTATGAAGATTGTGTACTCCTCCGTCATATGTGAAAGCACACTGTGAAAAAAAAATTGTGTAACTGGAACTGTCATATTCGTGTAAAATTAAAAAAAATTTGTTGATTCACAGAAATATATTTTGTAACTATACAGAATTTGTTCAATTGCAAGAACAGCGTTTGTGTGAATAACGAAAGAAATTTTTGTTGTAAACAGCCACGCGTCACTCGTCGCTTCTGGAAATTCCACACATTCCGAGATTAGCCAGTCTGGCTGGAGGAGGGTGGCAGGTTTGAAACGAATGTGTTCTGCCAAGTTACGGGTTTGCAACATTGATTTTGTTACAGTACAGGCCAGGTTTTATAAATTTAAGTGATCTTAGCTGCGATAGTACAAATATGTACTTCTCTTTTAAATGTTTTAAGAAATGTTCAGAATTACTTATAAATTCATATTTTGTATTCGATAATGTTTCTCTAGAGAGCTGAATGTTAAAAGTGTGTTGCAAAATACGAGTACATTCATATGGTTCCGCATGGCTTCCTTTTATTAAAAGATTGTAAGTGACAAAAATAAGCAATAGAATGCAGGGATAAAGCAAATGAAACCTCGCCGAAAAATTTCAACAGATATCGGCAGCATTAATTTTCTCCTGCATGTACTAAGTTAATTCTTTTTTTTTTTTGCATGGGACTAACACACTTTTTGTAATTAAGTGTCAAACTAATTACAGTACCGCTGCGAGCTCGGTAAAAACTTGATGTTCTCGTTTGAAGACAAACTACAGCATGTTATCACGAGATTAAATTATTGAAAATATGTATAAACTAGTAAAATTGAACACTGTACGAATGTATCTGTGGCGTAGTGGTTAGCGTACTTACTTCCAGTATGGAGGTTCCGGGGTCGACTGTCATCACCCCTCTGGGAATTTTCAAAATCGTAGTTAGTTTCTGGCATGCCTGACTGGGTTGCGTAAAATGTGTTCCGTGCAGTCCTGGCTGACATATAATTAAAAAAAAAAACAATAATAACGACTGTGTATCATCAAAAGACTAATTACTTTGCAGAAGTCCAAATAGTAGCTTGTGAGTTTGCAAGAAGATAATTGGAGAATTTATACACACATTGTTGTAATTCTGCAGGATAATTGCTGGCATGTGCTGTTCACAATAGAGTGAGCACTTTTGAAACCAACCTATGAAAAATGTCACTGTCCCTACCTGCATGTATTTTAACGGGCGCACTGGCTGGCGTGCGCACAGCAAAGTTGGTAACGATGGAGGGGAAAGTAGTTCCTTATCTTAATGTCAGATAAAAAGTGTTAGGTAACCATTTGTCAAAACTTAAATTTATTCCTTTCCCTTTCTATTTCTTTCTAATGCATCGAACTGTAAAAATTATCATATTTGTAAAATATTTACTTTCCTAATAATTTCACAGTTTTACATTTACCGACGTATGAATAAAGTGATGAGGTCCATGGCAATGTTAATTATAGGCAAGGCAGAAGAATACACAACGTGCATACAAGTAGATTGTAAGCAGGGCTTTCAAAAGTGTTCACTTTACCTTGAACAGCCTTTAGTTTACATGTTTTTTTGTACAAATACTAAGTATATCAGTCATACTTTTCAAGAAGTTTCTTGCAAAGTTTACAAGGATTTTTTTTGTAGTGTTACCTAAACATTTTTTGGTTACTATTTTCCAACAAATTTTTTCTTCAACTCCAAAAAAAAAAATTCTTTGTAACATTGCCAAGGACCTGATCACTTTGTTCTTGCGTCAGTCAAATATACTTTTAAAATTATACAAAAACGAAATATCATACAAATCTACTAATTCTCGCACTTAAATGCATTTAAAAAAAAAGCAAGCGATATCGTTTCAGTTCTCACAAATGTTTTACCTAACACTTTTAATTCAACGTTAAGTCATTGAGCTACTTTCTCTCCATCGTTACCAACCTTACCGGTCGCATGTCCCTCAGTGCTCCCGTTAAAAAATATGCAGGTAGGGGCAGTGACATTTTTCATAGGTTGGTTTCAAAAGTGCTCTCTTTATCGCGAACTGCCTCTACCTTTATTGCTACTCCAACCTCCATGACACTGTAGCTTACTTTGGATTTAAAATGGGGATAGTTTATCCGCATGTCATAGATAACGTTACGCATTATCCACGTTCCATCTTAAATATTTTCTCCAGTATTTGTAATAAACTAACTCCTCAGATAAAATTTCAAAACGTTTGTACCGACCTTCGGATTTACTTTAGACCGTCTTTTTGTCGCAATCAACCAGCAGCCTAATTTAGCAGGTCGAATTTAGATACACTCTTTATATGAAATTCCTGGGCAGGGGCTCTCGTCTGGAGGCCAACCAAGTATGGACTGGCTCTTTACGTAAAGGTTGTTCACGATAAAGTGAGCACTTTTGAAATCAACCTTAGAAAGAAGTAACTGCCCCCTGCCTGCGTATAGTTTAACGGTCGCGATGAGTGACATATGCCCAGAAAAAGTTCGTAATGAAAGATGGGAAGTATTTCCGTACCTTAACGTCGAATAAAACGTTTAGGTTACCATTCGTGATAATTTAAAATTATTTATTTCGGTTTCTGTTTTTTTCTATGAATCGAAGCACGAAAATTAATATATTTGTTAAATTTTTTCTTCTTCTTACAATTTCGCAGGTTCACTTGACCGAAGCTTGAATAAAGTTATGTTAATATTACATACGTCGGAAGAATACACAACATGCACACAAGTAGATCTTAAGCACAGCTTTCGAAAGCGCTTATTCGACCGTGAATAGCCTATACTTGATAAGTGGAGCATCCGAATTCCGTCGAAGCGTCCCGACAAGCGGAGCTGCGTTTTTACTTTCACTCGCACCTGCGCGAAGCTGGCTAGAGAGTAAATTGCCCCTGCGTCGAGCTCGGGGAAGCTATTAGATACGAAGGCTGAGGATCGCCCTGACAGATAGCGCCCAGCAGCCGCGGAGCTTACGTAAAAGAGGGGTTGTTGGAGGACCCTGCCGTGGGTGAGGAGGGAGGGAATTTTAAAGGGGATAGAGGGTGAAATAAATGCGACCCGGGGGGGGGGGGAGGGAGCTGCAACTACCCGCCACGAGCGCCTACACGAAGCTGTATATCCCGCTAAATCGACATATAATTTTCGCGTGCGGCCTCGCCTCGCGAGATCGTGGCAATTACGCGCATGCGCTGGGAAAGTGAACCTTGTTCTGCTGTGGAGAAGAAGTGAAGAGGGGAACCGCGCGGTTTGAAGACCATTAAGGTCCCCGCCTACCTGCTGCGCGGACAAACTGCTTGCTTCGCAGAGCGAGTATACAGGATGTTTTGTTAGAAGCGCGCGAAAATGAAATCTGGAATACGAGCTGCACCGAAGATAGACTTGAGATTGGGAAAGGAGATCTGAGCGTAAACGTGTGTTGATTACAGGTCTCCGATTTGTTTGTGTGTTATTGTCATTACGTGTGTTGCTGGCGTGTGCCGCTGGAGTTCGCTGTAAAACCGACTGCCTCACCACTGTGCTGCCGGAATACCATATTGCGCGAAATTCTAGTGGATTGAAATGAGAAACACTGAACCGATTCCGGTCAAACCAAATTTATTAACATGTGGGCCTAATTGTTATATTAAAACTGTATATTAGCAAAAATATGTTTATGTCTATAGCAGTCCAAGTAATTTACGGAACACCGATCTCTCATGCAATAAATCAAATTTACATTTTTACGAGAATGCATTACAGTAGTTTCGACGAGTGGAACTTATTAAGGGGGCGTGGGACGCCAAATACGAAAATTGATGATTACTTGTTTTTGAAAGCCAACATAGAAAAAAGTAAAAATGGCAATCCTAGATAATAGGTTTTGCCAACTTAACGACCAAGTATTTTGCAGTATTACTGTATCAATTTCGCATAATGTCTTGCGCCACGAAAACACACAAAAATTGACGGTGTCAGAAATATCTGAGCAGAATAACGTCACTCAGGTAAAATATTTGCTCTCGTAGCTAGTAAAAACTATTCTGTGTGGTTGCCCTTTCTTTGTTTTCTCTGTCGGCTTCCATAAAATTTGTAGAATACTATAAACCTCAATAGCATTAATTTATGTCCCGCGCCCTCTTAAGGAGAGCGGAGAGAGGTGATTTCTGGGCGGCTCTTAACATCGAGGTTTTTGAGAGCCGATGAGGTGAGTATGGAGCAGCGCAGGAATGAAAGAGCGGGGGAAACGGGAGATCCCCGAGAAAACCCGCTTAGCAGCGGCATCGTCCAGCACGATTCGCATACACGAAAACCCGGAAGCGACCCAGCCGGGATGCGAACCCGATTTGGCCAGGTGGGAAGCGATCAGTCTTACCACTTCATGCCGCGGCTCCTAATCCTTAGGGACATGTTCGATAAGCAATTACGGCTCTAAAGACGAAGATAGAACCACACAAACGAAGAAGACACTGGACGAGCGGAATTGCCAGAAATTTCGTGTAACGTATGTTGAAGTTAGGAAACAAGATAGGCCTAGTCGTTCTGTTAAGCAAGTCATCATAGAATGACGTACAACCAATAACAGGAGGATAACTACAGATGTGCACTTAACATATCGAAGTCCAGCCTGGAGGTATTATTATTATTATTATTAGTTTTTTCGCGAAACGCAATTGTCCCGTTTTATCAAACAAAAAAGATCTCGTACTCAGTCAACTGTGAACAGCCTACGAGTACATAGTCCATTCGCGATTTTTTCACACTTTTTGAAACAAATATCTGAATAACCATCCTACATATGACGTGTTTGGTTGTTTCCTAAAAATGTCGTGTATCACAAGCATTTTATACCTCCGGAAGTACAACTTTCAGTATGTGCCCTCGTGGCAAACATTTTTGCATAATTTCAGCATACTTGCCTTGCTATATCTCAAAGTACCACGTTAACGTCTGCTGAAATTGTATAAAGGGGACTAGATTACTCTTAACTGCACACTTCACATTAGTAACATTAGCCACAGATGGAATGCAACAAAACCAAACTGCCACCCATTGCAATGTCTACCCGTATAGATATATTTAAATACCTTCTCCGCGTACATCGACCTGAACCCTGCAGGTTTTTTGCGGTATTTTGTATTTAAATTTATACATTCATAGCTTTGTACCAGCGCAAGTCTCTTGTGTAAAGAGAAAGGGATGATCGCAGATATAAACAGATTCGCACCTACGCATTGACCGTGATTTTAACCCAGAACCCGCTCTGATCTCCAGACGACGTGAACCCACCTGTGTGACAGGTGCAGGGGCCATTCGATGTGGTTTCCGCAGTCAGCAAGATATATATTTTCTTGCCGTCGGCAGACAGGTGCCTTAAGCACATTCACTAGTAAATTATTGCCTGTAAAATCAGTGTTTGCACGTATACCAGTATGCCATTAAATAAATGGTCTGGGAATACGACTATTTCCCGGAGAGATAAAAAAATATATTTTCTACAGTCACCATATTTTACTTTCAAACTATTAAATGTACTTGAAGAGAAAAAATAGTGGAAATGAATAAAAACAGAGTTTTTAGTAGTTTCGTGCGCAGTAACCGCAAGGAAAAAGAAACAAACAAAAATTGCATCTGTAGTTTAATCCATTAGATTTATCACGTGTAATAATGCCCTATTGTTACATATCTGATTTTCGAGAGATTCAGCTATAGTTATTCGTGGTTTCTTCACACTTTTCTAAAGCCCAGCCTAAGTTCTACTTCCACGATATTCATCCGCCTTGTGCAAAAAAAAAAAACACAACTGAGACTAGAAAATTACACCAAATGTACAACGTACGGCATACGGGCGAGCCCAGTGCAATCACATTTTGCAAAATAACTATTTCATACTTGGCATTACCAACACGCATATTTTCTCCCTGTATTTATTCATATTAATTGCAAATTAAAAATAATAAATGATGGATAAAGTAAAAAGAAAATTTTAATTTTATCAAAAATAAAATAGTTTTGTGTTAACACAAGTATAGAAAGCTTGTGATATAAATGGCATATTTAGTAAACAACCAAGCACGTCTCACATGGGGTGATTTTTCAAACATTGTATTGAAAAATTGGTTTCGGCTGTGCTGGGGGACACGGCAGTTTGTTTTGCGTGAATACGTCTACGTTGACGCGCTCGGACGCCTTGATGTTTATTTTACGTTCCCGGCATCGCTTCACTCGATCATTTGGGGTTTTATGGATATCACTGGATTGCTTTTGAGATGCTTTTTCCAACCGTATACGATTTTTGTATTTCGACTTGGCATTTTACGACTACAGGCTGACATTGTGTTGAGTTTTCTTAATTTTTTTACATGAAACGCATACAATTTCACCATGACTACGCCACACAAATGTTTTTATACACGCAGTCGATTGATCTTGACGAGACCTGTCGACTGAATCCTAAACGAGCGCCTTAGCTTCTCCTTCTCAAATGTTATACTACGCGGAATTTATGGGACGCGGCGAAACGAATTCAAAATGGGGTCCCATCACCCCCCCCCCCCCCCCCCACGCGCGTGATGCTTCGCAGTCCTCACTCAACGTAACATATTCTTTGGTCCTTTGGCAATCGAGTGGTGTAATTGAATTTTGAATGTAGACGATTGATTCGGAGCTACAATGCCTAACTGGATCCCCCGATTTTGTTATAATCGGATTTCCTGGATTGCCACCCACTATGGTAGCAAATTTAAAGACGTATTCACGTCAAAAAGTGCGAAGAAACCCCGAATAGACTATAGTAGAAGGAAAATGGGGAGTTGCGGACATTGGCGTATGACGCGGAGTGTCGGAGCTGTTCATGCTCTGTCATTTCGGTCCTCAGGTGGCCATCTTGTTCGAAATTTTCAATTTTGGTGACCTTGACCTTGCCCTGGTGATCTTTGATCTTTAAAACCCAAAAAATTCCAAAATATAAAAAAAAATGTATTATCAAAATATATTCAAAATATTTAAAAAAAATGTATTATTAAAATTAATAAAATTATGTATTGTTAAAAATAATTAAATAATATAATAAAAAAATTATTTAAAAATCATTATTTAAAAAACTAAAATTTTCGGAGGTTCCCTCAGCATTATGTCCAGCAGATGACTGTACCCCTCCAATCAATCACATTGTCTTAATATTCCCCTCCCCTACCAATGTTTTTCATTGGTTAATTAGTCGACAGGGCTCCACCGCGCCCACCATTACTCATTCTACAGTGTGCAGCCATCTTAGTTTTTTCATTTGTCATTTGTTCACACATTACTGAGACCACCATTTTTGATTCCATATGGTTACTTCGACACCATCTAGGTGGCGCTAAAGTATTAATAATTGATATCTCCACCAGGCGAACTGTCGATTTAGCCACCAGGTGGCAGCCATATTTGTTTATGTTTTTCAAATATAGGCGCTGCGGTTTTGCACCCTTCTTAGTGGATTATATTTCCAACATGCAGGTGGCGTAAATTTCTCGATTATGCTGTCTGCTGTTTTTCTGTACGGAATGGTGACAAGGACCATTCCTGCAAAGTATGTAAACTGTCATATTAATTTTTTTTTGTTTTATTTTTCAACATAAGTATATTTATTTAAAATTATTTTCATACGAAGCAGAGGGGTTTTTAATATAAATAAAACACAATCTATTTTTTTAAACAATTTTTTTCATTTGGTAATGAACAAAATGAGAAAACACACATACACATTGAAAATTTATCTTTTGCACATTGTTCTGTGTATTGCAAAGCACTGTTCCCCAGTGAATCCTGATTTGCATGAGTAATCGGTATGGTACTTATAACTCTGTTTGCAGACATTAACTTTGTACCCATACGAAGTAATCTGCGAGTTAACCAGTCGTGAGAAATTTTTAATGTAACAATAATGAGAAGTATCCTTTGTTTCGTCCTTCACCATCAGAAGATTGATATGTTCAGGTTTCTCGTTTTTAGTTACATATTTACAGACACACCAGGGTTGTTTTTCTCAAAGACACTTATTTGCTGTAGAGGAGTCGGAAAATTCAGTCCGCTAAAATCACACTTTTCATCCACCTCTACATACCCCTTGTCCACACACTACGGATGTGATGACAATAAATCCGGCCAACACTGACCACTTGAAACATTGGTTGGCATAGTTGTGGGGATTGATTACGGCATGTTTATGTTTGACAAAGTCGGGAACGTCAGCATATGTCGATAACAGTGATGGCCCTTCCTCTATGTTACATGGAGGAATCCCCTTGCACCTATTCATATGCACCCTTAGACCATCCTTCGGTGAAATCGACACACAACAATTCGAACACATGTACTTTATTTGGGCAGGGCTCTTTGTACAGTCATTCATCTCATGTCGGTGTGCATTGCTACTGCCAGTGAAGTTCTTTTCACAGAAGCGACACTTATAATGTCGGAATGGTTCAGCAGAGGTGGTTGACCAAACAGTTGTCGCTGGAATAGAGGTCGATGGTCCAGTTGGCGATACAATTGTCGCAGCTGAAGAACTGGTTGTCACTTCTGCAGCCCTATACCACACATTCCCGAAGGCCTTGGAAGTTCCGCTAGACATATAGGTGCCTCAGCCGAAGAGGTATATGATATGACTGAAGAGGATGAAGGTAAGATCCAAGAAGTCGGTGGTATGGGCCAAGAAGTCGATTGTGACATTGGTACCATGTCCATAGCAGATGACAGCAGTGCTACTGTAGGATTCGATGGTGTTGCTTAGATACCATTAGCTCTGGAGTGTCCAAAGATATCACAGATGCAGAATAAGACTTAGATGCAAAGCTGCAGAAGATATACGAGACGATCCAAACTCTTTCGTCAATCAACTGCAGATCCCCTACACAAGGTGCCATTATTTATACCAAGAGGATCCCCCACCCCTCTTTCCCCTTGCATAACAACCACCCTCCCTTTCATCCCACCCAACCACTACATGTTTCAAACTAAAAGACTATGTATATTCACAAGACCATCTATGCGTACACCAAACAGGTTTCGACCTGAATTAGTCTTACATCAATACATGTATGAGCTACATAATGTTTAAATTTCCTTTAAATTGACTTTCTTTATAGTCAAAGTAATATTTAGATTACTGAATTTTTTAAATATCAGCGTAATAGTTATGTAGAGGTAAAAAAATAAAAACGAGCACAAGTATTTTTTATTCGAAATTTGTTATACAGACAATAAAATATACATAATCAACACAAACTCGATATTATATTATTTAAAATGGATATAATATTATTTACAGTTCTTCTCAAAGAGTCTCCAGATAATGTTTCTTAATCTGCAGATATTCAATTACGATTTTAGAGTTTCTCATAAAAGGCTGAGAAATTCACCTATGGTGGGAAACAGTAGTGCTCTACGAAGGGCTGCACAAATCACAATGTCATGACAAAGACCTTCGACACAAGCAGCATTACTGGTCTCCGATTCACAATCTATTGCTTTATCAATACAGTGTAGACTGGGATCCTCTTTAATCGATGGCTCAATGCTGTAGTACCAATATCGGCTCATCGACACCAAGTTTACTGGTGGCAGAACCAGCATCAGCAGCCTCGGGAATACATCTTACCGGGCTACAACAGCGATGTTGGCGAGTGGGTGCTGGCTCATTTCTAGAGCTGGAAGCACATTCATTGGAAGGTGCAGCATCTTATTTTGGGGAATTACTGATGGCCTACGAGGCATTTTATGACTTCTGGTAGTCTGGCTTGAGGCTTCAACAGTTTCGAATGATGGCTGCGAGTTTCCCTCTGTACAATCCGTGGCTGTCGCATTCGTGCATGCAGAAAAAGACACTACGTCTTCGATGCTGGCAGGAAGATGGGTTGCTAGACCCGTGTGAAAGGCAGCGCACTTTCCAGGCTCGCAACATGCTGTAAGCTGCTGGCTTGGTTCGTGCATCAGGGGAAAGTGCGAAAATTTCAAATGCTGCATGCCACTACTATCACAACTCTCTTTGGGCGTGCGTCTGTAGTCAGTGTCCCATTAGCTGTATTCGATGGCAGAGTGACTGGGTGTGACACTCACATAAGCATCTGCAGGGTAAAATGCATACATTTTTGTCTGGTGTTTGGAAGCCAACTGAAAGTGGAGAGCTGCTCCTGCCTCCATAGGCATGTGATGAATGATGGAAAATTTTGGGTCGATTCGGACGATTTCGTGTCTACTTGAAGGCAACCGATTCGTGATCCAAGGATGAGGTGGACCATTTGTGCAGCAGCTGCGTGTTATTCAGTATACAGGCCCAGTCAGGTTCTGACCTGTCGCAGACATGACGATGCGACTTGCTTTACATTTTAAAGTGTTTCTGAAGTGAAGTACATCCATAATCAGCCTGCACATCAATAATCTCCATTTCAAATTTCACAAGTCGCTAAGCCATTTTTTTGCTCAGGTCAAGCTACATAAATTGGGGCCTTCAGGTACTGCATCAGCCAGTCGCGAAGCATGTTTCCCATCTGATGGTATGGAATCTTGCCTTCATCCCATTCCAGTCCAGGGTAGTATTTGCTAGCCAGGTGTTTGTTTTCTTGCTCTTCTCGTCCAACAGTTTTCAGGGGTATGGAGTTCGGAAGTTGCGGATTCCTGTTTTACCATTGTCAACATAGGTCACTGCGATCTCCTTGAGCACAAAGCCATTTTGGCTCTGGAAAACCTGCATATTATAGTACATCTTGAAGTTGACGATGTTCGAAGATGACTAAACAGTTATAATGTGTGAACAGTTATATTTATATATACTCAGCTGCACTCACGACAGTATTTTGATGGCTTCGTCTCTACAATTGTACGATACAAGCCGGTCGCGAAGTATCAGGCAGAAAGCGAACTTGTTTACAGGTATATTTCCACCTGTAGTGAATTCGATCCTGCAGTCGGTTACATTGGAGATAATGAGATCGTCCTGTTTACATAAAATCGAATACCATGAGCGGGTCCTAATATTTGAAAGTATTATGGCTCAATATCGTGGATTGGGTGCATCCATAAAATGCATTTTGGAACTGAACATTCATTTGATATGCCAGCAGGTACCGTTCACTTTTAAAGTTCATGTTTATGTCAACATACGGATAGCTTTGGCTATTCAAAAATATTTTCACATTTTCAATATGACATATATCGAACTGCGAACGACTCACTCTCACATTGTGCTGTCTTCCAAGTCTGTAGTCCAATTATGATGTACCTCGATTTCTCAGAAATAAAGTTGAACTTCGCCATCCAGTTGACGCGCTGGATTGCTGGCAATCCCGGGGATGCCTCTAGACTCCACGACCTGAATGCCACATCGATGTTTTTGCAGTCTTCCACATTATTTAACATTATTATGTTTACAGCAGTGCTCAACTGCACATGAGGAAGCATCCATTTGGTAGACGGTAGCTTCAGTTCCACTGTCTTCAGGTTTCCTCCCATACTCACGATGGTGTCTGCATACATATTGGCTAGAAGCAGCACAAGTTCCTGCTTTGAATTGAAGTTAATTCTCTTGTAGTCTTCGACGAATCCTAATAGCATGGAAAGTGGGTTGCACCCTTCGAAATTGCCTCCAGAGTATATAGGAACACTGCAGTCATCTTGGCCGCAGACAGCTTATTCGATATGAGCGAAAGGTAATTTTTGATCATTGAGGTTATTCCCACATCTCACGACTGGTCCACCTCAACACAATTGAGAAAATATTTGATGCGATCGATCAGGAGAAGAATTTCTTTGCTTGTTATTTTCGCAGAGTCCCCATAATTCGCAGTAAAGACAGGCAAGGAAGATAGCAGATATCTTGGTGTTGGATCGCTATCAGAACTTCCGATGGTAATTTGTATGGTCCGATCAGGAAAGGCTGGTAAGCATGCAGTTCCACCTTTATTACGCTGCTGTCATAAACTACTGGCTCTTCGATGTTTAGGTAATCTTCCATGACTTGGAGGGACCTTATGCGAAAATTCCTGCAGCTTATTCCTTGACCTACCATTGAGGTATGTGCCACTCGCTAAATTGCAGTGTATTCGTATCAAATTGACGGGCAAGATGTTTGTGGACCGCGACGACTTGTGTGTTTTGCCAGCTTCGTAGATGCATGGCTCGAACCCGAGCATTGGTTCGATAGTATCCGGTTTCGTAAAGTCTGTACCTTTGCTGCATCTGATAACAATCTTCAGAGTGTTGGGATTGCCACCTAGTTCGAATTCTGTGTCGGTGGACTGTGAATCTTCAATATACCTTGAAATGTCATCTATTTTAAAAGAGCCTATGGGCAGGAACATCTCATGGGAAACATTATCACTTTTTACAATGTATAGCTTGCAGTTTTTTCACCGATGTTCGGTATCGAATTGTAGGTTTGAAAATCGAGAAGGCCTACGCTCCATTCCCCTTCCAGGTCGAGTGGTGGAAAGTGTACCGCAAATCACTCGGAGCTATGACCTGTCAAGGTTAGAGTTATCACCTCTACTGATAGTTTCCTGATATTTTATAGCAATTTTAAACAATTACTTGTATGAGCGAACCAAGAAGCAAAGGCACATATTTCCACAGTTACATGTGTTAGGCATCTGCTCCATCTCATAGTTGCATGTCAGCTTTATTCCTTTCAGGCTCCATCGCAGATTAGGTGGAGGATTCAAATTCCCAAAACTGTCATAATAGTCTGCATGTTTGCCCAATTTTATGTAAGCTAATCGATGCATACTAGGCCCCGCTGTCCTGTCCATATTAATTATGGTACATCCATCTATGTTGGGTTTAGGGGGAAAATCATCCCTCATAAACACTCCCCTGTAATGTGGTATTTCGAACTTGCGCACAAACAGTTCCAAATCCACGTTTGTGAGTGGTCGTTTTGGTAGAGATATTATTAATGCCTCTTCCTGCTTCGACGCTTTTGCACACTTCCGCATCCTAATGTGTATGGCCTTAGGTAGAGGCCTTGGCCCATTTTTTACCCATGTCCATAGCTTCCATATTTGCATTGTATCTTTGTGTCTCGGACAACTGCTTCCGTTCATTTGATGCTGTGTTAACGGTTCCGACGATACCACTCGTGGCTCCAATTAGGCGCCCGAGGACCCCGAGTGCAGACAAAAGCAATGGAAAATCTCGCCGGTAGATGTTTTCTTGGCCTTTCAAGTTTTTCTTCACTTTGCCACAGCTTTTCGTTTCACTTCTGCCTTTCTCTTACTCTTTATACCAATTCCTATTTTAAACTGTGCCTTCCTCTTGCCCTTATTACCCATTTCCATCTTCACCTCTGCCTTCATCATGTTAGATATGCTCCAGGTGGCTATTTTTCTCCGAGTCTGGTGTCTGATGATTTTCTTTTCTCGTCGGCCTTCTGTGGAAGTATCGTGTTTGCCTGTCGATTTAATTTTATACTTCGAACAGTATGGACGTAAAATGCTAATGATGCATCTGCTTTGTCGCTTCTGCTGTAAAGTATTTGCAGCTCTGCACAGTGTGCATCGGCATGAAATAACGACCTGAAGAATGAAAAGTTCAAGTATGGAATTTCAGTGCAAACTCTGCTAAAGACAGTTTATTCGAAGTTATATTTTGAAGAGACATTCTAAAACTTGTAGCACTGATTCTCTGCAACTGCAATCAGCACTACAGTTAGCACCTCATGCACCACAGTTAGCAATGCGTGCACTGGAGTTAGCACCACAGCTTGCCCTGCATTCACCGCAGTTAGCACCACAGTAAGCCCTGCATGCACTGCAGCTAGCACTGCATGCACTGCAGTTAGCACCACAATTAGCACTGCATGCACTGCAGTTAGCATTGCATCCACCACAGCTAACACAGTACACGCCGCAAGATGGTAGTGGTAACATGCATATTATCATGCAATGTGTTACTCTACCTTTATGCATTCATTATGAAGATGAAGATATATCCTACGAATCATGACATGGAAGCCTATTTCCGAATACATTAAGGTTTGCAATAATGCTGATGCAAGGTTTTGCAATAATGCTGATTTGTTGGTGCTGTTTCACATGGACGACACTAATTTGCACCATTTTTAAGATTATCACGTCAATGCGGACATGATGCTATCAGATTTCAAAGATATGTGTGCCTTGTGCTGGAAAGAGAAATACGGATTTTGATGGTGGTTAAGTATTGGCCCTTATACAATGGGAGGTACCAACGGGGATTCGATCAGTTCATTGCCGACCGTCGATAATGAGTTACAGCATATCGAAATTCGGGCAAAGTAGCCTCAAGCTGCTTCTTCACAAAGACCAAGATGGGGGTTTTCTCATACCAAGAAACAATGGAACTTGTGATTCTTGCAAAAGAATAATTCGAAATGTTGGCATACCTGAACAATCTGAGGATGCTGCTATTAAATATTTTGTCGTCGAAACTGGTAAGTCCATCATCTCGGAATTGTACAGTACATTGACGGAACAAAACACATTCTTTTGCTACCATTTGTCCAAGCTTGGGGCGAAAATGGAGCATGTGTAAACAGAGATTGTCCGCGATATGGTAGCCACCGACGAACCACATAATGAGTGTTAAAAGGAAAATTATTGACAGATTGAATATGGCATCTGTGCAAAATGAAGAGAATCTGGAAAACCTGGAAGGATATATGGCATGTACATTCACTACCTCGATTTCCCACCTCGCCAAGAAAATGGATATTCAGAATTACAGCAGGGACGTATTGGATGTTTGCAGTGAACACCGCAAGATCGAAAGTATTTTGGTGGAAACCCATGATTAAACCTATACAAAAGTTCAACAGTGACAATTTTATTCAGTGCGATGTAGGACATTGCCAGCGACCTGTATCGGACGATAGTCTGTTCGCTCGAAGTATTTGTTCGCCAAGCGAGCCAAAATTTCACACGACCTTGTGAATGAAGAAATATTTTAGCCCATTACTATTCATCTGGAAGTACTCAGGGTGAGCGATGGATCTCCCAAAATTGTGAAAACCGAAATCGACAATAAATCTGAGCCTATGAAAAAAACCAAAACATGATGATGTACAAATGGATCAGGACAATGGATCGGATGTGGACTTGCCATGCAAGAAAAAGGTACAGAAGAGAGTATCAAAAATCAATAAAATCAATGCTCTGGTTTGTTGCTACCTACGATCGCACACATCTCGCAATAATGGTACGACATACGGTCTATACATACATAATGATAAATGCTTCCTTCGTGCTAATGAAATAGAGTCCCTAACAAGTGGGATCACCCAAGTAAGCTATTACAAGACACGTGGAACCCCCTGGCCTTACGAACTTCTATTTCGCAGGGAGCCCATGGAGTTTACAGAATCCAACCTGTTGAAATAAAAGACTTTACTCGAACTCACACATGCACTTCACCAATATAGCAATCCTGAGACAGGTGTTTATAAGGACAAAGATCACGAAAAAATCGACATTCTCGCAGACTTCCTCAGTGGCCCAGCACTGAAATCTGGCGAAGATCTGAATAAGATTGACAACGATAAGAACACCGACTACATATTCTGGGACGACCCAAACGAACTGGTCGATAGGCTATAGCTACTGCTTGCTTCACAAAGGATTGGAAATTACTCCCACACAAACGAGATAATTTCAATCATCGAAGAACTGAAGGAGGGAGACTACATAGAATGAGTCGATTGGGAATAGCCAATGAACTGCACACATCTGCGAGACTAAACTACAGCTGCCCCAAGATCGTCATATGTGGGATGAACGAACTATTCAAGGGGCTACAAATTAATGTTGACCATCATGGATGCATATAGCAAATTCACCTGGGCCAGGCCTGTCAAGTCGAGGAATGCCCATGATGTCACCGAGGCCATGGCAGATGTATTGCACGAAGGATGCATCCCTACTAATCTGCAAACAGACTAGGGCAAGGAATTCTACGATGCGAAGTTCAAGGTACTGATGAATAAACATAACATAAATCATTATTCCACATACAGCAATCTCAAAGTTCCTGCCATTGAGAGGTTCAACAGGACTCTAAAGGGCAAAATGTGGAGTCATTTCACTGTGAATTGCATATACAAGTGGTTGGATATACTCCCGAATGTAATTCGCTAGTACGACCCTACCAATCGCTCTATCACTCGCATGAAGCCCGAAGACATGAAAGACGACTCCATGCTTCGAACATTGTACACTGACATGAAAAGGAGCTACCCATGCAAGCCTAACACCACGGTTGGCGACCTGATATGCATGTCCAAACAGAAAGGCATCTTCGAGAAAGAGTTCACAGAGAATTGAAGCTCTAAACTCTTTCGTATGCTTCATATAGGCAACTATGCTGCGACGACCTACTTTCTCGAGGATTTGAATAATGTTTCCACCCGTGGTGGTTTCCACGCAGAGGAGATCCTGCCTACAAAGTTTCCAGATGTGTATTTGGTCGAGAAGGTGCTGAAACTGCATAATGGATGGTCGTATGACAAGTGGTGGTGTTTCAATCCACTACAATTCCTGGGTCGCACGATGCAGACATCGAGCGTTAAACACAGAAGATTGCGATTAATAAACCTGTGTGTATGTGTTTTTTTTTCGTTTTATACATTACCAAATAAAAAAATTGTTTAAAAAATATATTGAGTTTTATTTATTTTAAAAGCCCTTCTGCTTTATATGAAAATAATTTCAAATGAAAATAATTTTGTTGAAAAGTAAAACGAAACAATTAAATGTGACAGTTTACGTACTTTACAGGAATGGTCCTTGTTACCATTCATTACAGGCCGATAGCTGTCAACATAATCGAGAAATTAACACCACATATGTGTTGAAAACAGAATCCAGTAAGGAGAGCATCGACAGCACCACTTATACTTTAAAAACGTAAACAAATATGAACTTCACCTGGTGGCTAAATCGACAGCTCGCCTGTTGGCGATATCGATTTTTGAATTCACTACAACCACCTAGGTGATGTGAAAGTAAACATATGCAATCCATTATAACGGTCTCAGCAATATATAAACAAATGACAAACGAAAAAACTGAGATGACTGCATACGATAGAATGAGTAATGGTGAGGGGTGGAGGCCTGCCGACTAATTAACCACTGAGAAACATTGGTAGGGGAGGAGAATGTTAAGCCAATGTAACTGATTGGAGGAGGTACAGTCATCTGCTGGACATGGTGCTGGGAGAACCTCCGAAAATAGAAGTTCTTTAAAATAATTTTTTATAATAAATTGTTAATAATTTTTAATTAATATTTTAATAATAAATTTTTATATAATTTTTAGTAATAATTTATTAATAAATGTATGATAATAAATTTTCAAGTAATTTTTTACAAGTTTTTCCTTATGTTTTTGGGGGATTTTTTAGGCTTTCAAGGTCGAAGGTCAACGGGTCAATGTAAAAGGCCAAGGTCACTGCCATCGAACAGGGTCGACAATATGGCCTCCGGGGTACCGGAATAACAGAGCATGAACAGCTCCGACGCTCCGCGCCAGATGCCGATGACCCCAAAACCCCATATTCCTTCTACTGATTATTGTCAGTTTTTGGTTACACTGAATATTTTATATATAAATCATTATACTTCATTTATAATTAATATTAATAAAACAGGGAGAAAATAAGTACGTTGGTAATGCTTAGTACGAAATAATTCTTATGCGAAATATTATCGAACTGAGTGCACACGAATGAGGTGCGTTGGCCCTCGGATGTAATTTTCTAGAATTGGTTAAGCGATGTTTGCATGAAGCGGAGGAATATCCTGGAAGCAGAACTTTGGCAGGGCTTCGGGAAAGTAGGAAGTAACCACGAATGGACCACGAACGGACTGTATGCCGGAGAATTTATATCGCAGCACTGGGAGAGCCGTCGCAATGCTTGCCAATAGCCAGACGTATCCTTGAGTTGAACTGAGACATCTGGGCGGCTCTTAAAATCGAGGTAAGAGCCGATGAGGGTGAACTGAGATGAGAATGGAGTAGCACCGGAATGCAAGGGAGGGGGGAAACAGCAGGTACCTGAGAAAACCCGTCCGCCACAATTCCCACTTACGAAAATCTGGTGAACCGGCCGGGGTTTTGAAACCAATTCGCCTTGGTGGGAGGCGAGCAGTCTGACCGCTCAGCCACCGCGACCTTGGCGTAACTTTGAGACGTTAGAAATCTTTACAAAATTATTCTCGGTATTTGAGTCAGAATGCTTTTTACTTGAAAAAGTTATCTTTAAAACCTATGCAATGAGAAGGAATTTCGTTAAACATTGATTCTCCATTTGGAGTTCGCGGCTGCCGGCTTGGTAGGCAGGCCAGTTAAGGTATAAATGCTCATAATGCTACTAAAAAATTTCGTGAGAGTTACTTTAAAACTGAGTTGGCATTTTTATAAAATAGTTCTGATATTGTATCGCAGAAAACAGAAAAATATTTTATAGGCTATTCTCTGTAAAGTGAGGACTTTTTAAGGCCCTGCAAAATTTTTCCTTTGGCCTAATTTTGATCTTTCTGCAACTTTTTAATATAAACATAGCCAAGTGACTAATAAACACAGCGTGTGCATTCCACTAATCTCAAAAGTTACCGTCCAAGGCTGCAAAAAAAATACATTTATTAGTGGTGAATGCCTACTGGGAGGGCCTTAAAAAGTGCTCGCTTTACCGTGAACGGCCCATAGAAACGCAGAAAACAATGCTAGGCACTTGAAGGGCCTTAACGCGCGATGCGGGCGTGGAATTGGCGCCCGGACCGATCGAGCGGAGGTGCAAACATCCCGCGGCGGGCGCGCTATCGCGGACAAATCGGCGGCGAGGTGATCTCGACGCGCGATACAGCGACTAACCCACGGGCGCGGGGAGGGGCCCGCCGCCTAATCATTAACGCTTCCGCGGGCGGTGCTGCGTTCTCTCGTCGCTGATTTACTGCGCCGCCGAGATAACGACGAGGGGACGCTCCTCGGACGCCCGCCCGGCACCCCGGGAACCCGTCGTGACGGCGGCGAGGTGGGCCCGCAGGGCGTGGCACGCCCGCGGCCGCTGGCCGCTGCCGAGAGGCGCTGCACCAGCACATTTGTAGTCCACAATTCATGTTGAATCAAACAACAACTGCTTGGTGCAACCAAATTATAGCCTGTTCACTGTAAAGTGAGCACTTTTTAAGGATCTTATAAATTTTTCCTTTCATCCTATTTCCAGCTTCCTGCAACTTTTTATATAAACATTGCAACGTGACCAATAAACACAGTGTATACATTTCACCACTACCAAAATTTAATGCCTGAAGCTGTAATAAGATATATTTATTAGCAGTTAATGCCTGTTGGGAGGGCCTTAAAAAGTGCTCACTTAATCGTGAACAGCCTATATTTGTTTGTATAGGAGCAATGCAATTTTGTTGTCGAAGCCAAATTATTTTGTTATCATTTGGTTTCGCCCAGACAAATATTTAGTTGGTGCAACTAATAATTTGTTTGTCTCCGCGTGCATTAAAGAGTTTGGGCTGATATAAAAAATTGGGTTTGGCTGTTTTGGGGACACGGCCGTTTGTTTTGCGTGAATACGTCTACATTGACGCACTCGGACGCCTTGATGTTTTTTTTTTTTTTTTTTTACGTTCGCGGCACCGCTTCAATCTATGGGGTCTTATGGGTATCACTGCATTGCTTTTGAGATGCTTTTTCCAACCGTATACGGTTTCCGTATTTAGACTTTGCTTTTTCAAGAGTATAGGCCGAAATTGTGTTAATTTTTCTAAATTTTTTTTCACTAAAGGCATACAATTTCACCATAACCACGCCACACGAATGTTTTTACACACGCAATCGATTCTTCTTGATGAGAGCTGTCGATTGAACCTGAAACGAGCGTCGTAGCTTCTCCTAGTCAAAAGTTATACTAAGCGGAAGTCGTGAGACGCGGCGAAACAAACTAAAAATTGTTACACCCCCCCTCCCCCCTCCTCCACCGCTCACGATGCTTCACAATCCTCACTCAACGGAACATATTCTTCGATACTTTGATAATCGAGTGGTGTAATTCAATTTAGAATGCAGACGACAGATTCGGAGCTGCAATGCCAAACTTTATCCCCCGATTTTGTTATCATCGGATTTTCTGGATTGCCTCCCACTATGGTAGAAAATTTAAAGACGTATTCGTGTCGAAAAAGTTTATAAGTTCAACTGAGTTTCGAACCCAGATCACCTGTGTCCCTGCACTACGCCGTAGTAACCTCAGCTAATGTGAGACTAACGAAATCGGAATGCTTTTAAATATATGCACTGCAAATACTGGGCAACGTGTGCAGTCAAATATTAAAAGCTCTACAGCTTTACTTTTCAGTTTCCTGTTGAATTGTTTTAGTAATGTGTTTATATGATTATTAAGCACCAATAGATGCTCTAACAAACACTGTTACTATCCTAATCATCACAAAAAAAATACAAACAAATTCTTGAGCTGTATTTTCAGATGAAGGCAATCAAATAAATGGCCAAACAAATATATACAGTTGATTCAACAAAATACTTAGTCGACAGTCTAATTTTTTTTTTGGCCCAACACAGAGATTTGGTTTATTCAAACGTGTATATTGTTAGACGAACAATAACAAATTTTGTTGCTTTTCAAATTTTGTTTGCTCAACAATATATTTTTCTAGGGTGACTAAATATATTTTTGGCCCTATACAAACTAGTATTTCGTTTCGACTTTCTCTCATACCAACTTTCTGAAGGTCTGCTATTGTTCAACTTTTAGGATATCCCTTCACCTCGTGCAAACAAACTTTAACCGCGCCTAGCAAATGACACCAAAGAGATAACAACGCACCGCATTCTTGTTCAGGGAAATGAGCAACATGCCGCGATGACTTTACAGACGACGAAGACAAAGGGCGAGGGGGACTCTTCAGAAATATTCGTGGGGTGAATGTACCATAGGTGATGATTTAAAAAATTGTGAAGATACTGCGAATATAACCTATTGACGTGTTTGGTTGTATCCTAAATACGCCGTGTATCACAAACGTATTGCAATTCCGTTGACACAAATAAAACCAATTTTTGGTCAAATTGAAATTTTACTCATATTAATCCATAAATTCTAATATTTGATTTATAATTAATGTGAACAAAATGGGGAGAAAATAGCTGGATTGGTGATGCCTGGTAATAAATAGTTCTCAAGCACAAATTATTAAAGGAAAATTGCAGGTGTGGACGTGGTAGGAACGAAATTCTTTGTTGGAAGACTTGCTTGGCAAAACGATTATCTTGTTTATAACTTCAACAATAATATTTAACATAAGAACTAATTTCCTAACTTGGGAATTGCCAACACGCATATTTTGTCTTCGCTTTTATCCACATTATTTATAAATTAAATGTTTTACTTTATTGACGACATACAGGTAGAAGTTAAATTTAAATAAAAATAAGACGATTTTATGCTGGCAGAATTATAAAGCATACGTTATGTCTAACTTGCGAGGTATAACTTTTTTTTTCTCACAAAAAAAACAGGCGTCCTGTTTTAACACGTACGCTCTAATTCTAAAACAGAGTGCGCAGGAATGAGCTGTGCTGTCCCTTCGGTGTAAATATGTAGACTTAGCTGAGTTTTATCCACATGGGAAGAAGTGACAGCCTGAAAGTAGACTTCGAGTAGGTCTTCAGGAAAGTTGGAAGTGACCATGAATGAATTATAACTGGGGATAGGAAGATCTCGCGAATTCGTTTCGGGACAAGATAGACGTCGAACATATATACAGTGAAGTCACCTTTGTAACTGGATCGCAGTTTATTAGACCCGCCCTGCACGCCTCTGAGCCAATAGCAGACTTGCAAGGAAACACCTCGCGAATCCCATAACTGCCAGGTGCGGGGCAACAGCCAATGAACACACAGCTGAAGCTCCAGTGTGCTGAGGAGTCCAGCCAACAGATCATTGAACTCGCGAAATTTTACTATTCCTAACTACAACTTTTATACGCCTTTTTTTTAACGAATTAGAAGTGTGGCTTCCATTGTAACACCTTACCCGATCTTGCAACACTCGGAACGCATTAGAAACTTGTACACACTTCCAACCTTGTTACAAAATTACGATTTATGCTGTATATGAAATAATAATGCATTGTAACTGTAACATTGTAAAATATTTTTCATAATTTACTTATTTAAATGTTCAAAAAATTATTAGTATGAGTCTGTTTTGAATTAAAATTTAGGCCTACTTTCTTTTTGAGTTCTTTGGAATGTATATTTTACAATAAAACATTCTTCAAGCAGGACTTTTAAAATATTACTATAGTTGAATGTAAGACTAATATTTTAATTGTTGTTTTAATGCAAATGCGTTTCAGCCACGAAAGTCATAATTCCATGACGAAAGTGAACGTAAATGAAAACCAATTATTAAAAATATATTTGTTTAAATATTAATATGAATATTAATACTGTTTTACAAAAACCATAAAAATGATTTTGATTTCTCTGCATGACGAACGTATTCTTGCCAATATGCTTTCTGGTGCTAGCAAAATGTAAATATGCTTAAATTGGATAAAAAGTCACTTTTTAACTGATGGTTTAAAACATTAAATATGTAAATTCAACCCAGGTATTTTAATTATATTACAGCGTTGCAAAACATATGCACTATTCTTTCACATGCAACGTAAATCGCACGTACTTGCAAGCCACTTTACTTTGGTTAGAAACCCAAAATATTTCGCTTGTCCATTTGTCGGCTAGGATAAACTCGACAATTATGGATAAACTCCTAGCGCTCTCAATAGTTCACCGAGTGGTGCCTTCACAACAAGCACCTCATCCTGTGTGCTAGGTTGTACGTGATCCACTATGTTATCTTTCTGCACTTGTATAGCTGTCTCGCAGTGCTGCGGGGCGAGTAAGTAGACGAGCGGTCCAATCACAGTAGTAACAGATATGATATAATGTTCAAACTGTGTCATATCGCTGCTAGAACTCGGGGAAATGCCCGGCCGACTAGTCATGGTCGTCTACACCATGAAACTGAACTCAACCGACAAATGTTCGCAGGTGGTTTCCTCATCAAATAAAAATATACAGAATATATATACACACATGACCATTAGCTTAAGTCTATTCCGGATGGCTCTATCCCCATTAAAATACATGTAGAGAAGTTCACTTCTTCAGTCTGAAATACTAACTACTAACATACGAATTCGCATTCAAGTTGCTAAAAATTGTAATTACCATATGTCTGCCAAATAAATGACAAATGGGGAAAACTAAAGATATCAGAAGTATAAAATAAAACTCGTCACTCACAAGTTAGGACGGACTTCAATAATGCGCAGCACAATATAAAGTTATAAAGTTTAGAAGTCCACCCTAGTACATGGCTGGCGATGAAATAGGGTTTAACCCTTTCATGGCCACCTTAATTAGCGGTTTCAGGTGTCACAAACAAACAATGTTATTATGCGCGCTGTATACTTAAATCTACACAACACTTGCTTCGTTGTCACAGCCTATGAGCTGTAGGCTGTATCTTGGGCTACAGTTATATGAACCAATTGCGACCTAGACCAGTAAGATGGCTTGCGAATCATTTACCCACAGGTAAGAACATTGGTCATTGAGCTTCGCAGTGTGCAGTACAGACCAAAAAAAAAACCTGCACGTGCCCAATATACGCAGTTGATACAGGCATGCAAAATTCGCGTTATTATTTGGCACCAGGCTGATCTCCATAGTACAGTATATACGGATGCCGGCGTCGTTTATACAATGACTGCTGCATAAATGTGAAGCCACGCCCTCTACGACTGAACTACACGTGATAGGGACACACAATTGTGCATTTTTATTAATTGGCGCAAAGTTACCCGGGGCGTGTCAGATAAAGTATGGTCAAACCTAATTGCAAAGGTAAAAATTTTAAAAGATTAACGTGTCCCCGAATAATAACGTGAATTTTGCAGGTTCTTAACAATTGCGTAGAATGGGTCTGAATGGGTTAGTTGAAAAAATATAACATTGCAAATGCTGGCAATGAAAATAAATTTACTTCAACAGATCAGAATTCCCGTGATTGCAATTTTGGGGTAAACTATTCGTTACACCTTCACGAACTTGTTCCAGTACTTGGCCAGTCATTTAAGTAATAGTAATTAAAAACACTTCCGAAAACTGAATAGGGTACCAATTTCCACAGATATAACTGATTACTAGGGACTGGTGTTTTTCGCGAAAATCTTTCAAAACCAGTTGTACTCCAAAACACTTTTATTCATATGTACTTTGGTGGTTTTATCATTATAAATGTGCCGTGCTCCGAAGATCTGTCAAAGAATCATGAACGCTCAGTATCGGAGTACTTAATCACGCCTGGCCCAATAAAATAAGAACGTGTCTTCTCACATAGACACGCGGCCTATAAACAAATAATGTTTTAGATGCGAACCTAGGATCTAGCATTGCCATAAATATTTTCGCGAAATACACCTGTCCCTACTGATTACGTCGCTAGCAGGAAAGAAAGATTTCGTGGAAAGTACCTAGGCAATATTAGGAGAGTTGTCTCTAGTATTACTGATTTGTGGCCTTTCTCACAACATCAGGTTTATAGTTAGGGATGATGTAAAATAGCAAAATATTTTTTGAGCCAAAATATCTTCTATAACACTATAAATAGTTTATTCTTTCATGATTGGATGAACAAGGTTCTGACTCGGCTAAGTTGTTTGTAGTCCAATCATGAACCTTCTGCCTTATAGTATAGCCCTAAGAATCATCATTGGCCTAGTGAAATGGATCAGTAGCTTCATACATGCATGACAGCCAATAAGGAAAGAAAACTGACGGAAATGTGTACAGTACGTTGAATGCTAGCAAACAGCCAACTTTTCCCGCTATAAACCATAGTCTCTACTAGTGCAGTGACAAGGTAAGTGATAACGATCAGTACTTTATAGTATTTTGCGTCCAGGTCAAGCAAACGGATTTTAACACATTACTAGGGATAGGAGAATTCCGCGAGTTCAATTACCTGTAGGCTAGACTCCTCAGTCCTCCGCATACTGGACCCTCAGCCGTGTGTTCATTGGCTGTTGCCCCGCACCTGGTAGTTATGGGATTCGCAAGGCGTTTCCTTAGAAGTCTGCTATTGGCTCAGAGGCGTGCAGGATGGATCTAATAAACTGCGATCCAATTGCGAATGTGACTTCACTATATATGTGTTTGACGTCTACCATGCCGTGAAATCAATTCGCGAAATTTTTCCATCCCTCCCGAAGAACTACTAATTGATGCTCGAATGCACAAAGGATTGTGGATTCTAGCTTGTTGCCAGACGAATACGCGAAATCCCCGGGTCTCTAGTTATAAGTTAGTCTGCAAGCTGTCTGCTGCCAACCTTTCAAGCATAAACCCGGGGGACGCAAAAAAGAAAAACGTTTCGGAGTAGGCTACAACTGGCGCAGAAATATTTCCCGTGTCTGGGTCGTGGAAGGTCATGCCGGGCCCGCCAGACGAAGGCAGGCGCGCCACAACACCGCGGGGCCGACATTCAATTACCGCGTGCTTGCAGGTCGTCGTAAATCTGCGACGCGACTTCGTGTGGCCGCCGAGCCGAGGGAAACACCCTCGACGGCCACCTGTTTACTTCCTGCGGCCGCACGCGATGCCACATCCGCCCCGCCCACACCTCTTCATCCAGCGCATGTCCCTCACCCAATGCTGACTGTAAGCACATTTGCACCACGCTGAACCTGCGGCTTCCGCCTGCTCGGAGATTTCATACCCAGGGGCCGGCAAGATTCGCGTTATTATTTGGCATCAGGCTAAAATGCACAGCACGGTATATACTAGAGCCGGCGTCATCTCTCCATCGGATATAGTTGCGAAGTCTCTCCCTTTCTGACAGAACTACACGTGATTGGGCACACGATTTTTTAAGTGTTCATTTATTGGTGCATAGTTACCCAGAGAGTGTCAAATAAAGTAATGTCCAATGACAAACGAATTGCAAAGATAAACGTCTTTAAAGTTTAACGTGTCCCCTAATAATAACTAGAGACCCGAGAATTTCGCGTGTTATTTTCTACATAAGTTGAAATTCACACACATGTTCGTTCGTGTTAAGTTTGTAATTGGTCGACGTATTGTTTGACACCTCCTGGAGATAAATAAGCCAGTAACAAACATGCAATAAATTGTGCGCCTGACCAGCGCCTTTTACCACCACAACAATCAACCAATAAACAATTGATATGTACGAGAGTATATAATACTGTGAAGTCTAGCCTACAGGTCACTAAACTCGCGAATTTCGTAGGTCTCTATTTATACCTCGTTTGAGACCGAGAGGCCCGCTGTGGTGTAGTGGTTAGACCACTCGCCTCCCACACAGGCGAACCAGGTTTGGTTACCGGCGGGTTTCCCCCCCCCCCCCCGGATTTCAGCACGTGGGAGTCGTGCCTGACGATGCTGCTGGCAGGTGGGTTTTCTCCGGGATCTCTCGTTTACCCACGACCTTGCGTCCCGGAGCTGCTCCATTCTCGCTTTGCTTCACCATCGTCGGCTCTCAAGATCCTGTTGTTAAGAGCCGGCCGAACCTCTCCACTCCACATTTCCATCACACAGTCCTACTTGGCACTTCGCACCACTCAAAATGTTTTTTTTTTTAAACTGAAATTTGGTGAAGGGGTAACAAACATTACCTCGGTAGCAAGTATTACAGATTTTTTAGTACCTGGCTGCAGTTCTTTATTTCATTGTCAAATTGTATTAAAGCAATTATTCTGAGTGGTGCAAAGTTAGCAGAGCAGGTGCAAAGTAACCAAGGTTCACGGTATATACAGAATAGTCCTGAACTACAGATAAAAACACTGTGGGGTGATTACCTATGTGAAATGGGATGGAAAACATTATACGGACAATGTCGTAGAGTAACTCGTAAGGACTGTAGCCACCCGGGAAATAATGATACTTACATTAGAGGAAAGAGCCAGTCTGTGAATAATGTTTTATTTAACCAAGACCTGAAACCTGCGAACAGTTGTGGCGTACTATCATCCCCTACATTGAGACGCTGGTGGTGGTATATTAGTATCTTACCAATTTGTGTGTAGCTCTTGGTTATTCTTTAAGACGTCATCATCACTCGTAAAGTACGTCAATACACAAATAACGTGCCAGTAACGTATGATTATGACGTCTTTACAAAACACCTGAGGGTTACACGCACATTGGTAGGATAATAACTAGAGACCTGCAAAATTCGCGATATTTTTCGAGGACAATTTAAACTTAAAACTCTTTTACCTGTAGAATACGTTTGCCATTGGACCATGTTATATTTGACACACCCCTAAGTGAATCTGCGCCAGTAAAAGAACACTTCACATCGTGTGCCCCAATCACGTACAGTTCACTCAGAAAGGGAGTGACTTCATATCTGGGCAGCAGCCAATGGAGGAACAACGCCGGCTTGAGTATATATAGTACTGTGAATTTAAGCTTGATGCCAAAGAATAACGCTAATTTTGCAGGTCCCTAATAATAACGTACCACTCTCAGTGACTCAATGTAGGGGATGATCTTACGCCACACCTGTTCGCAGGTTTCAGGTCTTAGTTAAAGAAAACATTATTCACAGACTGGCTCTTTCATCTCATCTAGGTTTCATTATTTTTCGGTAGAACCATTTCAAATATAGATTTTCAAGGGTGGCCACCTCACTTACGAGTCAATTACTGTACGACATTGCTCGTATAATGTTTTATATCCCATTTCGCATAGGGAATCACTTTACAGCGTCTGTACCTGTAGTTCAGGACTATGCTGTATAGTTACAGAAAAAAGCACGAAAAGAACAATGCTTGGTTTTTTTTTTGTATTACTGTATTCATTTGAAAATAATTTGTATGATACCAACAATAAACCTGATTGATACCCCTGTGTCAACAGACCTTTGGTTTCTACAAGTGGTTTCTAACTCAAAACTGAGCACCTTTAAAGCACTTAGATCTACTTGTATGAACATTGTGCATTGTTCCGCGCTATGTAAAATTAACATTTCCATGGGCCTTCTCACTTGATTAATGCTTCGGTCAAGTGAAGCCATGAAATTATTAGAAAAGTAAATACTTTAAAATTGGTCCATTACAACACTTTTAAGAATAAAAAAAAAAACAGGAAACGAGAATCGGTTTCAGAATTCACAAACAATAAATTAAATGTCAAATCGTAACTGCTTTCCCTCGGTTGTTGCCAACTTGACAGGGCACACGCCGGCCAGTGCGCCCGCTAAAATACAAGCAGGCCGCGGGAGTGACATTTTTCAAATATTGGTTTAAAAAAAAAAATTAATCGTTGCAGACCGGAATAATAGCCATCGTGTTCTCCAAAGCGAAGCAGAGTTTCAAACAAGAAATCGCTATAGTCTACTCGCGGTTTCTTCACACTTTTTGAATCGAACCTTTGAAAAATCACCCTATGTATGCCGGGCTTGGTTGTTTAATGTTTCCTAAACATGCCATGTTTCACAAGCATTTTATACTTGCGTTAGCATAATAAACATTATACTTTGTCTGTAAATTATAATATTTCATTCAGAAACAATACGCATAAAACCAGTGTGAAAAAAAAAAAAACAGGGGTTTTGCTGTGCTGGGGGACACGGCCGTTTGTTTGGGGTGAATACGTCTACGTTGACCCGCTCGGACGCCTTGATGTTTATTTTACGTTCCCGGCACCGCTTCACTCAATCATATAGGTTGTATGGGTATCACTGGATTGCTTTTGAGATGCTCTTTCCAACCGTATACGATTTCTGTATTTCGACTTGCCTGTTTGGTGAGTATAGGCTGACATTGTGTCAAGTTTTCTTAATTCTTTACTTCAAACTCACACAATTTCACCATAACAACGCCACACAAATGTTTTTATACACGCAATCGATTGATCTCGACGAGAGCTGTCGATTGAAACTCAAACGAGCGTCGTAGTTTCTCCTAGTCAAAAGTTATACTACGCGGAAGTTGGCGAAACGAAATAAAAATTGCGCCCCCTCCCCCCTCCCCTAATATACCGTTGCGGGCGATGTTTCGCAGTCCTCACTCAACGAAACATGTTCTTTGATCCTTTGGTAGTCAAGTGGTGCAAATGAATACTGAACGTAGACGATATATTAGGAGCTGCAATGCGAAACCGTATATGCCGATTTTGTTATCATTGGATTTTCTGGATTGCCTCCCACTATGGTCGCAAATTTAAAGACGCATCCACGTCAAAATGTTTGTGGTACGGCCTATAGTTAGTAAACAGTTCTTGTGCAAAATGTTATTACACTGCGTGCGCAAGAAAGCGGTGCGTTGTCCCTTTAGTGCAATATTCTATACTTGGTCAGCCTTTGTTTGCACAAAGCTGAGGAAAATCCTGGAGATAGAAAAGTTCCGGAGTATCCCTGAATGTACTACAGTAATTGCTCGTCCTTGACACGGGATGCTTACTTCGATTCCCTTAAGTTCCCTTGCCCCCCGTTTATACGTTCCTTCCTAAATCCCCCTCCCCGCCCCCACCTCCTCCTTACTTCACTTACTCTTCGCTCCAACCGCCGAAAGTATTGTACATTGTCCACTGGACTGCGCTGGAACGTGGTATTCAGAAGTTTCCGCCGAGCCTTCTGCCCGCGGGGTTTCCTGTGTCATTTGCCTTCATTACCTTCATTACCGAGCCCTCCAGGCCGCCGGTAATCAAAGTAATCACGCGGCCTGCGTACGCAACCCTCCCAGGTAAACACACACACGAGTACTGCGTAATTGAATGTAACGACCGCGTCATTCATCTTGTTTCGCAAACTGCCAGGCGTACCCCCCCCCCCCCACCCTGAAGCCAGAGTTTAGAATCCCCCCGACCGCTCTAAACATCACCGTTGACACTAATTCGCAGCTTGTCTTCCTCGGTAATCTGCATCTGTCATTGACGTATATATTACGCTGTCTGTTGGCGGTGAAGAACACTGCTCTACGGGAACGTCTTCCCGGCGTGTTTGAAATTATTTCCCCCGAAAAGAGCGGCAAGCGCTCGTGTTGTCGTTCGCTACCTAGGGATACTGATTTTACACTCAGGAATACTTATTGGCTGGTTACGTAAACAAATTTTTTTAAAATCATTTTTAAGGACGTGCATTTTCGCACGAGGGCGCATGTTATTTTACTGCACGCACGAACAATTTCCACGTAATACACGGAAGCTCCCTAGTGTGGTTGTTCAATTACTAGGGACCTGGGGCCGCGGTGGCCGAGCGGTTAGCCCAGCCGCCTCCCACCAAGGTGAACCGGGTTCAATCCCCTGAGGGGTCGCCGGACCTTCGCATGTGGGAATCGTGGCGGACGGTGACGTTGGTCGGCGGGTTTTCTCGGGGATCTCCCGCTTCCCCCACCCTTTTCATTCTGGCACCGCTCCATATCCACCTCCATCACCATACATCGGCTCTCAAGACCTCGCTGTTGAGAGCCTCCAAAATCTCTTCACTCAGCAGGGACCTGCAGAATTCACGCTACTATTTGGCATCAGGATAAACTTCACATATATATAGCTGGATATACTCGAGCCGGCGTCGTTTCTCCATTGGCTGCTGCTTAGTTGTAAAGTCACGCCCTTTCCGACTGAACTGCACGTGATCGCAGCACACAAATGTGAAGTGTTCATTTATTGGCACAGATTACCCAAGCCGTGCCAGATAAAGTATGGTAATAACGCGTAAGCAAGTGTAATAACGCGAATTTTGTAGGTCTCTATGTTACACGTTTATTAATTTAAATTAATATTTTACTCTCATACACGACACGGGACCTGAACACAACACTGCCAATATAATGCCGACTTTATTAAGAAAGTCTAAAAACCAATATTTTGCGGACTAAGCCTGATTTTAGCTCGGCTCCCATTAGTTTAAAATATCTTCAGAACATGATTACATTTTGGAATAAAATATTTTATGGCCCCCTCAAAGTGTTTTGTCGGTATCGTATTCGCAGCATTTTTGTGTAGCCACCACGTAATGCATTTTTAGTGGCCGCTACAGTTTAGTGGTGACAAATAAAAAATTTTGTATTCACAGCAAAAAAAAAAAAAATCTGGGCAGGAGGATGCACACGAAATATTTTTTTGGCCGCCACATTTTTTTTTTTTTTTTTTTTTTTTTTTAGTGGATGGGTATATGTTCAAAAACGTTCTGATCCGTTTTTAATAATCAAATAATAATATTCATAATAATTGAGACAAGGAGTCTCATGGCTTGGAAGTTTTCGCCTACATGCTACTCCAATTTTATCGTCAATTCACCCGCCTGCTACAAGTCTGCCTGTATTGCCGGCTGACCGCCGGTCCAGCACTTGTGTTTTCTTCAATATTACCCAATTTCCTGCACTTTAACATTCCCGAATACGACATTATAATTACTTAACTCTCTGAGGAGTATGCACGCATATACACGGGCCCACGTCTATATGAACATTTATTCGCTCTTGAAGACAAAACTCGCACTTTTATAGTTCCACTGTATCGCTGGATTTCATCGGAATCCAAGTAAAAAAGTACAACTAGCCAACATTTCAGTTCATAAGAATAAAAATTGTTGCTTTTAATAGTTTATCAAATGAACACGATATACTGTGAAACCTGTGACTTCTGTCGCATCACATTAATTGGCGTACAGTCAAAGCGTGACTTCATTGGCCGGTGACCAGCCAATGGTAAACGTTGCAGAGTACACTAAGAGTGCGCGGTGTAGCCATGACTAGAGCTAGTGTCTTTTCGCGAAAAAAAAGTGAGATCACGGTAGACTTCAATACTATAAGCACCTAACAGCAGTTTGTCTTTTTCCATTGGTTACTGTCTGCTTAAGAAAGCGTTTTAATACTTGACCGGGCCTCTCAGAATTCAGCAGCATCGACACGGCTCCTACGTGATTCGTGTGCAGATAATTAACATGTTCCAAAAAAGTAATTCAGCCAATTAATATAGGCAAACGACCCTACAGTGTCTTGGAATATAACTTGTCTTGAAAGCTTTACGCGAAATTTCAGTACACTTAGCCATGCCCGATAGCAGGATGGTAAGTGGGAATGCAGAACTAAACCCAACAGAAACTGCGGCAGTGGAGGATATAGGCAGCTAACCTCAAACTTGTCTTCAGTGCCATTGAAGTTTCCCCGTCCTCAAAGGGTTGAAGACTCCCTACCTTCTGTACAAAATGATGTACGCCGTGGTCGGATGTGAAAGACACGTGTCGCTTTCGACAGCTTGGTTCGCGGACTGGAAAATGGCCGGCTCTAGGCGCTGGCGTGTTTGCTGGCATGTTCGCTTTGTTCGCGGACTGTTACACATGGCTGGAAAATGGCCGGCGCTAGGCGCTGGCGTGTTTGCTGGCATGTTCGCTTGGTTCGCGGACTGTTACACATGGCTGGAAAATGGCCGGCGCTAGGCGCTGGAGTGTTTGCTGGCATGTTCGCTTGGTTCGCGGACTGTTACACATGGCTGGAAAATGGCCGGCGCTAGGCGCTGGCGTGTTTGCTGGCATGTTCGCTTGGGGCGAGTAGTGTTGGGCGGTCGGCGGTTGCAGCCCGCGGGCGTTCAAAAATGCGTAAAGAGAGCACTGCTGTGCCGGAAATGTTATATATCTAGGGGTAGTGAAATTTTGGCGAAAAAAGGTTTCAGGACAAGTTATGTTTCAAAACACTGTATGGTCATTCACCTATCTTGATTGGTTGAATTACTTTCTGACACGTGTTAACTGTCTGCACACGAATCACGTAGGAACCTTGCCGATAATGCCGAATTCTGAGAGGCCCTGTCAAATAGGAAAACTCCTTCTCAAGGAGAAGGCAACCAATGGCAGAAGACAAACCGCTGTTGGATGTTTATAGTATTGAAGTCTACCATGTGCTCATATATTTTTTTCCCGAAAAATCACTAGCTCTAGTTATATCACCAGAACATTCGATACTAGTTAAGATTATTTTTGCGTTGTATAATTGATATAGGCGGCGCTGTGTTCGCTGGAAACTATGTGTAATTAGAGGAGTTGGCTAAGCCAATAGGATTTTGGTGTGGTGGTTCTCCCCTGTCGGGTTTATGACTATAAAATTTCCTTCCAGTGGACTGGTCAAGCAGAGAGACCTGGCCGTTGGGCGTGGCGAGTACAGTACTATGAACGCTGAGAGAAGTATTGGCAGTAGGGCCATAATGCCATATTTCTGTAGGAATGGGTGTGGTAACCTGGGAAATAGTAGATAATTTAGAATTTCCTGGTGATCTCTAAACTTGGCACTTAAAAATTACTCAGTGTAAAATACTAAAGAAAATAATATTTTTCAAATTGAAAAATTGTCATCTCAAAAATGGTAATGCGTAAAGAAGTTAAGACTTCAGCACGGTGTTAATGCAGACATAGTTAAAGTATTTAGCATTTTAATGTTGCATAAACATATTTAATTATATGTAGTATTTTGAGGAAAAATATAATATAGGCCTATTCAGAAATTGTCAAGTATGTATAGTTGTAAAATATTTCACCGTTTAGGTTCAGAAAATTCTGAAGTACTCTTGCATTCAAAATGCATAAATTATTTGTAGATTTCGAGACAGATACCCTTGCACTCACCAAAGATAGAGTATAATATATTCTTCAGAATTCCCTGTTTTATGAAAGTAAAATAGTTATTTGCCACCAAAAGTGACAAAAGAATTAAAGTTTTAATGTATAAAGGATTAAAAAGGAAAGTTTTTCCAGGTTTAATAACATAGGTTTTTGAATGATTGTTTAACCCTTCTCGAAAACCAAACAAAATTTGATGAGGCTACAGCAGTTGTTTTAAATTGCCTACAGAATATTCCAGATACTATGTTTACAGGCATTTTGGAATCCTGTTTTTAGCATGAAGGAAATAATAAGAGATTGTCATTGTTTTTTAATTTAGGGAATTTTACATTTGTATTTTTAACTCGTGTATATACCAGGAAATGTCATAGTCAAATTGTAGAAATCTAGATATATCATGTACTTTGTTTTATACTGCTTGTATAATGTGGGTATAGATATACGTAGTAGTTAGTCTGTTTAACCTTTTTAAGTCATAATACCTTAAGCAATTTTGATTTTGTGTGGTTATAACTTTGTTCGTTGGTTTTTTGTTGGCTTGGTTCTGACTTGAAGGGCTAAAAGCAAGGGCGTTACAAGAACTTAAGTTTAAAGTGAGTAATGTTTTCTGTAAACAATCGGTCATTAGTGAACTTTGTTGAGTTTCCTTGTAGTGTGGAGAAATAAGACGGTGTAAGTGGGAACACACAGACCAACAGGACTCGCGAACCTGCAATTTTGGCTACAGGCGACTTACTTGTTTACTGTCTTGATTGTCAGGTAGTGTGCGAAGAGTGGGACTTCAATTAAGATTATTAAAGAAGTAAGGTGAATTGACAACTGAGAGCAATTAATTTTTTTTTTTGAACTTATGGACATTGAAAAAATAACGTATTTATCATGTACACTTGCTGTAGGGACAGAGAAGGCCTGAGAACTGCCCTCCTAACGATAGCGAACCATCTACGAAAACTTTGTTTTTAATTACACGCGATCACAGTCAAAATCTGCAGTCCATCTGGCTTACTGGTTAAGAAGGTATAAAACTTTCTGACAACTTAATATTCAGTTGATGCACCAGTACTAATCTACGTGGCATCTGGGATGGCGTTTGATCATTTATTTAATCTCTACTTCAGATATGTGCCCTATAATCTTCCAAAATAGCTTGCGGCACATAAGTAAACAGCTGGAAATCCTAACATTTCGCGCTGTCTTTGGTACCGGGTTAGTCTTTAAATTGTTTTATGTTCTCTCTGACTTGTGTGATTGGACAGAAGTTAGCACGAGTTGCCTTGGAGGTCTGTGACTTATGGTAAAACTTCTCTCTTGGATCGGCCGAGCTTCATGTGGCCAAGTAGAACGGAGGTCAATGGACAAATAACAGGTTCTTGAGTATGTACGTGATTATGCAGTATATTGGACTGCAAAAAACAAGCGCTTGTACACACAAACAGCTCGACGCACAATCCGACCACAGAGCACTTGAGAATACACGTGTGAAATGCAGGCGTCTATTGCAAACTCATGTGAGGCGCCAGCAAAATTGTGTCACTGACCAGCTATGTGTAGATGCACCTGTTTTCCGCGAAAAGATCTGAGGACATGTTGTGTTCCAACGAACTTCAGTTGAGCACTACTTTCGTTATTGGTTCATTTGAATTGTTTGGCGTCTGGTCTGTCTGCTCGCGAATCACCGATCGTAAGTATCAGTGAAACTTAACTCTGATTGGCTCACTCATGTAACAGCCTGTCTTCATACAGAGACAAGGCCACACTGAAAAAAATATTTTGCGACGGCCACAAAATTATTTTGTTAGTCTTCGCTCTGCCAAATTTTTTGTGGTGTACACAAAAAAATGTTGTAGCTACCACAAAATAAGTTTTTAATGGCCACTAAACTTTTGTGGCCACTAATTTTTATTTTGTGGCAGCTACAAACTTTTTTGCGTAGACCACAAAAAATTTGGCAGGATGAATATCAACAAAATACTTTTTGTGACTGCTACAAAATATTTTTTCCAGTGCAATAGTCAAATACAGACTGCTAGTGTGCACAGAGGATATTGAAGTCCAGCCTTCACGTAAATATTTTCGCGAAAAACATGTGACCTTAGCAATGTGACTTAACGTCGTTCACCAATAAGCTTCTGGGGACTAATATGCCAGACAGTAGTACGACAAACATGGAATATTCCATAGCGTGAAACACTCAATCAGACCCAGAGCTCATTTCCACAGCTTTGCGCGAATAATGAGAGGCAGAGTACGTTTACATGAAATAAACAATCAAACCATTTCGCTTGTGATTTCTCAACTATTCTACGATCTGACCGAGATACTGAACTTTCCGCACAATCATCGACATAAGCTGGAGTTGGTGGAAGAAACGCATTACTAGAGACCTGAAGAATCCGCTGATTCATCTTGTGACAAGCTGGAATTCAAAACACGTGGGTTTATATATATCTTTAACTATTGGTCCATACGGTGTATGACAACTCCTGGATAACAGTTGCCCAATCGTCAACTTCCACTGTGACAGCAGGCAACCAATGCACAGTTGACATCGGCATATTTGTGCAAAAGGCTGTAGAGTCTAGCCTGCAGGTATTTGAATTTGCGAATTTTTTTAGGTCTCTACACATTGCACATTAATAAATCATTCGTTTATCGTCGTGCCTTTCAGTAATCACATTTGAACTGGAGAACTAAAAACCCACCAAAATCCAACATGGGGGTTTTCAATTCTCTTGGACTCGCTCAAGGGAATACACGGTAAGGCATGAGCACAGAATATTTCAGAATACAGAGGGGAAGCAGCCACTTATACCGTGAACTCGCTCCGCGTACGCCCGCAAAATGGCGTGCACTGGCCAACAAGATGTCGGAATGTTCAGCAGCAGTAGTTCAGCATCTAGGGATCATTTACTGAGCATGCAGTAGCCAATAAGTAGAGATATGCAAAATGCGCATTATTATTTGGGGACACGTTAAACTTTAAACATTTTTACTTTTGCAATAGGTTTGTCATTGGACCGTACTTAATTTGACACGCCCTGGACAACTTTGCGCCAATAAACAAACACTTCACATTCGTGTACCCCAATCACGTGCAGCAGTCATAAAGGGCGTGGCTTAGCATCTATGCAGCAGTCAACGTATAAAGGACGTCGCCTTTGGAATATACAGTACTGTGGAGCTCAGCCTGGTGCCAAATAATAAAGCAAATTTTGTATGTCTCTATATATAAGTGTAAGAATTATCAGATACATATAAGTGCAAGAGTTAGCAGATTTACGAAATATTTACTTTATTAATAAATTTACGATTTCACTTGACCGCTGCATGGATAAAGTGAACACGCCCATGACAATGTCAATTTTACGTATGGGGGAATAATATACAATATTCATACGAACAAATTAAAGCGGGGCTTTCGAAAGTGCACAGTTTACCGCGAATTGCTTATAGAAACATATATTTTATAATATAGAGAATAAACTCCGGGTTGCTGGGAGAGTCAGGGTCGATGAAGTATCAGCCGTGCCATACTCACCCCCTGAGCAGCTTGGCAGTAAAATAAAATATTGTTTACGATAAAAATGCAGCAAAAATAAATCAAAGGGTGGTGGTAGCAAAATAATAAAAATATAAGGTAAAGTAAAAAATACGCTGCCTGAGAGAGCCAGATGATAGAAAGTGATAAGACGGATAACACAATAATAAGCGGAAGTAAATACTTACATCCCTGCATTACCCAGAAATGACATAGGTGCGGGGGCGTGGAAAAAATTCGCGTGTCTGGCCTTTGGCTGGCCTCGAAAAAAAATCTATAGGCTGTTCACGGTAAAGCGTGCTCTTTTGAAGCCCTAGTTAATTTTTCTTTCGGTCATTTTTTATCTGTTAACCACCTTTTTAAATAAAGATTGTTATGTTAGTAGTAAACACAGTGTGTATATTCCACGGCACTAGGGAGTCAACGTCTAAGACTAAAATATTATATATTTATTGACTATTATTACAAATGAGAGGGTTTTCGAAAGTGCTCGCTTTACCGTGGACAGTCTATATACTCTGTGGTATGTGCAAGCCAAGCTGGGCTGCGCCTGGGTTGAGCCCGCCTCATTCACACGGGCCTGCTACCCCTCCAGTTGTTGGCGCTGCATTTCCATGTTTTGACAGGTGGCCGGGGTGCGCAGGGCCGTGGAGGGGAGGAATGGAAATGAAATAAAAACACCTAACGGTACAACCACCCAGGCAGCCCTTCCAGACTTATTAGGAACACGCTATCTCCTCTTCCCCATCATTCATCATTCGCTAGCCGCCCGCGTCCCACGTGCGTTGTTTTGTCTGTGTTATTTTTTAGTTTCCCCCCCCCCCCCTTCTTATTTTTGGTTGCCTCCGTGCGAATGGAATCACTAATCACCGACCAGCTTCCCTCCACTTTGTGGGCCAGATTATACACAGCCCTGTCGTGGTACCTTCTGACAGCACGCCTACAAGAATAAAGCAAAAACGAAAAATATATACGAGGGTGCAGTCGTTCGTTCGCGCTCCTTCCGTCTGTCTTTCCTGCTGCGCCTTGACCTGCCTCAACGCTCGCGTATTTAGAGAGACGAATGAGATTTTTATCTTTTCGAATTTGTGAAGATGAGTTCATTATTTTTAAGTTATCGCGTTGGTAAGTGTGTCGCTGCACAGGCAAGATCGCTACATCGCTTGACATTCTGTCAAACGAACAATTTTGTAGAGTAAAAATGCTGTAAGAGATATTATATTTGGAAGTAAAGGCAAGGTTAGCAGGGACCTGCGGAATTCGCTTTGTTGTATCCGCTTTATTGCCTCATGCCTACATGAGCGCAATCAGCGATTTCAACTGAAACTGGCGACTATAGGGTGTAATTTACCTGTGTGTCCGCTTCGCTACAGACTGATTTCTCTACCGTTCGGCCTCTACTATTGGTTAGAAATGTCCTTGTGACGTGCCGCACAATTCGTCGCCCAATAGCAGAAGTCGAATGAGAATACAACGTCTTGGAGTTTAAGTCGGTAGACACAAATTTCGGGTGACTGACAAAGGTAGCGAAGGAAGATAAGCTTATCGAATTAAGACCCCGATCCCTTCTCGAAATGACCTAGCAGCAATTTTGATCTCGGAGTCCTTTATGTACTTGAGAAACTCTCATTATGTTTATTGGCTTCTGCTTTACAGTTGCAGACAGAGAGTAATGAATAGTACAGAGGCGAAACCGCCGATTGATCCGGTAACTCCAGCCGCTCAATACAGCAGAATGACGTCACCGGCCAGCAAAATATTGGAGCTCCGTTCGCCAATCAGCGCCTCGTAACCTTTCAACCAGCCGGCATTCTAGCCAATAGGAAACATTCCGCAACGTGCAGTTGCCAATCGGACGCAAGGTCCGTTCCCCGAGCCTCCCGCAGCCAATGAGAGAACGGGCACATGTCTATATCAAAGGAACCGCCGCGAAATTTCGCCTTTGTGTAATTATCTACTATAGGCTATTCACGGTAGAATGAGCACTTTTGAAAGCCCTGCTTATTATCTACTTTATGCACGTTGTGTATTCTTCCACCTTATGTAAAATTAACATTGCCACGTGCTTCATAACCTTATTCATACGTCGGTCAAGTGAAACTGCGGAATTATTAGAAATATAAATATTTTACAATTCTGCTTATTTTTACACTTCGATACATTAAAAAAGAGCAGAAAGTGAATGAAATAATTTAAGTTATCACAAATGGTTACCTAACACCTTTTTTCCCTTCTTCGCTACCAAATTTACTGGGCGCAAGTCACTCAGTGCGCCCGTTAAAATATACTCATGCAGGGGCACTAACTTTTTTCTAAGATTGATTTCAAAAGTGCTCACTTTATCGTGAACAACCTTTAGGTGATATTGTTAGAATGCACCCTAAATTCGAATCAGTAGGCAGTCAAATCCAACTACTTTAAGCAGTGAAAATGGATCTACCTAAAAAAAATCACTGATTGCTTCAGAGGGAAAATTCATTGAATGAATATATATATATATATATATATATATATATATATATATATATATATATATATATCCAATACACGGTTTCTGTCGTTAACTCTGTCCTTGTTCGTGCGTGCACTGTTGCCTGAAGAACGAGTTTTGTTAATATCTTAATTTTCTAAAGACAGACACTTTTATATGAATAAAACACTTTAATCAATTCTAATTTTATAAAACTGCGTTGCAAATTGGTTAGCAGAAGTATAAAAACGTGAGGCACTTGTTTGCCAATCAGTATTCTAACCTCGAATTCAATCCACGCCTTTTTGGCTAGTCGTGTTGGCAGAAAAGCAGCTCGATGTTGGGACACAGAGATTGGTTGTGCGCAGCCAGCGAGATCGTCTTTAGTTTATGGACTGCACACCAGTTCAGCGCCTTGGGCGTGAAGGCCACGAGGCAACTGGTGAGTAGGAGTCGGCCTTAAAATGCACGTGTTCCGAGGTCTCTAAAGGCGGCAAATAGCTGGAGGTAGGGGGAATCCTTGTAGGCTATTCACAGTAATGTGAGCATTTTTTAAGGCCCTTCCAAATTTTTCCTTGTAGCCAATTTTAATCTTTCCGGTACTTTTTAATATCGACATTGCCACGTGACTGTTAAATACGGTGTATACTTTCACAACTCTTAAAAGACAATGTTTGAGTTTGAAATGAGACATACTTAGTAGTGGTTAGTGGCTGGTGGGAGGGCCTGAAAAAGTGCTCACTTTACTGTGAACAGCCTATTAGTAGGGACCTGCAAAAATCACGTTATTTTTTGGCATCAAGCTTAAATTCACAGTAGTGTATTTACTCAAGTCGGTGTCGTTCGTCCACTAGCTGCTGCCCAGATAGAAGTCACTCCTTTTCTGAGTGAACTGTACGTGATTGGGGCACACGATGTGAAGTGTTATTTACTGGCACAGAATCACCGAGAGAGTGTTAAATAAAGCATGGCCCAATAACAAACGTATTCCACAGGTAATAGTTTTTTTTTTGTTTAAATTGTCCTCAAGTCTCTACCTATAAGCGAGAGTGACTGTAAACTGGAAAAAAAAAAAAAAAACTCGTTACTTAATAAGGTTTACAGCTGTAAGCTAAAAGCATCCCGTGGGAAAACATCCGAGATTAAATATGGACTCGGGCATCTCATCGCGACCATCCTGTCTTCAATCCATCATCTCCCAGACAGCCGCATTGTGCTCCAACTGACTGGAACAGTTCGTTTCTTTTCCCCTCTTCGCTTCTCGGCGAGTTGGTCAAGGTCGAATTTTTTTTTTTTTTGTCATGTATCTTGTTGCGGCAGGTCAAGGTGGGGTTGTGTAGTTACCCACAAGGCTTGCCTGACTAATGAACTGGGGTCAGCTGCTGTGCTTTTCGACCAGCTACACGTGCCCCAGGAGTTTTAAAATCTCATTCGGTCGACACGACAAAAACAACCAACTTCAGCGATGACAAGAAAAGTTGTATTCAAACAGGAATAAAATACTAGGAGGACGAATTTTGTTATAATTTCTAGGGATAGCGAAATTTCGCGAAAAAGATTTCAAGGCAAGTTATACTTAAAAACACTGTAGGCCCAATTACATATTTTGACTGAGTGAATTACTTTTTGACGCGTGTTAACTGCTTGCGTACGAATCATGCTGGAGCCGTACCGATGTTGCTGAATTACGAGTGTGCCCGATCAAATATGAAAGCGCCTTCCCAAGCAGACAGCAACCAATGTCAATAGACAAAATATTATAGGATGCTTATAGAACTTGAAGTCTACCCTGTACTCAAATTTTTTTCGCGAAAAGTCACTAGCTCTAATAATTTCTCTTATTCAGGAGATTATAGAGTACAAATAAACGGACTTTGCTCTTGGTTACTCGAAATTTAATAATAACCATTTACAGAAATATTAAATAAAATCACAAAAAATTATACCTGTAAAACTCAGCTTGATGAAGCAGAGATTAAAGGATAGCCTACGCCGATCCTAATTACGGTAGAGTTCGTTATCACGCATATACACTGTCTTTAAAGATAACGTGTTTAATATAATCCATTCACAGTTACTTCACACTTTTTCTGAAGCCCTGCTAAAGATCTACTTCCAGGAGATTTCTCCGCCTCGTGCAAACAAAGGCTAACTAACTCCGGAAAATTACACCGAAGGGCAACGCACCGAACTCTTACGCAATCAATCGTAATGATATTTTGCATGGCGCTACCAACACACATGTTTTATGACTTTTTATATATTTTTTTTTATTTGTTATAAATGAATACAGACATTCAAAATTTGCGTTATTATTTCGTATCAGGCTGAACTTCACAGTAATCTATATACTCGAGCCGGCGTCGTTTCTGCACTGGCTGCAGCCTAGATGTTAAATCACTGCCTTTCTGACTGAACTGAATGTGATTGGGGCACACAGTTTTGAAGTCTTCATTTATTGGCGCAGAGTTACACGTGGCGTGTCGAATAAAGTACGGTCCAATGAAAAACATGTAGTAAATATACGTGTGTTTTAAGTTTAATGTGTCCAGAAATAATAACGCGAAATTTGCAGGTTTCTATTAATGAATTATTATAATTTATGACTAGAATATAGATAAAACATCAATGAAACGAAAAATAAGATACTTTCATGTTAAAGAAGGTATAAAACGCGTGTGATACATGGTATATTTAGGAAATAACTAAACATGACAAACATGGGCGATTTTTCAAAGGTTTGATTCAAAAAGCAAAAACGTGTAACTAAGTTTGTTGAACGCAGAAACTATTAAAAGTAAGGTGTTCCGTTCAGGTTGGGCTCATCTCGTTACTGATTCGACGATTGCATTTCGTATAGTGAAGTTCAAATGAGAAAATTATCTCCGCGCAGCTTTCAGGATGTGAACGTAGGGGCGGCGGGGTAGGGGAGGGCTCTCCTGGACGCTCGCTACTGGAGGGAGGGAAACCCCGTGACACTGCTGGCGCTGTACACGCCAAACTGATATCCTCACTATCTAGTGCGGCGCTGTTAAATACCGCCGAGACGACTTGCGTTTCTTTCGACAGGTAGTATATGCACCCGCGGAGCTGACCTTACTTAGGGCCGGTTGCACCATCGTGGTTCGAAACTCTATCTGAGATCGTATCTAAGATCGAAACTGAAAACTGCTGCACCATCCGAGTTCAGAGCTGGACTGGAGATGAAGTTCATTTCGAACCGCCAATTTTGACTGTTCGAAATCTCGATCCGAGCTAAGCAGCCATCGTCTACAAATGTAGTTTGAAAATACGCCAACAGATAGAACTACGTTCGATTGGTTTTTTGGGAAATTAAAACAACGTTATACGTACTTGAATATCATTCAGTAAAATTCGTACAACAATAATCCACTTAAAACAGATAAAAGATCGCTCATCTAGTTCTATCTATTATTAGGAATACACGAATTTCGCGAAAATATTTCCGCTCGTGCTAAATTTCAATACCCTACGAGCGTACCAGCAGTTTCCTTTTGCTTATTGGCGGCGTGTGTCTGTGGGAAACATTTTCTTAGTTGACTGGCCAATAAGAATTAAGTTACTCCGATACTGTACATCTCTGATTCGGGGAAAGACATTTAACACGCGTAAAAACTAGATCACCCAATCACAAAAGTGGATCTGAGCTAACGTGTATTGAAATACAACAGGTCGTGAAATCTTTTCGCGAAATTCGGGTGCACCTATATATTATGAAAAATACGCCTACTTTCATGACGTCATATATTACGACCAATAGCAAAATTTGTCTCATACTTAATATCGATCTCTCCAAGATCGACGAATCGGAGATCCAGAATCATGAAATTTCGTTGGTGCAACACTTTTACATTGGAACAAAGATCAAACTGGATCCTGGTTCGGAACTAGGATCATTCGGTCTCGGATCGGGGGCGATGTTGGTGCGACCGGGCTTACGCCGTTGTCGCTACGGAACTGGACAATCCCACCAGTTCACGCAGTGGCTTTTGATTTGCCCAAAGCGTTTTCGACCACTGCGCATTATTTTCTCATTTGGATTTCACTCCAATGTTGCACATTAAGTTTATAGACCACCCACGCTTACGTCCTACTTTTCCGAAGCCCTTTTAAATTTCTGCTTCAAGAATATTCCTCCGATTTATGCAAACAAAGCTTAACCGATTCTAGGTTTCACCAGAGGAACAACGCAACGCATTCATGCACACTCAGTGTAAGAATATTTTGGACAAAACTATTTCTTTTTAGGCATTACCAACACACTTTTTCTTCCTTAGTTGTTATTCATATTAACTGCAATTGAAATAATATAATTCGTACATAAAATAAAAATTAGTGTAATTTCACCAAACATAAGATGCTTTTATGCTAACAGAATTTAACAACGCTTGTAATATATGAACGTATTTAGGTAACAGCCGAGTAGGTCGCACGTGGGGTAATTTTTCCAAGGTTTTTATCAATACTTGCGAAGAAATCGCTAATAAATTACGTTACTCTTTGGTGACAGTACATATAATCTTATAATTCTGGAAGTTTCGGATTATCCCTGAAAGTGCACTGTAAGTAACTGCACATTAATTTACCATATCAGTGCATAAATACAGTGACAAAGTGCGAATGGTAAAATGTTTTCCCATGCATGCATGGTAACATTCCTACAGTTACTCGGGAAAGAGTTAAAGGCGTAGGGAAGTTCCCAAATTTGTTTAGTAGCAATGATAAACATTCCCACATTTCCAGCTTGACATATAGTATTAATTCCATACACCGTATAGGTTAAAAACTTCCATTACAGTTTAGGAAGTTTAGCAGAAAATTTTTTACAGTGTGTAGTAAATGAAACACAAGTGTAAGCACATTACCCATCGTCCAGTTTACAGCTTTAAAACGTGTCAGATATTTTTGGGGGCCGTGAAAGGATTAGAAATATTATAATAATAAAATTAATGTTTAGAAATTAGGTACTTTTTTGGTGAGAAAACAGCTTGGCTAAAATTTTACAGTCGCCACTTTGAGTAACCAAAAAATTTCTCTGATTGATGATAACTAGAGACCCGGAAATTTCGAGGATTCATCTGAGGACAAGTTAAAGTGCATTCACGCGTGCATATGTGCTTGTGCTCCCATTGGCCTATAGCTTGTTAGACACGCCCCGAACGGCTTTTTCAACCAATAACGAACCTGCGAGGGAAATGTGAACCGAATTCCGTGCTACCTGGTCTGGGGTTTAACTGGAGCAACAGCCAATGCTTGAATGCACAAAGGATGGTGGAGCCCAGCTTGTTGCCGAATGAAACCGCGAAATTTCCGGGGCCTCTAATGACAACTCCTCCCGTCTGACTGCGCAAACTAGAGTATAATCAACATATCAATGCTGTTTCAGCACTTTGACGACCATTTACTGTGTTCATCTTGTGGTATGATTTTGTCCTAGTTAAGTAATAAATATTTCTTTCCTATGGTAGAAATATAAATTAAATATTAAAACGAAATCTGAGAAAATTTTTTATTATGTGTGACTCGCCAGATGTAAGGCGGTAAGAATTTTGAACTGCACAAAAGTTTCCTCCCACCCTTCCCCAAACATCAATATTTTTCCCGCGTGTTGATAAAAAATTAGAGCAATGTTTAGTTTTTAGAAAATTCGCTCCAATTAAAAGGCAATCTTGAGACTGCTGGAAGACAAAAATTTCTTTTTTAGTGCAAAAGACAAACACTGTTAAACCTGTGTGTGATACACTATCTCTCGTTTTTCTCGAATAAATTAAATTATTTGTATTATACGGAGTGAGTAGGTCTTATCATTTGTTTATTCAAAAAGCAGTACATATGTGATTTTGATATGTGGTCGTGAAAATTAGCATGCAGTATAGGATTTAATTTAGGTGGGTTATGTTTATTTAATACACGCTTTTAGTGTCACATACTTTCACAGTAAAAATGATAGCAAATGTTTAGGAAGCTGCTAAATATTAAGCATTACAACCCTAGTTAAAATATTAGAAACATATTTACAATATAAAATTCATCTTCTCTCTCGCCTATCCAGAGGTTTAGCAGTTTACCAGATATGGGTCTCAATGCAGCGTGTACTAGCTCATCATGATGAATGAATTAATTTTTCTTTTTAATGTTTGTGTCTTTTGCTACTGACGGCCTTCAACGTTGAATGATAGTGACTATAAAAACAGTATTGAAACCAACTACATGTACAAAATGTAAAACTCATTAAAAAGTAATACACTCGGTACCAAAATTGCCAGAAAAGAGTGATTAATGTTAAATATGAGAGAATAATGAATGTATTTTATAACATTGTAAAATATTTTGCTGGAATTTACTTATTTGCTGTAAATGTTTTAAATAACCAGTTGAAAACATACTATTTTTCAATAAAAATGTAAGCGTATTTACACTCTGGATTCATCAGGAATCACATTTGGCGCAAGTATGGCGGTCATAAAACTAGTATGGTTGCATTAAAACAATATTTGTACAGATGTTAAAACTAGTATGGTTGCATGTAAACAATATTTGTACAGATGTTAAAACTAGTATGGTTGCAGTAAACAATATTTGTACAGATGTTAAAACTAGTATGGTTGCAGTAAACAATATTTGTACAGATGTTAAAACTAGTATGGTTGCATGTAAACAATATTTGTACAGATGTTAAAACTAGTATGGTTGCATGTAAACAATATTTGTACAGATGTTAAAACTAGTATGGTTGCATGTAAACAATATTTGTACAGATGTTAAAACTAGTATGGTTGCATGTAAACAATATTTGTACAGATGTTAAAAATATTTCACCAATTTCCCTACATTCGCATTAGTTATAAATACGAAGACTTTGATGGATGAAATGGATGTGCCTAAAATAAATTATTAAAAACATTTGTAAACATTGCTACTAATTTCTTACTGCATGCTATTTAGGCAATTATTATAATGGCTTTGCTTGATAGTAGTTTTTTTTTTTTTTTTGCAAAATGTGATTTCTGAAACATTTAGAATGGAATACGCTTACATTTAAATTAAAAACATATTATCATTAATTGATTCTTAAGAAAATAAACAATTGAACTATTGAAAAATATTTTAAATATTTACAGGAAGCAAGTAAATTCCAGCAAAATATTTTACAATGTTATAAAATACATGCATTATTCTCTCATATTTAACATTAATCGCACTTTTCTGGCAATTTTGGTAGCGAGTGTATTATTTTTTAACAAATTATATAAACACACGTGTTTTGAATTCTAGCTTGTCCCAAAACGAATCCACGATTTCTTAAGGTCTCTCACCAATATCATACCTACAACAAAATGCAGGCACAATCAATGCAATCCACGTTGACAGTACGCAACCAATGAGCTTCTGATATCTGACTGTGTGAACATAAGACTGTGAATTCTAGCCCACGAGGCATTGAATTCGCGATATTTTCTGGTGTCGACAAATAAGCGATGTCCCCCGTCTCCGGAGGAGAGACAAGGCAAGACTTGATGGCGACGCATGTATCGCGTCTTCTCAAGCCTCGGGCTGCGAGGTCATCGTGTGTCTTGCAAAGCGCGCGACGCCGAGTGACCCGTTGTGATGGAAATGTTCGGCGGGACGATGAAAGGCCGACACCCGCACTGCCCCCTCCCCCCCCCCCCTCACGGCAGGAAACAAAGGCGGCGGGGCCGAAGGTTTCGCCAAAGCGATTTTTAATAATGTGCGGACCGCGTGCGCGGTCATGGCCGACAGCTGCCTTTACCTGGACGACTCCAGCTGGAGAGCTGGAGCCTCCAGACAGGTGGTGCACCTACGGGATCCGCGGGCTAGGCCCCCCCACCTGTGTAGCAGTAATTGAGGTGTGAACTGGGTGGACAGTAACTTGGGACAAGAGTTTTTCGCGAAAAGGTTTCAACACCAAGTTATACTCTAAAACGTTTTTGTTCATGTGCGCTTTCGTGGCAGGATGATTTTCAATATCCCGTGCCTCAAGTGTCTGTCCGCGAATCGTGGACGTTCAGCATCGGAGTACTTTATTGCGATTGGCTCAGTCAAGTAAGAACATGTCTTCTCACGTAGACACGTGGCCAATAACCAAAGGAAGTTGTGGTCGTGGACGTAGGAAATTGAAGTCCAGCATGGCCGTAAATATTTTCGCGGAAAACTCCTGTCCCTAACAATAATTACTGCAGGTAAACAAGCAGAATTATCGATTTTACGAGAAAAAATATGAGTACACGGTAGACTTAAATACTATAAGCATCCGACTACGGTTTGTCTTCTGCCATTAGTTGCTTTCTGCTTGAGAAGGCGTTTTCATATTTTACCAGACCATCGAGTGCCGATGTTGCCGAATCTCTCCTACGTAATTCGTGTGCAGACAGTTAACACGTGTCAGAAAGTAATTCAGTCGATAAAGATAGGTAAATCACCCTAAAGTGTTTCGGAACATAAAGTGGCTTAAATTTTTTTCGCGAAATTTCACTGCAATCTGCATAAGGTATTTATGGTATGTATATTGGGTGCATAGTTACTAGACGCCCGGAAATTTAGTGGATCCATCTGAGGACAAGTTAAACTGCATTCACGTGTGCATACGTGCTTGTGCTTTCACTGGACCACAGTTCGTTAGACACACCCCGGATGACTTTGAACGAATAACAAACCTGCAAGGAGAATAAGAACCGAATCCCTTGCGACCTGATCTGCGGTTTAACTGGAGCAACAGCCAATGAACTACTAACTGATGCTCGAACGCATAAAGGATTATGAAGTCTAGCTTGTTGCCAGATGAATCTGCGAAATTTCCGGGTCTCTAAAAATATTCGCCGTTTCTTCACTTTTTGAATCAAATCTTTGAAAAATCACCCCAAGTAAGGCGTGTTTGTTAGTTTCCTGAATATGTCATGTATCACAAGCGTTTTAGACTTTATTTAATTTAAAAGTACCATATTTTTGATTTAATGGAACTTTTGCTTATATTTAGAGAACTCTAATATTCGCGTTATTATTTGGGGCAACGTTAAATTTTAAACATTTTACCTTTGCAATAGGCCTAATGTTTATCATTGGACAATACTTCACCTGAAGAGCCCTGAGAAAATAAACACGTTATTATTGTTTGCCCCAATCACGAGCAGTTCAGTAATAATAGGCACGGTTTCACATCTATGCAGCAGCCAATGTATAAACGACGCCAGCTTCGGTATATACAGTACTGTGGAGCTCAGCCTGGTGCCAAATAATAACGCGAATTTTGCATTTCTCTATTTATGTTCTACTAGGGGACCCAGCCCGTGACTTTTTTTTATTGTCATGGGGCCAGAACAGTTACCATATTAAAAAATTTGGTTATCATACAAAGACTGAAATAAATATTGCATAGATACATGTAGGTTATATTGGAATTATGTAAAATTAACTCAGCATTGAAGCAATTGCGGTCTCATTTAACATTTCTCTATCCACTTGGCCACTGCTGCCACACTTAACATTTCTCTATCCAGTGAACCACTGCGGCCCCAACTTGGAATCTCTCTATCCAATGAGCTACTAAGGCCCTATTTGATATATATCCATCCACTTCCCACTGCGGCCCCACTTGATATAGTTCTATCCACTAAGCGCCTACGGCCCCACTTAACATTTAACATAGTTCTATCCATTCAACCACTAAGTCCCCACTTGGGATCGCTCTATCCACAGAGCCACTAAGGCCCCACTTGATATAGTTCTATCCAATAAGCCACTGCGGCCCCACTTAACATAGTTATATCCACAGAGCCACTAAGGTCCCACTTGGAATAGCTATATCCACTGAGACACTGTGGCACCACTTGGAAATTAACACAACATTAAAGCGAGACATTTAAAGTAAACAAAAATTATATTCCATTACCTCCATATCTCTATGCAGTATTCTCTATGCGTTAATAGCAAACTTTTCACGAGGAAAAGTAATTAAAAATTATTTTTTAGGGTAAAAGGTAATGATTACGTTCTCTGATCTTGCTGAAATTCGAACTTGACCTGTATTTGACCCTGATGATTCGCTCAGCAAAAGTTGAAGAACTTCTGTTGAGTTTCAAGGGACTTAGAGGTATTAAAGACAGACATACAGAGATCGTCTACTTATTATATAGGATATATAAATTACTATTTTCGATTTATAATTAACATAAATGAAACACAGAGGAAATGTGTACTTTGATAGTGCCTAGTTAGAAATAGTTCTTATGCAAAGTATGTTTACACAGAGTGCGCACGAATGCGGTGCGTTGTCCTTTAGATGTAATTTTCTAGACTGGATTAATCTTTGTTTGCATGAGGCGGAGGCATATCCTGTAAGTAGAACTTCATCAGGGCTTCAGAAATGTTGTAAGTAACTGTGAATGGACTACTGTATACTCTTCATTCAAATTGCCCTGAATTTACAGGATATGATAATTATGTAATTATGTAAATTAGAGCCAGCATATTTCTAGCTACTATGGGTTACACTTTTATGATTGGATGACCAAGTTTTGTCTCGGCTAAGTTCTTTGCAGATCATTCGCGAACGTTCTGATTTAGAATATTAGAAACCTCATTGACCAAATGAAATGGGACGTTAGTTTCCTATAGCCAAAGAAAATATGCAAACTTGTACGTAAGAAGTTTAAAAGTCTGACTTGTGCATAGAGCTTTTCGCGAGAAACAAGTGGCCCTAATGATGGTCTATCGCGGTGATAGTTGAGTGTTTTCTATTATTCAACGTGCTTTACACATCACCGTCATCTATATCCCATTATTGGTAGGTTCGTGACTGCATTGTTTACATGTTAACTGTATTAGGTGTCTGCCCGCGAATCACAGACCTACACTACCGGAGAAATCAAATTCTGATTCGTCAGACGAGTAAGAAACTGCCTTGTTACAAAATCACGCTGTCGATCAGCGAAAGGAAACTGCAGATGTGCCAGTATGGTATTGAAATCTAGTCTGCTCCGAAATCTTTCCATGTAAATCGGGTGTCCCCAACCATTCCTATAAGTAGAGACCAGAAAATTTCGCGAATTCATTGACCTATAAAAGTTATAATTCACCGTCTTATGTAAAACGATCAAACAAGGACTTCTCATTGGTTGTTTACTGTCAGGGTGGATGGCGTTGATTGGGTATGCCGTTTGCTGTATATTTATAGGTCCAAATATCTGTAAGAGGAGTCAACGCGGATACCAATTGCAAAAGTAACATATGCGTACCGCTGTTTAATTTTTAACTTATCTCGAAATGAATCCACGAATTTTTCAGGTCTCTACCTATAAACCTTCTGTCGTAAACGTGGGGACGTTAAACTGTAGGCTATTGACGGTAAAGGGAGCATTTATGGAATTAACATTTGATAAAAATTTCACTTCCTTCACCTGCGTATATTTTAACTGGCACACTATGCGCCCAGTGTGGTTGGCAATGACGTAAGGAAAATAGTTCCATTATTTAAAGTGGACTGGAAAAGTGTTAGATAAACGTTTTTGAATACTGAAATACTGACGTGATTGATTTTACTAACTTTTTTTTTTAATGTATATAAGTGTAAGAATGAACAGATTACTGAAATATTTACTTTTCCAATAATTTCGCAGTTTCACTTGTCCGATGTATGAATAAAGTGATCAGTAGCGGCAGTGAAATTTCGCGGAAAGATTTCAAGACAAGTTATGATTCAAAACACTGTGGGGTCATTTACCTATATTGATTAGCTGAATAACTTCCTGACACGTGTTAACTGTCTGCACACGAATCACGTTGGAGAAACATGCCGACGTTGCCGAATTCTGAGTGATTCGGACAAATATGAAAACACCTTCTCAAGCAGAAAGTAACTAGTGGAAAAAAAAAAACAACTGTTGGATGTTTATGGTATTGAAGTCTTACTGTGTACTCATATTTTCTCGAGAAAAATCGCTAGCTCTACTGATCAGGCTATTGGCAATGACGATTTCACATATAGTGTAAAGACTATAGTCCAATCACGGTTTATTCGGCCTTTTTGAATCAAACCTTTGAAAAATCTCCCCGTGTATGACGTGTTAGTTATTTCCTAAATACGCCCTGTTTCACAAGCGTTTTATACTTGTGTTCATAAGTTACATTTTTTCTGTTACACTGAAATTTTATTCATATTTTATCTACAAAATACAATGCTTCATTTATAAATAATCTGAATTAAAATCAGGGAGAAAATATGTAGGTATGTTGATAGCGCCTAGTGAGAAATAGTCCTCATATGTAAAATACTGATACACTTATTGCCCACGAATGTGGTGCGTTGTGCCTCTGGTGCAATCCTCCGGGATTAGTTAAGCTTAGTTCGTACGAGGCTGGAAGTAAAAGGCTGAAGTTACCGTGAACAGACTGCATACAAAGTGCATGCTCAGTTGACCGTGAACAGCCTTTAGGAGCTAAGATGGTGGCCAGGCGGCGCTATGCAGCTTGACGCGTGCGTCGCAAGGTAAATGTGGGTTGGTGTTGGCATGAGACACACGCAGGCCTGCTCAGTCATCAACACCCTGTCCCTGAGGGAGGGGAGGGGTTGACGCCACGTGGCTGTCGTTAACACCCTCCTACCAGGAAGCCGCGGTCGAAGGACTTGCGACGACGCCCTCGCGAAATCGGAAAACGGCCCTTTGTCGGCGAACTCCCTTTATGACTGCGGGAACTCCGCGGGAATCTTAAAAACACCTGCACCGGGGAGGCGCCACGGGAACGAACGTGCGCCAACGCGCGCCGTTTCGTTCTCATGGGTTTTCGCGGTAATCGTTACACGTTTTTATTCTCCCACGTACTTTGCATCGTAAATTCGTCAATTGTCCGCAGCGGGTAATAAACACTTTAGCATGAGCTGTTCTTTATTCCGAATGAGCTTTGCTGATGCCACTTCGAACACCCAGTGGAAGCAAGACCCCAGTACAAAAATAAACTAAGGTAGTTGTAGTATTTAACACTTTCTAGACTACGTTCTAGTGTAGGTTGAACAAAGCTCATTTGAAAATTCCTTTGTCGTTCATAACAAAAATCGCAATGGATGTGCAGTTTTTGTTCACATGGTGTTTAACACGACCTTACAAGAACGCCTCACCGCAGTAACAATGATATTGCTAACGATAGAAATTTTTATAGCCATTCAAAGGGACATGTTTGATTGCAAATCCCTTTATACGAACGACATTTGATTGGGTCAATATCAGCTCGACTCTCCATTGATTGATGACCGGCCAATAATGAACGCTGTAAAGTACAGGGTAGTAGTCCTATCCAGTGTGGTATGGACTAATAGGTAGGGAAAGGAAAATTTCGCGAATTCAGTTACCTGTAGGCTAGACTCCACAATCCTTTGTGCAGTTGAGTCAGATATTTGTTCATTGGCTGCTACCCCAGTGTTACCCCACACCTGGCAGTATGGGATGCGCGCATAATAAACTCTGATCCATTAGCAAAGGTCACTTCAGTGTACACGCGCTTGAAATCTATCTTGTCATGAAATGAATTCGCGAAATTTTCCTATCCCTACCAATATGATGATGGTGAGTTCTAACAGACACATCTACAGAACCGGTGTTCTTGCAGTAGTGGATATAGGTGACTCACTTATAATTTGTCTTGTGCGCTAGTAAATGTGTGCATACCTAAATGTGTTAAAACATAAATTAATCAAATAATAAACTATGTTTAGAGACCTGCAAAATTCACGTTATTATTTGGGGACGCGTTAAATTTTAAACATTTTTATCTTAGCAATAGGTTTGTCATTGGGCCATAATTTATGTGACGCGCCCTAAATAACTTTGTGCCAATAAATAAACACATCGCGATTGTGTGCCCCAATCACGCGCAATTTAGTCATAAAGGGCTTGCCTTTACATCTGTGCAGTAGCCAATGTATAAACGACGCCGCTTCGGTATATACAGTACTGTGGAGCTCAGCCTGGTGCCATATAATAACGCGAATTTTGCATGTCTCTAACTATGTTACAAAACCAGATTGTCATTATTTATAGGGCAGCGGTGGCGTAGAGACCAGTACGCTCGCCTCTCTCCGCAGCGATCAGGGTTCGATCCCCGGAGGGTTAGATCCCGGATTTCCGCATGCGGGAATGGTGCTGGACGATGAGGTTTTTCTCGAGGTACTCTCGTTTCCCCCACCTATGCATTCCAGCCCCTGCATGCACAAGGAAGACGGGCACCTACGGTTCCCAGCTTGAAAGCCCGTCATTATGAGTGCATTTTCCCAGCACAAACAACACGTCCTTATAGATATTTAGATGTAGATATTTCTTTGTAATCTTCTTAGATACGTTTGTTTATTAATCTATTTATAAATTACACACACACACACACACACACATATATATATATTGCCGTGGGCGTACCCATTCTCAGAATGGCTGCGTGCGGCATTGGGAACGGTATGTGTCTTGGTAAGAACAGGTGCATTTCTCGAAAAGATTTCAAAACCAGTTGTACTCGAACGCACTTTTGTTCATACGCACTTTCGTGTTTGGATGATTTTAAATGTCACGTGCCTCAAGTGTCTGTCCGCGAGTCATGGACATTCAATATCGGGGTACTAGCCCAATCAAATAAGAACATGTTTTACCCACGTAGACACGCGGCCAATAATCAAAGTAAGGTGTGGTTGTGGACGTGGGATATTTAGGTCCAGCATGGTCATAAATATTTTCGCGAAAAACACCTGTACCTTACTGATTGGCTACGGCATGGTATGAAATGTTCCCTATTGGCTGGGACACCCGAAATACGCGAAAAGACTTACGCATATGCTTGATTTCAATACCCTACGAGCGTACTAGCAGTTCCCTTTCGCTCTTTGGCGGAGTGTGTCTGTGAGAAGACACTTTATTACTTGACTGGCCAATCAGTATTAAGTTACTCCGATATGGTACATCTCTGATTCGTGGGCAGACACGTAACATCTAGATCACCCAATCACAAACATGGAACTGAGCTAAAGTTTTTTCGAATATAATTAGTCGTGAAACCTTTTCGCGAAATATTCGGTTCTCCCTAGCTATTGGCTGCGTTGCAGTATGGTGATCAGGTCACCAGGTTCTGATTGGCAGAGGGCGTTTACACGTGTCGCTGGGCAAAACCACTATTTTCCTGGAGTTCGCGATATACACACTGAGAAAAAGGTTTTGTTGAATCAAACAATATTTGTTTGGTGTAACCAAGTCATTTGTTTGTATAGGGGCAAGGGAATATTTTGTTGCTAAAAGCAAATTATTTTGTTGCTCTCATTTGGTTGCCCCCCAGACAAAGATTTGTTTGGTGCAACTCAATATTCGTGTGACTCCACGTGCATTGAACAGTTTGAGCTGATATAACAGAAGTCAACAAGTTCGACCGAGTTTCGAACTTAGATCACCTTCGTCCGTGCACTACGCCTTGGTAACCTCAGTTAATGTGACAACTTACGGAGCCGCAATGCTTTTAAATAGATATAGATATTACAAGTACTGGGCAAAGTATGCAAACAGATATTTCATATTTTACAAATTTATTTTACAGTTTCCTGTTGAATTGTTTTATTAATATGTTTATACGGTTGTTAAGCATCAATAGATGCATTTAAAAAAAACTGTTACTATCCTAATTGTCACACAAAATACAAACTCTCTAGCTCAATCATATGAGAGGCCAAACAAATATATACAATTGATTCAACAAAATATTTAGTAAGAGTTTAATTTTTTTTTTTTGGCCCAGCAAAGAAATTTTGTTTATTCAAACATATGTTTTGTTAAACGAACAAAAGTAATTTTGTTCCTTTTCATATTTTGTTTGCTCAACAATATGTTTTGTTAGGGCAACTAAATATATTTTTGGCCCTATGCAAACCATTATGTTGTTCGGTTTTCTCTCAGTGTAAGAGGTTGTTTCATCTCCGTATTTTTGAACCCACAACCTCTCGAACAGGAGTCGGGTGCTCTAACCACTTAGCTACTTACGCAACTAAAAAAAAACCTCCGCAATCTCAAGTACCGCAGCGACTTACGAGTCGGCCAATGAGAGGCGGCCAGCACGGCACCGGGGTAATCGACGACAGGCCGTGGGGCGAGAGGCGAAAGCAGTCCTAGTTCCGCGAGCGCGCTACCTCCCTTCGCTCGCAATCTCCTTCCACTTCAGCTGTCGGGACTACCCGCTATTACTGCTGATGAATGTCGACCTGCGGTGTCGTCATCAGAGGCTGCTTTCCAAACCACCCCCTCCCTCCTTACCCACCCTACCCTCCTCGCAGAACCTGTAATTTTACCCCCTCCCTCCCCGAAAAAAACCTATGTTTCCCCACGGCCGCTCGCCTTTTGTTTCCGCGAAACTTAATGCGAGCTGGGTCCCCCGCCAGAAACGCCTTGCGAGTTGGCGTAATTGCCGGGTCTGCTGGCGCCTCGTTCCGGCCTCCTGACTTTGCCGCGGCAAAACAAATTCATTACCCCCCCCCCCCCCCTTTTGCAACCCAAATCCCCTCGGAGGATCGATTTTTAAAAACATGGTGTCGATCCCGGACGGATTTTCTCCTCCGTGCGCACAGCCCTTGATGACGTGGCTCCAAGTCGCCTCGTTCCGCCGGCAGCTGTCGAGAGCTCTGCGTCACAGAACATGCCCGCCTACAGAAGAGGAATGTTTAGGGACAGGTGTTTTATAAGAAAAGAATTCAAGACTGGTTGTACCTACCCCCAAAACACTTTGTTCATATGCACGTTCGTGGTTGGATGGGTTTAAATGCCGCGTGCCTCAAGTGTCTGTCCGCGAATCATGGACGTTCGGTATCGGAGAACGTTATTATGATTGACCCAGTCAAATAGGAACATGTCTTCTCATGTACACACGCGGCCAATAACCAAAGGCGGTTCACTGTTTCACTGGAGGCCGCAGTGGTGTAGCGGCTAGAGCACTTGCCTCCCTCTCACGGAGAACCTGTGATCGACTAACCGGCGGGGGTCGCTCCCGGATGTTTTCACCTGGGAACAGTGGCGTGTGGTGAAGTGTTGCAAGGTAAGCTGGTTCTTACCTGTAACCAGAGTGGATGTACTGCGGCCACTCACGAGAGAGCGGCGAGGCACCCGCTACACTCGTGCTGTGACGTCAACTGCACCACTGCCTTTAAAAGTGGCCGCTGTGTAAACTAGCAAACGATTGGGGATAGCAGAGAGCAAAACACATCCTACCTTGCAACACTTCAACACACGCCGCTGCATGGGAATCGGGCCGGACGATGCCGCTGGTCAGCGGGTTTTCTCCGGGATCTCCCTTATTCCCCCTCCCTTGCATTCTGGCGCTGCTGCATTCATACCTGGCTTCGCCCTCGTCGGCTCTCAAGACCTCGTTGTCAAGAAGCTCCCGAATCTCTCCACTCCACTGTCGCACAGGAAGGGGGTTAATTCTGTGATGTAAAATGTACGGCGTTCCAACATGTTTCTTTGCCAGTGCCGCCCATTTTGTTGGCGCGTACGACTGGAGGTCACGTCAAAAGCGGCAGTTTCTTCTCTGTATTCTCGAGTACTCTGTGCTCCAACAGTGTTTTCCTGCAGCTAGAGCGCCATTTAGGTTACCCATGTTTTAGGCACTCCGCTTTATAGTCCATTCATTGTTACTGCCTACATTCCCGAAGCCCTGCTGAAGTTCTACTTCAGCAGGGTATTCATCCCCTCGTGCAAACAAACCTTCACTGAGTCTAGAAAATTACACCAAAGGGACAACGCTCCACATTGATGCGCACTCTGTTTAATAATATTTTGCAAAGGAACTATTCCTTACCAGTAGAGAACTGAATAATTCGAGGCGGATTCATTTTGGGACAAGCTAGAATTCAAAACACGTGTGTTTATAAAACTTAAGCCATTGGTACGCGTGGTGTATGACAACTCCTGGAGAACTGTGGCCGAATTGTCGTCTTCCACTGCGACAGCAGGCAACCGATGCACAGTTGACATATGAATATTTGTGCATAAGACTGTAGAGTCTAGCCTGCAGGTCACTGAACTTACGAATTTTTCATGTTCTCTACTTAATAGGCATTACCAAAACACCTGTTTCATCAATGTTTTTATTCATATATATTATAAATTAAATATAACAGTTCATAATAAAGTATAATTAAAAGGTCCATTTAACCTAAATTAACACACTTTTTTTGGCAACACAAGAACAAGACGCTTGTGATACATGGCAAATTTAGGAATCAACCAAACACGTCATACGTAGGGTGATTTTTCCAAAATTTTGTTTCCGAAAGTTTGAAAAAGCAGCTAAAATTCTATAGCTCCCATGTCGCTACATTGTACTTTGGTTCGTAGGGTGGCACTGTGCTGCGGTGTCATCTCGGAAATGAGCTTGAATGTTTCATTGCCCCTGAAAGCTTAGTCATTGGAGATAATAACTACGGTCTTGCCACTCGTAGAGTCGCATATCTCACTACAGGCTGTTCACGATAAAGTGAGCACTTTTGAAACCAACCTTAGAAAAAATTCACTGTCCCTGCTTTCATATACTTTAACGGGCGCACTGAGTGAAATGCGCCCAGTAAAGTTGATAACGATGGAGGGAAAGTAGTTCTATATTTTAATGTCAAATAAAAAGTGCTAGGTAACTATTTGTGATAATTTGAATTGGTTCTTTGGCTTTCTGTTTTTTATAATGCATCAAAGTGTACAAATTAGCAGGTTTGTAAAATATTTACTTTTCTAATAATTTCACAGTTTCATTTGACCCGACGCATGAATAAAGTGATGAGGCCCATGGCAATGTTAATTTTGCATAAGGCGGAAGAATTCTCAACGTGCATACGAGTAGTTCTTAACCAGGGCTTTCAAATGTGCTCATCTTGTCGTGAACAGCCTTACCTACTACACGGACAGATGATTGGATAATATCTGGCTGTGGCGCGGGATACTTCTCTCTACGTTTGTAAAATAAATTTTAAAGTACTGAGAAAAAAAATTATTACAAAATTTAATTTGTATCAATAGCACTACGAATTAATTATTCCATATTATATAATTTATTTGAAAAATACATATTTATTATTACTTACCGTATAAGACCAGGCAGCGATGACTATCTCACAGTTACATTTATAAATATCCTATCACAATGTTACATTCCTGGTTTTTTTATTCCTGCAAAATCTGTAGCAATTAAAAGCTACTTGAACTAATTATCAGTTTTCATAGCACTTTTTGAAAGGCCTGCATTGCTCACCCATGTTTCCACGTACGTGTAAGTGTTGGATTCGGAATTTGGAGAAAAAGTAGATATTTTCATGAAAGTAAGTTACCGGTATATTCAGAGTCTCTCCCGCTGTCGCTGTGTTTGTGGTGTTTTCTTTGTTATAGTTTGTTTGGGTTCATTTGTCTTATTTGAAGTTTAAATATGGCGTATTCTAACTGCATGATCCTTCTCATATTACAGCTGAGAAGAATGTTTCGTGTAACACCAGCATTGTTCGTCCAAATTAACCAAAGTTAAAGGAAACACGATGAGGTTAAGTACAGATGTCAGGTCACTTTTTTTTTTTTTATTACGAACTGCATTTTCGAATATTAACCCCTTTACTCATTACCTGAAGAGTACTATCGAACATATTGTTGTGGTCGGCCTAGCCAGCGATCAGTTTTATAGGCTGTTCACGGTAAAGTGAGCACCTTTTAAGGCCCTCCCAACAGGTATTAACCACTAATAAATATATCTCATTGCAGCCTGAAGAATTAAATTTTTTGGGTGTTTATTGGTCACATTGACATGTTTATATTAAAAAGCAGCAGGAAGATGGAAATAGGATGAAAGTAAACATTTATAAGGGCCTTAAAACGTGCTCACTTTACCGTGAACAGTCTATACTACCTTATACTTACTAGGACTGGTGACTTCACCATGTCCTGCTGACCTAAGGCCGTCAACCTTTGGCGTGACGGTGTAGCTACTAAAAAATGATAGAAAATGAGCTTTTATTACAGTAACAATAATCAACAGCAGCAACGTTAATCGTAAAGGGGCGTTATCAAAATAATGTAAATTATTATGATTATATTTATATTAAAATGATTACTTAACCCACGCCTTCTGAAGTTAATCTAATTGGAAAGTTCCCACCTGAACTTGAGCCGCCCAAATCTCTTCACTCACTTTAACAACTGCCAACTTTAACGACTTAACTGGAAGCATGCGCCTCGGTATGCCCGTTGTAATATAGGCAGGTCAGGGCAGCGACACTTCTCAAAAATGCCCCCTTTACCGTGAACGGCCTTTACTCCAGCTTTACCTCAGCCCACTCCGCAGAAACATTTCTAGCGAACTTCCTAAACTCTGCGCTGTGCTACTGAAATACTTCCGCAGATCTGGCTGCGAAACACAGGGACGTTTAGCGTCGCTACACTCCAGTCACTGTAACTTCCAACTTTTCTGAAGCCTTGCTGAAGCCTTCCACTTTCAGGCTATTCCCAGCCTTAACGAACAAAGTTTACACACCTACTTTCGCCTTTTGTGACACTGAAAGTTTTGGCGTGTAAAAATAATTCATGTTAAAGTAAACTGTTATGGAAACTGCATGTCTCATGAATGATATAATGCAAACTTTACGAACATGTAATATTAGTGCACAACATTTAGATCTTTGTTGTCCCTAATTAAAAAGGTGTGTTATATAACAATTTCGAGTATTCCAAAACCCTCGGGAGCAATTTAAAAAAAATTATATAAATTAAAAAATATTTACTTTCTTCTATACTGGTTTAAGTGAGTCCAAGCCAAAATAATCTGAAATAATGTAAAATTATATAAGCTCATCGGTTGCCTAAGAAAATTATTGCTCTTAATGCAGTTCATTTCTACATTGGCAGCCTGCACAACGAACCTGGGAAAAGTTTTTAATGTGGCTAACATAACATGTAACAACGCCAAATAAACAGCATTTATTTAAAGACGTGATAAACTTGTGTACAGTGAATAAATATGTTGTTTTGGGTTAGCAAAAGCAACTGACAAATGGCAGAGAAAATAACAATATATTATTTATAAATACATTAAACCTTAACATAATGAGAAATTACATACCACCTCCAAAACAATCTTCTTGATTACCTGAAACAAAAATTAAAACAAATGTAACAAATGGTTCTAACAGAAAGAAAATAACAGAGAACTCTAATAAATACGTGTACAATTAGCTTCAAAATAATTTTTTTTTAAATAAACACAAAGGGAAATCGTGAAAATATTTAGTGGACACTTTTGTAAACAGGCTTACACTATTTCTTTTTAATTTCATGACTCAATGATACACGAATCGAATAAGAACGAACCATTTTCAGAGTAAGTATATAGTAAAGATGTACAAAGTTTTAGTATCATGACTTTTAACTAGCAAATCAAATTGTAAAACAATAAGTTAGCGATATAACTAATGACGCTATTTTCCTCTACATGGATGCAAATAATTAAATCGGGGGGGGGGGGGGAAGTTCCCGAGATGTAATGTGAAAGCTTTATTTTTAAATTAAAAATTCTATTTTCCAAAACGGTGCAGAAATATCATTATCGGTTTCTAAATTAAATTCGTACCAAATTTGGACAAAATCGGTTGATCGTTCTTGAGATATAACACAATGTCCTAAATTCTAAAATTGCCGCCGTTTTGAGTTGAAATTGAAAATAAGTTGCCTCCGTAGTCAAAAACTATTAAAAAGTCTGATATCATTACTAAATACTCTAAGTGGGCCTAGTTTGGTGAAATTTGGTTGTCTAGTTTAAAAGTTACGTGAAGGGGGGCGGGCAGAAATATTCGAGACGAATATTCGGGTTATTGTGGCTAAAAATATGCGTGTGTGAGCGTGTGGGGGGGGGGGGGTGATGATTGTTCTCATTTAAACAAAGCCACAGAGAAAAGCAGAATTTTGTGTTGGCCACAAAGCATTCTGTTAGTATCATGCTGCCAAATTTTTTTTACTTATCACCAACAAACTTTTGTGACCACTAAAAATTTATTTCGTGGTGGCTTATAAAAATTTTTCTGTTCAAAACACAAATGTTTGGCACTGTGAAATACCAACAAAACAATATGTGATCGTCATGAGAATTTTTCTCTGTGGATTACTGAAAGACAAAAGTATGTTGAAGTAAATTTTTCCCGCAATAAATCATTGCCTCTTGTAAGAGACTAAATGTCTTGTTTATAGATAAGTGTACATGTTAAATTTATCCCAATTACGGATAACTTTGTTATCACTAGGGATAAAATTTTGCTAATTCATTTTGGGACTAGATATACGTCAAATACATATACAGTGAAGTCGCCTTCGCAATTGGATCACAGTTTATTAGACCCGCCCTGGACGCCTCTGAGCCAATAACAGACTTGCAAGAAAACACCTTGCGAATCGCAGAACTGCCAGGTGTGTGGCAACAGCCAATGAACACACAGCTGAGGCTCCAGTATGCAGAGGACTGACGAGTCTGGCCTACAGGTCATTGAACTCGCGAAATTTTTCTATCCCTAGTTATCACTAGTAAATCATAGCAAATTATTTTTTTCTGGTTCATGTCTCAAGTGCTACCGGGACGGCAAGTAAAATGCTAAATTAATGACGTAGCACAAACCGACTTAAACAATGCGTATCTCTGCGGGTAATCAAAATACAGGCTTCCAACTAGCGCCCATGTACCTTAACACGCCTAACCATCAGATCTGGCTACCGGCATCAAGTATAATTACGTGACAGCCGCTAATTAAGCGTTATTAGGATTTCAGTAACTCGTTCTCAGGTAGTGTTACCTGGCACCCGGAATTGCATTTAACATTAAAATAATTTAGTGTTGTTAGGAAGCTGTGCTCCTAGCAACAAAGATGTTCGAGATTGCAGTAAACAACCGTACCATCGCTAGCTATCAATGAAATTATTTCTTGTAGGTGTTGTAAGTTCATTTGTATACATTATTTTAAACATGTATGAACCTCCCGAAAATGTTGGTTATGTTTATTGTTAGTTCGCAAACGCCATGATATATTTCATAACTAACAGGTTCTAGCAGTAACTGTCGATTATTGGTACACAATAATGTGACTGGTTCTAATTGTAATGCAGATCACGAATGTTTAGGCTATTTAGATGCCAAAAATAATGAGTAGGAGAGCTTAAATGTAATCACTATGAAATTAAATCTTTGCAAAAACATTTATTTTAATATGAATTTCAAAAGTTTAAAAGAACTTCAACAAAAAAAAAACTCTCGCAAGAAACTGAGAAAAAATCCCAAAATCAAAATTTAAGATAATTCATTTTGCCTAAGAAACCTAGAAAATTTCCGTAATTATTTTAGAATTATGCTGCAAGCACATATAGGTCTGAATTATGTTTATCCCTTAACCACATATCTACTTGACTCTTTTAGATCAGTATAAAATATGCCGCATCGTGGCTATCGTATCATGTGTCACGCAGTTACTGAGGAATCAATTAATAGGCAAACCCGATTTTCCTGAAAAGATTTTACGACTTAGTTGTATTTCAAAACATTTCAACTCAGATTCGTGTTTGTGAATGAACTATTTCAATTGTTTATAACGCGTCCTGTGAAACTAAGCGTGAAACAAAGACGTTCACTACTGGACTCAAGGAGCCGCAGTGGTTGAGCGGTTAGCACGCTCGCCTCCCACCAAGACGAACCGGGTTCAATCCCCGGCCGGGTCACCGGATTTTCGCAAGTGGGAATCGGGCCGGACGATGCCGATGGTCGGCGGGTTTCCTCGGGGATCTCCCGTTTCCCCCGCCCCTTCATTCCGGCGCCGCTCCATATTCGCTTCAATCACCCTCATCGGCTCCCGAGACCTCGCTGTTAAGAGCCGCCCAAATCTCTTCACTATTGGACGCTCCTCATTCCGAGTGGCCAGTCAAGTGAGGACATGTTTTCTCACGCATAGTCTATACTTGGCCAATTATAGGCTGTTCGCAATAAAGTGAGCACTTTCTAAGGCTCTCCTTACAGGCATTAGCCCCTGATAAATACACCTTATTGCGGCCTCAGGCATTAAATTTTGATGGTGGTGAAATGTATACATTGTGTTTATTGGTCACATTGCAATGTTTAAATTAAAAAGCAGCTGGAAGGTGAAACTGGATGAAAGGAAAAATTTATAAGGGCCTTAAAAAGTGCTCACTTTACCGTGAACAGCCTATAACAAAGGATACCTGCTTTGAAGTCCCATAGGATGTTCAAATCTCTCCTTCGTTGAAATCTTTTCACGGCTCCCATACAGAAAAGGCAATTTAATATAGAATACAAAACAGGAGGTGAAGATGACCATGAAGAGAGCATTGATGGACATGAACATGAAAACAGTGGTAATGCTGAAGACGTTGATGGCGATTTTCTCGATGCACTGACACACTCCTCCCACACATTTCACCAACGAGTTTCCTTCGATAAGCAGCATGAAGAAATCAGAAGGCGCCAAGAACGCTCGTTGCGTATTTCCCGAAGACCCCACTGAACTTGATAGACTCAGATATTTGATTGACTTCAAATACAAGGGTTTCTCTCATAGATTGTTTATATATATATATATATATATATATATATATATATATATATATATATATATATATATATATTCAATCAATATAGAACTGAAGGGGAGGGGTATATCGCATGGTGTTTTGAACTGCCCTTTTATGAAATCGTATTTAGAAAGTAATAATAAATTAGTATTTTTTAAAACAATTTTTTTCTTTTTTTTGTGTGCCATACCCTATCATCCCTCACAACTTTAAAGTGGCGCTATGATCAGTCAGCTCGTAAGGTGAAGATCCGCATACAGAATAATAATGGAGACTTTATGTACAAAAATGCATGAATAGTGGACTGCGAACAAACCAAGTCTGTCGCCATGTACAAATTTCGGTGGCAGTAGAGGAATTTTAATGTGTATGGACGGGGGACAGATGACGAACCCATAGATTGAATATGGATTGATTATTGATTGAAAGATTGGACGAAATGTACGTTGTCAGCAATTACTTTGAATCCGAAATTACGACCACAAAACGAAGAATTTCTCCAAAAGAGGCGAAGCCTAACCTTGAGTAGCTTCAGCGCCAGTTGCCGCCGTACACGCAGGACGATCTGGCACTAGGCATGCCGATATTTACATTATTAGCTTAATCGATTACCTGGATCGACCACAGAATGTCGATGCACATGGAAAATTTAACAAAAAAAATTCAATATAGAACTATTATACTTTTGATCTTTTTCGGACCCGTTGTACGAACATTACCTCAATTCTGTGTGCTAGGATGTGCCATGACCTTGGGGAACAATCTTTTAACGCGAGAAATACTACTAACCAAAAACTCAAAGAAAATAACGAAGCTTAAATTTCATTTAAAAAATAGAGCCATCCATAAATACGACAGTTTAGATCTCAAGAAAATCCTTAACGTTAAATGACACACAAAGGTGCCGCTGGACCAATAAATAAAAACCTGCAAAATCCGCGTTATTATTTGAGGGCAGTTTAAACTTCAAACACTCTTACCCTTGCAAACACGTTTTTTTATTGGACCATAATTTATTTGACACGCCCCAAGTATTTCTGTGCCAACAAATGAAAATTTCACAATAGTGTACCCCAATCACTTACAGTATGTGTCGGTGTTTGCCAACACATACAGGACGAGGTCCTTGTCTCTACTGCTTCCTGAATGTAGGTGTTTTAAGCTGGAAAACAGCTGAGGGCCCCCCGATGATGTCAGAAAAGGGATTTGGGTTGGTTCCAGTGAAAAGGTTTGAAAATTATTCGTGGTCTTGGTTTTTATATCAAAATATAACCATTTACATAGTTTTTCCCCCAAAATTTTACAGTCAATAAACGTTGTATAAAAATATAGTATTCCCATCGGTTACGTTCAGTATAAAAATGTATCAAAATAATTATGTTTAAAACTTCCCCAAAACCTACATTTTTACAAGGTTACATCTCTTTCCAGCTATATGCAGTCTACATATAATTATTTTACTTTAAACCATACTTAAATAAAATGGCAGCAAGGCCCCCCCCCCCCTTTTAAAATGTTTACGGAACAGCAGTTCCTGCCCAAGTGAAAACCCTGAGCTGTCTCCCCGAATCTGGGCGAGACACATGTATTTATGTTTTATTTGAAATAATCTAGAACATTACAAAATGATCTTCACTCCGTCGATATCCAGAAGTCCTGGAAGGGCACCCTGTTGGTACGTGACTGGCTGGCAGGCGTCACGTGGTCAAGGTGACGTACGAGGGAGGGGAAGGCAGTCATAGTTTCGTGGGCGGCAGAGGCCCTGTGGCGCCCATACTTGCAGACAAGCAGGCCCGCCCAGTGGACGTGAGGCGTGGAGCTCGTCAAACACACACACCCCCCACCCCCATCCCCCCCCCCCCCCGGCGCAGCAAATGTAAGCCGGCCCATTTTCTCAACTTCATATGACACCGTCGGTTTGACTTTCGTTCGATGTGCAGGGATAACCGTCACAAGTTCACTCAGAAAAGGCGTGACTTCATAGCTGGGCAGCAGCCAATTGAAGAACAACATCGGCTCGGGTTTATACAGTACAGTGAATTTTAACTTAATGCCAAAAAAATAACGTGAACTTCACAGGTCCCTACCAATAAACATTTCACAAGAAATCTATCGATTCCAAAACAAAAAATCGGCAGTCTTGATATCTTTTATTTGGAGCCGATTTTATCGCTTTTCAAAATAATCGATTTTTAATCGGCTAACCGCGACCCGGACGTTTAGCTGAAGAATAACGACGGCGCTTCCAGGACGCGGGGCAGCTACGCGGTAGCGGCGCCCTCGTGGTGCTCCCACGGCAACCGGGGGTCGACCCACATACGAGCTGCCCCTCTCCTTCATCCGTCTCGTTCCCACACCGCGCCTTCTGGACGGGTCCCGCAGGCGAGCCGCTGGAACTCCAGCGCCGGGCGCCACGCCGACCAAGGGGGCGCAAATTACAGGTGCGCTGTCAGCCGCCGCGTGATTGATGGAATGCAATCTTCAGGAACCACGAGGATATATGTACCAACAAAAAAAAAAATACCTTCGCGGGAAGGAGGGGTTCGCGTTGGCCACCGCACAGCCCCGAAAGGGATCTCGGAAATGTTGGGCTAACGTAGAAGAAGGAGGGGAGCCCGGAACAATATTTCGCTTCCTAATTTCCTTTGTTGTAAATTTCAACTTTGTCGGTGAACGCCATTATTAGAAATACATTAATATAATCTGTTGCCCCGGCCCCTCAGGTAAATACCAACTTCCAACGCGTTTCTCCCGGCCGCAAAGTGGTTTTAGTTAACGGGCTTGGGGAATTTTTTCCTCGGAAGTTTTTAATTTTGCCGGGGCAGTTCTAAAAAATTTATTTCCAGGCTAGAAATTTATGCTTTGCAGAATACTTAGATAATTTCGCGGTATCCCAAATCACCATTCGCATTCGCTGTGGCAGGGAGTTATTGGAGTTATTTATTATTTCGACGCGTTAATATGAAAACACTTATCGTGGAACGATGCTGCTTTCATGTATCGAAAGCTAACTTAGGAAATTTTTTTGCTGGTTTTTAAGATCTTCGAAGTGAATGAAGAGAATTTGGGTGGCTCTCAACGGCGAGGTCTTGAGAGCCGAAGTGGGTGATTGAAATGAGTATGCAGCTGCACTGAAATGAAGGGGCGGGGGAAACGGAAGATCCCGAGAAAACCCGCTGACCAACGGCATCGACCGGCACGATTCTCACATGCGAAAATCCGGTGATCCGGCCGGGGATTGAAACCGGTTCGCCTTGGTGGGAGGCGAGCAGGCTAACCGCTCAGCCACCGTGGCCAGCGGGTTTTTCACGGGCATCTCCCGTTTCCCCCGCCCATTAATTCCAGTGCAGATCCATACTCACGTTAATCACCCTCATCGCCTCTCAAGACCTCGCTGTTAAGAGCCGCCTAAATCTCTTCACTCACTTTCTTAGCCAATTCGGTTACTCATGAATTTCTGAGTTCAAGTTTTGCAATCACGAAATTTTGTGGTACGCGCTGTACTTGTGTCGAGGACTTGTCTTGCAACCAGTGAGCAAGATGCTGCTAGGTCGGCGATATTGGCGTCAACCACTCACGTCAATAAGGCGTGGGAAATCCCACAAATATTATTAGTCACAAGGAGCATTGGGCTCTGATGTCTTGCTGTCTACAGCACCGGCCATAAATATCTTTCATTTGCAACGTGTCCACGGTCATGGACACATTCACCGAACGGGATATGTAACAGTCATACAATCTATATTGTTCTCTTCGCATGTTATAAATCGATTATTGTAAGAAACCTGGGAATTTCGCGGATTCATTTAACGACAAGTTAAACTGCATTCACGTGTACATATGTGTTTGTGCTTTCATTGTACCACAGTTTGTTAGACACGCACGAAACGACTTTCAGCCAATAATGAATCTGAAAGGAAAATGAAAACCTCATCCCGTGCTACCTGGTCTGGTGTTAAACTGGAGCAACAGCATATCAACTACTTACTGATACTCGAATGCACAAAGGATTGTGTAGTCTAGTTTGTTGCCAGATGAATACGCGAAATTTCCGGGTCTCTAATTATTATTTTTATTAGTAATAATCAGTACTGATTTAAATACACTAAAGTTCTTTTAACCGTTTGTAGACTATGCTCGAGTGTTTAACACGACCTCACCAGAACACCACAGCAATGATATTACTAACGATAGAATGCATTTTTATAGCCACTTAAAAGAACATGATTAATTGTAAATTCTTTTATACGATAAAGGACATCTGATTAGGTCATTGTCAGATCGGCTCTCCATTAGTCGATGACCGGCCAATAATGAACGGTGTAAAGTAAAGGGTAGTGTCCTGTGTGGTATGGACCAATAGGACGATGGGGTGAGTTCTAACACAGACGCCAACAGAACCGGTGTTCTTGCAGTAGTGGATATAGGTGACTCACTTCTAATTTGTCTCAAGTGTCATTAATAGAGACCTGTAAAATTCGCGTTATTATTTGGGGACACGTTAAACTTTAAACAAGTTTACCTGTGAATTTCGTATTTCATTGGACCATACTTTACTTGACACGCCCTGGGAAACTCTGCGCCAATAAATGATCACTTTACAATTGTGTGCCCCTGTCACGTGCAGTTCAATCAGAAAGGTAGAGACTTCACAACTATGCAGCAACCAACGGAGAGATGACGCCGGCTCTAGTATATACAGTACTGTGAATTTTAGCCTGATGCCAAATAATTACGCGAATTTTGCAGGCCCCTAGTCATTAAGTGTGTGCATACCTCAATGAGTTAAATCCCTGACAACAACTTACGAAGCAATGAAAATACATCTAAGCGAAGTGGTCCAAGTGGTCCAATTGTTAACATTTCCGTTCTGTATATTCTACGACTACGCAGTTTTCGTTAAAGATGACACGTTCTGCAACACTTCAGCATGCGCTTCTGCTGACAGTGAATTTTTTTTATCACATTTCAAGAGATGTTGAAAAATCGCGAAAAATTTTTGAGCCTACGTATCTTTTATAACACACTAAGTATTCTGTTCTTTCACGAGCAGATGAACAAGGTTTCGCCTCGGCTAAGTTGTTTGTAGACCAATCATGAACGTTCTGGCTGAGAGTTTCAGAATACTCATTGGCCCTTTGAAATGGGATAGTAGTCTCATACATGCATGACAGCCAATTATAAGAGACCTGCAAAATTCACGATATTATATAAGACAGACTGAACTCCACGTTACTATGCGTTTGAGTAACATCAGCCATTGACCTTAAAAAAATATTTTCCACTCCTTGAAATAATAATATAATATAAGTTCAGCTGTAGAGTGGCCAGTATCTTTTGAGAATTTCAAGCAGATACGCGAGGTTGATTTCAGTGCAGTGGCCAATGAAGCCACGAAAGGTAGTCACTTGTTTATAAGGAAGTGGCATCTACCATTTCAATTAAAGCTAGCGCTAATTTTGCAGGTCACAACTGATAAGTAGGGATATGAAAATTCTCGCAGATTCATTTCAGGTCAAGATAGATTTCAAATACGTGTACACTGAAATCACATTTGCTGTTGGATTAGAGCTTATTATGCACGTACTAGACGACTCTGAGCCAATAGTGGACTTGCAAGGGAACAAATAACGGATCCCATACTGCCAGGCGTGTGGTAACGCTGGGGCAGTGGCCAATGAACATACATATGAGGTTCGACTATACAAAGGATTGTGGAGTCTAGCATACAGGTAATTGAACACTCGAAATTTTCCTATCCCTGCCGATAAGGAACGGAAACTGTCGAACATGTGTACAGAACGTTGAATCCTAGTAAACAGTCAACTTTTCCTGCGGTAAAAAGAAAGCTCTACTCATGTCTAATACACCTTCAAGAGTCATAATTAGAGACCTGCAGAATTCGCGTTATTATCTGGTGACACGTTAAAGTTAAAGCACGCGTGCCCATGCAATACGTTTTCCATCCGACCATACTTCATTTGACACGCCCCTGTGTTACTCTGCGCCAGTAAATGAACACTTAACAGTTGCGTACCCCAATCACGTGCAGTTCAATCAGAAAGGGCGTGGCCTCACGTCTATGCAGCAGGCCAATGGGGGAAACGATGCCGGTTCCGTTGTATACAGTGCTATGAAGTTCAGCTTGACGCCTGGCACGTTTCTAGTCATGACTGCGGCCACGGGGCATTGCTGAAGAGACACCCGAGCATGCGCGTCGAGGTGCTAACAGCCCATTGTCCGCCAGTCCGCGCGGATGTGCCTATACGAACTTGCTGATAAATGACGTCATATTGCACGTCCACCCGAATCGCGGGTCACAGAGGCACGTTCCTCGGCAAAAAAAAAAAAAAATTCACACCCGTCGTCGGCTACTGAGAAACCATCAAGTCGCCCGTCCACGTCGTACCGGGTTGGAATCCGCGGTGCCTTCCCAACAGCGGAAGCGCTCATGTTTCTTCCGCCAGAACGCTTTGTGTGCTTTCTGCTGACGAAGTGAGTTAGCTGCTAACTCGTTATTAAGGTGATTCAAGAAAGAATTTTGATTTTCTAATTTTTGCGGATATTTGATGGATTCGTGACACTACAACGATATTGATTAAAGTGGGTATAAAACCCCTTAGCATCATAAATCCTGAGTGCGCTCGCTCACGGTTGAGGACGACGTTTTGCAAAATAGGTAAAATCATAATCGGTGCTGTACAAAGTCAGAAGCAAGCATCGATACAAACGGCGCCTTTCTTCTGGCTGATGCTATTGGCCGCTGCTAACACACCATCATTTTACTATTGGTTCCTGCCGGTGCCACGAACCAATACAAATTCTTTTCATAAGTTCCATCATGTATGTTATTCCTAGATGCCCGAGAGTTTAGTGTGTTCATTCCTAGACAAGTTGGAATTCACGCACATGTACGTTCATATTACGTTTTTAATCGGTCGACGTGTTGTTTGCCCCATCCTGGAGATAAATGAGCCAATAACAAACATGCAATAAGTTGTGCGCCCAAACACCGCCTTTTACTACCACAACAATCAACCAATAAACAGTTGGTATCTGTATGAGCGCATATAAGACTTCGAAGTCTGGCATACAGGTCATTGAACTCGCGAATTTATCGGGTCTATAGTTATTACAAGGAATTCGCTAGATCTGCTCAGACCAAAAATCCCCTCTTTTGCCAAACCTGCAGCGTAAAAATAAGGTGCAAGTTAAAGGGTTAATTAAATTGATTTTTTATTTATTTTCTCGGATATAATTAGTAGGGATAGGAAAATTTCGCGAGTTCAATGACCTGTAGGCTAGACTCCTCTGTCCTCCGCATATCGGAGCCTCAGCTGTGTGTTCATTGGCTGTTGCCCCGCACCTGGCAGTTATGGGATTGGCAAGGTTTTTCCTTGCAAGTCTGCTATTGGCTCAGAGGCGTGCAGGGGGGTCTAATGAATTGTAATCCAATTGCGAAGGTGGCTTCACTGTATATGAGTTTGGCGTCTATCTTGTCCCGAAATGATTTCGCGATATTTTCCTATCCTTAACGATTAGAGACCCGGAAATTTCGCGTATTCATCTGGCAACAAGCTAGACTCCACAATCCTTTGTGCATTCGAGCATCAGTTAGTAGTTAATTGGCTGTTGCTCCAGTTGAACCCCAGACCAGGTAGCACGGGATTCGGTTCTTATTTTCCTTGCAGGTTCTTTAATTGGTCGATGGTAGTTCAGGGCGTGGGCTAACAAATTATGGACCGACGGAAGCACAAACCCATATATGCAGGTGAATACAGTTCAACTTGTCCTCAGACGAATCCGCCAAATTTCCGGGTCTCTAGATATGATACACCCGCAACACCAGGAGACAGACGATCACGTGTGCACAGTCCGCGGGTGTGGGGGGGGGGGGAGCGCGACAAGTGCCAGTGTTGCACGAGGGGCACCGCGATTCTGCCCGAAGATACGAACTCCTCGGCGGGGGCACAGGGTGTAGAGCAAGGTTCGTTACAGCTGACAAGCGGCTTCTTTGCCCACCCCGCCTGCGCCGCAAACGCTATCTGGCGCGCGCGCATTTGAATAACGACCTGGCTCGGCGGGAACCCGACCGCACTTTGGTTGCTGCTGCTGTGGCTCGCGCTATGACGCCGATCCCGGAGTCTCCCCCCGCCCCCCCCCAAACCCTAGGCAATCAGCGTAAATCAGCGGCTCGCGTCAGGTCGAGGCTTCGACTCCGCGAGAGGCCATTGGGCGGACGGCTTAATAGGAGTGTGAAGCGAAACTTTTTTTTTTTTTTTTGTGAAATCGTTGTTTGCGCGTATTCGCGTATCTCGGTAAATATATGTTCCGTAAACACGACCTTCCACTAGAATAGGTAAAAATACTATTACCCATGCCTCTATGTTTTTACTTTCGACATATTAAGTATATTCACGGAGAAAAAAAATTCGTGAAAATGGTACAATAGAGCATTTTTGAAGCTTGACTATGCAACAAAAAAGTACAAGCGTAAGGACGTGGGCCTTCACTGCATGTAATAAAATCCCGCTGTTACAGATCTGATTTGCACGGCACAGCGTCACGACGGAAACACTGCGCGCCTTGCGCGTAGGAGCGATAAGACACTAGGCGTGCGAGTTAGTGTCGCCCGTATCGCTCCCTCGCTTCTTGACCTTGGACGAGCAGGTTCGCACTCCTCTTAAGGTTGAAGTAAAGCAGCTGCCAATGGAGCACTGCACTCGACTATACAACGTGAAGAACTCATTAAAAAAAGTAGTACAGACATCATGAAAATGGACAGAAAAATGCGATTTATGCTGTATATGAAAGAAGAATATAGTACATATTTTGCGACATTATAATATATTTTACTAAAATATACTTTTTAAATGCAAAGTAATAATATATATCAAAACTTTATCATATTTCCATTCTGGATTCTTCAGAAAACAGAATTTGCGAGAAAATCTTCTTCAAGAAATATCGTCATAATATTTAGTGTGATTGTGCGTGATAAAACTGTAATGATAACAATAATAATAACAATATAGAAAATTATTTTGTTAAATGATTTTATGTGCGACCATTTGACACAAACACATATGACTGAAACTGATGTAAATAAAGTGTATTACAAAATATATATGATACATTATTACTATGATTTTATTACATATTATCACAGTAAATATTTTGACGACCTTTTCTGAAGAATATTTTAATCTAAATTATGCTATCCGAAGCATCTAAATCAGAAAAACGCTTAAATTTAGTTGAAAACATGGACTCTATGGATAGATTAATTTTTTACATTTGAAAAATATATTTTTGTAAAATATTTTATAGTTGTACAAAATATATACATTCTTCTTTCATATACAGCATATGTAAATCACAATTTTCTGACAATTTTATGATGTCTGTACTACTTTTTTATGGGTTCACATTGTAAAGTCAGGTGCAGTGCTCCATAGGCAGTTGCTTTACTTCAACCTTAAGGCTGCCGCCTACCTGAAGATTCAATTGCGTTGCAGAGTGTTATAGGCTGTTCAAGATAAAGTGAAAACTTTTTAAATCAATCTTTAACAAAATCACTTCTCCTGCCTGCATATATTTTAACGGGTGTACTGAGTCACATGGTAACGATGGTACGATGGAAAGAAAATAGTTCCATATTTTAACGTTAAATAACACACATTAGGTAACCACTTGTGATAACTTAAATTATTGTTTTCGTTTTCTGTTATCTTTTTTAATGCATTGAAGAGGAAAAGTGAGCAATTTGTAAAAATATTTACTTTCGTAAGAATTTCAGTTTCACTTGACCGACCCATGAATAAAGTGATGAGGCTAATAACAATGTTAATTTCACATTAGGGAGAAGAATACACAACGTGCATACAAGGAGGTCTTAAGCAGGGCTTTCAAAAGTGCTCATTTTACCGTGAACAGCCCATAACACTTTGTAGACTATGCTCAAATGTAGCTCGAGCAAAGGTAATTTGAAAAATGTCTTTTTTATTCGGAACAAACCTCGCATGGATGTGCAGTCTTTGTTCGGCTAGTGTTTAACACGACCTCACAAGAACACCACAACGTAGTAACAATGATACAGCTAACGATAGAATTTTTTTTTTTTAAAGGGGGCCTCGGTGGCTGAGCGATTAGCACGCTCCCCTCCCACCAAGGCGAACCGGGCCCAATCCCCGGCCGGGTCACCGAATTTTCGCAAGTGGGAATCGTGCCGGACGATGCCGCTGGTCGGCGGGTTTCCTCGGGGATCTCCCGTTTCCCCCCACCTCTTCATTCCTGCGCCACTCCATATTCACATCAATCACTCTCATCGGCTCTCAAGACCTCGCTGTTAAGAGCCGACCAAATCTCGTCGCTTCACTTCACTCGTTTTTTTTTATAGACACTCAGAGGGACATGTTTGATTATAAATCCTTTTATACGATAGAAGACATTTGATTGGGTAAATATCAGCTCGGCTCTCCATTGGTTGATGACCGGCCAATAATGAACGCTGTAAAGTACAGAGTAGTGTCCGGTGTGGTATGGACCAATAGGACGATGGTAAGATCTCACACAGACACCAACAGAACCGGTGTTATTGCAGTAGTGGGTATAGGTGACTCACTTATAATTTGTCTTAAATGCCAGCAAATGTGTGCAGACCTCAATGTGTCAACCAACACATGTTCAGTCAGTGTGTCACCATCATTTAAAGTGTCTTTCACGTGCACATTTACGCTCTAGATTCGAATCAGTGGAGAACCGCTGATTCCGCAGAGAAATTCAACTACTCGAATCAGTGAAAATGGCTCCACTTAGAATCAGTGGAAAACCAGTGATTTTTTTTAGTGGGAAAATTTCTCTGATTGAATTAGTGACGCGAAACAATAACACTGATTGAATAAGTGACGGCGAACTGCAGTGGCGAATTAAATATCTTTTTTATTGCCTTCAGCCAACTAATTGCGAGAAATAAACCTATTTGCAATAGCTTACTACTTATATTGAGCGATTTACTGTAATTAAAAAAAAATACTAATATTTTCGTAGATGGTCTACTAATCGAAACCGGATAGTTTTAAATTGAATGCTCTTAATTTTCGTTTATCGTTAGGATTGTTAAAACAAATAGTACATATGAGTGCACTCTCTTCACCACATTACATGCAGTTTAAACGTTCAAACAGAATGCTGTGATTATTTCGTGAAAACGAGATGAAATACGTTAACACGGAATGAAAGACTGAATGTTCATGTTACCTCATAAAATAGTGTTTTGAAAGGCGAAAAAAAATTTAGAAAGTATTTTGTATTGGTTTTATTAGTATATGCATTGCTACTTCACTTGATAGTCGTTGTTTAAAGGTCATTTTTACACGTTGTTCAATGGCCATTTTCACACTGTTTAACTGATCCATCAGTCGGAAAACAAATCACTGAAAAACAGTGAAAAAAATTACTTATGAATAAGTGTAAATGCCACTGAATCAATAACTGAAGTAAAACTGGCATTTTTCATTGATTCATCAGTTAAATTAACTGAAGTGATTGTTAAATCAATCTGATTGAAACAGTGTATTCTCAATGATTCAGATTTAGAGTGCAGTCTAATAGTCCAGCCTGCCAGTCGCACGCGCTCTTCACTGCACCGGAGCTCGCAGTCGCAGATTTCCCCCCTCACTTTTCACTCCCTGAGCCCCTCGTTTCTCTTCTTGATCGTCTGTTGCTTGGCCCTGTACAATGACCCAAACTCCTGACGCTCATAAACTCTCTGCTAAGAGGTCCGTCATACTTTTATACTATCGCAGCAAAGATCTGGAGTATTCGCCGTACCCCGAGTCACGCTGAGAGAGGCAAGGACGTTCAGAATCCGAAGATTCTTCAGGTAAACACAGTAATTAAATCTGCTGAAGGAGAGGATCTTGCGAGCCGCAAAAAGGCTTATTCACGTCACCAGGCGGAAGAATGCGCTGTGACACAGTTCATAAGCAAAAACCCTGATAGGATTATAACTCTCCTGTAATTCAAACATCCCTTAGTGACTCTCCGCCCGCTATCATATCAATGCTCTGTCCTTCTCTCCCGCCCGCCCGCGTGGGACGAGTCGGGGGGGGGGGGATGAAGTGAGCGCACAACAAAATTTACCCCTACACTTGGCATTTAGGGGGCCGCGGTGGCCAAGCAGTTAGCCCGCTCGCCTCCCACCATGGCGAACCGGGTTCAATCCCCTGCCGGATCACCGGATTCTCGCATGTGGGAATCGTTCCGGACGACGCCGTTGTTCGGAGGGTTGTCTCGCAGAACTCCCGTTTCTCCCGCCCTTTCATTCCGGCGCTGCTCCATACTCACCTCAACCTGAAGACCTCGCTGTTAAGAGCCACCCAAATGTCTTCACTTGGCATTTAAAACAAGCACGATTTCGATTACAGCGCTCTGCGGCTATTTCACTAACTAAATCTGTCAATAGGGGTGGCAGCTTTTCACGTCAGTGCCATGATCTGTCCTACTAACCCTTTCATTTCCACACTAATTTATATTTTCTTGTGTTGCAAATTATAAATTTTTTTATGCGTGCAAGCTGGCAAATAACTTGTTCCGTTATCACAACCAATAAGCTACAGTCTTTGTGGTTGCTGATCAGTTGAACGAGTCATAACGCAGCACATTAGCATGGCTTAGGAACAGTAGAGACCTGAAGAATTTTGGGATTCACTTTTGGGACAGAGCTAGAATTTAAAACACGTGTGTTCGGTTCATATAACTTTGCCCATTGGTAGGAACGCCCGAATTTCGAGAAAAGATTTCAATAACATACGAGCGTACCAGCAGTTTCTTTTTGCTTATTGGCGGTGTGTGTCTGTGAAAAGACAGTTTCTTTGTTGGCTGGCCAATCAGAATTAAGTTTCTCCGATACTGTACGTCTCTGATTCGTGGGCAAACACTTACGAGGCCTAACATCTAGATCATCAAATCACGAAAGTGGATCCAAGCTAAAGTGTTTTGAAAAACAAATGGTCGGGAAATATTTTCGCGAAATTCGGTTGTCCCTAGCCATTGGTCCACACGGTGTATGACAACTCCTGGAGAACGGTGACCCAATCGTCGCTTTCCACTGTGACAGCAGGTAACCAATGCATAGTTGACATATGCATATTTGTGCATAAGACCGTAGAGTCTAGCCTGCAGGTCACTGAACTCGCGAATTTTTCAGGTATCTAGGAATCAGTAGGGACCCGCAAAATTCGCGTTATTATTTAGCATTAGGCTAAACTTCACAGTGCTGTTTATACTCGAGCCGGCGTCGGTTCTCAATTGGTTGCTGCATAGATGTGAAGTCCCTTCTTATTTGACTGGACTGCGCGTGATTTGTCTACACAATTTTGAAGAGTTCAGGTACTGGCGCAGAGGTACCCAGGGCTCCAATAAGGTATTGTCTAATGACAAACGTATTGCAAAGGTACGAATGTTTGTAGTTGAACTTGTCCTCAAATAATAACGCGAATTTTGCAGGTATCCAGAAATCAGTAATCTACGGAGAAGGTCATTAGGCACTGGGTTTCGCAGAGTAGTAACAGCCATGTATAAGCTTCTGGTGCTACGTATTGACGATTGTCTACAGTGGGCTTGAAAAGTTCAAGTTAAATGACATAAAATAAATATTTTTGTTTTTGTCATTTTTCAATCTATAAGGATCAGAGTTTATTATGCACGCTCTAGAAGACTCTGAGCCAATAGCAGACTTGCAGGGCCACAAGACGCAAATCCCATACTGCCAGGTGTGGGGTAACACTGGGGTAGCAGCCAATGAACAAACATTGCAGGTTCGACTTTACAAAGGATTGTAGAATCTAGCCAAAGGGTCATTGAACTCGCAAATGTTCGTATCCATGTCAATGTAATGTTCGTACACCGGCGTAGCAGGATTATCGCGCAGGAGCAGCCGGGAAGTGCACGGCTTCCTGAGCACACGTAGGCGATGCATCCGGCGGCCGCCATTGTTCAGCGGCTTGGAGGACATCTGATCTAACATGTGCGGAAATTTGTCTGAAGGGTGACGATGCCACGACATGACTCACGACGGATCCAGACTCGCGATAGCTGTACCTCGCGCCTGCTGCTCCAAGGAGAGCTCGAGTGCATTGCAGGGGCCGCCGTGGTGAGGTGGCTAGACCACTCGCCTACCACCTCGGCGAACCGTGTTCGATTCCCGGCGGGGTCGCTCCCTTGCCGGACGATGCCGCTGGTCGGCGGTTTTTTCTTGGGTGTCTCCCGTTTCCCTCGTCCCTGCATTCCGGCGCTACTCCAAACTTGTCTCACGTCACACTCATCGGCTCTCAAATCCTCGATGTTCGGAGCCATCCATATCTCTTCACTCACTCACATTCAATGACTAAGGGCCAGCAAAATTCGCGTTATTATTTTACACCAGGCTAAAATTCACAACACTGTATATACTAGAGCCGGTGTTATCTCTCCGTTGGTTGTGCATAGTTGTGAAGTCTCTCACCTTTCTGACTGAACTACGCGTGATTGGGGCACACAAGTAACGTGTTCATTTATTGGCGTAGAATTACCCAGGATGTGTCAACTTTAGTATTGTTCAATGAATAGGGACACTTGAATTTCGCGTAAAGATTTACGCACGTGATAGGTTTCCATGCCCTACGGCATACCAGTAGCATTCCTTCGCTTATTGGCTGCGTGTGCTTGTGAGAAGACATGTTCTTACTTGACTGGCCAACCAGAAGTAGGTTACACTTGCTACTGTGCGTCTGTGATTCGTGGACAGACACGTAACACCTAGATCATCCAATCGCGGATGTATATCTGAGCTAAAGTGTCATGAAATACAACTGGTAATGAAATTTTTCTGTGAAATTCGGGTGTGCCTAGGAATAGGAAAAATTCGCGAATTCATTTCGGGACAAGATAGACGTCGAACACATAATCAGTTACCTCGCCTTCACACCTGGATAACAGTTTATAAGACCCGCCCTGCACGACTCTGAGTCAATTTTTCTAATCTACCCTATTGCTAAGTATTAAATGTACGACCGAAGGTTGGGTTGGATTCTAATTGCGTCTCAGGGCGAACCCCTTACGCCTAAAGTAGAGGGAATTGCTTGCTAAGGAGGCGGGCATCGCGGCAGTGAGGGATTGGGGAGCTATGGCCAGTGTTTGGGGCCATGACTACCGCCCTAAGTGTACCTATAGCTGTACTATAGTGAAGGAAGGGGAGGGTAAAGCCCGCATAGACACGGTAAAACCCCTCCCGGCAGGAAAGAGTTCAAAATTTGTGGAAGCATTAAGAAATGCTACAGGAGATAGCAGGTATGGAATCCATGCTGATTTAATAGGTGACGAAGAACTAGTAGAGAGGTGACAGGGTTTGTGGGCCAGCATGTTAGAGGCACATGCGCCCTTGAGGTGGGACTGCCATCCATGTTCCTGCGCGGGCCGCCTGACTGCCCGCACAGCAATATCGACAGCAGTCACTTCAGGCAGGGTCCTTAAGCTTCCAGCCGAGGGAGCAAGAAATCCGGGCAGCTCAGTCATGGTACCTATTCCACCTTCGCTCTTCTGCGCCGACATCCGGAGATCCACATCGCGGTTGAAGGTGGGGAGTAACGGATCGGGTAACCACCCACTCCCCCTCCTCCAAAATCTCCCTCGGTGGTAGGTGAGCAGCGCTCGGCGGGACATCCAGGAGCTACCAGTTGTAGAGGCGAATCCGCTTGCCCACGAGTGAAGGCTGAGGCCATTACTTCCAAGTTCCGATGCTGTTCCATTCCATTCCACACGCTTCTACAGTCGACAGCCCGCAGAATCCAGCAGTGAGGTCGTTCGCCAACTTCCGCATGTTTCAGCACATCTGGATTGCCCCCCGTCTCCCCGCCTTGATCGTTGGGCCGCCCCAGCAGATGCGTGAAACCATCTTCAACTGAGCCACCCAGGTTCCCGACGCACACGACCGTCCGCCGCGGGAGCAACAGCCAATGAACACACATCTGAGCCTCCAGTATGCAGAGGACTGAGGAGTTTAGTCTACGGGTCATTGAACTCGCGAAAATTTCTTATCCCTACCTATTACAATACTGATCTGTTGTCACTTCTTTACTGATTGTTTCAGTGTGGTGGTAAGGTTCTCACTTCTACCGTGTTTGAAATGGACACTAACTAATGAACAACCAGCCGAAGCTCTAATGTACACAGGACTGGCTAATAAACTGTGATCCAACTGCAAAAGTGACTTCAAAGTACACGTGTTTGACGTATCTTATCCTGGGAAGAAATCGCAAAATTTCCCTGCCCCTAAAAATTTTCAACTAAATCGAATAATCAAATAGCAAGGCCGAATAAACGCAGTCATCAGGAGGCAAAACAACGTATAGATAGGGATGGGAAAATTTCGCGAGTTCAATGACCAGTAGGCTAGACTGTACAATATTTTGTACAGTCGAGCCTCAGATGTTTGTTCGTTGGCTGCGATCCTGGTGTTAATCCACACCTGGCGGTATGGGATTTGCTTATAGTGCCCTCGCAAGTTTGCTAGTGGGTCAGGTTCTTCTAGAGTGTGCATAATAAATTCTGATCCAATAGCAAAGGTGGCTTCAGTGTAAACGCGTTTCAAATAAATCTTGTCTTCTGATGAATTCGTGAGATTTTCCTATCCCTACGGATATATAACAAGCGTTTGTGGAAATGTCCCAACAACAGCGTTAATTTCGTGACGTCTGTCTGTACTTTCCTGCCAGACGTGACTAATGAAGGTCTGTCGCGGTGTCCTAAGCCATCGGACTGGCTGCCGCTAGGAGCCTACTACCCCGGCTAACCACTAAGCTCAGTATCCTACACGCTCATAGCTGAAAAATTCGCGGATTGATTTCAAGACAAGATTCAATTAAAATAATCCTGCATTTATATTTGATCTCCTATTGGCTCATAAATCATTTGAAACACTAAGCAAATTACTGAGCCAATTGAATGCACGACAAAATGAAATCGAATGCCCGGTTGGGCCATCGTGGTTCGAAACTCTATCCGAGATCGAATCTAAGATCGACACAGAAAACAGTTGCACCATTCTAGTTCAGATCTGGACTGGAGATCGAGATGAAGTTAATTTTGAACCGCTGAAATTGGCTGTTCGAAAACTCGATCCGAGATCAGCTGCCATCGTCGACAAATGTAGTTTTAAAATACGCCAACACACTACGTTCGATTGTTTTCTTGGGAAATTAAAACAACACTATACGCAAATGAATATTATTCAATCAAATTTGTACAACAATAATTCACTTAAAGCAGATAAAACATCACACATCTAGTTCTATTTATAGTGAAAAATACGCCTACTTCCATGACGTCATATATTACGAACCAATAGAAAACTTTGTCTTATACATAATTCCGATCTCTTAATTTGGTACCAAGACCGACGAATCGGAGATCCAGACTCATGAAGTTTCGTTGGACCTTATACATTGGAACCAAGATCAAACAGAATCCTGGTTCGGAACTAGGATCATTCGATCTCGGCTCGGGGAAGATGTTGGTGCAACCAGGCATCAGTCATCTAAACTTCTTGTGACAGGAAGCAATCAATGAATAGTTTGCTTGGGCGCAGAAGCTGTGGTGGCCCGGAACCACATTATCGTTACTCATTTGGAATAACATTCACCGACATGAACCCCTGAATCATACTTACATTACTGAAGTGCCTTGTTCACAGTAACTTTCGAATCATTTTTTTCAAATAGCATCTGAATTCGGTCTATATGTTTACTTTTACTTCAATATGGAAGACATTTTAAGAAATGCATTCAGAATAAGAAGAACATCAGAAGACTGGGCAGACCAACGAAATGATATTGTGTCTCCTAACAAAAAAATAAAACATCTGAAACTAATGCTTGGCTTCCAAGGACTCATTCTCTTTATGATGGGCACAGGCATACACTCCAAACTTGAAACAGTGATAATTGTGCCAAATCAGAGAAAACCAGTGAAAATTGAGTGACTGATGATGATTAGTGACTGATAACTAGAGATTTATTTTGGAACAAACTAGAAATGCAAAACACGTGTGTTTATATAACTTAAGCAATTGGACCATACGGTGTTCGACACCTCGTGGAGAAGACTGGCCCAATCGTCGCTTTCCACTTGGACAGAAGGCAACCAACTCGCAGTTGATATCGGCATATGTGCACATGCGACTGTAGAATCTAGCCTTCAGGTAATTGAACTCGCGAATTTTTCAGGTCTCTAGCTAATTAATATGATGACTGATTTCACTGCTTCATTTGTGACTCACACTGAATGTTGAGAATTCCGCAGCCATAAGTCTTAAGTCACTTGTTTGCAGTTCATTTGCTTTATTGGCCAGTCGGCAGCAGCTTATCAACTGACTTTCAGTAAAGGTTATTTAACTTATTATCACCGATTCGGACTTAGAATGTAGAAATTGAGGACGTATTTTAATAGTAAGCCTCTTTAAAAGATGGACCCCCCACTAAAAAAAATTACTTTCAATGGCCTTGGGCAATTGTTATATGTTTCTTTGTAATATTTTCAGGTCTCTGTTCATCGCCAAACATTTCTTTGACACCGGGGGCTGTAGAGTACTGTCAAGGCGTCACGCACATTAGGAACACCATTACTGGGTACTCCAAAACAGCTAAAATTCGTGTGATGTTTCATTTGACAAAAAAAAACATGAGAATGGAAGGTGACAGGTACACATTTCGTACAATACATATGTTGTTTGAAATAATTGGTAGTTACTAAGCATTTGGAAGTTAAATACTTTTAAAATATTTGTTTAACATTGCCAAGATTGGTTTTATGAAAAGAGAAACTACTGTAAGAATCCCCTGTATGTAAGGTGCATGGCACCTTTTAGTCCCAGCGTACGACAAAACAGCTTCTACTACTGTCGTTCACTGTAAACTAACGCACTGCGAGACTTATGTATCGTCGTCAGGCAATACGCACATGCCGTGTAGCTTGTGCTATTGTAAACTTTTTCCGAAATTTTGTGGCACATTATTTTTAATAGTTTACCTCATTTCATAGACTTTGATATTTTCCCTTAACTAATTGTGTCAGTATATTAGGAAAGTTTTCGCCAACGTTGATTTAGTCGAATTTTAGTGCCGTTGTGTTATTACAGAAATATTATTTGAGCCAAGCATTGGAGTTATTGCGGAGTTAAGTTCGCTGCCAAGCCTGGAAGGAAGCCGGTCGCTTGCTGCAGTAAACTCAGCTTGCTGCAGTAAACTCAGATTGCAACCGGATGTTAGCTGACACGCTTACATTTCCAAGGCGAGGGGCGCCTCGCGCTCTACCTTGTCTACGCTACTTGCCAGAGGTGCAACGCATGCAATTCCTTGCTGTAGAACAGTTGTGTATAGTTGTGGACCATTTTCGGTACCCCCCCAGTGCTCTCTAGGAACGGCTTTGGAATTAAATTTTGTCACCTTCGTGCCCACGCGAAACTAGCAATTTTGTATCCTTCCACCGTTGCTAACTGTTTTTTTTTTTTTTCGGACTCTCTGAACAGACGCAGTCAAGACATGACGTGTTCGCAGTGTGCTCCCGTGTTCGGGGAGGCTGCTGCAGGCGGATGATTCCTCTGCAGCAGTTTATTGTTACAATTTTCTCAAAGTCAGTGGACTAAACCAGGTTCGTTAAGGGATGGAGGTCTTAATTAAATAAAAGAGTCAACTATAATTTCCACATTTTTTTTACAATAATTACAAACGAAATGTTCTCTTCTCAACGTCTTACAATAAATTGATATCACTTGCTGTTTAGCCGACCTCCCGTGGCTCAGTCGGTTGGTGCACCACCTATCTGGGGTGCGGGAGTCCCTGGGTTCGATTCCCGGGGAAGGCATGGGTGTTAATTTATGTTATAAGTTAGTCTGTAAGCCATCCCCTGCCAATTTTTCAAGCATAAAACCGTGGGACGTTAAAAAGCCCTATACAATACCGTACTTGCTGTTTACAATTAATTACTTCAATCTATACCACTTACAAATACCCCAAAGAAATAAACAAAATTAAAGAATTAAAAATCAGTTCCAATAGAAAGTGTGTCAAAACTAAATTCAATTATTTTACAAGTTTTATGTCCATATTTGACAGTTCCAACATCTACAATAAAGTCCGTATCACACGTTATTTAGTACCACCTCAGTTTAGTCCAGGTCCCACCAGTCAGCAATGTTCTAGACTTCTCCGGGAGCCCTCATGCACAGTAGGCTTCACTCGTCGGGTTACACGCTCTTACGCCTATTCACACCACAAACACCTCGTCCGCCGTCGCCTCGCGATCTCCCGTCGTCGTTCGCAGCTGACTTCGCCCCCGCACTCAGCCAGATCTTTCGCATCCTCTACATTTGATGGTTTCTCCAGCAGGGGGAGGGAAGGCGGAGGAGGAGCGGTGACGCCAGCTACGTCACCACTGTCAGTCATTCCCCACATATGCCCGGGGGGGGGGATATGGCGACGAGGCAGCGAGTGGGTCTCCCTGGGGGGAGTGGAGGATCTAGGTGGGTATAACTCCCCACAGCGCCGGACCACACATAACGGAACTCGCAGCCGGTGCGAGCTGCAGCGCGTAACATTATTTAGTTTTAATAGCCACATGTAGAATAGTGCAGAGTTAGTAGTAATAATGTAAGATATGAAATATTGTGTTTTATTTGCAAATCATCCTACACAATTTCGTCCCTTCCTTCCGAGATGGGTGAGTACAGCATCAGTCTTTATCCAGTAGTACGTGCCATTTTTATTGACACTGGAACAAGTAATTAATTTTGCGCGAACTTTCTTGTTCATGTGTTCCAGAGGGTTCGAGTTTTGGACGAAGTATTATTCGATGTTTTAATTCACGTCTTCAACTATTAATTTTCTCAAGTATTTATTTCGTTTGAGAACTACTTGCCCGGTTTCCCTTTATTTGCCGCCCGGAGTAAAGTTTTATCTCCTGCTGCACGTCTTCGCCTGGAGAAGAATCAGAACATTTTTGTTAATCTTGCTACCATCTGGACCACGTCACCACATCACTACATAGCTACGCCATGATTACTTAAACTCATTTATTATAACATTTGTGACTTAAAATAGGACTGAAATACTTGTCATGTATAAATTTAAAAAAGTGAAACATTTCCCAATAAGAGAAAATCTGTGTTGATCATAAAATATAGGTAGTCTGTACGGGGTGAACTCCAAGGTTTTCAAGAAGAAAAATTTACCCCAAAAATATAAAACGAAAAAAGTAACTGATGTTTGCAGTTTTCACAATCTCCATCACAATGCCATTTTGACAAGATAGGTCTCTGTTTTCAAGAATTTTTCCAGTGAAGTAAGAAGAGACGAAGTACTGTTTCCAAGCCACTGGCACGTTGCTCAGAGAAGAAGCGGCAGAGAAGTAACCGGCCATGGCCTATTGAAAGGAACCGTATCAGCATTCGCCTGGAGATATCTCGGGGAAACCCACGGAAAGCCGGACTGGGATTCGGACCTCAGTCCTCTTGTTGCGAGACGCTGCACAGACCGCAGGGAAGCAGCAGGGGGTTGCAGTGTTTGGGAGACACGGAATAAACAGTAGAGCCATGAGATAAACTAGACCAGCAGGAGGATATATTAAGGCAAGGAACCACAAGCCCCCCCCCCTCCCTACGGACTATACGTCGTCGGGTCGTCGGAGCCAGCTATCCGTGTGTCTGCAAGCGAGGTGATGTCAGAGCCTTCGTACGTCAGTCGAGCGGCATTACAGAAGTCTCAGTGGTGAGTGAAACTCCTAATTGAACGTGAGAAGGTAGAGATCGAAAACATTCGCGTTATTATTTAAGAACAGAATGATCTCCAAGCCATTGGCAGAAAATATGTTTGGCGCTCCTCAGACAGCTCTTGAGCCAATAATACAAGTTCAGAGGTGGAGTGGCCAATCGCTATTAAGGAGATCGGGCAGATACGTGACGTTGATTACAATGCAGCGGCCAATGAAATCACGAACTGTAGTCACTTGTTTATAAGGCAGTGGAGTCTTATCACGTTACCGAAAGATAACGCGAATTTTGCAGATTTCTAGGTAGAGGACGCAGAGGCAGCAGTCAGGATGGAGTAAATCACGCTGCTATTAATATTGTAGAATCACGACGTTGTAACTTGCATTGCTTATAGAGTTGAATGTAAAGATCACGTTAACTTGCGTGTCTTATGAAAGAAGAGATCATTAAAGTTGCATATTTATTGAACGTCTAGTCTTTGTCTGAGTATATCCCTCGTCATTATAGTAAATCACTAGCTTACCACTTCTGGTACCCCTTTAGGTGAGGAGACACTAAGGGAGTTTACACTCACGAATTCGAGTCCAGAGATCTGCTACTGCGCCACCTCGCTCGGGCGATGCTGTAAGTCATCAGCTCATTCAACCGGGTGCTACATCTCAGCTGATGCCCCGCGTTGAACGAGACCTATGTAGGAATGTTGAAAAATATCGTTATATAGAAACATCGATATTTTATCAACGACATATCGATATAAATTGTCGATATATTTCGACAATATTTTATCGAAACCAATATCATTTTTCGGGTATCAGAAATGAGTATATTGAAAATACTCTTTAAATAAGGTCAGTTTTTAATATAAAGATTGAAATAAAAATGACCATGTTTCATTTGGCAACAGGCGCCACATCTTTCTGCAATGCCTCGTCTCCTCAATACGTAACATTGGAAGCAATTTTACATTTGTCAAGTCGTTTACTATATAAAATATCGGATTCCGATGTACCGAAAATCGGTATATTTTCTTTCGATATATCGTTTCGTTAAACGATGTCTTTATAAATAACCGGTATAATTTATGTCAATTTTTTTTCGATATCAACATCCCTAGACGTCGGTAGGGCACGTGCAGAAATAAAGAGCAGTCGTGCGACGCCGAAGACTGCACGGAACATCAACAAACAGTAATACAAAAATCTCGATCAGCACCCGCTTGCATTAATGTGCGCAAGTGAAGGGTAAAGGTGGTTATGATGCCGTAAATCTAGAAATACAGCCTCGCGGGCTCCTCCCGACACTGCGCGGGTCGGTACGGGAATAGCTGGCGCCAGAAGCGCATTAACAGGCGCCCAGTGTTGCTAATATTAGCCTCCCGGGATGATCGCGGAGCGGAAATTGAGGGAGTGATTTCATCTCCTGCTGTCTGAGTCACTCGCTGCAGTTTCGATACGGACAGTGTCGTGGCTGCAGCGGCAAGTCGAGTGGAGTCGAGAGATTTGGGCGGCTCTTTGACGTAGAGGCATCGAGAGCCGAAGAGGGGTTGAGCGAGCTGAGTGTGGAGCAGCATCGGAATGCGAGGGTGGGGGGGGGGAACGGGAGATCCCGAGAAAACTCGCCGACAACGCGGTATCATCCGGCACGATTCCCGTACGCGATAATCCGGGGGCCACCACGCCGGGAATCGAACTCGGTTCGCCTTGGTGGGAGGCAAGTAGTCTAACCACCGGGCACCCAGACGAACAGCTGTCCTCCCACAAAAAGAAATTGTGAATTTATATAACTTATATACAGTTTGTTAAATTTTAGTAGTCATTATAGAATTGAACACCCTGGATGGCTGTACTACTAAGTAGGGTTAATAAAATGAAAATAATATAAAAATAAAAATAAAAATAATAAAACAAATGTCTAACCACTGTCTAGTGTTTTATTGTTTAAATTAAATCAAAATTTAAAAAAACTCTCTCTTTTAGATAGGAAACAGAATTTTCAGTAAATATTGAAGTATTGCAGAATAGCAGTGGCGAAGAAAAATCGAAAAGCTCCAAACACAAAAAAGTTGTAAAGAAGAACGCAAGATTTGAAATGAATATAAGAAGCATTGAAGGAAATATGGCGAAGAACAGAAGAACAAGGAGGAATAGAAGAAAAATGAGAGAAAAAAGAAGAGGAAAGAAAATGGGGGAGAACAGAGAAGGAAAGTAGAAGAACAACAGAAGAGAGAAAAAGAGGAGAAGCAGCAAGAAAGAGAAGAAGAAAGACAAGATCTGAAACGGATGAAAGAAGAACGGAAGGAACTGCGGAGAAGAAAATCTAAATGAGGGAAAGATGTGATTTGTGATAATATGTTGGTTGATGTATGTGTAAAAAAAAAGGGGATGCCAATAGGAGTGGCGCTCCAGTCCCTCGTTCAGCGGGAAACGAAGGCCTGGGTGTCCAGAAGGGGTACTTCGATGTCCTGGACGATGCTTAGGTTGGAGCAGAGCGGTAAGCGAGGGGAAAAAACAAAAAGTACAAAATAGAACAGCACAGATAGGGAGAGGGCTGAAGGCCTTCGGGTTCGTGGGCGGGGGCAGACCGTTGGGTGCCATGGCGGACCGGTCGAAAGGCTAGTTAGCTGTGTGCGGGCCCGACGGCGTCTGGTCGCGCGGGTGGATTCGTGGGAATCCCGGTCCCTGGTCTGTTCCGACAGGGGATGCAAAACGGGAGGCGGCCGAAAGGATACCCGTCGGGGAGCTGTCTCGGTCGGGGCAGAATATCTCACCACCTTCCTAGGAAGTGTGAGTGATGCTTAAATTACAGGTACCCAGACAAATAGGCCGCTCTCCCACGAAAAAAAAAAAAATCTAATATACTGTTTGTTAAATTGCAGTAGTCTGATAGAATTGAACACCCTGGATGGCTGTAGTGCTAAGTAGGGTAAATGAAATATTTTTTTATGAATCTAACCACTGCGCTACAGCGGCCCGCGGTTAGATAGGGGCAAAGTTCCCAGTGGAGCCGGTGCTAGAATCTCCATCCTCCCCTCCAAGTGGCCGATACCTATTGAAAGGTCATACCTAGAGCACTACTTTCTAATATTTACTTTAACCCCCGCTAAGCAAAAGCTAAATCGGTTCTTTGATCTTCAGGGTCCACCGGGAACTTTGCAATCTTGGAAACCGTCATGCTGTCCGATAAATGAAGAGAAACACTACACTAAACTACTCACTCACACAACTAACTACCACTTCCGCGCTTCTCCTTCTTTCACGTCACATTTGAAGCATGACGGTGCCTTATTATCTGCATTCGCGGCCCAGTGCGCTCGGGTGTGCATGGACCTAGTTTTGGGGAATGACCGGGGTCAGATAGGGACACTAGATTTTAGCCGAAGAAGAATTCCACCTAGAATACATTTCAATATATCCCGCCTGTATTCTTGCAGTTTCCATTGCGTTATTGTAGGGGCCGAGAGGACAGACTACTCACGTCCCAACTAGGTGAACCGGGTTCGATTCCCGGCGGGGTCACCCCCGGATTATCGCGTGTAGGAATATCGCCGGGCGACGCCTCTCGTTGGCAGGTCCGGGTTATCTCCGGGATCTGCCGTTTCCCCTCGCCTTTTCATTCCGGAGTTGCTCCATACTCACCTCGCTTCACCCTCATCGGCTCTCAAGACCTCGATGTAAAAAGTTGCCAAAATCTCTCTCCTCCACGCTGTTAAAAATTCCCTTATATTTAAGGAATATTTTACGGAAATGTACAGTGTATATACGGAAAGGGAATCATTTATGACGAAAAACGGAGTTAAGTCCGTACATACAAAATACGGAAAGTCTCCGTATTCCTTTGGCTTCGAGTTACGGGGACGAACAATGCCGATTCTACACGAAGCTTTCTTCGCCATTGTAATAAGAAAATTATCGTTTCAGCGGCAGTTAAGGTTATCTACGCGACTATGACCTATTCTTTCAAACATTAAAAAATAGCATCAGGCGTCTGTGACACTTGGCAACACTAAAAATACACCAACTTTAACAGAAACTGAATTTTCGCTTTTGTCTTTTAAATATAAATATATAAAAAAAGTTATACCGTATATTTCGAGCGAGAGCTATAGATGAATGGTTAGAGTCGTAATTTTGTAACTTTTTTACTCGGGGTTCAAACCGCGCTTATGTACAAAATATTTTAACTTTTTAATGTCATTTTTATACACGGTAGTACACCCACATAACGAAAATTAAACACATTTTCTTTATCTCTTTTTATTTTAAACGGAAATTACAGAAAACCAACTTGGAAATTAACGGAGAGGTTCCGTGAAATTTACGGAAAGTCCGTTTCTGAAAATCAATCTCTATGTAGTTTTACGGAGAGTTTATGGACACTTCTGGATAAATTTTTACCAGCACAATTCCGTAAAATGAAGGAAATTTTTTTTAACAGTGTACTCATCGTGTTGTTGGACGCGTGCCTTCGTCGCAAGACAGCATAGAGTGGAATCTGGGCCAATGAGAATTAGGTTTTATTCGGCAATGAACGCCTGTGATTAGCGGGCGCACGCCTAGCACGCGCAGCAGTTGAAACCGTCCAATAGGAGAAGCGGATCCGAGTTGAAGTGTTTTGAAATACATCTTGGCAGGAGTTCTAGTCGCGAAAATCTTACCTACGGTTAGAGTACACACGCTTCCAGGAATGTCGGAACAGAACAGAACAAAATATATTTAAAATGTCACTAGCTGCCGGCTGAAGGCTATTACTGGTCACAGTAAAAAAAATATATAAAAAAAATAATATTATTTGTTGAAATATAAAGTTGGCCAAGGCATAAAATTAAAAGTTGTGATATTTTAAATTACAAAAGTTTAATTTTTTTTTCGATTCTAAAACGAAAAATTTATGGGAAACCACTATTTCTTCTAGGAGTGTCAGAAAGGGAGAGGACAATGCGGCATTCACCTCTCCCTCAGTTACAGATGACTTAGGAATATATTGCGCAAACTCCAGCCGCACAAACCAGCAAGATGGCAGCACTGACCAGCAAAATATGTTGGAACGGCGTTTGCCAATCAGCGCCTGGTAAATTACGCGCCAGCCGGCAGTCCAGTCGACAACAAACCTTTCGCAGCATGCAGTACCCAATCAATCAAAGTCTATTCGCGGTATTTTTTTTTCTTCACACATTTTGAATCAAACCTTTTGTAAACTTACCGCTGCGGCCTGTTTGGTTGTTTCCTAAATATGCCACATACGGGGATGCTCGGAAATTCCCCTTACAAACTTCTAGGACTTGAAGGGGGGGACTGAGTAGGCGATCTCTTGAATGGGAACCCAAGTCCGGAAACGTGCCGTTTACAGCCATTTCAAATCCGGTGTATCACTCGTCCACTTCTGTGTGCGTGATTTAATTAGGCGTGACTCAGTACATTACATTTCTAGCAATCAAATTCATTAAGTAACAATTCCAAGGGAACGATATAGAAACTTATTCATTTATCACAATAACAATTTTGTCGACAGTTGAACGCAGCAATCGGTTTCTGTTTTTTTTTTGCAAAGGATGTGTAGCCGTAGCATACGGTACTGATCCGCTACAACAGCGGCTCGATGTGGCGACCACCAATGCCGTTGCACACATTGTACCCACGAATCCTGTTCCTGTACACTCGCCCCATCACACCTGGTGTCCCGTCAATCTGTTGCGCAGCGACCATAACTCGTGTCAGCAGATCTTCCACGCTCTCTCTCTCTACAGAAGTCCCGTACACCATACACTTCATACGGTACTGATCCGCTACAACAGCGGCTCGATGTGGCGACCGCCAATGTCGTTGCACACATTGTACCCACGAATCCTGTTCCTGTACACTCGCCCCATCACACATGGTGTCCCGTCAATCTGTTGCGCAGCGACCATAACTCGTGTCAGCAGATCTTCCACTCTCTCTCTCTCTCTACAGGAGTCTCATACACCATACTCTTCATACAGACCCCCACAAGAAATAGGCCAGTGGAGTTAAATCCGGCCTTTCCCTCAGTGGAAGTGGACGAGTGATACGCCGGATTTGAAATGATTGTAGCACGGTAACGGTATATTTCCAGACAAGGGTTACTATTCAAAAGATCGCCTACTCAGTCCCCCCTTACCGACAAGTACTAGAATATTGTAAGGGGAATTTCCGAGCACTCTGTATAATAAGATGTTATACTTGCGTTGACATACAACTAGAGACCTGCAAAATTCGTGTTATCTTTCGGTAGTATGATAAGACACCACTGCCTTATAAACAAGAGACTACAGTTCGGAATTTTATTGGCCGCTGCACTGTAATCAACGTCGCGTATCTGCCTGATCTCCTTAAAAGCGATTGGCCACTCCACCGCTGATCTTGTATTATTGGCCCGAAGAGCTCGCCGAGGCGTGCCAAACATATTTTTGGCCAATGGCTGGAGTTGACCAAACGAATAATAACTGGGAGTTCAGCCTGACCTTAAACAATGATGCGAATTTTGCAGGTCTCTACATATAACTACCTAATTTCCTTAAAGTTAGAATTTTGTCTCTATTTTGCCATACAAATTACAGTCGTCTATTAATAATTAATAGAGACCTGCAAAATCCGCGTTATTTTATGGCCGCAATCTGAAGTTCATCGTTATATACATATTCGAATCGACGCCATTTGGATAACGGCTTCTGCAGTAGTGAGGTCACATTTGCCTTTTCGAATTGGTTGAACGTGATTGGCCCATCCCCTCGTTAGTTGCTTGCTATTGGTTCAAAGGCGTCCAGGGCGTGTCCGAAGAAACTGTAGTCCAATGACAAACACTATACAAAAACGCAAGAGTTTGAAGTCTAGTCTGTCTTGCAATTATAACACGAAATTTACAAGTCTCTAATAATTTATACAAATAAAAATAGTGAGAAAATAGGTGTGCTGGTAATGCTTGGTAAGAAATCGTTCTTAAGCGAAATATCATTACACTGAGTGTACACGAAAACGGTGCGCTGTCACTTCGGGGTAACTTTCTACACTCGGTTAAGTTTTGATTGCACGAGGCGGAGGAATAATCTAGAAATAGAACTTTGGAAGGGTTTCAGAAAATTTGGAAGTAACCGCAAATGGACTATAGACTCAAAGCCCGTTTCCAGAAGCTCACGATGTACGAACAAACAGGAAGGTTGTAAATGGCAACACACAGACCACATAAACTGATGATCATGTAGTTCGTGAATACGGGCTACTCATTCCGGTCTGTTCTTCATTTCCAATACAACTGCATCGCCCTCGAACTGTAGAATTGTTGACCCCTTAACACGTTGATGACAGCAGACATTTACAAGACAACCAAGGCAAGTTACAAGTGAGTTACTTATATCCACGACTGCAGGAACACCAGTTATATTGGTCTCTGTGTTCCCACTCACTACAGTTCTAGTGCAGGCCAACATGACCTACTGTGCTCTACAACGTTCATTATTGGCTGGTCATCAGTCACTGAGGTGAGCAGACATTTACAAGACAACCAAGGCAAGTTAGAAGTGAGTTACTTATATCCACGACTGCAGGAACACCAGTTATATTGGTCTCTGTGTTCCCACTCACTACAGTTCTAGTGCAGGCCAACATGACCTACTGTGCTCTACAACGTTCATTATTGGCTGGTCATCAGCCACTGAGGCGCTGAGTTGATTTTGCTCCAATTAAATGTCTTTATTTGTGTAAAATGTTTAACAATCACTCTCATGGCGTCTCCTTTTGCAGAGACGTTACAAAAAATTTGTTTACAGTCAGGAAAGTTATTGTTACTGAGCTGTAAAGTTCTTGTAAGATCCAGTTCAACACAGGCAGTACACAACTGCATGAAAATGTTAGTTTTCTTTTCAATAACAAAGCAATTTTCAAATAATTTTTGCTAGAGCTACACTCGAGCGTATTCGCAAAGTGTTAACTTAAATGTTAATTTTTTGTTCCGGGTGCTGCAAAAAGAGGAAATTTTTGGTCTGGCAAGTATCTACGAATTCCTTACACTGACTTACACGATGGACCCAATGAGAAGAATTTCTGCTGTTCGTCGGCACTTGCAGCGACCAATAATTAAATTCTGGTGAGCTTGCAACAGCCAATAGCTAGGGATATATGAAAATTTCGCAAGTTCAATGTCCTGTAGGCTAGACTCCTCAGTCCTCTGCATACTGCAGCCTCAGCTGTGTGTTCATTGGCTGTTACCCCACACATCGTAGTTATGGGATTCGCGAGGTGGTTCCTCGCATGTCTGCTATTGGCTCATAAGCGTGCAGGGCGGGTCTAATAAACTGTGATCCAATTGCGAAGGTGACTTCACTATATATATATATATATATATATATATATATATATATATATACACACGCACACACACATACATATGTGTGTGTGTGCGTGTGTGTTTGCGTGTGTGTAGTATATATATGTATATATGTGTGTGTGTGTATTTGACGTCTATCTTGTCCCGACATGAATTCGCGAAATTTTCCTTTCCTCAGCAATAGCTTTAAACAGGTAAAAAAAAATGCTGTATTTATTGGTGGCAACTAGTGACCTTGTATGTTGCTGACCATCGTTTCACCGGATTCGCAACACGCCGTAAGTGAGCTGTCAACTGCTGGAGTCGCTGAACGCCGCTGGAATGCTCCCTTCCTCTCGCGACAGAACGCTCACGCGCTCGGCCGTGTCCTTCACACGCAGGTGAGTCGCGTTTAGTTCTGCTGCGGGACGCCCTCTGCTTTCCCCGCGGCGCAGCAGCTGTTCCAAATACCTCGCGGCTTACATAAAAAAAAAAAAAAATTTCCCTAGCACGTGCACCGACTGCCCGTCGCGCGGGAAAGTTTAGTTGCGCGCTCGCGATTTAATTACCCGGGCCCCCGCGACACACGACTGGACAGCTCTGCGTTCACGGCTACTGCGCACTTTTCTGAAGCTCTTCTAAAGTTTCTCTTCCAAAATATTCCTCCGCCTCGCGCAATCTGAGCTCAACTAAGTCTGGAAAGTTACACGAAGGGACAACGCACAGAATTCGTGCGCACTCAGGAGTAATGATATTATGCATAAGAACTATTTCTTGTAGTGGAGACCTGGAGAATTCGCGGATTCATTTTGAAACAAGCTAGAATTCAAAACGTGTGCTTTTGTGTAACTTCAGCCATTGGTTCACACGGTGTTTGATAACTCCTGCAGAACGGTGCCCAATTGTCGCTTTTCACTGCGATAGCAGACAACCAACGTGCTGTTGATATCGGCATATTTGTACATAGGACTGTAGAGTATAGCTTACAGGTCATTGAACTCGCGAATTTTTCCGGTCTTCTAATAAGCTATTCACGGTAAAATGAGCACTTTTGAAAGCCCTCTCATTTGGAATAATAGTCGATAAATATATTTCATTTTAGCTTAAGAAATTAACTTCCAAATTGTATGGAATATACGCACTATGTTTATTACTTACACTCCAATATTTTTTGTAAATGTGGCTAAAGAATTAAATATGGGAAAAAGTAACTGGGGGCCTCAAAAGTGCTCACTCTACCGTGAACAGCCTATACTAGGCACTACTAACACACATGTTTCCTCATTGTTTATATTCATATTTATTTTAAATGAAATATTGTAATTTATTAATAAAATACTGGCAAAACTTCAAGTTAACGAAAAATAAGACACTTTCATGTTAACAGAGGTATAAAACTCTTTAGATACATGCCATATTTAGAAAATAACTAAATACGTCTTACATTGGGCGTTTTTAAAATGTTTTATTCAAAAAGTGTGACGAAACCGCGAATAGACTATAGAATATATGCCGCGAAAGAATATTTCTTGAAATATGGACCGCTTGTATGGATATCACTCAGGATTTTAACATGTGCGAATCGTACCGGACGATGCCGTTGGCCGGCGGATTTTCTCGGGGATATCCCGTTTTCCCCCGCCCTTTCATTACGGCGCTGCTCCATACTCACCTCAATCATTCTCTCATCGGCTCTCAAGACCTCGATGTTAAGAGCCGTCCAAATCTCTTCACTCACTCACTTGTATGGATGGTTTTGCGGAAGATTTGGCCGACTGCTGATCGGTTTCGATTACGTTATCGTAATTGGTAGTGTGTAATGTTCGACGGAAGGTTTCTCACATTGTTGACATTTTAGCCAATCAGAGAAAGGAGGGTAGAGTCATTTAAGTTTATTCTTATTTTGAAAAGAGCGTAAAAATATTAAATACGAATAAATAGTAAATAAAAAATAATGAAAATGCCTACTGATTAAATTGTGTGAAAATTAAGGTAAACAAACGTGTTTATTTAACATAAAAGTTACAGTTATAACAACACTGTCTGCATAAACACTTAATGCTGAAGTTGTGAGTGAAGATTGTCCTTGAAATACAGTTACTGAAGTAAGATCATAAACAATGCACCTGTCTTTACTTGGGCGGCAACAAGTATCGTTGGATAGGTTATACCTAGAGAGCTGAAAAATTCGCGGGTACACCTCGGGATGAGCTAGAAATAAAAAACGTGTACGTATGTGTCACTTTTCCAGTTGGTCATCTCGTTATTTGATACCGCCTTCAGATCTCTGGGCCAATAACAAACTTACAACAACATTCATGCCCAATCAGTGCCATCTACCGTGACAGTCAGCAACCAATGAGACTTTGATATCTGATTGTTTGAACATATTACTGCGAATTTTTACCTACAAGTCTATAAATTCGCGAAATTGCCAGGTCTCTAGTTACACCAAACAACCCTCCATAACCGCTCGTATGCAGGCTCGTGTAGCAGATCTCGTGGAAGCTTCCACCCGAGCTTGTACTGGAAATTTTTATCGTGGAATACAAGCTTAAGGATAAGATAGACCGCTTATTTTTATTCTGCACATGTATCTAACATTGACCTACCCCAAAGGAACACTACTGTCAAAGTCGCGTGGTCAATAGTGATGCACGCGTTTGTTTATATCCCAACTTTTAAACGATAAGCATTATTATTCACTAAAGAAACTTTTATCAAATTGAATTTAACTAAACTACATTACTAATTCGTTAGAGGATGAACATATACATACACCTCAAATCACTTGTTTATCAATGTGTGTTCTAACCTCATATCCAATCCATGCCGTTTTTTGTAGTCGTGTTGGCAGAATAGCCGTTCAATGTAGGGACGCGGAGACTGGTTGTGCGTAGCCAGTGAGATCGAGCTACCTCAGCTTTAGTCTATTCACCAGTAAACGTCAGTTCACAATAAAAAAAACTTAGGCATAGATCATGGGATATAACAGTAGAACATTATACGACCAGAATTCTGATGCGAAATTGATTTAAAATTGAATACTCGCGTAACAATTTCAGCTAATGAAATTTTGCGACGGGTCTCGCATCATTTGGCAGTGTTGGTAAATAATGGATTTTCGAAAAACCCCCTGTCACACTGTCAAATTTTTCTGTCAAACTGCTTCCAATATGTTTGGTCAAATAAAATTGGACAGTTATGACGTCATCGAAACGTCATAAATGCCGCCATACTTGTCTAAAAATAGTTGGATGCCTTCAATTTCCATCAAACATTTGAAAATTGTACCGGTTCCGAAATTTATTTAATGTTTGATGGTCTCAGTAAATTTAAATCGTGCACGACAAATATGTAAGTCAAGAAACTTTAAAATAACGAACAATTGCTGGAAACGAAGTAGGTTATAAAGATAATTAATTCACGTAGAAGCTGTGTAGGCATGAATGCTATTTTAAGTGAATATTGCACATAATATTACGAGCTCGGAGGTATTAAATTTCATTGTACAAGAAACACCTCTGATAAATAAAATTTTAATTCAGTAACGAAGCGAAAATAAATTACAACGTTCCTTACATTTCTTCCTGTAATGGACAGCATGGAAAAACAAAAGCAATATCTCACTATAAAAATAGCTTTTAAATAATAGTTCAAATTAGATTCTCTCAGTAAAAAAATTTGACAGTGTGACACATTTTTAAACACATTCAAGATTACTTGATAACATTTGTTGAAATGAAAAATTTGATGGCCTTATTTCGTCTTCAAATTTTATTGTCAAATATAGTTGAAGGAGATAATTTGACAGTGTGACAGGGGCTTAAAAGAATATGCGAGTAAAACTGGCAGGGATTTAAAATGTTTAGTATTTTAACTTTTCTTTCAAATTTTTGTTTTTGCAATCGTAAAGATGTGAATAATATTTAAAAAAACTTTGCCTGTAATTTTCAGCTTTATCTTTTCCCCTTAAAATGTGTATCTTGTGAAGTTTCTTAATGTATGCAGCATGACTGGTCCTCCATTTTTAATAAACAAATTCGTTGAAAATGTTATACTCTGCTCTGATTGGTTGTCGCCCTACGCGTCTGCATAAGAAATGAAATATAACTAGAGGAGAGCTAAATTAGCGATATTTTTTTTTGGTACAAGATAGACGTCTCCTTCGTATAGTTAAGTGAGCGCAATGCGCCATCCCATTGACTGATGATTTTATACCGGGTCGCGTTAACTTTGTGATCGATATACATGTGATTGGTCTCTATAATCGTCAAACTGTTGTTGCTGACTAAAGAAGTGCTTCAGGTTTTGTAATGCAAACGGTTGACCAATGAGAGAAGGTGGAGGAGCGTACAGCAACTTGGAATGCAATCTGCTGTCAAATAATAACACGGATTTTTGCACGTCTCTAAATACAACCATCTCCTTTTTGCACAGTGTTAGGAACTCTCGTGCACACGACTTATGTTTAAAGACCAGCAAAATTCGCGTATACGACATTCACGGTAAAGTGAGCACTTTTGACAGCCCTCTCGTTTGGAATAATAGTCAACACATTAATTTTATTTTGACTTTAGGCGTTAACTTCGGAGTACGGTAGAATATGCACACTGTCTTTATTACCCGAATTGCAATATTTATTTAAAAAGTTGGTTACAGGATAAAAGATGTCTGAAATAAAAAAGTAACTAGGACGTCAAAAGTGCTCACTTTACCGTGAACAGCCTATAATTATTTGAACTCACGTTAAACTTTTAACACTTTTGCTTTTGTCATTGGACCATACTTAGAGACCTGAAGAATTCGCGGAATCATTTTGGGACAAGCTAGAATTCACAACACTTGCGTTTTTTATAACTTTAGCCGTTGGTTCACACGGTGCTTGACACCTCCTGGAGAACGGTGTCCAATTGTTGCCTTTCATTAGGATAGCAGACAACCAATGTGCCGTTAATATCGGCATATTTGTACATAGGACTGTAGAGTCTAGCTTACAGGTAATTGAACTCGCGAATTTTTCAGGTCTCTAACCACACTTCATTTGACACGCCCTGGGTAACTCTGCGCCAATAAATGAACACTTCACAATTATGTGCCCCAATCACGCGCAGTTCAGTCAGAAAGGGAGTGACTTCACAACTATGGAGCAGCCAATGGAGAAACGACACCGGCTCCAGAATATACAGTACTGTGAAGTTTAGCCGGATGACAAATAATAACTCGAATTTGCAGGTCCCTACCTATGTCCGTTGGTAACTGTTAAGCTTCCAAGTGTGTACCAAGCTTAAGCCTGCTGACGACGGGATAGATTTTAGAATCGTGCTGACCGGTGTCGCCTCTGTGATGGCAGACTGCGTCCCAAAATGTCGCTGGCCAGTGACGCCATTTTGCTGGCGCGTGCAGCGGGATTTCGCGAAGTAAGAGGCTGTTTCACTTTAGTATTGTTAAGTAGTGTGTACTAAAACTCTCTCATATATCGGGGTCGATTAAAATGTGCTTTGGCTGCGCGTAGGTCCACCTGTTTCTCGCGAAAATATTCCACGTCTAGTTGTATTCCAAAACACGTTAATTCAGAACCAGTATCGCGGATGGGTGAATTTAACTCTCAATTTTTTTAGGTGTCTGCTCACGAATCATAGTCGTACAGAATCGGAGTAACCTAATTATGATTGGGCAGTTAAGTAGGAAAATGTCTTCTGACACAGACACGCCACCAATAAGTAAAAGAATACTTTTGCTATGCTCGCAGGTTATTAAAATCTAGCATGTGCGGAAACCTTTTCGTGAAATACAGGTGGCCCTAAGTGTCACATATCTTACAAAACATTTAAACAGAAGAAACTTTCCATTACGTTTTACGGTAACTGTATCGAATCGTTCCTGATATACGGTTAGGGCCACCTCTTTTCCGCGAGAAGATTGGTGCGCAGGGTAGACATCATTCTTCTAGGTGCACACAAGCAGGTATCCTTTAGCTATTGGCCGGTTCTCTGTGTGAGGATACATTCGCTATTTGCCTGGGTCTGCCAGAATTAAGTTATTCCGGGCACTAAACTTCTGCGATTGGCTGGCAGAAACCTCAGACGCGTGAGAGTTCGAATCACCCAACCACGAAATAGTTTCTGAACTAACGTGTTTTCCATTACAACTAGTCGTGGAAACTTTTCACGAAAAACTGCTGGCCCTATATATAGTACTAGCTGATCCCGGCGAATGATGTTCCGCCTGTTTTTTTTTTTTTATATTTAAAATCCATAACTAATATTTATATAACGCCATCGGTTGTATTTATATTGTAAATGCAAATTTAAAACACGAAGTGAAAATTTCATGTGTATTGTGTGTCATAGTTAGGGATAGGAAAATTTCGCGAGTTCAATGATCTGTAGGCTGTACTCCTCAATCCTCTGCATACTGAAGCCTCAGATGTGTGTTCATTGGCTGTTGCCCCCGCACATGGCAATTATGGGATTCGCAAGGTGTTTCCTTGCAAGTCTGCTAGTGGCTCCAATTGCGAAGGTGACTTCACTGTATACGTGTTTGACGTCTATCTTGTCACGAAATGAATTCGCGAAATTTTCCTATCCCTAGTCATAGCTACAGACCTGAAAAATTCCGGCGTCGCTTAGTATTCACTTCAATCATCCTCAACGGCTCTCAAGACCTCGCTGTTAAGAGCCACCCAAATTTCTTCACTCGCTCACGATCGGCGGGTGAATAAAGTGAGAGGGCCGAAGCCAGTGTTAAATTTACGTAAAGCGGAAGGGTAGAGGATAGGCTGAGAAGTAGATCCCAAGCAGGGTTTTCGGGAAGGATAGAGGATAGGCTGAGAAGTAGATCCCAAGCAGGGTGTTCGGGAAGGATAGAGGATAGGCTGAGAAGTAGATCCCAAGCAGGGTTTTCGGGAAGGATAGAGGATAGGCTGAGAAGTAGATCCCAAGCAGGGTTTTCGGGAAGGATAGAGGATAGGCTGAGAAGTAGATCCCAAGCAGGGTGTTCGGGAAGGATAGAGGATAGACTGAGAAGTAGATCCCAAGCAGGGTGTTCGGGAAGGATAGAGGATAGGCTGAGAAGTATATCCCAAGCAGGGTTTTCGGGAAGGATAGAGGATAGGCTGAGAAGTAGATCCCAAGCAGGGTGTTCGGGAAGAATAGAGGATAGGCTGAGAAGTAGATCCCAAGCAGGGTTTTCGTGACCAGCAAATAGTCAAGTGTGGGTCGAAGCGGCAGCGTCGGTATAACTCCTCTGGAGACGCGGATCAGAGATTAGACGCCCGGCGAGACGCGACGATGAATAGTCCGGAAGTGGACAATTCTCTCCTCTCGTCGCCCGCCTGAGATTTCCCATCTCATTAAAAAACATATCTACCTGGGAGACACGCGTTCTCCCACCCACAGCCATTACACCCACGTCTCGTAAAGGCGGTCGCCTCCGCTCCCTCGAGAGAGAATTGCTTGAGTACTCCGCGGATGATGAGTCGCGAACAATGACGCTGTTATTTGTAATTGTCTGCCCGCTGGCGTAAGCGCCTCCGTGTCTTCCGTAAGAACGGCGCCGGCACGCATGCGCTGCCGCGAGCGTGTTGTGTCATCACGTGACACGGGGAGATGTCCCCGCAGCCGGCGCGTTGTCTCCTGCCTGGCGGCCAGCGACCTCGCCTTCCCTGCGGTTGTTAAACTAATTACCGCCTTCCAGGAAAAGTAAAAAAGAAGAACGTTATGCATATTTTAATTTCCAGCGGGTCGCCGACGTCCTTCCACTGGGGCTTGGCGCCAGCACAGAATAGACTATAGCTAGAGCCCCGAGTATCTCGCGAATTCGTCCTGTGACGAGGTGGACCTCAATCACTTTTTCTTTCCTGCTTGCATTGTGATTAGACGGCAGTCGTTCAGCTGTGAGCCAGTAGCAAGCAGGAAGTAGTCGTGTGAGTCGACATTGGAAAGTGCTGCACAAAGGCCTCACTTGATCGCAGCAACCAATAAGTAATCACAGTGGCTCGAGCGTATAGAGGACTGTCAAGTCTAGTCTGATGCTACAACATCCGCGAAATACTCGGGCCTCTGTCTATAAATACTTTTTTTTTTTTTTTTTTTTTTTTTTGGCCAAATCAATGGTGCAACGCGCTTTCCTACAACCCCGCACCTGAACCATTTCCGGGAAATGCGAGGGTTTAAGAGATTACATTTCCTTTTGCTTTTAGTTTCCTCTTTCTTTATTTGCCTTGGCATTTGGCTAGCTATCGGGACCCCATAATTTTACCACCTTTATGATTTTTTTCTATTGCATCTACATCCAGGTATTCTGGAGAAGTGGTTAGGCGTGGTTAACCTGCTATCCACCCAGTTCCCCACCATTCCTGGAATATAATATTCTACTTTATATATCTGCCATTAAACAGCGGCACTAACTACTTGACTAATCAACTGAAATTCTACTTTCGATTCAATCCCTCTGTATCGACATCCAGGAGAAGGGGCCCTCTGGACATCTTTACTATCCCCTATTTCTTAGTTAGTCCTTGAGCTATGAATCTTCTCTAATATTGTGGTACATTTCTATTGATATTGTCTACACAATACCACATCTCGCCTTGGTCTTTGTTACTCCATTCCATTAGTCCCTTGTTCGTTGCCGGATCGCCATATATGTTATCTTCAGTTCATTAGAGAGAAAGGGGGGGAGGGGGAGGGCAAGGCCCGCCATCCCTTCAGTTGCCTTATAATAAATCCATTTAAAGTTTCCCATCACTTTCGTTGGGGTTATCTCCAGACTGTGTAGTGGATCTGCTCCCACTACAATGTTCACATAGCGGGTTTACGCATTGTCAAATAAAATATTTCTTACGTCTAGATTTGCTTCGACCACTATTTGCAGTTTTCTACGCAACTCTATTCTAATGTCTTCAATCTCTGGCCATTCCAGACTCAAATGCTGGACAGTGTCTTCGACTTTACAGATCTCACAAAGAGGAGAGTCCACTAAGTTAAAGACATGTAATTTGGCTTTGGAGTTTCCATGTCATGTTATGGTCTGATAAAAATTATAATCACCTGTAACCCAATGGTGAAGATATTGTTCCTTAATATCTGGAAAGATGCTGTAAGTGGCCCTTCCCTTCACCGACATGTCCCGTGTATATATATACATATATATATGTATATCCGACATATATTCTAAGGATGCCTATCTCTTCTCCTCCTTTGTTGCGAAAGATGCTGATCTGCTATTCGTGTCTTCCAGCAGTGAGCCTCTTACTTATGTTAAGTTACTCGGCGGAATTGCCTCTGCGATTACTTGCAGGCCTCGTTAGATGTCATGAAGGGAAGGCCGATAATACTGCTGTTATTGGTGTATTTAGTAACGCGTCGATGTTTTCACGTAAGAAGATGAAGTTGGAAACTGGTGATCAGATTTGGTTGTATCGCAAGCTGGTTGGTACGACTGGTGACATGCATATTTATGGTCATGCTGAATTGTTTTACAATCCATTATAAATAGTTTTTGCCGTTATAATCGGTTTTGGATTTGTTATTTTTCCCGTTCCTTATTTTATTAATTATGATTATGTTATAATTATAATTATTCATTGTAATATGCCATCAGTAGTGAGTTAATTAATGCTTGTCGTAGTATGATATTGGTGGTATTATAAAGTATATATAGTTTGTGCCATAAAGGAAGCCTGACTAACTTACCTGCCAATCCGCCTTCACCAAATGAATAAATAAAGAGTGATGCACACATAAGTGACTGACAGTTGACAGTGAAATTACAATTCGTGAAGGGAACTGATTAGGAGGAATACACCCTTGTGGTGTATTAAGGTTGTAATTGATAGCTGACTTCAGATCCAATATACAGGATATCCATATTGCTAGTAGGGTACGCGTTGTGATTTCAGTAGTAGTCTTCTTGTGTGTACCAATCTGGTGTTGGGGATACCAGACGGGTACGCCATAGAATGCATCTCCTAAAAAATCATCTTTGTAAAGTGTAGTAATAGTCTTGAAGCCCAAGCCCCTAAATGCTGCAGGTACAGCTCTGATGTTGGTGAAGAGACTCACTGCTTTATCCATACGGTATGCAATGTGGTATTGAAATCAAAGCTTACTATTAAGCTTAATTCCAAGACTCTTTACTATATTTTTCATTTTAACAGATATTTCCTTAAATCACATGGTTGATGATCTCTGCAAACTCCCTCTCATCGCAGGCATGTCAACACTTCACCTGCGTTGACCAGATCCAAAGCCCCGACCTGATGCACACGTACAGCTGAAAACACACCCTACCATAAGGTTCTGAGACTCTCGCCCTCAGATACCAAGCGTATGGTCTAGTTGGGGTTCTATCCATACCCTTAGTGTCTCTCCAGGGCACAACCGGGGCAGGTTGCCGCTCACCGCCCGGTACTTCAGCAAGAGAGGGGGGGGGGGAACTCTCCGGACCTCCTCCAGCTTGCGGAGTTAACCACTGTCAGCACGAGCCCGACCTCTATTGATTGGACACCAGGGAGAACCTCTGGTGCAGCCAACCCGATCAGCACGTCCTCTCACTTGCTTTCCATGGCGCTAGTGGGTTATCGATGACCGACCGCTCCACCAATGGCAAGTTCGGGGCGAACAGAGGCAGTCTCTTCGACTTGTTAATGAATTACTGTGTCTGAGGGCATAGATATCTTCACGTTAACATATTACCTAAATGGTATAGGCTGTTCGCGGTAAAGTGAGCACTTTAGAAATCAACCTTAGAAAAGAGTCACTGCCCATGCCTGCATATACTTCAACAGGTGCACTGAGTGACATGCGCCCGATAAAGTTGGTAACGCTAGATGAAAAGTAGTTCCATATCTTAACGTCCAATAAAAAGTGTTAGGTAACCATCTGTGATAATTTAAATTATTTATTTCGCTTTCTGTTTTTTTAATGCACCAGTTTGTAAAAATTTGCAGATTTATGAAATGATTACTTTCCTAACAGTTTCACTTGATCGACGCATGAATAAAGTGATGAGGCCCATGGCAATTTTCATTTTACATAAGACGGAAGAATACCCAACTTGCATAGGAGTAGATATTAACAAGGTGTTTCAAAAATGCTCATGTTATCGCGAACAATCTTTATTGATTTCTAATGCTGTGTCAGATCGCCATGTTAAGTCGTATGTAATATGGTAGAGTGGATTTTATCCCCGCCGAATGATATTTCCTAGAGGACAAATTTTCTTTGTTTAATATGTAGCTGTATGGAGATATTAAATCGACGCAATATTGCCTCCCGTACAGCATGAGCGCGCCGCGTTCAAAGAAGAGTTTAGTTGAAAGATTTGGACGACTCCTCGCAACGAGGTCTCGTGAATCGATGATCTTGAAACGAGGTGAGAACGGAGCTGCACCGGAATGCAAGGGCGGGGAAAACGGGAGATTCCCGAGAAAATTCGCCGATCAACGGCATCCCAATTGCGAAAATCCGGAGCGCACCCGGCCGGTGACTGAGCCAGGTTCGCCTTTGTGTGAGGCGAGCGGTCTCGACGCTCAGCCGCCGTGACGACCCCAACGCCTCGTGAGCTCAGGCGTCGTTGAAACAACGGAGGCGTCAGCGAAGGCGCGGTGATCGGCAATAACAGAGGAGCTTCGAAGGAAACGAAAGAAAATCGCAAGCTTTTCACACCACCGGGGAGCTTTGGAAACGCGCAAACGGGCAATTACAAATAAAGCATTATAGTCAGGCGAAATTTTCACGACACCCGTTCCTTGCCTCTTTATTTCTACGGGGGAGGCGGACGAGAGGGGGGGAGAACAATTAGCCGAGCTGTAATTATCGTGCGGTAATGACAGCGGTGCCAGTGGAGAGTTGGCTGCCCTGGCTCGTCGTCGTAAAGTGGAAATGCGCGGCGGGCTGTAATTGAGATGCGCGAACAATCGCGACGGAAGGCTGCAGACGAGGAGTTCAAACGGCGCTGTAAAGTTGACGGACAATGTTTTTTTTTTGGGGCCGGGCCAGGGATCGCACGACGACTTATGTGCGTGTGTGTCTGGGATGTAGACCCATTAGAAGGTATAGATCGTTCACGGTTAATTGAGCACTTGACGTAAGCCCTGCTTAGGATCTATTTTTCGTCTCGTTTTGTATCCTTCCGCTACATGTAAAGGCCACTATGCGATCGACGTGGCCATGACCTGACCGATAACAGCAAACGTTCCATATTTTCTTTACAGTTGTGCTCCATACGACCGCGCATAACAGTGCCCATAGCCATTGCTGACGCCTAACCCACAAATCAATATAGTGAACCTGTAACGTTCGTGTATGTACAAGATTCTATGCGGGGCCAATCCGAATCCACTCTTATTGCTACACTTGCCAAATTCACTTTCACAACTGTACATTTCCCTCGCGAAGCTAAACGTAATCTGAATAATATTTTATTATTTTATGTGTTCGTTTGATTCTCTAGCACGAGGTTTATGTGGTTTGAATGAATGACAACTACGATAGCTAAAATAATTAATCTGTATCCATCATAAACAGTTCACTAACAATATGCATACATACAAAAAAGAGGTTAAAATATGCCACAAGTTAGCCAAGAGTTCGAATAATTATTAGTTTAAAAATTTTCAGTATGGAAATGATCTCCTATTGGCTACCACCGAAAACGCCCGGTTTTATTATGACAGTAGGTATTTTTCCTATATTTGTTTCTGCCTACTGCGAGATAGTAGGAGAAATTTTAAGACACGTTGTGTTATTTCTTTATTTGTGTGCGTATAACTCGACAATAAATAAATTTTAAAATAGATTACAAAATTTGAGTGGAAAAAACGGACGCCGCCATGTTTATGTGTCTGTGACGTCAGTATACATGTTGAACTTTGTTGTTTACAAGCAAATACCTTAGCTGGTAACGGGTGCTTTTGGAATTTTTATTATATTTTCTTGTTACGGAGGATGTTGATGTTATTGCTGTGTCATCGAACATCAGCAAGTGTTGCATTGTCCAACTAAGTATCGGCTATTCACGGTAAAGTGAGCACTTTTGAAAGCCCTCTCATTTGGAATAAGTGTCAGTAAATTATATTTTATTTTAGGCTTAAACGTTAACTTAAACGTTAAACATACTGTGTTTATTTCTTGCATGGGGATATATATTTAAAGCGGTGGTTAAAGGATAAAATATGGCTGAAAGGAAAAAAGTAACTAGGGCCTCAAAAGTGCTCACTTTACCATGGACAGCTTATAAAAACACAACGAAATGAACTCTTGATAAGATACCTACGAATGGTTCAAGTAAAAAAAAAAAAAAGCGCGAAACGTGCCTAAGCGTAGTTAAGAACCGTAAAACATTAGGCAATTTGCGACAAAAGTACATGTTCTGTGCGTGAAAATCATTCCATCATTAAGTAAACGTGTATTATTATTGTAATTGCGCCGGCCTTATCCGTAACGCGGTAATGTTTATTTTAAAGGCGGTGTCTGTAAGGCCAACGATAAATTTCTTTTATGTTTTAAAAAAAACTTAGTAGTTTACACTATATGACGGGTATGTTACTGCACTTCCTTATTAAAATATGAAAACGTCCTTTATCAGATATGAACACTAATAATGTTAACATTAAAAATTGCTTCATAATTTTTGAGGAAATATTCTTCTTTTTATACCCGTTACAAAGGCTTATGTTAAAAATATTTCTTTAATAAAACTCGTGTCTTGCTAATTTAATCTGTGCAGACTTAATATTATTCTTAGTTTTAGGAATAATTGAAAAAAAAAAAACTGGTATGTCAAAATGGTGTTAGTAATTAATATGCATACGGAAATAGAGTGTTCGTTAAATATGCCCACAAAAGGCTTCGCATTTTTGAGAATTGTGAGGTAAAATCACGAGTCTAAAAGAAAAGGGGTAAATCGTGGAGAAAAATTCTTGAATAAAATATTTACAGTATTAGGATTTGGTGAAGTTATCGCCAAGGGGACGGAGGACCGGAACACGGAGCTGTTTATGCTCTGTCATTCCGGCGGTCCCCGGCGGCCATATTGTTCGCAATATTAGATGTCTGTGACCTTGACCGTGAACTTTTACCTTGACCCAGGTGTTTTTTACCTTGAAAACTAAAATTAAAAATCTACAAAAAAAATTAAAACAATTTATTTAAAAATTATTCTTAAAAATGTTATTAAAATTATTGTTAAATTTTTTTAAAAATAATAATTTGGAATGTTTCTGCTCAGAGGGGACGGGGAAGCCGAAACCGACCAACTGCCATGTTTTCACATCACCCAACCGCCTTGTTGGTCGTCGGTGACATTGATCTTTGACCTTGACCCCATGAACATGACTTTGGATAACCTTGAACCCGAAAATTCGCTAAATTGTTATAAAAATTCCCCAAATAATTATTTAAAACTGCTAAAAATTAATTTTAAAATATCAAAATTTTACTAATAATTTATTTTCAAATTTTATAGGAAGTTTAAGTATTAAATACTTTAGTTTAGAGGGGACGAGAGAGTGGAACCGACCAGCCGCCATTTCATAATATCACTCAACCGCAAAGTTGGACCCAGGTGACCTTGAGCTTGACAGGAAAATCTATAACCGTTACTTGGATGAGCTTGAAAACAAAAACTCGAGAAAAAAATTTAAAAAAGGAATAAATTCGAAAGAGTCAACGAGCATATTATATAAGTGACTTCTACCGCCATCTTTTATCCAGGTTACCTTGACTTTGACCTAAACCTAGTGACCTTTAACCTTGTACCCAAAACTCGTCAAAAATCCTAAAAATTTCCAAAGAATTTATAAAAAATTAATAAAAATTTTACTAGATATTATTTTTTAAAAATTAATTTTAAAAACTTACATTTCCGGAGGCATACCACAACTCCAGGTTCAGCAGACTACTGACTTCCTCCAATCAATCGCATTGTATTAACATTCCCCTCCCCTTCACAATTACCTTTGCTCATTCTGTCCAATGCCCTCCACCCACCATATTGGTTTTTCGTTTGCCATTTGTTTGCATTTTCAACACCTATGTGGCACTGATGACTCCAACCAACATGTTAGATCTGGATGATTTTCACTTTGACCTCATATCTGTGATATTGACCCCGCGCTCATGTCTTGGATAAACTCGAAGCCGAAGAAATTCTTAAAACTTTCATACAATCCAAATAATTAAAAATAAATTGAAAATAAAAAATAAAGTAAATACTGGTTTTTTCATCAATCTTTCGATCAACCTCGCAATGTTTCCATCAGCGAGCACCACAATAAGCACAGTAATCAGCACCGCAATCAGCACCGCAATCGGCATCGCAAACAGCACCGCAATCAGCAGAACAATCAGCACAACAATCATCACCAAATGCACCAATATTTACACCAATGTTTTAATCATTCCATGGATATTTCCGTAAATCCTTCAATTTTCCCGTCAGTCTTTCGCAAACTTTCCATCAATCTTTAGAAATTTTTCCATAAATCTTTCAATATTTCCATTTCGCAATATTTCCATTAATATTTCACAATCAGCACCGCACGCACCACAATCAGCACTACACGCACAACAATCAGCAACAAAATATTGCAATATTGCAATCAATCTTTAAGATTGATGGAAAGATTGAAAGATTGATGGAAATATTGCTAAAATATGATGAAAATATTGAAGTATTGATGGAAAATTGGTGCATGGGGTGCTAATTGCGGTGCTGATTGTGGTGCTGATTGCAGTGCTGATTTCGGGGCTGATGCGGTGCTGATTGCAGCGCGGATTGTGGTGCTTATTGCGGTGCTCATTGATGGAAAGATTGCGAGATTGATCAAAATATTGATGAAAAACAAGACTAACCATTTTTTTATTTAAAAAAAAAATATATTTTTAAATTTTATGATTTTATAAAAGTATTTTAAATTTATTATTGGGTTCAAGGTTATCCAAGATCATGATAACGGGGTCAAGGTCACAGCTGTGAGGTCTAGGTGTTATAACGAAAAAAGCAACTTATCTGGTGGAGTGCATTCAATAGAATGAGCAAGGCTGTGTTGGTTTTTTTTGGGGGGGGGGGCGGGGGGAGAGGGAAATGTTGATACTATTTGATGATTGAAAAAAGGGGGGATCAGTCATCTTCTGGACGTGGTGCTGTGGGGTACCTCTGGAATTGTATGTTTTTAAAAATAATTTGAAAAAATAATTTTTAATAATAATATTTTTAATATTTTTTTAATCCTTAAGAAATTTTTGGGATTTTTTTACGATTTTTTGGGTTCAAGATTAAAGGTCACTTGTTTATGTCAAAGATCAACGTCACCTATATATAAAATGGCGGTAGTATTTAGTAATGTAATATATTCGCTGATTTTAATTAATTTATTCAATTCTACAATATTTTCTCGATCTTTTGTTTTCAAGGTCATTCAAGGTCAAGGTTATAGGATCAAGGTCATATGTCAAGGTAACCTGGGTCCAACATGATGGTTGGGTGATGTCATTGTGTGGTGGCTGGTCGGTTCCAGTCCCTCGTCCACCTAAGCCAATTTTTAAAGCAATTTAGTAACATTTTGGATTACAAGTCATTCAAGGTCATGGTCATGGGGTCCAGTTCGAATGTTAACATCAAGGTCACCGGTATGAAAATTGAAGCAAAATTTTTGTTAAACGTATCAGTAACTTTTGCAAGAAACATAAGTTTCCAAGATCAATTCCATCCCTTATTCAAAGTTTCTCTGTATTCCACGGCAACCGGCCGAAAATACTTTCGCACCCTTACTTACATTAAGATGGCGAGACAAAAGACATGTACAGTACTTACAACTTCGTCATGCTCACGTTGCCAATAGCATCCCGTTCTGATTGTTTACGAAAGCGTTCAAATATTTTAAATTTTGAAAGCGTGATAATTAAAAAAATTTAATGCCCACGGGAATAATATTATGCATGGTATTTTACATGGTATTATAATATACAATAATTATTTTAATGGCAGCCTTAAAAGTGTAATTGATTTTTCAGACGAAAATTCCCTATCGTGGCACAGGAATTTTACTATGGCAGTGGGTGTATAGTATAGATATAGCAATGGTAATGGTAGCTTAGCCCGTAAGGTTAACATTACCACGGACCGTTTCACATTATTCCGGTTTTTTTTTTTTTTTGCAAAAAGTAAATGTTTTTACAAGGTGCAGATTTGTGATCTTTTGTGTATAAAACAAGAAACAATGCCTTCGGTATCCATAAATTAACACATTAGATCCTCTTTTTACACCTGGTTTCATTAATTCGCTGTCGCATTGCCAGGGAGCTCGTATTCCAGTTTGTACTGTAATATATGTGAGTTATGGGCACTGATTTTTTTTTTAAAGATTGACTTCACTTCATTACGAAGAGCTGCAGTGGGAGCACCCGGAGGCAACCATTTCCACCGCATGAGAGTGACCATGCATTTCCTTTCCGTCCGTACCATTCATATCCCTATAAATGATAACGATGTAAATCAAATCTAGAACTTGTTCATAATAAATAACTAAGTTGAAACCAACCAAGTGAAAACCATCCCACAGGAAACAATTGTTGCACACTTTCCCCAATTGTGAGAAAATAAAAAGTTATTAATTTCGTTTTACTTTAATTTGGGCAAAATTTTTTATTTCCCTTTCCTTAAAATGCCCAGAATTTTACCCCCCCCCCCCCCAAATTACAAAGTGTATAAAGCAATATGAAAACTTTAAATCTTCTAAAATATGCAAAATATCACTGAGAGAAAATTGAACAAAATATTTGTTTGTATAGGGCCAAATATATATTTAGCCAACCCAACAAAATATATTGTTGATCAAACAAAATTTGAAAAGCAACAAAATTACCTTTGTTCGTCTATCAAAATATATGATTGAATAAACAAAATCTCTGTATTGGGCAAAGAAAAATAGACTGTCAACTAAATATTTTGTTGAATCAACTGTATATATTTGTTCCACTCATCTGACTGCCTTCGTTCGAAAATACAGCTTGAGAGTTTGTTTGTATTTTTTTGTGACAATTACGATAGTAACCGTGTTTGTTAGTACATATATTGATGCTTAACAATCGTATAAACATATTAATAAAACAATGCAACAAGGAACTGACAAGTAAAGCTGTGAAACTTGAAATATTTGTTTGCACACGTTGCCCAACATTAGGAGTGTATCTATTAAAAATATTTCCGACGTTGTCACTTGTCAGGTTATCCGAGGTTACTGAGACGTAGCGATCGGACACAGGATACCTAAATTCGAAACTCGGCCGATCTTCCGAAATTTTTTTATATCAGCCCAAACCGTTTAATGTACGTATAGCCAAACAAATCTCTAGTTGCACCAACCAAATCTTACAGTTTGGGGCAGCAAAATGAGAACAACAAAATAATTTGGTTTCAACAACGAAACATTTCATTGCTCCTATACAAAAAAAATAATTTGGTTAAACAAGACAAATCTTCTTTGATCCAACAAAACCTTTTTCTCGATGTAGACCTACTAACTTTTTACAATTTAACTGAGCTCAAGCGTTGCATATTAACATTAAAACACCAGTATAATAAAATCAACAGTAAAATATATCTTTTTTTCTCCCTAAGTGTTCCCTATACCAGCCCCCATAGCTATCTCTCGACCAACAGTCAGAACCCCTCTTAAGTAGTCTGCAAGCTTACAGAGTTGGTCGCCCAAGGCGTTTAGGGACCTCCCAGAAGGAGGGCTGCTAGCCAAAAATTCAAATTTCGGTGACTTAGCAGGCCAGCGCCGCGGTGTATCCTGGCAACCGCCGTCTATAGTGAATTCACGGTTTCTTCACACTTTTTGAATCAAACTTTCGAAAAATCAGCCCATGCATGACGTGTATCGTTATATTCTAAATATGTAGTGTGTCACAAGCGTTTTATATCTCTGTCAACATGAACTTATCACATTTTTCTTTATATTGAAAGTTTATCTCTATTTTACTTATGAATTAAAATATTAAATGTATAATAAATATTAGTCAAAACAGTAAGAAATCATGTGTGTTGTTAGCGCCTAGTAAGAAGTAGATCACATGTACGATATCATTACAACTGAGCGCGCACGAATTCGGTGCTCTGTCCTTTGGTGTAATTTTCTAGACTTGGTTAAGCTCAGTTTGCACTATGCGGAGGAATATCCTGGAAGTAGAACTTTAGCAGGGCTTCAGAGAAGTGTGAAGTAACTGTGAATTGATCATGTGTGCTGAGGAGGGGACGGACAGAACAGAATAGAACAATATTAAAATGGCACCAGTGCCCAGCTGAAGGCCATAACTAGTCTTAGTCACTTAAATTAAAAATAAACTTAGAAAATAGTTGAAACATGAAATTTGTGGTGTTATAAAAATTAGCATCAGGTTAAATGTTAAAATTACAGAAGCTTAAAGTTATATTTTTTTTAGAGTCTAAAAGAAAAGGTTACATTATAACTTTAAAATGTCAAAAGTTAAAATTCCTCTGCCACCACACTTGAACCCTCACCCCGCCATCCTTTCCGGAGACAGAGGGGCCGAAGATTGTTGTTGTTTTGTGAGGTGTACGTCGTATGTTTGATGTTTTTTGTTAGTGTTGTGATGGTGTCAGTGTAATGTTGTTGGTGTAGGGTGTTGCACAGTGTAGGTGTTGTTCCTTTAGTTTATTTGTTCTTGTGTTGAGACAAGTACGTTTGAAATTGCGCGTACAGTGTCTCTCCGCCCCCGGCAAATTCTCTACGCAAAACAGTTTTCACCCGTCAGCGACGGAAAAGTATTGATCGGACGACGTGTGCTGAAACGAACTACAGAAAAATGGACAAATACGATAAAAACTTACTTTTAACACTCATGAACACTTACATTCATGTTGAAGGAAGCCCACGTTGATGGATTTACGACTCGTAGCAGCGTAAATACCGCAGAAAAAAATGTTCTTGGTTGGACTTGCACCGGCCGCATCGAAGTCCCCGAGCGTTTGCTAGTATACTGGGGAGCTTGCGCGCCGGGCGGGAGTTGACGCTGGCTGTCACTAGAGTACAGCAGTGTTCCTTCTTTGATGCGCGCCGGAAGGACTTTCCTGGCCCGCGCAATTTTGAATGGCTAATTTCAAACGAAACAGAATTGACGTCACAGATAATGCACTGGACTATTCTTTACTGTTAGTGATTTTTGGGCACCCCGATAGGGAGTAATTGAGTGAATTATTTTTTCGACACTGGCTGGATATTGGCGGATAATTGTAACTACCCCCATGGGGAGGCAATGCTCGATTTTTGTATATAAACATTGCTAATACCTGATATCGGGGTCAGACGCCTGGCTGCGAGGGAAGTCTCCCCAGATAACAGGTCAGGTATTTCGGTTTGATTACTGGTTAAATAAAAATATTAAAGCCCTTATGGATTGCAGGAACGTCATTTTGACACTCTAATTTTTTAATTTACTACCAGGAAATTTTTGGATAATATGAACAGGATAAGTATTTTCTGCACAACATAATAAGGAATCACTTCCAATTTTCTAATAAGATATATTAGTAAATATGCTGGGAGGAACCTTAGATTTTTCTTGTCAAAAATAATTTAAAATTTCCCGAAAATGAAACTATGTATGTTGTCAGTTCTCTGCCATTTTTGGACTGATCGAATAGCTTCATTCTTGGTCTTGTTTCGCCCTCCGTTTTGGAAACGGGCTGTTCGGGAACATTAAATGGCTTCTGCCAGAAGTTGGAAGCCAGAGATTTTCTCTGTTTTAATTTGAAAATAGTGGTGGATTTACATTTTTGATTAATGAATTGTGTAACTGAAGGAAACCAAATTTACCTTAAAAATACCTGTTAATGGCCAAACAAGCAGCACGTTATGGCATGAATAAAAGTTAAATCTAATGCCAAAAAAAAATGTTGAAACACACACACGGCCCGTGTACCTCATGTACGAACACCACATGATTTCTCTCAGGAAGTAGGGAATGCGACGATAGCCGCCAATGTTTTGGGCCAGTTTTGGGAGACATAAATTTTTGCGTTTGTTGTACACAGCCAAAGATGAAATTTTAAATGGCTGTAAATGTTATGGACATGGAAAGTTAAGGATAGAACGACAATAGGAGTCATATTTTGCTTATTTTTAATCATTTTTGTGAATTTGAATGTTGAAATTCTTTTGGCTCAACACTTGGGTTATACTATATGGGTAATCATTGTGAATGTTTTAATCCATTTAGGTGAGAAAATATATATCTGAATTTGAAAGAGTCCTTTTATATACACCTATTTATATTTTCCAAAGAAAATATATTTTTGGAGTTTTTTGTTATATATCAATATATCGGTTTTTACAAAGGATATATATTTATATTTATTTATTTTTTTATTTAAAAGAGTTCTTGGGGACAAAATTATTGTAAACTATCGGTTTTTTTTTTAAATAGTACACTGAATATTGTTGTGATCATTCTGGGTCGTTGTAATGTTCCTCGAAAGAAAAAAAAAAGCTATATTAAAAGCAATATGAGAATATTTATGTTTCACTTTGGTAGTGTAGTTTTAACCTGGTGCAAATTAATGCAGGGTTGGTAGTATATGTTGTGCTTCATTGACCACGTTTATGTGATGCTTAGCATCTTTCCTCATTTAGCCCTGCGTTTAAGTATACTTTGTCTTTTTAAGTATTTTGAAAATGAATATTTCAAGTGTCCTGGGTTCTCTGGGCCTCAGTATGTATCTGTAATATTGATGTGTTTGAAGTTCAGACGACATCAATATACAATATTATGTTATTTTTTTATAATGATATGTGATGTATGGAGGGGAAGGACAAAGTTCCCGGTGGAACCTGCGCTAGCCTCAACAACCTCGCCTCCAGGTAGCCGATACCTATTAAAAGGTCACACCTAGAGCACTACTTTGTAACATCACGTACCCCCCCCCCCTCAAACAAAAGATAAATCGGCTCTTCAGATGTTCAAGGTGCCACCGGGAACTTTGCAATGTTGAAACCGTCATGCTGGCACGAAATATGAAACGAAACTACACTATTCTACTCAAACACACGCGAACTATAGCATGATGGTATCCCCTTTATGAACTTTCTCTGCCCTTTAGCCGCCGCCAGCTGGTCAGTTTGCATGTTGCTGGCGGCGAGGTCCGACGGGGCATCTTCAGGCATGTTTCGTCACACGTCTGCCGACAACCTCGTGGGACGCGAAACACAGCAGCTTGTGGTGTGTTTCAGGCTCGCCGTCTCATGCAGCCTTTAGTAGTGTCCTTTTGCAGTATCGCAACACTTTGGAATCAAGCCTTCGAAAAATTACACCATGTATGACGTGTGTGGCTGTTTCCATAGTATGTCATGTGTCACAAGGTTTTATACTTCTGTAAGTATTTTATTTTTGGCAAAACTGAACTTAAGCCTACATTGTATAGGCCGTTCACGATAAAATGAGCACATTTGAAGGCCCTGCTAACGATCTATTTGTATGCCATTGGTCTCGGGTCTCATCACTTTATTCATGCGTCGGTCAGGTGAGATTATGGAATTATTTAAAAAAGTTAATATGTTACAAATCTGGTCAATGTTTACACTTCAATGCATAGAAAAAAAACAGAAAGCGAAAGGAATAATTTAAGTTATTATAAATATTTATTTAACTAAAATGTTATATTTGGCGTTATGATATGGAACTACTTTTCATCCATCATTACCAGATGTACTGGGCGCATACCTCTCAGAGCACCCGTTTAAATATTGTACAGGCAGAGGTAGCGACTTTTGCTAAGGTTGATTTTAAAGGTGCTCACTTTATCGTGTACAGCCTTCATCAACGAATTATTTAATTTAATTTATAATTATTACGAATAAAAGTAGAGAGGAAGCAGGTGCGTTGGTAATAACTAGCACGAAACGGTTCCCATACAAAATATTATCAAACTGAATGCGCATATATGCTGTATGCTATCCTTCTGGTGTAGTTTTTTAGACTCGGTTAAGCTTTGTTTGCATGCGGAGGAGGAATATCCTGAACCTAGTTCTTTAGCAGGGCTTCAGAAAAGTCGGAAGCAACTGTGAATGGATTATAGATAGAAGAGTTTATACATCTCGCCCGCGCTCCTACAAAAGGACGACGAACTTGCCAGGGGTAATTAAGCTCAGAGCGAAAACCTTCTCCTCTTCCATCCTTCCTTACACCTCAGGTCCTCGTTATCATTACGGCGGCAATTAGCTTCAAAAATCTTAAGGAGGAATTAATTAAACAAAAAAAAAACAGCTACATGCGGCGGTTGCCGAAAGCGCCACGTGCACGCGTATGTGTTTTTCTTCGTCTGACTTTGTTCCTCTCTCTCTCTCTCTCTGTCTATCTCTCTCTCTCTCTCTCTCTCTCTCTCTCTCTCTCTCTCTCTCTCTCTCCGACCGCAATTTCGAAAAGCGGACAAACTGCTGAAGGATTGCGAGGGCCTGACACTCCGAAGAAATATGACCTCGAGAAAATTTAGAAAGAGAATATGGGAAGAACAAAATGGTCAAGTTTTATTTAGCTGTGTTGCCATCTACCTTTCAAAATAACTCTTTGTTCATAAGTGCGCACACATTTCCATCAACAATGTTGTGAAATAATTGGGGAAATAGTTCCATCTGTTAAAGTTTACTATAAGGAAGATTTCCTGATTAGTGGCAACAGGAAATTGGTTTCGTTTTGTTTAAGTAATACACATTAGCAAGTGCAGGTTTTCTTTCGAGGAAATATTTATTTGCCATGCCATACGTCAATTCCCTAAGTCCACACTCACAACTTCCGTTGGTTATTCGATGTGCGTCTACGCGAGAAGACATGTTCGTATTTGATTGGGCCAATCGTAATAAAGTACTCCGTTACTGAACGTCCATGATTCGGGTACAGACACTGGGGTTACGTGACATTTAAAATCATCCAACCACGAAAGTGCATATGAACTAAAGTGTTTATGGAGTACAACTGGTCTTGAAATATTTTCGCGAAATACACTCGTCCCTACACATTAGACTACAAGCTGGATTATTGGTCACATATTGTCGAGAGTCACAAGTTTCCGTGTAAGTATATACAGCGAATATAGGTAGTATCGTTTCCCGTTATACTTCAGCACCAAGGAAAAACTGCACTCAAATACGATATATTTGATTACAACGTTTCATTGGACCTCCGCTCATCAGAAACGCCTTACAGAAGTCACGAATTATAGCAAACGTTCATCACTCTGGTGTCTTCATTCCGTGCGACCAGTTGTTACAGGAGAACGAGTTCTCCCCGTGGCACCAGCCTACGAGCGACCTCTGGTCGAGAATGTAGAGTCTAGCTTGGTGTCGTCTCACAGCGCGAAACGGCAATGTCTCTGTAGATCACTAATTTGTAAGAGACCTGCAAAATTCGCTTCATTATTTTGGCGTCAGGATATACTTCACAGTGCTGTTTATACTCGAGCCGGCGTCGTTTCACGATTGGCTGCTGCTTAGATGCGAAATCACTCCCTTTCTGACGGGACTGCACGTGATTGGACTACACAATTGTGAAGTGTTCGTGTATCGGCGCAGAGTTGCTCATTGCGTGTCTGCCAAATAAAGCATGGCCCAATGACATACTTATTGAAGAGTTACATGTGTTTGAAGTTTAATGTGTCTCCAAATAATAACGCGAATTTTGCAGGTCTCTACGTAATTTGAGGTCAGTGATCGCTAAGGACCTGCAAAATTCGCGTTATTTTTTTGACATCAAGCTAAAATTCACAGTACTGTGTATACTCAAGCTGGCGTTGTTCCTCCATTGGCTGCTGCCCAGATATGAAGTCACTCTCTTTCTGAGTGAACTGTACGTGATTGGGGCACACGGTGTGAAGTGTTCTTTTATTGGCGCAGATTCACCGAGGGTGTGTCAAATATAACATGGTCCAATGGCAAACGTATTCTACAGGTAAAAGAGTTTTAAGTTTAAATTGTCCTCAAATAATATCGCGAATTTCGCAGGTCTCTAGAAATGACGTACATTGTAACAGAGGTTCAATACAACCTGAGTATATCACTCACAAATCGCGCGAGGCAATGTCTCTTGCTGGCATGACATTCCAGCAGTCAACTAGGGCCAAACCACTCATCGTTTGCAAAGGACCTGCTTGAAGGCCGTGCACGTTGACGTCACGCTGACGTGGGGTGGGGGCCGGATGTGTGCTGATTAGGAACAACCTATTTTCGTGCAAAAATAGTACCTGCCCAGTTGTGTCGTAGCGGGTAAGGGGCGCCCGCCTCCCGCTATGGCGAACCGGATTCGATTCCCGAAGCCGGAATTTCCGCACGTGGGAATCGTGCCGGACGACACCGCTGGTTGGCAGGGTTTTCCCTGGGATATCCCGTTTACCTCCCCTCTCTAGGCATTCTGGCGCCGCTTCTCCTACACCTCGTTTCACCTGTCGGCTCCCAAGACCTCGTTGTTAACAGCCGTGCGTATCTCTCCGCTGCACTTTCGTGACTGTATGGCCAGAGGATGGGTACGGCCACATCGAAGAGACCGTCATGGGTTTTCGTTTCTGTGTACTAGTCTGTTCTGTGTCATTGCTCCCTGCGAAACTCTCGTGACATGTTTTAACACTTTGTATACTACGCACGAGTGTAGCTCGAGAAAATCTAATTGGAAAATTTCTTTGTTATTCAGAACAAGACTCGCATATACGTGCAGTTTTAGTGTTTAACATGACGTCACAATAACACGACAACGCAGTAACAACGATCTTGCTAACGGTAGAATTATTATTATTATTATTATTTTAGCCACTCAAAGGGACATGATTGATAGTTAGAGCCACGAATATTTCGCGAATTCATTCGGAGACGAGGTAAACTCCTAACACATGTTCTTTTCTCCTGCTGTCGTGATTGGACGGCAGTTTTTTTTAGACACGCCCCGTTTAACTGTGAGCCAGTAATAAACAGGAAGCAGTAATTTGAGTGAGTGTTTCACAGTCCTGTACAGAATCCTCGCTTGATCGCAGCAACCAATGTGCAAACGGTAATGTCTCGAGTGTGTAGAGGGCTGTCCAGACTAGATTGCTGCCAACTCAATACGCGAAATACTCGGGGCTCTAATGATAGTAAATACTTTTATTATTGCGATAAAGATAATTTTTCTGGGTCAATATCAGCTCGGCTCTCCATTGGTTGGTGACCGGCCAATAATGAACGCTGTAAAGTACAGGGTAGTGTCCGGTGTGGTATGTACCAATAGGACTGTGGTGAGTTCTAACACAGACACCAACAGAACCGGTGTTATTGCAGTAGTGGATGTAGGTAACTCACTTCTAACTTGTCTTAGGTGGCAGTAAATGTGTGCAGACCTCATTGTGGTTACTAGTATACGAGTACTCTAAGCCCAACATCAGCAACATGTAATTAGACATAGGGAAATTTCGCGAGTTCAATTAACTGTAGGCTAGACTCCTCATTCCCATGCATAATGGAGCTTCAGCTGTGTGTTCATTGGCTGTTGCACCATACCTGGCAGTTTTGGGATTCGTAAGTTGTTTCCTTGCAAGTCTGCTATTGGCTCGGAGGCTTGCAGGGCGTGTCTAATAAACTGTGATCCAATATAGCAAAGGTGACTTCACTGCATATGTGTTCAACGTATATCTCTCTCGAAATGAATTCGCGAATTATTCCTATCCCCACATATAATAGATCATTAGTAGAGATAGGAAAATTCGCAAATTCATTTCGGGACAAGATAGACGTCAAACGCATATAGAGTGAAGTCACCTTCGCAATTGGATTACAGTCTAATAGACCCGCCCTGCACGACTCTGAGCCAATAGCAGACTTGCAAGGAAACATCCTGCGAATCCCATAACTACCAGGTGCGGGGAAACAGCCAATGAACACACATCTGAGGCTACAGTATGCAGAGTACTCAGTAATCTACCCTACAGGTCATTGCACTCGCGAAATTTTCCTATCCCTAATCATTAGACAGGGGTGAAACGGCTTGGCTTTTCTTTTGATGTGATGTGGGCGCACCCACTCTCTTATTGGCTGCGTGAAGCCGTAGGAATGGACCTCGTGTATCGTTGACTAGTGAATACTGCGACAGGTGATCTATTGGCCGGGCTGCCGACTGGCGATTATATTACCAGGCGATGATTGGCGGACGGCGTTCTAACATCTTACTGGCGTGTGCAAGAGTTCGCGGTATAGTTTTAACATTGCATGTATGGCTGTAGAAGTTAATCCAGGATTATCAACATATTCAATTATTTGCCCATGTTTTGACATCTCTACTCGAGAAAACTTAAAAGGAAAGAAGTTGGAACAAACATCAATGTTGACTTATTTGAGGTATTAACTATCAGTATCTCTCCTTGTTAATCAAAATTGGTCACAAAAATAGACATCATTAGGGAAAGAAAATCCGTCACCTGTAGGTATAACGATTTATATCCTACTATTATGGAATTCAAATTCTCCCAAATCTTCGTCCTGTTGGAGGAAATGTTTATCCTTCATAACTATCAATACTTTTAGAGTTAATTTATATAATAATTAAGAAAATTTTCAACATTTTATGTGGATAAACCAGAGAAACAATTGTCTGGTATTAAATTACCCAAAGAAAAGTTAATAAATTATAAGAAAACACGCGAAGCAGAATATGAAGCAAAAAAAAAAAGACCTTTCTTTAATTCGTTAATTGCAAAATATTGGTAGAAAAGTAGATGGAGTATCTGAAGAAGAAATTAAAATTTAATAACAACATTATCTCCTGTTGCAGTAAAAATTGATGTTATACACCAACACCAAAGAGAACTTCAATTAAAAGAGAATAATTTCCACATTACAACTGTCGTGTTTCAAAGCTAAGAGAACGTTTGCTTGCGTTAAAAAACGACGAAGAAATTTCCGTAAATTAGTAAAGCACAATTAATTATGGATGAGGCAAATGAGCCATTAGTACAGACCGTGCTATTCCGCGCTAAAATACGGCACCAAACTACACTCCGTAGCCTTGTATTTACTCGAGTTGCACCCAGCCTAGCCTTCAATATTCTACGTACACTTCAGTTGTTTCCCTTACCTTGCTGCTAGACACTCGATTTTCCGGGGAAAATAATTACTGCCACGTTTTATGTTATTGCTGTGAAGTCTATCTCGACGCCAACAAATAACTAGCGAACTGAAATTTCGCGAGTTCAATGACCTCCAGGTCTTATGCACAATGGTCTCGTGTGCAATCTTGCAGACATCAATCGCACATCGGTGGCTTGGCTGTCACAGTGGAGGGCGATGACTGGGCGAGCATTTTGTTGTAGGATTCTCACCGGCCCGAGGTTCTCCCCGGGAGGTGGCAAATAACGCGAGGGCTAATGGCAAAGGTGACTCAAGCGCATGAGTTTTCCAATTCTAGCTTGTCCCGAAATTAATCGGTGAATTGTTCAGGTCCCTACTTATAACTAGGGACACCCGAATTTCGCGGAAAGCATTCCGAGGCATGTTACATTTCAGTACTTTACGGGCATGTCAGCCGTTTTCTTTTGCATATCGTGATAATTAATTTCATTATTTGACTGGCCAATCAGAACTATATATATATATATATATATATATATATATATATATATATATATATATATATCGGAGCTGGCGTCGTTTTTCCATTGGCTGCCGTTGAAGTGTTCATTTACTGGCGCAGAGTTACCCAGGGTGTGTGTCAGAAAAAGTATGGTCGAATGACAAACGCATTGCAAAGGTAAAATGGTTTAAAGTTTAAGGTATTTGTAGATATGACGCCCAACCGTGCAACATAACTTGCAGCGGCTACTGCCCCACCAGACATGTGTGCGGCACGAGCCATAATTTATCCCGAACACAACGCCGAATGCTAATGAGTAATTAGCAAGTTTGCGTGGAGCGCTAGAACGTGAAAATGCGCAGATGCGATTATTCCGACGGAAACGTGGGCACGCATCTGCCTCGGTCGAGACTTGTTTCTGCGAGTAATAAGATAACAGCACGTGTTAGCTTTCACGCGTTTATTGAATATTCATTCAACTTTGTAACCACTGCGCAAGTTTCTTCCACGCCGCGTGTGAAATTATTAATTTTGCCCTGTTGCTAGTTATAAATGCAACGGCACGTTAAGGCGTTTCAAGGGGCGAAACTTTTTTTTTTTTTTCTGTTGAGTAAGGACAGTCTTTATAATTTTGAAAGTTAGCTGACAATTGTGAGGTAATATTCGCAAACTTGTTTGGGAAACTATTTTTCTTTACATGTAATATAGAATCAAACGAGGCGCCATTTCGACGACTTGTAGGACTTATATCTGTTAGGGTGGCCTTAACACTATGAAATAAAAAAATTAATTTGAAGGCAGAAAAATTGTAAAAAAAAAAAAAAAAAAAAAAAAAAATCAAACAGATACGCAGTTATGTTGTTGCCGTGGTGTAATGGACATCGCACAGGCCTCCCGAGTTAGAGGCCAGTGGCTCGTGGGTTCGCGCCCGCCCCCCGGCAAGTGTTTAGGGAATCTAGAATTTGTGTTTCGGTCACATTTATCTGAGGTTGTCGGTAATAACGAAATAGAGTACTAAGATTCCATAATTTTTTTTTTAAACATTACTTTTATTATACTCTATATTTAATATTTCCTTACTTGTATGGGATTTTTCCAAAATTTTTCTCAGCTACTTTTCCGCACGATTAGGGAACAATACTTAAGTTGTTACGCAAATCTCCTCTACATTTAAGAGGTAATTTTACCTTACGTGTTAGTGCAATTTTACCTCAAAAGTTTTTTACAGTGTGCAAAAACCTGAAAGTACAGACACTACTCTTATTTACCAGAGTTTCTCCACGTCTTTTTATTTCCATGTTTATTTAGAGTTAAAGGGACTATGTAGCTGCGCGTCCAAGGTCAAGAAGCTAGGGAGCGATACGGGCGACACTAACACGCACGCCTAGCGCCTCATCGCTCCTACGCGCAAGGCGTGCAGTGTTTCCGTCGTGACGCTGTACTGTGCAAATTAGATCAGTAACATAGGTGGTTTTATTACACGCGATGAAAGACCACAGATTGAACTGCGCCTGTATCGTTGTATTTTTGCTATTGCCGCTTAAGGAAAATGCCTAGGCAAGCTTTAAAAATGCTATATTTGACTACTTCCACGAATTTTTTTTCTCCATTATTACAGTTAATATGATGAAAGCAAAAACACAGGGACGTAAACAATAGTTTTATTTTCTCCTTTCTGGAAAAAAACGCGTATTTCCAGAACTTTTATTCGCCGAGATACGCGTTTACGCGCGAGCAACGATTTCACAGCAAACGTTTACGTACGCAGTCCCCTTAAACTTGAGCGAGAAAAATTTTCCGGTATCAGTTCGAGGCGATCGCGCGTATCTCGCCAGAGCTAAATTGCTGAGCATAATTACGAAATGAAGGTAATGGCTCGGGAACCACATAAATCAAAAAATTGCTAGCCGGTTCGCCACGGTGTGGTTGTTCGGTGTGTGGCCTCGCCAGCAGAAAGAACTAAACCTCGTGGTGAAGTTCGGGAAGGGAAGGGGGGGGGAGGGGGAGATTGGTAATGATGTTTTTAATGCGTTCCCCGTGCAAGACAGCGCAGCTATGCGCAAGGGTACACGACCGGTAGGTAATATCGGGAGGCCTCCCACCCCCTGGGACCGTTGTTTACCGCGAATCGTAACAGGTGGGCGTTCAACGTGGGGGGAGGGGGGGAGAGGCGTGGAGATTCTCTGGCGGGGTCAGGCGTATTCCACCGGCAGCCGTATCGAGTGAGGTTATCGGGGACCCGCCGCCATCCCCCGCCTCACCCCGGGTCTGCTCTTTCCTCTTCCCCGTGGCTCTCTTTCATTTCCAGCGCGAACCTACGCCAGATCTTTAATTAAAGCAACTGTCTTAGTTAGGCCTCTCCCCGCGACTCCCTCCCTCCCCCCAAAACCCCTGCGCCCTTCTCCCAGCAGCATCGCCCCACCGCGCACTCGTGCTTCGAATCGAAAATTACATCCAGCGCAGCTTCTCTCCGGACCTCCGGCCTGCCCTTTTCGCCCGACGAACCGCCGTCCCGTGCATCAAGGCCCTAAGGATCGGTTTCGCCTGTCGTCATGCAGAAATTCATAGCGCTTGTGTCGTAACTTCAGTTTCAGAGGTATTATTGGAAATGTTTGTTCATAGATATTTTCCATTTACTAGATATTTAATACTTTTGCTTCGGATGTTCACGGTAAAGTGAGAACACTCCTGGAAGCCCTGCTAAAGATCTACGTTTCCCCTTCCGCCTTACGTAAAATTCACATCGCCGTGGGCCTTATGACTTTATTCGTGCGTCAACCAATCGACTATATGAGATTGTTATAGATTATTCACGGTAAAGTGAGCACTTTTGAATACAAGTCAATAAATATATATTTCATTTTAGCCTTAGATATTAACTTCCAAGTAAGGTGGAATATACACACTGTGTTTATTACTTACACGGCAATATTTATTTAAAAAGTTTGTTAAAGGATAAAATATTTCTGAAAGGAATAGTAACTAGCGCCTCAAAAGTGCTCACTTTACCGTGAACAGTCTACAGGAGCACTAATGTGTCACTAATATGCCAGTTTGTGCTATAATATGCACAATGCAAAAATCTCCCGAGTAGAACACGCTTGCAGGTCCGAGATAAAGAAGTGAGGTACGATGTCGTGTACAATTTTGCAACGATAACCCCACTCAATCGTAGTGCCATAAGATTAAACTAGGAAGGGTTTCATCCCCCCTAGAAACTCCCTTAGCTACGCAACCTGCTCCACGTGCTCCGCAGTCTGCTCCGCAATCAACTCCGCAATTGGCTCTGCATTGCTTCACCCCTTCACCTACCTACACACCCAACCCCTCCCTTCATTATCCTCCTTCACAACAAGCTATATTATGATTAATTCTGTAATTAATTATATCCCTGCTGCGGGATTGCAGGCTCTCCAACCTCCTCCCATAGGGCTATCTACACCCGATACCTGATACACCATCATACCACCCTCCCAGCTGCTGTTCTGTGATTTATTACCTCTCCTCCAACCCCTTACCCCATACACCACACTCTCCTTCCCAGCGAGGTAGGCTGTGTTCAGTTATACACTTGCTTGTTAAGCAGAGATGATGTCATCGGCCGCCATATTATTTCTAGAGTTGCTCGTTAGATGGCTTGCAAGATCGATCAATCGATACATCAAGTTCTCGCAATGGCTGCTAAGTTGCGCGCGAGTCGCTCGCACGTCAAAGTCACTGCTGCTTAATGCTGTCATCTGTTACCAGGAGCGCTGGCATCGGCTGCAAGCTTAAGGCAATTGTCTCCATCATAAACGTAAGGATTTAATAAAACATTAAAATATTACAACATTGTGGGCTTGAACTGCCAAACCTCGGCTCGATAACTTAATGCTCCTTTCATCTGAGCCACCGAAACATAAGATGAAATATAACTTTTGATGATGTCTAAAAAAAAGACACAGATATATGAGCTCGTACATGGAAAACGAATTTTTAGTATATATAATGATTGAAAAATCGATCAGTAAAAACATAATTTAAAAAAAAGTTGTGTAACTAAGTAATATATGTATTTAACACTTTAAAATTTACAAACATACATACATGTATGAAGCGTTATGTCTACGAACAAGTATTTAAAGGAGATTTCGTTTATGGCTTCCCAACAACCAAATATTAAAAGTGTAATTTTTAAAAAGGAAAGTTATGTGTTTCAATTAAAGAAATATATATTAAACTTTTGCAATCAAACATCTCGAGTAAGTCGTCAAAAGATTCGTATTTTTTAGGCAGATAAGAATATGTCGCCAGAGAGATGATTATGTAACTATAACCATCGCCATATTGAAATTTTAGTAAGCATAAAAGCAATATATATTTTTTTAAATTAATTATGTAACCACTCCGAGCAACAAACACAATGAATCACTAACCTTACAACAGGTTATTTTTAGTTATGCCCTTTCTGAAAAGATCAATTATGCATTTAAGCCATTTTGTAAATGTAGTCATAATTTCCGAACACTTGAAGCTATAGGGATCACATTCATAATATAGACATCGCAACCACTATTCAATACGTTGGTAAGGTTATCTAAGCCATAATGCTTTTCTGCCAAGGTCAGTTTTGAGTTAAGCCCTTTTGTAAATGTAGTCATAATTTCTGACCCTTAGAAGCTATAGGGATAAAATTCATATCATACACAGCATCCCCAACAACAAACCAGACCACAGGGTCAAAAACAACTTAAAACCTTATATACACATAGTTACTCATAATTTCCTAACCATTAATGCTAATGTCATCAAATTAACAACACAGTCATCATACCTGATGCCCAATATGATGGTAAGGTAAATAAGCCTTTTCTTAAGCCTAGACCTTAAGCCTTTTCTGACAAGGTAAATAATGCCTTAATCCTTTTATAAACATAGTTACTCATAATTATCCCATCTACCAAAGCTACAGTCATCATAGTCATAATGTACACATCACTCCCAATGTAGATAAGAGCAATGGGGTCAAATGTGCATTAAGACCTTGTATTTTTTAATTAATTATGTTATCACTCCAAACATCAAATACAGCACAACAGTTGCCTTACCACAGGGCATGTTTAAAGTATAGTATGCCTCCATCAGACCCACACAAATTTATAAGCATAGCCTTTGACCACTTAATCTTTTGGGCACTTAATCCTTTAGGCAATAACCCTTTAGACACTTAACCCTTTGGGCACAAACCCTTTGCACTTTCACTTTGAGCACTTAACCCTTTCAAAGCCTAAGAGTGTTTCATTTTTCAAATGTAACAAAAAATTTATATTTGGTTTGTATTACTGCTCAAAGCAATTAATGTAATGATATTTTTGGTTTTCTGGGATCTATTCCGAAGCAAGACATTTTATAATTCACGCATTCAATGACACAAGTGAGTTAGGGAAGGGGTGATTGCATTTACTTATACAATCATGCATATAGTCCCATTGGGGAGAAAGTGAGAGGTCGTCTTAACCCATCAGCCAGCACTTCACAACCCATTTGACATGGAGGGTCTAATATGTCTGCACACACACACACACACACACACACACTTTCACTTATACCCCTACACCTTACAGTTTTACCAGGAATCTCAGTTAGCGTGCACTATGGTTCGGAGAACCGACAGGACAGGATCTACATATCGAATATTGAGTGAATTGACACAGAGAACGAGTCCCGAATTGAGTATTTGAAATTTTGTTTATTTTTCCTAACCTTCGAACTTTAGAATTTTTTAACCTTTAACACATTCTATAATTTATTCCTTTATACAGTTTAAAGAGTCATACACTTAAATATATTCTATATTCTCGGGAACCTTAACATTTTCTTGGAGTTAAATTGTGTCTTGAATTTTCTCCTTTTTTTTTAATGTAAGCTTTTCTTCTGTCATTTAAATTGAATTCAGTATTAACTTGTTTTCTAATATTATCCATTTTAATTGGTTTGAAACATTTTTAATATTTTTAAGTGAGCGTAGTTGATTAAGCCATAGGTTATGAAGGGCCCCTGATACGGATTCGAACCCCCTCAGAGTAAAATTAATTAGATACGGGGTTATTACTTTAGAAATGTCACTGAATAACCATGAATGGGAAATGTGAATAATCGAAAGGTGTAGGCTTTGCATAATGGGGAAATGTCTTAAATCATTAAATTCAAACACACACTCACACACATGCACACAAACACACACAACTCATTTGCTTATACCATACCAGGTAATTGCAAAACCTCATACCATCAAACTTCACAAACAAAAAATCTAAATACTTAAAAACTATATTAACATATCATACAACTCAAATGAACAAAGCATGCAAAAACAGACATGATCATATTATGAAACCACTTAAAACTATAATACTAAGAACATAACACCCAATTGCAAAACTCCAAACATCAAACTTTACAAGTAAAACTAATAACTTGACCTCTATATCAACATAACATATAACATAAATGAACAAAGAATACAAAAACAAACATGATCATATGATGAAACCACTTAAAACTATAATACTAAGAACATAACACCCAATTGCAAAACTTTAAACATCAAACTTTACAAGTAAAACTAATAACTTGACCTCTATATCAACATAACATATAACATAAATGAACAAAGCATACAAAAATAAAACATGATCATATTATGAAACCACTTAAAACTATAATACTAAGAACATAACACCCAATTGCAAAACTCCAAACATCAAACTTTACAAGTAAAACTAATAACTTGACCTCTATATCAACATAACATATAACATAAAGGAACAAAGCATACAAAAACAAACATGATCATATGATGAAACCACTTAAAACTATAATACTAAGAACATAACACCCAATTGCAAAACTCCAAACATCAAACTTTACAAGTAAAACTAATAACTTGACCTCTATATCAACATAACATATAACATAAATGAACAAAGCATACAAAAATAAAACATGATCATATTATGAAACCACTTAAAACTATAATACTAAGAACATAACACCCAATTGCAAAACTCCAAACATCAAACTTTACAAGTAAAACTAATAACTTGACCTCTATATCAACATAACATATAACATAAAGGAACAAAGCATACAAAAACAAACATGATCATATGATGAAACCACTTAAAACTATAATACTAAGAACATAACACCCAATTGCAAAACTCCAAACATCAAACTTTACAAGTAAAACTAATAACTTGACCTCTATATCAACATAACATATAACATAAATGAACAAAGCATACAAAAATAAAACATGATCATATGATGAAACCACTTAAAACTATAATACTAAGAACATAACACCCAATTGCAAAACTCCAAACATCAAACTTTACAAGTAAAACTAATAACTTGACCTCTATATCAACATAACATATAACATAAATGAACAAAGAATACAAAAACAAACATGATCATATGATGAAACCACTTAAAACTATAATACTAAGAACATAACACCCAATTGCAAAACTTTAAACATCAAACTTTACAAGTAAAACTAATAACTTGACCTCTATATCAACATAACATATAACATAAATGAACAAAGCATACAAAAATAAAACATGATCATATTATGAAACCACTTAAAACTATAATACTAAGAACATAACACCCAATTGCAAAACTCCAAACATCAAACTTTACAAGTAAAACTAATAACTTGACCTCTATATCAACATAACATATAACATAAAGGAACAAAGCATACAAAAACAAACATGATCATATGATGAAACCACTTAAAACTATAATACTAAGAACATAACACCCAATTGCAAAACTCCAAACATCAAACTTTACAAGTAAAACTAATAACTTGACCTCTATATCAACATAACATATAACATAAATGAACAAATATCCATCATCTGTCTTCCAGTACACATTATCGCACATGTTTAATTTAAAGTATAATGATAAACAAAAAGAAAAAATGCCTTACCAAGTTTCCATTTTTCTAATTTACCATGTAACATCATTTGAAACCAAATTACGATCCAAATAAAACACTCGTCGCACTCAAATCGTGCTATCCCATACTACACACAGCAATCAAAACTTGTTTATTACGCAAAAACCCCATGATCAATGAATGTTTGTTAATATTTGCTCTTTTTAACAGTTGTTTTAAACCTTCTATGATACTTAAATCTTATCTACATAGCAAGTATTTGCCCAATTAAACCTTCTTTCATCCCACAAGAAGCTTAAGTGTTGTTTAAATTAAATGTAACTTCATCTATCTACTACGAAAATCATCAAAAGTCAAGTATACATACTGATTTGGTCAATACTTTAACCTAAATGCATGTATGTACAGTTATATTAACATATTCTTTGTATCAATTCCCAACTAGGTAAATAACCGTATATAAATTACCATGTGCGATAGTTGTTTAAACCCACTCCCCTTAAACACGAAATATTAAATAATTCTTTCAAATTTAGATTTTTTAATCTATCAATAAGTTAAAGACATGCTAATTTAATATAGTGTAATAACACAAATGCTAAGTACGCATTATGCAACAAACACCAACTTTACATAATGCAAGTCAATGCATTACCTAACAAACCCTGTCATAACCAAAGACACCTTAATCTTTTTAATTATCCTAGGAAGACTGTTTTGTGAATGGCTGACAAATTCTCTCGAACTTCCGAAGAATACCATATTTAATTGTTATTGTTTAATATTTTGACAAACTTTAAAAAATTGTATCGCTCATGATAAGTTATGCTTACATCGGGAGAGTTCTGCACTCCCGTTATCAATAATCAAGAGTAAAATATGTATATTCGCATAACAAAATTACATATTTAGCGATAATATTTACATATAATTAGTATATACAGTGATTCACGAACCATACAGGGTAAGTAGATATTACTTTTAATAGCGTATCAAGTACATAAACCAAAGTATTTCCATAATGAATATCCAACTGCACGTAGTATGGATATAATGAGATGAAACCAAATACTCATCGACTGATGAAAAACAAAAAACAAGATAGGAATACAACTATAGGTTTGAGAACATACTCATTGCTTCATTGCAAGTCAAACTCAGTTCCTAGCACTAGAATTTACATATTGAATAAGTAATATGATTAATTTCACTCTAAGTATACATCTTACCATAACCAAAACTAACAACCGACTAACATGTTTGAGATTATGCATAACTTATATGCATGACATCTTGCAACACAATACACAACAAACACCTAAACAATATGCCTTTCCATTAACTGTCTCGCTCTATATTCAACTCCCATACAAAATTCATCATCCCTCTACAACACTCTATCACAGCTCATCGACAATAAGGAACCACATATACACACCCACACAGGCCTCCATCAGTGCGTCACCTCTGGAAGGAGAACAAAGGTCTAGTGGAAAAGATGCAAGTGAGAGCTTTATCTATGAAGGCTACACAATCACAAACTGCATAACTTATATAAGTAATTAAAGCATACTGTTACAAAAATCTTTTTTTTTTAATTCTTATACTTTATAAATGACACATTCAACACAAGCATGTATGAAAATACTACTCTACATATCAATCCTCAATCCTCAATCCTCTACCCTCAATCCTAAAAAATCCTAAAAATTATTCCTCAAAAATCATTCCCTAATCCTAAAAAATAATTCGTTATTCGTTTTTATTCATTATCATTAAGCATCAGGAGGGAGGAGTTGGCTGCCATGACATCACAGGCATTGCTGATGGCCATATTAGCCAGTGAAGTCCGCCATATTGGTATGCATCACACCCATATTAGATGTTCTTACCCCAACATCCCAAGATGTAAGTTAAATAAAAATTATTTTAAAATATATATTTTAAAAAATTATGTAAATAAAAATTATAAAAAATTTAACACCCACCACCATAACCCATCCACTCACCACCACACCCCTCACCACTTCTAACACATTCAACAAACTAGTGATCCCTGACTCTGACCTTTACTCATGAACTATAATCTTGACCAGGACCTTGACATCGACCCTTTACCTATGACGTTGACCCATGACTGTGACTTATGACCTTGACATATGACCTTGACCCTTGAACTGGACCCCTGTGACTCTTTGAAGTTAAAAATTGTGAAAAATGTAAAACAATTCTTAAAATCGAAGAACATATCTTACCCCACCCCACCCCACAACCCTAACCAACATCTTCATCACTCCTCGCCCCATATTAATCATTAGACCTACTTACCAGAAATTATCCTCCACCAATACCAATCATCGGAACATTCCCATTGGCCACTTAATTGTAACATTAACATATATGATTCCAGTATTAGATACTAGAATGTGTTTGTAACTCACGATACAACCACCAGAGATAACTTACTGTCGGCAAGAATGCTATCGACGTGTACCTAATGGTGACAAGTTCATGCAAATTACATTTAATAGTTTCAGTTATTTCGAAGTGTAAATAATTTTTATTTAAAATGTGTTTTATATAAAGGTGGGGTTTTAAAATCAATAAAACACAACACACTTTCTTAAAATAAAATTATTCGGTAATGTACATACATCTAAAGACTTTTATTCAAGGGCTTATGTGTTACATTACAGATTAAAATTATTTATTTAAAGAAGGTGTATGTTGTGTTTTATTTATTTTAAACTCTCCTTTATATAAAGTTATTTTTAATAAAAAATAATTTCATTTAAAAGTAAATAAAAAATTAAATATGTAAATTTACGTGAACTTGTCACCATTCTCTACAGGCCACGAGCACTCTTGCAGACAATAAATTATCTCTGGCGGTTAAAACATGAGTTACAAACACAGTCTAGTATCTAATACTGGAAACATGTGTTAAAAGTCGTAATTTCTTGGCCAATGGGAATATGTCATTAATTGGTATGGGTGGAGGGATAATTTATTTTATTTATGTAAAGTAATTATGTTCTTCGATTTTTAAGAATTGTTTGACATTTTTCACGATTTTTAATTTCAAGGTTATAGGGGTCAAGGTCAAGGTAATGGGCCAAAGTCAATGGTCAAGGTATAGTTCAAGGTCGATGTCATAGGTCAAGGTCATGTGTCAAGGTCATAGGTCAAAGCCAAGGGTCAAAGTCATAGACCAAGGTCATGGATCGCGGTCATGGTGAGGGTCAAGATCAGGTGTCACTGGGTTGTTATGGTGTTAAGAGGGGTGAGGGGTGTTGTGGTGAGGGGATTATTAATGGTGGGTGTTAATTTTTATAATTTTTATTGAGATATTTTTTTATTAAAATAGTTTTTATTAAACTAACTTATTGGGATATCGGGGGGAAGAACATCCAACATGTCTGTGACGCCTACCAAAATGGCGGATTGTGTCTGTGTAGTCTACCCAGTGGCGGACTGCACCGACTAATATGGCCGTCGGCCGCGCCTGTGACGTCATGGCAGGCAACTCATACTTCCTGACGCATGATGGAGTTGTCGCCGATTCTCCATAAACCTACTACTCTCCAGATTCGTTTACACGACATTTTGGTTTCCAATTATTTTCGCCGTTTAGTCACATGAATAAGCTCACGTATGTGAAGTATTGGCATATCTTACTTCGTCCGCCTCACAACGAGAAAGCACTGAGCTGACAAAACAAACGGAAGTTTATAAATTACATAGCAATTTAGAGAACGAAACAGAAATTAATGCCAAACATGTAAGCATTAATGCAGTTTTGTGCTTACAGTTGCGTTATTTCACAACCGTTCTCTTAATAAGTCTCGTGAAAGCCACAGGCAGTTAGCGCATCATGAATATGGAAGCGTGGTAGGAAGCAGCTCATTACACGTGCTTTGCTCTACACTTTACATGCAGATGAGAAAACTCTTTAGTTATCTGAGGGAATTCATTCACAGAGTTATTCCTCGGTACACCATAAAATATTATTTCGTTTTCGGCAAAGTTATACAGACGAGCAGACGACATGCCATTTATAGCGAACGCAAATAACTAACTACTGGAACATACGTAATGCGAAAAAAAAAAAATAATAATTTTAACATTGCACTGGAAAAAGAAATCCGTTAGACAGTTTTTGTTCTGCAGGAAAACCTCCCTTTCGAAGCCTCTCTCTCATTTCTCTCTAAATTTGAAGGAAGGAGATTTCATGTATAAAGTTTCTCCTCCCCAACCTTTTTTCTTACTGGCGGATTAGTGCTTGTGTGAATGAAGCAAGCGAATGAGAAACAAGAAGCAATAAAATATGACGATGATAATTCAACATTTTACCTCCTAAGGTCACACAGAAAAATTTTAGCCCCACTGGTAAAGGTCGGACATTTCTAACGGCATAAAAATTAAAACACAACACAATGCAACGAAGTTTCTGTTTATACACGCCTTATAAAATATCTGTGCAATACGGTACAAGTTAAAGTGTCAAAATTTCAATTACAACAAAATTTATTTTGTTCATATTGTAGTATATACACTCGATTTGAGCTAATCTCTTTGCTACACTACCTGTATTTTAGTTTAAAACTGCCAAACAAATATACATATGCTCCCTTTTTTTTTTCAATAGGCTTAAACAACATTTTTATCTTTGACTTTGACCTATGACCTTGACACATGAACTTGACATATTATCTTGATATATGACCTTGACTCATGACCTTGACACTTTGACCCATTACCTTGACCCTGCCACCTTGAAATTAAACATCGTGAAACGTAAAAAAATTCTTAAAAATCGAAGAACATATGTTACGTATATAAAATAAATTATCCCTCCAACCATACCAATCGATGGCATATTCCCAGTGACCACGAAATTACGACTTTAACACATGTTTCCAGTATTAGACACCAGAATGTGTTTGTAACTCATGTTTCAACCACCAGAGATGATTTGCTATCGGCAAGAGTGCTCGTGACCTGTACAGAATGGTGAAGAGGTCATGTAAATCTACATATTTAATTTCTTATTTACTTTTAAATGAAATTATGTTTTATCTAAAATAACTTTATGTAAAGAGGGTTTAAAATAAATAAAACACTAGATACCTTCTTTAAATAAATAATTTTAATCGGTAATGTAAAACACGAGGAAACACATAAGTCCTTGATCAAATTCTTAAAAATAATATCATATTAAAATAATTAAAAAAAAACTGATTCGAAATAGGCTTACTCTGTTTTTAATAAGCAGCTGAAGTCCTTCTCATAGCAATTTCTGTCGCGTTTTGCGTGTAGTACTTACTATTTTATTCTATTGCCAGCCTCTACTGTGAAGGTAAAAACGGAAGCGAAGGAAACGGCGAAGAAAGATAAAAAAACCGATCTGGGAAAAAAATTAATGAAAAAGAAGGCGTGTCAGGGAAAAAGTGAGAAAGATGAAAAGAGGGATCTTTCTCCAGCCCCTGATTATGTTTTTGGTTTTCAGTTCGCGAAGCAAAACTCATTTGGGAAACTTGGCCGAGGCGCAATGGATGTGTCCTGGAAATGAAATTGCGGGTTTCCTGAAGGTGGCAGGATGATGAGGGTTGGTGGAGTGGGTTTGCAAGAATGGGGGAGGGGGAGGGGGTGTCTGCTGAGGCACACAGGTCGTGTACATCTTGACTAATAACGGGGCGAGAAAGAAAGCTCTACGAAGCGGGGGATGATAACTCGGAGAAAGTTGGTAGCGGCTAGCACGACGGCCGAACAGCGGATATTAGACCAATTCACGTGCATTGTAAATCAGTTTTCATTAGCGTCAGAGTTTATAAGAGAATGGAACTCAGAAAATAATACGATTTATTAATTGAAAACACGGAAAGACGCAACAATTAAGGTTTTTTTTCGTTATTTCTTCACACTTCTTAAATATAACCTTTGAAAAATCCTCCCTTGTGTGACGTATTATTGTTTCCTAAATGTGTCGCGAAACACAAGTTTTTTATACTTCGTGAAACTAAAATTATTTTATACTTGGTTGAAATTAACTTTTACTTATATTTTGTTTACAAATTATAATATTCAATTTACAATTAATATGGATTAAAGCGGGGATAAAATGGGTGTGGTGTGTTGGGAATGTCTAGTAAGAAACAGCTGTCATGCAATATATTATTGAACTGAGTGCGCACGAATGTGGTGCTTTGTCCCTTTGGTGTGATTTTCTAGACTTAGTTAAGTTTTATTTCCATACGAGATACATTTATATGTTAACAGAAGATATAAAACACGTGTGATGCATGACATATTCAGGCAACATCGAACACGTAATATAATAGGTGAGTTTTCAAAAGTTTGATTAAAGAAGTATGACGAAACCGTGAACAGACTATATATATAGTCTTCTTTACGGTATAAACCTGTTCAAACTGAGATGGAGTTACCACATAGTGCACTAACCAATCCCTTGAATGCTCACTTCAGCTATAATGTATTGTAATATTTAACAAAGTTAAGTTAAATTTTATTATATTTGCGACTATAAGACATTGCTCTTTAATGAGCAGTCTGTTCAGCTTTATTTCCAAATAACTCGTAAACGGCGTGTGCATTTACGAAAGTGCTAAACACTGTCACAGGGTCACCTCTTTATAGTGGAGATATTTATTGCAGTCTATAATTCACTATCCCGCGGCCACGCTTGCAGTTTTTCTTCGGTTCTTTGGCTACGTTTCTTTGTGAGAAGACATTTTCTATATTTTTGGGCCAATCAGAATTAAGTTACCCCGATACCAAATCAACGTGATTCGCGGGCGCACACAAAATAGGCATAACAAAATCTTGTAATGACGTTTAAAGACGGAAGTGAAATTGAATGTGTTTTGAGTACAACTTCAGAAACACAGGTGTCATTTAGTAATTGGTTGCCGACTGAACCGATTATGACAAATATATAATATTTTACCAACTGCTTATATCTTTATCACCTGTGACTTGTTAAGAAATAGGGTGATACTTTTCCTTCACGCTGGTGTTCCTACCCAATTTTGAGGGCTCTACCTATAACAAGACTACAGCTACAGACATTAAATGGACAACCAGTGTTAAAGATACCGTTACAATTTTCTCAAAAGTCAGTGGGCTAAACCAAGTTCATTAAGGGATGGAGGTCTTGATTAAAAGAAAGAGTTATTTCTACTTTTCTGATTTTATTTATAATTACTACAAACTAACTTCTTTCGATGAAACATCTCACAATAAATTGATATTAATTGTTGTTTAAACAATTCATTAATTCAATTGATGAAAAAATTAATAAAATAATTAAAAATCAGTTCCAGTGGACAGCCTATCAAAACGTATTAAATTATTGTATAAATTCTATGTTCATATTTGCCAGTTATAATATTTACACTAAAGTGCGTAACACATGTCCACACAGTCCAGTCTCAGTTAAGTCCAGATGCCACCAGTCTGCAATATTCCAGAGTTCTCCGAGCGCCCTCATGCACAGTAGCCTTCACTCGTCAGGTTTCACGCCCTCTCGTCCCTTCACACCACAAACACCTTGTCCGCCGTCGTCTCATAATCTCCCGTCATTGTCCGTCCCCTTCGCCGATGTCTCTCGCTGCGCCACGCATCGCTCTAGTCCTGCAATTAGTCAACTCGCTTCCACAAAAAGACCCCTGGTCCTTGGACTGCTGCAATATTTATAGGGGGTCGTAGGCTATAACCCAGAAGTTTCTCTAACTTCCAGAATATTCTTGCGCATCCTCTAAACTCGTCGGCTTCTCCAGCAGGAGGAGGAGGAGGGGCTGTGGCGCCAACCAGGTCACTGCTGGCGGGCGAGGGGCGGGGCAGCGGGTCTGCCTGTAGGGGGAAGGATCGAGGTCGGTCACCCTCCAAAGAGCCGGGCTCCCGCAAGTGGAACTCGCGTCTTGCGCTAGAATCAGCGAGTAAAAATATATCAATTTTAAAAATAACAGCTTCAGACCTAAAAAAAACATTCAAAGCAAAATTTGTTAGATAACACTACCACTTTAATAAATTGTCAAAAATATATTATTCATTCATCATTTTCCTGTAAAATGTAAATTTAAACTTAAAATGTTAAAATATAAATGTTAATCATAGAAAATGGCAAGATATTTTAACGTGCTAGTATCCGTAAGGTAATGTTGCGTAAAATACTCCTTGTTTGAAACGGTTGTTTTAAAATGGACTAATTGAGAAGGAATTTCTTCATTGCCCATTTAAACTCAGTGGTTTCAAGCTTGATGAGAGTGACGTTCAGAGAACCAAAAATTTCATAAATTCATTCCGGGACAAGGTAAAATTTTAGAATTTTTTCGTTTGTTGTACTTGTTTGGCTGTCTTTGGACTTGCCCCTGTGTACCTGCAAACATGAGTGATGCGTAGGAGGCAGGAGTGTCACCGTATCGACAAAATTGCAAATTATTTTCACTCTGGCAAGAGCCAAAGAATTTATAGAGAACTGTGAAGTTTATCCTGCTGCACAAATTTTATTCAGGAAACACTGGGAATTTCATTCCGTGTCATGATTATAACTAGAGACCTGAGAACTTCGCGAGTTCGATGACCTGTAGGCTAGACTTCACAGTCTTATAAACGTTTATACAGATATCAACTGTTTATTGGTTGATTGTTGTGGTAGTAAAAGGCGTTGGTTGGGCGCACAATTAAAGCATTTTATTTATTGGCTCATTTATCTCCAGGCGGTGTCATGACACGTCGACCAATTCCAGAAGTAACACGAACGTACAAGTGTGTGCATTCCAACTTGTCTAGAAATGAACCCGCGAAATTCTCGGGTCTCTACTTATGACAAACGTAAAACTCTTAAGAAATCATTCGGAAATCCACCATACCAGTATATACTCTTTCTGAGAAAGCGGGAGTGGCAATTACATTATCTGTACATTCATTGCAGCGTTCCTACATTCGCTCAGGAAATAGTCAAATACGTAGGGAAGTTCCCAACTTTGTATAGTAGCGATGCTAAACGTTCCTGTACCTGCAGTTTGACGTGTGGAATTATTACCATACAGTGCACAAGTTAAACACTTCCATTACCGTTTGGGACGTTTACCACAAATTTTTTTTACCGCGTAAGGAAGTCTCGACCTACCAAGGCAGCGACTAGACGCAGCGTGACTGGCTGTATGGGTCGTCGTTACGCGCAGACGGCCAATTAGAGAGGCGTTGTTGTTCTCTTCCGGGTATACACTCCTTGCGCGAGCACAGCAGACGGAACGCTTTAGTCATGCTCCGGAGCTCAGCTGGAGTCATGCTTCACCCTCGCCCCTACCACCAACAACATCCTTCTGGTGGAAGCCGGCAGACATTATATCAAGGGACGCCCGATTTCCGCGAAACAAAATTCCACACATCTTATACATTTATACCGGTACTATTGATGTGATGGTTTCACAGAATCGAAGGTTAGTCAGTGGCTCATAATTGCAGCCAAGACACAGATTTGAATAAGTATTACAATGTATATTTCATGAAGTCACATTTTTTTTCTTCAAAAATTAGAATATCAATGGTGTTTTTTGCACTATTCTAGTGCTAACAGTTTAGGTGCTATAGCAATAAGTAGGGTTTGGAAAATTTCGCGAATTCATTTCGGGACAAGATAGACGTCAAACTCACATACAGTGAAGCCACCTTCGCAAGTGGATTACAGTTTATTAGACCCGCCCTGCACGCCTCTGAACCAATAACAGACTTGCAAGGAAACACCTTAGGCTGGTTAGCTCCACTTTGTATTTCAAGCTTTTAATTACGCCGCGCGTATTATACCGTTAGCAGCGATAAAGACGCGTGGCTGCGCGTCACGCCGCCACGCCGCGCTTACGCGGAATTCTTTCACTCCGACCTCTTTGCAGCCAAGTTACACCTGCTCCCAGGTCTTTTCTTAATCGTCTCATTACGTGTTTTCATAAGATTTCTCATAATTTCGAAAGTAATAAAAGTACGCCGTCTTGCCCAGTCTGTAACAGACAGTCCCGCCCGCTCGCGCTGACAGCTGTTAGTTTTCCCCCCGCCGAGGGCACGCACTGTAGGCGAGCCAGCGTACGGTAGGTCAGTTCGCAGTTGTTTGTGTAGCACGACTTGCCAGGCCAGACTTGTCGCCCCCCCCCCCCCCAAACCCACTTCAAGCTCTGCTTTTGCTTTTAATTAATGCATGTATTAGCTTTTTGTAAATGCGGAGCTCTATTCCTGTAATGGCGAGGTTTCTCTCCACTTGTGTCGAGTGTGTTTTTTCGGAGAGCTCCTATATCTCTTACCCTTGTAGGTAGTTTATTGAATTTTAAGTTGGCACAAATGCGCGCGGCACCGAATTACACATTCTCGCTCACATGTCGCGATGAGCACGCCACATTACGCCCTTGTCGGGTGACTCCCGGCATTAATTGTTTCACACCCGAGCGCAGAAACAAGGGAAGCGTGCCCGAGGAATCGAACCAACATTACGACTCCGTACCCCAGAACACTGTCGCTATGCATAATTTCGGGCAGTTTAAGGGCATAATGGACCCCGCGGGGGGGGGGTATTTTCACTGTAAGGCGCATAAATGTTTTATTGGCAGTCCTTAGCAACATACCAAGAGAGCGGTGCCATTGGCCCACCGCTCTGTTATGCTAGTGTAAATTATTGGTAATGAAAGGCGTTCGTAGGCACCTATTTGTATAACATTTACAAAGATTTCAATAGCATGATTGATCTAGTGTAGAAGTAGTTTGAATATATGTTTCAGTAGACTGCAGACTTAAACACGTTATTGCAGAGTGCATATCAATAGCAGTAACTTAAGAAAATAACTTAATGATATGAATGGACTTGGAAATGTACAGAAAATTACAAATACCACTTATATGATTAGGAAAAATATGGTATTATATATATATATATAAAAACAGTACGAAGTATGTCTCAGGTAATGAAACTATAACATAAAGTAAGTGCGAGTTGTGTGAGTAATTTAAGATAATAGAATATGGTATTACATTGGTAACTCTATTGACATTCATTAATTTGGTTTTATTTTGCCGACAAGTCCGGGATAATGAGTAGTAGCTTTTGATAAGATACATTAAATAGAGGGAGCTCTCTAGGTGATTCCCTAAGCATTCCTAAAATGAAGTATAGAGTTACGCACGACGTGAACGGACAAGTGTAATACAAGAAATCCGAATCATAATATATATTCCATTCTACTAAACTAATCGAGTAAGGATTCATGGTCAAACGTTTGTGGTTGTAGGGTTACATTGATATGTGATGACAGCGATGGTGGTTCATTACGAGAACAAGGGGAAACAAAATTAGTTGTGCAGTAATTGAGCACTGTACTGCAGTGCATATCGCACGTAAAACGAAAAGATAACCAACACATGAGTGCATGAACACGGCACGCCGTTCCGGCCTCCTTTTGATGTACACGCGCCAAAACTGTAATACGTCATTTCACCCATTCTGGCGTAGTCAGTATGTCCTTGTAGACAACTTCTTGTAGCACTTCCGACAGGAAAATATCTAAAGGGGTCAGGTCTACTGAACGGGCCGGCCAACATGCAGGTCCTCTTCGTCCAAAGGCAACGATTTAGAAACAATGAGTGAAGACAAGCTGTAGTGCATCTTGCACTATGCGCTAGGCAACCATCATGCTGATTCCACAGGATCCTCCTAGTCTGAAGCGGAAAATCTTCTAACATCTTTGGAAGTTCGTTTGTAAGGCCGTTCTGAGACTCCAGTGTTTCTTCTATGAAGAAAGGGCCTATGAATTGGGACCTGAAAAATTCGCGAGTTCAATGACCTGCAAGCTAGACTCTACAGTCCTATGTACAAATATGCCGAAATCAACTGCACATTGGTTGTTTGCTGTCACAGTGAAAGGTGACAATTGGACACCGTTCTCCAAGAGATGTCAAACACCGTGTGGACCAATGGCTAAGTTATATATACACGCCCGTGTTTTGAATCCTAACTTGTCCCAAAATGAATCCGCGAATTCTTCAGGCGTCTACCAATGAGATGGTTCGCTATGTCACACGACACATTAACACACTTTTGAAGATGACTTTCCTCTTGACGAAGCCAATGGGTGTTGTTTACTAACCAATAGTGCATGTTACTGAGGTTGACTTGGCCATGAAGAGTGAATGTTGTTTCATCACTGAACAAGGTATAGTGCGACCAAATTAACAAACGATCCAGTGAGGGGAAGTTGAAACATTGCCACTCCTCACGCGACTCACGGCGGGGAAGACAGGTACATTCAGTAGAAACTACTATGGACCGTCTGTGACACATTCGGCAATGACAAAAACGTTAGTGTGGTTTCCCTATCGTTTGAGATGTGCAAAATTCGCTTTATTGTTTCGCGTCAGGCTAAACTTCATAGTACTGTATATAACAGAACCGGCATTGTTTCCCCATTGGCTTCTGCATAGACGTGAACGCACGCCCTTTCTGAATGACAATAACGTGAATTTTGCAGGTCTCGACCTATCGTTTATCGTATGGTATACGAGGTTGCAATGGTTTATTTCTCCCCGAGTATACAGATACATCACAGTGACATTTATTATAATGTGCAGTGGAGACGAATAAGAACATTATATTAAAAGACCATTTTAAAATTTGGGTGAATAAAGATAGGTTTATTGGATTGACAGGAATATGTCTACCAAAAGAAAGAGTCAAGAAATTTGTGTGGCTCTTAACATCGATCTTGAGAGTTGATTAGGGTGAAGTGAGGTGAGAGTGGAGCAGCGCCGGAGTGGAAGGGTGGTGGAAACAGGAGATCATCGAGAAAACCCGCCGACCAGCGGCATCGTCTGGCACGATTCCCACATGCGAATATCCGGGAGTGGCCCGAACGGGGATTGAACTCGGTTCTCCATGGTGGAAGCGAGCGAGCAGGCTAACCGCTCAACCACCGCGGCCCCACGTAATACTTGGGAGCTGGGCATTCGCAAAGTAGTTCTACTTTAGAAATTTCTTCTCCTTAAGTTATATTGTTTACATTGAGCTTTTCTTGTATTTTCCTTGTAGAGACAGTAGATTTTTGAAGTAGGTACTTATTTTTTGTGAGCATAAAAGTCTTGAATTGTGCATCGAACAATGCACAAATCAAAGTCAACCCTAACTATTTTTGTTTTTGCTGCTCATCTTTCGCTCTTTCCTCCGGTGTACATACTTTTTTGCCTGTTATTGTTGATACACTCATTTCGTTACGCATTTTACACATTTTCGCTCCAATTTCCCTGTCGCAGCTGTTGCTCGTTTCGTGGCATGTTCAAAAGGATAAGGATGTCTTCCAAAAACTTCCTCATTATAAAAAAACCCAGTTACGTCACCAGTGATTACTCGGACTTCACTATGAAAAGTACGACGTTTTTTACTCGAACATGCCATAACTAGAGACGTGCGAAATTCGCGTAATCATTTGGGGACACGTTGAAATTTAAATACGTTTACCTTTGCAATTCGTTTGTCATTATAAGATACTTTATTTGACACGCCCTGAGTAACTCTGAGCTAATAAATTAACACTTTACGAATTGTGTACCCCACTTGTAGTGGGGTACACAATTCGTAACTGAGCAACAACCAATGGAGAGATGATGCCGGCTCTAGTATATACAGTATACTGTGAATTTTAACCTTATGCCAAATAAGAACGTGAATTTTGAGGGACCCTAGCCATGATTTGCTCTTAAGTGAATAACCTCCCGCAAAACTGACATGTTCGCCTTACATGAGAGCAGACTATACAGTAGGTATTAGTGACACTGTTGCTTCTCTATGATTGGCTCGTTAGACCTTCCCCGCCTACGCCCTATCACCTTGAGCACGGCAAAGACCCGCGATCGCATTCTTTCCAGATACCCTGTTGGCGTTGCCGAGTCATACATGACAAATCTGGCGTATTTTGTCGTAATGCCCACGTACGAAAGTTAACACGATTCTCAAAATCGTTTCCGTGTAGCCCTTGACGGAAAGAGACATGATACAGATGGAACTTAATACTGTGCAGAATGCATAGCACACTTAACCTGACTCATGCCTAGAGACCAGAAACATTCGAAGTTTCATTTCGGGACAAACTAGAATTGAAAACCTTGTACGTATGTATTTCTTATGCTATTGGTCCGCCCGTCAGATTACACTTCCTGGACAACTCTGAGTTAAAAATAAAAACCAAATAAAATGCAGACCAAATCGCCGTCTTCCGCTAATATAACAAGCAACCAATGAAGAGTGATATTTGCATGGTTTTTACATACGACAATGAAGTATAGCCTATAGGTATTGCGAATTTTTTTGGTCTATACTCATGCCACTCCCTGTTGCGATAATACGGGAGGTAACTTGCGGCTTTACGGCAACAGCAAGGAGAACATTAATTGCACCATCTTCTTCTGGTCACAAGTTTGTTTCTGTTACGTTTTCGAGGTGTTACAGGTCCAGTTTCCCGTAATTGGTTAAAGGTGTTCGCAAATAATTGCCGAAATGGGATATCTATTGAAATATCATTCAGTGTACACATTACAAGAACGAACAGTGTTCTTCCTTTATTCACTATATATATAGAGGTAGTGAAATCTCGCGAAAAGATTTCAAGACATGTTATACTTCAAAACACTGTAGGGTCGTTTACACATCTTGATTGGCTGAATTACTTTTTGACGCGTGTTAACTGTCTACGAATCTCGTAGGAGCCGTGTCGATGTTGCCGAATTCTGAGTGACCCGGTCAAATATGAAAATGTCGTCTCAAGCAGACAGCAACCAATAAAAAAAAGAAGAAAAATTGCTGTTGGGTGCTTATAGTATTGAAGTCTACTGTGTACTCAAATTTATTCTCGAAAAATCACTAGCTCTAGCTATACACCATGAGTAAGGAAAGCCGGATTTCGCGAAAAGATTCCACGACCAGTTATATTTCAAAACACTTTAGCTCAGATCCAATTTTGTAATTAGGTGATCTAGATGTTATGCGTCTTAAGTGTCTGCGCACGAATCAGAGACGTACAGCATCCGAGTAACTTAATTCTGATTGGCCAGTCAACTAAGAAAGTGTCTTCTCACAGACACACGCCGCCAATAAGTAAAATGGAACTGCTGGTACGCTCGTAGGGTATTGAGATCTAGCATGTGCGGAAATCTTTGACCATGAGTAAAGACCCGGAAATATCTTGGATTCGTTTGGCAACAAGCTAGACTCCACAATCCTTTGCGTACTACAGCCTCAGTTAGTTGTTCGTTGGCTGATGTCTCAGTTTCATCGCAGACCAGGCGGAGCGCTATTGGGCCCTAGTTTTCTTGACGGTGAGGTATTGGTTCTAATTCGTGTTCAGGGCGTGTCTTGTAAAATGTGCCCAATTGAGACAGAGAGTCAAATGTACACGTGTTTGAAGTCTAGCTTCACCTCAAATGAAATCGCGTCATTTCCGGCTCTCTAACCATGATCATGTCGGATTTTTCAGCATTAATAAATACCATCTTCCAGCACGTTCTACGTATAGGTAGTATGAACTTTCACAAAGTACTTACAAGAGGATCCCAATGCAATCAGTGTAAAGGAAGCTGAATCGAAACACACATACATTAATATCGTAGCCTAGTAGCAGAGCAATTAAATAGAGCAGAGACTTAAGGTATTTGAAAGTGTCATATTACGATAGCTAGAGACCCTGGAAAATTCGCGTTACGATTTGAGGACACGTTAAACTTTAAACACTTTTACCTTTGCAATATGTTTATCAATTGAACATACTTTATTTGTAGGGACACCCGAATTTCGCGAAAATATTTCCGCACATGCGATGTTTCAATTCCCTGCGGGCATACAAATTGTTTTCTTTTGCTCATTGGCGGCGTGTCTTTGTGAGATCATCTTATCCTATTTAACTGGCCGATCAGGATGATGTAACTTCAATACTGTGCGTCTTTGATTCGCGGGCAGACACCAAAGGATGCGTAACACGGAAACCATACAATCACGAAAGTGGATCTGAGCTAAAGTGTTATGAAATCTTGTCGCGAAATTCGGGTGGCCCCTATTTATCTGGTACGCCATGGATAACTCTACGCCAATAAATGAGCACTTTACATCTGTGTGCTGCTATGACGTGGAAGTCAGTCAGAAAGAGTGTGACTTTACAACTATGCAACAGCCAATGGAAACGACGCCGGCCCCGGTATATGCAGCTCTGTGTAGTTTAGCCTGATGCCAAAAAATAACGCTAATTTTGGAGGTCTCTAACGATAGCATGTATACTACTTGCACTAGAATACTGCAAAAATCACTATTGACATTATAATTGACTCTAGTTTAATTATCTTGATGCGAGTATGTATTGTTCCATTTGAAACACTGTCACCTTGTTCAAGAAATACGCATTCTAATAATTATTAAAATTTGCGTCTGGCTTGTAATTATGATCCCTTCTCTAAACTTCGATTCTTTGAAACCAGTAAATCAATAGCACCTTTTATTTCCGAAATAATTGCGTTGCAAGCTTTAAGATTTTGCTAATTTATCCTGCATAACCTACACGCAAACTATCACTTTTTATTGGGTTACTGGACAGAAGTCATTGTGGGAAGAAAATTTGGTACATAAGCACCTGAGATGATATAGTCTATTCGCGGTTTCTTCACACTTTTTTAACATAACCCTTGAAAAATCTCTCCATTATTATATGTAGGGATAAGAACATTTCGCGAGTTCAATGACCTGTAGGCTAGACTCCTCAGTACTCTGCATACTGGAGCCTCAGCTATGTGTTCATTGGCTGTTGCCCCACACCTGGCAGTTATGGGATTCACAAGGTGTTTCCTTGCAAGTCTGATATTGGCTCAGAGGCGTGCAGGGTGGGTCTAATAAACTGCGATCCAATTGCGAAGGCCACTTCACTGTATATGTCTTTAACGCCTTTCTTGTCCCGAAATAAATTCGCAGAATTTTCCTATCCCTAATTATATGACGTGTTTGGGTATTTCATAAGTGTGCCAGCAAAATGTTGGAACGCCGTTCGCCAATCAGCGCCCGGTAACCTACTACCCAGACGGCAGGCCAGCCAACAGGAAATCTTTCGCAGTATGTAGTAGCTAATCAGACGCAAAGTCTGTATCCAGGGCCTCGTGCAGCCAATCAGTAGAGAACGTATCATTTCGCGTTGTAATTTTGTATCAGATTAAATGTCATGAACGTACGCGTTTGCTAATTGTGTGTCATTGGTAGAGTCCTGCAAAATTCGCGTTATTTGGAGACACGTTGAACTTCAAGCACGTGTACCCATGCAATATTTCTGCCATCAGATCCATACTGTGTTTGACACGCCCTGTGTAACTCGGCGCCAATAAATGAACACTTCACAGCTGTGTACCCCAATCACGTGCAATTCAATCAGAAAGGGCGTGGCTTCACGTCTATGCAGCAGCCAATGGGGAAACGATACCGGTTCCTTATACACAGTACTATGAAGTTTAGCCTGACGCCAAACAATGACGCGAATTTTGCACGTCTATAGTCATTGGACCTTCGCTCATTCGTAGGGACGCTCGAATTTCGCGAAAAGGTTTCCGTGCAGATTAGGTTTCAATACCCTACTCATACATCAGCGATTTTCTTTTCATTGTTGGTGGCGTGGCTTTATGGGAAGACATTTTCTTGCTTGGCCGGCCAATCAGAATTAGGTCACTCTTGTAGTGTGCGTTTGTGGTTCGCGTGCAGGCACCTAAGACGCGTTAACACGTAAATCATCCAATCACAAAAATGGACCTGAGCTCAAGAGTTATGAAATGCAACTGGTCTTGAAATCTTTTCGCGAAATTCGGGTGTCCCTACTCATTCGTAGAGACCTAAGAAATTAGCTGGTTTATTTGTAGACAAATTGGAATTCACACACATGTAAGTTCATGTTACAGTTGTAATTGGTCGACGTGTAGTTTGACACCTCCTGGAAATAAATGAGCCAATGACAAATATGAAATAAATTGTGCACCCAACCACCGCACTTTATTACAACAACACTCAACAAATACATAATTGATATCTCTATGAAAGTAGCCCTGTATAATACTGTGAAGTCTAGCCTACACGTAATTGAACTTGCGAATTTCTAGGGTCTCTACTCACTCGACATGCCCTGCAAGACTCTGCGCCAGCAGTAGAACTTGTAGGAATCTGGTGACTTCATTCCGTTTGGCCGAGTAGAACACCAGAGTGTGGCAGCGGCCAGTGTGAACATGAGAGTTGCTCGAGTATGAGCATAGGGCTTTGAAGTCTAGCATGGTGTCGTTTCATAACGCAAAGTGACAGCGTGTCTATCAATCAGAGTATGGGTGAGCTTACATCAAATGAACCGCCGCGCCAGTTAGTCCCCGGGCGAGATGGTGCAGTGGTTACAACTTTAGACTCGCTTTCGCAAAGTCATGTGTTCTCCCTGTTTTTACGCATATAATTTATAAATTAAATTCTATAGTTTATAGATAGGGACAAGTGTTTCTTCGCGATAATATTTATAGTCATGCTAGACTTCAATATCCTACGTCCACAACAAACTTTGTTTGATTATTGGCCAGGTGTCTACGTGAGAAGGCATATTCTCATTTAACTTGGCCAATCGTAATAAAGGGCTCCGATACTGAACGCCTATGATTCGCGGACAGACACTTGAGGCACATGACATTTAAAATCGTCCAATCACGAAAGTGCATATGAACAAAAGTGTTTTGGAGTACAAATGGTCTTGAAATAGGCATATTTTTGCGAAAAAACAACTGTCCCTATTTACAGTTAAGGACACCCGAATTACGCGAAAATATTCCTGCACATGCTGGAGCCGCGGTGAGCGGTTACACTGCTCGCCTCCCACCAAGGCTAACCGGGTTCACTCCCCAGCCGGGTCACTCCCGGATTTTTGCATGTGGGAATCATGCCGGATGATGCTGCTGGTCGGCGGGTTTTCTCGGGGATCTGCCGTTTCACCCGCCCCCTCATTCCGGCGCTGCTCCATACTCGCATCAGTCACCCTCACCGGCTCTCAAGACCTCGCTGTTAAGAGCCGTCCAAATATCTTCACTCTCTCTGCACATGCTAGATTTCAATAGCCTACCGGCGTACCAGCAGTTTTCATTTGCTTATTGGCCACGAGTCTTTGTGAGAAGACATTGTCCTACTTGACGAGCAAATCAAAATCGGATGACTCCGATACTGTACGCCTGTGATTCGCGAGCGCACACCTTTGACGCGAAAGACCTGGATCATTCAATCAAGAAAGATGTTCTGAACACAAAAGTTATGAAAAACAACTGTTCATGAAATCTTTTCGCGAAATTCGGATGTCCCTATTCATAGATAAAATGTAAGTAAATTTTAATTTTAATCAAAAATAAGATATTTTTATGTTAAGACAAGTTAAACATACTTATGATATGTGGAGTATTTAGGAAATAACAAAGCACGTCATACATAGGGTGACTAAGGTTTGATTCAAAAAGTGTGAAGAAACAGCGAATAGACTATGTACTTAAGAACTGCGTGGCTACAGGACAGGAACGATCTCGGGTATTCTCTTCTGTGACGTCGGATATTCTGTGCTAATTACGTGCAAGTATTCTCCACGTAGCTTCTTAAGGTGACTATGTAGCTACACGTCCAAGGTCAAGAAGCGATGGAGCGATACGGGCGACACTAACACGTACCCCTAGCGCCTTATCGCTCCAACGCGCAAGGCGTGCAGTGTTTCCGTCGTGACGCTGTACTGTGCTAATTAGATCTGTAACATAGGGGGTTTTATTACACGCGATGAAAGCCCGCAGATTAAACTACGTCCGTATAATTGTACTTCCCTCTTGGCGCTTAAGGAAATTTGCCTAAGAAAGCTTTAAAAATGTCATTTTTGACCATTTTCACGAATTTTTGTCTCCAATAATACACTTAATATGAAAAAAGTAAAAAGAATAGGGTCATATAAAATTGATTTTTTTTTCTTTTCGACGAAAAGTCGTATTTCTAGAACTTTTATTTACCGAGATACGCATTTTATCTCAAAGAATGATTTCACAGAAAACCTTTCAGTACATAAGACTCTTAAAGCAGTAGGAGAGACGTAGCCAAGAATGTACTTCGTTGTGAAGAGGGGGGGGGGGATTTCATTTTTATTTTATAATAAGAAAGCTATAATATTAAAAATTATTAGTTCAAAAATTATTTACAACCTTTGGGCTAATACAAAGAGACGTTACTACGAAATAATATAAACCTGCTTCATGTTCAAGGGGATCACACTGTTCTTATTTAAAAAAAAATAAAAAATAAAAATAAAAAACCTCCCCCTCCCCTTGCTATCCCCCTCCAGTAGGGGTAATTTTTCTGGCGGTGCTGCAATTCATACTTACGTATTGCTAAAGACCCGAGAAATTCGCGAATGCAATGACCTGTAGGCTAGACTTCACAGTATTATATACTCTCATACAGATATAAACTGTTTATTAGTTGATTGTTGTGATAGTAAAAGGCGGTAGTTGGGCGCACAATTTATTGCGTGTTTGTTAGTGGCTCATTTGTAGAGCGCCGAGTATTCCGCGAATTGTTGTGGCATCAGACTAGACTTGACAGTCCTCTATACGCTCGAGCTACTGTGATTTACTTATTGGTTGCTGCGATCAAGTGAGGCCTTTGTGCAGCACTTTCCAATGCCGACTCACCCGACTACTTCCTGCTTGCTACTGGCTCACAGTAACTGGAGAAAAGATCAAGTGTTTGAAGACTACCCTGCCAACCAATTCGTGAAATACTCGGGGGCTCTACTCATTTGTCTCCAGGAGGCGTCAAACAACACGTCGACCAATTACAAAAGAAAACACGAACGTACATGTGTGTGAATTCCAACTTGTCTAGAAATGAACCCGCGGAATTCTCAGCGTCTCTACGTATCAGTGTATCACTTGCCTGCCCGACAGGAACGATTCCGCTTCTCCTCTTCTTTATCGTGGGATATTCTTTGCCGAAGACGTGCAAGTATTCTCCGCGCAGCCTCTCGCGGCAGTAGCCACCAAGCATTTCCATTCCCGACAATACAGCTCGCGCTGCTCCAAGTTCCCTCGTTTTCCCCGCCATTAAAAACCGCACGGTATACGATCCTCCGGGGGACGTTGACTTCTTCCCTAAAGACACAACGTTTCTCTAATTGAAGTGAGGAAAAAAAAAAGCGAGGGGAGAACAATAACCGGCTGCGTGTAATTAACGAGCGCAGCGCATCAGACGTGGCTCTCGCTTCTACCGTAATGACAACTTTAAATTACGAGGAATCCGCATTCTCGTGAGTTGTTAATGAGGACGCAACTGCGAGACACTGGCGAGGTCGGCGCGTACGTGTCAGATGACATCCGCGCGGCTGTGGCTCGTCCGCCAACGCGATTCCGTCGCGAGCAGCGCGAATAGCATGTTCGCGTAACGAGATCGCACGCAGGACATGAAGGGTGAGCGGGGGGGGGGGGGGAAGGAGGGGAACTCACAGTGCTGAATAGTAACTTAACGAAAGTAACTGTTAACTATTGGTGGAGACATGCAAAATTCGCGAGTCCAATGACCTGCAGGCTAGACTACACGGGCGTATGCGCAAACATGCCGATATCAGCTACACGTTGGTTGTCTGCTGTCAGAGTGTAAGGCGACGATTGGGGCCGTGTCATACACCGTGTGGACCAATGGTTAGGGACACCCGAATTTCACGAAAAGATTTCACGGCCAGTTGCATTTAAGAACACTTTAGCTCAGATCCATGTTTGTGATTCCTTTATCTAGATGGCTCGCGTATAAGTGAGTGCCCACGAATCAGAGACGTACAGTATCGGAGTAACTCAGTTCTGATTGGCCAGTCAACTAAGGAAGGGTCATCTCACAGACACACGCTGCCAATAAGCAAAATGAAACTGCTGGTACGCTCGTAGGGTATTGAAATCTAGCATGTGCGGAGATCTTTTTGCGAAATTCTGGTACCCCTACCAATGGCTAAAGTTATATATATGCTGTTCATGGTAAAGTGAGCACTTTTGAGGCCCTAATTAATTTTTTATTTCAGCCATTTTTTTTTATTATTTATCTACTTTTTAAAATAAGCATTGCCGTGAATTAATAGGCATAGTGTGTAGAATTAACCGTACTCGGAAGTTAACGTATAATGCTAAAACAAAATATGTTTATTGACTATTATTCCAAAGGAGAGGGCTTTCAAAAGTGCTCACTTTGACGTGAATAGCCTATAAACACATGTGTTTTGGATTCTAGCTTAACGCAAAATGAATCCGCGAGTTATTCAGATCTCTGTCTATTGGCGGTATCTTATCACTATTTGAGGGCTGCTGTGGCTGAGCGGCTAGCAAGCTCGCATCCCACCAAGACGAACCGGGTTCAATCCCCAGGCCGGGTCATTCCCGCATTTTCGCAAGTGAGAATCGCCCTGGACGATACCGCCGGTCAGCGGGTTTTCTCGGGGATCTCCCATTTCCTCTGACGTTGCATTCCGGCACTGTTCCATACTCACCTCCACTCCACTTTAGCTACATTCCGAAATCGCCTCCTACCAGGACGTGTGTTTCGTTTTTAAATTATCTATGAGTCAGAGACATATGTGGGTTGAACTCGAACATAAAACTTGCCCTTTCATTTTTTTTTTTTTCAACTGAGTAACGCTGATCAAGAATATCATGAAGTGGACATCGAAACATGTAGCTTTCTGAAACAAAATTACATTCAAATATGGCTGCTTGGCTGTCTAACAACTTTATATTTAAGTTAATGTAATTTCTATCAATAGTTAAATGTTTTATTTTGTAAAAACTATTTTGCCCGTCTTTAATAGCTGATTCAACAAATACATAGATGAATTATAGTCAATGATAGGATAATATTTTAATCAGCAAGAGGAAATGTGTTTTCTTTACGTAAGCCTATGTTGTAACGCGAATACTAAAATAAATGTGTAGGCTGCATACACTAATCAAGAAATATTCGTAACTAAAGTAGTGGTAAAATTTATTTGCTACATTTTAAGCTAAACAACATTCTTCTGTGTTGAAGCATGCGTGAGTGAGCACGTAAAAAAAAAATATTGTTACAGTTTTCTACAGCCATATCAATTCCTGGTACACTTAGCGGTGGTAAAGGCAAACGGGAATACGGCGCATACTGCGATCTAATGAAAGGACTGAGTTGAGTCGGGGTGACAGGTTTTGGTCTGATGTTATGTGGGGGTAAATATGGAATAGCGGCGCGAGGGCGGGGTGAAATAGGAATGCCCCGAGAAAACCCACAGGCCGTCAGTCGAACCTACGCGCCGCGTGTTTCACATGCGGAAATGATGTGGGAAAGCACGCCGGGAATCGAACCCGGCTCGCCTTGCTGGAAGGCGAGTACATAAGAGTGTCTACTACACAGTGGGAGGCGACAGAAATGACTGGAAATATTCTTGTTTTTCCCCCCGTGAAGTTTGACGCCTGGCATTATCACGAAGAAGCCTTAACGACTGTGGTTATACGACGTACAAATACACGACTTCCCGTAGGATGTAAAGGACTATTAAGGGCGGGACCTCGTTCCTCCACCACACGAAACTTGCTTTTATATACACTTTCGTATTTTATAGTTTTAATTATTATTAACATGACAAAAATGAAATGGGACATCAGTTGGTAAATATTCTTTACTTGTCCTGAGAAAATATCGTCTTCGTAGAATATTCAGTTACTGAGATACGACTATGTGACGCGAACACTTTTTTACTGAAATTACTTTACTGCGAAGTCCCCTCCTAAAAGTTTAAACTCCGCATAAGTAGATACGAAGAAAAAAAAAAAAAAGCTAAAATTTTTCGAGCCATCATATTTTTATAACACTCTTAGTTAGTATATTCTTTCATGATTGGATGATCAAGGCTCTGTCTCGGCTAAGTTGTTTGCGGACCAATTACGAACGTTCTGCCTTGTAGTATCAGAATCCTCATTGGCCCAGTGAAATGGGCTAGTTGCTTCATATAGGCTGTTCACGGTAAAATGAGCACTTTTGAAAGCCCTCCTTAAGATCTACTTGTATGTACGTTATGTTTTCTTCCGCCTTATGTAAGATTAACATTGCCATGGGCCTCATCACTTTATTCATGCGTCGATCAAGTGAAACTGTGAAGATTCTTACACTTCGATGCATAAAAAAAAAAAAAAACAGAAAGCGAAAGAAATAATTTAAGTTATGGCAAATGGTTACCTAACACTTTCTACTCGACGTTAAGATACGAACTACTTCTCATAAATCGTTTTGCTGGACGAATATCATTCAGTGCACCAGTTAAAACATGTGCAGGCACAGGCAGTGCCTTTTTTTTTCTTCTAAGGTTCATTTCTAAAGTGCTCACTTTATTTCGAACAGCCTATACATGCATGACCGCCAATAAAGAAAGAAAACTGCCGGCCATGTGTATAGTGCGGTGCATTCTAACAAACAGTCAACGTCTAGTAAAGAGGAATCGCTAGTCATCATCCCACGAGTTCATTCAGTTAAGGGCAGGAAGTATACTCTCTCTGTGCGGCAGCCGAGGAACGAACACGGGAGGTCTTCTGCAGCTTACCCAGCGCGCTTATCGGCACATCGCTGTAATGCCCGGACGGCATCGTGCATCGGCGTGATTGTTTTGATTGGGAAAAATTACTCCAGGGGTGGGGGGGGGGAAGGGGGTGGTTCCGGCAGCCATAGCAGTAACAAAAGGAAGTCGAATCCGTAACTGGCACGTCTGGGATGAAACAACAAAGCTGGGCGTGAGATGTCTTCGACCCCCTCGTGATTCAAAGCACAGATACGATCAGGGACACCAGAAATTCGCGAAAATATTTCCCTGCGTGTTAGGTTTCAATACCCTTCCCTCGTGCATAAGAAGTTTTCTTTTGCTTGTTGGCGGCCTGTCTTTGCGGGAAGACTATTTATTATTTGGCTGGGGCCACGCGTAATTAAGTTACTCTTGATACTGAACTCCCACAATTCGCTGGCAGACTACTTAAATGCGCGATAAGATTATCCAATCACGTGAATGGGTGCGAACTAGAGTGTTATGCGATTCAACAAGTCGTAAAAACGTTTGCGAAAAACAGTTGCCTCTAGCAATAGCCCTCTAGCTGTTTACTATAAACGCGAACACCCCCAACGTTCTTAACTTTTTACGTATTATTTAGTTAAAACCCAATAAATACAAAATAAAAATTTTCACATACATATTTAATTCATTATAACAATTGCCTTATAAATCACTTCGGTAAAGGCTGTTCACGCTTAATTAAGGAATTTTTTTTAAAAAATCCGATAAAAAAAATGCCACTGTCCCTACCTGCATACATTTTAAAGGCACAATAACAGGCGTGCACCTTATAGTAAAGTTGGTAAGGATGAAGGGAAAGTAGTTAAATGTCGTAACTTTGAATTTAAAGTAGGTAAAGGATGTTCACGATAAAGTGAGCACTTTCGAAATCAACCGTAGAAAATAGTCACTGCTCTTGCCTGTATATATTTTAACGTGCGCACTGAGTGACATGCGCCCAGTAAAATTGGTAACAAAGGATGGAAAGTAGTTCCATATCTTAACGTAAAACAAAAAGTGTCAGGTAAACACTTGTGATAACATTAATTATTTTTTTCACTTTCTGGTTTTTTTGTCTTTCTATGCATCGAAGTGTAACAATAAGCAGATTTGTAAAATATTTACTTTCCTAATAATTCCACAGCTTCACTTGACCGAAGAAAGAATAACGTGACGAGGCTCATGGCAGTGTTAATTTTACATAGTGCGGAAGAAGATTCAACGTGCATACAAGTAGATCTTGAGCAGGGTTTTCAAAGGTGCTCATAAGTAGTCCTAAACATTTGTGGATACTGAAATGATTTATTTTGCTTTGATTTTTAAAAGTGCATATTAAGTGTAAGAATTAGCATATTTATACAATAATAACTCTTGAAATAATTTCACACTGTAACTTAACCAACGCGTGAATAAAATGACCAGGCCCATGTCAATGTTAATACGTATAGTCTATTCGCTGTAAAGTGAGAACTTTTTAAGGCCCTCCCAACAGGCACTGACCAGTAATAAATATATTTTATTGCAGTCTCAGACATTTACATTTGAGATTAGTGGAGTGTACACACTGTGTTTATTAGCGACATACCTACATTTATATTTAAAAGTGGCGGCAAGCTAGAAGTTGACTTGGAAGGATAAATTCAGCAGGGGCCTTAAAAAGTGCTCACTTTACCGCGAACAGTCTATATGATCGAAGACTACACAATACGCATGTAAGTAGATCTTCATCAGTGCTGTCAGAAATGCCCATTTCATTGTAAACAACCAATATTTTTAGTGCAAAGTAAACACCAGGGTACTCTACAAGATGACTTTTTTATATATATATAGATTACGAGATTACAAAATGGGAAACGGCGAGAAAGACTGCCGTCGAGGCTATCAGGCCGTGTCTACATTCGGCCGTTCCTGTGGATGAGGACGTGTCCGAAACTCGGCGTCACGTGACGTCACATTGACGCGGTCCGTACATGGTCTATAAATGCGTTGTCCGAAGTGAACTTTCAGTAACTGACAACACATCGAGATAAATTCGGCATATTATTTGGTGTTGCGTGGTGGTTTGAATTTGCTGTATTATTATTTATTATAGTTTACGAAATGTTCGATTTGAATATTTATTTATATTAAACGCCTTAACGGTTTTAAATCAAATAAGTTCGTCAAATGACATCCAGATTTTATTTTTTTAAAATTACGTTTTAAAAGTTTTAGCATGCAAATAAAATTGAACAGACCGAATGAAGACATCCCTAATTATTTATTACCATTTCAACAAATTTGTTTCGAGAAAGCCCATCTCACACTTGCATTGTTTATATTAATAAAGTACTCATTTCACGAATGCGCGCGAAAGTAATTGAGGTTTTCTTCTTTTTCTATCAGCTTAGGACACAACTTCGGACAAACGTTCAGTTTTCTGAATACTTCAACTTGGGACACAGGTTGCCTTGGGACACGGGGAGCTCGGGTCAGCGCCATGACGTCAGAGGCTCACGTGCACCAATCAGCGCGTCCTTGTCCTAAGACACAGGCTGGGATAGTCCAAATGTAGACAGGCCCAAGGAGGAGACACTAGATAGGGCTTGGATTCGGGTTACTTGAAGTAAGTGCCTGTGGAAACACCAACATAGACATTTTACCACTAGAATTAATGATTTTATAAAACAGATTGGTTTTCTAGTCAAAACTATGAGTGTCTTGTATCTCAAACATGCTGATTTAACATACATATATTTCAGGTGCTGATTTAGTTACTAACTAAAACGATTAGAAATATTTAATCCCTTTTTTTTGCACTGCTTGTGCAAGATATATTCTATTCTGTTGTTCACAATTGGAAATAACGTAAATATTTTAAAGACAGAGTTAACACAAACAGCACAGGTGTATATTTAATTATCGCCGAAAGCAGGATTCAGCAAATAAATGGTGTTAGTCAAGTAGGTTCTAATTAAGTAATTTTGAAACGTTGTTCTAGAAACCCTCAAGAATAATGCAAGATGTAAACATATGTAAATGCTACCCGGCAAAAAAAAAAAAAAAAAAAAAAAAAAGCAATTTTATTAAACACTGAAAACAACGCGATTATTAACTAATTCAATGAAGCGTGTTTATCACAAAATAATCATTAAAAATTATTATTTTTGTTTCATTAAACTAGTTTTTTTTTTTTTACGTAATGCGTGTCTGCTGTTGGTATTAATCCAGGCACCTACCACCCACCCACCACCTCTAAAAAAGACTTCAAAATAAGATCGTTACACTGTGGAAGTGTCCGCTCTTGTCGCCTTGCTTGCTCTGTGTACAGGCCCTGTAGGGATATTCTTCTGAAATATTCGCGCAGAATAAATCTCGTTTGAAACGCTTATCTTTAAGAGTGGGATGGACAACACCGCATTTCTTTTTGTGAAATAATTGTTTGCGCAAATACGCGTATCTCGGTAAATAAATGTGCTGCAAATACGACTATTTTCAAGAAAAGATAAAAAAAAAAACAATTATCGATTCCCCTACTTTAGTACTTATGTCATTTTAAGTGTATTCTTGGAGAAAAAAAATCGTGAAAATGGTCAAATATAGCATTTTAAAGCTTGCCTATGCAGTTTCCTTAAGCGGCCAGAGAAAAGAACAAAGATAGGGGCGTAGTTTAACTTGTGGACTTTCATCGCGTGTAATAAAACGCCTATGTTACAGATATAATTAGCACAGTAGAGCGTCACGACGGAAACACTGCACGTCTTGCGCGTAGGGGCGATGAGGCACTAGGCGTGCGTGTTAGTGTCGCCCGTATCGCTCCCTCGCTTCTTGACCTTGGACGCGGGGTTCCCACGGGGTCCTTACCACTCTGAAGTTGAAGTATAAAAAGGCGCGTGATACGTGCCATAATTAGGAAACAATTAAACATGTCATATATGGGGTGATTTTCCAAAGTGTTGATTCTAAACTATATTGTGAATTTACAACGCATTATTTTAGAAGACACGCCAAATATTTATGTAGCTCCTGAAGAGTGCAGCCTTTGGTGGCTGCCGAATTTTGGCGTGTGAGAATCGTGCTGGACGGTGTGGCTGGTGGCCGGGTTTTCTCGGGAATCTCCCGTTTCTCCCCTCCCTTGCATTTGACGCTGCTCCATGCTCGCCTCGCTTCATCCTCATCGGCTCTCAAGCGCTTGATGTTAAGAGCCACCCAGATATCTTCCACTCCATGCCTCTAGGGTTTTTGTGAGGATCGCTCTCGTATGTTTGCAGTGTTACAAAAGTATGTTTGGGCGGCTAGTTTTTCGAAAAATTCCCAGTGCAAATGGAAAATAATGTTCACAGTGCACGGTGCGGGCAAGTAATTCACAGGCAAGTGGCGAGGATCTCAACTGACCAGAGTTCCTCCTACACGTGGGATGCTTGTGGGATGCCTCGTGCCGATATTCTAAGAAAGGGTTTAACCTCGTTCAGTCACACATTCATTTCTATTTTTAACGCTTTGAGGACTATGCTCGAGTGTAGCTCCAGAACAATTTTTGCGAAAATTTCTTTGTCATTGGAAAAGAGATAAAGTATTTCCACCCAGTCGTTGTACTGCCTACGTTTAACAGCGTCTTACAATAACTCTACACATACGAAACAATAACTATCGTGACTACAAAAATAATTTTTTTTGTTAGATCTCCCAAAAGGACAGGTGTGATTGTAAAACATCGTACACTACTAAAGACATTTCATCGGTACAATATCAACTCAGCGCCTCAGTGACTGATGACCAGTCCATAATGAACGTTGTAGAGCACAGTAGGTCATGTTGGCCTGCACTAGAACTGTAGTGAGTGGGTTCCTGCAGTCGTGGATATAAGTAACTCACTTCTAACTTGTCTTGGTTGTCTTGTGAATGTGTGCTCGCCTCAAAGTGTTAAGAGTTGCAATCACGTAATATTGTTGCCAGTTGCTGTACTTATGATAAACATTTATATTAGTGGTTGGGGCGTGGGTGTTTCACTTCACTTTTGATTAATCCGATTAACCATTTGATATCAAATTGATTGGATTAATTGGATTAATTCCTAATCCTATCATAATCCGATAATTTTTTATTTTTACTATGGATAAAAAAATTGTATGAAACTTTGATTGATTATTCCAATCATTTTAACTGAATGACTTAATCAAAATGTCTTTGTGTACTTTATTTTCTTTCTTTTTGTGGTTGGGGGACAGCTTCGGTACGTCCTCACTCTTGGAGCTCTTGCACTTGGATGAGGTGTCGTGTTTGGAACAGTGTGTGTGTGTGTGTATGTATATATATATATATATATATATATATATATATATATATATATATATATATATATATATATATATATGGTGAGTTTTGTACAAAAGTGGCATAAGTGTAATTTTTTTTTGGGTTTGTAGTGATATTGCTTATAGATGGTGTTGGAAGATAGGCAACTTTTAAATATAATATTATTTAGATTGAATAACAGTGCTGACATAATACATGAGAGAAATTTCGGAGTGTTTAAATGGAATATATTTTAAACGAGTTCTACATATGAATAAATAACAACGAGAGAGAATTTTAACTATGTGGATAACCTGGTGTCTACAAGTGCTAAACGATCATAGTTAGGTTAGTCTCCGGGAGTCCTAAAGGAAATGAATTAATTAACTATCTACAACGAAGCAAAAATGTCGCTATAAACTAAAATGCAGTATTCCTATAATAACTAGGTATTGGAAAACACTTAAAAATGACACTACTTGACGCCTCTCGCACATACCTTACATTATTTTAAAATACATATGTTTGGCAGGGAGATGGCTGAAGCAATGACTGCAGTGTATGACATTCGCCAACTTATACGCTGTTATATACGTGGAGCACGGCCGATAGGCAACTGAGTTGAAATTACAGCAAAAACTCTGAATACGAATGATTAAAGGAATTACAGAACCTATTTCCCTACCAAGCTAATATTAATGACTTGATTACACTACGTCCTACAACAGACAACAAAATGATAATTTTTTTTTCAACTTACCCAGATTTTTAATGAATGTTCCACTATTGTAAGAAGAATTCACTTCTAACACAAATTTCCATCGAAGCATATGGAGATTCGGATGGCGTAATCCTGCAACACTTTATAGAAACGTAATATATATTATTTTTAATTTGCAAACTTGGTCAAAGAAAATTTATTAAAAATAACAGATAAACTATAAATTTTTCCATTAAGTCTATGATATTCACCACTCTAGTTACCAAAACGATAGTTGAAAATGCTACAAAGTTTCGTTGACCGAGCTCAGAAATGTACCTGAGACGATAAACCCACTACATCGGCTTATCACATGAAAATTTATTTTTTCACGACAAATTAAAAGTTCTAAAAATTGTTTATATTAAAACGTGTATATAATATCGCTTAACAAGAATATCGGTTAACACTCAGGCATATCGTATGATATGCCTAACTCTCCAAAACCTGCAAGAGCACCGCACCCAGTGATCTGAGAAGAGCTGGTTCAGAGGAGTGATCAGTAGCACGTATATCCTGGACAAGTGTTTACAAAGAACTAACGTGGTACCGGACAGCTAAAACTGTGCAGATCATCCTGCCTGCAGCCACCCTCCCCCATCTCTCCAACCCAGAACACAGCTTTTTGTGCAAAAAGAGTGTTTCTATCACATGCCAAGCACCCCTCCATCACAGAGGGCATTTTTGGCTAGAAGAACCTCTGCCCTGTCCACGCACCCTGCTATCGATCCAACACCACAAAAATCTGTCTAGCACCATGCACCCCTTCTCCTCCTCTCCAAAACTCATTTTCGTCCAAGATGAGAGTTCCTGTCCAAGGCAATGCACCCCCGCTATTTATCCAATGTCGCGGTCTGCAAAACTTGCCTAAGGCCATGCACCCCGACTCCCTCCCATCACATAAGCCCAGAGCATGTTTTCTGCTGGCTAGAGAACTGCATGGTCAAAGCACCCCACCCTCACTGTCAATTCAAGGTCACACAACACCAACCTGGAACGCATTTTTCGGATATCTCGAGAGCTGCCCTATCCAAGTACTCCGCCCTCGCTGTCGATACAAAGTCACACAGTAACAGCCCAGAGGGGGTATTTTCCGAGACGATAGCTGCCAGGGCCAGGCCAGTTAGAAAGCTTATCTTTTGTCCGCAACTTTGGGGACTCTCCAACTCCCCCTCGGGCCATCAGATTTTGAACTGACCTTGGCTAACTCCCCTCCGCCCTCTTCCCTTCAAACTGCTACTTTCGCTTGGAGACTGAAGCTTCTGCCTGTTTTCGAGACACTAGAGCCTGGCGTATTCCCAGCGAACTAAAATTTCATAGCTCCCGCTGATGAAATTTATACCCCTGAAGCTGAATATTACCCGATATTGTAATCCTTACAAGATAATCCTCAGATTTGACATTTCAAGAAAAACCTTTATATTTTAATCCTGTAAACTTTATCCTGTTTCCAGCAAATTTTATCATGTTTTCCAACAAACATATTTAAATATGGCCATTAAACTATGATTAAATTTAATACCAACACAAATACAAGACATATTTTGATTCGTTAATTTTTTTTAAACATTGAAAGAACACCGATATTTTTAAAACACACATAATAAGATTTAAACAATACACAAGTAAATGTTTTTACTTTAAATCTTTTTTTTAAATACATTTATTCGTATAGCACAGGAAACATATATTCCATTTGTTTTTAGATATTTGTGCGTATTTCATCTGCCGATTTCTCCATAAGTTTCCCAGCCTAGGATTTCTACTATGAAATGTGTATAAAAAAACTTATTTTATAAAAAAAAAAAACTAAATTTCGACGTGATAATAATTAAATAGTATGTAACCAGCTTGAAATGACTGCTATCGAAGCTGAAATATTCCAGTTTCCATGATATTTCAAATAAATTTCCTATAAGTCCAAATTTAAGCAAAATTAAAGGCAATCGGCAGCCACTTTGAATCAATTTACTATAAAAGGATGGATAAATTAACTTTTTTGCAGTGTTAAGTAGTCAACTGCCAAGCTCATTTTGTGTGTGTATGCATGCATGTGCATTGCATTAGCAGTAGTGAGACTTAGGCATCTACACTGAGAACGATGCTAGATGTCTACAACGGCAGGAGTCTGCATCGCGAACGATGGCAGGCGTCCACTACAATGTCTGCATCAACTTCAGGTGTCCACTACAACTCCAGAAGCCTACTACATCATTTAGATCGACAACTCAGTATCTACAGGGGATAACATCTCTGCATCAGCCCGCAACAGGTTCAATGCATCAAGGTCACTGCTGTGGCAATTGTGATGCAAAATGTGTTAAAGTATTCAATGCGATTTTAGCATATGGGAAAGCGAAAGCGTTATTGAGTTTAGTCTGTTCCCAATTGCGAGTACTTCCGAAAGAATTTGTAATTTCTTTTGCAAGGCACGAAATAAAACTAGTATATCCGTTCCTTGCTGAACATTTACAAGCTGATGATGATATTGTGTCCTATTTGCCATGTGAAGACTGCCCTTACAGCATGCTTGCCTTTGTTAATGATGATAATTTACAACATATGTGGAGGGATTGTATGTCGCATAGACTGGAACAGCTACTTGAAGATATAATTATTCAAGATATAGTAATGGAATCATCTGGAGTCGATGAAGTGGATTCCGAGGCTAGCACTGTGATCTTATAAATAAAATAAGTTGAGAGACTTTTTGTACATAGTGTATAATTTTTGAGTGTAAAAAAATAAATAATGTAAAAATGATGCTCTACGCAGAGGGTTTCAAAAACTACCAAGACAACTCCTCTGTAATTAAAGAGCTTACTGTTTATTATGTAACCGATGGTAAAAACTCTAAAGTATTATGCTTTAAACCTCCCTGACCTTGGTGTACTTTAACACCTAGAGTTAAAATGATGTTTCAGGAACAGACTTACAAGATACATGACCTAAAATGGGATTCTGGTGTCATAGCTTACAAAGAGTGTTTCCAATATATAAATTATACGCTCCTCAAAGACTATCCAGTATATGTGCTTGGAAAAATGGAGAAGGAAGTTTTAAAAAGTTAAACTAATGTTGAAGTGATAAATATTAGAAGATATCATGACTGTTTGTGTATTAGTTCAATTGTCAAGCGCTATAATACATATCACTGTGAGGAAAAAATGTTCTCTTCACAATGGAAAAGCGAAGTTTTAAGAGAATATTAGTACCAGAATACGATACTCGATAGGCTTAACATTGACACACACTTTTCTCATTTTTTTTCCAGAGGTGTAAGGTCCCTTTATTAAACTTAATAATGGCATCACTCTGAACATTTAGAGTTTCAGTTACTGTAGTGGGTAAGTATTTGAAATCCCTCATGGCGGAGGAAGGTGCTACGGAAACCTTCTATTTTAAAAGCAAAGCTCTCCCTGTCCTGCACTCATCCAATGTTGGTTTAATCTATGATGATTACATAGACCCTTATCTCATAAACAGGCTTGAGGAGTTTAGTGTGTGTGGATCTCGCTGGAGTCTGCAAATATTGACATACATGGATGTACATGTGTCTCAATACCAGCAGTTCAACGTCGGTGCTGTGCACACTAAATTACAAAAGTTTATTGCCAATTGTCTTGCTTGTGTCGATGTAGATTGCTACACAAAATGCCCACAGAACTACTTCATACCCAAAACCTCACCAGTTTTTGAATACTGAAGGTCTGATCTGCCTCTGGCCCCAGAAAATGGCATACCCCCAAAGGCTCACATGAGTAACTCCTTTTACACTCGTGCTGCGAAAGAATTATGTTATACTCTGGGAAACACTGAGGCAGTACTTGATGTATGGAGCCACACTTAAATCTGTTCATCGTGTTCTGTACATTGAGCAGAAAGTTTGGATGGCTCCGTATATCGAGTTTAACATTGAGAAACGTGCCCAGGCTGTGAATGAATTCGAAAATAGTTTTTCAAATTTATGAATAACTCAGTTTATGGAAAAACCTTGCAGAATATCCGCCGGGAAAGAGACATCAAAGTTGTTTCGAGGTATGCCAAGATCTATGGGGCTGCACAGCTGATAGGGCGACCAACATTCCAGGCAAGACACGATTATAGATGAAAACTTCGTCCTTATGAAGATGTCAAAGAGGTCTGTTGCGTTCAACAAACCTTTGTACACTGGTGTTGCCATTCTTGAACTATCAAAATTAACCCCCTTACGAATTTCAAAAACATGTGTAGCAGATTTCTTCTGCCAGCCTTGCACCTCCTCTATTGTGACACCGCTTCCTTGATATAATCTGTTGCTTGTGATGACATATATAAAGTAATTACTCCAGATTTAAGGGCGAGGTGTGATACATCCAACTATGCGCTCGATAACCCACAAAAATTCCCACTCGAGAACAAAGGCCGTACCAGGGTTATGAAAGATGAATGTGCTGGTCTCATCATCACATGCTTTGTGGGTTCATGTCCTAAACGTTATGCATACATTGTTGCGAATGAACAATGTATTCATAAGGCGAATGGTGTAAAACCTGATGCGTTACAATCACTCAGCTATGAGGATTATCAAGATTGCCTCGAAAATTGCACAAGGGATTTGGGGGTCCAGTATCAGTTCCGTTCGTGTGACCATGAAGTCTACACCGGACACATAACAAAGGTAGTGTTGTCAGGTATGTATGATAAATGGTACATTGAGGCATATGGGATATCAACCTTACCTTGGGGGCACTACAGGATACCTAAGTATTTTTTTTTTAATTTTCCTCCCTGCAATGGTTATAACACCACAATAAATACAGCCCACCTAGGCCACCACAACTGCCAGCACCATACCGCCAATTATGTCTATCTGCCGCCACCACATGCACCTCCTGTACCACAACCAACCTCACATCTATCTAAAATTGTCTACACCATCTACAAATATCTACAACTGTTTAAAACATCTCTTGCAACACCATCAATGCTGATACCTGATTGCCTATCTGTAAGGCATGTCACCTGTCATGGAGATATTTTACTAATGTCATTTACAAAATAGTAAGAAGAAAAAGACACAGTATGACAAAACATAATTTGGAATCTGCATGTGTGTGTGTGTTGTAACCAGTCATTTGATGTGTGTGAATGTCTGGAAAATATCCGGGATGTGACAAATGAACACCTTAAATGTGTGTCATTATATAAATAGTCACTGTAAATAGCTAACAAAAGGATGTCCATCACAACAATGTAGTATATTTGTAAATATTTTGTTAATCATTTATTGTATATAATTTTTGTTCTTTTCATTTATTATGTAATCTGTGTAAGAAGATTGTAGTAGTAGTAAACAGAAATTGTGTTAAGATTTGCATAACTTTGAAAATATTTGTTGATATACACAGCTTTATTGCAGAAAATTGTAAATATACTTATAGGTTCTTGTTGTTCTTAAAGTGGCATTGATAAAAATGTCTTCTTTTTTGTTAAAAATATCATTTAAATAATGTTTGGTGATTTAGTTTGTAACATGATTCTTGTAAATTTCATTCTTTTGATATGTTGTTTTAAAGTAGTAAAAAAAATGTTTTTTTTGTAGATATTTATTTGATAAAAAATGCTTGTAAAATGTATTTTAGTGTGTCAATTATTGTTGTAAAGTAATTGTAAATATTTTAGATCTTAAAGATAAATTTTTAAAAGAATTTTTTTAAATAAAATTTTCTGTGTTAGAAATGGTGTGCTGTGAATTGTTTATTAGTTAATTCCTAATATCGCTAATTTCTTAATATCTTGTTATGTGAATTATTGGAGATGGGATGTCTGAAGACGAAGTACTTCTATATGACTTGATATTAGTCTCTAAATTTTTTAATTAAAAAATGTTTGCTAACTTGAGATGAGTGGGTGATTGTAAGATTTTGAGGTCTGGATCTTTAAAAGATTTTAAAGTCTTGTAACAGGATGTTTGTTTGCTCACTTTCAAGGAAAAAGATTCACACTTCTTATTTCTTAATGAGGGAGAAAATTATTATACATTAAAAACTATCTTTTAAATTTCCAATAAAGAAATTTAATAAATAACACACTTTGAAGGGGAAAATTACAAAAACTGTTAGAGGAAATCGAATACGTCTGAATGAACGAATTTGCAACAAAAGGAACAGACAAGTATCTCGAGAAAACCTTGCCAGCCCGATGGCCAAGTTGAAGGTTTCTGGGGGAACATAAAACCAAGAGTCAGGTGACACAAAGAACTTTTTCAGAGGCAGGTAGAAACATCTCTTAGTGACACACCACAGCTCCAAGAACATTTTCCTGCTGCTCTTCAAGTCTACAGCAAGCAGTGGCAGAGTACAGCGAAATTTAAATAAATAAAATTTTTCTCACAGCAACCAGAGCACAAATATTGGTGCTGAAGATTCAACACAAGATGCTTGCTGGTAAAACATAAACTCGAAAACATAATTAAAATCTTATTTAAATTCAATTCTTTCACAAACATAAATCATATTCTTCTTCTTACATTAGTGAAACTTTCGTTAAAAATCTGGGTAAATTAAAAAAAAATTATTGTTTTGTTGTCTGTTGTAGGGTGTAGTGTAATGAAGTCGTTAATAGTAGCTTGGCAGGGAAATAGATTCTGTAATTCATTTAGTCAGTCTTATTCAGAGTTTTTGCCGTAATTTCAATTCACTTGCCTATCGGTCACACTCCATGTATATAACAACTTATAAGCCAGTGCAGGTCATACACTACAGTCATTCAATCACCAGCCTCCCAGGTGGACGGATGTGTTTTGGGAGAGCTTCTGGAGCGATATCATTTATTTACAAAACAGGATAGCTGGGTTCCATAATTTGTTTAGTGATTGTCACATACTTGTGTTCATTAGCTATTTAATTTATTTGGAAATATTCGTTTTGTATTTTCGTTCATTTACGAGTTTTTCTCCTCAGTCTATAATCAAACATAGGCCGACGCAGGTTGTGTTTGCTCTCAACACCTCGTTCAGCTTATAAGTCGACGTAAGTGCTCTATACAACTAAGTACTGCAGCAACCTCCCAGGCGAATGGGCGTATATTATATTCACTGACAGTTAACCGCAATTCTTGTTACATGTTTTTTAATTCAGCTAGTGTCATTTATATATTAGTGAGTGTGTTGTAAACATAATTTTTATCCATTTGTCACATTAATCGTATTCACATATCTTTCTGAATAGCTAAATCCTTAGTCGCCTGTCAGGTGCCTGCCGCACTCCTCGTATCTAACAGCTTATAAGTTGGCGAACGTCATACACTGCAGTCATTGTTTCAGCCATCTCCTGACTAAACAGATGTGTTTTAAAATCATGTAAGGTACGTGCCAGAGGCGCTCAAGTAGTATCATTTTTACGTGTTTTCAAATACCTAGTTATTGTGATTAGGAAGATTGCAGTTTAATTTATAGCGACATTTTTGCTTCATATTAGATCGTTAATTAATTCATGACACCTGGAGACTCACATAATTGTGATCGTATAGCACTTGTGGACACCAGGTTATTCACGTAGTTAAAATTTTCTCTCTCCGAAATTTCTCTCGTGTATTACATCACCACTGTTATTCATTCAGAATAATAGTTTCTTTCAATGTAGCCTATTTCCTAACACTGTCTTCCAGCAATATCACTACCAACCCAAAATAATTTACACTCATGCCACTCTTGCACAAAACTCACCACACACATATATATATATATATATATATATATATATATATATATATATATATATATATATATATATATATATCCTGTCCCCAACATGCCACACCTCAGCCGAGTGCCAGAGCTCTAAGGGCGAGGACGTACCAGAGCTGCCCCAACCCACAGAAAGAAAGAAAGTAATTAATTTGGCCCTTAGTACACTCTTGCGCCCAACTATACACTTATCAATTCACACAAAAAATTAATTGGATAAAAAAATTATTGAATTAAATTCGGATTAATTTTTTTGATCGGATTAAGATATGATTATCCCTTTAAATTAATTTGTTTAACCCTTTCAATCGATTTGATATCAAAGTGTTAATAAGAATAATCAAAAGTGAAGTGAAACACCCACGCCCCCACTACTTCTGTTATAACCAGTGATCGAGCAGAGGTCACTTGTTCATCTGCTGCCGACACAGGAAGAACTCTTTCTCCTGTTACGTCCAGTTACACCACAGAGTAGTTAAGAACACACGAGCTGGAAAAGTCGCTTATGTGGCGATCTCCAGCCGCACGCTCCAGCAAAATTGCTGGCTATTGGTTCAGAGGCGTGCAAGGCGGGTCCAATAATTTGTGATCCAATTGCGAAGGTGACTTCACTGTATATGTGTTTGATATATATCTTGTCCCGAAATGAATTCCCGAAATTTTCCTATCCCTAGAAATGTCACATTTTATAAAAGATAAATAGTCGTGATTAGAATTTCTGCAGTCTCGGGTGAGATGTGCTAAATTCATACATAGTGTACTTATATTTTATTTGTAATCATTATGTATAATTACACGAGGCTGAAGTAATTCTGTAGGTTTATTCACATTTGTGCCTACTGTCGTGATATTTATTTATGTACACTTATGTGCAGGATTATTTAGATTTTATTATTTTGAGTACAATTCCGAAGTGTTTCTGTAGCATAAACGTATGTCAGTGTGTGTTAGGGTATCTGAAATTTACAACTTTCGGGCGAAGTTTAAGCTTAAAGACTTGCATAGAAACCTTTCGTTAAAAGTATGTAGCTTATAAATATCTACCTGATAAGCCTTGCCGGGCATATTAGCCTCTTATGTATTACGACCATCCGGTAGCAAACCGAATAGATATCAGCTAGTTATCAGGAAGTGCCGAAAATAACTAGTGTAGTTTTTCGAAGGTTGGTAATGAAATCATATTTTGCAAGGCGAATTTCAGTAAAAATTACGTTCCTTATTTTGGTGGAAATGATTGTGTGTTGTTATTAATGTTCTATGTGTTGAAGTTATGGTTGGCTAAAAAAAACCTTCAATATAATTTTTTGATGGTGGTAAACTCTGCAAAGGAAATTACAAAATGAACAGATCAGTAGTAACTACTGCAGACTTGTACACTGAGAGAAAATCGAACAAAATATTTGTTTGTATAGGGCCAAATATATATCTAGTTGCCCTAAAAAAAATATACATATACATATATATATATATATATATATATATAATATATATATATATATATATATATATATATATATATATATTGCTGAGCAAACAAAATTTGAAAAGCAACAAAATTACTTTTGTTCGTCTAACCAAATAAATGTTTGAATAACAAAATCTCTGTGTTGGGTAGAAATAAATTAGACTGTCAACTAAATATTTTGTTGAATCAACTGTATATATTTGTGTGCTGCCTTCGTTCGAAAATACAGCTCGAGAGTTTGTTTGTATTTTTTGTGAATGAGGATAGTAAACGTGTTTGTTAGTGCATCTATTAATGCTTGACAATAGTATAAACACAACTGGCAAGTAAAGTTGTAAAACTTGAAATATTTATTTGCACACGTTGCCCAATATTTGCAGTATATCTATTTAAAAGCGTTCCGGCGTCATCAGTTGTCACATTAGCTGAGATTACTAAGGCGTAGCGCTCGGACGCAGGTGATCTAGGTTCGGAACTTGTAATTTTTTTTATATCGGCCCAAACTGTTTAATGTACGTGTAGCCAAACAAATCTTTAGTTGCACATAACAAATCTTACTGTTTGGGAAACCAAATGAGAACACCAAAATAACTGGATTTCAGCAACAAAGTATTTCATTGCCTCTATACAAACAAATAATTAGGTTGCACCAAACAAATCTTGTTTGTTTCAACAAAACCTTTTTCTCAGTGCAGGAAATATAATATTGTTGAGGGTCAATGCTGACCTAAGCACAGTGAAGATCTATGTCTTTTCTGATGCATTTATTTTCCTTCCGCTACTCAGGTCACGTGGACTTCAGTTATTAACACTGCACGACCTAAATTGGTTGAAATGGTTAGGGGCACCCGAATTTCGCGAAAAGATTTCACTACCTGTTGTATTTCAAAACACTTAAGCTCAAATCCACCTTTGTGATTGGATGAGCTTGAGGTTACGCTGCTTTAGTGTCTGCCCACGAATCAGAGACGTACAGCATCGGAGTAACTTAATTGTTATTGGCCAGTAAGTTAGTAAAGTGTCTTCTCACAGACACACGCCGCCAATAAGCCAAAGGAAACTTGGCGATATTTTGCCTTCATACCACTGTGAAATACGTGTTTACTTAAATTGTAATATGATCCCCAAAAAAAATACATTTTGGTGTGGTGGTGTACGTATTTTCTGATAGACAGTTTTGTTAATAACCTTTGGTTTTATGTACCAGCTGAATTGGTTATTTAAATACAAGCATTCCAGAACGTCAAAGTCTAACGGCAATTACTATTATCTAGTACAAGTAATGAATGTCTACATGCAGGTAATGCAATGAAAGACTGTTGAAAAGGCGTGTTAAATGTTTCTGCACAATAACCATGAAAATGACCAACAAAATATGTTGGAAATGTATAACATATCCATTGTATTTATTCTTTCTTGTCGGAAACTTCTTAACAGCGTTTACCACATTGTAATGAAAAGTCAGTGAGTACACACATATGAAAATATGAGGTATTAATGTGACTTTATTGTACACATAAAAATATATATTACGAAATACACGTATGGCAATGGAATTACGCTTACAATAGCACGTGGCAAGCATTTCTACACTACACGCACTTGTTATAAAATAATACTGACACACAGTACCGTAATATACCACATTTTAAATAATTTCTTCCATTACATAGACGAACAATTAAATAAATATGAATGATATAATGCAGAACAGTTATATTGACAAGAACTCAAATTGATCATCGGAATCGTTGTCAATAACATTACTATTTCTCATATGATTAGACATGCTGAGAGGCAGCTATCGCTTGGTCGAAGTGCCTGATAATTTGTTCAGCAGATTTTCGACTGAATAGGCAATATCTAGCTGATAAGTTATATTCATAACTTTATCAGGAGGTCGTAATACAGGTCCTAAATATGTTAACTGAAGTGCATAAAAATAATAACGCCATGTATTTTTTTACGATGTTATTCCATTATAGTTTCAGTTCGCGTGAATTGTCGCTTCCTGCCGCATTAATAAGTCAATATACCTGAAATTGTTTTGTACTAGTAGTGTTACAGTGTCTTGTATTTTCTTGTGTGGAAAAGTATTTTTAAGAAATGCAAGGCGCGTTCAGACGCGAGTCTAAAGTTATTATTTCATTTCGGCCCACTGTACGCATTCGTAGTGCTTATTAAGTCGAATATAAAATTAACTAGTAGCTATGGATTTTTGACATGATTATTATTATAGCTTGAACTTCAAGCGTTTCCGGTTTTTTTAAGCGCGTTGTAGCAACAGTAAACCTGTAACTTATTTTAACGTGTCTCAGAACAACGCAGGTACGGTACCAAATAGTTGCTTCTGCCAGAATACAGCATATTTTGTGGGTGATTCGCACATCAATAAAGCCGTAACCTTAAAATTTAACAAAATAAACAAAACAGCATTACTGTAAAAGTAGAACGTACTTTAAAGATATAAGTGGCAATATGTTAGCTAAGATTTGAAGTTAATAAAATTAAGATATAACGAATAAACCCACCCCTAACCAAGTTTTCAGCCTCTCTCTTGTTCTACGTATGTTTACCAGCAAAAGACAACATTTATAGTATTAAAATTTCTATATGTGTAAATCCCGTAACCTCATTAAATTAAATACTGACCTACGTAATACACTCTTACTCCCACTGAAATCTGTTGCAGAAAAAGACTAATATGACAGAAAAAATTAAAGATATCTTTGCTATTGTACCTTGTAACCAATAGAGCATATATATATATATATATATATATATATATATATATATATATATATATATATATATATATATATATATATGGCAAATTATTGTCGTTCGAAAATAATTGAAATGGTTTACTACATGTGTAAAACACAGCACTAGATACATTTTACATTCGAACATTTTAATTTACTATACACATTAAAAAATTGTTTCTGCAAATGCACATTCTGGATTTTGCAGTCTATGCTGCATCAGTAAATTTCATAGTGTCTCAAACAAGTTGGCTGTACATACAGCATCGAACTCTCTCATAATGTCAACAGCTGACATAACAAACAGTATGGCTTCCACGTGTCAGAACAGCTGAGGCAGAGGGATACATTAGCAGAACAACAACACTAGAACTACTTTCTTAGAACAGTCATAAAAAGACCTTCGAAAAACGAAACAGTGTATAGTATAGGCTGTTCACGGTAAAATGAGCACTTTTTAAAGCCCTGCTTAAGATCTACTTGTATGCACGTTGTGTGTTCTTCCACCCTATGTAAAATTAACATTGCCATGGGTCTCGTCACTTTATTCATGCGTCGGTCAAGTGAAATGTTGAAATTATTAGAAAAGTAAATATTGTATAATTCTGCTCATTTTTACACTTCGGTGCATTAAAAAATACGGAAAGCGAGAGAAATAATTTATGTTATTACAGATGGTTACCTAATATTTTTGGTTTGCCGGTAATATATAGAACTACTTTCTCCTCCATCGCTACCAACTTTACTGGACGCATGTCACTCATTGCGTCCGTTAAATAACACGCAGGTAGGAGTAGTTGCATTTTTCAAAGGTTGATTTCAAAAGTGCCCACTTTACCGTGAACAGCTTTTGCCAATCAAGGTTGTAGTAGTGATAGTGCATCCTCTCCCCTCCCGGTGGAAGTCATACGCGGTCAGTAAAATGAAAACTTAAATTAGTTGCGTTCTACTGGAAGATGCACTCCGGTTGCGAGAATTTCTATGGCAATCAGTGTATTTTTTTCCCCCCCACGAGGTACCGAGCCTACTGTACTCAGGGAGCGTCATCGTGTTTAGCCTCTTAGCATAGCGGGGAACTTAGAACTCAGATTTTGATAAATCGTCGAGTATAGACGCACGTCGTTGGCGAGTTCAATTTCACGCGGATTACAAAAAAAAACGCGTTGAATTACAAGTACAGAATAATGATTATCTCTCTTGTATAGCATCGCCAGTCACGCGGCAGCCCTCCCGAAAGTCCGCGATGAGTGGCGCCGGAAGCTATACATCATGCTCGAGGAGGAATCGATTAGCCTTTTTAAATCGGTTCCCCTAAAGAAGCGCAGGCACATTCCCACACTCGCTGGGAGGGGGCCCCTCCCACTCGTCTGGAATTCCAACCCACCCGGCGCAGAGTAATTCAAGGTACAGAAGCGAGAACTGTTGGGTGGGTCGCGTGGAGTCCGGCCTCAGATAATCGATCACATAACATAACATAGCGATTGTGTGGATCCCGTCCCCCAGCTGTTAGCCATCGCGGGGTTTTCGACTGTACATGTCATTGCGATGTACGTCTATCGACATTTGTGATCTTGGGACCTAGGCGAATTGGATTAGCTTCTCGGCGGGGTGGCCCCCGGAATTTCTCAAGGGGGGAATCGTGCTGGACGATGCCGCTGGTCGGAGGGTTTTCTCGGGGGGGTCTCCCGTTTCCCCAGCTCTTTTATTCCGGCGCTGCTCCATAGTCACCTCGTTTCACCCTCATCGACTCTCAATATCTCGATGTTAAGAGCCGCCCAAATCCTCTCACTCACTCCTCCACTCATCTCGGGACCTTCATCATCATCACTAGAAGCCCGGAAATTTCGCGGATTCATCTGAGCACAAGTTAACACGTTGAGACCCCGTGTCCATGATCAAGGACATGTTGCATATAAAGGATATTTATAGTCAGCACTGTACACAACAAAGAATCAGCGGCCAGTGTTTTGAACGCTACCTTGTGAGAAATTCGATTGGTTGACGTTTCTGCATATCACCATTGTTAACAGTTAACGCTGACATGAACTAATATGCAGCGCGTTGTTCATTGGCTGCGAGGTACAGGGTCTACGCAAGTACAGCGCGCATCATATAATTGAACAATTGCAACACTCGAGCTTGGGAATTAATTTGGAACTGAAAGGGTTAAACAGTATTCACATGCATGTACATATGTGTTTGTACTTCCATTGGACGATAGTTCGTTAGACATGCCCCGAATGGCTTTCAACCAATAACGAACCTGCTAGGAAAATGATAACTGATACCAATGCTATCACATCTGGGGTTCAACTGGAACACATTAACTACTAACTGGAGCTCGAATGCACAAAGGATTGTGGAGTATAGTTTGTTGCCGAATAGTTCCACGAAATTTCCAGGGTCTCTAATTACGACAATACTGATTACTATTGAGGCTTTAAAATAGTTTCCACATGACCAAGAATATGCATGTCACCAGTAGTACCAACTAATTTCCGATACAACCAAATCTGATCACCAAGTTCCATCTTCATCTTCTTACGTGAACACATAGACGCATTACCAAAAACACTAATTACAGCAGAGTTGTCTGCCTTGCCCTCGTGAACTGGAAAAGTCTTCCAACATATTATCCTGTTTGGATCAATCTCACTAATCTCCTTTGGTGCAGGCTCCTTCTCGACATGAGACCTTATGAAGAAACAGATTTCCAACAAACCATTACCAGCGTTAGCAGTTATTCCTTGAAGACCAAAACGGTACAAAAAAGACAACAAAATATAAATCTCTTCTATATCAAGGATCTTAACTGTCCAATACCTATCATCTTTATTGACTTTCTTAGTAAAAGACACAATATTACGATAAACCTTCCCCGGGTAATGACCAGAAGAACGAATTCGCCTCCGATTCATGTTAGGATGAAATCTGCAAAAACACATAATCAATACTGTTAATGATCGTAATTCCTACCACTTCGCAGCATTATTTTGCAGATTAGTATTGTTGTTATCATGATGATCTTTTGAATTCTGGTATTATTTTGCAACTGTCGCCTCGCGGCGATAACTGCAAGTTGGCAGGATGGAATAAAACTTCCAAAATTTAATGTTTATCAAAAACGCCATTTTGAAGTTCTTCTGACATGGCCAAAAACGACTTTTTCAGACTGTAAGAGCTCAAAGCATTCTGGTCGAATGCGTGCGTGAGGGCCCTGCAGTTAACTCCCATACGAAAACTCCATCTACAAAATAACAGGGTCGAAGTCAAAAGCGGATAATATCTTCAGGTACCTCTTGCAGCCTCAGCCATTTCAATTCACAAATAAATGTATCGTGTAAGTCGTTGGAACAAAAAAAAAAACTTTTGGTTTGTAATTGTGGTAGTATCGGTGTAATGTACTGTCCTATGTATATTGGTACCAATGCAAATGTGTCGACAGTTAATGTTATGAGCAGTAACCAGTTATAAAACTACGCGGGATGTAGTCTGAACAACAAACCTCATCTCCTAAACGCAAGGGAATCTACTTCATTGGATGCTGTTTTCTGATCTTTACTGCTCGGGCCAATGAAGACACTTCATCTGCAACTACCCAGATATAGAAAATAATGACCAGCGGCATCTGATTTTCGCATAAAGAACTCTACACTTGCTAGAGTTCACAGTCCTACAAGCATAGCTACAGCGCTTCTTTGTTTATTGGCTGCGTGTGTTCGTGAGACGAAGAAATTGTGGCCTATCAGAATAAGCGCTGTAAATCCGAATCGCTCAGAATTGCACTATTTCGATCAGTTAACAGTATATGACTGATACAACGGCCACTTCAGTGAATTTAAGTTATGAATAAGTGAAAGAATGACAGTTTTCCTTCGTTTATAGATTTAGTGACATTTTTCACTGATTCATCAGTAATTTTTTCGCTGATTTTTCAGCGATTTGCTTTTTTATTGATGGATCAGTCGAACAGGGTGTAAAAATAGCCGTCAGACGACGTGTGAAAATGGCGATTTAACAAAGTGTATTAAGTGAGATAACAACACACAAACTAATGAAGCCAATCCAAAATACTTTCTAAAATGTGTTTCGTGAGGTAACATGAACATTGTACTTGCATTCTGTCGTTACGCTTTCAATTGGTTGACGTCATGTAATCATCACAGCGCTCTGTGTGAAGGTTTAAACCGCATATAATGTGGCGAAGAGAGTACACTCACATGCAGGCCTACTATTCGTTTTAACAATCCAAACGTTACCAATGAAACTAGAAACGAAAAGAAATGGCGCATAATTTAAAACTACGCACTTTCGATGAAGAGCTATAAGATACATATTTTCCTCTTCGTTATCGATTTGACTTGATAGCTCAGATGGTGAGGTAACTATCTTAAAGAAAAGTGTACAGGGTGTGTGTGTTTAACACTAGCCACCTGAAGAATTTTTTTTACGATTTTAAATTATGGTAAATTACGCGACATAAATAGTAAATTATTTTTAATATAATAATTTCTCATGATTATCTGGCTTAATTCAGTAATAAACAATATTTATTTCGCCGCTGCAGTTGGCCGTCACTTATTCAATCAGTGAAATTGTTTCACGTCACTTAGTAAAACAGCGAAATTTGTTCACTGAAACAATCAGTGGTTTTCCACTGATTCTTAGTGGAGCCATTGTCGCTGATACGAGTAGTTACATTTCACAGCTATAATGTGGTTTTTCACTGATTCGAATTTAGAATGAGGCTACGCCGCTACTGTACGTATGCTATTAGGGGACATATAGCTACGTACGAGAGGGAACAAATGATACAACTGTGTTAATGTGTTCTGAAATACAGTTAGTTATGAATGGAGACCTGCAAAACTCCCGTTATTGTTTGGCGAAACATTAAACTTTAAACACTGTTACCTTTGCAATGTGTTTGTCATTCGTAGAGGCCTGAAAAATTCGCGAGTTCAATGACCTGCAGGCTAGACTACACGATCGTATATACAAACATGCCGATATCAGCTGCACAGTGGTTGTCCGCTGTTACAGTGGAAGGCCACGCGATTGGGCCAGCGTTCTCCAGGAGGTGTTATACACTGCGTGGACCAATTACTAAAGTTATATAAACACATGTGTTTTGAATTCTATCTTAACGCAAAATGAATCCGCGAATTCTTCAGGTGTCTAGTCGTTGGATCATACTTTATCTGGCAAGCCCTGGGTAACTCTGCGCCAATAAATTAACACTTCACGATTGTGTGCCCCAATGATATGCAGTGTAGTCAGGAAGGGCGTGGCTACACATCTATGCAACAGCCAATGGAAAAAACGACGCTGACTCTGGTATATATATTACAGTGAAGTTCAGCCTGATGACAAATAATAACGCGAATTTTGCGTGTCTCTAGTTATGGAATATTTTCACGAAATTTGAATGTACCTAACCACGGAGTAAATAAGTTCACACGGAGACTAAAATTCGTGACGGTTACTTTGATGTGGGCGCACCCACTCGCTGATTGGCTAGATGAGTCTTTTTGGAAACGGGCCTTGTGTCTGTTTGACTACACTTTAAAAAAAAATTTTAATTTAAAATTCCCTTACATGTAATGGAAGCTAATTACCTCTACGTATAAGGTAAAATTGCCTCTTAAATGGGAGCCACGGTGGCTGAGCGGTTAGTCTGATCATCTCCCACCAAGGCAATCCTGGTTCAATAGCCCGCTGCGACAGTGCGGATTTTCGCATGTGGGAATCGTGCCGGACGATGACATTGGTCTGCGGGTTTTCTGCAGGATCTCCCGTTTCCCCCGCCCCTTCATTCCGGCGCTGCTCCATTCTCATCTCAATTACCCTCACCGGCTCTCTCAAGACCTCGACGTTAAGAGCCGATCAAATTTCTTCACTCGCTCACCTCTTATATGTAGAGTAAATTTACATATCAAGTAAAGTACTATTTCCTAATCAAACGGAAAAAGTACCTGACAAAAGTGGGGGTAAATACCATACAAGTAAGGGAAAACCCCATATAAGTAAGGGAATATTAACTATATTGTGTAATAAAATTATAATAAAATAATATCCCGGAGTAATAATAATTTCTTAATTACCCGTATTCCCTGACGGATATTAACCGAAACCTCAACACTAAGATCCTCGATACCTGCATGGTGGATGGGCGCGAACCTTGGTCCTCTACCACGATAGGCCGATGGGCTACTCATTACACCACGACGACTACGTGACAGTATTTGTGAATATTAGCGTGTTCAAATATTGTTTCTTCCGTCCATCCTCCCAATTAGCTGATGAGACTATGCTGTAGAGATGCATGCGTCGTAAGGTAATTTTCCCAACCATTTATGGGATTTTCCAACGCTAGGTACTTGCGGTAATTATACCTTTCATTTAAAGAGCCATGTTGGACAGCTTGTACAAGTAAATAATCAAAATTAATATTAAGGTAAAAAATATATATTAAATGCAATTATCAAATAGTTACAAATGGACGACGAGATCCACATGTCGGAACGTAATTTTCCCATCCAGGTATGAGATTTCCCACTACCATGTACGTTAATTTTACTCCAGAGTGCGGTAATTTTACTTTACCCGTAAGGAACACTATGTTTCCCACACAAGTTTGGTAATATTACCTTACACTAGTCAGGTAATTTTCCCAAATATTTTTACAGTGTATCGTCATGATTCGAAAAGTTCCCTATTGGCTGGACTGCAAGCTGGCAAGAAGGTTACCAGACGGTGATTGGCGAACAGTGTTCCAACATTTTGCTGTCCAGGGACGCCATTTCGCTTGTGTGCGTTGCTGTGGAATAAGCGGCTCCGCAATCTAAACACTTTCAGACCCACTTTAATACATGGTTTCAGGAGCCATTGCTGATTGAGCTTTGCAGTCAGCACTACAGACCATGAATTACAAACACAAGCGTAGTGTCGCTGTGTCCTAACTATGACCGAAAGGATTAAAACTACTTTGTTATGGTACGATCAACCTACTTGACTGCTGTAACGCCTTAAAAATCATATTTTTTATTTGCTACTGTTGATTAGGTTATTTTTTTCCTTCATGGTTTTGACACATGTAATATTAATTTGCTTATTGTGTGTGTGTGTGTATATATATATATATATATATATATATATATATATATATATATAATCTAACGTTTTACTACTATTGCACTACGATAATAATCAATCTTTTAGTATTCTTACCAAGAGGGATTTGGACAGAGGCCACGCGCTAAGAGAAAGTTGTTATATTGGTTGACATGGTAACGTATGACATAAAAGCGTTGCAGTCCTCTCGCGATCGGCGCGAGGTTTTAAAATTACACTGAATCATGTAGTTGAAGAAGATCTAGACATCTTATTCCCGAAAGATAGGACGCCGAGACTGTGGGTTTCGGCCTGGTAGGGAATTAATTTTGACTTCTTAATTTTGTAGCAAGTGCGGTCTAATTATATGGACTATTCGCGAGGCGGAGGGGGGGGGGGGGTGGCGAAGACAGGCTTCAGTGTGAGTTAAGAAGAAAGTCTGTACGCGCTTCCTACGCGAGTATAAATTTAAATTCGAGTTTGGGTTATCGCGTACTGACTGAGGTACAGAAAGACGTTTATAATGTGTACCGCAAGCCAAGGAGCCTACGACGTTATCATTTTTGCAGATTAGTAATTTGAGATTTTCTACCGCAGGCACAAAATAGAAATGTATTGAATTAATCTTCAAGACGTCATTTGAAGTGCCAGTGACGCCAAGTACAGTAGTATGTCGACTTCGGCAAATCGGCATCTGGGGTGGAGCGTCGGAGCTGTTCATCCTGTCATTCCAGTCGCCCCGATGGCTATCTTGTCGGACATGTTAGATATTACTGACTTGAAATTTACCTTTGTCCTTGACCCTGGTTACCTTTAACCTGGAAAATCCAAAAAATCACCATTAAATCTAAAAAAAAAAAAAAAAAAGGAAAAAAAAATCCCAAAATGTTTTTTAAAAAAGTATAAAAAATAAACTATTTTAAAATCATTAAAAAAATAATTAAGAAATTATTATTTAAAAGTGATAAAAAATATATTTAAAAAAATTTAAATTTCTGGAGGTTTCTCTCGATTATGCTGCCTGCTATCGGCCTGTACCGAATGGTGACATTGGCCATTCCTGCAAAGTACGTAAACTGTCTTTTTTTTTGTTTTATCCTCAAATGCAAGTATTTTACTTAAAATGATATTTATAAAAAGCGGAAGGGTTTTTAAAATACATAAAACACAACATATTTTTTACACAACATTTATTGTACACATAATAACATATATATTATCAGCAAAAAATCAATAATTTATATTAATATTCTTCGAACAAAGTTCGAAAACTTCGGGACAATTCGGACGATTTCGTGTTTATTCGTAGGCACCCCATTCCATGTCCAAGGTTGAGGTGGACCAATTGTTCAGCAGCTGTAGGGTCTTCAGTGCGCAGGCCCAGTTAGGTTCTGACCTGTCGCAGACATGGCTATGCGAATCGCTGTGCATTTTAAAGAGCTTGCTAAGCGAAGGATATCCATACTCGACCTGCACGTCGATAATCTCCACTTCAAATTTCCACAAGTCGTTAAGCCATTTATTCTGCTTGGATCCTGCTATGTAAATCGGGGCCTTCGGGTACTGTATCAGCAAGTCGCGCAACACATTTCCCATCTGATGGTATGGAATCTTGCTTTCGTCCCATTCCAGTTCATGGTAGTACTTTCTCAGCCAGGTGTTGGTTTTCTTGCTCTTCCCATCCAACAGTTTCCAAGGGTAAGGAGTGCGGAAGGAGTGGGTTCATGTTATTCCATCATCATCGTAGGACACTGCGATCTCCTTGAACACGAAGTCATCTTGGCTCTGGAAACCCTGCAGATTACAGTACATGCCGAAGCTAACGATGCTCGAAGATGACTAAACAGTTACAGTGTGTGAACAGTTATATTTATATGTTCTCATCTGCACTCACGACAGTATTTTTACGGTCTTATATCGGTAATTGTACGATACCTGCCGGTCGGGAAGTATCAGGCAGAATGCGTACATCTTCTCAGGAATATTCCAATGTGTAGTGAATTCGATCCTGCAGCCTATTACATTGGAGGTAATACACTCGTCCTGTTTACTCTCATCGAATACCATGAGTGGAGGCAAAACTCCTGAAAGTATTAGATCTCAATACCGTGGATTGGGGACGTCCATAATAAACATTTTGGAATCGACCATACATCTGATATACCAGCAGATACTACCCATTTTCAAAGTTCATGTTCATGCCAACATACGAATAGCTTTCGCTATTCAATAATATTTTCACATTTTCTATTTGTCATATGTCGAACTGCGAATGCCTCACTTTCACACTGGGATGTCTTTCGGTTTGTAGCCCAAAGATGATTTACCTCGGTTTCTCAGAAGCAAAGCTGGACTTCGCCATACAGTTGATGAGCTGGCTTGCTGGATATCCAGGGTATGTCTCGAGACTACACGACCTGAAAGCAAGATCGATATTTTTACCATCTTCCACGTTCTGCAATAATTTTTTTTTTTTGCTTTCTACAGTGCTCAACTGCACATGAGGCAGCATCCATTCGATACACAGTAGTTTCAGTTCCACTGTTTCAATGTTTTTTTTCCCGTACCCATGGTGGTATCTGCATGCGTATTAGCTAGAAGTAGCACCAGTTCCTACTTCGAATGGAAGATAATTCGTTTATAGTCTTCGGCAAATCGAAATAGCATGGAGATCGGGATGTACACTTTGAACTTGCCTCCAGAATATATAGGAACACTTCGATTCCCCAGCCTGCCATCTTGGCTGCAGGCAGCTCATTCGGCATGAGAGAAAGGTAATTTTTGATTGTTGAGGTTATGCCCATATCTCGCGACTAGTCTACCTCGACACCATTAAGAGAAAAGGTGATGCGATCGATCAGGTGAATAATTTCATTGCTCTTTATTTTCGTCGATGCCAGGTAGGACCCATCTTGCTTCAATAGAGTCCTCCTATTTCGCAGGAAAGACTGGCAATGAAGAGAGCAGATTCCTTGCTGTTGGACCATTATCCGAACTTTCGAAGGTAATGTGCATAGTTCGATGGGGAAATGCTGATACGCATGAAATTCCACCTTCATTATGCTGTCTTTGAAAATGGCTGGCTCTTCGATGTATAGGAAATCTTCCATGGCGATCGACCTCGTAGCCGAGACTGCAGAGGAAAATCTCGCTAGCATATGTTAACTCCTTGGAGACTGGTGGTTCACTGATTGCAGGTTTAGCACAACACTTGATTTTAATACTTCTGGTCTATGTAATCTTAATGCCGTCTTCTAAAATGCAGCCGTAGGGTGATTTCTTGGTTTCGAAAGTTCACCAACTCTCCTTGCTGGTCGACAACTCTCAACACCACCTCGTGTACTCTCTTCACGACGACCGGAATGAAAATGATGTTTTACGGTGCTATGACCAAATTAAAACCTGGAGGGGATCATAGGTAAAAATGCAGGCAGGTTATTTCTCGGCCTGCATTGTGACATGTGCCAATGGCCAAATTGCAGTACATTCTCTACCTCGATTTCCTGCCTCGCCATGAAAACGGATATTCAAAATTTGGGCCAAATTGGATGTCTGCAGAGAATGCCCGGGTAAGATCAAAAGTTATATGGCAGAGACCCAAAACTAAACTTATAAAAGAAAGCAACAGTAACAATTTTTATTCAGTGTGATAAAAGACATTTCCAGAGATCTAAATCGGCCCATTCAGTCTCTTCGTTCGAAGTATTTGCTCGCCAACAGCGCTAAAATTTCATGCGACCTAATAAATGAAGAAATTTTTTAAGTCTATTACTCGTCCTCTCAATGTACTCAGGGAGAGCGATGGTGCACTAGTAATCCCGAAAATAGAAATGGATGATGCTGCTGAGCATTTGATGAAGTGAAACCGTGATGGTGTACAGACAGATTGGCGCAAGAAAAAAGTACAGAAATTGTCTTCAAACCTAATGCTCTGGTTAACCGGTACCTATGATCATACACATCTCGCAATAACAATACGACATAAGGTTTATACAGGCATAATGATAAATGGTTCCTCGGTGCTGGTAAAATGGATATCCTATGTGGTGGGATCATCGGAATTGGCGATTACAAGACACATGGAACCCTCCGGGCTACATTAACTTCTATTTCGCAAGGAGCCCAGGGAGTTTACAGAATCCGACCTGTTGGAATACAAGACATTGCTCGAACTCACATATACACTTGATCAAGATAAGAATCCCCAGACCGGTGCTTATAATGGCGAGGATCATGAAAAAAAAATCGACATTCTCGCATACCTTTTCTGTGGCCTAGTAATGAAAAGTGGGGATGATCCGAAGAAGATAAAAGGTAACAAGAACATCGACTATATGTTTTGGGATGACTCAAATGAACTGGTCAATAGGCTGCAGCTACTGCTCGCTTCGCAAATTGTTACAAATTACTCCCACACTAACGAGATAATTTCAAGCGTCGAACAACTTAAGGAGGGAGGCAACATAGAATGAGTCGATTGAGAATCGCCAATAAACTGAATGCATCTGCGAGACACAACTACCGCCACTGCAAGGTCATGATATGTGGGATGAATGAGCTATTTCAAGCCGACATCGTCGAGATGATACCATATGCCTGGGTAAACAAGAGCAAAAAAATACATGTTGACAGTCATCAATGCATACAGCAAAATCGTCTAGGCCAGACCTGTCAAGTCGGAGAGTGCCCATGATGTCACTGAGGCAATGGCTAACATTTTACTCGAAGGATGCATACCAGCCAATCTACAAACCGACCAGGGCAAAGAATTATACAGTGCAATGCTCGAGGCCCTGATGAGGAAACATAACATAAATCATTATTCCATGTTCAGCAACTTCTATCTTCGAAATGTTCAACATGACTCTGAAGGGGAAAATGTGGAGGCATTTCGCTGTGAATGGAAACTACAAGTCGGTGGATATACTCCCAAAATTCGTGCGTGGTTTCAATCTTCCAATCATTCTACCACTCGCATGAAGCCCGAAGACATGGAAAATGACTCCCTGCTTCGAACATTGTACACTGACATGAAAATGTGGGACCCACGCAAGCCTGAAACCAAGGTTGGCGACCTGGCGTGCACCTCCAAACAGAAAAGCATCTTCGAGAAAGGGTTCACAGCGAATTTGAGCCCCAGACTCTTTCGTGCGCAACGTATACACAACTATGCTCTGAGGACCTACTTTCTCGATGATCTGAATAATTTTCCCATCCATGGTGGCTTCTACGCAGAGGAGATCACGCCTACAAAGTTTCCAGGTCTATATTTGTTGGAGAAGGTGCCGAAACGATGTAACGGAAGGTCGTATATCAAGTGGTGGGGTTTCCCAGCCCATTTAAATTCCTGGGTGGCTTAAGCGGATATCGAGCGTTGAACACTGAAGATTGCAATTAATAAACTTGTGTTTCCTCTCATTTTGTACATTCATTACCAAATAAAAAAAATATTTAAAAATATGTTGTGTTTTATTTTTAAAATCCCTCTACTTTATATATAAAAAAATTCAATAGAAATACTTGCATTTATGAATAAACCAAAAAAAGAAAAAAAATAATCAGGACATTTGATATATTTCAAGAAATGGTTGAAATCACCATTCGGTACAGGCCGATAGCAGGCAGCATAATCAAAGAATTAGCGCACACTATGTGTTGAAAATATAATCCAACATGAAGGGCACCGACAGTGTAAACTATATTTAAAAAACATAAACAAACATGGCTGCTGCCTGGTGGGTAAATTAATACACTAACACCACCTAGGTAATGAAAACATATGAAATCCAATATGGCATCCTCTAACAATATATAAACAAATGACGAACGAAAATGCCAATACGGCTACATGCGATAGAACGAGTATTGGATAGGTGAGTTGGGATGAGAGAAACCTCCGGAAATTTAAGTTTATTAATTAGGCTTTTTAATCATTTGAAATAATAAATTTTTAAATAATTTTTGTTAATGTTTTTATAATGCATTTATAAATTTTAAAAGTTTTTGTGTTTTCACGTTTAAAGTTCTCCGGAGTTAATGTCAAAGGTCAAGGTCACAGACATCCGACATGGAATGATAGCATGAATAGCTCCGACACTACCTTGAAAACAAAAATTTCAGTTGCTCGAAATTTGCACATGGAGCCATAATCAGTTTCATGTGTTTACTTGGGTTAGTTTAAGATGACAAATTTTTATTATTGTTATTTTTGCAATATTTTAGGAAATTTTACCAGTAATAACTACGTGCGAACTTTCAAAGGGATGCAGTTACGAGGGAGGCTGTAAGTTACTGAATGGCCACACAGATTAAATATGAATTTTAAAGCCTACACTGATATTTTGAAATTATTTGCATAGATCATTTATTCATTCTTACTGGCATCAGAATTAATTACTTACATTGAAATTAAATTTTAAATAATCTTACCATGTCTCTGTGGATATTTTTATTTCATTTTTTTTTTTTGTAGTTTGCAGCAAATTTATATTATTTTCTTCTCAGAGTTTATGTATTTTTTTTACAGTCATCTCAGATAATCTGAGGCGTGTGTTCCAGGGGCATATTTTGTGGCAAGGAAGGTTGAAGTGTGCTACGTTGCTGAATAATCGTTCCGTCCTTGTTTAACCGGGCGTATACAAACTCCAGGTCAGAACTGAGTGTTAGGTATAGAAAACTAGCCCAAATCCTATTTCTACACGATGTATTTTGTCCACACATTCCACGTATTTTACGCGTTCATTTTACGCTTCACTGCTGTCCTTACATTTTAGGTTAAATTCTATTTAACAATTACTTTTTTTTTTTTTTTTCTCTCAGTGCATCAACTTGCGTTGTGGATTCTGTACGTGTTCCTGTTCTGTGCCTGCGGCAAGTGCAGTTTCCATAGGAACGCGCGCAGGAGCGAGGCCTTCGCATATTGGACCAGAAGGTGTTGCGAGGTGCCGCGATCGAGATAGCAGGCCCCGTGGTGCGCGCGGCGGGTGCAAGAACGCCCCAAGTACACTCCACCACGCTGTTACAAATTTCCCTATATTTACGGAATATTTTACGGAAATGTACAGTGTATATACGGAAAGGGAATCCCTTATGACGAAAAACGGAGTTAAGTCCGTACATAAAAAAATACTGAAAGTCTCCGTGTCCCCTTTGACTTCGAGTTACGGAGACGAACAATGCCGATTCTACACGAAGCTTTATTCGCCACTGTAACAAGAAAATTATCGTTTCTGCGACAGTTAAGGTTATCCAAGCGACTATGGCCTATTCTTTCAAACATTAAAAAATAGCATCAGGCGTCTGTAACATTTGGAAACACTAACAATACGCCAGCTTAATTAGAAACTTGATTTTCGCTTTTGTCTTTTAAATACAATTATATAAAAAAGTTATACCGTATATTTCGAGCGAGAGCTATAGATGAATGGTTAGAGTCATAATTTTGTAACTTTTTGACTCGGGGTTCAAACCGCGCTTATGTACAAAATATTTTAACTTTTTTAATGTCATTTTTATACACGGTAGTACACTCACATAACGAAAATTAAACACATTTTCAGTATATCTTTTTATTTTAAACGGAAAGTACAGAAAATTAACTTGGAAATTAACGGAGAGGTTCCATAAAATTTTCGGAAAGTCCGTTTCAAAAAATCGATGTGTCCGTAATTTTACGGAGAAAGTTTACGGACACTTCTGGATAAATTTTTACTAGCACTTTTCTATAAAATGAAGTAAAAATTTTTTTAAACATTGCACATATGAAGGGGGTCTCAGACACCTGCGAGCACGAATAGCATATCTTACTGTTCCTTGTAGTCCATTCGTTTGATAAATAGAGAGCAAATAGATTTGCGTGGCTCTTAAGTGTAATGGTGCATGAAAGCAGTATGTTTACCCGATTCCCGATATAAGTCGTTTTCCAAAGGGTTTGCCGAAATTTTTGGCTCGACAAGACGCAAATAATAATTTTCAACGCCTTTTAACGTCGTTAGATATTTACTGCTGTCAGTATCCTCAGAGCACTGATGGAAGAAATGAAAGAATTTTTGTTTTGTTACCTTCAACCAGTGCTCCTAGAATAAAGAACACAAGTGAATTTGTAACAATGCCGGAAGGTGCTCAAAATTGTCATTTGCATCTTGTATAGCCAAAAATGGTCAAAAATCCGCTGTAAAACCAGTTATGACAAAAATTACATAAATATACGGCTTGCGTGCACCACTCCCCTTAAGGGGATTATGTTCGGGAACATTTTCTGCGAAATCGTCCTTTGCTCGCAAACGCGTATCTCGGTAAATTAAAGTAATCCAAAAACGACTTTTTGACAGAAAGGATAAAAAAAAAACTATTGTCTATATCCTTATCGATTTATTACTTTTGTCATATTTAGTTTATTCTTGGAGAAAAAAAATCGTCAATGTGGTCAAATATAGTATTTATAAAGCTTGCCTATGCAGTTTCCTTAAGCGGCAAGAGGAAATTACAAACATACGGACGTAGTTTAATCTGTGGTCTTTCATCGCGTGTAATAAAACCCCAATGTTACAGATACAGTTTGCACGGTACAGCGTTACGGCGGAAACACTTCACGCCTTGCGCATAGGAGCGATGAGGCACTAGGCGTGCGTGTTAGTGTCGCCCGTATCGCCCCCTCGCTTCTTGACCTTGGACGAGCAGGTACATAATACCCTTAACACCAAGGTGTCGAGAGCCGATGATGGTAAAGTGAGGTGAGTTTGGGGCACCGCCGGAGCGGAAGCGACGAATTGGGGGGGGGGGGGGATCCCCGAGGTAATCCGCCGACCTGTGGCATCATCCGGCACAATTCACACATGCGAAAATCCGGGAATCGAACCCGGTTCGCCTAGGTGAGAGGCGAGTAGTCTAACCACCAGACCACTGCGGTCCCCTAGGAAATTATACTGTGCTTTTCATTTCTAAAAAGGAAACGCGGTGGCCTGCTCGCTACCCACCAAGGCGAGCCGGGTTCGATTCACGGCTGGGTCATTCCCGGATTTTCGGACGCGGGAAACATAGCAAAAGTTGTCATTGGCTCGCGGGTTTTCTCGGGACTCTCCCGTTTTTCTTGTACATGCGTTCCGCCATCGCTCGATGTTCACTTCATTTCATCCTCACCGGCATTTATCAACAAACCAGACTCCTTTCACACAATAATTACAATATTAATTCAATACGTTATTGATACAAAACTCTTTTTGTAGCATGTAATACTTTTATAGTTCATAAAATTTTTCCTCTTTAATTTATTAAAGAATCTATCACTCACATATTTATTATCCACTTGTATCTTCTCTAGCATCACAGTATGACTCAAAACATTCACACCCATCTACCCAGTTCTGTGAGCCATATTTACATTTATATCTCGTAGAAGTATATATCATTGGCAATGCTTGTTTTCCCGGAACTTGAAGTTGTTGTAAACATGGCGAAGTTACGTAAGTCTTTTTATCAACGGAACTCAGTTCCCTTTTTATGTCATTACAAAGCGTTTCCGCACATTTGCATAAACAAATTCCGCTAAAGTACGGACATTTTTTTTTTTTTGCAGGACATCACGTTATTATCCGAGGAGTGATTTTAATACCACTGAAGTTAAGCATTGTGTTATTTCCCTCAATTGAACCGCGTTGTTAGCGAAGACTTTTGCTGCATAGCATCTTAAAAAAAAAATTAAAAAAAAAAAAGGGGGGGGCCCGTGTTTTACAGAGGTTTCGGAGATAGCTTAACGTAATGAGCCCCCGTGAAATCACGTCCGAACCTAGGCGAAGAACTCCTTACCATACAATGGCTTGTTTGGCATCGCGATAGGAGATCAATGAAGTAGATTATCCGGCATTAGACGAGAGTGCTGCTAAACACGGCCCCGTCCACGAATGCCTCCCAAATTGCGCTCCCTCCCCCCCAATTGCCCCTTCCCTGCTAACCAATCCACATACTGCCAGCTCCTTACCGGAGCCTCGCGATAAACCTCCGGTGAATATGTAATTATATCGGGCGCAAGCGTGATGCATTACGGGTCGTGTAATGGGCGGGCGAGGATATTACACCAGGGCTGGCCGCTTCGCAGCGCTGAGAAGGGGGGGGGGGGGGTCATGTTAATGCACGGACGGGTTCCTAGTTTCTTTTTTTTTTTTTTTTAATTTTCGGAAAAGGGGGGGGGGGGTTATGTGGGGAGGCGAAAAATAAGAGGGTAACCAGGAGAGAATAGCGTGATTAGAGGTCGGGGCTTTGCCAATTTCACTTGCTCAGGAGGCGGTTAGAAACGCCGGGCCGGCTACGCTGCGCCCAGGAGAGATCGTATCCTGGGCTTTCGCATGCTGTGCAGCGCTGCTCGTTTGTCGGGGTGTGGAATTACGCACACACACACACACACATGTTCCTCGTTTCGTCGACGGCGATTACTCCGCTCCATTAAACACGGCGAGGACTCGAAAGAGAGCCTGGCGCTAAGTTAGCTTAAGGCGATGGTTTCCTTGCCTTCTTGCGTTTATTCAAATCTCTTTATAACCCACTGTTAAGGTTTGTCATCGCAATTCAAACCTTGGTATTGCAGACAGAACTGCTTTGCAGAATTACGGAAAAACCAAAATGGGCCGATTTCAATCTGTGTTTTCTCACGCGAGACTGAAAGTGGATAAATAATTAAGGTTATATGTGCAAAAAAAAAAAACCACGTGTTCAAGGACTTCTACAATATATGTTAATATAAATGCCCTGTGCCCTGACAGTCTTCTTGTTCACATACTTGATCTGAAAAGTAAGCTAAGGCAAAACAAAAGTAATTCCAAAATTGAAGGGAAACTACACCCTTATTCCATTTGTTTAAGAGTTTTTTTTTTTTCGGGGAACCGATCCCGGTTCGCCTTGGTGGGAGGTGAGTAGTCTAACCACTACACCACCGCGGCCCCATGGCGTTTGTGTGTTTCTTTATGAGTTTCTCTTATGTTGCACAATAAAATCTTGTACATTTTACAAACAATTCGTTGGCAACTAAGGGACCGCGGTGGAGTAGTGGTTAGACTACTCGCCTTCCGCCGAGGTGAACTGAGCTAATTTTCCGGCGTGGTCGCTCCCGGATCTTCGCACGTGGGGATCGTGGCCGACGATGCCGCTGGTTGGTGAGTTTTCTCGGGGATCTCCCGTTTCCCCCCGCCCTTGCATTACGGGGCTACTCCATACTCACCTCGCTACCCTCCTCGGTAATTGAGACGTCGATTTTAAGAACCGCCCAGTACTTTCCAATTTACTTTGGCAACTAGTTGCAAAATTTTTTCTTGTATTTCTACAGTACAACTTAAAATATTGTCTCTTTACAAGACACTCATAAAATAATTATCTCCGTGTTATACTAGCTTTTATGTTTTGTTAAAATTGAGGTCTATTTTAACAAATTCAAAAGTATTTTGTAAAATTTTTTCAGATTTCCTTGCGTTACAAAAAAAAAAAATCTCAGCAGCTAGTTCCCAATGAATTTGTAGTTAAAATACACATTTTTTGTCCAGTTTATTATTAAGGAAAAGTATAGAAGAACAATTCCCTTTCGCGTTAGAGGAAGAAACTACAAGCTAGACAAGAAAATATGCAAATTTTTCATCGCGGATTAGGAATGTTAACACATCAGTATACAAACGGAATTTGACTTAAGTAAAGGAAAGTTAGCAAGTTACTACAACAGAAAAGTCACCTACAGAGTAGAAGACAAACATTTGAGAAAACCAAGGCAAATGACGATGTCAATTGGATACGTTTCAAGTAGTAACGAATTAGAATTACTTGGTCTCAATGAGAAGATTCGAGTTCTGCGGGAGAACTTACCTGTCACAGAGAGCAGCACTATTTGTAAATAATAACCATGGAAAATAACGCATCAAAGTAAAAAATATAACCATGTAATATAACATAGCAAATTCATAATTATTGTAAAATGTGCGGAAATATGCATAATATTTGTCAAACAAATTCTAGAAACAGTTTGGTTTATATATGTTAATCAAATAGATATTTTTAACGTTTGTCCGTCAACTCCAATGTTTTATGCTACGGGGTGTAGTGGTATGAGACTTATACTAAAACTAACAGAAGTTCACGATAAAATTGTGCACACATTTAAATCTCCTTTCCTACTTTCAAAATATGGGACCTCTCTAACATTAGGCTAGCTTCAAAAACAGCTTCGTCCCAGTGGTTATAATTTTCCAAAAATAAAATGAACGTAATTTATTACTGAAAGAGTTCACATGCTTATTAGCAGATACCCGAAAATCTCGCAAATTAATGCGAGGGCATGCTAGACTTTAAACACGTATACATGCGACTTTGTTTTCCAAATAACTCGCAGTTCGTAACCCACACGCTGGTTGAATTTGAGCCAGGGCGCTAACCTGCAAGAAGGCAAGGACCTAACCGCGTACTATATGATTTGGGGTAGCACTGGAGCATCAGCCAATGCACAACTAACCGAGGCTCCAATACACTAAAAGTTATGGAACCTACCTTATTGCCAAATGAATCCACGAAATTTCCGGGTGCCTTATATTTCCAAATACGCTCTGTGTAGGTTTCCGAAGTATTAATCCCGCATTCGCACAGGCCCTTGTATAAAATGCGGCAACTTTTTTTTGGAGCTGCACTGAAATACGCATTTTTTCACGAAAGATTATTTTTCTGCAATCCAAAATTGCGCACTACTTCCTTGTGACACTATCAGAACTTCGCCTCTTACTTTAGAACATCACACGCGAATCGTTCACTCTTTCACTTGTGTAGAGAGTTGTGCAGGATGGGAGAAACACAATTTGGCACTAAACCTGAAGAAACACAAACTCAAAAATATTGCAAATGTAGCACGTCGTAAAATGAATACGCTAACTTCGTAGCCCCAGTTTTTAAGGTAAAGGCTAACTGGCGAAGGCGCGTGGTTAGTTCGATCACAGTAACTTAACACTTTTTTAATCAAACCGTTGAAAAAAAAATACCCCTTATAAGTAGAGACAGGTGTTATTCGCGATCAGATTTCAAGACCAATTGCACTCCAAAAGAGTTTTGTTCATATTCACTTGCCTCAAGTGTCTGTCCGTGAATCATGGACGTTCAGTATCGGAGTACTTTATTGCGATTGGCCCAGTCAAGTAAGTACATGTCTTCTCTCGTAGACACGTGGCCAATAACCAAATAAGGTGGTGGTTGTGGACTTAGGATATTGAAGTCTAGCATGGCCATGAATATTTCCGCGAAAAACACCTGTACCTGCTTATAAGACGTGTTTTGTGGTTTCCTAAGTATGTCGTATATAACAAGCGTTTTATACTTCTGTTAACAAAAACTATCTTATATTTGGTTAAACTGAACCTTTATTTATATGCTATGGAAAAGATTTCACGACCTGTTGTATTTCAAAACACTTTAGCTCAGATCCACTTTTGTGATTGGGTGATCTAGTTGTTACGCGTGTTAAATGTCTGCCCACGAATCAGAGACGTGCAGTGTCGGGGTAACTTAATTCTTATTGGCCGGTCAGTTAAGAACGTGTCTTTCCACAGACATACTCCGCCAATAATCAAAAGGAAAAGCTGGTACGCTCGTAGGGTATTGAAATTTACCATGTGCGGAAATATTTTCGTGAAATCCGGGTATCCCTAGTTATCGATAACTTATTACATCTGATTTATAATTAAATCGAATAGAAACAGAGATAAAATATGAGTGTTAGAAATGCTTGGTACGTAATAGTTCTCATCCGAAATATAACTAATCTGAGATCGCTTAAGTATAGTTCGCTGATCCTTTGGTGTAATTTTCTAGATATTATGTATGCTTTTTTTGTATGAGTCTGATGAATAGCCTGAAAGTAGAAATTAAAGCAGCTTCAGAAAAGTTGGAAGTAGCTGTAATGAACTATATGTGAATTTATTGAAAGTCTTAACATATTATTAGTCGTGTTTAATAGCAAAAGAAGTATTTTATAACTCAACTAAAGTATATTTTATGTAATGTAATATCCCTTAAATGAAAAGCTGCGCGATAAAATCAGACAAAAAAATCAACTTACATACAAAAATGAAATAACTGACATTGAGAAAAAACTACCACGAATTATCTTAAGGAACTTAAGAAATCAGAGAGAATTTTGAGCCTTTTAAACTTCTTAGTACGAGGACATTAAAAAATATATTTGATAAGTGTGTTTTCTTAAATTCTAGTTTTAAAAAAATTCATGTTTAGCAAAGCACGAAACAAATTAATACGATTTAGTTCAGTTTCTTTGTTCGACATTTTGTAAATTGCGTGGTTAAATTTATTCTAATGCTTTTAAACAAAAATATTGTAATCTTCACGCGCATTCACAAAAAATTAATAAAACAGATTTTATATAAAGCAAATTATCTCACATATAATTTCAACAGTTTCAATTATGTTGGTGTATATATGTAATGAATTCTTTTGCCTTCCGGCTTTCTTAACAATTACATTTATCCAAATTTTTTAAAATATTTCCATATTTATAACCGTAAATATTAAAGAATTTCACGGGTTGAGCTACTCTTGTTCACTGCCATGGGGATGCTGGGTGCGGCGTAACAAGTTTACTGTACTTCTGTATTGTCTTTTGCATTCCACGCCATGCCAATATTTCACGTGTTGACTACCTCCCAGTAATGTAACGCGGAATTTTCAAGCAAATTTAATTAGGTTTGCGCAGTTTATGTGCGCTTCAACGAATGTTTATTCCAGAATGGCATCTCATTTTCGTTCGCCGACGCCTGTTGAGCCAACTAGCAGGAGACTCGGCGCAACGTCACAAAACAATTTATCTTCCCTTGCATTTACGTGATAATTTACCGTCCCTCGCATGGCTCTCACTTTTACGCAGTGCCATAAATCGAAACTGTGACTTGCGAAAATTGATTTTGTTCACGTGGTTCGTATTACATATTGCCACCAAGAAAGATTCCAAATATTCCACTTTATACGCTGTTCACGGTAAAATGAGCACTTTTGAAAGGCCTGCTTAAGATCTAATTATATGCACATTGTGTAAGGTTCCGTCTTATGTGATATTAACATTGCCACGTGCCTCAACACTAGTACTCATGCGTCGGTCAAGTGAAACCGGTGAAATTATTAGAAAAGTAAATAGTTTATAAATCTGCACAAAAAATACAGAAAGAGAAAGAAATAATTTAAATTATCACAAATGGTTACCTAACACTTTTAATTCGACATTAAAAAAATGGAACTACTTTCCATCCTTCGTTGCCAACTTTACTGGGCGCATGTCACTCAGTGCGCCCGTTAAAGTATATGAAGGCAGGGGCAGTTACATTTTTCTATGGTTGGTTTCAAAAGTACTCACTTTATCGTGAACAGCCTTTCTAACGTCATTAAGTTGTGCCTTAAAACGTGTTAAATACAGAAGAACGATATACAATGCCAGTGCTTGAGGCTCGTTATAAAACTATTTTATTTTAGATGTCACAAATTGTCAGCAGCGCATGTCAAAGAAAATGAATACTAAGTTGTCTCAAATCACGTAAATGAAGATTTGTCTCACCAGATGACATGTTCTCCGTGCGGCTGTATCCAATTCGAGCTATCGTCGCAAACTGCCGTCTCTTCGAATCATTACACAGCGTCGCCAATGTTTTTGAAATAACCACTCTGCCATGAAGCTTTTTAACAAACAGTTCTAGTTTGACAGTTTTCATTGATTACGGATTTCGGAAACGGATGTTTAACTTACGTGTTAAGGCCCTTCCTTGCACAACTGAAAACTTTAACATTTGACTTTACGTTTGCTTTCCGACATGTTGTTTCTTATGGAACTTGACACAATGGAACTGTCAAAGGTAAAGTCAAGCACTCTTTATTTTACGATTTCGAAAAGTTGAAATTTATATATAGTCAAAGACAAGCAGCCATTTTGCCTATAATTTAACAGAGGTTATGTAGAAAGTGCGTTATTTTATTGCAGGGGTATTTTAATCTTGGTAAACTAAACAAAGCTCGTCTTAAATTAAATAAATGGCAAACAAGTATAATGCAAAAAGGAAATAAATGAATTGGCATATTTTTTTTAAGTAAACAAATGAGATTTTTTGTTTGGAAATAAACTTTTAATTAAAGTTGTAAGCCTTAAAAAAAAGGGTACATAAAATGTATTCCTGGATAATATCAAAATTATTTACATAAAAAGATACACATATTAACGAAGCTCCCAGAAACTATATTCAATTGTCTAAACTTTGACTTTACAGTTGTATTGGGTATTGATGGTTTAGTCAGAGGAAGAGAAATGTAAAGTCAAATGCTAAAGTTTTATATTGTGTACGAAGCTATATTCACAACACCGCCATCTTGTGCTTTCATGTCAACGCCAGCTTAAGTGCACTTCCGTTCCTTATAGGTGAGATTTGATTTCAGTCAACTGCCATGTTGTTTAGGTGACATCGTAAATAGTGTAATAAAGTTCCTTCTGCAACAGCAGCCAGGGGCTGGAGCCGGAGCCAACCGTCTCTCTCTCTCTCTCTCTCTCTCTCTCTCGTGTATTGCATCATTTCCCGCCGCCATCCTGGATTGCTGGACTTCTCGCTCTGTCATTCCTGTCATGTGACTGCCATCTTGGATTCCGTCATGTTGGATTCCGCCACGTTGGTAGCCGGAATGTCGCCATTTTGAAATACGCTATTTTGGTGGCCAGTACATCATTTGTCATGCTCTATCATTCCAAGATGTTTTTAATGCATTATCATTCTGTCTGACCACTTTTTCATTCCAAGGGTTTTCTCGGACTTATCGACATCGTCATGCATAGTGCCGTAAGGTTTAACCTGGGGCGAGAGTGTCGGAGGCGAGATTTGTATAGGGAATTAACATTGTTCGCCCTTGTCGACAATCACCTAAAAAAGTGAGGTTATGTGCGGTCATTTTGGGGTTAGGATTATCATAATGTTTAAGAAAAGTTATGGGCTTAAATTAAAGATATATTTATTAATTTTGTAGAAAACAGACATTACCGTGGCCAACTTTAATTTTAGTAAACATAGAAGCTATATTTATTTTATTTTTGCAATAGTTATGTAACCCCTCCAGCCATCAAATACAACACATCGCCTACCTTATAACAAGGCATTTTTGGACTTATGCCCTTTCTGGCAAGGTCAATTACGAATTAAAGCCCTTTTGTAAATCAACTCGTAACTTCCGAACAGTGGTTACCATTAGAATCAATTGCATTACATAGACACCGTATCCGATATCCGTCATCCTGGTAAGCGTATTTAAGCCCTATGGCCTTTCTGACAAGGTCAGTTTTGAGTTAAGCCCTTTTTATAAATATATTCATAATTTCTGAACCATTGATGCTTTGCTCATCAAATTTATAACATAGACACCATACCCAACATACAACATAATAGTAAGGTCATTTAGGCCCGAAACCATTTGTTGCAAAATATTAATTTGAGTTAAGCCTTTTTGTAAAAATAGCCATGATTTCCAAAACATCGAAGCTATGCTCATCAAATTCATAACATAGACATCATACCCAATATACAGCATAATGGTTAGGGCATGTAGGCCCTAAACCCTTTCTGGCAAGGTCAAATATGCGTTGAAGTCCTTTTATAAACATGGTTAGTCATAAACTCACCAAGTGCATACTCATCAAGGACATATTTACAAATGTAATATTATTTCATTTCCGATTTTATCCAAATTATATTTGTGAGTTGGGCCAGTGCTAGGAGAAATTAATTTAATGTAAATGTCGGATTTTGGAGCTCGATCCTCGATCAGGGCACGTAATATTATAACATTTCCGATTTTAACCAAATTTTATTTGTGAGTTGGGTAGGTGCCGGGCTTTCTTAATGTAATGTTAATTTCGTATTTTGGAGTGCGATCTTTGGTCAGGTCACGTAGTATTATTTCATTTCCGATTAAAACCAAATTTTATTTGTGACTTGGGAAGGTGCTAGGGATAATTAATGTAATGATAATTTCGGATTGTAGAGTTCGATCCTCCGTCAGGGCACAAAATACTATTCCATGTCCCATTTTAACCAAATATTATTTATGACTTGGGTAGGTGCTAGGCTTACTTAATGTTATGGTAATTTCGGATTGTAGAGTTCGATCCTCCGTCAGGGCACAAAATACTATTCCATGTCCCATTTTAACCAAATGTTATTTATGACTTGGGTAGGTGCTAGGCTTACTTAATGTTATGGTAATTTCGGATTGTAGAGTTCGATCCTCCGTCAGGGCACAAAATACTATTCCATGTCCCATTTTAACCAAATGTTATTTATGACTTGGGTAGGTGCTAGGCTTACTTAATGTTATGGTAATTTCGCATTATAGAGTTCGATCCTCCGTCAGGACACAAAATACTATTGTCCCATTTTAACCAAATGTTATTTACGACTTGGGTAGGTGCTAGGCTTACTTAATGTTATGGTAATTTCGGATTATAGAGTTCGAGTCTTGGTCAGAACACCTAATATTATTTTATATCCCAATTTAACAAAGATTTAGTTCTGTTTTAAATTCCTGCTTATAGTATTTAATGTAATGTTATTTTAGGAATACCAAGATTGATTCCCATAGGACGCATTTAATAGTTTTAAAAAAAGCAGGGAAAATGCATTTTTACACATTCACTTATGATCGTGGTACGTCATATTGCTTGATAGGTGAATATTGCTCAATTCACGTTTTATATTTTCGATGTCAACTGTCGAAGGTCGAGAATGGCGGAGGAGAATGTAGTTATATGATGTAATCGTATAATTAACATAATCGTGAAAATCCATACTTGCAAAAACATGTAATGAATATTTACTAGGTATGCATGTACACACATAAATAATTAACAACTAAACATTCACCAAAAGTAATACATCCTCTCAGCAAAACAGCCAAACTTCAACAGTCATATACCTTTTCATTTGCTTTCGAATTTGGTATTAGTATTATTTTTTTTATTATTATTAGATGTGAAAGGTATTACACTTACAGTATGCTATCATTCACTTTACACACTTATTAAGTATGCACATTATATGTAGAGAGACATACGTCTGCTCCCGAGGAACTATAGCTCAAGACTAAAACCTTACCATAATCATATTGTCCATAGGATATTTTCAAGCGAATACAGTTCCTGCTTTATTCCTATCAGGTCAACGAACCCTAACAGGAAAAAACAATCGTGTATGCGGTTTAAACATATACCAACAACCACAGACCGAATATTCCAATGAATTACTCTGATGAACCATCTCACCATGTAGTCTAATAGCAAAACACACACACATCAACCCCAACACCAAACAAGACTACAACGTCAAAAACACCTAAAGTCCTTTTATAAGCATGCTAACTCATAATTTCCCATATACCAATGCTACAATCATCAAATCCATAGCATACTCATCGAGCCCAACAACAAACAAGACTACAAGGTCAGACACACCCAAATTCCTTTTTTAAGCATACTAACTCATAATTTCCCATATACCAAAGCTACAATCATCAAATCCATAGCATACTCATCGAGCCCAACAACAAACAAGACTACAAGGTCAGACACACCCAAATTCCTTTTTTAAGCATACTAACTCATAATTTCCCATATACCAAAGCCACAGGCATCAAATTCATAACACACATACAACCACATGACTCACTTGCACGTGCCATACCAGGCAATTGCAAACCCCCATACCATCAAACTTTACAAGCGAAACTAAATACTTGAAAACTATATTAACATATCATACAACTCAAATGAACAAAACACACAAAAAATAGTCACGATCATAATATTGAAACACTTCAAACTAGATTACTATCAACAAAACACCCAACTTGCAAAACAACTAACATCAGTCATCACAAGCAGAACTATATACTTCACAACTTACTCAAAATATCGTACAACATAAATAAACCAATCTCCATTATCTATCATCCAATTCACATTATCACGCATATTTACTTTAGAGTATGATAATATATAAAAAGAAAAAAAAAGCCTTTCCAAGAATCCCTTTTTATAATTTACTATATAACACCATTAAAAAAAATTAAGACCCAAATAATACACTCATCTCAATCAAATCGTGTTATCTCATACTACACATTGCAATCAATTTTTGTTTATTTCATAAAAATCCCTTAATCAAAAATGTTTGTTAAGATCTACTCTTTTTAAATTTTGGTTCTGTTCTTCTACGTTACTTAGATCTTATCTGCATAGCAAGTATTTACATAACTAAACCTTTTTCTTCATCTCACAAGAAGTTTAAGTGTTTTTTTAATGTAACTACATTTATCAACTTCGAAAATCGACAATGTTGAAGCTTACATACTTATGTAGACACTACTTATAACTAAACAAAGACAATTACAGTTATACTAACATATTCTTTGTTTCAATTTCCAACTAGACAAAATATGTGTATATGATGTACTATTTGCGACTTTATTTTAAACCCGATCATCTTAGACATTAAATATTAAATAATTCTGTACGATCAAAGTTCTTTTCATCTGTCATGATGTTAAATAAATGCTAATTTAATGCAATGAAATGACACACTCATGCACTAAGTACTCATTATGCAGCAAACATCAACTTTCCACAATGCAACTCGATGAATCTCCTAACATACCCTATCATAACCAAAAATATTTTAATCTTTATAATAAATCCAGGAAGAATGTGCTGAGAACGGCTGACATGTTCTCGCAAGCTTCCGAATGATGTCAAGTTCAATTGCTATCTGCATAGGTTAACCTTTTGTTTGATAAAACACCTAAACTACATTTCCAGAAATTTTTAAAAATTGTATCGGTCATGTTGGTTTAAGCTTACATCGGGAGAGTTGAGAACACACGTTATCCATAGTCAAGAGTAAAATATGTATATTCGCATAACAAAAATACATGTTTAGAGATACTATTTACATATAAGTAGTATATACATAGAGATTAAAGAACCATACAGGATACGTAGTTCTTTATTTTAATCACATATCAAGTTAATTAACTAAAGTATTGGCGTAAGTATATCAAAATACAAGTAGTATATATGTAATGAGGTGAAACCAACTACACATCAACAACAAAATAGAATGGAACACAACTATGTGATTGAGAGCATACTCATTGCTTTTTTTGCAAGTCACAGTCACTTTTTAACACTATTTATGTATTGACCTACTAACATTATTAAATTTACTCTAAGTGCATATCTTACCATGACCAAAACTAACATATGTTTGATATTATGCACAACTTACATACATGCGATCTTACAACACACTGCACAACAAACACTTAAACAATATACCTTTACCAACACAAATCATTCTGTATACAACCTGTAGAGTATTCATCATCTCTCTCTACACCAATCTATCACAGCTCTTCGACAACAAAGAACTACCTATACACTCCCACGCAGGTCTCCATCACTCCGTCATCTCAGGAAGGAGGACAATGGTCTCACGGAGAAAATACAAGGGAATGCTTTATCTAGGACGACTACAATCACAACCTGCATAACAGATATGAGGCAATCTGTTGTAAAAAATATTTTTCCGAAATTCATAGACTTTAGAAATGAAACATTCAACACCGGCATGAATAAAATTACTACTCTACATATCAATTCTCTATTATCATTCCTCAATCTTCAATCCAAAAAATTGTTCCTTATTCGTCAAAAATCATTCCTTATTCCTCGAAAAATGTTCCTTTTTCTCCCAGAATAATTCCTATTCCCTACAAATAGTTCCTATTCCTCAAAGATGATTCCTTATTCCCAAAAACCATTCCGTATCCCTAAAAAAATAATTTCTCGGTCCTCAGAATTCATTCCGTATTCCTCAAAAATTGTTCCTATTTCCTCAAAAATGTTCATTATGCCTCAAAAATAGTTCAATCATTTTTATTCCTCAAAAATCAGTCATTGTTCCTCAAAAATCATTTTTGTGCTTAAAATCATTTCTTATTCCTCAAAAACCATTCTTATTCCTAAAAAAACATTCGTTGTTTCTCAAATATAGTTCCTTATTCCTCAAAAATGATTCCTTATTCCTCAAAGAATATATCTAACAAGCTATTACAATACAAAAAACATACATAGAACTATTCCAGCACACACACTCGTACACACACAGACTAACACACACTTATGCACAGAGAACCTAAAATATTCCAATTAGCAAACCCGCTCCGCCCAACACTTCCTCCTATTGAACCAAATTAACCCAAAATAACCCAATATAACACAAATCAACCCAAAATTAACCCAAAGTGGCCAAAATTGACTCCAAAACATATAAATAACCCCATCCCCCCCCCCACACACAGAATGGAATAAAAACCTAAATATTCATCGCTTGTTGCTACTCTGGTCTACCTAAACACACCTACCATTTACAATTGTCTTGAAGATAGTAATATACGAGGAAGAAAATATATTTTAAAACAACCCCAGGGTAATTAAATATATCATAAGATTTATAATGCATTACTTTTTAAGAAATATTTATTTTCAAAGCTATTAAAAAAAACTATATCCGTATACAAATCACATATAAAAAATAAACAATGTTGATAACTTAGCATATTACCACGCGAATGCTAGTACCTGTATGTTGATAACTTAGCATATTACCACGCGAATGCTAGTACCTGTATGTTGATAACTTAGCATATTACCACGCGAATGCTAGTACCTGTATTCATAAGGATATAGGTTCGATAATTCTGACGGCCCTTACCTATACACACAGAAGATAATCAATTTAATAGAGAACATTTGCCATAAGAAATAGTTCTATTAGAATCATTCCATATCCTACACACCATTCACTTATAAACTTAATTTTAAAATACATGTTATATTGTAATTGTTGGATGCGTTCATTTATCTAAGACTTATGTGTAATAATAATTTATTTTTTCACAAATCTCAATGTATCATTGTTTTATTTGCAGATACAGAGACCTCGCAATAACACCATATTATTAATTAACTATAATGTTCAGCTTTCCCCATAATCCAATCATAATTTAATTAGATATCAACTAACTATATAACACAAACCGACAATACCCATCGAAAAAATGTTTTAAATAACACATAATAACCTGATGTCATATCATACTCACTGCAAAAAAAACCGAACAAAAATGCAATTATAAAATATTCTTCCAGATAATAATATTCTCATTTTTAATATCCCAAAATACCTGAACAATACCTACAATCAGTTCCACTACACCATATTTGTTATACCAAAACACTTCCGTTTATACCATCCAGAACAACAAAACAATCATACATTCTATGAAATAATGCAGCGAATTTCTCTGGTAAACCACTTCATCATATCATATTATTATAATAACATCAACATCATCATCATATTATATCACCACATCATCATATCATAACATCAACATAACACCATATAATTATCACATCATCATGCAAACTTTTACTTCATCTTCAGTCAGATACGAACTTAAACACCCAATGTAGTGCCAAAGCAATTGCCTCTGTAGGTGGATAACATATCCCATCTCACATTAATAATTAGATGTTTCCCTTCCTTTATTCACAGATGGCACTTTACTGGAAAAATAATTTCATCGAAACGTCTTTTTTTATATCTCTTCTTCTAATTTCCATTTCAATTGCCAGAGAAGTCCATCTCATTAGTTACACCAAACATGTATATAAACATATTTAATGTTCTTATATCCTCAGAGCATATACTTGTTTTATATACACCAAAACATTTCATATCAAAAAAGAAAAATATATATTTGATTGTAAAATGAACAAAAAACCAAATTCTTCCATAAACTTTATCTTCATTTCACACATTTGTCATCATTATATAGCATTACTGACACATGCTCAAATATATTCTCCATTCAAAAAAAATTATTTATATTTTAGCATAGTTTTATATAACATTTCCTGCAGTGTACACTCAATATACTCCTATTCGCATATACAGTATTGCAGTTATCACATGTATAGGTCTTGTAACTAATGGCGAATCGACAGCTACTATCTTCATGTCCCTTTGAGTGACTATATAAAAAAATTCTATCGTTAGAGATATCATGGTTACTGCGCTATGGTGTTCTTGTGAGGCCATGTTAAACACTAGCCGAACAAAGGCTGCAAATACAAGTGAGTTTTGTTCTGAACAATAAGGAAACTTTCAATGTAGTAATGCTCGAGCTACACTCGAGCATAGTCTACAAAGTGTTAACGTATTTCGGAACCAACGAAATACGTCATACGTGAGGTGAGTTTGGAGATGTTTGATACAAAAAAAATGTGAACATGCCGCGAAGAGACACATCGGGGAAATTATGAAAACGGGGAACAAATCAAATGCTCTTTCATGCATGTACTACACTTTAAATCTGAAACAGTGAGAACTGAGCCAAATCAGTGAAAATAGTAAGAATCCAGCTACTGATAATCAGTGCCTGATAACTAATTAATATGATGGTTGAATTTCTCTGATTTATTTGTGACTCCCGCTGAATGTGGAGAATTCCACTGCTCTAAGTGCCTTGTTCCCAGTTTATTTCTTTGACTTGCCAATCGGCAGTAGTTTATCAACTGACTATCAGTGAATGTTATTTCACTGATTCATGTTTAGAGAGCACGGTCGACCACAGGAATGCATGTACATTTAGAACCAACAATTCTGGTGAGACGCTGATTTATTTGTGACTCCCGCTGAATGCCGAGAATTCCACTGCTCTAAGTCCCTTGTTCCCAGTTTATTTCTTTGACTTGCCAATCGGCAGTAGTTTATCAACTGACTATCAGTGAATGTTATTTCACTGATTCAGGTTTAGAGAGCACGGTCGACCACAGGAATGTATGTACATTTAGAACCAACAATTCTGGTGAGACGCTGTTTTTTTTTTTTCGAATGGTCCCATTTACTTCAAAAATGTCATCATAATCTACGCCACAGTCTTAAGTTAGCACCGTACATCTCGTGAGAGATGCCGATGCACACTTTCTCTCGTACACATCCAAACAGGAGACGCTCGATCCATTGATCTTATTTTACATAACGCTAAATTTCCGCACACGCTAAATTTCAATACCCTACTAGCGTACCAGCAGTTTCCTTTTGCTTATTGGCGGCGTGTGTCTGTGAGAAGACATTCTCTTAGTTTACTGGCCAATCTGAATTAAGTTACTCCGATTCTGTACGTCTCTGATTCGTGCGCAGACACTATGCGCAGACGCGTAACATCTAGATCACCAAATCACAAAAGTGGATCTGAGCTAAAGTGTTTTGAAATACAACTGGTCGTGAAACCTTTTCGCGAAATTTGGGTGTCCCTAGCTATTGGCCGCTTTCATTTGTGTTAAGAGATTTTGCTACACGAGGATTACGTTTACCCGATACTGACCGCCAGTGATTCGCGGCCAGACAAATAAGACGCGTAATTAATCAAATGATTCGATCGCGAAAGTGGCTCTGAACTTAAGTGTTTTGGAACATAACTCGTCGTGAAACATTTCGCGGAAAACAGGCGCCCCTAGTTATGAGCTTTTGTTTGGTAATTCTTTAAATTATTCGGCACTTTTTATTCATGGAAAGATCTACGCGAAATTTGTTTAATAAAATACGTATTTAATTTTGTTTAGAAGAGTACCATTACCATTATAATGATTTGTCATATGTAAACCTAGAAACCGTGAAATTTCGCGGATTCAATCGGCAACAAGTTAGACTCCACGATCTTTTGTGCATTCGAGCGTCAGTTAGCAGTTCATTGGTTGTTTCTACAGTTAAACCCCAGAGCAGGTAGCACGGGGATTCGTTTCTTATTTTCCTTGCAGGTTCGTTATTGCCTGCAAGTCGTTCCGGGCGAGTCTAACAAACTGTGGTCCAACGGAAGCACAAATACATACGTACGCGTGAATGCAGTTTAAAATGTCCTCAGATGAATCGCAAAGGCGGCAGTTGTTTATGACAATGAGGAATAGCTATAGTCTTAGCAATGATAGATGGAACCCACACCTGGGGTACACGAGATTTCACGGTAAAGTGACAAGTTTTCAAATCAAACTTTGGAGAATGTCATCGCCCCTACGTGCGTATATTTTGACGGGCTCACTTGCTGGGCATGCGTGCCCAGTAACGTAGGGTAATGACAAAAGGGAAACTAGTTCCATGCTTTGTCTTCTGTAGACAGTGTAGCTCAGCAAATCGGAGAGGGAATGCTGAGACATCAGCGGGTCCCCTAAAGCCGTGCTCGCTAGTTTGTTACTAAGACTATACTGGCCCTACTCAGTTTTCGACCACACACCCTGTAATCACGTACTTCGATAAACTATTTAATTAGTACGCCTCGGCATCCACGGCTGCTCCGTGCGTTACGGTGCGTAAAAAAAAAAAAAAAAAACGAATTCCCTTTTCATCGGGGCCGCGGTGGCTGAGCGATTAGCACGCTCGCCTCCCACCAAGGCGAGCAGAGTTCAATACCCGGCCGGGTCACCAGGATTTTCGCAAGTGGCAATCGTGCCGGACTATGCCATTGGTCGGCGGGTCTCATCGGGGATCTCCCGTTTCCCCCCACCCCCTCATTCCGGCGCCACTCCATGTCACTTCAATCACCCTCATCGGCTGTCAATCTCTTCTTCTTCACTTCCTCTTCCCTTTTCATCGAGTTGTCCAGAAGTTGGGAACGGATACGCTAAGCGGAGTGAACCAGAGAGCTTCGCGTATTGTTAAAAAGTAAAGCTTTAGTGCACTCTAAATTCAAATCAGTGATATCAGTCAGGGAAATAACATTCACTGAAAGTCAGTGGATAGCTACTGCTGACCGGCGAATCAAGCAAATGTACTGCGAAACAAGTGATTTATAGCAGTGCCATTATTGATATTCAGTAGATAAACACAAATAAAACAGTGAAATTCAACCACTATATTAATTATTTATCTGGCACCGATAATCAGTTGCTCAATCCTCAATGATTTCACTGATTTGGTTCAATTCTCACTGATTCAACTTTAGAGTGAATAGTGTACTGTAAGGCCGTGGTGAGTGTTAGTTGAGAGACTAGTTAGAAACCTCGTCCCAAAATACTTACAACCATTTCATCCAAATAGAAAAAATTCAGTGAAAAGTCATTATAAAACTACATCACTGTTACTCAGAAAGAAATATTTTCAGTTTACAGACCTGAAAAAAATGTTGCCACTTTTTTAATACAATCTACAACTTCCTATCAGAAAGCATTATTTCTAAGGAAAAAATGGATTACGCTTAGGCCTGTGCCATACTGTGCGTAGGGGCTCCAGAATTTCGCCAAAAGATTTCACGACCTATCGTTACGCGTGTTAAATGTCTGTCCCGGAATCAGAGACGTACAGTATCGGAGTAACTTAATTCTTATTGGCCAGTCAACTAAGAAAATGTTTCCCCACAGACACACGCCGCCAATAAGTAGAAGGAAACTGCTGGTACTCTAGTAGGGTAATGAAATTTAGCATGTGCGGAAATCTTTTCGCGAAATTCGTGTATCCCTAACTATGCGTTTGTGCCGCTGCGTATGTTTTGTGCCCATTCCCGGGCACAAAACATTCTTGTAAATGAAAGGTGTCACACTAGTATACGACTCACTAAAGGCTGTTCACGATCAAGCAAGCACTCTAGGAATGAACATTAAAAAAATGTCACTGGCCCTGCATTCATATATTTTAATGGACGCACCGAGTGACATTCGCGCAGTAAAGTTGGTAAGGATGGACGGAAAGTAGTTCCATATCTTAACGTCGAATAAAGAGCGTTAGGTAACCATTTGTGATAAGTTAAAATTATTTTTTCGAATTGTTTTTGTAAATTATTTACTTTCTTAGCAATTTCAAATTTTCATTTGACCGGCTGATGAATAAAATAATGAGGCCCATAGCAATGCAAATTTTACCATAAGGCGAAGGAATACACAACGCGCATACAAGCAGATCTTAAACAGGGATTCCAAAAGTGCTCATTTTACCGCGAACAGCCTATGGTATGTCACCTCGCGTTCACATCAATATGTTGTGCCCATCCCGTCAAACCGCATCCCGTTTAGCCGCAGCGGCAAAAAACGCATAGTACGACACCGACCTTTCGCGAGAAAAAGAGTGTTTTTTTTTTTTTTTAATTCAACATTTTCCAATTTTCTTATTGTAGAACCGTTTTGTTCTGTTACCACGAATACGTTTCCAGCAAACGACGAAACTTTTCTCGGGTTTATTTATTTCATTGCTGATATCTGGCTCGTGGAACTTGTTCGATGCAGCTTCACGAATATAATTCTACAGAAAGGCCTGTTTTGGAAAGCTGAGAACCGACACTGTATAAAGGAACTGTTATAACTGATGTTACATTGCGGTCTTTGCCTTATCAACATTTCTTCATTAGAACTTTTTGTTCCCCCCCCCCCCCCTCGCGCCTTGGCGCTTCGTTTCTGAAATGACGCTGGCGCCACATAAAACATGCGCTGATGACGGCGATTCTTCGAGCCGAGGGGGAATTGAAGAAACTGCAAGTCTCGAGACGCAGTTAGCGAATCCCGGATTCCCGAGCCCCGGACAGAGCTCACAAAGCCCACGATGTGGTACACCGCGTGCGCGCTGTTAAAAGTCTGTTCACGATAAAGTAAGCATTTTTAAAATCAACCCCAGCAAAAATGGTAACGATGGAGGGAAAAGAAGTTCCATATTTTAAAGTCTAATTAAAAGTGTTAGGTTACCATCTGTTACAACTTAAATTATTTTTATCGGTTTTTTTTTAATGTGCCGAAGTGTAAAAAATAAGCAGATTTTTTTAAATATTTACCTTTTAGTTTCTCTTGACCGACCAATGAAGAAAGCGAAGATGCCCATGGAAATGATACTTTTACATAAGACAGAAGAACACACAATGTGCATACAAGTAGATCTCAAGCAGGGCTTTCAAAAGTGCTCATTTTTACCGTGAACGGCCTATACCCGCTGAAGCGAATTCTTAGCGCTGCATTCCGCAGAGTCACAGCAATGCCCAGCCGATGTTATTCAATGAGTTCGTGGAGCAGTTCGCAGGAGGGGGAAAAAAAAAACAATCTTCTCTCAGAAAAAAAATTTATAAAGACTTCACGATAAAGTGAGCATTTTTGAAATCAACCTTCGAAAAAATTCATTAACTGCTTGTACCTGCATATATTTTAACGGGCGTACTGAGTGATATGCACCCAGTAAAGTTGGCAATGATGAGTGTAAAGTAGTTCCATATTTTAACGTCGAATAAAGTGTTAGGTAACCATGTGTTATAATTTTAAATATTTCTTTCGCTTTATTTTATTTTATTTTTATGCATCGAAGTGTAAAAATGAGCAGATTCGTAAAATAGGGTATCTACTTTTCTGATAATTTCACCATTTTTCTTGACCGGCCCATTAATATAGTGATGAGGTCCACGGCAATAATAATTTTACATAAGGCGGAAGAAATTAAAACGTGCATACAAATCGATCTTAAGCAGGGCTTTCAAAAGTGCTCAGTTTTCTCTGCACAGTCTTAAAATGCTGTTCACGGGTAATAGTGAACTTTATAAAAATCAAGCATCGGGAAAAATCACTGCTCCTACCTGCATATGTTTCATCAGGCACATTGATTGCCATGAACCCAATAAGGTCGGTAACAATAACAGGCGGAAAATAGTTCCATGTCTAAACGTAGAGTTAAAAGTGTTTGGGAAAAACTTGTAAGTACGTCAACGATTTATTTTGCTTCCGCTTCTTTTAATGCAAATAAGTGTAAGCTGAGTTGAGAGATTTGGGCAGCTCTTAACGAGGTCTTGAGAGCCGATGAAGGTGAAATGAGGCGAGGACGCAGCATCTCCAGAATGCATGGTTGGGGGGGAAACGGTTTGCGCTAACTGCGCTGGCAGGCATCGCGCTCTACTGACTTTGCTCCGACCTCGGTACTCCCATTTTTTTTTCTTCCTCGCCTCGTATCTTTGGTTTGCCCCTCCCCTCCAGCGCGTGCGCACTGGCCAGATTTCCCCTTCCCTGGTTTTGGAAGTTCCTTCTTGGGCTTCGATAAGAGCACTGGGTGTGGTACTGCGGCCATGCTTCACATTATGTCGGTCGACGTTGGTCACGAGGCAGGCTGTGTTGGCAGCTGACGTTCTGAAGTTAAAGTAATGTGAAGAAAGTAGTGATTGATAATGTAGGGCTAACGTAATTTTAAATCCTGTTAATAGTGAAATTTTGTTCAGATTGTCCGTCCGAAATTCTTCTTTAGATCATCTTCAATTTGTATTTTTGGAACCTTTTGCAATTAGTTTTTCTTCTCTCGTGTTTCGGTTTGCATTGCCGACATGTTCAATTTGAAGTTGCTTGATTAATCCTCCCGACTTAAGGGCGCATTTGACAGGTGGGTCATGCGTAGTCGGCATGCCAAACTCTTCCCTGAACTCTGATAGTGGTTGCCCGAATGTTTCGGGCATTAATCATAATTTTTGGGCATTTTAGTAAAAAAATTTTTAAAGCCAGTTAAGTTAGGGGCTGAAGGAAGTATTGGTACTTTTTTCCCCGCCTCTAGTCATTTGGTATTTTGGATTTCCTCTGTTTTGGGAGCACGTTTAAATTGGTCAACTTTTATTTTAATGCTAGTGCGATAGTCTTTTATTTAGAAATTTAGTTCGGACACCTTTTATCTGCCTTACGTAGGTGCGTGTCCACAGTTCGCTCTGTCGCCTCTCGGCCTCGATTGGCCCAAAGTGGGTGCACCGAGTTGGCGAGTGTTCGTCTAGGTTTTCTCTCCAGAGTAATTTTAATATGCTCGCAATCTATATTTAGTTCCCTGATTTGAAATAAAGATGAAAGGTACAATGGGAACGCAACTTGTTTGCATGTTAATTTTTCTTTAAGTCAAGTGGATACTGGTGTCTGAGAGCAGACACGGGGAGATACCTGTATGGAGGAATCCTAATTTTGAATTTGCCCTTAAGAGTTGTTAGCAGGTTACATCTGCCTTTTGGTAATTTCCTATTGGGTCATAATTCTTTATAGGTAAGACCCTTAATTTTGAATCGCTGTTGGTAACAGCCTTAAAATACTTTAATTACAATTGGTTATTTGTTGCGTAGGAAAACTTTATATTGTGTATATTTGCAATGAATCAACCGGAACTTTGGATCTGGTATCCTATATACTGAGACGATCTCTGTCTGTCCGTCTTTAATACTTCTAAGTCCCTATAAACTCAACAGAAGTTCTTCAAATTTTGCAGAGCGAATCCTCAGGGTCAAATACAGGTCAAGTTCGATTTTCAGCAATATCAGATTACGCAATAATTACCTTTTACCGTAAAAACTCATTTTAATCACTTTTTTCCTATATTAAAGTTTTGTATTAATGCATAGAGATTATTGCATAGATATATGAAGGTAATGAAATATCATTTTTGTTTACTTTAAATGTCTCACTTCAATGTTGAGTTAATTTCAAAGTGGTGCCACAGTGGCTCAGTGGATAGAGCGATTCCAAGTGGGGCCACAGTGGCTCAGTCGATAGAGCGATTCCAAGTGGGACCGCAATGGCTCAGTGGATATCACTATATAAAGTGGGGCGGCAGTGGCCAAGTGGATATATCTATATCAAATAAGGCCACAGTTGCAAAGTGGATAGAGAAATATCAAATGGGGCAGCATTCGTTTTAATGTTGAGTTAATTTCACATAATTACATTATTACCTACATATTTATGTTTTTATTTTTATTTTCAGTCTGTGTATGATAACCAAAATTTGTAACATGGGTTGGGCCCTTAGTAATTTATAACAAGCTAGTCACGCCTTTTTATTCCCCTGAGTGATTTTTATATGGCATTAGTGCAAGAGCCAAAGATTGAATTAATTTCTACCGAATACTTCTCTGCTCAATGAATAATTGTATTGGTAATCAGTGCTTGTTGAATTCAAAATGGAATAAAAATTGCAACTTGTGGATGCTCGAGATCAAGGTCCTTGGTGCCTGCAAATTAAGGCTGATATTGCTGCTGGAGTTCCTTCTTCCTTTTGTTCAAAATATTTTATTGCATTATGCTGGCAAATCAGGACGCGCTCGTAAACTAGTTGTGGCGGAGAATTTACGGCCTATGGTTTTGCGTTATTTTCATGACTCTCTGTTTGGAGGTCATTTAGAAATAAAAAAGACTTTACTTAAGATAACCTGCCATTTTGCCTGCCCCTCCGTTAAGGAAGATGTGAGTGCTTACTTGTGGTCGTGTCACGACTGCCAGCGCTGTAAACAGGCGCCACAAACTAACTTTGAACAGGTTACTGTTCAGATGCCAGAAGCTCCCTGGCATACTGTGCATGTCGAAATTTTTGGTCCTTTGGTTCGCTCCCGCGAGGGGAACATTTGCATTTTGATTCTTCTGGATAATGCTTACGAAATTTGTTTTTATTATTTCTCTTCGTAGCATGAAGGCTCCGACAATAGTGAAAGCCTTGTCCGAGCAAGTGTGAAAAAGTTTTGTCGCCCCTGTTGAAATAGTTTCAGATAATGCTAAATATTTTCAATCAGTTTGTTTTAAGAACACGTTCTTTCGCTGGTCTAATCAAACACTACATTTTCCCGTATTTTCCCAGAGGGAACCAGGTGGAGCGTTTTACTAAAAATATTAAAGCAACGTTGACCATCTTTTATAACGCTGACCACACTCTTTGGGATCAAGATCGGGATTTCATTAATCCTTGGTTTCAATAATACTGTACATAATTCTACTGGTTGCATACCTTCCCTAACTTTTCTTGGCCGCCAACTCACTCATTCCTTACTGAATATGTGGAACATTCCAGTTTCCCCCTCCTTAGATCTCACTCAGCGGGGTCACCTTCTTGATGACGTAGCCCGTCCCTTGGAAATTACTAACAGCGATGTGGCTGAACGTCTCGATAAACATAGGGTTCCGGCTCCTTTCTTGGTACGCGATAAAGTGCCATGTAAGAATTTTCAGCTAGCTGACAGTGGGAGAGACCTAGATACCAAATTCTTGCCCAAGTGGCATCGTCCGCGCGGTACCCAATTGCGAAGAATCAGGGAGTGACCCGTCCGGGGATCGAACCTGGTTAGTCTTGGTGGGAAGCGCGCAGTCTAACCGCTCAACCAAGAAGGTAATCATGAAAAATCCACACCATAAAGAGAAGAAGAAGACGTACATTTCAAAAGATTACAAGAAATTTTACAGGAGCTTTAAACGATACTAAGAACAAAGATAGTGGGATACGTGGAAATCATGACAAAATTATCAGAAGTACAGGTTGTAATTTGGCAGCAGAAAGAAGAGATCAAGAGAAGAATAAAAAAAGTAGAAACACATCAAGAAGAAGAAAGCAATTATTGGATTAGGAAAAATAAAATGGAACCAGTCAAAATTATAACAAAGCCAGAACAAATGTATAAGGACAGTACCAGTGAAGAAACCAAAAGGGAATGAACATAATACATTTGATCAAATGAAAAGAACATTAAAATAAATAAAATTATCACAACAAATTCTCATGCCATAATAATTGAGATGCCAAATGAAGAGCAAGCAGAAGAATTAGAAGAAGAAATAAGGAATAAAGAGGTGAAAATTAAATTTGACAGACTGCAGAAGAGAAACCTAATAATAATGGTATATGGAGTAACAGCGGAATTAGGTAAAGAATAATGCTTGGAAAAAATATAATCAAAATTTGATTTAAGAGTTCGACTCAGACGAACATCAAAAAGAAACAAAAATCTGCTTTGAAACACGGGAGGTGTACAGAACAAAGAACATAGTAATAGAGAAAAGCCTGAAAATTTATAAACGAATAATGAATAAGAACAAAATATACTGCGCATGGGAAGCATACAGTGTGAAATAATTTGTGTCGCCTGAGATGTAAAAATGCCACAGATATGGACACACCGAAAAGCAATGCAGACAAAAAGAAGAAATTTGTGAGAAATGCGGAGAAGAGGGAAATACAGCAAGAACATGTAAAGAAGAACATAATAAATGTATAAACTGCAAATGGGGACTAAAGAAAAGACAAGAAAGAAACCACGCGGTATTCGATAAGAACTGCCCATTTTACAATTTGGCAAGAGAAATACTGAATAAGGAAACAGATTATGAGGATTAGAGAGGTACAATCAAATCTGCAAAAGGCCCGTACAGTAACATTAGACTTATATAATCAATGAATGGAAGATAAATACGAAATTGCTTTTATACAAGAGCCATATTTATTTAATAATAATTATACAGATTTAAACAGCAACTACCAAATTATTAAAACGAGAAAGGGCAATCATTAGCAGCAATAATAATAGCTAATAAATATAAAACATTAAATTTACAACATCTAATAACGAAAGAAATAACAGTAGCAAAAATTATGATTAATACTGAAGAACTGACATTAATGTCAATATATTTGCTACCAAAACGGGAAATAAAAGATATATTAAAACAATTGATTTAAATAATAGTAGAACTGGGTAATAATAAACTAATAATTGCAGGTGACTTCAACTCGAAATCTGGACTATGGTATTCAAAAATATCAGACATAAGAGGAGAAGAGGTAATTGAAAAAAAAAAAAAAAAAAAATAGATAATTTGTAACGAAGAAGGTAATTTATATACATTTGACAGAGTCAACGGACAAGAGAATATTGATTTAACTATAAGTACAAAAGATATGGAAGGAAAAATTATAAATTAGATGGTAAACCATAGTACAAGCGATCACAACAAAATTAATTTTGATATAGAAATTGGAACTCAACAGGAAATCAAGATAGAGAAAAGATTACATTTAAAAGTTACTAACTGGGAAAAGGTTAATGACTAATTAAAAAATGTTGTTAAGATGATAGATGACAGAATGGAAGATGATACAACTGAAGAAACAATAGATAAATTCCAGGAAGCAATAGTTAACATATGTGATAAACAACAAACAAAACTAACAATAACAACATAAATTGGTGGTGGAATAACAAACTAACAATAATGAGAAATAAAGTAACAAATAAACACAGGAAATAAAAGAGCTGTTGTGAATGTAATGCTTGATTTATAACGAAGATTACAAAAAAATTAGACGGTAATATAAAAAGTTAATCAGGATAAACATGAATAATAAATTGATTGAATTTGTTAAAGAAGAAGTGAGAAGGGCGCCATGGAATTTAGTAGATAAACTGGCAAGGAAGAAGTTGAGGAAAAAAGAAACCACCAGTAGCATGAAAATTGGGGAAAAATACACTGCAAGAATCAAGGAAATATATAAAGTAATGATGGACAAACTACTGCCAAATCTTGAAGGAACAGAAGAAGAAATATAAATCATACTTTGGGAGAAGAAGAGATAAAATAATCTGAAGAAATTAAAGAAGTAGATATTGAAAATGCGATAAAAATATGCAGAGTTAAGAAGGCACCGGGAATCGATCGGATAACAATCGAAGTAATAAATAGAAACTGGGAAACAATTAAATCAATTTTAACAAAAATCATAAATAAATGCTATACATTAAGCAGATATCCAGAAATATTGTAAATGGGAAAGATAGTATTTTTATACAAAAGTATGAATAAATTAAAAACAGAAGTTTCATCCTACAGACCAACATGCCTCTTCTTAGCAGTGGGCAAAATATACGAAAGGATAATATATAGTAAAATTATATAAGAAATAGAAAAAAACGCTTTACGATAACCAGTTAGGATTTAGAGAAAAAAAATCAACCTAAGAGACAATAAATAAAGTATTAAATTTTATAGAAACACGTACAAAAAATATTTGATTCGCATTTCAATAGACATAAGCAACGCATTTTCAACAGTGACATATTAATAAAATACCAATAGGGAAAAAATGGAAAGAAATTTTATGGGACTATTTGAATAACCGGAACATGATAGTACAATATAATCAAATAACGTTAAAAAGATAAATAAATCGCGGCTGTCCATGAGGATCAGTAATAAGGCCAAGTCTATGGAATTTAGTAATAAATTATTACATGGTACACAACAATAATGAGAATCCAATAGTTGAGGCATTCGCGGACGATTGTATAATATTGATAGACGGTAATACAAGAAAGTAAATAGAAGAACGGACACAAAAAATAATGGTTAAAACTTTAATATGGATGAAATAGAAAAACTTAAATTATCAGTATAGAAAACAGTTACCCTAAATTTAAAAGGAAAAGTAGATAAAGACCGCCAGTGATAAAGTATGACAAACAAACAATACAAGTAATATACTTGGGCATTATTTTGGATAATAGATTAAGTTTTGTCCCAAATGTTAAATATATAACCGAAAAAGCTAAGAATATATATTTTAAAATTAAAACAAACGGTATGGAATATAATAATAATAATAATAATAATAATAATAATAATAAGATAATAATATATCAGACATTATACCGTAATATTATACATTATGCTAGCGCTTGTTACATAAATAAATACACACATTAAAAGAATACTAAGAGCATCGCAATGATACGTATTGATAAAAATAATGAGTTTAACACCAACAACATCATATGTAACCGCGATAACTGTTAGTGAAGAAATCCCAATAGACTATAGTATAAAAGATAGAAATATGATATATCAAATCAAAAATTAAGTAGACGAAAGAGAATACAACGGAAATACATATAATAATATAGTAGAACACAATAATATTTGGATTGAAAAAAAATAGAAATAATCAACCTATTAGTTTAAAAGAATTAAATAAAGAAATCTATAAACTAAGTGTTATAAATTGGCAAACAGAGTAGGATGTAACAGAAACCGGCCTAAATACTAAAAATTGTATTAAAAATATACAACAATGGTACGAAAGAAAAAGGCAATATAAATAATAGTGTGTTGAAAGTAATAACGGGACACTGTCAAATTAAAGAATATTTAGCTAAAATAAATAAAATAGAAGACGACAGATGTCAATGTGAAAAGAGAGCTCAGACGGTATACCACATTCTGTACTTGTGAGACATGTCTAAAGAAGAAAGGAAAGAATTAGAACAGAAATTAAAACCTTTTAATGACAAATGGCCATTACAAAAACATAATATATATGACAAGGAGATTGTAGAAATAATAAATTAAAGTATTAGTAAAATATATGATTTGGCAAAAACTATGAATGATGATTTAGCTGAGTAGTCTAGGGAGCGGATGAGAGTGTGGTAGAACTAAGGGAAATTATTGAGTGAGTGTTTGTGTTTGTCTAGTGTTTTATCGTTTAAATGAAATAAAAATTATAGATAACTCTTTATTTTAGATAAGAAACAGAATTTTCATTAAATATTGAAGTTTTACAGAATAACAGTGGGGAAGAAAAATTGAAAAGCTCCAAACACGAAAAAGTTATAAAGAAGAACACAAGATCTGAATTGTATGCAAGAAGAATAGAAGGAAATATGGAGAAAAATAGAAGAACAAGAAGGAGGAAGAGAAGAGAAAGAAGAAAAGGAAAGAAAATTGGGAGGAGAAAGAGAAAGAGAAGAAGAAAGACAAGATCTGAAACGGATGAAAGAAGAACGGAAGGAACTGCGCAGAATTATATCTAAATGAGGAAAATATGTGATTTGTGATAAATGTTGGTTGATGTATGTGTCTGTGTAAAAAAAGGGAGGGGGGCGCCCGTAGGAGAGGAGCCCCATTCCCTCGTTCGGCGGGAAACGAAGGACTGGGTGTCCAGAAGGGGTGCTTCGATGTCCTGGACGATGCTTGGGTTGGAGCAGAACGGTGGGCGAGAGGAAAAAAATAAAAAAGCCAAAATAGAATAGCACAGATAGGGAGGGGGGCGCCCGTAGGAGAGGAGCTCCATTCCCTCGTTCGGCGGGAAACGAAGGACTGGGTGTCCAGAAGGGGTGCTTCGATGTCCTGGACGATGCTTGGGTTGGAGCAGAACGGTGGGCGAGAGGAAAAAAAATAAAAAAGCCAAAATAGAATAGCACAGATAGGGAGGGGGCTGGGTGCCTTCGGTTTCGAGGGCGGGCCCATTCGACCGTTGGGTGCCATGGCGGACCGGCCGAAAGGCTAGTTAGCGGGCGGATTCGTGGGAATCCCAGTCACTGGTCTGTCCCGGCGGGGGCGGCGATACGGGGGGCGGCCGAAAGGATACCCGTCTGGGAGCTGTCTCGGTCGCTTCCTAGGAAGCGTGAATGATGCTTTTGAATAGGAATCGAAATTGTAGCATAAATTATGGGCGCCCAGACGAACAGCCGCTCTCCCAACAAAAAAAAATGTATTTAACTAATATACTGTTTGTTAAATTGTAGTAGTCATGATAGAGCAGAACACCCTGGATGGCTGTATTGCTAAGTAGGGTTAATGAAATAAATTTAAAAAATGTCTAACCGCTCAGCCGCCGTTGCAATTTATAGGTAAGTGTAAGAATTATATAATTGGTAAATAATTTATTTCTGTCAATTTTACAGCGTCACTTTACCCACGCGCGAATAAAGTGACCAAGCACGGGCTAATGTTTATTTCACACGTGGTGGAATAATACACAAACAGCATACTAGTAGATCTCAAGCAGGGCTTTTTAAAGTGCTCAGATTATCGTAAACAACCTATAGTTGGTTTTGGTTAAGTTTGTCCAAAAGTAAATTCTTTTATGCATTTATAGCATATTACATATTTTTGCATCGTAAAATAAATAAAAATCTGAAAAAATTATGACAATGAGGGAAAATTATTTTTCAAGATGTGGTAAAACTACTTATCTAAAATATTAAATGTATATAATTTTTGTACGAGTCTTTAATTTGAACAAAATTTTTATGGTAAGCTACAGCTGAAAATAATCGTCCATGTTGTCAAAATGACGTAAGAATATTTTGTTGCAATTTTTTTATGCGGTTCATCCGTATTTCAATTTTAACTTTAAAGATAAAATGTCGAATCAAAACAAGCCAAAGTCGAACGCTTTTCGCAACCAAGGGTCGTATTTCGAAGGAATTGTAACACGCCAATACCTGAGACCTCAGGAAACTTTTTAGCTGAATTTTGTGCAAAAAATTATTTTCAAAATCTGTACTATTTAAAATCAAACTTAAAAAGCTTCATATTTGCACTAAAAATGCTCAAGTTGAATGGTATTTTTTATCAGGATTCATTTCGTACCATGTCACCAAATCATAAAATATTCTCAAATTCTAGAAAAACTTTGGCTTCCTAATAACTTAACTGAAAAGCCTTACAGCTCTGTTGGAAATTTTTTTTTTGCGAGTGTGTTACCTTCCATGCTGTAATGTAAACAAAACCTATAAAATTACTGCAATGTTTATTGTCAACGCGGCCATACGTATCATATAGCTGGGGACAGGAAAATTGCGCGAGTTCAATTACCTGTTGGCTAGACTCCACAGTCCTCTGTACACTAAAGCCTTAGATGTTTGTTCATTGGCTGCTGCCCCGGAGAGTAGCTACACCTGGCAGTATGGTACTCGCTACTTGTTTCCTTGCCAGTGTGCTATTGGCTCAGAGTCGTCCAGGGTGTGTCTGGTGAGCTGTGACCCAATTACAAATACGACTTCAGTATACACATGTGAGACGTCTATCTTGTCCTCAAATTAATTCGCGAAATTTTCCTATCCCTGCATACAGCAAATAAAGTTAAAGTGCTTCAATATTTAATGCAGAGCGTATCAATCAAAACGAAAACGAACATAAGTAATTTGCCACAAATTAAAAATTACACTTCAAACGGGACATTAAACCATTTCAATAGTTTTTTTAAATTTGTATTTAAGGTACCTGTACCATTCAGTGATCACATTAACATCCATTCATTGCCATAAAAGTAATCGCACCTACATCGAATTATTGTCAAGAGCAGAAAGTTTGTATACCGCAACATCACGTGCAATATTGCAATTCCACGTAGCAACCTAGTTCATTATTGTCAAGACCAGAAAGTTTGTATACCGCAACATCACGTGCAATATTGCAATTCCACGTAGCAACCTAGTTCATTATTGTCAAGAGCAGAAAGTTTGTATACCGCAACATCACGTGCAATATTGCAATTCCACGTAGCAACCTAGTTCATTATTGTCAAGAGCAGAAAGTTTGTATACCGCAACATCACGTGCAATATTGCAATTCCACGTAGCAACCTAGTTCATTATTGTCAAGAGCAGAAAGTTTGTATACCGCAACATCACGTGCAATATTGCAATTCCACGTAGCAACCTAGTTCATTATTGTCAAGAGCAGAAAGTTTGTATACCGCAACATCACGTGCAATATTGCAATTCCACGTAGCAACCTAGTTCATTATTGTCAAGAGCAGAAAGTTTGTATACCGCAACATCACGTGCAATATTGCAATTCCACGTAGCAACCTAGTTCATTATTGTCAAGAGCAGAAAGTTTGTATACCGCAACATCACGTGCAATATTGCAATTCCACGTAGCAACCTAGTTCATTATTTTTTATGTTTATATTTCAAATCATATTCATCTCGTTTGCTTGAGTGAAACTGACTTTTACTGAGCCTTACTTTTAAGCAAACATTATGTAAGCCTCTCACTTATAAATATAGGCCTATTAAATTCGTGTTTAATTTTTTTTAGATATTATCAATACAGACAATTAACTTGTCAATAATGCTGGCCATTATTATTTTATATATAAAAACACTTTGTTTATAATAGATACGATTTTTAACAATTTTTATGAAACATTCGTGTGTGTAAATCGGGGGAAAAATTAGCATATAACTATTCATTCAGCTCAGATTAAGTTACAGTTACAATTCTACGTCAGTTTGATATGACCGCTTAGCCAATAAACAAACTGTAATCAAAACGAGTCTATATAGTTCAAGTATATAACCAGTGAACTAAATTTCTCAAATCGCCAGAAATAAATTTTGCTTATCAGCCAAGATATTCTACAATTAAAAAGTTTCACATATTAATGAATTCCGTAATCAAATCACTTGTTCATCAAACTGGTACGAAAGCACATAAAAATAAAAGTTGTCTCGCAAACGAAATATTTACTGAAAATATTTATTTTCTAACTTCTGAATACATTTTAAAGCCATATTTAGATAACACAGTGTTGAGATTTTTTTTTTTTATGAACATAAGTGATATTGCAGTAGTTTTATAATCTGGCGTGTGAAGATACGGTTTGCAATGCTAGAGTTTTTCGGTTTATTTCTGAAAAGTTCCTCTTCTTGAAGTAGCAAGAAAAGGTTTTTATAACGTACGAAAGTAAACGTTCAAGGGATGGAACTGTTGCAACAGTTAAAAGGGAACCTTTTGGAATTCAACTGAAGTGCGAAAAAGAGTTGTATTATGTGGTAGAAATCCAAAACCCTTTGAGTTTCGGAATTTCCCACGTATTGTAAAACCGTCACCGCAGATCTATAAACTCGTTTCTTCGCAAAAAAAAAAGTTAGGAAAGAGTTAAAATACTTTTCCGAATCACTTGATTCCTAAAACTAGCGAAGGATTTGAAGGATACGTTCGGAATCCGGTTTTAAGTCTGACAATGTGGTACTGATTGGAGCGATGGCTAAGGAAAGGTTTTTCCCTGTTTTTGTGGGATGCGATTTCGAGGGCAACTTTTTTTTCCTATCACATGAAGAGTTTTTCACACGAATTCGCGACCCCTCGGAATTGTGTGCTATTTTTCCGAAGCCTTGAGAGAACTACTAGAGTGTAGGTAAGTATTCTCGCGTGAAACAATTTCGCAGTCTGTTCCATGGCACAGAATTATCTATTTGCTATAAACCATTCTGGAAACTTGCTTGGGAAGCGCGGAAGTGGGTATTAAATCTAAAAATAAAACTGTTCGCACGTTCTTGAAAATCTGTTTTAAATTGCAGTCTTTAAGTTCCTATATATAATTCTAGGTTTTTTGTTAAAATCCCGTTTCAGCAATCCGAACGATTGCCTGCAATTTTCAACCGACCTGCAGCCGGTCGTTAGATGGACAGTGGGAAAGTTTTGAATTACAATTTTAAGGCTTCACATAGTGAAAAAAAAAAAATTGTGTTTTATTGGAGTTATTAAAACTAGTAGTAAACTGCTGATAGGCAAATGCTAATGTAATTGGCCTATTTTCAATAACAAGTGTAATAAATTGTTCAGTGATATGTGAGCAGTGTACACACCTTGCAATGAAGTTTTAATTCTTTTGGCTCTCTTAGAAAAACAACTAGCTCATGGGTTAAGATTTGCAAAGACAGCTGAGAAATTTGTTTCCCAAATATTGCAAAGCGTAAGAAAACAATGATGTCTATTTCGAAACAAAACTAACGCAAATTTTTTGATATCCACAAAATTTATGCTACAGATAGCAACCACCGCATTAATAGGAGAAGAACAATTTCTTAGACTTTACATGTAGGCTACGCTCCACAGTTACATGCATATTCGAACCAAAACTGATTGTTCATTGGCCACATGCTCCAGTGATTAGCCACCTTCACTTTGAAACAGCAGAACCGTATTCGCTCTTCGTTCTCATGTATAGTTGTTATCAACATACGCTCGTGTTTTACAAACAGTAATCTAATTGAAGACTGTTCACGATAAAGTGAGCACTTTTGAAATGAACCTTAGAAAAAGTCACTGCCCCTGCCTGCATATATTTTAATGGACGCTAGCTAGTGGAATTCGCCCATTAAAGTTGGTAACGATGGATGGAAAGTAGTTCGATATCTTAACGTCGAATAAAAAGTGTTAGGTAACCATTTGTGATAACTTAAATTTATTTATTTCTCTTTCTGTTTTTTAATGCAAGTAAGTGTATAAATGAGCATATTTGTAAAGGCTTCACTGTCTTAATAATTTCACAGTTTCGTTTGACCGACGCACGAATAAAGTGATGAGGCCCATGGAAATGTTAATTTTACATAAGGCGGAACAATACACAACGTATATGCATGTAGATCTTAAGCAGGGCTTTCAAAAGTGCTCATTTTACCGTGAATAGCCTATAGAAATGTTTAATGTAATTATGTGATGTTCTCTAATTTTCCTCTCTCTACGTATAGCCACAGAATCCTGCCAAATTAAGGAAATCACGTGGTAGCCAATCAGACACAAGGCCCGTTCCCAAACCCTCGTCCAGCCAATCACGCACGCTATGAGTGAATGAGTTTACTCGGGGTATTATGTTAAGGGGTTGAGAACCGAGCACACATTTCGTTGGTTGAGAGAATGAAGCGAGTCTTGGAATCAAGGTAATTATGGCACCAACAAAAAAAAAAAAAAAAATGCTTCTCGAATGCAACACTCCGAAACCGTAGATTAACGTGAGGCAGGAATGACGAAGTTCTCCGTGGAAACACATGGCGGCCCGCGCTTGAAACCATCTCGCCCACGTGAGCTCGTTGTTCCTTCTCCTCTACTCTCACGATCCCCCCTCCCCCCCTTTCCCGCTGGCCAATGCATCGCCGCGGTATATACGGCTGTTGTCTGCACCCTCTCCCGTTGCTATAAACGCCGTTCCCATCACATTCCCATCCCGTCTCCGGCGGGGCGACAAAAACATGCCCCGAATGCCATCCAGTTCTGGCGGAGTACAGCCAACGGCTTCCGCGGCCTTGCCACGGCCCGCTCGCGGTATACTCGTCCCTTCACATGCACGCGGAAAACAAAACGGCTGTAGTTATGGCACACCCGAATTTCGCGAAAAGATTTCACGGCCACGACACCTTAGCTCGGATCCACTGTCGTGATTGGATAGTTTCGGCGTTACACCTCTTAGGTGTTGTCCGCGGATCACAGACCTGCAGCATTGCAGTTACTAAATTTTGATTGGCCAGTCAAGTAGGAAACCGTATTCTCTCGAAGTCGCGCCGCCAATAAGCTGGAGAAAACTGCTTGTACACCCGTAGGCTATTGAAATCTAGTCCGTGCGGAAATATTTTCGCGAAATTCGGCTGTCCATTCACAGTTACTTCAGCCTTTTCTGAAGCCGTGCTAAAGTTCTACTTCTAGGATATTCCTTCGCCTCGTACAAACTAAGCTTAACTAATCCTGGAGAATTACAACAGAGGAACAACGCACCATATTCGTGCGCACTCTGTGTAACAGTATTTTGTATAAGGACTATTTCTCACTAGGCGCTACCAACATACCTACATATTTTCTCCCTGATTTTTATTCAGATTATTTATAAATGAAGCATTATAATTTATAGAAAAAATATAAATAACATGTCTATTTAACAGAAAAAAAAAGGAACTTTTATGAACACAAGTATAAAACGCTTGTTATATAGGGCGTATTTAGGAAATAACTAAACACGTCATACATGGGGATATTTTTCAAAGGTTTGATTCAAAAAGGCCGAAGAAACCGTGAATGTACTATACACACAGTGTTCACAATTAATTATGCACTTTTGAAAATCCCTGCTTGATATCCACTTTTTTCCTCATTCTGTATGCCCTCCCGACATAAAAGTACCGTCAAATGGGGATACTTTGAATATTTGGTTGACTTTGACGATAAATTATAGAGATATGGCAAGGCCTCTTGGGATGTCTGTAGTCAGCTCATATTTTCCGTTAAATTTTTTTTGAGTATTATAGTAAAATACCGCTGCTGACAACATTAGTATCTTAAGTAAATTTTACTACTTAATTGTAATTATTTTGACGGTCATTGAAACCTGCTGATGTGGATACATTAATCATAAACACTTGAATCTTATGTGTTTTTATGAGTGGTTCAAGTTGCCCTAAACGTGGATAACATTGACTACTCAAAAACCTCCCAAAACAAAGCAAACAATAATTATGTTTAATTTAAGTTCAAGTGTCATCCTCAAATGTGCAACACTTAGAGACTTGCAAAATTCGCTTTATTATTTGGGGATACGTTAAACCTTTGCAATTCGTTTTTCATTTGACCATACTTTATTTGACACGCCCTGAGTAACTCTGCGCCGATAAGTGAATACTTTACAATGGCATGTCTTAATCACGCGTAGTTCAATCAGAAAGGGAGAGACTTCACAACTGTGCAACAACCAATGGAGAGATGATGCCGGCTCTAGCATATACAGTGTAGTGAATTTTAGTCTGATGCCAAATAATAACGCGAATTTTGCAGGTCCCTAGCAATACTTAGTTTCGCGTCAATTTAATACATACTTATGATTGTTTTCAATTCAATAACAAAATTGGTTAAAGTATTTCCTATTGACGGTAAACTCGTCCTGCCACGACACAGAGTAGATATTTATAAATGCGAGCTCCAGCGGCACACGCGAGCAAAATGACGTCGCCAGCGAGAAATATGTCGAGACGCTCTTCACTAATCGGCGCCCGGTAACTCACTTGCCAGCTTGCAGTTCAACCACTAAGGATCCTCTCCAATTACGATGTAGCCAATCAGACACAAAAGCCCGTTCCCGGATTCTCTCCCAACCAATCAGAGAATGGTTACGCCCACTCTATGGTCACAGTGTCCACGATCGTGGACATGGTGCAAGTTATTTGTCGATGCAGCATAAGGCGACGCCCAAACTTAAAGGAAGACATTGCAAGGAAACACCTTGCAAATCCCATAACCGCCAGGTGTGGGGCAACAGCCAATGAACACATAGCTGAGGCTCCAGTATGCAGAGGACTGAGGAGTCTAGCCTACAGGTCATTGAACTCGAGAAATTTTCCTATCCCAATCTACTGGTATAGGTACATAATTAAGTCTCATTGTCATTCCTGTAGCCGAATATACAGCCTACAGCTTATTGGCTGTAACAACGAAAGTTATGTCGACTTAAGTACAGCACGCATCATACATTTTTTTATTGCAGCACCTGGAACCGGAAATTAACGTGTGTCTGAAAGGGTAAAATAAGTTTGGAAAATTAAACCAAAGGCAAAATGCGCCGCTTTCGTGCGCACTCGGTTTGACGATATTTTGCATAGGAACTATTTCTTACTAGGCATTACTAACACACGAATGTTGTCCCTGATTCTATTACTATTTATAACATACGAATGTTGTCCCTGATTCTATTACTATTTATAACATACGCAATATTATAATCTAAAGACAAATTGTAAGTACAGGCCTAAAAATTTCGCGAGTTCTTTGACTTTTATGTTATAATTCTCAGTCTTATGTTCAAAAAATCAGATATCACCTTCTCATTGGTTGCTCACTATCAAGGTGGATGGCGTTGATTGGGCATGCATTTGTTGTAAGTTTGTTATTGGTCCAGAGATATGAAGGAGGTGCCATATACCACGGGGACCAATTGCAAAAGTACTACGCATCCACACGGTTTTGATTTCTAGCATGTCCCGAAACGAAACCGCGAATTTTTCAGGTATCTAATTATGAGTAGAGACCCGAGAACTTCGCAAGTTAAATGACCTCACAATTGTGAAGTGTTTATTTATTGGCTCAAAGTTACCCAGAGCGTGTTAGATAAAGTATCGTCCAATGGCAAACCTATTGAAAAGGTAAAAATGATTAAAGTTTAACGTGTCCCCAAATAATAAGGCGAATTTTGTAGGTCTCTAGTTATGACTGGTTCATATCACTGGATAGCCAACCACAAAGACCGCAGCTTATTGGTTGCTATAACGAAACATGTCATTTGTCATCGTAAGTACAGCACGCATAAGAGCTTTTTTTACTTGCAAAACAATAAGTTGTAAATTAATGTTTAGAGGTAGTAATTTTTTGCGAAGAAAATATGAATACACGATAGACTTCAATGCTATAAGCATTCAATAGCAGTTGGTCTCTTGCCATTGGCTGCTGTCTGCTTGAGAAGACTTTTTCATATTTGACCGTGCCCTTCAGAACCCGGCAATATCGGCACGGTTCCTACGTGATTGGCGTGGAAAAATTTAACACGTGTCAAAAAGTAATTCAGCCAGACATTATAGGAAAACGACCCATCAGTGTTTTTTAAATATAACGAAAGGGTGGGGAAAGCGTTAGTATGCCGATAGGAACCCTGCAGATATCGACAACGTCTGACGCGTTTCCAACATACTAAAAATCCCCGGCGTCGAAGCCGAATCGTCTTGGGAGATAAAGGAGGTGGAGGGTATCAGATACAGGAATCCAACCCGGATCTTCTTGGATGATAAAGGATGGTAGAAGGGGGAGGCGGGGTGAGCGTTCGCTTCCCCCGCAGTCACCGCGGCCCCATTCGCGAGCCAAAGCCTCGAGGACGTGCGCGGAAGACGAAACTCAAAAGTTTAACCTCGTCTTCGTAAGTTTACCTCGTCTTCGTTCTCTGTGACTTGGACGCAGCCGCGGGTAGCTTTTTTCTGCCATTAGTATGTCGTTAGTTTCGCTCGAGCGACGAGCTGTTATCTCGTGGCGACGGCAGTAACTCTGCGTGATACCGATCGCAGTTCGAGATACCGCGCTTCGCCGTGGCGGCACGATACGTCGCCGTCGGCGTCGAAGTCGCCTCGGCGACAAATCGTCATCCGTCCGACGTCCGACTTTCGAGGCCTCGCCAACTCGAGTGACGTCAAAGAACACCCATGAGGAATAATACCGACCACGCTACACTGAGTAAACGAAATGTGGACGCAGGAGCCAGGTTTCCGTGCCCATAACTAGGGACATGCAAGATTCACGTTATTATCTGGAACCAGGCTAAACTCCGCAGCACTGTATACATTCGAGCCGGCACCGTTTCTCTGTTGGCTGCTGTATAACTGTGAAGCCACGCCCTTTTCGCTTGAACTCCTTGTGATTGGAGTACACAGTTATGAAGCGTTCATTTACAGGCGCAGAGTTACCCAGGGCGTGTCAAATAACGAATGGTCCAATGATAAACATGTTGCAAAGGTACGGTAGGTGTTTGAAGTTTAATTTGTCCCCATAACTTAGAATCCCGGAAATTTCGCGGATTCATCTGAGGACAAGTTAAACTTCATTCTCGTGTACATGCGTGTTTGAGGTTCCATTGGTTCATTGTTTGTCAGCCCCGCACGACTGTCAACCGATAACGATCCTGAAAGGATAATAATAACTAACTCCCATGATGCATGGTCCGGGGGTTATCTGGAGCAACAGCCAAATTAATAGAAACCTGCGAAATTCGCGTTACTATTTGAGGACAATTTAAACTTGAAACACTTTTACTTGTGGAATATGTTTGTCATTGGACCACGGTTTATTTGACACACCGTCGGTGAATCCGCACCAGTAAAAGCACACTTGCGCCAGTAAAAGCACACTTCACATCGTGTGCCCCAATCACGTACAGTTCACTCAGAAAGGGCGTGACTTCATATCTGGGCAGCAGCCAATGGAGGAACCACGCCTGCTTGAGTAGGCCTATATACAGTACTGTAAATATAAGCTTGATGCCAAAAACTAAAGAGAATTTTGCAGATCTCTAACCATAACATATCGTGACTGATAGACTTTTCTGTCAAAAACCTTACATAGTTTTATGCGTTGAGACAAGGATTTTTTTTTCTTGGGATTGTATTCTTATACGCGTGTCAGACATATAGAATACCTGGGTCAGTAATATATGTTTTGTGCTTAACATTATTGCAGCAGCTGATTTTGAGTAGATGCACTGGAATTCGGCCGATTCATTTGGAAATATGAGATTACTTGGCACAGGATATCGTCCTTGTTTACTTGCAGGTTCGTTATTGGCTCTAAATTGTTCGGTGAATTGCCCGCAGACTGCAGTCCAATTGAAAAAGAAAGTATAATGTACGCGCGATACAAGTTTTGCTTGCCCTCAAACGAATTTGCAAAAATTCTGGACAAGTATTTCTGAAACTTCGGAACATAGTCTTAAACAGCCAACATACCAACCACACACGAGGGAATATCCCTCATTCGACGCTGTATTTTTCTGTGCGCAGTGTGGGGCTGCGGTGGCTGTGCGGTTATTACGCTCGCCTCCCACCGAGGCGAAACGGGGTATATTCCTGGCCGTGTCACTCCCGAATTTTCGCAAGTGGGAATCGTGCCGGAAGATGACGCTGGTCAGCGGATTTTCTGACGTTGCACTCCGGCGCTGCTCCATACTGGCCTCTCACCACCCTCATCGGCTCTCAAGACCTCAATGTTAAGAGCCACCCGAATCTCTTCACCCCATTCAATTTTGCTGGTTTGCGATACTTAGTCTACCACCGTTTTTCTTTAGTATATTTAAATATTTTGAGCCATTGTCGAGTGCTATTTATTGTTACAGAGTCATCGCGGGTGTTTAGCAAGTGAAGTTTGTTACAATGACAAATGTCCTTAAAGTACATATATAGATATGCGCATCCATTTTATTTATACCTACAATAGATACCGTTCAGCTATGTTGATCACGGGCTTATTTGCTGGAACTGTCCGTTACAGAAGGTTTTCAAACAGTCGACGAAACCCGAACGCTTCGCAGATTAGTAACTCCGACTCACTTTTCTTTTCTCGAAGAAAATACGTTAATGCCGCTCACGACAGTCTGCAGTTCTGAACGGCGGAGATGAACTAAAAAAACACTCTCGCCTGGCCAGCCGTTACTTTCTTGGAGTAACGACACGTTAACAGAAATCGCGAAATGCGACATAAAGAAGTTGCCAGCTCCGCGAACCCAACACCGTCGGAGCAAGGGATTAGTTCTTACGACAGGGGCGAGTACGTCACGTGGTCGTCAAAAGAAGGGCGGGCCGCGACGTGCACACAGCCGCGATTGGTCCACCTGACCCGGCGACGGCGGAGTCGTGGAAATTACTATTGTGGGGTGGTTCTCACCCCCTTTGGTGCCGTCGAGGTGAGTTCAAACCCCCAGGAGGGGGGGTGGGGGTTGAAGGAAGGGTTGGAACTGGTGGGGCCACCGAGCCACGTGGGTAAGGTCGGGAGGGCTTCTCGGATTAATTTCTGTCTTTCACTTTTTTTTTTTTTATTTCTACCTGAGGGGTGGCGGGGTCGTTTGAGGACCCCGTGCTGCCGGTCGCGAGCCAGCAGACGAAGGTGAAAGGGTTCGTGTACCGCACCCCCCCCCCCCAACACCTCGCCCCCCCCCCCTGCAATGAAGAACCCGATTGTTTAGGCCGAGGCGGGTAGGGTTTGAGGAGTTCGCGTTGAGAGGTGTGGCAGAAGCCCCGGTGATTGTTGACAATTAATTCAGAGCATGCGCGCGCGTCCTCGAGGTGTTCCGGGTTGGTTGTCGATTGACGTGTGGAGGGGGGGGGGAGGTACCCCGGAGCTGCCACCTGCTTTGACGGGGAGAAGGAACGCACCTGGATTCTCCGAACCACTGAGCCGGAGGTAAAATGTCGGCGACAACGGAAGAATTGTGCAACCCCCGTTTACCCCCTCCGCCTACCCCTCTCACCACCTTGACACGTCCGACACACGAGGAACGCGTTACCTGGAGGTCCTCTATTTAGTATTCACCCCCCTTCACGATGCGTTTGTTCGTTTGTCCTTTGTACCGCAGTCGAATCACTGATGATGGGAATATTCCGCAGGCCCAACGACTTATACACGTCAATTAATATATACTCACGTAAATTTTTACAGAATTACAATATATATGTATTAATTAGGCCGATAAATTTCGCCAGCAGGTTAACCAACGGGGGGGAAAAAAAGCAGGCGAAAAGATATATCACGACCTATGCTTAGAGACCTGAAGAATTCGCGGATTCATTTCGGGACAAACTAGAATGCGAAACACCTGCGTTTATATAACTTTTGCCATTGGTCCACGTGGTGTTTGACACCTCTTGGAGAACGGTGTCCAACTGTCGCCTTCCACTGTGACAGTAGACAACCAATGTGCAGTTGATATCGGCATATTTGTATAAGACTGTAGAGTCTAGCCTGCGTGTCATTGAACTCGCGAATTTTTCAGCTCTCTACCTATGGTCTGAAGTGAATCATAAGGGTGGTAGAACACACTTTTTTTTTTTTTTTTTAAGTTGGAGGTGAAGCACTAGTTTATTACAGATACTGAAATAATTATATAAATCTTAACACTGAATGTCTGCATAACGTTTAAAGTTAATTGTGGCATGCGGATTAATAATTGATCTTGTAGATCCAAAATTTGCTACAGCGTCATGGACATTACGTCGAAATAATGGCAGTAACCGTGATTATTTCCGTGATGTAATTTTTATGACAGCGAAAGCCAAGCGTAGTGCTTTCTACATATCTTTGTTCCGTTATGCCGGAATCACATAGCCCCGACCAACACAGCACGACGACCAAAATCGTAACCCCAGCACGTTTCAATGTGACTACTAGTATTTGCAGCACGACCGACACGACGCTCTCGGCATTTAACCGAACTATTTAGAAGGCGCTGATCGGCTAAGTTAGTCTCAAAGGCGATGAACAAGAGGGAACTTTGTAATACATAATGGTGACAAATTGGTATCGCTAATGCATACAAAGGTAACATTATTATTTTTAACAGTTAGATACAGTAATTTTCAATTCATTTTTCATTTAAGCTGCGTATTTACCCTTGTAGGGAAAGATTGCTATACAACTTCGTTTTGCAATGCTGTACATTCTGTGCGTCGTGCCGCACGACACGACGAAGAATATAAATAATTTCTAATCCAAAATTGCTGGTCGTACGACAGAATCGGTCGGGCTTACGACGATCTATCTTGTATTCCATTGACTGTTGGTCGTCGTGTCGTGCGCGTCAGGGCTATGTGATTTCGGCATTGCACGTTATCCTAAAACTCAGTTTTCCAAGTTGTATATTTTATCCAGTTATAACTGAACACTTTGAGGCCAGCACACATTTACAAGACAACCAAGGCAAGTTAGAAGTGAGTTACTGATATCCACGACTGCAGGAACACCAGTTATATTGGTCTCTGTGTTCCCACTCACTACAGTTCTAGTGCAGGCCAACATGACCTACTGTGCTCTACAACGTTCATTATCGGCTGGTCATCAGTCACTGAGGCACTGAGTTGATATTGTGCCAATAAAATGTCTTTATTTGTGTAAAATGGTTTACGAACACACCTGTCCTTTTGCGGAGATCTAACAAAAAATATTTTCGTAGTCAGTAAATTTATTATCACTGAGCTGTAGAGTTGCAAGATCCTGTTAGACACAGGCAGTACGGCGATTGCATGAAAAGGCTAGTTTTCTTTTCAATGGCAAAGAAATTTTCCAAATATTTTTTCTCGAGCTACACAAGAGCGTAGTCTTTAAAGTTTTAAGATATGTCTACCGCCCACGGTTCGCTTTAGACCATAGAACGTACATTTTGTTTTCACCTTAATTTTTAATGATTAACCTACTGGCAAAATTTGTCGGTCCAGTTTAGATACATCCTGTATATTACAGATAACATACAGAAATGCGATCCGTAATGAACACGAAACCGAACTGAGCTTCGCACATACAAAACAGAAACTCCTCCGTATCTCCAACAGCGTCGGGTTTCGTGAACGAACAATGTCAATGTCGAGGATACACGAAGCTTTCTAAGTCGCTGGAAAGCCCCTGTCATGCCGTCAAATTTTTCCGTCAAACTGCTTCCAATAAGTTTTGGTCAAATAAAGTTGGACTGTTATGATTTCATCGAAACGACATAAACGTCACCATTTTTATCTGAGAAAGTTAGATGGCTTCAGTTTCCATCTAACATTTGAAAATTGGACTGGCTCTAGAATTTATTTTATGTTTGACGGTCTCAGTCAATCAGAATTGTGCACTACAAAAATTGACGTCAAAAAAAATTAAAATATCGAACAATCGCTGGAAACGAAGTAAGTTATGAAGATAATTATTTAATGTGGAAGCTGTCTAGGCATGAACACTATTTGAAGTGAATATTGCACATAATATTACTAAATCAGTGACATTTATTTCATTGCGCAGGGAATGTATCTTATAAATAAAAATTTAATTTAGTAAACAAACGAAAATAAATTACAATATTACTTACATTTCTTCCTGTAATGAACCGCATGGAAAAACAAAAGCAATATCTCACTATGAAAATTATTTTTAAATAATATTTCAAATTAGATTCTCTCTATAAAAAAATTTGACAGTGTGACACATTTTCAAACACATTCAAGATTACTTGATAAAATTTGTTGGAAGGAAAAATTTGGTGGCCGTATTTTGTCCTCAAATTTTATTGTCTAATATAGTCGAAGGCAAAAATTTAATAGCGTGACAGGGGCTTAACGCCATTTAATTCCATTATTTAAACACAAAACAGCAGCAGGAGCCACCTGCAGCTGTCTTCAACCCCAAAAACACTCAAACATTACTGACATCTAGAAAACTTTCGTGCTTCACGTCAGCGCGCGTGGCATCACAGATTAGATCAGTACACAGACAAGAAAAGGTTTTAGCAGTAACTTTTATAGTCTATTCGCGGTTTATTCACACATTTTGAATCTAAACATTGAAAATCACCCCGTATATGAGGTGTTTAGATGTTTCCTACATAGCTACGCCATGCATCACAATCGTTTTATACCTCTGTTAATAAAAAAAGTATCTTATTTTTCGTTCAAATTGAAGTTTTACCAATATTTTATTTATAAATGTTAATACTTAATTTATGATAAATATTAAAAAAACAGCGAAAAAACATGTGTCATGTGTTGATAGCGCCTAACAAGAAATAGTTCTCACACAAAGTAATATTACAATTTGGTGCGTTGTCCTTTGGTGTAATTTTCTAGACTTATTCAAGCTCAGTTTGCGCCACGCGGAGGAATATCATGGAAGTAGAACTTTGGTAAGGCTTACAGGAAAGTGTGAAGTAACCGTGAATGGATTATATGTGGGCTTATCCACACTCTGACTCGCTGCTCAAGGCTCTCGGTTGAGTTGAATGGAGAGATTTGGACGGCTCTTAGCAACGAGGTCTTGAGAGCCGACGAGTGTGAAATGAGGTGAGAATGGAGCAGCGCCGGAATATAAGGGCTGGTTCGCCTAGGTTTGACAAGGGGACGGGGAGGGGGGAGGAAAGTCTGAACACTACACCAATGCGGCTCCTCTGGCGCCTGGTGAATTCTCGACATCCACGTGCTTTTAGTGATATAGGATATTCGCAGTTTGATTATTTTAACGTCAGGTTTTAAACTGTACCAAGATCTGGGAGATTTAAGGCATAATACTTTAGAGTCATTAGCGTCGGTTGCATAAGAAATAGCAAGCTCCTTAATTACAAAGGAGTTGTCTTGGTAGTATTCGAAACCCTGAGCATAGCACATTATTTTTTACGTATATTTCTTTATACACTATTTACAAAAAGGCTCTCTCGTATAAATTTTATAAGAATACAGAAGCCGCATAAACCCAAACAAACAATAGCTAGAGATGATGGAAAATCGCGAAAAAATTTTCCAACCAACATATGTTACATAACACTCTATCTAGTTTATTCTTTCACGATTGGATGAACAAGGTTTTGACTCGGCTAAGTTGTTTGCAGACCAGTTACTAACGTTCTGCCTTACAGTATCTGAATCCTCATTGGCGCTGTGAACTGGGGTAGTAGCTACAATCATGCATGTCTGCCAATAAGGAACGAAAACTGTCGGGCATGTGTACAGTATGTTGAACCCTAGCAAACAGTCAACTTTTCCCGCGATAAACCACCATCTCTAACAATAGCTTTGTTCATTGGTATAGAACGTTGCGGTAAATCAATTAACTCAAGGTGGCCTAGAACCCGCGTTTCCCTACTACTACTGACATATATATTATTCTGTGCGGCGCGCTAGTTCTATTAATTTTTAACTACTGCGCGGGGTTGTTTGTTAATATTAATAGAAACAAATATATAGACTACAGAGAATACAAAACACGTGCCTTAGATATTGTTTCAATCTTAAAAAGGGAGATCACTTCACCGACGCCCTTTTCACATCCAAAATGGCTGAATATGGAAAATACGTGTTTGTATCATTCAGCCTACTAAACTAAAAATAATTATTTATACGCCAAAACCAGAATATTTACTAGTCAAGATTATTAACTTCGTCTCTTTGCATCACCACAATACTCGTAATTAAAATTCCTTTCAAGTTCCTCGATTTTCGAAGTCCATTTATCAAAAATCATTCATATGTATGGCAAGCAAAGTTTGGAATGACCTGCCGGAAGATTTGGAAACCACCTCGCTGGACCTATTCAGGGTAAAGTATAAGTCCTTTCTGTTTCAGAAGTAAGTTTTATTTTTGTCAATATAGACTAGGATTAAAATTAAAGTTAAATTGAAATTAAAATTAATTGATTAAGGGTAAAATTACAGTCATAGTATAGGCTTCTGCCCTATGTATAATGTGTAGTACTTATATTATAAAAAAAGATTGTATAACATATGTAGAATATACTAAGTTATAAAAAGTACCAATTGTAATCCAGCCTTGGACTGAATTTGGTCTCTAATAAATTTAATAAATGAAATGAAATAAATAAAACAGAGAGGAGAATACAATGGAAAGTGTGTCATATAAAAGTAATCGTGTGGCTGAACAAAATAGTCACTTGTATTTAACTGGGAATGTTGAACTTGTAGACACTATTTACTATTGTATGTAGCTCTATAGGTGGTCGTGAAGATTGATAGCCAAACCGTAGAACACAGATGGAGGACTGAAGAACATTTGTTCAGTTTACCTGCTGAGTTCTAAGTTCACTGGACAAACGAAGACATGGCGAACGCAACTCGCTACGGCGAATGTAAAGTTCAGATCTTCACAGACACGTGAAGTCGTTCATCATCTAGCTAAATACGGTAATCTACCACTGTTATCTTTAGGGGCAACCGACTTTCGCGAAAAGCGTTCGGTCTACTTCTGCAACACACTTAAGCCCAACCCCTTTTCAGCTATTTGGGTGGTTTTAGTTGTCATGCATCTTAGGTGCCTTTTCACGAATCACAGAGGATCATTACTGGGGTAACCTAATTCTGGGTGTCGATAGAAGGACTGAACGGGTTAATCAAATAAATAAAAAATTCTATCTCTACAAATTCGTTACTCACAAATAACCTTTGCGCGCATTCGCGCTGGCCTTCCCGTGGAGTAACTCCCAGATACGGGAGCGACAAAGGCCGCTTTTGCACGCAAAGCACGGGGACTCGCGAAACGCAAGACGTATGAATGCCGCGGTTCGCGACGTTGCGCGACGAGACTAAAAACAAAAACCCGAAAGGATTCGCGAGGGAAAGAGGAAGGGGGAAGGGGGGTCAAGATGTCGCCAAAGGAGGAGGAGGAGGAGACAAGGGAAAAACCTGACGAGCAATCGAGGTGACGAGCGCTCATAAAACGTCCAATTTGCGATCGATGTTATCTCGAATGCGAGTGGCAGCCATCATGAATATTGACAGCGCGAATTTTGTTTGGATGGAGTTTGAATTGCAGAGCGGAATAGTTCGCGGCCTTGCGACATTTTTTTGGCGGGGGGGGTTGTTGTTTATACCTCGTTTTCCCGCGTGTACTTTCCGCGCCTGCACGATGGAGTGCAGGTGTTAATTTTCCCCGATTTTTTTTTTTTTTTTTTTAAGTGTCCGTCGTAAATCGTTTTGCCATCAAGATTAACTTATCTGCAAATATAGCCGGATCCTTTTTCAGTTTTGGAATGGAATTGGCGAACTTTGCGTTGGAAATGACTCCACTTTGTTTCACCCTCCAAAAAATGTGGCCACGAGGAATACCGGAATAAATCATGCGAAACAGTTGACAGCGGTTGCGGGCCGGAAAGTTCCGCGAATGCATTTCAGGACAAGCCAGACTTCAAACACGTACGCACTTCGCTCATATTGATAGAGCCCCCGAGTATTTCACGGATTGAATTGGCAGCAAGCTAGACTGGACAGCATTCTATACACTCGATACATTATCGTTTGCTTATTGGTTGCCGTGATCAAGTGAGGCCTCTGTACATCACTGCTAAGCATTCGCTCGCAGTACTATTTCCTGCTTATTACCGGCTTACAGCTAAAAGAGGCGTGTCCAAAGAACTGTCGTCCAATCACAGCAGTTGGAGAAACGAACAAATGTTCGGAGTCAACCTCGCCTCCGAATGAATTCGCGAAATACTCGTGGCTCTGCGTATTGATATTGTACCACGGTGTTTGGACGCGTGCTGGGCGATACTTGGTAGGTAGAAACCGAGCTGGGTGTCGCAGTGGCGGCACACACGACGTTGAAATCGAGAGGTCCCGGGTTCAGTTCCCGGTCCAGCCATCCTGATTTCTGCTTTCCTAGGGAATTATGGGATGGTTCTTTGTTACACGGCCGCGACCTATTCCTTTCCTCGGTCCTGTTTCTCCGAGCAGCTTGTTCTGTCTCTAATGATCTGGCTGCCGACGAGACGTTAAGCCCATCATACCTAATTGATAGAGACCTGAAGAATCCGTGGATTCATTTTGGGACAAGCTAGAATGCAAAACACGTGTGTTTACATAAATTAAGAAATTGGTCCACTAGTTGATATCGGCATATGTGTACATACGACTGTAGAGTCTGGCCTACAGGTAATTGAACTCGTGAATTTTTCAGGTCTGTACTAATTGAGTCAGTGGACTACTTTCAATAAAACAAGACCGATCCCCATGCTACCTTGTGTGGCAAAATATCCAGTCACTTTTGTCAAGGGACTCACTTTGCTCTTTCAAAAACTTTTCTGAAACTAGTATTTGGGTTTTCTCGTAATGCTCCCACACCTCCCATATGAATTACGAATATGAAGGGCTGCCTTTTGAGCTCGACGATCATGGAGCAGTGAACCTTCATCATCGCTAACTGGTTGTTGCCAGTGTCGATTCTCCGATCGAGATTTTTTCCTATGTTCAAAAAATGCATGTCAGCATGAGAGGGCGGTCCGTACGAAGATTCCTTTTCACGTGACGACGACCAATTGGGAAGCATGGTGGTGGCCTGTCGTGGTGCTGCCTTGTTCAGTAAAACGTCCATGTTACGCATCGACCAATGACGAAGCGTGGTGGGAGCCTACTGTAGTTCTGGGTATTTTTATTGCAAAGTGTAAATACAGTTTACCCAGGAAGCGGTGAAATATATCGAGATACCTGGATGTATACATTTTTAAAGCGAGATTATCAAATACAATTTTCGCCTTTTAACTTTTGGAGGCAGGACTGTATAATTATATTTTTTAATAGAGTGAATTTGTTTTAACTTGCGACCCACACATAAAGCACTTTCCACTACACTTAGCACCGAAATCACAATCATCATCCCACTTAGCACTGCAAACAGCACCACACTCAGCATCGCTCTCACACTGCAATCAGCTTTGAAAACAGCACCGCAATCAGCTCCGCAATAGCAATTAGCTCCGCAATAAGTTACACAATCAGTTCCACAATAGCAATCAGCTCTTCAATCAGCTCTGCAATCAGCTCCACAATAAGCTCCGCAATAACAGTCAGATCTGCAATGAGCACTGCAATCAGCTCCGCAATAGCAATCAACTCCGCAATAACAGTCAGATAGGCAATAAGCTCAACAATCAGCTCCGCAATAGCAATCAGCTCCGTAATAGCAATCAACACCACAATAAGCTCCGTAATTGGCTCCCCAATAGCAATCAGCTCCACCTCCGCCTCCGCAATTAGTGGTCATTAGGTGTCATTTAGAGGTCGTTTTGCGGTCATAAGGGGTCAGCACTACAATCATGGATCATTATGGGTCAATGGGTCAATGAGTCATTAGGGGTTATGTGGGGATCAAGATGATGGTAGTGATGGTGGTGGTGGGAAGGAGTCATTTTGGCGTCAATATGAGTCATTTTGGAGCCAGAGACTGAATTCCGCATGCGATTTTTCAATGCCTGTATGTGATTGGTCAGCTGCAATCACGTGGCAGTTTGATGATTGGCTACTTGGTGTCTGCACAATGTTTTGATGGTGTAAGATTGGTCCAGTGTCAATATGACGCCATATTTCTTGTACACTCGTATATTATAAGCAATAGGGAGGTAAGCTGAGAGGAACAGCTACTGTGAAAGATACGTCGTCTCGGCTAGCTTCTGCCTCTACACATAGATTTTATCTTAAGTTTTTCTTAAGGTCATTCAAGGTCATGACGTCAAGGTCGAAATAGTCTGCATCTAATGTGATGGTGGTACTCTGTAATGTATTATGCTTGCTGACTTTGATGTATTTTTTCTCGAGTTTTTGTTTTCAAGGTCATGTTGTCAAGGTTGAGGTATTCTGCATCCAATATGTCAGAAATAGTCTGTAATGAATTATGCTTGCTGACTTTTATGGATTTTTTCTTGACCTTTTGTTTTCAAGGTTGAGTAATATTAATGTTGATATGTATGGTGTGATTATTTATTAGATAGTAGAACCTACCTCCACTTGTAAGATGAATTGGTCGCTATTTGTATAGAAAATTTGTATTTGGAAATGTTGATTGTCTGATGTAACCTAAGCTAGTCTAACCAAACCTAACATAGCCTAACCTAACATAACCTAACCTAAGCTAACTTTATTCATAGTTTGACATTGTTTCTTATTGAATAAACAATGAGCCAAAGGTGGTCTGACAATGTATGTCGAGGTAGAGGTAGTCTTCATACAATATGGCAGTATTAGCCTGTAATGTATTATGCTTGTTGAATTTTATGTATTTTTTCACGAGTTCTTGTTTTTTGAGGTCATTCAAGGTCATGGGGTCAAGGTCGAGGTAGTCTGCATCCAATATGGTGGATGGGGGATGTTACCAAGATGGTGGTTGCCTACCAAGATGGCGGCCTTCGAAACAAATTATGCTTACCAAGATGGAGGTCGCCTACCAAGAGGGCGGTCGCCTACTAACAAGATGGTGGTCCCATACCAAAATGGCTGACTGGGTATGGGCGAGGGGCTGCTGGCGAGCTAAATAATTTGTTTGGAGAGGGGCGGTGGGAGGAACCTAGGGAAATTTAAATTTCTAAATTTTAATAATTTTTTAAACAATTTTAAAAAAAATTTTTAGTAATTTTTAACTATTTTAAAATATGTTTGTTTGCTATTTTTTTTTAATTTGCTGTGATTCTTTTTTTTTTTTTTTTTTTTTTTTTTTTAATTTTGGGTTTCAAAGGTCAAAGTTCCTGGTCAGGGTCAATAACAGCCAAGATGGCGGACGGTGACGCAGCAACATGACGGCCAGGTGGCTCCTGCGCTCCTACTCTTCAATCCCTTGGCCTGCACTCGGCTATATACTACTGGTAGTTAATAACTAACGTAATTTTCGATGATATTGGCAATAACGATGCTGGATTTAGGGATAATGGATGCTTAAATTGTATTGTAAAGGGCATTTAACGTCCCCCGGTTTTAGAGGACAGCTTACGGACGAACTTATAACTTAACTTAAATTAACACCCATGCCTTACCCGGGATTAGAACCCAGAGCCTCCCGCACCCCAGATCGGTGGCGCTCCAACCGACTGCACCACGGGAGGTCGGCTGTATGCTTAAAAGTCCAATGGCGATGAATGCCACTCGACACCAAGAAGTGAGAAGCAGACAATACCACACCCCCAACACAGCATCTGACTATCAGCAGTTGCAGTATTTCCGTGGGAAGATCAAGCAAATCCATTAGCAACAGTGATTGTCCGTAAGGGAAGAAAGACCAGAACCTAATTGTGAGGAGGACCATAACACAGCGGTCCGACAGTCTGTGTGGTAGTATAGTATCTGCCGGTGGCAAAGACAATACAAGGGAGTACCAAGTAAGGGATGCATTTGCATGCACTCTTGTACAGTGGAAAAGAGACAATTGGAAGGAAGGTCCAGTTTTAATTGGCAGGGTCATAATTAATGGTCAACTTGACGCCAAGGTTACTGTGGGACACTCAGAAAAGGACTGTATAACTTTCAGCAATATGGAGGCTACAATTCTCAATAACCAGGATGTAGGGAAGTTCTATAATTTTGCGAAGCAGACCAAGGATGCGGTCTTCTGGATCTGCTATCGGGGCTTCATGCAGGAATAGTCTGAGGTTGCTCGTATTAACCGATTGGTGCTCTACTAAGGACTCGATGAAACCAAGTGTGTTCGGGACGAACAGTAAAAAGAACCAAGGTGTTGTTATCAGGTGTTCTTTCACTCCCTCGTCCAGCCTGACTGCGTACGACAAATATGGGCTTGGACCGAGATAAGAGTACAGCAAAGAAAGACGCGGTAGAAAGGGGAGCAACTGCGATGGAGTTTGCAAATGCGTGCTTGATTGGAAGTTCAAACTTGGCGGCAATGCATATGATATAACGTTTATAATTTATTAAACATTTGCAATTGGCTCCAATGCCTGTTTACATAAGATGTCGGATAATTTTGATCGCAACTTACTGATTTTAAATTTCATGCATGTCTATCGAAACAAGGATTTTGACATGCATTGTTGAGCAAAATTCCTAGTGACGAAAGTATTAATTAAAAAAAAAAAAAATTCTGTGTTTATATTTTTAGTTACCACTTTGGAAATATGTGAATGATTGGTATGGAATATACCCAAGTAAATGTGTGTTAATTGTGTGATATAAAACCGGATCTGAAAATGTAATGCACTATTATAGTGTGCGTGAGAGAGAATTTGACAGACGCCGCCGCCTTTCTCGTTGCAATATGAAATATTTCTCGTGCGCGCGACGCCGTAGAGAATACATACACAGGAAGGAAAAAACATAACGATAATAAATTTGCTGCTTTTTAACAGCAGAAACGTAGAGGAAACAAAGGACACGTAAAAGCAATAAACCCTTGATAATATAAAACAGAAACACACTCAGAAATGTTACACGACACAAGAGAGTTCATACCCTTTGTATGAAAGCAACCAATAAAATGTGCTAACTACAGACAACACTACATAAACGTAACACATTATAATTGGAAGAATTATTTTTATTTAATGAAATTATGGAGTAATTGCAAAGGAAAACGAAAATTGGAAATAGTGTGAAAATTAAAATTAAAAATATTATCCTAAAGTTGGAGAAAATTAACGAGAACTGAGTCAGGCAAATTCACATTTCTGAATCAATTTACCTATCACCTTTTTTTGTTAGCAGTGTTAAATTTCAAATTACGTGATAAAATAATTGATACTGGAGTTTCTGGTTTGAATAAAATTTATCAGAGTCTCAAATTAATACGCAGGAAATTATTATATGTACTTCGGCTAGCGTGCATGATATAATTATAAGTTCTCAGACCTCTGGAAAGTCCTATGTAGGTGAAAACAGTAAAAATTCGAAATAAAATTATTAGTAATAAATTTTAGAAACTAATTAACTCTTTAAATGATCCAGAAATTTCACTGATGGTTGATCACAGGATATAGAAATTTAAGTTATTTTTTAATTAATTCTAGACATAATTTTAAGTATGTATATTCCTATCTGATACTACTAAGTGTGTGTATGTGTGTGTGTGTGTGTGTTAAGTTTATTATGGGTAGTATAAATAGTTACTACCGAAAATAGGCCTATGTTTATTTCTCGTATTGATTTGGCTGAATTCAACTAGAACAATATTGAATTCGCCGCATACAGTTCGCTGTCAATTATTCAATCAGTGGGTTTCCACCATTTTCAGTTGATCCATTTGTACTGATTCGAGTAGTTGAATCTGACTGCAAATCATAGGTTTTCCACTGACCATTAAATAGTTTTGTGTAACGTCCACTGCGTGTGTGTGTGTGTGTGTGTGTGTGTGTGTATATATATATATATATATATATATATATATATATATATATATATATATATATATATATATATATATATATACACACGCACTTTTTAAATCAAACCTTCAAACAAAATGTTTGACCAATATTTTATTTATAAGTTATAATATTTAAATTGTAATAAATATGTTTATAAACAGCGATAAAACACGTGTGTTGGTAACGAATTTTCTCTAAGGTTATGTTGGCAGCAAGGGGACAGGGGAAGTGGTCGCCACGCAGTTGGCACGCGTTCTCCGCCCCATATTCGCTGGACGTCGGAGCCCCGGCTTGAGACGGCCCGAAGCCCCAGTTCATTTCGGCGGAGGCTGCGGCGCCGGTTCGGCTGCGTTCCCCTCGCCAAGACTTATCGGGCCAATTAATGTTCGCGTGGGAGAGAGGGCCCGCGGCTCCCACCCTTCCCCCCCTCTCCTTCCCAACACTCCCTTCACCATCCACAATTAACAAGCGAGCCGCCATCATGAGCACTGCTAATTAATTACCGACTGTACGATATGTACCCGCGCCCCGCCGCCGTGCTACAACCGCCCAACTGCCCTCTCCTGCTCCTTGATGAAGATTTGTATAGGCCGTTCACGATCACTGAGCACTTTCGACATCAACATTTGGAAGAAGTCACTGCCCTTGCACCGCATTTTTAACGGGCACACTGACCAGCATGCACAATAAAGGTTGGTGTAGGCCGTTCACGGTAAAGTGAGTACTTTTGAAGCCCTAGTTACTTTTTTATTTCAACCAATTTATATCCTTCCACCACTTGTTAATGTAAACCCTGCCATATAAGTAATAAACACAGTGATTACATTCACTATACCCAAAACCAAAAGTCCGAGGCTCCAATGAAATGTATTTATTGCTTATTATGTCTGATGAAACAGCTTCAAAAAGTGCTCACTTTACCGTGAACGGTCTATAAGGACGGAGAAAAAGTAGCTGCGTTTCTTAACGTACAATTAAAAGTATTAGGTAAACATGTGTGATTACTGAAATTATTAATTGGGCTTTCTATTTTTTTATGCATGTAAGTGTGAGAATCAGCAAGTTTGCAAAGTATTTACGTTTGTGAAAATTTCGTCATTCCACTTAACTGGCGCATGAATAAAGTGACGAGGCCCATGGCAATGTTGAATGTACTGTACATAACGTGGAAGAATACACAATGTTCATACAAGTAGATCATACGCAGGGCTTTCAAAAGTGCTCAGTTTACCGTGAACAGCTGTTACATGGTGGGCATCTCTTGATCTCAGACTGTTTCTCTGCTCAACATGCTGCTCTGTTATTAAAATGAATATTTAATACACCAATCACCAGTAGTCAGGAATCACACAATTATGCACATAATCCAATAAAATTTACACAGCCATTAAAAAAATCGTGGTTTAGAAAGAAACACGAAAAAAAAAAAAAAAAAAACTGAGGATGAACTGTTTATGACTCTCATCTTCTCCAGTGTGTTGCAAAGCTTCATGCAACGGGGACTAGAAATAACCCACTGAGCAAGAACGCTGTCAGTAAGGCCATACCTCCCTTCAGTTGCATAGTTCTCATTAGATTCTGCTCTATCGCTATTTCAGGCCACAATCCAGGCCAAAATTCGTGACCTCCCCAGATAGTGAAGAATCCATCCGCGACAAATTTTTGAAAACCCTAGGGTGGATAGGCGAGTTGGAAACTCCTCTATTTGTCGCACATACAAATGCGTAGACTTCGCATTGCCCAACCGTTTGGTCCCAGCCGCTTCGTGAATCTAGCGTGTATGATCGCGGATGGGGCATGTCATCGACAACACGCTAGCGTTGTGATAAAGGCACTAGATTATGCATTGCAAAGTTACACATATGTGACGTCATGTAATGACAGTACGTTTTAATACACACCACTCTACAGTATAAGCATAAGAACCTAACTCGCGGTCCACAATATGGATCCACAACACTTCGTTAGATGGACGAGATAAGTTTATTTGTTTATTTACGACTTATTTTATACAAGTAGTGAAGTTAAGGCTGAAGTACAGCAACTACCTATGGAGCACTGCACCTGACTGTACAATGAACTCATAAAAAAAGCAGCACAGATACCATAAAAATTATCAGAAAAGTGCGATTTATACAGTACGTGAAAGAAGAATATATATATTTTGCAACATCATAAAATATTTTACTAAATTTAAATTTTTATACGTAAAAAAATTATCAATTAAAATAATCTTTTTTGTTAACCAAATGTAAGCATATTTCCATTCTGGATGCTTCAGAAAGCACAATTGGAAGAAAACCTTTGTCCTGGAATATCGTAATAATGTTTACTATGATCGTGTGTAAGAAAATTGTAATAATAATGTAGGAAATTATTTTTATATTTGATTTTATGTGCATCCATTTGCCACAAACGTTTATGGCTTAAACTGGCATACATGAAGTTAATTATACGGTTGACATGATATATTAGTACTATTATTTTATAACATATTATCGCAGTAAATATTATGACGATATTTCTTGAAGAAGATTTTCTTGTAAATTCTGCATTCCGAAGCATCCAAAACGGAAGTGCGCTTAAATTTGGTTAAAAATGAGGACTCTATCGATGGACTAATTTTTTTACATTTAAAAAGTATACATTAGTAAAATATTTTATAACGTTGCAAAATATAAACATTATTCTTTCATATACAGTACAAATCACATTTTTCTGACAATTTGTTTTTGGTGTCTGTACTTCTTTTTTATGGGTTCTTCGTGTTGTGTAGTCGGATGCAGTGCTCCATAGGCAGTTGCTTTACTTCAACCTATAACCTCCTTGTCTTACACTTAACCACTGATATAATGGAAAATAAAATAAGCAGAAGATAACACACACAGATAGAAAATCATGAAGTTATGAAACTAAGACCATTGTATGAATTACCATAAAACAAAGACAACACACCGACCGCGGAAGATCATTACACTATGAAATCAAGGATAAGAAAATAAATTACAATGCATTTACAATAGATGTTCGAAGTGTCCACAGTCCATTCGCTGGCATGTAACCGCACGACGCAGGATATCACGTTGCACACGATTCCGTATCTCGTCATCAACTGTAGCAATCACCTAATGAAGTTTCGCCACCATACCTGCAATGTAGTCCGCTGCGACCAAGCGTTTGGCCATGTATTTTCCGTCTCAGTTTTCGCTTCTCTACGCGAACCTGGTGTTACAATCCACAATTTCTTTACACGTTGCATAACGGAAGTGTTAAACATATACAGAATGTCAGGTAATTCGCTGATACGGACTGCACCATACAGAATCTGTAAGCGAAACAAAGTAGAGTATACCCTTTGGTAAAAATGCACGAGGGCCTTCGTTTTTTGATAAATACGACATGAATGGTCGAAAAACCATTGAAGCAAACATGTGGTATTCCAATTAGATAAAAGTGAGGTGATGTGGCAATGCTGCAGCTAATGTGTTGGTAGTAAGGCATACGGCAAGGGAACGAGCCGAGCTTAGTAGGGCCAAAGAGGTCATGGAGTTCACATGCAGTGAGTGCTGGGACATGGCATTGGCCATGGGTGCATCCGGCGGCCAAGATCCGTGCATGCTGCATGCATCCAACGTGCAGAAAAGAGCATTGCTATGGGCAGAGAAAACGTCGAACACCTGCTATGACGTTTCGACGTTCTGTGTGCTGATGCTGTAAGTCATTTGATCTACTTTAATGTCCTTTTTATCGTAAAATAAAGGCCTTGCGGTTATTTACCCACGAATATTTTCTACTTCGTTTTGATCATACATTCGTGTGGTGCAGTCCGTATCCACGAACTACCTGACATCTTGTATATGTGTGGGAAGTTGGTCGCACAGTTGGCTCAGTTTGTTAATCACTGGCATCCAAATTCTGAGGTACCACGCTCGATCCCAATCCTAGCGACGGGGTGTTCTCATGTGCGTAGAATCGCGGACTCTGCAGTTGTGTTGGGGTTTTCTCGGAGCTCTCCCGTTACCTCCCCCGTCTCCTCTCCACTGCGTTTCCATCCTAATATCTTCCAACCTCGTCCATTCTTCGGGCTGGTAGGAGCGACATGCCTGTGCCTGGGATAATACAACCGGCTCCTGTAAGCTCAAGTCTCATCTCATCCATACAACCTGCCTCAGGCGGGGAAAACACATGCGTATTGTTATCACGCTTAGTGTATTCGCGGTTTCTTTACATATTTAGAATTAAACCTTTGAAATATCACTCCACCTATGGCGTGTTTAGTTACTTCCTAAATATGTTATAAATCACAAGCGTTTTATACTGTAATGCTGTTAAACATTTAGTATATTTCTGATTAAATATTACTGTTACTTTTATTTTATGTATAAATTATAATATTACATTCTTAATCAATTTTAATAAAATAGAGTGATTTTCTAGACTCTGTTATGCTGGGGCCACAGTGTCTGAGATGTTAGCCTGCTCGCCTCCCACCAAGGCGAACTGGGTTCAATCCCCGGCCGGGCCACTCAGGATTTTCGCATGTGGGAATCGTGTCAGACGCCGTTGGTCAGTGGGTTTTCTCGGGGATCTCCCGTTTCCCCCACCCTTGTATTCCGGCGCTGCTCATACTCACTTCAATCACCCTCATCGGCTCTCAAGACCTCGATGGTAAGAGCCGCCCAAATCTCTTCACTCACTCACTCTGTTATGCTTTCTTTGCAAAGAGCAGGCCCACCAAGAGAAATTCCGGACCCCTGAGCAATGCGTGCTGTGTGCCCCCCCCCCTACCCCCTCAAACCCCAAAAATAGACCATTTACAACAACAGTTAATAAGTTTTTAAAAAGTGTAATTAGATTTTTGCGTAGTACTTAGTTTTATAAATAGACATTTAACAGTCAGGCCCATGAGCATTACACACCCTCCCCCCTCCCGCCTACCTCTTGGCAGACCTGGCAATGAGGAGACGTCTGCCGTCAAGAGCATTATTAATTTACCCAGACAGTTCAAAAGTACTTTTGTAAGAGTTTAACTGAGGGGTTGCTTCGTATATACATGTTTAAATAATTATGTGATATAAAAATACACGTTAAAGGTTAGGGAATACAATGATTAATTCTCGAGAGTAAAATTGTCATTTGAACATAAAGGTACGGGAGAACTTTATTTTCTGGTTATAACTCCCGTTCTGCAACTATGTTTATAATGTAAGGCGCGCGAGTTTGATTGTCCCTTTGTGGAATATCATCATACAATATATAAATATGTGTAACACGTACAGAATTTCAGGTAATTAGCGGATACAACTGCACTACACCACGAATATTTAATCAAAACTAAGTAGGAAATGTCCGCCGGTAAAAAAAAAAAAAAATCCCCTCAGTTGACGAGAAAACAGAAAGCAACAGCATTTGAAGTTAAGCACGTCATACAGCATCAGCTTACAAAATGGCTAAACGTCATATCAGCTGTTCGAAGTTTGCTATTCCCATAGCAATGCACATTTCCGCACTTTGGATGCATGCAGCATGCACGGAGCTTGGCAGCCGGATGCACTCATGGCCATTACCAAGTCCCATTACTCGCTGCACGTGAACTCCATGGCTTCTTTGGCATTGCTGAGCTCGGCTCGTTCCCTTGCCATAGGTCTTACGACCGACACATTAGTTGTAGAGTTGCCACAATGCCACACCTTTATCTAATTGGAATGCCACATGTATTCTACGATGGTTTTTGGACCTTCCATGTAATTTTTCTCGTAAACGAGCAGTCTTGTGCATTTTTAACAAAGCATTTTTTTTCTAATCATAGTTTTGATCACAGATTCGTGGGGTGCAGTCCGTATCCACGAATTATCTGGCACGCTTATTGCACATTAGTGTATGTAAATGCATAAATTTCGAGAATGGCTACAATAAGAGAGATCTTTGGCTGTAGGAAATTTCTTTACCCAAAATCCACATTCCTTCTAGACTGTTAATTGTGACGGAAGTAAAATTGTTACCCACTAATCGGTGTAATTTTATCATGTCTGTGACTCGTTGCTATCAATTCAACCCTTCCTGTAGTAGGTAGGAATGACCAGCATAATTTAATTTTACATATTTTGTACTTCACCTGACCTTCTTTCTGTCTTGCAGTGAACAGGCAACCAAAGGAGCATTATTTCTACACGATTATGCTAGTCAATATCATATATTGGCATCGTTTAAAAGTAAGTTATTTTGTTAAAAACAAAAGCTTATTATTAAAGTCATTAAGAGTGCTTTACAAATAAATTGCAACAATTTTTATAAATCAAACTATACACTGCCTCACTAAATAAATTCTCATATAATATTGTTTTATAGAATTGCGTGTTGAAATAACACTTTCATTATTTCTCCGTTTCGCAACCAAACAATTAAGGCCGCTTAAAGTGAAACCAAAGTAAGGTGAATCTACGGTATATTTAATCGTTCAAAAATCTTGCCAGAAAAGTGAATTTCACACAAATCAAAAATACTACATTTTGTATCCTAAAAAAATATATATATTCATGAAAATTTAGAGGATGCCTATGGAAAAGTTATTGGCCGTTGCCAAGTTTCTGTATTGAGCCACTAAAACGCATTGTTTTACACGCAAATCGATTAATTTGTAAAGGAGGATTGGTTACAACCATTTGTAAAAAAAACGTAAAATTAAATTTATAATTTTGACACAACATTGTTTCTAAATTCCAATTTTCCAAATTTAATTAAAATTATTTCTCATTCCTTTAAGTGCTGCTTCACCTATCACCGGAAATTTAAGCAAGTGACCATACCATACGCAGGTTTTGAAGCGTATTAGACTCTCCGACATAACCAAATATAAAACAATCAGCCGGAATGTCATATTCATCAGATAAGACATTGTTGGTACTTCTACCAGAATAATTTATTTAGAACCATAAGTCTCTTATACTGACATAATCATGTCCTTAAAATAATTAACTGCCTCTCAATCGGATATATACATACAATATATATGTATTATATATATACAATCATATAAATATATATTATAATTATGATTGTCGAGATGATTGACAGTGAAACTCTCTTAAAAATTAATAAAAAAATGTTTGGCTATAAAAAGTAAACGTAAACGTTATAACATTACTTTAAACAATTTTTATAGTGACGAAGAACTCTTCTGTTTTACGGCCGTTTAGTTCTTATTCTACTTAAAGAATACTTGCGTGATTTTCGTTTGTATCAAGTCCTTGTTTTATGGGAACACATAAAATTGATCAGTAATTTCTTTCCTGCTGATGATTTAAGGGTAACTGATAGCAAAGTCTTGAAATGAATGGCACACGGAGTTCTATAAAATAAACTGTAATGTATCAAATGAGGTTAATGCAACAAATAAAGTCGAAACACTGCCACATTTAACGAAGGAGAAATATAGAGCAGTTCTTCAGACTTGTTGACATTTTGTGTAATATTTGTCGCGGAGATGAGATAAAGCAGGCCGAATGCTATAATTGTATTGTAGAAAGTAAAATGACAATGTTAAGTGTAAGCTGAGCAGCATGTTTCATAATACAGGTAAATATAAACGTTAAATACGTACATAAATTTCTAACGTTCAAGCAGCTGACATCAACTACCGAAGTTTATAATCACAAAACCGTACACACAACACCAACATTATTATGTCGTAAGCTTTCTTTCTTTGAAATGATATCAATAATAACATCGTAAACTAAGAAGCAAATTATTTGTGTGATAAGCACACTATTTCGTGAACTAGCCCATTTCCGACTTTACGTGAATTTGAAGTACATATCATAAATTATATTTTCAATAAGTTAAACGTCACCCACAGTCGACGACTCTCTCAAGCTTGAAATGCATTCCAGTATGCTTGAAATTAGCGTTTATTTTACGAAACAAATAAATGTGTTGCCAGTGTATTACTCAGAGAGCACACGCCTCGTACGAGATAGAACTGGTGTTTTTAACCTATTACTAGAGACATTCAAAATTCGCATTATTATTTGGCATCAGACTGAACTTCACTGTAATGTATACACCGGAGGTGGGAAAAATAGTCCCGCGTTTTAATGTAGTGCTAAAAATACTATGTTTATGATTCTGGGCAGAAATTTGTCTCACTTAATTATAGTTGTTTTGTTTACAGCGAGAGCTGGCGTATCGATAACGTATTTACGGTTTTATGAATATTTCACGTTTTCACTATCACCGCATGCTTAAAGTGATCGGGGTAATGGATATGCTAATTTGACAAAAGAGGGGAAGGATATTAAATAGAGGGAGAAGTAGATCCTAACCAGGGCTTTCAGAAGTGCTAGGTTAAAATACGAATAGTCTATATGCCTAGCAGGCAATAGTTATAGAAGAGGTTTCTAGAAAAGCCTGTCGGTAGGGATAGGAAAAATTCGCGTTATCATTTCGGGACAAGATAGACGTCAACTAAATATACCGTGAAGACACCTTCGCAATTGGGTCACAGTTTCTTAGGCACGCCCTGGACGTCTCTGAGCCAATAGCAGACTTGCAAGGAAACACCTCGCGAATCCCATAACTGCCAGGTGTGGGGCAACAGCCAATGAACACACAGCTGAGGCTCCAGCATGCAGAGGACTGAGGAGTCTAGTACACAGGTCATTGAACTCGCGAAATTGTTCTATCCCTACCTATCGGAAAGGTAAAGACATTAAAAAAACAGGCTTAATTTTTTTTTTTGTGGTAATAGGATGAAACAAATTATGTGCAAAATCCAGTGAATGAGTTGATTTCAAAAGTACTCAATTAATGGTGAATCATCTGTCATAATTACTAGTTGTAGTAATGAGAATGAAGACAATCAACATGACTCGCCATAATAACAAGGCATACATATATATACATATACTATTCTAGAAAACACACACACACACACACACACACACACATATATATATATATATATATATATATATATATATATATATATATATATATATATATATATATATATATAATATATATATATATATATATATATATATATATATATACACACATGCGTCTCACGTACAGGCAATTTACAAATACGGCAACGGAGGCCGTTGGAAGCAGTATAACACATCTCAAGAGTATGGCATTAGGATTGTTGCTCTACCGAGTCCAGTCGCTTGTACATACAAGGCCCGTTTGAAACCTGACCAGCTTTACAATCGCACGAATAAAATTTTCCTCAGCCACACAGCTTTCTTCAACAATATCATAGAATTTTTTTATACTCTTGCCCAATGTTACGAGTTTCAATTGTAATGAGTGGAGCACCAAGAATATCTCGAATTCATTCGGAGGGAGGGTTTACTTCAAGACATTGCATTCTTTTATAAGCAGTTCATTGTAAACTGAGCTCTTTTGAAATACCTGGTTAATGTAGGTCTATACTTATATGCACGTAGTGTATTCTTTTATAAGCAGTTCATTGTAAACTGAGCACTTTTGAAATACCTGGTTAATGTAGGTCTATACGTGTATGCACGTAGTGTATTCTTTTATAAGCAGTTCATTGTAAACTGAGCACTTTTGAAATACCTGGTTAATGTAGGTCTATACTTATATGCACGTAGTGTATTCTTTTATAAGCAGTTCATTGTAAACTGAGCACTTTTGAAATACCTGGTTAATGGAGGTCTATACTTATATGCACTTAGTGTATTCTTTTATAAGCAGTTCATTGTAAACTGAGCTCTTTTGAAAACCTGGTTAATGTAGGTCTATACTTGTATGCACGTAGTGTATTCTTTTATAAGCAGTTCATTGTAAACTGAGCACTTTTGAAAGACCTGGTTAATGTAGGTCTATACTTGTATGCACGTAGTGTATTCTTCCGTCATATGTAAAACTAACATAGACATGGGCCTGATTTGCGAATTTGCTATGTCTTACACTTATATGTATTTAAAAAAAATTAATCAAAACCACTTCTCTCAACTAATATTTACCGTCGTGCTGCATGTAACAACAGAACTTCAAACGGTGTTCCTATATTCATATTGGTGTAAAGTCTGAAGCAAAGTTCAATAAATTGATCTGTACTTGTTTCGCGTGTATTCCATGAGTATATGTGAAATAGATCAGCCAGCAAAAAAACAATTTCTTCACCTATTTTGGATGGTTTCGCGTTATTATTTGAGGACACGTTAAACTTTAAAAACTTTTACCATTGCAATGCGTTTATCATTGGACCATACTTTATCTGGCATGCCCTGGGTATCTCTGCGCCAATAAATTTACACTTGACAATTGTGTGCCCAAATCATATGCAGTGCAGTTAGAAAGGGCGTGGCTTCACATCTATGCAGAAGCCTATTGAAAAACGACGCCAGCTCCGGTAAATACATTACAGTGAAGTCCAGCCTGATGCCAAATAATTTTGTATGTATCTACTTATAAGAAGTAGTTCCCATGCAAAATGTTATTCAACTGAGTGCGGTGCTTTGTTGGTCCGTTTGCACGAGGCGGAGTAATACCCTGAAAGTAGAACTTTAGCGGGGTCCCAATAAAGTTGGAAGTAACCACGAGTAGACGATGCGTTTGTTATTTTACCGAATCATAGCGCAAAATGATAGACCATCAAAATCTCGTTTGGTAGAAATTTTTATTTCACTTGTAGAGACATTTTCTTGGAGTTTGAAGCGAACAATAATTTTCCCCGGCCACGAGGGCTTTTTAATAAGAGACAAGTAGTTCGAGAGCGATGTAAAATCCCGCGGGCGAAAGCTGTCCGGTGCACATAAAAACATGTCGCTATTGCCGTGCGACAGAGTGCCTTAAAAGGAGAACCAGAAATACGAGGCAGACATATTTTCTTAGCTGCATTTTTTTATTTCGGCCACTGATAACATGGAGATTGAGGACATTTGTGCGAACATAAATCAGTATTAAACGAAAAAATAAATAAATTCATTTCGCATACACATTTAAGCGCTTCCTGAGATTTCGGAGGCTACTTGTAGCAAATCTTGTAGTAATAAATGCCACCGATTTGTTTTGTAGCGTATTGCCGTTAGAAATAAATACGTTTCTTGTTAACGAAACAGCGTCTTGTTTTTCCCAACAAACGCTTGTGAATTAAGAACCGTGAAAATACTGTTTTAAAATATTTTAACAAAATAACGCTTGAATAAAACACTATTTTTTGTAGTATTTCATAGAATCCTCAAGGAAACAGAAATGCGTATTTTCCCCTTTTAACTAGAAAAACGAAGTGACAGCACTTAAGATCTATTTTCGTAAATTGAGAAAGATATACAAACCCTCAAAAAGCCGTAGGCATTAACTGGTGCTGCCTTAAAATGTTAAAATTGCCGTATTTTATTACAAGAATAATTATTATGATAAATCTGAATTACGCCTACTAACTGAACTCAGCATGAGTCATTCTAATAGTCTATTCTACAGCTTGCGATGCTTTAGTTATGAACTCTTATTCCCTTCTTCAATTTTCCATTATCCATCACTGTATTCTTGGACTTAGTGTCTTCACTAGCAAAACAAAATGTAGAACCGATTTTAAAACTGATCCATACAAAAAGCACAACCTAAATTACTATCTTCCACGCTAAAAAAAGCTGCAAAATGTTTAACTACCTAAGCTGAAACTAGTCATAAAATTGGTATTACACTCCCAGAGTTACGTCTATCATTAAATATCATCTTCGTTATTTTTTTTTCACCGGGGAAACAAAAAAAAGGCACTTGTGCCATTATTGAATTGAGCCAGTCGCAGCTGATCTTCTGTACCAATGGAGGCCATTCTTTAACTTGCCACACAATGAGTGCCACTTAGATACTGCGCTTACATAAATAACATAAAATGAGTCATAATTTCAAGAATCAAAAGAAAATGCAAAAGGAGGCGCACCCATGCCCTCCTCGTGTCGTTAAATTGACGATAATTAATTATAAACAAATAATTGGCCACCACGGGCCGATTAATGCTCGGCTTAGGAAGGGGAGTCTGAATTGAGAACGGCAATTTCAGTTGATTAAGGGAGGGAATTTATGAGGGCGGCAAAGGGGCCTTGAAGTGGCGTGGCCATAGAGCACGTTGCCATGTTGGCTACACTGTACACAAGACACTGCTGCCAACGGATAGGGGCTTTCCTTACCTTCGGTAAGGTTTATTCTGCTACATGTTGGGAAGATCAATGCTTTTAGTTTGGCGACGAAAATTTTTCGCCACTAGGTGAGCGCTAGTGTCGCATATGTACCGATTTTTGCAGTCAATTTTTTGCGTTAATAAACAAAATAATTTGCAATAATCAAAAATCAAATATAAAATAACTTCGTAACTAAGTAAAATATCTATTTTATATTATTCAAGTAACTTAAATTTTAATTAAAAGTTACCTCTTTGGAACACTGCGCAACAACTAGTGGCGGAAATTTTCCTTATGCAAAACTCTCCCATAAGATAACTCGTTTCGTTCCTAAAGGGTCGTCTACAATCAAAAATCGCATGCGACAGCATAGTATAACAGGCATAAAACACAGCGTAATAAAACCTGCTGTCTACAATCGGTATAACGAAAAATGATGCTTAAGTTGTCCAATCAGAGTAGAGTACGTCAATAGGAAACAACTTTTGGACGCGAGGGAGTTTTGATGCACGTGTGACGGCTACTCTGATGTTTTTTGTTTTTTTCTTAACGAATGTCGTGGAATTGGCCGATTTGTTTTCACGTATCTCCGCATGGTGAACGCCTTGCTTTTGTATACATGGCTGTATTAAAAAAAAAATCTATCGCGTAGATATGAACACAACAATTTACAATATTATGGCTGGAACAATATGTTCCGTGTTTACATTTTTTTTCCCCTATGGTTTGTTTTACACACCTAGATATACCTCTGACGTTTTGCATTCTGATTGGCTGGCGTACAAAACGTACCATAAGAAAGTGAAAGATGTTCACGCCACGTCACGTTACGCACAGACGTGTGCTATTATTTGTGAACCAGTATTGTAGACGCTACCATTCAACTACAGGTATTTAATTCCATGCTGTAACGCGATATGGCATGTCGCACTGCGCTAGAGCTTCCTACCACCACCTTAGGGCATAATGATTACAATAATGTTTGTATAGTCTATAGTCTATTAGCTGTTTCTTAACACTTTTTGTATCAAACCTTCACAAAAAACGCCCCATGTTTGATATGTTTGGTGGTTTCTGTCTTGTATCAAAAGCTTTTCATCCTTTTGCTATCATGGATGTGGTTAAATTGAATTTTTAGGGCCTACTGATATTTTACGAATAAATTATAAAATTTTATTTCTAACTAATGTGAATAAAAATAGAGAGAAAATAGATATAGACTGTTCACGGTAAAGTGAGCACTATTGAAAGCCCTCTCATTTGGAATAATAGTCAATAAATATATCTACTTCATTTTAGCCTAAGACGTTAACTACCGAGTGCAGTGAAATATGCACCCTGTGTTTATTACTTACATGAAAACATTTATTTTAAAAGGCACTTACAGGATAAAAAATGGTTGGAATAAAAAAGTAACTAGGGCCTGAAAGTGCTCTCTTTACCGTGAACAACCTATATTTTGGTAATGCGTAGTAATAAATAGTTCTTATACAAATTATGATTACATTGAGTGCGCATGAATGCGGTGTGTTGGTCCTCTGGTGTACTTTAATAAGCTTTGTTTGCAAGATGCGGAGGAGTGTGCAGGAAGTAGAACTTAAACAGGGCTTAAACGGAGTAACCTAAAATGGAGTATACGAGGAAATAGGGGAGTCCCTTCGATTTTTAAAATAAGTCTACCAGACTTAATACGCCCATTTTCGGACAAACATTGGTAAGCCAAAGTTGGCCTATCCCTATTCAGTATTAACGTGGGTGTGTATTGTGATACAGGGATGGCAGAAGGCGTTCGTCATTAGTGGGTCGAGAGTCAAGATTTATATTCAAAGAAACATTGCGTATTTTACTCGTGAATTAAATTAAAGTTATCACAAGGAAATATCACCATATCACAGAAAAATTATACATTAAGGCTAGCTCAAAATTTGTATAATACACGTAGAGTTCCTTTTATTTTTAACGTGATAACTGATATCGTTTACAAAAAAAATTTCGGGTCATATGAATTCTAGAAATACTGCACCAGTTAAACCAGACGCATTTTAAAAAAAAATCGTATTTGAAAATAAAATAACCCTCAAATTTGTCTTCACGTATGAATTTAACCAAAGCTTGGGTTTCAGTGCGGTTTTTTTTTTTTTTAATTATTCCTTCTGAGAATGTAACCCTTACAGCAGATTGTTATTAGGGGGTTGTATGTCCCCCCCTCCTTCTGATCTACTGGCACCGCCATCCCTGATATAAACCGTAGAGGGTAGTATGGGGTAGAGTGTTAATTGTAGCTGCGCGGTGGCCACACCTGGTGTTCCACCATTGCACTGGTTTTCTGCCAACAGCACTGTCAGAAACAATATGTATAGGATTTGAGGTTATAACATTGTTAACGTAACTGTTTTGAGATATTTGCAAGATTACTCTAATATAGTCATAACGCAACTATTATATTCATATTTATGTATTTTACTAATATAAATGGCGAGTCTGTTGAAAACTCAAACGTAAACAAACATGTTCATCAGCGTTAACCACGTGACTTTGATAACTGCGTTAGTGATGGACGAGTCAATTTTGGGTAGAATACACGCGCAGAGTACTAACATTGGTCTATGTCATCGTTAGTCTATGACAGAAACGCGTAGGTGAGGGCAAGTGGGACACACTTATCGCAAAATGAATTTCGAGTGAAAACGAAAGAGTTAAATAGCATACGTAAATTTTTGTTAAACGTCTACTAATTAATTATATTCAAGGTCTCGGCATTCACCTATTATCACAACACGAATGGCTAACAATCTTGTTGGTTACCCCCCCCCCCCCCTTTTTTCAGAAAACAGACATGTGCTCTTGTTTATTTGTCTGACATTGAAATTATGAGTTCCTTTCGTTACGTAATAAGTGTAATAAGTGTAATAAGTGTAATAAGTGTAATAATAATTGTAACAAAGCGCAAAGAAAAGTAGATAATAAAATTACTCATTCATCTTTCATATGCTGCGCGGTTAATACGCCGATAAATTTATTTCTCGGAGAAAGGCCGCATTTATACGATATTGCTACGTGCAGTAACTCGGTGTCTTTCCCCTTGTCCTCCTTCGCGGATGTACGAAGCGCAGTGCTCCCAGCGGCATCACAGGTAACTGGAGCAGCGCGCACGGAGTGGCAAACAGTATCGTTGCACAACATGTGCCGCGTGCAGGGATAAGGCCACCTGGTGTTGCCGCTCATTTCCTCGCATGGTCGCTGCGAGAGTTTTCTGGTCGTTGCCCCCCCCCCCTTCTCTCTCAGCGTAACTCGTGGTGCAAAGAACCTTCTGGGCCAGGGCAACTGAGCTATATAATACGCGGCGTGCATCTGCTTCGAGAGTCTTGTGCGGTGATACTAGCGCCAGGTGTGTGATGTCATCGGAGCGGCGAGGAAAGATAGCGACCAGCGAGTGTAGTCTTGCGAGCATCGCGGGAGTAGGGAGCGAGACTTGGCCAGCTCTAATGTGGGGGGAGTGGGACTTCATGAGTGAGTGGCAGACATAAGGAAAATGATAATTATGGCAATAGCAATTTTGATCGCATGTCTGTAAATAATAAGTTACGATTTAGTGACTCTGCTTAGTATAAAGGAAGTAATAAGGAAAAATAATTATAGCAGAGATTTGCAAGAAATACTAAGCTCACTAATGGAAATTAGGTGTTATAGGCTGTTCACGATAAAATAAGCACTTTTTAAGGCCCTCGCAACAAGCATTAACCGCTAATAAATGTATATTTTGCAGCCTCAGACGTTAAATTTTGATGGTGGTGAAATGTATACACTGTGTTTATTGGTCACATTGCAATGCTTATATTAAAAAGCAGTAGGAAGATGGGAATAGGATGAAAGGAAAAATTTATAAGAGCCTTAAAAAGTGCTCACTTTATCGTGAACAGCCTATAATAATATAGATGGGCAGTTAATTGTTGTAAATTCTAGCTGTGCGGATTTCTATAACGTTGTAAATAAATTAGGGTATTAAAATTTAGTTATATTATGCTTATCCGTACCTCAAGAACTCGGATACGCCCTTGTAACAATATTCTATCATCAACGCATGAAAAAAAATAGTGGTGCCTGTTTTTCATTAATATTCGACAATTAGTTTTACTGCAAAGCACTTTTTTTCATATCGATTTCCGTGTTTACGAATTTTACTTGCCGTGGTTTCAGATTTCTGCCCTCAAACCGCTATTTGCTATGAATTTATGCTTCAGAACAACAATTATTAGTACAGAATAATTATAAGTTATTATTAGAGTTTGCTCTATTAGATTTCTAAAAAAATATTTGGGTTTGGGAGAATATGCATAGCCTCATGAACTCACGAGACTATCGTTCTTAGAAAACCAAGTTAATAGGTAATACAAGATTTTTTTTTACTTGATAGAAGGTTTTAACGGAACATTATATTAATACCATTAATTATTTTTCAACAGTCAGTTTTTGGTAAACATATTAAATACTTGTCAGTATTACTAAATTGTAACAAATGTTTTTATATTAGTTTTTTTTTTCCCCATAAATATTGGACTTTTCCAGTTAGCTGTGTTTTCTTGTTATTTCTTGAATTGTCGCCGTTGTAGCGTTAAATTAAAGACCGTCGGCTATTAAATCTAATATTAGTGTTTTTGATGTTTTGTTAGTCGTGTATTTTTGAAATAATATTTACGACGTTTATTTGTGTATGTGTGTGCATGTGTGTGTGTGTGTGAGGGAGAGAGCCAAAGAGAGAGAGAGAGAGACAGAGAGAGAGAGAGAGAGAGAGATGGAGAGAGGCAGAGACAGACAGACTTTGTTACTGGTCACCGATTATTGGGAGACGCATGTTTTAGCAATGTTGCCACTAACTTGTTGGTTTTATATCATGACATAAAACCCAAACCGCATGTAATCTAACCGTTCGACTTGAATTTACGTTGCTAAACAAGCTTGTCTTATGATGTGTGAGTCAAGCCAATTCAAGCCAAATTTCTCATGACTAGCACGTACTCGCTAATGACAAGCTTGACATTGGCTTGAATCACGCTTGTAATTTAAGGTAATCTTATGACAAGTTAAAAAAAAAAAAAAAAAGATTGATACAAGATTGACCAGTGTAGACCAGTTACCTTAATTCAAGATTAATTCAAACTTTTTGGCTTACATGGCAGGCTTGATTCAAGTTTACAGGCTTGTCTTAACAAGCTCGATGCAAACTTTACTTGAGATGATTATGCAGTTGGGGTAAGCTCATCATTACTACACGAGAGTGTAAAAAGTTGAAAGTAAATTGAAGGGCGCAGTTGCAAATTCAATCGTTTAGTTTCATTTGTATATATCCCTCGAACTAGGGAAATCATTAAATGTCTAGCGTAGTCTTGCTTCTGAGCCACCGTCGGGCAACAGGTGGAGGCAGCTGTGTTCTTTGTATAAGGCTGCACGTGGTGAAGTGAGCACTTTTAAAGGCCTGCTTAGGATGTACTTTGTTTCTCATTTTGTATCTTTCCGCGACAGGCCAAATTATCATTGATCTGGACCTGAACACTTTCTTCATGCGTCGGTCCAGTACACTGTCGAAATTTTAGGAACGTAAAATATGTTATTGACTCTAGTGTGTATAGAGAAAAGGAATATTATCTTGATTTGCCATAAATATGATCATTAAACTCGCCATAGAACGTCCAGGCCTGGAACTATTTTACCCATCTCACCTTAATTGGGAAATTCATATAGGCCATTCACAGTAGAGTGAGCACTTTTGAAAGCTCTCTCATTAAAAATAATAGTCAATAAATATATTTTATTTTAGCCTTAGATAACTTCCGAGTGCGGTGGAATATACACACTGTGTTTATTACTCATATGGCAATATTTATTTTAAAAAGTTGGTTAAAGGATTTTTAAAAAATGGCTGAAAGGAAAGTGCGCACTTTACCGTGAAATGTTTATACCAGTGTGTACGGTAGCATAAATGCAGTTATTTGGCAATGCAAATTTCAAAGATTGATTTCAGAAGTGCTTACTTAGCAGTGCTTGTGGAGCCTATAGACATATTGTGTTTTAACTATACTTTATTCGCGGCTTTTTCACAGTTTTTGAATGAAACATTAGACAATTCACTCCATTAACACAGAAAAAAAGTCTAATGTTGCTGCGACAAAAAAAAATACTATTGAGGCACTTCTTTAATCGTTTGTTTTGTAGTAAAATTAAAATGCTGTAACAAAGTTACCCAGTTCTAACCATTTACTAAGTCTTATATTACAGTAATACAAACACACTGTTGACGTGTTCATGTTAACAAAGCCTCTAAGTAATGTTACCGCAACCAAAAGTTATATTACGCTAAAGTCAACAGGAAGAACAAAATATTTTGTGTAAAGGCTGTTCCAGTGGTCAAAAAAATCGTCGTCTTAGCAATTTCATTTTTAACAGTGTAGCGTGTTACAGGCACATCCCATTAGCAGCCCTAACACATGGCATAGCGCGTGGATCAGCTACATAAGCTGCCGCGCCTCATTTTTTCCGTTCAGTCGCCTGCGGACGCTTTGCAAGGGAATGTGTTTTTGCTCTGGGCTCCGCGCGACACTAGCGCTATTTAGCGTGCTTACAACAACGGTCACCCATGGTACTTCGTAGTAGAGCCTAGCCAAAAGTTTGAGGGGTGGGTTGGAGGCGTGGAGAATCTCGTCAGACCAGTTTAGCTCCAGCCAGCCAGGGTGTCGTACATTGCACTAGAAGGTTGGAGGGTTTAGCTAATAGCTGTTTAGTTGGTGGAGAAGAGGGAAAGGCTGCTCACGATAAAGTGAACACTTTTGAAAGACCTGCTTAAGATTTTCTTGTGTATTCTTCCGATTTATGTAAAATTAACATTGCTATGGGCCTCATCACTCTATTCATGCGTCTGTCAGGTGAAACTGCGAAATTGTTAGAAAAGTAAATATTTTACAAATCTGCTAATTTTTACACTTTGATGCATTTAAAAAAAAACTGGAATCGAAAGATATAATTTCAGTTATCACAAATGGTTACATAAAATGTTTTATTCGACTTTAAGATATGGAGCTACTTTCCATCCATCGTTACCAACTTTACTGGGCGCATGTCACTCAGTGCGCCCGGTAAAATATTTGCAGGCAGGGCCAGTGACTTGTTTGTTTCTAAGGTTGATTTCAAAAGTGCTCACTTTATCATGAACAGCCTTTAATAGAGAAAACCTTCTGAGAGCCTATTCCCCCCCCCCCCCTCCTCCACCACATGTTTCACACTTCCAGGGAGAAATAATTCAGAACCACTCAACAGCAACTAGGCATTGCTGTGACGTCATCACGTGTGGGTCATCTTCCTCCATAGGCACGCTACCAGACCGCGGTCAATAAGCTGACGACTGGTATAAATATTCGTGGCTTTACGTTGATTGTGTGCAATTTTTGTTAATGTGTTATTTGCGTGTCACAGCATACGTTAGTAAAATGATGCGGGTCTTATGGCTAGTGCTTTACAAAAAGTGATTGTTATTCCAATATTAGGTGCCGATCCCCTGCTTTCTGGTTCAAAAACGATTTTTTTTTTTCGTATCCCTTTGAGAATAATTTATTTTTTTACATTCTTGGCACACATAAGCGATAGACTACATGAAAGAGAAGCATCGCATCATGAAACAGTGCCTATTTGTTAAACAAACCCCCAGCTATTAATTCCAGAGAATGCTTAATACCTCCACTTTTAGGATCAGTTTTTAATTCAAAACTAAGTATGCTTGAATTAAATTATATTGATTACGGAAACGGTTACCTCGCGGTGTAGCAGACCCTTTCACAGTTGTGGTAAAGTACCGACAGTACCCCAAGATTAACTTATTTTAGTTCACATTTGTTTGGTACCTACACCAAACCAAATAATATATGCATAACCCACAATATTAGCCAACAAATTTTAGTCGTGTTATCGAACTGTCACACTCTTTCAGAGATCCCGTGCTAATGTGGTTCACTTTCTCGAATTTTCGTTCTGCTTTAACTTAATGATATTCATTAGGCTATATCACTGCAATGCTTTGAAAGTTATTTTTTCTCTTCGACGGAACTATACACGTTTATTACTTCTCGTCGCTGGAGAATTTTTAAATTGATTTTGGATGAAATATTAGCTAGTGACACACACACAAGCTAATTCAAATATTAGAATTTTCTTTTCACATAGGAACATCAGCATGCATATTCTGCCAGAATAAATCGATTAGCATATCTGTGACGTATTTGTTACGAAGGAAAGTGTTTTACTCGTATACTACTGAATTTATTCTGTGTAACAACTAGAATAAATTTACAATGCACGTAGAATCCTTCATAGGAAATAAGGAGTGTTGGATTTGAATACCAGTGGTGTCTAACCTAGGATAATATGCGAATTCACTGCATTTACAGGGGCACAAAACAACAGGAAAATAATCCTTAGACCAACTCCGAAACCACTGTGCCTTATGCATAAGTACAAACATTTTCTGGAGTTAACCACAGCTATTCTGGCGGTCGTGATGTATGTAGCAAGTGCTTGGACATGCTTAAATAATTCAAAACAGACATAGTAATAGCTTAGCTAATTACGAACCAAGTACCCAACCACAGGTTAATATATTGGACCAACTTGTATGAAGCATTCTTTATTTGCTATTACGGCATCCTATGATGACTTAAGCTTAGAATTTGGTCGTACTGTCTCTGTTAGCGAGAGAATTCTAGTACACCACTGTAGCGGAATTTCAGTATCATTGGTGCATGGGAATGTTAACAAGGGCACATGAACACTTTTTACGTATTCATTAAGTGAGCTTTGAGATCAAAATGCAATAAATATCTTAGAAAACTTGGCGGATATATCAGTGCAGTAAAATCACCATAACATTGATATTACAACAACACATTAAATTTTTATTAGTTATGTTTATCTTTTAACCCTTTTGTTGATTTTGATTGTATTGATTAAGTAATAGGCGATATGTCTTCGGGATTAAATTTACTTTTACTTAAAAGAAAATACTTCACTCTTAAACTCTGCATTAATGTGATTATGGATGGGATGTAAGCCAAATTTACTACTGTGCAGTTTTGTATTTGAACTAGATCTTCGTGTAAGAATACGTATTGATGTATTAAAATACGTTTTTTAATGCTATATTGCGCTGTTTACTAATAAATGATAAACACTTGCTGCATTTTATACCTGCATGTTTGCATGAGCGTTGGTAGGCCTGTATAGTACATCATTTTCACTGCACACTTTAGTTTACTTAACCCAGCCTACTGTGCCAAAATACATTTCCTAAGGCTTTCTACGCATTTAAATCGTCATTGTACACTTAGTATTTACAGTGCCCGTCAAAAGTTTGACCATAAGCAAATTTGTTAAAAATACTTTTTTGCTTTAAAATGTTTGCTGCAATCTGTGTTAAACAATGTTTTAACATTGTTACTGCCAAACACACGTTATAATTAAGTTATTGAATTAGGTCAAATAGTTTGTAAGTTAAGGTTTTTGAAAGGAATACATAAATTTGGAATTATCGCACACATTTTTGTGTAGAAAGAAGGTTATGTAGACCCAAATCTACAGCTATTTAAGTGAAATAATTTTTTTTAATTACCTTTATAAATACACTTGAAAGAGAAAAAAAACAGGGACCAGAATAAATTAGGAAACAAGTTTCTTTTTTTTCTCACTGTAAGAAAAATTAGCTACAAATTCGCCAAAATTGACAACTATATATTTCTTACCAGTTGAGCTAGCAAGATGGGGTTCCTGGCTTTAGTTAGCTCTCTTTCCACTCAAATGATAACGTTACAGGTTTGTTAACGGGAAATTCACTGATTATTGCCATCCATGTCGAGACATACAGCTGCAGTGTAAGTTTCGTGCCGTTGTGTATAAAATGGCCAAAATCGCTTACCGTTCAGTAATATTTTTTTCAGAAGTATTAAATGATTTCACAGTGCTTTCTGTTATTGATTTATTTCCCGTATCATGTAAAGTTTAAGTTTTCATTTACACCTTGCGTGATCCTAAACTTCTGATGTGTTCTGTAAGTTCAAAAAACATGCTCACGTCAATGGCTATATCTTGACTAACGTGTTTCAATAATACCTATTACGATCGTTTTACATAATGTAGATGCGAACCGTGATCCTGTATAGCTTGTTACTGGCCATTCACAAAAAAGAAAGGCGTTGTTTTAATTTTGCAATGCCGTTTGCTCCCATACTTAACCTAGCGCATACTGTATACTGCCTTTATTTTTCTTGAATAGGACACGAATGGGTTGTAAAGTTAGACTACTTCATAGCAGAAAATTAAGAAAGCTGCTCAAAAAAAGTAGAAGTACCATACACATATAACATAATGTGTTCGTACAGTGGGGAGACAAAAAGTAGAAGTACCATACACATATAACATAATGTGTTCGTACAGTGGGGAGACAAAAAGTAGAAGTACTATAAACATATAACATAATGTGTTCGTACAGTGGGGAGACAAAAAGTAGAAGTACTATAAACATATAACATAATGTGTTCGTACAGTGGGGAGACAAAAAGTACAAGTACCATACACATGTAACATAATGTGTTCGTACAGTGGGGAGACAAAAAGTAGAAGTACCATACAGATGTAACATAATGTGTTCGTACAGTGGGGAGACAAAAAGTAGAAGTACCATACACATGTAACATAATGTGTTCGTACAGTGGGGAGACAAAAATAGAAGTACCATACACATGTAACATAATGTGTTCGTACAGTGGGGAGACAAAATGACTAACTTTCAGAATGTAAGTACATGAAATAAAGTGGATTATTTTGTCTGCAAACTCGGCAATATTTGTACATTGCCGGAAATTTTAAATTATGTTTAATAGAAGTACCAAAGACCTTTTAATAGGTATCGGCCACCTGGAGGGGGGGTTTGGTGAGGCCAGCGCTGGTTCCACTGGGAACTTTGTTCATTTATTGGCGCAAAATTACCCTGGACATGTCACATACATTACGCTCCAATGACAAACGTATTGCAAGGGTACAAGTGTTTGAAGTTTAACATGTCCCCAAATAATAACGCGAATTTCGCATGTGTCTACTAATTACATCACGATGCAGTTGATCGCATGCTAGCTTAATTTTACGAATTTTTTTTTTTCTGAATCCAGATCCCGGGTAAGTCACTCGTGTTTTGGCACGGTTTCACATGCTTCTGGTTTCATCTCCAATGATATTGATGTCGATGTGGCATCAACGCCTACCCTGCCATCTAAGCTTTTAAGAATTTTTCTAAAATTTATTTACACCCATGCAGAGGAAAATAGGCTCATTAGTTATCAGTAACGTCATGTTATTCTTTGCTGAAGTCTTTGCGAGATGCATTTTACAACCGCTTAAAGGAATATCATTCATGCTTGACATTGATTGACAATTCGATAGTTGGCACACTCCTTAAAAGTAAATGAATGTTTTCTGGCTATTATATATGGGTTTCTAGTTTATTGTAGGTACTTTATAATGTATTGATTTAAAGTTTAACCGTTTAACTGCTTAATTAGTGAGGCCGGACTGGTTTTGAATCGCGTATTCCTTATGATATGACTGAAATCGAAGAGCCTTAATCGGTAGAAAGCGGTTCGGAGCCCACTATAATCGATAATACCATCAATTAATAAAATGTGTGCTTAACTGTATGCCGTAAAACCTTTAACACACTTTAAACAATTAGTAAAAAAAAGAGTTTTTTATTAGTTTTTTTTTTAAATATATATAAACAATTTGAAAGCTACCGATTTCGATTTGCGGTTTAGGATGTTTGTATTCTGCTAAGAAAACTGAAGAAAATGATACCCCGCAAGTTTTTACCGCAGTATTGGTTCTGTTAGCTTGAATTTCGGTATCTAGCTGATGGACTAAAACACGCGAATTCTTGTTTTGCGTAATAGTTTCTTATCTCCGCGTCTCCTCAAGGAGACCGGGGTGGATGTACGATCTCCCTGGGGAGAGGGCGCTCCGGCGATCACCCCGGAAAGCCGAGTACCTGTTTTCCCTCCACCCTCTGCTGGTCGGTGAAGGGTGGGGGGGGGGGGCGGCAGGAAGGCGGAAGTCTTGTTTCGTGGTACGTGGCTGCAAGCAGTTCCGAAGGATGACGCTCGGAGGGCCTGCGTACAGCTGAATGGCAACTTGGTCTGGCCTGCGACAACCACTGCAGCGCGAGGCCCACCTGCACTCAATACACGCTTCAAGTTACTCGAGTACATGAGCTGTAACCTTACCCAAACAATAACAAATAATACATCATTCTGGAGTATACAACTCGGGCTAGCGTATAATAGTAGATGTCTATTGCAGATCTTGGTGCAACTCAATAATTTGACTAAAATTGAAGTAATTTCAAGCCAAATTCAAGCTAATTTCTAATTTCATCTAAAATCTTACAAAGCACAACTTGAAATCAATCAAATTTAAGGTCAAAATCAAAATCAATTTTTGACTTGTGCTCATTATTTGGAGGGGTTCTTTAAAGCCTTATTTGCAAGCTAAATCTTCATATTTTTGATGAAATTCATACTTTTCTTGTGATTTTTTTTTTTTTACTATTTGGTTTGGCTTGCAAATTTAGAGTAGATTTGGCCTTTTTTTTTTTTACCTAAATTTGGCCTCATTCACTTCCGAGAAGGACACTGATCAAAGAGTGAACGAAGCATGTTAAAAAAAAAAAAAAAAAGTGCGTTTGATTGAGAATGCATATTTGGATCAAATTAGCTTGATTTTGGGAGTGGAATTGATGAGATGAATCATGTTTTCAGAAGAAATTGATCAAAATTGCTTGAAAGTGAGAAATTTGCATGAATTTTAGTCAAATTATTGAGTTGACCAAGATCTACAATAAACATCTACTGATTCATAAAAAATGTTTGCATATAAATACAATTGCCCCCTTTTGATCAATCACTTTAACAATAAATCTAAAAATTGTATCAAAATGTGGAAACAGTTTCTTGTTTCTGTAAAACAGTTTACATCCTCCATTTAATAAGATTAAAAATTTATATATCATCAGTAATCCGTTCTATCATATAATTATAAGCTTAAATTCCGTTGGATAATCAAAATAACATTACAAATTGTATGTGCGGCAACAGCTTTATCAAAATCCACACAAATTTTTATATTTGTTTTTTATTTAACTACAGGTGTATTTTTCTGTATAGGAAGTCAATAATATACAATGGTCTTCGGCCCCAAAATGAGTAATAATTGGTTTTACCATCAAAGTTTCGAACCGGCTTATAATAAAGTTCATTATTTCTATACACAGTAGCCAGTTTTGTTTAAGAAGTTCAAAAATCGTTATAAGCAAGAAACGCTTTATCACAAAAATTATTGCCAATGTCTAGATTCCAATTTTCTTTTGGTAAAATTTCATTTCTACCATTTTTAACGTAAATATTTTTCATGTTACTAAGGTCAAACATAGAAGCGTGGATATACTGTTCAGCACAATTTTTCTATTAGTTTGAAACCCTGCAATTACAAAATCGGGCATGTCAAATTGTAAATATTAAAAATTATATATTATATCAAAGTTAAAAAAAGTTGTTCCAGTAGGAACTTATTTTTCTAAAAATTGCCAATAATCAAAACTAATATGTGTTTTTGGTTCTTTTCATATTTTTTCTTTGATTCCATTGGCTGTGTTAGCTTCGTATTCAACGATAGGTCACATAATTTTACATTTTCGAATAACAATTTTACCCGGATTAGCATAATCTCTATCTAGTGTATCATCTGTTTTCTCATTTTGAAAGACAAATAAACAGTTGTTATCGGATGAGTTACGAATAAAAGTAATTTTATAGCCACCTTTCCAATAAATTTCATTGTTATCTCGAATAAAACCAAACAGATATCTCAGTCGATCAATTACTTCATTTGGTTTAGCACTATGAGTAGCCATTACTCCACAATTATCATCAACAGAAGATAATTCTAAACACTTATGTTCACTTGGAGATCTTAACAAAGTATTCATCACTGTTGAAGTTATACCCGGATTATCAATAGCCTCAATAATATGTCCAAGTTTTGAGATTTCTACACTAGAAAACTGAAAAGGAAAGAAGTTAGAACAAACATCAATGTTATCTAACTTATCATAGTTTGCCGCATCTCCAACTTTATCTCTCTCCTGTAAGAATACCAAACTCAATTATATTGCTGTAAAGATTTAAATTCCCCCTAGTATGATCAGATGGAGGAAAGGTCATCTCTCGAAACTCTCAATACTTTTATAACTCATTTACAAGAAAAAAATATATATAAAAGAAACAATCAAAGGATATTTCTCGAGTTAAATTACTCATCGAGAGGTTCAACAATTATAAAAAGCCCCATGAAGTGGAATATGAAAGAAATAAGAAAAATAGCTGCCATTGATTGACGAATTACGAAATACTGTCAAAAAATAGAAAGTGTAAGTGAACAAAACAAATATTAAAAAAACACACTTGTTCCTGTTGCAAGCAAAGAATTGATATCATCCGCCAACTCCAGAAGAAACGTCATTTGAAAGAGATTTATTCCCGAAATCACCTAATTTGGGTGTTACTCCATTAAAAGATTTGCCACTTATAGTAGGTATTTCTACTATAAATCTCGGAATAGAAACTGCAAAGAGAATAAATATGATTTACTTGAAGTTGGGGAACTTTTTACATTGGTGATACAAAAGTAATGTTAAATAAAGATACACTATTTGTTAAGGTTAAAAAATATAATTTAACACCAGGACTTAATAATTTGCTAACGAAAAAAGCAATCAGATCTTGAGGGCAAATGCACTACTAATGACCTTAATGAATGCACAGAAATTGTTTTATTAATCAATGCTTTATTTCTAAATTATATTCCTAATCCGAACAGGAATAATCCAAGTTCAAGTAATGGTTGGAAACAGAAAAATATAATTATTCAAATTTATAATTACCATATATAACCTCAATCAGCACCACGCACAGACGATTTTGAGGATTTAATAAATGATTTTAAATTTGGAGAAGATATAAAAAAAAATACAACAATTTGCCAAAAGAATATATTTGGATGGATGATGCTAGAAAATTAATTGATAGATTGTTAGTTATTCATGGTGAAGAAACTGCTAGAAATAAAAATTATTACAATGAAAAAGTAAGTATAATGAATATGCTAAACAATAAATTTTCTGATTTTGTTATTAGTAACCAGAAAGGAATTCCATATCTAATAAGAGTTTTAAATGTAATTCCACGCTCATTTTGGAATTCTGAACACCATGGCAAAGGCATTATAAGCTCGGCAATAAACAATTTAAATTTGCCCGGATTACATTTGCCAGGTTACAATTATTGTGGGCCATTCACAAAACTCAATGAATGATTAGAAAGAGGAGACTCAGGAATAAATAAATTAGATGAAGTTTGCAAATATCATGATATTGCATATATATATATATATATATATATATATATATATATATATATATATATCATAAAGATTCAGAATGTAGACATGAAGCTGATAAAATTTTACAAAAAGAAGCAGAAGAAATTATTTTAGATAAAATACTCCAATTGGAGAAAAAAATTGCTTCTGCAGCTGTTGCCTCAACAATGTTTACAAAAAGAAAATTAGATCGGGGAATTAAAATTTTTTATTGTGTATATATATATATATAACTTATATAAATGAAGATAGAAAATGTAACTTTCGATATATCCATTGATCGATTAAGAGATTTGGGTATACATAGATTTTTAACAAAAGATCAACTTGAGTGCAAAAATTAAAAAATTAAAAGAAGCACAAAGGTTTCTTACTAACTTTATCAATACCAATACTAAAAAAAAAAATTAAAGAAAAAACAGGAAGTGGTTTACACCTTGGAGGATTTTATTTGCAGCTTTAGGTGAGCTCGGTGTTTTAGCTGGAGGAGCTAGTGCAGTTTATAATTCTGCAAAACAAACTAAAAAAATAAATAAAAAAAGAATTTTAAGAACAGAGACACAGTTTAGCAATGGAAAATAAAGATGGAAGTGGCGTAGTTGCAAAAAAAAAAAAATTGAATATATACCCACTATCTAATGTCAATATTGAAACATATGTAAAAATATTAAATACTAAAAATTTCAGAAATGTTTATATGATTGACGAACTACCAAATAGAATGCACAAAAATGAATATGCTGTGGTAAATTTCGGTTTTTCAACAAATCCTGGTACTCATTGGTTTTGCTATTTCAAAGAAAACAATTATGTTTACTATTTCGACACATTTGGAGGCAATATTCCTAGCAATTGTTGTACTGAATATTCACAATATGAAACCCAGTCGTTCATTTTATGATATAGCAGTTGGTAGGATATCGGTTTCGGGTAGTGAAAAACCTCAAGCACTTGTAACACACAGAAAAAAATGGCTCCACTTAATGAAGTTTCAATTTACATGTTAAAGTTTCCTTGTCTCGGCTAGCGCTCGCTGGTATAGTATTATGTACCTACACTTACCACACTTATTAAGAGTTGATACACCAGTCAGGAAACTCACTGCAAGCTTGTAAAAATGCTGAAAAATAGCATATGGCAACACTGAAAAACCAAAACAATCCTTTAGCTACTTCAATAAACTACGTGAGAGTATAACAGTGGCAGCTCTTTGCAAAGTGTTTATTTATTGAAAATGAAATTTTGACATAACAACCACAAATAGCTAAATTACATTATTAAAAATTAATAACTATACTTCCAATATATATATGTATATATATATATATATAGCTAACTTTCTTCCATGAAAAGAATTATATTGAGGGCTTGTCTCAAATAGTGAAATTCAAACAATTATTGATAAGGTTTAAATTTCTCTAATTTTTACTTATAAATTAGCATAATAGCGATGGAACGACACTAGCCTTCAATTACTACATTAACTAGCTCTTTTTTACATCAATATCCTTTTTTTTTTACGTTAAATATATCAAGGCCATTTGTGGGTGAAATTCAGTTCCAATAGAGCAAACGTAATATGTTTCTTTTGAAAGAATGACAGTGTATCTCATTCTGCACGCCATTTGATTGAGATGTAAATGGACTTAGCTGCAGATTTAAACCGCTGGAGACGTGCTATGACGATGGGTGGATAAAAAAAAAATTTTGTTACATCCTCAAAACAAAATTTTGTTACATCCTCAAACAAAATTTTGTTACATCCTCAAAACAAAATTCATCTCGGTCTTGTAATTCCGCTGCAGAAGAAACTTCTTTTCCTTAAATCTTCCCTAGTGATAAGCTCACAGGCTTAATTTCGCTGAATAAAGTTGATAGCTTTTCATAAAAGAATACTTATTCGCGGAAGACCAATTTCTGCTAATTTAACCGCGGGGCAGCCCAACACAGACATATTGTTTGCTTAAATTTACCAAAGCACTTCTTGTTTCCTCAAATTCTGCTTGGTATTCAATCACGGACACGCGGATTAACAAAAACTAACTGAAATGCCTAGCTGAACAATCACTTATGACTAGAGACCTGAAAAATTCTCGAGTTCAATGACCTGCAGGCCCTCTCTGTAGTATTATGCACGAATATGCAGATGTCAACTGTGCGTTGGTTGTCTGCCGTCACAGTGGAAGGAGACGATTGGGCCACCGTTCTCAAGGAGGTGTTAAACACCGTGTGGACCAATGGCTAAAGTTTCACAAACACAAGTGTTTTGAATTCTAGCTTGTCCCGAAATGAATCCGCGAATTATTCAGGCCACTACTTATGACTATCGTCCAACATCTCCTCCAAACATTTTAGAATCAGTAAAAAAATTTTATACCAATAAATATATTTTTATTGTAGACTGCAATTGGCCCGATAGTGTCTTCCCACGCCCCAATTAAACAAAAGGTTGATAATCTCTAAAACGAAGAGAAAATAAGTATTAATTTATACATAAACATATCCTTCAAATGTCTCTAATAGTTACGTAGTATAATTGAAATTTGACAATTATGTTGGCAGATAAAACAAAATGCAGATAAATAATGACAATAATCGAGACGTTACTCACTTAGTTTGTATTACCCCCCCCCCCCCCATATGTAATTTGTGCTCGTTGGTAATATTTATTTTTGTGAAAAATAATAGCGTAATTTATTTTACATTTAAATGTTTTTATAGCAAATAAAATACAAGATTTTTTTTAAAACAAACTTTATCATCAATTCAATACACAATTTGTTTTGCCGCAACATAAAAACCACCTTAAAGTTGATAGTACAGAAAAAATATTTTTTGGTTACTTTATGATCTTAATGTTACATAGGCCCCTAATAATTTTACAGTATATTAAATTAACAGCAACATTAGCTACTAAGGGTTCACAGGCAACAAAAAATTACTATTGTAGTAACATTAGTACTGTTGTACAATGACAGTTAGTAATGAAGTGTGACAACATCTTGAAATGGAACCACCGTATTAAAATTACTATTGTAGTAACATTAGTACTATTGTACAATGACAGTTAGTAATGAAGTGTGACAACATCTTGAAATGGAACCACCGTATTAAAATTACTATTGTAGTAACATTAGTACTGTTGTACAATGACAGTTAGTAATGAAGTGTGACAACATCTTGAAATGGAACCACCGTATTAAAATTACTATTGTAGTAACATTAGTACTGTTGTACAATGACAGTTAGTAATGAAGTGTGACAACATCTTGAAATGGAACCACCGTATTAAAATTACTATTGTAGTAACATTAGTACTGTTGTACAATGAAAGTTAGTAATGAAGTGTGACAACATCTTGAAATGGAACCACCGTATTAAAATTACTATTGTAGTAACATTAGTACTGTTGTACAATGACAGTTAGTAATGAAGTGTGACAACATCTTGAAATGGAACCACCGTATTAAAATTACTATTGTAGTAACATTAGTACTGTTGTACAATGACAGTTAGTAATGAAGTGTGACAACATCTTGAAATGGAACCACAGTATTAAAATTTTAAAGCATAATACGAAAACTAAATGCAGCCTACACCAGTTCTAAAGCGTTGCAAATCAGCACACTCGTGCCAATTGTGCATGTATATCTAGAGCATAAGGTATTTGCACGTAGCGAAAGAGGACTGCTATTATGATATGTTACGGTACAGCAGTTTGTAGGGCGCTGGGTTTCCAGGAAGTAGAGTGTGCCAGGCACTCAGGGCATGGATTGAATTCTCCTGCCTGCCGTCTTTTTTTTCAGTTAGTAATATTCATTTTTGTGACAAAATAACTGTACTTAATTTATTTTACACTTCAGTGTTTATTTAAAGCAAAAAAAAATACAAGAAAATTTTTAACACAAACGTGAACATCAATGCAACACAAAATTTTTTTTTCGCAACACTATATTTGTCTTGCCGAAACATTAACACCGCCTCAATGTAGACAGTACAGTAAGGAGGTAATGCCATAAAAATAGACTACTTAATGTCACAGTAACATTAACAGATAAACAGTATATTACATTAACAGCAACATGAGTTGCTGACGGCTCACAGATAGAAATAATTAATGTTGTAGTAATATTAATAGTGTTAGCCCATTACACTTTTGTGTGTGCATGACTTGCTTAATTGTTTCCTACATATGTCATGTGTTTTATATTTGCTTTGACATGAAATATTTTATTTCTATTAAATTGAACAAGTACTTATATTTTATCTATGCATTGGGTATATAATTTAATTTATAATTAATATGAATGAAAACAGGGAGAAAAATAGGTGTGTTGGTAATGCACAGTAAAGAATAGTTATTATACAAATTATTGTTACACCAAGTGCGCTGTCCTTTTGGTGAACTTTTGTAGACTCGATTATGCTTTTTTTTTTTTTGCATGAAGCGGAGGAATATCCTGGAAATAGAACTTGAGAAGAATTTCAGAAAAGTTGGAAGTAACCGTGAAATGATTATAAATATGTTCTTGCGTACACGCTGTAGTGATGTCGTTTTCAGCCCAGCAGTAACGTTACAGTGCTGCACAAAAAAAAAAAAGTAAAATAAATAAGACATTAATTATTAATGGTAATGTCTAGTCTGCGGTTTACCTCCCAATGACGCGGAGTAAAGTACAAAATTATTAGGCAGTAGGGAAGGGAAAGGCAGGGGGGATAACCACACGCGAGCATCATCACGGTTGACGGGAAAGTAGCGCCCTTTGCAGACGGGCGGAAGTGGTCTACCGCACGTCGTCGTCCAATCCGGATGCAGCAGGCGTGTAGTGTGCGGCAGGGCCGACCAACTGCACACCGCAATCGCTTAGTAACGCACCCCCGGCCGGGGTGGAAGGCTGGCGCACGTAGGGGCTGATATTAAGGCCCATGCGAAACACGAGGCGGCTGCATGGGTCGCCACGTGAGCAGCGCCTTAAGTATTTTATTTCGCTATATATATATATATATATATAGACAATTATTGTGATGAAAGTATTTATTTTCAGTCTGAAATAAATAAATCTCACTATTAGATAAGCCCTTTTGACGTTGACGATCCTACTAGGACCTATCTCTCGGGGGAAGCTGAGGTGAAGTTAATTGAACATTAAAATTTAAGCCAATGTTTTATTAATCTTTACGTTAGTAGTATATATACACTACTGTTTATGAAAAATGCAACACGCAGAAAGAATGACCCAAATAAATCCAATTGAGTTAGAAAGAGGACGTTTTGTGATGAGCTGTAGTTATCTATGGCAAAACAAGTCTTGATCCTTCTGTGATTACGTAGCGAGCTGTGCTAGGAATGCACCTTTCTTTGCATCTCGCTGCCGCCACTGTTGCACTGGCTGAGATAACGGTTCTTTGAAGGCTCTGTTTCCTATGCAGCGCCTTCGCTACAGTACATTGCGTTTCCGTTCAGCGGTCCGACACTTTTGTCAGTTTCCTTTCCTGTAATTTACTGCGGCGTTCGTACTGAGTGCGTTACAATATTTCATTGACTTGTTTATCTGACAGTATGGAGCAAAATTAAATTGATAGCGTACCTTTAGAAGCAGCTTATTTTTAAAAAGGGAACATGTAAATTACAAGTAGAGAACGATGTAAGGTGCTTTAAATATACACGTGTATACTATTGTTTTTAATGAGGAAAACACTTTAGGCAATATTCATGGTGCTTTCATAGTATTAAACACAATAAATTATTATTCTTGGATAGAATATGACGAAATACACACTAATCGACACAAGAACCCTATAACACCCATTGTTCTTGGCTTCTTCGACCTTATAGATCTGGTTTTGCCTTTATAAGTAAGTTGATATGGCAGCATCAGATTCATTAATGGTATACTTCATCAGTTTGAACTGTAAAATTTGCCGCAAATATTAAGTGAAGCAATAAACGAGACTAACATTCTTTGTAGTCCTAGCACCAACAAAACTACTATACGCAGGAAGCCACGGTGGCTGAGCGGTTAGCCTGCTCGCCTCCCACCAAGGCAAACCGGGTTCAATCCCGGCCGAGTCACTCTCGGATTTTCGCATGTGGGAATCGTGCCGGACGACCCTGTTGATGGGCGGGTTCTCTCATTTCCCCCCGCCCTTTCATTCCGGTGCTGATCCATACTCACCTCAATCACCCTCATCGGCCCTAAGTACCTCGTCGTTAAGAGCCTTCAAAATCTCTTCACTCACTCGTTACTAGAGACATTTTCCCAGCGTAGATAATATCTGCGATGCAAACTTGATGATTGCATTAGTTTGGAGTGTGTTCGTAAGCATGCCATTCTCTGAAAAGTATAGCTAAAGGATGCGTAACAATGTGTGATGTCCACACTAGAGACTAGCATATATGTGTGTTTTACAGCATGGTCAATATCTCTACCTTTTTTTTCCCGTGGATACATTCACATTAGGGAACGTTTTTTCTAGTCGTGACAAGTACCTACTAACTGCTCTGCAAATATGCGACCGTGAACGTAACACTTGCTCAGGAAGCAGTCAAATGGGCAGGGAAGCTCCCAAACTTGTATACTAACGACGCTCAACATTCCTGTATTTGCAGGCTGACATGCGGAAATATTTCCATACAATGTATAGGTTAAAGAACTTTCATTAGAGTTTAGGAGATTTACCAGAAAAATTTTTTTTACGTTGTGAGTTTCTCGTATATTAGCCCTGTAACAGTAGGATATTGATATTACATGTAATGAAAGCCAATGAATTTAACTACAAATGCCACTGTGTATATTTTTAACTAGGGAAAATGCGCAGTTTTTTACCTTTACTAAAATAAATTGTCGTGTTCCTAGACCATTTATTTGCTGGCATCAGTTCAATATGTGTTTCCAATTATTTCCTCGTTTAATGACCGAGAAGGTTATAGCAAACTAGGGTAGATTAGGTTTGAAGTTTTATTAAGCTGAACATTTTGTTATCTAATAATGTCGGCAAGGACGTAATTCTGTGATTACGTAGCGTAAGCCAACTGCAGATCGAAATTGCAGACATTACACGTACGACGTTAGAGATCGGTAAATTTTCAAATGAATTTTCGGCCCGCAGTTCTCTACGCTTGCAATAGACGCGTCCGGCTCGCATCTGTATGCAGTGGGCTCAGCAGCCAGATTTCTCTCCAAGGTGCTCTGTCAATCCGGATCCGTGAATGCACAGAGTGGAATATGATTCAATGGAAGTCAACCAACAATATGCAGATGATTGCAGGCAACAAATGATTTGGACAAAGCTGAATAAGGCAGTAGGGAAATATCACTACCGTTTCGATCATAGAACATATAAGAAAATTGTTGGCATGTGTCAAAAAAAGTTTCTGCATGGCTGCTCAAAGAATATCGCAGAAATAATCATCACTAATATCCAACGAAATTGATTTTGAAAAATCAGTTAAATTTATTGAAGATGTGACTATTGATGACGTTATCACACTGAGATCATTGCACGTTTAGATAAGTCACTAACTACTTCCAAAGCTACCTAGATGTGCCTATTTCCCAATGTAAAACTACATTTAGAGTTACGGATTATATATATATTTTTTGTTATGTTCAGCAAAAATTACAGTTTCAACATCGAGAACTTTCGTAAGAAAAGAATCCGAGCACTGAAGGATATTCTCCTCTCCCCCCCCCCCCCCCTTTTACCCGATTATATACTCTCTCATCGTCCGTTTATGACTGGTAATTGGAATTACACTTTTAATTGCTATTAAATATTTGCCTGTGGCATGAAGTGCCATCATTCAAAGTGCAAATAATTCAAGATAAGAAATTCTGCTGTCACGTAATGTGGTGACGTAACAATTCACGCCAACTTTGAGTGAAAATTACGTAATTTTCGTATTGCGAAGAGATTTGTTAAGTGAAGGTGCACAATTCAAATATTGGGCATATTATTTGTGTCGATTTGTACACTACACGTTTGTAAACAGAGATGTATAAAACCGTTTGCGACGAAAAATATTCTACGATTTATGACCTAAAATGATGATCGCGTCATAATATTTCTAACCATTTACTGGGACGACTGGAAGGCGGGCAGCACTAAGCACATTAAAAGCGCTTCGGGTTTATCGTCGCAGGGGTTTACAAATTACCATTCGCGAGGATATGCAAGTCGACTGGAAAATGGAATGCGCAATAGCGTTAGGTATGCTTCGATGTAAGTTTCACTGACTTAAGCCCACCTTCGTCTACATCAGACATTCGGTCACGTCATGCCTAGATTGAGGAAGTAGGAGTTTATGCTATATAGAGTTCAGGTTATACGTGACTATCTACAGCAACATCCAGTATAGATTATCCTTGCTAGGTCACTTCGTAACACAATAAATATACAGTACACTGAAGCAGATGCTGTAAGCTCAGTTGGAAGTGAAACGCACTGCCATAGAGGATAATGACTGCAAAACTTAATTTATTACACAAGCGTTTTTAATTATTAGCCTATTTCCGAAAAAAAAAAGTAGTATTTTTAAGATCACTTTCCTGTCTGGGTTGCTGTGTGTGTGTGTGTGTGTGTGTGTGTGTGTGTGTGTGTGTGTGTGTGTCACGTTAAAAACCTTTTGTTCCCATGCATTGAAATTCACCATATTCGCTACACATAATGCATATTGGCGATACCAACACACGACTTCAACACTTTAGGACCATGCAGTGTACTCGTTTCAAAATTGAGGACCTTATTTAAGATTTTTCGGTGCTCCTCCATTTCTCAGCAACCATTCAGCTGAGTTGAACCAGGATTTATATTGTTCACAGTTTACTCTGTCAGCATTAAATTAAAAAAACTCACGAGCTCGTCAGTTCACAATTTTGGAATATTCCCCCCCCCCCCTCCTCCAGCACAAACGAAGCTTTTACACCATACTACGAGAACTACTGAACCGATTATCTCCGAACTTGAAACATGCGTTAGTACTGCAAGTGAGTCAGTGAATATATTTGGGTGGCTCTTAACAGCGAGGTATTGAGAGCCGATTTTGGTTATTGAGGTGAGTATGGAGCAGCGCCGGAATGGCGGGTTCGAGTGAAGCGGGAGATCACCGAGAAAACCCGCCGATCAGCGGCATCGTCCAGCACGATTCCTACATGTGAAAATCCGGTGAGTTGGCCGTGGATAGAACTCGGTCCGTCGAGGTTGGAGGCGAGCAGGCTAACCGCTCAGCTACCGCGACCCTTGGCTAGTACTGCAGTACGGACCCTCTTGTACCTTTCAATATAATATCTTATGCTTATCTCCAGAATGGCGATTTTATCAATATTTTTTTTGTTAGAACAACGCTTCCATCTAATTTATTTACCCCTTTGAAGAAAATTTGGTATGCTAGTTGAACCCATCTGAAGTATCAAATATACAAATATACAAGTTCTTACGTTCATCACTTTGTAAGAGAGCGTCACCTTAAAAAATACAGGTTTTATATCACATATCGGGAACTTAGCATTGCTTCTAATGTTGGTAGGTAAACGGTAAGCAATTGACAGTTATTAGAATTTAGTATAGCAGACACTTATTTTCAAAATGCTTTTTTTTTGTTTACATTTTATGTTAGAATGCCATACTTACGAAAACATTATATCTCTTTGAACCAAACGTGGTATGCTGGCTGTACCTAAGCTATTTCAGAGGCTCATTTGTCCGCTATTTTGTAAGATCGCGGTTTTGTGCAGGAAGATCTGAAATGGTTTCCGAAAAAATTTGCCCCAAGTATTGCTCAAGCTAGAAAAAATAAATTTATGTATTTTTTAAAATAAGTTATTTCCATTTTCCAAAATGGGGGCTTAGGATATTTTACATTTGTATGTAATATACACCCTACCATTAGGTATATTTAAAAATAAACTTGATATGCTGACATTAAATACCTAGGTGAGCAATAAACTTGATATGCTGACATTAAATACCTAGGTGAGCAATAAACTTGATATGCTGACATTAAATACCTAGGTGAGCAATGAACTTGATATGCTGACATTAAATACCTAGGTGAGCAATAAACTTGATATGCTGACATTAAATACCTAGGTGAGCAATGAACTTGATATGCTGACATTAAATACCTAGGTGAGCAATGAACTTGATATGCTGACATTAAATACCTAGGTGAGCAATAAACTTGATATGCTGACATTAAATACCTAGGTGAGCACTAAATTCACGATGTTCTTAACTTCTTCCTTCCCTACCGGTTTTCATAAAATCGCACAATTTGAAATCCACCTATTTTATATCACACTTCCAGGTTAATTAACGTACGAAAGAATTTTTGAGGAATACATCAGGGGCTGAAAAATTTATTGAATTAGTGTGGGGGCGAATTAGGCTTATATCACGTATAGATTTAAGAATCTTTTACGACCGGGCATTCGTTTATTACACAATCTAAGAGCTCCCCAAAGTCAACAGCGAACCTACAAGTGAACAAGGACTGAACTAAGAACTGGGCGGTATGACATGAAACTGGTTACTCACTGGTGCTGCAGCCATTTTACAAATGGCTCACGCTCTAGTTTACACGCTCTAAATCCAAATTAGTGGTTAAATCAATTAACAGCGCCTAACTTCAAAATTTATTTCAGTAAATTTAGCATAAGATTAGAGAAAAATGTCATTGTGCCTCATTTATTGGTTTAGTAACTTTTCCCACCCATTCATCAACCATTTCATTCGCTATGCTTCAGTGATTTGCTCTTTGACTCATGAATCAGTTACAGAAGGCGTATCAAATGAAGCAACAATGCATTAACGAATAAAACACATTAAAAAATATATTTTTTAATGCGAGTTCGTATTTTATAATATCATTTCATGAGGCAACAGGAACACTCAGTTTTTCATTTCGTTTTCACGTAATCACCATAGTGGTCTGTCTGAACGTTTACACTGCATTAAATGCGGTGAAGTGAGTGCTTTAATACGTACTATTTGTTTTAACAATCATAATTTTGCCAGTTAAAATCTAAAAACTAAAAAAATTTGTACATACAATTACTTCTGATTAAGAAATACAATACACAGTTTCCCTAGACGTTTATTTGGTATAGTCTATTCGTGGTTTCTTCACACTTTTTGAACCAGACCTTTGAAAAATCACCCCATGGATGGCGTGTTTAGTTAGTTCCTAAATACGCCATGTATCACAACCGTTCTATACCTCTGCTAACATAAAAGTATCCTACTTTTTTTTCGTTAAATTGAAGTTTCATGTATATTTTATTTATAAATGATTTTTTATTTGTAATAAATACAAATAAAAACAGTGAGAAAACATGTTCATTGGTAGCGCATAGTAAAAAAATAGTTCTCATGCAAAATATTATTACAACTGAGTGCGCACGAATACGGTGCGTTCTCCTTCGGTGTAAATTTCTAGATTTAGTTAAGGCTAGTTTGTACGAGGCGGAGGAATATCCTGGAAGTAGAACCTCAGCAGGTGCGAAATAACCGTGAATGGACTATAGCTTGATAGGTAAAGTAATGGTCTATAGGCGGGAGGAGGTTGTGGGTTGAAATCTTGGGCCTTGAGAATCTCCCTTAATTTCACAATATAAACAGTGACTATAGGAAATATATTTATTTCTCGCTATTTTCGCCTAAATTCGATAAAAAAAAATTTTCAAGGCACATAGTTGGTTGTCACAAATTCAATCCGTCAAATTGGGTTCAAACCCTTCCCTTATCAATCTAGTGACATTTAACATTTTCATAGTTTTATCAAGAATAACCAGTCGGGCGGAAAGAAAGACATGATATGTCTGTAGTAACCTACAATTTCATCAGGGCAAAGTGAACTACATTTTCGTTTCTACTCCCCATAAGTACAGAGACGATACTGCAGTGAAAATTAAATACCAACGTTCTAGCGAAACAATGAAGATGTGTGGGTTTTTGACTTCTAACAACGCGCTGATGTGAAGCTCTTAATAAGTGTGAGTAACCATTAAATTCGAACCAGAAAAATTCTCTCTCAATTGAAGGTAAATTTTTTGAATGATGTGCAGGTATTCATTTCAAACTTCAAAGGATGATAGTGATTTTCAGAAATATATGTCAAACAAAATAAAAAAAATAGAATGTTCTATCAAAACGTTGAAAATTCTTGACTGGAGAGTGACTTTAACCTAGCATAGTGTTTTTGAAAACAAATTCTCCAAATTTACATAATTATTTTTTTTTTCGTTACATTCAAACCCCTCCCTTTGCGAAGCTTAGCTACGGGCCTGGTTCTTTTCACTCAGTATTTTTTTTTGGTATTATTACAAGAAAGATACTTGGAAACCCAGTAGCCAAAAATAATCCTTTGTAAAACCACAAAATATATACGTGTATCTTTACAAATGATAGCTTCGTATAACAACTTGCATTATTGAGAGGTGGACATGATATTGTTTTTTTTCATCTAGAAAACCAATGTGATGAATTAATAACAGACAGTAATTTAAAAAAAAAAAAATTCAAAATATAATTTACGAAAACAAAATTTACACTTTGCCAGCGCGGGGACCAAAAACCCACATCTCTTGTATTATCAGTCCTCGCCCTTAACCACAAGACCAACTTGATTTGCGGACTTAGAGGTTATTTTGATAATAAATATAGACGTAAGTACCTACAAAATATTTGGGAAGTTATTTGATTACGAAGAACAACGTTTATTTCATTCTAAGAGTTCTGTGTAGCTAGGAAACATTGATATTGATCGAGTAATGCGGTTACGTTTGATTGGAATTGTCGTTTCACCATGATTGTCTGAGTTGGTTTCTAAGTGTTTACGTTATTCAAACTTACAATACATTAATTTTTACACTCAACTACGCGCTTTAAATTACTTTTAGTTTTTTGCACAAGCAGCTATAATCCGTCCACGTTTACTTCAAACTTTTCTGAAACCCTGCTAAAGTTCTACTTCCAGAATATTCCTCCGCCTTGTCCAAACTAAGCGTAGTTAAGTGTAGACAGTCACGCCAAAGGACAACCCACCGAATTCTTGCGCACTCAGTTGTAACGACGTTTAGTACGAGAACTATTTGTTCCTAGGCGTTAACCAACACACGTGTTTTCTCACAGTTTTTATTCGTATTTATTATAAATGAAATAATATAATTTACAAATAAAGTACAGGTAAAACTTCAATTGAACGGAAAATAATAAACTTTAATTTTAAAAGAGGTATAAAATGTTTGTGATACATTTCGTATCTAGGAAATAACTAAATAAGTTTACGGCATGCATAGGGTGATCTGTCAAAGGTTTGATCCAAAAAGTGCGAAGAAACCGTGAATAGACTATATATATATATATATATATATATATATATATATATATATATATATATATATATATAATACGTTTTTACGTTGTTAAGTGTCTGCCATTTTGCTGAAGCTCGTGGGTACTGGTCAGTTATGGTACAAACATTTCTTGAGCCCTATTAAAAAACATGGCTCTTGTAGTTTTACAAACGAGTAGTGTGACAAGAGAAATCTTCGTCCTGTTAAAAGCATTTGTAAAATTTCAAACAATTTCTCGGTAAAAATTACACTTTTTTTTTATTTTTTACGGAGTGCGAATGTGTTGTGGTGGCGTCGGCGGGAGAGAAGTGTGTCTGTTGTTCCGCGCATGCGCACAGCATCGATGACAGGTGCGCAGGCAGACGCGCGGTGTGCTTGTACGCTGTGGACCACGTGTCGCCCCGCTGGCTGGAGAAGACGTGCCGTGCAAGCGAACCGCGCACATCGTGCTTGCTATCAGTGCCTTCTTCAGAACCTGGTTGCAACAGGAATTACTGCCACGTTTCGCCCTCCGGCGACTCACGAACTGACAACAAACAGTGGGGTTGGTTTTTTCCAATCAACAGTAAATTTCGCCAAATTAATTTGAGAACAAGTTAACTTGTTCCGTCACCCTGTAAGCGATCTCGGACTCATTGCAAATGAATAGTATTTATTAACTCTAAAGTCTATCCGTGGTTTTTTTCCCCCGCTTTTTGAATCAATCTTCCATGTGTTTCCTAAATTTCCCACCTATCACAAGTATTTTACAAGTTTGCAAAAATTAAATTATATATGTAGGCTAAATTATAAGATTCATTTTATAATAAATATGAATAAAATAGTGAGAAAATAGGTGTTTTGGCAATGCCTGGTAAGAAATAGTTCTTATGCGTGATAGCATTGCACGGAGTGCCCACGAATATGGGGCGTTGTCCTTCTGGTGTAATTTTCTAGACTCGGTTAAGCTTTGTTTGCACGAGACGGAGGAACAACCTGGAAGTAGAATTTTCGCAGTGCTTCAGAAAAGTGCGAATTAATCGTGAATTGACTATGCTGTACGTAGCAAAGCTTCACCGTCCATTCTTCCTTGTGGCTAATCTGATTTGTGTAATTTTCATCACCTCATTGACATGAATGACTATTGCCAATATCATCGAGCACGAATAAGTACAGCGCATACCAATAACTTACGTGTTTGCAACACTTGAACTCGGAAATAAATCGGTGGAAATACCGGATTTTAGCGATAATATTTCTGCGTATGCCAAAATTTCAACATCTTACAAGCACATTTGCAGTGTCTTCTTTTTGTTTATTGGCTGCGTGCGTCTAGCAGAAGAAATCCTGGCCAATCAGAAACAGGCTTCTCCGATACTGAACGTATGTGATTGGTAGATGGATACGTAAGACAAGGAATAATTATAATCATCCAATAACGGATATAGAGATGTCCTAAAATGTTTTTAAATACAGCGAGTTGTGAAATCTTTTCACCGAATTCTGGTGTCATAAATTTTGGGACCGAACGAGTTTAGGCGTAAAAACATGAACATTTAATTTAATTTTGCAATTGGATAGTGGCTTTTTTCACGATCTGCAATATTCTAAGTCAATAACAATCCTGCAAGAATACGAAAACCGAATCTCGCGATATCTTAGTTAAATATGTGTTAAATCATGGTGTTGTATGTGTAAACAATAAATACAATACCTTCTCGGGGTAACAATGGCTACTCACTGTAAAAGCAAATGAAGTAAAAGTAGACATTCGAGTATACACCGTACTGCATGCCTCTTAACCCGTGAGCTCTTCCAGTCTGTTGGAAAAATTCGCGAATTAAAAAGTCTGTACTAAACTCTTCATATTCCTCTGTATACTCAAATATAACGTGTCATGTGTTATGTGGTGCCTGACTTTTGGGGATCCAGTTTTACACTTCGCTGAATTTATATATTTTTTTTTGTGTCGTCTTTTTTTAAAAATGATTTCCCATCTAGGGTTATAAGATGGCACCAAGTTCAACTCCACAGCCTTCTACATTCTGGAACCGAGATCACTTCTTCATTGTCACAGGCAGAACTCATTTCTCATTTCACAGCCGGAAACACGGAATGAGGTGCTGAAATTGTAACGAACTGTAATGAATTCACAGTATTGCTGGTGGTTTATGGATTATTGTGCCGAATTCAAGGAAATACAACTTCCGTAAGATACATCAAGTATACGAGTTGCGATCTGGATGTAAGAGCAAACCTTCCTTGAAATGTGGGCAATCTCTAAGTATATAAACATCTGCGGCTATCAGAATTTTGCCTTTACCTGTAGTTTATGGGAGAATCGCCCTTCTGTGGACAGTACCAGAGTTTCCCCTGGCACCTGATACATCACGGAACACTGCAGTTTTCATAACTCGCTTTATTAGCTCATCGACGGTCAAATCTTTGAATCTCAAAAGCTTCTCTGCCAATTTGGCGATTACGTTTCGGTCAACAGAAACGTCAACTTTTATAATAAATTTTTTTTGTGCACGCCAACAGCTATAGGTCTTTCTAGAGGACAGCACAGAGCAAGGAATTGTAAGATTGCACATGCACGTTCAGACTCGAATCCTGGTCCAGTCATCCTGATTTCGGTTATCCATGGTTTCCCATAATCACTCTAGATGACTGTTGAGATGGTTCACTCCTAAAAAAAAAAAATTGTAATTTTTACTGAGAAATTCTTTGTAATTTTACAAATGCTTGTAACAGTAGAAAGATTTTTCTCGTAAAACTACAAGGTCCGTGTTGTAACAGACCTTAGGAAATGTTTGCACTATACTAGCTGTGTCCAAGAGCTTCAGAAAAATGGCGGAGACTCAACATCGTAAAAGCTGTTTGTACAATAACTATGGGTTCAAAAAGAAATGTATTGCAAATTTAAATTACGCAAAACACTTAAAAACAACTCAAATAATCATTACGAAACGACAAGTTCAGTAAAACGTGACCGTATTATTCATTATATGTGTTTCCTAGCTAAACATAATTCTTAAATCGACTCTATATACCCCGTTGTTAAAAGGCGTCCAAATCGCTTAACTTAACAACTGAAATAAAAAAAAAAAAAAAAAAAATGTAGGGCCTACCTATTCTCCTTAAGCGTATAAATGAAATTTTGTATTTCTTTTATCCTTACGCACATATTTACAGAAAAAATAAGCATTCTTATGGTAAGTCAAGCTGGTCTTGTAGGTAAAGGTGCAAGCCTAGTACTACAAGGGGAATGAGTTCTAATCCCCGTGCCGGTGAGGTATAACTTTTTTGTAAGTTATATTTTGAATTTTTTTTTTGTCCTCTGTTACTGATTAATTACATTTGTTTTTTAGAAGAAGAAAAGGTAATTTTATTTACACTTCTCAATAATGTCAGTTGGAATACAAGGCTACCATTTGCGAAATTACAAAGACATGTTTTGCAAATTTTACAAGAAAACTCTTTGTAGTTTTACAAAGGATTTTCTTGGCAACTGGGTTTCCAAGGATTTCTCTTGTAAACGTACTAAAAGTTATTTTGAGTGTTCCTTTATATAGAATGATGCCAATTACATTCCCGTTCATTCTACTCTGAGAAACTTGATCCATCTCCAATGACCTCACCGTCGACGAGACGTTAACTTCTATAGGCTAGTCACGGTAAAATGAGCACTTTTGAAAGCCCTGCTTAAGATCTACTTGTATGCACGTTGTGTATTATCCCGCCTTACGCAATATGAACATTGTCGCACGGACCTCATCACTTTATTCATGCGTCGGTAAAGTGAAACTGTGAAATTGTTTAGAAAAAAAATTTTTTTTTTAACGTGCTCATTTTTACACTTCGATGAATTGAAAAATAAAGCAGAAAACGAAATAAATAATTCAAGTTATCAGAAATGGTTACCTAAAACTTTTTATTCGACGTTAAGATACGAAACTACTTTCCGTCCATCGTTGCCAACTTTATTGGGCGCATGTCACTCAGTGCGCCAGTTAAAATGTATGCAGGTAGGGGCAGTGACTTTTTTCGTAGGTTAATTTCGAAAGTGCTCACTTTATTGTGAACAGCCTTTAACTAACCTATCCACCTACCATTTATAGCTGGCCCTCCTTTTGCCATGTTGCGTACCACTATGTCAGGCTTTAAAGCAGGAATAATTTTATTATTATTGCTGTTACTATTAATAGTAGATATTCAATGTTTCAATATATAAGTATCGTATTTTTGGTTAAAATGAACTTTAATTTTAATTTGAACTACAAATTATAATATTTAATTTTTGATTAAAAGTGTTACAAACAGTGTGTAAATTGGCGGGGGTGGCAATACCTAGCGAAGAAGTTGTCCACATGCAAGATATTATTAGGGCCTAAACAGAGTGCGCACGGATGCGGTGCGTCGTCCCGTTGGTGTTATTTTTTATACTTAATTAAGTTTTGTTTGCTGTGAGGCGGGGGAATAGTCTGAAAGTGGAAATGGTGCAGTGCTTCAGAAAAGTTAGCAGTGACTACGGATGGACAAAGATGCATATTGTCCGTAGCATAGGCTAAAGATGAGGCAGGCCGACTGTTCGTCTTCTGCGCATGTGCGCATGTGCGCATTCGAGATTTGAATCAGTGAGAATTTCACTGTTTTAGTCAGTCAACAGTACCTGACTGATTCAACAGTCGCTTCACTGAGTTTAACTGATCAATCAGTGAAAAAAATTCCACTTTTTTTTCACTTAGTGATTCAGTGAAATTTTCCGCTGATTCACCAGTCATTTTTTTTCACTGTTTTCCAGTGGCTTGTTTATTCACAGATGGATCAGTTAAAAAGCGTGTAAAATAGCCGTCAGACAACATTTATAAATGGCCGTTAAACAACGTTTATCAAGTGAAATAACAACGAATATACTAATAAAACCAATACAAAATATTTTCTAAAATATATTTCGTCTTTCAAAGCACCATTTTACGAGGTATTAAAATCATTCAGCCTTTCATTCTGTTTTTACGTCTTTCGTTTCCGTGTAATAATTACAGAGCTATGTTTGGAGGTTTAAACTAAATATAAAGTTGTGAAGAGCGTGCATTCATATATACTAACTTATTTGTTTTAACAATCCTAACACTACCAATTAAACCAAAAACCAAAAGTAAGGACATATAATTTAAACTTCAGAATTTCGACAAGAATTATAACTAGAGCCCCGAGTATTTCGCGGATTGAGTTGGCAGCAAGCTAGGCTGAACAGCCCTCTACACACTCGAGACATTATCGTCTGCTTATTGGTTGCTGTGATCAAGAGAGGTTTCTGTACATGACTGTTAAACACTCTCTCACACTACTGCTTCCTGCTTATTACTGGCTCACAGTTAAACGGGGCGTGTCTAAAAAAACTGCTGTCGTCCAATCACAACAGTAGGAGAAAAGAACAAGTGTTAGGAGTCTACCTCGTCTCCGAATGAATTCGCGAAATACTCGTGACTCTAATTGTAACACATATATTTTCCTCTCGACTTCCAACTTGACTCCGTAGTCCAGGTCTTAAGGTAAACAGCGAAGTGGAAAGGGTGTGTGATTTCAATCCCGGTCACCTTCGAAAAGTTTTTCACTTTTTTTAAATCACGGTAAATTGCGCAATGTAAATAGCAAACTGTCGTAAATATGTTTATTTCACGCAATCATTTGGCTAAGTTCAATGGAAACCATACTTCATTCCCCACCGCAGTCGACCGTCACCTATTCATCAGTGTAATTGCTTCACGTCACTAATGCAATCAGTGAAATTTTTCCGCTGGAACAATCAGTGGGTTTCCCCTCATTCTGAGTGGAGCCATTTTCACTGATCCGAGTAGTTGAATTTCACTGCTAATCAGTGGTGTCCCCCTGATTCGAATTTGGGGCGCAACATCGATTCCAATAGACAAGAACTTTTATACATAGATAAAATAGTTTTGCTTATTTAGATTTAATTAAATTGCGTAACAGTTTGGTTAGAGGATGTATACATACATCTCAGAGCACTTGTTTACTAATCAGTGTTATAACCTTAAGGGGGGAGTATCCTTGATATCGTGGATTTACGTATTTTCCTCCATAACTTAATTTTCGGAGTCACTATTTAAAAAAGAAGCTAGTCAAGGCATAGGGAACATGTTAACAGTTATTTCTAAATCCAACTTATTTTTCTTACATGGTTAGTTTCACATGTGTTACCGTAATCAAAAATATTACATAATTATTTAATAATGCCAATTCCACACAGGAAAATACAGGTATAGCTGAAACCACACGAATTTAAAAAAAAAAATCCGTTAAGTAGTTCTGTATGTCATGTCTAGCTTTGATTTTTTTTAGGTCTGGTCATAAATTTTGATTACGAAGATTTGTAAAAAGAAACGAAGCTGGAATTGATACTGCCCCCTTTAAATCCAATCCATGCCGTTTTGTTTTGGTCGAGAAAAGCAGCCATAGCAAGATCAGTCTAGCTCGTCTTTAGCTGAAGTTACGAATGCAGCGTTCGGAATCAACACACGCGGGGCCTCATACGCACGGCTAATACACGCGTCTCACAACCGCGGTATGGTGAAAGTGAGGGTGTTAGAGAGGCACAAGTAGGAAGGGCGTGAAGGGGTGGAGGAGGGGGGGGGGTGTGTGTGTGTAAATATGTGAAGGAGACAACCAGACAACCAGAGATCATTCCACATTCATCCGAGCGCTCGCGATAAACTCGGGCGCGAGCGTATTTCATCGCCAGCTATCTTGCGAAACTGGAACTCGGGACGCCGACAGGCGGCTTGTCCCCCCTTTTTACGCAGCGACGCGACCCCGCGCACACACATGATCTATTATACCTCGCACGCGATGGAGACCTTCGGCAGGCCACAGTTTCTTTATTACCGCGGCCTTATTTAGTAATTGTTCTACCCCCCTTGCCCCCTCCGCCGTTCCACTTCCGGACGAACGAGGGAGAACCATCTTGATTTGCGCTGTCGCCGGAGACAACTCAGAACGCAGGCCGTTAAAATGGCAGCATGTGCGTTTTACGGAGGGTAGATAGTTGTGCTTCAAAGCGCCCGAGCCTCTCTTCTAGTCGCCTGAGCTATAGTTTCGAGTTCGGTACTTCACTGCGCTTGTGCAGAACAGTCTTCAGGATCTGAAGCGCCACGAGACCAGTTACCCGAGCCGGCATGCGAGCAGGTATGGCATAGCTTGTCGCGCGATCCTTGCTTCCGCACAAGCAATGGCGAGAGCGCTCGTCATGATACACAATGTCAGGTAATTCTCGGATACGGACTGCGCCACACGAATCTGTCATCGGAACTAAATATAAAATAGTCATTGGTAAAAAGAAAAGGGCAAGGCCCGTAAAATAATGGAATCAAAGAGGATAGAATGACTTCTTTTCAAGCTAAGCACATCATACAGCATCAGCATAGAAAACGTCGAAACGTCATAACAGATGCTCGAAGTTTGCTCTGCCTAATAGCAATGCACTTTTCCGCACGTTGGATGCATGCAGCATGCGCGGAGCTTGCCCGCCGAATGCGCTCACGACAAATGCCATGTCTCAGTACTCGCTGTATGTGAATTCGGTTGCCTCTTTAGCACTTCTGAGCTCGAATCGTTCCCTTGCCGTATGTATTACCACCGACACATTAGTTGCAGCATTGCAGTATCACATCACCTTTAACTAATTTGAATACCACATGTGGTTTTTGGACCTTTCGTGTCGTTTTTCTCAAAAAAGAAAGGTTTTGTGGATTTTTACCAAAAAGTGTTTTCTACTTATCGTTTTCATCACAGAGCCGTGTGGTGCAGTCTGTATTCGTAAATTACCCGACATCCTGTACTAATACTGAAACTGTGGTTCAGGGACAACCTTCTCTCACGACTACAGCAGTATCCGTTAATGCACAACGTCTTTTTTTTTTTTTTTTTGTGATAACTGGAATTTTTGTGTTAAACAAACACGAAAATTTACCATAATTTTCACACAGGGCTTTTCTAACATCAGTGAGCATTTCACTATTTTTGTTTACTGTTTATCCGTATTTATGGTCTTATCTCCGTTTCTCAAACAAAATAAACAAAATCATAACAGTCGTCAATACCATAGCTCCACCACCCTCTGGCTGATTGGAAAAATTCCATCGAAGATCGTACCCCACCAGTTACGAAAACGTCCATAAAAACGGCCAGCAGATGGCCAAATATTCCATTCAAACTTCCATACAAGCGACCATACATGCTTGCATGTACTGTAAAAATTTTTTTAGATAAAATTTCCTTACATGTAAAGTAAAATTACCTCTTAAATGTAAAATAAATTTACATAACAAGTAATGTACTACTCCCTAATCGTACGGAAAAATTACCTGACAAAAGTGGGGGAAAATCCCATACAAGTTAGGTAATATTAACCATATTGAATAATAAAATTATATTAAAAAATATACCAAAGTATTAGTATTGTTTTTTTTCTTTTCATACTGAAATGTAAACATACATTCACATAATAAATTAACACGAAGCCGTCTTATTTGCCTGTGTAAATATAGCCAGAATATTACTATAGTTTATGCACACCAGCTTACTGAAGAACATACACGTAGCTTGCCAGCATTACATGCGTCACACAATGCCACGTGCCCTGCCATATGTATCTGCTGCTCGTGCTGTAGGCCTATTCCAAGTACTTAGTATTAACATAAAACATGAGCAGACAGAATATTACCATGCGGCACTGAATAGAAAATACGTGACAATGTGTGAAATAACGGTAGTGTACTATTGAACTGTTTGTATAACCATACTCTCCCATAGGCGTATAAAACAGTGTGAAATAACGGTAGTGTACTTACTATTGAACTGTTTGTATAACCATACTCTCCCATAGGCGTATAAAACAGTGCGAAATAACGGTAGTGTACTTACTATTGAACTGTTTGTATAACCATACTCTCCCATAGGCGTATAAAACAGTGTGAAATAAAAGCACGTGTTGATATCGTGTTTTAGGTTAAGTATATTTTTGGCAAAATTTATTTCGACTGAGCAGTGTGATAGTAGAATATTTCTCCCCTGAGGAAATCGTCTGCCTGCCCCTTGCAGGCTGGAGAACTTCATGTTCGATGCGAATAACACTCACCTTAGTTTACCGCACTAACTTGAGACCAGTGACCATTTGTCACACTCTGAAAATGATGCAGCTTACTTTCCATAAGAACAAGCAGAAATTATGCAGAACTGGGTTATCAGTGAAGGCGAGGAAGTGAAAACAATTATTCATGCAAATAGGAAAAGACGTCAGACTACATAAAGTTTCCAGCCAAATTATTTTATTTCAAAATTCAATTTCTTTAATTTAATTGATATATATTCTGGTTGTAAATGAAACTAATTAAAAATTCTGACTGGCAATAGCAAAAGGTTTATGAAAAAAAAAAAAAAAAAAAACATTCGAACTAGCACTGCTGATAGGAAGCGGTCAGATATAACGGTCGTTAACAATACCCTTATTCAAAAACGTAAACTAGCCTGACGTGTCAGTTTGTCACTTCAAAAAAAATCACTGAATGAAAACGTCTGCAATTATTACTTGAAAAAAATTAAACTTGGCTCAGCTTAGTGGTATAACAATAAAAACTTTGTCTCTCAGGTCAAATTATGGTTAAAATATGCTGGTTCGTAGTTGTTAAAAACGCTGTGCCAACACGGCGTTGTGTATAATGTTCTATTACAAATGGCCGCTCTCTTAGGTCTATACGACGTGTAGACTAAACTCGTAGGAAAACTAGTAGTGTAGAAAGATAGTTAACTTGTAGGATGATGCCATTTATAGTAGAAAGCAGGACGGGATTTCAAGAAAATGTAGAGTAGTATTCAAACTTAATTGAATTAATGTGTTTCTTAACGGCTTACAGCTCATGCAACGTCAAAGTGGCTAACTATCTGACCTAAGCTCCTAAACAGCTGCTTACAATATGGAGGGGCTTACAGCACACTTCTCTACGTAGAAACAAAACAGTATTAAATAAGCAGGCTGTAGAAACTTAAACACCCTAATACACCTCTTTAAAAAAACCTATGCTACGACCCGTTTCTGGACGTGCCTCCTGACTTAGGTCTTAACCCGTTGAAAGATGGCGGCAGGGAGAGCGATCTTCTAAGTGAAATTACCCGCCTAGCCCTACGCTATCACGCTAGCCAATGGGGGTGCAGGATTCAAACCTGCCAGCCAACCGGAAGGCTTCCTACTCAAACAGCTAATCTGACACTCTCCTAACGGCCTAATTCCCTATGTCAAAGAGTTACAGGTCTCGTAGAAGGTAATGAAAATAACACAATAAATTCCCTGAAACAATTACAATGGTGTGAGACCAAGGAAATAAATGAAAATATTGAATTATTAATTGAAATACAAACAACAATAAAATCTAGGTAACTAAGGAATTTACACACAAGTTATTGCCATTCTAACATCTAATTATTCAAAATCCTAAACACACCAAAATTAATAAAAATTAATAAATATTAAATATTTGTAAAAAAGTATGCAAATTACAGTGTTTGACATTGGCCGTGTAGAATGAGTAAAAAAAATACACGTATATTATAATAATGAATGCAGAAATTGCAAAAATTTATGTTACAATATAGTATGTATCCTCTGACAAATAGTAACCGAATCCTCAACTCTTGCTGGGGAATGGGCGCGAATCATGGTCCCTTATCACGACAGGCCGACGCGCTAACCATTACTCCACGACTACAGCGTGTCAGTTGTAGTAAATATTAGTGTATTAAGTATTGTCTTTTCTGCCTGTCTTCCCACTTAGCTGCCGAAATAATGTTGAAGAGATTTACGCATCGTAATGTAATTTTCCCATTCATTTATGGAATTTTCCACTGCTATGTACGTGAATTTTATTCCAGAGTGCGGTAATTATACCTTGCATATATACAGCCATGTTGGGCAGCTTGTATAACATAAACAATAAAAATTAATTTTAATCTAAAAAAACATATAAAATACAATTATCAAATAGTTACAAATGGACGAGGAGATCCACACGCCGTAAGGTAATTTTTTCCATACATGTATGGGATTTTCCACTACCGCGTACTCGAATTTTACTGCAGAGTGAAGTAATTTTACCTTACCCGTAAGGAAAACTGTTTTTTCCCTCACAAGTTTGCGAATATTACCTGACACTTGTCAGGTGATTTGCCCATTATTTTTTTTACAGTGTGGAATCTCCTAAGGAAAACTCCATCGTGGCACGTGGGCTCTACCGAGGTGTTTTTTTTTTCTTCTGAGGAGCGTAATAAATCTGAGGAAGAAACAGGATGAAGAGATACGTCTACCGTTTCCGGAGATTCCCGAACAGATACGACCGGGAGATACGTTAACGAGACGAGAATGTGAGGCGACTGGCTATGTTCGTCAGTCTTGAACATTTCCAAGTCACTTACACGTCGACGAGATGTGAGAGTTTGCTGCTGTTCCCGTTACCAATGCTGACTTGACATATCTCTCCAGTGCTTGTACAGTCTGATGGCAGGCTGGGGTCATCATACCTCGTTTCTCCTCAAATAGTTTGTCCTAAAATTATGGGCAAACGCTTCCGGAGAAAATAAAAAGTCATATCCGAATGCTGAATGGGAAAAATTAAGACAGCTTAGGGAAGGTGTCTTTAAGTAAAGTTATTTCTGGCAAACGTTTTTAAGAAAAGCACCGCAGTTGAAACGCTGTAAAACATTTCCGTGTACTTACGGAAATTTTTACGGAAATCTCCAGTAAATATAACAGAAATGCAATAAGAGTTAAGTCGGCTAATACAAAATACGGGAATTTTTCGTATTTCTTGTAGTTTCAGGGTTCGGGGGGCGAACAATGCCGAGTATACACGAAGTTTGCTTCGCCACTCTAACCAGAAAGTTATCGTTTCTGCGGCAGTTATGTTATTCACGCCACTAAGAGCTATTCTTTAGAACATTAAAAAGTAGCATCGCACGCCTGTAAAATCAAGCAACACCTAAAATACATTAACTTGAGTAGAAACTGAAAAAGTTGCTTATGTGGCTGTACCTACTGAAATACTGGCTATACTAAGATTCATGAAAGAGTTGTGGGTGGGTGGTTAGAGTCGTGTACTGGTGATTTTTTTGACTCGGGTTCAAATCATTTTCGAATTTAAAATATTTAAATTCTTTAAAATATATTTTTGATACACAGTTGAGCACACACAATACGAAAGTTTAAAGATTTTTTCATACTTTTTTAAAAATAATTTAAACTGGAAGTTCTGAAAACTAACTAGGGAATTGACGGAGAGATTCCCTGAATTCACGGAAATATATACGGAAAGTCCATTTTTGAAAATCAATTTTTCCGTAATTTTACGGAGATTTTACGATCACCTCTTGATAAATTTTTACCACCACTTTTCCGTACAATGAATGAAATTTTTTTTTTACAGTGAAGGGAAAAGAGGAAATAAGAATAATTATTTTTAGTCACATGCTGTTAAGGAAAATACCGAAGTCAAATAAAAAAAATAGGCAAAATGTTTCTACGGCCAACGATTTAAAGGCGAACGTTTCATAAGGCTCAACTTTGGGCAAACTTCTGTGGGAGAGTTATATTTTACAGCGAACGCCATTAAGACGTACGGCGAACCTTTGTAGGGGAGAAGTACTTAGGGAGGGAGCCAGTAAGGCAGACAATTTTATGGCAAACAGTGTTGACGGCAAATGAACAAATTACTTGGCTGCTTGTTTGAGTTAGTAATGCGAGGAAAATCATTTCGGGATAACGCATTCGGGACAAACAGCGTATGTCAGCAAGTCTGCGTATGTGTCCTCCCTCATCATTTGTACTTCTGATGTTTCAGCTTTTCCCGCCGATAGAAGTAGTCTGCTTTGCGTGTTTTGAAAGATGAAGTGCAACATACGAAACGTAATGTGTATAAGGCTGTCTCTCCTTTGTTTATACCTCGTACCAGTGTAGGAATCATAAGATTTCACGTTTATTTATTTGTGACTGTCACCTATGAACATTTTCTGTTCTGAATATGCTAGATATGATTTTATCGCGCCATTGAAAATTAATGTATGTTACAGGCTGTTCACGGTAAAGTGAGCACTTTTAAAAGCCCTTTCATTGGGAATAATAGTCATTAAATATATCTTATTTAATGACTATTAAAGTATATATATGAATATAAGCGTAACAGCCTTAGACGTTAACTTTCGAGTCCGGTTAAATATATACACTGTGTTTATTACTTACATGGCAATATTTATTTAAAACGATGGTTAAATATTACAATATGGCTGAAAGGAAAAAGTAACTAGGGCGTCAAAAGTGCTCACTTTACCGTGAACAGCCTATAGTAGGGTGAAGCTTTTTTCGTGAATACATTTTCAACTTTCTATGTTCACACGTGCAGCTTTCTTTTGGTTATTTGCCATTGGCTGCGTCTCCGATACTGACCGTCACTGATTCGAGGGCTGGCGACTAACAAGCGTAACAGTGAAAATTATCCAATCACCAAAGTGGATGTGAACTGAAGTGTATTTGGAGTAAAACTGGCCACGGAATATTTTCACGAAATAAAACAAATTCCCCTAGTTGTTACAGTCCATTCACGGTTACTCAGAACTTTTCTGAAGCCCTGCTGAAGTTTTGCTTCCAGGATAGTCCTCCGCCTCATGCAAACAAAGCTTAACAAGTTCTAGGAAATTACACAAAACGGACAACGCACCGCATCCGTGTGCTTTCGGTTTAATAGCATTTTGCGTGGGAACTATTTCTAACTAGGCATTACCAACACACCTATATTCTCACTGGTTTTATAGTTCTTGATTTCGAACGAAATATTATGCTTTTAGTTAAAATATAAATAAAGACTCAGATTAGCCAAAGAGTAGGTAATTTTATGTTGCCAGAAATATAAAACACTTGTGATAATTGTCGTATTTAAGAAAAAGCCAAGCACGTGATATATGAGGTCATTTTTGAAAGGTTTGGTACAAAAGTAGTGAAGAAACTGTGAATACACTATAGTAATCGTAATTCAGTGTATGTTAAGAAAACTGGTCTAATAATGATATAAAACGGATGCAGCCGCACATGCGTACATGTCTCTAGACACCCTGAAGTTTTGCATTCTATTATAGGCTATTCACGATAAAGTGAGCACATTTTGAAGCCTTCTGAATTATAATAATAGTCAATAAATAAACTCGAATGGGGACATTTTGTTGTAGTCTTAAGCGTTAACATTCGAGTGCGGTGGAATATAGGTAGGGATAGGAACATTCCACGAGTTCAACGAACTGTAGGCTAGACTCCTCAGTCCTCTGCATACTGGAGCCTCAGCTGTGTGTTCATTGGCTGTTGCCACACACCTGGCAGTTATGGGATTCGCAAGGTGTTTCCTTGCAAGTCTGCTATTGGCTCAGAGGCGTGGAGGGCGGGTCTAATAAACTGTGATCCAATTGCGAAGGTGACTTCACAGTAGATGTGTTTGACGTCTATCTTGTCCCAAAATCAACTTGCGGAATTTTCCTATCCCTAAACATAGGCCTACATACTGTGTTTATTAGTTACACGGCAATATTTAAAAAAAATATGGTGGAAGGATACAATATGGCTGATAATAAAAACGTAACTAGGGCCTCAAAAGTGCTCACTTTACCGTGAACAGAGTATATGTACAATAATATGTTCAATATCACTTTTTTTCTGTACACTGGCCATATTAAGTTCGTCCATTAGCTGTTGCCGCTGTGAGAATAATTTTGTTTTTAATTTTTAGGCTGTATTGTCCATGTTTCATCCACTCTATCTCAATTTTTTTTACTGACTTAACAAACCTCCATGACTTGCTATAATACATATAAACTATTATACAGTGACAAACGTGCTACAATATTATAATATTGTACGAAATATAGCTGACACATAAATCCACGAAATTTCTGAGTTTTTACATAAACGGTAAAGTAACACGTTTAAAGCTTTCTGCGGAAGCAAAGAAAGTCATTTATTTGAGTATGTTTTGGTTTTTTCACTGACAAAGTCTTGCTTAATTTCAAAACGAAGGAAAAATAACTTAAGTTCGTTGTTATTTAGTTATTTTCTTTATGCCGTTTATACCGTCTTCTTTCTAGCAAAGAAAAAAAATCCATGAGTTAGTTCTGTTAACAGTAAATAAATTTTGCTGTATACCAAATAAAAGGGGTGAGTGGTATTAAAAGTAGGCTATTCTTTCTTCCATTGCAGTTTTTAATACTCAACGAAACATTCTAAATGCTACGTTGCCAAATAACAAATTCCTTAGATCATTGATATAATGGTCCGACTTTCCGACTAGACTTAACCGAGTTTATCACTAAGGATATTGCTGAACTATTGTAAATACAATGCAAGGCCATTGATATACCTATATATGTAGGCCATATTAGTCCAGTTGATCGTCGACCTATCTGACACGCCTCGGGGATTCTAAACCAAAAACAAACAGTGAACAGAAACATGGCAGTTCGCCGCGAAAACGAGTCGCTATAATTATTCTTGAGTATACGAAGGAACAAAATGTTTGCTTGTGGCAACGTCTAAAGGTACCATTTGAGTTAAAGGACAAAGCACTATATACATAGACCACGCTATACACTCTACACCTTAGTTCTCCGTTTTAAAATGGTCCAGTTGAATCCAGAATTACAGAGTAGAAAATTTCGCGAATTTATTTTAGGACGAGCCCGATTACTAACACATGCACATTGCTGTTATATAATTGCAGCTGGATCACACTTTATTGGACACGCCCCCGGTGAACATTGACCCAATAACAGATTTGCAAAGATACAAGCAGCGAATTCCGGACCACATGGCGGTCTGTATAGACTGTTCACTGTAAAATGAGCAGTTTTAAAAACTCTGCATATGCACATTGTGTCTTCTTCCGCCTTTGTAAAATGAAAATTGCCCTGGGCCTCATCACTTTATTCATACGTTTGTCAAAAGTGATACTGTGAAATTTTTAGAAAAGCAAATATTTCACAAATCTGCTCGTTTTTACACTTTCCAAATCGTACAAAAAAAAAAAGCGAAAGAAGTAAGTTAAGTTATTATTACAAGTACTTACCTAACACTTTTTTTTCGAGCTTAAGATATGGAACTACTTTCGATCCTTGTTTACCAACTATACTGGGCGCATGTCACTCAGTGCGCGCATTAAAATATACGCAGACAGGGGCAGTGACATTTTTCTAAAGTAGATTTAAATAGTGCTCACTTTATCGTCAACTGCCTTTAGAAAAAATGGCTATAGTCTATTCGCGGTTTCTCCACGCTTTTGAATCAAGCCTTTGAATAATCTCCATATGTATGACGTGTTTAGTTATTTCCAAAGTATGCCATTTATCACAAGCCTTTTATACTTCTGGGGCCGTGGTGGCCGAGCGGTTAGCCCGCTCGCCTCCCACCAAGGCGAACCGGGTTCAATGCCCGGCCGGGCCACCGGCTTTTCGCAAGTGGGAATCGTGCCTCGGACGATGCCGTTGTTTGGCGGGTTTTCTCCGGGATATCCCGTTTCCCCCCGCGCCTTTCAGATTCTGGCACTGCTCCACACGCACCTCAATCACCCTCATCGGCTCTGAAGACCTCGCTGTTAAGAGCCACCCAAATCTCTTCACTCACTCACGTAATAAACTTGTGCTCATAAACGTTACTTTCTTCTTCTGCTAAATGGAAATTTTATTCATATTTTATCTACAGGCCTACATTACAGTGCTTCATTTATAATTAATTTCAATAAAAACATTGAGAAAACGTGTGTGTTGGTAGCGCCTAGTAAAAAATAGTTCTTATACAAAATACTGTTACAACAGAGTGGGCACTGGTTTCGGTGCGTTGTCGTTCATAGAAGAATAAACTAGCTGTAGTGATATAGAAGATATGTTGGCTCAGTAAAATGTTCGCGATTTTCCATCATCTCTACCTTTAGCCAATTTTTCCTCAGGCCAAGTAGCACGGGATTGGGCGCTTGTCTCCTCACAGGCCATGCTGTTGGCTTAAGCCTTGGCGTGTCTATTAAAAGTAATAATCCAGTTGCTATGAACACCCGAATTCCTCGAAAAGATTTCCGCACATGATAGATTTCAATACCACGGGCATGCCAGCACTTTTCCTTTGCTCAGTGGCGGCGTGTTTTTGTGTGAAGATGTTTTCCTACTTGGTCGGCCAATCGGAATTGGTTTACTTCAGTAATGTTTACGTCTTTGATCCGCGTGCAGACATCTAAGACGCGTAACCCGAAACACTCCAGTCACGAAAGTGCATCCGGGCTAAAGTGTTATGAAATAACACCGGTCGCGAAAATTTTTTTCGCGAAAATTTGTCCGTCCCTACCAATTGCAAACGTAACATTGATGTGCACATGCTTTAAGTATGGCGTTTACTACAATCAATTCGCAAATTTTTTTTCTTTGCTGTCCCTAATGAGAATAAATTGCTCGAGCTTCGTCTTGACTAGCAAAGAAACTTATGGTTTATAGGTACAGACCTGAAGAATGCGCGGTATCATTTAGCGACAAGCTAGAATTCAAAACACATGAGTTCATATAACTTTAGTCATTTTCCCACGCGGTGTTTGACACCTCCTAGAGAACGGTGTCCAATTGTCGCCTTTCACTGTGATGGCCGACAACCAATGTGCAGTAGATATCGACATATTTGTACATAGGACTGAAGAGTCTAGCTTACAGGTATTTCGCGGATCGAGTTGGCAGCAAGCTAGGCTGGACAGCCCTCTACCTATACACTCGAGACATTATCGTTTCCTTATTGGTTTCTGTGATCATGTGAGGCCTCTGTACAGGATTGTCAAACACTCACTCACACTACTGCTTCCTGCACTAGCTCACACTTATACCGGGGGGGGGGGGGAGTCCTTTATAACCGTCGTCCAATTACAGCAGTAGGATAAAAGAACAAGTGTTGGAGCCTACCTCGCCTCCGAACGAATTCGCGAAATACTCGGGGCTCTACCTGCAAAATTCGCGTTATTATTTCATGACGTGCATAAGTGCAATTCGTTCTTTCATTGGCTAATGGCAACTATACGCCGTCGTTTTCCTGTGAGACCGGTTCACTATAGTTAGGGATAGGAAAATTTCCGGAGTTCAATGACCTATAGGCTAGACTGCACAGTCCTCTGCATACTGGAGCCTCAGCTGTATGTTCATTGGCTGTTGCCCCGCACCTGGCAGTTAATATAAGGTTCGCAAATTGATTTCCTTGCAAGTCTACCATCGGATCAGAGGCGTGATGGCGGGTCTAATAAACTGTGATCCAATTGCAAGGGTGACGTCACTGTATATGTGACTGACGTCTATCTTGTCCCGAATTGAATTCGCGAAATATTCCTATCCCTAACTTTAGCTAGGGATAATAAAATTCCCTCGAATTCGTTTCTCGATAAGGTGTACGTCCAACGCGTGCACACTGAGGTTATCTTTGCAATTGGATCACAGTTCATTGAACGCGTCCTGGACGTCTCTGAACCAATAGCACACCTGCAAGGAACTAAGTAGCGAGTGCAGTTCTGCCAGATGCGGAGTAACACTGATTACTGTCTGGTGCAGCAGCCAAAACATGCGAGGTTCCAGTGTCCACGAGACAGTAGAGTCTAGCCAACCAGGCAACTGATCTCGCGGGATTTCCGTATATGTTTGATTTCTCAACCGTTCAGCCTCTACTATTGGCTAGGAACGTCCTTGGGACGTGCCACACAAGTTGTCGGCCAATGACAGAAGTCGAACGAGCATACAACGTCATGGAGATTAGTCTGTAGCCCCGAAATTACGCGAATTTTGCAGGTCTCTGCTTATAGGTAGAGACCTGAAGAATTCGCGGATTCAATTAGAGATCAGCTAGAATTCAAAACACTCATGTTTATAATATAACTTTAGCTGGCCCAATCGCTGCCTTCCACTGTGGCAGCAGACACCCAATGTGCAGTTAATATCGGCATATTTGTACATAATACTGTGTATTCTAGCCTTCAGGTCATAGGAATCACAATTTTTTCAGGTCTATAATTATAGGCTTTTCTCGGTAAGTGAGCCCTATTTAAGGCCCTGCTAAATTTTTCCTTTAAGCCAATTTCTTCTATATTTCCACCACTTTTTAATATAAACATCACCACGTGACTGATAAACAAGATGTTTACATTCTAACACACTCAAAAGTCAACGTCTGAGGCTACAATAAAGGCATATTTATTAGTAGAGACGTGTAAAATCCGCCGTATCTTTGTATTTCGTGTAGACAATGGCAGTTACTCTCTTTGTGTTATCATTATAGCAATGGGGCCCTTGCTTCCACCTACGATAAATGTACATCCAATGGCAGCTTTTATGACGCCTTGCATTGCCACTCTCTAAGGGCATGTAGGTAAATTGCACACATTTTTCGTTGGTCCAAAAATTCACTCGACACGCCCTAAACAACTTCGCGCCAATGAACAAATAAGTTGTAATAGCGTGCGCAAATCATGTGCTGTCTTGTCAGAACGGTAGTAGCTTCACACCCAGAAAGCAGCCAATGAACGAGCAAAACCGGCTCCAGTATTCAGAGGGTTGAAAAATCGATCGCGATGCCTTAAGAGTAGGGATAGGAAAATTTCGCGAGTTCAATTACCTGTAGGCTGGACTCCTCACTCCTCTGCATAATGGAGCTTCAGCTGTGTGTTCATTGGCTCTTACCCCACACCTGTCAATTACGGGATTCGCAAGGTGTTTCCTTGCAAGTCTGCTATTGGCTCAGAGGCGTACAGGGCGTGTCTAATAAACTGCGATCCAATTGTGAAGGTGACTTCACTGTATACGTGTCTGCCGTCTATCTTGTCCCGAAATGAATTTGCGAAATATTCCTATCCCTACTTGAGAGTATAGCCAATTTTGCAGGACATTATAATGTTTGTTTGGAGGGCATTAAAAAGTGCTCACGTAGCGCAGTGCGAAATCGATCGATCGTTTGTGTCAGGTGGCTGATGGTGCTAAACGTGGAGGGAAGGAAGAGGGGATGACGACATTTGTACGCCGCATTCTCGCCGGCGGCAGCTACTCGCGTTTAAAAAAGACGACTACCAGATAAAAGAGAAATAAAACAAAAGACGCTCGCGAAACGTAGGAGGGAGGGGGAGGATAGCCGGCGCGCATTTGCGGCGAGACAGAGATAGCGTCTCGTCAAGCCTGCTCCAGCGCAGCATCCGCGAGAAGAGAGGACTGGCTGGGTAAGAGCGGAGGTAGCAGGGGGGCGCGGCGTACCTCGCGAGGCCGGGCCAATGGGCGGCGGCGGCGCGCTCACGTGATATGCAAAGTGGGCGGTGCCCTCGGGGCCGGCCCGCCGCGCCTCATCCCGCATGCAAAACACTCGCGTCGCGCGGAGCTACTGATGTCGGGGTGGGATGTAGTTGTGAGAGGGGGGAGCCTGGCAGGCGTGGAGGGGAGGCACGGTCGCGTGGAGGGGGTCAGAGAGAGTGACAGAGAGAGAGAGGGGAAGCCTGCTCGGTCTTACACACACGCGACCGCGCGCGCAAAAGCGGCTCAAGAGGCAAGGGACTCGCAGCAGCATCTCACGGTGAGTTTTTACCTGTTGATATTACGACCAATAGACACGAGCCATAATTATCTTATATAGTCCATTCGCGAGTACTTCCAACTTTTCTGAAGCCCTGCTTAAGTTCTACTTCCGAGATATTCCTTCGCCTCATGCAAACACAGCTTAAGGAAGTCTAGGAAATTACACCAGAGGTCCAACGCTCCGCATACGTCCGCAGTTACACTCATAATAATATGGATAATAACTATTTCTTAAAAGGTATTACCAACACACATTTTTTTCTCCCTGCTTTTATTCATATTATTTCTAAAGAAAATATTTTAATTTATAAATAAAGTGTAAGTAAATTTTCAATTTAACTAAAAATAATATGTTTTCATTTTAACAGAAGTCAGATATGATTGTGATGTATGAGACATTTAGGGAAAAAACCAAACACATCATACATGCGGTGATTTTTCAACTTTTCGATTCAAAAGGCCTGAATAAATCTTGGTTGTTTGCTAAATATGCCTATACTTTGTATCACAAGGAATTTATACATGTGTTAAAAGAAAATTATAGTATTCTTTATAAAATTAAACATTTATACATCTCTGTATCTTAATTACGATACTGCTTTTTTAAAATGAATATAAGGCCTAAATAAAACTAGTAGGAGCAGTATAATTTTCAATTCTTGATTTATTTCAGAAGTGCTGACTTAGCTACGAACATCCTATAGCATGCTGTTTTCCCATTTCACTAGGCCAATGAAAATATTGTTATTCCAAAACTGAACGTTCGTGGTTGGTCTTCTACGAGTTAAACGGGGTCTATTATTTGGGCGTAGCATACGATTATTAGGGGTGCAAAAATCTATATAATTAAGCCTATAGTGTTTTCGAAGATATGCTGGCTCAAAAATTTTCGCGACTTTCCACGGTCTTCAACCATAATTCTGTTATTATTGGAAAATGTTGTATTACAGCCACGTACCTCGCGGATAAATACTTTAAATGCCGTATAGAAGCCCGCACTAAAATATAATCTTTTTCTTTTTAGAAATGTTAGAAAATTATAAATAATTTTATTATGAAATATGAGAAGAAATATTTAGTAAGGAATAACAGTTCGTGTGAATCAGGCCTTTTAGATTAAACATAAGAAATATTGATTTCTCGTATTGTTAGCTAGTCCATAATTTTAACTTGGCCATCGCCAACGTAACCGGAAGAATCGTGTAATCAAACAGTGAAGTGAAGGTTTTTTACGTTGATATTTTCCCTTGATAAACTCACGCATTTATATGAAATGTATTATTTAATTAGGCATCTCGTCTTTCCAATTAAAACTCGATTAGAAAAAGTACGAGCGCAGTGTTATAGCTTCAAACCCAGTGATATTTATAACCTGTAGTTAATTGTTGTAACTCAGAAATCTATGTGTCTCTATGCATCCTATAGGCCCTATTCTCCCTAGTGTTCGCGGATGATTAAGAAATTTCGATATTGCGTCTAGCGTTTGAATCTAAAAAAAAAAAAATACTGCTTTAGTGTGTGTGTTTTCAAATTCCCGAACCGTAACTTATACCTGACATTATTTTGTCTCCTCAAGTGGATGTCATGCTGATTGACTGTTTGCTAGGCAGTTAGATACTGTACCTAAACGGAAATGCCTACGTTGTTTATTATTTTTATTAGCTCGGGGTCTTTGAAGATGTGTCAGACAGGTCGCGGGTCGATTGCAGAAGTAATGAAACCGTAACAAATTGACATACAATTAATAAGCGAATTAAAAAAAAAAAATTCTAACCTTTCCAAAATGCCAGTCATCAGGCCAACTTCAACCGTTTATTTTACATCTGTGGTTAACAAAGAATAGGCCCTTCACAGTCGGCTGGAATATAAAAATAAGAAGGATTTCTACAAGAGCGCTAATTTAACAGCGAATTTTTGCAAAAATATATTCTTCACTGCAAAGTATACGAAGCTTATAATGGGCGTGGGTATAGTTTCATGCTCGCTTCAGTACTTTTCTATCTGACAGAGCCAGCCACGAACCGCTAGAAGATCATAATAAAATCCGCTGATTACAAGAGGGACGAACAATGGCTTAGTGCTTACAATCTAAGCTCGTTAAAGGCACTACCTACAGGGCCGCAGCTGCGAAATTGAAATAGGGAACCCCGTGTTAAGGGAATTTCACCTCAGCGCGTTAATTTTAAAGACAGGTGCTCCAACAAGATGTATTCTTCAGGAATTTCTTAGGAGAAGTTTCCTACAGCGGACATGTCACCATGACATGTATAGCCTGTTAGCAAGGGACTTTTAAAATTTATGTTTTACAAAAAAAAGTACTACATACTGCATATCTGTATTGAAAATATACGCCCGTAGGAAACTTCCTTTGAAACATTTGTGAACAATGCGTTTCGTTTTAAACGCCTTTTCTTTAAAATTAACTCACTGGGGTGAAATTTCCTTAACATGGGATTTCCTTATTAAATTTAGCAGTTGCCAGCCGATAGGCACTGCCCGATCGATGTAACTTCGATAGGTTTATCCCATAATCGTGATCAAGGTGGATGGAGTGCTCACGTATCGCATGCAAAAGCACTACACCATGAAAAAATAAACATGTAGGTACCTATATACATATAGCTATAGCTAGGGAAGGGAGTTTTTCGCGAAAATATTTCAAGACCAGCTGTACTCAAAAAACACTTTGGTTGATACGCACGTTCGTGGTTGGAAGATTTCAAATGTCACGTGTCTCAGGTGTCTGTCCACGAATCATGCACGTTTAGTATCGGAGTACTTTATTATGATTGGTCCAATCAAATAAGAATATGTTTCCTCACGTAGGTACGCGGCCAATAACCAAAGCAAGTTGTGGTCGTGTACTTAGGATATTGAAGTCTAGCATGGCCGTAAATATACACCTATCCCTAGCTATAGGAACAAAATTTCTGGTATAGGCTGTTCGCGGTAAAGTGAGCACTTTTGAGGCCTCAGTTACTTCTTCATTTCAGCCATTTTTTATCCTTTAACCAAGTTTTAAAATTACTATTGTCTCGTAAGTAATAAACAAAGTGTATATATTCCACTTCACTCGGTAGTTAACTTCTAAGGAATCAATAAAATTGCCCATTGTTCCAAATGAGAGGGCTTTCAAAAGTGCTCACTTCACCGTGAATAGTCTATATCCTATAACACTGTTTAAAAAAAGAAGCCTTCATTTTACACAGAAGTGCTGGTAAATTTCTTCCCAGAACTCTCCGTAAAACTACGGGCACGTTTCTTTTTCAACGGACAGGCTTAAAAGTAAATTGCGCAGAACTTTTCCGTAAATTTGCTTAATGGGTCGTTTTCCTGTATTTCCAGTTTATAAACAAATAGATTACGAAAAAAAAATCTGTGTCAGTTTTGCGGGTTGTCAACGTAATAAACTATTTAATTCTGAAGCGAGAATTGAATTCGACCAGTACATTTTGGCGTCTGTTTCTTTAACCTGTCACCTACGACATTTTTAAGATGAAGAAGGTTTTCCTACGCTCTTAATTCGAATCAGTGAAATTCAACCACTCGAATCACTGAAAATAGCTCCACTTAAGAACCAGTGAACAACTACTAATTGTTTCCACTGATTGAATTAGTGACGGCGAACTGCAGCGGTGAATTAATTATACCCTATTGTTTTTATTGGATTTATCTAAATAATTACGAGAAATAAACATATTTGCGATAGTTCACTATTTATATTGCGCAATTTACGATCATTTTAAATAGTAAAAAATTTCCGCTGGTGGCCGGTATTGAACTCGCATACCCTTTCCCCGTTTGCTATTGGATATTTTTACCTTCCCATCTGAGCTACCGAGTTGAGTTAACAATTTTGAGGAAAATATGAGTATCATACAAGTTCATCGAAAGCTTGTAGTTTTAAATTGTAAGCCCTTGATTTTCGTTTTTGATTTAATTGATAGCTAGAGCCCCGAGTATTTCGCGGATTGAGTTGGCAGCAAGCTAGGCTGAACAGCCCTCTATATACTCGAAACATTATCGTTTGCTTATTACTTGCTGTGAACAAGTGAGGCGAGCCCTCTGTATAGGACTGTTAAACACTCACTCACACCAATGCTTCCTGCTTATTACCGGCTCGCAGTTAAACGGGGCGTGTCTAAAGAACTATCGTCCAACCACAACAGTAGGAGAAAATAACAAGGGTTTGGAGTCCACCTCGCCACCGAATGAATTCGCGTGGCTGTATTGCTAGCGTTAGGAATGTAAAAACGAATAGTGCATATGAGTGCACTCTGTTCACCACGTTATATGCAGTTTAAACCTTCGAACAGAGCGCTGTGATGAATACATGAAAACGAAATGGAAGACGTAGAAACGGAATGAATGGTTGAATGTTGATATTAACTCGTAAACTGGTGTTTCGAAATACGAAACACGCTTTAGAAGGTATTTCTTATTGGTTTCATTAGTTTATTCGTTCTTATTTCACCCGATACACGCTGTTTAGGCCATTTTTACACGCTGTTTACTGATCCATCAGTAAAAAAACAAATCACTGAAAAACAGTGGAAAAAATGACTGATGAATCAGTGGAAAATGTCACTGAATCAATAAGTGAAGGAAATCTGGAATTTTTTCTCTAATTCATCAGTTAAATTCACTGAAGTGACTGTGAAATCAGTCAGGTACTGTCGACCGATTGAAACAGTGAGATTCCCACTGATCCAGATTTAGAGTGTACAGATAAATGTCTACAACTTAAATAGTATGCCCATATGACGCAAATATAATTTATTTTTAATGGACAACGTTTTTTTTTTTTTTTTTTTTACTTTTAGGACGAGTGACAATTACAATCACGCATTCACCAAAGTGGATCTGAAATAAAATGTTTTGAAGTAAAACAAGCCATGAATTTTTTTCTTCCTCGAAAAACAGGTGTCTTTAAATGTTTCTGTTCAGAAACGCAAATAATGTTCTACGTTATCCTTAGCATTGTTAGTTCTTGAAGCACGGAGTCATTAAGATTATGGAGACCTTCGGTATACACTGTAGGGTACAGAGTTCAGTTCAGTTCCCCATCATTACAAACCGCGTTCCCTTAATTACCCGCACTGTAAAAAAAAATTGAGTTCGAATTTCCTTATATGTAAGGGAAGCTAATTACCTCTACAAGTAAGGTAAGATTGCCTGTCAAATGTGGAGTAGATTTACGTAACAAGTAAGGCACTATTCCCAAAACGTACCTGGCAAATACGGGGGAAAATCCCATACAAGTAAGGTAATATTAACTATATCGTATAAAGACATTTATATCTAAAATTGCACGGAGTGTTAGTAGGCCTACTGTCAATTTTTTTTTTTTGTTACATATATATCTACTGACGAAGAGTAACCTAAACCTCAACTCTAAAATCCTGACACATGCTGGTGAGTGGGTGCGAACCATGATCCTCCATGACGATAAACCGATGCGCTATCAATTACACCACAATGACAGTGTGACAGGCGTTAGTGAATATGAGCGTCATAAATTAATTCTCTCCCGCCCGTCCTCCCACTTAGCTGTTGAGACAATGCTGAAGAGATGCACGCGTCGTAATGTAATTTTTCCCATCCATTTATGGGATTTCCCACCGCCACGTGCGTGGATTTTACTCCAGAGTGCGGGAATTATGCCTTACATATGAATAGCCATGCTGGACAGCTTGTACTAGACAATAAATATTAATTCTAAGGTAAAAAAAATATATATATTATACAATTATCAAATAGTTACAAATCGACAAGGAAATCCATACGTCGTAAGGTAATTTTCCCATCCATGTATGGTATTTTTCACTACCATGTATGTGAATTTATTCCAGTATGCGGTGGTTTTACCTTACATGAAAGGCAAACTATGTTTCCCACACAAGTTTGCGAATATTATCTAGCACTTGCTAGGTAATTTTACCATTTTTTTTTCCAGTGTGTGCGTTTCCGTGAAAATTCCCCGGGGAACGTGCGGATATTTGAATCAGTATACAACGAGCTCTTTGCTATACTTTGAAATTCTCTTAACGCCGTTGTTGCATAAGAATTACTGCTACAGAAACTGAACTTTGATAGAATTAAATTCAGGGTGTCCACCCACAGGGGAAATAGGGAAAAGTCAGGGAATTTCATTTGACAGGAAAATGTCGGGGAATTTTCGCCTGGGTCAGGGTAAATGTAAATAATTTCCTACTCTGCGAAAGTTGTTAGTTGTTTGTGAATACATGGTGATGTATTCATAAGCATATGTGAGTAAATATTTAAATTTTTAAGTTTATGTATGAACTGGCATTAATAAATTTTTTCCTAGTCATATAGAGCCTATATTAAAAAAATAAATTGTTTTTATGTGAAATCAATAGCGCATATAATGAGAAATACAGATAGACTGAATAAAGGGCTGGGCCTTATTGCTTGGTCTGTTGCAGTGTCATTTAGTTCTGCGTCACTGATAGCACATTTGCTCTACCAGCAGTGGAAACATGTGGTATTGAAAGGTTTCGGTCCCAAAAGCAGGCCAGGGAAAATGGCAAAATTCTGCCCGGAAAACAGGTCAAAGTCAGGGAATTCCAAAGTGGAATTTCAGTGGACAACCTGACTATACTACTTGTAGTGTCTGAAATGTTTTTTTCCAACTGGTTTATAAAAACCCTTTTTATAAAACTATTAAATATTTTTGATGCATATAGCTGAAAAAAGGAAACACAAAACGGGACACCTCGACCCTTAGACTCTCAGCATAATTTCCGAATTCAAGAACTAAAAAAAAATAGATAGTTTCAACTGGCATGTTTAATTATCTCACAGAAAAACAGTTTTTGCTGCAAGCGAGTAAAACATTTGTAAGCCTAATGACGTGAACATTTTTGCTAATAGGTACACAAAATAAAATAATTTTGAGAACCTGTCACATTTGAGCATGAGTAAAAATTGTTTCGCTGTAAAAAAAAAATGCACTTGTTAACGCTAAAATTAAGCAAGTTGATGCTAACGTCTTCTAGGAGGTAGAATAAAGCAAAGTTTGTTTTAACAATATACATCTTTAACTAAAGAGAATCCCTCTCATACACGTGAGAATTTTCCCGTATTTTTTTTGTAACACTGCAGTTTTAATACCGTATGCATATAATGGCCAGTTCTACAGCACACAGAAAATTTAAATTAATCTCCACTAAGTATGAATCAGTGAGAATTTCACTGTTTAAATCAGCCAACAGAACGTGACTTATTCAGCAACCTTTTCAGTCAATTTTACTAACGAATTACTGAGAAATGCCAATTTTCTTTCCCTTACTGATTTAGTAATATTTTCCACCGATTCATCAACCATTTCATTCGCTGTATTTCAGTGATTTGTTTTTTGACTCACGGATCAGTTAAACAAGGTGTATCAAATGAAATACCAACGCATAAACTAATAAAACCAATTACGTATATAGGCTTTTAGATATTTTATAAATGCGTGTTTCTTCTGTTATAATAGGAGGGCCTGCCATTTTACGAGGCAACATGAACATTCAGTCTTTCATTTCGTTTTTACGTATTCATCACTGCGGTGGGTTTAATGTGTAAACTGCATTAGGCCTACATGTGGTGAACTGAGTGCGTTTATTCGTAGGCCTAATATTTGTTTCATCAATCCTAATGTTACTAATTGAACTAAAAACGAAAAGGAGGGCACACAATTTAAAGCTATATTTTCGATACTGAAGAAAATATAGGCTATTTATTTTCCCCATAACAGCCAACGTTGGCTTGATAGCTCTATTGATGAAGCAACGGCCTGGCAGCGGGCTATTGTGGGTCGATTTCGTTTACTTTTTCTTTAAAACTAATTTAAATTGCACAATAAAAAGAAGTGACTATTGGAAATATGTTTATTTCTTGTAATGATAAGCCTACATTCAGTAATACGTAATTCGATTCACCATACGCATTTGGCTGTCACTTATTCAACCAGTGAAATTATTTCTGTGAAACAACCATTGGTTCGTCACCGATTTTAAGAGAAGCCGTTTTCACTGGTTCGAGTTAGTGGCTTTCACCGTCAGTTAGTGGCTTTCACTGTGAGTTAGTGGCTTTCACTGTGAGTTAGTGGTTTTCACTGTGAGTTAGTGGCTTTTACTGTGAGTTAGTGGCTTTCACTGTGAGTTAGTGGCTTTCACTGTGAGTTAGTGGCTTTCACTGTGAGTTAGTGGCTTTCACTGTGAGTTAGTGGCTTTTACTGTGAATTAGTGGCTTTTCCCTGATTCGAATTTAGAATGCAGGTTCTTCAAGGCCACAAGTTTTATAGAGTATATGTACTTGTTAAATTACAACACAAGCTTTAGGCTTACATATCGCACAGCAAAAACTTTTAAATTTTCCTGTAGTTTACTGCATACCGCAATAAAAATTGCCAAACAGTTTTCATAGAATTGTATGTAAATATAATTAGAGCAAATACAGCATGCCAATAAATATTAAATCAAATTTTGCAAGTTTCTACTTATTGGTCAAAACTCCTGTAGTACGATAATGTAAATTTGTAAAACATCACGCGCCAACACTCAGATGTTAATTTTTGTTACAAAATTGATAGTCAAAAATATTTTTTTAAAAATTAAAATTGGTTAATACTTTGGAATTTGTGTCTCCACATATTTGTTACTTCGCGAACCGATAAAATATAATCAAAACTCGTTATAAGCGATATTCTAGACCTCTTCACTTAAAGGCGATACTAGATTGAACTCATCATTTATCACTGGCTAGCCAGTGTCTGCGTTTTTGTTTTGAGGTGCACAAAATTTCAAGGGTTGTATGTGTTTTTATATCCTTTCTGTGTTTTCCTGCTACGTACGAGTTCTCAAGGGATGTGAGCTTCCATATATATATACCATTCACGGTTTCATCACACTTTTCTGAAGCCCTGCTAAGTTCTACTTCCAGGATATTCCTCCGCCTCGTGCAAATTAAGGTGAACTAGGTCTAGAAAATTAAACCAACTGACAACTCACCGAATTCTTGCGCTCTCAGTTGTAATAATATGTTCTACGAGAACTATTTCTTACTAGGCGCTACCAACACCCACGTTTTATCACCGTTTTTGTTTATATTTGTGATAAATGAAATATTATAATTTAAAAATAAAATATAGGTAACATTTCAATTGAGCGAAAAATAAGATACGTTTATGTTAACGAGATATAAAGTTCTTGTGATACATGGCACATTTAGGAAATAACTAAATAGTACGTCATACATGGGGTGATTTTTTAAAGGTTTGATCTAAAAAGTGCGATTGAAATGAGTCATTCAAAGAACACATGTGGCATATCACGTGCTTTGAATGTAAGCCTTGAATATTGTGAGCAAAACAGTCTGAACCATTGCCAACCCACCAGCTCGATAATTCCCGCGTTTTTTTTTATCGAGGCCCCTGTTCACACTGTTAAAACTATGAAGTGAAATCGCAGAAAAAAAAAAGTAAAAAGCTTTCCTTCTAATTTTCGTAAGATTTTCATTAACGAACGATTTCCCGGAAACCCAAGTAAAATTTTGTAAACGTTTTAATTAGGTTTTTTATATTTTTCCTGTCTGGAAAATAACATTAAGAAAAATTTATAATTTTTCGTTTTGTTCTGTTTGTGCGTGTGTTTTGAGTTATATTATTCACTCTAAAAAAAATTTTTTGTAATTTTTACTGAGAATTTTTTTTTTGTAATTTTACAAATGCTTGTAATAGTACAAAAACGTTTCTTGTAAAACTACTCGTTAGTAAAACTACAAGGTCCGTGTTTGCAATAGACCTTAGGAAATTTTTGTACTCTACTGAGCCGTTTCTACGAGCTTCAGCAAAATGGCGGACACTCAACAACGTAAAACTGTATATAGCTGTTTGTGCAGAAACTATTGGTGATGTAAAGTTTAGCTGCCTGCAAAAAGAAATGTATTGCAAGTTTTAATTACGTGAAAAAATTAAAACAACTCAAATAATCATAATATAACGACAATTACAATAAAACGGGACCGCATTATTCATTATTTGTTAGTGTTTTCTAGCTACACAGAAATATTATTAAATCGGCTCTCAATACCACGTTGTTAAGAGACGTACAAATCTCGTAACACAATAACTGAACTCTTAAAAGTAAATACATGTACCTATTCTTCTTAACCGTATAACTTAAATGTTATTTTGTATGTACTTGTACATATTTATTTACAGTAAAAATAAACAATAATATCGTAAGACAAGCTGGTCTTGTTGTTAAAGGTGCGGGCTAGTAACTCAAGGGCGGAGAGGTGTGAATTCTAATCCGCGTGTTGGCGAAGTGTAGTTTCATTTTCTAAATTATATTTTGAAATATTTATTTTTAGTTGTTTTCTGTTACTAAGTTATCACATTTGTTTTTTTTTTTAGAAGAAAAAAAGTAATTTTATTTACACTTCTAAATAATGTCTATTGTAATACAATGCTGTCATTTGTAATATTACAAAGAAATATTTTGCAGATTCCACAAGATATATCTTTGTAGTAGTATTACAGAGGATTTTATTGACGGACTGGGTTTCCAAGGATTTTTCTTGTAAAACTACAAACCTTTTTTAAGAGTGTTCAGTTGTGTCCATTGCATTTTTTTTTTTTTTTGTTTTGTTCACTCCTGTGGTGTTTTCGTTTACGTAATCGTATTGTCTGTTTTTTATTGTTTGCTTTTGTTGTCTGACTTGTTTTGAAACAACAATTTGTTCGTCCATCTGTTTGTATTTTTAATTATATACATATTAATTTTTCTTTGACAAGGAAACAACTTTTCCTATTTATCTGTCTGTGGTGTTGTAAAAGGTTGTTTTTCTGTCCTGTTGAGTTCAGTGCGTGTGTGTGCGAGATTTTTTTTCTAGTCTCATGGTCGGCAATGGACACAGTACAATCGAACCATCACAATAATTTCGAAAATTGTAAGAATCGAGGTTTTAGTTGATTCGCCACTTTTAAGTTATTTTAAAATAGGTATTGACGATTTTGCCAACATTTCTGTTTATTCATTCGAGAGAAAATAATAACAATTATTAGTTTCTCTCGGACGATTAAAAATGTGTTGACAAAAACATAACTGCATATTTTGAAAGAGATCCAGGATACCAGTACCTGAGTACCCGTTGTTAAATATCTTTGTTTCTTAATTAACATCTTCATATGATGTATATCACATGACGTGATTTATTTGGCGAAGTTAATTAGGAGCACAGAAACTTAGCCTACCATATTCCGAAATCTTCGACTTTTCAGTGCTATATTTAGAAAACTACAAATATTTACATTTATGTGGTCCTAATATAAATGTATTTTAGATATGGAAATAAAAAGTTATCGCGTAATACGACCTTACAGACACTGTCTATAGTAAGGGACGAGACGAGTGAAAATGTGGTGTTTTTACGTGTTAAATGATTTTAGAAGTGTTTCAGTGACCTTTCACAAAAAAAAATACACTGTGTACCCTTTTACACTTTGTAATCAGCAGACATTTACAAGACAAGTTAGAAGTGAGTTACTTATATCCACGACTGCAGGAACACCAGTTATATTGGTCTCTGTGTTCCCACTCACTACAGTTCTAGTGCAGGCCAACATGACCTACTGTGCTCTGTGTTCCCACTCACTACAGTTCTAGTGCAGGCCAACATGACCTACTGTGCTCTACAACGTTCATTATTGGCTGGTCATCAGTCACTAAGGCGCTGAGTTGATATTGTCCCAGTCAAATGTATTTATTTGTGTAAGATGTTTTGCAATAAAACCTGTTCATTTGTGGAGCTGCAACAAAAATATGTTTGTAATCAGGGAAGTTATTGTTACTGAGCTGTAGAGTTCCTGTAAGATCCTGCAAAACACAGGAAGTACAACGACTGCATGAGAACATGAGAATGTTAATTTTCTTTTCCAATGAAAGAGAAATCTCCACAATATTTTTGCTCGAGCTACACTCGAGCGTAGTCCTTAATGTGTTAAAAGAATTGTCCTTTATTTTACGGAAAAATGCTGGTAAAGATTTATCCATAGGTGTCCGTAAAATCCCCGTAAAATTACGAAAACATTGATTTTCAAAAAATAGACATTCCCTAAAACTTTCCGTGAATTCAGGGAACATCTCCGTTAATTATCTGGCTAGTTTTCAGAACTTACAGTTTAAAATAAAAAACTAAGAAAAATCTTTCATTTTCGTTATGTGGGTGCTCAATTGTATATTGAAAAGACATTTAAAAAAATTTGAATATTTAAATTTGAAAAAGATTTGAACCCTGGAAAAAATATTCCAACTCACCCACAACTCTTACATGAATCTTAGATACAACTAGTATTTCAATATTGACACATAAGAAAGTTTTTAAGTTTCTACTAAAGTTAGCGTATTTTAGGTGTTGCTAGATTTTACAGACGTGCGATGGTACTTTTTAATGTTTTAAAGAATAGCTCTTAGTGGCGTGAATAACATAACTGCCGCAGAAACGATAATTTTCTGGTTAGAGTGGCGAAGCAAACTTCGTGTATACTCGGCTTTGTTCTCCCCTGAACCCTGAAGTTATAAGTAGGAATAGGACAATTTCGCGAATTAATTTCGGGGCATGATAGACGCCAAACACATATACAGTGAAGTCACCTTTACAATTGGATCAAAGTTTATTAGACCCGCCCTGGACGCCTCTGAGCCAATAGCAGACTTGCAAGGAAACACCCTGCGAATCCCATAACTGCAATGTGCGAGGCAACAGCCAATAAACACACAGCTGAGGCTCCAGTATGCAGAGAACTGAGCCGTCTAGCTTACGGGTCACCGGACTCGCGAAATTTTCCTATCCCTGCCTATAAGTAGACTCCCGAGAATCTCGCGGATTCATAGACATGTTGTAATTCACACGCATGTACACTCATTTTACGTTTGTAATTGGTCGACGACACCTCCTGGAGATAAATGAGCCAATAACAAACATGCAATAAATTGTGAGCCCAGTCTCCGCCTTTTACTACCACGACAATCAACCAATAAACAGTTGATATCTGTATGAGAGTATACAGTACTGTGAAGTCTAGCCTATGGGTCATTGAACTCGCGAATTTCTCGGGTCTCTAACTGTACGAAATACAAAGAATTTCCTTATTTTAAATTTGCAGGCTTGAATCTGTTTTCCGTCATTATCTACGGATTGCATTCCCCTATATTTACTCTACATTTCCGTATATATATATATATGGGAAATTATAACAGTGCGTTATTGACTCAAGATTCTCGCGAGGCGTGACAGACACACTGCCGGGCTATTGGCAGAAGTCGGTCAAATGTACAGTAACTTGCAGTTCAGTCTGCAGCTATACACTCTAAGAAATTATTTGTAAATTTATCATTTCAGTGTATACGTACAGTAACAAAGAGCGAATGGTAAAATATTTTCACACACATTCTTGGTAACGTTCCTACAGTTACTCAGGGAGGTGTCAAATGCGTAGGGAAGTTCCCAACTTGGTATAGTACAGACGGTAAGCATTCCCATATTTTCAGCCTGACACGTGGTATTATTTCCATACACTGTATAGGTTAAAAACTTCCTTTACAGTTTAGGAAGTTTACCAGAAATTATTTGTACTCTGTATTATAACGCGAATTTTGCACGTCTCTTAGTCATTGGCTAATGCTGGCATCAATTAAAATGCAAAAACGTTGTTCACAGTTGGCGAGAGGCGCACTCGACATAAGTACAGTTCTCGCCAAAAATGATTGATTGAAACGCTCTAGCTAGTATTTTTAATTCGGGACTGAATGGGCTGATAAGAGTTCGTTTGTTTTTGTCGAGTCTATAAATACTAATTTCCCCGCAATCTTCTGAGTACTAGAAATGCTACACTATTCCTTGTGGTAATATGGCCTGGGCAAAGATGCGCAAAGTGTTTTCGTTTGAAAGCGATATCGCCAAACATGTAAAACACTGTCCTTCCACTCGGCTAGTCCCGCAGTAGGCAACCGCGTTAACATCGCAGCGTTGAGAGCCGATGAGGGTGGAGCGAAATTGAGTATGGAGGGGCACCGGAATGCTGGGAGATCCCCAAGAAAACTGGCCGACCGGCGGCATCGCCCCTGCGCAATTTCCACACGCGAAAATCTGGGGGTGACCCCGCCGGGAATCGAACCCGGTTTCTCCTTGGGGGAGGCGAGTAGTCTAACCACTACACCACCACAGTCTCAACCTACAAAAAAAATCTTGTGAAGTTGTTCGGTTGAGAAGAACGCATTTATTTCATTTTAAGAGTTCTGTGCGTATATGAAATATTAACATGAACAGTTAATGAGTATAAGTTAGAGAACTAGAAATGTCGCGGTTTCACTTGGCAACAAGCTAGATTCCACGACACTGTGTGTGCTAGAGCGTCAGTTAGTTGTCAGTTGGCTGTTGCTCCATATTAACCACAGACCAGGTAGCACAGCATTCGGTCCTTGTTTCACTTGCGGGTTCGTTATTTGCCGAAAGCCGTCCGGGCAGTGTCTTACTAGCTCTGGTCCAATAGAAACAAAAACTGAAATGAACATGTTATTGAATTTTAGCTTGTCCGACGAATTTGCGAAATTTTCGGGTCTCTAGTAATAGTGTCACGTGGCTTTAAAATCGTAGTCGTTTTATTATGATTATTGATATTTTTTTTTAAAGTGCTTTACATTGTTCCAACTTGCAATACGTTTCCTTTTGCACGCAACTACAATTTATATCGCGCCTTGTTTTTGCACAAACTGCTATAGGCCTATACGATTTTACGTTGTTGACGGTCCGCCATTTTGGTTGGGCTCGTCGATACGGATTACTACAATACAGACATTTATTGACGTTTATTACAAACACGGCTCTCGTAGTTTTGCAAACGAGTAATTTCACAAGAGAATTTTTGTCCTGTTACAAATATTTGTATAATCATAAACAATTCCACAGTATAAATTACAATTTTTTTTACAGCATAGTTGGAACAGAAAAGATCGTTTTCGGGTTGCAGGATCGAAGAATGTTTGGTGTAGTATTGAAATAGCTAGGAACTGTAGGAAATGCGAAGAGGTCCATGATTAGGAAAATTGAAATCTTATATGTTTTTATTCGTATAGAGTAATGTTTCGTGATTAGCTGTACATCCACATAAAATCTTCGTCTTACGTGGTGACATTTTTTTACGGCGTAGCGTCACCATCCCACCCAGAGTTTCCGTATTCTATTATTACATTAGACACCTGAACATTTCGCGGATTCATTGACTTATGAGTTCAAATTCACACTTATGTAAAACAATCGAACACTAACGTATCGTTGATTGCTTCAGGGTGGATGGCGTTGATTGGATGGGCAAGCATTTTGTTGTAATTTTGTGACTGGCCCAGAGATCTGTGAGTGGTGTCAAATAGCGCGCGGACCAATTCCAAAAGTGTCACATAAGTACGTGTTTTTAATTTTTAATTTTTCTTGAAAAGAATCAGTGAATTGTTCTGCCCTCTATCTATTATATATTTACTAGGTCTATGTAAGACCGTAAACTAAAATATTGAATGGAGCCATTGTTTCAAAAAAAGTTAATTGCCGACATTTTCCAATAAAATATCTTGTACCTAAACTATATGTGCCCTTACAAGGATGATAATTGTGTCGCTCCAGAAGAAAACATGAATATACTGTTTAGTCTATAAAAATAAATGCCCAGGTAAGGTTTTTACGGATTGGGGTTAAGTCGCTTTCCTGAAACAACTTAATATCTGTTTGTATGACATCATACACAGATATAATTTTTGCTGTAAAATCTACGGAATTTCATCTGTCTGAGAACATATATTTCTGGTAAGATTCAATTAAATATTTTTCTCTGATCTTTCTGTGTATCCTCGCAGTCAATTGTTAAATGGCATGGTACATGAACTACAAATAACATTTTTTGGGGAGGTTTGCTGAATCCAGCTTTACTTCGTCTTGAACGAAAACACATAAAAAATGCTGGCGTCCGGAGTGCGGTTATATATGAAGGCATGTGCATTATCATATTTCCAAAAGAGAACCTTTGAAGTGAACTAACCGTAGACAGAGTTGGCGACCATCAAGTCGCTCGGTTACGAAAAAAATTTCTAAAGTTTTCATTTTTTTATATATTATTATTATTATTTGCTCTTCTAGGATTTGATAAGAAGTTTTTGAAGGTGATTTCTATAACATCAAGGGGCCTGCTCGCCTCCCTCAAAGGCGAACCGGGTTCAATCCCCGGCCGGGTCACTCCCAGGTTTTCGCATGTGGGAGTCGTGCCGGATCGTGGGATCCTGTCGGCGGTTTTTCTTTTCCTCCGCCCCCTCACTCCGGCGCTGCTCCACGCTCACTTCAATCACTCTCATCGGCACTCAAGACCTCGCTGTTAAGAGCTGCCTATCTCTATCCGCTCACTCGATCTATAACTAGGGATAGGAAAAAATCGCAAGTTCAATGACCTGTAAGCTGGACTCCACAGTCCTATGTATACACTAGCCCCAGATGTTTGTTCATTGGCTGCTGCCTCATAGAGTAGCCAGTGTTACTTCACACCTGGCAGTATGACTAGGGATATGAAAAATTCGCGAGTTCAACGACCTGTAGGCTAGACTCCACAGTCATGTGTATACTTGAGCCTCAGATGTTTGTTCATTGGCTGCTGCCCCATAGAGTAGCCAGTGTTACTTCACACCTGGCAGTATGACTAGGGATATGAAAAATTCGCGAGTTCAACGACCTGTAGGCTAGACTCCACAGTCCTATGTACACTCGAGCCTCAGATGTTTGTTCACTGGCTGCTGCCCCACAAAGAAGCTACACCTACCTGGCAGTATGGCACACGCTACTTGTTTCCTTCCAAGTCTGCTATTGGCTCAGAGTCGTCCAGGGCATGCCTAACAAACTGCGATCCAACTGCAAAGTCAACACGTGTTTGAAGTTTATCTTGTCCTGAAATGAACTCGCGAAATGTTGCTATCCCTATCTATAACATTTGGGCAACAGGGGTTGTAATCCCTATTTAACAAGTTGAGAGGTCATACGCATGGATCATTTTTCTTTGAACCGTTTAAGATATTGATGCTTTAATGTTTATCTAATTTCACTGTTTAAGGAATGTTATTAAGGTTTCAGATATTAACTGGGTAACAGTCATGAGCATTAATAAACTAGTACTGTTTGTATTAATTCGTATTGGACCAGCAAAATTGAGAAGCAAAATTACTTATAAAATGTTTATTTCCGAATGTTCCAGTAAGACATTACCAAAGTGGTGACCCGGAGTTGTGCAAATAATGTGTCTTCGTAATTATGACAGCGTAAAAGAGACAGCGAGCTAATTATGCAACCGAAGTGAGCGCTTTGTACGTCAAGCAGTAACTTTCTCTTGACTTCTCGGGAGGTGGTTGGTTAGACAAATTTGCTATGTTACAACTAGTTCCATCAATTAGGAGATATCTTGAATAGCTAGTAGTTTATATAAGATGTCTTCAAAAGTTTATTTATTTTTTTAATCCAGCGAGTTTGAAATCTGGTGCCGTTCCTAGACAAGTACACATCCATTGACTAATGAAAGACACAAATCCATAGTTTCATTAATTTTATTGTTAAAATAGACTAGTTAAACAAATGTCACTAATGCCTAGGTAATTACAAGAAAAAAAAAAAAGGAAACGGTTCTTATAATGTTAGCATTTTCTAGTTACGACGAAATGCATGTAGGCCTAACATGGTAGTGGATTTTAAGATGAAATGTGTTGTTTTTGAGTTTTGCTCTACATCCTGCGATTATTAATTTTATATTAATGAGCTTCACCGATTAATTTTCTTAACGAAAAGTTCAGAGGTAATTTAATCCAATCTTACACTCACTCCCGCCCACGAGCAAGTGCAGATGTGTCTAAATAGTTCTCTCTTAAGTAGACGGCAAAAATATAAACTTTGCAATTATTGACTCCGACAGCTTATACATATTAGGCCTAATAACGTATTTAAAATTGGTAGCCTTCGATATTCTACGCGTTTTGTGATTAAGCGGGACCTGCTATAATACAGTCTCGGAATATAGTCCAACTTACATTAAATGTAAAAGAAAAATTTTGTGCGTTTACGAGGTGAAATTCTTGGAATACCCTCTTTAGTTCTACAATAAGTTTCATTGTGAGAAACACTGTTGCTAATATTTATATTATAAAGTACAGCCCTGTTATTCAACGTACACTGTTGAAAAGTGAAAACTGAAGTTTAAATTGTGCTCTCAAAATTACTGTGACAAATTAAAGAGGAGGAAAAAAAATGGAAATATGTACCAAAAAATAACTAACACGCCCCTCGCGTTACCGGGACTTGAACCGCCATCCTTCGTGTTACAAAGCCAACGAGTTTTCCTAATCAGACACTTTGTCTTTGAAGCGCTAGATGTTCCTTTTAAAGAGCGATATAAGAATATACAAACTTGGACAGTAATATGTCACTTCTTGAGAATAAACTGAGGTTAGTAATCTATAGAATTACGAGGTTTCAGAATGACATTGAAAGTCTGCAGGCATACTGCATATTCGCACAATTATAATTTAATAATAACAGAATGTATTGTTTTATGAATGTTTGCGTCGTGGCGGCAGTTTACCGTATAATATACTAACAGAATGTGTTATTATAGTCCATTCTTGGTTAATTCCATCATTGCAGAAGCTCTCCTAAAGTTCTACTTTCAGGCTATTCATCCGAATCACGCAAACAAAGTGTAACCAAGTCTAGAAACTCACGCCAAAGCGACAGCGAAACACCTTCGTGCGACCCGAGTTTAGTGACATTGTGCATCGGAGCTGCTTCTTACTATGCACTATCAACACCAATATTTTTATCCCTGCTTTTATTCGCATTAAATATAAATTAAATATAATATTATGGATAAAATGTAAGTTAAACAAAAAAAAAAATATAATTTTATGTTGAAAAAATTATTTATAAACCGCTTGTGATACATTACATATTTCTGAAACAACCATGCTCGTCTTAGCTGGGATGAAGATACTGTTAATAGACTGCAATATCTGTCGTTATTGGTTGCAACGGTTACAGAGCGATGTTGCATACATACAGCTACATGATCGCATGAGCACCTTTATTAGACGAGTGAGCTGAACACTAATGTAGTTCTCAGTACGCGAAACAAATGCTACAAGGAAACATATTTTCCCCAATTCAGAGATTATTATTCAAAAACAAGTCACTCGCAGAGAGATATTTTTTAAAGTAAAATACGTATCACGTAATGTAACAACTTTTTTTTTTTAACATTTATTTTTAATACAAACATTTTTCTAGAAGTTTTACAAATGCGACTATTATAATGCTACAAATAAATAATTTTACAAAGAATATCATTGTATGTTTACTTACTTCCGAATTATTTACAAACTTACGAGGTTTGCAGTAGTTTTAATTTTCACGAGAAATGATTTTTTTTTTCCTTCTTTAAATTTCTAATTGATCTTAATTCATTGCTAATGCTTATTTAATTCCTTTAGCTTTAAAATTACGAGCAGTATTATTATGACGTGCGAACTAGCTAAGGAAGGAACACTAGTCAATATTCGACGCAAATCTTCGATATTGGTGAGTGAGTTTTCGCAATATTCGACGCAAATCTTCGATATTGGCGAGTGAGGTTTTCGCAATATTCGACGCAAATCTTCAATATTGGCGAGTGAGGTTTTCGCAACATTGATTTGCAAATTACGTGTATTCGCAACACAACGACGCAGCGTGGTGGAATTTTTTGTTGAACCTGAACACACCCCCAAGGGAATTTCAACGATGCAATTTTGAATCGCTACGGCCAAAAGGAAACCGGCATCTCTTGGACGTGCTGTAATCTTTCTTTCGGCATGGGTCTGCCAGACAAGCAAATCCGAGTTTCGTGGTGAATAAGGAATGATTTTATTCCATGGAAAGTGTCAAAATTGAAGAAAAACTAATCCATCAATGCTAACTTCGGTGTGTTGAATTCTTAGTGCAGTAAAACGCCCCAGATACGAGTGGCAGGTAACATGATGTTATATTAAACTCATAGAAAATGTTGCCTCGAAAAGAGCAAACAACTTGTAAGCGCTTTTCTATTTTTGGACGCTACGAAATGGAGAATTTACAATAAAATCTTCTTCAAGAAAGATCGTCATAATATTCACAGTGATCATGTTTAATAAAATCATATTAATGGGTGCGCATAAAAACAATTATAAAATTTATTTCCTACATTATTGTTACAATTTTCTTACACTGAGTCACAGTAAACATTATAACGATATTCCACGACGAAATTTTTTTTGCGAATTCTGCGTTCTGAAGCATCCAGAATGGGAATATGCTTCAATTTTCTTAAAAATACAGACTATTTTAAGCGATTATTCTTTTACATTTAAAGAGTACATTTTAGTACATTATTTTATAATGTTGCAAAATATATACATTCTTATTTCATACAGGGTCTGCAGCATAAATCGCATCGCACTTTTATTACAAATTTATATGGTGTCTGTACTACTTTACTGTGAGTTCTTCATGTTATATAGCCGTGTGCAGTGCTCCATAGGCATTTGCTTTACTTTAACCTTAACATAAAAATTACAAGTTCACTCTGAAATGACTGCGTGGCTACTCTTTCAGCACATTCAGCAGCAGCCACACCAGGTAAGGTTGACTTTCACTGTCACACAAAATATGCCACAAGAATCTACACACACACAAAAAAACACGGTATTTCCAAAGAAGGAAATACTAGTTTGAGCTTCACGTCATTCAGTGACCAAAGAAGGAAATACTAGTTTGAGCTACACGTCATTCAGTGACCAAAGAAGGAAATACTAGTTTGAACTACACGTCATTCAGTGACCAAATAAGGAAATACTAGTTTGAGCTACGCGTCAATCAGTGACCAAATAAGGAAATACTAGTTTGAGCTACGCGTCAATCAGTGACCAAAGAAGGAAATACTAGTTTGAACTACACGTCATTCAGTGACCAAATAAGGAAATACTAGTTTGAGCTACGCGTTATTCAGTGACCAAAGAAGGAAATACTAGTTTGAGCTACGCGTTATTCAGTGACCAAAGAAGAAAATACTAGTTTGAGCTACGCGTCATTCAGTGACCAAAGAAGAAAATACTAGTTTGAGCTACGCGTTATTCAGTCACCAAAGAAGGAAATACTAGTTTGAGCTACACGTCATTCAGTTGCCAAAGAAGGAAATACTAGTTTGAGCTACACGTCATTCAGTTGCCAAAGAAGGAAATACTAGTTTGAGCTACGCGTTATTCAGTGACCAAAGAAGGAAATACTAGTTTGAGCTACGCGTTATTCAGTGACCAAAGAAGGAAATACTAGTTTGAGCTACACGTCATTCAGTCACCAAAGAAGGAAATACTAGTTTGAACTACACGTCATTCAGTGACCAAATAAGGAAATACTAGTTTGAGCTACACGTCATTCAGTGTCCAAATAAGGAAATACTAGTTTGAGCTACGCGTTATTCAGTGACCAAAGAAGGAAATACTAGTTTGAGCTACACGTCATTCAGTCACCAAAGAAGGAAATACTAGTTTGAGCTACGCGTTATTCAGTGACCAAAGAAGGAAATACTAGTTTGAGCTACGCGTTATTCAGTGACCAAATAAGGAAATACTAGTTTGAGCTACGCGTCAATCAGTGACCAAAGAAGGAAATACTAGTTTGAACTACACGTCATTCAGTGACCAAATAAGGAAATACTAGTTTGAGCTACACGTCATTCAGTGTCCAAATAAGGAAATACTAGTTTGAGCTACGCGTTATTCAGTGACCAAAGAAGGAAATACTAGTTTGAGCTACACGTCATTCAGTCACCAAAGAAGGAAATACTAGTTTGAGCTACACGTCATTCAGTGTCCAAATAAGGAAATACTAGTTTGAGCTACGCGTTATTCAGTGACCAAATAAGGAAATACTAGTTTGAGCTACACGTCATTCAGTGTCCAAATAAGGAAATACTAGTTTGAGCTACGCGTTATTCAGTGACCAAAGAAGGAAATACTAGTTTGAGCTACGCGTTATTCAGTGACCAAATAACAGTCGAGGAAGAAACCACAGGAAAAGGAACAGAAAAAATTCACCTTGTAATTTTTTTTGTAACGGACACACAATTATATTATCCTGAGAACTACTCTCTTGGTCTCTTGGTGATAGCTGTATGAGCACTTATTTCCACAGAAACTAACGATCCTTATCGACCATAACATACATTAAATCTCTGCCAAGGCGATTTCCCAAGAAATATTTTGTAGCTACCTCGATTTTTTTTTCCAGTGGCTGTGGGAAATTTCGAGACAAGTTGAAAAAGGAATTATAGTGAATAATTTAGTTACCAGTTAGTTCTGCTAACAATAATGAAATTTATATGTCGGAGAGAAATTAAAATAATCTGTTTGTGCGTATCCCTATGAGTAGGCGAATTTTGTACACACATCTCGACAAGAAAAACTTTGATGTTATAGTATGCCCACGACAAACTAAGTACGTTTGAAACCTTTGCTTGATATCTACTTGTATGCACTCTGTGAGTTCCACGACCACATGTAAAGATACCATTGCAGCGTAACATCCAAGCGTAAAAATTGAGCAGGTTTGTAAAATATCAACTTTTCTAATAATTTAACAATTCCACTTGACCGACGCACGCATGAAGTTATAAGGCTCTTGGAAATGTTAATTTTACATTTGCTGGAAGAATACATAACCTATGTGTACAAGTAAATCATAAGCATAGCTTTCTAAAGTGCTCAGTTAACCGCGAGCCCACTATACCAGCACAAGCATTGCTCTGTCCACGGTTGACAAAGACCTTTTGAAATACACATTTGAAAAATGTACTGCCCCATACCTGCCTATATTTCAGCGGAAACACTAGTAATATATATTAAAGTTGAATTAATAGTGTTGGATAAACGTTTGTAAATACGAGAATGATATATTATAAATTATGTTTTCTTAATCCGTATAAAAGCAGAAATCAGAAAATTGTATAAAATAATGACTTTTCTAATAATTTCACAGTTTCGCTTGGCCGACGTATGGATAAAGTTATGAGGCCCATGGAAACGTTAATTTTAAGTACAGTATGGTGGAAGAATACACGATGTACATGCAAGTAGATCTTATGGCCATATTTCACGACAGTTTTTTATTTCATTATCTGAAAGAAATTTATGTAAGAACCACACAAATGTAAATAATTGTAGTCAAATGATTATACTTTTCAAAATTTAGCACCGAAAATTAGAAAATTTTGGAATATATATGGGAGTCCAAGCTTCTATAGTTTCTATGCTCCTAATTATCTTTCTTTGACAACTAAATAACATGTTATGTGATCTATATCATATACAGAACATATTAATTAAGTATCAAGGATATTTGACAATCGGTACTCGGGTACTAGCATCCTGAATCTATTTTTAAATAGGTATTGATATTTTAGCCAACACGTTTTTATTCATCCGAGAGAAATTTATATGATTATTTATTAGTTTCTCTTGGACGAATGAACGAACATGTGTTGGCAGAAACATTGATACCTATTTTAAAAGAGATTCACGATACCAGTACCTGAGTACCCGTTGTTAAATATCCTTTATAGTTAATTAACATGTTTTGTATGTGATATAGAACACATGGCACGTAATACATTTGTGAAATTTAATTAGGAGTTTAGAAACTTGGGGTTGCATATTCCGAAATGTTTGACTTTTCGGTGGTATATTTTGAAAGCTATAATCTCTTGACTACAAATCTTTACATTTTGTGGCCCTTATATAAATTTCTCTAAGATAATGAAATAAAAAATTATGGTGTAATACAGCCTTACGTAGGGATTTTAAAAGCGTTTAGTTTGCCGCGAACAGCCTTTAATATCTTTACTAAATTTATTTTTAGTAAGTATACATCAAGTGGGAACTTTATCGAGGTGATGCCATTTCCTGAAGTTTTGCCGTGGTCTGTGTGAGACTGGGAAGGGAGGGCGGAGAAGGCAGATTATCTCCTTGTCCTCATTTTTTGCAATGCCCCTGGCAGAGTGTAGATAAGTACACAGAAACAAGGGGCCGCGGTGGCTGGGTGGTTAGAATTCTCGCCTCCCACCAAGGCGAATCGTGTTAAATCCCTGACCGGGTCACTCCCGGATTTTCGCATGTAGGAATCGCGCCGGACGATGCCGCTGGCCGGCGGGTTTTATTCGGGGTTCTCCCGTTTCCCTCGCTCTTTCATTCCGGTGCACTCCCCTCAATCACCAACATCGGCTCTCAAGACCTCGCTCTTAAGAGCCGCTTATATCTCTTAATTCGTTCATTGCACAGAAACGAAACGACCTGGCGGTTCCTTTGATGTGGGCGCACCCATTCTGTAATTGGTTGCACGAGGGCTCTGGGAACGGGACTTGAGTCTGATTGGCTACTGCGTGATGTGAAAGGTTCCCTATTCGCTGGACTGACGAGCAAGTTATAGTATATTCGTAGTTTCTTCTCAATTTATTGATCAAACCCTTTGAAAATCATCATATGTATGACTTGTTTGGTTGTTTACTAATTATGTCGTGTATCACAAGCATTTTGTACTTCTGTTAATATAAGAGAATCTTATATTTGGCCAAAATTAAAATTTACTTATAGTTTATCCATCAAATATATTATTTCATTCATAGTTTATATAAATTGAAACAGGGCGAATGTGTGTGGCAACGCCTATAGGCTGTCCACGGTAAAGTGAGCACTTTCGAGGCCCTAGTTACTTTTTTCTTTGAGGCATATTTTATCCTTTAACAACCATTTAAAATAAATACTGCCATGTGAGTAATGAACACAGTGTGTACATGCCCCCGCACTCGAGAGTGAACGTCTAAGGTTAAAATAAAATATATTTATTGAATATTATTCCAAATGAGAGACTTTCAAAAGTGCTCACTCTACAGTGAATAGAGTATAGTAAGAAATTGTTCTCATGGAAAATATTATTAAACTGAGTCCGCACAATTGCCGTGCGTTCTCCATTTGGTCTAATGTTCTAGACTTAGTTAAGCTATGTTTGCATGAGCCGAAGCTATATCCCGGAAGTAGAACTTCAGCAGGGCTTCAGAAAAGTTGTAGATAACCATAACTGGATTATACCTGGCACCGATTGGCGAACTGATTTCTCCAACGTTCTGCTGACCAGCGACGCCATTTTGTGGGCTTATGTGGCTGCAGTTAGCGGTGCAAGTGTCTGTTTCACCCACAGACTAAATATACGGCAGATCGATCTCGCTGGCTGCGCACAACCAATTTCGCATGTCCCAACATTGAACTGCTTTTCTACCATCACGTATAGTGGAAATGGCGTGGATTCGATTTGATACTGAAACATTGTCTAATAAACAAGTACTTTGAGATGTTTGTATGCTTCCCTTAAACAATTTGGAAAGCAGTTATATTAAATTCAAATCGGTGAAAGTATTTTATTCATATGAAAGTGCTTGACTTTCGAAAATTGAGATATAAACAAACACGTTCATTATTGTTGACCATTATTACTTTGACAGTTGTGTTCGTTTGGGGTAGGTCAGTGTTGGGTGGGTACATACGCAGAAGATGAATAAGCGGTCTATATCACCATTAGTCCATAATTTCACCTCTGTATTCAAGAGTACTCTGTGTCGATGCTCTGCCCTGTACACAATCAGAAACAAGCACCAACTGAGCCTGCGTCTTTATGTGGTCGGTGATATTTGTAGCTGATGGTACACCGATATTTTATAAATTACTGTTGCCTCAGTAGCGGACCAATAGTGATCCACAGGAACTCAGAAACACAAGCTCAAAGAAAGCCTTCAAAATATGTGGGTGGTCAATTTCACTTAAAGACCAGGATAGATATTAGACGTCAGCAGATAACGGCACTATTACTTTTTTAAATCTCCACACCGTAGTCTGTGAGTATGTTACATTGTGGACTATATTTCAATTAAATGTTCATTAGTAGGCCTAACGTGTGGGACCGCAAGAAACGAGTTGAACGAGGTAAAGGAAGACTTTTAAGGACATTTTTAGTGTATGTATACACTAATGATTGATATACTGGGCGTAACAACATAAAGTATGCCTTTCTAAACATTACACACACTTAAACATCCTTTCCCCAAGTTTCAGTCACATGCACACATCCAGATGTGGATGTTCGGATATACCGGAAATATGCACATTTGAGCAACCATCATTTGTATAACATCAAAAAATAACTTATATTACACTTACGTAAACTGTAGGTGGGTAGGTAAGTGGGTTTAACGTCTCGTCGACAGAGAGGTCATTAGGGATGGTGCAAGTTGCATAGGAGGGAGGAATCGGGGACGGATTGGGAAGGAATCGGCCATGGCCTTTGGTTTGGGACCCATCCCGCAGCATTCGCCTGGAGTGATTTCGGAAAGCCATGGAAGGCCGAAATCAGGATAGTCGGACCGGGAATCGAACCAGGGTCCTCCATAATGCGAGTCCAGTGAGTTACCACTGCGCCGCCTCGCTCAGTTCTTACGTAAATACTGAATGAGTTAAAACATTATCAATACTCTTCAACCCCGATAGCCTTTCAAAGCAATATATACCCACATAAAAGCCACACGAATGGCAAAATGCTTCAGTACCGTCCAGTGCATAGTCAATGTCAGCACGGAGAAAATCATTGGTGACTATGTTTTTATTGTAGTGGTGGTTCTCAGGGTGTAAATATTATTAACATACTATCTCCACATGTGGAAGAGCTTTCAGATTACGGAGGATTAGAATCTGTTATTGTAACAAGACCTACAATACCGACTCCATCTGCAACACCTGCCATAGTAACATCAGCCGAACAAGAATTCACAGGTAAGCAACAAAAACGAACCAAATAAACTAAACAAACACGTATACCTGACACTATTGTCCTTTTCTGAGAAATGAGATGGGAATACGTATTCGGACTGTTCCACGAGGATAGATTTTGAGGCTGCAATATCAACCAATACATCGCCAACAGTCAACAGGACAAGTAGCAACAATTCACGAAACAGTAATAAACCTTCACACACATCACCAATAAGAGTCACTGAACCAACCAGTCACTTCCAAATTCTCCAAAAAAATAGACAGCTTAAACGAAATTTACATAAATCTGACAAACATAAGTCATGGCACGACCAGACAGACACTTCTCATTTACATGCTACATCATCTGCGTCACTGAAATTCAACAACATTGTACATGCAACAACTCAACCAAAGAGTAAACTGGATACAAGTAGCAGTAACAGACCAAAACGCATTTGTAAATTTCTGTCTTCTACCATTGAACAGAATTACAGTGGAAATGAGACAGCACATGGACATATACCTACCATAGACACACAGCATTCAAAAAATGTACCGACACACAGTAGAACGAATTGGTACAACCAAGTGAACAGCTCATCAACATGTGCAGAACTTCAGCATTTGGAGACAAAAGCATCTATACTTTGTCCTCCTCATCTCAAATGAACAATATCAACATAACAGAACCAGATTCACAAACAAACGACTACCATATTTCATCACATTTAGGCACACCTAACACATCTACATCATCTTCATATCAAGTTTCAATAATCAATCAAGAACAGTTAAGAGGATTGTCGATGTACTTGACCTCGACAATATTGAACTTACAGAGGCAGTTGCAAGCGTCCAATACATCAGAAACCCCCAGCGGTTCATTGCATATCGAATACGTAACGGTTTTTTCTCATACCTATGTTTTGAGCATGCAACCAAAAAGTTAAAACCATCTACAGACATAACTGAAGCTTCAGAATTTCCAGAACTCATCGAAACAACTTGTGAGCTCTATGTAGAGGAAAAGAAACAAGTACACAATTCATTAACAGACAACTCCCAACAACACCGCTACGATATAGTAAATAATCCTCAAGAAGCAGTCGAGGAATATGATTGTGAATCATATAAGAAATTTATCTCCAAAATTTCTTATGAAGAAAAAATTGATTATTTGGTCATATTTAGTACATCACTACCTTAATATACCACAGTGTCAGACAAATAATGAAATACAGAAAAATATCAGCAAATGAAAAACACCAACTACTTAGACTTCATACAAAACCCAGAACGTATAGAAGGAAATTTAGATAACATTCAATGTTTTGTGATGATCTAATTTAAATCCAATCTCAGCTATACAAAAAATTAATGGGTTCGAAATTTTTGGCTCAACAAATACAGGAAAACCCCAACACAGATATGAAGCACCAGGGCAAGGAAATAATAGAAAGATTGCAAATCATAATAACAACAAACAACGAAATATGGAGTTGGTGTGAGACCTCAGCAAATAGCACAATTAATTATTAGAACCAAAAAATACTATTCCCACAAATAAACACCACATCGAGACATAACTGGAGATGTACCACAACCACTTCACAATTTGACATACCAAGATAACCAAAATTATATTCTTTTGCATAAAATACCGTACCAGAAGACCTATTTTGTTCAAGATTCATTTTACCAAAACCGTGATCATTGATATCAAATATTAACTGACTCAGAAAAGCTTGTTGGCAAATTCGCCATACACAAACAACGCAGAGGATTTCTCTTTTGCAGATGCCAAAAGAGGAAAGTAGAAAACATGACATCTTCGATCCAAAGAAGTCAGGCATAGTCAAGATAATCATGTGACATCAGACGATGACCATGGGGCAGCGGAAGTATCCACCTACTTCCGATTGGAGATCCGAAGTTACGTTGGACAAAAAGGGCCAGGCAGTACATGACAATTATGCGCACAACATGTACCTAACAATCACCTAAAATTATTTCAAAAGAGCTGAAATCAGTATCAATGGCTCTTTCATTCTGGTGGAATGCTGACATCTTGTCCAACCTAAACCCAATTTTATTCTCAAACAGAAGTATTGCGATTTGGTTTGTCACTACTGATGCATCTGCACAAGATCCTCTCAGGGATTGCATCAAAACCTTTTAGAATTAACTAACTTACTGTTCTCTCATAAAAGTTAATTTATTAACATTTTCAATGCATAACCAAGCAACTACAGGACAACGCCTGCTGAGACATTTCAAACATCAACCACAATATGGGGCTTTAAATCAGATCAAAATTTTATAATTTGTTAAGGAGAGAGAATATTTGCAGAAATTGGTCATACAGAAGAAAACTATAAACCATTCTGTCTAAGAAGAACATTCGATGTTATGGGAGATTATACAAAGAACTAGCTGTTGGACTAACTAAAAATTTCGACATTATTTTCTCTTCAGCATGTCACTTGCATGGTATGGAAAATGCATGGAAACGTATTTCCGGTGGTACAGAAACCACTTGGATGGGGAATGACATGACAAATTATTCTGAATCATGGCTTTACTTAAATCATGGAGTCATCCGAGAAAAATATGATAAAAATTCGTCATACTATCGGAAACTGAAATATCAGCTGAAACTGGTACCATGAAATTTAAATATCGTATGAGAATTCAAACTAGCATTGGATATCCTTTATCTTCTGAGTATTATCTAACGAGAGTCCATGGGGAAGAGACTATTGCGCACTATCAACCGCTCAAGATGTTATTGACGGTGCCGAATTCTGGTATACAGGATATGATACAGACAATTAATACGCTAGTATAGACGTAATAATAGGCCTTCTGGAGATCTCAACCCTCTACAAACACAATGAGTAACGCATATAATGTTCTACTTCCTCTCCATTTATATAGAGCAAGATTATGTGGAAAAGGACATACTACCTTATATCCTATTTACAGCTACCCCTGACATACCACCATCTTACATCCTCACACGCATACACCACTCCACATAAAACAATATGCCTACTGTAGTATGCAGTGTAAAAAAATTTTCTGCTAAACTTTATAAACTGCAATTGAAGTTTCTAACCTATACGCTGTATGGTAATAATACCACACATCAAGTTGCATATATAGTAATGTTTAGCAGCGGTACTATACAAAGTTGGGAACTTCCCTATGCATTTTACTGTTTCCTGAGCAAATGTAGTAAGGCTACAATGAATGTATACGGGAAAACATTACCATTCCTGCTTTCTCACTAAGCATATACATTGGTATGGTAAATTTCCAAATAATTTCTTAGAGCGTATTTACTATTTCAACTGTTGGAACTTTGTTCTGTTTTGTGGTTTAGTTATTAGAACGAAAACGGTCACTTTTCATGAATACAAAACTAAATACTACTTTCCAAAATCACCCCATCATACGATAAACTGTTGCTTACCATCTTACGGTAAATGAATTTCACTGTTAACACTTTGTTGCCGACGTCATTGTAATTCATCTAAATTCACCAGAGCTGTACTGAGTTGGCGGAAATAAATTGATGTCCTCATTCTTTGAAGACACTGGCGACGTCATTCGACGCCGTCAGCATTCAAAGTGATTGAATGAGGCGCAAGGATCGTTTTGCAGGGCCTTAATCAGCCAATAACGAAAAAAAAAAAAAAAAAACTTCTTCGGGGAAAAACAACCGAGTAATTTCGCTTCTATGTACTTGCTAGTTGCGTGAGTGAATTCGAACAGCATCTTAAAGATGACGGCAACAAGTGGTATTAATCGCAGTGTACCATCCCCAGGCTGGAAAATACCAACAGAGGAATAGCTGCAGTGAAAGTCTGTAATATGCTCAGAGATGGATGGATTAGCCTTAATTTCTACTCCTCGAGCCGAGTTAAGTCAAACTTTAAAAATATTACATCAAGCCTAGCCAATTTGAGCCAAACTGTAAAACAGTTACTTCAAGCCGAGGAAATCTTTAGGAAATTGTAAGGCGTTGTTTCGAGAATAAAAATTAGGCTACATGGAAACAAAATTGTTTTCAAAAATTTTACCAATTCATGTTACTTCAGTATATTTGTAGATATATAGTACTGAATCATGAATTAGATATTTTTAACAAATATTAAAATCATCGGCTTGCAATGAAGCCCATGTTAATTATGTTCTCAGTCAGCGCTTGGTGACGTCAGTTTCCTGTACATGATGCGGATTTTCCTTAACTGTCTATTTAAGAAAATACCCGGTAACGGGGGAGTGTATGGCTTGTCAACAATAAGCACACAAAACTCCTCCTTATGCAAACAAAACTCAACCAAGTCTATAAAGTTGCACCACTCAGTTTAACATTATATCTCCCACGGTAACTAATTCTTATAGGCTTTTCACGCCAAAGTGAGCAATTGTGAAATCCCTCTCATTCGGAATAATAGTAAATGAATACATTTTATTTTAGCCTTCGACGTTAACTTCCGAGTGTGGGTGGAATATAAACTCTTTGTTTATTACTTACATAGCAATATCTATTTTAAAAAGGTAGTTAGAGGATAAAATATGGCTAAAAGTAAAAAAGTAACTAGGGTCTCAAAAGTGCTCCCTTTAACATGAACAGTCTATACTAGTCATTACCAACACGCCTATTTTCTCGCCGTATATATATATATATATATATATATATATATATATATATATATATATATATATATATATATATATATATATATATATATATATATATATACACACACACACACACACCTATGAATTATAAATTAAATATTGTAGTTTATAAATAAATTATAAGTAATTTTTCAATGCCAATAAAAATAATTACTGACATTTATGTTAACAGAAATATAAAACGAATGTTATGTAGGCCTATGACATATTCATGAAACAACCAAACATGTCATACAAGAAGTGATTTTTCAAAGGTTTGATTTTAAAAAAGTGTGAAAAAACCGCGAATAGACTATAACAGTATGCTGTCTTCTCCTTTCGTTCGGCAAATGGCTTGTTGCGCATTTCTACTTGTTCTGGAGCCGCGGTGGCTGAACGATTAGCCTGCTCATCTCTCACCAAGGCTATCCGGGTTCAATCCCCCGGCCGGGTCACTCCCGGAGGATTTTCGCGCGTGGAAATCGTGCCGGATGATGCCTGCTGGTCGGTGGGTTTTCTCGGGGATCTCCCATCCCCCCAACCCATGCATTCCGGCGCTTCTCCATTCTCAACTCATTTCAACCTCGTCGGTTTTCAAGACAACGTTGTTAAGGGCAGCCCAAATCTCTCAACTCAACTCATCTCTATGCGTTCCCTAAAATACAAGAACGTAATGTGCCACAGTTCAAAAGTATTAAGGGGAATTGAATTAACTACCATGGAGTCAATTTATGTAGTTACGTAACAGTTTTTAATATTATATAAAACGTATTGTTCTCATTAAAATATTAATTTGAGCATTCATTTGAATCCTACACATACAGGATTCTACGGTGTAGGGAAAGAAGTATGTAAATATGAGTGAATAAATTCCATAAAGAATTCCGTCAAAATTTAACTAGCGTATAGGTAGGGATAGGAAAAATTCGCGAGTTCAATGACCTGTAGGTTAGATTCAACAGTCATGTGTATACTCGAGCCTAATATATTTGTAAATTGGCTGCTGCCCCATAGAGTAGCCAGTGTTACTTCACACCTGGCAGTATGGAACTCGCTACTTGTTTCCTTGCAAGTCTACTATTGGTTCAGAGTCGTTCAGGGCGTGTCTAATAAACTGCTTCAGCGTACACGTGTTTGACGTCTATCTTGTCCTGAAATGGACTCGCGAAATTTTCCTATCCCTATGTATAGGTTATTCAAAAGTAATTGCTGAAATGTCATTCAAACGTAACAAATCAGTAACGTATCAGTTAATTTGTTCCTACAATTGAAACTTCCCCGCAGAGTTGCAGATTTGAGTACAGAAAAAGAAATCTGAAACCTTTTTCGCATTTATTTGGCAGCTTTCAGAGATGTCGTGTTGTGCAGCAGATAGCAGGTTGTCATGCTGAACGGCATGGTACCGCAGAGTCGCGTTTGAAACCTTGTGAAATACAAAACGCATAATATTACAGAATGGAAACGTCGGTATGTATTTGAAGACTGCCTGAGTTCACAAAGTAGGTAAGATTGGGCAACGAAAGGGTTATGTACTTTGTGGCATTTTGTTCCCTTTTCTCTGAATTACGACCTGCACTTATTATTACTATATTAAATTCGCAGTCATCTGAGTAATTTCCTAAGTCCTGCTAAATTTAAATTTGCAATGAACCCAATAACCTTAGTCATGTCTTGATTAGTTGTAATTCTCATATTTTCAGGAAATATATTTTCACTAGCATTCAATTTTTACTGTTAAATGTTTAAAAAATAAAACATAAACGTAGTTAGATATAGTTGTATATCGCATATTTAAAAATCACACTACTTTAAGAAATGAAAAAACTTCTATATTATTACCATCTTAAGAGGGACCATGCCAGTGTGTCCCTAAAAAAAACGTTAATTTAGAAACAGTTCATATTTTCAGGTTGTCGATTTCATGTTTAATAGTTTAATTGTAAAAACCAAGTGTCTCGCTTTTCATTTCCCGATGCCAAAGTAGAAGGTATAACAAAGCATGCTTGTGTTTGTGGATCGCTTCCTGGTCTGTTGCACAGAGTGTGTTTTTTTCCCCAGCTCCAGTGCATGAAAGTAAATAATTATAGTTAGGGCCTAAAAACTTTCGCGAACCGCGATATATCGCGAAATAATGCAAACTTTGGAAAAATTACGTTTATTCGTGAAATTATGTAATAATTACCGTATTCACGAAGCAACAACTAAAATGCTAATTAAAATGGTTCAAAACCACAATGCTCAGCTTCTTTTACCATGAAAACAGTTAGTTTTGCCATTTTTAATGCATGATATACAGCATAATCTCTACATTATTTCGTATAAGCGCTAATAAGAGTAAAAATTATTCCCGGTAATTGCACATGATTGTTTCCCACAAACTACACAAAGTTTACCCCTGAACAAGAACTATTTATAAATCGATCAGTACTCGGTCGAAAGATTATCGCTGTAGTAAGTTTCGATATATCGACCCGAATCACTACACGCTCGTTCATGTGCAAACACAGCAATACGCCGACGAACTATTTTGTATTACTTTTAAATGGGTGGTGGTTACCAAAACATGCTGCTGATATTACGAATTTAACTACGTAGATATGACACATATGACCATTTGTAGAGGTCAATGAAATAATTATGCACTAAACGTTCGCGAGGTATTTGTAAACACTCCCAACATCCGTCTTCTTTAATTTGTGATTAGGTTCGTGATATAAAAAAGCTAGAAAACTAATTTCAGTGTCACCTACTCACGTTGCAAAATCGATTAAGAATGTCGAAAATAGTAACTGTTTTACTATCGATCACGAGAATTTTAAAGCGAAGGCTTCTACGTGTTTGATAAACTGAGCAGAATGCAAATACTGCTGTGTAATCATTTGAGTGGATGCGAAAGGACACCTGAACAAACACTGCCTTGCGGTCGTGCCATGTGCATAGTGAACAGTTACAGGGTGGTACACAAAAACAGTTACACTGTAAGGAACTTCGTGTAAAAACGTACATATCTAATGGCAGCAATTTTCAGATTGCTAAGAAAATAAATACAAAGAGGTTTCTACTTCTTGCTCCTTGAAATACTCAACAGCTCTGCAAATAGAAAATTTTTGGAGATATTTTTGTACTATGAAGGGAATATTTTTATTTCATCTATAATTAACTACTGTATTTACTTTTATTATATGTTTATGATGTGCATCTGCGTTGTAGTACTATTAACCAGTAAACAAAAACTATCCAGTGTTTGCTGTTATTTTAATTTTCGCTCAGTTGTATTTTTTCCATTCTCGTCATTGATACTGTAGCACCGAGGTTAGGTTGTGCAAATGTGAAAAAGACAGAAATAGACAAAAAAGTGCGGGTAGTGTGAAATGTCTGCGAATTTCCTTAGAGCGCGTATCGCGTGAATAGCAATTACACATGCTAATCAGACTTTAATACCACCACTCACAACATCTCAATGTGTACCATTTATCTGTAACATTGCCGTCAGGATAGTACTCCTTCAACAATCTATCCTCCTTAGACTTGCCATGGGAGAGTGTAGGAAAATATCTGATAGTAGCTAGCAACCATATCACACTTTTAATAATCACTGAAATGTATAAGACGCTTGCGACACGTTTAGCTGCAAGGATACTCTCCGTGAAATTTCACTAACCCAATATTTATTTAGATATTGGAAAATTTCAGACTATATAGCAGATTATTATCGAAGACATGAAAATACTCATAGCTCAGCACACAAATAATATCTGAGACAACTAGGAATTGAGAGCAAAAATAAATATACTAACGTGACCGTAATTTATGTAGCTCAGCCCAGTGATTGACACCAACATCATAATTATGTTCCACCAAAATAATGTTTTTCATTAATAATTATTCGTAGAAAACTCACACCAATCTGACTTGGGAGTGTTAGTGAACAAATATATACGGGGGGGGGGGGTGCGTGGGCATAAGTAATTAGCAAAGCTTAGGCGACTTTCCAAGACGGCGTAACTGGCTGGCTTCATTTGCAACAAAAAACTAATCGTCAGCCGTCGTGATAAATCGCTCCATCTGCTAGAACACGTAACGTTCGACTCGTAGATAAAAATCTAGTAGCGAGCAGCGTCTTGAAGTTCTGCGATGCGTGGGGTCCCGTGTTCAGTTCCGGCGTCTTCCCTAATTCAGGCCTACGAGCCTAGGTACGTGTACATACAGTTCATCATGTATAGTTGATTCACACGGTACCTTCGGCCTTTTCTGAAGCCCTGCTAACGTTCTACTTCCAGGATATTCCTCCGCCTCGTGCAAGCTAAGCTGGAAGATTACACCAGAGGGACAACGCACCGGATTCGTGCGCACTTTGCTGTTACAGTATTTTGTATAAGAACTATTTCTCACTAGGCGCTACCAACACACATATTTTATCACTGTTTTAATTCAAATAATTTATAAACGAAGCATTATAATTTATAGATAAAATATTAATAACATTTCAATTTAACAGAAAAAAAAAGTCAATTTAATGAAGGCAAGTATAAAACGCTTGTGATACATGGCAGGCGTATTTAGGAAGCAACCAAGAACGTCCTATATGTGGAGATTTTCCAAAGGTTCTATTCAAAAAGGCCGAAGAAACCGTGAGTGGACTGTACCACTCGGATCACTCGTGGGTGGCGAACTAAACTAATCATAAAACGCGTAGGAAGCGCGAGCAGACAATTCTTCTTATCTTCACAAAATACGGGCTTCGCCGACGGGCAGTCTGCTGTCTCAAACAACGGAACTCGAACCAGCTTCCCTAGCAAATTATAAAATGTTTACTTTTCTACACTGTTAAAAAAAATTTCCTTCATTTTACGGAAAAGTGCTGGTAAAAATTTATCCAGAAGTGTTCATAAACTCTCTGTGAAATTACGGACACATCGATTTTCAGAAACGGCCTTTCAGTCAATTTCACCGAACCTCTCCATTAATTTCCAAGTTAGTTTTCTGTACTTTCAGTTTAAAATAAAAAGATATAATGAAAATGTCTTTAATTTTCGTTATGTGGGTGTTCTAATGTGTATAAAAATTATATTAAAAAAGTTAAAAAAATTTGTATTTAAGCGAGGTTTGAACCCGAGTCAAAAATTTGCTAGTCCACGACCCTGACCATTTTTTTTTTAAATATAATTTCACCTACAGCTCTCACTTGAAAATTGTGGTATAACTTTTATATTCATATTAAACAGACAAAAGCAGAAATTCAGTTTCTAATAAATTTAGAGTATTTTTAGTGTTACCAAATGTTACAGACGCCGGATGCTATTTTTTAATGTTTGAAAGAATAGGTCATAGTCGCGCGGATAACCTTAATTGCCGCAGAAACGATAATTTTCTTGTTACAGCGGCGAAGAAAGCTTCGTGTAGAATCGGCATTGTTCGTCCCCGTAACTCGAAGCCGAAGGGAATACGGAGACTTTCCGTATTTTGTATTTACGGACTTAACCCCGTTTTTCGTCATTAAGGATTGCCTTTCCGTATATATATATATACTGTACATTTCCGTAAAAGATTCCGTAAATATACGGAAATTTTTAATAGTGTAATAATTCCACAGTTTCACTTGACCGACACATGAATAAAGTGATGAGGCACGTGCAATGTTGGTTTTACATGAGCTACAATACTCTAGTCTATACTTAGAGCATATGCACATCGGTATTATGTTTGCAATTGGCATGGACGCCCAATTTTCGCGACCAGCTTGTATTTCATAACACTTTAGCGAGTTGTTCATTGCTCAGCAATATCCCGCAAGTAGAATTTCATAACGTGCTAGACTTTATTGTCTCACACGCACATTAGTGCAGTTCGTTCTAACGTCAATCAAGTTAACGCAATTTATTCTTATTAGCGTCAGCAGGATCATTTTGCGACGGGTGCCGATTCGCCTCACGCGAACTAAGCTGGAATATACACATTGGGGGCGGCAACCAATGAACGTATATCTGAAGCTTGAGAATACATATAAGACCGCGGAGTGAGTGAGTGAGTGAGATTCGCGTGGCTCTTACAGCGAGATCGTGAAACATTTTTAATTTGCTTAAGAACACTCGCTAGCCTATAGCCAGTTTTTCCTCAGACCAAGTAGCGCGGGATTCGGCGCTTGTCTCCTTACAGGTCTGTTATCGCCTTAAACCTTAGCTAAATACCTCTCTATTTTTTTTTTCTCCAACTGCTGTGTAAGTGGACTATCCCAGTAAAGATGACAGCGATACACGATAACAAGTGAACCGACTTAAGGTGAGGCTTCCATGGTCAGCCAATCACGGGCGGCTACACCAACAAGGATCTCGTTACTATGGCAACAGTCAACAAAGGTTACTAGGATGTACGATCACGTGATATAAACAAATATTACATAAATTGAAACATTTATAAAGTTTACAAAAGAATAATTGATTTTGTTTCAGGACAAGGTAGACGTCCAACGCGTGTGCACTGAAACTCCTGCTTAGCATATATTTTGCTGCTCATTTCTGTATCTTTCCGCCATTATTTAGCATTGTAACTGAACTGTTCACTTTATTCATGCGGAAATAGAGGAACTGAATTTTTTTTAGAAACATTATCTAGGCTGTTACATATACTATGCAAATTATTTTGCTCATGTGAATAAAACAAAGATAAAATTAAAGTGCCGAATTAATTAATCGTCTAGTAACGTAGAGATTTAAAAAAAAACAACAAAACTAGTAAACAGTTTAGAAGCTGTTTATTGAAGCTCACAGCGTTTTCGCCTAAACAAAGAGTATTTATCCACGAGTTTAGTGAATAGAAGAATATTACAGCTAAGAGTGAGTTTTCGCTTTCATCAATTTGATGTTACGGCCAGTTAGCTGTAACACTAAAATTGGCCGTAGCTATTTCGATCGTCAAAGTGTTTCGTTCAAGTATGGATATAAAATTACATGTGTAAATCGATACCTCAGTACAACAGTGTTACAACTTAAAAAAAAAAAAAAAATTGATTTTGTTGTTTTTTACAATACAGTTCCGAGACCTCTGTTAGATGTAAAACTTAAATACTGACCGTTGTACATTTGCGTGGGAGATAATGTAGCATGATAATACATCGGAGCAATGCATTTTGTTAAGGCTCTCGCCTAGCTGTGTGTTAGAAATTCACGTTTTTCTACAAAACTATGAAACGTGGGTCCAATGTGTTGATCTAAGATAAGAATACGCACTTCAGACGAGGGCTGTTGAGTGCTTTCAAAATGTCACACACACACTTTAGAAACACAATTTTGAGTACTCCAAAATGGTTAAATACGGGTTTTTTTTTTTTTTTTAAGTACTGTAACTCGAAATATACGCTTCAGGCACATACAAAACTAAACTACTCGAGGGCTCTGCATTGAACCTTCATACAGAATTTCCACCAATAAAATAATAAGTAGGGGTGATGGAAAATAAAATAATAAGTAGGGATGATGGGAAGTAAAATAATAAGTAGGGATGATGGAAAATAAAATAATAAGTAGGGGTGATGGAAAATAAAATAATAAGTAGGTATGATGGAAAAATCGAGAAATATTTTTGAGGCAACATATATTCGATAACACTATAGCTGGTTTATCCTTTTCTGATTGGATGACCAATATTTTGACTCGGCTAAGTTGTTTGCAGGCCAATCACAAGCGTTCTGCTTTAGAGTATCAGAGTCCTCATTGGCCCAATTAAAATGGGATAGTAGCTTCTTAGACGCATGACGGCCAATGAGAAAAGAGAACTATTGAACATGTGTACATTACGTTGAATCCTAGCAAACAGACAACTTTTCCCGCGATAAACCACCATCTCCAATAATAAAGTCACCGCTGAAAGTCCCATAGGTGCACCCAGTGATACGAAGGAGAACTCTGAGCACCGGTTCAGAGCCCTGCGCCTAGTGGCGATGGCACACTTGATGCGCGAGGCAGAGTCGTCCTTATTGATTCTACGCCTCACACGCGGAAAAAAAACTACAGGTAGACGGGAACCTTAATACGAAACTGTTCCTCTTTAAAAAAAAAATGTCGCATTTTGAATTGTATCCTATTGTGCTCAGGTATCGGTATGTGAGAGTGTAATTAATTTTACTAAAATGAATTACAACGTATTTGCTGCAGTAAAAAAAAAAAAAAAAATACATCACGTCATTTTAACGTGTCTGTGAGAAGATTTACAGCTGCGTTAGCAGTTAACGGAAAATGATTTACGGGAAGTGTAACGACGGAGTAAATGGAAAATGAAGCTTCAGAATAATTGGCATCTTGACAGAAATTAATTTGGCGTATCTTGTTGCAGTGCTCCTTATGGAAAATACTACTGGCAAGACAACTCATATAAAAGCTTTGCAAGATGAAGTGTTAATTACTAAGAATCCTTTCGTGTTAAATCACCAGTAAGGTTTCCTGAAAGAATATGCATTGGAATTTCGATTTTTAAATAAATTGCATCTGTGGTTAGGAAAAAAAAAAAAATTCAGAATGGGGAAGATAATTTCGTAACCTCCCGCGAGTGCAGTGAGAAGTTTTAATATTTTCCACCGCGACAGAGAAATTTGCGTAGTACTGGTCGATTTCAGAAAACAACTAACCCATTCAGACAAAGTGTACATATATGTGTACATTACGCACGTGTAGGTAATTTTTGGTCTGTACTGCACATTGCGAAACTCAATCACCAATACTCTTACGTGTGGGTAAATGACTGGCAAACCGGCTTATTGGTCCAGGTCATAATTCGTTCATATTATCGTACTCGAACATAGTAGCCTACAAATCAATGGCTTTGACAACGAAACAAGTGTTGTGTCGACTTAAGCACAGCACGCATCATAATTTTTTTTTTTTGTTTGCAACACCTGAAACCGTAAATTAAAGTGGGTCTGAAAGGGTTAGGAAACTGTAAACACTAGTGAGAACTAAGAGGCTTCGACAAAAAACTACAGTCGGCCAGCCAGTCACGTTCGTTCAGTGTCGAGGTGACTAATCCTGATTGGTCCAGTCAAGTTAGAAATGTCTGCTTGTCAGGCAAGCGGCCTACAGCTGAGGGAAATTTGCAAGTTGGCACGTATGATGTTGAAGTCTAACCTTCGCTTAAGAATTTAAGAAAAATAAAACAGGTGATCCTACGTGCGACATCATTGGTTTTTAAGGAAAATCAACACATGCCCTCTTGTATTTGTTAATTTTTGGCCACAAATTTTATTTAAATAGTTTCAGTTTTTTTTTCTCGCACGACACAGCATAAATAATACCTTGTCTAGATTCGATGAATTATTATAACTTTCTTGCCTAAGTCAGAATTTTAACAGTAACTGCTGGAAAGGAATAAGTAGTCAAACAATACCAACCTTAACAAATGTAAACAACGTATGATACCTGTATATCGCGAAATAATTCCATGGCCGGTTGTATTGCAAAACACGTTAGTTCAGGACCAACATCATGGTTGGATTGTTTCAACTCACACGCGTCTAAACCCGTTTCGTCACACATTAATTTCAGAGTCGAAGAGTTACAATCACATACTTTATTAGTACGTGCCTTACGTGTTTTCAGAACTTCCCTTGCAACCTTTGTACAACGTGCTACCTGCTCGATGATATTGACATCAATCATTCATGTCAAAGAGTGGACGCAATGACTGAATGGGTTAAGTGTCTGCCAGCCAGTCACGGACGTTCTGTGCCATGGCAACTTTATTCTGATTGGTTCAGCCGAGTTAAAAATATCTCTTCTCGCACACACATGTGGCCAATAGCCGAAGGAAATTTGGAAGCTTGCACGTAGGAATTTGAAGTCTGGACTGTGCGCAGATATTTTCGCAAGCGGTCCTACCCGTGATGTAATGCATCGATCTTAAGTGGCATCCGCAGTTTCGGTTCATTCGCTTACAAACGTCGCGTTACTTCCCAGGAATGCGTATAGCTAGGGACAGGTGTAATCCGCGAGCAAGATTTCAATACCAGTTGTATTGCAAAACACCTTAGTTTATACGCACTTTTGTGGTTGGAATATTTTCAGTGACCCGTGCCTCAAGTGTCTGCCCGCTGATAATGAACAGTATCGGAGTACTTTATGACGATCGGCCCAGTCAAATACTAGCATGCCTTTTCACATAGACACGCGGCCAATGACTAAAGGATGTGGTGGTTGTGGGCGTAGGATATTGGAGTCTAGCATGGCCATAAACAATTTAGCGATATACACCTGTCTCTATAAATATTATCATTTCCTTTGTGGACAGTGTCAGGAATTCTCAAGCACGCGACATGTTATGTGCAATAGGCTCGAACACGTGGGGGTCAATTCTTGCGCACACGGCCCGCGTTCTGTGCTTACTGTTAGGCTTTCAATCGTGAACCAAGCTTAAGGGAGACGTATCCTTGCTATCTCGGATTTACGTATTTTCCTCATTAAATTAATTTTGGGAGTGAATATTTAAAAATCCAAGCTAGTCATGACATAGGGAACATTTTAACAGTTATTTCTAAATCCCACTTATTTTCCTTACATGATTAGTAGGGATAGGAATATTTCGCGAATTCATTTCGGGACAAGATAGACGGCAAACGCGTATATAGTGAAGTCACCTTCGCAATTGGATCACAGTTTATTAGACCCGCCTTGCACGCCTCTGAGCCAATAGCAGACTTGCAAAGAAACACTTGCGAATACCATAACTGCCAGGTGCGGGGCAACAGCCAATGAACACACAGCTGAGGCTCCAGTATGCAGAGGACTGAGGAGTCTAGCCTACAGGTAATTGAACTCGCGAAATTTTTCTATCCCTAATGATTAGTCACATCTGTAACCGTAATCAAACATTATCTAATTATCTAATAATTTCAGTCCCACATGGGAAAATACAGGTATATTTTAGGCCCTACAAATTAAAAAAAAAAAAAATTGGTTAAGTAGTCGACCATGTCATGTCTAGCTTTGATTCTTTATTTCTGGTCATACATTTTCATTGCGATGATTTGTAAGATAATTGGAAGGTGGAGTGGATGCTACCCCCTGGAGTGGATGCTACCCCCTTTAAGTCAGGAAACTTAGATTCTGAAGTTGGCAGGGGCGTTCGCGAGCGGAGTTTTAAATAACGGCGGCAGCCGGGCGTCGAAAGTCTTGTGAATACTACTCCCTGATGGACGCTTGCGTCTGGAGGGGGGGGGGGGGAGAGAGACGAGGACGCCGCGAGGGGGAGGGTTGCGAGGGGGGTGCAGCAGGGCAAGACGTCGTCGACAATGGCCGGCCGTTAGGTTTACGACCAGGCGGGGTCGTGTGTGCGAGTGTGTGTGTAAAGGAGCGAGACAGGGGGAGCATAGGTAAGGTGTTACAACTCAATCTGCCATCGGGTCCTGGCGGCAGGACCGTAAAACCCCAGCGAGATGGCGGCACACACGTCCCGACCTTTACAGGCCCTGCCGTGGTGTAGGTGTGAGTGTGTGTGTGTGTGTGTGTGTGTGAAGGAGGGGGGTGGTGTTGGTAAAGGGGGACACATGCACGCGCGGGAGGGGCTTGACCACGCGAGCTTGACCCACCAGGGGTCACAGGTCATCACAGTCCGGGCTGGCTCCCCCCCAGGACGCAAGCAGACGACCGACGCTCACACGTCGACACGGCTACCTCGCTTCGCTACGACCCACTCCTCTGAATAATCGCTCTTCTTCCCAGCACACTTCTCTCGCGTTGACGTGGGGTCGCGGTGTGCCCTAGTGGTCAGACTGCTCGCCTCTCACCTAGGGTTCGATTCCCGGCGAGGGTCGCTCCCGGATTTACGCGAGGTGATGATGCCGTTGGTGTGCGGGTTTTCTCGGCGATCTCCAGTTTCCCCTGCGCTCTCATTCGTAATAATAGCCAATTTTATTTTAGCCTAGGCGTAATCTTCCGTGTACGGTGGAATATATGCACTGTGTTTATTACTTATATGTCGATATTGATTTGAAAAGGTGATTAGAGGACAATAAATGACAGAAAATAAAGAAGTATCTAGGGCCTCAAAAGTGCTCACTTTGCCGTGAACAGCCTTTACCTAACAGTCTCCTATAGCATTTTCCGTTAATGCATACGATAATTTTGCATTCTTTCCTGTCGAAAGTGTTTTTTTTACGGTGGCTATTTCGGGTTATCTTTTTCCCTTCATAGGTAAGGACCTGAAAAATTCGCGAGTTTATCGACCTCCAGACTAGACTACACGGTCTTATGTGCAATCGTGCAGATACCAATTGCCCATTGGTGGCTTGGCTGTCACAGTGGAGGGCGATGACTGGGCGTGCATTTTGTTGTATGTTTCTCATCGGCCCGGGGTTCTCCCAGGAGGTGTCAAATAACGCGCGGACCAATGGCAAATGTTACACAAACGTAAGAGTTTTCCAAATCGAGCTTGTCCCAAAATTAACCCGCGAATTTTTCAGGCCCCTCGTTATAGGCAGGGATGGAAAAATTTCGCGAATTCATTTCAGGACATGATAGACGTTAAACACATATACAGTGAAGTCGCATTACCAATTGGATCACAGTTTATTAGAGCCATACTTCACGCTTCTGAGCCAGTAGCAGACTTGTAGGGAAACACTTTGCGAATCCAATAACTGCCAGGTGTGGGGCAACAGCCAATGAACACACAGCTTAGGGTCCAGTATGTAGAGGACTGAGGAGTCTAGCCTACAGGTCATTGAACTCGCGAAATTTTCCTATCCCTAGCTATGGCGCCTGCTACAACACAACGCAACGTCTTGGCATGGCCGGTTTCTCGGCGTAGTCACGTAAGGAGGATTGCAAATGTTTCTATTTTCTTAACTGCATTCTAAGCCGTCCATTCACAGTCATGCACTTCTAACTACATGCTAGTGGGAAAATGACCTTGTAATATAAAAGTGCGTAGATAACAAGGACTACGCCCGAGTGAAGCTCGAGCAAAAATATTGTGAACATTTGTTTGTCATTGGAAAATAAAGCTAGCATTCTCATGCAGTCGCTGCAGTGCCTGTGTTTAACAGGATCTTACAACCACTCTGCAGCTCAGTAACAATAACTTTCCTGACTACAAACAACATTTGTGTTACATCTCCGCAAAAGGACAGGTTTGATTGTAAAATATCTTACACAGATAAAGACATTTGATTGGGACAAAATCAACTCAGCGCCTCAGTGACTGATGACCAGCCAATAATGAACGTTGTAGAGCACAGTAGGTCATGTTGGCCTGCACTAGAACTGTAGTGAGTGGGAACACAGAGACCAATATAACTGGTGTTCCTGCAGTCGTGGATATAAGTAACTCACTTCTAACTTGTCTTGGTTGTGTCATAAATGTCTGCTCACCTCAGTGTGTTATGAACTATGTAGCCAAATATCCGATCTCTGTTTAGTTTATATTGATATTTGTACACGCAGTACGCCCTGCGAAATCATGCACGTAGCTGAGTACGATTTAGCTTTAATTTCGTGTGTCGAGCCGTTACCAGTTCTGTATGACAAAACATAGTGTGAATAAGCCTTCACAACACAGAAAAAGGTGGGGCCGCGGTGGCTGAGCGGTTAGCGTGCTAGCCTCGCACCGAGGCGAACTGTGTTCATTCGCCGGCCGGTTGAATCCGGATTTTCGCAAGTGAGAATCTCGTCCAACGATGCCTCTGGTCGGCGGGTTTCCTCGGGGATATTCGGTTTCCCCCACCCTTGCATTCCGGTGGAGCTCCATTCTCACCCCATTTCACCCTCATCGGCTTTCAACACCTTGTTGTTAAGAGCCGCCCTAGTCTCTCAGCTCAACACAGAAAACTTCTATTTAAGAAATGGTTTCAAACCGCAATGCACCAAGGTAAACGACTAAGCCGCTAATTACTAATTTAGAATCTGGACAGCAAACACGTAAATATCCCGATAAACCCTATATTTAAAAAAAAGCAAAGCTTTGTAGACAAAAAATGGTTCGTCAAAATACAATTCCTAAATAAACTCAGATATTAATAAACCTATATTATTACGGTCTTTTCAGATTGACCCCGTAGCAGATATCTTAACTGCGATTGAAGACAACATTTTTCATACTTGTGCGGGAACGCAGCCTTTATTTTCCGCACACGCCAGCAAAATGGCGTCACTGGGCATAAGAATCTCAGAGCGTCGTTCTGTGCCATGGCCGACCATTGAGTCATTAGCCAACTTAAAAAAAAAGGGGTTGCAGTAGATTAGCGGTTAGCCTGCTCGCCTCCCACCTTGGTGAACCGGGTCCAATCCCCGTCCGAGTCCCTCCCAGATTTTTGCAAGTGGGAATCCTACCGGATGTCGCTGGTCGTCGGGTTTTCACGGGGATCTCCCTCCCCCTCTCCCTTCGCATTCCCATTCTCATCTCGTTCACCCTCATCGGCTCTCAAGACCTCCCTGTTAAAAGCCGCTCAAATATCTCCACTCAACCCAACTTACAAAGAAAACAAGGATGGGATGCCAACATACCTGACCGTGAGTATACTCGACTATAGGCTATTCACGGTAAAGTGAGAACTTTTTAAAGCCCTCACGTTTGAAATAATAGTCAATAAATATATTTTATTTTAGTCATAGACGTTACCTTACGTTTGTGGCGGGTTCTATACACTGTGTTTGCTACTTATATGGCAATATTTATTTTAAAAATGTGGTCAAAGAATAAAAAATAATTGAAAGAAAAAGTAACTATGGCCTCAAAAGTGCTCACTTTATCGTGAACAGCTTATGCACCCTGGGGTAGCAACAAATGAACACATAGCTAAGGCTGTAATGTACTACATACATGGTACTGCGGGATCTAGCTTGCAGTTCTAGCTTACAGGCGACATTTGCAAGGAGCAAAGTTTTGAGAGTTATGTGCGACATGAGACACAAGTCAAGTATGTAGGCCAAAGCGTGTTTATTCACGGTAACCTGAGCACTTTTGGAAAACCCTGCTTAAGATATACGTGAGTGGACGTTGTGTGTTCTTACACCTTACGTAATATTAACAATGCCATCTGTCTAAACACTTTATTCATGCGTCGGTCATGGGAAACTGGGAAATTATTAAAAACCACATATTTTACACATTTATTTATTCTTACACTTATATTTATTAAAACAGAGGACAGAAAAAAATTTCATTACACTGAAATGTTTACTTTAAACTTGTAATTTAACGTAAGAAATTATTTTCCTTCATCCGTTACCAACTCGTAATATTGCAAATTTTCGGTGTTATGTTTTGCCGCTAGTCATAGACATTTTCATTGTATATAAAATTACAGAGTACTTGCTTATATTGACACTTCATTTTATATTATTCCAAATTACGCTTTATTATCTAAGTTAACAGTATAAGATTTGGTTATTTTAATAGTTTAATTGACATAGAGATCATATGTACGTATTTTTCATTTGTTTCTAGAGAGTATTCAGTATTAATATTTTGTATGTTATTTTTAATTTCGTTCCTGCAGGATAGAAAGCAATTATATGTTTATTAAACAAAAGTACTTAATAAAATTATCCTGTTTGTCTCTTGTCTCGCCATTGCTGATTGGCGGAGAGATGTGTCATGGTCAGACGACAGCCAATCGGAGGACAGGAGAAAAAATGAGTAAGGCAGATGTAAAATATAGCTAATTTTTTCTTTAGAACAATTCACCTCCAAAGATGGACGTTGATATTTACAAGAAGTTTAAATTGTATAATAATTAAAAAGATAAATGGATTTTAATAAACGAATTGCAACAAGATGTTCTTTTTAAAGTAAATGTGTAATAATTGAAGATCACGAACATTGTCTTTTATTGTATTTGAGAAGACATGAATAATTGGTTGAATGCGCTGACAAGGAAAATTTTAAAATAAATAAAATATTTTGAAGCTGAGAAATTTTGCATGTGTAATTTAATTGAAAAAATCGCCCAACGTGTTAATGGTAATTTGTGAAATGTCTGATATGTAATAAACTGTACAGGGAGCTTGCTAGCCAGCGTGGCTTACAAAGTTATAAAATACGTGCAGATAGGTGAAGGGACATTTTTCAAACGTTGATTTAAAAAAATTCTCTAATAACCTTGAACAGCCTGCACGGAAAAATCCTCGATCATTATAAACGGAAATGTTCACCACAACACAATACTGAACAGAGACTAACTATCGATAAGTGTAATGATTAAGGAGTTATTCAGATACACAGAGAATCGACGAAGACAGACACATTATATGTACAATTGACGGGAAACAGAAACGAATGAGAACGAGCACAGAGAGACGTTTCGGGAGCTGGGAGAATTTCCATTTCGCAGATGTTATATCCAGATAATTTTTATCTTTGGTACGTTTCTGTCAGCGGGAGAGTTTGTTTCACGTATTTTTTTTCCTGTTTTGCATAGTTTTGCTGTTCTCGTTGAAAATATTGTCTACTTGTTTGTGTTACTAATAAGCAGGGACTGGGAAATTTTGCGAATACATTTTAGGTCAAGCTAGACTTTAAACTCATCCACATTTCTATTACGTTGGCATTTGGATAGGAATTTATTAGGCACGCCCAGGTGAACACTGAGTAAATAACAGATCTGCAAGGATATGAGCGTCAAATCCCGTGTTACCTGGTCTGAGGTAAAACTGGCTACATACTTACTGACGTGGCAGCCAATAAAAAAAAAAAAGTAAAGGCTCTAAAATTCATGGGATATTGGAGTCTAGCCTACACGTAGTTCAAAGCGCGAAATTAACCTGTCCCTACTAATAAAGGTAATTGAAAATTCTTGCCAGTGACAAAGTTACATAAGAATACCCTGTTGACACAAAAGAGTAATAATTATATTTCAGTCTTGAAAGACAACTCAGATTTTTATCTTTATTAAATACCAGCTCCATTTATAATTTAATTCAAATGTACAAGACATTTCGAGGTGGCAAAATGTCATAACTAGAGACCTGAAAATTTCCGAATTCATTGACTTGTTGGTTAGAATTCACAGTGTTATGTTCAAACAATCAGATGTCAACGTCTCACTGGATGCTTACTATTAGAGTGTATGGCGTTGATTGGGTGTGCATTTTGTTATAAGTTTGTTATTGACCCAGATATCTGAAGGAGGTGCCAAATAACGCGGGGAACAATTGGAAAAGCAATACGCACGCACACGGTTTTGTTTACTAACTTGTCCCGAAATGAATCCACGAATTTTTCAGGTCTCTAATTATGATACAATTCAACATTACTAGGGACACCCGAGTTTTGCGAAAGGATTTCAGGACCAGCTGTATTTCACAACAGTTTAGCTCATATCCACATTCTTGATTGGATGGTCTACGCGTGACGCGTCTTAAGTATCTGCCCGCGAATCACATACGTAATGTATCGGTGTAAGTTATTTATGATTGGCCAGTCAAGTAAGAAAATGTCTTCTCACAGGGACACGCTGCAAATAAGCACAATAAAACTGCTGAAAAGCCCATGGGGTATTGAAATCCAGCATACACAGAAGTCTTTTCGCGAGATTCAGGTGTCCCTAAACATTATTGGCAACAGTTAAAAATTCCCAAAATCCCCTGTTCTGTTAGTATCTTTTGTTTCTTTGAAAACAATTTTCATTACTTAATGGACAATGTCGTTACTAAAACATCAGAAAAAATTTACAACCTTGTATTCCCTATCGAACTGGCTGTATTAAATGCGTAATTCCACATGTGTGTCAAAATATATATATTTCGTAACGAAATTCCTTGTGTTTTCTTGTTTCTCATCAGGATAGACTCGGAACTGTGTCTATGTGTTGCTAATAAACATCAAACGCAACTAGCTAATTTTGAACGTAATTTATAGTTTATTCTACCGACAGTGCAATGCTTAAGAGAAGTGGAATTTTATTTCAATCCACGAGAAAGCAGGTGCCTTTTTTAAAACACAGATATGCAGAACTCAGGTGGAGCTCCGTTATGCACAGAACTTCACGTTGTGATGACGTCAGTTAGCTTCCTTCTCTGCGCAGACGCTCCAAGCTAGCGAACTGCACTCTCGGTCGTTTTTACCTACGAACAAAAAAAAATATAGAAGCAATGTCTCAGTGAGTATGCTGCTTATCAACACAGAGCGATTAAAGATTTTATTGCTAGAAGACATGGTTTTATTCTTTTTATTTTCCACTTTATTATTTATAATTTTTACTTCGCCAACCAAAGGCGGAACACACTCTAAACACTAATACGTGGAAAACCACTGATTCGCAGTGAAATTCAACTACTCTAACCAGCGAAAATGGCTCCACTTATAATCAGCGGAAAATCACTGATAGTTTCAGTGAAAAAATTTCACTGATTGAATTAGTGACGTGAAACAATGTCACTAATCGAATAGGTGACAGCCAACTGCAGCGCGGCGAATTAAAAATAGTTTTTATTGAATTTAAACCATTAATTACGAGAAATAAACGCATTAAAATAGTTTACCGTTATATATATAACAGTAAACTATTTTAATGCGTATATATATATGTGTGTGTATATGTATATATATATATATATATATATATATATATATATATATATATATATATATATATATATATATATATCTGTTTACCGTAATTTAAAAAGTAAAACAAAATTCGCAGCTGGCCGGGATAGAACTCATTTACCCCTCTCCGATTCGCCTTTATACTGTAATCTTACCATCTGAGCTACCAAGCCAAGTTAACGAAAAACAGGAAAATATATGTCTTATACAGAGTTATCGAAAGAGTAGTTTTAGATTGCATGCCCTTACTTTTCGTAATTGGTTTGATTGGGACCGTTAGGATTTTTAAAACTAATAGTACATATGGGTGCACAGAGCTCCATGATTAGAACGTGAAAACGAAAATGAAAGAAGTGAAAACGGAACGAAAGACTGGAAGTTCATGTTACCTCATAAAATGATGTTTAGAAAGACGAAACGTACTTTAATCCTTTCAGACCCACATTAGTTTACGGTTTCAGGTGTTGCAAATAATAAATTTTATGACCCGTGCTGTAAATAAGTTGACAAACACTTGTTACGTTGTCACAAACAATGGGCTGTAGGCTTTGTGTAGGCTTTGTAGTAATGAGAACCAATCGTAATCTTTACCAATAGCATGGCTTACGAATCAATTCCTCACAGATAAGATCATTGGGCAGTGAGCCTCGCCATGTGCAGCACAAGGAGAATATAACCTTCATGTGCATTATGTACACAAATGTGTACACTGGGTCTGAATGTGTTAAAACGTATTTTGTATTGGTTTTATTAGTTTATGCGTTGTTATTTCACTCGATACGCGTTGCTGTTTAACGGCCATATCTACACATTATCTGACGGCCATTTTTGCACGATGTTTAACGGATCCATTAGTCAAAAACGAATAACTGAAAAAACTGTGAAAAAATAACTAATGAATCATAGGAAAAGTCACTTAATCAATAAGTGAAGGATAACTGGCATTGTTTCACTGTTTCATAAGTTAAATTCACTGAAGTGACTGTTGAACCAGTCAGATACTCTTAACAAACTGTAACAGTGAAATTCTCACTGATTCAGATTTAGAGTGCACGCTTTCATATTATCCACGATCCTGTGTACCTTTCTCGGTAATGGAGAAGGATAAGAATCTTCCTTTCCTTTTCCTGTGAATTTCACCTCTATTTCTTTTGGCCTTTGGATTGCTATCGGGACCATGTAGTTTTTTCTACATCTATGATTTTATTCTATTACATCTACACCCACCTAGTCTGGAATAGTGGACTGACGTGGTTAACCTACCACCCACCCAGTTCCCCACACTTCCCGGAATCTATTATACTTTTTATCTACGGCATTATATGATGGCACTATTGACTTGACTATCTAACCTATTTTCTACTTTCAATTCAATCCCTCTGTATCGACATCCAGCGGAGGGGGGGGGGGGGAGGGGGGCCCCGGACATTTTTTTTTTCGAACTCCTTCTCCTTTAGACAGTCCTTTAGTCATTCTTCTTGTTTAAATTGTGTTCCGTATCCATTCATACTGTATGAATAATACCCGTTTTAAGACCGAATATTTCATAATCAGAGACGTGCAAAATTCGCGTCATTGTTTGGCATCAAGATAAACTTCATAGTACTGTTATGACATAACCGGGATCTTTTCGCCATTGGCCTGCTGCATAGACGTGAGGCCACTCCCTTTCTGATTGAACTGCACGTGATTGGGGTACGCAACTGTTAAGTGTTCATTTACTGGCGCAGAGTAACACAGAGCGGGTCAAACGCAGTCTGGTTCCTATTGGCCAACGTATAGCACGTGTGCATGTGCTTAAAGTTCAACGTGTTCGCAAATAATAACGCGAATTTTGCAGATTGCTGTAGCGAAACAGCAACCCATACAGCGAAGTCCATCCGCACACGCCAGCCAGAAGGGCGTAACTTTCCAGCTACATGCAGGAATGCCATTTGCCGACCAGCGCCTGCATGATGCTTAGGGGCACCCGATTTTCGCGAAAAGATTTCACGAGCTGTTGTATTTTAAAACACTTTAGCTCAGATCCAATTTTGTGATTGGGTGATCTAGTTGTTACGCGTGTTAAATGTCTTTCCCCGAATCAGAGACGTACAGTATCGGAGTAACTTAATTATTATTTGCCAGTCAACTAAGAAAATGTTTCTCACAGACACACGCCGCCAATAAGCAGAAGGAAACTGCTGGTACGCTCGTAGGGTATTGGAATTTAGCATGAGCGGAAATCTTTTCGTGAAATTCGTGTATCCCTTATGATACTTCACTTGCCAGCGGACATACCAGCCGAAAGCACTGTGTACCACTAGCGTTTACCAGTACATAAGGCACCAACATTCTTTTCGAAAACGCCACATGATGAAACGACTGGAGAACAAGAGCGAGGCCGGATTCTGACGAGCAATGTCGTAAGGACTGGTGATGACCGTAAGTACCGGGTTGTCGATGAGCAACGACTCGGGTTGTAGAGACTCACAGACATACTACACGCGCGAGTTTAACTAGCAACTTGCAAACAACACCACAGCGTTTCCTACAGACATCACGCCACTACAACACGCCAGTCGGCAGAATGGTGGTGAGCTTCACTCCCTCGCCGACAACACCTACACGCAAATCCACTAAGATAGCGACCGTGGTTAACAGCTATAAAAACGGGCCCGGGGGCCCAGCTCAAATATAAACACTCAGTGAATCAACCCCAAGTGTGTCGGGCTGCAACTAGATTTGCAAACCCACTTAACGAGTTTTGGGAACTTCTGCTCCTGATCTCGGAGACATTACGGCCTTCCGGGGGCACGCGAGAGATCGGCGGCGGCATCCAGAAAGAAATATTTCCACGGGTGCATAAACCAATCGGTAGGGACCTCAAAATTCGCGTTATTAATTCGCATTGGGCTAAAGTTCACAGAGCCGCATATACGTACTGGGGCCGGCGTCGTTTCTCCATTGGCTGCTGTATAGTTTTAAAGTCACGCCCTTTCCGACTGAACTGCACGTGATTGCAGCACACAATTGTGAAGTGTTCATTTACTGGCGCAGAGTTACCTAAGGCGTGTCAGATAAAGAATGTTCCAACAACAAACGTATTTGCAAAGGTAAAAGTGGTTGAAGTTTAACGTGTCTACAAATAATATCGCGAAATTTTCCTATCTCTACCAATCAGGTGCCACGCGAGTTTCCAGAGCCTCGCACAGCGAATCTCTTAATCGATACGCCCACACCAAAGGAACCACCGTAACATTTTACTTCTGTTTAAGTATCTATTCTGAGGTGTTAAGGGGCCAACGCAAGCAATTGTGTATATTGCAATTTTTAAACAGTATAGATAGAGACCTTCAAAATTGGCGTTATTATTTGGGGACACGTTAAACTTTAAGCTCGTGTACCCATAAAATACGTTTGTCATTGGACCATACTGTATTTGTAGGGATACACGAATTTAGCGAAAAGATTTCCGCCCATGCTAAATTTCAATTCCCTACGAGCGTACCAGCAGTTTACTTTTGCTTATTGGCGGCGTGTGTCTGTCAGAAACATTTTCTTAGTTGACTGGAAAATAAGAATTAAGTTACTCCGATACTGCACGTCTCTGATTCGGGGATAGACATTTAACACGTGTAATAACTAGATCACCCAATCACAAAAGTGGATCTGAGCTAAAGTGTTTTGAAATACAACAGGTCGTGAAATTCGGGTGCCCCTAGTCATACAACCAGGTGCGAAGTAACACTGGCTACTCTATGAGGCAGCAGCCAATGAACAAACATCTGGGGCTCGAATATACACATGACTGGAGTCTAGCCTACATGTCATTGAACTTGCGATTTTTTCCTATCCCTAGTCATACTGCCAGGTGTGAAGTAACACTGGCTACTCTATGAGGCAGCAGCCAATGAACAAACATCTGGGACTCGAATATACACATGACTGGAGTCTAGCCTACATGTCATTGAACTTGCGATTTTTTCCTATCCCTAGTCATACAGCCAGGTGTGGAGTAACACTGGCTACTCTATGAGGCAGCAGCCAATGAACAAACATCTGGGGCTCGAATATACACATGACTGTGGAGTCTAGCCTACATGTCATTGAACTTGCGATTTTTTCCTCTCCCTAGTCATACTGCCAGGTGTGAAGTAACACTGGCTACTCTATGAGGCAGCAGCCAATGAACAAACATCTGAGTCTCGAATATACACATGACTGTGGAGTCTAGCCTACAGGTCACTGAACTCGCGATTTTTTCCTGTCCCTAGTCATACAGCCAGGTGTGGAGTAACACTGGCTACTCTATGAGGCAGCAGCCAATGAACAAACATCTGAGGCTCGAATATACACATGACACTGTGGAGTCCAGCTTACAGGCCATTGAACTTGCGATTTTTTCCTGTCCCTAGTTATTAGCAAGTATCGTTATAAAGTCTACTAAAAATTAAACTACCAAATACGTTATCATTTTAATATACTAAATCGGGTCACGTAACTATTTAGTATACTAAAAGGGCCAATTAGAACATGGCTTTAGTTGTGTTCACGTGGTTTGCTAGTCGGCTAGTTTAACCTTATTTCTGCTATTTTTATGATTGTTGTCATTTGAGTCACCGGAAGAACTTTTTTGAATGCAGTTCAGATGGCAGTAGCAGTTGCTATTTCTGCTATAAAAAGCAGCTAATTCTGCTTTTGGCCGCGCCAAGGTACAGCAGAAACAGTAGAACAAGCAAGACCGAAAAAAGGTTCGCCAATATTAAAATTACAAACGCCGAAGAGTCTTGAGTGTGGTGATTGCGAAAAGTAATTTGCTTTTACAAAGATTGGTGACGGGAAGATGTTAGTGCGTGCTGTAAGACGTGCACAAGGATATGCAGTTACTAGAGACCCGAGAATTTTGCGAGTTAACTTCTAGACAAGTTGTAATTCCCAGACATATACGTTCATGTCACGTTTGTAATTGGTCAACGTGTTGTTTGACACCTCCTGGAGATAAATGAGCGAATAACAAATATGCAATAAATTGTGCACCCAACCAGCGCCTTTTACTACCACAACAATCAATCAATAAACATTTGACATTTGTGTGAGAGTATTTAAAACTGTTGAGTCTAACCTACAGGTCATTGAACTCGCGAATTTCTCGGATCTATAGCAGTTACTAAAGAAAATAATGAACTCTCAATTATTCTCGAAATTAAGTTATCCTGAGGAGCCAGAATTTTTGATACGTTTAAACTACACAGGGGCAGTAATGATCATCGCCATTTTCCTAACAAAATGTCTTTATTTAATTCCGACATGATAGTTTTTTTTTTTTTTTTTGTTGTTTGTCGCTCGTGTCACCCCCGCCATGAGAAACTGCTCTTTATGCCACTTAGCTGCTCGTGAAAAATATCACTTGCCCTTAGATAGCAGACATAGCGTACCACGAGACCAAACCTCATAAGGGCATTCCCTGCCAGCTGGCAGCTGCAAAAATTTCAATAGAAACGCCCATGCTAATTTTAAGAGTGGTATAAACTCCTGCTGGAACTGTGCGTTCAAGGTCAAGAAGCGAGGGAGCGATACGGGCGACAGTTACACGCGCGGCTAGCGCCTCATCGCTCCTACGCGCAAGGCGTGCAGTGTTTCCGTCCTAACGCTGTACCGTGCAGATTAGATCTGTAACAGTGGGGATTTATTGCACGCGATGAAAACCCACAGATTAAACTACGCCCGTACCTTTGTACTTTTCGCTTGCCGCTTAAGGAAACTGAATAGGCAATCTTTAAAAATGCGATAGCTGGCCATTTCCGCGATTTTTTTTCTCCAAGAATACACTTAATATGACGAAAGCAAAAAAAAAATATAGGGGCGTATATAATTTTTTTGTATATATATTTTCTGACAAAACGTCGTATTTGCATAATATTTATTTACCGGGATACGCGTATTCACACAAATAACTATTTCACGAAAAAATGCGGGTTTGTCCATCCCACTCTTAAAGATAAGCGTTTCAAACAAAATTTATTCTGCGCAAATATTTCAGAAGAATATCCCTACAGCAGATACGTTCTCATAACAGCCTATGTATATTGAAAATATACGCTCGTAGGAATCTTCTAAAAAAATTCGCGAAGAATACATTTTGTTTTAAACGGCGATTTCTTAAAACTAACTAACTGGGGGCGAAATTTCCTTAACATAGGATTTGCTTTAATTTTCGCAGCTGCCAGCTGGTAGGCTGTGCTTGCTCGAACTGTTGTTCAATTGTTCTTGTTTGGTACCCAGTTCCACGCCGCGTCCTGGCCCGCTGCAAGATCTGCTTGACGCCACGTTCGTCGCAAGCATTCTACCTGCGAGGCACGTTCCGGTAAACTCGCTCCGCGGTAACCGGCGAGTGTTGAATACCTCGTGCCGCGATCACAATTCCCGCGAGCAAGGTCTCCCTCCAGTCACAGAACAAACAAGAACACAGAAGAGGAATGCTTGACGAGCGCGCCCACCACGTTCGTCGCAAGCATTCTACCTGCGAGGCACGTTCCGGTAAACTCGCTCCGCGGTACCCGGCGAGTGTTGAATACCTCGTGCCGCGATCACAATACCCGCGAGCAGGTCTCCCTCCAGTCACAGAACAAACAAGAACACAGAAGAGGAATGCTTGACGAGCGCGCCCACCACGTTCGTCGCAAGCATTCTACCTGCGAGGCACGTTCCGGTAAACTCGCTCCGCGGTACCCGGCGAGTGTTGAATACCTCGTGCCGCGATCACAATTCCCGCGAGCAAGGTCTCCCTCCAGTCACAGAACAAACAAGAACACAGAAGAGGAATGCTTGACGAGCGCGCCCACCACGTTCGTCGCAAGCATTCTACCTGCGAGGCACGTTCCGGTAAACTCGCTCCGCGGTACCCGGCGAGTGTTGAATACCCCGTGCCGCGATCACAATACCCGCGAGCAAGGTCTCCCTCCAGTCACAGAACAAACAAGAACACAGAAGAGGAATGCTTGACGAGCGCGCCCACCACGTTCGTCGCAAGCATTCTACCTGCGAGGCACGTTCCGGTAAACTCGCTCCGCGGTACCCGGCGAGTGTTGAATACCTCGTGCCGCGATCACAATACTCGCGAGCAAGGTCTCCCTCCAGTCACAGAACAAACAAGAACACATTCGTAGGCCCGCGATGTCGCTCAGTGGCCTCGCGAATCTGTGGAAACCGGCCTAGGATCCGATTGGTTGTTGCACGTTGTGACTATGAACCCTATCATTAGGGATAGGAAAAATTCGCGAGTTCATTTCAGGACAAGATAGACGCCCAACACGCCCTGGACGACTCTGAGCCAATAGCACACCTGCAAGGACGCAAGTTGCGAGTGCCATACTGCAAGATGTGGAGTAACACTGGCTTCTCTCTGGAGCAGCAGCCAATGAACAAACATCTGAGTCTCTAGTGTGCACAGGACTGTAGAGTCTAGCGTACAGGTCATTGAACTGGCAAAATGTACCTATCCCTGCCTATAATTAAGGGTCCTATGTACTGGAACGTTTTCTGTGAAATCGTTGTTTGCACGTAGACGCGTGTCTCGGTAAATAAATCTTATGCAAATACCACTTTTGGTCATAAAAGAGAAAAAACCATTATCTCCGCCCCTATTTTTTTTTTTTTACTTTCGTCATATTAAGGGTGTATTAATGGAGAAAAAATCGTGAAAGTGGTCAAATATCGCATTTTTAAAGCTTGCCTATGAAGTTTCTTGAAGCGGCAAGAGAAACGTACCTTTATACGGGCGTAGTTTAATCTGTGTACTTTCATCGCATGTAATAAAACTCTACAGTTACAGATCTAGTTCACACAGTAAAGCGTCACGACGGAAACACTGCACGCCGTGCGCGTAGGAGCGACGAGGAATTAGAAGTGCGTGTTAGTGTCGCCCGTATCGCTCTCTCGCTTTTTGACCTTGGACGCCCAGGTACATAGTCCTCTTAAGGGGGCCGCGGCGGTGTAGAGGTTGGATTACTCGCCTCCCACCTAAGGCGAACCGGGTTCGATTCCCGGCGGGATCAACCCTGGGAGGTGTGTTGGTGATAACTATGGTGTGAAATAGCTTTTATGCAAAATATTAGTATATTGAGTGCGTTGGCCATCTGGTGGAATTTTCTAGGTTTATTTGCATGAGGTGTAGGAATATCCTGGAAGTAAATCTTAAGGAGGGTTTCAGAAAAATTTGCAGTAACCGCGAATGTATTACTGTTTCCACTGCCTCGCCTGGCTTACGAGAGAGGGCGACAGAAATCTCTTAGGTAAAATGGAACACCGCGCAATTTCGCTTCTTTACAGGCAGAGACCTGCGAAATTCGCGTTATTATCTGAGGACAAGTTAAAATTCAAACACGCGTACATTTGCAATATGTTTATCATTGGACCATTCGTTATTTGACACGCCCTGGGTAACTCTGCGCCTGTAAATGAACGCTTCATAACTGTGTACTCCAATCACATTGAGTTCAAGAGAAAAGGGCGTGGCTTCACAGCTGTACAGCAGTCAACGGAGAAACGGTGCCGAGTCGAATGTATACAGTACTGCGGAGTCTAGCCTGGTTCCAAATAATAACGCGAATTTTGCATGTCCTTACTTATTACTCATTAACTCTTTGAGCACTACGCCCAAGTGTAGATCGTGCAACACCATTTTCATATACATATTTTTTGTTTCGAAACAAAACTCGAACGGATGTAGATTCTTCGCTCTACTTGCACGTAACCAAAGCCTACAAGAACATTTAAGCCCGGAAATAATGATTTTCCGGACCGAAATTCGAAACTTTCTTATACCGACTCAAAATGACACGTTTGACTGCAAACTGTTCTACTCTGCAAAGGACACTTAATTGGGGCAAGAGCAACTTGCCATCCCATTGGTCAACGACCAGCCAATGAGGAACGTTGTTGTCTACAGTAGACGTGGCCGACGCCATGTGAACCAATAGGATGGTCGTAAATGGCAAAACGCAAAAAGCAATCAAACGTGTGATCCTAAAAGCCGGTGACAGGTGATTTACTTCTAACTCGTCATGAATGCCAGTACATGTATGCAGACTTGATACTGTTGACTGTTGATATTTCTTAGCTAAACGGAACTCTTAAAATGAAATACAGTACCAGTAAAGGTCTTAATCAAATAACTTCCTTAACATTTTGTAAGTACTTGGCGTTTCATTGAATATAAAAATAAGCGCTATGTACCTAAGTCAAGTTGGTCTAGTAGTTGAGGGCGCAGGCTAATAATACAAGGTAGGTGGGTTCTAGTCCCCGTTATGGCAAAGTGTAGCTTTTTTAATAAATTATATTTTGAAATACTTTTTAAAGATATTCTCTTTTATTAATTTATCACATTTGTTTTCTAGAAGAAACAAATAATTTATGTACACTTTTCAATACTGTAAGTTGTAATACAAGGCTATCGTTTGTAATATTACATATTTATGTTTTGCAGATTTTACAAGGAACCTGTTTGTAGTTTTACAAAGGAATTTCTTGGCAACTGGGTTTCCAAGGATTTTTCGTGTAAAAGTACAAACATTTTTTTCGAGTATGAAAGAACATTTGTATGGAACACGGTAACCTCGGCACTCCATTGGCTGATAGCTGGCCAACAATGAAAGACTGATGCCATGTCGATCAATAGGACAGGGTTAAGTGAGGCTAGGGACCAATAGAAAAATGTGTTTCTGCAGTGGTGGATATAGGCAGCTGACTTATAGCTAAGGATAGGAAAATTTTGCCAGTTCAATGACCTGTAGGCTAGTCTCCGCAGTCCTGTTCATACTCGAGACCCAGATGTATGTTGATTGGTTGCTTCCCCAGAGAGTAGACAGTGTTTACCTCACACCTGGTAGTATGGGATTAGCTATTAGTTTCACTGCAAGTCTGCTATTGGCTCGGATTCGTTCAGGGCGTGTCTAACAAACTGTGATCCAATTGCAAAAACAACTTCAGTGTCCACATGTTTGACGTCTATCTTGTCCTGAAATGAATTCGCGAAATGTTCCTATCCTTACGTATAGCTGGGGACACCCGAATTTCGCGAAAAAATTTCCCGACCAGTTGTATTTCACAACACTTTATCTCAGATCCACTGTCGTGATTGGATGGTTTCCGTGTTACACATCTTAAGTGTTTATGCGCGAATCAGAGACGTACAGCATTGAAGTTGCGAAATCTCGATTGGCCAGTCAAGTAGGAAACCGCATTCTCTCAAAGTCACGCCGCCAATAAGCTGAAGAGAACTGCTTGTACACCCGTGGGCTATTGAAATCTAGCCTGCGCGGAAATCTTTTCGCGAGATTCGGGTGTTCCTACGCATAGCCTGTCTTTAAACCTTGTAAAAGTATGCCGACTCCAAATCGTTAAGGTTGCTTTCGTCGCGAAGAGGCGACAGCACGGGCGCGGGAAGCAGGGTGTTCAGTTGTGTCCGCACGACGGCGAAGACAAATGGGCCCCACGCACGTCGAAGCGAGCCGCTAATATTTATGGCGCCGGCCGAATCCACGCTTGCAGGATGACAGTTATGGCGGGTTCACGACGAAATAAGTACAGGCGCAGAGCGTACGACGTAACAGTAGCACATTGCCTGGGACCAGAAACCTTGTCGCAAGTTGAATCATGATTCCAGCTAGTGATTTTTCGCGGAAACATACACTCCAAATCGGAATCAGTAATTTTATACTGATATATTTTACAGGCTAGATTTCAATAGCCTACGGGTGTACAAGCAGTTTCCTTCAGCTTATTGGCGGCGTGACTTTGAATGAATACGGTTTCCTACTCGACTGATTGAAACGTTTTTGTGTAGACAATATTTGGTTCTGCGACAAAATAAATCGTACCTAACTTATATTACATAGGAATGCTCTGTGCTTATTTATTAACAACAACTATAAATAAGTAGTTTTCTACTGCTTGAATTAGAAGATTTCTTTTAACTGATGAATTAGTGACAGTTTTTCTACAGATTCCGGATGGAGCAGTTTCAACTGACAATCAGTAAAAAATAACTGATTCCGATTTAGAGTTTTCCTTTGTTTATAACTAGGGACAGGTGTCTTTCGCGAAAAAGATTTCCAGACCAGTTGTATTCCAAAACACTTTATTTCATATGTACTTCCGTGGTTGGATGATTTTAAATGCCCCGTGCCTCAAGTGTCTGTCCTCGAATCATGGGCGTTCAGTATCGGAGTTCTTATTGCGATTGGCCCAGTAAATAACAACATGTCTTCTCACGCAGACACGCGGCCAATAACAAAAGGAAGTTGTGGTTGTGGACGTAAGATATCAAAGTCTAGCATGTCCATAGATATTTTCGCGACATACACCTGTCCCTAGTTTTTGGCCACGTGTCTACGTCGAAAGACAGTTCCTTCCTGGCTGGGCCAATCAGAACTAGGCAACTCCGACCAATGAGTGTCCGTGATTTGCGGGCAGACACCAATGCGTGACAATTAAAATTATTCAATCACCAAAGTGGATCTGAGCTCTAGTGTTTTGAGTGTTTTTACTTAAAGGTGGCCCTACTTATGTACTTTATTTTAGTCAATGGAATTTTTGCGACGTGGCTGACATCAGTTGGCAGTGCTGGTAAAAATAGTTTCAAAACTTTCCAGACAGACAATGTTATATGGAAACATAACATTTTATTCACTACAGCGTGTCTCTTTAAAAGATGCCCGCAGTTCTCCAGCAGTATAATTAAATGATTATACTATTCTCATCAGATTTTTACTCTTAGATTTTCCTTAATAGTCTTTCACTCACATTACGGTAGAATGATGACATATAAAACACTGTGATATGTAGCGCCACAAAAATGTTGACACGTCAGGGTTTATAACAGTTTTGCTAGAAAATTTATGATAGATTAAATATACGAAACAAGAATTTCAGTGTATACAATTTTAGCTTTCTTTCATTAATGTGGAGGTCTGCAAATTGTTAATGTATTGGCTGTCTGCACATGCATACAATGATCTACAGCAACCCATTCAGTGTGATATTGCGTTGAAAAAGGACAGAGATGTAAACAAATTGGATCTTTTCTTTAAAAGTTTTGCTTTTGCTAACTTAAAGATGTGGGTAATGTTCAGACGTCTCTGCTAGTACACTGTCGACTGATATTTCCTCTTAATTTATGTATCTAGAGACTAGAGACATTTCTTAGTTCCTGCAGAATTACGTTCCTCCATTTTAAATAAACAACTTTGTAGAAATTTTTTTTTTTTTTACTCTGTAATGATTGGCTGTTTTGCCCGTGCGCCTGCGTAAGTAAGGAAATATAAATATTCTCCTTATGCATAGGGAGACACCCGAATCTCGCGAAAAGATTTCAAGACCAATTGTTAGGGATAGGAAAATTTCGCGAAGTCACCTTCGCAATTGGATCACAGTTTATTAGACCCGCCCTGCACGCCTCTGAGCCAATAGCAGACTCGCAAGGAAACACCTTGCGAATGCCATAACTGCCAGGTGCGGGGCAACAGCCAATGAACACACAGCTGATGCTCCAGTATGCACAGGATTGAGGAGTCTAGACTACAGGTAATTGAACTCGCGAAATTTTCCTATCCCTACCAATTGTATTTCAAAACACTTTAGCTCAGATACACTTATGTGATTGGATTATCTATATGTTACGCGTCTTAAGTGTCTGCCCGCGAATCAGAGACGTACAGTATCGTAGTAACTTAATTCTGATTGGCACAAAACATCTATACCTATTTTTTTATAAACAGATTCAGGCTGCCAATACCCGAGTACCGATTGATATTATATCCTTGATACTTAATTCATATATTGTGTATATGATACAGATTTCATGAGATGTGATTTAGTTGGCTATGTTAAGTAGTATCATAAAAATTTAAACTCCCATACTCCGCAATTTTTGACTTTTCGGTGCTATCTTTTGAAAACTATAATCATTTGACTACAAATATTTACATTTGTGTTGTCATTATATCAATCTCTTTCAGATAATATAATAAAAAAATAATCTTTTAACCCTTTCATACCTATCGTACACATTCGTCAGCATGTTGCACATGAAGCTTATATTCGACCGGTACTGTACTCTGCGAGACTCAGTGCCCAAAGATCTTCCCTGTGGCCAACTGATTCCTAAACCATAATACTTTTCTGTCTTATGAATGGTTAACATAACTGATCACCGAACACGAAGCCTACAGTTTATTGGATGTGCTAACGTAACAAGTTCTCAGCCAGCTTGAGTACGGCAAGCATCAAATAATTTCTAATTTGTAGAGACCTGAAAAATTCGCGGATTCGTTTCGAGACAAACGTGTACGTATTTGGCCACTTCCGCAATTGGAACCGCACGTTATGTGACACCGCCTTCAGATCTCTGGGCCAATAACAAACTTACAATAGAATGCACGCCCATGCTGACGGTAAGCAACCAAAGAGACGTTGAATAACTGATTGTTTGAATATATGAATGTGAATTCTAACCTAGAGGTTAAGAAAATCGCGAAATTTTCAGGTCTCTACTAATTTGCAACAGCAGAAATCATAAGTAGAGACCTGCATAAATCGCGTTATTGTTTGAGGACACGTTAAACTTTAAACACTTTTACCTTTGCAGTGTGTTTGTCATTGGTAGAACCCCGAATATTTCGCGGATTGAGTTGGCAGCAAGCTATGCTGGAGAGCCCTCTACACACTCGAGACATTATCGTTTGCATATTGGTTGCTGTGATCAAGCGAGGCCTCTGTACAGGACTGTTAAACACTCACTCAAATTACTGCTTCCTGTTTATTACTGGCTCACAGTTAAAATTGTTGTCGCCCAATCACTACAGTAGGAGAAAAGAACAAGTGTTAGGTGTCTACCTCGTCTCCGAATGAGTTCGCGAATTACTCGTGGCTCTAGTCATTGGACCATACTTTATCTGGCATGCCCTGGGTAACTTTACGCCAATAAATTAACACTTCACAATTGTGTGTCCCAATCACGTGCAGTGGAGTCAGAAAGGGCGTGACTTCATATCTACGCAGCAGCCAATGGAAGAACGACGCTTGCTCCGGTATATACATCACAGTGACGAATTTTGCATGTCTCTAATCATAAGTTAATGTCGGAATGAAAGAGAGAACAATCTGAGTGCTCCCGGTGCAGTATTACTAGGGAAAGGAAAAATTCGCGTTTCCAACTGTCTGCAAGCTAGACTCTGTGGCATTATATAATTTCGAGCCTCAGTTTTGGGTTCATTGGCCGCTGCGCCAGTGTGTAGCCAGTTTTACCTCAGACCAGGTGGCACGGGATTCGGTGCTTGTTTCCTTGCAGGTCTCTTATCAGTTAAAGAGTCCACCTAGAAGTCTCTAATTTACTCTGATCCAACTGCAAAGAGAACACAAATGTACATATATTTGAAGCCTGACTTGTCCTAAAACGAAATCGAGAAATAATCCAGTAACAAAATGTTACGTTGACTGAATTTCACTGAGTTGTGTGGAGTTTGCCGTAACATTACGAGATCCACATTTTTTTTAAGGCGAGGCCGAAGAACTATTACTTCACCAGCGGTGTTCATAAGGTTCTCTATAACGTAATATTTAGAGACCCGAAAAATTCGCGAGTTCAATGACCTGCAGGCTAGACTCTACGGTCTTACGCACAAATATGCAGATGTCAACTGTGCGTTGATTGCATGCTGTCACGCTGGAAGGCGACGATTGGGCCTCAGTTCTCCAGGAGTTGTCATACACCACGTGGACCAATGGCTTAAGTTATACAAACAAACGTGTTTTGAATTCTAGCTTGTCCCAAAATGAAGCCGCGAATTCTTCAGGTCTCTAGTAATATTACGTCAGCAACGCTCACAGTATAAATTACTGAAACGAACTGGATAGACTGTATATTATTCTACGTACGAAAGAACATTTGATTGGGACACTTTCAACTTGACATTATATTGGCAGAGAGTAAGCCAATAATGAATGTTGTACAGTGCAGTTAGGAACACCCGTTTTTTTTCGCGAAAATATTCCATGATTTGTTTTACCTGCTCCGAAACACGTTAGTTCAGAACGAGTATCGCGGTTGGATGACTTTAACTCGCATGCGTCTTAGGTGTTTGACGGCGAATCACAGACGCACAGTATCGGAGTAACCTAAGTATGATTGGTCAGTTAAGTAAGAATAAGTCTTCTCACAGAGACGCACATCACCAAATAAGCCAAAGAACACTGTTGGTATGCCCTCTGGGCATTGAAATCTTGCATGTGCGGAAATATTTGTGCGGAAATCTTTGTGCTGAAATATTTGTGCGGAAAACAGGTGGCCCTTAGTATAGTTGGTGAGGCATGTTTTGTGTAAACCAACACGACGGTTGCAGATGGCGATGTAGATACCAGTCGAACTGATGGCTGAGCAATCGAGAATATACGTGACTCATTTCTAGGGACACCCGAATTTCGCGAAAAGACTTCCGCACATGCTAGATTTCAATGCCCTACGAGCGTACCAGCAGTTTCCTTCTGCTTGCAGGCGGCTTGTGTCTGTGAGAAGACACTTTCTTATTTGACATGGCCAATCAGAATTAAGTTACTCTTATACTTGTACGTCTCTGATTCGTGGGCAGACACTAAGCCACCTAACATCTAGGGTGTCCCTACTCATTTCTAGTCGTATTAACATATAGATGTCTGCACACATCTAATGGCACTTAAGACAAATTAGAAGTGAGTCACCTATATCCACTACTGCAAGAACACCGATTCTGTTGGTGTCTGTGTTAGAACTCACCATCGTCCTATTGGTCCATACCACACCGGACACTACCTTGTACTTTACAGCGTTCATTATTGGCCGGTCATCAACCTATGAGGGGCAGAGCTGATATTGAACCAATAAAATGTCCTTTATCGTATAAAAGGATTCAAAATAAATTATGTCCCTTTGAGTGGCTATAAAAAATTAATAATATCATTAGCAATATCATTTTTTTACTGCACTGTGGTGTTCTTGTGAGGTCATGTTAAAAACTAGTAGAACAAAGACTGCACATGCATGCGAGTTTTGTTCTGAACAATAAACACATTTTCAAAATAGTTTCGGTAGAGCTACAGTCAATCATAGCAAGTGTTAATTTTCAATAATTCTTATGTGCAATCAAAGTGTTAATTTTAAGTAATTCTGCTGTGCACCCAAAGTATTAATTTTCAGTGGTTCTCTTGTGCACTCAAAGTGTAATATTTCAGTAATTCTGCTGTGCACTCAAAGTGTTAGTTTTCAGTAATTATGTTGTGCACTCAAAGTATTAGTTTTCAGTAATTCTGTTGTGCACTCCAAGTGTTGAAAGCGCAGTGGTGGGACTGGCAACTCAGCGGCTGCGGCGAGAAACACACACATACACACACACACACACACACCACACACACACACACACAGGGCAGGCGATCACTTCCGCGGTTGCGATAACTACTACGTCGATGAAGTCTCGTCGAACCGCTAGGCCACGTCTTCGCGGAACGTCGCTGGCCGAGCGAGGTTTTTTTTTTTTGCAGCCGCCGTCATCTGCGACGCCGCTGTACCCACCACTCGTGCTTGCCCTGACTTTACATGGCCCGCCGCGACCAGGAAGACGACATGTTCGTCCAGCCTCGCTCGACCGCGCACGGCACAGCATAACTAGCGCCACCTGTTATTTCGCGAAAACTTTCCCCGACTACAGTCAATTCGCGGTTTATTCACATATCTAGAATCCAACCTTTGAAAAATCACCCCATATATCAAGTGTTTGGTTATTACTTAATTATGCAGAGCATCACAATCGTTTTATACTTATCTTAACATTAAAGTACCTTATTTTTGGTTAAATTGAATTATATATATATATATATTATCTATAGATTATAACATCTAATCCATAATTAATATTAACAAAAACAGTGAGGCAACATTTATATTTTTGCTAAAAAAAAAATTTGGAAGCTATAATATTAAGAATTATATTAGCTAAAAAACTTATTTACAACCGCTCGGCTAATATACAGAGATGGAACCATAAAATAATATAAAACCCCGTCATATTCAAGGGCGACAACACATTTTTTATCATTTGGAGGAGGGGGGATGTCCCACTGCCCCTCCACTCCCATGGCTACGCCCCTGAATTAGCCAGATACAAAATTGCGTGGTGGCTGCTTTCATTTACGAGTACCTACTCCGCTGATTATTACTAGAACTCCGGAAAATACGCCAGTTCAATGACCTCTAGGCTAGACTTCGCAGTCTTATATACTCTCATAAAGATATCAACTGTTTATTGATTGACTGCTGTGGTAGTAAAAGGCGGTGGTTGGACGCACAATTTAATGCATTTTTTTATTGGCTCATTTATTTCCAGGTGGTGTCAAACAGCACACCAACCGGGAATAGAACCCAGTAACCTGGGTGGAAGGAGAGCAGCCTAACCACTAGGCCATTGCGGCTCTATTTGCAGATTTACCACACTGTCACAGAGTACATAAGAATACAGAGTTGAATCAGAGGTTTATATTGCAAACTCCAGCAGCACACCCCAACAAAATGGCGTCACTGGCCATCTCGCAACGCCGTTCGCCAATCAGCGTCTGGTAACTTTCGAGCCAGCTGACAACCCAGCCAATAGGGAGCTTATCGCACCACGCAGTATAGCCAATCAGTATTGACCCGGAAATTTCGTGGATTCATCTGAGGACAAGTTAAACTGCATTCTCGTGCACATATGTGTTTGTGCTTCCATCGGTCCATATGTGGAGTTTAGCTTGTTGCCAGATGGATCCGGGAAATTTCCTGGTCTCTACCAAAGAGACTCATGGCCCGTTAGCACATATTCCCAAAGACAATCAGAGAATTGTTACTCCTACATCAAAATAACCGCCCTGCAATTTCTTCTCTGCGTACTTACCTGCTCTGTGGTCCAGCCATCTTGTTTCCGGTTTTTCCTAAATCACTCCAGATGAATGCTGGGATGGTTCCTCAACACGTTAGGTAGCACTTTTATTTCTGAGTTCAAGTGTTGCAATCAACATATTTCTTGTTCTAGTTTGTACTTGTGTTCAGAAATTTTCTTACAACTACGAAACAGCGTGCTGTGTGCGGCAACCATTCATGATGCAGAGATGTAAAAAATTCCACAAATCAGATTTGCCACAAGGAAGACTTCAGAGTGCTAGGCACTGATTCCTTGATATGTTCAGCACCGGTGATGAACATAATTCATTGCAGAGAAGTGCAAAATTCGCGCTATTATTTGGCAATCGGAGTCGTTTGTACATTGGCTGCTGCATAGACGTGAAGCCACGTCCTTTATGACTGAACTGCACGTGATTATGGCACACAATTGTGTTGTGTTTATTTATTGGCACAAAGTTACCCAGAGTGTGTCAGATAAAGTATGGTCCAATGACAAACCTACTGCAAAGGTAACAGTTTTTAAAGTTCAACGTGTCCCCAAATAATAGCGCAGATTTTGCAGGTCTCTATTCATCGGTAACGTGCCCACGATCGTTCCTTAACTCGTTCAGACACCCTTTAATTTAAGGTTTCAACTGTCGCAAACGAAGAACTTTATGATCAGTGCTGTACTTATGTGGCCGCAACACTTGTTCCGTTGTCACATTAAATGAGTAGAGAACTGAATAATTCGCGGATTCATCTCGGGACACGCTAGAATTCAAAACACGTGTGTTTTTTTTATAACTTTAGCCATTGGTCCACACGGGGTTAGGCACCTCCTTGAGAACGGTAGCCCAATCGTCGCATTTCACCGTGACAGCAGACAACCAATGCACAGTTGACATTGGGATGTTTGTGTTGTGCACATGACTATATAGTCTAGCCTGCAGGTCATTGAAATCGCGAATGTTTCAGGTCTCTACCAATGAGTTGTAGTCTCTAAGAAGGGCTAGGAAAATTTCGCGAATTTATTTCGGTAAAAGATACACGTCAAACACATATACACCTTCGCAATTGTATCACAGTTTATTAGACCCGCCCCGCACGCATCTTAGCCGATAGCAAACTTGCAAGGAAACACCTTGTGAATCCCATAACTGCGAGGTGCGGGGAAACAGCTAACGAACACCCAGCTGAGGCTCCAGTATGCAGAGGACTGAGGAGTCTAGTCTACAGGTCACTTAACTCGCGAAATTTTCCTAACCCTAGCTATAAGTAGAGCCAGTAATTTTTCACGAATAAATTTGAGTACACGGTAGACTTCAATACTATAAACACGCAACAGCAGTTTGTCTATTGCCACTGGATGCTGTGTCTACTTTAGAAGGTGGTTTTTTTTTTCTTTTTTTTTTTTTTTTGACCGGGCCACTCAGAATTCGGCAACATTAGCACGGCTTCTACGTTATTCGTAGGGATACACGAATTTCGCGAAAATATTTCTCCTCGTGCTAAATTTCAATACCCTACGAGCGTGCCAGCAGTTTCCTTCTACTTATCGGCGGCGTGTGTCTGTGGGAAACATTTTCTTAGTTGACTGGCCAATAAGAATTAAGTTACTCCGATACTGCACGTCTCTGATTCGGGGACAGACATTTAACACGTGTAACAACCAGATCACCCAATCACAAAACCGGATCTGAACTAAAGTGTATTGAAATACAACAGGTCGTGAAATCTTTTCGCGAAATTCGGGTGCGCCTAGTTATTCGTGTGCAGACAGTTAACACGTGTCAAAAAGTATTTCAGCCATTTAAAATAAGTAAACACACTAGAGTGTTTTGAAATATAACTTGTATTGAAATATTTCACTACCCTTAGCTATAAGTTCGGGTATAGTTATATGAACCAATTATGACCTACAGTAGTAAGATTGCGAATCGTTTATACATAGGTACTATCAATGGTCATTCAGTTTCGCAGTCTGCAGCAGAGATCGAAAATTACCTACATGTGCGTAATGTATATAAGTGAGTACACTGGGTCGAATGGGTTAATGCAGGCCTTGGCCTATTACTCGCACATTGTCCATAGTGTCTCCCTAATAGGGCCGCTTAGTATATAAGCATAAAGAGTCTAGATGGCTTGGCAGCTCCTTTGATCTGCGGTAACCCATTCTCTGATATGCTCCATGAGTCTCTGGGATCGGGGCCTCGTGTCTGATTGGCTGCTATATACTGAGAAAGATTGCTTTTCATCTTGGCGATCAACATGTTGCTGATCAAGTACGCCATTTTACAGGTGTGTGCCAAGGGATTTCACAGCGTACAAGCCGCTGTTACACCTCTTTACTCTTAATTACTCTGTGATAAGTCCTTGTCGCCGTTCGAGATCCCCGAGAAGACCCGCCGATCAGCGGCATCGTCCGGCACGACTCCCACTTGCGAAAATCAGGAGTCACCCGGCTGGGGCTTGAACCTAGGTCCCCTTGGTGGGAGGCGAGCAGGCTAACCACTCAGCCACCGTGGTCCCTTCACAAATGACAGGCGCCACTAATGGTAAACACATTTTTTCTCGGTAAACTGAGCACTTTCAAATGCCGTGCTTAAAATCTACTTGAATAAACATAGTAACTCTGATGAGCCTAAAATGAAAATTTAACGCAACGAGCTCTTGTGTGAAGCGGCCTATAGCCAGAGATAGTAAAATTTCGCGTTTTCAATGACCTGTATACTAGACTCCTCAGTCCTCTGCATACTGGGGCCTCAGCTGTGTGTTCATTGTCTATTGCCCCACACCTGACAGTTATGGGATTCGCAAGATGATTCCTTGCACGTCTGCTATTGGCTCAGAGGCATGCAGGGCGGGTCTAATAGACTGCGATCCAATTGCGAAGGTGACTTCAGTGAATATGTGTTTGACGTCTATCTTGTCCCAAGATGAATTCGCGAAATTTTCCTATCCCTGCCTATAGCTATAGCTATCGAAGAGTTCGTGACCAACAAGCTGGTCAACTCTCACGAACGGAAAGTACTGCCAACCCTGAAACTTCCAAGAACCGACCTGGCATTGCCTCAGGCGAGGGGAGACGAACTGCAGTGCTGCCATACTCGCGACACCGCAAATTCCTAGAACAAACGTGCGAAAACAATTGGCATTGTTGCCAAGCACTGTTTCACACGTTCGAAGGTGCCGCCTACCAAAAATCCATCCACGTACTGAATCGGAACGAGCGCTAATGTCGGGCGAGCTCCGCTGCGCCCAGGATGGAACGTGTCCGCTACAACTTGCAGGTGTGAATTAATTTGCAGTTCGCGCCGCCTTCCCTATACTGCCTACCAGTACTGGAATCAGTGGTGATTCACAAGCGTAAGTGTTCCCCAGCAATAAACGAACAGTGCACAAACCACGAATGTTTCTACCTGTGAGTGAGTCCTTAGTTTTGGAACACACAATAGTAGTACAAAATAAAAGTTAAATTGGTGTGGGTAACCTAATTTCCGTATAAACGATGATTTCCTGGTTACATTGAAGAAGAACACTTCCTGTAGACTCTCGACTCTGTTCGTTCCCAAAACCCGAGAAGCTGTAGAAATTACGGAAACCATCCGTATTATGTATTTACCGACTCAGCTCCGTTCTACGTCGTTCGGATTGCGTTTTTGTAAATTTACTGTATGTGTGCACATGTCCGTACAAACGTTTTGTAAATATAGGGAAATTTTTTAAATGTACATTGTTTTTATTGAGGCTCTCTCTGCTTGCCGTTTTTTTTCCCCTCGTGTAAACGCATGTAAATGTATTATAGTCAATTCGCGGTTTGTTCAGACATTTGAATCAAACCTTTTGAAAATCACCCCATGTATGAGGTTTTCAGTTTTTTTTTTTTTTCTAAATATACCATTTATCACGAGCGTTTCATACTTATGTTCACAACAATAATATTTTTTAGTTAAATTCAAATGTTATTTATATTCTCAGTATAAATTATAATATTTTATTTGCAATTAAGACGAATCTAAAACAGTGAGAAAACATGTGTGTTGGTAATGGCTAGAGACCCGAGAAATTCGCGAGTTCAATGACCTATAGGAAGGGACACCCGAATTCCGCGAAAAGATTTCACGACCAGTTGTACTTCATAAGACTTTAGCTCAGATCACCTTTCTTGATTGGCTGATCTGGTGTTACGCACCTGATGTGTGTGCTCGCGAATCACAGAAGTACAGGATCCGAGTAACCTAATTCTGATTGGCCAATAAGTAAGAAAATATCTTCTCACAAAGACTCATGGCCAGTAGGCAAATGAAAACTGCTAGTACGCCGGTAGGCTATTGAAATCTACCACGTGCAGAAATATTTTCGCGAAATTCGGGTCACCCTACCTACAGGCTAAACTTCACAGTATTATATGTATACTCTCATACAGATACCAACTGTTTATTGGTTGATTGTCGTGGTAGTAAATGGCGGTGGTTGGGCCCACAATTTATTGCATTTTTGTTATTGGCTCATTTACCTCCAGGAGGTGTCAAACAACGCGTCGACCAATTACAAACGTAACATGAACGTACATGTGTGTGAATTCCAACTTGTCTAGAAATGAACCTGCGAAATTCTCGTGTGTCTAGTAATGCCTAGTACGTAATAGTTCTCGTGCAAAATATGATTACAACTTATCGCGCAGGAACGCGGTGCGTTGTCCTATGGTGTAATATAATTTTCCAGATATAGTTCAGCTTAGTTTGCATGAGGCGGAGGAATATCCTGGAAGTGGAACTTTAGCAGAGTTTCAGAAAAGTGTGTAGTAACTGTGAATGGATTATAAGTAGGGATAGGAAAATTTCGCGAATTCATTTCGGAACAAGATAGACGTCAAATACATATACAGTGAAGTAACCTTCGCAATTGGATCACAGTTTATTAAACCCGCCCTGCACGCCTCTGAGCCAATAGCAGACATGCAAGGAAACACCTTGCGAATCCCATAATTGCCAGGTGCGGGGCAACAGCCAATGAACATACAGCTGAGGCTCCAGTATGCAGAGGTCTAAGGAGTCTGGCCTACAGGTCATTGAACTCGCGAAATTTTCCTATCCCTAATTATAAGTAAAGTGTTGCCCTTTAATAAGATACTAAGACGTTGACAAGCTCACATAACATGTAAATAAATAAACAATAAATTATCCTCGGGTTGGACAGCCGCAGAGCAAGGATCTTGTCTCGACGATGTCATGGATGTACCCAGGCGCGGCCCGGCATGCTTTGAACTCCACGGGTCCCCCGCTAGTCCACAATCGTATATCTCAGGACCCCCGCAGTATCCACTATACTCCTAAGCCCTCTCCTTATATTTAGGAGACCACCAAAAGCCCCTGTAGATGCCCAGAGCCAAATAATTTTGTAGAGCCCCCATTCATTCTTTAACACCTTAACATATTACCCCGAGTATACTCGTTCACGAATGATGTGTTGCAAAATAGGTGAAATCATGTTCTGTGCTGTATAAAATCAGAATCCAGCACCAATACTGTCAGCGCTTTTACCTGGCTAATGCTATTGGCTGCTGCTAACACACCAAGATTGTATTATTGGTAGAGAGAGGTGTATTTCGCGAAAAGATTTCAGGACCAGTTGTACTCGAAAACACTTTTGTTGATATGCACGTTCGTGGTTGGAAGATTTTAAATGTCACGTGCCTCAAGAGTCTGTGTCTGCGAATCATATACGTTCAGTATCGAAGTACTCTATTATAATTAGTCCAGTCAAATAAGAACATGTCTTCTCATGTAGGCATGCGGCCAATAGCCAAAGTAAGTTGGGGTTGTGAACTTAGGATATTGAAGTCTAGCATGGCCATGAATATTTTCACGAAATACACATGTCCCTAATTATTGGTCCCTACTGGTGCCTCGAATCAATATAAATCCTTTTTATAGATTCCAACATGTAGGTTATTACAAGGAATTCGTAGGTACTTCTCAGATGAACACCAGGAGCGACAAATTTAGGCGCAAGTTAAGGATTTAACTCTGTCCGTCACACATTGATTTCCAAGTTAAAGTGTTGCACTCACTTTTTTTTGGCATTCACTGTACTAGAATCAAGCAACTAGTAAACAGCAAACTGCGTGCTCGAATATATTTGCATCAACCATGCATGTCATAGAGGAGTATATAATTCCACAAATCTAATTTGTTGCAAAGGAGACTAAAGGAACTGGTGTCTTGCTGAGTACAGGACCGGCCATAAGGCCAGGATTACGATTACTTCACGTATCACGTGACAAGCTACACGTCCACGTGAGTCGGCCTCGCCTTGGCTAATGTGTAGAGACCTGAAGAATTCGCGGATTCACTTTGAGACTAGCTAGAATTCAAAACACGTGCTTTTATATAACTTTAGCCAGTGGTTCGAATGGTGTTTGACACCTCCTGGAGAACGGCGTCCAATTGTCGCTTTTCACTGTGATAGCAGACAACCAATGTGCATTTGCTGTAAGCATATTTTTACATAGGACTGTAGAGTCTAGCTTACAGGTAGTCGAACTCGCGAATTTTTCAGGTGTATACTAATGTGTAGGGACAGGAAAATTTCAGGTTTTGAAAGACCTGTTTGTTAGACTCCACTGTCCTGTGTATTTAAGAGCCTCGGCTTTCTGTACATTGGATACTGCCTCTGCGTGTAGCCAGTTTTACCTCTGACCACGTGGTAGGGAATACGTTACTTCTTTCCTTGTAGGTCTGTCATTGGCTCAGAGTTCACCTGGCCGTGTCTAATAAACTGTGATCCAATTGTAAACATAGCAGAGATATACGTGTATTTGAGGTCTAGCTTGTCCTAAAATGAATTCGCAAAATTTTCCAGTCCCTATTAATGTTTTCCAAGGGGACCTATTACAATCATATCACGTAATCATGGGGTTGTTTTGATTTCCGCGATGTTGCCTGTTCACGTTTATAATTCATGCATCGTATATATAACCCTTTCCCTTAAATTAGAACCAAAGTGTAATAGAAGTTAGATTATAATAATAATTTATTTTTTAATTAGTAAATATTTAGGGAGCGTCAAACTGCCGCAGTTGTATTTCTCAGAATTGAAAAACTTAAACCATGAAATTCACGTATATCGATATGTTTGAAATTTATAATAGGCCTATTATATCAAACAAAATTTTATTTTTCTGTGCAGATCAAGGTTTGTTTACATACGATTGATTCCATGTATACGAAAAACATAACTACATCTCCCAGACATTTGGTTTTCTTTTGGATATCACGATGTAAAATTTTTCTAAGATTTTATAAACCACGAACGCCGTACTTTCGCTACGTTTCTTGCCACATCAGAATTAGAACACAAATACGCTTGTACAACAAGAATTTTGAGAATCTTCAACCTGAAAAGCAACAAAACTTATCCCCGACAGTTTCATTCAGTGCACAAAGGTTACGTGCTTCCGTGAATCATCATAAACTAAAGGCTGTTCACGATAAAGTGAGCACTTTTGAAATCAACCTTAGAAAAATGTCACTGCCCCTGCCTGCATATATTTTAACGGGCGCACTGCGTGACTTGCGCCCAATAAAGTTGGTAACGATGGATGGAAAGAAGTTCCATAAGTCAACGTCGAATAAAAAGTGTTAGGTAGCCATTTGTCATAATTTAAATTATTTCTAACGCTTTCTGTTTTTTTTTAACGCCCCAGTGTGTAAAAATGAGCAGATTTATAAGATGTATACTTTTCTATTAATTTAACAGTTTCACTCGACCGACGCATGAATAAAGCAATGAGGCCTATTGCAATTTTAATTTTACATAAGGTGGAAGAATATACAACGTGCATACAAGTAGATCCTAAGCAGGGCTTTCAAAATTGCTCATTTTACCTCGAACAGCCTATACCCAAAAATACCACAATTTACGTACACGGAGGCCTACGCAAACGTGTAACGTGATGCGTAGAGACCTGCAAAATTCGCGTTATTATTTGAGGACAAGTTAAACTTCAAACACGCGTACCTTTGCAACATGTTTGTTATTGGACCATTCGTTATTTGACACACCCTGGGTAACTCTGCGCCCATAAATGAACGCTTGTGTACTCAGATCACAAGGAGTCCAAGCGAAAAGGCCGTGGCTTCACAGCTGTACAGCAGCGAACAGAGAAACGGTGCCGGCTCGAATGTATACAGTACTGCGGAGTTTATCCTGGTTCCAAATAATAACGCGAATTTCGCATGCCCCTAGTGATGCGTGTTATGTGTAGCGTGCAGGCAACGTAATCTCGGCCTAAATATCATTTACATGTAACGCGTCTTCGCTCCCGCCTACCTGGAAGCTACTTTGCACGTCTGGAGCTCGGGAGAGATAAGGGCCACACTGATACATGCATCAAGTGTGCCGTCGCCCCTACGCGCAAGGCTCTGAAATTGCGTGCAGTGTTCTCGTCGAGTAGCGTGTACCTACGGAACTTTCAGCGGTGACTCTTATTATTACACTCAGAACCGCAGACAATCCTTAACACTTTGCGTACTACGCTCGAGTGTAGCTCGAGTAAAAATATTGTGAGAATTCTTTGTCATTGGAAAAGAGAGCTAGCATTTCCATGCAGTCGATGTACTGCCTGTGTTTAACAGGATCTTGCAACAACTCTACAGCTCAGTAACAATGACTTTCCTGACTGTAAAAATGTTTTGGTTATATATTCACAAAAGGAGAGGTGTGATTGTAAAACATCTTATACAAATAAAGACATTTGATTTGAACAAAATCAACTCAGCGCCTCAGTGGCTGATGACCAGCCAATAATGAACACTGCAGAGCACAGTACGCGTGTCCATTGTCATGTTGGCCTGCACTAGAACTGTAGTGAGTGGGAACACAGAGACCAATATAACTGGTGTTCCTGCAGTCGTGGATATAAGTAACTCACTTCTAACTTGTCAGTCTTGGTTGTCTTGTAAATGTATGCTCACCTGAACGTGTTAAGAATTTGGTCAGGTTGATTTCCTAGGAAGACTATCCCGAAATCTTTTTCATTACATTTTGTTCTGCCATTATCTATTGGCGTATGAATGGAAGATGATTTTATTTGTTGAGTTGTAGGCTTACTGTCAGTAGTTAGAAAATACCAATGAAGCTGATTTACTCTATTTAAATGCGGTGTAAACATTTGCCACTAAACAGGCTATCCTGTATGTGACGGTGTTTGCCAACACATACAGGACGAGGTCCTTGCCTCAACTGCTTCCTGAATATAGGGGATTTTATGTTGGAAAACAGCTGAGAGCCCCCCAATGATGTCAAAAAAAGATTTGGGTTGGTTCCAATGAAAAGGTTTGAAAATATTCGTTGCCTTGCGTTTATATATCAACTTCAAATAATTTATAATATGTTTTCCCCGAAATTTGACAATCAATAAACGTTATATATAAATATAGTTTTCCCACTGATTACATTTAGTATAAAATTGTATAAAAAATAACTCTGTTTAAAACTTCCCCCAAAATCTACATTTTTACACGATTATATCTCTTTCCAGCTATATGCAGGTTACATATAATTATTTTGCTTTAAACCATACCGAAAACATGTCCCGACTACTCAGAGAGGCGCGATGTATGCCTCCTTCCATTCATTCCTTCCCCCTCTAAGCGTATGGGGACTCAGCCCTGAGATACGCGCAGCTCCCATCCCTATCTCGGACACACGCTTAACACTTATAGTCCGTTCACGACTGGAACAGACTTTATCTGAATCTTTCCTGCTCCCATTTTTAAGCAATAGATAAGAAATGCGTTAAAACATTCAAGCTGTATTCTCTCTCCGTGCTGCCAAACTAACTGTGTCCGCGCCAGTCACTGTTTGTAGTAACGATGCATGCAGCTGACGACTAAGGTGTTGTTCAAAAGTCTGTTCCAGTCGTGTAGATTAGGGTAGTTCAAGAAAAAAAATTCACCATGAGGCCTGGCTTGGCTGTTGTGATGCTGCTGGTCCGTAAACTGGGCCGCACCCGCATGACATAAGCATACACTATATTTAGAGATCAGGAAATTTCGCGGATTCATACGAGGACAAGTTAAGCTGCATTCGCATGTGCATATGTGTTTGCTTGAATTGGACCACAGTTTGTTAGACACGCACCGAACAACTGTCAACCAATAACAAACCTGCTAGAAAAATAAGAACGGAATCCCCTGTAACCTTGTCTGCAGTTCAACTGGAGCAACATCCAATGAACAACTAACTGGTGACCTAATTCACAAAGGATTGTGGAGCCTAGCCTGTTACCAGATGAATCCGTGAAGTTTCCGGTTCACTAACTATATTTTAAGTCATACTACCGAAAACGCACTCTGACGTAGTAAACCCATTACTGGCGCAGCAGAGACAGAATCACAAGTAAAAACACCTTCTTTGGGTATAAATAACGGCGTGAAGTAGAAAAGTTAAATTCAATACAAATCAATGCCTCGTGACGGCACATCGAACGACAGTCATAACTGACGGTGCCATATGAAGTTGCGAAAATGTTGGCCGTTTGGGACGGCTTACCTTCGCTGCGAAGGGGGCGTGTTTGACGAGCTCCACGCCTCACGTCCGCTGGGTGGGCCCGCTGGTCTGCAAGTATGGGCGCCGCGGGGTCGCTGCCACCCACGAAATCTATAACTGCCTTCCCCTCCCTCGTACGACACCTTGACCACGTAAAGCCAGCCTGCCAGTCACGCGCCACCAGGGTGCCCCTTCCGGGACTTTAGATACATTCGTTACTCGCACGTTTACGCGTACCTGCAGGCTGTTCATGGTAAAATGAGCACTTTTGAAAGCCCTGCTTCAGATCTACTTTATGCACGTTATGTATTCTTTCGTCTTATGTAAAATTAACATTGCCATGGTCCTCATCACTTTATTAGTGCATCGGTCAAGTAAAACTGTGAAATTATTAGGAAAGTAAATAGTATACAAATCTGCTCATTTTCACGCTTCGAAGCATTAAAAAAACAGGAAGCGAAAGAAATAATTGAATTTATCGAAAATTGTTACCTAACACTTTTTATTCGACGTTAAGATATGGGACTATTTTCCAGCCATCGTTACCAACTTTACTTGGCAAATGTCACCCGGGACTCCCATTAAAATATGTACTTTCAGGGTCAGTGACTCTTTTCTAAGGTGCATTTCAAAAGTGCTCACTTAATCGTGAACAGCCTTTAAGTAAGTAAATGTTCTGGGAATACGAGCTTTTGCCAGAAAATATTAAAAATCAATTACAAGGGACCTGCAAATTTCGCGTTATTATTTGAGGACACGTTGAACTTTAAACACTTTTACCTTTGCCATAGGTTTGTCATTGGCCCATACTTTATCTGACACGCCCTGGGTAACTCTGCGCCAATAAATAATCACTTTACAATTGCGTGCCTCATTTACGTGGAGTTTAGTCATTAAGGGCAACAACCAATGCATAAACAACGCCGGATTCGGCATATAAGGTCCTGTGGAGCTCAGCCTGGTACCAAATAATGAAGCGGATTTTGCGTGTCTCTAACGATAAGATATCTGCAAGGAAACAAATCACCGATTTCTGTGCCACCGTCTGAGGGAAAACCTGCTTGCATTCTGGGGCAGCAGTCAATAAGCCGAAAACTACAGGTAGTTGAAAATGAGGAACATCCCTGTCTCTAGTAATTACTAGTGACATCATATTTCAGCAAGAAATAACTCCACGCAGTTTAGACTTTAATATTTTACGTGCACACGAACAATTTTACTTTGGATGGTCGCGCGTGTCTTCATGAGGAAATAATATAGCATTTAACCAGTTTATTCAAAACTATGTTTCTCCGGTACTGAACGTCTGTGCTTCGCGGTTATGTACCGAAGAAGCGCCGCAATTAAAACTGCCCAATCGTCAGAGTTGATCTTAATTTCGATTAAAAATCGATTTTTTGATAATCGATTTAATCAACTCCCTAAGATCGATGTTAACTTTGTCGATTTTTTTTCGGAATCAATATCTTTAAGAATTTTTTTTTTCGTTTAGCGACACCTTTATGTGCCATTTGACGTTATAAATTTTATTGAGTATTAAACTGCCGTATTATATGGATTAATCGATATTTTTAGATTTAATCTTGTGGTCGTTTATAATTTTATGAGTTTTAGGTCAATAGTATTTCTGTCTGTATAAGTTTGTTTCCAATAACTTTTTTTCTTCCGATTTTCTATGTGCATAGATAATCTGTGCCTCAATCAAAATCGATCTAATAAACCGATTTTGTAGGTAAAAATTGGCATGCCTAGTTGATCTGAGCTATAGTCTATTCACACTATCTCCACACTTTTTGAATCAAACATTCGAAAAATCTCCCCATGTACGGCGTGCTCCACTGTTTCTTAAATATGTCACGCTACCACAAGTAAGGACACCCGAATTTTGAGAAAAGATTTCTGCGCATGCTAGATTTCGATATCCCACAAGCACATCTGCAGCGTCTTTGATTATTGGCTGCATGTGTCTGTGAGACGAAATTATAGCCAATCAGAATAAGACTACTCCGGTACTGAACGTATGAGGATAGCGGATAGATACTTAAGACAGGGAACAGTTAAAAGCATCAAATAATGGGCGTATAGAAGTGCTAAAGTGTTTTGAAATATAGCTAGTTGTTACATATTTTCGCGAAATTTGGATGTCCATAATCGCAAGCATTTTATACGTGCGATAATATGAAATACTTTATCTTTGGTTTAATTTGAATTTAACTTATATTCTATTTACATACTAAAATATTTAATTTGTAATTAATATGAATATAAATATGTAGAAAATAGGTGTGCTGGTAATGACTAGACAAGCAAATTTCGCGTTTTTATTTAATCCCGTGCTAGACTTCAATCTCCTATACATACTTGAGTTCAATTAGCGATTTCATTGACTACTTGCAACTGTACGGGGTAATTAACCCGTGTGACACATTGACGGATCAACAGATGAACATTTACTTTTGTATAAAAGCGACCATGAGAAGTACCATACAGGTCATCGTCCAGTGGCAGGAGTCAGGTGAACATACAGCATCTTCCCAAGCAACATACGTTGGCCCAACGGTTGGCATTCGGTTGGAATGGTTGGCAATATGTTGTGTTAGAAAACATACATAAGAACAACGTTGGCCCAACGTAATATGCCAACCAAATATTTTTACTCGAGAATTTTAATGAGTTACATTAGAAAAACATATATCAACACATCACTGTATAAAAAAATGTCAGAACATGTCGCAAGAGTTATTTTTTACAACTTAAAAATTGCTGGCTAAATGTTGCCAACTGTTGGTAATTTGTATATATTTTTGTGTAGGGTAAATGCTGTAAAACCAAAATTTAATTTGGCCAACGTTAAGGAATAGATATTTGTAGTTAAAACAATGCCTCTTTTCTGCATATTATAAAATAGTGGTCTACAAATATTTTTCACGATACTGTCCATTTTCTTTTAAATATGTTTGTTTGGTTTTATGTTGGAACAATGTTTGAAACAACAGTTGGTCATTAATACTATTTTTATTTTGGCCAAAATTATATAACTAACATATTTCCAACAATGCTCGATATTATTTTTGGAATTAAAAAAAAAAAAACAACTTTTTGACCTCTGCTTAACATTTAGGTTTAAAATACATTAATTTTTTTTTTTATTGATTCTGATGGTCGAGGTTGGCTTAACGTTGGCAACATGTTGGTAGATATACAGTTGGTAATTGATATTAATGTTTCTGTTGCGCCAACACTGTACAACCAACACTTTAATGTCGAAGTTAGGGAATAATTATTCTTAATGAAATCAATGCCTATTTCCTGTATTGTATTAGATGCAAATGTTGTTCACGATGAGAGATGCAGTTGGTTTTATGTTGGAACAATGTTGGGATTCAAACGGTTGGTGTTTGGTCGCTTTTCGTTAGTTGGGCCAACATTGTGTAGCTAGCATAATTTCAACAATGCCCCATAAAATGTTTGGGATTAGAAAATAACATAATTGTTTCATGTTTGCTTAATGTTATATATATATAAACAATTTTATTAAAAATATATTTTGATTTCTAATAGTTGGCTGATTGTTGGCAACTAGTTGGCAGACATACAGTTGGTATTTGGTATGTATTTTTATCTTGAGCCAACACTGTACAACCAACATTTTAAGTCAAAATTAGGAAATATGTATTCTTAATGAAACAATTCCCCTTTCCTGTATTTAATGAAGTACAAATGTTTTTCACATACCTGACAATTTTTTTTAAAATATGTTTGGTTGGTCTTATGTTGGGATAATGTTGGAAACTAAACAGTCTGTAGTTAGTACTTTCTCTTTAGTTTATTGGCGGGTTTGGCCAATGTTATGTAACTAACATATCTCCAACAGTTCTCAATATTATATATGGGATGTTCATGTTTGCTTAACAGTTAGGACTTTAATACACATAATTTTTGTTTCAAATAGCACGTTGGTAGTCATGCGGTTGGTAATTGGCATGTATTTTTTATGTTGGGCCAACATTGTATAGCCAACATTTTTTTCAAAATTATGGAATAGTTGTTCATAATAAAAAATAAAAAACCGTTTTCCTGAATATTTTTAACGAAATACACATAGCCAACCTTACCTTTACATGTATACTAAATACTTGGCTTTTATTATTAAGCTATTAATTCAGATAAAAAATATATACAATTTTACTAAAAATCATATATTCAACTTTTCACACACACACACACAGATATATATATATATATATATATATATATATATATATATATATATATATATATATCTTAAAAGGTTTCTATAATATACTTACTGTTGCTGTACATACACGTTAGCATTTGTTCTCTATTCATCGATATCCTCCATGCCTGCATGTATACCACCATTTCCGCTTTAATAACACTTGTTCTGGGTGCTACTGCTGTTTCAATCAGTAAGGAAATATTTCCGAAATTTTTACTGCGAAATATTTCCTAGTACATATTTAAGTTTGGTGAGTGGGTATTATTTTTCTTTTTGTTTCTTTTTTGTTTCAGAAAGTTAAAGTTTAAATATGTCTTAAAAGGGCCGTTCAGCAATAATGAAGTTAGTTTAACCTATGCTATCGTAGGATAATATTGATTTTTTACAAAATAAAAAAACATATAATTCATTTCATTTGCTTATCGTTTAAATAATTTAGCACATAGATTCTTTAGAAATAACCTGGCTGTATTTGATTATGTATATTATATTAGTTGAAAATTTTATTCTTGCAACTGACTGGCATTAAATTCAGTTTCAGAGTAGTAAAATCTGACCTAAATATATAAAAAATATGAGACATTATATGAGAACTGGAATATAATGATATGTACCTACTTCTTCACAAAAGATAATAAGTTACAGTAGTCTAGTGGATAATATGTCGGGCTGCTTAACCGAACGGAGAGGGTTCGAATCCGATACCTCCCTATGAAATTTCCAGGCCATAATGTAAGTTGGTATATGATGAACAATAATAGTGTTAATACTTTTTTATTTTTTTTGTTATTGGAAAATAATTACAACGTTGGCAGAATGTGGGTTATTAGTTTTGTATGCAATAACATATCTTAGCAAAACATTTCTTACTGGGGATAAATGACTGTGTGAATGCCCTTCTGAAAGAGGAGAGAGAATTATTTAACAAAATATCATAATACTACGAGTAACCAAGTAATAACAACGTTAGTTAATGGTTGGGTTTCTGTCATATTATATTGGTGATCGGCAATATAGACACGATATAAACCAATGTAAAACCAACAAACAGCATTTAAGGTTTTTGATTGATATGGCGTTATGTTAGAAAGAAAGAGAATTCAGGACAGCGTGCAGAAAACCACAAATGTCCATTGGTCCAGTGTAGGTTGAGCGTCATATTTCAGTTGGCAGCGAACGTAAAAGTATGCCCCAAGTGACATTTTGATTTTGGGCTAACTTACATTTTCCAATGTTGGCCCAAATCCAGTGCCAAGCGTTGGGCCAACAAAAATTTTCTGCTGGGGTTGGAGTTTTGCCTGCAGCCAAAAAATAATGCGAATTTTGCAATTTGCTTAGTAATGGCTAGTATGAGATTTTTCTTATGCAAAATATTATTACAATGAGTGAGCACGAATGCGGTGCGTTGCATTTTCAGTGAGATTTTCTACACTATTTCAAGCTTTGTTTACATGAGGCGGAGGAATATCTTGGATTTAGAACTTTAGTAGGATATCAGAAAATTGTGAAGATATCGCGAATGGACTATAGTAATTGCATGTTTGTTCACCGGAGTAATTGAAGATAACTTTGAAGACAATGATAGCTGAGTTAGCACGAACTTGCATGTTTTGTTGTGACTTAAGCGTAAGTACAGACAGTTTAATTTTTGTCATGCCAACTGGCAACGGTTCGCTCATCACATGCTTCATCGTCTCTGAGTGGAAGGCACTGAATCAGTGTCGCTATTTCCATCGCTAACTCTTATGTGAGAGACCAAGTTATATCAGCGGTGATCCTGTTTATTTCATGGCGTATTAGAAATATGTTATAAATACGAATGTTACTGTCCATTCCTGTGCTACTTTAGACAAGTGCCAGAACATTAAAACCGAAAAATAACTGTGAATACTTCATACCTAGCCATTTCCTCTTAAAGAATAACATACTAGGCATTGAAATTGAAGACGGAAAGTAGTTTTCGGACGTAAGAAATTCTTGGCATGCAGACGTTACTAAGTACCATTGAACATCTGTCTAACAAAACGTTTATTTGGTAATGCTCTGCTCACTTCCCGGCATTCTAGAAAGGCGACAGCCGTAAAGAGTGTTCTTTTTTTTTGGGAAAGTGGGGTACAAATTATTTCAACCGCCACCTGCAGCACTTCTACCGGGCAGATATTTAACTAGCGTTAAATGACAACAGGTAGAGAATACACAGCAATGAAGGCTACGCTGGAGCCATGCAAGGGACTGACATCTTGCCGGCCTTTTTGAAGAACAATGGATCAAGTGACGTCAGAATTATTTACACAAGATGTTCCGACTTTCTTATTACTGGAGACCATAACATTTCGCGTTATAAGCCGGCATCTAGCTATACTCACAGTCCTCTACACACTCGAGCAGAGGTCATTTGTACTTTGATTGCAGCCACAGGCAGAACTCATTCACCTGTTACACCCTAGGGGCCACGGTGACTGCGCGGTTAGCAAGTTTCGCCTCCCACCAAGGCGAACCGGGTTCAATCCCCGGCCGGGTGACCAGATTTTCGCAAGTGGGAATCGTGCCGGACGATGCCGTTGGTCGGCGGGTTTTCTTGGGGATCTCCAGTTTTCCCCGCCCCTTTGTTACGGTGCCGCTCCATATTCCCTTCAATCACCCCCATTGGCTCTGAAGGCCTCTACGTTAAGAGCCTTCCAAATCTCTTCACTCACTCTTCACTCATTTCTGTTACACCCGGCCATATGAAATGCAGCTGCCAGAGTGCTGAATGTTTACTATTAGTTGGGCCTCTGATTTTTCACGAAAAAACTAAGCCCAAAGTAGACTTCAATACTATGAACTACAGGTACAAATGCTGTGAGGCGAATCCCTGTGCAAAATTGGATAGAAAACATTATACGGGCAGTGTCAAACAGTAACTCGTAAAGGAAGGCAGCCACCCTTGAAAATCGATATTTCCAGTGGTTCTTCCTGATAATAATGAAGCCTACATGAGATGAAAGAGCCATTCTGTGACATGTTTTCTTTAACCAGCGAACTGTTGTGGCGTACTATCATTGGGGATAGGGGAATCTCGCGAATTCATTTTGGGACGAGATAGACGTCAAATAGATATACGGAGAAGTCACCTTCTTAATTGGATAACATTTTATTATACCGGACCTGCACCCCTCTGAGCCAATAGCAGACTTGCAAAGAAACACCTTGCGAATCCCATAACTGCCAGGTGCGGGGCAACAGCCAATGAACACACAGCTGAGGCTCCAGTATGCAGAGTATTGAGGAGTCTAGTCTACAGGTCATTGAACTCGCGAAATTTTCCTATCTCTCAACTATTATCCCCTACATTGGTACACACTGGTAGGATAATAAGATACCACACAATTCATGTCAGAGAGGTGTAAAAAATTCCACAAATCGGATTGTCTACAAGGAAGGTTGGAAACCTCTACCTTGCTGTGTATAGCACAGGAAATAAATATAATTAATTTGCGAAGCGTCCACAATTGTGGAAGCGGAGATGAACGGTTTGAAAATGCTTTCGACCGCGTCTCATCCTGCCACCTCCTGAATATAACCACCCCCTCAAATTGCAACCACCCCACGAAGTCTTCGCCGATCACCCGGACGTGCTTGAAGGACGTAGTTACCTACTTTACCGCACTGTCTCCCCCCCCCCTTCTCTTCATTCTAGCGGCTAGTGTATATTTATTAGCCAATTAGGTTGACGTGGGTTAAATGTCCGCCGTTACTGCGGGCTACAAGAACGCCTGCCAGGGCCATTTTCGCGGCATGCAAAAGAGCGTCGACGCCTCGAGAATATCTCTTCGTCCCCTCTTCCTTTCTCTTCATATCTTCTTCTCCGTCTTCTTTTCTTCCCGGTGACGAGGGGGGGGGGGAGTTCGTAACGTTTCCTTATGCATTCACGGCATCCGAAAATTTCAGAAAATGTTAAATCGCGAGGGGGTGCCCTTGCAGGTGTTGGAAAGATGGGGAGAGGGGGGGGGGTGGGGGGTTTGAGCCTACGACCGGGCATGGGAAATACTTTTTGTTCTTCTTCTTCCCTTCATCATTTCCTTTTTGAATCGCTCCGTGACTTTTTCCGAGAAGTCGAGATGCCGGAAAAAAAAAAACTCGTTTGATTGAAGGACGACCTCCGGGAGACGGATTCCTGTCCTGAGGTCGGCTTGTTTTCCTTCGGCGATGTCGCTCATTCATTCCCGACATTCAGCGGTGGACGTGGTCGGCTGCTGCGGGGTTGGGGGAGGGAGGAATGAGAAGACAATATAACTGACCCACATATCCACGACCCCCTCCCATCTTCTTCATTCACCCCTGGTCTTCATCAACGTGGGCCCCCGCGATTATGGACATTCCCTGCGTGGGGACCGATCGCGACGAGCGGGATGGGCGGACACGATGAAATGCCGTATTTGTAGCGGCCGGCTGTGAGAATCTGACCCCGACGCATTCGAAGGAGCTGCACTGACTGTTCATAGGCGTCAGGGCACGCTGAAGACGTCCAGCCACAAAGGCGAAAAGGATCTGTGGTTCCCTTTTACGCAGGAGTGAGAATCGTCTGCCTGGTGAGAGACCCTGTGAGCGGGCCTTGCGTCTGATTGGCTGCTGCATGATGCAAAAGGTTACCTTTTGGTAAGGATAGGAAAATGTCACGAGTTCAATGACCTGTAGGCTAGATTCCACAATCCTTTGTAGAGTCGAACCTCCAATGTTTGTCTATTGGCTGTTACCCTAGTGTTACCCCACACCTGGCAGTATGGGATTTGCTTCTTGTGCCCTTGCAAGTTTGCTATTGGCTCAGAGTCTTCAAGAACGTGCATAATAAACACTGATCCAATAGCAAAGGTAACTTCACTGTACACGCGTTTGATATCTATCTCGTCCTGAAACGAACTCGAGAAAATTTTCCTATCCCTACGCTATTGGCTTCTGCTCTGACCCCGCTTTCGCAGATGGTCACGCATTCATTTAACCGGGGTAGCATAGTACAGAAAGGCAAGAGCGATTATGTAAAACACTATTTTTATTGACACCAACAAGCCGATTGCAATTAAATAACCTTTACTTCGCTCTCGGGGAGCTATTAATTTAAGTCTCACTAGCCTTCGCCTCACGGTACCCGGGACGCCCTAATGGGAGTGATATTTACCCAATATATCGACGTCGAATACGTTGAGGCTCGTCTCGACGGCAGCTCCTCCCCGATGTCGAACCCAGACAGCAAGGAAGGCGGTCCTCTCGGCGATGACGTCTCGGGTGGCCCTCTGGTGTGGCCAGGAACAAATATGGCTGCGAGATACCAGCGCTCGCGCCATTTATAATCTGGCGCCCGAACTTGTTTAGGTGACTATTCTCCCGACTGTTTCCACAACTCCTGTTGCCATGGCCGACTTCCTTCCAACCTCGAGCTTGGCCTGGCAACCCTTGCCTGTGATGCTCACAGCATTTGGCTGCCGCATGGCAAGGATGTTACCAGGCGCTGATTGGCAGACGACGTTTCTGCATGTTGCTATACAGCGACGTCATTTTGCTGGCGTGTGCGGCTCGGATTGGCGGTATAAGCAGCAGTTTCGCCTCTGTAGTCTTAATTAAGTTCTCGGTGCTACATCCATGGCTAGCGACGGCTCGGATCCAACCCTCTGTCAAGACTTAACTAAGGCCATCATTTTACTTTCAAGAGCCTTTCCTCTCTTCAGCTGTTTTTGACGTATTACTGGAGAAACCCGATTTTCGCGAAAAGATTTCGGAACAGACTACATTTAAATACCATACAACCACATCAGCCGTTTTCTTTAGCTTATTGGCAGAGACCCGGAAATTTCGCGGATTCGTCTGAGGACAAGTTAAATTGCATTCACGTGTACATAAGTGTTTGTGCTTCCATTGGACGATATTTTGGTTGCCACGCCCTGAGCGACTATCGACCAATGAAGAACCTGCAAGGAAAATAATAACCGAATCCCTTGCTACCTCGTATGGGGTTAAACTGGAGCAACAGCCAATGAACTACTAACTCATGCTCGAATGCACATAGGATTATGGAGTCTAGCTTTTTCCCAGATTAATCCGCGAAATTCCCGTATCTCTACTTATTGGCAGTGGCAGTGAAATTTCGCGAAAATATTTCCAAACAAGCTATATTCCAAAACATTGTAGGGTCGTTTACAAATCTTGATTGGCTGAATTACTTTTTCGCACGTATTAACTGTCTGCACACGAATCACGTATTAGCCGTGCCGATGTTGCCAAATTCTGAGTGGCCCGGTCAAATATGAAAACGCTTTATTAAGCAGGCAGCAACCCATGGCACTAGGCAAACTGCTGCTGTTGTAGCATTGAACTCTACCGTGTACTCAAATTTATTCGCGAAAAATCACTGGCTCTACTTATTGGCCGCATGTCTTTATCAGAAGACATTTACTTACTCCTTTGGCGAATCAGAAAAGCGGGTTACTTCGATAATGTAGGTTTGTGTTTCGCAGAAAGACTCCTAATACAGTTTACATGCAAACCATGCAATCACGAACATGGATCTGAGCTATAGTGTTATGAAATACCATATATATATATATATATGGTATTTCATAACACTATAGCTATAGCTATATATATATATATATATATATATATATATATATATATATATATATATATATATATATATATATACTATATATAAGGACCACAGAAATGTAAATATTTGGTGTCAAGTTATTATATTTTTCAGAACATGTCATCGAAAAGTCGAAAATTTCGGCATAAAGGAGCTCAAGTTTTTACGTTTCTAATTAAATTTGCTAAGTAAATCTTATGTCATATGGGGCTCATGGTGGCCGGGTGGTTTGCCTGCTTGTCTCCCAACAAGGAAAACGGGTTCACAATCCCCGGCCGGGTCACTCCCGGATTTTCGCATGTGGAAATCGTGCGGCGCGATGCCGCTGGTCGGCGGGTTTTCTCGGGGATCTCACTATTCTCCCACCCTTTCATTACGATACTGCTCCATACTCAACTCAATCACTCTCATCGGATCTCAAACCTCGCTGTTAATAACCGCCCAAATCTCTTCAGTCTCAGTCATGTCATGTGACCTATATCATGTACACATGTTAATTAAGTATTAATGATCAATGGGTACTCGGGTAATGGGATCCTGAATATCTTTCAAACTATGTATTAATATTTTTGCCAACACATTTTTGCTATCCCAAGAGAAACTATAATATTAATTTCTCTCGGACAAATAAAAATGTGTTGGCATAAACATCAATACATATTTTAAAATAGATTTTAGGATGCCAGTACTCGAGTACCGATTTTTAAATATCCTTGATACTTAATTAACATGCTGTGCATTTGATACAGATCACATTTGTGATTTATTTGGCAAAGTTAATCGGGAGCATAGAAACTTGGGTCTATATTATGAAAATAGCGTGTCCTGACTTGTATTGTATCACAGTTTCGTCTCCCCATTTCTAAAACGTAATATATTAGTAGCGACTTGCAAAATTCGCGTAATTATTTGGAATCAGGCTAAAATTCACAGTACTGTATATACTAGAGCCGGCGTCATTTCTCCATTGGTTGTTGCATAGTTGTGAAGTCTCTTGTGAAGTCTCTCCCTTTCTGATTGAACTGCACGTGATTGGGGCACATAATTGTAAAGTGTTCATTTATTGGCTCAGAGTTGCCCAGGCTTGTCAAATAAAGTATGGTCCAATGAAAAACGAAATTCAAAGGTAAATTTGCTTAAAGTTTAACCTGTTCCCAAATAATAACGCGAATTTTGCAGGTCTCTATATATGAATATTAAAGTAACGCCTACTAAAACTTAAACGGAATAATGCGCACATATGTTATCACATAATTATTTTATCGGACCTTAGTGTTGGGAAACTATAGAAATGGTTTAGATCGTTCATGGTTATTTCCAAATTTTCTGAAGCCCTGCTAAAGTTCTACTTTCATGATATTCCTTCGCCCCATGCATACGGAGCTTTACCAAGTCTAGAATATATCGCCAAAGGGACAATTCTCCACATTCGTACGCACTCGGTTTAATGATATTTTGCATAAGAACAATATATTACTATAGCCAGTTCACTGTTACTTTCAACTTAATGAAGCTCTGCTAAAGTTCTACTTTCAGGATATTCCTCCGTCTGAAACCAGCAAAGCTTAACTAAGTCCACAAAATTACACCAAAAAGCAACGCACCGCATTATGTGCACGCTCAGTTTAATAATATTGAGGATTTTAATCAGGGCAACGTATTTTTCGCGAAAATATTTATGATCATGCTATGCTTCAATATCCTACGTTTACCATCACCAATTTCCTTTGGTTATTGGCCGCGCGGTTACGTGACATAGGGATAGGAAAATTCCGCGAATTCAGTTCGGGAAAAGATAGAGGACAAATACATATACAGTGAAGTCACCTTCGCAATTGGATCACAGTTTATTAGACCCGCCCCGCACGCCTCTGAGACAATAGCAAACTTGCAAGGAAACAGCTTGCGAACCCCATAACTGCCAAGTGTGGGCCAACATCCAATTAACACAAAGCTGAGGCTCCAGTATGCACAGGATTGAGGAGTATATCCCTAAGGGATAGGAACATTTCGCGAGTTCAATGACCTGTAGGCTAGACTCCTCAGTCCTGTGCATACCGGAGCCTTAGCTGTGTGTTCATTGGCTGTTGCCTCACACCTGGCATTTATTGGATTCGTGATGTGTTTCCTTGCAAGTCTGCTATTTGCCCAGAGGCGTGCAGGGCGGGTCTAACAAACTGTGATCCAATTGCGAAGGTGACTTCTCTGTATGTGTGTTTGACGTCTATCTTGTACCGAAATAAATTCGCCAAATTTTCTTATCCCTATGAATTACTCAATTAATGCCACGCCACTCCAAATACTCCCTAGGCGACGTCGTTACCTTAAACATGATGCCGAAGGCTGATGACTAGACGTATCTTGACAGACGGTACACCGCCATCTCTGAACGTCTTCCTGGTGCAGTGTCTCGATTACAAAAGACCTCGTTCGACTTGTTTCCAGCCGTTATATTGGCCCTTGTTGACTTACAACCGGCCCTGCCTTCGGCTCGTTGGAGGGGAGTTTGTTTTGTTCTTCCAAGGTTTTGTCCCCGTTCCTCGTGTTATGTTTGTGCTCGCAATCGGGCTATCAAGCCCATGTTGCTATATTGTGATTTTTCATATGTTTGATTCAAAAAGTGTGAAGACACCTTGAATGGACTAAACTGTAGTTAATTGTTTTCTATTTGTTAGAGGTCACTAAGATATTTCATATATGCGATTATTAAGCGCCACGTGTCTTTCGCGACTAGTTGTATTGAAAAAAAACGTTAGTTCAGAACCTGTATCGCGGTTGGATGATCTTAACTCGCACGTGTCTTAGTTGTATCCCTGCGAGTCACAGACGCACAGTATCGGGAGTACCCTAATTCTGATTGGCCAGTCCGGTAAGTAAAATGTATTCTCGCAGAGACATGCCTCCAATAAACGAAAGAATACTGCCGGTATGCCTATATGGTATTGGAATTTAACGAGTGCGGAAATAGTTCCGCGTAAAACAGATTACCCTAGTCGATAATTAGGGAAATCCGAATTTAGCGAAAAGATTTCCGCTCATGTTAGGTTTCAATACTATATTCGCATATCGGCAGTTTGTTTTGCTTATTGGTATAGATTATGGAAAATCCCGAGAATTTTTTTGAGCCAGTGTATCATCCATAACACTCTAACTAGTTTATTCATTCATGATTGGATGAACCAGTTTTTGACTCGGCCAAGTTGTTTGCAGACCAATCACCAACGTTCTGCCTTATAGTATCAGAATGCTCATTGGCTCAGTGGGTAGCAGCGTCTACCATGCATGATAGCCAATAAGGAATGTAAATTGTCGGACATGTCTACAGTACGTTGAATCCTAGCAAACAGTAAACTTTTCTCGTGATAAACCATCATCTCGTCTTATTGGTCATTTTCTTACTTCGCAGAAGAAAGAATTTTCTGCGTTCAAAAAAATATGACTAGGCACGTGGCGCACTGCTGTTTTGAAGCTATAGTCCATTCACGGTTACTTCACACTTTTCTAAAGCCTGGTTGAAGTTCTATTTCCAGGATATTCCTCCGCCTCGTTCAAGCTAAGCTTAATTAACTAAGTCTAGAAAATAACACCAGAGGACAAAGCACCATTTTCTTGCTCACTCAGTTGTAATGTTATTTTGCGTGACGTCTATTTATTACTAGACGCTACCAACACAGATTTTTATCACTGTTATTATTCGTGTTTATTATAAAATAAATATCATAATATTCATAATGTATAAATATAATATAGGTAAAACTTCTATTTAACGGAAAATAAGATAGTCTATGTTTACAGAGTTATAAAACTTTTGATAATAATATGTTTAGGATATAACTAAATACGTAATACATGAGGTGATTTTTCAAAGGTTAGTGTTAAAACGACCGAATAAACCGCGAATGGACTATAGGTAGGGCCACGAGTATTTCGCGAATTCATTCGGTGGCGAGGTAGACTCCTAACACTTGTTCTTTTCTCCTACTGTTGTGGTTGGACGACAGTTCTTTAGTCACGCCCCGTTTAACTATGAGCCAGTAACAAGCAGGAAGCAGTAGTGTGAGTGAGTGTTTGACAGTCCTGTACAGAGGCCTTGCTTGATCACAAGCAACCAATAAGCAAACGATAATGTCTCGAGTGTGTAGAGCGCTGTCCAGCCTAGCTTGCTGCCGACTCAATCCGCGAAATACTCGGGGCTCTAACAATAACCAATCCGAGCGTCAGCCCTGCAGGCTAGAACAGGCGAGCGTTCAGCTCTGTCCAAAGACCGCGGTCAGACAGACTGAACCCCCCCTGCATCAACCCGCTCCCCAGGAGAACTCCAGACCCCAGACAGCCGCGCGCATTAATTCTGGAGCTGTAAGACCGGAGACTTTTCCAATTCCGCGCCCAGAAATGAGAAAGTTGAAGAGGGGAGGGGGGGCGTCTCGCCCTTGTCCATTCTGCCGTGGTCAGGGGAGGGTATGGGGAGAAGGTAATTTTTATCGAGGGCGAAGGGCGCGTGCGTGAGTGTGTGCGTGTGATTGAAGCCAGCAGTTATCGAGAAGCATGTTAGGGGGGGGGGGGGAGGACTTGACTCCGGAGCCCGGGTGTCCAAATTATAACGGTTTTGAACTGTCGCCGTGCGACATCGCTTGGCTGCCGATGAAGTTTGCTGTCACGGCGACCGGTACGTACATGCCGTAATTTTCTATTTCGTTCCCTTCTTAACCCGTCCACAACACAATTAGTACATAGAGCACATGACAGTCATTCTTGGTCTTTGCTGTACATACGATACAGAGCTCAAGTGAGTGAGTGAAGAGATTTGGGCAGCTCTTAACAGCGAGGTCTTAAGAGCCAGTGAGGGGGATTGAAGTGAATATGGAGCTGGCGCCGGAATGAAGAGGCGGGGGAAACGGCAGATACCCGAGAAAACCCGCCGACCAACTGCATCGTCCAGGGCTCAAGTGCCGACGATCTCAACTGTGGGTAACTGATTCGCAAAGCGTGTTATTAGTGTAGGTTATGAATTGATAGTATTACTATACGGTGTTCACGGTAAAGTGAGCACTTTCGAAGCCCTAGTTACTTCTTCCTTTCTACCATTTCTTATCCTTTTACCACCTTTTTAAATAACTCTCGCAATATAAGTAATAAACACAGTGTGTATATTCCACCGCACACGGACGTTAACACCCAAGATTAAAATAAAATTTATCTACCGACTATTATTCCAAATGAGAGGACTTTCAAAAAGTGCTCACTTTACCGTGAACAGCCTATATATCCGGACACAAAGACTACAGGACATTGGCCATGACAACTAAACAAGTGTTGTGACGACTTAAGTACAGCACCCTTCAAAAAAATTCAGTTAAAGGTAGAGCCCATTATTAATTAACTTTTCAGCACATTTCCAGTAACGTTCATCAGGTACAGCAATTATAATAATAACTAAGATTATACGCAACAAATATTGGTACCAATTATAAAGATATTTCAAATAGTTAATTTTATATTAATTGATTTCAGTTATAGAAATGACAACCATCTTGTCTAACGCCGACATTTAATTACGCACGGCCACTGTAACTATTATGATGTTCTTGCATTATGGCATATTTGTGGTGATAGGAAAATTTCGCGAATTTATTTCGGTACAAGATAGACGTCAAACACATATACAGAGAAGTCACCTTCGCAATTGGATCACAGTTTATTAGACCCGCTCTGGACGGCTCTGAGCCAATAGCAGACTTGCAAGGAAACACCTCGCGAATCCCATAATTGCCAGATGTGTGGCAACAGTCAATGAACACGCAGCTGAGGAACCAGTATGCAGAGGACTGAGGAGTCTAGCCTGCAGGTCATCGACCTCGCGAAATTTTCCTATCCCTGCGCATATACAAGCAGCTGCCATAGCATGACGCTTTTGTACTGGGTTGTTCATGATTCACGTCTCCGTCGCGTCGTCGCTTCTTGTTTATAACTGGTTACTAGTTAGCGCAGAGGGCGTATCGCAATAATTTCCACCCAGTCATAGCTACGGATGGAATAATTCCGAGACTTCACTCGAGGATAAGGTGTACTCGAGCTGCTAGTTCAATCCTCTCCACTTTTATTAGACACGCCCTGTAAGTCTCTCAGCTGAGATTACAAACCACCAAATAAACGAGCGCCGAATCCCGCGACGACAAATCTTTGGGATAAAGTGGATATAATCCATTCACGGTTACCCCACTCTTTTCTGAAGTTCTACTTCCACGATATTCCTTCGCCACGTGCAAACCAAGTTTGACTAAGCCTAGAAAATGCCCCTGAAGGGCAACGAGCCGAATTCCCCGAATTCTTGCGCACGCGGTTGTAATAAGGTTTTGCATGAGAGCAATTTCTTATTAGGCGCTGCCAACACACATGTTTTCTCGCCGTTTTCATTCGCATTAACTAATGATGAAATATCATAATTTTTACGTAAAATGCAATTTTAAATGTCCAATTCAACCAAAAACAAGGTACTTTTATATTAAGAGAAGCATCGACTGCTTATGGTACGTGGTGTATTTAGGAAACAACCAAACACGTCGTACGTGATGTGATTTTTCAAAGGTTTTAATTCAAAAAGTGTGACGTAGCCGTGAGTGAGTTACACGCACTCTAGTAAGAGGAATAGCTGAGGCTTGAGTAACTGCACAATGGACTGTGGAGTCTAGCCCACGACTCACTGAGATCACAGAATCATCCCATCTCTAATCACAGCAGTGTGGTAAGACAATAATTGCTTGAAGTCTACCCTGCGAGCGAATTAATTCGCGAAATACGCCGGGTTCTACTTCTCGCTGTTCTTTTTTAAATTTTAATTTTCTCATAAAAATTTTAGGAAAGCATTATCAAGTAGCGCAGAAAATCTGATTTTTTGGGGGGGGGGGGGGTTAATTACTGTACTTATACACAGTACAAGGCTAATTGAGTTTCTTTGAAATCTGCCTTTGAAAAATGTCGCCGTCCCTGTCTGCATGTATTTTAACGGACAAACTAACTTACTTGCGTTCCGTAAAGTTGGTACCGACGGTGGAAAATGTAGTTATTAACGTTGAAATAAAACTGTTACTGTTAACGTTTGTGGAAACTGAAATGGTTTATTTTGCTTTCTGTTTCAGCATGCATATACGTTTAATAATAAACATATTAACCGACGCATGAATGAAGCGATCAGGCCCATGACACTGTTAATTTTACATGCGGTCGAAGATTACGCAACGTGCATTGAAGTAGATCTAACGTGTTGCTTCCGAAAGTGCTCAGGTTACCGTGATCTGCCTATATTGAATAGTGCAGGTGCACTGATGAATCGATTGTAAATTGCATTACTCATTTCACTTCCTTAACCATTTTATAGATCTTACATACAAGGTACATTATAAAAATATGTCTGTACTTTTACAAGACATATCATTTGGAAACCCAGTTGCCAAGAAGTTCCTTTGTAAAACTACAAAGAGTTTTCTTGTAAAATCTGCAAAGATTTGTTTTTAATACGAGCTGAACCGTGCGACTTCGTTCGCATGGTATTTTTGTAAAGTTATTAAAACAAAGACCACCATAGGTTCCTTAATGTTTTTATTTTTTAAATACTAATATTTCTTCTTTCAGATATAATGGAGCTATTAAATTACACCCTGCAATCGCTACGCACACAATTTATGTTAGCATGATACTTTAAATTGATCTGGCCACTTTTTTTATTGGTTTTTCTAGCCCCTGACCAGCTGCGGCCCCACTATTGGTTTCTTTAGCCACTGAGCTACTGCGGCCCCACTAGTGGGTTCTCTAGCCACTGAGCTACTGCGGCCCCACTAGTGGGTTCTCTAGCCACTGAGCTACTGCGGCCCCACTAGTGGGTTCTCTAGCCACTGAGCTACTGCGGCCCCACTATTGGGCACTCTAGCCACTGAGCTTCTGCGGCCCTACTTGATATATATCTATCCACTGGGTCACTGCGGCTCCACTTGGAATAGCTCCAGCCACTCGGCCACTACGGATTTTTGGAAGGAAAGGTTTACAGCCCATAGACGAAAAAAGAAAGGAGAAATGAAGAAATTTTTTTAACAATGATTTTTTATGAGATTAATAAATACTAAGAAAAGCTTAATCCAGTACCTATGTACATCCCTGATCATCATTTTTTCCCGGAACAGTTTGAGATATCTCGATGGAACAAATACTAATTTGGCCCTGCTGTTATTATCTATAGACTGTGTAAATTTGATGTCAATGCGTTCAGTGGTTTTTGAGTTAAATTCGTTAGGACAGACAGACAGACACGAAAAAAATTAACATTTGATATGGTTAGTTATCAATTATACTATATGAAAAAATAATTAAAAGTGAAAAATTCGAAAATCGCAAACAAATTACATTATAGAGAACTGTACGTGCATAAAATATGTTTTTCTCTAGAAAACAAATGTGGAAAATTAATAACGGAGAATAACTAAAAAAAAAAAGTAATTTCCAAAAAAAAAAAGAATATTAAATTTTTGTCAGAATGGGGATTGAACCCACACCCCTTAAATTACCAGTTAGCACCCTTCACCACAGGACCAATTAACTTACGAAGGTAGGTACTTATTAAAAAAATATATGTATGCTGAAGCAACTACAAAATATTACGTAAGTTATTTGGTTAAGAAGTACATATATATTTATTTCGTTCTAAGTGTTCTGTTGTAGAGTTAAGAGATTTGGACGGCTCTTAACGAGTTCTTAAGAGCCGATTTTAAAGTTCTGTAAAGCTGTAAAACATTTACATTTAATTAATAATACGGTTACGTTTTATTGGAATTGCTGTTTTATTGTGATTATCGGAGTTGTTTTAATTGCTTTACATTATTAAAACTTACAATAAATTTCTTTTTGCATGCAACTGCAATTTACATCAAATATAGTTTTAGCACGAACAGCTAAATACTGTTTTACGTTGTTCCCTGTCCGCCATTTTGCTGAAACTCGTGAGTACGGGTCAGTATAGTACAAACATTTCTTGAGGTGTAGTTCAAACATATCCCTTGTAGTTTTGTAAACGAGAGGTTTTGCAAGATAAATCTTTGTACTGTTACAAGCATTTGTAAAATCACAAAAAAATTTCACAGTAAAAATTACAAGATTTTTACACTGTAACTTCCAACATTTCTGAAGCTCTACTAAACCTCTATGCTTTCAGACTGCCTCTCAGCTTCATGCAAACAAAGCTTAACTGAGCCTAGAAAATTCCTTCAAAGGGACAGCGCTCCGCATTTATTCGCAGCCACTTAAAAGATATTCCGCATGAGAGCTATTTCTTTATAGGCGTTACAAGCACACCTATTTTCTCCTGGTTTAATTTGAATTAACTATGAATGGAATATTATAATTTAAAAATAAAATAAGATTTTGATTTAGCAAAAAATACCGTACCTCCATGTCAAAATAAGTATAAAACGCTTGTGATACAGGGTATATTTAGGGAAAAACGAAACACATAAAACATGGGGTGATTTTTACCTTCATTCTCCAATGACCTTGATCTCGACGAAACGTAAAGTAATAAATAACACAAATGACTTCTTTTAACTTACCATTTTACGCCTTCTTGACACTATGCACAAACATCAGCGCCTTATCTTAAAACAACGGCATCTGTTTCCAAGTAGCCTACACGTAACGCTTGACTTACACTTGCTACTAAACAAAAAATGAGATGTTAGTTAGTGTCCGTGCAGCTCGAGGGGAAGAAGCATAGCGAGAGAGATATGCAAGGACTCGTACCTGCGCGACTCACAGTTGTTGGTGTCGAGAACAACCTCCTGCTACCGCTGACATCACATAAATGAGATGTTAGTTAGTGTCCGTGCAGCTCGAGGGGAATAAGCATAGCGAGAGAGATATGCAAGGACTCGTACCTGCGCGTCTCTCAGTTGTTGGAGTCGAGAACAACCTCCTGCTACCGCTGACATCACATAAATGAGATGTTAGTGTCCGTGCAGCTCGAGGGGAAGAAGCATAGCGAGAGAGATATGCAAGGACTCGTACCTGCACGACTCTCAGTTGTTGGTTTCGAGAACAACCTCCTGCTACCGCTGACATCACATAAATGAGATGTTAGTGTCCGTGCAGCTCGAGGGGAAGAAGCATAGCGAGAGAGATATGCAAGGACTCGTACCTGCACGACTCTCAGTTGTTGGTTTCGAGAACAACCTCCTGCTACCGCTGACATCACATAAATGAGCACTTTTCAAAGCCCTGCTTAAGATCTACTTGTATACACGTTGTGTATTCCTCCGCCCTATGTAAAATTAAAATTGTTATGGACCTCATCACTTTATTTATTCGTCGGTCAAATGAAACTGGGAAATTGTTAAGAAAGTAAATACTTTTCGAATCTACTACTTTTTACTCTTCGATGCATTAAAGAACAGAAAGTGAAAGAATTAAATTTAAGGTAGCACAAATGGTCCCTTAACACTTTTTATACGACGTTTAAGATATGGAACTACTTTCCATGCATCGTTACCAACTTAATTGGGCGAATGTCACTCAGTGCACCCATTAAAATATATGCATGCGGGGGCAGTTACTTTTTTTTTAGGTTCATTTCTAAAGAGTTCACTTTATCGTTAACATCCTTGAACCATCATCATTCTGCTTTTGCAATATTTCAATTGACTGAAAATGAATTGAATGTGATAATTCTATCAGCTGTAAAAATACCCGGCTGGTTAACTTAAGAGTAACGCATTTACAAATACAAATATATATATATATATATATTTTTTAAATACAAGGCCAGGTGGGCCATCCCACTGGATCCACCCCTGGTATGTAAGCCCTATATGTAGACACGTAAAGAATTCGCGAATTCGGTGACTCGTAGAGTAGACTCTGCAGTCTTGTGGACTATTACGCACGAATAAACTACTTATTGGTTGCTAGCTACCACAGCAGGAGACAATGATTGGGCCTGCATTTTCCGCCTAGTTTCTATTGGCTCAGGATTCAACAGGAGATATAAAATCGGCTCTTGGACCAGTTGCTAAAGAAACAACAACGCAAGAGGGTTTTTTTTTTTTTTTTTTTTTTTTTTACCCGAAGTGAATTCGCGAACTGTTCAGGTCTTTACCTATACGGTAGTAAAGTCTAGCTTGTCGCCACGTAATAACGCGCAATTTCGCACGTCTCCAGTACTGGTAGCATCTCTTCTGACAAGCTGCCACTACGGCCTCTCCTCCTCCAAATAGAGAGAGAGAAAAAAAAAAGACAGTCGTCGCTAGACCCGTCCAGCGACTCCGGTTTCCAGACCGCGACCCGACTCTGCCCTCACGACTGAATCGAATCCAATTTTATGTTTCCATAGTCAAAAATTCAATCAGGGGAATGTATAGGGAGCGGCAAGAGGTTTTCGGAGATCGCCGAGGAGGAGGAGGAGGTTGGAGGGGCACAGGCGCGGGGAGGGGGGAGGGAGGGGGCACTCAAATATTGATACCGATATATAATGCACTTTTCATGGGGCTTCCTACACTCGGCGATTCCTGCGCCTCAGGCCAGCTGACAATACGTCGGGCAGGGGGAAGGTGGGGAGGGCGGGGTCACTTTCATTTCCTAGCGGCCAGGGGCGAACACACTGTACTCCCCTTCCCCTCCTCGCCCCCCCCCCCCTATTCAAGGAGCTGTTCCGAGATTGGCTTCTCCAGTCCCAGGTTATGCCAAAATAATCGCCAGGCGACATGAACAGTCCCAGGCAGCGACATGTAGAATATTTACAGCTCAGCTTTGTTTTCGCAAACTCTTTTTATTTATCTAAAAAAATTTTTATCCTAGCCCTTTCGGCCTCCGCATCCACGATCGTAGGTATGTTGTACATGCTCGGTATTGTACACACGGTGCCCAGTACCCTGAGAGTACATCGTATATGTCTCTTCCGAGAAGTATTTAATTACTGAGACAACGATATCAACTTCCGGTTTCCGAAAGCCTAGTACACACGGGCATCTTTCTCGTACAAGGAAGTGGGTATGTTCTCGTACACTCCGACTAGTAACTCCCATCGTCCCTATATAGCTAGTGCTATATAGGGACGATCCTATATTTCACCGTCTTTATTGTACAAGTCGAATTTAAACAAAACATTTATTTTGCTGATGCTGGCAATAAGCGGATATGTTAATGTTTTTAATACAATATAAAATGTTTAATAGCCCCACTATCATCAATAATTCGGTGTATGAATTTTAAAATATAGAGGTTTGTCTTTTTTTTCTGTGAATGATTTTAAACTTTCTACTTTTAAAAACTATTTAGTGCTTGAAAATGTCTGAGTGAACTACATCTTTAAATTTTTTTTATGGCAGACGCTATAGATGATGCACAAATAACCCCCAACAAACTGCTTCCAAATCATACATAGTTGACATCAACCGTCCACTTTCTAGCTCGCCAGCTAGTGTCGTGTGAATGGATCACACACTTCCGTGCATACTAGCCAGTAGGCACTTTGGTGTTCAATTTCTTGTTCACTTTTATTTACACTTTCTTGTACAAGAGTCACTGTACCGCTAGTATTTCACAGGATCTCACAAGAACAATACAACCCAACAGCTATATTTCTCCTGTTGTTGTACCCTTATAAAAGGACACGATTGACTGGAAATATTTTACACAGTAAGAGACATTTGATTAGAGCGTAATCAGCTATGCGGCCCCAGTGGCTAACGACCAGCCAATGATGAACGTTGTCGAGCACAATAAGCACACCCAGTGTGGTGTGGAACAATGGAGGAGTGATAAGTGGGAGTACAGAAACCAGCAGAATAGACGTTCCTGCAGTGGCGTATACAGGCGATTCACTTCCAACTCGTCTTCAATTATAGTAGATATCTGCAGACCTGAATGTGTTAAATGGGAATATACTCATTTCTCCCAATAGCATAACATGTTATTGAGAGGGGAGTTCAGTGGCGTGATTATTTTGAAAAATACGACTAGCACTTTTTAATGTACACGGGTTTCTATAGGTGTATGCATTTAACTGTAGCTGTGGTGGGATAGGTTGCGCCATCCGTTGGGAGATGCTGCACTGCTGTTGACTATGAGACAGACACGGTCGCTCGGTGAATTAATTGTAATCAAGCTATGAACATCAAAATAATACACGTTTTATTTGTCTGTAACGTCAGCAACAACACCACGAACGAACAACCCTTCGCATGCGTCCGATACCTGTGTTACTACTGTATAAACCGCGTAGGCCACTTATTCTATTCTGTGCACAGCGCCGTTCATCGTTATCACTCAGATGCAACGATTCCACGATCCTGTACAAGGTGACTGGACGGTTAAGAACCTTCTCGGTATTGGCCTGGAGTGACTCAGGAAAACCGATAAAAAATTGGGCGTGGCTGTGTTGGGGACACGGCCGTTTGTTTTGCGTGAATACGTCTACGTTGACGCGCTCGGACGCTTTGATGCATATTTTACGTTCACCAGCACCGCTTCACTCGATCATATGGGGTATCATGGATTGCTTTTGAGATGCTCTTTCCAACCGTATACGATTTCTGTATCTCGACTTGGCTTTTGGCCGAGTATAGGCCAACATTGTGTTAAGTTTTATTGATTTTCTACATTGAACTCACACAATATCACCATGACCAAGCCACACAAATGGTTTTACACACGCAATCGATTGATCTCGACGAGAACTGTCGATTAAAAACTTAAACAAGCGTCGTAGCTTCTCATAAGTTTAACTACACGGAAGTTATGAGACGCGGCGAAACGAACTCAAAACTGCGATCCCCCTACCCCCCTTTGCCATGGCCGCGCGTGATGCTTCGCAGTCCTCACTCAACGTAACATATTCTTTGATCTTTTGGCAATCTAGCGGTGTAATTGAATTCTGAAAGTAGACGATAGGTTCGGAGCTGCAATGCCAAGCTGTGTTCCCCGATTTTGTTATCATCGGATTTTCTGGATTGCCTCCAACAATGGTTGCAAATTTAAAGACGTATTCACGTCAAAAGCCGAAATCAGGATAGCTTGAATGGTATTCGAAACAAGGTTTTTGCAAATGTGAGTTCAGTGTTACAACTGCGCCACCGCGCTCTTTGCTCTAGAAAGTTGATTGATTTTTTTCGGAACAAGTTGGAAATAATACGTAATGTTTGAAGTAGCAAATGGGCAGCTTACGTGTAATGACCTGGGAAACCGCGAGTTCAACGACCTTCAGGCTAGACTGGATGGTCTTATGAGCAATCGTGCAGATATTAAATGCCCATTGGTTGCTTTCTGCCACAGTGTGGGGAAAAGGGGGGGGGGGGGCGATGATTGGGCGTGCATTTTGTTGTGTGTTTCTCATTGGCCCAGGGTTCTCCAGAAGGTGTCAAACAACGCTTGGACCAATGGAAATGGTGACGCAAATGCAACAGTTTTCCAATATTAGCTTGTCCCAAAATTAATCCGCGAATTTTTCACGTTTATCGTCATGTGACGATCCTCAATTTCGTGTCATATAACTGGTAAGTATACAGCTATGATTGGCTATTTGCTAAGGCCACTTGTTTTTCACGAAAATAATTACGCACTGGCTAGACTTCACACTTCTTACGTGCGAGTTTGAAAATTTCCTTCGGATGTTGGCCTCGTGCCAGTGTGAGAAGCGATTTTATACTCGACTATGCCACTCGAAATAAAGGTACTCGTGGCACTGAACGTCCATGATTGGCTGGCAGACACTTGAGACAGGTGCGAATTCAAATCATCCAATAACGATATTGGTTTTCAGCTGACGTGTTTTGGAGTACAGCTATAGTCGTAGAATCTTTTCGCGGAAAACATGGAGCGCTACCTATTCCAGTGCCCCGAGTGTTCTGTGAAATTTTTCAGTGGCGAGGTAGACTTCAAACATTTGGTATCTTCTCCTTCCACTGTGATTGGACGGCAGTTGTAGCGTTGAACAGTGCTGTACAAAGGCTTTGCACGACGATAGTGTCTCTAGTGTATATAGGACTGTCAAGTCTAGTCTACTACCAAAACAATCCGCAAAATACTCGGGGCTCTACGCATTAACAGAGACCCGAGAAATTCTCGAGTTCGATGACCTGTAGGCTAGACTTCACAGTCTTATATACTTTCATACAGACATCAACTGTTAATTGGTTGATTGTTGTGGTAGTAAAAGGCGGTATTTGGGCGCAAAAATTTATAGCATGTTTATTATTGGCTCATTTATTTCCAGCAGGTGTCAAACAACACGTCGGCCAATTAAAAAACTTAACATGAACGTGCATGTGTGTGAATTCAAACTTGTCTAGAAATGAACCAGCGAAATTCTCTGGTCTCTACGCATTACACGCCACCACTTCATTTCTGTATCCTTAGGCACTCTGTAGTCGCGGTCACACGTTTATGACTACCAAGGAAGGCAAACACTAATATGAGTCGCTTGCCAACGCCAACATGCGTTTACCGATGCCGACCGCGTTCTGAGAAAACGACTGATCTCTGCTTCAGTTTGCTCGTCACCACTCGGAGAATGCGTTTGGCGTATGAGGTAACTACGAAGACTTCCGCCTTCATCCGAGCGAGAATACTGGTCGACCTGAACCTTGTTCCCGTTTCTAAGACCGGCGAGAGAAAGGGAGAAACAGGGACGAGGATGGCGCAAAAAAAGAGCCTGAACCAGTCTGCATAATGTCCGCGTCGAGCGGCACGCCAATGTTACCCTAATGAACACACACACACACACACACAGCTTCTCACCGCAGACGCGATCAAGCCGTGTGTGTTCGCGAACCGGCTGAAGTGTCTCGGCATTTTCTTATGAGCGTATGAAGCCCAACATGAAACCACAGAGCGCATGAGAACGCAGAAGCAAACCTGGTCTAGCAAAATAGGCCAAGGGATAGGAAAATTTTGCGAGTTCGTTTCAGGACAAGATAGATATCAAACGCGTGTACAGTGAAGTTACCTTTGCTGTTGGATCAGAGTTTATTTATGCACGCTCTTGAAGACTCTGAGCCAACAGCAAACTTGCAGGGGCCACGAGAAGCAAATCCCATACTGCCAGGTGTGGGGTAACACTGGGGTAGCAGCCAATGAACTAACATTGGAGGTTCGACTGTGGAAAGGATTGTGGAATCCAGCCTGCAGGTCATTGAACTCGCGAAATTTCCCTATCCCAATGAATATAACGCGGCCCCCAGCAAAATGAACTCACCAAGGTATTTGGAGCCGCAGTGGTTTCGCGTTTGGGCTACTCGCCTCCCACCTGGACGAACCGGGTTCGATTCCCCTTGGGAATCGTGGCGGACGATGCTGCTGGTGGGGCACTGCTCCATCCACACCTCACTTCACCCTCGTCGGCACTCAAGACCTCGATGTCAAGAGCCAGCCAAATCTTTTCACTCACTAATTACTAGTCAGTTTGGTGGAACCTCGCTCACCAAACAGCAGCGTCTGGATACCAATTTGCCATTTTCTGTCGAGTTGTTTGGGTCCCACTGCTGCAGCCCAGACATGAATAAAGTCCCTGTCACACTGTGAAATTTTCTCCTCCAAACATATCTGACAGTGAAACTGTTAAGACGAAATACGGCCATCAAATTTTTCTATCAAATTGAGTTCGTTAAATAATGTCGGCTGCTTTCGAAAGTCTCTCGCCTTATCAAAATCCTTAATTTGATGGACGGAATTTAGTTTTGAAAGCGAAGTAATGCTGTTGCGTTGTCGCGTAGCCAAACACAGGAAGAAATATAAAGAATTTCGGTATTTTTAGTTTACTTCTAAACTAAATTTTACTATTTAATTTTATTTATTATGCATGTATACTGAGTTATGTAATTTATTATGCATGTATACTGAGTTATGTAATTTATTATGCATGTATACTGAGTTATGTAATTTATTATGCATGTATACTGAGTTATGTAATTTAATGTCCTTGATTTTTTACTATTTTAGTTCATTGTGCACAGCAGCGTTCATGTCCGAACACCTGTTGCCTAGTCTGGGATAAAACTGCACTGAGAGAAATGTGTGTTCCGCCAATCAAGTATCTGTTTTCACAGGGCCAAAATAAATATTTAGTTTAAGAAAACGAAACTTGGAAAACAACAAAATAAATTTCGTTCACCTAACAAAATAAACGCTTGAATAAACAAACAAACATTCCTACATTTGCAGCCTGATATATAGGAGGATTTCCGTACAATGTATAGGTTAAAAATTTCCATTAGGTTAGGTATTAGGTAGGATTAGGTAGGTAGGTAGGTAAGTAGGTAGGTAGGTTAGGTAGGGTTAGGTAGGTTAGGTAGGTAGGTAGGGTTAGTAGGTAGGTAGGGTTAGGTAGGTAGTAGGTTATTAGGTTAGGTAGGTATTATTAGGTTAAGGTAGGGTAGGTATTAGGTTAAATAGGTATTAGGTAGGTATAGGTAGGTAGGTAAGAAATAAGTAAGCTTACTAAAGGCTGTTCACGTTAAAGTGATCACTTTGGAAATTAACCTTGGAAAAAAGTCACTGAGTCTGCATGCGTATATTTTAATGGGCGCACTGAGTGACGATGGAAAGTAGTTCCATATCTTAACTTCGAATAAAAAGTGTTAGGTAACCATATGTGATAACTTAAAATCATTTGTTTTTCTTTCTGTTTTTTAATGCATCAAGGTGTAAAAATGAGCAGATTTGTAAAGGTATTTACTTTCTTAATAATTTCACAGTTTCACTTGATCGACGCATGAATAAAGTGATGAGGCCAGTGACGATGTTAATTTTACGTAAGACGGAGGAATATGCAACGTGTATACAAGTAGATCTTAAGCAGGACTTTCAGAAGTGCTCATTTTACGGTGAACAGTGTATAGAGAACTTTGAACAGTAATCCCAGAAATGCATCACGATGCATTGTGACGGTGTCTCACCTACCACCTGTTGCAAGCGCCTAGGATTTCTCGCCATTTTTGTTGTTGGTTTATACGTGAGCTACGTGGGAAGTGTCACTGTGGACTTGACCTAACTCGAGTGCGAGCGGCCCGCCTGACTACCGCCACAGTCTGGTGCCGGCTTGAGAGCTGGCCATATACTAGGGGCTGTCCACAGGATATACCGTGTTTGATCCACGTTGTAGTTCCTTCCACGGCCGCATGGGCGCCAATGGCCTATTTCTTCTAACATTTGCAACCAATCAGAACATATGAACATCGTGAACGTTCGCCACATTGTTTGTTTAGCACAGTGGTGTGAAGATTGGAAATGATTGTTATACTTACGTTTTATCCACCAGTTTGTTAAACGACCGTGGGCTCTATGTTTAGCACAGTGGTGTGAAGATTGGAAATGATTGTTATACTTACGTTTTATCCACCCGTTTGTTAAACGACCGTGGGCTCTATGTTTAGCACAGTGGTGTGAAGATTGGAAATGATTGTTATACTTACGTTTCATCCACCAGTTTGATAAACGACCGTGGGCTCTATGTTTTGCACAGTGGTGTGAAGATTGGAAATGATTGTTATACTTACGTTTCATTCACCAGTTTGTTAAACGACCGTGGGCTCTATGTTTTGCACAGTGGTGTGAAGATTGGAAATGATTGTTATACTTAGGTTTCATCCACCAGTTTGTTAAACGACCGTGGACTCTATGTTTTGAGATGTCGAAGTGTTGCGTTCCAGGGTGTAATTTTCGTGCCTGGAATTGTTAGACATCGTTTTTCTGTAGATGAAGAACATAACTTCAGAATATGGTTAACTCGCATATCAAATCCAAAATTGGGAACTGTGGACGATTTCAAAAATTTCAGTGACCACTTTGTGTGTGACCCACATTTTACCGAAATTGCCGTAGCCCAGGAACAAAGAGGTTAAATAGAGGATCATTGCCTAAACGTGGACTAGATCCACAACTGATAATTTATTATATATATATATATATATATATATATATATATATATATATATATATATATATATATATATATATATATATATATATAAAGCGTTTCTTTATTTTACAATGCCCAATGCTGGCGTTTTACATTGATCGCAGCACAATTTTATTTACAGAAAGCCTAAACTTGCGTTGCAAACATTACAGAATAACAACATATTTTAGAACTGTTCTTAGCCCTTTGTTACTTTACAGGAAAATACTATTCACCCCTTCTAGAAAAAAGTATAAAACGGTTGCAGCACCTATTATGTGAATAACTTTTTAAAACGATTAAAATATTACTATTGCTTTATTGCTTAAATTAATGTGTACAAAAACACAATCCACTTTGCACTTATCTACTTACGAAATATTATAAAGGATGTTAACATATAGAACTACACATGACACTTTGCTGCTAAACTTACAACAGACGAAACAGTAAATTGTGATTTTTTTTCAGATATTAATTTTATACGTGCTTGATAAACAGCTAACTACTAGTACAAAAACATGTTGACAACATAATTTTGTTTGTTTCATTTAGAGCTGATTCCACACGACGTTCTGATAAAGGAAGAAATGCTTTATCCATCAGCTGAATAGACAGCTGACCCACTGGTCTTCATGGACCAGCTTCTTTGAAAGCATCAATGGGAGTTGAAGTTTTCCTGTAGAAGGGAAAACATTACGGCGTTGAGGTGTCCCACATGGTGTACCCTCGAGACCGTTCGTCACATCGCCAGCCAGCGTGTCCAGGAGTTCACTTATTGCCCGCGCGAGGGCAGTGCGGCGATAGTGTGCAGTGTCCCACGTGTGTGTGTTTATGTCATTGTCTTTCATGGCTTTTTTTTTTTAATGTCTATTTTCAGTGCTTATTATTTGTGAAGTGTTTTGTTTATAGTCATTCAGTGCTACCTCAAACGTAAGTACCAACCATAGGCCACGCAGGAAGTCGACGGACATACTGCGTTACACGCATGACGTAATGGTCGCGTTCCAAAATTGCACCATTTCACGTGCTTGTTTAGATTACGCATTCCTCCAGGGGTTTTCATGTGTTTAAAATAAACGAGTTAGTTTTAACAATGATTTGGCGTAATGCACGTTAAAAACATTGGACCGAGAGTGACACACGTCAAGACAAAACCACCACAACATTGAGATTAGGTGTTATGTCAGCATAAGAAGTGTAAAGGGTTAATGTTTTTTATATATTTATCTAAAAAAAAAAAAAAAAATGTATTTTGATGAAACTTCCTTCAGTGTTATTTGTTACGGGTGAGTGGTGTCATTTCTGAAAACAATAAATAATCTCAGATGTTTAACATTTGAATCCTGTAGGTTACCTTGATGCTCCCCTCGTTATTACTGAAAAGTATTGCAGAATAAGATATTTTGTGTGCACATTTATAATATCCTTTTCACTTCTATCAACACACCTGCACAGAAGTCATCTGCTGTACACCGATTCGTACTTGCGTATTCAAACACAAGGGTTGTAATTTTATAGTGCTTATATTAATAAAAATTCAAATTTTCAAGTGTCAACGAAGTTGAATTTGAAAATTATTCTAAATGGGCCTACAATTGATGTGAATGACATTTCAAAGTAGTGCCTATACGTTTTAAAATCAGGTGTCAGTGTGCAATGCCAGAAATGTGTGTGTTCTACATATTTTTTGCTCATATGCTGACAACAAAATGAAATAAAAATGCATTTTCTTTGTAACAGTGTACACATTAGTATTTGTGATTATTGACGTGAACTTTAATTGGTTTGTATGGCGATTCACCTTAACCAGCTTCTTTTAATTAGTTCAGAAATGTAACCATTCAAATGTACTTCTTACATTAATTTCAAACTTATTAATATATTAAACCTAAGGTGTCAAAAATAAAAGATTTTATTCTCACAAAGTTTAGAACTCGTGAACTGTGGAACCTGCAAAATTTTTTCTTAGGGTTCGAAGATTGACTTTTGTCGGTGACATATGTCTTAACATTTTGTTGTAAGTTTTGTTATAAATCACTGACAGTGAGATACACCGTATTTCATGAATCATTAATTGGGTAGAAATGTGTAGTGGTGCTCTCTGAAAAGCACATAATCATCATCTTGGGTACAAGAAAACACACAAGTTTTTTTATTTAGTGGTTCACAGTCTTATTTAATCTAAAGAGTGTATCCACACTGAGATGCATTTGACGATGAACGAGTAAGTTGAGTCACCCAGTCTTTTACCCATAAATTGTGATTACAGCTCATGTTCTTCATATACTTTGGTAGCAGCCACAGCCATACCGCATGACACTGGCCAGTTGTATTTCAGGCGCTAATAATCTCTTTAAAATAATCTTGAAATAGGCCTATACAAATCACCATTACATTTTTGTGAGAATATTGACGATCGCATTAAGGTGGATCAATCCCCGCCATCTTAGATTTTTTGAAATTCCGTCGTAAATTACGTCACACATTTTGCATTTTATTTTGGGCTTCGACAAAGCGCAGGGCATTACATTGCACACGTTCTAAAACATGTGTTGCTAGACTGTTGTTGCCAGGTTCATTTCTGTAACCGAAAGCAAGGAAAAATTATCCATTTCTTGCCTTTAATCACTAGCGAAAAAATAATAAATTATATATAAATATAATATGTTGATTAAGCTTAAGGAGCTATTATTTGTGTCATGTCGTGCGAAAAATCTCATTAAATGTTCTTAAATGAAACTTATGACAAAAATAGTGAAAATCCAACATGGCGGAGACTGATCCACCTTTATCTCAGATTCTTTCGGGGAAGTGGAGAAAAGTGGGGGAATTTCATGTGACAAAGAAAAGCCAGGCAATTTTCACCGGTGTTAGGGAAAATGCAAATAATTTGATACTCTACACAAGTTGTTAGTTGTGTAAATACGGGGTAGTGTAATTATAAGAACATTAAAGTTAAAATTTCAATTTTTAAATTTGTGAGCTGGTAATCCAAGTCATATAGGGCCTATGTGTCCAAATATTTTTTTTTTGTGTGAAGTCTGTAATGTATGTCATGAGAAATGTAGATGGGCTGAATAAAGTGTTGGCCCTGCGTGTGTAATTTCATTCGGTAATTCTTAAGAATAGGGGCTTTTCTGGAAAAAAAAAAAATCTCGGAAAGTGGTATCATTCCATTCTACTAATTACACAGAATATGAATTTACTAGGGGCATCAACATTTCACAACAGAAACCCAAAAACGATAGTGGGAAGGGCTACGAAGATCAGAGAAATTGTGGGGTAAAATGGGTAAAAAATATGTAAATGATGTAATATTTATTAATGAAAAGACATTAAATTGCAAAAAAAAAAAAAAAAACTGAACCAAACATTAACTAAATAGACAATATTACCAATACAAGCTACAAATACGATAGTGGGGAGGGCTATGAAGATCAGGGGTATAGTGGGGTTAAAAAAATTCAAATTAAGTAGATTTTCATTATAAACTTTTATCCCTCAATTTACCTGATCTTCATAGCCCTCCTCACTACCTATTTGTAGCTTGTATTGGTAATATTGTCAATTTAGGTCATGTTCGGTTCAATTTTTTTTTGCAATTAAACATGTTTTCATGAGACAATATTACAGCAATATTAAAAATAGTAAAAACATATGTTAAATTTCAAAACACACACATTATTTCTCAGTGCAAATAGGCTACACATGGCAATAATTTATGGAGAAACTCCAAGCTTCGCTGATGCGTGACGCTTCGCGTATTGCCGTACTTACAAAATAAAATATTTGTGTACTTGTAATGGGCGCTCGTGTGAAGTCAATTGCGTGTATCATGAGAAATATGGATGGTTTGAATAAAATGATCGCCCTGCTTCCTTGGTCTATTGCTGTGTAGTTTAATTCAGCTTCGCTGATAGCACATTTGTTCTGCCCGCAGTTGGAAAATATGGTGTTGAAACGTTTCGGCCCTGAAAATAAGTGATGAAAATGGTAAGATTCCGCCTCGGAAACAGGGAATTACAAGATGGAATTTCAGTGGACAGCCTGATTACTTTGTGTACAGGATATAATCTGAGTTATTTTTTTTTTTTTAATATTAGAAAGTTCTGTTTGTCCTCTCTTTTTATAAAACATTTCCAAGTTACATACTAATTTTAATTTATTGAAACTACTACTGTGCCATAATTTCACGAATCCTCTGTTAAGGTTTAAAAATAAGATTTTCAGCATTGAAGCTTAATGTATGAACTTTATAACGAGATTTTGCTGTATTAAGACAATAGTTTCTGTTTCCAGCTCATCAGCTCTGAGAGATAACCATTTCCTATGTTCCATTGGTCGGTGTATTGATTTCTATGTAAGGACATGCTTAATGACATGCACCCAGTGAAGTTGATAACGAGCGAGAGCATGCAAGTAGATTGTACGCAGGGTTTCCAGCTCATCAGCTCTGAGAGATAACCATTTCCTATGTTCCATTGGTCGGTGTATTGATTTCTATGTAAGGACATGCTTAATGACATGCACCCAGTGAAGCTGATAACGAGCGAGAGCATGCAAGTAGATTGTACGCATGGTTTCCAAAAGTGTTCAATCTACTGCGATCAGCCCGTAACTTGCAGTGCCCTGAGCTTTATTTACTGAGATTTAGAAATTATTTTTTGTCTTGTGTTTTTATGATATGTTTTAGATTATTCCTATATGAAATGTTATTATTTTGTATGTATTTATAGTCATTACTGGACTGATTCTAATACGATTCTTGCACTAAGAAGTTTTAATTTTACTGTACTTACGCAAACAAATGAAGGGTTTGGAATACAGATGATGTTGCGATAAGATATTTTCATTTATGTGCTTAAACATTTCAATGAAATGTAATTGTTTTTGTTGCATCTGTTTTATTTGTCTTGAAAAAAGTTCATATTAATTAAGTAATTACAACAAGAATGGGTTGGATTTGTTTTTGTATATTTACCTTTATCTACCGAACTGATAAGACAATTGATCATCAGGAAATCGTACCCCCTTATTATAGGCGTACTAGTATATCCTGCATATAGGAAATGTTAGGATATGTATATACAGACATACCTAGCGGAGTTAGGATTTGTCATGAAACTAGGGAAATATGAGGGAATTGTATGAAAGCTATATTTCTAGTGAACTTGTGAAAATAGTCTGCATATCCAATACAAAACGTTCTGAATAATACGTGCAATTTTCTTCAGCTAATTGGTATACATTTTACTTGGTTACTTTACTAGAACGACTAGCTGTTGTATTGCCATGTTCTGTGCTTGAGGCATTTAGCGAACATTATTGTTTAGTAATTTACCTTCATTTTGGTTAAAGCGACAACCTTTTCATCATTTGAAAATTTTCAGCATTAATAACATAACTGCAGCAGACAGGTTTTGGAATTGAAATGTTAGAGGATTTTCACAAGTGATTGACTGTATACTATTAAAACTGTGCAAAATGAAGTATATGCAATTGCCTCTGGGAAATGTTCAGTTTTCTTGCAACATGTATTGGGCATTTGTTTCAGGTGCATTATGCTGTTAAATCAGAATAGTTCTTGCAATGTTGCATTGTAAAGGAGTCTCAAACAACATGATCAAATACTATTTAAAAAGGTTAACGGGAAAATAATTTTTGTGGAACATCTGGTTGCCGGGGGGGGGGGGGGGGGGAGTGGTAATAATACTTCATATTAAATTTTTCCAATGAAAATTAATAATTCTTAACAAATTACTGAATATTTTCAAACTATTAATTTTATTGAAAGCAAACATTTCATAACATGTTAAAATTATAAATAAAATATATATATATTCCTAAAATGTAATAATTAAAATGAATAACAATTGAATTTTAGTGATTATAGTTTTCAGTAAAATAAACAGATTCAATATGTTTGGAAGTTTGTTTCGTATATGTTTTCGAATTTCAAATTCGGCACCACTGCATTTAAACTTCGAACAGCCCGCAAATTTTATTGGCGGTTCCTTCCACGGCCACACGAGCGCTAGTGGCGCATTTTATGGTATTGAAGTTCACCGCTTGAGTGAGCTTTCTATAGCTATTACTGTTCTGTGCTATATACTAGCGAGCAGGGCCGCTGGTCTGCCTTCTCAACGCCTCTCAGTGCCTTACCTCCCCCCTCCACTCCTCCGGGCGACACCGGGGCAACTTGTTACGTCACAAGGGGTGCTCTACGCTACTTGAACATCAGAAATCCTTCTAGAAGGGGATGCAAGTGGAATCTAAGGCTCGTGTTCAGCCCTTTTGGGAGAAGACAGGGCGAGGGACTGAAATATGTCTGAGCTCTGTTACATAATCTCAAAGGGCCGGTGGAGGGAACTATTTTTAAAACGATTCCAAAAGATAAGTTGTACTTGTAATTTCTCGTTTTAAAAATAATTAGTTTGTACCTGGGGGAACAATATTAGGAATAGTAGTTTTGTAACAAGCTGCGGGGTAAAATTTTGCAATTCTTGTTGAGGTTTTTTTTTTTTTTAAATGACTATACTTTGTATTTTTCTTACGATCATGTGTACACGTTTTGGAACAATTTCCCACGAATATATTTGTGACGGGCAATCCCTCACTTTTGTTTCTGTGCAAACCTGAAATGAGATCAAAATACCTTTTCTTGAGCTACACTACAGGGGGTCGCTATTTCGTTGGGGGGGGGGGGGGGACCAGCTGAGGAAGTAGACAGCTGTATGCATGTAACCGTCACATCACGTGTCCCGTGGTTAGAGTATTTCCTGCTTGCCTAGGCATGACGGACTTCGGTCCCATCCCTTCCTAGGAACTCCAACTCACCGATAAGGCCATGTCCGAAACAATTATTTTATTTAAAACCAACAGGGGAACATCACTCCATTGTAGGCGTAGAATCTTGAACGAACAATTATAAGTAACCGCACGTTAAAAAAAGTTCTAAACGATAAATCCGTATGAGGCCAACCTGTTAATAACCCATAAAAACTAGCGTAACACATGCAATCAAAACTTCTAACTCACCTGCAATCAGCATGACGATATATGTTATACATATCGAATTGAAATAATTTTAATCCTTGATGATATGACACTTTAAGGACTACGTGAAGCTCAAGCAAAAATTTTGTGAAAATTTCTCTTTCATTGATAAAGAAAACTAACATTTTCATGCAGTCGCTATACTGCCTGTGTTTAACAGGATCTTACAAGAACTCTACAGCTCAGTAACAATGACTTTCCTGACTACATAAATATTTTTATTACCTCCCCCCCCCCCAAAAAAAAAAGGATAGGTGTGACTGTAAAAAAATCTTACACAAATAAAGACATTTGATGGGGACAAAATCAACTCAGCGCCTCAGTGGCTGACGACCAGCCAATAATGAACGTTGTAGAGCACAGTAGGTCATTTTGATCTCCACTAGAACTGTAGTGAGTGGGAACACAGAGACCAATATAACTGGTGTTCCTGCAGTCGTGGATATAAGTAACTCACTTCTAACTTGCCTTGGTTGTCTTGTAAATGTCTGCTGACCTCAAAGTGTTAACCCTGTAGCTTTCTGAAATTAACAAGTTCTTCGCCCAAATACACATTCATTGAAAGCTATTAGCTGGCTAATACTGTAGCTGTTGTCGAAGCCAACAAAATTGCCTGTTCGAATTCAAGTATGATGCCACGGGTAAGTGAAGAATGCAAGGGTGTAAGTACGCTGTTGTATGTCTGATTCGGAAAAGGCCTTTGTTTTAACCCATCCTGATCCAGTGTATATAATCATGATAACAACGCATGCGGAAATCATTTTAACAAAGGTTAATTTTTGCCCGATATTGTACACTGCGATTCTCAATGTCTAGGGATCCACAAAATTCGCGTTATTATTTGTCTTCAGGCTAAACTTCACAGTACAGTTTATACTGGAGCCGGCGTCGTTTCTCCATTAGCTGCTGCATAGTTGTGAAGTCTCGCGCATTCTGTGAAGTGTTCATTTATTGGCGCGGAATTACCAATAACGTGTCAAATAAAGTATGATCCAATGGCAAACATATTTCAAAGGCACATATTTTTAAGTTTTAACGTGTCCCTAAATCATAACACGCCGTTTGCAGGTCTCTATCAATGTCTAACACTTTGAGGTCGGCACACTTTTACCGGCTTTAAAGACAAGCTAGGCGTTAGTCACCTATATCCATACCGTTGCAGGAACACCGTGTTATAGTTGTCCCTATTGTCACTTAACGCTATTCTACTGGTCAAAACTACACCAGTCTTTCCGTATTGGCCGGCTGCCAACCAATGGAGGGCGGAGTTTACCGTTTTCCAACCAAATGTTCTTTCGTATTTAACAGGCTATGCATCCCATCGTGTTGATTTCCATAACTATACAAAAAAAATTTTTATTCATTTACGAAGTTAGTTGTTGATGTTGTATTGGTTCGTAATTAAAATTCTTTTGAAATAGGGAATTGATGTAAGTATACCCGGGCCAGTTTTGTTTCTTTATGTGGAATGAAATATTCAAACAAGTTTTGCCCGAACCGCACTCGAGTATAGTCCTCAAAGTGCTAATGATATCCCGCGTGAATGACTGATTCGTGTCGAACCATGTCGCTACCCTACGTCATGACTGGTTCGTATCGCTATGGACGAACACATAGCCCACATCTCATTGGTCTGATTATAAAACGAGTTTGTGACGAGTTTTTTCCTACACCTGAAACTGTATAATAACACTTTGAGCGCCGTACAGATTTGCAGTCAATTTAAGACAAAACTGTAAGTATGTTACATATATTCACGACTGCATGATTATCAGCTCTGTTGGTCTCTGTGTTCCCATTTACAACCGTCGTATTGGTTCACACAACACCCGGCACGTTCGATATACTATACAGCGTTCATTACTGGTCGTCTCTTGACCAGTATAATTTCCGAGTTGAAAATGACCCAATCACAGGTTCTGTCCTACGTAGAATAACATCCAACACACCGAGACCTGAAAATTTCGCGAGTTCAGTAACCTGCAGGCTAGACTCTACAGTCTTATGTACAAATATGCCGATGTCAAATGCACACAGGTTGGCTGCTGTCACAGTGGCAGGCGACGACGATTGGGCCAGCGCTATCTAGAATGTGCCGAACACCATGTGGACCAATGGGTAAAGTTATATAAACCCACGTGTTTTGAATTCTAGCTTTTCCCAAAATTAATCCACGAATTCTTCAGGCCTCCAACAATTCATTCTGTTCGTCTTAGCACGCTGCAAAAAATTTTCTAGTAAACTTCCTAAACTGCAGTGGAAGTTTTTCAACCTATGCACTGTATGGAAATAATATACCACATATCAAGCTGCAGATGTAGGAATGTTTATCGTCGCTACTATATAAAGTTGGGAACTTCCCTACGCATTTGACTGTTTACTGAGCAAGTGTAGGAACGCTACAATGAATGCAATAGGTGGAAAATTACCTTTCCTGCTTTCTCACTAAGCGTATATACAGTTATGGTAAGTTTCCGAATAGTTTCTTGGATTGTAACTTACACTTTGGGTGTCACAGACATAACATCACGTCGCAGGGAACGTAATGAACAGTACTAACGAATCAATATTTCTCTGTCCATGTCTTTGAAGAATGCGGATGCAGCAAGGTTACAGAAAACTCCACACGAATAAGTTTAAGTCAGGCGAAGTGGTATTGCGTCGGCAGCATAAAGGTGGGTCCGAAAGGCTTAACGCGGGCTAGAGGAAGAAAAAATCGCGCACTCTGTATTATATTTGCTGTTAAAGTAGCGGGGACACTGCTATACTGCTATCGTCTTTAAGACGCCAGGGCAGGAGGGTGGCAGGGTCTGGCGTCGAGCCATACGTCGGTGGAGTACAGAACCGTGCAAATGTTCCTATAGGCTATTCACGGTGAAGTGGGCACTTTCCAAAAGCCCTGCTTAACACCGGATTGTATGCGCAATATGTGTCCTTCTTCTACGTGGAAAACTAACACTGCCATAGTCCTGATGAAGTTATTAATGCTTATATTTGAAGGTTGATGGCAATGGTGAGTTCATGTTATTACGATGGTATGATTGGATTGTGTCCGTTGCTGACCGAGAGACTAATTAAAAATCGCACACACACGGTGAAATCAGAAAAAAAAAAAAAAAAAAAAAAAAAAAGAAAAAAAAAAACTTTTCCAACACTACAGACGAATATACGGACAAACAAATTATTATTACAAAGCAGGACAGACAAACAAAAGCAAACCAAAAGAAGAAACGATTACACTGTGACGAAAACGAAAACACTACACAACTGAACAAAACAGTGCAAAACAATAACAGTTGACATAGTTGAACAATAAAAACTGAACACACACACATATACACATATAGCCTATAGGACAAAAGCCACAACGAAACACAAGTTTGGTCAAGTTGTGTTTCGTTGTGTTTCTTTTTCCTATAGGCTATATGTGTGTGTGTGTGTGTGTGTGTGTGTATATATATATATATATATATATATATATATATATATATATATATATATATATATATATATATATGTGTGTGTGTGTGTGTGTGTGTGTGTGTGTGTGCGTGTTGAGTTGTTATTGTTCAACTATGTCAACTGTTATTGTTTTTGCACTGTTTTGTTCACTTGTGTAGTGTCTTCGTTTTCGTCGTCGCGTTGTCTGTTATTTTGGTTTGCTTTTGTTGTCTGTCCTGCTTTGTAATAATAATTTGTTTGTCCATATATTTGCCTGTAGAGTTGCAAAAGTTTTTTTTTTTTTTTTTTTTTCCCTGTGTGCGATTTTTAATTAGTCTCTCGGTAAGTAAAGGATTTTACAAACTCGATAATTATTACACGTACGTATATATTAACCACTTAATTTACACGCTAATATTAAAAATCAAGGTTTGCAAAAGTGTGAATTTATGGTGGTGAGAAGTACTTGAAATTTTTATACCCACCGTCACTCTGGAATTTATGGGCAGAGTTTCAGCAGAGCCATGTCACAAGAAGTGAACAGTTATAAAATAGTTGGTAAAGGCTGTTCACGATAAAGTGAGCACTTTTGAAATCAACATTAGAAAAAAGTCACTGCCCCGGCATGCGTATATTTTAACGGGTGCACCGAGTTACATGCGCCCAGTAAAGTTGGTAACAAAGGATTGAAAGTATCTCCATATCTTAACGTCCGAAAAAAACGTGGTATGTAAGAATTTGTGATAACTTAAATTATTTATTTCCCTTTCGGTTTTTTCTTAATTCATCAAAGTGTAAAAATGATCATATTTGTAAAATATTTACTTTCCTAATAATTCCACAGTGTCCTTTGACCGACGTACGAATAAAGCGATGAGGCCCATGGCAACGTTAATTTTACATAAGGCGGAAGACTACACAACGTGCATACTAGCAGATCTTAAGCAGGGCTTTCAAAAGTGCTCATTTAACCGCGAACAGCCTACAGTAAGCCTTTAGGGGAGCGCGCCAATCGGCGTGACATTTTCCAAAGGATCATTTCAGAAGCGCTCAATTGACCGTGGGCAGGGAGGGTATAGCTGGAGTCACAATAACCCGACGAACACGATACGATACACCGACACGACGTCAGAGCTCGACGGAATTTCACATTGTATTTTTTTCAGTGTTCAAAATACTACGACGAAATCTGCCCGAAAAGTGTGTTAGTTGGCTGTTGGAAAATCCTAAGACAGCAAGTTATCCTATTAATATCCAATATTCACTTTTTAAGAATTCACGATAAAGCGAACAATTATTTTGGTTTTGACAATATATTTAAAACCAAACCGGATCGTTGTTTTGGCGCAAGTTATTTTATTATTTACTACAGTATGGAAATAAGCTCTAAATTTTGTTTTATAATGTTGTATTAGAATTTTTTTTCGCGTTTCGTCGAGCCCGACGCGACCGAAAGTAGAAATAGAACCTACTATTTTCAGGGTGTCGGAGCAGCAATTTTGTCGGGATGACGTCACAGTGACCTCGCTTTCAATTGGCTGCCACTGAAATTTCATCGCTTCGGGGACGTCGTGTCGGATTCGTCGGGGTATTGCGACTCCAGCTGATATCGTTCGCAGCGCTCGGGAAGGGTTGGGCTCGCCCGCCATATTTGAATGCGGCCGAGGTTGAGAAATACAGGAATTGTGACGGCAGCTGCGCAGAAGCGCTCTGCGCACGCCCCTCGAATATGCGCATCCGTTACCCGCAACACATCGAATATCAATAGCGGGGGCGCTACCCTCCCGTCCTCTTTGTTTCTCCGCTTTCTCTCCCCCTCTCGTTCTATCCTTTCTTTCTCCGCCGCGCCACACGCCGCGAGGAAGGGGTAGCGAGAGACAAGAGAATGAAAAAGGGAGCGAGGGAAAAAAAAATCGAAGTTCGGGTGGGGGTAGTTTGAATGTGAAAAGGCCGGAAAGGGGAGGGCGGGATATATATTTTTTTCTTCATTTTTTTTTAAAGGGATGCATACGATATCGTCCAATGGGCTGCGCGCGAGGAGATCGTTGGGCAGACGCCAGGGCGGGAAGGAAGATGTATGCGCGACGAAGAAAGCGCGGCGAGTATACACGCACACATACGGGCGAGTTTTCAACGGTAGACATTTTGATGAAGTGCCCTACGGTCCGCTTCGGTGGGACGACATGACAAGTTAAGGACACTGCGAAATTTAAACAGGAATTTTGCCTCAGTGCGTTAATTTTAAAGACAGGAGATTCATACACTATGTATTCTTCACGAATTTATAAGAAGTTCCCTAAATTGTAGCTGTTTCCATATTTGTATATACGCCGTGTTCTTCCGCCTTACATAAAATTAACATTGTCATGGGCCTCATCACTTTATTCATGCGTCGGTCAAGTGAAATTAGAAAAGTAAATATTGTACAAATATGCTCATTTTTACACTTCGATGCATTAAAAAATACACAAAGCGAGCGAAATAATTTAAGTATCACAAATGGTTTCCTAACACTTTTTGTTTGATGTTAATATATGGAACTACTTTCCCTACCGTCGTTACCAACTTCACTGGACACATGTCACTCTTTGCGCTCGATAAATTATTATGCACGTAGGGGCAGTGACTTTTTTCTGAGGTTGATTTCAAAAGTCAGTAATACGGACGTGCTGATTCTTCCCCACTTTTGATCAGTCTGGTCAGTCAATTTGATATCAAACTGACTGATCAGATTAAGTCTTAATCAGATATTAATCCGATAAAAATGTCTAATCCGATTTAAATCCAATGTAATAATATTGATTGATTGCTACAATTAACTTAATTGAATGGATTAATGAAAAAATAATGAATTTTTAAATTTTATGTGAATTAATAAATGCATAGTTTGGTGTAAGAGTGTGTTAAGGCACTTTATTAGTTATTTCTTTTATTTTTTGGCTGGGGAGCAGCCCTGGTAGATATTGAGCCTCAGAGCTGCCTGTGTTGGGGAAGGGGTGTATATGTATTGTGTAAATTTAATTTTTGGAGAGCGGCTTTGGTAGATGTTGACCCTCGGAGCTCTGGCGTTGTACTGAGGAGTGCCTGTGTTCGGGGAAGGGGTATATATGAATTGTGTAAACTTAATTTTTGGAGAGCGGCTCTGGTAGATGTTGACCATCGGAGCTCGGGCGTTGTAATGAGGTGGGATTGTGTTGAAGAAGGGGTATATTTACAGGTATTGTGTGATTTCTGTAACGTCAGCGGTTTAATTGCATTTGGAAACAGTCGTCGTGTATTTTATCGTTTACACTTAAGTTCTTCTGTTTGTCATTACCGACATACAGGACGTAAATAATATTCAGATCTCTTTCCGAGTTTTTCAATTGCTATTTCATAACCGACTTTTCACGTTTCTAGAGCTCAACCGATATTCAGATATCGCCGCACGTCTCTCAGTCACCTGTCAGACGAAATACTCAAAAAAAAATATATTACACAATAAACACCCACTCACACACACATATAGATATATATATATATACACACATACCACTTCCCCAACACAAGCACACCTCAGTACAACGCCAGAGCTCCGAGAGCCAACATCTACTAGAACAGCTCTCCAAAAATTAATATTATACAATACATACATACCCCTTCCCCAACACAGGCACTCCTCAGTACAACGCCAGAGCTCCGAGGGTCAACATCTACCAGAACAGCTCTCCAAAAATTAATATTATACAATACATACATACCCCTTCCCCAACACAGGCACTCCTCAGTACAACGCCAGAGCTCCGAGGGTCAAAATTTACCAGAGCCGCTCTCCAAAAATTAATATTATACAATACATACATACCCCTTCCCCGAACATAGGCACTCCTCATACAACGCCAGAGCTCCGAGGGTCAGCATTTACCAGAGCAGCTCCTCGACCAAAAAAAGTAAAAGAATAAAATTAATAAAGTGCCTTAACTCACTTTTACACCAAACTATACACTTATCAGTGCACACAAACTTAAAAAATTAAAGAAAATTTATTAATTCATCCAATTAAATTAATTGAATCAATACATGCAATTTTTTATAGAATTAGAATAGGATTCAACTCTTTTCATTGGATTAAGACTTAATCCGATCAATCAAGTTGGTATCAAATAGATCATCTGATTAATCAAAATTGGGTAGAATCGGCACGCCCATACTACTAAAGTCCCACATTATTGTAAACAGTCTTTAATTGTAATTTATTAAGACCATAGTATTTTCTTTGTAGTGGTTGTAAATACTCTCCATCCTGCAGCCCAGCCAATAGGAGACCTATTACGACGTGCAGTAGCCAATCATACACGAGGCCCGTGGCCACAGCTTCGCGCAGCCAATTAGAGAATGTAGTTACGCTCACACGTCAAAGGAACCGCCGCGGGCACTTCGTCTCTGTACACTCGTCTGCTCTGCGGCTAAGCGGAGGCGGGCGGTTCGCAGGCCGGCCATGCACGACCCGCCAAAAAGGTCGACATCCTTGGGCTAACAGATTATTCACGGCTCCCCGCTGCGCTGGTCTGTGCACTTCGTAAGGAACTGACGTCACGCTCCGCGCTATGGGCAAAAAAAAAAAAAAAAGCAGAACGCTGTTTGATACTGCGCAGGTGTGCCGCCGTCTGAAACCAAGCAGTGAAGAGCTATTAGGCTATTCACGATAAAGTGAGCACTTCTTAAGGCCCTGATTAAGATCTACTTGTATGCACATTGTTTATTCCTTCGCCTTTTGTAAAATTAACATTCTGATGATCCTTATCACTCTATTCATGATTCGGCCAAGTGAAACCGTGAAATTATTAGGAAAGTAAATACTTTACAATTTTACTCATTTTTGATCTTTGATGCATAAAAAAAAAACCAGAAAACGAAAGAAATAATTTTTAGTTATTTCGGATTATTACGTAACACTTTTTATTCGTTGTTAAGATATTAAACTTCTTTCCATCCATCGTTACTAACTTTACTGCGCGAATATCACTCAGCGCGCCCATTAGAATATCATGCATACAGAGGCAGTGACATTTTTTACAAGGTTCATTTCTAAAGTGCTCACTTTATCTTGAACAGCCTTTACGTACCTGTCCCTTGAAGTGACATTGTATGTGCTGTCCGAATTGCAAGTACACAAGTAACCGAAGATGTATACTTCTCGCGTACTGGTGGAGTATTTGCCGCCGTTTTTAGAAGCAATTTGTAAGTTGCAATTGATTTCAGACATTATTATTTTATTTAAAATTTAATAGGGCAACATTACAAATTCGTAGGCATAGCATTTTGAACTGAATTAGCAATTATCGCAAGGTGCACGTTAAAAAAAAATGGCCCAAACGCTCAATTCGATAAGATAAACAAAAGCAATCAAAATTGCACTCACAATAATGCAATATAGGAAATAATATGTAAATCAAATTGAAATATTATTTAACATTTTATTTAACCCCTAGAATTTCTTCAAATGTCAAATTCTTAGTCTGAATGCACGTACTATAAAAGTGGTTAGCTGGCTAATAAATATTACCGAAGCCAACCAGACTGTCTTCCCCCCCCCCTACCCCCCCCCCCCCCCCCCCCCCCCCCCGTGGCCAGCCAAGGCGTATCACGCCAGCCAAGGCGTATGCCCTTTCTGGGTAATACAGGGGTATGGGATGTTCCTTTTTTATACACTTTATTTTCTCATTACAGCCTGTATGGATTACAATTTTATATAATATTACAAACGATCTACACCAAGTTGCCTGGAAGGTGAGACTGGCGCGGTTTTCCTGCATTCCACCCTGACTCCCCTAGAAGCTTGGGGGGTCAGTTTCTTGACATCCTATTCTATTGATGATTATATTATGCCTATATTGTGGCACTAAACTACTACTACTTAGCTTATATACATTTCAATCCCAGCCATCAGTTTTGGAACTGCCTGCTCGGATTTATCAAGTTTGGTCCCAAGGGTAAGTGAAGTATGCGAGGGTGCAAGAACGCCAGTAAATACCTGAATTCGGACACGGTCTTCGAGTGCTGCGAATCTGGGGCTTCTGGTCAGTCGAGGCCCGGAAGTGAGGCAGCGATAAGGGAGCTTACCTATCGACCCGTTGCATCTGCAGTGCATACACTCGAGGTTCTGAAATGGCCTGCAGTGCAATGCACCCGTTGTGTCACTGTGACTGCAACCCTGTCGTTTTATAAGTGCTAAGTGCGTAAGAGCTGTTCAGGTTCAGGTGAGCCCGTTTGAAATCAACCTTAGAAAAGTCACTGCTCCTACCTGCATGTATTTCAATGGGCACACTGAGTGACGTCCGCCCTGTAAAGTTGGTAACGATGGATGGGAAGTAGTTCCTTATCTTAACGTCTAATAAAAAGTGTTAGATAACTATTTCTGGTAACTCACATTATTTCTTTCGCTTTCTGTTTAGCTGTTAATGCATCGAAGTGTAAAAATGAGAAGATTTGTAAAGTAGTTTTTTTAGTATTTTTAAATAGTTTCATAGTTTGACTTGACCGACACATGAATAAAACAATAAGGCCCACAACAATGTTAATCTTACTAAAGGCGGAAGAATACACAACGTGCATACAAGTAGATATTAAACAGGGTTTTCAAAAGTGCTCATTTTACCTTGAATAGCTTATAGCAAAGTTCAGTACATGTGTCTGTACTAGTATCGAGTATTAGTTTTGTCTTCTGATGTAAGGTACCGACCATAAGTTCATCTACTTTGGAACAAGTCATTCGTGAACGATTATACTCGCGACCTCCAGCAGGCCAGCAGCTCCGGAGAGCGAGTCCGGGGGCGAAGCGGCGCGGCGGGGCGGTCGCCTGGAGGCTGTGATCACAGGTGGTCCAGCCGGCCGTAGGCTGCGCCCTCAGGCAGTTCCGTGACCTCGTGCGCCGCATACCCGCACGACCTGCTCCCCCCCCCGGGCCATTCTCGTACCACCTTCCGGGCGGGCAACTGGACCGCGGGCTTCCCAGGACCTCGCCCCCCTACACACACCTCGCGGCTCATTACGACCACCGCCTGAAACACTTCCCCCATCCTCGAGTGTCGGTCCGCCTGCCGCGGTCATCCACCGCTCACTTCGCTCTGACGCAGCGCGGACTGTCTTCTGCCTTGTGTGTATATCCCCAATGATTACATGTCAGTAGCCCTAAAGTCAGTTACCCTTAAGTCAGTAGCCTTAAAATGTTAGGGCTAGTGACTTTAGGGCAACTAATTTTATAATTAGTGATTTTAGGGCTAATGACTTTAGGGCTACTGACTTTAGGGTTGACGAATTTAGTGCAACTGACTTTAGGGCTAGTGACTTCATGACTAGTGATTTTAGGGCTACTGCCAGTTTTTAGAGTGCTAAATTTTAGGGCTAGCCACTTTAGGCCTGTTAACTTCAGGGTTGATGACATTAGGACTAGTGACTTTAGGGCTAGGGACTTAAGGGCTACTGCCAGTTTTTAAATTGTGCTATATTTTAGAGCTAGTGACTTTAGGGCTAGTGACTTTAGGGCTAGCAACTTCAGGTCTACTGCCGCGCACCTGTCTCCAACAGTCTCTCAACATTTCCTATAACATTGCCAAAAAAAAAAGAGTAGACGAATATGCAGAGACGAGATGGAGTTGTTCTTTTCATGTGGGACTACCCATCCCCCTGTTGGGTGCGCAAGGCTCTGGGAACGGGCTTTGTTGTCTGATTGGCTACTGCGTGCTGCGAAAGGTTCCGTATCGGTTATGCTGTCGGCTGGCAAATAAGATACGAGGCGCTGATTGGCGAACGGGCTTTCCGCCATGTTTCTGGTGAGTGATGCCATTTTTGTGACGTGTGCGGCTGGAGTTCGCGGAATAAGCGTCTATTTCGTCTCTCCTTCAGCTCTTTTCGAAACATCATCACGTGGTCTATCGGCAGCAATTGGGTATGCCAAAGGGCAATTTATCCCCGGAGATCCAGCCTCGTTAAATACAGATGCTGCAGGCTCCTCTACTAGTAGTTTACTATTACTTAATGGGGATCTTGATCTCTCTGGCGATATGCTAATAATTTCAGGTTCGTCAAACCTCTCACCCTTAATGGCTGACCTCCTCCCGCACTCCCAAGAAGGTCTATAGCCTCAACTACAGTAACACGAGTGAGAAACCAATCGCTGTTAGCTGGAGGGTCATTACACACACACCATATATGTTTTTTCCAAGAAATGACATTACCCAACCCACATTTCACTGGCCGTCTCACAGACATCACCTTTGACATAATATATTAAGCAAATAAATAGGACACACCTATATTTTAATATTGTGTTATTATTCTTCTCTATTAATCATGTAGCAATAACATTTGCAATAACAATTATAGTACAAAATACAATATTACAAACTAACGTAACAGTGGTATTCACATTACTCGTACTTGCTGTTACTAAACGTATTGTTTAATCTGTGACATCACTGTGCGAATTGTGGTGATCCACCAGTGACGAGACGTTTGCTTGCATTTAGTTTTCTAACACATAAGTGCTGTTACAAATTAATTAAATTACTTTATTTAGTTATTAAGGAGTGTGCAATAAGATGGACGTAACGTGGTGCTGATGGATCTAGGATGGAACCTTAAAAAGGAGCCATGTTGGAGCGTATCCGTGGGAATTGGGGTTATCCGGCAGCATCCGCCACATTTTCCACATGCGAGAATTAAGGGTGTCCCCGTCGGGAACTGAACGAGGCTCTTCATGGTAGAAGACCGGCGCTCTAACAGCTCTGTGCTACAGGGACCCCTGTCAAAGGCAATGTCTCATATAGGCTGTTCATGGTAAAGCGAGTGATCACATTTTAAGATTGTGCTTATAAGTTCTTCTCAGCTTATTTACAGCCTTTCGTTATTTGTCAATGTAAAAATTGCCACGAGACTAATGGGCACTCTCACAGTGTACATTGTTAACTCCCAAAAGTTAACTTCTTATGCGCAAATAAGATACGTTTTTTGGTTATTATGCGTGTGGGGTTTCTCGGGGATCTCCCGTTTCCCCACGCCCTTTCATTCCGGCCCTGCCCCATTCTCTTCACCCGTGTGGTGCAGCATTATCAGGTGCACGGCTGTGAAGATATTCTATTTAGGTCACAGTAACTTTTGAAAGTGGTTGCCAAGTTAAGGGCTAAAGATGTAGCGACGCACCACAAATAGCCTGGCGTTGTCGAATATTCAAGGAGTGTTGCGAATTGTATGACGTGCGTCGGTTCTTGTGTATTTAACGTGCTAACGTCTTCAAACTAACGTCTCAATCGCCACGTTTTTTGGCGTGATCCCAAAGGAAGAAATCAGTTGTTATGTAGTCTGGGGAGCGTGGAGGCCATTTACCAGGCCCACAGTTGTCTTTCCACTGGACGCCATAAACGGCGGATGTGTAGCCAAAAGAACTGAAATTGAAACGCACAAGGTCCCCGTGGCATTTGTACCACATGCTCTAGTTTAATCATATCGTCACATATTTTCATTAAGGGTGATATGTGATCCACAAACTTTCGTTTGCCTGGGGATGTGAGCAAATAATTTTTCACATAGACAACAACCGATGACCAAGATAAACGATTAGCCTTGTATTCACAACATAGAAACCTAACAAATACAGGCAACTTTTCCTGGGAAAATTACTGTGTTTACGACGACGATTATCGTGTGTACTGAAAAGGTGGGTAGGATGAATGTTAACTACATGATTGTTGTAAATTTGTTACATAGACAGAAGCTGTGTCAAACATGCGCCTTTACTGAAAACTGGGGTGGTTGACAGGAACAGGAGTAGTCCAGATAGCATTACTCAAGTTCCACTGAAAAATATTTTCAGTGTTTCATCTCGTTGAAAATAATCGTTGTTGTTGAGTGTGGTTTTTTTTTTTTTTTTTTGCACAATATTCAGTTTTCATTCCGTGATTTGCGGTTTCATACGACATCGTAGAAAATAATTCATCGAGGATATTCGTTTTTATTTTCCTTCCAGGTTACTTTTGCTTGCCTCGGAAATATATCAAAAAAATACAGAGAGCGATGAGATATCTTTGCCTATCTCCTTTCTTTATTTTTCCTTATTTTCCACTGCCATTTATATTTATGTTTCAGTGCAATTTCCGTAGAGTTTATTGTTAGTTTGTCTATCCTTCCAGTCAGTGTACATTTTCTTTACATTTCTGAACTGTAGCTCTTGATTCAATTTGTAGAAGTCTTTCACCAAATCAATAAACGTAAGTTATGTTTTCATTTCAATTCCAACTCCTTTTTCCAATATTCGTAAGGCTGCGATTGCTTTCCAGGTGCCTTTGATTGATCGAAGTTTCCATCGATTCTTTAAACTGCACTACTCTATTATAACTTCTATTTATTTTTCACTACACCGGTAAGCATTTTTAATGCATTTGATAAGCGTGAAGGAGTTCTGTGTCTGATCACTGAAGTTCCCTACGTCTTTTCTGGGTGTTAATAGTAGTGTTTTCCTGACATAAATATGTAAACTCAGTTTTACGTAGTATTTCATTTTTTATTATTTTGAACACAGATCTTTTTATATATATATTTTTTCACTAGATTTGCGGGGACGCCATCGACACATTAAACACGCTGTATTAATATTTTGAAGATACGTTCAATGTTATGTTTTTTTTTTACCAGTGGACAAATTTACGTACTCTATAAAGATACTATCGGGAAGTATTTCTGCTTTCTGTTACGATTGATTACACATTCCATATTTTTTATAGCAACGAGGATCTTTCTCGTGCCTATCTATTGTATAATTCGTTCTTGTTCCGTATTGAAAAGCTCCGGTGTTTAGAGAGCTCCTTTGTGTCTGCCCACTTTCATATCCGTACCTATTTTTTTACACGTCTTTGGTCCATGTAAATTATCTTCACTCAATTTTTTTTTTTGTGAAACAGTTTTTCATTATTCTGCATTTTTCATAACCATTTATTTTCAAAAATTTCCTGAATTGTATTTAACTTTCCTCTAGAAATTCTTTGCAGATTCCGCTAATCCTATTTTCATTTCATCTCAGGCAGTAGGCTCTGTGGTTGTAAGACTACATTGATCTGTTTGTTTTCTTCAAAAACCTTTCTACTAGTTTACTATTGTATGCTTTGTGAGCACTTTATATATATATATATATATATATAGAGAGAGAGAGAGAGAGAGAGAGAGAGAGAGAGAGAGAGAGAGAGAGACACACACACACACAAGCTGATTCCGGCGAACATGTTGTTCCGCCTCTTTTTTTTAAATTTAAAATCCATAGTTAATATGAATATAACGCCATCTGTTGTATTTATAATGTAAATGCCAAATTTAAAACATGAAGTGTAAATTTCATGTGAATTGTGTGTCATAGCAAATTAGGCGCAAATGCCACGTGTATTGTGATTCATAAAGATAATTGTTTTTATATATAATAGTATTATATTTTACATGTTATAATTATATTGAATTGTCGTAGTAAATCTGTATTTAAACATTCAACACCGCTTATAAAATGATTTGTCGTACGTTTTTGTTGCACAATGACAAAACTCATCTGTAATTATTCGATAAGCATAGAAGTACATATCGCTATTTTTTTTTTTTTTTTTTTTTTTTCAGTGTCAGCACCTGTTGTTGGATTTCCTCCTTTCCTCTCCTTCCCAGATTATAAGTGTAAGTATATTGTAAAGTGTCGTACGATCGATGTGTGTCTTGTATTGTTTGAACGGTGTTGTTTCTGTGTACAACTGTCTATTAGAATCTGTTTGGCGTGGACGTGCTTCCTGATTTTGTGTTCACACCTCTTCAGTTTGGGCAGCGCGTGTTCACGTTCTATTTTTCCTTCTCAATGCGTCCTCTCTATTCCGTCGGATACGTCGACAGATGTTTGGCCGTCGTATTACTGGCATTTTTTCTCTTTTGAATCAATATAATGAATATGTAAATTATATATTTGGGATCCCCTTCCAATTCGAAACCTAACCTACCGAATGCAAAGCACAACAAAACAATTTCTTTTAGATCAGCAAACATTTCCTGCATGTATGAGCAAAATACGCCCATAAATATTGAAGCTAGACTCCAGCACCACTTATCGGAATGAAACACTAACTAAAAACCTTACTTGCCGTCTCAGTAACATACGGTACGAATTTGGTATTAATAGACCAACAAACATTTCCTGTAAGTATCAGCAAAATCGGCCCATAAATATAAAAGTTAGACTCCAGCGTCACCTATCGAATTGAATATGGTATCAATTGGTCCAGCGGTTTGTCAGAGATTATACGATTTAGTCACGCGCAATGAATTATATATATATAAATTCTAGGTATAATGCGTATCTTTTTATTACGAAACTATGGTTAATTTTATACGTAAACTTGAAAAGTTCTAGCTCGTTAAAGTTATAGCCTAATACCAGTTTATTTGCTTTACGAGAATGTATGCCAATTGGATTCTTATTAATAAAGTTCTCCCATGTGTGTCTATTTTGCTGGGGACTTCCAAAAGTATAATTGAAGTGAGCTTATATTTGCTTAGAGTAATAATAGCGTTTGGTTTTTACCTGATGTCCTCATACCTACCTGGCAAAATTCGAAAGCAAAGGTCAGTAACTTAGTCAAATTTACTTCAGTAACTCTTTGCTTCAGGTGTGGCTTACGGCATGGGATATCCATTAAAGTCTGTTCGCGATCACGCGAACACTTTTGAAAACAACCTTAAAAAAAAAAGTCACTGCTCCTACCTGCATGTATTTTAACGAGCGCAGTGAGTGACACGCGCCGAGTAAAGTTGGTAAGGATGGAGGAAACTAGTTCCATATGTTAAGTCGAATAAAAAGTGATAGGCAACCATTTGTGATGACTTAATTTATTTCTCTCGAGCTTTGTATTATTTAATGCATTGAAGTATGAAAATGAGCAGATTTCTTAAAATATTTACTTTTCTAATCATTTGACAGTTTTACTTGACCGACGCACGAATAAAGTGATGAGGCCCATGACAATGTTAATTTTATTTACGGCGGAAGAACACACAGCGCATATACAACTAGATCTTAAGCAGGGCTTTCAAAAGTGCACATCTTACCGTGATGTATTGTAGACTTTTATCTTCTATGTACTGTCTTTCCCCAGGGCAGAATCTATTGTTGTAGCTCGAAGGAAATTAGAAGTGTTTCACACAATCGAAATGCGTGGTACTAATTACAATGCACCATATTTTTCTAGTACTGTTCATGAATTATTAGTAATACATCCAAACTTGGGAAAAGAAGTGACGTTACATGCACTGTACATGACTGGTGACAGTAAAATCAAAATTAAAAATTAAAGAAAAATTTAAACTACCATATAAATTATAAAAGTACAAAATACAAACTAATATAGGTAAAGAAGAAAATAAAGTATAAAACAAAAAATATATACCAGCAATCACTTTCGAAGTGTTAATAAATTTCTCGAAATATTTCGACTTAAAAATCTCACATAAATAATTTTATTCAAGGTTTGTGAACTGAAATTTTCCAGTTACAATCGGATTGCGTGCGATAATTGTTCTTCTCCCCCCGCCCCCGCCCCGCCCCACAAAAAAAACATAACTGACCGCTTGTTTCGAATTAGCGATCTTTTCTTTAAAAGTGTATTTTAATTTTGAAAATTTTATGTTATTGAGGCACTCTACCAGTGAGCAGCACGAAATTCAAATAAGTCCCAGAAAAAAACATAAAATTCGAAAGTAAAAAGTTTCTTAGTTCCGATAAATGCAAGCCACTTTAGAAACGACCAGGAATTGCGAATCAGTGACACACCAGAGTCGCTGATGTTTACAAAACCACCATTTACTCAGAAACTATTAACGTGTTATTGTTGTCAAACATTATTTAGTAAAATCATTAGTTTTAAGTAAAAAAAATTGATACACCGAATTATGCCTTAAGGGTTAAGTGTACGAAAGTTTTCGAGATATTTATTTTGATATTATATTTGATGCGGAAAAGGCCATACCATCCTCGCGTCACATATTTATAGGCCGTTCACGGTAAAATGAGCACCACTTTTGAAAGCCCTGCTTAAGATATATTTGTGTGCACGTCGTGTTTTCTTCCGCCTTATGTAAAATTTTCATTGCTGTGGGCCTCAGCGCTTTCTTCATGCATCGGTCAAGTGAAACTGTAAAATAATTAGAAAATTGGGTAATTTAAAAATCTGCTTATTTTTACACTTCGACGCATAAAAAAAAAAAAAACAGAAAGTGATAGAAATAATTTAAGTTATCACAAATGGTTACCTAATACTTTCTATTCGGCGTTAAGTTATGGAACTATTTTCCCCTCCGTCGTTACCAACTTTCCTGGGGCATGCCACTCAGTGCACCAGTTAAAATATGAGCAGGTAGGAGCAGTGACTTTTTTAAAGGCTTATTTCGAAAGTGCTCAGTTTATCGTGAACAGGCTTTATTAAAGTTTTAGGCGCATTCTTAAGGAAACAGCGCTGAGGGACATTTCTGACATACGGGCGGCCCAATTACAATAACGTATCCTTAGGAGCTGTGGTTGCTTAGGAATCACGCCAATGCGGCATTGGTGGCTGGACAAGAGAACGTTATAGAATCTAACTGTCAGCACAAATGAGAAATTTCTGTGCATCGAGTAAAGGCTCTTCACGATAAAGTGAGCACTTTAGAAATGAACGTTAGAAAAAAGTCACTGATCCTGTATGAATATATTTTAATGGCCGCTCTGAGTGACATTCGTCCATTAAAGTTGGTAACAACGGAGAGGAAAGTAGTTCCGTATCTTAACGTCGAATAAAAAGTGTGTTGGGTAACCATTTGGGATGATTTAAAAATTATTTCTTCCGCTTTCTGTTTTTTTAATGGATCGAAGTGTAAAAATGTGCAGATTTGTAAAGTATTTAGTTTCTTATTAATTCCACAGTTTAATTTGACCGACGGATGAATAAAGTGATGAGGCCCATGTTAATGTTAATTTTAGATAAGGCGGATGAATTCACAACGTGTACACAAGTAGATCTTTAGCAGGGCTTCCAAAGTGCTCAATTTACCGAGGATAGCCTATGTGAAGCTACAGAGTGTTCCGGAGCGCCTGCTGCAGCCTTTCAGCACACAGCTGCGCTGCGAACAGCGTACATAGGAAATCATTTTATAATAAGAATTTAAAATATCATTAATAAAAACTGCGCGTTCATAATATTTTGACTTAACTTTATGTCGTGTAACCTTGAATCAGCTATCGGTTCTGGGCGGGTCGATGTCTGGACCACTAGCATGCAGGCGCTTCATCTGATAGGTATCTGCAATCTTTATCTATTTGCTTTTCTGGTCTGTTTTTTTTTTGTACTTCTTTTGTAGAATAATTATGCAAATTCAGAAGCAAAAAGGATGATTCACGAGGAGTTTCCGGCACTTACAGGGCATATTCCTTCAATCATTTGGAGCAGAATATGCCATATAAATGTGGGTCCTTTCCCCAATATTTACAGAGTAATTCGAAACATTGTAACAATGACGAATAAATAAATAACCCTTAGATAAATAAATACAGCGATGTATTATCAGACCGTATTCCTTGCAGTCGAGCATCACAGTTGCGTCTAACAAGCATGTTCAGAAATGTTGCCGTCTGCTTCCATACACTTGAACGCGTACTTATGAACCGCACTTGTTGTTCTACGTAGTTCCACGCGGCTGTCTTTGAAATTCGTAGTGGCATGCGTGATACGCGCGAGTAGTTCCTTGCGTGTTTGCGCGGAAACAGTGTCCATCCCCATGCGCAATAATCTAGTGGTGATAGGTCTGGCGGTCGAGGAGGCCAGGGGTGAAAAATCACCTCCTCCTATTCATCTCTCAGGGAACTGCACATTTGCGTGTTCAACCCATAAACTACAGATGAGGTAGACCAATCTCACTGGCTGCGCACAGCCAATCTCGGTGCCCCAACATTGAACTGCTTTTCTGCCAACACGTCTAGCGAAAAACGGCGTGGTTTGGATTCTAGGTTAGAAAACTGATTTGTAAACAAGTGCTTAGGGATGTTTTCATTCTTCCTCTAACCAGTTTGTAATGCTTTTTGATTACATTCACAATGGTAAAGGTATTCTATTAATATTATAGTGCTTGTCATTTAAAAATCAAGACGTCAACAAACACGTTAATCGCTGTTGACCAAGTGAATTTGACAGTTTGCGTAGGATTGGGGTAGGTCAATGTTGGGTACATGGGCAGAAGACGAATAAGCGGTCTACTTCATCTCCAGTCTTTGGTTCAACCACAGCACGGTGGAAGTAAGGAGGTGCACCATCATGCTGGTAGATCACACGACATCTCACTGCGAACGAAATATCTTCAACAGCGGCAGCTCTTCTTGCAATGACTGCAGATGCACCATTCCAGTCAAGTGTCCCGGGGAAATGAATGGCCTAATCAGCTGATCGTGTAGGACATCATAGCGGTGTTGAAACCTCCCTGCCACTGTAGGGTGGGTATGCTGATTGCTGAATTACTCTATAAATATTAGGAATAGGACCCACATGTTCATGGCATATTTTGCTCCAAATTATTTAAGGAATACGCCCTGTGAGTGGCGGCAACTCCTCGTGAATCATCCTGTATGTTGAGGCTGTTCACGATAAAGTGAGCACTTTTTAAATCAACCTTATAAAAAAGTCACTGCCCCTACCTGCATATATTTCAATGGGCGCACTGAGTGACATGTGCCCGGTAAAGTTGGTAACGATGGATGGAAAGTAGTTCCATATCTTAACGTGGAATAAAAAGTAATAAGTATCCATTTGTGATAACTTAAATAATTTTTTTTTTAGTTTTCAGTTTTTTTTTAATGTACCGTAGTGTAAAAATTACCAGATGTGTAAAATATTTACTTTTCGAATAGTTTCACAGCTTCACTTGACCGACGCATGAATAGAGCGATGAGGCCCATGACAATGTTAATTTTACATAAGGCGGAAGAATACATAACGTGCATACAAGTAGATCTTAAGCAGGGCTTCCAAAAGTGCTCATTTTACCGTGAACAGCTTATAGACATTTTTTACATACTATTGTTCTAGTTTCCATTGTACAAATAAGTCAGTGTTTGTATGGTCTGTTCGCTGTACCACAAGTTTTGAATCAAACCTTTTGATTAATAGTTCCACGTATGACGGATTCGGTTATTTCCTAACTATATATTGCTGGGCATATCACAAGCATTTCCTGTTAGACTTTTTTTTTGCGGTTAAATATAAATACTATTTATATTTAATCTGCAATTCATAATATTTCATTTCTAAGTATTACGAATAAAAATATACAGAAAATAGGTGTGTTGATAACGCCCAATAATAAATATAAAACTGAGTGCCTACATATGCAGTGCGTTGCTTCGGTGTAACTTCTAGAATATGTTAAGTTTTGTTTGCACGAGAGGAGTTGGCCTTCAGCAGCGCTTCGTAAAATATGGAAGTAACCGTGAATCGACCATATTGAGGTAATGTACGCTGTAATACTTTTTTTTTTTTTTAGTATCGGCCTAATTTGGGCCTGTTGTTCTGGTTGACTGACCCTAAAACAAATTAACTCATTATAACTAACTGCATCATACTTACATACTAATCAAATGCAATGCACAGCTGTGAAAGGATTTCACACCTGAGGAGTTGCCGCTTTCTCCCAATCCTCTAAATCTTAGAAAACATCGCTTGCAGTGAGGTGCACGGAGAAATACTTTTTGGTTGTAGAAACCAAAGTTATGTCGCCAAGTTCTTTTTGTAGCTCGTCAAATATCGTTGGAAACAGATATTAATACCAACGCAACTGATCTTTGTGGTCCCACGTGTGGTAATTTTTTTTTTTTTTTTTTTTTTTTTTTTGTAGATAATACTCCTCCATAAGAGGAGTAATTGAATGGTTCCCAAACGAGTAGAACTATTTATTTAATAGCAAGCACTTACGCTGGAGATCAGTTACAGCTACCTTTTTAAAACGAGTACGCCAGAATCTCGTAGCTACGGCAGACAAACACAATTAACGCGTGACACGAAGCTCACGACAGAACATCCAATCGAATTCAAGCCATCGCTGACGTCAGGAGGACGAACGATCACTCTCGCACGACTGGCAGTCTCGGATTGGAAACCATGCCTTCACTTGTCGCGTCGCACATCACTGCAGAGTGGGCAACGTTGCAAAAACGAAATAGTTCGAATAATTTGCCATGCAATGGGAAAATGCTGTGTTTTCAAGGGAAAAATTATTGTGCAACTTACGGGGTGGGGGGAGGGGGATAACTTTTATACCTCGCAATGATTCCTTATAATACCCGCATAATATCGTTGTCAGCATAATGTGTTTCAACTTCCCTTCTGCACACTGCCTTTGAAGCTAGTTCATTCTGCAATCGCCTTGTAAATGGCGCCGAAAAATTGTAAAAAAAAAAAAAAAAATTTCGTTCTGACACTGTGAAGTAAGTCACTAAAAAAATTCATTTATTTTTGATTTTTACGAAATGCTGTGCAAATAGTAAACATTACTTACAAGTGGCTACTATTTTATCACATAAAAAGAAGTTAGACAGCATTTTTTGACACCATGGCACGTCAGAATCACAATTTTATTGTCTTTGTGACTTAAAAATAACACACAAATTAAGTTAACTCATTTACCGAAATGGGACGATTCTTTTTTAAAATACGATACCATGAGTTACTTCAAGAAATATTTGTGATTACGATGTGAAACGTCGCAATTTCTAAAAATTGCTTCAAATAATGGCATTTTTCCGTTTTTTTTTTTATTTCCAGCAATCTTATGGATTTTTTCCCCCGTAAAACAAATTTTCCTAAATATACCTTAACATTAATTAAGACCTGGTCTTTTAACAACCCTTGTTACATATTGTCGAAATTTTTTTTTTTTTTCGTTTGTTATATATGTCCGTTCCAAAAACAGTAGGTCCAAAAACTGGCATGCCATGATGCGACAACTAGTAATGTCTACAGGTTGTACAACTTTTCATGCAAATAGGAACTGTTGAATTCTATCGTGACAGCGCCCTTAAAGTTCAAGCTGTATCACTGGAAGTGTAATTTTGTGGCGTCACTGTTAAAATTTTTTTTCGTCCTGTCGTGCGGTGTTGCTCCGACACTTACAGGACCGCCCGTCCCATTCAATTCCTGTCGGCGTGGCAAGTCCTCTGCGATGGGCTCCTCCCACTCCCCCCCCCCCCAGGCGACAAGAAGTCAGTTTCGTCGTCGTGAAGGAAGAAGGATGCGTGGGTGACGAAGCTCGCTCATCATGAATTCCGCTGCCGCCGCCTAAAAGCCACGGTGAATCATAAACAATGTGTGACGATGTAATTGAAGGTGAGCGCGACAGCTTGACGCAGGTGGCCGCTACGCCCGCTGCTGCGTAATGTTGACACCCCTGCGCCGACGACACCGCGCGCCTGTACAGGTTACTTCAACGGCCGTAGAAGACAGGTCTGGACACTAGCTTGAAGAGTTGACGCTCTTATTGACCCACGTAGTTCGCAAACCCAGCCGCAGGGCGCTGCTACCGAAGCAATTTTTTTCTTAAAATGGGAAAATGACGTTCATATCTCCATGGTGTTATCCCTATACCAGCAACGCTAACAACAGTAGTCTGCTTGCAGCGCTCTGCGGCTACTGCGTGAACTAAAACAGTCAATAAGGGGGGGTCAATTCGCTAACATTGTTAGATAGGCGAGTGTCCAGACCTGTTTACTCCCGCCCCTCTCTACTAGTATTTCCAACCCTATTAACTAAGAACATGTTTTCCATACACTCTATCTCCTGTAGCGTTCTATTTAATTCAAATTAATGAATGCAATAATTTTTAATTTTTACTTCTCTGTCGCAAGGGTATTTACGTCTCCCTTGATAGTTTTTCCCTTGCTCTTCCTAGTTAAGACTAGTTGTAAGTACACTTAGGGAGGTAGTCATGACCCCAAAGTGTAGGCCATGGCTGCCCAATCCCTCTTTGCCGCGATGCATGTCTCCTTGCATGATTTTCCTTCCTAGTAGGCGTAAGGGGTTAGCCCTGAGACGCAATAAAATCTCGCCCTACCCTCGGGCCTTAACTTCACATAACACTTAGAATTAAGTAGATTAGAAAAAAATAGTCTAGACCTGTCTTCTACGGACTTGATTACTTCTACTTTAAGTTTCGGAAATTCAGTTCTTTTAGTTTGGTAGTTATAATTTTTCGCCGCTAGGTAAGCGCTAGTGTGGCATGTGTACCACGATTTTCCCTACTTTCTACGTTAAAAATAAAAATTGCAATAATCATAAATAAAATATAAAATAACTACGTGTCTAAATGAAATATTTATCGTTTTTTATTCGCGTAGCTTCAAATATGTATTGTAAGTTACCTTTTGCAACACTGCGCACCTAGCAGCGGTAATTTTCACTATAGGCTGTTCACGGTAAACTGAGCACATTTGAAAGCTTTGCTTAATATCTACTTGTATGCAGTCTGTGTATTATTCCGCCTTATGTAAAATTAACATTGTCGTGGGGCTTATGACTTTATCCATACGTCGGTGAAGTGAAAATGTGAAATTATTAGGAAAGTAAATATTTTATAAATCTGTTCATTTTTACACTTCGATGCATTAGAAAAACCAGAAAGCGAAATAAATAATTTATGTTATCAAAAATGGTTACCTAACAACGTTTATTCGACGTTAAGATAAGGAACTATTTTCCGCTCCATCGTTACCAATTTTACTCGGCGCGTTTCACTCAGTGCGCCCGTTAAAATATATGCAAGTACGAACAGTGACTTTTTTCTAAGGTTGATTTCAAAAGTGCTCACTTTATCGTGAACAGCCTCTATGACAAACCCTCCCATTACAAATCACGTTTCGTCCCTAACCTCAGTGGAACAAACGTAAGCGGTGGCTATCAACTTCACGCTGCTTCACAGAGCATTTTTGAAAAACGCCACCCCCACAAGTAAATACAAATATTCTGTCTTCCAAAATTTATACTGCACTATGTAATTTTTCAAAAAGCCTTTGGAAACTGGTTGCCAAGATAATTTTTGTTACTTTACGTATCTACATGAGAAAAATGTTCAACATGTTACTGTGCATGTGTTAAAATCGAATATTTACAAACAAATACTGTTAAAAATTGGATACAATACATAAACAATTTTGTGTCCCATGAAACAGTATGTCCTGAAGATGCAGTATTTTACTTATTTTGATACAGGAACAATGAGGCAACTACTACCGAAATAATTTTTTGTGAAACGAACCATTTTTACAGTAACGTTAGCATAGAATTAGAGAAAAAATAGGTTATCCGTTTAATCGTTTACTTTTAAAAACAACTTTTGAAATAAAACACTGTCTTCATGTGCGTATGTGACAGCGTAATCAGTGACTGGTATATTTCTAGCAAGGTTAGCAAGGAATTACGAACATTTGTGCCATGTCCTTTAGGAAATGGCGTCGTTGCAATATTGTTAAGATTAATATTAAAATTCGGAATTCATTATTACTTTCAGAACTACTTAACATAATTTCTGAAACCGGAATGGACTGTGTTTTCTCATATGACACTGAAAAATATTAAATCATGAGTGCATCATTATCACGATTACAGATGAAAAAAAAAAACGCAACACGGGCCAAATATTATGGACTTCAAAGTATCTGTTCAGATATATCCTGTGCCCCGACATACCTCGTTTTCAAATATTTTATCTGCAAAGTAAGCTACGGCGAACAAAAAATAAATCCCAGGAAGATAGGATACTGCCACTTAAATACTTCTTACGTGCCGTCAAGCAGCCATCTATGCCATGTCAGTAGAGAGAGTGATTTTTCGCAAATAAATTCGAGTACACGGTAGACTTCGATATTACAAGCGCGCAAAACAGCAGTTTGTCTATTACCATTGGTTGCCGTCTGCTTGAGAAGACTTTTTCATATTTGACCGGGCCACTCAGAATTCGGCAACATCGGCACGGCTCCTACGTGATTCGTGTGCAGACAGTTAACACGTGTCAAAAAGTATATTCAGCCAATCAAGACAGCTAAACGACCATACAGTGTTTCGAAGTATGACTTGTCTGGAAAGCTTTTCGCGAAATTTCGCTACCCCTACATACCATGCTTTGATTTTTAATGTCCGGTCAATCTGAGAAAAAGGAACTCTTCCATCGCATCAAATATATTTGTTTACGCGGAGTTTGTTTAAGATAAAAAATATTTCGTTGGTACCACCAAGCCTCCGTTCCACCAAATGAATGAAATTGGTGAAACACAACTCTAAGCCTGGAGTAAACACAGTATTAATAATGGCCCCACGTTGGGCACCAAATATGAAGTGTGACACAACTAGACAATGATACACTAATACTGTGTTAAACATATTATGGCACCTCCAGTGCGTGTAATGCTGTACTTCATATATATATAATTAATTTAATGTGGGGAGAGTGGCTGAATTTCTGAATACCGATGTCGAGGGGAAATGAACTGGTATACTTCCACGCGATGTTACTCGGTAAAAGGCGCCATCTTAAATTAAACAAGATAAAATAACTGAAATAATGTTTATGACTGTATCTCATTGACCGACATGACGTGTGTATGAACTTCTACCTGCGTACATATGTGGTTAATTTCATAGCGCATGCACCTCCCTCTCGTATCGCATTCATTAATCAGTTTGTTAGCTATATTTATAACATTTGGCATGGGATGTTAGTAGTCTGTTGATGCAGCTCAGTAACAAGTCCGCTCGAAGCCAGGCGGACTCCGACTCCAGACATTCTCTGCGTACCCAACTCACCTTGTTGCACACCACGACAAACCACAGTTTGGCAATCAGCTGGAAAACTATTCGGACAGGCAAAGACTCTTAAACCCACTCGGCGTTCTTTCAGATAGAGATGAGAATTCGAAAACACGTCACACACAATGTAATTCCCAGCAATTATCCTTTTATTCAACAAAAATATTCAGATATGTAAACTTAAAAATCAATGCTGAAAAATGAAACAATTAAACAGGCATTGAAAATATATTTAGAACCTACACTGCAGTTAGGGAGTGGCCGGGCGTAACGGTCGTTAGCATATATTAAAGTATGACGTAACACACTTACACTGTAAAAATCCTCTCTTAAATGTAAAATGTCTCAGTTCAAAATCTGCTAAACTTATGCCTCTGGCGTAGCTGCTGCCGTTAGAACACTAAAGCTCCCACTAGGGTTTCTTGTGGTTGATAAATATGTTCTGAATTAAGCTACGGACGCCTAGCCAACATGGCGTTGGTTTAAAAGTCTAGAACCTGCGCCATATTGTATGTACTAGATACGTGGCATAATTGAATACTGTATTTCTTACGTTACTGTAGAGATGATCTCGAAGAAGAATATCATTTAATTTGTAGGAACAGGACAGGATCAAATATTGTAGGCTCAGGATGCAACAATAAGAAGTGTTAGGGGTTCTGTGTTACGTGGCTCAAGACTTAACGAACGTAGCGACGTCTAACTACCTGACTATTTACTAAACAGCTGCTTAACACTAAAACGGAGGAGCTCTTTCACACTCTACTCGACGTTAATACACAAATAAAAACTTAAAGCGAGCTGTTAAAACTGAACACCCTAAAATTTATCTTAACTATCCTAGGCCTCGTCCAACTTCTGGACGGGCGTCCTGTTCTAAGTCTTGATTCTTCGGAAGATGGCGGCAGACAGAGTGAGATTCTAACCGAAATGGACCTGCCTACCCTATGCTGGACTCTCCCGCCAATAGGGGTGTAGGGTTTAAACCTGCTTACCAATCGAATTGCTCGCTAAGTAAATCTAAACTGACTCTCTCCAAAACGGCCTAAATCCCTAATCCATAGAGATTTAAGGTCTCGTAGAAATGTGATAAAAATTTACAAAAATATCCCTGAAACATTAACAATCAGTTGAAACCGTGAAAAAGAAATTAATATAAAATATTAATTAAAAAATACGCACAAAAATAAAATTAGCTAACTAAATGCATTTTCACATGAATATTGCCATTCGTACATACAAGTATTAAAAATCCTAACCTTATGAAAATAAACAAAAAGGTAAATAAATAATATATGCCACAACATACAGAAAATTAAGAATGTTAAATATAAGAAAATTTAAACGTTTGAAAATACATAAATTACGTTGACAAGATGCAGAAATAGTGAAAAATGTGGACGTAAAATTGGTTAACGAAGCCAATCAATTTATTCAAAACAATTTTGTTTGTGCCAAACATAAGTTTTTGTGTCAGTATGTTAAAAACTATTTATTGTAGCAAGCATGTTGTTTCAATTTGTAAACAAAATTATATGTTTTGTTGAGTGTGATACAACTTGAACAAAGAATTTGTTTTCCAGCAACCAAAGATTTTGTTTGGTGACACTATTCCATTGGGGTTGATAATCGTTTTCTTTGTTCGTCGGAGTGTTCAAACCAACCGTCCTTTGTTGAAGTTAGAAGTCCGTGTACGAGGTTGTGTCTTGAGAACGGCTAGTGAATAACCAAGAAACATTTCCCGAAGGTCGGGATTTATGAACCTCGATTATAACAATTTCTAAAGAAAAAAAATGATCCAAGATGTATGGGATCTCCCCACATTACATGCCCGTCGAACGTCTTCATTATTATCAACTCGGCGTTGAGAAATATTTAAATCGTGGTTTGATTTGCGTAGGGGTTTGGGATAGTAAAAAAAAAGGGGGGGGGGGCAGAAAGGAAGCTTAGGCCGTAGCCAGTTAGTCTTCCCTTGCCACAGAAGAGAGTACCATTGCAGAAGACCTCTCCCAGTCACACTTTCCTACGTAATTTCAACAAACTGTATAAATATTTTATGTCTATTAGGATAGTATCAACACTTTAACCGCAGAGTATAATCTATTCACTATTACTTCACACTTTTCTGAAGTCCTGCTAAAGTTCCACTTCCAAGATATTCCTCCGCCTCGTGCAAACTAAGGTAGAAAATTTCACCAAAGGACAACGCTCCGAACTCATGCGCAATCTGTTGTAATAATAATTTGCATGAGAACTACTTCTTACTAGGTGCTACCAACACGATTTTTTCTTACAATTTTTATTCATTTTTATTATAAATTATATGGTTTAATTTATAAATAAAATGAAGGTAGAACTTCAATTTAACGTAAAATAAGACACTTTTATGTCAACAGAGGTATAAAACGCTTTGATAAATAGCATAGTTAGGAAAATAGCATATTTAGGAAATAACTAAAAACGTCAACAGCTCCCAGGCGCTACCCTGGGAACACTGTAAAACAATGTTTGCTTTGCAGCATTAAGTATGTTTGAAGGGCTGTGGAGGGGGGGGGGGGAAGGTTAGCTTCTCCTCGCCTCCACAAGCTAACTGAGAACTAACTGGATGGCCAAGGTCCCTCACAAGGGATCGATCCACCCCCGCGCTGAGGGATTAGCGTCCCAGTGATGTAAAATGGCGGACTAAAAAAGTCATGCATGGAGTGATTTATCAAAGGTTTGATTCGAAAACCACGAATAGACTATATCAACACAGAGCAGACAAGTACACAGAGACGAAATGGAGTGGAGATTTCTTTTATGTCCGCGTGTCAATTCTCCGATTGGCTGCGGGTAGCTCTGGGAACGTGCCTTGCACCTGATTGGCTATTATGTACACTGTAAAAAGAAATCTGGTAAACTTCCTAAACTGTAAAGGAAGTTTTTAACCTATACAGTGTATGGAAATAATACTACGTGTCAGGCTGAAAATATGGGAATGTTTAGCACCGCTACTATACAAAGTTGGGAACTTACCTATGCATTTAACTGTTTCCTGAGCAACTATAGGAACGTTATCACGTATGTATTGGAAAATAATTTAATAACATTCGCGCCTCGTCACTGTACGTATACGCTTACAGGATCAATTTACAAATAATTTATCTTAGAGAGTATTATTGGGATGTTCCCTACTGGCTGGGCTGCGCGCTAGAGTAGGTTACCAAGTGCCGATCGAGCGAACGACGGCCCGCCATCTTGCTGGCCAGTGATACCATTTTTCTGGCGTGTGCGGCTGGAGTGCGCAGCATAAACGGCTGTTTCACATCTGTATTCTTTGGTACTCCGTGTCTGAACGCTACCTGCGAATGTGTTTGCTCGTTTATTTTCGGTGCCAGGGATAAATGTACGAGAAGTCATAAAGAAATTACTATTTTTAACCCGTTTAAACCCATTGTACACGCTTGTGTACATTACGAACCATTTAAATGCTGTTCACGATAAAGTGAGCACTTTTGAAATCAACCTTACAAAAAAGGCACCGCTCTTACTTGCACGCGCTTTAACGGGCGCGCTGAGTGAAATGTTGGTAACGATGGAGGGAAAGTAGTTCCATATATTAAAGTCGAATAAAACGTGTTAGGTAACCATTTGTGATAACTAGGGACAGGAAAAAGTCAGGTTTTGAACGACCTGTATGCTAGACTCCACTGTCCTGTGTATTTAAGACCCTCGGCTTTCTGTACATTGGATACTGCCTCTGCGTGTAGCCAGTTTTACCTCTGACCACGTGGCAGGGCATTCTTTACTTCTTTCCTCGTATGTCTGTCATTGGCTCAGAGTTCACCTGGCCGTGTCTAATAAACTGTGATCCAATTGTAAACATAGCAGGGATATACGTGTATTTGAGGTCTAGCTTGTCCAAAAATGAATTCGCGAATTTTTCCAGTCCCTAGTGATAACTTAAATTATTTCTTTCTCTATCCGTTTTTTTTAAATGTACCGAAACGTAAAAACGAGCAGATTAGTAAAATAATTGCTTTTCTAATAATTTCTCAGTTTCACTTGAACGACGCATGAATAAAGTGATGAGGCACATGGCAATGTTAATTTTAAGGCGAAATATTACACAACATCCAAAAACAAGTAGATCTTAAGCAGGGCTTTAATAAGTGCTCAGTTTATCGTGAACAGCCTATAGGTAATTTTTGGTCTGTACTGCACACTGCGAAACTCAGTGACAAACGATCTTACCTGTGGGTAAATTATTCGCAAACTGTATTACTGGCCTAGGACATAATTGGTTAATATCACTGCAGTTGAACATAGCCCTACAGCTCATTGGCTGTGACAACGTAACGAGTGTTGTGTCGACTTGATTCAGCATGCATTGCAAATTTGTTTGTTTGCAAAAACCGAAAAAGAAAAATTAAAGTATGTTTGAAAGTGTTAGAAAATAATATACCTACTCTACAATAAAACCCGCTTACGCATAGGCATATTAGTATTTCCAAAATATATCCGCCAATACAACGAACCACTGTGATATCAGAACATCACCGCCTCAAAATACTGAATAAATTTTTAATTCCTCGGAATTAATTAAGGAAAGAGTAGTTTTATTTATTTTTTACGGGAAAAGGTTTTATTTCTTTTCCAAAAAATCTTTTACTAGGCTACCTTAAAATAATATGCCTGACTACTCGATAACACGTACGCTACCTGTGATAATAAATATTTAACGTGAAATACAACTTCTATATTTACGTCTTAATGAGTTTCCAGATATTTTAAGTATTGTAAGTATTATCAAATCATATCGAGTTGGCTCGAAATATGCTATTACAGCAGACTACCATCACAACAGTATCCTTATACACGGTTTAAAAAAATCATTATGGTATATAAAAGGATATAAATGAATTTATCTGTAACAATGCAGAGAGTTTTATATTAAATACTCGGGAACAGCCCCCCAAGTCAATTAATGGGTTCTTTAATTGCCAGCTATTTTTAATTAAAAACCACATAGCAATTATATTGTTCCACGACGAGCCGCGCCGGATACATTTATTCCGTAGTGATTTATTAATTACCACTGTACGGGAATCAGTAGTTAATTACAAAGGTATTTGATCGTCATCGTGATGGCTAAATTACATGACTTCGTATTCCATTCAGGATGTATTGAAGTAAGTATATACGCAACTGAGTGCGTTGTGCATTACAAATAGTAACAAATGCTGGTCATTAGAATTCATGAGATACATATTAGCATAACCACATGACTTGAAAGTTTCTAAGAAAAATTAGTTTTTTTTTTTTAAATTGCGGTAATTGTTTATTTGGAATAAATATGATTTTAATACTATACTTGATTCTGTTTCTTCTTAAGTTTTATACTGTCACAGGAGTTTTATTTCATTAGATAAACACTATTTTTCGGCAGATGATGATGGATTGTGGTTTTAACGATGTTAAGCGATTTGAAACTTTTAACAATCAAGTATTGAAAGATGATATCATGTGCCTAAAGTTAATTTTATGGTATTCGTTAATATCTGAAAAATATTATTTGAAAATTAAAAAAAGAAAGCACGCGGGGTAAGATTTACTGTTGTCTAATACATAGCGGAAATTAAAAAGCCAAAAGGGATAATTTTAACACTTCTTCGGTGGGTTTTAATCTACCTCACACGCGCCAAAGTTTTTCTTCCAAAATATTTTATGTCGTATTTCTTGCTTTATGTGAGCCAATAAGAAACTCGCTTGCTCTCGTATTGAACGTGTGTGGAACGTTACTGAGTTGCCTGCTGGCTGTTTTCCTGGACATTTTCGTAACTGGACGTGTGCAATTTTTAATGAAAGGAGTCATGAAATGTTGTCATTTTAGTTAATCAGAGAGAGAGAGAGAGAGAGAGTGTGTGTGTGTGTGTGTATGTGTTTGATGGAGTGTAGTATTGACTAAAATTGTAATTTCGTTTATTTTGTTTTGAGAAATGGAGAGAAAACCATTAAACAGGAGTAAATAGTACATAAAACACCGCGGAAATGTTTACTGATGCTGTAACAGCATGGCAAACATTCTTGGTTATTGAACGTATGTCCCAGTTATAACAATAAAACTCTTAGGCTCTGTGCATAAACGGATCCTGCAGAAAGCGTGGGTGAACCCTGCACTGTAAAAAAATAATGGGAAAAATTACCTGACTAGTGTAAGGTAATATTCGCAAACTTGTGTGGGAAACATAGTTTACCTAAAGGTTAAGGTTAAATTACCGCACTCTGGAGTAAAATTCACGTACATGGCAGTGGGAAATCTCATAAATGGATGGGAAAATTACCTGACTAGTGTAAGGTAATATTCGCAAACTTGTGTGGGAAACATAGTTTACCTAAAGGTTAAGGTTAAATTACCGCACTCTGGAGTAAAATTCACGTACATGGCAGTGGGAAATCTCATAAATGGATGGGAAAATTACCTGACTAGTGTAAGGTAATATTCGCAAACTTGTGTGGGAAACATAGTTTACCTAAAGGTTAACGTTAAATTACCGCACTCTGGAGTAAAATTCACGTACATGGCAGTGGGAAATCTCATAAATGGATGGGAAAATTACCTGACTAGTGTAAGGTAATATTCGCAAACTTGTGTGGGAAACATAGTTTACCTAAAGGTTAAGGTTAAATTACCGCACTCTGGAGTAAAATTCACGTACATGGCAGTGGGAAATCTCATAAATGGATGGGAAAATTACCTGACTAGTGTAAGGTAATATTCGCAAACTTGTGTGGGAAACATAGTTTACCTAAAGGTTAAGGTTAAATTACCGCACTCTGGAGTAAAATTCACGTACATGGCAGTGGGAAATCTCATAAATGGATGGGAAAATTACCTTACGACGCGGGCATTTCTTCAGGTTTGTCTCAACAGCTAAGTGGGAGGACGGGCGGAAGAAACAACTATATAACACGCTAATGTTCACTGACGCAGTCACGCTGTCGCCGTGGTGTATTGGATAGCGCCTCAGCCTATCGTAATAGAGGGACATGATTCGCGCCCATTCACCAGCAAGTGTCAATGGTTTTAGAGTTGAGGTTTCGGTTAGTATTCGTCAGAGGGTATAGGTAATAAAAAAAATTAACAGTCCTAATATTCCGGGATATACTTTAATATATTATTATACAATATGGTTAATATTCCCTTACTTTGTATGGGATTTTCCCCCACTTTTGGCAGGTACTTTTCCCGTACGATTAAGGAATAGTACTGTACATGTTATGTAAATTTACTCTAGACTTAGACGTAAGGGAATTTTACCTCTAATTTTTTTACAGTATGTTCTTAGACCATAGTTCCAGAAATAAAATTACAAAAAAAAATTTGCAGTCGTCTTGTGCGGCAGCAAGGTATCGTGTGACAGGTTATTCCATGCGAACCTCCATACCTGCTTGTATTCAGGATCGGATAGCAGTTCCCGTAGAAGTCTTTGCCCAAGCTTGTACAGTGGCACACAGTAAGTAATTACTTGAGTCCCGAGTATTTCGTGGATTGATTTGGCACCAAGCTAGGCTGGACAGCCCTCTATACACTAGAGATATTATTGTTTGCTTATTGGTTGCTGTGACCAAGTGAGGCCTCTGTACAGGACTGTTAAACAGTATGTTGTAAACCAGCCGCCCCACCATACTGAGACATTTCAGTAAACATGCGTCAAGGTAGTTTACAAAACCCCGCGCATGTATAGGGGGCCGCCAGTGTGTCCCTTCCCCCTCCCACAACTCCTTACTCTCTCTCTCTCTCTTTCTCGGACGACGAGGCATAGCGTCACACACGAGGTTGCTGCCGCCCGACGGAGGTGTCGAGGCGCAGGGCAGCAGAGGGCTGCGATACAAGGGCGAGACTAAGGAAGACTGCACTACTACCGCCTTCCAGACTTGGGACTAGAGGAGCTCTGCCCGTTCGCCATATTCAAACAGTGGTCAGACGTCTTATACACCACGGTGCAGGTCTAGGTCGGAAGAATCCAAAACGATACTTAGCGTCACTAGCACAATCATTGTACTTTATGCTAGGGACGCTATTGAGGAGGATCAGTATTTTTCAGAAGTAAACTTAGTAAGTAATTATAGAGATTCGTATTTGTGTTAATGTAATGGTAAATCGAGTAACGAGATAACAGTGGTCAATAAATTCTGAAGTGTTTTATAATAAAACTGCGTCGCCTACATTACTTAAATTCTGAGCTATACCAACCCCCACGTAGCGGTACCTTTATTGATATAACGTATTGTATTCAAGTTGATCAGCATTGTACAGGAGTAAGTATTGCATTCAACGAAGCAGTGTTACAATTCACTCACACTACTGCTTCCTGCTTGTTACTGGCTCACAGTTGAAAAGGGTGTGTCTAAAGAACTGTCGCCCAATCACAACAGTAGAAGAAAAGAACAAGTGTTTGGAGTCTACCTTGCCACCGAATGAATTCGCGAAATACTCGTGGCTCTAGTAATTATACTTGTACGGATGGAGATTGTAGTCCATCAACATGTTCGACTCAGATTTTCTGAGTACTGAGTAGGAGTCAAGCTGCTGGGAGCCCGTCAATTTCAGCTGTTGTGCACAGTCGTGCTAATTACCTCTTTTCGCCATGCGTATGTTATTTTAGCCGTTGCACCGAACAAATTTTTAGTTTTTAACTCTACAGATATAAGTACAAGGCACTGTCATATGTCAGAACTAGTAAAAACGTTTTTTTTTTTATGTTATTAGTAGCAGAGGTTTATGAGACTGAGGCCGTGTTTCGATTCGTTTCTAGTTTCGTTTCTCGTAATTTGTATTTAGCATTTTGTAAAGCTTAGTCGGGAAACCACGGCATTCAACTGTCTAGCATGACATGCTACTACTGTTTTGGTAGTATCGTGATTAAAAAATATTGAAAGTCCTCAAAGTCTTGAAACTTTTGAGGCCAGCAGATGTTTACAAGACAACCAAGACAAGTTAGAAGTGAGTTACTTATATCCACGACTGCAGGAACACCAGTTCTATTGGTCTCTGTGTTCCCACTCACTACAGTTCTAGTGCAGGCCAACATGACCTACTGTGCTCTACAACGTTCATTATTGGCTGGTCATCAGTCACTGAGGCACCGAGTTGATTTTGTCCCAATCAGATGTCTTTATTTGTGTAAGATGTTTTACAATCACGCCTGTCCTTTTGCGGTGATGTAAAAAAGATATTTTTTTTTAGCCAGGAAAGTTGTTGCTACTCTGCTGTAGAGTTGTTGTAAGATCCTGTTATACACAGGCAGTACATCGACTGCATGAAAATGCTAGTTTTCTTTTCCAAAGACAAAGAAATTTTCAAAATATTTTTGCTCGAGCTATACTCGAGCGCAGTCCTTAAAAGGTAAACTCAGATTTAACAATTACGGAATATATTTTGAAGAGAAAATGGGTTACGTGACCATTTTGTTAACAAAAATGCCAATTCGAACACGACCGGAGCAATATAATCTAAACAAAGAATTAAGTCTCCCACACACGTGAGGGACATAACCTTAATGAGCACTGTTTTCTGGTATGTACGGTGCAGACGCAACATCCACTATATATATATACCCAAATGGGTGAAATACTAAAACTCCTAAATCTGACGTGTTCATAATGATTGATTAATCAAGGGAGGGGAAGGGAGAAACAGGAGTGCGTGGTAAATAGAGTCCTGCAAAATTCGCGTTATTATTTGGGGACACGATAAACTTTAAACACGTTTACCTTTGCAATTCGTTTGTCATTGGATCATACTTTATTTGACACGCCCTGAGCAACTCTGCGCCAATAAATGAACACTTTACAGTTGTGTGTCCCAATCACGTGTAGGTCAGGCAGAAAGGGAGAGACCTCACAACTATGCCACAACCAATGGAGAGATGACTCCGGCTCTAGTATAAACAGTGCTGTGAATTTAGCAGGTTCCTAGACCGATAAAATAATATAATAATACGGTGATAAAACATCCGTGGAGAATTGAAAGTCGAAGCTTTCTTAAATAGGTTTCCAGATGAGCAGCAAACGAGCATCTTAAACTGGCATCAGTACGTCGTGTTAGGCTGTTACAACTAGCAGATACAATCCATAGGGATAGGAAAAAATTCGCGAATTCATTTCAGGACAAGATAGGTTTAAAACGCTTGCACACTGGACTTGCTTTTGCAATAGGTTCAGAGTTTATTAGACACGCCCTGTTCGACTATGAGCCAACAGCAGACTTGCGAGGAAACAAGAAGCGAATCACGTACTGCCAGGTGTGTTGTAACACTGGGTCAGCAACCAATGAACAAACATCTGATGTTCGGCTGTACAAAGGAGCGTGGAGTCTAGCCTGCAGGTCATTGAACTGGCGAAATTTTCCTATCCCTAACAATCCATTATATTGCTGAAGTTGTTATGCTGAATGGGACACTGTCTTTGTTCTGAGAGCTTTGTGCGGTAGGAACTGTGTCTAGGGCCAAACTCGTAACGTTGATATTATTATTTTTTTTCATTTCAACTTCTGGAATGAAAGAAGTTTTGTACTTATTAACACCTAGCGGTAAGTTATATAACTAAGCCGACGAGAAGAGTTATTGTAATTATATTGCATAAGCAGGAGATAATTACAATGTATCGACATGTCAGAAAGTGCGAGTATTGTTGCCAGCAGAAAAGCCGTGTCCGAATTAGTGGTAGTTTCTGGCTGCGTACTGCACTGGTCATGACCGTATTGCTCAGCATGTCGTAAATAAACGAGTATACTCGTCATTATGTGTTAAATGGGTTTAAAGAAATAACCATAAACAAAGCCATACAATTAAGTTATGCTGATATAAAGATATTCGTCTAACAATAATTTTCCTAGCAAATATACTGTCACTTTACTAATATATATTTTGGTTCCATTTATCGTCGAAGTAATTAATAAACGTCACGCACATCCTTTACCACTCGTGATACGAACCCGGAACCTCTAGTTAATTCTCTATTGACCTCGAAGTCGAAGGCCCTCGATGACGTCAGAGCGGGGGCGAGTCGAGAGGCAAGCCGCAGCCTACGTGGGCTGCATTCCGACAGTTAACAGATTTAAGCTGCCCAGCAGATGTTTCAGTACTGTACTGGCTACTGCTGACAACCACCGATCAGTGGTAAATAGCGAGCTGCCTCGCAACGCATGCGTGTGTTCGCTGTTTACAACACGCGGTCGTTTTCTCGTTTACGACTCAGCAGATGACAATGAACGTGTACTTACGCCGCACGCTGCGTGAGTAATGTACGCTTTGCCACTTGCTGGTGAGCAATGGTGTGAATCTTGGAGGCCGAAGAAGAGGAGATTGGCCCGTGGGTTTTAAAAAAAAGGGGGGGGGGGCGTGTAAGCGGAGAGACGCCCATCTCCCACCTCAACTTTTTCGCTTATTATTATACTTAATATTTTGAATACTAAAAAAAAGTATATATTATATAGACTTTTTACATATAGTTATTTAGAGAGCCACTAAGTTAGAGGCGACATTGTCGAGGTGTTATCCAAGCCATAAAATGTAAACATGTCGAAAATACACCAACCCATTAACGCAAAATGACAGTATAAACCTAAAAATTTTCCAGACAACATATATTGCGTAGTTCTAACTTGTCTGGGGCTCATTATCTCTATTGACATTTTAACTATAAAATAAGCTTTTCTCATTTTAATGTGCCATTCCCAGTCATTTTACGAAGGATGCCATCTGATCTTGCATGACCTGAAAAATTCGCGAGTTTAATGACCTGTAGGCTAGACTCTACAGTTATATGTGCAAGCATGCCGATAATAACTGCACATTGGTTGTCTGCTTTCACAGTGGAAAGTGACGAATGGGCCAGCGTTCTCCAGGAGGTGCCAAACACCGCGTGGAGCAATGACAAAAGTCATATAAACACACGTGTTTTGAATTCTAGCTTGCCCCAAAATGAATCCGCTAATTCTTCAGGTCTCCATGCATTAATAACTTCGAAATTTTGGCGGGATTTTATTATTTTTCGAAAGTAAATTCCGAAAGTACACTGTCAACATTAAGGCCCCCCGCCTACCTGGACATCCTTCCGCGTTTGAGGCCGAGAAGAGAGGGAGAGATAAGGACGACACTGCCCCGGGGATTGACCCCTGTGCGCCTTAGTGCGAGGCGAGCAGGATAATCGCTCAGCCACCGCGGCCGCAGCTTGTATGGTGTTGTGCGCACCAATATGACGGCTGTTAAAGGAATGCAGAGACCACAGGAACCATAAGCATAGCCAGAGTAAAGAATAGATAAACCAACAGAGAAGACACAGAATGACAAAGACGATAACTAGGGATAGGAAAATTTCGTGAGTTCAATGACATATAGGCTAGACTGCACAGTCCTCTGCATACTGGAGCCTCAGCTGTTTGTTCATTGGCTGTTGCCACACACCTGGCAGTTACGGGATGGGCAAGGTGTTTCCTCGCGTGCCTGCTATTGGCTCAGAGACGTGCAGGGCGGGTCTAATAAACTGTGATCCAATCGCGGTGACTTCACTGTATATGAGTTTGGAATCTGTCTTGTCCCGAAATGATTTGGCGAAATTTTCCTATCCTTAATGATAACACAAAAAATAATGTAAAAGTCTTCAAGACGTTTCGGGGTCTGGAATCTGTCTCCTTCTTCAGGCGAGACAAGGGCAGAACAATCGCAGTGGTGTAAAAATGTTTTTTTTTTTTTGTCTTGTTGAGTTATGTGTGTGAGCGCGATTCTTATTTAGTCTCGCGGTCAGCAGTGCACACAGCCCAATCACAGCGTCGTAATTTATTGCAGGAGTTAGCGGGCTCCCGTGGCGATGAAGACGCGAGGCGGCCGGGTTGTAGCAGCGGCCCAGGAGGTCCCATTGTTTCCAGGCGCCGACTGTACCCGGCGCTCTTCATGCCCGGCACACATAGCCCGCGCTGCCATCGCCTTGCACAGGTGCGCCTATTATTCAAATCTCGCATGCGCGCGCATCACGCCTCACCCTCACGCCTCACGCGGCCCCGCTCCTACACACTTGCAGCGCGTACAGGGAGCGTACGCCATATGAGAGCGTACAAACAACATGAGGTGTTCCTCAACACCAACAACTTTTAAGACAAGCATAATAACGCCACAGATTATATATATATGTGTGTGTGTGTGTGTGTGTTTTGTGTGTGTGTGTGCTGTTCGTGGTTATTTCCAACTTTTCTGAACCCCTGCCAAAGTTCAACTTCCAGGATATTCCTCCGCCTCATGCAAACAAAGCTTAACCAAAGTATAGAAAATTACACTGAAGGACAATGCACCGGGTTCGTGCACACTCAGTTGTAATTATATGTTGTATGAGAACTATTTCTTACTAGGCGCTACCAACACACGTGTTTTCTCGCTGTTTTTATTCGTATTTACTAAAAAATTAATAATTATAGTTTATAAATAAATACAGGTAAAACTTCAATGTAACTAAAAAATAAGATACTCTCATGTTATCAGAGGTATGAAACGATCGTGATACATGGCATACGTCCTATATGGGGTGATTTTTTAAAGGCTTGTTTCTAAAAGTGTGAAGAAACCGCGAATAGACTATGCATAGAGCCCCGAGTATCCCGGGTATACATTCTGTGTGGCGAGGTAGACTTGAGCCATTTATTTTTTCGTGCTACCAAGGTTGGACAGCATTTGTTTACGCACCCCCCGTTTAACTGCGAGTCAGTTATAAGAAGGAAGCAGTGGTGCGAGTGAGCTCTGAGTAGTGGTGTGGAAATGCCTCGAATGATCGCAGAAATCAATGAGAAGAGACCTGAGGAATTCGCAAAATTCATTTGGGACAAGCTAGAATTCAAAACGCGTGTGTCTTATAACTTTAGCCATAGGTCCACACGGTGTATGACACCTCCTAGAGAACGGCATCCAAATCGTCGCATTTCGCCGTGACAGCAGACAACCAACGACAGTTGATATTTGCATATTGTGCACAAGATCATAGTGTGTGCAGATCATTGAAATCGCGAATTTCTCAGGTCTGTGTCAATAAGTAAACGATAGTGTATCGAGCGTATAGAGGACTGTAAAACGTAGCCTGTCGCTACATCAATCAGCGAAATACTCGGGGCTCTACTTATACATTATTAGAAACCTGTTAAATTTGCGTTAATTTCTGGCAGCAGACTAAAATTAATCCTCCTATGCATATTAGAGTCGATGTCATTTGTTTATTGGCTTCTGCAGTAGAGAGGACATATTTCCATTTTCAACCTGGTTGAACGTGATTGGCCCATACTCTCATTAGTTGCTTGCTATTGGTTCAAAGACGTCCAAGGCGTGTTCGGGGAAAAAAAAAAACTGTAATTCAAAAGTGTTTGAAGTCTAGCCTGTCTTGCAATAATAACGCAAAATTTACAAGTCTCTATACATTAAGCGCGTGTACGCTAACATCACTTTTGCCGTTGGCGCGGCAAGCACAAACGTTTATTTCCTGAATGACGTAATTATTATTTGTACATTCAAGTACAAAAATTTCTCCTCAACAAAGAAAAGCGCCAATGACCGAAGGAATACTGCAGCTGTGTACGTATAAGTCGTATTGAGGTCCAGCCAGAATGTCACATTTTTTTTCGCTACAATCAGGTGTTGCTAAGAAAAAGTATAGTCTATACCCTTCACACGTTTTGAATCAAACCTTTTAAAGATGTCGTGCTTGGTTGTTTTCTAGATATGTAATGCATCACACGTGTTTTGTACTTATGTTAACATAAAGTATCTTACTTTCGTCGATTTAACGTTTAATTATATTTTATAAGTAAATTATAATACTTTATTTATAATTAATATTATCAAATACAGTAAAAAATTAAGAGTGTTGGAAATATTAGGTAAAAAAAAATTCTCATACAAAATGTTATTAAACTGAGTGCGCACGAATTCGGCACGTTGTCACTTTGGCTTAATTTTCTAGACTCACTTAAGCTTTGTTTGCATGAGGCGAAGGAATAGCATGAAAGTAGAACTTCAGCCAGGCTTCGGAAAAATTCTAAGTAACCTTGAATGGACTATAAATGAAAATTCATGACGCACGTACGTGTAAAGGCTGTTCACGATAAAGTGAGCACTTTAGAAATAAACCTTGGAAAAAAGTCACTGCTCCTACCTGCATCCATGCATTTTAATGGGCGCACTGAGTGACATTCTCCCAGTAAAGTTGGTAACGATGAATAGAAACTAGTTCGTAACTTGACGTCAAATAGAATGTGTTAGGTAACCATTTGTGATAACTTAAAATTATTTTTTTCGCTTTATGTTTTTCTTAATGCTTCGAAGTGTAAAAATGAACAGATTTGTAAAGTATTTACTTTGTTAATAACTTCACAGTTTCATTTGACCGAAGCATGAATAAATTGATGGTGCCCATGGCAATGTTAATTATACATAAGGCGGAAGAATACACAAAGTGTATACAAGTAGATCTTAAGCAGGGCTTTCAAAAGTGCTCATTTTACCGTGAACAGCCTATACAAACAGTTACCAATGACCCTTTCATCACGTTTCAAATCCTTGCATTTGTGGCAGAAAAAAAAAAAAAAAACGAAAAGTGCTCTTCTGAAAGCGAAAAAGGTTTCAAATGTTCTTATTTGTGGGGGTACTCTGAGAGAAAGGTTTGTTACAACTAGGGGTAGCGAAATTTCGCGAAAATATTTCAAGAGAGATAATGTTTCAAAACACTGTAGGGTTATTTACCTATCTTGATCAGCTGAATAAGTTTCTGACACGTGTTAACTGTTTGCATACGAATCACGTAGGAGAGACGTGCCGATGTTGTCGAATTATGAGTGGCCCGGTCAAATATGAAAACGCTTTCTCTAGCAGACAACAACCAATGGCAGAAGACGAAACGGTGTTGGATGTTTATAGTATTGAAGTCTACCGTGTACTCATATTTTTCCTAGAAAAATCGCTAGCTCTAGTTACAACCCACAAAATATTTGCTTGTATAGGGCCAAAAAATATAATTAGTGTCCCCGAGAAAATATTTTGTTGAGTAAACGAAACTTGAAAAGCAACAAAATTAATTATGTTCATGTAACAAAAAACACTCTTGAGTAAAAGAAGAAACCCTCCGTTTTAGGCCAAATGAAATATAACAAAGTATGTATGTAGTTGAATCGACTGTACGTATTTGTTTGGCCATTCATTTAATTTCTGTCATTCGAAAAAAAGCTCGAGAGTTTTTTTGTAATTTTTTGATAATTAGCATAGTAACAGTGTTTGTTAGTGCATTTACTGGTGCTTAATAACGAACCACTTAAACAGGAAATTAAAAAGGAGGGTCTTATGCTCTGAAACTTGAAAGATTTATTTACACGTGTTGTCCAGTATTTGTAATTGTATGTTCTCAGAAACATTCCCATTTCATCGACATTCTCTTTAACTGGGGAAGCTAGGACGCAGCGCGCCCGGCAGAAATGATCTAAATCGAATCGCTCCAGTGCTAAAAAAATTTTATGTCAACAAAAAATTTTTTATTTTGCCTAGAACCAGACAAAAAATTAATTTAGGGCAGCCAAATAAGAATAAAAATAATATTTTTTTTTCAACAACAAAATATTTCACTACCCTTGTACAAACAATTAATTTGTAGCACCAAACGAAATTTGCTTGATTCGCGAAAAGATTTTCCAGCAGGATAGGCCTATACTTTAATATCACATGTGCACAAATTCCACTTTACTTTGGTTCATGTTCGCGTGTATTTGAGCGAGAAAACATTATCTTACTTGATCGGGTCAATCAGAATTATTACGTTACTCCGACTACGAGCGCCCATGTTTTTTGCGGCATGAACCTAAGATGAATAGTAGTAAAAAAAAAAAAATGCCATCCGCAAATGGTTACACAGAAATATTGGGCAGTTGTTAAATAAAGTGTTTCCGTTTTATAGCTTACACAGGCAAGACGGCTTTCAGTGACAAATGCACTAGTACTTTAAGGCTGGAGAACAGTGCAATGGGATGAAAAAGGGGGGAAGAGGAGAGTTTTCAATTGCTGATTATGACGACTGACTCTTCTTTAGTACGCGGTGTCTGATCGCCTGCGGCGAGAACGGAGGAGTGTGTATTTTCACACGCTCAGGTTCATAAACACAGACAGCGTTCTTGTGTCGTCACCTTGCAGCGAATGAAACACCGGCGTCGAGAGTAATATCTAGTGGATAAAATATGTATTTCTATAGGCTATTCGCGGTAAAGTGAGCACTTTTGAAAGCCCTCTCATTTCGACCAATAGTCAATAAATATATTTTATCTTACCCCTTAGACGTAAATTTCCGAGTGCGGTGAAATATACACACTGTGTTTATTGCTTGCGTGGCAATATGTATTTAAAAAAAGGTGGTTAAAGGATAAAAAAATGGCTGAAGGAGAAAGTAACTGGGGTATCATAAGTGCTCACTTTACCGGGGACAGCATATAGAGCGGCGTGGTTAGTATTTAAATGTTTTGCGAGTCACGTTCTAAATCTGAATCAGAGATAGTTACACGATTTAAATCAGTTAACAGCATCTGGCTTATTCAACAGTCACTTTAGACAATTTAACTGATGAATTAGTGAAAAATGCCTTTTTTTTCCCTTCAGTTATTGAATAAGTGACATTCCTCAATGTTTCATTAACCATTTCATTAATTGTTTTTTAGTGATATATTATTTAATTATGGGTCAGTTAAACAAGGCGTAGTAGATGAAATAACACATAAACTGATAAAACGCATAAAATATGATTTTTAAAATATAGGTTTCGGTTATTTTACGAGGTAACATGAGCATTCAGTCTTTCATTCCGTTTTCACGTCTATAATTTCTTTTTTACGTAAACATTATGGCGATCAGTTTGAACGCTTGCACTGGATGAAAAATGTTGCGAAGTGAATGCACTCATGTGAGCTATTAGTTTTAACAATCCTGAAGTTACCAATTGAACAAACAACGAAAGGAAGAGGCATAGAGTCTAATACTGCGTGTTTTCGATAGAGAAATATGTATATTTTCTTCCTTATAGTCTATATTGCCCTAGTAGCTCGATTGGCAAGGTAGCGGTCTAGTTTCAAATCCTTAACACAGCAATTTATTTTAAAATACGTTTGTTTGTACAATGTGTACACTGACTATCGGAAATATGTTCTTTCTTTCGTCATGATTTGGTCAAATTCAAAAGAATTATTTGCTTCTCTGCAAGCAGTTGGCTGTCATTTATTCCATAAGTGAAGCTGTTACACTGAAACATCCGGTGGTTTTGGCACCGATTCTATAAGTAGAGCCATTTTCACTGATTCGAGTAGTTTAATTTCACTGGTAACAAGTGGTTTGACGCAAATAAGTAGCCAACCTTAGGGCGTTTGGGAATGAAAGAATTACTTGCTTGTAGTTTTCGAGGTAGAAAACTTTGGGGATTATCCCCGTTCAGTCTCAAATTATTTTACCAGCTCAAGTGTCGCAGTCTTTAGGTCTTTCACTGTGCGCTGTACTTCTCGTCGGCAGTGAGCGGCGTACTCCATGTTAGTCACTGTTAACAGTGACCATCCACAAACGGGAGCTGCAGAAACTTCAACAAATCACATTTCTCACGAGGAAGACGCTCAGAATAACTGCTAACGACTACGGACAGAGGTTTTTCGCGGAAATATTTATGGCCAAGCTAGACTCCAATAGCGTACGTCCCCAACCATAACTTCCCTTGGTTATTGGCCAACTGTCTACACGAGAAGACATTCTCATTTGGATGGGCCGATCGGAACGAAGCACTCCGATACTGAACGTCCATGATTCGCGGGCAGATGCACGTGACGTTCAAAATCATCCAACCACGAAAGTGCACATGGACAAAAGTGTTTTGGCGTACAACACTGGTCTTGAAATATTTCCGCGAAATACATCCGTTTCTTCTAATGACTAATTTTCATGTACGTAAGCGACCAATATATCTTTCACGTTTAACGTGTCTTCGATCATGGACACGCGAACTGGACAGGTTAACATCAACTTCAAGTCAGCGTTGGTTTGAAGAACAGACACAGCCGAATTTTGCGAAAAGAGTTTATGTCAAATTGTATCCCAAAAGACTTTAGCCCAGTGATCCACATCTACGAACCTGTCTCAGGCGCTTGTCTGCGAATGACAGACGTTTATTAACACAGTAACCGAATTAAGACGTTATCTTTGAAGTTAAACGGCAGTGGTGCGTTATTATGTTGGTATGATAAGGACTGTGTCAATTGCCAATCATGAGACTAAATAAAATTCTCACGCACACGGAACTCGGCAACACAAAAACGAAAAAATCTTACACCGTAGACAGGCCCTCTCCCTTCGTTTATCTTTTCTTTTCTCTCGTTATTTTTGTTGTTCCTGTGATGGTGGTAGTGTTGAATTGTTTGGCTTCATAATCTGACAAGGAATAATTTTTCCTGACTTGGTGTTACATTGTGGTTTTTGTCCTGTTTCTGTGTGTGTTTTTAGTTTTTATTGTTCAGCTGGGTCCACTGATATTGTTTTTTTTTTTTTTTTTACACTATTGTTCTTTTGTGTGGTGTTTTCATTTTCGTCAATGTGTTGTCTTTTATTTTGGTTTTCTTTTGTTGTCTGTCCTGTTTTGTAATAACAAGTTTTCCATCCGTCTTTTTGTCATGTTATATATATTATATATATATATATATATGTTTTCTATTGACAAGATAAAAAACATATTTTCCTCATTATCTGTCTGTGGTGTACTTTTTTTTTTTCGTTTTTGTGTTGCTGAGTTCTGTGTGTGTGTGCCATTTCTATTTAGTCTCACGAACGACAATGGACACAGTCCAATCATACCAACATGATTACTAATTAAGACGGTAGCAGTCAAGAGCCAAAATATCTTCCCACACTAACGCACGTAGAAGAGGGAAAACTGCATTTGTAAAGCAGGATGTTGAAACCTAGCCTGCGCGGAACTATTTTCGCGTAAATATAGCGTAGGCCTACAGTCTTTTCGCGATCTCTTCGCACTTTTTGAACGAAATATTTGAAAAAAAAAAATCACCGTACGTATGACGTAACCACGAATCGACTACATCTAACAATGGCCGTGCAGTGAGTGATACCATTACCCGCTGATAGCGCGTCAACATTTTATAGTTGGCTTGTTCCTTATGCATTTTACAAACTTAACTGCTCTCTTAGCGTCCAATGAATGAGGTGATATTAGGTATTTGCGATTATAGGCTGTACACGGTCAAACGAGCACTTTTGAATGCCCTGCCTAAGATCTACTTACGTTCACGTTGTGTAGTCGTTCGCCTTATGTAAAATTAACATTGGCATGGACCTTATCAATTTATTCATGCGTCGATCGAGCGAAACTGTAAAATTATTATAACCGTAAACATTTTACAAATCTCCTCATATTTACATTCCGATAAATTATAAATGAACAGAAAGCGAAATAAATAATTTAAGTCCTCGCAAATGGTAACTTAACACTTTTTATTCGACTTTAAAATATGGAATTACTTTCCCTCTAACGTTGCCAATTTTACTGAGCGCATATCACTCAGTGCGCCCGTTAAAATATACGCAGGTAGGAGCAGTGACTTTTTTCTAAGGTTGGTTTCAAAAGTGCTGACTTTATGGTGAACAGCCTTTACCAACTCGTTTGACAAAAAATTCCCTCCATCCTAGCACGTGTTACGAAGAAATCGTCTTGGTATACAGGTAGTATTATCAGCGATAGCAGAGCAAAACGTAGCTTTAATCGTAGATGGAAGACTAAGAAGGGTTGAGATCTGGAATCATTTTTGACGTATGTAGAACTGGTGAAGGTAAACAGAGACAGCGGGGAAAGGAAGATATTTGGTGGGAGGGGAGAGAAAAGATTGTACTCCGAAGCATCTTCTAAACAAACCAATGTATAAGCTACACACGGTTGAGTGAGCACTTTTGAAAGCCATATTTGGGATATACTTTTCTTTCTCATTTTGTATCCTTCCGCAATATGTGAAATTTACCCTGTCATGAGCCTGTTTACTATATTCCTGCGCCAAACAAATAAAAACGTGCAATTATTTGGAATGTAAATGTGTAAGTAATATGGGAATTCCTAATCTAATGTATATAAAACAAATGCCAACTAAATGTAAACTTTGCCCCCGCAGTATAACGTCAGGTATTAGTAACCGCATTTTTATTTCTTCGCTGCCGCACCTCAACTGTGAACCGGCGTGCTATGGTCTATTCGTTGTTTCTTCACACGTTTTGAATCAAACCTTTGAAAAATCACCCCGTGTATGACGTTTTTAGTTATTTCCGAAATATACCATATATCACAAGCGTTCATACTTGTGTTCATAAAAGCAATTTTTTTTTATTAAATTGGAATGTTAATTCTTTCTATCAGTTATAATATTGTATTTATAATTAATCTGAATTTAAAACAGTGAAAAAATATTAGTGTTGGTAACGCCTAGTAAGAAATAGTTCTCATGTAAGACATTATTACAAATGAGTGCGCAGGAATGTGGAGAGGCGTCCTCTGGTGTAATTTTCCTGACTTAGTTAAGCTTAGCTTGCACGAGGCGGATGAATATGCTGGAAGTAGAACTTCAGCAGGGCTTCAGAAACGTGTGAAGTTACCGTGAATGGTTTATATGTAGTAATGGCCAGTTACGTTTTTCAAAGATTTGTATCAGAGGTGGTCACTTTACCGTGAACAGCCTATAGTGCAGTAATTCCTCAATCGTCTGAGAGTCGACCATACATCGTAGGGCAGGAAATGATAGTTTAGGGATCTGCGCATGCTGAAAGATCTTACGTCGGATGCTGTTTTCAGAGCAGAACTATTTTGCTGACCTTAGAGAGATTGTAATCGATAATCGGAGACAGGGAAAGATTGACTTGGCGTTAGCTTCCTATATACTTGTGTATATTCCGAGGCCTTTCTTTCGGGCGTTGTCTGTCATCTGTGTGCGCGGTGATGTTTTCCACTTTCACTGGACCAGTTGAAATCCTGGTACTGTAATACTAAACGTTTTTGCGACTCGCCCAGGAAATAGTTTATCCGTGTCAAGGGTGTAATGCCCAATTATAAAGGGCACTTGACGTTAGAGTATTTTGGGAACTATTTTGGTCACTATTTAAGTCACGTCTTCCGGTTTTAATTGTTAATTCTGGTTTAGTGTATAGGCCGTCCTCTTAAAAGCCACCAATAAATAGAGACCCGTAAATTTAGCGTGTATTTATCTGGCAACAAGCTAAACTCCACAATCCTTTATGCATTCGAGCATCAGTTAGTAGTTCCTTGGCTGTTGCTCCAGTTTAACCCCAGACCAGGTAGCGCAGGATTCGAATCTTATTTTCCCCGCATGTTCTTTATTGGTCGATAGTCGTTCAGGGCGTGGCTAACAAACTATGGACCAATGGAAGAACAAACACACACGTGCACGTGAAAGCAGTTTAACTTACGCTCATATGAATTCGAGAAATTTCTGGTACTCTACTAATAAACAACAGAAATAAATAGCCATGCGTTGTATATATAATGGTTTTAAGCTTCTTGTGATCCCATAAACTTGTAGCAGAAAATTCTACTCTCAATAATATGCATGTAGAATTCGTTTGATTAATTTGACAGTTTGCTATTGACGCTAAAAGGCTAACTCGTCCTCGTAGCAATTTGTGACATTTTCCTATTCCTATTTAGAGCCTGCATATTATATTGATTACATAGGCTACTGGATTGAGCGGCAATGATTTTCTGCCGGGTACAGCGGAGACAATAAATGTTCCGGCTTTGCAACACATTCACGTTAGTGCACGAAACTAACGAATAATGTTAATATTCACGTTACGCGAGATCGGATAGCCGTCATTTCTAATTCCTCGCGAACGGTCTGTCGGGCTTATAAATGCTGGTTCCTCGGCGTTCTCGAACATGATGTTATTGTAATGATCGTTGTGACATGTTTTATACATGGACTGCTTCCCGCCGCTCTGCAGTTTCCTTTGTCCACAAGAGAAACACAGAATTAAAAAAAAATATCTGTTCAACTGCGCGACCTAAGACGGCAGCTCGAGAAGAGGCGACGGGAATACATTTTTATTAGTTCCTAATTCCAAAATACACAACTGCGATACATTTATATATCTTTATAGATGACAATTACTGAAATAACACAACAGAGTTCATTTCGCGACAGTAAAAGTAAGTCGCCCAAGTTGTTAAAAATATCTGTTCAACTGCGCGACCTAAGACGGCAGCTCGAGAAGAGGCGACGGGAATACATTTTTATCAGTTCCTAATTCCAAAATACACAACTGCGATACATTTATATATCTTTATGGATGACAATTACTGAAATAACACAACAGAGTTCATTTCGCGACAGTAAAAGTAAGTCGCCCAAGTTGTTAAAAATATTTCTAAGATCTATCAATCCCTCGCGGTGTAAGTTGATTGTTCCTCGCACAAATCTTTCTAGAAGTACCACAAAAATCGTCGTCAGCATGATTTATTAAATTATATTAGTGTCCACGTGGCCACAAAAAGAAACAAATACACGCTTAATTGGAGTACGTGTTAATAGAAGTCGTTTTTATGATTCTTTTCTTGTGTCGCGTTAAGTGGAATAGCAACAAAAACTATAGGAACAACTAAATCTCTTCGGTTAGTTACGAGAAAAATAAACGAAGCAGTCTATCTGGTTGGTAAATAATGGTATTTTTTTTTTTTAGTTCACAAAATACATCAAGTTAAAATTTTGTTTGCCTTATCACTTTGAAGACATTAGACCTTAGTTTGAAGCAAACTATAGCTTAATTTGACGATTGACGCCAGAAGATTTATAACAAACGTGGCTGAGATGATCAAACTCTACTAAAGCCAAATCGATGACTTGGTTTCCATTTTATTTGGGACTGAAACCTGCAGATGTTTCCCAGGACTGGCTTACATTAACCCTTGAGGTTCCCGCCTACAGAAATATGACATGACTGCAGTGATTGAGCGCACAGATCAGTCCGTGACGGAACAGGCTAAACTCGTTCGTAAGCTGCAAAAATCACAAGCAAATATTCTTCGCTGACTACCGGTTCTTTTATCTCATTCGCTCGGTGCATTATTTGAGGACAATCCAATAATTGACGTATTTGTTTCATGGACCGTCGCAACTAGAGACCTGGAAATTTCACGAATTCGTTGTCTTGTAGATTATATTCTCACAGTCTTCTGTCAAACAATCAGCTATCAACGTCTTATTGGTTGAATATTGCCAGTGAGGATGGCGCTGGTTGGGCATGCAGTTTGTAGTATCTTTGGTAATGTCCCAAAGATCTGAAGGAGGTGTCAATTAACGTGCGGAACAATTGCATACGTTACGCATTCGTACACATTTTGTATTTATAGCTTATCCCGAAATGAATCCGCGAATTTTTCAGGTCTCTATTCATAACAATATGCGTAATAGTTAAATAATGCACTCACAAAGATGGATCTGAGTTGAAGTTTTTTGAAATACAACTTGTCGTAAAGTCTTTCCACGAAAATTGGGGATCCTTACCAATTCGTACACTTACTTGCAGAAAAAAAGAAACTGAAATCAAATGAAATAAATTCAGTGCTCAAAAATTTAAAAACCAATTTTTTAATACTACTTTGTGAATCGAAACTGCCTTTCCTTCAAAAATTCCAACTTAAACTGGGGGCATGTCAATGAGCTCGTGATCTAATAAAATGCATGCAGCTAAGAACATGGACTTCTTCAAAGTTATGTTCAGAAAGGCCTCAATTTAACGCCAAACGGATATATCAGGTAATAGACAAGTATAGGTTGTTCACGGTAAAATGAGCACTTTTTAAAGCTCTGCTTAAGATCTACTTGTATGTACACTGTGTATTATGCCACCATACGTACAATTAACTTTGTTATTGGTTTGGTCACTTTATTCATGTGCATGTTAAGTAAAACCTTAAAATTTTTATAAAAGTATATATTTCATAAATTAATATAGTTATATAGTTTAAAAAATAAAAATAAAAGTTATTCTTGAGTATTTACAAATATTTGCCAAAAACACTTATAAATCAACGTTAACAGATGGAACTATTTTCTCTCTGTTGTTGCCAACTTTACTAGGCGCACACTTGTCAGTGCGCCCGTTAAAATGTGTGCAGGCAGGGGGCAGTGACATTTTTCAAAGATTTATTTCAAAAGTGCTCACTTTACAGTGAATAACCAAACGATAACGACGCCGTTCCTTCCATGCAAGCCTACTTATTTGCTCACTGGTCGAGCGGAGATATGGAAATGGCCTTGGAACTGATTTGCTATTAACACATTGTTGAACATTCCGTTTTGGTCGGCTGCTATCTGGCACGTTAGTACTCCAGAAGGTGGTTGGCGAAACACGTCCCGCCATACTGCTGGCCAGTGAGGCCATTTTGTTGACGTGTGTGGCTGTAGTTCGCAACGTACATCGCCGTTTCGCGTCTGTATTCACAGCTATTCTGTGGCTGTATCAAGTTTCCCACTTGAAGTCCAGTCAGAACAAAAATTGGCTGCTCACTGCAAGAACCGCCAATGATTAGAGACCTTCAAAATTTTGTGTTATTGTCTGGCAGCAGATTAAAATTCATCGTCCAGTACATATTCGAATCGATGTCATTTGCTTAATGGCTTCTGCAATAGCGATGACAATGTTTGCATGTGATTGGCCCATCCTGTCATCAGTTGCTTGTTATTGGTTCAAAGGCGTCCAGGGCGTGTCCGAAGAAACTGAAGTCCATTGACAATTACTATACAAAAGCACAACTGCTTGAAGTATAGTCTGTCTTGCAATAATAACGCGAAATTTCCAAGTCTCTACCAATGAGGAAGTGATGCTTAGTTTGTTGACAGATAATGACGCGAATTCCTCTGATGTGTCTCTACACTGGCATGCCAAAAGTCTATGGGAAAGGAGTCTAGTATGGTGTAGGCCCTCTTCTATCCCGGTGAAGTAGAGCAACTCGTCATGGCATCGATTCCACAAGTGGAGGAAATACCTGTGAGAGATGTTGAACCAAGCCGTATGAACAGCTACCAACAGCTCCCTGCTATTTCTAAGTACAGGATCTTGGGTGCCAATGGACCTCCCCTACACGTCCCGTAAATGCTCAATGGGGTTCATATCGGGAGAACGAGGTTGCCACAGCAGTCGTTGAAACTTTCCAGAATGCTCCTCGTTGCAAATTCTGCAGACAACTTGGACCGATGAAACGGTGCATCGTCCTGTTGGAATTTCCCATCGTTGTGAGATACGAGACGTCCATGAAGATATGCAACGCAATACCATGACCAGAACACACTCACTCATGCGTAGGGACACCCGAAATTCGCAAAAAGATTTCCGCACATGCTAGATTTCAATACCCTACAAGCGTACCAGCAGTTTCCTGTTACTTACTGGCGGCGTGCGTGCCTGAGAAAACCATTTCTTAGTTGCCTGACCAATCAGAATTGAGTTACTCCAATACCGTGCATCTCTGATTCGTGGCCAGAGACTTAAGACGCGTAACGTATAGATCACCTAATCACAAAAGTGGATTTAAGTTCAAGTATTATGAAGTACAACTGGTCGTGAAATCTTTTCGCGAAATTCGGATGTCCCTACTCATGCGATGTCAGGGTACAAACCATACATGCCTGGGCACTTCCAAGACTTAACGATACAGTGGCGCCACCGACAATTACCTTTGCATACTGCTATTCCATTCATTTTTGCATGTCAGTGTATTTACACGGTAGGTGCTGCGATGGCTAGAGCGATTCGGCTTCCATCTCTGTGATCCAGGGTCCCTTCCCCGAATTTAGCACATGTGTAATATGGCAGACGTTGCCGTTGGTCCGCGGGGTTTCTGACATTCTCCCCCACCCTTGCATTTTCCATCTCGCTTCGCCCCCCACTAGCAGAGACCTGAAAAATTTCGCGGTTTCATTTCAGGGCAAGATAGAATTCGAAAACTCTAATTTTTAGCGTACTTTTGTAAATGGCCCACGCAATTATTTGTAACTTCCTTGAAAACACCTGAAGCAATTGTAAACATCCAGCCAACAGGTCATTGAACTCGCATTTTGCAGGTACCTACCTATTGGCGCTATTCTAGCGTTCCAGAGGCACTTACTCAACTCCTTCGTTCGTGTTTACATTGAAGAATAATTTCATTGGTGTCATACAAATAAAATAATTACAGTAATGAAAACATATATTTACATCATATTATACATGCAGTTACTCTTATTTGACAAAATCCTTCTCCGAAGTCGGCGGTAATGGATTTTTTTAATCACAAACTTTAAGGCTAGAGGTGTTTATAAAGATTATGATGTAGCGATCCCTTATGCATGATTTCGGAGGACGTCCTAGCAACCAGATTGACAACAGCTTTAATAAAATGCAAAGACAAGTTCTAACTTGTGGTTTGTTAGTGTCCTTAGAATGTCGGAATGCCCTCTTACACGTCACCCACACCTTACAATTCAAATTTTCGAACGCGGGTGGTCGGAAGTAGGTGGCGTGGCACTTGACAGAAAAATTATTTGAGCGAGTATTTCTTTCGTAAGTCATAGGCAGGCGGTGTGGTGTGCTGAACAGACGTTCGTCATAAATTTCTTTTCGCTTTTCTTAAATCCTCTCAGCTCGACCGTCCAGCATTTGAACGACGAAGAGTGATTTTAGAAAACAGACGTTTGGCGGAAATTCCATCGAAAAAAAAACAGGCGTCTGGCATAACAGGCATCTGGCAGAGCAGGCGTTTGGCTGAAAAGGCATTTGCCAGATCAGTCATCTGGCAAAACATGCATCTGGCAGAACAGGCTTTTGGTAGAACACACGTCTTGCAGAACAGGCGTTTTGCAGAATATGGGTCTGGCAGAACAGGCATCTGTCAGAACAGGCGTCTGTCAGAACATGCATTTGGTAGACAGGCGTTTGGCAGAACTGGCGTCTGGCAGAACAGACGTTTGGCAGAACAGACGTTTGTCAGAACAGGATTTCCGTATATAACCAGCGTTTAGCAGAACAGGCATTCGGCAGAACAGCATCTGTCAGAACAGAAGTTTGGCAGAACAAGCGTTTGGAAAGAACTGGCATTTTCCAGAATGGGCGTCTGGCAAAACATGCATATGGCAAGAACAGGCGTTTGGCAGCAGGCCAAGCGTTTGGCAGAGCAGGCGTACGTGCAAAAAGGCATTTGACCGAACAACGTTTGGTAGGAAATTGTGGCAGAAGACTTCTAGGTCAAACGAGGGACACCTCTGGAGGTCCGCCACTACGGAGGTGAGTTGGCGAAAAAGTTCCGCGGTGTCGGTGACACGGGCGGGCGAGCACGCGTGGTGCGTGCCTGCAGGGGGCGGTGTCCCTTCGCCACGACTAAGACGACGCGTCACTCGGTGCGTCGTTAGCATGCCGGGGCGGTGGTGAGGCCGCTGCGTGCCCATTACCAGCAGGAAGTGGCGGCCGTCCGCGGGCGCGATTTGCATGTACCAGCGCGCCGCGCCGCTCGCTTCCACGAAGTCATCCTCCTCACACCTCCACCGCCTGGCCACGTTGTTCGCTCTGCACGACAGCCTGCAGTGCGAGGTCTCCAACGCAGTCAGCTAGAGCCCTTTTCTTTACTCGTTAGAGCCACGAGTATTTCGCGGATTGATTTGGCAGCAAGTTAGACTTCACAGATCTCCATACCACGACACAATATCGTTTACTTATTGCTGGGGATAGGAAAAATTCGCGAGTTCATTTCAGTACAGGATAGACGTCCAACACGTGTACACTGAAGTCACCTTTTATATTGGATCACAGTTCATTAGACACGCCCTGGACGACTCTGAGCCAATAGCACACTTGCAAGGACACAAGTAGCGAGTGCCATACTGCTAGGTGTGAAGTAACACTGACTTCTCTATGGAGCAGCAGCCAATGAACAAACATCTGAGGCTCTAGTGTGCACAGGACTGTGGAGTCTAGCCTACAGGTCATTGAACTCGAGAAATTTTCCTATCCCTACTTATTGGTAGGGATAGGAGAATTTCGAGAGTTCAATGACCTGAATACTAAACTCCTCAGACCTCTGCATATTGGAGCCTCAGCTGTGTGTTCATTGGCTGTACCCCACGTCTGGCAGTTATGGGGTTTGCAAGATGTTTCCTTGCAAGTCTGCTATTGGCCCAGAAGCCGTGCAGGGTGGGTCTAATAAACTGTGATCCAATTGCGAAGGTGACTTCCCTGTATACGTGTTTGACGTCTATTTTGTCCCGAAATGAATTCGCGAAATTTTCCTATCTCTACTTATTGGTTGCAGAGAGGAAGTGAGGTCTTTGTACAGGACTGTTCAACGCACACTCACAATACTGTTTCCTGCTTATTACTGGCTCACAGTTGAACGGGGACTGTCTAAACAACTGGCAACCAATCACAATGAAAGGGGGAAAGAACAAGTGTTTGAAGTCTACCCTGCCACCGAACGAAATCGCGAAGTACTCGTGGCAACACTCAATGTGTTTGGAACAAAACACTCCCGTTAACCCATTAGCAAAGACCTGAAGAATTCGGGGATTCATATTGGGACAAGCCAGAACTCAAAATACGTGTGTTTATATAAGTTAAGCAATTGGTCCACACGGTGTATGACAACTCCTGGAGAACGCTGGCCCAATCGTCGCCTTCTACTGTGATAGCAGGCAACCAATGCACAGTTGACATCGGCATATCTGTACATACGACTGTAGAGTCTAGCCTGCAGGTCGTTGAACTCGAGAATTTTTCAGGTCTCTGCCCATTGGGTCGCTCAAGAATAAAAAAATGGTTTTTTAATTTTTGATGGTATTTCATGGTTTCTTGGCGTGTTATATCAACGACAACACAGAATAAACACAAAAAAACTTGTAAAACAAGACGCATCATATTTATTTTAGCACAAGTATGAACATTTATATATAACTTATTATTCGTACAGTTTAAAATAAACATTGTTTATACACAACGTTTTGACTTCAGCCAAGGCATTGCTTGAAGTCACACGAGCGGCTCGCTCATCTGTGGTAACAAATTTACCTCTGGATACTTTGCGACAACGGCGAACCGCATAAGAAGTTTCGGAGAAAATATTTTTCATGACATTCTTATAACACGGATGGTTATTTCGAACTAATAGCCTAGTGTATCAATTTGGTCCAGTGTTGAGATTTGTAGTATATAGAGTAGAGATTTGTAGTACATAAAAAATTCATCTGTTTGGTGTTTCAGTCGTCTCTATCGCCCAACTCCCTGCAGTTGCCAGCGGAGCGACTGCCTTCAACGCCGATGTCCGGACATTGCTTCACGACACCGACATGGGGATGCTGCTTCCACTTGACATTACCTTGCGAGCTGCTTGGTTGCTATGGCGGACTGTATAGCCTCTGGCACAATGAGCTGTTGCTGTTGTTGTTGTTGATGTTGGCGGTTGTCGGTTGGTGTGCGACATATTCCATGGCACAACAGGCGGTTGGCGCGTTGATGTAAATTGTTTCGCGTTCGAAACACCAGGTAGGAGTAAATCTGTACAAATTATGCCCGTATTGTTTTCGTCCATTTCGTAAGATTTTGATTGTTTGAAATCCACAGTACTTAGTTCAAGGATAACTGAGTAGGTTATATAACCGAAAGAGTGTATTGATATTGTACCAAAACATACATTTTAAAGGGTTTTATATATTGGATTTTTTATATTGAAAACTGCTGGTTGCTGGCGGATATCAATAATTCTATTTGCTCCTTTACCCTCCTACATTTTAACCTTTTCTTGTATTTTTGGTGCCACATGTCCAAACTACAAAACACTTTCTTATTGATCGGTTGATGGTAAACTACAAAGCACTCTCTGATTGGTCGGATTATGGTAAAAAGTTCAATATTTTCAACTTTCTTCATGACCAACCGTCAACATTGACACCAACCACCGACTGCCTGTTGTGCCAGAACTTTTATTTTTTTTATGTATCAATTATTGAATGTTTGAAATAGCCTAGCCTAGGCTCGCATACAGAAACCGCACAATGCAAGGTTATCTTGTAAGCGGGTTAGGCGGGGACTTACAGGAGAACACTTCAATACAATACTGTTACGGGTCAAAGATATCAAAACAGCAGAGCACACAAAAGGTTATCAGAGTTTAAACGCACCTTGCACCTAAAATGTAAAATCAAAGACACGCATGGATTGGCAGAAGAAAATTTCCTGTTTATTTTTTATATTTCTTTCTATTTTCTATTCCTTTCCTTCTCTCAACTTCAAATGCACAAATTATTAAATGTCTCCATATATATATATATATATATATATATATATATATATATATATATAGAGCTACCATAGAATATACCTGTCATTTTTATATTTTAATTTTGATATGCAGAATTAAATATGATAGATTTTGGGTTAAATACCAACACACTAAATAATACTGAAAATATCAAATACATGGTTTTTCTGCAAAAATTGAGTACAATGACAAGTTATGTGAAATACTCAGGCTCGCAAGAATTGCGAGCTGGACCCCACATGACTCTAGTATTTTTTACAAGCCAGTTGCTATTTTCAAAAACATTTTTCTAAAAGTAACCTCGATAGTAAAATATCTGTTTTGTACTTTACAAATTCTTTAACACAGGATGACACTCTAAAATTGGTTTTCCTCATTATATATTCTTTTGAACTTTTGAAATTAAACCTTAAGGCTGACATAAAACCTAGTAACCACAGCCTTCATGCTGTCTCAGCATCTACTAACTGTGCCCAGAGTAACAACAATATATATATATATATATATATATATATATATATATGTCTATCAAAACGCCACCCGTAATAAAGATGATGCTCCTATAAATTAGTTGTTTGGCTAACTTGACACTAAATTCCTTTAAATAGTCTGAGAACTATTTTTAAGAGACGCCATACTCATATCCAAGTAACATTAGAGATGGAACTAAAATATAACATGGGAGAAATTAGCTGCAATTTAAATGTGGAAGTCACTCACGCACACTTTACGAACGGTTTATTTGATAACATTTTTTGGAGGCGAATGTACGTATCCAAATCATAATTTCCAAGATGGCTACACGTAGGACGCCTTTGCGTCAATGTAAAAAGCCGGTCATGTCACTGGCAGTTTCACTTTTTTTTTTTTTTGCAGGACCACGGTCCACACAGAACTCACCAAGTACACCGACAAAGGATATTTAACAACTTGATGTGTTCGAAGACGATGTGTCTATCTACAAGTGCACCTCGACAAGTGAAGATATTAGTGGATTTTGTTTATATCCTCGTCCCGCGCAATCGCGACTGTTATGGACGAAATGCTGCCCTTGCGCACACACTGGAAAAAGTCATTAGAAAGTTTCCTGTACTGCAACGAAAATAATTTCTTAGAGGCTGTTTTGTTTGCTGTAACAAAACAGAGAAGGTTACAGAAACTTAGTTTTGCTGTCAATAAATGTTTTCTTTGTACTTTTTTGTTTCGTGTCAACACTACCTTCCATCATAGCAATTAAAAAAAAACATTATTTACCTATCGAACAAATATTAGGTCTACAATGGTTCATATTTAAACAAATTTTTCTTTGCCGCCACAGATCATGCGCTGCAGCAATAAAGGTATTTTAGAGTGTAACCACAAGTTCGTGAAATTAAATTTTCCTAACGTATGGTATTCGACAACCAGGCTAAAGGATACAATTTAAAAGGCAACGTTAGCAAATCGTCGCCCATGTGACGAAGTGATATCGTGGACGTAGTGTTAACACCTTATCCCGGATGTGATCGTCACCGCAAAGCTTGCTGAAGATTAAGTTAGACTATCAGCGATGGCGTGCGCAGTCAAAAACCTGATCCATATATCCGTAGCCTTTCTGTGGGCGATGTTACTGGCCGTTGTTGTCAATTTGGTATGTCTGTGAAATGAGTCGACCGAAACTCCTATCGTAGGCGAAATTTTTCAATTATTAAGTAATTTCAAGACGAGAAACTCCTTCTGCTGAAACATCTGAAACAAATAACATAATCAGGCTGAGTTTACGGATTAATTTTGGGACGTAATGCAATGAAGAAAAAGACGTCAGAAATCTCCATGCAACAGTGTTGCTTATTTATTGTTTTATTTTGACACGTAAAAAATACAGAACTAGGAAGGTTTGCCATTTTCCCTCGCATCGTATATCTATACACTTTTCAAAGAAGTAACAAGAGTACCAAATATTTTTTAAAGTAAGTAAACAGAGTCTGCATGCAGGGTATCTGGAAAATTTTTGTCTCGAACATGGGTCCATAGTGCATCGGTATTTGAAGATTATATGTGTGCCCTATTATATATATATATATATATATATATATATATATATATATATATATATATATATATATATATAAACCACGCATATATATCCATGGTTTAATGACTGTTCACGTTCACTAAGTTTTGCGTGCAATTAACTGGAATACAGGTCATTTAACTCATCATGGATGACTTTGAACCAATAATTTAAAATTGGAGATGGATCGACCGAATTGTGCACATTCCAACACAAAACAAATAAACAAAACTCACCAAGGCAGCAGGCCATTAAAAGAACATACGCCACTCCAGCGTATAGGCCAACCACGGGTTTCGCTTACTTATATATATATATATATATATATATATATATATATATATATATATATAATCTACACATACACAGTACTTGCATGAATAAAGTGGAAATTTTTCGTGGGTTCAAGTCCCTGTAACATAGACTGCTCATTGTTCACCGTACGTTATTCTCAGCTGTTTGTGTTCGTCAACTTCCAACTTTACCGTAAAGAGTAGCACAGAATTCGGTCCGCATTTCATTTCCTAGGTATTTACTCATTCAGAATTATTTAGGGGATGTCTAACAAGCCGTCATCCTCCCCCCCACCCCCCTCTTAGAGTCAAGGCAGCACAGCTGATTTCGGTGCTCGCCTCCCGCCAAGGCGAACAGGTTTTGATTCCCGACTTTCGCACGTGGGAATCATGTCGGACCGCTCCACCCTTAACGACTCTCGAGATCCCGGTGTTAAGATCCGCCCAAACCATCACACCGCGCTCCGCCGTTCACAAACGCAACTTAAACGACCTCAAATATTTTCGTGAAACTTTCCGGTGCAATTTCATTGTCTGGGTTTTATAGATGTCGCGAAAGGCAAAGTAAGTAACTATAAATAGTTACAGTTAGCATTTTCGAAATTTTTTACTCTTAAAAATTTAAATTAAATTAAATCATAGAGTGCAATATGTCAAGTGAGAACTTTTTTTTTTTCGCATTTCTAAGCACAATGTAAACAAATCCTTACAGCTATATAAATTGCAAAAGTGAGTTTGTTTCTCCTTTCCCGTCAAAACGGAGCAACGGATCGACGTGATTTTTTGCACAGATATAGTTGGAGGGTCGTAGAGTGACATAGGCTACTTTTTATTCCAGTAAAATATCTCATTCCTTTAGGAAAATTCTAATTGTAAATAGTTACTGGATTAAGCTTTTCTTAGGATTTTATACTGCATAAAAAACCATTGTTAAAAGAATAATTCGTAATTTCTCCTTTCTTTTTTGTCTATAGGCTGTAAACATTTCCTTCCAAAAATGCGTAGTGGCCGAGTGGCTAGAGTAATTCCAAGTGGGGCCGCAGTGACAAAGTGGATAGATATATATTAAGTAGGGCCGCAGAAGCTCAGTGGCTAGAGAACCCAATAAGGGTGCAGCAGAAGCTCAGGGGCTAGAGAACCCAATACTGGGGCCACATCTGGTTAGGGGCTAGAGCACAAAATAGTGGGGCCGCAGTAGCTCAGTCGGTAGAGAACATGATAGTGGGGCCGCAGAAACTCAGTGGGTAGAAAACCCAATAGTGGCGTAGTGTCACAAAACTTCATTAGTTATCCCTATAAACACGTGCGCGAAGCTGCGGGTAAAAGCTAGTAAAAAAAAAACCCCTTAGTCTGAGGAGGGTTTTCGGGAAATGTGAGCTCGAGGAGGGAAAGCCGCGAGGTTGGCGGCGCTGCGGGCCGTCACCCCGAGGGGCTGGCTGCGTGTGTGCCATGACGTCACCGAGCTACCGCCCAACCGCCACGCATCACAACCACGTGCTAATCGTATGCGCGGAAGCGCCGCTTGCATTATCGAGATCTGAAACCTTGGTGCGAGCTTGCACTCGCGACTACGCGATGAGCTGCTACAGGATCCCCTCGGCCCTGGCCTTAAAGGCTGTTCAAGATGAAGTGAGCACTTTTAAAACCAACTTATAAAAATGTCACTGTCCCTACCTGCATGTATATTTCAACGGGAGAACTTTGTGTCATGTGCCTTGTAAAGTTGGTAGCGATGAACGGAAAGTAGTGCCATATCTTACCGTCGGTAAAAAGTGTCAAGTAACAATTTGTGATAACTTTAATTCTTTCATTCACTTTCTGGTTTTTTTTTTTATGTATCGAAGTGTAAAAATGAGCCGATTCGCAAAACATGTTCTTTTGTAATAATTTCACAGTTTCACTTGGCCGACGCATGTATAAAGTGATGATGCCCATGACAATATTAATTCTGAATAAGGCGAAAGACCACACAAAGTGCACACAAGTAGTACTTAAGCAGTGATTTCAAAAGTGCTCATTTTACTGTATACAAAACTTACTCTGCCAGTAAATTAAACTCTTTAACTGTCCCATAACACTTTTAAGTTCTGTAGTTATTTTGGGGAAGGGAAATAAATAAGGATAAATAAGGAGACCGTTTTTGTACAAAATACGATAAAACATGACAACAGATTTGAAAAACTTCGGCAATGTATGAATTCTCATATCCGTGATTTAGTAATTTGTGATTTTGTCGGTTTCTGTTCGGACTCTGTCAGTAGTAATTTCTTTAGAATTTGTAAAAAAAAACGCAGTAAATTTTAATATCTAAATAACTAAAAAATACATTTTTACACGACGCCAGAGGGCGTATTCGAGTTCGCGAGAGATGCATTCAATTATGAATTAAGTTAAGCAATATGATAGTAGAAAAAAAAATTAATTGTATTAGCTGTAGGCGCAGTCAACTAAGACTGTTCCGTACAACCAATGCAGTGAATATTATGTTGAGAAATGTCTGCTAAACTCGAAGTTCTACAAGCATTACTTGAGGGGCTAGTTAGCTAACTAGTTAGTGTGGGCGCAAGTGTTAATAGCCTTGTTAGCATAATTAGTAGTGTGAAAGAAAAAGTTACGTAATAGAAAGTATGAATGAAACTGCGAACAGTGCAAGCGAGAATGTAAATACCCAGATAATAATGTTAGTGATTTAGCAGCCAAGAAAATATATACTTTAACGCGGATGAGAAAATAGTGTTCAGTAGCGAGTAAAGCGGGATTCGCAATAAAGCGACGAGTGTTAACTGCGTCTTCACAACAGAGCGATGTTCTGACGCCGGCCGCCGGCGACACAGACCGTGCTGCCATCTGGTCTCCTGCGAGGAAGCTTGCAAATGGAATGCTAAAAACGAACCAAACGCAATGAAGTTTCTTGACATTTAGTTAGTAAAATTGTTGTTTTTCAGTGATATACACTTTTCTTTAATAAAAGTATTATATCAAAATTAAAGACCATGTTGTAGAACATTAATGACTCTTCAGGCATCGGAAAACACTTTTGTTTTCCTAAAGTTAGGTAAAATTGATATAAATCTGTTCTCCAATCAGTATACCTGCAAACCGTTTATGTATGCTTTCAGTTCTCTATCTCAGCTTCTCGCCACTTACGCCTTCAAATATTTTAAACGAACAGTTCTTCTTTTCCGTCGTCGCCCGAAGCCGACGAACGCAACGCCAAGATTTCATGCTAACGCATTCGACGCCGAAGGCGGCGACAATTCGCTGCTTCATTCTGATTGGCTGAAGCTCGACGCGCCGCCTCGCGTCGCATCGCGCCGCGCTATTGGGAAACCCGCTTAAGTTAATACAAGAATTGGCTGCGTGGACGAGAAAATTGAGAGTGTAACTGAAGTAGGTAGTGGACCAGTGGTGTTTATCCCATAGACGCAAGGTAAGTAATGCTTACCCTATACATCTTGGGAATGTTCGAGCCTTTATAGTTTTCGTCTTAACTTTAAGTTTAAACACATTTAAATCTGAGTTTCCCGTCTCCGATTCGAGAAACAGAGTTATCGTCAAGGTGACCCCGAGTTTTCGTAACTCCCGAACTGTATACGCATAACTTAGTGCTGCTATCTAGTATTTATTTTCACAAACGGTCAGCGACTAGCGATGACTCGAACACACAAGCGAGTTACCTTGCCGTGTTCTTTCGGCAGGGTAAGCAGTCAATCTGTTTGATTCCTCCAGTCCACATTTCCTTGGAAAGTGGGTGCAAGTGTTCGGGAAAATGGGGGTTTTCTTATAATTTGTTGTATGCTCTCTAAATAATATTCAGTTTAATTATTATTACATTAATTTTCTTTTCTTTTTTATAACTAATGTTAGGTATTATGAAACGGTAAATACATATGGAGGGTAAGCAAAGCTGGAAGTTGCGTTTGTTAATATAAATTAAAAATGGAACCACAGCCTGGTGCCAGAAAATCTAAAACACTCGAATATGTGGGGCTATTATATTGCCTACTCTGTAAATAATCTCACTAAACGCCACTGTAGTGGACAGTGTCAGTGGGACTATGGTAAGCGTCGAGAACGAAATGAGTGCAATGAATAGAGAATGGCAGGAATCTCTTCAACAGCGGAGTTCCGCTATAATCACCACACCCGCAGCCGGGAAAAATTGAGGAAGCAGTGCAAGTCGCAAACAATTAAGCGACCACGGAGGATAACCGGCAGCAATTTATGGCAGGCAAATATAATGCACGACTTACTGGGAATTCGAACCCAGAACCTCGTGTCCGAATAAGCCTTGGTGACTTTATCCACACAGGTCGCCCCGTTTCAAGCACGAGGACAGTTAGCCAAATTTTCATGGCATCGACAGTAGTTAAATCAAATTGATTAGTTATTTATGTTTTGTCGAATAGAGTACCGTCAAATATTTTATTTTAAAAATAAATTTGGATTTAACACTTTGTAGTCAGCAGACATTTACAAGACAACCAAGACAAGTTAGAAGTGAGTTACTTATATCCACGACTGCAGGAACACCAGTTATATTGGTCTCTGTGTTCCCACTCACTACAGTTCTAGTGCAGGCCAACATGACCTACTGTGCTCTACAACGTTCATTATTGGCTGGTCATCAGCCACTGAGGCGCTGACTTGATTCTGTCCTAGTCAAATGTCTTTATTTGTGTAAGATATTTTACAAATACACCTGTTCTTTTGTGGAGATCTAACGAAATTATTTTTGTAGTCAGGGAAGTTATTGTTACTGAGCTGCAGAGTTGTGGTAAAATCCTTTAAACACACACAGTACGACTACTGCATGGAAATGTTAGTTTTCTTTCCAACGACAAAGAAATTTTCACAGTATGTTTTTGCTCGAGTTAAACTCGAGCATAGTCCTCAAAGTGTTAAAGCATTTTGTAAAAAAAAAAAAAAGTCTTCTGTTGCCTTCACACTGCACTTGAACACGAACGCTTGCCTGATGGCTTTTCTCCCACGGAAGCATTTTTATTTATTAAAGTTTGTTTATAAAGCGCACGTCTACTCGACTCTTGTCGGGCAAGCATTTAGCTCGAAGCGCAACAGCGTCGTGTTAGCCTTCCGGAGGGGAAACAAATGTGCGTGTAGCACAGGCACATTACTCATAACACCTATCTTTCTCGAGCCGCGAGTAGCTCACGTTCGCTTGCAGGCTCCGGTCGTGACTATTACAAGTATTTTAAATATGGCGGACACCGTTCTTACAGTGGGGGTAGTCCGCTTTGAAGGAATGACTCTCGGGCAGCTGGCCTCGTTCCCAGCGTTATATCACTTGGCTGGGAGGTTCGCCCGCGGCCGAGCGGGGAGGGGCTGTACACCCTACAGATTTCGTCACGATCTCCCGAGTCGCGTGTCGTAGCAAACCCAGAGGACTGCTCCAGTGGTGTTACGTCCTAGTGACCGGACTCAGGAGCTTGCCTCGAAGCCTCTGGAGAGTTGAATAGACGCGATTCCTCGACGGCCGTATCCTCAGCGAACATCCGGGAGGCACGTCTCGATTTCTGCCAGGTGTACGAAACCCCAGGGGCCTTCAAACAGGTTGAGCTGGGCCTGGGGAAAAGAACAAGAGTACCCGCTGCGAGACCGAACTTTAAACTCGTGTAAAACCCTCCTCTCATATGATGATGGTCCGATAAGGCGGGCCACGAACAGCGGCGCGAGAGAACACGTCTCTCTTCCTCTCTCTTTTTATTTCCCTTTCTCCTGCTCCTTTTTATTCTACGAATAAAAATAAAAAGACACCTAAACAAAACAAAAACCCCCCTCTTCCCGTGGCGTTCATAAACATTACGTGCATTGTGGCGGCATCACGTAGGCCCAGATATCATATTAATATCGTTAGGAGTGAGAAAGGAGGGGAAGGGGTGGTGGAGGTGGAAGTAGGGGGGGATGGGGGTACAGGTCATAAGAAGGCAGCACAGTGCCGCCGTGATAGATGGAGAGAGGGCATCTCTTGTTCGCACCCAGTCGTGGTCCGACGCTCCAACTCCGCCACAGCACCCATACACGTCTTCCATTATAGCTTCTTCGTGAGGAATAAAGATTGTTATGAGTCCGCGGGGTAAAGAAGCGCTAAGGAAGGTGGGGGGGGAGGGGGAGTGCCGAGTGCGCATGCGTGTTTTCCCGCCAGACACAATGGGACAGGGAGTTGCCGCTCTGCCCGGTGAATACACCTCTCTGCGAATCAGCTGATTAGAGGTAAAGATAAAGCTGTTTTCCCTCCCTGGCGTACTTTTGAAAGGGGAAAAAGTACATAGATAGTGGAGTAAACTGGTTTAAAAAGCACTGTATTAAAAATTCTGCAAATCAGATATTTCATTTAATGACTTTTCCAGAAAAGAATATTTTTCAATGACTTTTGCTTATCCTGCCTGAAATTGAAATATTAGTATTTTTAAAATGCTCGTATAAAATAAACGAAGACATAGAAGAAATTAAACAAACTAAGCTTTACAACGTCGCATTAATAAATTTTAACACCTATTTACCATCAGTTAATATAATTTTTTTTTCCCAACAGCATGACAATTAATTTCTTCATCAAAAGGGTGCTTGTCAGAAATACGAAATAATTTTTTTTTGCCTTCGAACACCTTTTAAGGTCAAATTTGTATTAGTATTTACTACAAACTATTATTTAAATTCTCAATTTCTAGTAATTGCTAGTCAGAATATACGGTTTCGAAAACTGATTTATTATTTTTAAATGTTTTTAATTTTTGAAAATATATACTTGAATTTTAAAATAAAGAAGACTACAATTCACATTTCTGCAGTCAGGAATTTCTTTCGGTGAGACTGGTTTCAGCTATCCACTTCCTTTAATCACTTTTTTCTTTTTAATTTATTATAGTAGGTTATTTTTCAAATATTCCTGAAGATTAATAATTAAACAACTTTTTAAGTATATGCACACACAATGATTTCTGGCTAATCGTGGTTACGCCGCTACAGTTTTGCTGGATCACGCGACACTATCAACTGGATGATGTGATTCTATCCAAAAAAAACAGTAACTTTTCGCGACGTCCAGCGATCTTCAATTGGCTTCCGAAATCGTCTTTCTCACAAACGTTAGTTACTTATCAAGCTTTTCTGGCAGAGCATTACTGGAAACGAAGTACAATGGCGAGGAATATCAGGGAGAGAAAATTAAGAATTGAACTCTGCTCAGGTTTCAAGAGGTTGAATTAAAATTTGAACTAAGAAAATAATTGTGCTAGAAGTATTTTATGTTATCTCTTTATTTATGTTATTTCTTTATTTAGCACTCATTTGAATTAATGCTAAGCTAAAACAACCACAAAAATGGGAAAATAAAATTGAATATTTTTAATTAGAATGTAATTTCACACTCATTTAGATTAACACGATTTAAATGAAAATATGAGCCATGCATCTAGCGTAAAAAAGATTTTGTAACAAACTCGAAGTGTTTATTAACTGTTTTAATTCTGAGATAAAATTAAATACCAAATTAAAATTTGACGAAGACAGAAATTCGAAATGATCGCATGCTTATGAGATGAAGTGGGAACATTTTCAGAATAACTTCAATGATTTATAAAAATTGAGTAAAAAAATTAAACATAACAGGAAACGAGCATACGATCAAATTCACTATTGTTACCAGCAATAAACTATTTATACGATACACTGTCTAGTTTAATGTAAAGGAACAACAATAATTGAAAAGTAATGTTAACGACTAACCCTCACGACGAATTTTATACAGACTTATTCCATTCGCAAACTAAAGTGTATCAGAATGCCTATAAAAATAAACGGTTTTAAGAATACCTAGTAATGCACATATGTTTATAATGACCATTTATCAAGAAGGGAAAAACTGGACCAACATCCTTATGGCCTTAAGTTACTCAAGAAGTGGATTAATTAATTATTGGAGAAACTAAACGAAAGTATTCTCGCCAGCTTTGGGAAATGGCATACGTGTAAGCTAGCGTTTATGCAGTTTGAGACTGAAATAAAAGGAGGCAGAGTATTCATTGTGACATCGCAGTTTACTCCAGGGCACACGCGATTGGAGGAACTAGAGGCATGGATTTTTTTTATTTATCAAGTTTATAGGCACTAGGATGACACCAAAATCGTCTTTCGTGTCTACAAGAGCTATCAGAACACATAAAAAATGTATGCAGACTCTATAGTTATGAAAAATTGTATGCGTCATTTAACATTAAATTGAATATTTACGTCATCTATTCTTGTGCAAACCTGAAAGGCGAAACATTCGAGTTATAAACTAAAACATTTGCTTTTTTTTTTCTGTTCAAATCTCACTCTGTAACAAACATAAATATTAGCTACTTTATTTTTATACACAGAAAAAAAAAATTGTAGCGAAATTAAAGCTTTGATGTTCAAATACCATTTCTCAAACAGCGAATTCAAAAAAAAAATTTACTGTGAAACTTACGGTTAGTTAGATATTGAAGAAATGCAATGTCCGTAATTTTGTTTGGATTTGTAGATAATTTTTTCACCGGTAAGTGTTCGTTATTTAATGGTAATATTTTGTGACAGTGTATTTTATACAAATAAAGCTAAAAGAACAACAGTAATAAAATAATAATAATAAACCCGAACTTTACACATGCCGGATACTTGGATGGAATACACAACCGCTCTCCCCTTAACATCCAGCCTGATAACTAATAAACGAGACTTCCCCGTGCGCTGTAACATGTTCAGTAGCGGAGACTGCAATGCGCGAGTAGTAAAGAAGCCCATCTCCTGTGCCGTGGGTTGCTACTACCGCAGGAAGACGATCTGTTTGCGTGCACAGACCGTTAAGAACACACGTCTGCCTGCCACTGCATCTTCCGGTCCAACATCCTCCGGCCATTCGGTTTATGAACCGCCAGCCAGTGGCGTAGCCAGAAATTTCTCAGCAGGGAGGGGGTTAGAGGTGGGTTTATATTTTTGCTACTGAGGGCTACATGTATTTGGCCACCCCCGTCGTGTTCGGAGTTTTCCACCTCCTCTTTGTTAACTACCGACTAAACACTAGACAGAAATTTCAAGTAACTTATTAATAACGATGTACAGGAATTAATGGTATGCAGGTGCGAGAAACCTATCGATATAATTTACTTCAATGATACATAAACATTGTGTTACTAGAAGCTGCTAATCGCATACTGGATTTTAGTACAATAACTCAAATAGTGGTCAGCAACTTACTCCAGCAAAAACTGACCCTAAAAAAACACTTATCGTGGTGATGTTTTGAAGAATATTTTAGATTACGTGTTGAACAATTTTGTTCAAACATTACATCAGGACGCAGTACATGTTCACAGCAATGCATTGCCAATACGAGTTTTCCACATCCGCCCCAAAAGTTGAGTATGTGTTACACAAACATGTTTCTTTGCAGAATAACTAAACAATACTTAATAGCCAGATTTTAGGAAAGTGTTTTTTTCCTTAACTATGGAACTTCTCTGATTTCGCCGCCCTTTCATGTAAATACACCTCGTTGAAGAAAATAAGAGGGCGGGAGGGTTTACAAGTTAATTAGGACAAACTATAGGAGAAAAATACTTCGCATTATAGTATAATGCATCATAGTGTACAGCGATTGCATATTTTATCACAATGAAAGGATTATTAATCATTCTAGTACTGATTGTCGACAACCCGTTTCCCCAAACCACCTCCTGGCTACGCCCATGCATCCAGCGCTACCTGGGGGAGTGTTTGGAGAACATCGTAATTGCTCAGGTATGTTGGATGTTGGACCAGCAAGGAATACCGTTTACTCAAACAAGCTAATTAATTTTTCCATTGGGGGCTACAGAAAAATTGGTGTAAATTTCATTTAGAATATTTTACATAAAACAAAAATCCTTTATCGGTACATTTCTCCTGTGTCAGCAGTACCTACGATCCTTCATTTAAAACTTATACTATGAAGTGATTTTCAGACCGTACATATGGGGTGTTAAAAACGTATCTTAAACCAACGGTAAGTTAAAATCTCGTAACAACAATGTAATTAATAATAATTTTTCTGGCCTTCCAAAGTGTCTTGCAATGCGAGTAACTTACTGTACCATTAATTTGAACATAGGCATTACGATTTTCTGTAGGTCACATCACACAAAACCCACACTATGATACAAAAAGTTCTTTTTCTCTTAGTCACTAATACTGACTATATTACTTCCGTGGAATTGTTTTAATGTTACTTACATATTTCTAACAACAACCTAGAATATCTGTGTTTTTATTTTTAATTTGTTATTTTTGTGCCTAAAATTTTGCATCATATTACGGGGTTTCTGCTACTTACAGCGAATGTTGCAATGTAGTTTGTCCAGATTAGCAATTAAGTTATTTCCTAACGTGCGTATATGTTAAACATAATCTGAATAAGATTGATGACGAATCGAGAAGGGAATTATTAATTTTTATTGGTGCATAGTTATATTTTAATGTTTAAAGTTAATCAATCCTTGCACAGCAATATATTTTACTAATACATCTAAAGTTGCATAATGTGTTTGCTGTAAAATTTAAAATTTATTATTTTAAGTTATTCTATAGAGAATGTCCAAAATATTTCGTCCCCTACAAATTTGAAAGATTAGAAATCAAAATATTATTTGCTCATAAAAATTAAAAGGCTTGAAATATATTAAAACTTATTTTGAAATGTTTTAATCGATTGATAGCTAAATATAATTTGCAATATTCAGTCCCAAATATGCGCTGATTTCTAGTCTGTGGTTGAAATGTACTAACAAACAAAGGAATTTAAGAAATAAGATCAACGTATTAAGTTACTTTCATTGTTTTTTATGTTTGGTTACGATGTGACATGAAACAAGTTTTTCGCAAACGGGCGTTACGAGAGCACGTGCGCGAAATTCTCAAGTTTCCTTAGTGATCATATAATTTGAATATAACAATATTTTGAGTTGTGACCATTTTCACCGGGCTCCAGTAGCTTCACGGAGAGGAGAGATTTGGACGGCTCTTAGCATCGAGGTGTTGAAAGCCGAGGCTTTACGTAACTGCCCCAACATTTTCCTGAAGGGGCGATAGAAAAGCTCATGACAATCGGTTCCTATGTGCCCATCACTTTAAAGGCACGACTAAGTCCCTCTACTTACGTACTTAAATACCATCCAACTTAGCAGCCAGCTACCCAAATTCCTATTAAAATACTTTCCTCTTTACTTACCCAAACGCAGTTATAACAATACATTTACACGCCAAAAATACTATATTCCTGCATGGTTTACAGTAATAACTCTATACTTGAACCACAGTCCTTCTATGTACCTACTGTCCTCCATGAAATACATACATATTTACATGTACTCCTGAAAACATTCCTTTACATTGTCCTACTCCACAAAACAGTACGTTTATTTATCTCAGTTTTCAGACCTGTATTAAAAAACTCGAAAAAATATATACCCAAAAACAGTCTTCCTACTTACGCATAATTAACACTTACACAATTTCATATCTTTACATCTGTCTGCATAATTACAAACGTGCTAACTGTTTATAAATCTATGTACCTGATTCCTACACAACTGATTAAGTGCCTGCTGCAGACATAAAGTAGGTTACCGATACGCATATTATCTATTGAATTTATTACCCTAGTTACTTGTATACCGTCAAACAACACGGTAATATTTCATAATGGTTTCCTTGCAAGAAAATCTTTTTCTTATTAATTACAATTTATCACCGACTAGAACAAGAACCTTGTTAAACCAGAAAGCTTGCAATTCATCACCTATCCAAGTATTTCATTAAGTTCAAGTGGTTTCATGTCTCCATTTTTCTTCTACTTTAAGACTTGTAGTGCTGGATTGGAAGAATTAATATAAGAAACATGTGCCTAGACTTTTACAGTATTGCTATGCCCTGTTGACGTTGGGATGTAGGCCTAATAAACTCAAGTACTCTCTTAGTGATAACCGCTTGGCTTAGCATTTGAGGTCCTGACAGCCTAGAGAAGTTGACATATTGATAACACTAGTTCGAATATTATCAGTCTTCTCGTAGCCACAGACGGTCTCTTTATAGATATAAAAGTCGTTAAGATGCGTATCAATGCGTCATGACGCTACACAAATTCTTTTTAAGTTCTCTATCCTAAGTCCATCCTGTGGCAATATACCGGGATATTTGGCCTAAAAAAAAAATGCTCTAAAAATATTCTAAAATTGTTTCAAAAGTTAGGAGTTAATATTGCCTCGGTATTTCAATGGTATTACAAGGAACAGCACACTCGAATTTCAGTGATCGTGTTTTAACAAAGTTATCTGCACTTTGTTATGAATTTTTCCACATAGGTGGTAGATAAATTAGCTTCGGTCCAAAAAATAATGCTAGAAATATTGTAGTATTCTCCTCCCCAATCTTGATTGGCCGTTCTGCAAGTCATTTTATAAACAAATAAAAGTCAACAACACAGAATTACCGAAAATTAAAAATAACTATCCATAATATCTCGTGCCAATGAAGCGATCTAGCTACGAACTGATAACGTCGGAAATGAAAACCAACCGTAGCAGACAAACGGTGAATCTAATGTACATAAAACTTAACGAAACCTTCATTAGCTACTTACTTATTGGCACAGTTCAATTTAGTAAGAAACTAAGGCGAGACCTACAGTGTTTCAAAAAGGATTTGTCCGCTACAGTCACATTAAATTATTGTAAATACTATATGCAAAACAAAAACATTATTGCCAATATGGGCTGTTCAGAGGCCGTTTATAAGTCTTCTTCCAAAATAACATTAACGTATGCTAATATGTTCTGTGGTTTGCACTCAGAACATGAACTATATTAGCCATTTAGACATTGAAGTCAGGCAAGTATTAGTCTAGGCAACACAGAGCAATGTATACTCGATGTAGATGCATTTCATATGGTGTACGAGGAGAAAAGGCAGCTTATTGTTTTTATCAGTGAACCATTTTGTGGCAGTCTGAACCTAAAATGGGGCGGTAAAAATAGGGAAAACCTGAAGAAAATAGGTGGATTACAGTAAGGAGCTACGGGAAAGTAAAATCCTTCAAAGACATAGCATAAATAATACAGACCCATCAGTATAGTTAGGAGTATCATATCGAGTATTCGTGAAACTATAACGTATTACAACAAAGCAAGAAGTGGTCAACTCTCTACTCAGACGTAACAAGCAATATGTAAAATTATCAGGGATGTTATAGTTCACCGGAAACTGAGCGCTCCAGTTATTACAGCTGACGTTGGAGGGGGTAGATGGACCACGTCGAATCCCAAACGATACTCAATGTGCTTCATGGCGCTGGATGCGATGACCGAACAGCAGGAATGAAAACCTACATCAGCCAGACAAACAGACGAAAGCGAGTCGCCTATGCGAGGGAACGTAAAAACGACAAGTATGGATATTTTCCCGATCAATTTCAATTCAACCTTTACAAGTCATATGGGCGAGGAATAGTTTAGCGGAGAACAAACGTTGAACGAGAAACACAAAAAAACTTCACAGCTACAACAGGACATGACGTAGGTTCTAGGTTTGTTTGGGGGCGAATGAGTGCAAGTGTTATAGGCGAGTTGTGTTTCTTGTAGGCATACATCCGTAAACCTGAGTTCTGGGGGAAGACGAATACTATTTGAGCCAATGAACTTCACGTACTGTATTTTCCTGCTGGTTGTACCACTCACTTTTAAATTTTCGCGAAATCTTTCGCACTTAAGGGCTTTGGCAGCAAAAAAAAAATTGTTATTTAACATTTGTAACATAAATTGTTCAACTTTTATACGTTATCTGCAATCACTTTTCTCTAGCAAAAAAAAATCAAAAGCATACTTTTATGCATAAATGCATGTTAAAGTAACAATTTTACTGTCTTTAGGATAATAAAAAAAAAAACTAAAATTAACTTATGTGTATAGGCTGTGCATGGTAAAATGAGACCTTTTTTGAAAGCCGTTCTGTAGATCTACTCCTAAGCACGTTGTGTATTCTTCCACCTTATATAAAATTAACATCGTCATGGATCTCATCTCTTTGGTCATGCGTCGGTCAGGTGACACTGTGGAAATATTAGAAAACTAAATATATTACAAATATGGTGATTTTTACACTTCCTTGCATTAAAAAAAAAAAAAACAGTGTTTCCACAAAATATAATTTGTAACACATTCCAACTGCGTGACGTCCAGCAACACGGAGTAGCGGTAACTAAACTGCTTTCATTCATAGATAGCACCACAAGTCAAGATGGCCGCCGACCATGGCACTTTCAACAGTTGGCGCCAAGTTTGAATTTGAATCCAAGTGCATACACTAATTGACACAAACCAAAACAAACCTAAACAAAGAGAAAGCGGAAGAAATCATTTAAGTTATCACAAACGGTTACCCAACACTTCCTATTCGACGTTAAGATATGGAACTAATTTCTCTCCTTCATTGCCAACTTTACTGAGCATATGCCACTCAGTGCTCCCGTTAAAATATATGCAGGTGGAAGTCGTGACTTTTTTGTAAGGTTGCTTTCAAAAGTGCTCGCAGTTAATCGTGAACAGCCTGTACGCAAATGAGATCATTCGCACTGAAAGAGAACGCAAAGCGTTTGTTCAAGACACGTATACAAAATCGTACAAAAAACGCTGAAGATAGGGATCTCCTTGCATATTTTTGATTTGTGGCTGTCCCGTAGTTATCTTTGTCAAATTTTCTGCAAATGGTTTGGTTTGTTTTATTTGTACATTCCAAAAACAGTACAATTAAGACTTTGACTCATCTTTTGCAAAAACCGTGCAATCTAAAAAAAAAAAATCATCTTGGGGGGGGGGGGGGGGGAGGGCAGTAGTCACAGATAGTGTCCACTAGTTGAACAGGGTGTAATACATACATAAATATTTTTTTTAATGGCCAACACCTCCGCGGTCGTCTTCTGAGGCAGGGCGCAATGCCCAGCAGAGTGTGGCCATGTCATTACCCGCAACTCCCGGTGCAAGAAGGAACAGGTGTGCCAGCGAGCAGCCCAGCTGTGGCATTTCAGCCAGCCCTCCCCCGCACCACTCCTACGTACTTTGGTACTCTCCGCCCGCGAAGGAAGATGATTTACGACGGATGCTGCAGGAGTCTCCCAGCAGGCTTCAGCTCCTTCGCCACTTTAAGGTAGCCGCCTGGTTGAAGGAATCTTGCACGTCCGAGGCCTAAAGGCATGGGAGCGCTAGGGGCGACCGAGACATGCGCATCAACTCTCTCATCGCCTCTACGCGCAAATCACTGAACTGGCGTGCAGTCTCGCCGTCGATAACGCGCCTCTGTGAGACTTTCAGCGGAGACCCTACCATTTTATGAAGCAATAATAAAAATATAGGTTTGATGCACGTCCCTATTCCTTATTTAATGATTCGTACCGGAATGTCTAAAACTAAAAAATTACCGTGGAAACACCCATCGGAGCCATTTTCACTGTCACAAAAACATGCTTTAGAGAGGAGACAGGTTGGACGGTTTTTCAATAAAACTTTATCTGCTGGAGCTGTGCACGTCGTTCGGCAGCCTACCCAGGCGGCCTGCCACCTCAAAAGGAAGCCGTCTGTGCCAGGACGCATTTTGCGTGTCTGAGCCCAAAAATGCGGGAGTGCTGAGGGCGACAAGATACGCGCGTCACATGTGGCTACAAACGATTCGGTCCAGGGCAGTTGGAATCTTTCTGTGGTAAATACAGCTAATAAACCTCAAATATTTACGTGGCTGGCGCTTTTAAAATAAGTGTATTTTACATTTGAAATGCAAATAGGCCTACAATAGCATTACTTCCGTCCCAGATTTGGCCGGAATTGCTCGAGTAGTTCTCGAGATATACCTACAGTGAAAATTGTATTTGCTCATGTAGTTATATCTTTCAAAATGGCGAATCGGTAACATTATCGTCTTCTTAATTCAAAGTTTACATGATACACTGTCACAGTAAAATTTGTTTTAAATCGAATTGTTGGTCCCCGAGTTATAATGGCGTGCTAAATCTTAAAATTGCCGGTATTTATTAAATAAGCTCCCGGTTTGATTGTAAGCTATAAAAGTCGAATTAAGTTACTCATTAATATATGTGCACTGAGTTTGGTGAAATTCATAGGTAGAATTTAAAAGTTATCAAAGGGGTATACATTCCAGACAGATATTCTGGTGATTGAACAATTCTATCACTCCTTCGGAAAGTAGGCTAACATGTATTAAAACGCTTGCGATACATAACTTAATACGGAAAAAACAAAACACTTCATACATGGGGTTATTTTTCCAACGTTTATCTATAAAAAAAAAGTAGACATTAAAAGTTGCAGCTTTGAGCCATTTTCAGCTTATCCTCTGAGGGACCCACCTTTCCGAGGACGCGAGTGTACAACATCGAGTTACAAATACAATAAGTTTTAATAGCGCGGCGTACCCGAGCACACAACCTTACACTCTCCCAGCGCCGAGACTCGCTCACCAATCACGCGCCCCGGCTCACAGACCAGTGTTTTGGTTCATTTCGTGTCGTTACGACAATTAATTTAAATCTCTCTCCGGGGCCATATCTAATGCGTAATTCGACTCCTGGCGGGTGGCTACGTGTCGGTAGGGGAGGGTCGAGGGGAGGGGGAGGGGGAAAGCGTCGGTGTTTAATACCGAGCAATCATTACAAAACACGCCACTTCGTTCTCCGCCTCGCCGAGAAGGAAAGTGTACAGTCACGCAACGCGAGCTTTAATTCCGAGTTGTGACTAGATTTCAATCACGACTCGCGAGGGAATTTGTAGCTACTTTAAAAAATTAAATTACGTGAAAATTAATTTTACACTCTCCCAGACAAAGGGCAATGTTTTATCCTTCGAAAATTAACTGTTCGAGTTTAACAGTGCACCTTAACATAGAGAATCCTCTATTAACTTCGTGCATACACCACCAGCTGGACTTCGGCGTACAACTCAAATTAACATTCCACCCCCCCCCCCCCCCCCCCAATGTCACGTTAGATTAAATTAATAACCCATACTAATGGCACGGATTAAGATGCAGTAAATAAATTGCAGCGAAATTACGTAATGAATTTTCCCGCAGTCAGAATATACCTGTCAGTTATTGGCTGTACGGAATTCTGGAAAGAGACCTGCTATGTTTTTGGGAAACAAAAAATCGTTTTCCTGACATCACAAAACCAAGAGATTTGAAGTGGGGTAAGAACGCGGTATTTTTTATTGATGGATGTAAGGTAATTCCTTGATGTTTAACTATTAAAAAAATAAAATATGTCATAGAAAACTATTTAATAAACGTTCATTAAACATTTTTTAAAACACGTAATTAATTTATTGTAGCCAGGAAGTAGCAGTAAATCGGTGTGCATTATTGTGTTCCAAATCATAATTAAATTCACCTCAGGTAATTGAGAAGTTTCAATCATGACCACTGAGTCGAAATTTCACTCGTCCGGTCAATTTCAAACAATTTAACAGAATTCAACCAAATTTGAAGCATTGTACATAAAGGTTAGGTTTAAAAAGTAAAACACAATATATATCGAGTGTGAAATAATATTGTTAAATGTGTTATCGTCTGAAATAATTTCAGTCATGTTTGGAAGGAGTTTACATTAGAAAAGAGTATACATTAGAAGCATCGTAAAAAGAGCCTATTTTCTGGCAAATTTGTATTATAGCATTAAATAAGAAAATACAGTTTTTTATGTCATATCACAAGGACCAAACAACCGATTTCCATCAAATTCTTCACACAAGTAGCGCTATGGTAGGTCATGTAAAATTACATATTGTATGTGGCTCAGCCACTTATTTTCAAAATAAAGTTCTTGTATATATGTTACAATAGAAACCCGTATCATCCGAAACATTAGACTTATTAAATCCTATGTTGATGCTCGGAATCCGACCTCCGTAATGCAGCGGACTGCGCGCTAGCTTATAGTACGAGTTTTCCTGTGTTCAAAGACCTGGGTAAAGGCAATTGTGCACTTGTAATTGTCTCACTGCTGCTGCATCAGTTTCTGGTTTCATTTCTTAAGTATAGTGGAATTGGTGTGAGCTAAATGTTGTCGCAGATGATCTGAGTGAGTGTGTAACACACGCTTCCAACAGAAATCAATTAGGAATTATCTTGTTCGACACCCTTGCCGTATGAGGTAGACACATCTACCAGGGGTTGCGAAGCATCACTGAAGGAGGATTAAACGCCAGTGCTCTCTCGATATAACTCTTACCATTAGAGACGCAGGCTGGTAGTCCGACGTCAGCTATAGTCCGTCTCACTCTTAGATTGCAGTAAAGAGTGCATTACGTGCGCTGTTTCCAGATGGTTAGAATAAGTTCATAGGTACACGAATACGTAACACAAATTGTCAGATTGTATAATAGTGTGTAAATAAAAAAAAATGTTCGATTAGCTACCCACTGCAATCTGAGAGTGAGACGTACTATAGAAGACATAATACAAGGCAAAATTCTCTGTTCCAATAAGTAAAATGACTGAACTTCACTACAGCAAAGAACTCGCTAAAAGTAGATCTCATGCCCCATAGATTTATTTCAAATAATAAAACTGTTCTAAAATAGTGACTCTAATATATTACCGGATGTCCTCAGCCTTAGATTTAACATTATTTGCTACAAAATATCTATGAAGAGTTTTAAATTTATGCATTAAAGTGGCCGTAACTTATGTAGTGTAGCCCATTGATTGACGCCTTTTTAAAAGATTCCTCAAAAATTAATATTTCATCATATTCATTAAGGCTCACACCGACTATGATTGGAGCAAGACTCAAAATCAATCTGGGATTGCAGTTAAACTGTTAATTAAATTAGCTTGGCGTCTGTTCAAAATTTGCGTACTTAGTTAACTGATATGAAAAATAAATCGTTGGCCATATTAATAAAATCTTTCCTCGTTGAAACTAAAATCTTTTAGACTCACTCTCCAGTCTAAGATGCAGCAGGACTTCGTATTTCTGCGGTGTGGGACCTACGAGACATCTTCTTCAAATCTTCTCTAATTTAGGCTCACGGGCCTTGGCACACGAATATACATTCATTGTAGTATCACGCACTAAGTCGCGGGAGGCGAACTGTACTCAACTATATCTCGGGTGTACAGGCCTAGAAGACCCTCTTCTGCTCTTCTAAAAGTCCCAGGTTCTCCTCTTGTATAGTACAAACGGCACTCGTCTCACTTTCCCTATTCTGCAGTTAAAAACCCTACCGGGCCCGTGGCACACGTCACGACCCGCCTGACAGTAGGAGATGGCCTCATGGCCTCTCGAGGCTTAGCTATAGCTTAGAAGGACGTTTAAATTACGACCAATCACTGGGCGGCTACTTCGATAAATCATCAACAAACTCTGTTGCCCTTGGCATCCGGCCTATGGCCTCCAATATCTCGGTCATGTAAATGAACAACATATATTACACAAGAAACAGTGGTAATCATAAAAATTAAAAAATAATTATATCTGACACATTAACTGTTAAATAAATATTCTGAACATATGCAAATCAAGAAATTGCATCGATCTAGACCACATATGATATTAAGTAAATTACCATCTAACCATGTATCAGGATATGCATATCAAAATAGTAAGTCCTGGTGCACATAAATGAAGTGGGAAAAATCATCCGTTACAATCTTGAAAAAACAGGAAAAAAAAATGAAGCACTTTAACATCTTAAGAAACATCGGTAACGAACAGCAAAATGCGAACGTACGTTGGGCCTGAATGTATTCTTCTTCGCTTGAATGCCATTAGCTCTGTTTTGCAGAGTTCGACCAGCCGCTCATACGAGGTGTTCGATAGAACAGACTTTTGGCATAACAGGTATTTGGCGTGGTTAAAAGTTTAGCAGGGCAGGTATTTGGAAGAGAAGGCGTTTGACAGAAGAGGTATTCGACGTCGGATACGCATTGTCTAAGAGCTGTTGGACTGTTGGGCATAGTACACTTTCCAGCGAAATGAGTGTCCCCGGAACTGGAGAGATATGTAAGTAGAGCTTAACGTCTCGTTGACAGATGTTTTTCGAGACTGAGTAAGCGGCTCACTCGAACCAGCAGGAACGGGGAAAAGAATCGGTCATGGATAAGGCCGTTGCCTCGTTTGAAAAGAATGAGAATTCGGTACAGGGAAATATATGTTAATGAAATTCTGTTTTTTTTTTTTTTTTTTTTTTTTTTTTTTGGCGTTCCTGTTAATACCACCCGGGACATTTTTGAGCAGAAAAATACGTGTTTCTGTGGTATTAAAGCCTTTTGTGGCGCTATCAGAAAATTTATAATTGAGTAAAAAATTACTGAAAAATGAGTTGCTATGTTTGTCTTGATACAGCGCTTGAGAGTATCATTTCTCACATTTAGGTTTGGGCTTCAGAATTGGCAATGAAAATTTGAATTTCGTGTACATGTATTTCCCTATACCAAATTCCCACTACTTACAAACCAGGCAAAGGCCTTAAGGCAGATTCCCACCTGCCATTTTGGATTTATGGATTTTTTGCCATATTCTGGACATAAAGATTTGTATTATTATTTATGGAACGACAGAGTACAGAGCATTGCCTAGTGCATCGTCTGAGATCAGTATTTCTTAATTATTGTTGATACCGTCACCTTTGTAAGCGTTCGCAATAAATAATATAGCGTTTCGCTTCGACATATACCAGCTAAAAATGAATAAATGTAGCGAAGCTGTGGCGGTTCGATAAAGTTTGAGAAGCTGTTATATAGGATATGTCGTGAGGGAAATTTCAATACACCTCCTAAAGAGCAGCTTTGACGGAAAATTGATAAATCCAAGATGGCTGGTACGAATCCACCTTAACGAACCGTTCCAGCATTCGGCGACCCCGCGGGAAGAACCGTGGCCAGGACGGCCGAGCCGGGATTCGAACCCATCCCGAAGATTCACCACTGCGTTGCGTCGCCCGGTCGCTGGAGTGGTGACGGAGCGCATGGAGAGAGCAAAGTACAGCGAGTGTAGCAGCCTTGCCTGTTGGGGGGGGGGGGGGGGTTCAGCAGTGGGCACCTGTGACGTACAGCTCCGCGGCACAACACACAGGAGTACACGGCCCTCGGCGCGCCCATAAAGCCAGGGGGTCACTCACTCGCGGGGTCATCGCGAGTCTTTTACATCTGGCGCGGCCCGACCGACTTGTTACACGGCTGAAGGTTTGGTGGGCAGGGGGGAGACACTACCTGCCCGCCCCTCTTCCATCCCTCTCCCCGGTACACCTAGTTTACCTCGCACGCGGGAGGTCGCGGCTTCAATGCCAGGACCATCTTGGATTTACGGATGTTTCGCAATAACCCGCATCATAGATTTTGTATCGAATTTTACGGACCAACGCGACGTAGGACATTCATTTATACAATTCCTGAAAGTTGGTATTGCTTGACTACTGTTGTTAGATTAGCTGCTGTAACCGCCTGCAGGAAAAATCACTCACTTCTTCCCAGCTGTCACTAGTTAAAGGCCGTTCACGATCAAGTGAAAACATTAGAAATTAACCTTAGAAAAAATCACAGCCCCTGCATGCGTGTATTTTAATGGGGGCACTGAGTGTCATTCGCCCAGTACAGTTTGTAACGATGGATCGAAAGTAGTTCTATATCTTAATGTTGAATAAAAATGTTAGGTAATCAGTTGTAATAACTTAAAATTACTTCTTTGGCTTAATTGTTTTTTTAATGCACAAAAATGTAAAAATGAGCAGATTTGCAAAGTATTTCCTTTTCTAATAATTTTACAGTTTCACTTGACCGATACACGAATAAAGTGATGACGCCTATGGCAATGTTAATTTTACAAAAGGCGGAGGAATACACAACGTGCAAACAGGTGGAACTTAAGAAGGACTTTCAAAAGTGCTCATTTTACTGTGAACAGCAAAAAAAAATAAAATAAATAACGACAGTGGAAATGTAACAACTTGATAAAATTTGAGAAGCTGTTATTTATTCTGTGTCACGCGAAAAATGTTTTTAAACCAACTTAAATGTATGTTATGGTGAAATATGGATAAATCTAAGATGGCGGGTATTGATCCACCTTCGTTCGTCTAGTGAGGGGTATGTATGTGTGAGCGAGGCAAAAATCTATGTGGCGACAAGTGCGACGCCGACCGGGGTATGTGCTGGGGTATCGCCTCTATGTGCAAGGGGCTCAACTAACGTGCAGTCTTTCCGTCGGTGCCTCGCCTGAACGCTGCTTTCAGGTGGCAGGTCGCCTGGTTAGGCCGCCGAACGGTGTGCAGAGTTCCAGCAGAAAACGTTTTGTTTTGTTACAAAAACCGTGCCACGTGTCTGAGTTAGGCCCGCTTACGAACGGCATTTAAGAGTCTTTACGCGTCTGCATTCGTTTTCCGGTTCCCCCCCTTTCTCTCTGAAGCGTGTTTTCGGGAAAGTGAAAACGGTTCAAACGGGTGTTTCACGGTCTTTTTCAGGTGCGAACATTCAAGCACGAAATACTTGAAATAGTAATAGGGACATGCATGAAACCTTTATTTTTATTATTACGTCATAAAATGGAAGGGTGTCCGCTGAAAGTCTAATAGAGGCGCGTTATCGACGGCAAGACTGCACGTCAGTTGTTTGCTTCGCGCGTAGAGGCGATGAGAGAGATGATGCGCATGTTTCGGTCGTCCCTAGCGCTCCCACGCTTTTAGGCTTCAGACGTGCGAAATTCCTTCTACTAGGCGGCCGCCTTAAGCGGGGAACCTATAATCCTTTTTTTTTTGTACGAGACTCTTTAGGAAAGTAGAATGCATGCCTCTATCGTAGCTTCGCAAGTATCCAGTGCGTATGTTCTGAGATATGGCAGTGTGAAAAGTTCTAGTAATGGGATAATCGTATAATATTATAATTTCAATGAATCGATCACGATTATTTTTAATCGAATAAATAATACGGTAAAAATAATCGATTGACTTATTTAAAAAAATGACCGCAAATACTCTATATTGCAATAAATTAGTTTGAAACTATTCTCACCAAAAATAATTCCGTTTATGTTTAAAAATTTCTGCTATTATGAAAATTTGTTGATTCAAAATTGTATTTTATATTTTTAATAAATGTGAAACATGTAGCTATCTGCAATGCTATGTTTTGTTTTAATATAAACAGCTGAAAATCGTTAGTAATCTAATTGTTTTAATATAATCGATGAATCTACTATAGTTAAATAATCGAATAATCGACTATTTTACAAGCATTTATCCCAGCACTAAAAAAAAAAATCTCTTTTTGGTTCTGTTGGAAGCCGCGAACCTAATATTTCTAATATGCGCAATGTATTGAAAGTGCCATTCTGCCATCGTCTGGGATGTACTTTCTATAGGCGAATATATTGGAAGCCCGATTAATAGTTTCGTCAAAAACGTATTTTTCAAACGCGCTGTGACGCGTTTCAAGCGCCAGGTAGTCAAACGCCTTAACAGGTGAATGCCTAAAAAATGCCTTAAAAGCTTCATAGTCACGTCTGGCTATATGTAAGCATCGCAACGGGCCCTCCCAACACCGCGACACGCATTCTAGAAGAACCTGAATTGCTCACAAATTATATATGTGATAGTTTGATATGATCACAAGCGATGGAATTCAGTGGATTAAACTACAGTATATACTGTTCACGATAAAATGAGCACTTCGGAAAGCCCTGCTTGAGATATTTTTATATGCACGTTGTGCGTTTTTCGGCCTTATGTGAAATTAACATTGTCATGGGCTTCGTGACTTAATTCATGCGTCGGGCAAGTGAAACTGTAATTATTTTACAAGTCTGCTCATTTCTACACTTAGATTCATTTAAAAAAAAAATAGAAAGTGAAATAAATAACTTGAGTTATGGTAAATGGTTACCTAACACTTTTGAATCGCTGTTAAGATATATGGAACTTCTTTCTATCCTTCGTTACCAACTTGACTGGGCCCATGTTACTCAGTACGCCCGTAATATATATATATATATATATATATATATATATATATATATATATATATATATATATATATATATATATAGGCAGGGGCAGTAACTTTTCTCTAAGGTTGGTTTCAAAAGTGCTCATTTTACCGTGAACATCCTTTAGACGCTTTGTACTATCTTCCTCTGCTGAGCAAAAGTCCTAAAAATGCCATTTTTAAACATTTTCCCTATTTTTTCACTGAACGTAATTAGTAGGATTAACAATATTAGTGCTGCATGTAGATTTTTTTTTACATTTCCTGAAAAAAAAAAAAAAGATTCTCTAGGACATTTAATCAAGGATATGCGCGTACAGGCACAAACATACATATTACAGACAATATTTTAGTACAGCGAATCCCCTTAAATGCGCTATCCGCCATCGCTCCCAAACAGCTTGCAGATAGCTGTCATTTAAAACTGTTCAATATTTTTTTTACCAGTGTCTGCTCGTCGGAAAGGTAGTATCCTTTCTTTATTTCCGTTTCTGGGGTGAATTTTTTTTTTCAACCGAAGGATTTAATACGGGTATATCTCTACCGGGTAGTTTTAAGCAACACCGTCATCCGGCAAATTATTCCCCGGTAAAATTCAAGCCCAAAATATATGTACACTTTTTCCCTTATGTGATTTTAAGGGAACTGTACACCCCCGAAAAAAATTCTAATTAAAAATCCCTTCGTGTGTACCGTCTGTTGACTACATTAATTTTTTAAAAACTGTTCTCCTGAAAGTGTTCCAGAAAACCACCTTTAAAAAAAATTGTGCACATCTTAGGGTTACAATGTTTTATCCAAAAATAAGGTGCCATCTCTATTTTCACCACGAAGGGGAATACTATTGCAAATTGCTCTTTAGAAAGGCAGGTATCCTATAAGATATCCGCTCTGCAAAACACTATTCACCGATCTGTAGCTTAATCCCAAGTAATTTATGATATTTTTTTTAAAGGCACTTTAAAATTCGGATATTGCGTTTGCCTAACTCTCTTAGTAATCGCTTTAGGGGAAAAATGATACTGATAGTTCCATCTTTGTCGGTGTCGCTCAAAAAAACATCCGATATACGAGGCCTGGTTCAGAAATCATGGCAACAACTGTTTATCTCCCGAAAATGACCCAGCACAGGAAATGTACTATGTACAGTTGAAAGTGCACGACAAATACGTTTTAAAGGTGACATGAGTTGTGGATGCAGGATTGTCCAGCAACGAACAAAGACAAACATGGCTGCTTGAAATCACCGTTTAATTGATATACTCTCGTACAAATTGTATATATTCATGTGAACGGGTAGGTATCGTACGTGTGCTAGCTGTTGAACATCCTTCAGAAGTAGTCTCCGAGGTTGTCCACGGGTCGTTGCCAGCGATGAGGCAGACATCGTCACAGTAGTTCGACGAGAGGTAGCGCACATTGTCGGATCTCATGCAGCCGATGGTATTTACCGTCTGCCTCATCGCTGGCAACGAACCGTGGACATCCTCGGAGACTACTTCTGAAGGATGTTAAACAGCTAGCACACGTACGATATGTACCCGTTCACATGATTGTATACAGTTTGTACGGGAATATATCAATTAAACGGTGATTTCAAGCAGCCATGTTTGTCTTTGTTCCTTGCCGGACATTTCTGCATCCATACACCATGTAGTGTCACCTTTACAACGTACATGTCGTTCACTTTCAACTGTACATAGTACATTTCCAGTGTTGGGTCATTTTCTGGAGATACAAAAATAGTTGCCATGATTTCTGGATCAGCCCTTGTAGTTTTTAGGTACAAAATTTTAGGAGCAGGCTTTATTTTTACACGACAAAATGACACGGTGACCGCTGAGTATCAAGACGCCAGTAGACGAGAAAACGACTGCGCGCCAGTTCAGTACCTTGCGCATAGAGGCGATGAGGCATGTTATGCATGTTCCTATATCGCCCTTAACGCTCCCGTTCCTACCTGATAATTATCTCATTATTTCTTAATGACGCTTGTACTTCGTGGCGAAATTTTAATAACACAAAACTGCGTGCTGCAAATTTCCTTAAAATATATGAACACGTAGTGAAAATTTTTAAGCTAATCATAGACTGGGAAAATTCACCATACACCAGTACGTATTTATGTAAATGTTGCTTCAAGTGACCATTAAAATTTGATAATTTCACTTTGCGTTTAGGTTTCCATATAGTAGAGATAATAATGGTTTATTACACCTATACTTTGCTGAAGTAAATATGCGAACAATATACAAGGGCGTCCTATTACTGCAAAAAACCAAGTGGAGGAACTTTAAACGATGAAATTCTAAATTACACATAAGGTCTACGCAATGTACTGCCTTTAGTACATACCATCAGACGGAAAGAAACAGGAGTCTTACTTCTGCCAGTAAGAAGATAAAAACATTATACTTCCACGTAATTTTTTTAATGCGTCCAGTGTTTTACGTAAAATCCATGCCGATGACGCATTCAACCTGTATTTTGTTTCGCTGTAGCACCGTTATCATGTTGGAGCATCCTTACTTACCTGGGTTTATAATATAACATCGTTATTGCATCATCTTGCCGTTGCACGTCGTAACAAGACACAACCGATTTTATAAATATAATTTTTTTTTTCGTGCACATATGAAGAAAATAAAACGCAACTATAGTTTATATAATTCCATCTGTATACATAAGATTTCTAAAAAAAAAAAAAAAAAACTAACTGCAAACCATCCTCGTTGCCTATGTTTTGCTTTAAGTAAAGCTACTGATGGAAGACACCATATTAAATGAATTACGAGGAAAACTTTACACTATTGATATATACATTCATCTCCCTTTAATTCATTATGTTTAAACGAAGTCTTCATCAAGCTAAGAAGATACAATTCGAAGAGAACACACAAGCATAATCTTGGGGTAGATATAAAAATCACTAAAGTGCAATCGGTCGGGTTAGAGCTTAAAACACTTTCAATGAAAATTTAGTAAACACCAAAATTTAAAAAAAATTGGTGATTCATCCTGCGAAATATTTTTTTGTATGGACCTGATAGTTTGGCGAGCCGAGCTCGCTGTATAGCAAAACAGCCGTTAAACACATGCAATTGATAATTTGACGATTGGATGGCAGGTAATTCATGGGAGGCAGCTTCTGCAAGATTCTAAAAGGGAAAGCGAAACTAAAGAATACAAAAGAGACATTTTTCAGTAAGTTCTACTTAAATTTTGTTAAATTAACCATACTGGATTATTTTTTGGACATAGCTTTTTATTACTGACGAAGTATTTTCAATCATCACCCCTTGCTCACAACTAAGAAAATGACAGAATTATTTAACAGTCGCAGGTTTCGCCAACAATATCGTATTTCGTGGCCATTCCTTGTACAAGAATGAGCAATGCCGAACATTGTTATTCAATCTTGATTATTTGCATCATGATTACTTCGTATAGGCTGTTCAACCTAAAGTGAGCACTTTTTAAGGCCCTTCTTAATTTTTCCTTTTATCCAATTTCCATCTTCCTGCTGCTTTTTAATATAAGCATTGCAATGTAACCAATAAACACAAAGTATACATTTCACCACCCTCGAAATTTAATGCCTGAGGCTGCAATAAGATATATTTATTATTGGTTAATGCCTGTTGGGAGGGCCTCAAAAAGTGGTCACATTGCAATGTTTATATTAAAAAGCAGCAGGAAGGTGGAAATAGAATGAAAGGGAGAATTTAGAATGGCCTTAAAAAGTACTCACTTTACCGTGAACAGCCTATAAAATAGCTGACTCAGTCCATTCATTTCTTCGTTGCCCCGCAAAAAATAAAGCGCGGACAGGGGGGTGCGGATGTGGCGCCTACAGAGATTTTCAGCCGGTGACTTCAACGATCGGTCAAGCGAGAAACCTCGCGCTTCAGTTGTAGCCGTTTCTGGTACGGGAGGCGCCACGCCGCGCCGGTTGGCGATCAGTAACACGGCTCAGTACAAAACGTCTCCCGTCCTGTAAGTTCCACCGACCATCTGCATCCCACGAATGAGCAACGCATCAGAGACAACCATCGCATACTCGCCGCTTCGGAGGATATTGCATGCAGCAGGGGGAATTTAATGATTCATAGCTACTTTCGCGATAGTCGTCAACCGTCCAGCTTGAGCTGTATACGGGAATGCCAGTGACGTACCTGTCGCAACACTGAGAGAAGGGAAGGGGACAAGAATTCAGAGAGCTTCCGAGGCGAGTGAAATCGCCACAAGAGACACACGCGCGCGCGCGCACACACACACACATACACAACAGTGACAACGCAGGAATCACCGCCTTTGTAATTCTCGTCTAATGACAGCGACAGGAATGTTTTCAATAACCGGTTTGTTCTCGGCGACAGGTGCGAGGGCAGGCCGATGAAAATGCATTTCGCAGAAGTCGCCGCGGCTGCTTGCAGTTTTACACGAAGCGAGCAACTCGCGGCGCGAGAGCGTCTCGGCGCGCATGGACCGCGACTACGATCAAAAGAGAATCAGAAGAGGAAGAAGAACGTATGGAGGGAGAATGGAGGGGGCAAGACGAAGACAAACTGGTCGCAGCACATACTCTTGCCGATTCCCGGCAAACAGGCTCAGCCATAAATTTATGGAAAGCGATCGTGAGATGAAGGCGGTGGCGGGGGATGGATGCAGGTGGAAAAAAAAAAAAAAAGCAAACAAAGAAGTGGATGTTATGAGTCTGGAGTCGCAACGATGCGAATGATACGCAAGGAGGAAACAAAAAGACCCATAGGAGAGTTGGCGGGGAGGAGAAAGGAGGTAGAGATTAAGAGGCTACGTAATCCGCACAGCAGCGCCGCAGGATCGCCTGAAACGCGTTCACGCGCTGGTCTGGACGATGCAAAACTAGCGGGCGCCGTTAAAACTCAGAGCTATGAGTTACTGCCTTCGGGGTCCCCTCATCGACGCATCTCTGTTGCCCCTCCCTCCCGTCGACTCCCTCTCGTGAGGCAGCTTCCACTCCCGGCTGCAGAAAATCAAAACATGTCAGATAATGAGCTGTGGGTGTATGCTACAGTGGCCTAGAAGCAGACATTAACATAGAAAAATTAGCTTCATAAGAAATGACAAAGCTTCGTACGAAAGCACAATAAATATGTTTTTGTTTATTTTGTGATCAACTGATCAAGATTCATGATTTTAGATTATCGTTATCCATCTCACCTAACATTATATAAATAATTATTTTTGCCTACATCAACTACATAATACATGGGCGAATATTTAGGAAGTTAGTACAAGTCATACTCTAAAACATATGCTATGTTTGAAAGAATAAAAGCAATTAACAGAAAAAAAATTTGGACATCGATTACAGTGACATTGATAATTTTCATAAAATTAAACTATTAAAACCGAGAGATACCGAAATCCTACCAATATTAGTTGTCAACATGTAAGTATGTGACGTAACACACAAAAAAATTGTCGAAGGATTTAAGAAATAGTCGTAGAAAGATATGACATAAACATCAGAACAAATAATCGGATGAACAAATATTGAGGACATGTAAATAATCTGGACGATATAACTACGATACACAAGACAAAAGAACTAAACAAATAGTTGTATATAAATAAATAAGTAAATAAATTAAGTCAATGAAATAATTATTTTCATCCCAATACTAGCTATGAGTAATAAGGCAACTTCCAAACACAGACATAATAAATATCCGTATTTAAGAGTAGTGTTCAAGAGCATTCAGGTTATCATCTTCCCAGGCGGCAGAAGTTTAGTAGCTGACACCTATCTCTATATCGTGGTAATTTGGCATTTTCAGTACATGAAAGAAATAATCTATACTCTTATGACTGAAGAGTTCAATCATTCTTCTCTTGCCTGAATGGTGATTCATGTTGACGGTATTTTCACTAGAAATATGTCTACGTGTAGTTTTATTTATAAACATAGTAAATTTGCTCTAAATGTTTGTCGGACTTTATGTTCGATCACGGACTTGTGAATACATTCTCTGGTAAATTCTGAATTTAAAACAGGGTTCAGATTGTTGGCATGGTACAAAAGTGAATATGCGTATTTGAGCAACTTATTTACCTTATTCCAAAACGGCTATGCGAGTGAATGTACGTTGCTATTTTTGTACAAGTGACCTGACTGCATTCTCACCGGGTAACTGTGACATATCTGTAGAATTCCAGAGCTATCCAGAGCATGTAATGTAAACTGTGACCAATATGAAAGGTGATACAAATGTCCTCAAAATATAGCACCTAGAAACATAATATAAATTATTACTCTGAAGTATTTTTATTGCGATATTGCACCAGCAGCGTATATGTTAGAACATGGAACGGTAAGTGTCGACTTACGCACAAGACTGCACTTACGATTGTACCATAGTCTGAAGGTGTTAGTCATAATAATATTTTTTAGCACGTGGTTTCAAAAAGTTACTCACTCTGGAAAAGTATTACATTTCTCGGTTTGTAGATAGGCTTATAGAAGAAAATTGGTATAGGCTGCTAACGGTGAAGTGAGCACTTTTGAAGCCCTAGTTACTTTTTTCCGTACAGCCATTTTTTATGTTTTAATCACCTTCTTAAAATAAATATTGCCGTGTAAGTAATAAACACAGTGTGTATAGTCTACCGCACTCGGAAATTAACGCCTAAGGCTAGAGTGAAATATATTTATTGGCTGTTATCTCAAATGAGACGGCTTTTAAAAGTGGTCACTTTATGGTGAATAGCCTATAACCATCTAGCGAAAACTAAAATGGCATGTATGGAGAGGAAAGCTGAAAATACCAGGAAAGTGTGATTCCGGAATTGGGTATTAAGTCTCTCTTCACGCGAACTTCAAAGCGCGTGAATTTAGAAAAAAAAACTTCCCCTATTTAAATTCCATGCCATTCCTAAAGTTAATAGTAAATTACTCCTGTGGCGAAATGAGCCCAACATCACCTGAGTTGTGTTTTCGATACCTCGATATGCTCTGCATTGGAGAAGTCAAGTTAAAAAAATGTATCCCCGTTTTTGAAAGAACGACCTCGTGCACAATGAAAAAAAAAAAAAGTCATTAATTCTTTTGAAACGTTAGTGGCACTGCACTGACTATAATTTGGCAGCTAAAAAGGTCTTCTTCGTTTCCACACATAACAATTTTTCTCTAGAGAACATTGAATAGGTTTGCTATTACCACTAAACGGTTCGTTAATGCCGAAATTCGCTTCTTTATTCTAACCACAACTACAAAATACATAAGACAAAATAAATATTTGTTCATCGCGAACAGAATATATCTAGATGAATTTCAATAAAATATTCTGTAGTTTCCACAGTATTTTTTTTTTTCGTGTAATATTTATAAGAATCCCTAATATGCCCGTATTAGGAAGTGGGACGGATAACAGTGTTAATTTAGATAATACTTAACGTTACTGTTAGCAAATTATGTTTGTTCTTACGCAATATATACGAAACCATGTAACCAAATTTCATCTCAACTTCGTATGCTGGCAGTATCTATACAAGTATCAAATGTGCTAATACAGAAACTCTTGTGTCCACCATTTTGGAAGGTAGCACCCTGCGAAAAATTAAGCTCGTATGTTCTATCGCGGGGAAACAATCATCTCATTCCCGCCAAATTCCGGCAAAAAGTTATTATTTTGTAGTCCATGTCAATTTATATTACTTGAAGAGGTAGTCAAATATTTAAAAAATAATAGACATGTAAATATTTTAAGTTAATGTGTCATATTCCCCAAACCATTTCAACCAAACTTTATACACTGGTATTACCTATAACAAAATTCGAATGTGCTGATACAATCATAACCTTTTCGTCCGCCACTTATTAATATAGCACAATTAAGGGTTTTTATGCCATCACTCCGAGATTAGCCAACCGATTACCTCCTTATTTTGCACGCGAGTAGTTCTGAGGTAGGCCATGTGTACTTGCATGTTTCAAGTGGGCTAGGAATTTTTTATTGGTGGTTATATTAATTTAGATTTGTGTGTTATAGATTCTAAACTATTCAAAAAAATTGGAACAAACTTTATATGCTGACATTTGATAAGAGCCTCTCTTGCCCGCCTTTTTCGTAAAACTATGCCGGGCGAATAAATTGAACATTATGCTGTATTTCGGGAAATAATCATCAAGTCCCACCAAATTTTACACACAAAAATGCTACAGTAGGACATATAAACTTGTGAGTCAGGCGTTTATGTTCATAGCGGTGGCTACCTAAATAATTTAGAAATATTTTTCAAGTATATTAAACAATTTAACCAAATTAAACCAAGTTTTTATGCTTGCAGTTACTATTAGAAGCATAATATCTCTATATAGTCATTTTTTAGGCTTTATTGTACACTGTAAAAATACTCTGTAATTTTACACTAAATGTATGTGGGGTGTGAAATGACTGTTACTATGAAGCAGAAAAAAAAAACTGCAAAATTTGTGTATTTTCTCTCCATGGCAAGTAGATTTACACAGACATCGCAACAGTAATATCACCACTGTGTCTGTGTATTTTCTGACTTACATGAAAGTAAAATCACATATTCACTGTGATTGTAATTACACGATTTTACCGCCAGCCTATATTCTTTTACAACCACGTCACGTCAATTCGCATACTTTGTTTGCGTATTTTTAAAATATTCATGTTATTTCACTCCGTTTTGTAACTTGAAAGTTTAACCGAATTACAAAAAAAGTTACTTCCAAAACGTGGGTAACAATTGACTTCAGATATATGATATGTAGTTATATACAAAAGCCAGCATATTCCATCAGCGGGAGAGAAGTTTTCCTTTTAACACACAAAAGTAGTTCGAAGTAGTTCAACTCCCGACCGCTATGTGGCATGTTTTCAACAAATACTTGTAGTTATTTTTGAATTCACGGGTACATCAGTGTAAAATTACAAATATTGTACGCTTTCTTGAAGAAAAGAAAAGAAAAGAAAAGAAAGAAAAAAAAAACCGAAAATTTGTATGTGTAAATATGCACCCACAGATACTCCAGAATGTAATACAAGTTTACACACACAAACGGTCATTATAAAATTACAAACGACCATGTAGTAGTAAAAATATACAACCAGTAAAAATAAATTACTTGAGGTTTTTATATGGGGATTGGGTGTACTTAAGCACATACTTAAAAATGTGAAATTAATACCAATGTGGTGTTTGAGCCATACATTAATGTATTTTCAACAAATACGTGTTGCTCTCTGGATTATTATGAACATTTGTGTAAAATTACAAGTACAGTAGTTGTTCGTACAAATTACACATACAAAATGTAAAATTATCAAACATTTGTATGTGTAAATTTACACTTACTTTTTACAGTGTACGACAGCGCGAAGTGAAAAAAAAAAAAAAAAAAAGCTTTTGTGCCATGAATTATAGGAAACTAGCTTTTACCCGCTGCTTCGCGCGCGTGTTTATAGGGATCAATAATGAGGTTTTGTGACCCTATGCCACTATTGGGTTCTCTACTCACCGAGTTACTGCGGCCCCACTATTGGGTTCTCTAGCCACTGGGCTACTGCGGCACAACTATTGGGTTCTCTAGCCACTGGGCTACTGCGGCACAACTATTGGGTTCTCTAGCCACTGGGCTACTACTTGATATATTTCTATTATCTAAGACACTGCTGCCCCACTTTGAATTGCTCTAGTCCCTAAGCCACTGTACCCCCCCCCCCCTGGGATCGCTCTAGCCACTGAGCCACTGCGGCACCACTTGGAATAGCTCTAGTCACTGGTCCACCACGGCTCTTGGGAAGGAATGGAAGACAGCCCATAGACCAAAAATAAAGGAGAAATTATGGAACTTTTTTTAATAATCCTTTTTTTATGCAGTAAAATTACAATAAGAATTTTCCGAAGGAATTATATAAATTTACAATAGTAATTTTCCTTAAGGCATGAGATAGTTTCAAGGGATAAAAAGTAGCCTATGTCACTCTCCGGCCCTCCAACTTCATCTGTGCAGAAAATCACGCCGATCCGTTGCTCCGTTTTGACGTGAAAGAAGGGCAAACAAACACGCTTTCCCCATTTATATAATAGCAAAGGTAAGGACTTTCAGAATACGTTAGGTTAGCAAACCGTTTCTACCAAACATTAGATTGATTACAATCGATGTTGATGCTCCGAGTCCTACCCTCGTCATACATTTGGTTGCACACTAGCTTACGCTAGAACGATTTGTGGGTTCGAGTCCCAGGTAAAGGCGGTAAGGCACGCGTGTATTCGTAATTGTCCTGCCAGTGTTACATATTATGTTTATTATTCTATCTCTAACGACATAATAGTCAACGAGAAGTCAAGTCCTACCTACCATCTGGGCTATTAAGAAAGTCATCAAGATTAGTTACATCCATATAGAAGAAAATATGCTCATTAGTTACGTCAGTAACCTCATTTTAAATAATTGCACACCTTCAGCTATCTTAAGCTCATCAAGGAACACTCCGACTGAAAATAATTCATTTTGTCTAAGGACAAACGGTTGCAGAAACAACGGAAAACGGTGGATTGTCCCTTCGGTGCATTATTATAGACTTGGTTAAGCTTTGTTTTCATGGGGTGTAGGAATATCCTGGAAGTATATCTTTCAAAGGGCCTCAGAAAAGTTGGAAGTAACTATGAATGAACTAAAGGCTGTTCACGATAAAAAGAGCACTTTTGAAATCAACCTTAGAAAAACTCACTGCCCATACATGCCGATAATTTAACGGGCGCACTGAGTGACATGCGGCCTGTAAAGTTGGTAACGATGGAGGGAAGAAGTTCTGTATCTCAACGTCGAATAAAAAGTTTTAGGTGACGATTTATGAAAACTTAAATTATTTGTTTCACTTTCTGTGTTTTTTAATGCATCGAGGTGTAAAATTTAACAGATTTGTTAAATATTTACTTTTCTAATAATTTCACAGTTCCACTTGACCGACGCATGAATAAAGTGATGAGGCCCATAACAAAGTTAATCTTACATAAGGTGGAAGAACACACAACGTGCATACAAGTAGATCTCAAGCAGGGCTTTCAAACATGCGCATTTTACCGTGAATAGCCTATATACCTGATCACCTCCATGGTCTAAAAAATTTGCAAGGGAGGCGCGCACGGTTATATCACCGAACAGTGACGAAACCGGAAAATAATAATTAGTAATGTGGAGATATACCGTTGCAGATATATGTAAGCTAATAAATAACCTGGAATATGTCGTGGAAATACATATTTAGAACTAACTGTTTTTTCTAGAAATGATTTACACGCAGACTAGCCTTCAGTGGCCTACGTGCTCACTTGCATATTTTTCTGAGAAGAAACTTTGTCACATGATCGAGCCAAAACCATAATTAAGTTACTTCGAGACCGAACCTCAGTGATTAGCGGGTAGACACCCGAGATGCTCAACAAATAAAATAACCCAATCACAAAAGTGTATCTGGATCTGAACTAACGTAATCAGGACTACAACTATTCGTGGAATATTTTCGAAGTATAGTTGTCCCTACGCACACTCTAAGAAACAAACTGAGATAAGTTGTCAACATACTGTATATGCACATTATACATATACTCCGTGAAATCATGAAATATTGTGGAGAAAATGGGCCAATTATTATTACAAACTAAAAAAAAAAGACAAAAATAAAAGGCAAAGTAATATAACAAATGAACAACTGATTTTTACTTCCGATCATTTTCTGTCCGATCTGTTGGGCTCTGGAACAAGCTTGAACGTAAAACAACCCACATAATTTATAATTTCCAGAAATCTTGTATTGAAATTTATGTCCCCAGCAAATACAGAAGGTATCAAATAAATTTCGCTCTTGATTTTTGCCCCTTCATGCAAACGTGATGCCTAGTTAAGTGTGTGTGTGTGTGTTGGTAGGTGAGTGCGTGTGCTTTGGATGGTTGTAAAAGATGAATAAATGTGTATTTTTTTGTAATCTCCTTATAACGGAAGGTTTTGTGTTTTTTTTTTTTTGTAAAACTGTATTTAAAAGTTGCAATTATAAAGCTGTTAATTTGTCAAGTGCATTTATACATATTTGATATCGACTGTTCTGTCAAGTTAACATTACTTGTTTTTTACTGATTTTGCATTTATGTAGCGTAATTTTTATTTTGCAATAAGAATTATTACTTATTATCTGAATAAAATATTGCTTGTAATCTGTGACCAAGTGGTAAATAAGGACATATGGCCTTAACTTCTCCACATAAATAAATGCGATATTATTATTAATATCTATAAATGATCCGCTAGAAACTGCTGATGACAATCCGAAGGCAACACAGAAGGAAAAACTAGGATTCTTTAACAGAGATAAAGTAAATTTTTCTGAACCTTCACTAAAAGAATTATTTTTCAAGAACTCGCACAGTTTTGCTCTCTTCCCCACGGCAGTTATAATTCTGGGCGACACACAGAAAACAACGCAGGTGAGAGAAACAGGTTTCGCTGTGAGGAAACAATGGTACAGTTTTGGGGACCTCCGCCCCAAGAATCCTTCACACAACATCTATTTGAATTCCTCTCTTTTATCCTCCATAACGGCCTCCGCATATTGCTAGATGACAGCTTGTCCGAGACGTATGTATAAGAGGCATTCTTGAGCTGAATTAAATTTCGCGAACTCATATGGCACCACACTATAAAAAAAAAACGTATGTATTTTCACAAGGAATTTACGCCAAATATCACTATACAAATAATGTAGACAAAATTTCTCAAAATCTTAGCTGGGAATGTGTGAAACTAATATGGAGTTTTGTTATGACTAACAAATTATGTAGACTTAGAGTTTATTATAAATATTGAACTACACAACCAATTTTGTATGTTCTCTAAAATAATGTGTTGTGAATATACACAATAATTTCTGCAGAATTACAATAAAATCTTTGACGTTTAGTTTCCGAAGAATGGTTTGTAACAAGCTGCACATAAATGTTTTCCTGTGCAGCTTGCAGAGCTGTGCGTAATTCCTTTCCATAGTTAGTTCTTAACTGTTTCTTCATCGGGTGCTGCCGTGACGAGATATATTTATGTTATACCAATTGGTTACATGTCATATGGTCGAAATAAATTCCTCCGTATTTAATCACTAAATTGTAATCAGTGTTGTCAATCAGTATAATTATTTCCCTGAGACTTTTCAGTTAATGAACTGCCATATACTGGCGAATCAGTGGTGTGCACTGTAGTTCTACTGCCAGGCCAGTGCGTGTCATACGGAATCAGTATAAATCACTTTTGATTCAGCGAATACCAGCTTACTGATAGATACCAGTACGATTTTACTGATTCAAGTGAAACCGCCTCATAAGCTCTGCAGTTAAATTCGCTGACGCGGGGCAATTTTAACTGTTTAGATTTTCAAGTGTATTATTGGCTGGAAAGTTGTCCAGAGCATATCAAAATAGCCGTGGCCCTTATAATAAAAGGAACAATAGAGTGTGCGTGGATGAAGTGTTTACCCGGCTGTTGAATGTATTTATAAATTCAAAAATATCTGCCCATATTCTGCGAGTGATTTTTGGGAGTTTCTGCTCCCTGCAGTCTTGCGAAAGCACGTAAAAGCTGGACGGGGAATTGGATTTATAGAAAAAAATAAAGATCGAAAGAAAAAAGTTTGCACAGTGTGTGTGTGTGTGTGTGTGTGTGTGTGTGTATATATATATATATATATATATATATATATATATATATATATATATATATATATATATATATATATATAACCATACAAAGCAGACAAAGGAATCTTAAAACCATCCTTCGCACACAATACGATATTTGAACAAAACTAATTGTATATAAATACCCCAGTCGTAAGAAATAAAGAAACGGAAAAAATGATACTATAAAACAATAAACACCAAATTACAATAAACACAATATCAACATTTAACTATCGTGGTATATAGAGCTGAACACTATTTAAATAAATGCTAGATTATACAAGCATGAATAAAATATCCCAACAGAATATAAAAAAATAGTATTCAAGGTTGAATTATGCTTCTTTCAAAAAGCAAAAATGCTCAACAACGAGGATGCCATTGTTAAAAAAGCGACGATGCCACGTAGCCAACCTACACTGTAAAAATTTGTTATGCTTGTACAGAAATTGTTTGGAAACTTAGTTGCCGAAGATTACATTCAACTCAAGCAACCTCAACGCAGACATCAGCAACAGACGACAAATCATCAATAACAAAAGAGAAACTAACAGTCCCATCGACAGACCCCAGCTCAACAACTCAACTACTTCAGGACCTCCGATCTCCATTTAACTACATACAACCGGCTTTTAAATTATTTGAACCTAATGAAACAGACAATAAAGTGGTGAAGAGATTTGGGCGGCTCTTAATAGCGAGGTATTGAGAACCGATGAGGGTGATTGAAGTGAGTATGGAGAGTCACCGGAATGAAGGGGCGGGGGGAAACGGGAGTTCCCCGAGAAGATCATCCAGCTAGCAACTTCCCCCCGCGCAGAGAAATTCGAGATTCTCTTCAACGCGCTATGCAATGTTTTCAATGCATAACACTATCAAATCAATCACAAACAATAAATTATCCATCAACTTTTACAAGGGAAATTTCTGTAAGCCCAGTAGCTAACACGATCTGCAAAACATGTATTTGTATTATCACAAATGATAGGCCAGTATTACAACTTACATTATTGAGAGGTGGGCATAAATTTATTTATTTTCTTGCAAAAAGAAAAAGCGATGAGTTAATAACAGAGAATAGTGTAAAAATTATTCGAAATATGTATAATTCACAAAAAAAATAACAAAAGAAAACTCTACTTTTGCCGGCATGCGAACTATCGCCTACGCACCTTGCAGTATTAGCCCACACTCTTGACAAGACCAACTTACGTTACAAACTTCAAAAAATATTTTTGTAATAATTGTATCTGAAAATACCTACAAAATATTAGTGAGGTTGTTCGGTTAAGAAGAACGAATTTATTTCATTTAATAGTTCTGCGTGGATATGAAACATTAACTTAACAGTTAATAAGAAATAGAGTCACGTGTTTCTAAAACTTTCGTCGTTTTGTAATGATTATTTGAGTTGTTTAAAGTGTTTAACGTTGTTCAAACTTACAAAACGTTTCTTTTTGCACGCAACTACAGTTTGCACCAGTCTTTGTTTTTGCACAAACGGTTATGTGTACAGGCTGTTCACGTTAAAAAGAGCACTTTTGAAGGCCCTGCTTAAGATCTACTAGTGTGCGCATTGTGTATTCTTCCGCCTTACGCAAAATTAACATTACCAAGTGCCTCATCACTTTATTCATGCGTCGATTAAGTGAAACTGTGAGATTATTGGAAAACGAAATATGTTACAAATCTGCCCATTTTTACACTTCGATGCATTAAGAATTACAGAAAGGGAGAAAAATAATAAACGTTATCACAAATGGTTACCTAACAATTTTTGTTCGACGTTAATATATGGAACTACTTTCCCCTCCATCGTTGTCAGCTTTACTGGGCACATGTCACTCAAGGCGCCCGTTAAAATATGAGCAATTATTTTTTCTAAGGTTGATTTCTAAAGTGGTCACTTTATCGTGATCTGCCTTTAGCTGAATTCTTGCAGGCGAATACAGAAATGACGCAAGTGACAGCAGAAAATTAATAAAGAATTTACAAAATGCGCGAGCCGATCAGTGAAATGCAGTGCAAAATCTACGGCGCAGACTGTGGCGAAAATTCCACAGATCCAAGATTGGGATGCTGACTTCCCTTAAGTCTGTCGCCTACCTGGCGATTGAACTGACAGAATGTCGGCGATTGACGTTTATCTCTTTTTTACGAAACTATCAAACGCGAGTCTGATTTGCTGATCTACGAAAAGAACACACGCTTCAGGAGAGAGGGCTGTCGAGCGCTTTCAAACGCCACGCACATTAGAAACACCCTTTCTGAGCTTTTCCAAAATGGCTGAAAACTGCGTTTTTCAAAGCGCCGCATCACAAAATACATGTTTCAGATCCATACGAAACTGCTCGCGGGCCCTGCCCTGAACCTTCCTATACACTCTCCACCAATAAAATAATAGGGCCACCGCTGAGGGTCCTGTAGACACGCGCAGTGCGACGAGAACACTGCACGTCGGTTCGGAACCTCGCGCTTAGAGACGATGTCGCACTTGATGTGCAAGGTGGCGTCGCCCTTGTCGCTCCCGCGCCTCTGGGTGTCGAGCGCGGACCAGCGTAAGACTTCAACAATGCAGACAGCACACTCTATGAGCCGGAGCGTGAGCGATTTGATTTCAGATTTGAAACGAGAGATGTACTCGAAACATAAAACGGGGACAAATAAACAACTTCCCGGTTAGAACATGTTACAAATCTGAAAAATCTGCCATCGATATCGAAAGCTTTTTTCTGTAATAAATTTGTATAAGCAGTTCAGTTCACGGTAAAGTGAGGCCCTAGTTACTTTTTCCTATCAGCCATTTTTTTTTTATCCTTCAATCACTTTTAAAAGTAAATACTGTCATTTTAGGAATAAACATGGTGTATATATTTCATCGAGCTCGAACGTTTTAACGGCAAAGGGTAAAATTATATATATATATATATATATATATATATATATATATATATATATATATATATATATATATATATATATATACATACATACACACACACACACACACGCACGCACCATTGTTCCAAATGAGAAGACTGCAAAAAGTGCTCACTTTTCAGCGAATAGCCTATTTTTGTAACATTTGCCTTACAGGCTGTTCACGGTGAAGTGAGCACTTTTGAAGGCCCTTCTTAATTTTTTTCTTTTATCCTATTTCCATTTTCCTGTTGCTTTTTTTATTATAAACATTGCAATGTGACGAATAAACACAGTGTATACATTTCACCACCCTCAAAATTTTGTGCCTGACGCTGAAATGAGATATATTTATTAGTGGTTAACGCCTGTTGGGAGGGTCTTAAAAAGTGTGCTCACTTGACCGTGAACAGCCTATGGGTGATTTCTTCCGCCGAGTGTCGTAGCTCCGTTTTGAGTTACGGTTCGGCAGCGCCAATCAATCACTTCGATCCGCCGCGTGGCAGGACACCTTCTAACCCGCTTCGTGCCCGCGACGCGAGAAAACTCCTCCCGGAAATTACGGGCAAACAAAACAACTCCGGGGCTCGTAATATTTCTGCCAGCCCACCTTCTCCCAACGTCCGGGTAAAATAATAATAATAACAACAGAAGACCCTCTTTAAAAAGGCGTCAACTAACGACGATAACTTTTCAGCTACCTTCCCTGGTTTTTATACATCACACCCTCTCGGTCCTGAACCCGCCCGTTCAGCGACTAAGCTAGAATTGCAAATAAAATAAAAAATTACTGCAGTTGGCAGTTCTCACTGTCAAGGTCAAATCACGCATGAAGACTGTTCACGATCAAATGAGCACTTTTGTAATCAACCTTAGAAAAAAGTCACTACCTCTGCTTGCATAATATATTTTAACGGGCGCACTGAGTGGCATGCGCCCAGTAGAATTGGTAACGATGGAGGAAAAGTAATTCGATATCTTTACATCGAATAAATTAGGGACAGTAGAGTGTGAATGCGGTTCCGTGACTTTCACTCCAGATACAAAGCGATGTCGACAAAAATATTCAGTAGCCTAAGTAAATAAGCTGCCGCGGGTTTTCTCGGAGTACTCCCGTTTCCTCACTTCGCTGCATTTCTTCTTCCCTTGAACCGTTCTCCAGGTCAGCCCGGAACGAAATACGAGTACCTTGGGCAAAGTATCCGGTCCCACTAAAGCTTCAGTCTTATCTCACATGTAGACACAGAGGAAAAAGTTTTGTTGAATGAAACGAAGATTGCTCAGAGCGACCAAGTACATTGTCTGTATAGTGGTAGTTAAATATTTTGTTGCTGAAACCAATTTTTTTTTTTTTTTTTTTTTTTTTTTGTTTTTCTTATTTGGATGCCGCAAACCTGTAATATTTGTTTGGTGCAATTTAATTTTTGCACGGCTCTACAGTACGTACGTTGGACAGTTTTGGCTATCATAAAAAATATTAAATAACAACCGAGTTCCAAACCGGAACTTTAGTGCCAGAGAGCGCTACTTTACAAAATCCGGATATTGTGATTGCTGACTAAAAAGGAATGTTTTTAAATAGATACTGGTCTAATACACGACATGTGCGTGAATAGATATATTCAAGTTTTACAGCTTTACAAGTTTTGTGTCCTCTTGAACTTATTTCAGCGGAGGCGGCCATTTTTGTACCAAAATTGTAAGGAAAAGGGTGGTGGATTTGGCATCATAGCTAAACTAATTATGTCTCCTCGAAAAATCGCGAGATTATTAGGAACGCCACATTAAAATGAAATAAGCCCCTGGTGTATATATGTAAATATATATAATATATAATAATATTATATATATATGTACAGTATGTGTGAGGTAATAAACGGTTACATGTCCAAGACAAATCTAACTTACATTCAGAATATATGTTTTCATTAAAATTCTTAGTTTGGTGTATTTACCACATGTTTACATTTAATGGTTTTGAAATAGCGCCAAATGCATAGGACAGTCGCGTATATATTTAATGGTTTTGAAATAGCGCCAGATGCATAGGACAGTCGCGTATATATTTGATGGTTTTGAAATAGCGCCAAATGCATAGGACAGTCGCGTATATATTTAATGGTTTTGAAATAGCGCCAGATGCATAGGACAGTCGCGTATATATTTAATGGTTTTGAAATAGCGCCAGATGCATAGGACAGTCGCGTATATATTTAATGGTTTTGAAATAGCGCCAGATGCATAGGACAGTCGCGTATATATTTAATGGTTTAGAAATAGCGCCAAATGCATAGGACAGTCGCGTATATATTTAGTTGCTCTTTAACTGAAGATGAGTAAGAGATTTTACACGATAATTTAAAAAATAAATTTTTTATATAAGCTGAACTAAAATAATTTACGCAAAAGATTTTTCAAAATGCCGAGCTAAATTTTCCTCGAGATAACTTCGTAAATAAATTTTATAAGAAAAAAATGTTGGAAAATAAAAAAATACGAATGGTAGATACTAGTGAGTTTATATATGATTCATCGGAAGTATACGGTTAACTCTTTTTCCTCTAAATAATAAAGGATAAATGAAATGATTTCGAGCAACTTTAAGTCTCAGCATTTCTTCTATATGAAAATTATAACTTGTCCGCCGTGATGGTTCGCCGTCCCCGTTCCGCAGCGTGAGGTGAGCAAGGCACGTCGACCTGGCTCTCTTGATGGAAACTGGGTCCCCTGGATGCTGGGCTCTGTGCAAGGCACAACGAAAGCTGCCATCTAATAATCGATACCCCCTGCAGTCGATCTATTCTTGCAAAGGAAAAAAAACACGTCTTGATATTATATCTGTTGTTCACGTTATACACGAATGTATGCCCCTTAATAAAACTTCGCCACTCTTCTGAACATTACAAGATTGTTAGTTAATCCATGCACCCCAGTCTCTCTGAGGTTAGCTGAGCACTTTCTTAAGCCTTGTGTACGATCTGCTTTACTCTTCCGCGATATCAAATGTTTGCTATATTATGGACACTCAGCATTTGCTCTATACGCGTCAATAAAGTAAATATTAGGACATTTAAGCAATATACATGTGTCATTATTAGGCCAGATATTTATTTTAGTACAAGAAAAAATAATCCCCAGAGAAACGACAGCGGAAAATCTTTGTAATCGAGTTTCTCTGTAGCAGAAACAAAACTTTTTTTTACATCAGAGTATGTTGACGGTATATTTCATTTTTAGTCGTTGCAGGAAAACCCAATTACCGAATATGTTCTTTTGACGAAACCAGCCCGTTCCGCAGTAAGGACAGAGTACTCTGCTGTATAGGCTATTCACGGTAAAGTGAGCACTTTTTAAGGCCAGCCAAACATGCATTAACCACAAATAAATATATTTTATTGCAGCCTCAAATATTATCTTTTGGGAGTGGTGAATGTAAACACTGCGTTTATTGGTAACGCAGCAATGAAAAAGTGACGGGAAGATAGAAATAGGCTGAAAGAAAAACTTTAGCAGGGCCTTAAAAAGTGCTCACTTTACCGTGAATAACCTATAGGAATTATATTCATGGCTAAATAAATACTAACGGACAGGGCTACAAGCGAGAGTTCTATTGGTATCGCGCTAAGGGTTAACTATATTTCAGTGGTTCCAGCAATCCATCTTATTGCTATAGGGATAACGACAGACTTTATGGGTTACAAATACAGACACTTACTTGTTTCCCACAAAACATTTACTTTCCTATTCATGTGCATAAAACGAGCTGAAACGCAAATAAATATTTTCAGTAGCTACAGTTTCAAAGATTACACTTATATTACAACATCAAGGGGTGGGATATTTTTTTCTACATTGCTATCAACTTCGCTTGGCAGCCTGGGAGTATGCATCCTTTAGAATGTAAACATAGGCATATTTAAGTTCGGAATTTTTCAAATGTTGGTTTTCATGTACATGTGCACCTTCTTCAGCAGTAATCATTCCATGCTGGCGTTTCAAGTTTACTTTGGGAGGTGAGGGAAAGCAGTGATGTATTTCCTATCTCCGAACCCGACTATACCAACATTTTTATTTTCATTTCACATTTCAGCCATTTATTGAAAAAAAATAATCCCTCGCAGCTGAGAAAAATATGTCGTCGAACAGCTAAATATATAAGCTCTATTGTTCATACCGAGTACCCAACCCGCAAGCATTAGGCCTACATTAAAACCGTGAGATAAAATTGTGTCTGTAGTAGAAATAGGAACTTCGGTGATGAATGACCTGAAAACACATTTCTCATTGACGTAACAAACATAAATAGGTTGTTGTAAATATAATTCGTACTCGTATATGTTTAAGGGGGAAATGAGCCAATGTAATTTGGCACAAATTAAGACATTATGTTTTTAATAAGTTTTTTAACACGTAGCTATATTTTTATATAATTCGATGCCGTGAGCTAGCATTAGAATAATTCCACTTTCAAGCAGTAACATTAAAAAAAAAAATTGCATTTTTTGTTCATTTTGAAAAATCTTTCTATTGATTGAATTCGCACCGATAAAACCATATGTATGATAAGAAGATGTATGGCTAGATACTGGTAGTCATAACTGCCTAGTATATATAGTATACATTTCACAACTTACGTTTTTGAATATTTGTATAAATATATGTATATACACAGAAACAAAATTATATGAAATCATTCATCGTAGCACAGTATGATTTTCTATTACTGTAAAGTTAATTAAAATTATTCAGTGTTTGAAGGAATATTGGAGACGAATCGTATGAGATGGCTAGGGATACACGAATTTCGCGAAAATATTTCCGCTCATGCTAAATTTCAATACCCTACTAGCGTACCAGCAGTTTCCTTTTGCTTATTGGCGGCTTGTGTGTGTGAGAAACATTTTCTTAGTTGACTGGCAATAAGAATTAAGTTACTCCGATACAGTACCTCTCTGATTCGTGGACATACATTTAACACGCGTAACAAATAGATCTCCCAATCACAAAAGTGGATCTGAGCTAAAGTGTTTTGAAATACAAGAGGTGGTGAAATATTTTCGCGAAATTCGGGTGCCCCTAGAGATGGCCTATGTGGGAAGCTATTAGTCTGACCACTACACCACCGTGGCCCCTGCATACGGTGGAAAAGTGCACAATGTGTATACAAGCAGACCTTCAGCAGGGCTTTAAAAATTGCTCAATTTGCCATGAACAGCCTATACTGCTACGAATCGACTGCAGATGTTTATACATGCTCTCTGTGGTTGTAGCATGATGGATCCATGAACAACCCAGTGGAAAGTTTTACTGCTGGCAGGAGCAAATAAACACAGAACAGTTCCTCGAGTATGCAGATGTTTGCGAATTCTAGCCTGTTGTCAGCTGAGCTAGCGAAGTTTCCTGAATTCGCAGTCGTAACACCGCTCGTGGCTACGAGACGATGTAGCAAAACGTCGACAAGAAAATTGGGTCATTTTGGCAAACATTATATTTTTTTCTTACACTAAAATAATTCATAAAAATTTACAACAGAAAAACAGTTCTCAAATTGAATTTTCAGGATAGATGTCATTAAACTGCAGGAGCAGGATAATACTATTTTATTTGTTCGAGCCAGTCCTAGGTGATGGAGGAAAACAAATTGGTAAAATTGTATTTTAACAAATCTTCTATGTGGCATGGGGCCGCGGTGACTCAGTGGTTAGAGTACTTGACACTCACCAAATCGAACCGAGCTCGATTCCTGGCGGGACCACTACCGAATTTTCGCACGTGCAAAAATGTGCTGGACGAAGGCGCTGGTCGGCGGGTTTTCTCAAGGATCCCCTATTTCCCCTCCACTCTTGCATTCCGGCGCTACTCCTTTCTCATCTCGCTTCACCCTCATCGGCGCGCCAAATCTCTTCATTCCATTCCGCCATATGCACAATTATCGTTTGCTATGAGCCTGACCACTTTATTCATTCGTCAATAAAGTGAAACTGTAAAATTATTGAAGAAAAGTAAATACTTAACAAATTTGCGAAGTTTTGCACTTTTATAAACTGTATTAAAGAAAACAGAAAACCGAATAAATCATTGCATTATTCATATATGATTACGTGACACTTTTAATTCGACGTTGAGACAAGTAACTATTTTCCCACAACTCATTACACAGGTTACTGAGCGCCGTATAAAGAAAGAGATTTAGCGATGAGTAATATGCAGCTAATAGGTCTGTGACCCTTTTCCCTAAAATCATATATTCATGATAATGTTTATTTTCAGGTCATCGTGGATAACATATATCATAAATATAATGCCATACTAACCACATCCCTTATTTTTGACTGTAAACCGAAAGTACTGGCCAAAATATTAGGGTAGGTATTCATACTCAGAACCAGAAAATACCTGTCAAAGTTTATATATATATATACACACACACACATCAATCGCTTCACTTGCATATATTTTATTGTAAACAATGGCTGGCATTCCAACAATAATTTTGGCAACGAATTACGAAAACTAGCTCAATATATAAACGTCTTGCTGAAAATAGTGACCACTTTTGTTTTGTTTATGTACTTGAGGAAATTATGGGCACTGTACCAAGCAATTAATTTTCTCATAACTGCCATCTATCCGCTTGTCGTAAGAACTAGCGACCAGCGAGTGAAGAGTGAGTGGGAGAGATTTGGGTGGCTCTTGACGGAGAGGCATTGAGAGTCGATGAGGCTGAAAGCGAGGTGGGCATGGAGCAGCTCCGCAATGGAAGGGCGGGTGAAACGGGAGATGCCCGAGAAAACCCGCCGGCCAGCAGCATCGTCGGGCACGATTCCCACGTGGAACAACCAGGCAGCGGATCCGCTGGGAATCGAACCCAGTTAATCTATGTGGGAGCAAGTAGCTTAATCACTACACCACCACCGCCCATTGTATAATTTTTCCTATATGGCCAACAGAAGGATACAGAGCGAAAAGAAAGGAGAAATTTTGAAGACTTTCAACAGTGTCTCATTTCTGTGAACCCACTAGAATGGTTAACTGGAAAGCCAAGGGACTTCCCTGTAAAAATGTCACACTATTTTTTTTTTTTATAGCTAAGGGCACCCGAATTTCGCGAAAAGATTTCACGACCTGTTGTATTTCAATACACTTTAGCTCAGATCCACTTTTGTGATTGGGTGATCTAGTTGTTACGGGTGTTAAATGTCTGTCCCCGAATCAGAGACGTACGGTATCGGAGTAACTCAATTCTGATTGGCCAGTCAACTAAGAAAATGTCTTCTCACAAACACATGACGCCAATAAACAAAAGAAAACTGCTGGTACGATCGTAGGGTATTGAAATTTAGCATGTGTGGAAATCTTTCCGCGAAATTCGGGTGCCTCAAGTTATAGCACATCTGTAGAGGGGTGCGTAATTATGAATTTCATCCACTGCAATAATAATTAATCATTTAAGCTGACAATAAAGCGATAAGGGTAATATAGTAAATTGGAACTGGTTTGCCACTTTGTCAAACGTATTATTTTAAGAAAAGAAAGCAATTCTGGTGCGCAATCTGTGTGAGACATTTTTGGAGCTACGTTTGACGCAAATATAATTCCGTTCTCCCGTCCGAGGCTAAAATTGAGTTGTAAACATCGAGATGCAGTAATAATTTAATGCTTCTATATTAAATTATAAATGTGGTCTCCTTGATGGACTCCAGAGAAGAAGATGCAGGGAGAGATAAAATAAAAAGTTGCTTGATTTACTTCTTCATTGTGGCCGTCGAAGTAGGGAGGGGGAGGGGTGGAGTTTTTCTTCTCTCTCTTCTTCTTGCTCTTCTTCATAATGAACTTGACAACATAGTCTAATCACAATAATGTACTTTGGTCATGAAAACGCCAACCGCCATTGTTTTTCAAATAACTAGTTCCACTCAAGAGTCGACGGTGAAAAAAAAAAAAAAAAAGCAAATGAATACTGGATCACAATCCTGAAGAGACGTATCGTTGGCGGGCGAGGGGAAAAGCGGGTGAAGGGGAGGGGGGAAGCGCAATCACAAAAAAGGTTGCGGTCCTTTGTAGCAGCAGCGGTGCCGTCTGCTGGGTTCCATCATTATTTCTCCGGTACTTGCCCTGCAGACGGGCAGTTCTGCCAACATCGGCCGGCCGGCAACCGCCTCAAAAAATGACAGCGCGAGTTTGAATAGCATACATGTATATTTTATTAGCTGTATATTTCAAGCTCCGGAGGCTGCCGTGCGCAACACAAAAAAAAAAAAAAAGTAGAAAGGATCGAAAGGTGGTTGGGGGGGGGGGGGGGGCGAACGAGGCTTGTACACCGTACCAATTACGAGTTGTAACCCAACGGAGTGTCACGAACAATAACAGAGAAAAATAGAAAGTTATAAAAGAAGGAGGGAGGTCGTGGTCAGGGTTATGTGAACTCTTTCTCGCTCGATGGCGTTTACGTACGCAAGTTGGCATGTGTGGTTCTCTGCAGGAAGACGTGAACTCTCTAAAACAGGCAGTTAATATACTGCTCCCCGTGTCAGCGAGTCCGTCTGCAGATCTGTGGTTAGACTGCTCCGCTTGAATCAGAGGAATTCTGCTGACCGCCGTTGCGTAGTGGTTAGACTGCTCTCCTCTCGACTTGGCGAGCCGGGTTCGATTCCCGTGCGGGGTCGTCCCCGGATTTTCGCACGTGGTTATCGTGCCGTACGGTGCCACTGGTAGGCGGGTTTTCTCGGGGGTTTCTCGTTTCTCCCCCCCCCCCCACTTTAGGCATTCCGGTGCTGCTTCCATATTCATCTCGCTTCACCGCCCAAAAAGATATTGCTATAGTAACCTGCACACAGATAGCTGAGCACTTGTAAAAAAAAAAAAAAACAATATGTTTGTTTCTCTTAACTCCATAAGCTGCACGAACTCGCAAATCAGTCGAATGTGACGTCACAGCTCTTTTACACAGTGTATCTCTTCAACGAATTTATATCCTTCCACCACTTTTTGATGTAAACCCTGCCATGTGAGTAATAAATACAGTGTATACATTCACCATACTGGAAACCAAAAGTCCAAGACCACTTTGAAATGTATTTATTGGTTATTATGTCTGATGAAACAGCTTCAAAAAGTGCTCACTTTACCGTGAACGGCCTATAGCACTGTGTCAAGTATAAACTGTAACAGATTTGAGGAGATGTAGTTGGCGTAGTGTAGTAAAAAAAAAAAAAAGGTGGCAGGTTTTCGTATTTAGGCCCATCGTTGAGTTTTGATGACGTAAGTGTATCAATGCGACGTGAAAGCTTCTTCTTAAGGTAGGATATCATTTTCATTTGTAATTGGCTCCATACATACCATGCCTACTTATTCACTTATCTTCTATTTTATTAATGTGTGAAATTTTTAGTCATTATATGGTTTTCAGCAAACGAGATTGTAAATTTTAGCAGCGTTTCCGAACTTCTACGCCATCAGTGTCGGAAGTTTGACTGAAGAAATCGTCTTATTATAATATGTGCGTTTTATTTCAATTACGGTTTCAGTTACTGCATTAACATTTGAATGAAAGAGCCTACTACGATATTGAGACAGAAAGTACTGGAACTGCACATGAATTTACAACAAGTCCTTGCAGACACGGCCACATGAATGTAAAATAACTTTGGCACTTGACGAAATTCTGCACTGAGAAAAAAAATCTATTTGTAAGAACAGAATTTCTGTACCCTTAACCCATATAGACTGTTACTATAAGGACAGCAATTCCAGTTATTGAAAGAGTATAACAATTTAAATTATTCCCCATCTTCAATTCTAGAATTTAAACGCTGTACATTCTGCTATTGTTGTGACTTAATTTGTTAAGGGTTAATTTGTATTTCTGGTGATGAGAATATTATTAAAGCAAGTGTTTGTGTGACAGCCACTTGCATAGTGTTCGGTATTGCTGTTTAGCTTGTGTTTCAGAGATCGAAGTGTTCCAATTCCGCATACATATACTTAATAAAAATTATTTTATAATTTACTATTTTAAAAAAAAATTAACTATTTGATACACAGAGCTTGTAACCTCGGTAGACTCCCTCATATACAGAATCTGAATCGTGTATTTCACAATATAGATACCAATATACAATTGTAGTTTTCACTGGCATAATTAAACTTTAAGTCTTTCTGTATTATAATAACAGTTGTAAATACACTTTACTTCCACTAGCACACGTCTCTGAAGACAACACCAAGATTCTTTGCGCTTGTCTACTTTGCAATGATTATTAGTATTATTCTCTTTTTCATCAAGGAGAACTTCTTTAATGAAAATGCCGAAGAACTGGGTGGGTTTTTTTTTTTTTCGCACATGGTCGTTCCCCTTCGTTTATGAAGAGAGTAACAGTAACATAACTGTTTTCTGCTGTATTGATCGCGATGGTATCTACAACTATGAACATGCAGTAGTTCTTACAGCATCAAGGCATTCCGTCCCCTCTACAGAACAGATAGTTTCTTCAAAAGGTCAACTTCGACAATATTTGGATTGTTACCTCGACACACAGAGCTGTAACAAACTAACGCAACATCATGTTGTCGTACAGAAGTTCGCTTGCTGCTAAACCACGAAGCCCGTTTGTAGAACTCTTGTGATATCACTTCGATTATATGTTTTTTTTTTTTTTTTTTAACGGGGTGAGTGAAGATATTCGGGCGGCTCTTGACATCGAGGTCTTGGTGATGCGAGGTGAGTATGGAACACCGACTGAATGGAAGGGCGGGATGTACCCGAGAAAACCCGCCGACCAGCGGCAACGTCCGGCGCGATTCCCCAGGGCAAAAAATCATGGGAGTGACCCCGCCGGGACTCGAGACCGGTTGGCCTAGGCGGGAGGCGAGTAGTCCAAGTACTCTACCCGCTAAACCACCAAACCCCTTTCCCAGTGGCGGCTGGTATGGCCAGAACTTCTAGTCGCTCGGGACTCGAACCAGCGACCGCAGTCACCGAAGAATCTCACGAACGTGAGAGACACGTGGTTGACTCGCGTTTTTACTTCTCCGCCCGGGCAAAAATGCGTCTGCGGAATGGAGGGACCAAAAGCAGAAGGGTTTCTGGTCCGAAACGGAGTCCGGCAGGGACATTGAAATGAGGCGAGTGACCTATGGAGGCTTGGCAAGAGGGGGGGGGGGGGGGTTCGGCTCGGGAGATCAGTCAGCAGTCAGCCGATTGAAGGAACAAGCAGGTTGGAGATTGATGGGCGTCGGTCAAGCGCCTTCACAGGCCCGCCGTGCGTGTGTGTGTGTGTGTGTTCGTGTGCGTGCCCGCCCGCACCAATGCACGGGCGATGCTTCCTTTTTTTTTTATATTCATGTATTCCGACCCGCAGATACGCTTGCTCCCCCGCGTGAGTGCTGCGGAACGAACACACCGAGGGGGCGAAAAAAAAAATACGGTATACTCCATCCGCGGTAACTCTGCTTTAGTTACTTCCAGGATATTCCTCCTGCGCGTGTAAACTGAGCTTAACTGAGTCTAGAAAAGACACCAGAGGACCAACGCACCGCATTCGTGCGCACTCATTGTAATAATATTTTGCAGATGAACTATTTCTTACTAGGCATTACCAACACATATATGTACTCAATGCTTTATTCATATTTATTATAAATTAAATATTAAAATTTATGGATAGAATATATGCGAAATTTCAATTTGGCAACAAATAAGGTACTTTTAAGTTACCACGAGCATAAAACGTTTGTGATACTTGCCATATTTAGGAAACAACCAAACACGTTATACACTAACTACCAAAAAGTAATTGGGCTCCTGTGAAGATAGGTAATTCAGTACGTCAGTTGACTTGTGTTTCACGGCCTTCGGCGTAGGACCGCTGGTGTTTGTCCGTGGTAGCTTGAACACAGAGGCCTATTGTAACATTCTGGATAATTAAAAGATCCCAACATTGTGGAGTTTTTACGGAATGGACCCGTGTTACTTCCAGGGTGGCAATGCCAGGTGCCATGTTTCAAGGGCTACTGTGCAGTGGTACGCCGACAACAATGTTCGCCGATTGGACTGGCCCGCCCAGAGCCCCGACCTCAGCCCTATAGAACATCTTTGGGAGAACTGGATCGCAGGGCGAGGGCTCGCAGGCGCGGCCAAAATCCATTGCTCAACTCATGGAATGGCTGCAAGAAGAATGGCGACGAATCCCCGTGGATGTCCTGCAAACACTCGTGTAGAGCATGCCAGACAGGGTGGCTGCTGTTATAGCCGCAAGCGGTGGTCCTAAGAAATTCTTACGGGGTGACAACCACCTAGCAAACATTGTGGACAGGTGCCCAATTCCTTTTTGGTAGATAGTGTATATGGGATATTTTTTCTTTAAGAATTTGATTTAAAAAGTGTGAAGAAAGTGCAAATAGACTATACTTCGTAGGAACTACATTTATAACCATAACATAGAGTAATTAAGGAGTTTGCCTGGTTTGAATGGAGTGAGAATTTGGTACACGGAAATACATGCTAATGAAATTCGGTTTTTGGCGTTCGTGTTAAAGACAGATATTTACTACCAGGGACTTTTTTGAGCAGAAAAATTCACGCTTCTTTGCTATCAAAGCCTTTTGTAATATTCATGTACACACCCTTTCCTGGAAAGATATAAGAAAACTTATTAATTAAATTTAAAAAATACTAAAAAACAATTGTTACGTTTTCCTCGATACGGAGCTCCAGAGTATCTTTTCTCACAATTAAATTTGTTTCTAGTTTATATCTTCAAAATTGGCTTAAAAGAAACTGAATTTAATTAACATGAATTACCATATACCTAGAGACCGGAAAAATTCGCGAGTTCAATTACCTGTAAGCTAGACTCTACAGTCTTATGTACAAATATGCCGATATCAACTGCACATTGGTTGGCTGCTGTCACAGTGGATCGGGCCAGTCTTCTCCAGGAGGTATCGAAAACCCAGTGGACCATTGGCTAAAGTTATATAAACTCACGTATTGTGCATTCTAGCTTGTCCCAAAATGAATCCGCGACTTCTTCAGGTCTCTACGTTATGCCAAGTTCTCACGGCTTTCAAACGAGGTAGGCCTAACAGCCTGAAGAATACAAAGATGGAACTCCCTCCAATACGGCGAGCTGCAGTTGCACGCGCCAGCAAAATGGCATCACGCGCCACCACCATTTGCCAACCAGCCATTGGTGACCTATTCGACAACCGGCAGATCGGCCAACACGGAACTCCTCGCAATATGCAGTAGCAGCCAATCAGACACGATGCGCGTCGCCCAGAGCTTCGCGCAGCCAATCAGACAACGGGAACTTCCGAATCAAAAGAAAACAAATTCTCCATTTCGTCTTTGTGTACTCATCAGATCTGTGTCACTAACGAGAGAGCAGGTATTTCCGACATGGGGCCGCGGTTGTGTAGTGGTTAGACTACTCGCCTCCCACCTGGGCGAACCGGGTTCGATTCCTGGCGGCGTCGCTGCTAGATTTTCCGCTTGTACGGGAATGGTGCCAGACGGGTTTTCTCGGTGATCTCCAGTATCCACTGGCCTTGCATTCCGTAGCTGCTCCTTACTCACCTCGCTTCAATCTCATCGGCTCTCAAGATGTCGATGTTAATAGTCGCCCAAATGTCTCTAATCCGGAGTTTCCGCTAATTACGTGTCTTATGTACATAAGACACTTAACGTTTGCTGTGAAATCGTTGTTTGCGCCTACACGCGTGTCTCGGTAAATAAATGTTCTTGAAATACGAAGTTTTGCAAGAAAGGATTTTTTTTTTAATATTGTATGTACCGCTATATTTTTACTTTTATCATATTAAGTGTATTAATAGGGAAAAAATCGTGAAAGTTGTCAAATAAGTTATCGCATTTTCAAAGCTTGCCTATGAAGTTTCTTTAAGCGGAAAGAGAAAAGTACTACTGCACGCAGGTAGTTTGATTCGTGTACTTTCATCGCGTGTAATAAAACCCCACAGTTACAGATCTAGTTTAGACAGTAAAGCGTTAGGACGGAAACACTGCACGCCTTGAGCGTAGGAGCGATGAGTCGCTAGGCGTGCGGCTTAGTGTCACCCGTATCGCTCGCGCGCTTCTTGACCTTGGCCCCGTAGGTACACAAGACCCTTAATTTGCGGACAAATTGAACTCCAGTCACAAGTAGACCTACATTAGAGTTTCTTCTTCTAATGGACCACCCACAGTGTGCTAGACATGTTCTGGACGAGTTTGGACCAATTAAAAGCGCAGTGGATTTGGAGTCGGAGTTGACAGAGTTGGGTGACTCTTAATAACGGGTTATTTAGGGCCGATGAGGGTGAAATGAGGTGAGATTGGAGCAGCGCCAGAATGCAAGGAGATCCACAAGAAAAAACCGCCAACTAGCGGCCTCATCCGCTCATCCGGTACGATTCTTACTTGCTAAATCCCGGGAGTGACCCGGCCGGGGATAAAACCCGCTTCGCCTTGGTGGGAGGCGAGCAGTGTAACCGCTCAGCCACCGCGGCCCCAAGTGCGTAGTGCAATAGGGATATTTGGGCGGCTCGTAAAAACGAGGTCTTGAGAAGCCGGTTAGGATGAAAGGAGGCGGAAAAGGAGCAGCTCCGGAATGCGAGGACGGAGGGAAACGGGAGATACCCGAGAAAACCCTTCAACCAGCGGCATCGTCCGGCGCGAATCCCATTGCCCGGGAGCGACCCCGCCGGGGATCGAATCCGGCCTTGGTGGTCGACCAAACTGCAAGAAAACCCAAGACTGAATGCCGAGCTACCTGGCCTGGTGTTAAACTAGGGCAGCCATTGCACAGGTAACGTACGCTCGATTACACGAAGGAGTGTGGAATCTAGCTTGTTGCAAATCACTTCGCGACATCTCACTTTCTTCATCCATAATCCTCTTATAGTTGATTCACGGTATCTTCGGTCTTTTCTGAAGCCCTACTAAAGTTCTACTTCCATGATATTCTTCCGCCTCGTGCAAACTAAGATTAACTAAGTCTGGAAGGTTACACCAGAGGGACGACGCACCGGATTCGTGGGCACTCTGTTGTAAAAGTCTTTTATATAAGAACTATTTATTACTAGGCACTACCAACACACATATCTTCTCACTGTTTTTATTCAAATCATTTATAAATTAAGCATTATAATGTATAGATAAAATATGAGTAACATTCCAGTTTAACAGAAAAAGAAGTAAGTTTTATGAAAACAATTATAAAAACGCTTGATATACAGGGCGTATTTAGGAAACAACCAAGCCGTCATACATGGGGAGATTTTTGAAAAGTTTGATTCAAAAAGGCCGAAGAAACCGTGAATGGAAAAATGCACAGTGTTTATACCAAATGTATGTTTAGTGATTAATAATTGACTGCTTTCGTCCTGTATATGATTGTTTATGCAACTAAAGGCTGCTCACGGTAAAGTGGAAACTTTTAAAATCACCCTTTAAAAAAGTTAACTGCTCACAACTATAGGCTGTTCACGGTAAAATGAGCACTTTTGAAAGCCCTGCTTGGTATCTACTTGTATGCACGTTGCGTATTCATCCCGTCTTATGTGATTTTATCATCGCCATGGACCTCATCACTTCATGCATGCGTCGATAACGTGAAATTGAGAAATTATTATAAAAGTAAATATTTTAAACATCTGCTCATTTTAACACTTCGATGTATGAAAAAAAAAACAGAGAGCGGAGGATGTAATTTAAGTTATCACAATTGGTTACCTAACACATTTTATTCTACGTTAAGATACGAAACTACTTTCCCGTCCATCGTTACCAACTTTAATGGGCGCATGTCACTCAGTGCGCCAGTTAAAATGTATGCAGGTAGGAGCAGTGCTTTTTTTCTAAGGTTGATGTCAAAAGTGTCCATTACATCGTGAACAGCCTTTACTTTCAAGTATCCCCTTAGTTTCCCTTGTTTTATGGATGAATAAAGTGAAGTGCTCTATTACAATGTTCATGTTTCATGTAGCGGAAGGATACAAAATTAAATCCAAAACAGAGCCTTCAAAAGTTCTCAATTAATCGTGACCAGCCTATACACATATAGTTCCTGTAGAATAACTGTAATTTTTACACAAAATTTGTTTTTATTTTTTTTCGAATGTTCGTAACACTACTACAGAAATTTCTCTTGTAAAATTACTCTTTGGTGAAACTACAAGAACCGTATTTGTAATAGACGTCAAGAAATGTTTTTATTGTACTGACCCGTATCCACGAGGTCAAGCAAAATGGCGGACACTCAACAACGTAAAAGCGTATCTAGCTGTTCGTGAAAAACTAGGTGTGGTGTAAAGTGTACAGCAAGTATGAATAACTTAAAACACTTAAAACAGCCCAAATAAGCATAATAACACCACGGCAATATTAAAAACACGTGACACTTTTTACTCATTATCTGGCAATGTTAAAGTGTAAATAAACTCTTTGAAGGAAATAAATGCCTTCTTTTTAACCGAATAACCACTATAACTTTGTGTTTTATGTACTTGAGCCTCGGTTAGTTGTTCATTGGCTGTTTCTCCAGTTTAACCACCAACCAGGTAGCACGGGATACGGTACTTGTTTTCCCTACAGGTTTTTTATTGGTCGAAAGTCTTCCGGGGCGTGTCTAACAAACTGTGATCCAATAGAAGCGGAAACTGCATGGTACACGCGGAAAAAGTTTAGCTTGTCCGTAAATAAACTTGCGAAATTTCCAGGTCTCTAATAGTTACTGATGTATTTAGTATGAAATTGATTATGGAATCCCTAAGTTATGTTGGTCTTCTGGTTAACACTGTGAGGTCAGCAGACATTTACAAGACAAGTTAGAAGTGAGTTACTTATATCCACGACTGCAGGAACACCAGTTATATTGGTCTCTGTGTTCCCACTCACTACAGTTCTAGTGCAGGCCAACATGACCTACTGTGCTCTACAACGTTCATTATTGGCTGGTCATCAGTCACTGAGGCGCTGAGTTGATATTGTCCCAATAAAATGTCTTTATTTGTGAAATATGTTTTACAATCACACCTGTAATTTTGTGGAGATGTAACAAAAAGTTATTGTTACTGAGCTGTAGAGTTGTTGTAAGATCCTGTTAAACACAGACAGTACAACGACTCCATGAAAATGATAGTTTTATTTTCCAATGACAAAGAAATTATCACAATATTTTTGCTCGAGCTACACACGTGCGTAATCCTTAAAGTCTTAAGGGCGAGGGATAATAATGATTGATTGTAAATTAAACTTTTGGACGTTACGTAGGTGCTTCCTTGAGGAATGGACTTGCGACGGGCCTGTGGCCAGTTTTTTAAGACGAGAATTTAATACTTACTAATAAATAAATTCTAAAAAGTCAGTGGTCATAACTGGACATGCGGGCTTTTCGTTGAGAAGAAGTCCTTCTTATTCAGAAATGTACTCAAGATGTAAGACGACCGCACCTAGTAGCAGATTCACACACGAACCCGACTGACGTCTGTTCACGGTCAAATTAGCACTTTTTTAAGCCCTGCTTAAGATCTAATTGTATCCACGTTGTGTATTCTTCCGCCATATGTAAAATTAGCATTGCCAAGGGTCGCATCACTTTATTGATGCGTCGGTCAGGGGAAACTGTGAAATTATTAGAAAACTAAATATTTCACTGACGCGCTAATTCTTACACTTAGATGCACTGCAAAAACAGAAATCAAAAGAGATAATTTATGTTATCACAAATATTACCAAACTCTTTTTATTAGACGTTAAGGTACGGAACTACTTTCCTTCCATTGTTACCAACTTTACTGGACGCATGTCACTCATTGCACCCGTTAAAATACATGTAGGTAGTAGCAGTGACTTTTTTGAAAGGTTGATTTCAAAAGTGCTCACTTTGACGCGAACGTTCCTTAAGTGCGTGCACGCCAGGAACCTGATCTCTTGCCTTGTTATTTCCCAAATGAATGAAATAAGGCAAATAATATTTCCTTTGGCTTCGCTCTGCTGCAACTCTACTTCTCACACCTTCTCGCCCATCCTCCCATCTTCCATGCAATTTGCGTATCCAATTTCCTAGTCCAATTCGCGGTAAAGCTCGAGGAAATGGCGGTAGTTTCCCTTTTCACTTCTATGGCTGTTTACCTCAGCGTGCACTTGTAGGTGAGCGTTTTTCTACACTCAAAATCTGAATCAGTGAGAATTTCACTGTTCGAATCAGTCAAACGTATCTGACTGATACAGCAGTCACTTCAGTGAACTTAACTGACGAACCAGTCAAAAAAATGCCATGTTTCCTTCACTGATTGATTCAGTAACATTTCCCACTGATTCGTCAGTCATTTTTCCCATTGTTTCCTGAGTGGTTTATTTGTTGACTGATGGACCAGTGAAACATCCGAGCAACTTGCTCCGTCTCTTAATTATTTTTGACTGATGTGTGAGTGGAACTGCGGTTAAAAATGGCCGTTAAACGACGTGCATCAAGTGAAGTACCGTAACAACGAATAAACAAATAAAACAAATACAAAATACTTTCTGAAATCCGTTTCATCTTTCAAAACGCCATTTTACGAAGTAATGTGAACACACAGACTTTAATTCCGTTTCTAAGTCTTTCATTTCGTCTTTACTTCTTTCATTTCTATTGCATGTAACCGTCACAGCGCTCTGTTTGAAGGATTGAACTGCATTGAATGGGGCGAAGAGAGTGCACTCATATGTACTATTAGTTTTATTAATCTTAACGGTATCAATCAATCAAAAAAAAACGAAAAGTATGAGCAAAGAATTTCAAACTAGACGATTTACCAGCGATACTATAAGATGTTAAGGTGAAGGGTGCTCGAGTTCAATCCCGATCATCTGCAAAAAAATTTTACTTTTTTTAAATTACGGTAAATTGCACAATATAAATAGTAAACTATCGTAAATATGTTCATTTAATTTAATTATTTGCCTACATTCAATGAAATATATATTTAATTCGCCACTGCGGTCGGCCGTCACTTATTCAACCAGTGAAATTGTTTCACGTCACTAATTCAATCGGTGAAATTTTTCACTGAAACAATCAGTGGTTTCCCACTGATTCTAAGTGGAGCCGTTTTCACTGCTGATAGTAGTTTAATTTCACTGCGAATCAGTGGAATACCACTGATTCGAATTTGGAGTCTAATATATCCTATGACTTATTTCTAGTATGCAGCTCTATTGTCAGACGCGTGGTAGGAATAATCACACTAAAATCGAAAGTGTTAAAACGGCTTAAGCCAGTTTGGCCGCAGACCTGTTGAAACTGTTTGTCTCGAATCATTAAAATTCCACTGAAGGCTGTTCACGACAAAGTGAGCACTTTTGAACTCAACCTTAGAAAAAAGTCACTGCCACTGAGAGGCATTCGCCCAGGAAAGTTGGTAACGATGGATGGAAAATAGTTCCCTATCTTAACGTGATATTAAAAGTGTTAGGTAACCATTTTTAATAATTTAAGATATTTCTTTCTCTTTGTAATTTTTTTAATGTATCAGAGTGTAATAAAGAGCATACTCGTGAAAAGTTTACTTTTCCGATCATTTCGAAGTTTCACTTGACCGACGCACGAATAAAGTGATGAGGTCCACGACGGCGTTAATTTTAAATAAGGCGGAGGAATATACAACGTGCGCACAAGTAGATCTAAAGGAGGGCTTTCAAAAGTGTTCAGTTTACTGTGAACAGCCTATACATGTACTATTGTGTCTCGCATACTAATTTAAAAAAAAAAAAAAATTCACATTCGGAGCATTTTCTAAACAAATAAATATCCACCACACCGTGAATGTTTTGGATGTCGCAACGTTGATGTAGGTATGACAAATGTTGCTTCATCATTGATGTAGGTATGACAAATGTTGCTTCATCATTGATGTAGGTATGACAAATGTTGCTTCATCATTGATGTAGGTATGACAAATGTTGCTTCATCATTGATGTAGGTATGACAAATGTTGCTTCATCAACGTCACAGCAAGACATCTCTCGACTATTCCTATCTCCGCGGACTCAACGAACTTTCTGCTGGTCGTAACGAAACTGCAGTTACTATCGCAATTTGTTACGTTCCTCGGTGTTCTCAGAATGTCATTGTTGGTCGAATACAACCACAAACCCACACGCGCAGATATGAAACACGACGACTGGGCAGAGGAAAGTCATTTTTATTCCAACGTCATACACACGCAACGACAGAACATTTCTGTGATTGTTCTTCCTGGTAGCAGTGAGGGCAATTTTCCAGTGGCGTAAGAATTTCCTGTTCGCTTGTTATAATTGTAATTTTCGCGGTAACGATCAATATGCATTACCTACCAAAGATATTCTTTTAAGGCCAAAGCTAATTTTTTTCCTTTCAGCAATATTTTATCATATGACCATCCTTTAAAATAAATATTGCCACGTAAGCAATGAACACAGTGTATATTCCACTGTACTCGGAAGCTAATGTAGAAGGCTGAAAATTTTTTTTTTTTTACTATTATTCTATTATTCGAAATGAGAGTGCTCACGAAAGTGCTCACATTACCGTTAAGTGCCTATACATGAACTGTACTCTCTGAAATGGATACTGTATGTTCTGCTGTAGAAACCGGCTGGAGGAAAGGCTTAAGTAAGCCAAAACCTTTCTTCCAACAATCAGCTTATAGTGTTACTTATTGGCCGTAGATAGCATGCACAGAATTTTGTATCGATAGATCAATTCTTCACCGAGTTAAGCATTTTTTTTCTGGGCCATACGTTGTTACTAAACAAAAAAAAAAATTACAATTCCTGTAATTGGTAGCACATGATCGTTCGTATGGGCGCTAGGCGCATTACGAAATGGCATTCGTTCACTCTGGCGTAATATTCTGGGCCCTACAGTCTGTGTTTTCATTTCATATTTTCTTCAACCGTGAGCAAGCTATAGTGACAGAAATCTAAGTGGCGCGAAACTTATTTTGAGGTGTGTATTTTTATCGAATAAGCTGTTGGAAACTTGATTCGTTTGTTTTATAAATTGTAGCCACTGGTTAAGAGGGCATGGTACATAAATAAACGCTGAATACTTTAATCGAAGTCTACAAGCTTCTGGAAGCGAACACTGAAAAAAAAAAAAATTGAGGTGAAATTCCCTTACATGTAAGGGAAGCTAATCACCTCTTCATGTAAGGTAAAATTACCTGACATATGAGGAGCAAATTTGCATAACAAGTAAGGTATTATTCCCTAATAGTACGGAAAAAAGTGGAGGAAAATCCCATACAAGTAAGGTAATATCAACTACATTGTACAATAAAGTCATATTAAATAATACTCCTGATATTAGTAGTGTAACCGTATAGTAATAGTGTAGTAGAAACAAATTTCTAAGAGTAAAATTTAACACAAAGGTTTGATTCCAGGTGAAATCCATAATGTAATCATAGAATAGCACAAAGCAGTTTCTTTGAATAGCGACACATATTTCTGCAGCGAATAAGCATTAACTAAAAGCGTTTTTAGTTTTGTAAATTATCGGATAACTACAAATTAATCTACATGTTGATATAAAAGTAATTTCGCGTAATAGCCAAACTTTTTATGTGTACCATTTTGACATTTGTTTATTACAACGTATATAATTGAAATTATCCGTTACTTTTAGTTGTAAATACGATAAACTATATTTTTAATTTAATTATTGAATTTTTCATATCATAACTCAAAAATATTAAGTGAGGTATAAACATAGAAAATTCCCTGGAACATTTAACAGCCTTAAGTAAAGTTCCTGATATTTGTTATTTATTTCCCCTTAAATTGTACATAAAACATGCAGAGGTACAGAAAATTGTTATTACTTTACGTGTTGGTACTTTTGCACAGTTTTTAGTTACATAATTTTAAATTCTTACATTACTGTAAAAAATTAATAAATTTGTGTGTTTTAAACAATTACTTGTAGATCTCGTTGAATTATTGGGAATATTAGTGTACAGTTACAAATGCTGTACCCTCTTTAGTAAATTACTCATTAAAAATTTTAAATTACCTTAAATTTGTACGTGCAGCTATAAGCTCAGTAATACTCCAGAATCTAATATAAGTTTTCACGTACACACAGGCCACTGTAAAATTTCGCGATGGAAAATGTATAACTTCATTAACATTGGGTGTTTATACATTGACTGTGTATCAGTAAAAAAACACATTTTTAGATTTTAGTCCAAGGAGTGAGCGTGTTTTTACTCATATTAAAAAAAGGTGTAAATTATCACCAACATTATGTTTACATTAATGAATGATTAAGAACATTAGTTAAAAATTACTCATAATGTATAGTAGTTGGTTTTTTTACACATTACAGATCAAAAATATAAAATCACTAACATTTGTGTCTGTACATTTACAGTGTGTCTAAAATATCGCGTGTTGCTGTGTAGACACTGTATTTCAAAGCTGTAACAACGAATATCTGGTTTGAATAGATTGCGTGATTGTAAGGCGTGCTTTGAAACCAGCTATAAATGGCAATGAAGAGTTGCTGAATGATCAGATTCGGCAAAACGCGATCAACTGGAAACGACAAAATAACACGTAAAAAGCAACACCGAGGATGAATTGGCATCTGACACAGTGCTAATGTCTACGGCATGGAGTTTACAGAATAATAAAAGTAATCTAAAGAGAGTTTTTACTCACAAAAAGGAATTTGGGGGGGGGGGGGGGGGATAATGGAACGTTCTTCAGCCAAATCCTGTTAGGAACTCGCAGGGGAAAAGAAATCTCGGTGTTACAGCGAGTGGTTACCAGCAGCTCCTCAACTCCTCCGAGAGAGAACTATTTTCACGGTCCAAACGAACCTACAAGAAAATTCCCTCCCGTCAAATTACTGAATAAAGAAGTACACCAGTGTGGAACGTGCCGAGTTGAGATCGTAATTTCTTCTTTCTTTTTTTCCGTGACATAAATTAATAGGAAGGAGATATTTTGAATCTGTCTTCGAGCGGATAAATCACGACGGAGGGACGAGGAGGAAACTACATCACGAGGTCTTTCGTGAGATACCAGTCAGAGCAGATGTAGAGCTTCGTTACCTCGCAATTTAACCGTTTTCTCGCGTCATCGTGGGAGGTATAATGTTGCTTCTCGAAGTTAAAGCTGTGGTTTTTATCCCTTTTATAGCCAATGAGGTGTAAGCTGTCTGTTCAGTTGCAGTTATGTTTAACCAATTAAGACCTGTGTACCACTGAGACGGTTTGCGAAACATTTACCCACAGGTAAAGGCTGTTCATGATAACGTGAACACTTTTTAAATGAATCTTAGAAAAAAAAACTGCCCCTGCATGCGCATATTTCGACGGGCTTGCTGGGTAACATGCGCACGATAAAAACGGGTAACGATGCATGGAAAGTAGTTCCATATTTAACGCCGAATAAAAAGTGATAAATTATTTCTTTCTCTTTCTGTTTTTAATGCGCCGGAAGTGTAAAAATAACCACACTTGTAAAACGTTTACTTTTCTAATAATTTCATAGTTTCACTTGACCGATGGATGAATACAGTGATGAGGTCCACGGCAATGCTAATTTTGCATAAGGCGGAAGACAACACAATGTACATACAAGTAGATCTCAAACAGGACTTTCAAAATTGTTTATTTTATCGTGAGCAGCCTTTAATATTATTGGCCACTGAGCTTTGCAGTGTGCAGTACAGATCGAAAATTACCTTCACGTTCGAAATGTACACAATTATGTACACTGGTTCAGAATGGGTTAATATATCACGTCAAAAAAAATCTCTCTAACTATTAAAATATGTATGTTACTTTTTTTATATAGAATTAAATCGACATGAAATTTTATACAATCATACTACAAATAAGTCTTACAAATATATCATTCTAAAGGAAAGATAGTAAAAATTATGTCCAGTAGAAATAATTACTTTCTTTAATTATTTTTACCCAGATAAGAAAACAAAATTGCCACAACGAAATGGCCTGTGAAATGGTAGAAGACTTCTACAAACTTCAAATCACTAAGTTCCTAAACTGAATAGAGGGTTTATTTTGAACTCAGAAAAAAATTAGAGGTGTTATTTCCTACTGCATCTTCATCATTTGGATAGAATAAAAAACAATTATTGTTATTTACAGTTAAGTAAAGTCATATATCAAAATTACAATCTCACTAATGGAACATAAAATAAACGAAGGGTAGAAATATTTTATGAAACTAACGAAAACATAGGCAAAATATGCAAATATGCACTGTTCTTGTGTGGCTTCATTGATATGTTTTGGTAGGTATTCAATTATTGTTATTATTATTATTATTATTATGATTATTATAACAAAATGACATTGCATATTACTATGGTATTATTCCACTTTTTACAATGGTTATTTTTAAAGACAACTTAACTGGGGTTTTAACGTTTGTCTGCCACAAGAAAGAAATTAAAAACATCTAGGCTTATACTTGTTTGAAATTACATTTCATGCAGTATTTACAAACTGTAACAACGAGTCTTTATCGTTATCAAGCGCTACTGAATATGAAAATTCTGCACTCACTTACAAAGTAGACTCATAAGTCCCCTATAGTACCACATAGCCTAACGCATTTTAATAATGGCACATTTGATTCAAAACAAGTCAAGAATACATTACCATCTGCACTGGGGAAACCGGTATTGTAAAGTGTTTTCGATGTTATTTGAGCACACTTTCTTCTCGCACAGTTGGTACCCTTCTGTAATGTAATATTTAACATTACCATCAACTCATGACAAGTAAACCTGCATGTATCAATTGTAGTCATATTTTAATAAAACATATAAGGCTATGTAATTATCATTTCAGCAATTCTTTCTCATGCATTTACTAACAAAAAAATAACAAATCTATTGTACAAAATTAGTGTAATTTTACACAGCCAGTGTTGGTGTATTTTTACATTTTACCAAAATTAAGGTAAATACACAGCTTTCATGCACCATTCCCCTTAACGTATTTTATAAATGTTTATGCCTACATTTATCTATGAAACTATATACTGTTTAAAAAAAAAAAGTAACTTCCAAGGCTTTTAAAAAGGTTCGTTTTATTGCGAATGAACTGCGTGAACCTACACATTTTCCCGACTATTATGTGTTCGCAGAACCAATGGCGATTATTATTATAACTGAGTGAACCACGAGTCTATATAGCTGTTACATTCTAGTGGGTGTTTTGAGGAATTGCAAGTCATTCATTAAAGTTATTAGCTCGTGGGAATTGTTAAAGCATCTGATTTTGATTTTTCAGTGAAAATCTGAGAGTTGTGAAAAACAATTAATATGTCTGCAAAATTGATGAGAAATTTTTGTGATGTGCTTTTATAGTTTCCTAACTTCGTAAATGGAAAGAAACCAAACAGTCCGACAAATAACTAAATTACTGCTGTTTTAGTTTTGCCCAAAAGAGACGTGTATAACTCACACGTTTGTTGTTATAGTAACAAATAAAAATTCGTTGTATATTTCTAAGAGCCTTTTCGAATGTCTTTGAATTCATTATACTTTTTATTAAGTATTTATTATTTGGAACAATTATGCATCCAAAATAACATATTTCGGCGCTAAATCGAAGACCGTGAGAAATACAGCTCATTTGGAATTCCTTGACGATTTCATTTTTTAAATATTGGTCACGGGTTAAGTTACATGTACGAAATAATGTACTACTGCAATGAAAAGTTGGACACTGACAAACAACGTAACACACGCCGCCAAAATCAATAAATAAATAATAAAAATGATAATAATAACATAACAACCATTTCGACAAATGCTGTACAAAATAATGTTTTTGATAATGGAATCTAAAAATGACGATGAGTCATCAGTAGGGATAGGATAATTTCGCGAGTTCATTTCGGGACAAGCTAGACGTCAACCACATATACAGTGAAGTCACCTTCGCAATTGGATCGCAGTTTATTAGACCCGCCCTGGACGGCTCTGAGCCAATATCAGACTTGCAAGGAAACACCTTGCGAATGCTATAACTGCCAGCAGGTGTGGGGCAACAGCCAATGAACACACAGCTGATGCTCCAGTATGCACAGGACTGAGGAGTCTAGCCTACAGGTTATTGAGCTCGCGAAATTTCCCTATACCTTGCCATCACACATCACATTGTTTTGGTGCCTTGTCAAGCAACAAATAAAAAGGCTAGAATTATAACGAAGTTGGAATATTGGATAGGGTTACCAGGCGTCCAACAAAAGGAGGAAATGTCCTCTTTTTTAAGCACTTATTTTTGGGCTATGTCAGATTATTTTTGTGGTGATCAAAGCGTACGGCTTTTTAATGAGAGGAAAATAGGTATTTGTCTTACAAATGACTTATTCTCATGTGATTAGTTTTTTTTTAAACAAAACTTGCTATGGCTACTGTGTAAACACTCACCTGGTTAATAATATCAAACATCTTAATGTTCTCTGTTAAAAAATGCAAATTATTAAGGTTTGTTAAAAAAAAAAAATACACACTGAAGTGCATGTATTAAAGAGCTTTGCTGCATACAATAACTTTTCAAGCATACCAAGTGTATTTTTCTGGTAGTTGGCTTTTATAAATTATGTTAACTGATAATGGAAAAATTGTTTGTGTTAATAAGTACATTTTTGAAGAAAAAAAAATGGCTCGGCATATTAATTATTTGATTGTAAGCTATTATTCCAAAGTTTTTAAAAATAATTAGTTGAATTGCACTGTAGTCTTTTTTTTTAAGAAGTGTCTTTTTTTTTTTCTGAGTGTGTGATAACCCCACATTCGTGGATACTTGTCGTTTTCCTGGTCACATGCGATTAATGACCGCACCCTTCCTGGCAGGCACAATAACATGAATGGAACTTGTCAAACCTTGGCTGACTAAGAAAAAGCCGGTTTCTGATAATTAGGGACCTCGGACAGCTCGCGCCAGTATTTGGCATCATTTATCGGCGCAGAGTTACCTAGGGCGTGTCAGACAAAGTATTAAAACTATTTGAAGTTTGACGTGCCCGCAAGCAATAACGCGAGTTCTGCAGCTCTCTGCTGATAACAAGAGCGTGTCCGTGTGCACATGCTGGCTGGATGTGGGGAGGGTGGTCCAGACAGGCTGCGCGGCGAGTGAGTGCAGTGAAGTGATGACGCTGAACTCCGTCCCCGTCGCGACGACCAGACGCTCACGCCATCTGTGAGCGATCGGCTCAAACTCCGACCAGCCTCCCTGGTCCTTTCTGCAGCGCCGTTTCCGCACGCAAAAAGGACATTCCTCTACACGGTACAGAAGCCGGGCACAATTTCTGTGAGGACTGGGCTACATTTGCTATATAAGTAGGGATGGGAAAATGTCGCGAGTTCGTTTCAGGACGAGATAGATATCAAACGCGTGTACACTGAAGTTACCTTTGCTATTGGATCAGAGTTTATTATGCACGCTCTAGAAGACTCTGAGCCAATAGCAAACTTGCAGGGGCACAAGATGCCAATCCCATACAGCCAGGTGTGGGGTAACACTGGGGTAACAGCCAAATGAACAAACATTGGAGGTTCGACTGTACAAAGGATGGTGGAATCTAGCCTACAGGTCATTGAACTGGCGAGATTTTCCTATCCCTAGCTATAAGCACATCACTGACACAGCACAGTGATATGCATAAGAGTTCAACTGCTTGTTTTCAATTAGAGTGGTTACAATCACGCATAGCGATAAGCACTTACGTAAGCACAGTAATAACAATGCGAGTTCAACTTGGTTTATCTTTCCTTGTTAAGGCCGGGCTACAATTGACATATACCCAACACATTCACAGTTATAGCAATAAACACATACAAAACACAACACAAGCACAATGGCCTAGCTACAATTGACATAACGGTAATAATATTAGTTTGTTTATGTTGCTATATTTGTACCGAAGAAATTAATTTCTGTATAGTTGGTAGAGGTTTTTTGTCAAAAACAAATCTTTTCAAGTGAAATGTGACATTTTAAAATTAGGTGTTATTTTCATTTAAATTTTTACCATTAACTTTACCTAAAAACGTTACCAAAACGTCCGTGGGTGTGGTTATTCACAAATAAACAAAAGAAAATATCTGCCCTAGCAATGAAGTCAAAATACACAGTTTCTTGATTCATAAATAAGTTTTTCATTTGATAACGTAGTATTAGTGCCGGGGCGTCTGATTGGCTGACTATTGACGCACAGCGATAGTAATAAGGAAAGTTAAATCAAGTTGAACTTGCCTTGTTACTATAACCGTGCTTAGATAAGCGCTTATCGCTATGCGTGATTGTAGCCACTTTAACTGAAAACAAGCATTTTAACTCTTGTGCGTATCAACTGTGTTGTGTTAGTGATGTGCTTATAGTAATTGTAGGCCGATCTTTACGATCGTTGTGCGTCCATAGTCATCCAATGAGAATCTCCGACACTTGTACTACGCTATCGAATCAAAATCTTATTTACGAATCAAGAAAGTATTTATTTTGGCTTCATTCCTAGGGCAGATATTTTCTTTTGTTTATTTCTGGATAATCGCGACCACGGACAATTTGTAACTTTTTAGGTAACATTAATAGTAAGAATTGAGATGAAAATAATTTATCATTATAAAAACATTTGAGTTCAATCGAAAAAAAAATTTTTTTTACAAAAAAAAAAACCTCTACTATCCATACAGAACTTAATTTATTCGGTACTAACGTAGCAACATAAACTAACTAATATTATTATGGTGATATCAGTTGTAGCCAGGCCACTGTGGTTGTGTTGTAATATTTTGTATGTGCTTATCGCTATATCTGCGAATGTGTTAGTCATACGTCAATTGTAGCCCGGCCCTAAGAACATCACCAACACAACACAGTTTTTTTTACATGAGAGTTAAACTGCTTGTTTTCAGTTAGGCTAGTTACAAACGCGCGTAGCGATAGGCACTTAAATAATAACGAGAACAGGTCAACGTGGTTTAACTTGCCTTGTCACTATCGCTGTGCGTCGATATTCAATCAATCAGAAGCCCCGAATCCTGTGCCACTAATACAAAAACCTATTTACGAATCAAGAAAGTGTACGTGTGTTGACTATATTCCTCGGGCAAATATTTTATTCTATTTATTTCTGGCGCTTCGCAACCACGAAAGTTTTTAAATATTTTCAAGTGACGTTAACAGTAAAAATAAAACCAATTTATGATTTTATAAACGTCTCAAATTTATCGAAAATAACTATTTTGGACAAAAAAAACCGCTACTAGCTATTTTTTTCCTTCTGTATTAAATGAGCAACAAACCAGTGGCGGTGAGTGAGCTCGTTCTCTCGTCCTCTAGTGCTTGCCAAATTTTCATTTATTTTGACGAATATTTTATGCAGACAAAGTTTTAAATATTAAGTATTATTGACAGAAAACTGATGATATTTGCTTTGAACAATGCAATATTACTAGAGAGAGTTTATGAGATAAATTTAAGACTGATAAGTGTAGTTTTTCCTTTTGATTTTGATGTTAAATTAATTAGTTTTATTTATTGTTATTGCGGCTATGACTAAAAGAGCCCAAATTCCATTTTCTCCCTGGTTGCCTTAGCGAAGCAAACATGCTTCACAAATCTGTAACTTCCAGTAAATCTACAATTTACCCCTTTACTTTTCTTTTCTGTACACACAGGAAAGAGTAATCCTCGATCACTACATGAGAGTGAAATAAGTGTGTGTGTGTGTGTGTGTGTGCGCGTGCATATGGCAGCCTAAGAAGTCAAATTTTTTTTATAAAATAGCTTTTACGACAATGGCCAAATTGTGACCTACTAAATGTCATATTTTCTCGATGAGGGGGGAGGGGGGGTGAGACGAAATCTCTATTTACCAAAACGTTAGGGGTTCAATGACTACATACGTAGCACACGGGGTTCGCTTAAACTGCCAGCCATTACGCTACATGAACATTGTCATCGTTATAACAGCCAGGTCACTGTGCTTGTGTTGTTTAGAGAAATTATTTCAGGCCATGCTCGACTTCAATATCCTACTTCCCCAATCACAACTTCCTTTGGTTATACTTAGGGACACCCGAATGTTGCGAAAAGGTTTCACGGCCCGTTGCGTTTCATAACACTTTAGCTCAGATTCTCTTTCGCGATTGGATGGTTTCCGTGTTACGGGTCTCGGGGTATCTGCGCGCGAACCACAGACGTGCAGTATCGAAGTTTCCTGATTCTGATTGGCCAGTCAAGCAGGAAAGCAGCATCTGACACATACACACCGCCAATAAGCAAGATAAAACTGCTCGTACGCCCGTGCAGTATTGAAACCTATCTTGTGTGGAGATCTGTGCGCGAAATTCGGGTGTCCCTAGTTATTGGCCGAGTGTCTACGTGAGAAGATATGTTATCTGACTGGGCCAATCGTAATAAAGTACTCCGGTAATAGAACGTCCATGATTCGCTGTGCGGACACTTGAGGCACGTGACGTTCAAAATCATCCAATCAGGCTAGTGCATATGAACAAAAGTATTTTGCAATGCAACTGGTCTTGAAATATTTTCGCTAAAAACACCTGTGGCTAGTTATAGTCCAGGTTTAAAAATGCACTGCGTTATTTCAGATGTAATATATGTCTCTCGATGGTGTACATACATATGTACTAACTTTTCCAGTTTTACCTCGCAGAAAAAAATAATAATTCGTGAATTATATTAGAAGATTATTTTTTTTTACTATCATTAGATCAAATATGTTTTTATTTGAAGTGCCTCGTCTTGCAGTAGCTTTCGCTGTAACTTGCGTATTTACAACATGAACTAATAACTGAGCTCCGAAAATCAAACTATTCTTTTAAAGGTCGCGTTTTATAAATTGCAATCAATGACTTCCAAAATCCATCCTTCAGAAACAACTTCCGAGACCGTTTTCTCAACTATTGTAGAAAGTTGAATTCTGTACAGCAACCCTGCTGTCATTTCTGAGGAGTTCCTTTGCAGTTGGTTCTCACTTTTCATTTCGCTCAATATTCATTTCATCATAAAATAGTTTGGTTCATCATATTTTGATCCCCTGCCTGCTTAAATATCTACGCTTAATGTCATTTAATTTTGTTAAATAATTTTGATAAACCTAAAGTATGAACACTTGATAACTTATAAATTTTAAAGTTAATCTGTGCCATTTATACTACACGGAGAAGTGCAGATATCGTGAATGTAACCAGGTAGAGGTTCTTGTTTTTTGCTTGGAACGTTTTTTTTTTTTTGTTTCAAACTCCTCGAAACAGTGATTCATCAGAGTGGCTTAGTCTCACGAGCCCTGATCATTATTTGATGTGAATTTCAAGGTCGCACAATCGAGAGTTTTCGTTGTTTTGTAAGACTGAGATGCTGGCCGATGTCACACGTAGGAGTGCAGTTTCATGGACCATTTGATCGAGCTTAATATTCATTTGCAATGTTCGTCATCGAGTTACCATGGAATATTTAGGGAACACCCTAAATTTTATTTCTAAAAGTAATCATATTCTTATTATCATCTTATTCACTTTCTGTCAACAGATGGTAGTTCTTCATTCTTTGATTTATTTTTAGTTGTAGGATTGAAGGGTAGTTGTGAAATGTTGTCCTGTGTAGTGTTAGAAAATGTCTGTTTATAAAAAACTATATACTTGATTTTACATGTGCTTTCTGTAGGTAGAGCCTATATTAAAGTTGCACTATTAAATAATTGCTAGTACAAGTTACTGCTCCTATGATCCTAGTAAGCATGATGATTTAACGTGATAATAATAATAATTTTTTTTTCGTACATTTTCTTGAACATTATCAAGTTGATGTTAATACATTTACATGTTAAAATGCGCCCATATCTCTATATCCATGAACTATACTCTTATAAATAATTCTGTACGAAACTCTACACCTTCAATAACGATAATTAGGCTCATTCAAAAATATTACAGGTATATTCGTTGGTAGTTTCAGTCTAGGTACGATTAAAGGTGCACATACGTTACGTTACAATAATTTAAAGCAAATCCTGCGAGGCATGAAAAAAAATTTTATTGAACACCTTCGCAATTTTTTTTTTCAAATGGTGTTACACATTTAAAATTTCACGCCATATAAATTAGGCAAAATTTATTATTTTTCAGGTAAATTTTCAATGATATTTTTTGCCTCAATGGTCTCGGAGGTAATAATTTATGAAAATGTATTATTTATTTTTATTCTTCAGAATTACAAAAATAGCTCTTTTTAAAGGTACCTACATTTGTTAGAGACAGCGATAAAAAACATATTACGATGGTGTGATTGGACCGTGTCAATTACCGACAATTACACTAAATTTCAACTGCAGGTAATTAGGAAAAGCTGTTTCAGGTGTCTGTGCTGTTTTAAAAAGGATTTTTCGTTTTTTTTTCTTGCTGAGTTATGTGTGTGGGCGTTTTTATATTCTTTATTTGCTCTCACTGTCGGCAATAGGCACAGTCCAATCACACCATCATAATAACATGAACTCACCATTGCCACTGAACTTCAAAGGTAAAAAAAATATACTATCCCATCTTTTGTTAGTTATTATTAAAGTGACCTTTGATACAGCCTCAAATGAGTTTCGGGAAACTGCATAGTTAATGCACCCGATGCGAGACTTTGGCAGTGTTTTTGGGGGCTCACTAGCAGCAGTCTTTGAAGGGAAGGAAGATATGTGGACGTCTCCTTTTGAAAAGTTATGTTCCCATATTACTGTAATATAATTGCCATAAAATATCATGAACCTTAGAAAAAAAGTCACTGTCCGTGTATGCATATATTGTAATGGGCTGAGTGCATCCATCCAGTAAAGTTGGTAACGATGGATGGAAAGTAGTTCCATATCTTAACGTCGAATAAAAAGTGTTAGGTAACTATTTGTTATAGTTTAAAATTATTTATTTCGCTTTCTGTTTTTTTAATGCATCGAAGGGAAAATAATAAGCAGATTTTTTAAGTACTTACTTTCTTAATAATTTCAGTTTCATTTGACCGATGCATGAATAAAGTGATGAGGCCCATAGCAACGTTAATTTTACATAATGCAGAAGAATACATAACGTGTGTACAAGTAGATCCTGAGCAGGTCTTTCAAAAGTGTTCGTTTTGACGTGAACATCCTATACCAAACAAACACGTAGAGGTCCTTAGAAAATATGTTTCTTACAAAACGTGATTCACAAGGCACTAAATTTACTTTTTTTACTGATTAAAAAACACCGTGAACATTTTCTTTTTGCACATCGCTAAAACTGTAAGTTTTCCAGTTCTCGCTTATTTTTTGTGCCTTAGGCTGTGATAGAAGTTCTTTCCATGCACGTGTACGATGTGCAGGGTTTGTATTTTACAACATTAACGTTTAAAATGTACAGTAAAGTATGTGTTCGTTAAGTGCCCGTTCCAGACATAAAACGAATGCAGAATAACATTTTGTATGCATTTAATAATGGATACGATAATTTGTGTTTAGCTTAAAATTACACTACAACACAAAATGTAGGCCTATATGCAAATAATCAATAAAGAAAACTATACATTATATTTATTTTAAATGTAGCAGCTTTAAAGTAGAATTTAAAATATTTTGTTAAAAAATATGCAGTGTTACAGAATAATGAGCTAAGCGACAGTTTTGCGCTCTGATAATTGCGTATTCTTTGTCAGCTATACAAATAAATATATAATTTATACGTATCTGCCTATATGTCAACGACTTTAAGGCACACGTGATTAAAAACATGAAATTAAAATTTTTTTTCACCTTGCATAGCTGCGCTGTACCTTTACTCAACAATTCCGTAGTTAAATCAAGATGTATGTTGTCAATGTTAAAATACAAGTACTGAAATGTAAAGAAAGATACAAGTTTATATTATATTTATCATCTTTATAATACAAAAAAGATTTCAAATGAAGATGCCTTAAGAAAGATGTCTAGGAAAATAATTCATTTTGGGTCAACTCTCTTCTAAGTTAATTCATTACATAGTTTATCACTTATAAAACAAATAATTAATTCGTAAATTCCAATTTATAATTTTAATCCAACTTAAAAACCATAAATTAGAGTTTATTAGAACAAACAAGTTAAAATAACAAAGTCACTTGCTGAAATACAACTGATATTAATTACCATCAACCACCTCAAGATAGCTGTTTCACAACACACACAGAATTTTCAGCAGTTTTAATAACCATTATATTTAAACGTGTTTTGACATTATTTTCATTTGACGGTATTCACAAATGTCTACGAAATTACATTCGCAAAGGAAGCCTTCAAATGTTTACGAAATTACATTCGCAAAGGAAGCCTTCAAATGTCTACGAAATTACATTCGCAAAGGAAGCCTTCAAATGTCTACGAAATTACATTCGCAAAGGAAGCCTTCAAATGTTTACGAAATTACATTCGCAAAGGAGGCCTTCAAATGCGTCAAGACAAAACTTTTACAGATTGGCTTGCTTTAGTTCTCCTTTTAGCACGTGTTTTGGCTTATTTATTCGGGCTGTTTTCATTTTGACTCATTATTATACGAATATTGTAGGCTTTATATGCCTGAAATTGTATTAGCATTTAATATCTAAAAGAGCAAGAGTGTTTGGCTCAGAAGTAATTGTGCGTGTATGTGTATATAGGTGCGTATATATATATATATATATATATATATATATATATATATATATATATATATATATATATATATATATATATATATATATATATATATATATATATATACACATATATATATACATCCAACGCTTTGACATATCTTACTTCACAGCTTGAAATGGTCATCTTTTAAACCGTTTGGAATCATAGGTTAACGAACCAGTTGTGAGAGTTGCTGGCGAATAAAATTCTTATCACTGAATTACGTTAGTTAAATCATGACAACGTGAACAAGATTACGAAGGTACGTTATGTAATAAAAATTGTCCCAAATTAACTTCGCCAAATTTCACAGCGTTATCATACCAGGCATTCGCCGTACGACTGACGTCAGTTCTCGACAGTGATCTGTTTATTGCCGCCACTATAAATTCACTACGAGACCCTCTTTTATTTTGCGGAATTATGTTTTGGTCTGTTGGAACACTCAGAAGCGAATAATGCATCTTAAATTGTCGTTTACCGCCTCACCTGGATCATTCTTTTGTTGTATAAGCCATTATACCAATTCGTTCGCTTACGACGTTAATGAACGGCATTTTTTCTTCTAAGTTATCTCACTTAAACTAGGTGTCACTGTGTTTAGATACTGTCTCAGTGAAAACCATGAACTGCCTATCATCTATGCGATACGTTAACGACACAATGGATTTGTAACTGTCATTTATGCCGATAAATTAAAGTTTTCATGCACCTGGAGGTAAGATAATGTTCGGCATTTCCGTTCAATATATCATTCAGAGGACTTAGATAGCCTGTTTGGTAAGTCGCTGCGTTCTAAAAACAGCAATATTTCCATTGCCTACCCAAACTAGAAACACTCCAAGTGTAGACATAAGGGGGATTGGTGCACGCAAACCGCACATTCATATCATTTTTGTCATTACTTGTATAACAGAGGATTTTTTCAAATAATGTTGGCTCGACAAGACGTAAATGCCAATTTCGAGCACGTTCTTACATTGTTACAAATTCACTGTGCTCGTTTTGCTCGGAGCACGGATTGAAGATAAAGAAAACAAATTGTTTTCTTTTCTTCCATCAGTCCTCTGAAGATACTGACAACAGTAAATATCTAACAACGTAAAAAGGCGTTGTAAATAATTATTTGCGTCTTGTCGAGCCAGAAATGTCGAAAAAACCATTTTTAAAACGACATATATCTAAAATCGGGTAAATATACTGTATTAATGCACCATTCCCCTTAAAAATGCATTCATAAATTACGGCTATTTCCAAAATAAAGGAAGATATGTGTTAGTTTAATTTCATACTGACGTGTGTGTGTATAATATACATATATAATATATGTACATTATATACACATATAAGGACATGAACATATTTTATTACACGCCATTAAACAAATAATACTACGTTTATATCTTAGACTGAAAACACTATCTGATATGCAACTAGCTTAGCCTGAAAAGCTTCAAAAACACTGTTGAGCGCATGTGCATATTCTGCCATTATGTAAAATATTTTTCTGCAGAGCTTTGGGTTTATTTTTGTGCGTACAAGTGTCTTAGAGAACGCGTAACACAAATATTTCAGCAGGTAAAGTAATTGGATACGGAAAATGAAAATGAAATAATAACAAAAATATTTAATTTGTCCTTGTTGAATGTTAGCCAAAATGGGATCACTTTTTGCATTACCCTCTGAATAATACGCATATATACATAATCATAATATAAAACAGCATTAAACCGTTAAACAAGTAAAACGAAGCAATTCTTGTTACCAAAGAATGGTTACAAAGAAGGAATATTCTAAACATTTATTCTCTGTGTGCATATTCGGAATACAATATAACTGCAATTGTTGAAATAAAAATAAAATTTACTATTTATTCGCATGCTAAGTGCGTTTGATGTCGTTCTAACTGTCCCGTTAATTATATTTATAAAGAATTTATGTAACCATTGAGAAGGTAGTTCAATTCTTGTCACTGGTTATCAAGACGCAAGAAGGCAATATTGTAGAAAAGAGCTATTTTGATTTTTAAAATTATTTAGGCTTGACTTAAAAGAGTGTAAGAATTTTTTTTTTTTTTTCATATTAGGTACTTGCCGTTTCGCGATACAGAATATTGAGAAATATACAGGTTGATTCTCGAGGAGTTACCGCCACTCAGAGGGCTTATTCCTTACAACATTTGGAGCAAACTATATCATATACATGTGGGCCCTATTTCAAATATTTACAGAGTAATACAAAACATTTGAAAAATAACGAATCAAATAATGACCGTTTTAGAAGTAAATACAGTGTGATGTATTATCAGACTGCATTGTTTACAGTTGAGCATTACAATTGCGTCTAACAAGGTTACAGAATGTGGTCAAAATTGTTTCAGTCTACTTCCATACACTTGGCCGCACGCTTATGAACCGCACCATGAACCTGCACACGTAGCTGCACACTCGGCTGTCTTGGATTTCTGTAGCGGCATGCGTGATACGTGCAAGTAGTTCCTCACGTGTTCGTGCAGCACTCTGGTGAACAATATCCTTCATCCATCCCCATACGCAATAATCTAGGCATTTCCAATTTGTCGAATTACTCTGTAAGTATTGGGAATAGGACACACATATATATGACATACTTTGCTCCAAATTATGTAAGGAATAAGACCCGTGAGTTTCGGTAACTCCTCGTGAATCAGCCTGTATATGATATTTTCAGTCAACACGTGTCACGGAGTATAAATCGAATGTCACCAATGGCGTTGTTAAAAGGCAGATGTCGCATACTTGGATAAAACTGCAGGAGAGTTGGAGAATTTTGCAGATATTTAGCGTCTCACTAACATCAAAATGGAACTTGCCCTATGGACGCTGAGGAGGTGTTAAAGAAAAATCCACAGAGCGTGATTAATACATTCCAAAGATGCAATTCCAACATATTCCCAGCAGTACGTGACATCTTCACCACCATACTCCCTGCAACAACTTCCACCTGAGAGAGGTCATTCCCAACACCAAAGTTATTGATAACTCACTTGAGAACACGACTTTACACGATGGTCTAAACTGGAGTAGCATCAACGTACATCAATTACAACAGCAGAAGCTGAAAAATCTTGGTGGCTAAACGTCCGTTTGTGATTTAAAAAAATAATAATAAAGTGAAAAATCGGGTTTGGCTGTGTTAGGACACGGCCATTTGTTTTTGCGTGAATACGTCTACGTTGACGCTCTCGGACTCCTTGGCGTTTATTTTACGTTCCCGGCACCGCTGCCACTCCGTCGTATGAGTTTATATGGATAATACTGGATCGTTTTGAGATGCTCGTCCCAGCCGTATACGATTTCTGTATTTCGACTCTGCTTTTTGGCAAGTATAGATCGAAGTTGTGTTAAGTTTTCATAATTTTTTACATTGAACGCATACAATTTCACAACGTCTATGTTTTTATATACGCAATCGATTGATCTTGACGAGAGCTGTCGATTGAAACTTAAATGAGCGTCGTAGCTTCTCCTGGCCAAAAGTTATACTACGCGGAAGTTATGAGACGCGGCGAAGTTAACTCAAAATTGAGGCGCCTCGCTCCCCCCCCCCCCCCCTTTGCCCCCTCCACCCGCGCGCGATGCTTCGCAATCCTCACTTTACGTAAAATATTCTTCGATCCTTTGGTAATCGAGTGGCGTAATTGAATTTTGAAAGTAGACGATAGATTTGGAGCTGCAATGCCAAACTGTTTCCCCCGATTTTGTTATCATCGGATTTTCTGGATTTCCTCCCACTATGGTTACAAATTTAAAGACATATTCACGTCAAAACTGTAAAAGAATGACATAAGCTTTAACTTTCTTTCAATCACATTCTCCGAGTTTTTGTTGAAGTTTTGTGCTTAAAATACTGTGACCCTCGGAACCCCCCCCCCCCTTTTTTTTTTCCACAAAAACAAACCTAAGTTTGGTTGCGCCCCTGGCCCTACTCTAAGAACGGAACTGCATTTAGAGCCAGTCTAAAGAATAACGGAAGGTAGATATGAGATAGGGTGGAGCAGTAGCGGAGTAAATACGGAGCACTAGATGTGAATACCCCAAGAGAACCATTGTTCCGCGGGCCGTGTACCCAATACTCCCCACATAGCCGTAGAATTCGCGTCAGTCAAGGCCTAGTAGACAACTTCAGATATGTGGTGAGAGTGTGCGCGCCAGTTTGTAAACAGAGCATTTTGCCTTTGAATACGTACCTTCTAATCTCGCTGCAGAGCGTAACTTGTTTATCGCCTTGAGAATCCGTATGATATTCCACGATGTATTATCCGGATGCGTTAAAACGGCTGCACTGTTATCCAAAAATTTTTACGAAGTTTTATTTTTATTTTGAAATTATGCTGTTGGTAGTTGTGACTTAAATGTAGATGACGATATAGGAATACACCTCAGTAAACTGATCCATAGGCCCTATTAAAAGTTTATTGAGCATTCACGTCCATGGCGAGATCATCCGATGTAACCGTGGGAAACATTTTTAACAGCAAGGTTCGTCAAATTACGAGGCGAACATCACTGTAAATCTTTGTACGGCCATCACCGGCTCTCAATACCTCACTGTTAAGAGCCGCCCAAATCTCTTCACTCGCTCACGCACTCTTATATGCATTAAAAATACTGGAAAGTAAAATAGATCATTTGAGTATCGACATGTGTTTACCTAACACATTTAACTCAACATTAAGACGCGAGACTACTTTGCCTCCGTCACGTCGTTACCTACCTCACTAGGCGCATGCCACTTAGTGCGTCGTTAAAGCTTATGCAGATTGGGGGCAGTGACATTTTACAAAGGTTGATTTCAAAAGTGCTCATTCAATCATGAACAGCCTTTAGTTCGTTTTCGTCGCTTGTGTATCAAGCACGTAGAAATTCCGCAGAAGGAAATTAGGGAACATGGAACACAAATTAACGCCGTAGAACTAAATCGTGTTTTACAATTTTATGGAAGCCCGAAGAGGAAAACGTAGAAAGGCCAATCCCACAGAAATGATTTCGTTAACTTTGAGTGTAAATACTTTACAGGCTGTTCACGGTAAAATGAGCACTTTTGAAAGCCCTGCTTAAGATCTACTTGCATGCACGTAGTGTACTCTTCCGCCTTATGTAAAATTATCATTGCCACGGGCCTCATCACTTTACTCCAGCGTCGGCCAGATGAATCTGTGGAAATATTAGAAAAGTAAATATGTTACTTATCTGGTCATCTTTACACTTCGGAGTATTAAGAAAACAAAAAGCGAAATACATTATTTAATTTATCACCCAACACTTTTTATTTGACGTTAAAATATGGATCTACTTTCCATCCATCGTTACCAACTTTACTGGGCGTATGTTACTCAGTGCGCTCGTTAAGATATATGCAGGTAGGGACAGTGAAATTTTGCTAAGGTTGATTTAAAAAGTGCGCACTTTATCGTGAACAGCCTTTGCCAGATTGATGTATTCCATCAGAGATGTTATGTGAAGTGAATGCACCAATATTGAAAAATGTTTGTTCACAAAGTTGGAAATATCCGATTTAGTCCATTCACTGTTACTTCCGACATTTATGAAGGCCTGCTAAAGTTCCATTTTTAGGATATTCCTCCACCTTACGTACACAAAGCTTAACCGAGACTACAAAATTACACCAAAGGGACAGCGCACAGCAATCGCGCACCCTCAGTGTATTAATATTTAGCATAAGAAGTATTCCTTTCTACGCATTACCAAAACACCTACCCACCCCCCTGCTTTATCCGTATTATTTATAAGCGAAATATTAAAATTTATAGATAAAATATAAGTAGAGACCTGAAAAATTCGCGAATTCAATGACATGCAGGCTAGACTCTGTTACAGTGGAAGGAGACGATTGGGCCACAGTTCTCTAGGAGTTATACACCGTGTGGACCAATGGCTTCAGTTATATAAACACACTTGTTTTGAATTCTAGCTTGTCCCAAAATGAATCCGCGAATTCTTCAAGTCTCTAAATACAGTAAAAGTTCAATTTAACCAAATATAAGGTACTTTTATATTAACAAAAGTATGAAACACTTTCGGTACATGATATAGGGCCTATCTAGGAAACAACCAAGCACGTTATACCTAGGGTGATATTTCAAAGTAGGGATAGGAAAATTTCGCGAATTCTTTTCGGTACAAGATAGACGTCAAACACATATACAGTGAAGTCACCTTCGCAATTGGACCACAGTTTATTAGACCCGCCCTGCACGCCTCTGAGCCAATATCAGACTTTCAAGGAAACGCCTTGCGAATCCCATAATTGACAGGTGCGGGGCAACAGCCAATGAACACACAGCTGAGGGTCCAGTATGCACAGGACTGAGTAGTCTAGCCTACAGCTCGCGAAATTTCCCTATCCCTACTTCAAAGGTTTGATTTTAAAAAGTGCGAATAAACCGCGAAAAGTTTATACCAAAAGTTGCCATTTTTTTACATTACGCCTATCTATATTGGTTACAAAAAATCGACAGATTAAATTTTACGTATTTCGAGTTAATTTATATCCCACTCCATCTTACGTCATAAACACGAGGCTTAAAATAAGAATAATAGGACGAGTATTCAAAGCAACGAACGAGGGCAGTGTTTACAGATACACTCGCTTCCATAAAAATTGCTGCACCAAACAGAAAACGAAATTGGTATGCATCAGCACCACAACTGGTCATATTGCAACTGATTTAAGTTAGTCTGCGATCGCTTGCGTATAACCAGCGCCAGCGAGCGAGCATTAACACAGCAACAACAATGTTAATGTGTACGGCGGTAGAACTAAGCATTGTGCAAATTGAGATAGGATTATTTTTTTTCTAATTTTTGCATCCGTTCCGTTTTTTTTTTCGGACTGGTAAAAAAAAATTCCCCCTTCTTTATCCTACTGCCAAAAAAAAAACGAAATACTACTTAACCAATCGTTTCATTATTTTACTACCGGAACTGCATGAACTGTAAAAATAGAATTGTAGACTATTAATTGTCAGTTTCTTTTTTTGTCGTTTTTTAATTTCGTTTTTACTGATGTAATACCATTCAGCGGGATTAATGATTTGTTTTACGTATGCTGAAAACACATAAATTTTATCTTTTTCTGCTTGAATTTCAATTAAATTCTGGGTTCTCTTCAACTTACAACAAAATATTGCAATGACCAATGTTCGTCAAAGCAGTTCATATAATTGCTGGAAATGTGATAACGTAATAGAATATGTTGATGCTAACACAGACGTTTATTCGCTGCGGCCTTGGAAAACCGTTTCCATAAATGCGTTCCGTTACCATTATCGTGCCGATCACGGCTGTTCGTGCTTAGCTGAGAACTTCTGAAACGCCTGCTTAGGATTTGCTTTACCAACAGTTTCCCCATTCTTCCCCGCCACATTAAAAATCATCGTTGCCATGGTCTTGAGCGCTTTATTCATACCCTATGAAGTGCAACGGATGGAATTTAAAGAGAAGCATGTTAGGTACTGCTAGAAGAATTTTTACACGTGTGTGCGCAAAGCAAATAAGTAGAAAGAAAATCAAATTAATTCGGTCTCACTAAATTTAAACACAAATTTCTGATACGCTGGTGAGAACTACTTTTTTACGTTTCCCACATTCGAAAATCCGGGGGCGACCTAACCCCCCCCTTCGCAACAGCGGGAATCGTACCCGGTTGACCTACATGTGAGATGAGTAGTCTGACAAATACAACACCGCGGCCCCGGAAACAAAATGAGAGGCAAAGTATATTTTTAGAATGGGTTTTCAAAAGTGATCTATTGACCATGACCGAACATTCTGTATATACAGTTAGAGCAAGGGAATTTTTTTTTTTTTTTTTCAGAAGTTGATTTCAAAACTGAGTTAACAGTGTTATGGTTAATTATACTCAGGTTAAGGAGAAAATGAGTTTTCTTATGGGAGAGTTTGGAATAGGTGGGGATAGGAATATTCCGCGAGTTCAATGACCTGTAGGCTAGACTCCTCAGTTCTCTGCATAATGGAGCTTCAGCTGTGTGTTTATTGGTTGTGGCCTCACACCTGGCAGTTCCGGGATTCGCAAGGTGTTTTCTTGCGAGTCTGCTATTGGCTCAGAGGCGTGTAGAGCGGGTCTAATAAACTGTGATCCAATTGCGAAAGCGACTTCATTTTATACGTGTTTGACGTCTATCTTTTCCAGAAACGAATTCGCGAAATTTTCCTATCCCTAGCAATAGGGTATATTTACGCCACTAGGTGCGCAGTGTTCCACAGAGGTCACCTTCAATTAACATTTTAAGCTAGGGATGGGAATATTCCGCGCGTTCAATGACCTGTAGGCTAGACTCCTCAGTCCTCTGCATAATGGAGCATCAACTGTGTGTTAGTTGGCTCGGCTCTTACCTCACACCTGGTCGTTATGGGATACGCTGTTGAAGTCGACATTTCCGGTTGCGTTGCCTAGCAACCACTGCGCTGGAGAAACACAATCGTTAGTCTGGTGTGTTTACCTTATCAGACGGATTTGTGCAGTCGTTTGTTTTATCTGTAGAAATCATTTCCAGAAACAAATTTGCATTGTGTCAGAAACAAAATATTTCAGCGGTACTTGATAGTATTAATTAATTTTGACCTTTGCAAGTAATTCAAACCATGTTTGTTTACTTTCATTTTCGTGGCACGTGCATCACCAATCAGATTCGCAGTTGGACATCTTAGTGTATTTTCCCGGACTACTGCAGTACCACTGAAGTAGTTGTAGAAGTAATTTATCAGTGCAAACTGCGATACAAATAAAGAGGTTGGCTTCTTTTAAATTGAATGACTATGGAACTAGCTTATGAATCCAATGTTTGTAACTGCCATTTCCAAGATGTAAATAAAGGCAATTAATGCCTACTTGGGAGGGCTATAAAAGTTGGGGTTATCACTAGGGATACACGAATTTTGTGAAAACATTTCCGCTCATGCTAAATTTCAATGCCCTACGATCGTACCAGCAGTTTCCTTCAGCTTATTGGCGGAGTGTGTCTGTGAGAAGACATTGTCTTAGTTGACTGGCCAATAAGAATTAAGTTACTCCGATACTGTGCGTCTCTGATTCGGGGGACAGACATTTAACACGCGTAACAACTAGACCACCCAATCACGAAAGTGGATCTGAGCTAAAGTGTTTTGAAATACAAGAGGTCTCGTGAAATCTTTTCGCGAAATCCTAGTGCCCCTAGTTATTACACATGCGAAATACCGCAGCTTTGTCATGTTTCCTTGCCATTAACTGTTGCTATGATTTATGATTATTTAGCTAACAATAATTCTTGTAAACAGATTTCCCTTCAGCTGAACTTTCTTATGCTTTATAATTCATGTAGGCCTATATGAATATTATACACCTATTAAATGAAAAATTGTGTTGGACACTTGCCTTTGCAGCAGACCTCGTGTCGCAGGAAAATAGAACTACACATACGAACTCAGAGACACAAAAAACCAACAAAGAATAGTTACAAATAGGCAGGCCTACGTGAAGAACACAGAGAAATCTGTGGAAGTAGTTCATTTAGTAAGAAGCAAATCAACAAAACAAAAAAGAAGGCCTAATGATGGACACAACCAACACAGACAAACACAGTGATCTTCTTGAAACTAAACAATTCCTTCTGCAGAATTCTGTATGTTCATGTACCTGTTGACAACTATTCCTGTTTCATTTTGAGTGTTTGTATGTGTTGTTATAGTTTTCCGCTACATAAACTCTGCTACAACAGTGTATATACAAAAAATTATTAGTTTCATATGTCACTATTGTAAACATTATCATCAGCTTGTCAAAATACTTACCAATGTTTTAAAATTGACTACCTAGGTCTACTGCGAAAGTTTTCAAATGCCACTTCCAGTAATATATGACACCTCTATATAATTTTCTTTTATTTAATTTTCTCTTCTGTAAATCCCATCTCTTAATGTTGTATGTATACATGTATGTAGCTACATCGCAACCAATTTATTATATTTGACCACTTTCAGTATGTACTGGTACCTAAGAAAGAAGCAAGTATGCATAATTATAAAAAATAAAATGCAGATGTGCAAAATACTGTCCCTTCCATTCAGAAACCAGATCAATGATACGCTGGTAGAGAATTATATTAATTGTCACAAACATTAAAAAAAATTGAACATTGTAATTGACTTACCCAAATTTAATTAAAGAAATTAGGCTCCTCTCCTCTCTTCCTTAAGGGGGAGGGGGCTGCGGTGGGCATAGGGGTAGGACGCTTGCCTTCCACCAATGTGATCCATCTTTGTTTCCCTGTGAGGTTACTCGCAGATTTTCACATTGGTTGGCATGTTTTCTCGAGGTTTTCCTGTTTTCCCCACCCTTGCATTTCAGCGCTGTTCCACATCTGCCATATTTCATCCTCATTGGCTCTCAACACCTTGGTTGTTACAAATCACCTAAACCTCTCTCTCAGTTCCTCCCTCCTTAAGGCGACAAAAGCCGTGGTGCTGTAGCGGCTAGAGTACTCGCTGAATCACGAAGTACACCTAATTTTAATTCCCATGATTCTTCATCAATATTAAAATAAGATCATGTCCAATTAGTTGCCCTCAAAATTAGTATTTCAAAAAACCTTAAGAAGGGCGAAATAGTGTTTAAAGAAAATCACGTGACTTTTCAGTTTTGCAGATGGCGTAGTTACAGAAAAATATTGGCTTTATCTAAGTTTTCTTTATTTCAACTACCCTTGGAAAAAGATAAAATGTAAGGAGTTGTCGTTTACTGTAATGATTACAGCCTACCGTTAAATACATCACCATCTAAACACACAAATGAACCTTATTTATTTAACTTAACATCTTGTGGGCAGCAGGTTCATTAGAGAATGCCACACCAAGAGCACAATGAAGGGAATACAAGGAAGGAATTGGTGATTGACTTGATTAATGAGTCACCCCATGAATTGCATGGAGTGAGTTCGAGAAGCCATGGAAACTTGATATTAGGAAGGCTACATTCAATTCCTTTTTTAAAATGAGAATTGATCTGGTTGTATATCCTTCTGTTGATAAATACATGATTTCTTGTTTGTCACTGCAGCTGCTGGCTTGGGGAGAAAAAAAATTGAAAGCGTGACGTTCTTAAGGTGTAGCCTTGTATTGGTTTACGAGGCGATTTGCCATCAATGCCCGCAAATAGCTAATTTATCACTAGGAAAGCTAAAGATTATGTTTGGATCAGTTGCTCACATTTATGTTTACCTTCACTCTACAAACTTTCAAACCCTCAGCTACTATTAAATTGATTTCATTAACTCCTACACTGAAATAGCAGATCGGTATTTTTAAAAAAAAATACGTATTTGCAGTTCTACAAAAGTGCCTGTGCTTATAACGATGTTCGCAACAAATAGGCTAGACCTTGCAGGTTAGTAGTCACAGCCCCACTTGCGAGAATTAAACACGCTGTTAATTGTTCATTTACAAACTTACGCAGATAACACACCACTACACACATTATTTATTGTGCGATACCTTTCACGTATGCATCCACGGTATACACGAATACACTAAACACTGCTACCTTCGGCAATAAACTCGCATGGCCCGGCACGTAAGCATTTTCGTCCATTAATATTAGTTTTCGTCCGTCGCTGAATAAATCATACGAAGATAGTAGTTTTAAAGCGTGTTTACATGCCAAATACGCATTTCACAAACGCAAGAGAACATTCAGAGAACTAGTGAGTTGATATAGCACTCGCAAGGCTGTTTAGTGTAAACAAATTAGTTGGATGTCTCCAGTATGGCCGCTCACTTATAACGCACTAGCAGATAACTTCGACAGCGTATTAGCAACTTGTTTCCTTGCAAGTCTGCTATTGGCTCAGAGGCGTGCAGGGCGGGTCTAATAAACTGTGATCCAATTGCGAAGGTGACTTCACTATATATGTGTTTGACGTCTATCTCGTCCCGAAATGAATTCGCTAAATTTTCCTTTCCATAATTATAAAAAGAGAAATATTTTTTCTTAGTTACCAAGTTATTTCGTATTTCATTTATAATTATTACAGTTATCCTGTTTTTTTTTTTTACGTAGAAAATAGAGAAAATCTGTCACACATGCGACACTAGCGCTTACCTAGCGGTGAGAATTTTTGGTTGCGAAACTTTCCACATTGATCTTCCCAACCTGTGGTAGAAGTAACATTAAAAGCGTGCAGTCTGCGTTTACAGTGCTCGGATCGTCAGCAAAGGTACAGAGAGTCAGCACCTCAGCGCCCCGCGACAGGATAGCAGATCGTATTTAGATGGACGCACGATGAACAATGGCGCGCTCGGGCTGCAAGACGCGCTGCCTGATCCTCAATTAAGATGGAGGCCGACTGCTGCAAGCAGGTGCCAATTGGCGCTGTAGAGGTCTCTAGCGACACCAGGGCACTCTACCGCGTCTTCAGGGCATTGTTTCGCCCCCCAGGTGCCATCGCCTGAAGGCTCTGTCCATTGTGAGGCGACAGCTTCTACCGATCCGCCAATCACCACACCTGCGGGGTATTGATTGTTTTTTTTACAGGCTATCCGTAAAAAGCATCATACAGCCACGGGTATTTCGCGAATTCATTCGGAGACGAGGTGGACTCCAAACACTTGTTGTTTTATTCAACTGTTGTGATTGGACGGACAGTTCTTTGGACACGCCCAGTTTAACTGTGAGCCAGTAATAAGCAAGAAGCAGTAGTGTGAATGAATGCTTAACAGTCCTGTACAGAGACCTCGCTTGATCACAGCAACCAATATGCATACGATATTGTCGCCAGTGTATAGAGGGCTGTCCAGCCTAGCTTGCTGCCAACTCAATCCGTGAAATACTCGGGGCTCGAGGTATAGGCTAATCACGGTATAGTGAGCACTTTTGAAAGCCCTCTCAATTGGAATAATAGTCAATAATTTTATTTCATTTTACCCTTAGACGTTAACTTCCAAGTGCGGTGTTATATACACACTGTGTTTACTACTTAGATGGCATTATTTGTCTATAGAGATGATTAAAGGATAAACAATCGCTGAAAGGAAAAATAAATTAGGGCTTAAAAAGTGCTCACTTTACCGCGTACAGCCTATTGGAGAGTGTATTTCACAGAAGCTCTGCAGCCAACTGTAAAACATTAAAAATTATTTATTTTTACAAGATGCTAGAGGAGCGTATCCGAGATTGTGAGGGATGGAGGTCTTAATAATAGTGAAACAACTAAATTTGATTGGAATTAATTCTCAGACGTATTATTTATATCTGTCTCCCTTATTGCCATTTTTATTTCTCAGTTAGTGCAATATTTAATGTATATCTCAACTCTAATTAACTTATTACCAGTGTCTCTGGTCATAGTCAATTAACTCACACTCCTCTTTAACACGTGTTCAGTCTGTCTGTCGCCGTCATTTGAAATGTCTTTCACTCACGCATCCTGTCCAATAGTCCAGCCTGCCACTCGCACCCTTCACTGCACTGATGCTCGCAGTCGCAGATTTTCCTCCCGCTGGTCACTTACGGCGCTACTCGTTTCTCTCCTGGCTCGTCGTCTATCGCTTAGCGTCGCACTATTGCCCAAGCTGCCGACACTCGTAAACTCTCGGTTCGGACGCCCGACGCGCTTTTAAAGTATCAACAGCCAAGATCTCGAATATTCCTTACGTCCCGAGAGAGGAAAGGACGGATCATAGCCAGAACATTCTTCAGACAAACGCGGAAGTTCAACTAGCTGAAGGTCAGGAATGCGCGAGCTGCAAAAGATTTATCGCGGGGCCACTTGCTGGTCTTTAATCTTCGCCGCCCACTCTTGGGTTACATGCATGACCTTCACACGTTTCCACTCTCCCAAGCGACGCGAAGCAGCGAGCGCGGAACAATATGAAGAACTACACATGCTACCAACATTGTTAGAAAAGTACGATTTATACTGCATATGAATGAAGAATGCGCATATTTTGTTTAACACTATAATTGTTTTCTTGCTGGAAAATAATTATTTAAATGCTTAAAATAAATATGTTGGTAACAGTCTAATTGTAATTAACTTTTAAACGTACATCGATTCTGGATGCTTCAGGAAGAACATTTTGCCGGAAAACATTTTCTATTGGACCAGAGCTCATAAGACACGCATTTTAATATTACAGAGCATTAAAGGAAGCAACTAAGAAGTTTAACTAGTACGTTTGAATAAAATAAAAAATAACACCGTCAAAACTACTTTCCGCCGCAATCATACTGTGAACCAGCCAGCCAACTTACGGTGTTGACTACGTCATCGTAACAATATTTATTTCTCGCCGTGCTTTGTGTGAATTATAAGTGCAAGGCGCCGAATTGCATGCAATCTTTCCGTCGACAACTCGCCTCTTTGCGACTTTCACACTCTAAATCGGAATCAGTTATTTTCTACTGATTGTCAGTTGAAACTGCTCCATCCGGAATCAGTAGAAAAAATATCACTAATTCATCAGTTAAAAGAAATTCACTAATTCAAGCAGTAGAAAACTAGTTATTTATAATTGTTATTAATAAATAAGCACAGAGCATTCTTATGTAATGTAAGTTAGGTATGATTTATTATGTCGCAGAACACAAATATTGTCCACACAAAAACGTTTTTGGACGTGGTTGGGCTCGAACCTCCGCCCATAAAACAAAGCATGCTGAAGCTTTCATGATCATCCATATCCACTGCCCTACTTTACCAGTGCCAAATGTGTGCTCGTATTATGGGTTCTGAACCACACAATGTAATGTCAAATATGGCTGTTAGTTTCGTGATGTGAAAGTATTTCTTGTTGTCGAAATATATAGATTTTCTGCGCAAGTACATGTCTTTGCAAAGTTCGAAAGTCAATCTATCTTTAGTTTAGTTCGGATTCTGTGCTTTAAAAGATAAATATAGTGGTTTCAATGTACAATTTTTATCGATGTCCACTAGTATCCGTCATTTTGCAATGCAACGAGACACTACAGATTCAAACTGTTATTTTTAGTGGCAGATAGATCAGTGATAATTTTACTGACTCGATACTGCGGTGATTCAATAAGAAAGGTGGATTTACACCAACAAAAGTTTTGTGGTCTGCAAGTTAACAGATAAAATAATGAGGAAATGGCATATTTGATAAAATATTGCATTGTTTCTAACGGTCCACTGTGTAATTAGCACATTTATTACTAGTCAATCTGTCTCTTAAAAATAACAGTTTCATTCTGTAAAACCTCGTCGCATTGTAAAATGGCGGATGCATAGAAAACACCGACAACACCATTTAAACCACTTCATTTCTCTTTTAGAGCACACAATCTCAACTGAACTTAACTTGAATGACTTTCGAGACTTGTACCTACGTGCGCATAATATGTGTATATTTCGACAACATGAAGTACTTTCACATCACGAAACTTACAGCCGTTCGCCACTGTAAGTTTATGTTACCACGCAAATGCGAGACCGTTTATCTCAGTGCCAAAGTAGAGAGTTGGTAGAACGTCAGCCAAAAGAAACAAGAGAATATGTTGCGTTTTGAGGTGGCGGTTCGATACCAACCACTTACAAAATTTCCTTGTACATGTAATAATTTGGTTTTACGGCAAGATAATTGTATATCTAAGTTATTCCAAACCGTAATGCACGGTTTTCAATCCTTGTGCATTTTATTAATCGACTATAAATAACTGATTTTCTACTGTTTGTATTAGTGGATTCAATTTAACTGAAGAGATTAATAGTTTTCTTTTTCTACTGATTCCGGATGGAGCAGTTTCAACTGACAATCAGTAAAAAATAACTGAGTCCGATTTAGAGTGTAGTATGAAGAAATAATCACTACGATCTGTTGGCCCAGCCAATCGGAAAAGTGGATACTGTGAATAGTGGGCGAGTATGGACAGGCGACGGAACGAGAGGCCGGGGTGACGCGGATAACCCAGAGAAAACTGAAAAAAAGTAATTGGCAACGTCGGTGAAGTTGCGCACATGCGAAAGTCCGTGGCTGGGGTGTTGGGTTGGGGGGGGGGGGGGGACAGCAGACAACCGAAACTGGAACTCCTTTGCGGAAGACCTGCTAGCTAACCGCCCGGCTACCGGGGACACTTGTTGAAAGTCGCATGTAAGAACTCACTGGAAACCTGTGAATTTCGCTTTGTTATTGCAAGACAGGCTACACTTCACACACTTGTGCTTTTGCTTAGCGTTTGTCATTGGACTACAGTTTCTCCGGACACCTCCTGGGCGCTTTTGAACCAATAGCAAGCAACTAATGAAAGGATGGGCCAATCACGTTCAACCAAGTCAAAAAGGAAAATATGTCCTCGCTACTGCAGAAGCCAATAAACAAATGACATTGACTCGAATATATATATATATATATATATATATATATATATATATATATATATATATATATATATATATATATATATATATATAGGACGATGAATTTTAATCTGCTGCCAGAAATTAACGCGTTTTTTTCAGGTCTCTAGTAATCACTATGCCTAAAGTAAAAGTGGTGGCTGACATAGAACAATCTGCGGAAATCCATCTCGTGGTTTTTTTGAACCACAAAATTATTTTACATCGGCTACTGTACTACCAGCTAAGCTAATTATGACAAAATTACTATCACTGTAATAAAAAAATGTCATCATCGTCCACGAGTAATGATTTGGAAGAGCTAAGTCATTTTTTCTTTTATTAGACATATTATAAACAAACACAAAAAGCCCAAGGCGGAAAATAAACGTCGAATGTAATTAGGTATTCACTTTTTGTGAACACGACGTTAATACTGCGTTGTCTAAAAAAAAACACACGAAAAATATTACTAAAGAACTTCGAGTGGAAGACATGTAGTAGTCAGATTAATTAATTTTATCACACATGAGTGGCCACTGTTTTTACCACACAAAACGTATCACATCTCCTAGTCTACAGTGTTTCTACACAACGCGCCATACATCTGCGGCCATTGAGAACGGTTACAGACAGGCTGTTATTGGCTGTTCACGATATAGTGAGTACTTTTGCGGCCCTAATTACTTTTTTCCTATCAGCCATTTCTTATTCTTCCACCACTCCTTAAAATAAATATTGCCATGTAAGTAATAAACACAGTGTGTATATTTTATTGGAATCTTAAGTTGACGTCTAAGACTACAATAAAATATAATTATTGACTATCATTCCAAATGAGAGGGCTTTAAAAAGGGCTCACTTTACAGTGAATAGCATATATCGGCCTCTGTCTCTTGAAGGAGGCTACCGAAGACTAGCAGGTTGCCTGAGAACACAGCGCAAAATTTTCCTACTAACTGACAGAAAAATATTGAACGCTTTCAATAAGTTAAGCACTGCGAAGTTAAGTTGGTTTTCCAAGTTCAGAACATCTGTTAAACTTTGAAAAAATGTCACTGCCCCGAGATACAGACATTTTTAATTCTACTCCGACTGGCGCGTGCCTATTAAAGTTGGCAATGACGGAAGGGAAAGCAGTGGAGTGGAGAGACTTGGGTGGCTCTTAACATCGAGGTCTTCAGAGCCGATGAGGGTGATTAAGGTGAGTATGGAGCAGCACCGGAATGAAGGGGCGGTGGAAATGGGATATCCCCGAGAAAACCCGCCGACAAACTACATCGTCCGGCACTATTCCCACATGCGAAAATCCGAAGTGATCCGGGTGGGGATTGAACACGGATGGGAGGTGAGTAGGCTAACCGCTCAGCCACCGTGGCCCCGGAAGGGAAAGTAGTTACATGCCTTAAAGCTGTTGCCTGGTTGAACATTTGGTATAGAAAAATACATATTCTTGAAGTTCGGTTTTTCGAGGCCAATTTTGAAGATGCAAACTTCAAATAAAAACATAAGTGTGAGAGATGATAAGTAGGGACACCCGAATTTCGCGAAAAGATTCCACGACAAGTTGTACTTCATAACACTTTAGATCAGATCACCTTTCTTGATTGGCTGATCTAAGTGTTACGCACCTAAGGTGTGTGCTCGCGAATCACAGAAGTACAGGATCGGAGTAACCTAATTCTAATTGGCCAGTCAAGTAAGAAAATGTCGTCTCACAAAGACTCGTGGCCAATAAGCACATGGAAACTGCTGGTACGCCGGTAGGCTATTGAAATCTAGCGCGTGCAGAAATCTTTTCGCGAAATTTGGGTGTCCCCAGTGATTAGAGACTCGGTAAATTAGCGGAGTCATCTGAGGACAAGTTAAACTGAACTCACGTGTACATCGCTTGTGCTCCCACTAGAACAATGCCCTGAACGACTTCGCTCGAATAACAAACCTGCAAGGAAAATTAGAACCGAATCCCGTGTTACCTGGTCTGGTGTTAAACTGGAGCAACAGCACATAAACTGCTAACTGAAGCTCGAATGCACAAAGGATTGTGGAGTCTAGCGCGTTGCCAGAGGAATACGCTAGATTTCCGGGTCTCTATAACGATACTCTCAATCTCTGCATAGAGGTAAATATAATAATCTGTTTTTCAGTAATTTTTTATTTAATTAATAAATTGTCTGATCTTTCCCGGAAACAGGCTATACAGTAATGTTACAAAAGACTTCGATAGCAAAGTAGCACCCATTTGTCTGCTTAAAACAGTCCCTGGTGTAATATATCTACCTTTAACAAGAACGACAAAAACCAAATTCCATTAACATGACTTCCCTATACAAAATTCTCAATCAGGCGACAGACTTAAGGTTGACTTAAATATGTTTGGAGAAACATTCGTGAATGCCGAAATTATTTATTACGTTTTCTTTTTTTCTTTTTTTCTTAAGCATGCAAGTGTAAGAATGAACAAATTTGTAAAATATTTACTTTCCTAATAATTTCAAAGTTTTGTTTGACTCGCGCACGAGCAAAGTGAGCAGTCCCGCGGGAATATTATTTATACACATGGCGGAAGAATACACAATGTGCGTGCTAACAGAACTCAGACAGGGTTTTCAAAAGAACGCAATTTACCGCGAACATGTAGTATCGATAGCGAAAGCAGAGACGATAGCGGTGTACACTCGTCGACTGTAGTGGATGGCTTTAAAAAAACATAAAGTGGTATGAGCGCGAAGTGATCATCCCGACAATGTCTTCTGTCATTCTTTACTTTAAGTGGCAGGCATTAATCGCACCCCTCGCGCTCTGTATGAGAGATTCCAGGAATCTTCAGTGACGTTGATGTAGCTCGCAGATATCTGGCGTGTGTAGAGTAGTTAGGTAACTCAAAGCGAGTGTTACACTCAAACAAAAACAATCCGCATAAAAACGAGAACATTTCAAAGCTGTATGCTATTTACGGTAAAGTGAGCACTTTTTAAGGCCCTCGTAACAGGCGATAACAACTAATAAATATGTTTTATGCAGGTACAGAGGTTTACTTTTGAGTGTGGTGTGATTACATGGGGATGTTAATATTAAAAAATTATTTGTGGAAATATATAAATTGGATGAAAGTAAATATTTAGCAGGGCCTTAAAATGTACTCACTTTACCGTGAATAGCCTATACTTTAAATAACCTTTATTGACGTACAGACGAAAATTTGTAAAATTGCTTCTTAGAAAGTAACACTTAAATTCAGAATTATGGTCGATAAAACTATCAATTATGATTTATAAAGACACTTCGCTGAGTTATAAATAACTCAGTATTTTATTAAAGACTTTTGAAGGTAAGATAATTAAAAAAAAAAAGGTAATAATCGCTTTACGTTGAGTAACATGTTGGCATTTAATGGTTTTAAAATTGATCCGAAAAACACTCTTGAAAAACACTCATCAGCAATGCATGTAATTTTTTAAACTTTGTTAGCCATTATAATGTTTATAACTAAGCGATCTCTGAAGGTTCTATAAATTCAACGTTTCGAAGAATCTCAAATTATTATAAAGACGTATTGTGAAGGGCTACAATAAAGTCTCGTTTCAAGGAATTTTTATTTTTTAATCTCGCACGTTTCTAACATATGTAGTAAAGGGGAAGTGTTAAAAAACCAACAAAAAAAAAAACAAGAAAAACAAGTGAATTTTGTAGGCTCTGATAAATCTAAGGAGGAATATATTTTAATAATCATTTTATGCTGAGGCGTTCTTCTGCTCGTAGCAGTGTTATACGTGAGCCCGTATCCAGAAGGAAATCAGCTTCGCTGCACTGAAACGAAAACCTCCCTCCTTATGTATTATTCGTCTCGCCGTCCTCGCAGTGGAGCCGGAGTAAACAATAAACGGTCCTGAGAGATGCTCTCCATCCCCTCCCCTTTCGCAAACCCATCTCAGCATCGCATCCCTTAGTTATGAGGGGATGGGCTGGCCACTGGTCATCCATGACGTCACCCACCCCAGCACGGAGGAGGGGGTGAGACAACACGAAGGGGATGGAGAAGTGCGGGCGGCCAGAACTAAGGTCAATCGATTGCAGCTTTCCCGAGGAATGACCGAACGACTATTTCGCGACGTTGCCAAATTGCTCCCGTCCACTACCTGCCGCCGTTCGCCTCCGTCACCACGCCAAGCGAAAGTGTCGTAAGGAAAAGAAAAATAATAAGTTCGCACACAATCGTGTAGGACAGCGTGTGTGTGTGCACTAGTGCCCAGCCGTTTCGCGTTACAAGACAGCGTCAAGCTGGACTCCACAGTCCTCTACATACTCGAGCAGAGGTCGCTTATACATCCCTAGAGACCTGCAAAATTCGTGTTATTATTTGGGGACACGTCAAACATTAAACAAGTTTACCTTTGCATTTCGTTTGTCATTGGACACGCCCTGGGCAACTCTGCGCCAATAAATGAACACTTTACAGTTGTGTACCCAGTCACGTGCAGTTCAATCAGAAAGGTAGAGACTTCACAACTATGCGGCAACCAATGGAGAGATGACGCCTGCTCTAGTATATACAGTACTGTGAATTTTAGCCTGATGCCAAATAATTACGTGAATTTTGCAGGTCCCTATACATCCCCTTTCTGTTTCAGGAGTCGACTGGCGGCGCAGAAGGAGAAATGCCCACTTGCTAAAGACCTGGCAAAATTCGCGATATCTTTCTGTAACATGATAGACTCCACTGCCTTACAAACAAGTGAACTACAGTGCGTGATTCTATTGGCCGCTCCTCAAAAGCGATTGGCCACTCAACCACCGAACTTGTGTAATTGCACCAAGAGCTGTCCGACGTGTGCCAAACATATTTTTGGCCAGTGGCGGAATGGTCAAGCGCATAATAACTCGGAGTTAATTTGTCCTTGCGCAAATTTAGCAGGTCTCTGCCAATTGCGAATTTTCCCCTCCACCAGGGGGATGGCACCTTCCACCCACCTGGTTTCAAACTGAATCCAACGTGTTTAAAACACGCTTTCAATCAAGATTATCCTTGCCCATCCTCTGTTCTAGTAGAAATCTTTTTCTACTTCATAAATTTCATGCAATCTTGCAAATTCTTTTTTGTTGATGGGGTTTTTACGGCGCCTAATCCGGTTATTCCCCCCCCCCTTCCGTGCTGTTCAGGTTAAGTTAGCATAGGAGGTAAACTTGGTCCCGATCGCGGTAAAGTTTGCCCAATCCCAGTAAAGCCGCGAGCATGTGCCATTGTAACTAGAGACTTCCCTGCATGCCTAGGCGTAAGAGGCTCAACCCTGAGACGCACTTAGGTTCCATCCCTACCCTGACCTCCGACTCTCCTCTTGGTTGTAAGGTAGGTTAGAAAAATCGCTTGTTCATTGGTCGCTGCAACAGGCATAACTCATTCTCCTGTTACACCCGGTCGCATGGAATGACGTAACTAGAGCACCAAAAGCTTATTACTCGATATCTACGGAATTCGCGTTGTTATTTGAGGACACGTTAAACTTTATAAACACTTTTACCTTTGCAATGCGTTTGCTATTGGACCATGTTCTGGGTAACTATGAATCCAATAAATTTAACATTTCGCAATTGTGTGCCCCAATCATGTGCAGTGCAGTCAGAAAGGGACTAACTTCACATCTATTCAGTAGCCAATGGAAAAAACGACACCGGCCCTGGTATATACAGTACAGTGAAGTTCAGCCTGATGCCAAATAATAACGCGAGTTTTGCATGTCTCTACTAATTACTGGTTGTTAGTCCTCCATGGCGTGTCGGATGAGCGGACCTCCAATGACGCACGCGAAGCTAACCTTTTTTTGTACACCATTTACCTTAACACTGAATTATAACGGGAAATGATAGCGTTACTGTTTAATGAATAATTTATAATAGCTGCGGGGAGAATTAAAATATTGCTGAATTTATTCTTCTGTAGGAGTGATATGTTCTGCTGTAGGAACCAAGTCTGCGAGTGAACTAATATTTCAAATATATACGTCAATAGTAGTGATTTGATTTTCGCGGAAAGAGTTGCACGCTTGCTAGATTTCGATATCCTACGCGAACATTTGTAGTTGTTCTTTGGTTACTTTAAGCGCATCTTTGTGGGAAGACATTGTGGCACTTGGCTGAGCCAATCAGAATAAAGTTACTCCGGTAACGAACGTCTGTGATTCGTGGACAGGCACCTAAGATGCCGGGAAATAAACACATTGAGGTCTGTACACTGTAACTGGCACTTAAGACAAATTAGAAGTGAATCACCTATATCCACTACTGCAAGAACACCGGTTCTGTTGGTGTCTGTTTTAGATCTTACCATCGTCCTATTGGTCCATACCACACCGGACATTACCCTGTACTTTACAGCGTTCATTATTGGTCGGTCATCGACCAATAGTGGGCCGAGATGATTTTGACCCAATCAGATGTCCTTTACCGCATGAAAGGATTTACAATCAATCATGTCCTTTTGAGTGGCCATAAAAATTAAGAAATTCTCTCGTTAGCGATACCGTTGTTACTGCGCTATGGCGTTATTGTGAGATCACGTTATAAACACTAGCCGGACAAAGACTGCACATCCATGCGAGTTTTGCTCTAAACAATAAGGAAATTTTCAAATTAGTTTTGCTTGAGTTGCACTCGAGCGTAGTCTACAAAGTGTTAACGCTTCGTATTATAATATTAACACATTGACATTTTAACCAAATTTGAGTAGTATTTTTGGCAATTTAGTTATTAGTCATCCTTTTTATTACCACACAAATCTACCGCACATAACATACTCCAACTTAACAATTAATGTAAATCATTAATGAAATTTATTTCTTTTTTTTTTATATATATATTCTAATTATATTCTGCTCGTCGTTTGGTGTCCGAATATGCGTACTCATGCCGGAGGTCGAAGCCTGCGAATAATAGCATTGATAAATTGTATGTATTCTCTGATATAACTATGTCCGAATACATGTAAAAATGTTCTTACGTTCGTAACATTTTCCCACAGTTGAAAAATTTTTCGCCGGCATGGATTTTTTTAAACGTTTCTCAACATTTCAATACGAAACGTTTCTTTCTGTTTGGATCACAATACATTTCTTGAGAGGTTAGTTAAAAATTTGCTATAGACCGTTCACGATAAAGTGAGTACTTTTGAAGCCCTAGTTACTTTTTTCATTCAACCAATTTATATCCTGCCACCACTTGCCATGTGAGTCATAAACACAGTGTAAATATTCATCATACCGAAAACCAAAAGTCTGAGTCCACAATGAAATGCATTTATTGGTTATTATGTCTAATGAAACTGCTTCAAAAAGTGCTCACTTTACCGTGAACGGCCTATACCTCTCTTGCACTAAACAGCAACTATTCACATTGGGGTGGCAGGAACAAGATGATGTGTGAAACAGTGGTGCCAACAATACGGAGCAGTCTCTGCGAAGAGGCAAAGAAATTTTACATTCTGAAAATATAGGTACAGAAAATTGGCATCTCCACAGTCCGTTCACCTGAAGCACGGCAATTTTACATTTTGACGAATTTGCTTGAAACAGTCCATCGAATAATTATATTCCATCAACCGCGATGGCGTCTTCTTTGAGAAGAAAGCACTTTAGCAAACGACCACTGAAAAGTACTAGAAAAATCATGTTTTATTTTGTTGTTACAGGTAGCATGTAATCAGCGTGTATTTAGTATGATTCTAATGGCTTATCTTCCAAAAATCTTCTCGTTAGAGAAGTTTATCCTTCGCAGAAAGCAATAACATGTAAATAAAATATTATTTTTTGTTTATTTTGTTTACACAAATGTAATCGTTGGCAGTACATTAAATACGAAATAAATAATTATTATAAAACTATATTTTTATATTCAAGTTTATTTATTTAACCTCTGCTGGCAGAAATAAAAACCTGAAGAATTTAATATATTTCATGGAGTTTTTAAATATTTAGAACTTTTTTTAATGCGGTTTGAAATGTTTATGAGACAGAAATGAGACTTTTAAATCTGAGAAGGGAAATTATCTAGCAGTTGGTAGGCAGCCCTGAGATGGTATAGACGGAACGAAACGCTTCCAGGCCGGTTAGCTCACGGATGGCAGATTGCATAGCTAACAGGTGTTGTACCCCAACAAACATTGCGTGTTTTGGAGAACTTTGGCCTGAGAGAGTTGCATCAGCGTAACATTTTTAGGACATTAGATCATATTCATTATTAGTCTGTCGACAAATTATTATTCAATCCGAAGGTTACGCAATTGGTTTGTTAAGTCCAATGCCGTAGGAAGACATAGTTCTTTGCCCTTCTCACACGTGTTTAGTTAAATGAGTAGGTTTTTCCATGGCTATTACAGTTTTGCGCGAAGCGAGGCATCTGGATAATATGAGACAAAATTGTTCACTTAATGGTGCATGCATCAATTCACATTAACATAGACAATTATGGCCAATGAAATACTAAACATGACTCGTAGTCCGAGCAGAACATTTATTATTCACTTAGTAAATAAAACCCTCAAATATGGGATGATAAATAATACTGAATTGCTATATGGTCTGTTAACGGTTGATTCACAATTTTTGAATCAAACCTCTGAAAAATGACTTGTCTCTAAATATGTTTTACTTAACAAGCATTTTATACGTGTGTTAATACGAGTATATAATTATTTACTTATTTTTGTTAAATCGAACTTTTACTTTCATATTACCTAAATTAAAATATTTTGCATACAATTAATATGAATAAAACAGGGAGAATAAAGGTGTGTTGGTAATGCCTAGGAAGTAGAGCCCCACGTATTTCGCGGATTTATTTCGCACCAGACTAGACTTGACAGTCCTCTATACGCTCGAGCTACTGTGATTACTTATTGGTTGCTGCGATCAAGCGAGGCCTTTGTACAGCACTCTTCAATGCCAACTCACCCGACTACTTCCTGCTTACTACTGGCTCACAGCTGAACGGGGCGTGTCTAAACAACTGCCGTCTAATCACAATGGAAGAAGAAAAGAACAAGCCACAGAATGAATTCGCGAAATACTAGGGGCTCTGCTTCCTAGGCATTACCAAACAACGATATATAGTTGATTCAACTCAATAATTTGTCAACAGTCTAATCTTTTTGCCCAAAACGGAGGTTTTGTTTATTCAACCGTGTATTTTGTTAGATGAACATAATCAACTTTGTTGGGTTTTAAATTTAGTTTATTCGACAAATTACTTTGTTGGGGCTCCTAAATATGTATTTGTCCCTATGCAAACACGTAATTTGTTTGCTGTAACAAACCTTTCTCTAAGTGTAGGCTTTGTGTTCGGTTACAGTAATATGAAACAACATTAACCTAGCCTAGTAATACAGTTTGTTTATCGTTCACCCACAGGGAAGAACACTGGCTAGTGAGCTTTGAACTGGCACCAAAAATTGCCTATACTTATATACCTGCAAAATTCGCGTTACTATTGTAAGGACAGACTGAACTCCATGATATTATGCGTTTGACCAATTTTAGCCATTGGCCAAAAATACGTTTGGCACGCCTCCGAGAGCTCGTCTTGATCCCATAATACAAGTTCGGTGGTGGAGTTGCCAATCGTTTTTGAAGAGATCGGACAGATACGTGACGTTGATCACAGTACAGCGGCCAATGAAATCACGAAATGCAGCCACTTGTTTATAAGGCCGTGGAGTCTATCATGTTACCGAAATATATCGCCAATTTTCCCGGTCTCTAGATATACGCTGTTCACAACCAAGTGAGAACTTTAGAAATCAACCTTTTAAAAATACAACTGCCCCTAGCCGCGTATAATTTGACGAGTACACTGACTGGGCATGTGCCCAGTGCAGTTGGAAAATCCGGAGGAAAAAGTAGTGCCATGTTTTAACCTTGAATTTAAAGGGTTAGCTAAACATTTATGAGTAATGCAATGATTTATTTTCCTCTCTGTTTTTTATGTGTATAAGTGTAAGAATAGAAAAAAAAAAAAAAAAAAAATTACTTCTATAGAAATTTTTCTTTTCAACGCCTTGAGGACGACGTTCGAGTTTAGCTCGAGCAAAAATACTGTGAACATTTCTTTGCCATTGAAAATAAATCTAGTATTTTCATGCAGTCTATGTACTGCCTGTGTTTAACAGGATCCTACAACAACTCTACAGCTCAGTAACAATAACTTTCCTGACTACAAACATATTTTTGTTGCAGCTCCGCAAATGAACAGGTTTGATTGTAAAATATCTTACACAAATAAAGACAATATCAACTTAGTGCCTCAGTGACTGATGACCAGCCAATAATGAACGTTGTAGAGCACAGTAGGTCATGTTGGCCTGCACTAGAACTGTAGTGAGTGGGAACACAGAGCCCAATATAACTGGTGTTCCTGCAGTCGTGGGTATAAGGAACTCACTTCTAACTTGTCTTGGTTGTCTTGTAAATGTCTGCTCGCCTCAAAGTGTTAACTTGACCAACGCTAGAATAAAGTAATCAGACCCATGGCAATGGTAATTACACATAAAGCGGAAGAATACACATTGTGCAAATAAATAGATGCTAGGCATGGATTAAAAAAGTGTTCAGTTTACCGCGAACAGCCAATACACATGTGCACACTGGGTTTAAGGCTGTTCGAGAGCCTAAATTTATTTTCTTTGTTTTTAGCATATTCCAAAGTTTTGTGATCCGCTATCAATAACATCTTGATAAAAGTGCCAAATCACTTTAAAAATAATTATTTCCGCATACTATTTTAGGAGAATTATGATCATTTTAACCTTAAATTCTGTGTCAAACAAATTAAAAAATGTATTACGGGCGTAATGTTTAATTTTGACTGAAATGTTTCTTGAAGTTTTAGGAACGCCATGAAGAAATTTCTTATAAGTCTGGCATATTGTACGCCTGCGAGTAGGATTTGACATCTGGCTATTTTGATTTCAAATTATTTTGCAAAACTCAAAATAAAATCACGACCGAACCCCCTCAAGAATTTCCACAAAATTTCTTTATCTTATTCTAATGACATAAAATTGAACTGTAGACAAACATGAATATTAGGAGAAATTTTGAAATTTGTATGACAAGACTTATAAATTAGAAAGCCAGTTATCTTCCATAATTAATTTTTGTAAATTAATATTCCATATTTTTTAAATAATTTTATTGAAATACCATTTGATATTATAAAATAACCTACACATACAGAAAGTCATTTTTGGTCTATAAGGATGTGTTAAAGTGTCGACCAAATTTCTCCGCCATATTACCCGGACACGTTGAAAGCACCAGCATTGTGATCAAGAGGAATTTTAGAGTGTTCATCACACATTCCTGGGTGGCCGGCCCGAAGTGCTTCTGCTCACAGGTACCACCTGGGGAATGACGTACCTGAAGAAGGGGGGGGGGGGTGAAGGGGCAGGGCAGGGGGGCAGGGCGACTTCGGGGCAGCACGTCCTTTCAGCAATTGGCAGCGCACGAAGCCGGACTTCTTCGCGCCACTGCGCTCGCACGAGATGGTCCACGCTGGATGCTGGAGTCACGGCAGATCTCCCTCTCCCGCCGCTCTATCCCCCTGACCTCCGCGGCCAAGTGGGACGACGCTGGGGGAGAGAGAGGGGGGGAGTGGTGGCCCCGAAAGAAAAAAAACCATTAACTCTTCCCAGATTGCTCCGGATTCACAATGCGATCCCCCTCCGAGAGTTCGTCCTTTTCTCTCGTTCCGGTGAAACACGCCTGTTCTTGTGCCACAGTGTTGAATTGTAAAGTGGCTCGGTGGAACTTCCAAACAATTTTCGTCATTCTCCCCCTTCCTCTCAAAACCACCTTACGGACATAAAACTAAAGTGTATCTTTTTGACCTCCTCGGAGTTCAAATTGGAGACTGGCCAACCGTGTAAATCTAACTACTCAGTCTAAGAAACTTGGACTTGAATAGTTTTTCATGCTGAAAGCTCTTCTCATTGCTGATCCACGACTCAGCGACGTGGACATCATCTTGGGAATTCTCCTCGTGCTGACGAATTACCCAAGGGGGAATTTTCGTTGGTTCAGTGATAGCTAAGAGCACCCGAATTTCGCGAAAAGATTTCACGAGACCTCTTGTATTTCAAAACACTTCAGCTCAGATCCACTTTTTGTGATTGGGTGATCTAGTTGCTACGCGTGTTAAATGTCTGTCTCCGAATCAGAGACGTGCAGTATCGGAGTTACTTATATTCTTATTGGCCAGTCAACTAAGAAAATGTTTCCCCACAGACACACGCCGCCAATAAGCAAAAGGAAACTGCTGGCACGCTCGTAGGGTATGGAAATTTAGCACGAGTGGAAATCTTTTCGCGAAATTCGTGTATCCCTAGTGATAGCTGTAGATGATGGTTAGAGCTAGTAATATTTCGTTAAAAAAAATATGAGTACACGGTAGACTTCAATGCTATAAACACCCAACAGCGGTTTGTCTTCTGCCATTGGTTGCTTTCTGCTTGAGAAGGCGTTTTCATGTTTTACCGGGCCACTAAGAACTCGGCAACATCGGCACGGCTTCTAAGCGATTCGTTTGCAGACAGGTAATGCGTGTCAGAAAAAAATTCAGCCAATCAAGATAGGGAAATGATCGTACAGTGTTTTGAAATATAACTTGTCTTGAAATCTTTTCGCGAAATTTCATAACCCCTAATTATGGTTTATCGCGGGAAACGCTGACTGCTAGGATTCAACATACTGTGCACATGTCCGACAGTTTTCCTTCCTTATTGGATGTCATGGATGTATGAAGCTACTACTATACTTCGCTGAGCCAATGAGGAGTCTGATACTATAAGGCAGAACGTTCGTGATTGGTCTGCAAACAACATAGCCGAGTCAAAACCTTGGTCAACCAATCATGAAAAATTAAACTAGTTTAGAGTGTTATAGAAGGTATTTCGGAGCAAAGAATTTTCACGATTTTCCATCATATCTAGTGATAGCGTACTTGAGCCTCAGTTTCCTGTTCATTGAGTATGAGTACGGTCACATGTTTTTTTTTTTTTTTTTCCCCCCCGAGAAAAGATGCCACGGCTAGTTGTACTCCAAACCACGTTATCTCAGAAGCGATATCATGGTTGGATGATTTTAACTCGCACGTGTCTTGAGTGTCTGCCAGCCAAACACGGACGTTCAATGTCAGGGTATCTGTGTGCTGATTGGCCCAGTCGAGTATTAACATGTATTCTCACACGGACACGCAGCCAATAGGCAAAGGAAATTCTCACGCTTGCACAGAAGAAGATGAAGTCTAGATTGAACACAAATCTCTTCGCGAAGAACACATGGCACTAAGTATGGGTAACCAGCTACGAAGTAGTAGGACTTTGTAGACTATGCTGGACTGTAACTTGAGCAAAGATAATTTGACAATTCATTTGTTGTTCAGAAAAAAACTCATTTGGATGAGCAGTCTTTGTTCCGCTAGTGTTTAACATGACCTCACAAGAACACGACAGAGCAGTACAAATGATATTAATAACGATAGAATTTTTTATAGCCACTCAAAGGGACATGATTGATTGTAAATCATTTTATACGACAAAAGATATTTGATTGGGTCAATATCAGCTCTAATCTCCATTGGTTGACGACCGGCCAATAATGAACGCTGTAAAGCAAAGGGTAGTGTCCGGTGTGGTATGTACCGATAGGACGATGGTGAGTTCTATCACGGACACCAGCAGAACCGGTGTTCTTGAAGAAATGGATATAGGTGATTCACTTCTAATTTGTCTTAAGTGCCAGTAAATGTGTGCAGACCTCAGTGTGTTAAGTGCACAGGTATTAAATGGCGTGGTGGTTCCTTTGATTTGGCTGCGCTTGTTGGCAGGGACAGGTGTATTTCTCCGACAAGATTTCAAGATCAGCTTTGCTCCAAAACTCTTTTCTTCATATTCACTTTTGTGGTTGGACGATCTCAAATGTCACGTCCCCCAAGTGTCTGTCCGCGGACCATGAACCTTCAACATCGGAGTACGTTATTACGATTTCCCCAGTCAAATAAGAACGTGTATTCTCACGTAGACACGTGGGCTATAACTAGAGACCCGAACAATTCGCGAGGTCAATGACCTCTATGCTATACTTCACAGTCGCATATACTCTCATACAGATATCAACTGTTTATTGGTTGATTTGACTGTTGTGGTAGTAAAAGGCGGTGGTAGGGCGCAGAATTTATTGCATTTTTTTTTATTGGCTCATTTATCTCCGGGAGGTGTCAAACAACACGTCGACCAATTACAAACGTAACATGAATGTACATGTGTGTGAATTCTAACTTGTCTAGAAATGAACCCGCAAAATTCTCGGTTCTCTACCAATAACTAGGGATCTGCAAAATTCGCGTTTGGTATCAGGCTAAAATTCACAGCACTGTATATAGTAGAGCCGGAGGCGTCATCTCTCCATTGGTTGTTGCATAGTTGTTAAGTCTCTCCCTTTCTGATTGAACTGCACATGACTGGGGCATACGATTGTAAAGCGTTCATTTATTGGCGCAGAGTTTCCCAAGACTTGTTAAATAAAGTATTATCTAATGATAAACGAATTTCAAAAGTAAACGTGTTTAAAGTTAAACGTGTCCCCAAATAATAACGCCCATTTTGCAGGTCTCTACGAATAACCAAAGGAAGCAGTTGTTGCGGACTTACGGTATTGAAGTCTAACATGGCCATAAATCTTTCCACGAATAACTTGGAATTTAACGTTAGTTGAAATTAGGCAATGGCTTTATCCGTGAATTAAAAAAAACTTATATATATACATGTATTTTTTTGTAAAAATAAATATATTTAAAACTTATTTTAATTTTTGCTTTTATTAAACCAGTCATAACGTTTTCTTAAACAGTATCAGATGTAACAGTTAACAGAGACATTCATATAACGGAAATACATTTTTTTTTCATTTTGCACTAGTATACCTTCGATGGTCTATGCACATGAAAAATATTTATTTGCACCAGGCAAATGATTTCATCGCAAGCTATTCGATGCGAAAAATAAAAGTTTTCGCGAAATACACCAATCCCTACTCATTGGTTGACTGTGTTAGGCTCTGTAAGCGGCTTGTGTATGATTGGTTACTGCGTGCTTCGAAAAGTTCTTTATTGGTGTAACTGCCGGCGGGCGAGTAAGTGACCAGATTTTGATTGGCGAACGGCGTTCCAACATTTTGAATGTCCAGGGACGCCATTTTGAGGGCGTGAGCTGTTGGAGTTCGTTGTCTAACCCGTGGTTTCCTCTCAGTAATCTTAAGCATAGTCTGTTCACGGTAAACTGAGCACTTCTGAAAACTCTGCTTAGGATCTACTTGTATACACATTGAGTATTCTTCCGCCCTATGTAAAGTTAACATTATCATGGGCCTCATCACTTTGTTCATGCGTCGGTCAAGTGTAACTGTAAAATTATTATAAAAAGTAAATATTTTACAAATCTGCTAATTTTTACACTTCGATGATTTCAAAAAAAAAATAGACAGCGGAAGAAATAATTTAAGCTATCACCAGACATCTGCAAAATTCGTGTTATTATTTTGGGACACGTTAAACTAGAAACACTTACACCTTTGAAATACCTTTGTCATTGGACCATTATTCATGTGACACGCCCTACGTAAATCTGCGCTAGTAAAAGAACACTTCACAGTTGTGTGCACCAATCACATGCAGCTCAGTCAGAAAGGGCGTGGCTTCACATATTTGCAGCAGCCAATGGAGAAACAACGCCACCTCCAGTTCAGACAGAACTGTGAAGTTTAACCTGATGCCGAATAATAACGCGAATTTTGCATGTCTCTAGCTATCACAAATGGTTACCTAACACTTTTTATTCGACGTTAAGATATGGAACTGCTTTCCCTCCATCGTTACAAACTTAACTGGGTGCACGTCACTCAATGCGACCGTTGAAATATACGCAGGTAGGAGCAGAGACTTTTTTCTGGTGTTCACTTCAAAAGTGCTCACTTTATCGTGAACAGCCTTTACTCTGTGATACATAGGGATAGTAAATTTTCGCGAGTTCAATGGCCTGCAGGCTAGACTTGTAATTCTTGTACATACTGGAGCCTAAGCTGTGTGTTCATTGGCTGTTGCCTCACACCTGGCAGTTATGGGGTTCGCAAGGTGTTTCCTTGCAAGTCTGCTATTGGCTCAGAGGCGTGCAGGACGGGTCTAGTAAACTGTGATCCAATTGCGAAGGTGACTTCACTGTATATGTGTTTGACGTCTATCTTGTCCCAAAATGAATTCGCGAAATTTTCCTATCCATAGAGATCCAGTAAAACACGGGCTGAGTTCCCTGTCTTCTTGCAAGTTCGCTATTGGTTCGAGATCTTTCCACGGCACAGAATACATAGAAATGCAGAAGTGAATAATACCGCCAATTTTTTTTTGCGAACTCCAGCCGCACGCGCCAGTAGATTGGTGGGGCGTCACTTAACCAATCGGTGTCTCGAGACGAACTCAACTATTCGTCAGCCCTCTGTAGTATACGAAACCCTCTTCTCGTGCAGCTAACAAACGAACCCGAGTGCACGTACAACAAAAGGACGACCCCGCTGCATTTAACTTCTGTATAGTTTTCTGTTCTGCCTACCGGCCCTTGCAGGACGTATCTTCAAAAACTGTACTTCGGTTACGAAGGTGAATCAAATGTACTTGTTTTGTAAAGTCTACCTTGTCCTCCGCAAGCTTTTCCAATCCATGGTAATGGTTAGAGACTTGCAAAATTAGCGTTATTATTTCAGTACACGTTGAACTTTAAATAAATAAATAAATATATATATATATATATATATATATATATATATATATATATATATATATATATATATATATATATATATATATTCCGGAGCCGGCATCAGGCTAAACTTCACTGTTATATATATATATATATATATATATATATATATATATATATATATATATATATATATATATATATATATGTATGTGTGTGTGTGTGTGTGTGTGTGTGTGTGTGTGTGTGTGTTTGTATTACAGTGAAGCTTAGCCTGAGGCCAAATAATAATGCGAATTTTGCATGTCTCTAGTAATGGTAATGTTTTCCTACAAGAAGATTGTGCAAGAATTACAATTTCGGCATTTATTTTCGGGAGACTGTAATGTACACGTATGGTGGAACACATTTTGTGAGCATGGAAGCTAGCCTCGATAAAAAAAATATAATTCGCCCAGCTCATTGACCAGTCCCATCTCGATCATCACTGTAGCAGTGACCAGAAAGGAAATATTTTCCCATTAGTCAGCACCAGGGGGGTCTGTCAATAAGAGAAAACATTTTTTTCTTTCAGGCTTCTAGCCTACTGGTACACACACACATGCAAAACTTAAAATTACATATAATGTAGGTTTTCTTTCTGGACATATTGTATAACCACCTGAGGGTAGGGGCATTTGTTGATTTCCGTTTCGTCTGTGATTTTCGATGTTTGTGTCTGATTTATAACTCTGCTAAATTTCTTAATCCGGTTCAACTATTTCTAACTTAATATTTAATTCTTGATCCATGTGGGTTTGGTCTTGTAGTTTCAGTTTCAGTTCTGTTGAGGTTTTCCTGATTAACTTTGGCGCTTGTGCAAAATGTGAATTTTTGTTTGATGTATTTTAGTTTTGTTAGTGGACTTGTTCCCAGCTGTACTGTTCTTCAAAATTTTGGGTCACTCGTCTGGGAATTATTGTATGCGGGTTAAATTTTTGCATCAGTGATTTTTGCTGGTAATGTTTTGTTGTGCTGGTCTCTCTTCACTCATGTCATTTGACTGGATTATAAATTTTCTTTGTTTAAAACTAACGACCCGGCCCGGCTTCACTCGGGTGTGCCATTTCCAATTATGGCGCTATCCATGCGAATTAAGTGCCCACTAGTAAACACCCCTATTTAAAAGTCAAACATGGTTACAGTGGATCATCTTTAAAACATAAACGTATGCTGTAGCGGACTTTAATTTGATGTATCTCTTAAGGTTTAGTCAGCATAAGCCATTTAAGCTCCCGAAAAGCGTCGAAATTTCTCTACTACCCTTACATTATATATTAATGTATTACATACCTAAAACTTCCTCAAGGAATTCTCTAAATGATGGTGAAAACCGCATCAAAATCCATCAAGGGGGTTATCCGAATACACAGACACACGCAACGGGGCGACTATGTCTTATACTATGTACAGATTTGATCCGGAATACCAGGTAGAAGATTTACGGGATTATACGTTTTAAAAATGAGGCAAAAATATAACATGACTTGTGACCTAGATTGATTGTAAAAAGTGTGTTACAACCCTAGAAAATTAGAATTATTAAGTTATTTGCAAAATATCATAATCTTTTATGATTTCTCAAGAACCGTTCGTCGGAGAGTGTTGTATCGAGTCAACATTTCGCGTCCCTTAAATTTGCACATGATTATTAGGTTATAACAATCGATAAACCCCACACAGACTGGTCGTTAGCTTGTAGGTTTTCGTCAGACTAAGATTCCTGAAGACGGGAACAGATTGCAGTTCTCGAAACTTCGCATCTGTTGTCAAAGAAAGTCTGTTCTATTGTTTGCGATGTGCTTTATTGCCATCTGTGATGTTTCAACCATTGCGTTCACCTGTGCTATCTTCGTCGTTTCGTTCCGTTGTTTTCCTATTTTATGTATATACGATCTTTGTTGTTTGTTGGTAATTCATACTGGTGTTCCTGTTTTCTTTGCTTGCTATAGCTGACTAGATTCCTTCTATGGAATTATCTGTATGTTTTCACTTAATTTGTGACAACAAATGACTCTGCTCTGTTATTATTATAATAATTATTATTGTGTCCGTACATGGTGTTTCAAAGATCACGCATGTCCAGATTAATGGTTTATTTAACACTGTGAGGTCAGCAGACATTTACAAGACGACCAAGACAAGTTAGAAGTGAGTTACTTATATCCACGACTGCAGGAACACCAGTTATATTGGTCTCTGTGTTCCCACTCACTACAGTTCTAGTGCAGGAAAACATGACCTACTGTGCTCTACAACGTTCATTATTGGCTGGTCATCAGTCACTGAGGCGCTGAGTTGGTTTTGTCCCAATAAAATGTCTTTATTGATGTTACAAAAATATTATTGTAGTCATGAAAGTTATTGTTACTGAACTGTAGAATTATTGTAAGATCCTGTTAAACACAGACAGTACAATAACTGTATGGAAATACTATTTCTCTTTTTCAGTGCTAAAAAATTTCCACGATAGTTTTGCTCAATCTACACTCGAGAGTAGTCCTCAATGTGTAAATGAATGCGTACAGATAGTCTATTTTTTTTTTTTTTTTCATACTTTTCATTCCATCTACCTTGTCTTAACCCTTGCTGGTTCTCTTGGTGGGTAGGAATATTAATGTCTAATATATCTTTTCTCTGTTTCTACATGTACAAGACTCAAAGCATTTGAAACTCTATGCCACAGGAGGTTGTCGAAAATTATGTTCCCAGGAATGTAACAAACGCGGAGGTATTAAGAAAAGCAGAAGTGTCAACTACAGAGAAGACGAGAAAAAATTTTCATCACTAAACCGGTATTATGAGAACTTGCTAAACATTTTTAACAGCACGAGGAAAGTCGAGAGAATGATCTTCAGGGATGGAACCAGGAAATTATATATGCGCCAGATCATCAGATCTTCTATGGCATACGGTGTCACTCTTATTACGAAATGAATAAAATTGCTGGGAACAGCAGAGACCCTTAGACGGTAGCAGCTTTAAAAAACAATCTGTGGGGTGAAAACCCATGGAATAATTTACGTGTACTGATGGATGCGTATAGCCTATTCGCTGTTTCTTCACGTATTTTAGAATCAAACCTTTGAAACGTCACCCCATGTATGACGTGTTTGGTTATTTTGCTAAATATGTTGCGCATCACAAGTTTTTATACTTGCGTTAGCATAAAAGTACCTTATTATTGGTTAAACTGTCCTTGTGTATTTATATTTTATCTATAAAATATAATATTTCATTTATTATTACTATGAAACAAACGGGAATAAAATAGGTTTTTTGGTAATGTCTAGTAAGAAATAGTTCTTTTTCAAAATTTATGTTACTAGAGACCTGCAAAATTCGAGTTATTATTTGGGGACACGTTAAATTTTAACACGTTTAGCTTTGCAATTCGTTCGTCATTGGATCACACTTTATTTGACACACCCTGGGTAACTCTGCGCCAATATAAATGAACACTTGAACACTTTACAATTGTGTGCCCGAATCACGTGTAGTTCCAGCAGAAAGGGAGAGACTTCCACAACTATGCAACAACCAATGGAGAGATGATGCCGGCTCTAGCATATACAGTACTGTGGATTTTAGCCTGATGCCAAATAATGACGCGAATTTTGCAGGTCTCTATGTATTATACAAAGTGTGGAAGGATGCATAGCGCTGTCCCTTTGGTGTGATTTTATAGACCTAGTTAAGCTTAGTGTGCATGAGGCTAAAGAATATCCTGCAACTAGAACTTAAGCAGTGCTTCAGAAAAGTGTGAAGTAGCCGAGAATGGATTGTATGTGTGTTTGAGTGTGTGTGTGTGCGTGTGCGCGCGCGTGTGTGGAGAACGTCGTCAGCCAAGCATAACACACGGCCGTTAACGCCAGCACAACGCACCTTGAAAAAAGGGCATAGGTCCCGCGCAAACCAGTTATCGGCGAGCCCCGCGACCCCTGGTGAGGTTTTGGTGGTGGGAAAGCATTATGTAGGTTTCCCCTGTTCTAAGAGCAGGAACAAAAAAAAAAAAAAAAAAAAAAACTGCAAGCTGAATCTTTACGCGATGAACCACTCTAAATCAACACTTTGAAGAGTACGCTCGAGTGTAGCAAAAATAATGTGAGAATTCCTTTGTCATTGGAAAAGAAATGTAGTATTTTCATACAGTCGTTTGTACTGCCTGTGTTTGACAGGGTCTTGCGACAAACCCACAGCTCACTGACAAAAGCTATCCTGACTGGAAAAATATTTTTGTTACATCTCCGCAGAAGGATAGGTGTGATTGTAAAACATCTTACATTTGATTGGTACGAAATCAACCTGGCTGATGACCAGCCAATAATGAACGTTGTAGAGCACAGTAGGTCATGTTGGCCTCCACTAGAACTGTAGTGAGTGGGAACACAGAGACCAATATAACTGGTGTTCCTGCAGTCGTGGATATAAGTAACTCACTTCTAACTTGTCTTGGTTGTCTTGTAAATGTCTGCTGACTACAAAGTGTTAATAAAATCGCAGTTCGGAAATAAAAACTGACTGTTCCAAAAATCCGGATGACTGATTGTACTCCATTCAGGGTTACTTCCAACCTTTCTGAAGCCGCGCTAAAAGTTCTACGTCCGGGATATTCCTCCGCCTCGTGCAAATAAAGCTTAACTATAGCTATAAAATCACACCAAAGTGTCAGTGGAACACATTCTTGCGCACTCGCTTCAATAATATTTTCCATATAAATTATTTATTACTAGGCGTAAGCTACATATTCTCTTTAGTTTTATTCTTATTATAACTCGAGTAAAACTCCAAGTTAAACCAAAAAGGAAATATTTTCATGTTAACAGGATCATCAAGTGCTTGCGATGCGTGTAACATTTCAGAAAGAACCCAACACTCCATATGCATGTGGTAAATTTTAAAACGTTTGGTTCAAAAATTGCGATGAAACCAGGAATACGCCGTACTGATCTTTTTAAATTCTCGTTCTTAAATTCCTGTATTGACGCTTGTAAATCATTGAAGAATATCTGGAACTACCAGCAATTAGTGTTTGGTCATACGCTGCAAGTCCGCATGTATACAGGAAGAGCTTGTCACTACTGTTTCGTCAAAAAAAAATCCTATCTTTGTTTGTCTGTTTGCCTTTTTTTTGTTTTGTGGTATTGAGAGTTATTTACATACTGCCTTATCTAGTGTCCTCGTGTGTATCATTAATAGTTCCTTTTATCTCTCGTTTACAGGACTTAATGCGATGGTATATAAATTTATTCGTGACATGTGTGTATAGGCGGTTCAAGGTCAAGTGAATACTTCTGAAAGTCCTCTCATTTGGAATAATAGTCAAATAATATATTTAATTTTTGACTTAGACCATAACTTCCAAGTGCGGTGGAATATACACGCTGTGTTCATTACTTGCATGACAATATTTATTTTAAAACTTTGGTTAAAGGAAAAAAAAAATGTCTGAAAGGAGAAACTTACTAGGATCTCAAAAGTGCTCATTTCACCGTGGACAGCCTATATCAATATTAAGTGTAATTAGTAGGGATAGGAAAATTTCGCGAGTTCAGTGACCTGTAGGCTAGGCTCCACAGTCCTATTTATACTCTAGACCCATATGTATGTTCATTGGCTGCTTCCCCAGAGTGTAGCCAGTGTTACCTCACACCTGGCAGTATGGGATTCGCTACTCGTTTCACTGCAAGTCTGCTATTGGCCCAGAATCGTTCAGGGCGTGCCTAACAAACTATGATCCAATTGCAAAGTCAACTTTAGTGTTCACATCTTCGAAGGCAGTCTTGTCCTGAAACGAAGACTCGAAAAGTTCCCATTCCTAGTCATTAGTTTCAGCTTAATTTCATGTGTATTTTGAAAGTATATATTTGGGTACGGAAGTCTGAAAATTACTTTTTAGTTACTTTGAAGACTAAGCAGAGTTCAAAACGTGCATGATGTAAATGTCCCAGTGATACTTCGTCTGAAGTATGTTTATTTATATATTTTTTTCGTATATCATCACACTAGTAAATGTCATGAGTATATTACAATGCAAGAAAAAGGGAAATGTCGTAAGTTCACTTTGGCATCAGCTCATCACTCGCTAAGGTTTTTATAAGGCCATGCAGCTCGTATTACAACAATTTGTTGACAATGTTAAATACAATGACCGCATGGTGTAAATAATTGTTCCCCCCCCCCCCCTCAAGTGTGGATAGTAGCTGTGTGAAAGGCAAGATCACTTTTACCCGATGGTAGCATACGTGAAAATGGGTTCCTGGGGGATAGTAAGGGAACTTCCATCCCAGATGTTGGCAACCCAAATCGGTGTTGACTGTTATAGTTTATTTACGGTTTCCTCACACTTTTTTTAAATGAAACCTATGAAAAATATCAGCCCATGTATGATGTGACATGTGACATGTATCAGGCGCGATTTATACTTGTGTTAGCATAAAATTAACTTATTTTAGATTAAATTAAAAAACTTATATAGTACACTTATAATATTTCATTAATTAATAATACCATGAATTAAAAGCAGTGAGATAACAAGGTGATTTTTAAATTGCCTAGTAAGGAATGTTTCTGATGCAAAATATTATTAAGCCGAGTGCAGAAGAATATGGCGCATTGTCCCTTTGGTGAAATATTTTACACAGTTAAGATTGGTTTCGCACGAGGCGAAGGGATATCCTGGAAGTAGAACTGTAGCAGGACTTGAGAAAAGTTGGTAGTAGCCGAGAATAAACTATAGGTAGAGACCTGGAAAATTCGCGTTATTATTTGAGGGCAAGTTAAACTTCAAACACGCATACCTTTGCAACATGTTTATCATTGGACACGCCCTTGGTAACTCTGCGCCTATAAATGAACGCTTCATAACTGTGTACTCCAATAGCATGGAGTTCAAGCGAAAAGGGCGTGGCTTCACAGCTGTACAGCAGCCAACAGAGAAACGGTGCCGGCTCGAATGTATATAGTGCTGCGGAGTTTAGCCTGGTTCCAAATAATAACGTGAATCTTGCATGTCCCTAACTATAGGAAGATCGTTACAACATGGAAGCGTCCGCTCTTGTCTCCTTACTTGCTCTGTTAGTGACGAAGGTGACTTGCGTTCGTTTGTTTCAGGAGTAATTTCATATTTAAAAAAAAAACTTTTGTTTGAAAAGCTCTGCACTGCAGATCGGAGGTGATGTGCGTGGAAGCCTCGGCTGTAGTACATTCGCAGTTAATTCAAACTTTTCTGAAGCCCTGCTAGAGTTCCACTTCCAGGATATTCCTTCGCCTCGCGAAGAAACAAAGCTTAACAAGTCTCTGGAAAATTACACCAAATTGAATGCGCACCGCGTTCGTGAGAACGCGGTTTTGCATGAGAACTATTTCTTACTAGGCGTTGCCAACACACCTGTTTCCTCACTGTTTTTATCCATATTATTTATAAACGAAATTTCGTAATGTATAGATAAAATACAAGTGAAGTTTCAATTGAAGGAGAAATAAGGTACTTTTATGTTAACAGAAGTATACAATGCTTATGATACGTGGCATATTTAGGAAATAACCAAACACGTTATACGTGGGGAGATTTTTCAAAGGTTAGATTCAAAATGTGCGAAGAAACTGTGAATAGACTATATAAAGCAGGTGGGAGGAAGGGCTATTGGTGACCAGTCAGTCGGTGCTGTATTTTCCGGGCGGATCTCTTCCTTCGGGCCAAAGAGGGAAATCTTGTCGTGCGGCCTGGAATCACTTCCTGAGACCTCCACACCTGCACTTTCTGAAACTCCACCCACCCCCCACCCCCCACCCCCTTTTCAAGAGGTGTCAAACTTGCCCACTTACCGGACACCCGGCTCATAAGGGACCGTGCTCGGCGAACTTGGGTCTTCAAACTTGTGAAGGATGGATCCTGGACGAAGGGGGGTGGGTTTAGAAGTGGATGGCCCTGCCCGCGCGCTTATTAGGCGATCACCACGCCCCTGGCGGCGTCTGATGGCAGCAGCGATCTTCCTTGAACGGACGCGGTCGTCAACACGCTCATCCGGACAGAACGATCCGCTGACAACCCCAGCTGTTCCGTAAGGACAGAGAGTAGTGGGCGTGCCATAGACTAAAGATAAGGTAGAACGACTTCGCTGACTGCGCACAACCAATCTCCGTGTCCCAACACTGAATTGCTTTTCCGCCAACACGACAAGCAAAAACGGCGTGGATTGGATTTTAGGTTAGAACAGTGTTTAGTAAACAAGTACTTTGAAATGAATGTATACTTCCTCAAACCAATTTGTAATGCAGTTTGATTAAATTCAAATTAATGAAAGTGTTTTATTAATATAAAAGTGTTTATCTTTTAAAAATTAATATATTTATATAAACAAACACGTTCATCACTGTTGATCATGTGACTTTGGCAGTTGTGTTCGTTTGTGGTAAGTGAATATCGTCACATGCGCAGAATAAGAATAAGCTTTCTACCTCATCTTTACTCTATGGTTGGGTACCCAATGTCTGAATTGGCTGCGGGAAGCTCTGGGAACAGGGCCTTGTGGCTGGTTGGCCAATGTAGGTTTCGAAAGGTTCCGTACCACACGTAGCAGATATAAGGCAGTCTTAGGCCGTGTCCGAGATGACAAATTCGTTATTTTGTCAACTGTCATTCCGTAAGTTTCAATTCGGACGTTGTCGATATACACTTGTTTAGCACTTGCGGCATCGCATTCTTACATTGACAGTGAAAGATTCTTATTTTTTAAATGTAACGCTTAAAACGGACGTAATATTTCCACAATAATTACTGGAATTTTGCGAATACGTTAATAAAATAAGAAAATAATAAATTATGCTATGACGACTTTTAAAAAAAATTATTTGCGAAATACATAAACAAAGCACAACAATTATTTGCTTTTTAAAACAACCCCAGTGTATCTTTTAACAGTTATTTGCTTTTAAAAAATGTTTTAATTACGTATTCGTATATGCGTTTTGAACGTCAAAACCAAAACGACGCTGATTTTGTCATTTTGTATTTTTTCTAACATGCACTAGATGCGAAATACGAATTAACAAATTTCCAAATACGTCATCTATTCCTGTATACAGAATCGGGTCACGTGGTCATTTCGTCAGCAAAATCTGTCATTTCGGACACGGCCTTACTTTCGTCTCTTTCGCACGTTCTCAGCACCGAACTCGCGAACAAAAACCATGGACGTAAAAGCGGACCCACACGTTCGTAGGACAGACAGAGCGGATATATAGCACCAACAGCGAATGACAGCAGCTTCTCGTCGCGTTTACACTGCATGCGTTGTCTGCGCGGAGTAAGTCGAGTCGTTTTCACCTAGTTCAGAACAAACAACGTCGACATTACCCATGATTCAGTGTATGGTGTCCAAGGCGAACAAAATGGTTGCCATAAGACCTTGACATTCTAGCGTCGGAAAAAAAAAATCTACCATCATAAAGGAAGTGATGTCTTTGCGTGTCTGCACTGGAAATTGCCGTGTGTGTATTATATACAATTTAAATGGGAAATCTTAGCACATTACTAGCGCAGTTAATATTAAGAACGAAAATTCGCTCTCTGTCAACTGATAGACAGGCCAAACGAAGCTTGGAATTAAGGTGACGCAGATTGCGCAGACATTCTGTCAACGTGCGAATCGCTGATAAAGGCTGTTCACGAAAAAGTGAGAACTTTAGAAATGAACCATAGAAAAAGGTCACTGCCCCTGAATGCATATATTTTAACGTGTGCACTGAGTGACATTCGCCCAGTAATGTTGGTAGCGTCTGAGGGAAAGTAGTTCCATATCTCAATGTCGAATAAAAAGTGTTAGGCAGTCATTTGCGATAACATAAATTATTTCTTTCGCTTCCTGTTTTTTAATGCAGCGAAGAGTAAAGATGAGCAGATTTGTAAAAATACTAACTTTTCTATCAATTTCACAGTTTCACTCGACCGACGCATGCATAAAGGGATGAGGGCCGTGGTAGCCTTAATTTTACATATGGCAGAAAAATACACGATGGGAACACAAGTAGATTCTTAAGCAGGGCTATCAAAAGTGCCCCTTTTTACCGTGAACAGCCTATATCTTATGGCATTCAGTGTACGTGACTTTGCGGTGTACACAGTGGTCTTCAGAGTTCCCACACAGAAAAGAAAAGAAGACCTAACTGCGGTAGATCTGGAGATCTGGGTGGGTACTCACCACTTCATATTCGGCGTAACAATCTCCCAACAAATGTTTCATCCAGGAGCGACCATACGCCTCGATGGCGCACCGTCCTGCTAGGAATGGTAATCGCCATCAGGCAACTCACTGTTTGCGGCCACCTGGCGCAATGTTTCCCTGAAATACGGTGCGGTAACTTTCCCATGCCAGCTTTCTGTCAAAGGAGAACAGCCCAAGTCCCGTGGCAATCATACACAAAAGGACTTGGCCGATTCACAAACTTGATCATCCAATCATGAAAGGATAAACTAATTATATTATATTCACGGTGTCTTCACACTTTCTGACTCAAACGTTTGAAAAATCACCCCACGTATGTTGTGTTTGGTTGTGTCCTAAATATGTCACGTATAGGGACCTGCAAGATTAAATTTTACAGTACTCGTATACTCAAAACCAGCGTCGTTCCTCCATTGGCTGCTGCCCAGATACGAAGTCGTCCCCTTTCTGAGTGAACTGTACGTGATTGTGGTACACGATGTGAAGTGTTCCTTTATTGCCGCACATTCGCTGAGATTGCACGGCCCAATTACAAACGTATTCTACAGGCGAATGTGTTTTAAGTTTAAACTGTCCTCGAACAATAACGCGAATTTTGCAGGTCTCTAGTCATACTTCACATTCGTATCATACTTCAATTTTACTAATATTTCATTTTTAAATTATAATATTTCATTTATAATTGATATGAATAAAAACAGCGAGTTCTTGCGCAAAATTTTATCACACTGAGCGCTCACGAGTATGGCGTGTTGTCCCTTTGACGTAATATTATAGAGTTGGTTAAGCTTTATTTGCTAGAGGCGGATGAATAATCTGAAAGTATTACTTCAGCAAGGCTTCAGAAAAATTTGGAAGTAGCCGTGAATGTGGTATATATATAGCGTGTCATCAAAAATAAGATGGCTAAAAAAAATTTTTCGCCATTTTCTAGTGTCCAACGTTTCCCCGAATAAATAACCGTCTCTATGCATGGCCAGCTTTCGAGAAAACATTATCCACTGTTCTCTCTTCGAGTTTCCTTCGTGGAGTTCGTTCCCATTGGTTCCTCGGGTCTTTTTTTTCCCTCTTCACGCGAGGAAAGAGAACAGGGGAAATGGGAGAAGGTTCGCGGTCCGCATTAGAATAAATATTGGTTCCCGGTGTTGTCGAGACGGCAGAACAAGCGACCGCGCGCCGCGATTAAAATTCATTAGAATGCTGATGGCGTGGGCGGTGAGGGGATGGTACCGCCACCCCTTCAACCCCTCGGTACCCTTTCTCCCAGAGACTGGAGAGCGCGCGGACCCAAATAGGGTTTCTGACCCGCGCAGAATACTTCTTCACGGGGGCGCTGTGGAGAATGAGGGTCGGCTGCGCGTTAGTCGGGTGAGGCCGGAGGGGAAGGGGAAAGAAAAGTCAAGAGAGGAGAATAAGTCCACCTCCGGGCTGACCAGGGAATCGCTGGTGGAAATTGCAGAGCGGCCCAAGTTCGTGCGCGACGCCGGAGATTCGCCTCGATGTATCCCCCCCCCCCCCCCCGGCGCCAATCTTACTATTCCTCAGCGGCCAATGGAAAAAAAATAAAAATAAAAATAAATCGCATGTTCACAGAAGAATTTTTAATTAGTTGCCAAAAACCAATTGAGTACATACAGGATAAAATGTTTTTTTTTTAAACATACTTTTACATAAATGTGTAATATATCATAAACGCACACATTTGCAGCATGGAAATACTGATATAGGCTGTTCACGGTAAAACTAGCACTTTTGAAAGCCCTGCTTAAGATATACCTGTATACACGTTGTGTGTTATCCCACCTTATGTAAAATTAACGTTGCAATGGACCTCATCACTTTAGTCGTGCGTCGGTCTAGTGAAACTTCCAAATAGTTTGAGAAGTAAATACTTTATAAATCTGCTAATTTTTACACTTTGATGCGATAAACAATACAGAAAGGGGAAGAAATAATTTTAAGATATCACAAATGGTCACCTAGCAGTTTTTATTCGACGTTAAGGTATGGGACTACTTTCCATCCATCGTTGCCAACTTTACTGAGCGTATGTGACTGAGTGAGCCTGTTGAAATATACGCAGTCAGGAACGGAGACATTTTTCTAAGGTTGATTTTTAAAAGTGCTCGCTTTATCGTGAACAGCCTTTAAATAAAGTGTTTACCACTTAAGCTGTGCACCGGTATAAAAAAAAAAAATTTCCATTCTTAATTTGAAATTCATGAGACACGGTCCTTCCAGCACTTAGTCCGCATATCTTATCAGGGAATCTCTGCACTTAACTGAATCTGTTACAAATGCGAATACGTTTCTGCAATGGTAGGCTCTCTAATCTTGGAAATGCATGGCCACAGTTAGCTTGACCGGTTTCTACACTGGTTGCAGAGATGAGTCTGACGACCAACTTCCGTCACGACGAGCAATGGTACGCTCTCTAATCTTGGAAATGTATGGCCACAAGTAGCTTGACGGGTTTCTACACTGGTTGCAGAGATGAGTCTGCCGACCAGCTTCCGTCACGACGAGCAATGGTACGCTCTCTAATCTTGGAAATGCATGGCCACAGTTAGCTTAACGGGTTTCTACACTGGTTGCAGAGACGAGTCTGCCGACCAGCTTCCGTCACGACGAGCAATGGTACGCTCTCTAATCTTGGAAATGCATGGCCACAGTTAGCTTAACGGGTTTCTACACTGGTTGCAGAGACGAGTCTGCCGACCAGCTTCCGTCACGACGAGCAATGGTACGCTCTCTAATCTTGGAAATGCATGGCCACAGTTAGCTTAACGGGTTTCTACACTGGTTGCAGAGACGAGTCTGCCGACCAGCTTCCGTCACGACGAGCAATGGTACGCTCTCTAATCTTGGAAATGCATGGCCACAGTTAGCTTAACGGGTTTCTACACTGGTTGCAGAGACGAGTCTGCCGACCAGCTTCCGTCACGACGAGCAATGGTACGCTCTCTAATCTTGGAAATGCATGGCCACAATTAGCTTAACGGGTTTCTACACTGGTTGCAGAGACGAGTCTGACGACCAACTTCCGTCACGACGAGCAATGGTACGCTCTCTAATCTTGGAAATGCATGGCCACAGTTAGCTTAACGGGTTTCTACACTGGTTGCAGAGATGAGTCTGACGACCAACTTCCGTCACGACGAGCAATGGTACGCTCTCTAATCTTGGAAATGCATGGCCACAGTTAGCTTAACGGGTTTCTACACTGGTTGCAGAGATGAGTCTGACGACCAACTTCCGTCACGACGAGCAATGGTAGGCTCTCTAATCTTGGAAATGCATGGCCACAGTTAGGTTAACGGGTTTCTACACTGGTTGCAGAGATGAGTCTGACGACCAGCTTCCGTCACGACGAGCAATGGTACGCTCTCTAATCTTGGAAATGCATGGCCACAATTAGCTTAACGGGTTTCTACACTGGTTGCAGAGACGAGTCTGACGACCAACTTCCGTCACGACGAGCAATGGTACGCTCTCTAATCTTCAAGATGCATGGCCACAGTTAGCTTAACGGGTTTCTACACTGGTTGCAGAGATGAGTCTGACGACCAACTTCCGTCACGACGAGCAATGCGTGACTTAGTTACGCTGACGCTACTGTTTTCGATTACGTTTTACTGCCATTTTCTAGATTACGCAAAACAGTTGGTATTCGCTGTCTTACAGTGATTCACGAGATGGGCCAAAGAAGTCAGAAAACACCGATTATAGAAACCGATAAGAAGAACACAATTTTCTAACACAGAAGATGATTCCTACATCGTCTCGCAAATTATTTTGTGTTTGGGTTCTGAGTCTAACGAAATGAAGCTGGAATTTCACATAGCTCTGTTTTATTCAATGTTCATGTTCATTTTCAATATAGATATTACGCTGGCGTCCAAACAAAATGAAAATATGTATAATAGCGGAGGCCCGATATTCAGGTATTTGTGTTAAGTCATTTATAATTCCAAAGTTCATTCGGTTTTAGTAATTAAAATTTTCTAGTTCGATATTTTGAGGATCCTAAATTACAGAAATGAAGTTAACCTTTATAGGATTCTACGGAGCTGTTCATAGATGAATCTGGTACTACCATTTTCCAGTAAGTTAAAAAAAATAATGCACTATTCAACTACCCCTGATTTGGACGAATAAAATTAGTTTAATCAGCAAATGCCATTTACCTTCATTTCCATCGATTCTGTTACCAAACTCAGTCTGCACACACGGGGGAAATACGGAGGAGTGTATAGATGCTTTAATGTACGGTGATGAAACATGAATTCTGTATAACCGTGATTTACTAGCAAACACTATTAAATAATTACAAGTCTTGAATGAACGCAAAATGCGTAATACAAAATATACCATAATGTGCCATACAGTATTATAAGAAGAAAAAAAAGGTGACAATATCTCTTAAATGATTCTATACATGAAACGGAAAACTAAAAGATATTATTTTCTAGCCAAACTACATGTTTATTACCAAAGAATTTGATGCATAAAGATATGGGGATGCAAGGACTTTTTATCGTCACGCAACACAGACTACGCCGAACGAGTCTAGGTAGCAGAAAAACGGGCGACCCAATACAAACCACAGTAAAACTCACCAAAACGACCAGAAAATACACGAACGTGGCTCCGAGGTGGCACCAAACCAGGGAAACATTAAAGGAGAAAGGAAAATGGAAAATTTAAATCCCAATAAATAGAAAACTACAGTAGTATGCCATCACAGTGTTCGCGTTGCGTAACTTGAAAACGAACTTCAAATTCAGCCAAGTATAATCGATTTCCGGTTACTTCACACTTTTCTGAAGCCCAACTGAAGTTCTACTTCCAGGATAGTCCTTCACCTCGTGCAAACTAAGTTTAGCTAAGTCTAGAAAACAATAGGCTATTCATGGTAAAGTGAGCACTTTTGAAAGCCTTCTCATTTGGAATAATAATCTATAAATATATTTTATTTTAGTCTTAGACGTTAACTTCCGATTGCGGTGGAATTTACACACTGAGTTTATTACTAACATGGCTATATTTATTTATAAAGGTTATTAAATAATAAATAATTGCTAAAATTAAAAAGTAACTAGGGCCTCAAAAGTGCTCATTTTACAGCGAACAGCCTATACACCAAAGGACAACGCACCGAATTCGTGCTCACTCAGTTGTAATAATACTCGTATTTGCATGAGAAATATTTCTTACTACGCACTACCAACACACGTATTTTCTCACTGCTTTTATTCATTTTTATTATAAATTAAATGTTATAAATAAAATACATATAAACTCCAATTTAACGAAAAATAAGATACTTTCATGTTGAAGAGGTATAAAACGCTTGTGATACATGCCATACTTACACTCTAAGAAATTATTTGTAAATTTACCATATCAGTGTATATTTACATTGACATACTTGGGATAATTTACCATATCAGTGTATATTTACATTGACATACTTGGGATAATTTACCATATCAGTGTATATTTACATTGACATACTTGGGATAATTTACCATATCAGTGTATATTTACATTGACATACTTGGGATAATTTTCCCATACATGCAAGGTAAAGTTCCTACAGTTGCTCAGGAAAAAGTCAAATGTATACGGAAATTCCCAACTTTGTGTAGAAGTAATATTAAAAATCACCGTTTTTTTTTTTTTTTTAGCCTGACGTGTGGCAGGTAATATTTCCATACACGGTATAGGAAGGGATACACGAATTTCGCGAAAAAATTTCCCCTCATGCTAAATTTCAATACCCTAAATTTCAATACCAGCAGTTTCCTTTTGCTTATTGGCGGCGTGTGTCTGTGAGAAACATTTTCTTAGTTGACTAGCCAATAAGAATTAAGTTACTCCGATACTGCACGTCTCTGATTCGGGGACAGACATTTAGCACGCGTAACAACTATATCACTCAATCACAAAAGTGGATCTGAGCTAAAGTGTATTGAAATACGATAGGTCTCGTGAAATCTCTTCGCGAAATTCGGTTGCCCCTATGTACAGGTTAAAAACTTCCATAATGCTTACAGTTTGGCAAGTTGATCAGATTTTTTTTTTTTTTTTTCAGTGTAGGAAATAACTAAACACGTCATGCATGGCGTGACTTGCCAAAGGTTTGATTTAAAAGTGTGAAGAAACCGTGAACATACTACAGCTATAGTCCGTCTCACGCTTAGATTGAAGGTACTGGGCTTATGGAGCTCACGGTTGCCAGATTGCTTTAGCCTTGTGACGTAACTGGCAAGCTGAGAAACAAATGGGCGGCAAAGGAAACTGCCTGATTAAGATAATTTTTATCTGTTTACCACCCTGCCAACTCGTAAAGGAATCCAATCCTGCGACGCAAAGCTAGGCGGCTCCTTTGAAACTGAAGCCTGTGAGAAACCCTATCATTGTGATTACATGCGAGCGCACTCAACGAAAATGGCATTTTTTTAAATGCTGGATAAAGATAGGACATCAGTAGGGATAGGAAAAATTCGCGAGTTCAATGAACTGTAGGCTAGACTCCACAATCATGAGTATACTCGAGCCCATATGTTTGTTCATTGACTGCTGCCCCATAGGGTAGCCAGTGTTACTCCACACCTAGCAGTATGATACTCACTACTTGTTTCCTTGCACGTCTGTTATTGGCTCAGAGTCGTCCAGGGCGTGCCCAATAAACTGCAATCCAATTGCAAAGTCAACTTGGTGTAGGCGTGTTTGACGTCTATCTTGTCCTGAAATGAACTCACGGAAAATTCCTATCCCTACACATCAGGCAACACTGCACGCAGGAACAAGGACAGAGTTAACGACATAAACCATGTATTGGAAAGAGAGAGTGAATTTACACCGCACACTGCAATCTAAGAGTGAGACGCTCTAATAGTAGACGGCAATTAAGGGCAGTAGATGCGAATATCCGCTGGGTAACGTTGTTTCAGTGGCTGCTTGAAGTCTGAATATATTTAAAAAAAAAGTCTTTTGTTACCTATTTTTATGGGATACCGAATTTATAATTTCAAAGTATTTGGCATGAGGCGTAAATAAACAAAAAGGAAACTCTTGCAGTAGAGGACGAATATAGGAGAGATATTACAAACGCAGTGAAAACACATCGCGAGTGAGTGAAGAGATTTGGACGGCATCGAGGTCTCGAGAGCCGATGAAAACACATAGGAAAGAAAAGAAACTACAGTATATTGGTGAGATCAACTCAAGTACAAGTCGATTCATTTAATTAAATTCTGATTTATCTCTTTACTCACGTACGCGGAAGTTAAAAAAATTTTAATGTTTTCTATTTTGCATCGTATATTATTAATCCAAAATAATTTATTATAAGTTTCACACGTCATTATCGCACTAGCGAAATATAAGATATTTAAATATTCAGAAGAAATTACCTTAAACATTAACAGTCTTCAAATAGAATTGCCTGGATACCGTAAGGTACACCAAGTTGATTTGAGACATGTTCTCTTGAGTTATGAGACTTATGACGCACTGAGTTGTATGAGTACACAGTAAAATTGTTTTAACTTTCGTACGAAAATTTTGAATACTAACTTAAATGCCACAAATGTTTCATGTGTCACTAAAACTAAATTGTTGAGATTTGTTAACAAAGTATGCAATAATAACTGATTTACTGAGTAATATTTATCCACCATGCACACATTTTATGTCCTCTGTCGGCGTATATCTTTTTTGTCAGTGGCAGCAACAAACGTTCGTAAAACTGTAATTGTGAAAATTAAAAAAAATAAAATAAATAAAAATTTCAGCCTTTATATTGCTAGTAATTATTCAGTAACGCCCTAAATGACTGGATTTCGCAGGAAAGTTGACTAACGTGATGTTATCGGTCTGCTGAAACTTTGTGGTAGGGAGAAAGTTATTTCATTAACCCTTTTGAATGCTTTGGCTAATTAGCTAGTTGCGTAGGCCTATCCATCCATTACATTTAGAATGTTCATTGTCATGCACTTTATCGTTTCTACATGCCATTCACGGTAAACTGAGTACTTTCGGAAGCCCCAGTCTTAAGATCTACTTGCAATAGTATTGTGTATTCTTCCCCATATGTGAAATTAACATTGCCAAGGGCCTGATAACTTTATTCATGCATCAATCAATTGAAAATGTGAAATTATTACAAAAGTAAATGTTTTACAAATGTAACAACTCTTGTATTACAAGGATTGAAAAAAAAAGAATGCAAAAGAAGTCATTTAAGTATTCACAAACTTCTACCAAGCACTTTTCATGGAATTACTTCCTGTCCGTCCATACCAACTTGTCTGGCCGATCGCCAGACACTGCGTACTTTAAAAGATAAGTGGGTGGATGCAGTGACATATTGCAAAGGTTGATTTTACCAACTTGACTGGGCGATCGCCAGACATAGACATCACTCTGTTGGTAGATCTTCCTGTTACCTCATCCCCTGCTAAGTCAGGATCACTGAATCTCGTGTGGGATCCTTTCTTAGTGTAGGACTCATAAACAATCCCATAGTCTAGAGTTCCCTTGGTATATCTAAAGATTCTTTGGACTAAGTTGACATCTTTCTTACTTGGGTTTTCCAAGGCCCTAGATGCTACTCCCACAGCATAAGCAATGTCCGGTCTAGTCCCTGTCATGAGGTAAATCAAGGCCCCAACTGCCTGCCTGTATGGAGATGTTATCTCTTCTCTTGCTTCTCCTTCGATAGCATTCCCTTATTCGAATTTCTCTTTCATGATGGAAGTTGTTATCTATATTCTAACATTCCAAATCTATCCAGTAATTTATTTGCATGAACAATCTGGATAACCCGTATTGTCTCATCCTCTTTTCTATTTATTTAAAATCCCAAAAAATTAGTAGTAGGTGTTTCTATGGTTTTGAGTCCTGTCCTCATGGCTCTCATGACGTTAGTTAATTCCTGAGTGTCATTGGCAGCGACCAGCCCATAGTCCGTATACAGAGCCAACAACATGTTCTTATTTCCTTTTATCCTTATGAATAAAGAGTAATCTGCATCACTCGCATTGAAGCCTTGATTAGTCAAAAACTTTCGAAACCTTTGGTTTCAACATCGAGTTCGCTGCTTAAGGCCATATAGGCTTCGTTTGAGTCGGCAAACCCGACCCTATCCATCATCAAATCCCTCCGACTGCTGTGTGTAGATCTCTTCTGTTAAATCACCATATAAAAATGCTGCAGAAACATCAAACTTCGGCAGTGTCAAACATTCAGTAACTGCGACACTCAAAAGAGATATAACCGTTCCTGCTTTAGCTACCGGGCTGAATGTCTGATAATAATCAATTCCTTTTCGCTGTGAGTAACCCTTTATCAATAACCTTGCTTTAAACCTTTCTGCAGTTCCATCAGCTTTAGTTTTAATTTTATAAACCCACATACAAGGAATTGCTTTCATTCCAGGTGGCAATTTTTCTTTAGGTCCAGGTCTATTCTCCTTCAGGGATCACATTTCGCTCTCCATAGTTCCTATCCAATCTTTTATTCTCAAACTAGATGCTTCTTCTTCATAGGTTATTGGTTATTATAGCTGCATGACATCCGATATGGCTGACATTATGTAGTGGTCTAATCTCTGAGGGCACCTGATCTCAGCTCGATTTCGTAATTGTCTTTCATGTTGTGCATTATGTTCTTGCTCTTCAATGAACTCCTCTTCCTCCTCATCTCATCCCAGCTCATGTTGCACAGAATCGTTATCTTCATTGTTCATTTCTTCCTCCTCATTAGTATTATTTTGAAAGTTAATTTTCCATTCTAATCCTTCTGCATTCCCTTGACTTGATTGGTCTTCGACTTTCTCATTCAAATTGTTTGACTATATGAGAATAAAATAGTGGTTCTTAATTAAATGTGACATCTCTAGACCTTATTGCTCGATTATCCTATCCACACCAAATTCTGTACCCATCATCACCGTCATATCCGATTAGAATTCCTTTCTGTGCTTTCTTATCCATCTTTCTTCTCTGCTGCATCGGAATGTGTGAATAGCAAGTAGAGCCGATAATCCTTAAATCTTGATGCTTGGTTTCTTACTTAGCAGTAATTTATAAGGAGATTTCCCATCTATACTCGAGGGTCCTGTTCGGTTCAAGATGTAAGAAGCTATATTCACCATTTTTGCCCAGAGAACCTGAGGTATATTTCCATGGGCATGCATAATCGTGCAAGCTGTCTCAACCAAGGTCCTGTTTTCTCTTTCGCTGCAACCATTCTGCTCAGGAGTGTAAGGCATCGTTAGTCTTTGCTTTGTTCTATTTTCTCTTAATACTTCTCTAATTGCACAGCTGAAAAACTCCCCTCCATTCTCACTTAAAAATTGTTTTATCACTTGTACTATAACTTGAGCCACTTTCAAAAATTTGTTCAACTTTTCTGGTACCTCAGACTTCTGCCTCATATAATAGATGGAGCGAAATCGGCTGAAATCATCCTTAAGCCGTACAAAATACAGGTAATTTGAGAGAGAGAGTGCAGAAATCGGCCATAAACATCCGAATGGATCAGTTCACCCAGGCTCATCGCTCTTTCGCTTTGGCCTAACTTTAGTTTATTTATTTTCCCATAGATAAATCCTTCACAAAGTTCATTATATAACTGCAAATTGATATCAAATTCTTCTAGTATCTTTCTTTTGACATACATTTTGTTTTGATGTCCTAATCTCTTATGATATAACTGAATTCAGTTTTCGTGTGTCAAAGAAGAAATTTCTTTTAAATTTGACATTTATAAATAAAACTACGTACAGACCCCTATGCCTTCTTCGAGTACATTCCTATTTCAGTTTTCCATCCACTTAAAAATAACATTTATTCACGATCGAAGCTAACTCCCTTCCAGGGTTTTCGTCTTGAGCAGCTAAGACCAAAAACAGGTTTCTGCTTAGTTGTGGGACATACCAAACATCGCAAAGCTGTAGCCATAACTGATCCCTTACCTACTGCTTGAATTGCTTAACCATTTGCTGTCTTTACCGAATGAGTTGCACTAACTTTTTCAAAGGTGGTAAAAGCATTCCTCTGATTTGTTACATGGTTCGTAGCCCCATTGTCTACGTACCAACCGTGATCATCATAATCAGATGCCAGAGATGCAGTAGCAGCCACGAGGCCCTCGACTGCTCCAACTGACTCCTCTAACTGCGATCCTTCACTCTTCCCCCTTGGAAGCAGTGGTTTACCATCTTCTACCTATTTTCTGCAGTTCCTGACAATGTGACCTGGTTTCTTACAGTAATAAGAAAGAAATGTTGACTTACACGTTACATGTTTTGCCTCTTTACTTATTGGCTTAGCAGATACCCTCCTTGACGTGGTTAACGCTCCCTGCCCTAAACCAGCAGTCCTACTCTTTAAGGCCTTTTCAAATGTGCAAAGCTGGTTTGTAAGGTTTACTATTGTTCTTTCAGATTTATTCATCAGCAACCGGCTAGACTTAAACATAAAATATTCTTCAGACAGTGTACCTTATTTCTTACAATCTAGAAACAAATGTGAGTATGCTCCATAGGGTTTTCAGTTTTGACATATGTGTGCCAATATCGCCATTAATATCCTTTATGAAACTGATAAATATCATGAACACATCATAAACTTTAGCCTCACTTCCCCTGTCATACAGTCTGTGAAGTTCCATCCAAACTTCACGGACTGTTGAGAATCTCATGACCTTCTCCAATCGGTCTTCAGTCATGTTTGTAGTCAGGATAAGCAATCCATTGTTTTCAGCCTTCGCAAACCTTTCTACATTTGGTTTATATAACGTTTCGTCTGCTGGAGTAGAATCTATTACTAATACACATGGCTCTTGTAAAGTTCCTTCCAAAATGTACGTACATGCAACCAGACATTCCACGCAAGAGATAATTCGCTTTATACTTCCATGTTCTCCAGTTAGATTGGCCTTCCAAAAGACCTATTTGGAATCTTATGCCTTCCATAATTTAAAACTTGGTCTTATCTAGGTCTTCATTGAGTTCACAAAATAGGAAACTTGCTGGAACACATAACCTAATAAAGTTGTATTCATAGGCGACAATTATATTAATGCACGAGAACACAAAACATAAGATATACACTAGTTCTCTACTGTTTACAACTAACTCTCAAGACAAAAGTCTGCACTATTGTTCATACAGACAATAAGGGAACAGCAACAGTTTTACACTGCGAAGAGAATTTAATTTCATGCCACATTTTATGTTATAGCATATCATAACTATAGTATGCATTTCATCATAGGCTTCATATTTAGTTGTGGAAGTTTCGTATTGCGGATAGTATTTCTAACTGGATTTGGTATCGTACTAATTACAACTAATTATCGCCATTTTTGTCCGGTACTTTCTGAAGTAGTTAGTACTATACTCACTAGACGGCACGCAATCTGTGTTTTCCAAGGAGATATTAATCTAAATACTCCATGGTGTTTCCAGTCATGTTTTTTTTGCCAGAAGTCGCTTTTTTTTGTGAAGTAATAACAGCAGTTATGTTTTTTTTCTGGTATAGTGCGTTATTGTGCCTGAGATTAAAATAGATTGTACAAAATAATACTAATAATGTGACGTCTCAGGGTAAACACCTTGTGAGCTTCGTGTTCCCCAAAGTTGTTAACGGCTGTGAAAATGCATGTAACTTATCTTATTTAAAATATTGTGCTCCATAGACCCAGATAAGCATAATGGCTATGGAATGTACAAGAGGCCATTTTGTGTAAATCTGAGGATGTGTCCGAATTGAACTTTTCATCATTATTTTAGTAATTTGCGATTTCGTATATCTCAGTTCCTAATAGGTCGGACGTCACTTTGTGTTTTGTACTCGTGCAAATGTGCCAATACGCTTTTTGAAAACATTTCTAAGTATGAAATTTCAAACGAATTAAACTTACCATTGGAAATTGCCTTTTATTTTGTAAGGCAATAAGCAGAATATGCCCAACCTATTTGATAATAATTTTCTGCACTTTCAGCAATGGGAGTAATGAAAATCACAAGTATTTAAAAGAGGATGTCGGTTGCAAACATCATCACAGGTTTTTCCTTTACCACACATCATGCAGTTTTTCAAATTCTATGTGTATAATTTACACTCACTTGATTCTATTTTGATGGTTACGACAGGATGGAGATTTGGTAATTTGGTGATTTAGGACTTTCACTAGTTTCGTTAAATACAAAAATCAAATACCTACAAAATAACAAAATATGTGATATCGTTACATTTGTGTGCACTTTTCTCAACAACATCTGCTAGTTTTCACAAAGCCTAAGGTAATATGGAAATTTTTTATTTGTTCTTGGTTTGATTTTTTTTTTGCAGTGTGTTAAGCCTGGTTTACGACTAATAGCATGTACGTGTGAAAAGCATGAGTATGAAACTTGTACTTCAGTGGTTCTCAACGTGTGTGCTGCTGCACACTACTGTGCTGTGAGAGTAGCTAGATGTTCCGCGAATATTCTGAGCCTTTTAAAAGTAATTAAAATAATTGCACTTGATATTTATTAATATGTGGAGAACTTGTCATTGCAGAAATGTACAGAATGTTTCAGACAACATGTTCATAAAACAATTCTAAACCATGCAAACTAAGCATGTGCACAAATATGTTTAATCAAAAGTTTAGTATTGGCTTCTTTGTTCTGGAGAAGGATCAGTGCTCATTCTAGGAAAAATATAAAAAAAACTGCATTGAGGATGAGAAATTGACCATCCAAGATGAGATGCACTCTCACACACGCAAAACTGAACTTTCCAGACGAGATAAACAGCACGATATTGACACTGCCATGAAGAACAACGATTCCACATGTTTTGCCACCTATGACGTACAAGCTGTATTGACTACACCTTCTGCACATATTTCTAACTTTTATTACAGTCTCAAATTTTCAACATATGCCTACAATTTATCCGTTTATAATACAGGCACTTATTAATGACATTGCTATTTGTTGAATGAAGATCAATCATACAGAGGACCTAACAAAATTGGCACCTGTGTTTAAATATTCCTAAAGTCCCATTGTGTAAAAAAAGAAAATATTTTCTACTCTGAATAGTGTATTGGACAACAGAAGAAGTGCATGGCTTGCCTGTATATTTATGCTGTTGCAAACCTTGATATAGCTTTTATTACACATACATTCCTAACTGTAGGCCACACACAGAATGAAGGCGACATGTATTCGCTAATAGAAAAAAAAAATTGTATGGTGATTCTATTTACTGTCCTCAACAATGAGTGACAGGCATTCTGAATGCCGAAAAGAGTGGCAAATGTTTTGTAGTTAATGAGCTTCTATCAGATAATTTCATTGACTTAAAGAAACTTGCCCAAAATGTGGGAGACAACTTTACAGTAAACAATGATGGCTGTAAAGTTATTTGGCATGACATTAAGATAGTTAAAGTGACAAAAGACTTCCCCAATCGGTTGCAGTATAAAACTTCTTATGAACAAGATAATTTCGTGGAAATAAACCTCACATCAAAAACAAGAAGCTAGAAGTGAAGATCAGCTTCCCCCCCCCCCCCCATGATAGAAAACTCCTTAGCAGAAAGTCCTGGTATATCGGAAGCTAAAATAATAATAATAAATTAAGAGAGATCAAGCAGGTGGAACTGTGGAAATTGAACTTCATCCCAAAGAGTTACCACTTGTTTTATGAACATCTCAAAACCAGTAAGAGTGCAATTGTTCCTGGTAATTCTGAGTAATTTACTATCTGTAATACATCTTGCTGAACGGTGAGATAAATATAGCGTGTGAGAATGTTTCGTGCATTTGTGACTTTAGATCAGCGCAGTAACGTCGGTTACTTGTTTTTGAGGAATTTTCTTAAATAATGTTGTCAATATATCATTATTACTTTATACTACCCTTGATTGTGCAAACTAAATAATATTGTCAATATTTCATTGTTACTTTATACTGCCCTTGATTGTGCAAACTAAATAATGTTGTCAATATTTCATTGTTACTTTATACTGTCTTTGATTGTGTAAACTAAATAATGTTGTCAATATTTCATTGTTACTTTATACTGTCCTTGATTGTGTAAACTAAATAATGTTGTCAATATTTCAATGTTGCTTTATACTGCCCTTGATTGTGTAAACTAAATAATGTTGTCAATATTTCAATGTTGCTTTATACTGCCCTTGATTGTGTAAACTAAATAATGTTGTAAATATTTCATTGTTACTTTATACTGTCCTTGATTGTGTAAACTAAATAATGTTGTCAATATTTCATTGTTACTTTATACTGTCCTTGATTGTGTAAACTAAATAATGTTGTCAATATTTCAATGTTGCTTTATACTGCCCTTGATTGTGTAAACTAAATAATGTTGTAAATATTTCATTGTTACTTTATACTGTCCTTGATTGTGTAAACTAAATAATGTTGTCAATATTTCATTGTTACTTTATACTGTCCTTGATTGTGTAAACTAAATAATGTTGTCAATATTTCAATGTTGCTTTATACTGCCCTTGATTGTGTAAAATAAATAATGTTGTCAATATTTCAGTGCTACTTTATACTGCCCTTGATCGTGTAAACTAAATAATGTGGTGGTATACCAGTGCAACTCAAAGGATTCCGTATGCTCAAGCATTTGATATAATTACATTTACAGTAATAAAAATACATTAATACCCAAGATGTGCATTAATTGTGTAAATTTGTCTCCGTCATTCATGTTTTTATGATGTATATATGTCTTTGTTTCAATCATTTGATTTGTTGATAGTTGTTTTTACTTCCGATTACTGTATACATTGTTACTTCAATACTTCAATAATGCAAATGCATATTTTTTGTTCAAACTTGAATTTGAAGGGCTAAGCAATAGAGCAAATTGCTTAACAGTGGCGCTGTATTTCAACTTAATATTATGATACAGGAACACAGTCAAATTGAAAATTTTTGATTTTTTCATTCCAAGTCCATGTGTAATGCTAAAGCAATACAGCCTTATTTTGAATTGTGTCACTTTTTCATTCTAAATCAATGTGTATTGCCAAAGCAATACAGCCACATTTTGAATTGTGGCACTCTTACTTTAATATTTTTAGTATAATAGTGCCAGAATCACTAAAGTGATAGTTTAGTATTTGGATAATGATACCTTCAAATACCACAACAATGAAATCACAGCTCTTAATAACACAGCACTAACCAATTTAAATGCCCTTTTACGCATTATAACAATACATATTTTGTCAAAATTCTAGGCATTTCTATAAAAAAATTGATTTACTACAGCAAATTTAATTTTTTTAATGTGATTATCTCAAAACTGCGTTTTTTTGAGTTGTGGGAATATTGTTTTGGGTGTGCGATATATCGAGGTTGGCTCACAGATTAAGAATGGATGAACTATCACTAGAGATAGGAAAATTTCGCGAATTCATTTCGGGACATGATAGAAGTCAAACACATATACAGTGAAATCACCTTCGCAATTGGATCACAGTTTATTAGACCCGCCCTGCATGCCTCTCAGCCAATAGTAGACTTGCAAGGAAATACCTTGCGAATCCCATAAATGCCAGGTGTGGGGCAACAGCCAATGAACACACAGCTGAGGCTCCAGTATGCAGAGGACTGAGGAGTCTAGCCCACAGGTCATTGAACTCGCGAAATTTTCCTATCCCTAATTATCACACATAATATTGACTGTAGAACGTGACGCTGAAAATTAAGTTAACCTTCCTGTAACGGCTTGCAAACACAACTGATTGAGTTTAAATATAATACAATAAGCACCACTGGGCTCGAGAGTGATGCATCACAAAACACGATTTCTGAGCACTTGTACACAGCTAATAGCAGCTTTTTCAAGGCGCCGTATTTCGAAATATACGCGTCAGACACGTACGAAAATGCTCAAGGGCCCGGTATCGAACCTTGCAACAGACTTTCAACCAACAAAATGATAGGGTCACAGTTCAAAGTCCCACTGGTGCACGCAGCACGCCAGTTCAGAGCCTTGAGCGTAGCGGCGGCGATGCACTCGATGCTTGGGGAAGTGTCGCCCTTATTGCTCCGGCGCTTCTCGGACTTCAGAAGGGGAAATACAGATACAGGTAGGCGGAGCCACATTGATAAATGCACTAACAAACACTGTTAAAGGCTGTTTCACAATAATGTGAACACTTTCGAAATCAACCTTACAGAAAATGTCACTGCCCCTGCCTGCATATATTTCCACGGGCGCCCTGAGTGACATGCGCCCAGTAAAGTTGGTAACGATGGATGGGCAGTAGTTACGTATCTTAATGTCGAATAAAAAGTGTTAGGTAACCATTTGTCATAACTTAAATTATTTCTTTGCTTTCTGTTTTTTTTCTCCAATGAATCGAAGTGTAAAAATTAGCACATTCGTTAAATATTTATTTTTCTAACAATTTCATAGTTTGAATTGACTGACACATGAATAAAGTGATGAGGCCCATCACAATGTTAATCTTACATAAGGTGGAAGATTACACAGCGCGCATACAAGTAGATCTTAAGCAGGACTTTCAAAAGTGCTCATTTTACTGTGAACAGCCTAAACCAACCTAGTTGTCACAAAAAAATGCAAACAAGCACTCAACCTGTGTTATAGAACGCATTCAATAAAGTGAGTGACGGAAGACATACGTACAATTGATTTAACAAAATATTTTGTTGGCAGACTAATTTCATTTGGCCCAGAACAGAGGTATTGTTTATGCAAACGTATGTCTCGTTAGATGAATACCACTAATTTTCTTGCTTTTCAAGTTCTGCCTACTCAACAAAATATACAGCTTACAAAAAGTTTGGAATATACATAGAGCTAGTGATTTTACTCGAAAATAATACTAGTATATGCTAGACTTCAATACTATAAGCACCCAACAGCATATTGCCTACTGCCATTGGTTGCTGTATACTTGAGAAGGCGTTTCCATATTTTTTGACCTGGCCACTCAGAATTCGTCAGCATCGGCACGGCTCCTACGTGATCCGTGTGTAGGCAGTTAACACGTGTCGACAAGTAATTCAGCCCATCAAGATAGGTAAACGACCCTACAGTGTTTTGAAATATGGCTGGGGTGGCTAGAAGTGTCTGCTGGGGTGGCTAGAAGTGTCTGCTGGGGTGGCTAGAAGTGTCTGCTGGGGTGGCTAGAAGTGTCTGCTGGGGTGGCTAGAAGTGTCTGCTGGGGTGGCTAGAAGTGTCTGCTGGGGTGGCTAGAAGTGTCTGCTGGGGTGGCTAGAAGTGTCTGCTGGGGTGGCTAGAAGTGTCTGCTGGGGTGGCTAGAAGTGTCTGCTGGGGTGGCTAGAAGTGTCTGCTGGGGTGGCTAGAAGTGTCTGCTGGGGTGGCTAGAAGTGTCTGCTGGGATGGCTAGAAGTGTCTGCTGGGATGGCTAGAAGTGTCTGCTGGGGTGGCTAGAAGTGTCTGCTGGGGTGGCTAGAAGTGTCTGCTGGGGTGGCTAGAAGTGTCTGCTGGGGTGGCTAGAAGTGTCTGCTGGGGTGGCTAGAAGTGTCTGCTGGGGTGGCTAGAAGTGTCTGCTGGGGTGGCTAGAAGTGTCTGCTGGGGTGGCTAGAAGTGTCTGCTGGGGTGGCTAGAAGTGTCTGCTGGGGTGGCTAGAAGTGTCTGCTGGGGTGGCTAGAAGTGTCTGCTGGGGTGGCTAGAAGTGTCTGCTGGGGTGGCTAGAAGTGTCTGCTGGGGTGGCTAGAAGTGTCTGCTGGGGTGGCTAGAAGTGTCTGCTGGGGTGGCTAGAAGTGTCTGCTGGGTGGCTAGAAGTGTCTGCTGGGGTGGCTAGAAGTGTCTGCTGGGGTGGCTAGAAGTGTCTGCTGGGGGTGGCTAGAAGTGTCTGCTGGGGTGGCTAGAAGTGTCTGCTGGGGTGGCTAGAAGTGTCTGCTGGGTGGCTAGAAGTGTCTGCTGGGATGGCTAGAAGTGTCTGCTGGGTGGCTAGAAGTGTCTGCTGGGGTGGCTAGAAGTGTCTGCTGGGGTGGCTAGAAGTGTCTGCTGGGGTGGCTAGAAGTGTCTGCTGGGGTGGCTAGAAGTGTCTGCTGGGGTGGCTAGAAGTGTCTGCTGGGGTGGCTAGAAGTGTCTGCTGGGGTGGCTAGAAGTGTCTGCTGGGGGTGGCTAGAAGTGTCTGCTGGGGTGGCTAGAAGTGTCTGCTGGGGTGGCTAGAAGTGTCTGCTGGGGTGGCTAGAAGTGTCTGCTGGGGTGGCTAGAAGTGTCTGCTGGGGTGGCTAGAAGTGTCTGCTGGGGTGGCTAGAAGTGTCTGCTGGGGTGGCTAGAAGTGTCTGCTGGGGTGGCTAGAAGTGTCTGCTGGGTGGGTGGCTAGAAGTGTCTGCTGGGGTGGCTAGAAGTGTCTGCTGGGGTGGCTAGAAGTGTCTGCTGGGGTGGCTAGAAGTGTCTGCTGGGGTGGCTAGAAGTGTCTGCTGGGGTGGCTAGAAGTTGCGGTCAAAGTGTCTGCGGGGTGGCTAGAAGTGTCTGCTGGGTGGCTAGTAGAAGTGTCTGCTGGGGTGGCTAGAAGTGTCTGCTGGGGTGGCTAGAAGTGTCTGCTGGGTGGCTGGCTGGGGCTAGAAGTGTCTGCTGGGTGGCTAGAAGTGTCTGCTGGGTGGCTAGAAGTGTCTGCTGGGGTGGCTAGAAGTGTCTGCTGGGGTGGCTAGAAGTGTCTGCTGTGGGGTGGCTAGAAGTGTCTGCTGGGGTGGCTAGAAGTGTCTGCTGGGGTGGCTAGAAGTGTCTGCTGGGGTGGCTAGAAGTGTCTGCTGGGGTGGCTAGAAGTGTCTGCTGGGGTGGCTAGAAGTGTGCTGGGGTGGCTAGAAGTGTCTGCTGGGGTGGCTAGAAGTGTTGCTGGTGCTAGAAGGCGGGGTGGCTAGAAGTGTCTGCTGGGGGTGGCTAGAAGTGTCTGCTGGGGTGGCTAGAAGTGTCTGCTGGGGGTGGGCTGAAGTGTCTGCTGGGGTGGCTAGAAGTGTCTGCTGGGGTGGCTAGAAGTGTCTGCTGGGTGGCTAGAAGTGTCTGCGTGGGTGTGGCTAGAAGTGTCTGCTGGGGTGGCTAGAAGTGTCTGCTGGGGTGGCTAGAAGTGTCTGCTGGGGTGGCTAGAAGTGTCTGCTGGGGGGTGGGGTTTAGATAGTGTGCTGAGTGGGGTGGCTAGAAGTGTCTGCTGGGGCTAGGGCTGGAAAGTGTCTGCTGGGGTGGCTAGAAGTGTCTGCTGGGGGAGTGGCTGGGGAGAAGTGTCTGCTGGGTGGCTAGAAGTGTCTGCTGGGGTGGCTAGAAGTGTCTGCTGGGGTGGCTAGAAGTGTCTGCTGGGGGTGGCTAGAAGTGTCTGCTGGGTGGCTAGAAGTGTCTGCTGGGGTGGCTAGAAGTGTCTGCTGGGGGTGGCTAGAGAAGTGTCTGCTGGGGTGGCTAGAAGTGTCTGCTGGGGTGGCTAGAAGTGTCTGCTGGGGTGGCTAGAAGTGTCTGCTGGGGTGGCTAGAAGTGTCTGCTGGGTGGCTAGAAGAAGTGTCTGCTGGGTGGCTAGAAGTGTCTGCTGGGGTGGCTAGAAGTGTCTGCTGGGGTGGCTAGAAGTGTCTGCTGGGTGGCTAGAAGTGTCTGGTGGGGTCGCTGGGTCTAGAAGTGTGCTGGTCTAGGCTGCGGGTGGCTAGAAGTGTCTGCTGGGTGGCTAGAAGTGTCTGCTGAGGTGGTGGCTAGAAGTGGCTGGGTCTGAGTGTCTGGGGTGGCTAGAAGTGTCTGCTGGGGTGTTGCTAGACAAGTGTCTGCTGGGGGTGTGGGGCTAGAAGTGTCTGCTGGGGTGGCTAGAAGTGTCTGCTGGGGTGGCTAGAAGTGTCTGCTGGGGTGGCTAGAAGTGTCTGCTGGGTGGGATGGCTGGAAAGTGTCTGCTGGGGTGGCTAGAAGTGTTCTGGTGCTGGGGTGGGGCTAGAAGTGTCTGCTGGGGTGGCTAGAAGTGTCTCTTGCTTGGCGGTGGCTAGAAGTGTCTGCTGGGGTGGCTAGAAGTGTGTCTGCTGGGGTGGCTAGAAGTGTTCTGGCTGGGGTGGGTGGCTAGAAGTGTCTGCTGGGGTGGCTAGAAGTGTCTGCTGGGGTGGCTAGAAGTGTGCTGTTGGGGTGGCTAGAAGTGTCTGCTGGTGGGAGTGGGGTGGCTAGAAGTGTCTGCGGGTGCTGAGGTGTGGTGGCTAGAAGTGTCTGCTGGGTGGCTAGAAGTGTCTGCTGGGTGGCTAGAAGTGTCTGCTGGGGTGGCTAGAAGTGGGTCTGTCTGCTGGGGTGGCTAGAAGTGTCTGCTGGGGTGGCTAGAAGTGTCTGCTGGGGTGGCTAGAAGTGTCTGCTGGGGTGGCTAGAAGTGTCTGCTGGGGTGGCTAGAAGTGTCTGCTGGGGTGGCTAGAAGTGTCTGCTGGGGTGGCTAGAAGTGTCTGCTGGGAGGTGGCTAGAGTGAGTGTCTGCTGGGGTGGCTAGAAGTGTCTGCTGGGGTGGCTAGAAGTGTCTGCTGGGGTGGCTAGAAGTGTCTGCTGGGATGGCTAGAAGTGTCTGCTGGATGGCTAGAAGTGTCTGCTGGGTGGCTAGAAGTGTCTGCTGGGGTGGCTAGAAGTGTCTGCTGGGATGGCTAGAAGTATCTTGAAATTTTTTCACGAAATTTTACTACCCCTAAACACACATAAAGAAAGCAAAAAAAAAAAAAACATGAATTATATATAAAAGAAAGCGTAACACTTAGAAGCTACCAACGGTAGCGATACAAAATGTGAAATTCGAAGTGTTTATAATTAAAAAAAAAAAAATCCAGTATCACAGACAAATAAACACTAAAAAAAAAAAAAAAATAACTTAAGGGGGAAACAGTCTCCGATATCTTAGATTTAAGGAATTTTCGCTGTAACTTGCATCGCACATTTTATATTAATTTTTGTATCGACATGGCATAGGGCACTGCTTTGCGCATGCTATAAAACATATATAATCCATTCATGGTTACTTCACACTTTTATGAAGTCCTGGCCAAGTTCTACTTTCAGGATATTTCTCCGCCTCGTACAAACTAAGCCTAACTGAGTCTAGAAAATTACACCAAAGGACAACGCACTGAATTCGTGCGCGCCCATCTGTAATTATATTCCGCATGAGAACTATTTCTTGCTCGGCGCTACCAACACGCCCGTTTTTATTGCTGTTTTTTTTTTTTCGTATTTATTAAAAGTCGTATGTTATAATTTACAAATAAAATATAGGAAAAACTTCAATTTAACGAAAAATAAGATAAATTAATGTTAATAGAGTTATAAAATGCTTGTTATACATGGCTCATGTAGGAAATAACTAAACGCGTCATGCGTTGGGCGAGTTTTCAAATGTTTGAGTCAAAACGTGCGAAGAAACCGCGTGTAGGATATATTACTAAGATTGTTGCTGCCAGGATCTGTTTTATAACTTCCCGCATGTAGAAATCACTTATGTCTTGCCGGCAGCCGCTATTAAAAATTCAATAAACGCGCTCGAGTTGTAATAGTGTAACAAAGCTTTAGAATCTATTATTTGTGTCTTGACGTGCGAAAAACTTCGTTAAACATTCTTAAATGAAAATTATGACGGAAATAGTGGAAATCCAAGATGGCGGGGCCTGATGCATCTTAATTGTGTGTCTGACTAGGGAGGGTTTCTTTCTTCCAACTGCAGCTCAGTACCGTGTGTGGCCTCCGTGTGTGCTGTGCATACAGGTCCCTAACACGCCGTGGCATGCTTGTAATCAATGTGTTGATGTCATCTTCCTGACGAAGGTCCAGTTCCATATAGGCAGCACTTAGTAGTAGAGACCCGAGAATTCCGCGTGTTCATTTCTAGACAAGTTGGAATTCACACGCATGTACGTTCATGTTACGTTGGTAATCTGTCGGCGTGTAGTTTGACACCTCCTGGAGATAAGTGAAACAATAACAAAAATGCAATAAACTGTGCGCCCAACCACCGCCTTTTGCTACCACGACAATCAACCAATAAACAGTTTATATCTGTATGAGAGCATGTGAGACTGTGAGGTCTAGCTAGCCTACAGGTCATTGAACTCGCGAATTTCTCGGGTCTCTACTTAGAGAGGTCTGAAAGTGTATCTGGGGATTGTGGACGATTATAAACTGCTGTTTTCAACTTGTTCCGGGCATGTTCAATGCGATTAATGCCCGAGGACTACATTACTCATGCCACCCAAACTGTTTTATCTCACAAAATTACAAACTTTTCGTGACGAGTTTATCTTGTCGGGGCAGCTAAATATGTTTCTAGCCCTATAAAAACAAATACCTTGTTGGTTGTTTTCTCAGTGCAGTGGAGATGGTCGACTCTTGCACTCGGGGCCAGTGGTCAAGTAGGACCATGAGAATGAGGAAGGGAGCGGGGCAGGCCGATGGGTGTTTGATTTGGAATTGGGAATTGGGGTGGCGGTGGCTCCAGGGGAGGAATGAGTTAAGGTGGGCCTTCGGTTCATGCGGGAGTTTGGAGGAGGGGAGAGAGGGAGCGAGATAGGGAGGGAGAGAGAGAGAGAGAAAGACAGAGAAACCAGCGATAGGGTCGGCCGAAGGGTAGCCTACGTAATGTTATCACCATAGTCTGCTACTGTTGCTGCTTTTCTACAGGCATTCGCAAAGTGGAGCTCTCGGCCGGGAAAACATAATGCCTAGGGACCTGCAAAATTCGCGTTATTATATGGCATCAAGCTAAAATTCACAGTACTGTATATACTAGAGCCGGCGTCATCTCTCCATTGGTTGTTGCATAGTTGTGAAGTCTCTACCTTTCTGATTGAACTACACGTGATTGAGGCATAACATTGTAAAGTGTTCATATATCGGTGCAGAGTTACCCAGGGCGTGTCAAATAAAGTATGATCCAATGACAAACGAATTGCAGAGGTAAACGTAACTAAAGTTTAACGTGTCCCCAAATAATAAAGCGAATTTTGCAGGTGCCTAATAACACCTCGTCCGTACGATCACTGAGGAGGACTGTGTTTACAAAGAACCAGTTATTATCACGATAATACTTATTTAATACCTCTATGACATTTGTTTTTCATTTTAACCTTTTCGGGCACACATTAATAGGGACTTGAAAATTTCGCGACTTCATTTTAGGACAAGCTAGACTTCAGACATGTGCACATTTCCTTTGTGTTTGCAATTGGACGACAGTTTCTCAGACACGCCCAGGTGAACTCTGAGCCAATAGACAACCTGTTAGGAAACAGGCACCGAATCCTACGCCACCTTTTTGTGAGGTCGAACTGGCTACACATTGGGACAGAAGCCAATGAACCTAAGGGCAGAGGCTCCAAAATACATATTACTGTGTAGTCTAACCTACGCGTAGTTTAAAACGCTAGATCTTCCTGTCCCTACACATTTATTTTTGAGTTAAAGTGTTGCAGTCACTCACTTGTGTCCAGCAGTTTTCGTGCAAGGTCTGAACAACTTGTGGCGTGATCGGAGGTATTGGCATTAACCGTTCATATCATAAAGAGGCGAAGAAAATTCCACCAATCAAATTAGCCGCAAGGAAGGCTGCTCACCGGTGCTTTGCTGTGTACGGTACCAATCATAATATTCATTCGCGTGCAACGTGTCCACGATCACGGGTTAAGAGCGGGATGGACCCTCGCGTTTAAGGTCAAGAAGCGAGGGAGCGATACGGGCGACACTAACACGTACGCCTGGCGCCTCATCGCTCCTACGCGCAAGGCGTGCAGTGTTTCCGTCGTGACGCTGTACTGTGCTAATTATCGTACCTTTAACAGTGGGGTTTTATTACAAGTGATGGAAGCCCACAGATTAAACTACGCCCGTATTTTTGCACTTTTCTATTGCCGCTCAAAGAAACTGTACAGGCAAGCTTTAAAAATGCGATATTTGACCATTTTCACTTTTTTTTTCTCTCCAAGAATAGCAAAAAAAAAAAAAAAAAAAGGTATATATAATAGTTTTTTATATTTCTGATAAAAAGTCGTATCTTCATTACATTTATTTACCGAGATGCGCGTATTCGCGCAATCAACAATTTTGATGTTAAAAATGTGGACTCCATGGATCGATTAATTTTTTTCATTTAAGAAGTTTATTCTAGTGAAATATCTTATAATGTTGCAAAATATACACGTTCTTCTTTCATATACAGCATAAATCACACTTTTCTTGACAATTTTTGTGGTGTCTGTACTAATGTTTTACGAGTTCTTCACGCCGTACAATCGGGTGCAGTGCTCTATAGGCAGTTGCTTTACGTCAACCGTAACAGCACAGTACACACGCATCCAGACCTACTGACACCGCTGGCATGCACTCCCGCCAGCAGCTGCGGTGTGTTGTGTACCATGCATACAGTTGCCGGTGTGGCGTTCCACATAACAGGGATCCAGCATCTCTCCTCGTACACGCATCCAGACCTACTGACGCCGCTAGCATGCACTTCCGCCAGCAGCTGCGGTGTGTTGTGTACCATGCATACAGTTGCCGGTGTGGCGTTCCACATAACAGGGATTCAGCATCTCTCCTCGTACACGCATCCAGACCTACTGACAGTGCTAGCATGCACTCCTGCCAGCAGCTGCGGTGTGTTGTGTACCATGCATACAGTTGCCGGTGTGGCGTTCCACATAACAGGGATTCAGCATCTCTCCTCGTACACGCATCCAGACCTACTGACAGTGCTAGCATGCACTCCTGCCAGCAGCTGCGGTGTGTTGTGTACCATGCATACAGTTGCCGGTGTGGCGTTCCACATAACAGGGATCCAGCATCTCTCCTCGTACACGCATCCAGACCTACTGACGCCGCTAGCATGCACTCCCGCCAGCAGCTGCGGTGTGTTGTGTACCATGCATACAGTTGCCGGTGTGGCGTTCCACATAACAGGGATCCAGCATCTCTCCTCGTACACGCATCCAGACCTACTGACGCCGCTAGCATGCACTCCCGCCAGCTGCTGCGGTGTGTTGTGTACCATGCATACAGTTGCCGGTGTGGCGTTCCACATAACAGGGATCCAGCATCTCTCCTCGTACACGGCAACGGCTCTAGCAATAAACGGAAGCATTCCTTACCTATGTTAATTGACACTTATGCCTCCTCTACATTTCCTGAATACGCACCCGCAGTTTTCATGTGTATTTCATATATATCATGTGTAGATTTTGTAGTTAATAAATCGTTATTATATAACTACAGATTTGAAATGGCGCACATAAGTATAATCCATTCACGGTTACTTCAGCCTTTTCTGAAGCCCTGTTAATGTTCTACTTCCAGGATATTCCTCCGCCTCGTGTAAACTAAGCTTAACAAGTCTGGAGAATTACACCAGAGGGACCTCGCACCACATTCGTGCGCACTCAGTTGTAATGATATTTTGTATAAGAACTGTTTCTCACTAGACGCTTCCAATATACCTGTTTCCTCCCTGATTTTTATTCAAATTATTTATCAATCAAGCATTATAATTTACAGATAAGATATTAATATATCAATTAAACAGGAAAAAAAATTAACTTTTATGTATGAACACAAGTATAAAACGCTTGTGATAAATGGCGTATTTAGGAAATAACTAACTACGTCATAAATGGGAAGATTTCTCAAAGGTTTGTTTCAAAAAGACCGGAGAAACAGTGGATGGTCTACCGCAAACACTTTTCGATTAAAGTGCTCTCCCTCACTGCAGGAATCCGTCAAAGAACACGCTCATTCCGTTACGTACGGTCGAAGGAGAGGTTCCGTCGAGGTCCGTGTCGAGATGAGCGGACTGTACCGCAGCGGCGGGCCCCGTGCCGGCGACTATACCCCCTCTTCGCCATTTCCTCTCCATTCTTCTCCGGGCTGGATCCAATATTGATGACCAATATTCGCGGTCGGAGACAGGGACCAGGGTAGGGTAGGGCCGGCTCAGCGCGCCGCGCGCGCGCGCACACACACACACACACACGGCGCGCAAACCCCCGCCCCCGCTGTAATAAATGTCACGTGAGCCGCAGAGGTCGTGTTGCTTCTCTGTTCGAGCCACACCGTGACGTCATACTCACCTCTGAGGACTCCCATGTCCAAACCCCTTCCCTGTTCCTAGGGCTCTCTGTCGTTAAGGCTGAAGTAAAGCAGCTGCCTGTGGAGCACTGCACCCGACTATACAACGTGAACAACTCGTAAAGCAAGTTCACAATAAAGTGAGCACTTTCGAAATCAACCTCAGAAAAAAAGTCACTGCCCCTACCTGCATCTATTGTAGCGGGCGCCCTGAGTCACATGCACCCAGGAAAGTTGGTAACGATGGAGGTAAAGTAGATCCATGACTGAACGTCGATTAAAAAGTGTTAGGTAACCATTTGTGAGAACTTAAATTATTCCTTTCGCTTTCTGTCTTTTTTTTTTAACGCATCGAAGTGTAAAAATTAACAGATTTATAACAGATCTACTTTTCTAATAATCCCACAGTTTCGCCTGACCGACGCATGAATAGCGTGAAGAGGCCCGTGGTAATGTTAATTTTACACAAGGCGGAGGAATCCCACAATGCGCGTACAAGTAGATCTTAAGCAGGGCTTTCAAAAGTGCTTATTTAACGGTGAACAGCCTATAAAAAATTATTACAGTCACCACGAATATTGTCAGAAAATTGCGATTTATGCTGTATATGATAGAAGATAGAAGAGTGTATATATTTTGCAACATTATAAAATATTTAATTAAAATATCATTTTTTATGTAAAAAATAATCTGTTAAAATAGTCGGTTTTTTTTTACAAAATATAAGCATATTTCCATTCTGGATGGTTTAGAAAGCAGAATTTGCAAGAAAACCATCGTCATGGAATATCGTCATAATGTTTACTAATGGCTTTATGCAAGAAATTCATAGTAATAGTGTATCATTTAATTTTATAATTAACTATATTTGCGTCAGTTTCAGTCATGAATGTTTGTGAGAAATGGACACACATAAAATCAATTATAAACATTAGTTCCTACATTATTATTACGATTTTCTTACATGCTATCATAGTAAACATCATGACGATATTCCATGACGAAGATTTTCTTTTCAAAGTCTGCTTTCTGAAGCGTCCAGAATGGAAATATTCTAAATTTGGTTAAAAATACAGACTACTTTATTCGATTATTATTTTTACATTTAAAAAGTATATTTTAGTAAAGCATTTTTAATGTCGCAAAAATTAATACATTCTTCTTTCATATGCAGCATAAATCCCAATTTTCTGACCGTTTTTATGGTGTTTGTATTTTTTTTCTTTCCCCACGTTGTATAGTCGTGTGCAGTGCTCCATAGGCAGTTGCTTTAATTCATCCTTAAGGTTCTCGCCTGTTCGGCGCCCGAACTGCGCAGCAGGGTGTTTGAAATACTGGTTTTATTGACGAAACCAGTACGCGTGCCCCCCCCCCCCCCCCCAGTATGTTTAGAGTCTATTCGCGGTTTCTTCAAACTTTTTTAATAACCCCCTTGAAAAATCACCCGCTGTATGACGTGTTTGGTTGTTTCCTAAATATTCCACGTATCACAGGCGTTTTATACTTCTGTTAAGAAAAAATAAGTATCTTTGTTATTCGTCAACTTGAACTTTCACTGATATTTTTTCCCGTCAATTGTAATATTTCATTTACAACTAATGTGAACAAAAACAGGGAGAAAATTGGTGTGTTGGTAATACCTAGTAAGAAGTAGTTCTTCAGAAAAACCGTATTACACAGAGTGCGCGCCAAAGCGGCGCGTTGTGCCTTTGGTGTAACTTTCTAGACTCGGTCATGCTTTGTTTGCATGATCTGGAAGTAGAACTAATGTGGAGGAATTCAGAAAAGTTATAAGTAACGCGAAGAGACAATGCCTACGAAAAGACATCATGCCGCAGACGGGGAAGAAATGGTGCTTTAAAGTTGCTACACATGCTGTAAACGTTATTTTGTAGCACTCCTGTACAGTATCTGCCGTATCTTAAAGCATACTAGCCGGATATGAGCCAAACTACTATAGCAGCCTGCATGCAACTTTGCTACAGACGTTTCGTCAATAAAGTTGAAAGTCCCATAGGTACATGCAGCACTACGAGAACAGTGGGCGCCAGTTCGGATCCCTGCGCGTAGCGGCGATGAGGCTCTCGTAGCGCATGCCATTGTAACCCTTATAGCTCACGCGCTCCTCTCCCCCAAAGAAAGGAGAGAAACGATGTAGGTAGGCGGAACCCTTCAGAATACTACATACCTTCTGGCAGCTGCGAAATTTTAATAGGAAATTTAGCCTCAGTGCGTTAATTTTAAACATAGGCATTTCTAACAAAATGCATTCTTCACGAGATTTGTAGAAGGTTCGAGACTGCGTCTATTTTCAATATAGATAGGCGGTATGTACTTTTTTTGTAAAACATAAATTCCAAAGATTTCTTGTATACATGTTGTGAAAATATGTCCGCTGTAGGAAACTTCTAAAATATCAGTGAAGAATACCTGAAACGCTTATCTTTAAAATCAACGCACTGACACTTTATTTCCTTAACAGTAGGATGGACTGAAACATTTTCTGTGGAATAGTTGTTTGCGCGAATAAGCTTAACTTGGTAAATAAATGTATAGGCTCTACTGTTAATGAAAAAGCGCCTACTGTCGAAGTAAATTTGTTGTCAGTAAATGCATTTTTTTTTTTAACAACAGCATCAGTGTTTCCTAATATTATTTTGCGTGACACATGCGTGCGTTGCACGTGCATAATGGACTGTGTCCACTCTTATTGAATTCCCGTGAAAGCTTATATGAACTGTTCATGGTGTGCTGAACACTTTTGAGATGAACCTATGGAAAATGTTACTGCCCAAACCCGCGTGTATTTTAACCGACACACTGGCAGGCAAGAGCCCCAGTAAAGTTGGCATACGCTGTTCACGGTAAAATGAGCACATTCGAAAGCTTCGCTTAAGATATACTTGTATGCGAGTTGTGTATTCCTCCACCTTATGTGAAATTGGCATTGTTATGGGCCTCGTCACATTATTAATCCGTCGGTCAAATGGAACTGTGAAATTATTAAGAAAGTGAATACTTTACTAATATGCTCATTTTTACACTTCGATGCATTAAGTAAGATATGGAACTACTTTCCATCCATCGTTACCAACTTTACTGGGCGAATTTCTCTCAGTGCGCCCATTAAAATATGTGCATGCAAAGACAGTGACTTTTTTCTCAGGTTCGTTAGGTATTCACGATAAAGTGAGCACGTTTTAAGGCCCTTCCAACAGGCATTAACCACCAATAAATATTATTTATTACAGCTTCAGGGCGTTAACTTCTGGGAGTGGTGAGAAGTATAGACTGTGTTCGTTACTTAAATGGCACTGTATATATTAAAAAGTGATAGAAACATAGAAATTGGCCGAAAGAAAAAATTCAGCAGGGCCTTAAAAAGTGCTCACTTGACCATGAATCACATATACACATGTGAATACTGAAATTATTAATTTTTGCATTTTGTTTTACAATTTTTTTTTACTTTCGATAATTTGTAAAATAATTGCGTTTCTCATAATTTCACACATACACTTGACCAACTCATGAATGAAGAGATTATGCCATGGCAATTTTAATTTTACATACAGTGGAGGAATACACATTGTTCATGCAAGCAGAGAGTAAACAAGGCTTTTAAAAGTGCTCAGTTTAGCGGAAAGAGCCTATGTCAATATACCGCAACCTTTCCTTTGACATGTAGATACGCAGCGAACACTTTCCCGAAGTAAATAAAAACAATTATCACATTTGAGAGTATTACACTGGTTAGATTTACATTTTAACAAGATATGCTAGACTGGATTTTAAAACTTGACAGTTTAGAAGTGTGAAATAATGATATCGTGAAATATTTTAGTCTTTCATCATAATATCCGGCTTATCGAATGAAAGTCCGGTCGTAAATCGATTTTAATTTCTTATAAAAACAATCGCCATTGTGTTCCGAGCACCGTAAGTTATTATTCTAATAGCAAAGGGCGTGTTTTATATCAACGGAGTGCATCCACGAGCACAGAATTCTCAGGGCTGATCGTGGGGATTCGAGCACAGCGTTCGGGAAGGGCTGTCACGTTCGCCGACTTTACCGTACTTGAGCGTCGGCTAGTTTGAATTTGAAATATTTTATCCAGCGCTAGGGCCGTGGCATTCAGCGGAATTACAGCAAGTGGCTGCAGCTGCTGTAAACCGTGCAGGTAATCGTCATAGGTCACTCGACTGGTGCAGGGCGAGTGCGTCTATGCCTGAGATATTGATCAGGGCTGTTTGCAAAGCAACCCATTTTAAGCTCACGACTTAAAAATGGCATAGGTTACACATCCGTAATTTACTCGCAATTTGAACGAGGAAACTTGTCACCTGAAAAGAAGTTCTCGTTCAAAAATACAGCCTCTCATGAATTTATGGAGTTAGTTAGTTTTCCAGTTTCAACTAGAATGTTTATCTGCGGCACATACAAGTTTTCGGATGAATTCGTTTCTCAAACCTCAAAAATACGTGTATTCATTTCGAGACAAGCTAGTATTTGAAAACTCTCAAATTTCTGTTACGTCTGCTAAAGACTCGTGCGCTGTTTGACACAGTAATGATAGTCCTGAGCCAATAATAAATAAGAAAAAAATCTACTAAACATGCATGCTCACTCGTTACCTCCCACTGTACCAAAAATCAACCAATAGCAGTTATATCCTATTCGCAGAGTCTAGACATTTTTTAAATGAAACCTTTGAAACATCACCCCATGTATTACATGACTATACAGATGGAGATTTTTTGGACATTCGCCATTGCGATGCAGATGTGTGTCATAGGAAAACAGGACTGAGCGCGAGAAAAATACTTAGGCCTAATTAGGACAAGCAACCCATGGACGGAAAAAATAACTATATGTATACAACATTCTGTCTGTTTTGGAAAGAATGGGGTTTGGTTGTGTTGGGAGACACGGCAGTTTGTTTGGCGTGAATACGTCTACGTTGACGCGCTCGGACGCCTTGATGTTTATTTTACGTTCCCGGCACCGCTTCACTCGATCACATGGGGTTTTATGTGTAATACTGGATTGTTCTGAGATGCTCGTTCCAGCCGTATACGATTTCTGTATTTCGACTCCTCTTTTTGACGAGTATAGGCCGACATTGTGTTAAGTTTTAATAATTTTTTACATTAAACGCATACCATTTCACTATAACCACCCCACACAAATGTATGTTTTTATATATCATTACACAATATTTGATATAGCATGTCAGTTTTAACAAACCCCTGAAATCCTTTATAATATCACCTCTTTACTATAGTACTTTACCGTAAATGCAATGGAGCAGACGTAGAGTTACATATGTCTTTACATTCTTCTCTAGTCACAAACCATTTTTCAAGAGTTTTTGTACAAATCCAGTTTTTTTTTCTCTTTTTTTTTGTCTGCGATAATAACCTCGAGAGAAATATGTGGACGCGAAAGAAGTATAAATGAGAGGAAGAAAGACTCTCATTTTCAGGAGGAACGTGTCTTAACAGCCGAGCCAGCGGTACCAACCCCAACAGCGTAATAAATGAGTTCTGGGCCTTGGCGTTGCCAACTTTACTAATAGCTGCATTATGGATTCAGGTCACATTTTTCCTTTTTCGCACCGAAATGCCCCCTAGGTTGGCAAGGCTGTTTGATTAAAGCTTATTACAGGGTGGGCGGGGAAAGGAGATGGGAACGTGGCGCGGAGTAGGAGAAGAGAAGGGAGAGAAGAAAATATACCACGAGTTTCTAGCAGCGCGAGTGTGATTTGTTTCGTGACGCGAGGAGCGACTGCACAAGAAGGCTAAAACCAAAGGTACAGAAATAAAGTGTTCTTCTTTTTCTCCGCTCGCGGTACCTCTATTGATCCCAATCGCGAGAAGGCTTGAAATTCGTCTAGCTATTTCTGGAATAATTTTTTCCGATATACGAAGGTAAAAAGATCAGCTAGAACCTTTCAGTGGTTTAATTAATTTTCCGGACTTAATTTTTGTACTGGTGTTAAATGTTAGAGATGTCATTTTTCTTACGTTTAATTTTCGGTTAAACCTGCTAGAGTTTGTATGTTCAGCTTATTCGCGTGAGAATAGAGGCGTCATTTCGATTGTTTCTGAACTTAAGTTATAAAATGTACAACCTTTAGAAAATACAGCGAGTGACGTAACAATATTAAGCGAAAAAATTAAATCTGTACGTTTACGGTAAAGATGATGCAAATCTGTTATATGGAGTATTAACGGAATACCTCAGACAAGTCGTTCACAGTAGTTATTCTCGAGCAAGTAACAAGACTGAAAGTTCAAACGAATCGTTGATTACGCATGGTTAACCGCAGATAAACAGAAAGTAACACACACAAAAAAAAAGTGCGGAATCTCACTACACAATAGCACTTCCTTTAAAAAGTATGTTTACACTGGAATGTATATGTTAATACCGGACGAGGTGTCTGTTCGTGTTACGTAAGGAAAACAGGGGCAAAAAAAAAATTAATAATTTGATCTTGATACGGATTGACAAGCCAACGCAACCTCGGCTTCTGGCAGTCGAGGGCACTGAATAATTCACGGGTGAGGAACATGCAGTATCCTTAATTACATCTTGTACAAGGCTTTCCGTCATTTCAACGGCTCTCATTATCCTCATTACAAGAGCACGACGACTGCGCGGCTTTGGAGAGATGCTTTCTGGCGCTCGTACGGTTGCCCAATCACAACAACGCCTGCGCCTTTAAATCAGGAGTCACAATAACCCGACGAACACCACACGACACGCCAACACGACATCGGAAGTCGACGGAATTTCATATTACATATTAATTACCGTTCGCAATACCCCGACGAATTATGTCCAACAAGTGCGTTAATTGGCTGTTGGGATATTCCAAACCAGCAAGCTGTCATTATAATATAAAATATTTACTTTTTAAAAAGCGTCATAAAGTGAATAATAATTTTTCTTTTGGCAGTATTTTAATTTACGGGAAGTATAATGAAGTATTTAAAAACGAACCGTAACGTTATTTTGGCGGCAAGTTAGTTTATTATTTTCTACAGTAGGGAAATACGCATGAAATTTTATTTTCTAATGTTGCATTTACATTTTTGCGCTCCCCGACGAGTCCGACATCGGTGAGAAGTAGAAATAGAATCTACTTTCGTCGGGTTGTCGGGGCTGCTACTCAAATTTCGTCGTGTCAGGGTTGTCCTGTCGGGTTCATCGGCGTATTGGGACTCCAGCATTACGTGACTCTGACATTACAGTCTATTCCCGGGATCTCCCAACTTTTTTTTAAATCAGAGCTTTGAATAATCATCCCGTGTATGATGTTTTTTTGTTGTTTCCCAAACACGCCATGTATCATAAATATTTTATACTCATGGCAAATGGGGCGACGGTGGCTGAGCGGTTAGCCTGCTCGCCTCCCACCATGGCGATCCGGGCTCGATCCCCGGTCGGCCCACTCCGGATTTTCGCATGTGGGAATCGTACCGGACGATGCCGTTGGTCGGCGGGCCTCCTCGGGGGTCTCCCCCTAGTTCCGGCGCTGCTCCATACTCACTTCATTACCCTCATCGGCTCTGAAGACCTCAATGTTAATAGCCACCTAAATATTTCCACTCATGTTAACATAAAAAATTCTTTTTTTTTTTAGTTAAATTGGACTTTTACCTACATTTGATCTATAAATTGTAATATTTCAGCTGTATAGCAAATATGAATACAAACATAGAGAACATAGGGGTTTTGGTAATGCCATGTAGGTAACACTTCTCATGTAAATTTTTTGTTAAACTGAGTGCTCACATACACGGCGCGTTGTTCCTTTGGTGTAATTTTTTTTAACGTAATATAGACTCGTTTGTACGAAGCTAAGGAATAACTTGAACTTGGAACTTCAGTGGGGGCTTCTGAAAAGTAGGAAGTAATAATGAATGGACCGTTCTCATAATTACATTACAATAGACAAAAAAAGATCAGGCACAGCAGTTTAATGTCTTAATCCTGTCACTCGCAGATAAACTGATAACTTCAAGGATTGCGGGGAAATTTTTTTTTTTTTTTGTTTGTGGCTGTGCTTGGAACTAGCATAATGCTCTTTCACACATCGTTACCGATATGAATGTGTTTGCACTGAAGGTTATTGGTAGCAGTTATGCGAATAATGTCTCCCAACCATGTCAGGGACTTCGTTTACTGTACGCTGTTGTGTGATGTATGCAGTAGATTACGGTGCGCAATACCACTTCCCGTGCAATGTTCAATATACAGGCTGTATCTGAATTCAACCAACAAACTTTGGCTGCAGGTTAATCACGATGAGAGAAGGTGAAAAAGTTGACATTGGTTTAAACTATTAGGCGAATCTTAAGGGCAGTGCGCATCTTTTAAGTTGGACCTGAAAACAATTTTATTACGATTATTGCATAAAATATTTAAACATAGAACACTGAGCGTCTGCACTGAGAGAAAAAACGAACAAAATATTTGTTTGTATAGGGCCAAATATATATTCACTTGCCCTAACAAAATATATTGTTGAGTAAACAAAATTTGAAAAGCAACAAAATCACTCTTTTGTTCGTCTAACAAAATATATGCCTGAATAAACAAAATTTCTGTGTTCGGCAAAAAAAAAAAAAAAAATTAGACTGGCAACTAAATATTTTGTTCAATCAACTGTATATATTTGTTTGGCCACTCATTTGACTGTCTTCGTTCGAAAACACAGCTCGAGAGTTTTTTGTGACAATTAGGATAGTAACCGTGTTTGTTATTGCTTCTATTGATGCTTGACAATCGTATAAACACATTAATAAAACAATGCGACAAGAAATTGACAAGTAAAGCTGTAAAACTTGAAATATTTGTTTGCACACGTTGCTCAATATTTACAGTATATTTTTTTCCGGGGTCATCAGGCGTAGCGCACGGACGCCAGTGATCTAGGTTCGAAACTTGGTCGAACTATTACATTTTTTTATATCGGCCAAAATTGTTAAATGCACGTGTAGCGAGACTAGGCTTTATTTGCACCAACCCAATCTTACAGTTAGGGGCAATCAAATGAGAACAAGAAAATAATTTGGTTTCAGAAACAAAATATTTCATTGTCTCTATTCAAACAAATCTTGTTTGATTCAACCAAACTAGAGCTAGCGATTTTTCGTGGGGGGGAAAAAAAATTAGTACACGGTAGACTTCAATACCATAAGCAGCCAACAGCTGTTTCTCTATTGCCATTGGTTGCTGTATGCTTGAGAAGTCGTCTTCATATTTAACCGGACCAATTAGAATTCGTCGACAAAGGCACAGCTCCTATGTGATTTGTGTGCAGACCGTTAACTCGTGTCAAAAAGGAATTCAGCCAATCCAGATAGGTAAACGATCCTAGAGTGTTTTGAAATATAACTTGACTTGAAACTTTTTCGCGAAATTTCACTACCCCTAAACAAAACTATTTTCTCCGCGTGTATAACGTGTCACGGAACAAAGTTCAGCAAGCAGCACACCTGCTGCTGTCATCAAATTATTTCATTGAACTCATAAGAATTACTGCTCTTGTCACGACTTAATCTCCGCGACGCGGTAGCATATTTGTGATTTATGTATTATTAATACGCAAGTCACAGTTGACGTGACGCATTTTACAGACACTCGGTGTTCTAAATTAAATAGTTTGTCCATTATTTGTGATGAACTAATTATTCATGTCCAGTTTCATAGGTGTGTAATGCCCTTACGATTCGCTTTAGACGTATAGACTATTTACGCTAAAATGAGCCCTTTCAGGCCCTACTTAATTTTTCTTTCAGCCATATTTTATCCTTTAACCACCTTTAAAAGTAAATGTTTACATGTAAGTAATAAACAAAGTGTGTATATTCCACCGCCTCGGAAGTTAACGTGTAAGGCTAAAATAAAACATATTTAGTGACTATTATTCCAAATGAAAGATTTCAAAAGCGCTCACTTTACCGCGAATGGCTTATATACTTTTTCACCTTCTCTTCTCGCGGTTAACCTGCAGCCAAAGATTCCCGGTCGAATTTAGGTACACTCCGTATGGACCACTGTGACTGAAAGGGCTAATTTAGGTTCACTCCGTATGGACCACTGTGACTGAAAGGGCTAATTTAGGTACACTCCGTATGGACCACTGTGACTGAAAGGGCTAATTTAGGTACACTCCGTATGGACCACTGTGACTGAAAGGGCTAATTTAGGTACATTCCGTATGGACCACTGTGACTGAAAGGGCTAATTTAGATACACTCCGTATGGACCACTGTGACTGAAAGGGCTAATTTGGAAAGATGCAAGTCACTTCAGATTTGTACGTACATTTTTGAGTCGGTGAAACTGTTTCCATATACGTTCTTGAAAATTTCGGTTTCCGATTAAATACCGCTCTCGTAAAATTATTTTTGCTGTGTTTTATTATTCATCCTAGCGTTATACCGTTTACAAACTACAGACTTACGACATGTCACCTTGCTAAAACTTTATATTTCTCGAGTTATAGAATTCTTGAAGAAGAGTGAAAGAGAGATTGGTAGGTTGCTTAACAACTGAGGTTTTTGCTGGCTGTAGGCCTGAAGTGAGGTGAAGTTGGAGCGGCTTCGGAATGCAATGGTGTATGAAACGGGAGCACCCGGAGAGAACAACCTGGCCTCAGTGATCCAGCCAGGAATCGAACTCGGTTCGCCGTAATGATAAGAAAATACGTCGTGGCCTACAAACATTTCTTCAGATTACAAAAAGTAAGGGCGTTTTTAATTAAATGTAAACTTTCCCATTAAATATTAGTTTGGTATTTGCTCTATACTACCCGGTAAGACATGAAAAACGATATTGCATCGCATTTTTCGTTGCTAGAATTATTCTGAACAGCGAATTTTTTACTTTCGATTAAAACTGAATAACTACGATTACTGCTATCAGTTTTGTAATATATGTTATGAAGGAATGTGTAGTCATTTAGGTGTGTTGCAAGTGTGTTATTTCCGGTTATTGTAAATAAAATCTAATTTCGTAGAGATCCGGTCATATCAGTGTCAATATCACTTACACTATGTATAAAATGAAGTGTCCCAGCTGACTAACTGACAAGCTCATCAACCTCTAAAATGGCGAAAAGAGGTCAAATGTGTTTTCGGAGACTCCCCAGTAGCATAGAAACACGAACATTTAACCACGCTCTTTGCTTTAAAATGTTGGCTATATAAAGACCTAAAAGTCAATTTAAGGTGAAAAGGGTTCGAATGTGTTTTCATCTATGTTTTATCTACATCACATAGTTTCCATACTAGTAACATCAAAACCAACATTATTTGGAGAAAAAAAAAAAAAAAAAAAAAAAAAAAAACCTTATCAAACGAAGAAAAGTATGAATAGAAATGAAATATGACTGCTACTGAAAAAAAAAAAAAAAAAAAAGTTTCATTTCCCTATGAAGAGCGAATAGATATATTGTGTCCATTACATGTGCTGCGTAAACAACATTTGTGTTCCAACAGTTGATTTGTTTCATTCGCCGTAGCTTATCAACTGGCTTCCAGTGAATGTTATTTCGGTGATTGATATCGCTGATTCGGACTTAGAATGTGTAATTTTCTAGACTTAGTTAAGCTTTGTTTGCATTAGGAGGAGGAATACTCTGGAATTAGAATTTTAGCAACGCCTCAGAAAATGAGCCGACTGTACATTTTACTGTCGTAACATGCGATTATTAAGTATAACACTACATATTTAAAAAATACGGCGTAAATAAATTGTGAGCGCAAAATGCAGTTACAGAAATAAGTACGTACTGGGTAACGGATAAACTGAAGACTGCGTGGTATAGGCTGTTCACAGTAAAATGAGCACTTTCGAAAGCCCTGCTTAAGATTTAATTGTATGCACGTCGTATATTCTTCCGTCTTATGAAAAATTAACAATGCCATGGACCTCGTTACTTTATTCATCTGCTGATCAAGTAAAACTATGAAATTATTTGAAAATTAGATATTTTACAAATCTGCTCATTTTTACACTTAGATACATTAAAAAAAAAACAGAAAGCCAAACAAATAATTAAAATGATCACAACTGGCTACCTAACACTTTTAATTCGTCATTAACATATCGAACTACACTATACCAATCGCCACCAATTATACTGAGTGCACGTCACTCACTGTGCCCGTAAAAATATACGCAGTTAGGGACAGTGTCATTTCTCTAAGGTTGACTTCAAAAGTGATCACTTTATCGAGAACAGCCTTTACAAATAACGATGCAAGGTTTTCGCGTGGTTTATCAATGCTCAGCAGCTCTTGAGTATGTTCTGCAGTTGGTCATCATCTGGTTGGTAACGGGTATTCCGGTTTGAGTGTTTTTATGCCCCTCCCAAGGTCGTCTGGGATGTTAATTTTTGTTTCCGCTTTATTTAACATCCCAAGGCTAACATAATTTCCAATCTAGCATTATGTTCATTATTTTACTGCGTGTAAGCAAATACAACGCGTTATCTAGTCTTCTATTTCTAATTTTAATGGCTTTCCTTGCTCTGATCGAACCTAATCTATTGGTAGAGCTAGTGATTTTTCGCGAAAAAAAAAAAAATGAATACACGGTAGACTTCAATATTATGAACACCCAACAGCGGTTTGTCTTCTGCCATTGGTTGCTTTCTGCTTGAGAAGGCGTTTTCATGTTTGACCGGTCCACTCAGATATCGGTAAAATCGATACGGCTCTTACGAGATTCGCGTGTAGACAGTTAACACGCGTCAGAAAGTAATTAAACCACTCAATATATATATAAATGACCCTACAGTGTTTTTAAACATACCTTGTCTTCAAATATTTTCGCGAAATGTCACTACCCGTATTTATCGAACTTTCTTATCTCCGCTATAAACTTCTATTCCTTAAAACTTTTTTTAAACATCTTATATTTCTGATAACACATTTATCCACTTTCTCAACCGTCACAAAAGTTTAAAAAAAAAAAAAAAAAAAAAAAAAAAAAAAAAAAAACCTTATATAAACGTGAACATTGAATTATACCGAACCAGCGACGTCTCTCTCAACTATTGGTTGTTAAAAAATAAGTTTTTTTGTCACAAATATGAGCACTTGGCTAAATCTACTCATTAAATCGATGCTTGTAGAAAACGCAAACATAAACAAGATAGCAGACAATAAAAAAAAAAAAAAAAAAAAAAAAAAAATAGAAAGTTGAAAACAATCACATGTAAAATCACCATAACAAAGTATCAAATCAACCTCAAAATCAAATAACAAAATGTTTAAAGTTTACTAGAAAACTCCGTTTCTCCGAGTGCTTCAGAACCACTGTGTTACCACTACTCATGATTGAAGTCAAATTGTTTAGTAGTTGCTTGTTACGTGAAGTTGTGATAACGTATCCGCACAATCACGACCATTGCGCTTACTCGGTATAACTGACGTGCTTTCACAACTCGAACTCGATATATAGTGACACGAGTATTTCGCGAATTTATTCGGTGACGAGGTGGATTTCAAACACTTGTCCTTTTCTCCAGTTACTGTGATTGAACGGCGGCTGTTCAGACACGCCCCCTTTAACCGTGAGCCAGTAGTAGCCAGACAGCAGTAGCGTGAGTTAGCGTCGAACATTTCTGTGCAAAGGTCCCACTGATCGCAGCAACCAATAAGAAAACGATAGTATCTCGAGTGTGTATAGGACTGTCAAGTCTTGCCTGACGCAACAACAATCAGCAAAATACTCGGGGCTCTATTTAAAAAAAAAAAAAAAAAAAAAAAAACAACAACAACAACAACACAACAACTTGGGCTGAAATAAGGCTATATTGTGACACATGTTAAGTTTTATTTCATGTTGGTTCCATCATAATATTGTTTACTCACATAGCAATATCAACTTAACTGTCTCTTGTAGTCCTTCCTGTGATTGTTTCTTTAGCTATTCGTATATTTCCTACAGCAGAGAGTCCGCTTTCTGCTACAGAACGAACTGTCCATTCAGCAGAACATCTTTAGTTATATTTTTACCGTATTATTATTGCAACACCAGTAGTAAATTAACTGAACGTAGATAGTGCACAAGTCTTAATGCTGATATCCTGAAACCTGTTTACCGAACTCTTCGGTTGTCGCGCGTCTCAGCTATTTTTTTTTTTTTTCTCTGCGTGCACCAACGCGTTTAATTTCACGTTAAGTAGTTTCGATTGACTTCTGCAGGTTGGTCGTATGATTGGCGCACAACTTTTGCGGGCAGAAATATTTAGAAGTCATGCCTGGAAATGGGAATCGCTTTCTACATGCAATAATTTTGCCAAATTTTGGCAGAATTGATATTGTGACGTGTTTGCGAGTTAGTTTAGTACTGTCGTTATACCTGTACTATCGCGGCAGGTCTATAGCCAGTTGGGTAATGGGTAGAGATAGGACAATATTGAGAGTTCAATGACCTGTAAGCTATACTTAGGGGCACCCGAATTTCGCGAAAAGATTTACGCACATGCTAGGTTTCAGTACCCTACGGGCATACCAGCAGAATTCTTTTCCTTATTGGCGGCGTGCCTCTGTGAGAAGACATTTTCTTACTTGACTGGCCAATCAGAATTAGGTCACTCTGCTACTGTACGAATGCAATTCGCGGACAGACACGTAACCCCTAGACCGTCCATTCGCTGACGTGTATCTGAGCTAGATTGTTATGAAATACAACTGGTCGTGAGATATTTTCGCGAAATTCGGGTGTCCCTGGCTATACTCCACAATCCTTTGAACAGTCGAACCTCAGATGTTCGTTCACTGGCTGCTACCCCAGTGCTATCCCACACCTGGCAACATGGGGATTCACTACAGGTTCCGTTGGGAGTCTGCTATTGGCCCAGAGTCGTCTAGTGCGCGCATAAAAAATTCTAATCCAATAGCAAAGGCGATTTCAATGTACACGTGTTTGAAATCTATTTTGACCTGAAAACGTAGACGCGGAATTTTCCTCTCTCTTAGTAATGGGGAGTTTTCGTTTTTTTTTTTTTTTTTTAAGCGAGAAATATAAAATGAAACACTAATCTATAGGGACAGGTGTATTTCGCGAAAATATCTATGGACATGCTAGACTTCGATATCCTACGCACACTACCACAACTTCCTTTAGTTATTTGCCGCGTGTGTAGAGAGATGATGTTTTCTTATTTGACTGAGTCATTTGTAATAAAGTACTCCGATACTGAACGTCTGTAATTCGCGGACAGGCACTTGAGGCACGGGAGATTTAAAATCACCCAACCATGAAAGTGCGTATGAACAAACAAAAATGTTTTGGAGTACAACTGATCTAGAAATATTTTCGTTTAAAAACAACTGGCCCTACTTATCTAACATGGCACGGGAAGGTTCCCCTTAAACTTAAAAGTCACGTAAATCAAGCTACAGCTATTTAACGAATTTTATGTTTTTTTTCATGGCGTGGTCGGCTGCGTTAAGGATGTCGGATACCGATAAATCAATTATCTGCACGCTATATTTTTCGAATAATTTGATGTCAGATCCTAAATTTTTTCAATTTTACCGCAGACATAACAACAGATACTAGCTAATCTGTGCAAATGGAGAAAAATACTACAAAATAAACTAATGCCTTGGTCTGCTGCTTGACATATATGTAATCACTAGAGACCCCGAGAAACTCGCGAGTTCAGTGACCTGTAGGCTAGACTTCGCAGTCTTGTATACTCTCGTACAGATATCGACTGTTTATTGCTTGATTGTTGTGGTAGTAAACGGCCGTGGTTGGGCGCACAATTTATTGCATTTTTTTTAATTGGCTCATTTATGTCCAGCAGGTGTCAAATAACACGTCGACCAATTACAAAACGTAACATGAACGTACAAGTATGTGAATTCCAACTTATCTAGAGATGAACCCGCGAAATTCGCGTGTCTCTAGTAATCACCAATTAACAGTTCATTAATTTTTAAAGAAAAATTAAAAAAGCAAAATTACATTATTTTTTATATTTTGTATTACTTCATGAACTGTTATTTGGTTATTACGTATGAGAAAGGGGTTAGTCCATGACATTATTTTACGTTCTACTTTTTTCATTATATATATCTTCGTCAGTATTTATTCTCATGGCTGCAGTAACACTGAACAATGTTTGGTACATATATATTAATAGTTTACATCCATTCCCTTTGTCGCCTATTGTGGTGCATAATAATTGTGACGTAATTCCGAGTGAGCGCAGGCTAGCCAATTTATGGGAAAATGTTTGGGGCTATTCCAGTTGTTAATAGTATGGCTCGGGCGAACACTTGGTAATATTAAATATGTATTAAAATCTAAAATATGTATGATCCTAAGCAGTATATGGACACATATTTAAATGAAAGAAAGTAATTGTAAAACATACTAAAGGCTGTTCACGATAAAGTGAGCACTTTTTAAATCAACTTTAGAAAAAATCACTACCCTGTCTGTATATATTTAAACGGGCGCACTGAGTGACATATGCCCAGTATAGTTGGAAACTATGCATGAAAATATTTCGATATCTCAACGTAGAATAAAAAGTTTTAGGTAACCATTTGTAAGAGCTCAAATTATTTCTTTCGTTTTCCGTTATTTTTTATGCATCGACGTATATAAATTAGCAGATTTGTAAAATATTTACTTTTATAGTAATTTCACAGTTTCGCTTGACCGACGCATGAATAAAGTGATGAGACCCATGGCAATGTTAATTTTACATAAGGCGGAAGAATACACAACGTGTAGACAAGTAAATCTAAAGCAGGTCTTTCAAAAGTGCTCATTTGACCAGGAACAGCATATAAATATGTTTTGTTCGGTAACGTGTGCATAGTTCAAGTAACAAGTATGTTTGAAGTACGCTGGGATTGAACACTTCAAGGAGGCTAAGTGAAATGGCAAAACACGGCTTTTTAACCCAGAGGACAGAAACTTCGGATCCGTGCTGCCAATTTTGCAAAAGAAATAACAACTCCTCAAAAATATGAAACCAGGTAACAGCCAACAAGTAGATAGAAACATACCACAGTAGGATATCATGAGACAGTAGGGGAAAAAAAAACTTATAATATGACGTCACTTATGTCTAAGAAGAAGAAGATCATACGGGAAATATTTCCAAGCTGCGCTGAGGAATTCTCAGTAGACATCGCAGATGAAGCTACAGGAAACGTTCAAGGTATCTTCTGTAGTTTGCGGTGTTATTCAGAAGCAAGCTACTCTAGATATTGGATGCGATGCGTGAATCGCAAGTAGTTTACACACGAGATTTGTGTAGGTGTAGTTGGGAAAAAAAAATTGCGGGGAGTGTATCTGAAGAGAATGATTGTATCAATAATACTATAGCCTCAACCGTAAGCACTCATAGCATTAAAAATATTTTTTTCTTTGCGCGTAAACAATTATTTATTTTTGCAAGTAATGAAAATAATAATCAGGGACTGTTTCAACGCACGATTTTGCGATTTAATAATTCAGTATAACATATAATTTATTACTAGGTTAATAATGTTTAGCTTCGTAATTATGCTCGAGTTTTTTTTAACTGAAAAGAATACTGTAGCCTCGTGGTATCACTAAATTCTAATCAGGAGAAAACCACTGTTTCGCAGTGAAATTCAACTACTCGAATCAGTGAAAATGGCTTCATTTAGAATAGATGGAAAACCACGGGCTCTTCCAGTGCAACAATTTCACAGATTCAATAAGTGACAGTCAAATGCGTGTGACGAATTAAATTTTGTTTTTATTGGATATTTAGACAAATCATTACGAGAAATAGATATATTTCCGATAGTCACTGTTTATATTGTGCAAAGTAACGTAATTTTAAAAAAGTAAACAAACATCTTGTGTGTGTAGGATTTAAACCCACAGTATCCCGCTTTTATACCCTTTACCGTAACGACCTACCAAGCCAGAATTGTCTCCAAAATACTATATTTGTCGTGTACTATGTGTACATATGTGTACTATATGTAATAGTACGTATGAATGCTCTTACTTCACCACATTTAATGCAGTTTAAACTTTCAAACTGACCGTTATGGTGATTACTTGATAATTAAATGAAAGACGCAAAGAGAATGTAAAAGTGAATTTTCACGTGACTTCGTAAAACTGGATTACAAAAACCGAAACCAACTATAAAAATTTTTTGGGCGTAGTAAGTTTATGCCTCGTTATTTAATTTGATGCACATTTGATACACTGCGAATGAAATGGTTTAATGAACCAGTGGAAAATGATAATGAATCAATAATTTAAGGAAAGCTGGCCTTTTTCTTCACTAATTCGTCGGTTAAATTGACTGGAGTGACTGTTGAATAAGTCAGGCGCTGTTAACTGACTTAACCAGTGAAATTCTCACAGGATCATGTTGAGAGAGGAACATTAGCTAAGCTTGTTTCTGTATATCCAGTCATAGCCATCATGTCTGCACATACTACAAATGACGAGCCCTCTACTTCATTAAGCGGATATTACACGATACCTGCTGTCGTACTTGGTTCTTGTACAAACTTCTATAAGCCCTGGTGTACGAGCCGGGATACCAGCCTCTATATGAGCCGCCATGGAAGATACATATTACACGACAGCAGTTCAAGTACTAGCATTTATCACCCTCGGTGGGTGCGCAGTGCGTGGTTTGCAGTAAACATGAACCCCATTCGTAGAACTGCTACCAGTTAGTAACATACGTAGGCCTATAAAAATACTAGCTAGCGCATCTTAATATTGCTATATTACTGTTCGCGTTTTACATTAATTATTTGCTTACTAGTAAAGTTTCATTCATTTTATTGAAAATGACGTGAAGTCACTAGAGTACGAGTGTGTTAATTTTAATTTTGACGAAAATTACTTACCGGCTGCAAAATATGGTTTTCGCTATATGTACCGGGATATTATCTGCATGCAAAATTTAATGATAAAGAACATTTGGGTCCGACGGAGTTTCGAACTCATGCCCAAAAGTTACACATTATTCACAGGCCGCCGCATCTTTAACACTGTGCCACCAGTTTACACACCAAACATAGAGTTTATATTTAAATATACATATATATATAATACATTTTCAAATAAAGTTTCTAATGCAGTAGGTAATGTTTTAAGTATTTAGAACGGTTTTAAACGGTAATTAAAAGTAGCCATCGCCAATATTATTCGTCGTTGTCGTATTTCAAATCTATTTGAAATAAATTCCATGACGGGTGCCACACTAGCCCGTATACTGACCGCTACGGCGGACCTTGCATAAGCTTTTCCGGAATCTGGTATCGTGTAATAACGCCTTAAGCAATTTCTTGTTGACTAGCCGTCACCAAATCAGTGCAAAATCAAAAGTTCGCCAGTTAGAGTACAGATACTAACGTTACAGTATACAAGTTGTTTCATAAGGGGAAACGGACAACCCAGTCAGACCCAGTGTACATAATTGTGTACAGTACCCACGTGTAGGTAGTTTTTGGTCTGTACTGCACACTGCGAAGCTCGATGGACAATGACTAATGATCTCACCGGCGGTCAAATGATTCTCAAACCGTCATACTGGTCAATTCAATAATTGGTTCATATCATCGCAGCCGAACATATAGTCTACAGCTCATCAGCTGAGACAGTGGAACACGTGTTGTGTCAACTAAAGTACAGCACGCACCATACATTTTTTTCTTTGCAACACCTGAAACGTAAATTAAAGTGGGTCTGGAAGGTGTTAGCACATCGAGGTCTGCACACGTTTACTTGCACTTAAGACGAATTAGAAGTGAGTCACATATATCCACTACTGCAAGAACACCGGTTCTGTTGGTGTTTGTGTTAGAACTCAACATCGTCCTATTGGCCCATACCACACCGGACACTACCTTCTACTTTACAGCGTTCATTATTGGCCGGTCATCAATTAATGGAGAGCCGAGATGATACTTACCCAATCAAATGTCCCTTATCGTATAAAAAGATTTACAATCAATCATGTCCATTTGAGTGGCTATAACAAAATTTAATTCTATCGTTGGCAATATCATTGTTACTGCGCTGTGGTGTTCTTGTGAGGTCGTATTTAACACTAGCCGAACAAAGACTGCACATCCATGTGAGTTTTGTTCTGAACAACAAATAAATTTTCAAATTAGCTTTGCTCGAGCTACACTCGAGCGTAGTCTACAAAGTGTTAAAGAGGCGAGAGCATGGAACATTCTGTCAGGAAAATATCAATAAACATATGATATATTCACGATGGTGTCCGAGATCCAGCTATGGCGTTTGCCATGTTGACCACTTGGATGCACACGTCACTTGTGCAAAGGAATGACGTGCTGGGCCGTGCCTCTCTGAACAATGCACAGTTTGGTTGGAGCACTTGAACTAGTGGAGCTCGTATTATAGCGCCGTTGATGCCACGAGTGTTTCACACGTGCAGCGTATGCCGACATAAGGCACGTCTGTGGCCATCGCAAGAGAAATGCGAGGGCTGCTGTACGCGCAGGACGGAAATATTTCAGGACCTCTTGCACTCCAAAAACACTAGAGCTCAGACTCGTGATTGGTTAATTTTTAGCTGTCACTTATTTCAGGTGTCTGCCCGCGAATCACGGCCACTCAGTATCGGAGTTACCAAACTCTGGTTGGCCCAGTCAGGCAAGGAGCTGTCTCCCGACAAAGACACGTGACCAGTAACTGAAGAAAAACTGCACGCATGCCATAGGACGTTGAAGTCTAGCCTTCGTGGGAATCTCTTCGCGAAAAAACAGGTGGCCTTATGTATGCTAATATGTCGAGGGCTTTCGAGAAACTACGTGAATGTGGTTCCCTTCCCAGCTGTATATCGGACACTCTTCGAAGAGATAGGGGTAGTTAAAAAATTTCGCGAAAATATTTCAAAGCACTCTAAGAGAAGTTACCTATCTTGACTTGCTGAATAACTTTTTGACACGTGTTAACTGTCTGCACATGAATCACGCAGGAGCCGTGCCGATGTTGCCGTATTCTGATTGGCCCGGTCAAACATGAAAACACCTTCTCAAGCAGACAGCAACCAATGGCAATAGACAAAGTGCTGTTGCGTGCCTATAGTCTTGAAGTTTACCATGTCCTCATTTTTTTTTTCGTGAAAAATCACTAGCTCTACGAATAGAGCATTTGTTTTTTTTTTTTATATTTACCTTTTAGAATGGTGATGCGATGTCCGTTTCCTCATGATACATCTGATTTAAGATGCCGTATTCATTAGTGCACTATATATATATATATATATATATATATATATATATATATATATATATATATATATAGAGAGAGAGAGAGAGAGAGAGAGAGAGAGAGAGAGAGAGACGCCTGAAAAATTCGCGAGTTCAATGACCTGCTGGCTAGACTCTACGGTCTTATGCACAAATATGCAGATGTGAACTGTGCATTGGTTGTCTGCTGTCGCAGGGGAAGGCGATGATTGGGCCAGCGTTCTCCAGGAGGTGTCAAACACTGTGTAGGTCAATGGCTTAAGTTATATAAACACACGTGTTTTGAATTCTAGCTTCTCCCAAAATGAATCCACGAATTCTTCAGGTATCTCTCTCTCTCTCTCTCTCTCTCTCTCTCTCTCTCTCCTCTCTCTCTCTCTCTCTCTCTCTCTCTATATATATATATATATATATATATATATATATATATATATATATATATATATATATATATATATATATATATTTGTGTGTGTGTGTGTGTGTGTGTGTGTGTGTGTGTGTGTGTGTGTGTGTGTGTGTGTGTGTGTGTGCCATTTTTGCCGATCAGAAACCACGTGAGACAAACAATTAAAATATTTCATATCGTGTTCAGCCTTCAAGGACAAGAAAAAAATAGCATAAAAATGTTTATCCCTGCAAAACGTTTTTCGTTCATTCAGTGGCAAAAACAAAAAACTCTCCTACTAATGCAATTTTTACACACTGGAGCATTTCCTTCCCCTTATAAATTACACAACTACCAAGCCCGCCGACAGCTACAAGCGCTGCTCACCTCGCGGGTCGTTAAGTGCATAATGTTACATGCTGTTAATATGCTAATAAGATATGCAGCAGATGTACTTCTACTGCGAGACATTTCCGACTTGGTAACGACCTACGCAACGACTGAATTATTCACACCTCGCCGGCCTTCGCGGTGCAATTATTAAAGCCGCGTACATGCAAACAGCCTAATTGGCGTAAATTAGCGCTCCAGTTTGCATTTCAAATGAAACGCTTTTTTCCCCTTGTGTACGCATTACGTCCCGCAGAAATTTACGACCTTCATGACAGGTTTTATTTTCTTCAAACAATGGGAAATTTTCCGGTGTTATGTTCTTTAATGATTTGCGCTTTAATATCGAAACTGTGTCGGAACTGTCCCAACATGTGGGTGCATTTGACTGCAGATATGACTGGAATCAGTCAAATTTTGCTGGTAATTTTAGTCGCTAGTATCCCGCGATTTTTCTGATTCCAAGTGAATTACCCTGCTGGCACTAAAAAAAAATCTGAGTGCATTTCACTGATTCGCCAGTGGGTAACATCTAATTATAGGCAGTTCACGGTCAAATGAGCACTTTCGAAAGCTTTGCTTAAGATCTATTTGAATGAACGTTATATATTCCTCCAACATATGTAAAATTAACATAGCTATGGGCCTCATTACTTTATTCATGCGTCAACCAAGTGAAAGTTTTGAAATTATTAGAAAAGTAAATATTTTACAAATCTGCTCCCTGTTTACACTTTGGTGCATTAAAAATACAGAAAGCTAAAGAAATTCTTTAAGTTATCGCAAACTGTTACCTAATACTTTTTATTCGATGCTAAGATATGGAACTTCAGTCCATCGTTCGTTACCAACTTAACTCTGCGCATGTCACTCAGCGAGTCCGTTAAAACATGCGTAGGCAGGAACAGAGGCATTTTTCTAAGGTTGATTTCAAAAGCGCTCACATTATCGTGAATAGCCAATAACTAAAGTTTCCACAAAAATAATTCATCTGAACGAAATCACTGTTTCGGACTTAGAGCGCAAGTGTTCGCATTTCGTCACGAATCTTTAGCTGTCGCAAAATGTTACGTTTACCTTTACTCCTCGGCGGTGTCCCTAGTAGAGCGTATTCAGGATAACATTACTATCTATAATACAATGTTACATTTACCTTTACTCCTCGGCGGTGTCCCTAGTAGAGCGTATTCAGGAAAACATTACGATCTATAATACAATGTTAAATTTACCTTTACTCCTCGGCGGTGTCCCTAGTAGTGCGTATTCAGGAAAACATTACGATCTATAATACAATGTTACGTTTACCTCTACTCCTCGGCGGTGTCCCTAGTAGAGCGTCTTCAGGAAAACATTACGATCTATAATACAATGTTACGTTTACCTTTACTCCTCGGCGGTGTCCCTAGTAGAGGGTATTCAGGAAAACATTACGATCTATAATACAATGTTACGTTTACCTTTACTCCTCGGCGGTGTCCCTAGTAGAGCGTATTCAGGAAAACATTACGATCTATAATACAATGTTACGTTTACCTTTACTCCTCGGCGGTGTCCCTAGTAGAGCGTATTCAGGAAAACATTACTATCTATAATACAATGTTACGTTTACCTTTACTCCTCGGCGGTGTCCCTAGTAGAGCGTATTCAGGAAAACATTACGATCTATAATACAATGTTACGTTTACCTTTACTCCTCGGCGGTGTCCCTAGTAGAGCGTATTCAGGAAAACATTACGATCTATAATACAATGTTACATTTACCTTTACTCCTCGGCGGTGTCCCTAGTAGAGCGTATTCAGGATAACATTACTATCTATAATACAATGTTACATTTACCTTTACTCCTCGGCGGTGTCCCTAGTAGAGCGTATTCAGGAAAACATTACGATCTATAATACAATGTTACATTTACCTTTACTCCTCGGCGGTGTCCCTAGTAGAGCGTATTCAGGATAACATTACGATCTATAATACAATGTTACATTTACCTTTACTCCTCGGCGGTGTCCCTAGTAGAGCGTATTCAGGAAATCATTGCGATCTATAATACAATGTTTCGTTTACCTTTACTCCTCGGCGGTGTCCCTAGTAGAGCGTATTCAGGAAAACATTACGATCTATAATACAATGTTACGTTTACCTTTACTCCTCGGCGGTGTCCCTAGTAGAGCGTATTCAGGAAAACATTACGATCTATAATACAATGTTACCTTTACCTTTACTCCTCGGCGGTGTCCCTAGTAGAGCGTATTCAGGAAAACATTACGATCTATAATACAATGTTACATTTACCTTTACTCCTCGGCGGTGTCCCTAGTAGAGCGTATTCAGGAAAACATTACGATCCATAATACAATGTTACATTAATACAGAATAGTTCCATGTTTTGATGTCATCGCTTTACTCGGCTGGAAATTTATTCCTCGAGTATGGGGACGATTTTGTGAATTCATTTGAGTATAGGCTGTTCACGGTAAAGTGAGAACTTTTGAGTCCCTAATTACTTTTTACTTTCAGCCATTTTTTATACTTTAAATGCAATTTTAAATATATATTTCCATGTAGGTGATAAACACAGTGCGTATATTCCATTTGTTATTATTGTATGTGCGGAAATGACCTTAAATCAAACCCATAACTCATCGCACTCGGAAGTTAACGTCTAAGACTGTAAATATATACATATATATATACAAAATCTATACACATATATATAGGTTGCGATGGTATATATATATGTATATATATATATATATATATATATATATATATATATATATATATATATATATATATATTTACAGTCTTAGACGTTAACTTCCGAGTTATATTATATATATACTATATGTATATATATGTATACTATATGTATACTATATATATATATGTATACTATATGTATACTATATGTATATATATATATATATATATATATATATATATATATATATATATATATATATATATATATATATATATACTATTATTCCAAATACGAGGGCTTTCGAAAGTGCTCACTTTGCCGTGAATAGCCTATAATATACACTATAGAGTTTTCTATAAATAAACCACAGTGTTATGCACGTTTTGAAGGCATATGAGTAAAAAACAAATCAGTAAGAAAGGGGAACCTAATTGTGTGTTATCTGGCACTGGGTAAGTCTGGCTATACAGTATATTACCGGTATCTTCACACTTCTTCAACCAAAACATTGAATGATCACCTCATGTACGACGTATCTGGCTGTTTTCTAAGGCTGTGTCCGAATTCGCCTGAAGTACATACTTGTGCATTCCATATCCCCGGAAGTGATGGTGCAAGTTCTGTCCGAATTGCAAGTGAAGTATGCAAGGATACAAGAAAACGAAAATATATACTTCTCGCGTACTTGTGGAATACGTGCCACCATTTTGAGAAGTAATTTGTAGTTTACAGTTGATTATTAATTAATTAATTATTTTATTTAAATTTTAATAGGGCAACATAATGTTCACAACGTTCATCTTAAAAAAGGTCTTAAAAATAAATTCGTTTCAGCCTTATGTTCATAACCTACAAAAATAAAGATAAAAAAAGCAATCAAAATTGCACTCGCATATAATAATGCAAGATACTAAATGTCATGTGAATTTAATTAAAATATTATCTAATACTTGATTTAACCCTTAAAACTTTTGGTAATTATCGAATTCTTATGTCATGCTAAAAAATCGGTGTATTCATCAAGTTTCCATTTCCTCTGTAGTTAGAAACAATTGGTTCATTAATTCTAATAAACAAACAGAGAAGTCTTAATTCAAGTAAATCAATAGAAACTAATAAAATCACTTTGATTTTAACACTGATTAACTAAACGAATTTCAAATTATATGGTACTTTTGCAGAACTTTAGTTACTAAATTCTATACTATACTAATTCTCAAAATTACAAGCAACACAAGCCTGCACATTGCACATCAACCGATTTACAAACATTTGACTTTACTAGTTCTGGTGTCATAGATACATTTACATTTGCTTGAGGGAAAACACGACTTAGCTGTGTCAATACCGGGAAATAACAGCAACTCCGCCGATGTCGTGGTGTCATCCTTCACTGGTGTAGAACCCAGGAACAGCTCTCCCGCTCACCACGGACAGCACATCTCCTGCTGGTCCTCAGCGAACTCGTCCTCTGCGGGCCGGAACACCGGAGGTGGGTGCAGAACCAGAACCTCGCCAGGATTCGGAGCCAGTAGTCCTCCTCTTGCAGAATTGGCTCTCCGAACACCAGACACCGCGTCGTCCCTGGCGAGAAGTCGAAACCCCGAAGTCCTCCATTACTGGACCGTCCTTCCTTCCGGGCTCATCGTACAGCTTATGTCGAATTACTTCTTCTTTTAAACATATATAAGGTCAGCATTTCAATAGTGCGTGAATAATTATGTATCTCCTTCGTAAATATCAAATTTTGCCAATGAAATATTATAGAATATCTTTTATACTCAGGACTGACTTCTTTTCTAGCTGGCCTCTCACTGATTTCAAATTAGAATGAATAAGTTTTTTGTTATATCAGACTATTGTTCGAAAAAAAAAATGTGGTAGGCCGGCTGGTGTGGCCTGATTCTTCTGAGAAAACAAAAGGTAGTGCTTGTTACAAAGACTCATGCAAAGAAACCATAGATAATTATTAGACTTACAGCTTATACAACAGAATTGTCAAAATAAATAAGTTTACACGTATCACATTGAACATACGCTAAACATCTTATACATTGCATTGAAGTTTGTCATTCAAATCAAATTTAAAGACATATAATAATCATTATAAAGTCATAAATATTGAAGTAGTACAGTGTGTTTGCAATGCCTAGTAAGAAATAGTTCTGAAATGAAATATTACATAACTGAGGAATAAACCACCTTATTCGTGCGCACTCAGTTATGTAATATTTCATTTCAGAACTATTTCTTACTAGGCATTACATAAGGAGGAATATCTTGGAAGGAGAACGACTTCAGAAAAGTTGGAAGTAGGCCTGAGCATGAGTGGAATGTACCTACTCACTGGGACCGAAGCGAGTCTTGAGTATACGGACGACTGTGTGGCCTAGCATGAATACGTGAAAATTTTCTTCTCTAGGTTACAGCCGAGTTCTCGATCATTATTCGAGAGGCGAAATTGCCTGAAAATACAGTCGCATTACCCCCCAACGTGATCATAAATCGTCTGCAAGCGACACTTCCGGTAATTTTTAACAACAGAAATTGATGCAAAGATTCATTTAATGCCGGCAGACAGACCGTGCGACATTAAGTGCCAGGTGTGCGAGGACAGCGAAGTGACGAGCCAGCAGAGTGGAGCCTGCGGACTGCAAGCATTTGCACAGTGAAGGGTATAGAACTGGATGCTTGAGTGTAAGACATTTGGAGTGATGAAAATAGACGGATTGGATATGTGTAAATAATGAGTTTGACTGTAATCTATACAGGCTGTTACGTCAATAATTCGGGGTGACATTCCTCACATCTGGAGGATAAAAAAAAAATTCTCATATGTACACAGGTCGGCAAATGCTTCATTTCGCCACTACAAGCCGTAGTACATAGCGCACGGAGTATGTCCCGCGGGCTGGATCATGTTACTGTGGAATGCCATCACAGTTGCAATTGGCAGCCCCATGCACTGTTTAAATTTTCCGTATGTTTACGGAAATGTTTACGAAAATTCACAGTAAGTATACGGAAACGCAATTCGTGATTACGAAAAACGGAGTTGTTAGGTGCGTAAATACAAAATACGGAAAATCCCAGTATTTCCTATAACTTCGGGTTTCGGGTACGAACAATGCTGAGTCCACACGAAGCTTTCTTCGCCACTGTAACAAGAAAATGATCGTTTCTGCGGCAGTTAAGTTTATCCACGTCACTAAGACCTGTTCTTTCGAACATTAAAAAGTAGCAACAGGCGTGTGTAACACTTAGCAACACTTTAAGTACGTAAACTTTAACAAAAACTAAAAAAAAAAAAAGTTGCGTATGTGACTAATATAGAAGTTCAAAATGTATACCACTTTTGTCACGTGAGCGTTGTAGGTAAGTGGTTAGGGTTGTGCACTTGCAGTTCCCCGGCTCGGGGTCAAATCTTGCTTAAGTATAAAAAAGTTTAATTTTTTAAAGTATCTTTTTCATACACAGTAGAACACCAACATAATGAAAATTAAAATAAATAATAATTTAAACTTTAAGTACAGAAAAATAACGGAGATGATCCGTGAATTTTACGGAATGTTTGTTTTTGTCAATCAATGTGTCCGTATTTTACGGGGAGTTTACGGACACCTCTGGATAAATTTTCCGTAAAATGGAGGATTTTTTAAACAGTGTATCAGCTCCCGAGGAGCGCTGATTTGGTTCCATTAGACTTTTATTTGTGGGGACATTTAAAGGCACTTGTGTATACAACCCCAGTGAACGATGTGGGCACACTCCGTAACAGTATTGTGGCGGGTTTGCGAAACGATCAGGAATTTCCCAAGTATTCACCAACGCACCCAGGTGTCCATGCAATGGCGGGTTGATGCAGGTGTTCGTGCTGATGGAGGACATTTGGAACATTTCCTTTAGTGCCGACGATAAGCTTTCACACGTGTGTAACTACTTCCTGTGCAGTTCCCACTTTTCTCGGTGTAGTGTCGTAGTGTGAGGCGTCGAGTGTCATGCAAACGAACGCTGCGATGGCATTCCACAGTGACATGATCCAGCCCGCGGGCCATTAAACTGTATCTTATGCACAGAGACATGCAAAATTCGCGTTATTATTCGGCATCAGGCTAAACTTCGCAGTGCTTTCTGTACCGTAGCCGGCGTCGTTTCTCCATTGGTTGCTGCAATGATGCGAAGCCACGCCCTTTCTGCCTGCGCTACATGTGATTGGGGCACACAACTATGAAGTGTTCATTTATTGGCGCAGAGTTACCTAGGGCGTGTCACATGAAGTAAGGTCCAATGACAAACGCATTACAAAGGTATACGGACTGTAGTGAAGGAACGAAACATTTTCGGATCTATGTTAATATAACATTTTTTCATCCTCCATATGTGAAGAATGTTTCCCTGAAGTATTGATATGCAATTTTGCATCATCCTGTAGTAGAGATACCGTGATAAGTACTTTGATTGAAATTGACATAGACGTTAGTTTGCAACCAATGGGAATGACGCGAGTATTAGCGGAGATCGGGTAGTTTTGTGTTGTAAATAATAGCTCGCTGGATGAATAAATTAAAAATTAAAAATATTTATTTTGTTCTTATTGAGTTCTCGATCCCTCGCGAATTATGATACGCTATTTTGATGTCTTGTAACAATACTTGAAAATAACCGCGAAACACAATCAATTTAGCCATTTTTACTTGCGAAAAAAAATGGATTTAGAGATAAATGGAGAACTTGAAATTGGTGTATAATTGCGCTACATTTATTAAATGATATACATTGTGAAAATGTTTCTGTTAAACTTCCTAACATGTATGGGATGTTTTTAACCCGCGCATAGTATGGGAATAATACCACATATAAGTCTGCAAATATAGGAATGGTTATCTTCGCTAGTAAGCAAAATTGCGAACTTCCATCCGCATTTGATGCTTTACCGGGTACATACACGAACGCTCCCAAGGTTGTATTGGGAACAGCGTTACTATAGGTTATTCACGGTAAAGTGATCACTTTTGGAAGCCTTCTCATTTCTGATAATAGTCGATAAATATATTTTATTTTAGCCGAGTGCGGCGGAATATGCACACATTGCACTTATTATTTACAAATAAATATTTCTTTGAAAAGGTGGTTAAAGGATAAACAATGGCTGCAATAAAAAAGTAATCATGGCCTCAAAAGTGCTCACTTTGCCGCAAACAGCCTATATTCATACTTTCTTACTGTGCGTATAAACTGATGTAAATTTTCCGAATAATTTCTTAGAGTGTACCTAAACGGACATCACTCGATCACGTTGAGAAGTTCTGTAATACGACGTTTTCTGCCTGATGTCGGAATCACATAGCCCCGACCAACACAGCACAACACGACCATAAACGCAACCACGACACATTTCAATGTGACTACTTGAATTTATAGCACGACAGACACCACGCTCTCGGCATTTAACCTAACTATTTAGAAGGCGCTGATAGGCTACGTTAGTCTCAAGAGGGAAATTTGTAATATATAATGGTGACAAATAGGCATCGGTAATGGATAATAAGGTAAAATTATTATTTTTAAGAGTTAGATAGAGTAATTTTCAATTTCTTTTGCTTTCAAGCTGCGTATTTACCATTGTAGGGAAAGCTTGCAAAACAATTTCATTTTGCAAGGTCGTACATTCTGTGCGTCGTGCCGCACGACACGACGAAGAATAGAAGTCATTTCTAATCCAAAACTGCTGGTCGGACGACAGAATCGGTCGGGCCTACGACGATCTATCTTGTATTTCATTGGCTGTTGGCCGTCGTGTCGTGCGCGTCGGGGCTACGCGATTCCGGCATAAGCTCTGCACACCGTTGGGAATCTTGGGCAGGCGTGGGCGTCCACCTTAACCTGCCTAATATCGGCGGCCTAAAGTTAGGACTCTGGCAACGACACTCGACAATTCTTCCGTGGCTGGTTCTCTTCGCCTCCGTAGAGTAACAATACACGAGGACTCGCCAGGCAGGTGACAACATCCCGTAAGACGTGTTTGCTTTCTGGTCGTCATTTCGTTTGGTCTCCCTATCTCTCCTCTTCCCCCTTCTCGCTCCCTTGTCTTCCTCTTCCGTCCTGCCTGTGTCCACTGATAAAGTTACATGTAAACACACCTCGCTGCCGATAAGGTCGTTCACCGGACCCGCCTGGAGCTCAGGTCAACCTTACTGTCTTTACACACTTTGGAGCTAAAAGTTATTAATTCCCGGCACTGCACTTCAGCGCGTCGGATAAAAAAAAAATTATAATTTTTTCCCAACACTGTTTATTAGTACGTTACACGCGATTTCATTTACAGCAGTTTTTTTGGTTCATTATTAGGTAATGTTCAGTTAACAAACATGTAGAGAATGTTTATTAATTAGACCGACAAACTTCGGCTGCAAGTTAATCACGAAAAAATAAGGTGAAGACATATACACGACCTATGTTGTGTCATATATGTATGACGTTGGGCCTGCAGCACGAGTGTGTTACAATTACTTTAAGTTAATAAGATTGTGACATGCGAGTTAGTGCTCCATCTTTTTAAATCCCGAGTAAAGTATGCTACAGCGTCATGGAGCTTAAATTCGAAATAAGGCAACCGTGATTATTTCTATTGAATAATCTTCGACAGCGACAGAAAGGTGTTGTGGTGTTTACGGATTTTTGTTCCGTTACACATTATTTAGTCATTCAATGTCCCACTGTAAAGATTCTCTCTAATATTTGTAATAAACTATATGTTTCAGGCCAAACTTCAAAAATGTGTACCGCTATATGCTGTTCACGGTAAAATGAGCACTTTTGGAAGCCCTGCTTAAGATCATATTGTATGCACGTAGTTTATTCTTCCACCGTATGTAGAATTAACATTGCCATGGGCTTCATCGCTTTATCCATGCGTTGATCACGTGAAACTGTCCAATTATAAGAGAAGTGGGCCTAAATATTTTATAAATTTGCTACTTTTTACACTTTGACGTATCAAAAAAAAACATAAAGCGAAAAAATCATATAAGTTATCACAAATTGTTACCTAACACTTTTTATTTCACGTTAAGATATGGAACTACTTTCCATCCATCGTTACCAACTTTACTGGGCACATATCACTCAGTGCGTCCGTTAAAATATATGAAGGTAGTATCAGTGACTTTTTCTAAGGTTGATTTCAAAAGTGCTCACTTTAATGTGAACAACTTTCATTAGGATTCACTTTATACCGTAAGTCATCTAATTTTCCTTCTAATCTACATGCATCCTGTATTTCGCCGTTGTTGCGTCATCAAACATAAAAAAACTAATATTTTTACTGTTTCGGTGACACCAGCGCAAACCTACATCAATAATAACAAGTGTATCATAGCTTTTGACTCGTTGAAGGAGAACACAATGAAGCCACTTCTAAAAGCTTACTCCGTCTTAGAATTAAAAATAATTAAATAAAGAGAAAGCGTGTTGATGTACAGAGGTTGATTCTATTACTATACGGTATGTATTTGTTACAATTTTTTTTTTTACACGAAAAGTTAACTGGAGAATATCGCGGGGGATGTTTATAATTTAAAAGCAGGTGCTGTACTAAAGCCGCATTTCGATATTTGCTGATTTCACTGAGCTAGTTAGCGCCTGCTGTAATGCTGGAGTGATTACCGAAATCACAAAATCTGCAGTAGTTTACAAAGATCGTGTGGAACCAACAAATTCAGAAGACAGATAGGAATTAATAGACATTCAGAGCATACCAAATTAAAAAAATAAATAATCCATTCAGGAATGTTTGTGAAAACGTAGTGACTGAAATTATGTTTTGGTGAAAATACCTGTTCTTATATTTCTGCAGTATCCAAATATTTTCACATGGAAGAAGTCTCTCGAGTAAGAAGCGGAACTGAATTAAATAGTGTAATTCAGATTAGATTCGTTCTTAGTTTACGTTAATGTAGCCTATAAGTATTAACTGGTTACTGGTAAATGTTTACTTATAGCTGATGAACACACACGAACCATCAGAGATTGTGATTGGAATGTTGGCCATCAGTAGGTATAGGCTGTTCACGGTAAAGTGAGCATTTTTGAAATTCTTCTCATTGGGAATAATAGTGAATAAATATATTTTATTTTAGCCTTTGGTCTTCAACTTCCGAGTGCGATATAATCTACACACACTGATTATTACTTACAAGGCCATATTTATTTCGAAAGGTGAATAAAGGATTAAAAATGGCTGAAACAAAAAAGTAACCAGGGCCTCAAAAGTGCTCACTTTATCGCGAACAGCCTATAATGGGGTTTTAGCGTTGATACGACTATTGTTTTGGCCAATAAACAGTCCGTTTACATTTGCACAAAAACATTCGCCTCCGTTTCTGTGTTTCTACCCTCACGATTCTGTTCCAGTAATTAGCCCCTGTAAGAAAACGGGTGAACCCTGCTATGGTTTTCTAGTCAAATGTAATGTATACAGGCAGAACTGCATAATTAAAGTGCAACGACCTGGGAGAAATCCATAGAAATAACATTAACATCAAACGTTAGCCAACTGGCAGTTATTTTGCATACCGCAAACCATCTTCGAAGTTGCTGGTATTCCACACCAACAGAATTTCTATTACCTGGACAGCCCTGCTCACAATCAGGTTCTGTGCAGCCGCCTGCATAGCTATACAACACTACAAAACACACCGGAAGACATAGGAACCAACTATGTATTTATTTAAAGCAATGAAAGGCTTACAATTTTTAAGCAATAATTTAATGTGGAAAAATATCATAGAAATAAATTGCCTGAAAAGTTTCATTCCTTGGTAGTGTTAAAAATGCAAGGGATATGCACGCAGCAGCTGGACTAGGTCTATAAAGATATCTCTCATTATGCCTGCTACAAATGCCAATTATGTGAATAGAGTATTTGAAAGTTAAAATATATATATATATTATCTAGACATCTTGAATGTTGCACAGACTTAAAGTTTTGCAGAGTATATTTAATTCAGTTCAAAATAAAAGTCGCTAATGTTCTCACACTTAGCGGTTACAATAAATTACGTGCCTGTATAATTACATATTTAAAATGCTCCTGACTAGCACATTTTATGTTGGTAGAGCAATCAGATACTTATTTAAACCTCAGGCACTTTGTGACCACTGAAAAGTGTCGGTAAATGATGCTGCTTAATTTAGAAGTTTATTGAAGAATCTCAAGTACGTGTAACGGTCACTGTACATTAAGGTGGGATCATACCTTATATAAATGCAGAGTTTCTCACATTTATTTTATATGTAGACCTGTTCTGACGGTAGTACCGTGTACCGTTGGCTTATCACTCAAATTGTAATATGTTTTTTTTTGGGTCTAGTTAATCTTAAAACATTTAATTTATACTTTTAACGTAGAACTAAGGTCTTACTGGCCTACTGCCGTTGTGACCCACGCAATTCAAGCTGGAATATGGAACATTCCGTCACCATCCATTATCAGCAGCGGTTAATATTCAAATTAATACAGAATACATAGGGCTTAACCCAGGGTGCTTTCCAATATCGTGGCGATTCAAACAGGTGCGTCTAAATGTTGCCAACTTGCACACAATAAACCAGTTACTTGAAACCTGATAAAACAAAATAAAATTACAACAATTAACATATGGAAAATTAACATTTCAGCTGCTGCGTGTACATTAATATTACACAGAATTAAGAACATAAAATTATGATATAACAATATTACATGTGGAACATATGACATTCATAATATTTGTTTATAAAATAAACGTGCGTGTGCTCTTATGATAGATTTGCATGCTAACTTAAAGTGTGTTAAAATGCAAATCGCACGTATAAAATAACCAGACGTTACAGGCTATTATTTAACAAACATAAATTAAGACATTTACAATAAAGTGAGTAACACAATAATTACTATCATTCACAGCGGTTGCAAAATGGTGGCAATTTCCTTATTTTTCAGTAAACACTTTAATCGATTTTTAACGTGTTTTTACAAATACACGGCTCTACAAAATTTAGACATCTTTTTTTTGTCAGTCTGGGTAAAAGATATTTCAAGGAAGAAAATTTAAAATAACTAAAAGGCCATCCTAAATACGTGCATTTGAAGTATATTTCGAGGAGCAATTTCTCGTTGATGGCAACCAAATTCGCTGGGAATTCAAAGTTGGTTTTCTCGCCAAAATATATGTAGTTACGAACGGCAATTTTTAAAGGTTGCTTGATTAACCGCTGGAGGTTTATATATAGGCGATATTTCTTTCAGATGTTACACTAAGACGACACTGCGAAGATAGGGGGTATTCGCAGGCACCGAAAGGACCCCAAGAATGGATGGAGGGACTTACATCCCGTCAATATTGTTAGCAGCTTATCACACCAGTTCATGCATTATTATGGTAATGGAGTAGAAAATTAAATTTGGAGTGCACGAGGGGTTGGAGAGCCGATCCCCACCCCCCTTGTCAGCGCACCGCTTGCTGCTTTTTTACCCTGGCGGTTTGATAAATTGCTGTTCCGGCTCACCCCTTGCCCTCGCCACCCCCTCGAACACTTCATGTGTTACATAAAGCCAGCAGAAGGGGGTGGTAGAGTCTATTTTAAGAGGGGCTCCTCGAACTACCTTCCATCCGCTTGCTTTTATCTTTGGCTTGGGATGGAGATTCTTTACCGTAACAAAGGCGTAAGTCGTGTTTTTACCGTAGACCAAAGATGAGGTAGGACCAGTATTCATCTTCTACACTTGTTCTCAGCATTGAACTAACCCAACGTAACACAGCCGTCTCAGTTACATGGTAAACAGTGGCGAACGCGCTTGTTTATATCCGATTCTTCAAAACACAAGCTCTTTATGAATAAAATACTCCTTTCAGTTTGAATTTAATCATACTGCATTACTACAGACCTGAAAAACTTGCAAGTTTAATGACCCGTAAGCTAGACTCTACAGTCCTACGTACAAATATGCTGATATCAACTGCACATTGGTTGTCTGCTACCACAGTGAAAAGCGGCAATTGGACATCGTTCTCCAGGAGGTGACAAACACCGTGTGAACCAATAGCTAAAGTGATATAAATCCCGTGATTTTGAATTCTACCTTGTCTCCAAATTAATCCGCAAATTCTTCAGGTCTCCATGCATTACAAATTGGTTAGAGGAAGTATACAAATATCTCAAAGCACTTGTTTACTAAAAAGTGGTATAACCTCAAACCCAGCCCACGCCGTTGTTGCTAGCCATGTTGGCAGAAAAGCAGTTCAATGTTGGGACACGGAGATTGGTTGTGCGCAGCCAGGGAGATATCTACCTCATTTTTAGTCTACGGTTTTCACCATAGACTAAAGAAGAATAAAGGCTGTTCACGATAAAGCGATCACTTTAGAAATTAATAAAAATATTCTTAATGCAGAAATAAAAATAATTTACGTAAAGTGCTGCCCTCTATAATCTTAAAAATGAATCTAATTATACTATAAATGACATTACTTATAAGTGGTGCCACCTACAACGAAATGAACAGCATAAATGCAAGCTTAACAAAAATATTCGTTAAATACATTAACAAAAATTTGTGACATATAAAACTTGAAGATTTGCAGATATAAATTCTTTTCTCCCATTAATACCAATTATCATACATAGTAAATTTAATGACGCAGGAATAATTTGATTGAAAGTTACTTGAGCACCAAAATGGGATAATTGATTGCAATGACAAATCAAGAAACAGACTTGGCCAAAAAAAAAAAAATTGCCCACAAAGGCAAACGCTCAAAAGGTCATAAAAATAAAACAAACATAAGCTAAACGCTTACCGCGCCAGTAAATGGCACATTTTATCAGCAAAATAATTGCATGTTTGTTGGTTGAAACACGTGGTTACGCTCATTTGCAATGCAATAAAATTAATTGCATTAGTCGCGATAAAAAATTTCTAGTGAAAATCGTGAGTGCGAGCGCAGTGTGCTCTGTTCTCAAGTATATGTTATAGATGAGCTGTAATTTTTCGGACTCAAAACGCAACGCTTTATTATAAATCGCATAAGGCTATCGCATGACACGAAATACACAGATATCAAACAGTTATGCCAAGATATTATCTTTAGATTTTAATGTCAATGGTTTTCAAAATGTATGTTAAGTATTTAAAAGGACTACCATCATTGCCGAAATCAAGGCCAAGCACAAGTGAATAATTGTTTCCTATTTTGTGCTCATTGCGGGTATTATCAGTGTCTGATGACAGTTTTTATTTGTCCTGCTGCATATTCTTAATTTTTTGCTCGCATCAGTTTTCCAATGTGTCGTTATTCTGTGTTTTATGAATCTGTTCAGTTATTTCCGATCAGTTTTCTCAAACTCTGACCAGGAAATAATATTTTCCTAATGTTTGCTCGTTGTTTGGGTCAATAATATTTCTGCTTAGTTTGTTGTGTTTCGCTCGTCATCTCATGTTTTATTGGACTTCTCGCCTTATTTGTGCGGATGTGTTCAGTTTGTTTGAATACTCACAGGGAACAAGTCGACATCATTCAAAGGGACGAGGTCAAAAGAAACAGATAAGCGAGATAACTCCGGACGCCACAAACGTAACACAGTCAAACATGGGCTAGTTTCTTATAACGGAACAGTTGCAACGCAACGCTTCAGGAACTGAAGACTTCCCAAAAAAAATTATTTTTGACAACAGCTAATCTTGGATGTTTTGAAGAGAGGTTTTTGCAGCATAAAACAAACTCTGCAGCGATTTTTTTTTCCCCCAGAAAGGTGTTTTTAATTTTTTACTACTTCGCTCGCAGTGATCGCTGCAATCGTTCGAAGAGCACAGCGATGGGGCAGTGCTCGCAGAAAATGGCGTCAGGTGTCAGCAGGTCAGTGTATCGAGCAGTGTTTCATAACTTCACCAATCACTCAAGAGAATTGGTCGGCGTGGCCACGCTGCGACTCGTGTCAAGAATCATCACTCACCAATCACTCAAGAGAATTGGTCGGCGTGGCCACGCTGCGACTCGTGTCAAGAATCGTCACTCACCAATCACTCAAGAGAATTGGTCGGCGTGGCCACGCTGCGACTCGTGTCAAGAATAGCCACTCACCAATTACGAGAGTATAACTTATCCCCTCGAACGTTGAAAAAAAAAAAGCTCCGCAGGTATACGGCCCTCTTAAGGGGAATCCATAGTACAGGTTATTCACGGTAAAATGAGCACTTTTGAAAGCCCTGCTTAAGATCTACTTTAGTTTGGCTCAACACAGAGGTATGTATTTCTAAGGTGAACAACGTTAGTTTTGCGGCTTTTCAGGTTCCGTTTATTCAACATCGTTCAACTTGTACACATTGTATGTATAGGCTGTTGACGGTAAAGTCAGCACTTTTAAGGCCCTTCTAAATTTTTCCTTTCACCCAATTTCTATCTTCCTCCTGCTTTTTAACGTAAACCTTGCAATGTGACCCATAAACACATTGTATACATTTCACTGCTCTCAGAATTTAGCACCTAGGGCTGAAATAAGATATATTTATTAGTGGTTAATGCCTGATGGGAGGACCTTAAAGAGTGCTCACTTTACCGTGAATAGCCTATAATGACGTTTTCCTCGAATATAAAAAATAAACCTTATATATTTTTTTTATAATTTGATGTCATATGCGAATTGCTTCTGTTTTCCGGTAGCCACAATAACAAATATTAACTAAGTTGTGCACATTATATAATGCACAACGTAAAGCAATGCCGTTGACATACATGCAATCACAAAATAACAGTTCATGGATTTTTTTTAGAAAAATTTAAAAAATACAGAAATTTCTTTATACCCTTAATGGGTTAATAATTAATGAAGTTGGCAGGATTCTGCTGCCTTGCATGTGGGCGGGCGGGACATCATTGTGTGCGGCGGATCGTTTCCCCTACACAGTTTCTTGAGCTGGGAGTCTGTCTAGAAGACACTTCACCTATAGACACTAGACGTAACGTCGTTCAACCTACTGTCACTAGACCTTAAGTCGTTTCGTCGAGCTCGCCTCCGACCAAGACGACCCGGGTCCAAACCCCTGGATTTTCGCACGCTGGAATCGTTTCGGACGATGGCGCTGGTCGGCGGATTTTCCCGGTATCTCCCGTCTCCCCCCCGCCCGTGCATTACGGAGCTGCCTCATTCTCACCTCAATCACCTTCATCGGCTGTTAAGAGCGGCCCAGATCTCTTCACTCACTCATTCCGCCGACAGTTAGGAAACTCGAATTTAGGTTCTGTACACTGAGAGAAAATCGAAAAAAAAAAAAAAAATTTATATGTATAGAGCCAAATGTTATATTTAGTTGCCCTAACAAAATATATTGTCGAGCAAACAAAATTTGAAGAGCAACAAAATTACTTTTGTTCGTCTAGCAAAATACATTTTTGAACAAACAAAATCTCTGTGTTGGGTCAAGCAAAAATTAGACTGTCAACTAAATATTTTGTTGAAACAACTATATATATTTGTTCAGCAACTCCATTTGACTGCCTTCGTTCGTTTGTATTTTTTGTGATAATTGGGATAGTAACCGTGTTTGTCAGCGCTTCTATTGATGCTTAACAGTCGTATAAGCACATTAATGAAACAATGCAGCAAGAACCTGACAAGAAAAGCTGTAAAATTCGAAGTATTTGTTATCACACTTTGCCCAATATTTGCAGTGTATCTATATCAAAACCTTTCCGTGGTCGTAAGTTGTCAAGTTAGCTGAAGTTACGAAGCGCTGCTCTCCTAGATCAGGGATAGGGTTGCGGGTTCGCGTCCCGGTGCTTTCAACGCGGCACATTTCCAGTTTGCTCGTCGCACTGGGAATTTGCCTGCAAGTCGGTCTCACTAGAGATTCGACAACGTCACGTGAAAAGGAAAAAAAAGGGGGGGTGGGGGGTTATTATTAAGGCGTAGCGCTCGGACGCAGGTGATCTAGGTTCGAAACTCGGTGGAACCTTGTAAAAGTTTTCTATATCGGCCCAAACTGTTTAATGTACGTGTAGCCAACCAAACCTTACAGTCTGGGGCAACCAGATGAGAACAACATAATAATTTGGTTTCAGCGACAAAATATTTCATTGGCTCTATACAAACAAATAATTGGGTTGCGTCAAGCAGATCTTGTTTGATTCAACCGGACGTCTTCCATATGTATATGTCCCCACGACGGGAGAGAGAGAGAGAGAGGGGGGGGGGTGGACAGGAGGCTAGCACCGCACTCTATGGCGGCATCGCGTGTCGGATGAAGCGCGCGGGAGTTGCCTATCCCTGCCGCGTCTGGGCGCGTGCGTTTCATCCCAAACCTGCGACTGCGTTTTGAGATGCGCGTCTCGGTGGAGCTGTCTTTTCGACACTCCGCCCGCCGCGTGCGATATGTGTCCATGGAGGTAATAGACGATAGAGTGGGAACTATACAATAAAGATGGGGTAGAGCGATCTCGCTGGCTGCGCACGACCAATCTCCGTGTCCCAACATTTAACTGCATTTCTGCCTACACGTCTAGCAAAAAAATTGCGTGGTTTTTGTTTTTAGGTTAGAAAACTGATTTGTAAACAAATGCTTTGAGATGAATGTATACTTTCCTCCAATCAACTTGTAATGCAGTTTGATTATATTAATACTGATAAAACTATTTTATTAATATAACACTGCTTGTTATTTAAAAATTACGGAATCAACAAACACCTACGTCACTGTTGACCATGTGACTTTGACAGTTGGGGTAGGTTAATGTTGGTTACATGCGCAGAAGAAGAATAATCGGTCTACCTCATATTTAGTCTATGGAGGAAACAGCCTATCTTCTCCCCGTCAATCAAGTGAAGCCGATGCCTTGTCTGACTTCTTTCAACTGCGCATGCGCAGGCCGATTGTTTACGTCAGCCGCCATATTATGAGTGGCAAAAGTTACATTAGTAAGCAATGTAAAACATGCACCTTTCTGCCACTACTAGCCCTGTCTTTGTCTTTCATTTTCGGCTTCACTTTCGTGTCTCGGCTTCCACTCCATAGACTAATACCTCCATGGCTGTGTCGTGTCGTCCCTCGCAATGAGAGTTCAGGTACTTCCCCACGTGTGCGTTTTTTACACCCTGAAGAAATTAACTGTAAAATCACCTATACGTACACTGTAAAGCCTGGTTTACATGCACGCCGATCATGCCTGACAGACAGAGCGGCAAACTAGAACAGAGAATCGGAAAGCAGGCCTTGGTTTCTGCGCGCGTGATCGGGGTACATGTGAACCAGGCATAAGAAATAGTAGTTCGGTAATTGACCACCCAGCGTTTAGGAATGATATGAAATCTGTTAAGGTGGAGGTTTTTTTTTTTCTTTCTTATACACACGTGGTAGCGCTTCTGAACAGGTCTGTATGAAACAGTCTAATGGGTACCGTCACTATAAAATCCACGTAATAGTCGTGCTAAAAAACTTCTGTATTTCTATACTAAAGGCTGTTCGCGAGAAAGTGAGCACTTTAGAAATGAACTTTAGAAAAATGTCGCTGCCCCTGCATGAATATATTTTAACGGGCGCACTAATTGACATTCGCCCCGTAAAGTTGGTAACGTTGGATGGATAGTAGTGCCGTAGATTAATGTCGAATGGTTTTTTAATTCATCGAAGTGTAAAAAAAAACAAATTTGTAAAGTATTTACTTTCCTAATAATTCCACAGTTTTATTTAACCGACGCATGAATTAAGTATGAGGCCCACAGAAATGTTAATTTTACATGAGGCGGAAGAATACACAACGTGCATACAAGTAGATCTTAAGCAGGGTTTTCAAAAGTACTCATCTTACCGTGAACAGCCTATAATGTATGGTAACTGTCCCGCACTACATATAGGTTATAAACTTCCAATACATGTTACGAAGTTTACCACAAAAATTTCTTACAGTGTACAGAGAGAGACTAAGCACGAATGGCAAATTATTTTTTCCACACATATATGTTAACTTTCCTACAGTTGCTCAGGAAAAGGTCAAATGCGTAGGGAAGTGTCCAAATTTGTATTGTATCGACGCTAAATATTCCCACATATTTAGCCTGTTACCTAGTAAATTTCCATACTCTGTTTAGGTTAAAAACATCCGTTACATTTTAGGAAGTTTACCAGAAATTTTTTTACAATGTGTGCCCGCAAATGTGGATAGGAAGAGGAAGTCCTGCTCCCTGGCCCGCGAGTTCACCTGATCTCATCCCGGTAGATATTTTTCCTTCGAGCTCATTAAAAATATTCTTTTCTACGAGACGCTGGTACTCGATGAAGAATAAGAAACCTTGATGCCTGTGATGTCATCCGGAAGTCGCCAGCGATATTACAGCGACGCTGGAGGCCGCCATTTCGAACGTATTCTATAAAAGTTGTTCAGCTTATCGTAGTATGCATGATGTCAAAAATCACCGTGCAGGATGATCCACTTTCACTTCGCCAAGTTTTTCGCTTACAACTTTTGACTAACGCACTGCCGGCCCACCATTCCCTATCTCATTTCGCTTCTTTTATCCTTCAAAGTTCATCTTACTGTCGCGAAAAAAAAACCTGTACATGTTTGGCCACTCGCCTGATTGCCTTCTTTCGAAAATACAGCTCGAAAATTTGTCTGCATTTTTCTGTTACAATTAGTACACATAGAAACAGTTATTTTTAGTGCATTTATTGATGCTTAATAATGGTATAAGCATCCTAGCAAAACAAGTTCAACAGGAAACTAAAACGTAATGCTGTAAAATTAAAAATAATTATTTGCACACTTTGTCCAGAAGGCCTATTTCAAAAGTATGTTTTTTTTTTTAAACATTCCAGCTCTATCTAAAGTGACTTGAGCTTAGTTTTGTTATCGCTTGAGGGCTTCCAATTATTTTCTTACTAACATAAACTTTTTAATGCAGGTAGAGCGAAACAAAATTTTCAGTTGCACCAAGCAAATCTTTGTATCGGGAAAACCCAATACGAACAACAAAATAATTTGATTTACAGTAACAAAATATTTCATTAACTGTGTACAAACAATTAATTTGTCGAGCTAAAGAAACTGTGTTTGATTCAACAAAACTTTTTTTCTGTGTGCACTTGTTACATTTCATGCAAATCACTACTCTGCCATTACTACGTTGTGCGCCGTTTGTAATATTTAAAATAATTATCCAAGACGCCAGTTGTCGCCTTCAAGCAGAATTCATGATATTGCAATTAAAATCTTCATGAAATGTTATTTTACTCGTGTTTCTTCTTCATTATCAAAATTATACATTTGCCATTTTATTCTTCTCAAATACATTAAAATCAATAGTCATTCTTCTACAATTAATAATTATTCATATTTTAAAACGTATTGCAACAATCTTATTATATTTGAAATCATTAAAACTTTCGTATTATACGACTCACATCCATCGTTGGATGTGGTGAGGATTGTTCTGAAAAGAAATATATTCTATTTTCCATCTGCCTTACTGATGTTATTTCCTGTCCTCCAATTGGCTGTCGTCGGACCATAACACATCTCTCCGCCAGTCAGCAATGGCGAGACGAGAGACAACCAGGATCATTTCACTTAGTACTTTGGTTTAATAAACCTTTAGTGTCGGATACGCTCTAGGAAAGAATACGCACCACCCGTAACTCTGCACAGAGTACTGTATTTAAGGGGAGTCCCTAATGTCCATACGGGCCTCATGATGGCGGGAAGAAAGAGATATGAAACCATCCGGCCGTTGGAACTCGTCCTCCCTGCTCGTCGCGTCATCACGGTCGCACGCGCCGTGCTTCTACACTGAGAAAAAGGTTTTTGTTGAATCGAATAAGATTTATCTGGTGTAGCCAAACTATTTGTTTGTACAGGGACAATGAAATATTTTGTTGCTGAAACCAAATTGTTTTTTCGTTCTCATTTGGTTGCCCAAATAGTAAGATTTGTTATGTGCAACTAAAAATTTGTTTGACTACACATACAGTAAACAGTTTAGACCGATATAAATAAAATAATCTTAAAAGTTCGACCGGGTTTCGAAAGCTAGGTCCCTTGCATTCTAGCGCAACGCCTTAGCAATCTCAGTTAACGTGAGAACTCGCGACGCCGGAAAGATTTTTGAATAGATATAGTGAAAATATTGGAGAAAGTGTGAAAACAAATATTTCGAATTTTACAGGTTTAAATGTCAGTTTCTTGCTGCATTGCTTCATTAGTGTGCTTACACGACTGTTAAGCATCAATAGATGCACTAACAAACACGGTTACTATCCTAATTGTCACAAAAAAAATACAAACAAACTCTCGAGCTGTATTTTCGAACGAAGGCAGTCAAACGGAGAGGCCGAACAAATATATACAGTTGATTCAACAAAATATTTAGTTGACAGTCTAATTTTTCTCGGCCAAACACAGAGATTTTCAAACATATATTTTGTTAGGTGAAAAAAAATGTAAATTTTGTTGCTTTTCAAATTTTTTTTGCTCAAAGATATATTTTGTTAGGGTAACTAAATATATATTTGGCCCTATACAAACAAATATTTTGTTCGATTTTCTCTCAGTGTATTACGCTTACTGTGCCACGGCGACGATGTAATCAATTCACGGGTACTTCAAACTTTCCTGAATGAAGCCCTGCTGAAGTTCTACTTCCAGGATATTCCTCCGCCTTGTGCAAACTTAGCTTAACCAAGTCAGGAAAATTACACCCAAAGGACAGCGCACCAAATTCGTGCACACTCAGTTGTAATAATATTTTACACGCAAAGCTATTTCTTACTAGGCATCACCAATTCACATGTTTTCTCACTGTTTTCCCCCCATATTTATTATATTAGAAATATCAGAATTTATAAATAAAATACAGGTAAAACTTAAATTTAACGAAAAATATCACATGTTAACACATGTATAAAACGTATGTGATACATGGCATGTATAGGAAATAACTAAACACGTCATACATGGGGTGATTTTTCAAAGGTTTGATAAAAAAAAAAAGTGTGAAGAACTGTGAATAGACTATACAAACAATACGTCTCACTCATTTTTTTCTCTTACGCAACATTAGTAATATAAAATGACATCTAGATTACAAACGAAACAGAACACAGTCCCCTTTTGTAAATCTTCCGTCATCATTCTCTCATAAAACGCACCGATCGTAAATTTAAATCATTATAGCTTAATTATACATGGACCAGGTACAGTTATTTATTTAAAAATAGCCTGTTACTTGTTTTGAGTCACTCGGAAGTGTGTGCAATTACGGACGCCTACTTTAATAAGTTATACACGGTTTCAATACTTGCAAATAAAAAATCTTACGTTGCGTCCGTACTTGAGTCAACACAACACTTGTTTCGTTGTCCCAGCCAGTGAGCTACAGCGTTCGTGTTCGGCTACAGTTATATGGACCAATCAAGACCTAGACCAGTAAGAGGGTATACGAATCATCTATCCATATGTAAGATCATTGGTCATTGATCTTCACAGTGTATAGTACAGACCAAAAATTACTTACACGCAAGTAATGTACACAATTGGGTTCACTGGGTCTGAATGGGTTGAAATTAATACGACCCTGTAACCATAATAATGCGCAGCAAAGTTACGTTAGTAATTTACCTAAAACTTATTCTTTAAGGGTTTACAGAAAGTGAGACGAATTCAAAACACTAGATATAGTATGGCGTCTCTTTTATCGTTGTATGTACATTTATGGCGATCTAAATTATGCACTTGCACCCCATTCACTAACACTTCAGTAGTAGGGAATAGTTCCTTGACGGCCAATAGATTCCGGAGTAGGAGCGCAGGAGCCGAGGAGCCGCCATGTTGTTACGTCACCCGACCACCGCCTTGGATGTCATTGAACTTTTACTCCTGACACATGCTTTTTGACCCGTGACCCTGACCTTGACCCCGAGGACCTTTGACCCCAAAAACCTCAAAAAACCCTAAAAAATTCCAAAATATCCTCAAAAAATTACGTTAAAATGTAGTATTAAAAACTATTTTAAAAATTATTTGAAACGTATAAAATGGATCCTTAGAAATGATCCATTTTTTCCCCAAACAGGCTCCGGTGACCTTGGAACCAGGTGATCAGGATTAATACCTCAGGAACTATGATCTTTGACCTTTGACCTTGAAAATTTAAAAAGAAAGAAATAAACAATTTCAAAAATTCTAAGAAATTCCGAAAAATTAATTATTAAAATGAATTATTAAAAAGTATTAAGAATTATTAATAAATTTAAAAAAATTAATTTAAAACTTATAAATTTAAAAAAAACTTACATTTCCGAAGGTTTCGCCAGCACCACGCCCAGCAGACGACTGACTCCCTAACCCTCACACCCCTCACCAAAACTCATTCCGCCATCTTGATTTTTTTTCATTCGTCATTTGTTTGTACACTACTGGAGGCCACCATCTTGGTAGGGGGCCACCATCTTGGTAAGAAACCACCATCTTGGTAGATATCACCCATCCGCCATATTGGAGGCCAATGACCATGACCTTGAATGACCTTGAAAACCAAAACTCGAGAAAGAATGCATGAAAGTCAGCAAGCATAATACATTACAGACTACACTATGTTAGATTCAGACTACCTCAAAATTAACGCCATTACCTTAAATGATCTTGAAAATAAAAACTCAAATATATATATATATAAAAGTCAGAAAGCAAATAACATAATAAACTAATACCACCATATTAGATGCATACGAACATGACCTTGACCCCATGACCATGAATGACCTTGAAAACAAGAAACACAAGAAAAAATACATAAAATTCAACAAGCATATTATGTTACAGATGAATACGTTAATTTCTCTGGTTCACCGCCAAGCGAGCTGTCGGCACTTATAGTTATAGACATAAAATAACCTGCATGTATCATGCAGGAATTTGACTACATGCTTAATTCATTAAATATTTTAAAGATATGCTTTTGTTATTAAAAACTTTAAGGCCGATAGAAGGATACAATACACGACAAAAAAATTTTATAATAACTTATTATTATTTTGTAAATACCTTTGCAGAAGAAAGCAGTTTATCACATCATCTGATATAACCCCGATCCTTCACGTTTTTGAAGCTCAAGCAAAGATCTAAGTTTATCTACAAGTTTGTTGGGATCTTCAGTAAACGTGTAGTCAGTATAACCGTTATCTTCTACCTTCTTCGCATCAATTGTCGAAGGAAACTCGTTGGGCAATATGTGGATATTTCTAGGGAATCATCATCGTTTTCAACACAGTTACTGCAGTCATAGTCATCATCAATGCTGACTTTATGATCGTCTTCACTTCCTGCTTCATCCTCAATATCTAGTTCACTTTTCTTTGTAGCATGAGTTGTATGTCCATCATTATTCAGAGTGCCATTTATTTTGAAGTTATTCGACTTCACATGAACATCTTGCAAGTGTGCCGTCCGCACAAACCGACCGGACTGCACTCATTCCGACTTTAGCATTAACTGTGGCGTCATAATCGTCTGCGGAAACGGCCCCCATCGATGTAGCAGGACATCACTTGCAGGTCCCCAGTAGACGTACCCTCTCGGCAGACAGCGATGAACTGATCGAACCCACGCATGTACCTTCCCCTATGTAGCACACAGTCCTTAACGACCATCAAAAATCGATGTTTTTCTTTCCAGCACAAGGCAACATATCTTTGAAATCTGATACTCATGTCCGTATTAACATGATCATCGTAAACATGACGCACATTCGTATCGTCCATGCGAAACAGCACCGACATGTTTGCGTTGTCGCGAAGCAGTTGTTTGGGTATGCGCGAATAAGTCTGGCCGAGGTACACACAGTCAACGTTCGCGTGTCGACCCATGCTAAAGTATTCTTGAATGCAAGTTTGTTTCTCGCAGGCAATGTCGTCGAGGACAAATATCGAGTTTCCCAGTGCTTCGCTAGGAGGTACGATGGCTTCATTATCACTGCATGGGATATATTTCATACCTTCCACAGCCTGCAGTACACGCGCCAATCGCCGGTGTTTCGGTTGCTGGAGTGATTTGGAGTATAGGTACACATTCTCGAAGCGAAGGACTGCTCTCTTCTTCCAGCAAGCTCAGTAGGACGGATGTCTTGCCACAACCTGATGGTCCTGCGATGTGCACCTCACTGAATTCCGAAATAGGCTTCCATGTCGTGATTCGTGGGAAATATCTTCATTTTCAGCATGAATGTGTATGGGTAGAGTAACATCTTGCTTGATTACCTGTATGTTACCAACTGCAATATTCTAACTATGATGGTTGTGACGGTGGCGGCTGCAGTTATGTTGGCAGTGGAGAACCAGTGCTGCAACATTTAGAATGTAAAGTTTCACGCCGAGAAAACTGCTTCTGACTGAACTCGCACTGGAATATGCTATACGTCCACACCATTCCAAGTCTAGAATGATACTGAAACGAAAATGCATAAAAGGCGCGTATTTATACTTTGGCGAAAACTCGATCGCAGAATCGACACTGGCGACAACCAGTTAGCGATGATGCAGGCTCACGGCTCCATGATCGTCGAGGTCAAAAGGCAGCCCTTCATATCCGCAATTCACATTCGTGGTATGGGAGCACTCTGAGAAAACCCAAATACTCGTTCGACCAAGAAAAACTCGCGGGTACTTGCATAACAATATGTTATTTAAATATATAATACAAATATATTTAAAGACTTCGTGAAGCTTAATATAATTTTCCCGGAAAGTTTAGAAAAGTTATTTCCTTAATTTTTTATATTATATTGTATATTTTTACAGATAAAAAATATCCCAGTCTTGCTTCCATCTGTTTATCTATATCGGCGACACGTAAATGTTTTAAGTGGAAAAATATGTAATTCCATTTTTTTTGACGTATGGTATTTGTAACGGCCATTTTCGAGCGAGCAAGTATATTACGAATAAAACAATTTTGCGCCATCCGATGAGGATTTGTCACAGAGAGTATATCTGAAGAATTTGGATTCTGTACTTAGGTGTGGGCTTGACCGATTTTAATACATATTATTATTCGAATTAAAGTTTGACGTTTTACTTGTTGCTTAATACACGTGCTTGAATACTATAACGACTTAACTTGAATATGTGTGCTCAAATGTGCATAAGACGTTAAATAACGCATGCTTGCGTGCACGGGGAGAGGTATTCAGCATATTGTCAGCATAAATGTAATTCGCTGTAAGAATAGCGAGGCTATTAGTGAAGGGAGTCGTGAGTCGAAAATCAAGTCGCGAAGTGTTTATGACGTGTCTTGTCGAGTAGCGAGTCAAGTTCCGTAGCGACTTAGGAAGATAGGGCATGTTTAAAGAACATTAACGTATACACGTACACACGAAGTGAGTCAAAATTTAAGAGAAGCAACAGCGAGTTCGAAGTTTCAATGCTAGTCGCGACACCAGTCACTATCGTTGTGTCAAAAGAGCTCTCGGGCTTCAAGTGGAGGCATATCTTTGAAAAACTGAATGTGTTAGGATGCTCGCATTGTAATGGTCTGAGAATTTTATTTATTTTTCTTACAATTTCATGATGCATGGTGCCTTGCGTGTACATTTTAATGAGCATTTAACATCCCAAGTTTGTTTTCATCATCAAAAGAGGAAATTATTTATAAAAATAATCTTCTTGTAAAGTTTTTAACTACAGTATATTCAATAACATTTATTTGCACACAAATAATCAATATCATTATTGATGAAACGCCACATGAAATTAGTTTTCATATCTTATATATTTAAGAGTTTAAGTTATATCTTGATTAAATATAATTGGAGCATTTAGGTAATACATTAAGCGAATTTTACAAGTGAGTGAGTGAAGAGATTTGGGCGGCTGTTAACACTGCGGTATTGAGAGTCTATGAAGGCTAAGTGAGGTGAGAATGGAGCAGCGATGGAATACAGGGGCGGGGGAAACGGGATATCCCCGAGAAAAACCCGCCAACCAGCGGCATCATCCGGCTTGATTCCAATTTGCGATAATACAGAGTTAACCGGCTGGTGATTGAACCCAGTTCACATTGGTGAGAGGCGAGCAGTCTAACCGCTCACCCTTCGTTGCCAATGACATTACAGATTGGTGTGGGACTCTAGCTAGAATATATAATCTATCAGTGTTCAAATATTGCTAGCTTAAGAACAGTAAGTAGCAGGGGTGGGCGGATCCCACTTAACTTTTGATTAGTCGGATTATCAATTTGATATCAAATTGACTGATCGGATTAATAATTAATCCGACCAAAATTTAATCCTCTAATCTTAATCCGATAAAATGTGATTGATTCAATTTATTTAATTGAATTAATCAATCAATTAAAAAATGATTGATAAGTTGTAGTTTGGTGCAAGACTGTACTAAGTGTATTTATTTATTTTTTATATTTTTTAGGGAGTGCCATGGTAGGTCTTCACCCTCGAACGTCTGGCATTGTACTGAGTTGTGATGTGTTGGGGAAGGGGTATGCATCATGGAGTTAGGTGTATACTGGAGATGGCATGTTGTGAAGTAGGTGAAACCGCTGGAGATAGGTGGTTTTAATATGAACTCTAGCCGCCATCTTGACTGTATCCCAAAACATTCTGTTTATATAATAATTACATTGAGAGAAAGGTTACATTCGAAGCATTTCGTGTTGAACAAAGAAGCTGACGAATAAGTAAATATATATTACAATTCACGTGGGAAGTTTTTCATGTTTATTATTCGTTTGTGTTGGTTGTGCAATCAAATAATTTCCTCATAAAACTACCGATCGCATGTGTGTGTGTACTGCTGGCTAGTATTGGGTCATGTGCGACAATAAACATGTGTTTTAGATATAGTGCTCATAATCAGGATTTGTGGAAAACTATTTTTTGAATAAATTATTAAATAAAGTATAACAAGCGTTATACCATTGTCTTGTAATTTATTGCAGGTTGCGTATCAGTAATCAGTGCAACAAACGGCGACCAGCAGCCTAGCAGAATTTCTGTCAGGCAAAGTTCACATGTTCCTGAGCCATGAATAAATAATTATTTGCTGGCATTTATATTTAAATTCCTACACAGAAAATAACTCGAGAGGTTTGTTTCCAATATGACTTTATCTCCTTTATACATATTTAATGTCAATATAGTAAATGGTTTCTGGTAAATCAATTCAAATCCCGTTTTAGTTATGCCCTCTCTTTACATTACATTAGTTTTCTGTTATGATAGAATTTTATACTTATTTATCCCTCATTGTAGGGCAATACGTTGCAATGGCCCAAACTGATTTCCTCTTGGTCTTGCATATCATTAAATTACATCTTTGAGAGAGGTGCATGAAACGAGCAACCACGACGATGTTATGAACCATGTACTTCGAATACAATTATTGCATTCTTATTTCACATCCAATACGTTCTTCATTAAAGAAAGAAGAGAATTTTCCTTTTTTGGTGTCACTAGCAGTATTAAAATTATGCCACTGCTACTTCGAATAACAATAATCATAATATATATAATAATAATGGCCATAATGCAATTTAGACGACGAATGATTAAGGAGTCTTTGTTTGTGGCAAATTTAAGGGGAAGTAGACTTGCTATCTTGGATTTACGTATTTACCTCATTATCTTAATTTTTGGAGTCAATATTTAAAAACCAAGCTAGTCATGACATAGAGAACATTTTAACTGTTATGTCTAAATCCCACTTATTTTTCTTGCATGATTAGTGTCTCATATGTAACCGTAATCAAACATCTAATTATTTAAAAATTACAGTCCCACATGGGAAAATACAGGTATATTTGAAACCCTACAAATTAAAAAAATCGTTAAGTAGTCGTCCATGTCATGTCTAGCTTTGATTTTTTATTTATGGTCACATATTTTCATTACGATGATTTGTAATAAAATTGGAAGGTGGAGTGGATACTACCCCCTTAAGAATTTCTTGTTGCCGAGGTATTTTAGACGTAATCTGTGACAGTTTGGCAGATTTTAATTAATTTTGACATTCTTTGCATGGACGATGGTAACTGGTGTGCAAAGACGATGTAAAAGCTAAAGGACTACGCAGAAAATAATTGGTTATTAGTTTAAAAATCGTTGGCTCTCTGGAGTTACTGGAATAATTTTACATCCCAGCTTCCCATTTTTCAAATTTATCAGAAACTTCCACCCTTCTCAAAACTGCTACCCTGACCAACCTCCTAGTTCTACAGGCCAGGTGGAACAAACACATGAAACACACGTAGCGTATCAAAACGAACTGAATTTTTGAATATGTGTTTTATTGGGTTATAGTCGAATCACAATTAGTTTCTGATAAATTTTCACCATCTGTACTTCCACTACAAATAAACATTAACACTGTCATGGAAACTAATGACTTGAATCCATGCGTCAAGTGTGACACGATGGGATAATTAGAAACCCAAATATTAAAGTTTTAAATCAAATCCTACTATAGTGTGTATAGAACAAACATAAATCGTTTTCATGTCTCGCATTTACTATAAATGTGTAAAAATGAGCAGATTTGTAAATTATTCACTTTTCTAATCATTTCACAGTTTCAGTTGAGCGACGCATCAATACAGTGACAAGTCTCATGGCAATGTTGATCTTACGTGAGGCGGAAAATATACAACATGCATACAAGTAGATCTTAAGCAGGGCTTTAGAATGTGCTCGTTTTACCGTGCACAGCTTATATCGTAATTTGACTCGTGTCCGGCTAGTCTGAAAATGCTGTTTTTAACTGTATTGGAGGGCTCCAAAACAATATTTACAGCCAGCGTGGTAGCTTTACAAGTACTATTCCTTACTCGCTTTGGGTTACAGTGTCTTTCCGTAGGTAAATATACTAGAGGCACGTGTGACAGTTCTGTCGAGAAACCAGGATTTCAAACTCTCTGCAGAGCAGTTCAAGGTAGGCGGGCCCTTAACTGGAATTTTCTTTTCGAAGACCAATACAGATGGGGCATGTTAATTAGTTTTATTTGACAACGAGGATCCCAAACTCACTGCAGGCGGCTGCTGGCAGCAGGTAGGTGGGCGTCTTGAACTGCGATGCCGCGCCCTGAGGGTGAAGCTATCTTCTCCATTCCGTCCTATTGGCCGGTAATTCACTCATCATTAGTGACGAGGGGTTTGAGGTTTTTGTAGTGTGGAGGAGGGGGAGAGATGTGGATGTAAACGAGATACACGACCCCCGCTGGGAGCACTCTTGTCGAAGGAGCCGGCTCTCAGATAAATCCTCCCCCCATCGGGCCGCGGTGCCGTGTAGCGGTGTTGGTTTACAAGGGGCGGGCGAGCGCAGCGCCCCTGGCGGGCGGGGTGGGCAAACGCCGCGGACACCCGCCGAGTCGACGAGTGTTCCTGCCTCTCGTCATGCCATCCACAGAGCGCGCAAGCGCGCCGCGGAGGATATTATCATACACTAAAGATGAGGTAGAGAGATCTCGCTGGCTGCACACAACCAGTCTCCGTGTCCCAGCACAGAACTGCTTTTCTGCCAACACGACTAGCAAAAACATGGTTTGGATTTTAGGTAAGAGAACTGATTTGTGAACGAATGATTTGAAATGTATGCATACTCCTTCCAACCAATTTGTAATGCAGTTTGATTCAGTTCAAACTGGTGGAAGTATTTTATTCATATAATAGTGCTTGTTATACAAAAATTAATATCCAAACAAACACGTTCATCACTGTTAACTATGTGACATTAACTGCTTTGGGGTAGGCCAATGTAAGATACATGCGCAGAAGACGAATATGCGGTCTGCATCATCTTTGGTCTGTGGTCGAAGCATGATCTCTTTAGATAGCTGAACTGTGTACACGAATACCAGTTTCGAAATTTATTACAAGTCATTTTACCGAATTTCAATACAAAAGGTAGTATTTAACTTTTGTAACACAATTACAGATTGGTTGGTAAAACTATATGTTTGTTAGCAGGCTTACCGCCGATATCTGAGTTCATAATAATTTCGTCAGTGCTATCGGCAATCTATGAGCTAATGTTGAGGATACGTGCAGAAGGCACAGCGCCTCACCTGGGCTCGCAATGCAACTAAATGGACTAAGTGGAGGCATCTGTCTTGGTCCGATGAGTCACGGTTCAAGCTGATTGTAGGGCTCGTGTATGACGCAGGCCTCTTGAAGACACATTTCCCACCGCGGTTAACTGTGTTCAACTATCGGCAGAGTCGCCCTGCCTTTTCGTCATGACCAACACGTTTTCCAAATTACTCCTCTTTCCCCCTTCACACTTCTTTCTCCCATAGCGTTTCTATTTCATGCAGGCAATAATTATCAATTCTTTCCTCTCTGCTGGGTTTTGCTTTGTCTATGACGGGTTTTCCTAGTCTCTTCTTATTTATAGTATTAGCTTTAAGTAGACTTAGGGAGGTAGTCATGACTGCAATCGCTGGGCATTGCTGCCCAATCCCTCTCTGCCGCGAAGCATGTCTCCTTGCATGATTTCCTTCCCTTTACAAGGGATTCGCCCTGAGACACATTTAGCTCCCGTCCTACCTCCAGGAAACACTTAACACTTAACACTTAGTAATAGGGTAGATAGAAAAATCACACTCCGTCACTGCTCTCTCTCTCTCTCTCTCTCTCTCTCTCTCTCGCTCTCTATCTACCTCATTTCAACTTCATTGGCGCTGAAGACAGCTGTTAGCTCTCACTAACATCTGTCACTCATTCACTCACTCACGAGCCCATGGGCAGTAGTTGTCAACAACGCAGTATGCAAGCTGTTACGGATCCATACTGATTCCGCGTATGCTCACACGGCATGGATTATTTTATCCGCTGGTCCACTGGAACACGTCATTGATTGGTGGCTTTTATGAACTACTTGGTGACCATTTGCCGCCCTTCAAGGAATTCACACACTTCGATTGCGTTTTACTATCTCGCTAGAATAATGCACAGTGTCGTACTGGGCTCGTGTAGTTCCGTAACTGGACCAAGGATCATTTTGGAATTTTACATCTGATGGCGTGACCAGCACGTTTTCCCGACACGGACCAAGCTGAGCAATCGTAAGAAAGATTAGGAGAAGTTAATTTCACGGAGATATGGGTAGCTATCTGGAGGGTATGTGTCAGCATCCCTCTAGAGGTCATCCGTCCATTAGTGGAATCGATGCCATGTCTATTTGCTGCACTTCGTCTCATTGGCAGTAACCCAACGATTCTAGGTACATATCTTTATGACTTTTGGCACTTTCGTGTTTTCAGTTGAGGGAAAATAGTTTTTATGGAAGTATTTATCGCTTGGTAACATATGTGTAAGCAAATACTAACGACACTCTTTGCTGTTTAAATCACGCTGTACTTTAAATCCGCGAGCCAATCATGAGTAAATGCATAATATTAAAACTCAGCCTCCGTTATCGTTAGTGACCAGACGCTTCTGCTGAGAAATAAGCGGAAATTATTTATCACCGCAGATATCGAGATACTTCACCACGATTACTGAAACTACTATATGTCCAGCAAAATTCCCCAACTTGCGCGATGTGTGCATACAAATTCGTGCGCAATATTTTTGTAAATTGTAAAATTATCTATAAAACGCTTAATGAGAAAAAAATACAATTTTTATTGCAAACCGTTTAAATTAATGATTTATGTAACGGCTATGGGCCTATTTGGCATTATTTTGCCTGGATGACGCAATAATCCCATATTTATTTCTATATTTCATATGACAGAAAAAAACAACATGAGCAAATAAAGTATATATTACGCAGGGCTTTCAGAAGGGCTCAGCTAATCGTGATCAGCCTATAAAAGCGCCTTTATAGATGTTGGTATAGTCCATTCACGGTTACTTCACAATTTTCTGAAGCGCCGCTAAGTTCCAGGATATTCCTCCGCCTCATACAAACTAAGCTTAACTAATTCTGGAAAATTACATCACCAAAGGACAACGCACAGAATTCGTGCGCGCTCAGTTGTAATACAATTTTGCGTGAGAACTATTTCTTACTAGGCATTATCGACATACATGATTTCTCACTGCTTTTATACATATTTATTATAAATGTAATACTATAATTTATAAATAAAATATAGGTGCAACTTCAATTTAACGAAGGATAAGATAATTTTACGTTAAAAGAGGTATAAAATGCTTGTAATTTATTGCATATTTAAGAATAACTAAACATATCTTGCGTGGGGTGAATTTTAAAAGGTTTGAAGTATGAAAAAACCGCGAATGACTATAGAACGAGTCACGTGATTTCCTTGCCCGTATAAAAAACTATCGAGTGTTCCGAAAAGTCGTCGTATCAAATCAGTGCGTCTGTGGTGAAAAAAATTATTTAGGGTTAGCCTGTATCCTGAACATAGCTCGCTGCCATGCCGGCTCTATGTAAGTGAAGTCTTGTGTTAGTCTATTTAGGGTTAGCCTATATCCTGAACATAGCTCGCTGCCATGCCGGCTCTATGTAAGTGAAGTCTTGTGTTAGTCTATTTAGGGTTAGCCTGTATCCTGAACATAGCTCGCTGCCATGCCGGCTCTATGTAAGTGAAGTCTTGTGCTAGTCTATTTAGTTCACGTGTGCACAATCATGCACAAGTTTATATATAGTCCATTCTCAGCGACTCCTAACTTCTCTGAAGCCTGGTTAAAGTTATACTTCTAGGATATTAATCCGCCTCGTTCAAACAAAGCTTAACCCAGTCCAAAAAAAAACCACGCCAAAGGGACAGCGCACCGCATTCGGGCGCACTCAGGTTAATAATATTTTGCGTAAGAACTATTTCTTACTCCCTGGTTTTATTCATAATATTATAAATAAAATATTGTAAATTGTAGATAAAATATGAGTTAACGATCAGTAGTTTGACCAAACATAAGGTACTTTTATGTTAACATAATTAAAGAACGCTTGTATATAAGAAACAACCAAGCGCGTCATACATTAGGTGATTTTTGAAAAGGATCTATTCAAAAAGTTTGAAGAAACAGCGAATATACTATAGCTAGGTATAGGCTGCTCACGGAAAAAAAAGAGCACTTTTGAAAGCCCGGCCGAAGATCTACTTGTTTGCATATTGTATATTCTTCCGCCTTATGACAAATTAACATTGCCGTGGGCCTCGTCACTTTATTCACGCGTCGCGTGGGTCAAATGAAACTGTGAACTTATTAAGAAGGTATACATTTTACAAATCTGCTAATTTTTACATTTCGATGCATTAAAAAAATAAACCAGAAAGCGAAAGAAATAATTTTAAGTTATCACAAAATGCTTACGAACACTCTTTATTCGACGTTAAGATATGGAACTACTTTCCATCCATCGTTAGCAACTTTACTGGGCCGAATGTCACTCAGTGCGCCCGTTGAAATATATGCGTGCAGGGGCAGTGACTTTTTTCTAAGGTTAATCTATAAAGTGCACACCTGATCGTGAACAGTCTTTACCTGCGAAATGCGCGTTATTATTTGTCATTATGCTTAACTTCTCAGTACTGTATACACTGGGGCCGGAGTCATTTCCCCATTGGCTGCTGCACAGTTGTGAAGTCACTCCCTTTCTGACTGAACTGCGCGCGTGATTGGGGCGCACTGCGGAGTGTTCAGTTACTGGCGCAGAGTTACCCAGGGCGTGTCAAATGAAGTGTCGTCCAATGGCAAACGTATTGCAAAGGTACAAGTGTTTGAATTTTAACGTGTCGCTAAGTTATAGCGCGCGAGAATTTGCAGGTCCCCAACTAGAGCACGTGATCGTGATATTCGGCACTGCACGCAGCATAGCTCGTTGTCCGCCGCTCTCAGCGTCTTACCCTGCAGGTGGTTTGATCTACGGAACTCGGCTACAGCTCTGCTTTACAAATATTTCGTGCACTTAGCTACGAGCGTGTTTTTCGCTGTTTCCGATAACCAAGCAAGCAGAAAATACTTTACGGGACAAAATTATTCTTGTTCGGAGAAATTAGAAACATGTGCAGCGGGTCTGAAAGTGTGCAGTTTTTAGTTAGATTTCGTTACATATCGGAAATTTTTTTTTTCGAAAATTTGTAAACGTAATCTTGGAAATGAGAAGCACACTTAGAAGCACAATAATAATTCCGCAAAATGATACAAGCAAAAAAAAAAAAAAAAAGTCTATGTTCACTTCGTGTTTGGTTTAAATATTTATAATATAATCGAAATTAAAACATATTATCTGAGTAGTTAATGTCAGATATAACTTTCAATTCCTGTCTGGACGATTTTCTTTCTTGTTAACGAGATCTGCGGATGTCATCAAAAAAACTCGTATTCAAAAATCAATACGATCCTTTGCGTGTATTTATTCGCCAACTCCTTCTCGAGAGAGAAGGGTAGCTCACAGAAATTACGATTTGGCGTATTGCTTTTTTATTGTTAAAGCATTTTTATAGAAGCACAAATTTTCTATCATTCCATGCGCATGCTACACTTGCAATAGGATGCAAATATTGGCGATCTACGGCATGGAATCTTGAATCAACGAAGGTATATAATTCTAGACGACTCCGCTAGTTTCAGTTAAAATGAATTTTTATTCTGTAGAGTTTATGCTACCGTGTAGTCTACAGCTGGGAAGCCTGCTACTTCCATTAATTAGTGTTTTAAGAGCTATCTATAAAGTTGTACAGAATTATAACTGCAACAAAAATTTAAAAAAATATAATTGTACTTCTTGTACACACCTGATATGAACAACAGTCTTCCGTCATCCATCTGCACAATTACATATACGCATGGTATACATTCATAATTCCAGTAGTTCTCAGCAAACTGACATGTACTGAATATTATTTACACCTTCAAACAAATGAGATAAATCAAAAAACGATAAATGAATAACTGATGTGCGATTTTATATCTGTTTCATAATTTTTACTTGAAGCGTTTCGGGAAAATGAACAGGAATAGTTTTAGAATTCACTGCCTTAAACTAAGATGCAGGCGTGCTTATCAGTCAACTATTGAAAATCATATTTTCTCTGCACAAATAGACGTCTGGAAATGGACCAAAATGGACAAAGAGACTTTCGGGAATGTTTCCAATTTTCTGTAACTTTTTTAACTGGGACAAATTTCTTGAATTTTTTTTTTGAGAAGACGGAATTAAGAAATGAAGAAATAATTAATACGCTAGTGGGATCTCAGTTTTATATCTTAGGAATTCTTATACTCCTGCGTGCTGTTCAAAATCTTGAATTCTCCCACCCCGTTTTACACTTGTTCATTTTATGAATATTTACAAACACCGACATGATTCGGGGCCACGGTGGCTGAGCGGTTAGCCTACTCGCCTCCCACCAGTTGGGCTGGTTTTCTCGGAGATCTCGCGTTTCCCCCGCCCTTTCATTCCGGCGCTGCTCCATTCTCACTTCGATCACCCACATCGGCTCTCAAGACCACGATGTTAAGAGCAGTCCAAATCTTCACTTCACTTCGCCAACATGATTCCTTTGACACTGATGGTGGTTGTAAACGTGAATTAAAAATATCAAATACTACCAATAAATAAAAATCAACATTTTAAATGTAAAATAGCATAATCACGTTAAGTTATTTTGTGTTGTGTAAATTTAATGGATGGTTATAGGGAATATACAATAGTAAAATTCATTTCGTTTAGCAGCACATTTAACGTAAACAAAAATGCAATATATAAATAAATTAACAAACAAATTAATAAATACAAATTTAAGGAACATTACTATATTTGCTGTATTGTAAAGAAATGTTGGACAAATAAGAAAGCAAATTATTTCTTCGGAACTAAATTCTCGGTTAGTTGGCAAATACTCTGAATTTCAATTTTTAATTTTCTTTCCAACGATACCATGCAGGTATTATGCACATATCCCTACTCCTATATGGATTCCCTGCAAGGTCATAAAGAGAATTTGTTATTGAGCATTTAATTTATTTTTTATTTTTATTTACAGAAATACAATTTTCCCATAGCACTGGAACAAAAATGTGCTTGTCCGGAGTGTTAAGTGCGAAACGTGAGCTTCCATAATCCTTCTTGGAACGACGCATCTTGTTGTCCCTTCTTCGTCGAGGCAGGAGAAAAAAATAAGGGGTGAGGGGGGGGGGGGGATTAATGTAAAAAAATTTACTCAAAAGGAAGGAACCTCCCAATTAAAAATGAAAATGGAGAAATTAAAACCATCAAGTACTCACATATGAGGAATATAAGTACAGAGAATACTGGCGTCGTTCGGAGAGAAGGTTTAAGGTAGCAGGGGAAGAAAATGTCTCCTCTGCAAGCGGCCTTCTGCATACCTGCAACAGAAGAAACAGAAGATATGCGTGTTAACGTCTGGGAACTTGGACGTAACTCTCTCTCTCTCTCTCTCTCCCACAACCATACTCCTGATATCGTGCGCAAACATCTGGCCGTCCACCATTGTTCCAGTAAATTGTTGCTTAGTCACAATCCCGTATTGGCTGCAGCTCGCCTCACAGATAATTGTCTGACTGAGTGACGTGCAGATAAATCAAACCCGTTTCGATTCCCCTCCCCTTTCCCATCCTCCTCCTTGTTTAAAACCCGCTTGACTTTCCTTCCCAGGCTTGCCCCGGCCCCGACATGCTAAAACGTTCGCCGCGGCGGCGGCAGCAGCCGAACAAAAGAGCATCGCGCGCAGCAGGATTGCCAACCCCGCGGGATATTCCCCCACCCCCCCCCCCCTTCCCGATTCTCGAGCTCATTTGTTTCTCTGCCTCCCGCGCGCCGCCAGGTGCCGAAGGGATCGTGGAAGTGAGCGACTCCGTACATCGGCACGTTCGCACGAGACCGAATGAAAAATCGATTAACATTTCAATTCTTTATTCGCGTTATTCTGTAGACTGGGTGTGTTACAGAATGCATCTTGACGAAATATCTGTAACCATTATGAAATCATATATTTTCTTTCATCGACTCTCGCTGTAGCGTCCTCGCCTAACAGGAAGTCCTCAATTTTAGCCAAGGATACTGTGTAAACGATTTATATTAAACTAATGTAGAATACGAAGCGAATAATGTTTTACAGCTTCAACTAATCTAAACATAACTAAACAGTAGCTAAAACCAACGCAAACAAATAGTTTTACATCGCAGTACAAGACACTCGAGGTATACAGGAAACTATTTTCCGTAGTGAACCTCGAAGAATTTAACTGCACATGTTATGAACATTATGTTTTTTAAATTTAAAAACTCCAAAGAAATAACCAGAAGACTATACCGTAAAGTTACTAATGGATCAGGCCATGAACATGCCAAAAATGTAGCTTTCCCGTGCCATACAGGCAGTCCCGGGTACTGAAGTACAACGTGTTTGTGTATCGTACGTTTTACGATGTCACGTTAAAACGAACAGTCGATATTTCTCGGGTGTGCGAGCACAGATCAGAACGCGCTACGAGTTGATGGCTGGTTCGATTTGAACGTGGGCCAGGCTGCGTAGAAAGTATATCGACAAGCACAGTGGTTTTTGTCTGCTACAAATATCGTTAACATTGCATCACGATTTCTCCACAGGAACGTCGATATTTCACGTTAAAACAGCGGTGGCATGCGTGTTCGTCTATATTTGCTTTGCTTCTCGCCAGACGCATACAACAGCCTATTGCTTAGTGTAACGTACTATAGTGTCATGTTTGCTTCGAAACCTGGCCAGAGAAAAATGAATTAACAATTCCAAACACGTATTTACATTGCCATTATGCTAACATTGGTCGAACATGGTCTCGACCTTCTGTAACGGTTAAAGAGTAATTTGGTGTTTCCACTCTACCCTGTTTTGCATCTAGAACGACAAACCGCGGATATTTCGGATCTCATTTTGGTTCTAGAAAATATTCCCGGTTTTATTAGAAGAGTTGTATATTTAAATGACCGTTTTATGCAGAAAGTAACCAACCCACAAAATTAAAAATTGAGCGAATTGTGTAAATTAGATAGTCGCATCCCATTCTAAATTACGTTAAAAAAAGACCATCTTAAAACCACACTGTGCTGCCATTTGTGAATTGTTATAAGAAATATAGAAAGTTATTTGGTACAATTATATCACGCAAACATTTTTTGCTGAATATTTGTTTTACTTCTATTTTCGTTTTCGATACACCCAGAGCGCAGCACCATATGCACGAAAATAGCCGTTACAGAGTGATACGAGATGACAGTTACATTGAATGTTCCAGTAAAAAATGTGAATGTTATGTTTGTTTGCATATATATATATATTTGCTTAAGAAACAGAGATATTTGAGACTGTAGTTGAACTGCGTAATCCAATGGTTTATGTCGGGAATTTTATATGGTAATTTGTAGAATGTTTGGAAACTAATATCACATTTAATGGGGTGTGATATTGTTCAGCAAAACGCAAACCAGTCATCTTTTTCAGGAGAATATGAACGCTATTCACACATACAAAAATTAAAAATCGCGCTAAAACAATCACACAAAGCAGACACTAAAATGTCAAATTAGCTAGATGCTATGAAATAGCAACAAATGGCGAAATTTATCTAAAAAATCATACCTCAGTAGGAGAGAAAAAATTAACAATAGTATCACCATACTATGTGAATGGAATCATATCTGCTCATCATGATTCATTACAAGGAAGCAGTCATGTTGGTACTTTTAAAACATTCTGACCACGCTACGTCCTAAGGCAAGGGCGTGGTAGGGCAGAATTTGCATAAAGACAAGCAAAACTAACAAAACACCAAAAATGGCAAAAGCCTACGGAAAACCAGTTATTTGTGCAATGTAAGGGTGAACTTATAACAGAAACAAAGAAGTATGGTAATGTGTTTTTATTTTGTTTATATTCATTCTTTCAATGGTTATCATTCTTACACGTGGAATATTTTTAATTGGTTATCAATATTACACGTGGAAAATATTTAATTAGTTATCAATTTTACACGTGGCAAAACTAAAATATTCATCTCCCTTTTTTTTTCATTTGAATTAACATGTACATAAAACCAAGTTACCATAAAAACTGAGTAAAATGCGATTAATTGGCAGGTAAATAATTATGCCGACGCCCAGCTAGTACTTGGATTTTCCCGCTAAAATTACAGGTAATATTTACGCAAATACCTTGGCCATATAGGGACTACAGAGGCCACCACAATACATACCGGGCAAGTTACCCTAAACACACTTCGTTACAAGATGGCGGATCAAAGTCTGTTGTACCAACATGTACTCTGGACTTTCGAAAATTAATTTCAATCCTATACAGGAAAAACCAATATGGCAACTCATACTACAGTGTAACCTCAATGCCCGTGCGATACTTTCTCCTCCATCTGCTCGCGATCCCAAGTGGATAGGAGCAGCTGCTTAGCAATGCCAACCTTAACTCCCACAAGCACAAGTCACTCTTCAAAATGCCCTAAACTTCGTAAATTTTTTAGATAGTTTACTAAAATTAAACATAACTGAATCCCAAGTATCGCCTACCATTGCCTAGACTTAGTTTCAAAATGCTGATACCATTATTATTATTATTTTGTTTACCTGTGGTTACAGCCACTAAAATTCTCGTCAATACTTGGTTGCATACTTTTATGAGTTTACATTATTGGGTTCTCTACTCACTGAGCAACCGCGGCCAAGCTATTTGGTGCTCTACCCTCTGAGCTACTGCGGTCCCACTACTTGGTGCTCCAGCCATTTAGCTAATGCGGCCCCACTATTGGGTGCTCTAGCCACTGAGCTACTGCGGTCCCACTACTTGGTTCTCCAGCCACTTAGCTAATGCGGCCCCACTATTGGGGGCTCTAGCCACTGAGCTACTGCGGTCCCACTACTTGGTGCTCCAGCCACTTAGCTAACGCGGCCCCACTATTGGGTGCTCTAACCACTGCACTACTGCGGCTCTTGGGAAGGAATGTAAGGCAGCCCATAGACAAAAAGAATGGAGACATAACGGATTTTGTTTTAACACTGCTTTTTTAATCCGTGTATTATTAAGAATAGTATAATTCAGTACCTATGTACGTACATCACTAATCATCATTTTTTTCGAACCTTCTGAGATATATTCCTGTGATAAAAAGTAGCCTATGTCACTCTCTAGACATCCAACTATATCTCTGCAAAAATCACATCGATCCGTTGCCCCATTTTGACGTGAAAGAAGGACAAACAAACAAACACACTTTCGCATTTAGATAGTAGTAAGGATTAATTCAATATTTTTCACAAATCTGTAATAACATTTCACAGTGTAAAATTTTAACATGTTATAGTTTATTAATTTTTCAATGTAAAGTGCTCAATGTCAAATGTAAACATTAATTTATATTGTAAAAAATGATAACGTTTATAACCCCATCTCAAACTCTACTAAAACGACAAACAAATAAGTGTGAAAAGACACTATTGGAAAAAAAAACATTTGACAAAAGGCCACTGCGCCCTAATTCCGTTACAACCAAGACCACGTGGAATAGAGGGCACTCGCACTGACGACCATTGGTATACCGGAGTTTCTGACAGCTCGGTATCACTACCATGTCTTTCTCACTCTACATACCTCCTTTCCCCATCTACGTGGGCCGAGGACAGCAGCCAGTTCAAGTGAGGGATGATGTTGTGAGTACAACTGATCCTGCAGAGAGGGCACTCGCACTGACGACCATTGGTATACCGGAGTTTCTGACAGCTCGGTATCACTACCATGTCTTTCTCACTCTACATACCTCCTTTCCCCATCTACGTGGGCCGAGGACAGCAGCCAGCTCAAGCGAGGGATGATTGTTGTGAGTACAACTGATCCTGCAGAGAGGTGCTTGAGCGGAAGGGGTCTGCATGTTTTGAGAGATGTAAGTAAACATAGCTGCCGCACCGAGAAACGACTATGACGCCTCGTATATGAGTCGCGTGTGAGACTGCGGCAAGGTCAGTAGGCTATACCGTCCTGCCGCGGGAGCCCGTGCCAGGCTGGCAGGCTGCATCAGCACCTAGCGAGAGCCCTCGATCTAGTACACAGTGGTAGGTGTTGAGTTCGTCCAGTGTATGAGTTGGGGTTTATTAGCAGCTTGGTTGCACACCTTTAATCATATTAATCATTCAGAATTATTGTTGAGAAGGTCAGAATGGTTCTGAACGTCGGATTGCTATTCATGAGATCTGTGTAAAGTTATTTAATGTGAATTTAGTGTGACTTAGCCTTTATTGGGTCTTTTACTCTTTCTGCCTAGCCCTTCCAAGCAGTGGTTTACCTTAACTTGTACGGTCTTAGGTCGCATGAACTATGACAGTAACAATACGGTTAATGATTTCAGGCAGCACGGGCAGTTCTTACGAAAGCATACAGCATGAGGAACATGAAGGTTTGTACAAGAGCACCTACACTGGGTTACCACTACATAATACAACGATATTTTACAGCAGTGCAATTTCTTAATCTGATGTTCTTGAACATTATTAGTGAGATGTTAATACGCAGAACGCCTCCTGTAGGCGTCCACACGCCTACAGGAGGCGTCGACACGCCTACAGGAGACGTCAACACGCCTACAGGAGACGTTGATGTGCCTACAGGAGACGTCGACACACCTGCAGGAGGCGTCGACACACCTACAAGAGGCGTGAACGCGCCTACAGCAGACGTTGACACGCCTACAGGAGACGTCGACGCGCCTACACGAGGCGTCGATACGCCTACAGGAGGCGTCGACACGTCTACACGAGGCGTCGACACGCCTACAGGAGACGTCGACACGCCTACACGAGGCGTCGACAAACCTGCAGGAGGCGTCGACACACCTACAAGAGACGTGAACGCGCCTAGAGCAGACGTTGACACGCCTACAGGAGGCGTCGACACGCCTACAGGAGACGTCGACACACCTGCAGGAGGCGTCGACACACCTACAGGAGGCGCCGTCCTTCAGTGGTGGGAGGTATTGCGAATTACCAATAAAAATATACATTTTCAAAAAAATAATATTTTACAAAAACCGTAAAATTTTCGGGACGAAGGATAACGACTATTTAGTGGTCTGTAAGGTATTTATTTTTTGTACGAAAATAAAATGTTAATTTTACGTAAAAAAAATCGCGCTCGCGAACTATTTTCTTTTCGAGGACGAAAATCCTCTGCGAGGAGAATCGATGCCCCCACCCCATCCGCGGGTTAATACATCAATATCGTATTGAAAAACAATATAAGCCGTTGACGGACCCTTAAGCCCTCATTCTGTCTTCAGCATCGCCTGCTCTCAGCGACTTTGTTTGTGCATTTACCATCACGTTTTCTTCAGTTCGGAGGTAAGTACTTTCACATACTGTTAAAAAAAAAAAAAAAATTAAGAGTCCGAAATTATTTTGCGAATGAGTACAAGGAACGCGTCTCGTATATTTAATCGGAGTGTTAAAAAAAATTGTTTAAGTCGAGTATTAAAGTTCGTGACTAAAAAAATTTTACTTTGGGAGGTAATGAAGTGTTAATCTGGCGTGGCACAATACATACATACGTGTATGTATGTGTGTCTATATATATATATATATATGTTTGTGTATGTGTGTGTACACACACATACAGAACTGCAATTCTGCCTTCCGCGTTCGTACGGGAGGAAGGATTTGTTTAGCTGTTTTTCAACTCACGGACTGACTTCGAGTAGGTCAGGGGCAGACAGTCGAGCGCTGACGAGGCACCAGTGGCGAGTGTTCGGCCCAAGGCCACAGCTCACATGTACCGCGTCTATCAAGGCGAGCTAGGGAATTATACAATTTTTTTTCTTCTAAAATGACTAGTTAACGGAGAAAACACTTTAAATACTTGTTTAACATAAAAATAAATTAATTCCCGCCATTTTATAAAAAAAAAAAGTGCAAGGAAATTATTACGGTACTGAAAACGGCACGTTAAAAGAGATAGTCGTCTTTTTTTTTTACGTACAATTTGCATCTCACGTACCTTCATTTACATGTGCTGTAATTCCATACGATCATTTCAGATTAAAATGTAAAGAAATTCTGTTCTCGTCCCTACAGACACGCTAAAACTCTGTACAACCAAAACGTAATATAGTAACCGTTTGATTTCCGTCTTACCAAGAAAAATAAACGATGTATTTAATACAAAAATAGCCGAGGTAAATACGTGCCTTGAATGTGTCACTAAACACGGAGTATAAAAAGTCATCAGTCCCGCATGGTTTTACAGCTTGCTTTCGGGTGTTGGAAAAAAAAAAAATATAGGTAGGCGACCACCCCCCCCCCCCTCCTTGAGATGTGTTATTTTACAGAAATATCCGTCCACAACCAATCTGTCAGCTAGCTCGTTCGCACGAGCCTTATCGTCTGCTTCGACTGAAAGAAAACATTCGCTTCACGCACGCTTTTACCGCGAGACAGCAGTCTTCCACTACGGCGAGCCGGGTTCGATTCGCGGCGGGGGCGTATGTTCAAAACACATTCTTACACAGAGTACTCTATAATGCGTTGTATTCTGTTTACAGATATCGCCACGTGAGTGTTTACGTCCAGCGTCGAGCTACCGTCTTTGCTGTGATCCGCTGAGCTCGCCAACCCCACGTGGGCCATCTACTCGAGGACGAGCCATCTTCGTCGTAGTCCTGCATAATACTGCATATCTCGTTTGGCAGGTAATTTAAAAAAAAATTATACACAAGTTCTTACAGCGATGCTTGTCCTTTCACGCTCAGAGTTTTTTTTTTTAATGCATATTGTTCCTTTGTTGTTCACTCGTCAAACCTGTGGGCTCGAGTGTCTGCAAACCTTCCGACGAGTCCTGTTCAAGTTGTAGATAGTTTCGCTAGCTCAGTCGGTGAGTACAGAATCATTTGCTCCGTTAGTTTTCAGTCACCGCACTGTACGGTCTTGTCCTAAAGGATAAAAAAAAAAAACCAGTATCATTCTTTAGACGTAAACGTAACAATAAGTGTCTTCAATTTTTTTTAAATTCACAAGTGCAGGGTATCGTAAGACTGAGCATGTAATTTAAAAATTAATATGTGCATTTTTGTCTTCAATTTTGTTTGTACTTGGCGAATACGATTGAAATGTACCTACGTGTGTACAGCGAAACAAAAGCCCGTCCACCCGCTAGTCCGGATGACATAATTTATGTTTTAATACGTATATATTATCATTTTACAAATCTCCACTTTTCGTAATTTCTATCGAATCTAACTCAATCATACGTGATTGCGTGTGGACGTGTGTACGTGTGGGAGTGTGTGTAACATTCTCAAGAGTACGTGAAGCAGGTCGGAGGCCTGCATCAAGCCCCTGTCCCCTTCTCTTCATCTCGCGCGCAGGATTAGCAGGAGATAATAACAGCTCTGCGCAGGCGCGTGGGTGCTTGTCACTGTGGCACAACGTGGTTCGATTCCCGACGGATGACGACCATTTTCTCCGTTCATTGTCTGCGCCATCTGTCAATAAACAATACAGTTTCTGTTGTAGCAGAAAAATTGTATGTAGGGTATATTATATACATTTAAAGAGAGATGATGTGTGGTATGTACTTAGGCGTAATATCTTTTTTGTTTTGCCAAATAAATGGTTTTTCCTGGCTAGAAATGTCACTGAATATTATTTGTATTACACAAAAAAAAAAAAAAAACTAATGCAAACGTATTCATGTTGCAGGTTCCACACTAGTGAGGCGAGCCATGGCCGACCGACGTGCTCCATCATCATCATCATCATCATCATCATCATCATCATCAACATCAACAGCTGTCGTTCCTTCTCCTGTCGGTGTAGGAATAGCGTGACCTCCGACACGAAAGGTCGTGCATACACAATCCGTTCAGGGCCGAATCCCAAATTCGCGAGCGGTGTGATGTCGCCATTAGCCGGAAAGGTAACATGGGTAAACACGTAAGGAGGAGTACAGGTGAAATAAAGGCAGCGGGCAACACACAACTGTAAACATTTAAGCGAACCAGCGAGCCACGGCGACAGGAAACTAGTTGCCACTTCAACCCAGACAAACGAACATGTGATTGCGACGAACGCGGGAAAGAGTTTACTAGGTCAGATTCACCGGGGGCACATACGACGAAGTGCAGCGGTTCAGCCCTTCCTCCCGCCACACGTCCACGACTCCGCGTAGCTCCACGGCAGCATCCTGCAGATCCTGTACCCGCTCGTACTGCACGACCACGTATCAAAGTCGGCGCTGATCAGCCACCCCCTCGCGGGTTCGTCGAGGCCGAAACGGCGTTCAGGGCGAACCTGAAGACGTACGTAGCCGAAAACATAAGCGCGCCCACAAAAGATATCTGCACATTCCTGACACCGATGGAGAAAAACGGTCGTTGGACAGCTCACCGAGGAAGTACGAGAGCAGGGCCCGGTTAAATTTAATATTCGGCTAGAATGTAATCACATTAAACCAGAACCATTCGACGAAGGTGCCGGCAAGGGAGAGTTCGAGGCGAGCGACACTGAGAAGGCAGTGCGCAACAGCTTAGAGAAGATACGCGAAGTGGAGGAAACACACGAAGAGCTTGGTTCGGGGTAGACGCCGTCGCCAGTCGATCACTCGCAGCTCCGCATAAACAAGCTGGACCCCCCTCCGTGCCTCATCGTGCATTGACTTGCCCGCTTCCACAAAGAACAGGCATTGCCATAACAAACCATGTGGTGCTTTAAGCGGGCCGTTCTAGCAGGTTTTGTAGAAGGCGAACACCTTTACCACCGTTGCAAGGCTCTCGAAACGGAATCCGACTTTTCCGGCCTCGACTTCCCTACACCATCAGTATCTGTAAACGTTCATGGGCTAGACGAGCACGTTGTCCATGCAACCTGTTCATTGCTGGCGGGGTTGTATACCTCTGCGCCGGTGGGTGGACATTTGTTTCCTTATTTATTCATATTATTCATTGTTGATTCCACAATTCCGCGTCGTGTGCTGCGTGCTTCTGTATCTTCCTGCATTTTCTTTCATCGGCGCCCCTATATCGTTCTGAGTGTGGTATTTTTTCTGTTTGTTATTTGTTCGTCGTTAGTTCTACATTTTCTCGTTGTTGCGAGTTATGTACTTCTGTATTTATTCTGTATATTTTCGTCGTTGGTCCTGACATTTTCTCATCGCTGGTGGAGGTGTTACGTCTGCGAATGTTGGACTTATACTTCTCATTTCAATTGGGATATGGCGAGGTGTGTCTTTTTTTTTTTTTTTTTTTTTTTTTCATAGTCTAGTATGACTGGATTTTTTTTTTTTTTTTTTTTTTTTTTTTTTTTTTTTTTTTTTTTTTTTTTTTTTTCATTGGCTCGTCATTGGGGATTCTACCTGGTTTTTTGTTGGCGGTGTCAGTGTTATGATGTATTTGACTAGTTTTGTTACACTGGGGGTTTCAAAATTGAAAATTTAACGCCCTCTTAAGCAACAGTCGCTTACAAACGTAGTGTACAGAAAACAATCATCTTCTTGGGGTGTGTGCGTCGTCGGAACCCACCTAAATATTACGGAGATATTTTTTTATGTGTCAAAAATAAATTTTTAAAGACTTTTTTAATACAGAAAAATAACTCTGTAATATGTAGTCCTCGGTCCCAACGTCCAAGGAACTGCTCAGATGAACTGATTACAGCCATATGGGCGGTAAGCGGGAAGGAGACGACGCGTGCCTTCACGAAATGATTATTTTTGAATAAAAATGTTTTATAAGAAAATGTTTTAATTAAAGTGAGAGCGCTCGGAGTGGATGCTACTAGACCCTAATACACTAGCACTATCTAGGTGATGTAAACATAACGATTTTTTAAATAAAATTTTTTAAGGGAAATTTTGAGGGAAAAAGGGAATGTTTGAGGGAGAAAAGGGAAATTGTTAGGGAAAATGGCCGTCGACAAAGATGGTGATGGAATGACGGTGACTAATTAGCGAGTGAAGGTAAGAGTCAATCTCCAGTAACATGTAAACAAATGACAAACACAAAAAATCAAAATGGCGGAATGAGTATAGATAGGGGGGGGGGGGGCTGCCAACTAATTAAATGGGATGAGGGAGTTAGTTGTCTGCTGGAGATGGAACGTAGGTGACAAAATGCTGGTGCAGGGAAATAAAAGTTTTTAAAATAAAGTTTTATAAATTTTTAAACAACTTTTTAAAATAAATATTTCTTGAAGGAAATTTCGTGAGACGAAATGGAAATTTCAAAGGAAAAAAGAGAAAATAGCCTCCGGGGTTAAATACTTTTTAATAGACTTAAACGAATTTCTAATAAAAAAATTTATCGAAGGAAATTTTGAGGGAAAAAAGAGGAATTTAGAGGGGGAAAAAGTAAAAATGGCCACTGGGGTTAAATATTTTTAAATTAAAATGTTATAAAATAAATTTTGTAACTGTTTTTTAAACGATTTTTTATTAAATTTTTTAATAATGATTTTTTGAATATATTTTTTAAATTTTTTAACTATTTCTAATTAAATGTTTCGTTAAACATTTTTTTTAAGATTTTTTAAAAGTTATTTCGCAATCATTTTCGGTTTTTGGGGCCAGACGTCACCGGCGTCAAGGTCAAGGATCAAAGGTCGAGGTCAAGGTCAATGACATCCGAGATAGCGGACGGTGGCGTAACAAGATGGCGACCGCCGAATCCTCCCATCCTGTGCCAGACGCCGATGGCCGCAAGTCCCCATAATCATACTGCTTGTGGGTACATTAACCCCTTAACATATTACCCCGAGTATACTCGTCCACGGATGATGTGTTGCAAAACAGGCGAAAGAACGGTCGGTGCTGTACAAGATCGGATGCCAGAACCAATACAAACAGGACCTTTTACATCGGTAATGCTATTGGCTGTCGCTAGCACAACTAAATTTTATTATTGGTTCCTGCCAGTGCCGTAAACCAATAGAAATTCTTTTCATAGGTTACATCATGTGAGTTGTCACAAGGAATTCGCACGGACGTGTGTGGCAATAAATCTCCTGTATTGCAACACCTGAGATAGAAATTTAAGCGTAAGTTAAGTTAAGTTGAGATGTATAGACTAATTAAAAACATTCAAATATATACTCTTATTAATTTACTTCTCCTTGTTCTCTTGTAGCACTGTTCTTCTCTTCAAAGGGCACAGAGTGTTTTATTTTTGTTCTAAAGCAATTCTATGAAATGTAGCCGACACAAGCGTAAGATCATTTGCGCGTAAAACACCTTTCGCTCAGCCGGTCCCGCATTAGACAGCAGCCTTAAGGGCCCCGCCTACCTGCATCGTCTCTCTAATTTTATCGCCAAGAAGCGCGGGAGCTGTAACTATAAGTATGGACACCCGATTTTCGCGAACATAATTCAAGACCAGTTATATTTCATAACACTTTAGCGCAAATCCACTCTCGTGATTGAATGACTTACGTGCTACGCGTATTATACCTGTACCCGCGAATCACAGATGTACAGTGTTGGAGTAACCTAATTCTGATTGGCCATTCAGGAAAGAAAAATATTTCTCACAAAGAGACACGCGGCCAATAAGCAACAGAAAACTGCCGATATGCTCGTATGGTATTGAAATACAAGATGAGCGGATTTTTTTTTTTGCGAAATTCGGGTGTTCCTAACTATAAGGGTTAAATTGGCACTCGCTACAAGAGCCCCATCGCCGCTACGCACAGGGCTCTGGACTGGCGTGCAGTGTTCTCGTCGTGCTGCGTGAACCTATAGGACTTTCAGTGGCTACCCTATAATTTAATTGATGAAAAGTATGTAGCAATGTTCAATATAGGCTCTTATCGTGGTTGGCTCGTGTCTAGCTAGTATGTATTAAGATACGACAGCCTGAAAAAGCTGTTTTTAACTATAGCGGAGAGCTCCAAAATAATATTTACAGCATACGCTGTAACTCTAAAGTACTATCCCGTTACCGTCTGGGGGTATGTTGTCTTTTCGTAGGTAAACATACTGGGGGTGCGTTTGATAGTTTCGTCAAAAATAAGTATTTCAAACACCTTACAACGCAGGTCGACATTAAGGGGGACCCGTCCCAACCATCTTGGATTTATTAATATTTCGCCATTACTTACATTAAATTTGGCTACACGAGATTTTTCGCAAGACACAGCATAAACGAGAGCTTCCCAAACTCTGTCAAATAGCTACATTTTCGCTGCCTTTATTAATTTTTAACTAGTAACAGCGACGAAGAAGTAAGCTGCAGCAGTTAAACAAACCACTGCCATCAGGCAATACCAACTTCAAAAAATGTACAGTACATACAATATAATGTCATACGTCGTTTCGTTCTGTAAGATTCAATACAAAGCTATATAGGCTCTTCGTGGTAAACTGAGCACTTTTGAAAGCCCTGCTTAAGATCTACTTGTATGCACGTTGTGTATTCTTCCGTATTACGTAAAATTAACACTGGCATGGGTCTCATCACGTTATACATGCGCCGGTCAAGTGAAACTGTGAAATTATTATAAAAGTAGATATTTTACAAATCTGCTAACTTTTAAATAATTTAAGTTATCACAAATGGTTATCTAACTCTTTTAATTCAACGTTAAGACATGGAACTACTTTCTCCCCATCGTTACCAACTTTACTGGGCGCTTGTCTGCCAGTGCGCCCTTTAAAATATAAGCATGTAGGAGCAATGACGTTTTTCTAAGGTTGATTTAAAAAGTGCTCACTTTATCGTGAACAACCTTTAATGCAGGTTTAATTTCAAAATTGTAAAAATTCAATATGGCGTGGACTGAACCCTCTTAAGGGGATTTTCTATACAGTGGCGACATTGCCCCCGCTAGAATTCGCTAAAGGGGCTGACGTGGAGGGGCCGGCTGACAGCGGGAGGCGGCCGCGGGCGACGACAGCCGACAGACGGGGCCAGCCCGGGCTAATTGCCGCCGTCAGGGGCGGGCGCTGCGGTGATCTGTCGCCGGCCGCGCTCGTCGCCAGGTACCAATTAGCGGGTCCCATTCATCAGGGAGCGCCACGGGGCCCGCGGCCACACACACTCCGTTCGCTGTACGAGGTCCCGGCCCGAGCAGATACACTCTGTTCGCCGTTTAGGTCCCGACCCGATCAGGTATATTATGTTCGCTGTGTGTGGTCCTGACCTGATCAGGTACATTCTGTTCGCTGAACGGAGTCCCGGGACCAACAGGTACACTCCGTCCGCCGTACGGTCCCGGCCTAGCAGTTAAACTTTGCTCGCTGTGCGGAGTCCCGGCCCAAGCAGAAACACTATGTTCGCTGTGCGGGGTCCCGGGACCAACAGGTACACTATGTTCGCTGTGTGGGATCCCGACCGAATCAGGTACACTCTTTTCGCTATGTGGGGTCCTGACCCGAGTAGGTACACTCCGTCCGTCGTACGAGGTCCCAGCTCTATTCCGACCCAAGCAGGTACGTTCTATTCGCTGTGCGGGGTTCTGGGACCAACATGTACACTCTGTTCGCTGTGCGGGCTCCCGGCCCAAGCAGATACACTATGTCCGCTGTGTGGAGTATTTGGACCCACAGGTACACTCTGTTCACTGTGCGGGGTCGGGTCCCGGCCCAAGCAGGTACACTGTATTCGCTGTGCGGGGTACCGGGACCAACAGATACACTCTGTTCGCTGTAAGGGATCCCGACCCAAACAGATACACCATGTTCGCTGTGCGGGGTCCTGGCACGAGCAGGTACACTCTGTTCGCTGTGAGGAATCCCGGCCCGAGCACGTACACTCTGTTCGCTGTGCGGGGTCCCGGTCCAACAGGTAAACTTTGTTCACTGTACAGGGCCCCATCTCATCAGCTTGAATCAGTTCTAGGGGGCCGTGGTGGCTGAGTGATTAGCATGCTCGCCTCCCACGAAGGCGAACCGATTTCAATCACCTACCAGGTCATCGGTTTTCTCGGAGATCTCCCGTTTCCCCCGCCCCGTCATTCCGGTGCCATTTCATATTCACTTTAATCAAACCATCGGCTCTCAATATCTCGCTGTTAAAAGCCGCCCAAATCTCTTCACTCTTCACTCACTTTAATCAGTTCTCCGCGGCGGTATGCGTACATTCATCGTCTGTAGTTGGTTCGCTGTGCAGTGTCACAGCCGAATGGGTATATTCTGTTCACCGTAAGGAAGCTCTTCTTTATGGCCATTCTCGTTCTGCATAATGGGTACCTGACCCAGTGAGCACACGCGAATTCTCCCAAAATATTGAAATGCTACAGTGTCATATGTGCACCATTCTCCGTTTCGCTCCTACAGTAGACTGATACACCGATCCCAGCTGAACTCAAACGTATACTGCAGCCCTCGGACCAGAACATTGATAAATTGGCTTACATACATAATGCTTTCGATTTCACAATGTCATTATGTGGTAGTTTTATTATAGTACCGAAAATCTTGCGAAATAATTAAAATATGGCGAACGTCATAGTAAAACTTATTTAAATTTTGTTTGTTAAAAAAACTGCTTAAAGTATGGCTAAACGGATTGAATTCGGTACCTCAAAATTCTTGTGCAGACCTGTAAATTAGAATTTCATACTTTAAGTCTCACTATAAATATCAAATACTATAGGTAAATATAATTTAATTTAACAAATTCGCTCGGCACAAAGCTCCACAAATTCCATACAATGGAGCGGCCTACATTTATTCAGTTATTGCTGAGATTTGCATGACACGTTCGCTCTATTTTAAGCTGTTATTTACAGGATTAGAGTCCTCCAGGAGTGTATAATGAATGAGGATGAAATCACAAAACCGCAGAAATATACAAATAGTTGAAGTGTAACCCGGATCGAAATGAATTCGCAAAACGTGTGCGTCTTTAACACAAAAATTTTAATAATTAGAATTTCGAATGAAGCTATTGTCTACTTCCAGTTTTCTTTCATTATTCACAGTATTATCATAGGAAAACATGTGCCGAAAATATACGGATGGAGTATTGCTGAATTCTGCACAAGTTGGTTCCCACAAATACTGATGTCAGTTTAGTTTATGACGAGAGTCGAAACTCCACAGCTCAGTAAATATCACATTCTCTCTGAAGAACCTTTCAAACTGCAACGTCAGTTTGATTGCTGTTTTCCAAGTAGAGACTTTTATAAAACTTTCAAAATACCTTAAATTTCGTACCACTCTCTTAGCAAATAACGCGGTACAGTATTACGTTATTTACTATTTCCACACATACTCCCTGTCTAAACTTGTTCAACAATAGGCACCAATTTTCCAGTCATTGACGAGATTTTCCTTTCAGGTAAACCTAATGGCTCGAGTTCATGTATATTTAGACCTGCATACCTCATATTTCTGGCTTCATTAGCCTATGCATCTTACTATGTTCGTATTTTACTGGAGAATTCCTGTTCCAATTACAATGTGACAAAATTCTAGAGTTCGAATTGGATAGATGATTTCCAAAACAAATCACGGAAGAGAGATTTAATTTATCATAATTTGTGGCTGTAATATATCAGTTTATAATGAGTTTCATTTAAAAACAATTATATCAGCCTGAGACCCTAGGCTAGTTTTTGTGCTTTTCTTTTATACATAACGTATAACTTTTTTCGGGGTCAAACACCGTTAACGTGGGATTTCCTATAAAAATCTCGCAGCTGCCAGCCGGCAGGCAGTGCCCTTAAATCAGTGGGTCTTAGTTTCCACTGTATAGTGATTAGCATACGAGATGGCGTATCGAAAGACTTCGAGAAATTCACGGACATTTAACACTTTGTGGAATATGCTCGAGTGTAGCTCGAGCAAAACTAATTTGAAAATTTCTGCGTTGTTCAGAACAAAATTCGCATGGATGTGCGGTCTTTGTTCGGCAAGTGTTTAACGCGACCTCACAAGAACACCACAGCGCAGCAACAATGATATTGACAAAAATATAATTTCTTTTTTTTATAGTCATTCAAAGGAACATGACTGATTGCAAATCCCATCATACGACACAGGACATCTGATTGGGTTAATATCAGCTCGGCTCTCGATGATCGGCCAATAATCAACGCTGTAAAGTACAGGATATCAGGTGTGGCACGTACCAACAGGACGATGGCGAGTTCTAGCGCACGCACTAACATCACGCGTGTTCTTGCAGTAATGGATACAGGTGGCTCGCTACTAATTCGTTTGAAGCGCCAGTAAACGCTCGCCGGCCTGAGCGTGTTAAGGCAGTGACTTGCAGCTCGTGTGCGCGATGTTTTGCTTACGGCGGCTCGACTGAAAGAGGTGAACGAACCGTAGCTCTGCGTGTCAAGGGAAGTGTTGACGCTGATGGATGGTGAGCTTCCCTCGGTAAGTTTTTATTTACTTTGTTAACGCCGAGAAGATGTGTATTCCACGGTGGTATGACTCTCCGATATGTATACGTGATTAAGTATGGCCGGCAACAATAAAGCGCGATGGTACGGGACGTGCGTGGGAAACGAAACGAATGGACTTATAAATATACACCGCGTCTAGGAGAACACTTAACATACGAGGAAACAATGGGAACAAGTCGGGGCATATTAATCAGGCTCTCGGGCAAACGCGAACCTTTAAATCCCTCCCCCCCCCCCCCCAGTGATGTAGTGTTCGTCTATGGTAAGTGATTCAGGCCGTGTTTGTTAAATTTAGACACAAAAATAAGTTCTAATTAAAATTATGTGTCAACACTTGTAGCACTACCAACGCAAGCGAATTGTTTGTATCAGCCAATGCCAGCAAAGTTTTTTTCGATGTCTGCAAATTTTTCTATCGAATTTCAACAAAATTGGATTAAGCGGAATATTTTTTGTTAAAAGACCATGAATACATCCAACCACAATATTATTCGACGCTAGTGCTGTAGTCTCAAAATTGATTAACATTTTCCTGCTGTGCACATTATTAGGTTACTGTGAATTACGCCAATTAAAACCATAGCAAAATGTTAATGTTATATCGCCACTTTTGGCAGTATTTGTTTATATAGGGCCAAAAATGTATTTAGCTGCCCCAACAAAATTTTTCGCTGGGTAAACAAAACTTTGAAAAACAGCAAAATTAATTTTGTTTCGTCCAACATAACAGGCACTGCAAAAAAAACAAAATCTCTGTGATCGGCCAAAATAAATTAAACTGTCAACGAAATATTTAGTTGACTCAACTGTATATATTTGTTCGGCCACACACTTGAGTGCCTTCGTTTTAGAAAACAGTCCGATAGTTTTATTTAATGACAATTAGTATAGAATCAGTGTTTGTTAGTGCATGTACCGATGCTTGACAATAGTAAAAAAAAAAAAAATCATAACAAAGCAAGTCAAACAGGAAACTACAATGTAAAGCTGCAAAACTTGAAATGTTCATTTACACACGTCATCCAGTATTTGAAAAGTATGTATTTAATAAATCACAATTAGAAATAGTCACCAGAATTGAGGTTGCTGTAGTTCGTAGCGCTCCGGTCCGACCATGTAGGTTCGAATCTCGGCGAGGTTTTCGTTTTATATATTAATCGAAACTGTTTACCACTTTAAGGACTAGGCCCAAGTGTAGCTCGAGCAAAAATATTTTGAAAATTTATTTGTAATTGAAAGGAAACTCTACCACTCAGTAACAATAACTTTCCTGACTAAAAAAAAAATATTTTTGTTACATCTCCGCAAAAGAACAGGTGTATTTGTAAAACATCTTACACAAATAAAGACATTTGACTGGGACAATATCAACTCGGTGCCTCAGTGACTGATGACCAGCCAATAATGAACGTTGTAGAGCACAGTAGGTCATGTTGGCCTGCACTAGAACTGTAGTGAGTGGGAACACAGAGACCAATATAACTGGTGTTCCTGCAGTCGTGGATATAAGTAACTCACTTCTAACTTGTCTTGGTTGTCATGTAAATGTCTATTGACCTCAAAGTGTTAATGTACGTAGATCCAAACAAATCTTCAGTTGCTCCAAACAAATTTTAGTTTGGGGCAACCAAATACATAAGAAAAACAAAACAACTTGTTTTCAAAACAAAATATGTTATTGTCCCTATGCAAATAATTAATTTCTTTGGTCCAAAAAAACTCTGCTTAAAAAAAACGCAAACTTATTGTGGGCGTAGATACACATATTACTTCCCCAGCAGTTTTCATAAGGTTCTGTAGAAAAAATATTACGTCACAGTGACACTCAAATTGTGAATAACTCAAAATAATGGATTGTATTGTATATTAGTCAACGTAGGAAAAACATTTGATTGAGACACTTTATAAACTCGCCATTATATAGGCAAAGAACTGGAGTAGATGGATAATGTAGACTCCAAGGCAGGGATTTAGAGCAGTAGCGCTATGTCTCCGACCGCCAGCTAGGAATTCCCCGTTTTCCCCTCAAAACTTCCCGATTTTCCCTCAAAATTGGCAGAGACTTCACAACTATGCAATTATCAATGGAGAGATGACTCCTGCTCTAGTAAATACAGTATTGTGAATTTTAGCCTGATGCCAACTAACAACGCGACTTTTGCAAGTCCCTATACATACTTCATGTAGAACATGTTTTCGATCATGGACACGGTGACTGATAGGGTCAAATTTGAGCCTCCGTATATATCTGTCTGTTATTTTAACAATAAAGTGGTACTTCACCATTTTGGCTGGATTGTAGGTACTGATGGATTTTTTCCCTGTCAGTGAAGTAAGCATGCGGTCACGAACAAGTACGCTTGCAGACGACCATTGAACTAGTCGTCGATCAACGTGACGTATCGAATTGTCGCGTATAATCGATACACCGCAGCTCTATACCGGCGCCAGCAAATCAAAGGTCGAGCGCTAGGCGTGGCTAATAAGCGGAAGAATTGCAGTCTGGCAGGAACTGAATTGGGGCAGAGTAGATTTCACGCCTGCAGCAGTAGCAGACTCATCAAGCACCCCGAGTCGTTTTTGCTGAGCCATAGAGTGGGTAACACTTCAGAGACGAAATTGCATCGCGGTTCCTTTGATGTGGGCGAACCTGTACCACGGTTGGCTGCGTGAGGCTCTGGGAACGGGCCTTTTGTCTGATTGGCCGCTGCATGTTGCGGGTGGTTTCCTATTGGCTGGACGAGTAGGTTACCAGGCGCTGATTGGCGAACGGCCTTCCAAAATACTGCTCGTCCAGTGACGCCATTTTGCTGGCGTGTGCGGCTGGAGTTCGCGGTGTACGCGATTGTTTCGCATTTATAAAGGCTGTTCACGATAAAGTGAGCACTTTTGAAACCAACCTTATAAAAAAAAGACAATACCCTTTCATTCATATAATTTAATGGGCGCACCGAGTAACATTCGGCCAGTAAAGTTGGTAACGATGGATGGAAAGTAGTTACATGTCTTAACGACGAATAAAAAGTGTTAGGCAACTATCTGTGATAACTTGAATTATTTATTTGGCTGTCTGTGCTTTTTTAATGCATCGTAGTGTAAAAATAAGCAGGTTACAAAATATTTACTTTCCTAATAATACCAAAGTTTCACTTGAGCGACGTATGAATAACGTGATGAGGCCCATGGCAATGTTAATTTTAGATAAGACGGAAGAATACACAACGTGCATACAAGTAGATCGTAAGCAGGGCTTTCAAAAGTGCTCATTTTACGTGAACAACCTTTATACATGAGTATTCTGCGACTGACTTCTTGTTGTACGTCGTATATGAGAAAAGGCCACACAGAAATATTGGGGGTTGGATTGTTTCCAGTACAATTCTGCAAGTACGTTTTTAAGGAAGCCGCGGCCAACATTTATTATAGTTCCGGTGGTGCCGATATAAAAAAAAAATTAATTTACTATGTTAAAAATCTGTCATTACAGACGGAAGTTGAGTGAGAATTGCGAAAACTTTATGCGCTAACGATGTTTGGTTCGTATTAACAACACATCTAAACGGTTCTGATGTAAGTCCTGGTGGTCCCGGATGCAGTAATTTAGTTTCCAAAGCCACACGAATCTTCCCAAATGCAGTACACGTGACGGAAGTTTTACTTCATGTCACATTAATTCGCGACATTTCCCGGTTGTCAAGTCGTGACTCAGCCACACTAATGATTCATTCGCACGAACACACACGACGTGTCCAAAGAGAATTAGAGCAGAACTGCAAAAATGTAATTGCATCAAGTCCACACTCCCACCGAATGAATTCACTAAATACTCGACTATCTACTTATTATTGATCTCATTTTTTTTTGGGGAATTGATAAATATACTTTTATTATTAAAGAGATATTAAATAATTTTAATCGAGCTGCAGACACATACATTTTCAAGCCTTCTTTGCAATAAAACAACTATATAATTTCTCTTGTCACAAGTAGTAAATAGCTGGTATTCTATCAAAATAATGAAAAATTCACTCTTATATTGAACGCTCTAACACAGGAGACGTGGTCAGTGATATTGTAACAATCTGAATGTCGCCCACTGATGTTAAGTCTAAGACATAGTATGTTGATGGATGACTTTTTGTGTCTATTCGAGACTTTAAGGTGACTCTTATAGCGTGTCTGTCTGGCAGTGGTAGAATCATAGGGTTGTGACTCACCGAAAATTCCGAAAATTCTTTTAGAACAAGGTCATACTATAAGCTCTTGTTCAAGCGTGTTTTTTTTTTGCCATAGGATTACAATAATAAAAACTTCACTCGAGTGACTAAATCGTGAAAAATTGTAAACTGAAAGGAAAATACAATCCAGTAAGCAAACCACGACACTGCAGGGTATAAATGAGTACTGAGTTTAGTTCAAAACCAAATTAATTCTTGGAACATTCAGGAATGAAACCTATATATAGGGATAGGATAATTTCGTGAGTTCAATGACCTGTGGTCTAGACTCCACAGTCCTGTGCACACTCGAGCCTCAGCTGTGCGTTCACTGGCTGCGGCTCCAGAGAGTAGCCAGTGTTACTCCACACCTGGTTGCATGGGATTCGCCATGTGTTTCCTTGATAAGTCTGCTATTGGCTCAGGGGAGTCCCGGGCGTGTCTAATAAACTGTGATCCAATAGCAAATGTGACTTCACTCTATGTGTATTTGACTTCTATCTTGTTCCAAAATGAAATCGCGAAATTTTCCTATCCCTACCTATATATTGTCTTTACGATAGTCATTTTAAAGTTGCGCTAAATGTGCGATAAAATCCGAATCATTTTGGCCACTCGTTATTTGGCATGAAAAACAAAGATATCAGAACAATACCTAGTGTACTGTACATGACACAAAACATTTTTTTGTGAAGTTTCGGGAAGGAACTGTAGTTACTTCGTGTTTCCCCAAAGTTTTGATTCGCTTCGCCGATGACGCCTTCGTGATCTCGTTCCTAGTCTCGTAACAATAGATATGGTCGAGGAAAAGTGGGAAAGGGGGTTGGTATTCGTCGAGAAAGTTGCAACTTGCAGTCATCCGGCCGCCCCTGCGCACTCACGCGCGGGTGCATGTGTGCCTTGGTGAAATAAAACTCGGGAACTACTCCAACCCTGGGGTTCTCTCGCTCCATCGTCGACTGTAGGAGGTGAAACGGCAAAACTTTGTGTTCGAGTCAGGCGGCTGAATGGATTTCCCTAACACGCTCTCTCGAGAACAACACGCGTAGATGAGCTGGCGAACGTTTCCTTCGGGAAATTAGTTTCGAGAGCATGCTTCAAGTTCGTATAGTCTATTCGCGATATCTTCATACCTTTTGAATCAAACCTTTGAAAAACCACCCCAGGAATGACATTCTTGGTTTTTTTTCCTCCCTAAATACAGTATATCTATAGATAGAGACATGCAAAATTCGTGTTATTATTTGGGGACACATTAAACTTTAAAAAGTTTACCTTTGCATTTCGTTTGTCATTGGACCATACTTTATTTGACACGCCCTGGGCAACTCTGCGCCAGTAAATGAACACTTTACAATTGTGTGCCCCAATCACGTGTAGGTCAATCAGAAAGGGAGAGACTTCACAAATATGCAACAACCTATGGAGAGATGACGCCTGCTCTAGTATATACAGTACTGTGAATTTTAGCCTGATGCCTAATAATCACGCGAATTTTGCAGGCCCCTATCTATAGATAATGGAAAATTGCGAAAATGTTTTTGAGATGATATGCCGCCGATAACACTCCAGCTAGTTCATTCTTTTATGGTTGGATTAACAAGTTTTGACTCAGCTAAGTTGTTTGCATACCAACCACTATCGTTCTGCTTTATAGTATCAGAATTCTCATTAGCCCAGTGAAATGGGGTAGTAGCTTCACACATGTATGACAGCCAATAAGAAAAGAGAACTTTATGACGTGTGTGCAGTACGTTGAATCCTAGCAAACAGTCAACTTTTCCCGCGATAAACCATCATCTCTAAGTATGTCATATATAGCGACCCGAGAAATTCGCGATTTCAATTACCTGTAGGCTAGACTTCGCAGTATTATATAGGCTCATACAAATGTCAACTGTTTATTGGCTGATTGTTGTGGTAGTAAAAGGCGGTGGTTGGGCGCACCATTTATTGCATGTTTTTTATTGGCTCATTTATCTCCAGGAGGTGTCAAAACAACACGTCGACCAATTACAAACGTAACGTGAACGTACATGTGTGTGAATTCCAACTTGTCTAGAAATTAACCGGTGAAATTCTCGGGTCTCTAGTCATGTATCACAAGTGTTGCATACTTCCGGTTGACTAAAATTATATTATTTTTGGTCAAATGGAAATTCAACTTTTATTTTGCCTCTAAATATTATAATCTCATTTATAAATAATACAGATGAAAACCGAGAGAAAATAGGTGTGTGGGTGACACCTACTAAGAAATAGTTCTCATGCAAAATATTTATAAAGTTAGTGTGTACAAATGCGTTGCGTAGTCCCTTCGGCGTAAATTTCTAGACTTGGTTTAAGCTTCGTTCGCTTCAGGAAAGTTGGAAGTAACTATAAATAGACTATCCATAGTCTTTCGCCTTTTCCTTTCCTTCTCGTGTGATATGCCTGCTTCCAGGCTTGTATGAAAATGAAGTTTTAGGCTTTGCAACGAATAAAATTCTGTTTGGGAACTATACCAAATTAGTATCAGCACAAGGCTCCTTCGTATGTCGGGAAAAAATATAAATTTCTTTGTGTCTGATGATTATCGGTAATAGCTGTAAACGTGACTACGGAATGAATTCTAAACAACGAATTACGTCTTCCGCCAAGTGAGGAACTGCCTAACTGGACGGTGTTTTCTGTTGCGTACGGTGTAGGCTACGTAATTAATACGAACACTCGATTTACGGGGGAAAAAATTCTCAACCTGCTGTACTTCATAACGCTTTAGGTCAGATTCACTCTTGTGATTGGATGGTTTTCGCATTACGCGTCTTACGTGCCTATACGCGAGTCAAAGACGTATAGAATTGAAGCTACCTAATTCTGATTAGCCGGTCAACGCGGAAAATTACTTCCTAAACAACACGTTGCGAATAGGGAAAATAAAACCGCTGGAACGTCCGCAGTGTATTGAAGTCTAGTATGAGCGGAAATCGTTTCGCAAAATTCGGGTGTCCCTAATAATTATAGAGACCTGGAAATCTCGCGAGTTCAGTGACCAGCAGGCTAGACTCTGTAGCCTTATGCACAAATTTGCCAATGCCAATTGTACATTGGTTGTTTGCTGTCACGGAGAAAGGCGACGATTGGGCCACCTTTCTCAAGCAGGTGTCAAACACCGTATGGACCAATGGCTAAAGTTATATAAACACACGTGTTTTGAATTCTAGCTTGTCACAAAATTAATCCGCGAATCCTTCAGGCCTGTACTAATTATTGGGGATAGGAAAATTTCGCGAGTTCAATGACCCGTAGGCTAGGCTCCTCAGTCCTCTGCACACTGGAGGCTCAGCTGTGTGTTCATTGGCTGTTGCCTCACACCTGGCAGTTGTAGGATTCGCAAGATGTTTCCTTGCAAGTCTGTTATTGGTCCAGAGCCGTCCAGAGCGGGTCTAATAAACTGTGATCAAATTGCGAAGGTGACTCCACAGTCTATGTGTTTGACGTCTATCTTGTCCCGAAATGAATTCGCGAAATTTTCCTATCCCTACTAATAATTAAATCCATACACTGTGTAACCTCCGATGCATAGAGTACCGTGCTTGAAAGAGTTGAGGAAGAAACGTAAAAATTTAATTTAAATTTAAAATTAAATTATAGAGAGAAGTAGCCATATACCGATTTTTGGACAACAGATTCATGAGTAGGATTAAAGATTCGTACACCATCTTGGATGATGTCACCTCCTGTACTGTCATTCCGGTCGGTGGCCAGTTTATGACCTTGACCTTTCCGCCATTTTGTTTCTAGAACTTCGCACTTCATGCTTTGTCATTCCACCTAGCTACTTCATACTCTGTCATTCCTTATTGTCTCTCTCTCTCTCTCTCTCTCTCTCACCCACCTATTTTGTCTCTTGCACCTTCTTCGTCCGCCATCTTGAATATAGTCTGCTTTACTTCCCTCATCACTGGCTAGACTGCACCACTGACGACTGTAATGTATTTTGTTGCTGCTAGAGTGTGCTACCGTCGTCCGCTACATTGTTCCTACTTTGTTCTTTGCTCAACTGCCGCCTGCTAGGGGCGCTGGCGTCACTCTTTCTCGGCCGCCATGTTGATTCTGGAGTTGACCGCTAAAGGCGAAATGATTTAATTTTCGCAGAGCTCAAGATATCGTCTGGGGTAGGGCGTGATTGAACTGCCAGACCTCGTGCCACCAACACGGTGGATGTCTTAGACCACTTTTTTTTTTTGCCGTTGTAGTTATCGTTGTTGGTCTGGTTGTCGTGCTAAAGTGAGACTGAGTTGTAGACGAATTTCCAGTGCGACAAGCGAACTGAAGATCTGCCACATCGGAGGCGCTGGGTGCGAACCTGCGACCCTCCGACTACAAGTCGGCCGCCCTACCCTTGAGCTATGGGGGTAGGGCGACCGCTCGGCCACTGAGGTAGGTAGGAAGTCATGTTTTAAATGTGTTTAATGCACTGCAACACTCCTCACCCCCACCCGCCCACAAAATTATAAAAAATTGCAAAAATCGAAAGAAATAATAATGGTAAAAATCGAAGGACATACCTGTTAACATCGCTTTCAACGCCCCTCCTGGTAATTATAATATCAAGAGAAGTAAAAAATAAATAAAATCTAAAAATCGAGGGAAATATAACATTAGACCCCCTTCCATTGCTCACCCCGCACTTGAACTCGCAAAGTAAACCCTTAAAGTTTTATCCCGAGTATAATCGTTCACAGTGACATGTTCCAAAATAGGTAAAATCATGGTCAGTGCTGTATAAAATCAATAACCAGCGCCAATACAAACAGCGCCTTTGCACTATCGACTGCTGCCAGCACACAAATAATTGTATTATTGGTTCCTGCCGGTACCATTGACAAGTATAAATCCTTTTCGTAGGCCCCATCGTGAAATTTATTAAAGGGAATCTTATGCATTTGCAGACCAAAAATCTCCACTTTTGCAACACACAGATATAACAGAACAATCACGTGTAACTTAGGAGGTCAATTTGGGACTTAAAGGGTTACGAAGCCGTGAGTTATGTTTTCAAAACAAAGGCTACATTCTTGTTAACTTTTGACAAGAGAAAGAAAATTGATGATATCTTAGCCATTTCCAGTCTCAAGAAATACTGCTGCACATTATTATGAACGACCTACCCTCTGTATTACAAATCATATGTCAGTGATCGCTAGTATCTCCACAACATATAACCTGCAAGACCAAGAGGGGCGTTTACAAGTAAAGTGGATCCAGTTTCGTATTTGCCTGTGATTTGTTAACTATGATATTCAAACAGCAGAGGGCCGAGTCCCGAAAACATAAAATGTAAATATATAAATATATATTATCAACCTTGCATACAATCGATTATTCATGCAATTAAAAGAATTTTTTTTTTAAATGGTAAACACTATGTGGTCATTATGCACATCACAAAGTCAATACTTTATAGGACAAAAGATTATTAAAAGACAAACACTGATATCGGATGGCGTAGACTGTATATTTTTGTAAATAAAATGTATAAATTGGTTGAGTATTTTTTTGTTACATCATTTCGTAGTAGTCCTTAATATCAAGTTGCTTTCTGGTTAAGAAGGCACATGAAAACATATTACATTTATTTTAAGTCATCATGACTGCAAATAATATATAAATAAAATTGTTAATGGAAACAGAAACAATGCAAGGTAAATTAATGCAAGATAAAGCAACTAGAGCAATTTTAGTGCAAGGTGCACCTGCAAGAATTGTACTGAGTATGGCCTACAATATAACATTTTACTAAAATTCCATTATATTTTCAGAAATTGTTACTTTTTTATTTTTTATATTGATATCTCTTCTAGCCAAAAAAAAAAAAAAAGTCCGCTGGTGGAGTTCACAATGTCCGAAACTTGGTGATGATCACAAGAGTGCATGCATTTTTACACGAAATAAATTGAATTGCTTTCTTTCCTGAGTTATGTTCTGAAGTGACGGCACAGTGCGGAAATCACGCCACGTGGTAGAAGGCTACTTGGGTCGCACAGCGAACAGGTAACTGGGAGGTGGAAGCTGGACCGCGCTAAGAAAACAAATCAATATGCAAAATAACAATCGCGCCTGGGTAAACATTACGTTAAAACTTTCCCGAGGGAAAAAATACGGAAACGTCAAACTTACCTAGGGCGGTAGAATAAAGGAAACTACAGCATGTCAACGAAGTTCTTCGACAAACGGGGAATAGACAGTCACGCCATAATAAAGTCTTAAGGTTGAGAAGGAAAAAGATGGAGTTAATCATTCAGAACAAAGGCACGATATCGAGAGAGGTTTCGATCTAACAATCGATATAAATAGTTGGTTACACTTATGATCAGATTATAGAACACAATGCATTTTAAAACTTTGTGATTCGTAATAACCTTGATGATAAATTTTAACGGCAGCTGACAATAGTATTAATAATAATATTACTAACACAAATAATATAATTATATGATTTACAGAAAGTGCTGCCCTCTATAAAATCCAGATGTAAACAAAAAGTAATAAATATAAATTATTTCTAGGTGGTGGTGATACCTATTGTGAAACACATTCCACAGTGGAAAAAAAAAAAAAAAAAAAAAAAAAAAAAAAAACAAATAAAGGTTCAACTAATAAATAGTTTTAAAAATATTATTTGAGGACTGAATTTAACATGTGACACATAAACTATTCATACTAAACGTAAATAACAGTTTTTAAACTTTAAATTTAGGGAAATTAGATTGATAAACTTAAGTTAAAAAATAGAATAAGGTAATTGACTGCTGCTAAATATAAGTTTAAGACTTTGCCAAAATAAAAATAAAAATTTTACCTGGAAAAAGGCAAAGACACAAAAGGCAAGAAAAAAAGAAATAACACAAGCAGAACACTTATGGTGGCTAGACGTTTGCCGCTATAGATTTCAATAACATTATAGTTTGCCTCACAGTGACACGTGCAGAGGCATTGCGTTATAGTAAGCGCAACAGAATTACATAACTCAGGCAAAATATTAGCTGAAAAAATAGACAGTTAAATGTGATTGCACGCCCAAGAGTTTTCTGTTTAACATAGAATAAAATAATACTGCGATAGAAACAGTGAAGATTAACTTAGTTGTTAAGAGCCGCTCATATCTCTCAACTCAACTTAACTTGGGAATGCAATTCTTTCTGAACTTGGGTTTTGGGTTGGGCTAAGTACATGTAAACTTTATATCAGTAGATTTTGAGAAGACGGATACATTTATGTAAATAATTATTAATTTATTGAACTTACTAATGCTGCATTGCAAAATACGCAATACTGGTAATATTAAAGTGCACGCTCGCCTCCCACCAAGGCGAGCCGGGTTCAATCCCCGGATCGGATCACCCGATTTACGCAAGTGGGAATCGTGCCGGACGATGCCGTTCGTCGGTGGGTTTTCTCGGGGAACTCCCATTTCTCTCGCCCCTTCATTCCGGCGCCGCTCCATAATCACTTCAATCACCATCATTGGCTCTCAGGACCTCGCTGTTAAGAGCCGCCCAAATATCTTCACTGACTCACTCACTCACAGTCTGTTACTTGTGTTTCTTTCTCACCTCTCGAGATAAATGTCTAGGTTGTTTCCAGCAACTGCTGCCGTTGGTTTAGCAGGAACCTACAAACGTCAAATAAAACACATGTATTGAAGAAATCCGACACGCTTGAGTTTCTTTGGATCCACATCTGTGAGTAGGTGATCACGTATCTTCACGAGTCTCGCGAGTCATATGCGCTCAGTATTGGCGAAACACAAGGTTGCGAGGCCCAGTCAAGTAAGTATGATCCGTTCACGGTTACTTCGCACTTTCTGAAGGCCTGCTAAAGTTATATGCGCTCAGTATCGGCGAAACACAAGGTTGCGAGGCCCAGTCAAGTAAGTATGATCCGTTCACGGTTACTTCGTACTTTCTGAAGGCCTGCTAAAGTTATATGCGCTCAGTATCGGCGAAACACAAGGTTGCGAGGCCCAGTCAAGTAAGTATGATCCGTTCACGGTTACTTCGCACTTTCTGAAGGCCTGCTAAAGTTATATGCGCTCAGTATCGGCGAAACACAAGGTTGCGAGGCCCAGTCAAGTAAGTATGATCCGTTCACGGTTACTTCGTACTTTCTGAAGGCCTGCTAAAGTTATATGCGCTCAGTATCGGCGAAACACAAGGCTGCGAGGCCCAGTCAAGTAAGTATGATCCGTTCACGGTTACTTCGCACTTTCTGAAGGCCTGCTAAAGTTATATGCGCTCAGTATCGGCGAAACACAAGGTTGCGAGGCCCAGTCAAGTAAGTATGATCCGTTCACGGTTACTTCGTACTTTCTGAAGGCCTGCTAAAGTTATATGCGCTCAGTATCGGCGAAACACAAGGTTGCGAGGCCCAGTCAAGTAAGTATGATCCGTTCACGGTTACTTCGCACTTTCTGAAGGCCTGCTAAAGTTATATGCGCTCAGTATCGGCGAAACACAAGGTTGCGAGGCCCACGCAAGTAAGTATGATCCGTTCACGGTTACTTCGTACTTTCTGAAGGCCTGCTAAAGTTATATGCGCTCAGTATCGGCGAAACACAAGGTTGCGAGGCCCAGTCAAGTAAGTATGATCCGTTCACGGTTACTTCGCACTTTCTGAAGGCCTGCTAAAGTTATATGCGCTCAGTATCGGCGAAACACAAGGTTGCGAGGCCCAGTCAAGTAAGTATGATCCGTTCACGGTTACTTCGCACTTTCTGAAGGCCTGCTAAAGTTATATGCGCTCAGTATCGGCGAAACACAAGGTTGCGAGGCCCAGTCAAGTAAGTATGATCCGTTCACGGTTACTTCGCACTTTATACTTCCAGGATATTCATCCACCCCGTGCAAACTTGAAGCTTATTTAAGTCTAGAAAACTACACCAAAGGACAACACACTGAATTCGCGCGCGAACCCCGTTATGATATTTTGCATGAGAACTATTTCTCACTAGGCGCTACCAACACACATGTTTTCTAACGGTTTTTCCATATTTTTTAAAAATGAATTATTATTATTATTTATAAATAAAGTGCATGTAAAACTTCAATCTAACGAAACATAAGATATTTTTATTTTAACAGAGGTATAAAACGCTTGTGGTACATTGCATATTTAGGAAGTAATTAAACCCGTAATACATGGGGAGATTTTTCAAATTCTTGATTCAAAAAGTGTGAAGAAACCGCGAATAGACTATATAATCTTTTTGCAGTATGTTCACTTTTTTTTTATAATCCAATCATTGAAAATGCATTTTATGCCTGACGTGTTTGGTTGTTTTCTCGGTATGTTATTTATTACAAGCGTTTTATGCTTCTGTTAACATAACAGCATGTTATTTCTTGTTAAATTGAACTTTTACTTACAGTTTATCTGTAAATGATATTTCGCTTATAAGTAATGTGATGGAAAACTGAGACAAAATAGGTGTGTTGGCAATGCCTAGTAAGAAATAGTTCTAATGCAAAATATTATTAAACTAAGTGCTCACGAATGCAGTACATCGTCCTTTTGACGTAATTTTCTACACGCGGCAAGAAATTTAATGAAGCTACAGTTGTGCATGTACGATATTTAAGTCTAACCTATGCGGGAGTCTTTTTTGCGAGAAACAGGAGTACCTTTATGTAGTCTTCCAAAGGCCTGTAGATCCAAACTAACGTGATTGGTGTAAATATATGTTCTTCGCTTGCTCTTAAGGTAATATTTATCATGTTTTTGGAATTTGGTTATCTGAGAGAGGTTTCGAAATATATCCCCTTAATGCAGTTGTTTGTTGTCAAATCATTATAGTTTTCATAATATAACACTCTAATTCCGACACAAAAGTGTTATAGTCAGGTTCAAAGTGTTGAATTAGAGTCTAAATGCGGCATACTGCATTTGTGTTACAAGGTACAAAAGGAACAAAAACAACTTTTCCTCTACAGTTTGTATGGTTTAGACTATTTGTTAAATTAATGTTAACAGTTTCTTTTGAATGAACAAAAATATATTTACAAGTCTGACCCCTATTTTCAACAAAATTCAGAGTGCCAATACTCGCTCACCTGTTAGTAAATCGCACTCATATTGATTCAGTATGTTCTGCACACCATACAGGTTGCATCAAACGCAATTTGACCGCAAAAAAATATATTGGAGAAAAGCTCAGTATGCTGCAGACTTCGGGAAATTAAGACTTTAGAGTGCAATATTTTGAAAACTATAATGTTTTGACAGCTAATAACTGCATTAAGGGGGCCCTTTTCGAAAGCTCTTTCAGATAACCAAATGAAAAAAAAGAGAGTGAAATATGACCTTAACGGATACCGCATCAGCAATAACGCGATTTGTCATGCAGGGTGGGTAGGAAGGGGTGTACGGGTGAACTCCGTTGTGATTGCGCAGACGAGCTTTGACGCTAATATAACATTACCAGATGCTTATCTGCCTAACTGCCCGTATGCCACATCACGCCAGGGTCGATAACTCGCAGGCGCAGCGAACCTTTTAATTCAAGCGCCGGTGGCTGCTTGATGGCGCTTGAATTGTCCTGCAAGTTGAAGCCGGGTTGACATTACGGTAGTGTTTCATAACGAGGTCGCGCCTCATCATTACTGTCTCTTACACGCTTTGCCTAGGGTCCAATTTGTATAATTACGTTCACACTTACATACACACGCGTGTGTTTACGCATGGGCCGGTTACAATTCGGACCTCTTTTTTTTTTCTTCTCCTCACTTTCCGTAACGGTTTACAAAAAAATTAAACATGCTGCTTATTAACTGAGTTCGTAGGGTAAACTGCCCTCAGCTGGAAATTAACGTTAAATAATATCACTTTACGTCTAAGACATGTCATTACTAGAGCAAGTGATTTTTCGCGAAAAAAATTATGAGAACACGGTAGACTTCAATACTATAAGCACCCAACATCAATCTGTATGTTGCCATTGGTTGCTGTCTGCTTGAGAAGGAGTTTTCATAACTGACTGGGGCCACTCAGAGTTCGGCAACATCGGCACGGCTCCTATGTGATTCGTAAGCAGAGAGTGAACTGGTTTCAAAAAGTAATTCAGCCAATCAAGACAAGTAAGCTACCCTACATTGTTTTGAATTCTGACTTTTCCTGAAATGTTTTCGCGAAATTTCACGACCTCTAGTCATTACTTGTTGAAAGTCAGTATGGAAATTCGTGCGTGGCCACCGACCGCTATAAAAACAGAAGAACTTGGAACTCAAGCGGCGCACGCCATCAAAATGGCGCTCCTGGCGAGTGAAGCGTACGTCGGAATGCCGTTGGGCAATCAGCGCTTGGCAAGTGACTTGCCAGCTGGCGGTCCAGCCAATAGAGAAAGTTTCGCAACTCACCTTAGTCGTTCAGGCAGAATGGTCTCTCCAGAACCTCTCGCAGTCGATCAGGAAAAGGGCGCGCCCAAATTAAAGACGCCGCATTGCTATTCCAGTTCTGTATACTTAGCTGTTCTGCGGTAATACTGCAGATGTGGACGTATAAGAATGGAATATAGCCATCGTGATATTTTTTTTTCGCCATAAAACCATAACCTCAGTCGATGATCAACTTGAAATGGAAAGTCAATGTGTAAACTAATATAGCGGTAATTTAAAGACGCCCATGGTCGAACCTGGAATGCTATGGCGACCTTGCCCATGGAGGGGCTGTAACTGAAGACCAGCAAAGTATGCTTGTCTATAGTCTATACAGTTTGAGGTGGCAGTTCAGTGTCCGAATCAAGTTGGCGAGCGTGGGGAGGTTTCCCAGCAGTTCCCCTCTCATAGAATTTGTTTTTCCTGTCTCATGTAAGGAAAATTATTCCCCTTCCAGGTAAAGTGACTTTCCTCCGTGAAGAATAATGAATACTAATGAAATGATGAAACTAATCGTCCCCATGTGCAAGTTATAACAGCGAAGTTACGTGCCTACTTCGGCTGGGAAGAATTGGCTGGAAAACACGCAAGGCCACAGACGACCAGGACATACCTACACTCTAAATCCGAATCAGTCAGAATTTCACTATTCCAATCAGTCAACAGTACCTGACTGATTCAACGGTCACTTCGGTGAATTTAACTGATGAATCAGTGACGAGATGCCAGATTTACTTCACTTATTCATAACACCAGTACAAAATAAATTCTAGAATTTGTTTCGTCGTTCAAGACACAATTTTTCGAGGTAATATGAACATTCAGCCATTCATTCCGTTCTTACATCTTTCATATAGTTTTCATGTAATCATCACAGCGCCCTGTTTGAAGGTTTAAATTGCTTATAATGTCGTGAAGATAGTGCATTCATATATACTAATTTTTTTAATAATCCGAACGGTAGCAATTAAACCAAAAATGAAAAGTAAATGTTCACGATTTTTATAAGACTGTAAAACATATATTTTCTTCCTGTTATAAACAGTAAACTATGGTAAATATGTTTATTTGACGTAATTATTTGTTTAAATAAAATTTAAAAAAAACTTAAATTTGGCACTACAATCGGCCGTCACTTATTCACTCAGTGAAATTGTTTCACGTCACTAATTTAATCAGTGAAATTGTTTCACTGAAACAGTGAGTGGTTTTTCCAATGATTCTAAGTGGAGCCATTTTCACTCATTCGTTTGGTTGAATTTCACTGTGAGTCGGTGGTTTTCCATTGATTCGAATTTTGAGTGTGCTGATGGCCAAAACCCAGGCTTTCAGTGTAGCGCAAAACTTCATCTCGCCCTTCGTGTACTTAATTTCACCCAGGCACAGATTGGGCACACATAACACTGCAGTTTGTTTACAACTAGAGACTAGTACCTATTTCCGCACCAGATATCAGTCCTTTTGCTAAAAGAAAAAAGTGGATCTCCAGAAGTTTCGAGTTCAGGAACAATAAATCCCCTCCCCCCCCTCCAAGGCATAACTTCCAATCCCACCCTGTGGCAGCTTCTGTCACACCACACGTCCCCATACTTGAGAGGTGCTATTAGTAGGGATAGGAAAATTTCGCGAATTCATTTCGGGACCAGATAGACGTCAAACACATATGCAGTGAAGTCACCATCGCAATTGGTCACAGTTTATTAGACCCGTCCTGCACGCCTCTCAGCCAATATCAGACTTGCAAGGAAACACCTTGCGGATCCCATAACTGGGAATACACGAATTTTGCGAAAATATTTCCGCTCGTGCTAAACTTCAATACCCTACGAGCGTACCAGCAGTTTCCTTCTGCTTATTGGCGGAGTGTGTCTGTGAGAAACATTTTCTTAGTTGACTGGCCAATAAGAATTAAGTTACTCCGATACTGCACGTCTCCGATTCGGGGACAGACATTTAACACGCGTAACAACTAGATCACCCAGTCACAAAAGTGTATCTGAGCTAAAGTGTATTGAAATACAACAGGTCGTGAAATCTTTTCGCGAGATTCGGGTGCCTCTACCCATGACTGCCAGGTGCCGGACAACAGCCAATGAACACACACCTGAGGCTCCAGTATGCAGAGGAATGAGGAGTCTGGCCTACAGGTCATTGAACTCGCGAAATTTTCCTATCCATAGCTATTACTTGTTGCTGATAAAGGCTGTTCAAGATAAAGTGAGCATTTTTGAAATCAACCTTAGAAAAAAGTCACTGCCCCTACCTTCATATATTTTAACGGCCGCACCGAGTGACATGCACCCAGTAAAGTTGGCAACGATGGACGGGAAGTAGTTCCATATCTTAACGTCAAATAAAGAGTGTTAGGTAACCATTTGTGATAAGTTAAATTATTTCTTTCGCCTTACGTTTTTTTTTTTTAATGCATCGAAGTGAAAAAAATTAGCATCTTTGTAAAATATTTACTTTTCTAATAATTTCACAGTTTCACTTGACCGACGCATGAATAAAGTAATGAGGGCCATGGCAATGTTAATTTTACATAAGGTGGAAGGACACACAACGTATATACGTATATAGCCATTAACACATACGCCACGAGAAGTAAACTGTCGCAACCTAGCCCCTTTTGCCTTCACCTTATAAAAGAAATATTTATCTTAGTTGCGTGTTTCTGAGGTAGAGAATTACTTACACTTAGCATTAAATATACATCAATCGCCATTATTTTTATCTGCTTTGTAAAACTTTCTTTCGGCATAAGTTAACGCGTCAGCCAGACGTGCAGCGTCCGCCATCTAGTACAACACTGGTTAATTGATGCGTTTTTACCTCGAAAGAAAAAAAAAAAAAATCAATTCTACTAACCTCGCTGTCGACTAAACGTTCAGCCCGACCTACCTACTACGTTTGACCTAAAAGAAAAAAAAAATGGGGCGTGGCTGTGTTGTGGACACGGCCGTTTGTTATACGCGAATACGTCTACGTTGACACGCTATGACGCTTTGATAATTTTTTTAACGTTCCCGGCACCGCTTCACTCGATCATATGGGGTTTTATGGGTATCACTGGATTGGCTTTTGATACGCTCTCTCCAACCATATGCATACGATTTCTGTATTTCGACTTGGCTTGTTGGCGAGTATACGTAGGCCGACATTGTGTTAAGTTTTTTTAATTTTTTCACTAAACTCTACAATTTCACCATTACAACGCCACGCAAGTGTTTTTATACACGCATTCGATTGATCTTGGTGATAGCTGTCGATTAAAACTTAAACGAGCGTCGTAGATTCTCCTAGCCAAACGTTATACTACGCGGAAGTTATGAAACGCGGCGAAAGGAACTCAAAATTGCGGTGCCCTCCCCCCCCCCCTAACCGATCCCGCTTGGCAATCCTCACTCTACGTAACATATAATTTGACCATTTGGCAATCGAGTGGTGTAATTGAATTTGAATGTAGACGATAGATTCGGAGCTGCAGTGCCAAACTGTATCACCCGATTTTGTTACCATCGGATTTTCAGGATTGCCTCCCACTATGGTCAAAAACTTAAAGACGTATTCACGTCAAAAAAAAAAAAAAAACGAAATACCGGCGTTGGTACTACATTCTGCCGCGGTTATATTCTGAACCGACTAACTGCAGTCCAATCGCGGATACTACCAACTTTTCTGTAGCACTGCAAAAAATTCCTCTTTCGGACCACGGCGACTGAGCGGTTAACCTGCTCGCCTCCCACCATGGCGATCCGGGCACAATCACAGGCCGGGTTACTCCGGATTCTCACATGTGGGAATCGTGACGGACGATCCCGTTTCCCCCCCCCCCCACCCTTTCATTCCGGGGCTGCTCCATACTCACCTCAAACACCCTCATCGGCTCTCAAGACCTCGATGTTAAGAGCCGTCCACATTTCTTCACTCTTCACTCACTCGTGCAAACAAAGCCTAGAGAACATTACACCAAAGCGCCTACACAACGCATTGGCGAGAGCACATATTTTACGTGAGAACTATTAAATTGCCAGGCATTACCAGCACACATGTTTTCTCATTATTTTTATTTATATCAATTATAAACGAAATGCTATAATTTATGGATGCAATATGAGCCAAATTTCAATTGGACCGAAGATAAAATACTTTTACGTTAACAACAGTGAAAAACGCTTGTAACACATTACCATATGTGGGAAATAACCAAAAACGTCATACATGGAGGGATTTTTCGGTTAAGGTTTGATTCGGAAAGTGTAACTACACCGCGAATAGACTATAGGAAAGTTTATATCCGCTGTTGCCTAGGAATGGGTAAATTATATATATATATATATATATATATATATATATATATATATATATATATATATATATATATATGGTTTTTCGAGACAGTTTTCAATCACGGAGCTTCGTTCTGAAGAAGCCGGCCCGCGTCCAACGACCGGAACAAACGAGCAAAAGAAATTTCGGTAACAACATCCCAACTTTGCGAGTGCGCGAGTTCGTTCTAATAATAGACGCCCAGAATATTTCGCGAGATAATTAGGACTGCCGCGTACCCGAACCTCCAAAAGTGGAAGGTATGTTTTTTTTATAACTGCTAATTATTTGGTTTAATGACCTCTGCTTGGGAGGAATAGTGTTTAACAAAATCTCCCAAGTGCGAAGGCTACACTTTTAGAAATTAGTGCAGATTTACGGAAGATTGTACGAAGATGTAGAGTTTAACACTTTGTAAACTACACTCGATTGTAGCTCGAGAAAAGATAATTTGAAAATTTCTTTGTTGTTCAGAACAAAACTCGCATGGATGTGTAGTCTTTACACATGTTTAACATGACCTCACAAGAACACCACAGCGTAGTAAAAATGATATCGTAAACGATACAATTTCTTTTCTTATAGCCACTAAAGGGACATGATTGACTGTAAATCCTTTTATACGATTAAGGACATTTGATTGGGTCGATATCAGCTCGGCTCTCCATTGGTTGATGACCGGCCAATAATGAACGCTGTAAAGTACAGGGTAGTGTCCGATGTGGTATGGACCAATAGGACGAGGGTGAGTCTTAACACAGACGCCAACAGAACCAGTGATCTTGCAGTAATGGATCTAGGTGACTCAATTATAATTTGTGTTAAATGTCAGTATATGTGTGCAGACCTCAATGTGTTACTTACGAAAAGGCACTCCGTAACGACGAATTTCCGGAAATGAGCTCCGTAAATATAAAATACGGAAGCTCTCCGTATTCTTATGGCCTCCGTTTGAAGACACGAACAACGCAGATTATATCTTAAGAGTATAAAATCTCATCTTCACAATACTACTTCGTGTAAATTAGTAGAAGGTGAGTGGCGAACCACTCATGGAGAGGCAATTATTTTATTATTTTCTAATTTCTCTGTAGGACAAAATCTTCTTTATACACAGTGAAATACGCACATTGCGAAAATAAAACTATTTTTTTCCCAACCTCGTTTTATAAACCGCAAATAAAACAAAATTACTAGTGCTCTAATACGACTTGAAACTAAGAGAGGTTCGTCACTATCGTGTATAATCCATATTTACGAAAATATTGTTGGCTTACTTCATGTGAAGGTGTGGTAGGTGAGTGGTTCGAGTTATTGAGCGTTAATTTTTCGATTCGTGTTAAAATCCCACTACGAGACAAAATATTACATTTTTTTATAATTTCTCCTTCGTGCACAGTGAAATACATTACTTATTCTTCAGTAAGAGAGGTACATTACGTCCATCATAAATATCTTGTCGTAGCGTCGTAGGTGAATGGCGTTTGACAGTAAACCATTTCTCATTAGCGAGTTCAAATCCCGCTACCGGACAAATTTTTTAAAACTTTTTGCAGTCATTTTTATACACAGTAAATCACCCAGGCAACGAAAGTAAACCTTATTTTGTCGCCCCCTTTTTTTACTAACAGATTTTTAAAAAAACTTGCATGTTTATGGACACATTTCGTGTACTCTCGGAGATTTATGTGAAATTAACAGAGAGAACGTTTTTAAAAAAAAAAAAAAAAAAAAAAAAAAAAAAAAAAAAAAAAAAAAAAAAAAGTGTAATTTCAGGGAGATGTCTGGATAATTAACCAGTATTTTCCGTAATTTTACGGGCATTTTATCTAAAAGTGTAGTTCCCCTTTACTATTCACATCTCTAGTGAGTATTTCCTAAAGTGGAAAATGACAACCGGTTATTTCAAGACAGGTTTCACACCTTAAGCCTGAATCAACGAGATCAATCAGTGAAATAACATTCACTGAAAGTCAATTGATAAATTACTGCCGACTGGCAGAACAAGCAATCGAACTGGGTGAGTGAGTGAAGAAATTCGGGCGGCTCTTAAAAGCGCGGTATTGAGAGCCGATGAGGGTGATTGGAGCTGAGTATGGAGCAGCACCGGAATGAAGGAGCATGGTGGGGGAGGGGAAGGGGAGATCCCTGAGCAAAACCCGCCGACAGCGGCATCGTCCGGCACGATTCACACGTGCGAAAATCCGGGAGTGACCCGGCCGGGGTTTGTACCACCCGGGTCGCCTTGGTGGGAGGCGAGCAGGTCAACCGCTCAGACACCGCGGACCCCTAAATGAACTGGGAACAATTGACTTGTGACAGTGATATTCTGCAGATTTATTGGCAATCAAAAATAAATCAGTGAAATTCAACTATCATATTAATCAGTTATCTGGTACTGATTTTCAGTCGCTCGATTTTCACTGTTTCAGATTTAGCATGTAGGCACGAAAGCTCACTCTTTTATATAGTTTATTTGCATTTAATAACATTATCTATCACGTCTTGTAATATTAAGACATCGTCCAATATTTCTGTAAACCTTTAAATTAACATAAAATCAATTTAACTATAAGATTATTGTACTCAACTAATACACTATTAAGTAATTTCAGTATTTTTTTCATTCATATTTTGTGTTGAACGTGCACAGATATCTACAGTTTATGTATACGAGCATGTTTTCACTATGGCTAGAATTCTACTGTATAGGATATTTTATTCTATAATTTTTGTAAATGTTGGTATGTGTGTGGAATAAAGCTTGTTTCATAAATAATAGTATATTTTAATATATATCTTGACTATGTTTCGAAATAGTGTAAAATTCCATTATTTTAATTTCTGTATATTCTCCTGCGTAATGGAAGCTGGAAAGTGTTTATTAGTTTTATTAAATAGAAAACAAAATAGATTGCTCGATAGTTTGCAGTCAGGTAGGAATAGGTTTCCGTTTTAGTATGGTTGATGGTTAAGTCCGTTAACCTGACCTGACCTGAACACTAGCAGAGGACTTCAGGCAGCCTTGGCTGCCTGCTTCATGAACAACTGTGCTAGAGGCGTCTACAGGGTTGGTAACACTGGAATAACATTGAAATTAAATCTGAACGTTTTATGAGTCTGCTTAAGGGGTGGTTTTGCACCTCTTGAGTCATTTGAAAATGCTATATGTTTACCAATTCGAATCAAGTATAAAAATTATTCAGCTAATAATGTTTCATGGGAAATATTCCTCGTGATTCATTTAGATTTAAGCATCTATCAAATTGAACGCATCCAACTGTTCCATTAAAAGAGTTGTACATGTTAATGAACGTGATTCTAGAAGACAAAGACTCTTTGTAAAAATATTAGTTACGTTTTTAATCAATGATAATATAATTCCTTTCTTAGGAAAACAAATACACTTTTTAAGAGGCGAGGTTTAATGAAAAAATTAATATTTTTACAACATATTTTATTCACAAAAAATATATACAAATACAGTTGTTTCATAAATTTAAGTTCATTTTACTACAGGATGTTTTAAAATATTAAGAAATTTCTTCTTTCGGAAGCAAAGTCGAAAAGGTTTACTCCTATGTGCTAATAACTTACTGATATTCAATTTAGACTTTGATTTCTGTATGCACGAGCATGTGATTTCATTGTCATCTTGATCCATCTTTAGGAAATATTGGTTTACATACAACAAAATAATTTTATATACTAGATTTCGTTCGTTACTCCACAATCTTCATTCATCCCATACAGTGCCACATTACTGGTATAATATCTTCTGGTGATTCAGGAGGAGAATCATCATAATCTATTTCACCCCAGTCATACATCATTGCCCAAGTTAGCATTAATTTAGAATTTTCCTGTGCAGAGAAGAATGCCGATTTTTATCCATATGTTTTACTTAAATGTTTGAACGATGGACAATAGTATTCTTTTTGAGTATGTGTTACTTTCCCTACTCGTACACTTAGTAGAATAAGTTTTTTCTCGACTCCATTTACTCATATTTCACAATTATTTAAGTATTGCTTGCAAATATCTTCAATATTCGCATGCTGCATACATCCACTCTCCCATTTTAAACCATGGTGGTGATTGCTTACCCATCTATTAGTTTTCTTGTATTTGCAAGTTAGGTATTTCCGGTCGAACGGTGCTTTGAAGCTTAATACAGTTGTATGTTCTTCCATGTCAGTTATAGCTAATTCTTTAATGATAAATTTGTCTGGAGATTAAAATCACTATACATTGCGAAACATCTCGTCGCAATCGTGCTTCGTCTACTGACTCAATACATTATCTTGACCAGCTTATCTCTTACATTATACACTATATACCAAAAAGTAATTGGGCACCTGTGAAAATAGGTAATTCAGTATGTCAGTTGACTTGTGTTTCACGGCCTTCGGTGTAGGACCGCTGGTGTTTGTCCTTGGTAGCATAAACACAGAGGCTTATTGTAACATTCTGGATAATGAAATGCTCCCAACATTGTGGCATTTTTTCAGAATTAACCCGTGTTACTTCAAGGATGACAATGCCAGGTGTCATGTTTCAAGGCCTACTATGCAGTGATACGCCGACAACAATATTCGTCGATTGGACTGGCCCGCCCAGAACCCCGACCTCAACCCTATAGAACATTTTTGGTACGAATTGGATCGCCGGGTGAAGGCTCAATAAAATGTCCTTTATCGTACAAAAGGATTTACAATCAATCACGTCTCTTTAGCTGACTATAAAATTAGATTCTATCATTAGTAATATCATTGTTACTGCGCTGTGGTGTTCTTGTGAGGTCATGTTAAACACTAGCTGCACATTCATGCGAGTTTTCTTCTGAACAACAGAGAAATTTTCAAATTAGCTTTGCTCGAGCTTCGGTCAGCAGGCTTAAGCTCTCATTAAACATTTTCATTGAATAATATCTGCTCTGGGCTTCACCTATCATTACATGCGATATTATATATGCATTTTAATATAAAAATTTTCCTTTTTATTACCAGGAAGAATATTTGTGTGTTAAGACCGAATTGTTTAGTGCTTCCGTTAATTTTTATAATTTCATAGTTTTTCTTCGACCAAGTGTTTGGGCTGAAATTTCTCGTAGATTTATTAATTTTTTTAAAATATGGTTAATTTCTATAAAGTCTTACTAGAGTAAATCCTTCTTCATGCGATACGAGTCTCCCTATGCTTCGACGGAAATTATGTTTAAAAAAATAATTTATTCTCATGCTAGCAAAATACATAAAATAAAACAAGTGAATAATTTATTTTTCTCATGGAAATGAAATTATTGTTAAAAATTGGGTAAGTTATTCTGTGCATATACGTGATTGTTTCCTTTGTACATTGTTTAAAATTTCATGTGAACCATTTAACGTTGAGAAAGACATGATTAAATTTTTTGTGAATAATAACTCATTAAAAGTAGATTGATAAGGAAATATAAACCAGTGAATTCGTAAACAGAGATAACTAATTTGTCGTGATTTGTGACATAATTTTTAATGTCGGGGAGTTTCTGCCATAACCTCAGTCGACCGAAACCGACGTAGGTTCTGTTTGCTAGCAAAAACTCGCTCAGCTTATAATTCGATGTAAGTGACACAGGGGTGTCATTCCTTCACCGATCTCACACCCGGATGGACGTGTTTTAAAATCATTTGATATTGTAAGGTACATGGAAAACTCAGAGGCAGTGAGGGACATAAGCACTATTGTGTTTGATTGAATTTTAATTATTTCATAACATATAAATTTGTAGGGAAAATACTATAGCATTCTGGTTTTGTTAATTACTTCATATCACTTCATTTTCGTAATTGAGCTTCTATTTTTAGATAACTGGAATGCTGCGACTGGTAAGCGAATTTTTCTTTTTGATCTGGCAATATCAATTCGTTTGAAAATATTTTACTGTTAACTATTGTTGATTAATCTAGTATGTGCATCATAATGATTGCTTCACTAACCTCACAGCCGACCGAACATGTTTTGGGAGAACTGCTTGTACAATTTCATTAATACCTACATGTCATTTATATATTGATAGCTATAACTCGTTACTTGATGTACTTATTTTTTATAAAACCAGAATAGCCAGGGTCCATTTGAAATTTGGATTTGCTATTCGATTAGTTCATTCGTAAAAATTTTTACTGTGCGATGTTTCGTAATTTCTCTTGTGTGTAATGTCAGCTGTTTAATTGCATTTGGAAACAGAAGTTGTGTATTAACTCGTTTACACTTAAGTTATTCGATTTTTCATTACTAACACACAGGATATAAATCGTATTCTGATCTCTTGCCGAGTTTTTTCAATGGCTATTTGATAACCGACTTTTTATGTATCTAGAACTCAATCGATATTCAGATATTGCTGCACACCTCTCAGCCACCTTTCAGACGTAATTCTCTAATATGTATATATATATATCCCTTCCCCAACACAAGCCCAATTCAGTACAATGCCAGAGCTCCAAGGGTCAACATCTACCAGAGCCGCTCTCCAAAAATGTATATTACCAAATACATAACCTATATACTCCTTCCCTAACACAGCCCCACCTCATACAATGCCAGAGTTTCGAGGGTGAGGACATACCATGCCACTCTCCATTCCCCCCAAAAAAGTAATCAAATAATGTGCCCTAGAACACCTTTGCACAAAACTACACAAAAAATCACATCAATGAAATGTCATCAAACATGTTTGATGGAAAAACTTTGATTAAATTTCATTGATGGCGTTTTTCATCCGATTAAATCGGATTAGTATTAGGATTAAAAAATGATTGAAATAAGATCGGTTTAATATATGATTGGAAATTAATCCGATCAATTTAATATCAAATCGACAAACCGATTGATCAAAAGTGGGGTGAAACGTCCCCGCTCCTACTACTAACATGTATCTTTATTAGTTTACTGTCAAACGACAGGGTTGCCATTAGAGGTCTCATGAAGGCGAGTTGTCAACGAAAGACAGAACTCAAGTCAACACTTGTTTCGTAGTCGCAGCCAATGAGCTGTAAGCTTTATGTTCGGTTACTGTAATATGAACCAATTACGACCTACGCCAGTAAGAAGGTTGGTCTTATATGCAGTCCGATATGTTCTTGTGGTTACATTTTGGGGCCACGGTTAGACTGCTCGCCTCCCAGATAGGCGAATCGGGTTCAATCGCCGCCCGGGTCACTCCCGGATTTTCGGAAGTGGATTCGGGCCGGACGATGCCGCTGGCCAGCGAGTTTTCTCGGGGATCTTCCGTTTCCCCCGCCAATGTATTCCTGAGCTTCTCCATCCTCACCTCGCTTCGCCCTCATCGCTTTTCAAGACCTCGCTGTTAAAGAGCCGCCCAAATATTTCAACTCAGCTAAACTCAACTCTACGAAACTATTAAATGTGTGCTCAGACGAGGGTTGGTGAGTACCTACTTTAAAAAATGTCACGCACGTTAGAAACACGATTTCAGAATACTCCAAAATAGCAAAAAAAAAAAAAAAAAAAAAAAAAAACAGCTTTTGCACAGCACTGTACCTCAAGATATACACATGTGATACATCCAAAACTACTCAAGGGCCCGGCACTAAAAATTCCCTTCAGACTTTCCACCAGTGAAATAATAGGGTCACCGCTGAAAGTCCCATAGGTACACGCTCGCAGCGTGACGAGAAGACTGCACGCCGTTTCAGAGCCCTGCTCTTAGAGGCGATGGCGCACTGGTGCGTGGCAGTGTCGCCCTTTTCACTCCCCGCGTTTGAGGCAGAGATAAATCTCCAGGTAGGCAAGAGCCTTAAGTGGAACCAAAAATCTCTTCACTTATTTCGTCCACTCACATGTTAAGGCCCACCCAGGAGTTCCAGTGGGACACCTTAGGGGTACATTCTGGCTGGGCATGTTCTACAATGACACGCACGCGGACGCAGATAACGTACTGATGCACGTAAGAAAGCTCGGCAACTTCCAACCCTCGCGTGTCCGCGAATACGTGTAGCCAATAGGAGTCGAATATTTTGTTTGTTGATATTCGTTTTCGTGGCCATTGTCATATACACAGCAAGTGCTTCGATTTGCCATGGCGCTTGTCATTTTTTGTTGTGATAAATAAGTGCAGATTGTCAGACAGTAGTATTTACGTATTTTTTTTAACACTGTAAAAATATACAAAATGAGATGTGTATATTATGAAACCTCTATCAGTAATTTGCAACAGTTGAGTATTTTTAATTTTTTTTTTTACTAGCGAGACTGTACGTTTCTTCGTATTGTAGAATGGTTAAAATCTATCCCGAGTCGTCGACTTATTCAGCTCTCGTTTCCGAGTCCGCTTCCTTACGTATCCGTGCATTGTAGCCACGGGCCTTAGCCTATGTGCAGCCATAGCGGAAGGTGTGACGTAAGAGGAATTCGTCCAAACAGGCGTGTAGTGAGTTTTTTTTTTTTTACAATGTAAGAAACTTAATAGCCCCACACATTTGAGTGTTTTAGGTGACATTTGCTAGTGCCGGGCTGTGGTTCCATTTTCAATTTCCACTAACAAACGCAACCTCCAACTCTGTTTACGCTCTACATGTATTTACCGTTTCATAATACCTAACATTAGTTTAAAAAACGGAAACAAAATTAATGTAATAATAATTTAACTGAATATTATTTAAAGAGCACATTACAAATTATATATATATATATATATATATATATATATATATATAAACAAACTCCTGTGTTTCCAAACACTTTCATCAACTTTCCGAGGAAAAATAGTACTGAAGGAAGCAAACAGAACGATTGATTACTGTGCCGAAGGAACGCGGCAGGGTAACTCGCTTGCGAGTTCGATTCATCGCTAGTAGCTCCCGTTTGTGGAAATAAATACTAGATAGCAGCACTATGCGTGTACAGTACGGGAGTTACGAAAACTCTGTTTCTCGAATCGGAATCGGGAAAGTCAGATTTAAATGTTTTTAAATTTAAAGTTAAGGTGAAAACGATAAAGGGTCAAACATTTCCAATAAGTATAGTTAGGGATAGGAAAATTTCGCGAGTTCGTTTCAGGACAAGATAGATATCAAACGCGAGTACACTGAAGTTGCCTTTTCTATTAGATCAGAGTTTATTATGCACGCTCTAGAAGATCCTGAGCCAATAGCAAACTTGCAGGGGCACAAGAAGAAAATCCCATACTGCCAGGTGTGGGGTAACACTTGGGTAGCAGCCAATGAACAAACACTGGAGGCTCGACTGTACAAAGGATTGTGGAATCTAGCCTGCAGGTCATAGAACTCGCGAAATTTTCCTATCCTTATGTATAGGATAAGCTTTGCTTACCTTGCATCTATGGAATAAGCGCCGCTGCGAAGCGGTCGAGGGCCCGATAGCTCGTGGTGTTGCGGGTCGTTAGCATAACGAAGGAGGGACTTGGACGGCCGGTAACAATGGCCGGGCGAGGGGCGTACACCAAGCCAAGCTGGCCGGGGCGTAATGCGAGCTGTAATTACACGTGTAATCTCCACGTGTCAACTGCTGTTTGCCCGCGCGTATGTTGTCCTGGGACCGCCACCCACGGCGCCCATCCATAGACTAAAGATGAGGTAGAGAGGTCTCGCTGGCTGCGCACAACCAATCTCCGAGTTCCAACATTGAACTGCTTTACTGCCAACACGCCTAGCAAAAAACGGCGTGGTTTGGATTCCAGGTTAGAAAACTGATTCGTGAACAAGTACTTAGAGATGTTTTTATACGCCCTTTAACCATTTTGTAATGCAGTTTCACTAAATTCGAACTGGTAAGGGTATGTTATTAATATAATAGTACTTGTCATTTTAAAATTAAGACAAAAACGTTCATCACTGTTGGCCATGTGACTTTGACAGTTGTGTTCCTTTGGGGTAGGTCAATTTTGGGTACATGCGCAGAAGACGAATAAGCTGTCTACTTCATGTTTAGTCTATGCGCCCATCCCGAACCGCGTTCACAACCTTCCGGAGACAACGTGGCCGCATCTTAACGCTGTTGCCTCGTCTGATAGCTGCGAGAATTCGGTTTTGGTAGAGACGTGAAATATTCGCGGATTCATTTCGGGACATGACGGAAATAAAATACGTATAGAAACGTGTACGTAAGTGTCACTATTGCAATTATTGGTACGCGCGTTATTTGACACCTCCTTCATATGCCTGGGCCAATAAGAAACTTACAACAAAATGCATGCCCAATAAACGCCATCCACCCTGACAGTAAGCAACCAATGAGACGTAGATATCTGATTTTTGAACATAAGACTGTGAACTCTGACCTACACGTCAATGAATTCGCGAGATGTTCACGTCTCTAGGTATAAGAAAATACATCTTAATGAAATTGTTTTTTTTTTTTTTTTTTTTTTTTGGCGATCCTCTAAAAGACAGACATGAACACCACCGCGGACATTTTTCAGCAGAAAAATGCGTGCTTCTTTGCTATATAATCCTTTTGTAACATTAATGTATAGCCTGTTTTCTGAAAATATCATAAAAATTAAAAGTTAATTTTAAAATGTTACTAAAAACAAATTGTTTTATTTGCGCTGATACAGCGCTTGAGATTTCATCTCTCACAGTTAGGATTTTGTTTCAAGTTTATATATTCAAAACTGGCTCCAAGAAACCGAATTTCACTAACATTTTTAAGAGTCATTTACTGTGTTGTTCACTAGTAAATTATTTTTATGTTGCTTGTAGGGATAGGAAATTTTCGCGAAATCATTTCGGGACAAGATAGACGTCAAATACATATACAGTGAGGTCACCTTCGCAATTGGATCACAGTTTATTAGACCGGCCCTGCGCGACTCTGAGCCAATAGCTGACTTGCAAGGAAACACCTTGCGAATCCCATAACCGCCAGGTGCGGGGCAAAAGCCAATGAACATACAGCTGACGCTCCAGTATGCAGAGGACTGAGGTGGCCTACAGGTCATTGAACTCGCGAAATTTTCCCATCCCTAACTATTCGTCATATACCAATGCAGTATATTTAATATTCTTAATTAACGGATTTGTTAATCAATATTTTGTATTCGCGAAAGTATAATATTGCTTGAAATAGATTTTGTATGGTATAATACGTTTAGTATTTATAAAGTTTTTTTGTCGCGCCTGTGTTTGTGGGAGCTGCCGTTTGAGGGCGCTGGTGGCGCGGAAGAGGCTGTGCCGTCGGTCTGGGAAAGAGAGAGGTGTGAGCCACGACAGCGGCAGGTTGTAATTTGGGAGCAGTTCCTACAGAAATGTGGCCGCGAGGTACATGACGGTTTTTTTTGCGCCGTGTACGAGGAGTAACGAGTTACGGCGCCGGCGGACAACTGTTTCGAGACATTTTGCCTTTGCAAATAAGTTTGCGATCGAGATAGTGCCTGGTTCGCTGTTGGCGAAGCAAGGGACGCGTCTACGAACTCGGCTCACCGGGAAGGAGAGTCGGTTGTGTAAGGCTCCGAGTGCTGGACGACGGCGCGGCTTGCTGGCTGCAGTATTGGACCGCTGTCTCCCCGCTCCAAGTCACGTCTTTTTCGTCGGAGGGTCACGACTGCTTTGTTTGAGAAGGTACTTTCTGCGTGCTTTGGTTTTTACGTCCGTTTGTCTCGTGGGTGGTTTCCTTGAAGATGACTTACAGAGTTATATTAATAATTTTTTTTTTATATCGCTTCAGCGCCGAAACAAACCGCGCCCCCCCCCCCCTCTTTGCTCTAAACTTTGATCGCGACTGTAACGTAGTATCCTGCTCGTTGGCACACGAAAGAGAAAAAATATTTCACGCACAAAGTTTGTTCTAAAAACGTGCGATGTTAACAGGGACTATTTTACGCAAGTGGCATTTTATACGAAACTTTATGAAGTATTTTTCGTATATGTTATTTTTAATTAAAGCTATTAGGGTGTATGCAAAACCCTTTTTAATATTGTTTTAGGAAGATGGTTGTACTCTTGCGCGAGAATAAATGAAAGGCTATCTACCGTTAGTGAGTTTATCAATGTTGAATATTACCTTCAGCTACCTGGAATTAAATATTGAGTATTGTTGACACAGTAAAATGCATGAAGAATTTTGTGTTCAACTCAAATAGTATCGTACCAAATGCAAAAATTTTCCAACCGAGGCTCCTCCGATCCTTGGGCTAGTGCTTTGTATTGTGTTTAGTCAATACGGTTGAGTGAGGCAGAGTTGACTAACCCGAAGCTTTTGAAGTGGAGGGCGTCTCAACATGTATTTTCCTATACCAAATACTCACTGCTTCCTAGCATTCCGATAGTTTTTTTTTTAAGGGGAATACGTCCTTAAATTTGCTACCATAGTGGGAGGCAATCCAGAAAATCCGATGATAATAAAATCGAGGGATACAGTTTGGCATTGCAGCTCCAAATCTATTGTCTAAATTCATAATTCAATACACCACTCGATTGCCAAAGGATCGAAGAATATATTACCTTGAGTAATGACAGCGAAGCATCGCGCGTGACGAGGGTTAAAAAAGGGGGGGGGGGGATTTTTATTTCGTTTCGCCGCGTCTCATTGCTTCCGCGTAGTATAACTTTTTTTGACTAGGAGAAGCTACGACGCTAGTTTAAGTTTTAATCGACAGCTTTCGTCAAGATAAATCGATTGCGTGTATAAAAACATTTGTGTGGCGTGGTTATGGTGAAATTGTATTCAGTTTAATGTAAAAAATTAAGAAAACTTCACACAATGTCGGCCTATACTCTACAAAAAGCCAAGTTGGAAATACGGAAATCGTATACGGTTGGAAAGAGCATCTCAAAAGCAATCCAATGTTACCCATAAAACACCATATGGTCGAGTGAAGCGGTGCCGGGAACGTAAAAAAAAAAACATCGAGGCGTCCGAGCGCGTCAACGTAGACCCATTCATGCAAAACAAACGGCCGTGTCTCCCAACACAGCCAAATCCCATTTTTTTCCCCTTCGCTTTCGAGACATGGCGATACGGGCGACAATAACACTTGCGACCAGAGCCCCGTCGCCGCTACGCGTAAGATGCTAAACCCACTTGCAGTGCTTCCGCTGTTACGCCTTACTGTGCAAATGAGATCTGCAATAGTGGAATTTTATTGCACGCGATGAAAGCGCATAGATCAAACTACGACCGTGCCATTTTATTTTTCTCCCACCTATTAAGGAAACTGCGCAGGAAGGCTTTAAATATATTATTATTATTATTATTTACGTTTTTTTACGATTTAGTCGTATCCCCAAGACATGTAATTGCTGCGATACGCAATGACGCACAAAAAACGAATGTACAGGAAATATGTCCGGACTGCTATAATTCATTCACGGTTACTTAGCACTTTTCTGAAGCCCTGCTAAAGTTCTTCTTCCAGGAAATTCCTCCGCCTCATGCGAACTAAGCTGGCCCAAGTCTAGAAAAGTACACACTAAAGGACAACGCACTGAATTCCTGCGCACTCATTTGTAATAATATTTAGCATGTTTTCTGACCGTTTTTATTCAGATTTATTGTAAATAAAATATTATAATTTATAAATAAAGTATAGGTAAATATTTAATTTAATGAAACATAAGATACTTTAACGTAACCAGAGGTATGAAACTCTTGAGATACATCGCACATTAGGAATCAACTTAACACGTCGTACATGGGGGGGATTTTTGCAAAGGTTTGATTCAAAGCGCGTGAAGAAACCGCGAATAGACAGAGCCCCGAGAATTTCGCGACTTCATTCGGTGGCGAGGTAGACTTCAAACACTGGGTCTTTTTCTCCTTCCATTGTGATTGGTCGGGGCAATTATTTAGACACGCCCCCTTTTTAACTGTAAGCCATTTGCATGCAGGAAACAGCAGTGTGGCTGCATGTTAAACATTTCTGTACAAAAGCCTCACTTGATCACACCAACCAATAGGCAAACGATAGTGTCTCGAGTATGTAGGGGACCGCCGAGTGTATCGTGCTGCCATATCAGGAGCCAGAAATGCGTCTGCAAAGTGTTGAAAATGAACATTTTTTTCTATTAAACTACTTAACGTGCGTTGAACGTACGTATCTGTGAAAATAAAGCACACTTGAGACGACACCACACACGTTACAAACTCTTACACTTCTGAGCTCTCGGGGGGCCGCGGTGTTGTAGTGGCTAGACTAGGCAAACTGGGTTCAGTTCCCTGCGAGGTCGCTCCCGGATTTTCGCATGCTGAGAATCGTGCCGGACGATGCCGCTGGTCGGCGGGTTTTCTCGCGGTTCTCCCGTTTACCCTTACCTTGCATTCAGGCGTTGCTCCATACTCACTTAGCTTCACCCTCATCGGCTCTCAAGACCTCACTGTTCAGAGCCACCCAAATATCACCACTACACTCCTAGAATCCCTGTCGCACTATCAAATTTTTGCCTTAAAATATATTTGACAGTAAAATTTGAAAACGACATACGACCATCAAATTATTTTATTCAACAAATTTGATCAAAGATTCTTGAATGTATTTGAAAATGTGTCACATTGTGAATTTTTTTTTTTCCTAGAAGGCTCTGGTCTTAATTTTCATTTAAAAAAATCCTTTTCCATATGAAATACTGCCGTTATGTAAATCCCTTTACATGTGAAATAATGCTGTTATGTTTCCGAGCAGTCCAGCACAGGAGAAAATGTAAAAAACGTTGTGATTTATTTTCACTTGTTAAAATCAATAAACTGAAATTTTCGTCATAAATATTTCCTACTTAATGAAATGTATTGCTTCTGAGTTCTTAATATACCTAGCTGTGAAATTAATCACTTCAGTAGTAAAAATCTTGTCTCCGCAACCTTATTTCGTTCCCACACATTTTTTGCCATTTCAAAGTTTTGTGACTCCAAAAACGGCCGTTCTTGTCATGCATGATTCTGATTGGCTGAGCCCATCAAACATGAAAGAAATGTTAGAACTTGTTTAATTGTTAAAAAGTTCGATGGAAACTAGAGGTATTCAACTTGTCCAGACTGACATGGCGGCGATAATTGCGTTTTGGTTACACCACAACCTTCCAAATTTGCTTGACCGATCCCATTGGAAGCAGTTCTACGGAAATACCTGACAGCGTGACAATGTGTACCTGGAGTTTTAACACTTTGCAGACTATGCCAGAGTGCAAATCAAGCAAAGGTAGGTGGGAAATTTCTTTGTTGTTCAGAACATAACTCGCGTGGATGTGTAGTCTTTGTTCGGGCTAGTGTTTAACATGACCTCACAAGAACACCACAGCGCAGTAACAATGATATTACTAACAATATAATCTATTTGTATAGCCACTTAAAGAGACGTGATTGATTGCAAATCCTTTTGTACGATAAAGGACATTTTATTGGGTCAATATCAGCTTGGCTCTCCAATGTTTGATGACCGGCCAATAATGAAAGTGTGGTATGGATCAATAAGACGATGTTGAGTTCTAACACATACGCCAACATAATCTGTGTTCTTGCGGTAGTGGATATGGGCGACTCACTTCTAATTCGTCTCAGGTGCTGCCAGTAAATGAATGCAGACATCGATGTGTTAACTGCTTTTCGGAGCGCTTGAAATACACTTTTTTTTTTTTTTTTTACCAAACTATTTTACGTGCGTCAAATGTACTCATCTACGAAAAGAAATCACAGCTGAGACGAGGTAAGAAAACTACGTTCAAGAAACCAAACGCGCATTACTAGAAACCTGCAAAATTCGCGTTATCTTTCGGTAACATGATAGACTCCACTGTCTTATAAACAAGTGGCCACAGTTCGTGGTTTCATTGGCCGCAGCACTGTAATCAACGTCGTGTATCTGCTCGATCTCCTCGAAAGAGCTTGGCCACACCACAGCTGAACTTATTTTATTGGCTCAAGAGTCCTCCGAGGCGACCCAAACATATTTTTGGCCAATGGCTGACGTTAGTCAAACGCCCAGTAACTCGGAGTTCAGTGTGCCCTTAAATAATAACTCGAATTCTGCAGGTCTCTACACATTACAAACACAATTTCCGATCTCTTCAGTATAGCTTAAAACTGCCTTTTCCCACTGCCTTAACGCAAAATATATTAATCGGAAACACTCACAAATAGTATAGGGATACATAATGAACATTGCTTCAGACTTTGTACTAATGACTAGAGACCCGAGAATTTTGCGGGTTCATTTCTAGACAAGTTGGAATTCACACACTTGTATGTTCAGGTTACTTTTTGTAATTGATCGACGCATTTTGACACTTCCCGGAGATAAATGAGCCAATAACAAACACGCAGTAAATTATTCGCCCAACCAGCGCCTTTTACCACCACAACAATCAACCAATAAACAGTCGATATCTGTATGCGAGTATAAGACTGCGAAGTCTAGCCTACGGGTCATTGAACTCGCGAATTTATCGGGTCTCTACTAATGACGTGATAAAGTCACAATAGCTCGAAGTCACATAGTTGTAGTGGCGCGATGGGCCTACTGCGCTCTGTATCGGATCCCTGCGTGTAGGTGCGTCGTGGCGATAGGTATGCGAGACAGCCACCCTCATCGCTCCTCATTTATTTTCCTCCGAAGACCAAAGCAGCTACAAGTACACGGGACTCTTAAAAAGAGAGTTAGTATAGTGTATTCGCGGTTTATTCACACTATTTTTAATCTAACCTTTGAAAAATAACCTCATGTTACATAGTTAGGCGCACCCGAATCTCGCGAAAAGATTTCACGACCTGTTGTATTTCAATACACTTTAGCTCAGATCCTCTTTTGTGATTGGGTGATATAGTTGTTACGAGTGTTAAATGTCTGTCCCCGAGTCAGAGACGTACAGTATCGGAGTAACTTAATTCTTATTGGCCAGTCAACTAGGAAAATGTTTCCCACAGACGCACGCCGCCAATAAGCAAAAGGAAACTGCTGGTACGCTCGTAGGGTATTGAAATTTAGCATGGGCGGAAATATTTTCGCGTAATTCATGTATCCGTACCTATAGTCCATTCACGACTGGAACAGACTTATGAAAATCAACCTTTGAAAAAAACATCCTAGGCATTAGCTGCTATGATAGCTAGAAAAAAAAAGTAGCGGGTGCGGGTAAAGTACATTTTTTTTACTAGCTATCATAGCAGCTAATGGTTAGAGTGATTTTTCAAAGGTTGATTTTCAAAAGTCTGTTCCAGTCGTGAATGGACTAGGGTATGGTTATTTCCTAAATATGCCTTGTATCACAAGCGTTTTATACTTCTGTTGACGTGACAGTATTTCATTTTTAGTTGAATTAATGTTCTAGCCGTATTTCATTTATAAATTTTAATATTTCATTTATAATAAATGTGAGTGAAATCAGTGCGAAAGCACGTGTGTTGGTAGCGCTTAGAAATAAATATAACAACTGAGTGGGCACGAGTTCGGTGCGTTGTCCTTTGGTGTAATTTTCTAGACGTAGGTAAGTTTAGTTCGCACAAGGCTGATGAATATCCTGGAAGTAGAACTTCAGCAAGGCTTCATACAAGCGTGTGGTGTAACCGTAAATGGATTATAATCCTGAAATGTGTTCGTTGCATTAGTTATTTGTGCGGCCACGTATGTATCGGTGAACACATATTCTACAAATACGACTTTTTGCCAGAGAAGTTGAAATCAATCATCTAAGGTCTTTTTTTTTTTTTATCATATAAGCCGTATTTAAAAAAATTGTGAAAATGGTAAAACATAAAAAAAGGCATTCTTAGAGATTGCCTGCATAGCTCCCTTAAGAGATATGTAAAAATTACAACCAAACTGACGTAGTTTTAATCTGTGGACTTTCATCGCGTGTGAAAAGTCCTACTGCTACGGATATAATTTGTATGGTAAAGAGCGCCGACGGAAACACTGCAGGGTTTTGCACGTAGGAACTACGAGGCGCTAGACGTGCTCCACATACGCCGATCGGCAGCGTCCGCACCTCTTCGTCGATTTCTGTCGCCCACACTAGGCGACCGCCTTAATGACAAATTTGTATCTGGAAATCTCTCGGATGCATGGTTCTTTGTAGGTTATAATCTGCAGTCCCGTGTTCAAACAACCAGATATCAACGACGCATTGGTTGCTTACTGTTAGAGTGGATGGCGTTCACTGGGCATGTATTTTGTTGTAACTTTGTTATTGGTAGAGCCACGAGTATTTCGCGAATTCATTCGGAGGCGAGGTAGACTCCAAACCCTTGTTCATTTCTCCTACTGTTCTGATCGGACGACAGTTCTTTACGCACGCCCCGTTCAACTGTGAGCCAGTAGTAAGCAGGAAGCAGTAGTGTGAGTGAGTGTTTAACAGTAGTGTACAGAGGTCTCACTTGATCGCAGCAACCAATGAGCAGATGATAATGTCTCGAGTGTACAGAGGACTGTACAGCCTAGCTTGCTGCCAACTCAATCCGTGAAATACTCGGGGCTCTAGTTACTGGCCCAGAGATCTGAAGGATGGGCCGATTGCAAAAAGTAATACCCTCGCACACACTGAAAAAAAATATTTTGTGGCGGCCCTCAAAATATTTTTGTCAGTGCACGGTTTTGATTTCTATCTTGTCCCGAAATGAATTCACTAATTGTTGAGGTCTCTACTAATTAAGGATGACCCGCGGAGGACTCCACGCAGCGTTCGCTCGCGGGCTGCATGTGTGCGCGGTCGCCGTTTGATAAAGGCCGATGTGCCGTTATGAGAAGCGACGTTGTGACACACAGCCGGAGTTTCGCCGCTGGAGGGCGTGGCGGCTGATGTTATCTGCTTGGCGCCTGGGCTCGCTGGTCCCCTGGGAGATGCCATCTACAAGAGGACCGGCAAGCCGATCTGTAAGGTGCTCAGGTGCCGAGGGGGACAACACGCGCCCAGCCTGATAACACATCGACATCAAGATCGGCCAAGAGCTCCTCAAGATGGCGCCCGCCCGACGCGGCGTGTCACCTTGCGAGGACCCCCCCGCCTCCCCCCTCGGGTTCTCACACCTTCGCCTTGGGTTGGGTGACTCCGCGAATAACAATCCGAGCGCGTGTGGTCCCCGGAGAATTTTTTTTTTGTGCATTGTTATAGTACCAGGACATCTGTAAGTTCGGGTCACGTCACAAAACTACAACAGACGAAAGACGGCTGTGTAGTGGTTATACTACTCGCCTTCCACCCTGGGCGAACCGGGTTCGATTCCCGGCGGGGACGTAACCCAGATTTTCGCACGTGGGAATAGTGCCGGAAGATGCTGCTGGTAGGCGGGTTTTCACGGGGATCTCCCGTTTCCCCCCGCCCTGTCATTCCGGCTCTGCTCCATACTCCACACGTACCATTAAAAATAATTGCGGTATTTTAGCCTGAGCTGCCCTGAAGGGACAGCTCAGCTTAGGTTAATAATGAATCTTTGTGAGTTATTTTAATTAGTTTAGATTAGGTTTTTCACCTCTCATTCCCAACCAGCTGCGTGTAAGTATGGTTCGTTTGCCACCTCCGATTCCAAGGTGGCCGCTGGTCGGATCATCCGCATCTCCTGAGGAGGCCGTGGTGATAGTGTGCTCTCTACAGTAGCTGGCGAGAGTCCCTCATTAAGATTGAAGAATATCCCCTCCCCATTGCGAAGCTCCGTGCACTCGTCGCATATCGCCGTAGATATGCTCTGTTACAATCAATGGCTACAGAGATTGGCCGCTGCGAGGTAGCACAGTATTAGTTTTAAACACACATGTTCTCGAGGGAATGGGTTAGTACTAAGCCATTTAGATTAGTCTCTAACTTAATCCTTTCTCTTCACAGGCTTTTACAGTCTCTTTCCGGCAATTTAAAAACCAGTAAGTGTTGGCTCTGCTGACACTTACTAGCAGCTCACTTTTTTTTTTTTTTTTTAGTTTCAGCTTCTACTGGAGAATCTGGGGGAAGAAGCCCATTAGCGCCACTTTCCTCACCAGCGCTCTCTCCCACATAATCAAGGCAAAAGGTTAAATCAAGTTGCTGTTCCCTCTCTACTGGTTTTTCCTCTCTACTAACAAGAACATGTTTCCACACACTCTGTCTCCCGTAGCATTTCTATTTAATGCATGCAATAATTAAATAATTATGAATTCTTTCCTGTCTGCTGGGTTTTACGTTGCCTATGACGGTTTTTCCCAGTCTCTTCTTATTTATAGTATTAGCTGTAAGTACACTTAGGGAGGTAGCCACGGCTCCAATCGCTGGTCATGGCTGCCCAATCCCTCTCTGCCGCGATGCGTCTCCTTGCATTATTTCCCTTCTTTGTAGGCGTGAGGGGTTCGCCCTGAGACGCACTTAGTCCCCCGATCCTACCTCGGGCATAAATCTAACACTTAGAATTGGGGTAGGTTAGGAAAAAATTACTCGCCTCGCTTCTACCCCTCGCCGGCTCAGAATACTTCGATATTAAGAGCTGCCCAAATATCTCCACTCAATCTCTCAAGGGAGGCTAGAAGCTGCCTGCAGTATTATACAAGAGTTGCAAGACTTGTATCGTTCAGCTCACCACGTACTAGAGACCTGAAATTTTCGAGTTATTATTTGGGGACATGTTAAACTTTAAACATTTTTACCTTTGCAGCTGGTTTGTCATCGGACCGTACTTTATCCGACACTTCTCAATTGTGTCCCCCAATCACGTGCAGTCCAGTCATAAAGGGCGTGGCTTCACATCTATGCAGCAGCCAATGTATAAACGACGCCGGCTTCGGAATATGCAGCACTGTGGACCTCAGCCTGGTGCCAAATAATAACTAGGGAGAGGAAAATTTCCCGATTTTAATTACCTGTAGGCCAGACTCCTCAGTCCTCTGCATACTGGAGCCTCAGCTGTGTGTTCATTGGCTGTTGCCCCGCACCTGGCAGTTACGGGATTCGCAAGGCGTTTCCTTGCATGTCTGCTATTGGCTCAGAGGCGTGCAGGGTGGGTCTAGTAAACTGTGATCCAATTGTGAAGGTTACTTCACTGCATGTATGTTTGACGTCTATCTTGTCCCGAAACGAATTCGCGTAATTTTCCTATCACTAATAATAACGCGTATTTTGCATGCCTCTCCGAGTTACGTATACTCGTTATCGCTGTGTTTGTTCTAGGTACATTTGCAACGGTAGCCAAACGTTCAGATATATACCCTACCTAGGGACAACCGATTTTCGCGTAAAGCTTCCATGACCAGTTGAATCTCATAACACTTTAGCTCAGATCCACTTTGGTGATTGGATAAATTTACGTGTTACGCGCCTTAGGCGTATGCTCGCGAATCAGACGTACAGTGTCGGAGTAACCTAACTGTAATTCGCCAAACAAGTGAGAAAATGTTTTCTCGCAAAACACTTGGCCAATAAGCAAAAGAAAACAGCTTAATGTTTGTTGGGCATTGAAAATGTAACATGCACCGAAATATTTTCGCGAAATTCGGGTGTGCGTAGATAATTTGCGTGTCCGAAGAACAGAAGCGCCGCAGCATCTATACGCAAAGGTATTTTAAGGGGGGGTAGTAACCCTTCCGTATTAGCTTTAATTTTGTTTCGTTTTAACTTACTTTTCAAATTATATATTTGAAAACAATGGTTGTCAAATTTTAAGGCATATCGTAAGGTTCCCGCCTACCTGGAGATTTTTTTTCGCTCTCGAGGCCGAGAGGCACGAGATCGATAAGGGTGAAGCTGCCACGAGTTTCAAGTGAGGCCATCGCCCCTTAGCGCAAGGCTCTGAACTGACGTGCAGTGTTCTCGTCGCTCTGCGTGCGTGTACCTACGGGACTTTCAGTGGCGACCCTACTATTTTATTGGTGAGAAGTCTTTAGGGAGGTTCAATGCAGGGCCCTTGAGTGGTATAGTATGTATCTGTCGTGTATATTTGGAGATACAGCACTTCGAAAAAGCCGCATGTCAGCCATTTTGAAGTGCTCTGAAATGGTGTTTGTAATGTGCGTGGCGTCTTAAAAGCACTCAACAGCCCTCGTCTGATGCTTGTGTTGTTTTCGTAGATCCATACACTTCACGTACGTTTAATAGGTTCGTGGGAAAAAGACAATTTCAAATACTCTGCAGCGCAGCTCAAACACCAGGTCCAAAATACTTTGCTCATGTTGTATTTGTTGCATCTGTAACGGTAATAAAAATGAACACATTATTTATTCTTTTCTAGTCTCGCATGAGAAAATACAGACTCAAATCATCTCACTCTGGTTGCAGGATTTCTGCATCGTACTTCTGTAGGTAATAGAGTTCGGATTTTAATGTTATATGTTAACAGTGAGTCATAAATATATAAGCATTAAGAAATACAAATGGTTGCCCCATCGACAATTCGCCTGTATGAAACTTTCAGCAGTGACCTTATCACTTATTGCGTGTAGTATAACTTCTGACTTGGATATTTCGGGATGTCAGGTGGTAAAGGCTGTTCACGGTAAAGTGAGCACTTTATAAATGAACTTTAGAAAAACGTCACTGCCCCTGCCTGCATATATTTTACCGGGCTCACTGAGTGACATTTGCCCACTAAAGTTAGTAACGGTGGCTGGAGAGTAGTTCCAAATTTGAATGTCGAATAAAACGTTTTAGGCAACCATTGGTGATAGTTTAAAATCATTTTTTTAGCTTTGATTTTTTTAATGCATCAAACTGTAAAAATAAGCAAATTTGTAAATTATTTACTTTCTTAGTAATTTTACAGTTTCACTTGAACTATCAATAAATAAAGTGATGATGACCATGGCAATATTAATTTTACATAAGGCGGAGGAATACACAATGTGCATACAAGTAGGTCATAAGCAGGGCTTTCAAAAGTGCTAATTTTACCGTGAAACAGCCTACACCAGCATAGACAATAAAGACTTCCATTTTTTTGTTGCTGTCGTGGTAGTACCACTCATTTATTGACACATCCTTTAGGACTGCGGACCTGGTCATGCAGAAAACGACGGGGCGAATTAATTACACCCTGGTAAAAATGTTAAAGTTTGCTCATCACGGAAGGCATAAAACAATGAACGAATGATAGTCCCTGTGATATAGGCTATACGAAATTGTCCATTTCAACCATCCACCAAATTATATCGCAAAATTTATTGGTCTTTAGGTACAACGTATGTCCTATCCTTACAAATATAAAACGAACTCAGACCTATGCCTTTTCTTTCAGCAGTTGAGATGCGTGTCACAAACCACAGGCTGAATTATTATTCGTTCCCTTAGGAACTCACGAAGAACAGGGACATCCGAGAGAGATGTGATCCTGGGTACAAGAGCAGTTGAAGGTGTTGATAAGGTCGTCGCAGGTGCCATCGTTCTGACATGGGTTCGGCATGACAGTCATCACCGCTGAGCTCACAGTTCTGTCCCGTGGGGGCCCTTGAAGTACGGAAAATATTGTGCATAGAAATTTCCGCACCATTTGGGTAATTTTTTTGCTTCTAAATGTTCACTTAAGGAACGGGAGTCAAAAACGAGGAATTAGTGTTCCAGAGTGAAATGTTTTATAATTGCTGTTTTCAAAGAGACGTCGTTGAGCCAGCCCACCTGGCGGTTGGAACTGCGTTGCAGTGTGTTCGAAACACACATATTCCTACGGAAGTGTTAAACATGCGTCTAATGTTCCGATCTACGAAGGGAACACGCACTCCAGACGGTGGCTGTTGAGCGCTCGCAAGACGTAATGCACATGAGACACCATTTCCGAAATAATACTCGGAGGGTCCTGCACAGAAGATTGCTATACCTATACTTTCCACCAATAAAGTGGTAAGGTAATCGTTTAATGACCCATAGGTAGACGCAGCACGGCGAAAACGCTGCACGCAAGTTCAGAGCCTTGCTCTTAGTGACGATGGCGCACTTGATATGGGTTACATTGTAGCCCTTATAGCTACCTCACTTTCCTGCCCCAGACGATGAAAATAGTCCAAGGTAGGCAAGCCCCTTAAGAGTGGGCTGGACTCCCCGCGTTTTTTTTTGTGAAATAGTTGTTTGCACAGCCAATGAGCTGTAGGCTATATGTTCAGCTATAGTTATATGAACGATTATTACCTAGACCAATTATACGGTTTGCGATTCATTTACCCACAGGCGAGATCATTGGTCACTGAGCTTCAGAGTGTGCAGTACAGACCAAAAATTACCTAGACGTACGTAATGTACGCAAATGTGTACACTGGGTCTGAATGTGTTAAGAAGCTAAAGAGAAGTACAAAGATAAGGACGTAGTTTAATCTGTAGGTTTACATCGCGTGTAACAAAACTCCACTGTTACAGATCTAATTTGCACATTACAGCGTCACGACGGAAACACTGCACGCCTTGCGCGTAGGAGCGATGAGGCGCTAGGCATGCGTGTTAGTGTCGCCCGTATCGCTCCCTCTCTTCTTGACCTTTTGACAAGGGTAGAGGCGGGGGGGGGGGGTACTACCCACTCTTAAGCAGTTTTCGATTAAAAGGAGTTTTGTATTAAAACTCTGTTTACGTTCTTAGTGTGCTGGATAGACTATACCGTGTATCTTTCCTAGTCCATTTTTAAAGTAAGCCTATGGTTTTTAGGTGTTGCGAATAAGACATCTATGACGCATGATGTACATCAAACGTCTCTCTGCCTATCTGCAGCGTGTCTCTCATCATTGCCGAAGCTCAGAGCGGGGGGTGTGCTCGGGCCCTTATACCACCCATACGGTTGCAGCAGTTGTATCTCTCTGCGGGCTGAGGAAGTTTCCCTCACCAGACCGCAAAGAACACGTAGCCCAGAGGTGAGGACGCCCTGCACGTCCCGGCGCAACTCATCTGCAGCGTGTGTTTGTGACAAGCCAGCCACATCCCCGTTACTGCGGTACTAGACGTCTGTGAGTCACGCACAACAGTTAGAAACCATCGACTGTAAAGGCTGTTCACGGGGAAATGAGCACTTTCGAAAGCCCTACTTAAGATCTACTTGTATGCACGTTGTGCATTCTTCCGTGCTATGTAAAATTAACATTGCAATGGCCCTCGTCTCTTTGTACGTGCGTCGGTCAAGTGAAACTGAATTAAACAGAAAAGTAATGACTGTAAAAATATGCTCATTTTTACACTTCGATCCATTTGAAAAAAAAAAAAAAAAAAAAAAAAAAACGGAAAACGAAAGAAATAATTTAAATTATCACAAATGGTTATCTAACACTGTTCTTCGACGTTAAGTTATGGAACTACTTTCCCCTCCATCTGTACCAACTTTCCTGGGTGCATGATAATGTGCGCCTGTTGAAATATATGCAGGTAGGAGCAGTGACTTTTTTCAAAGATTGATTTCAAAAGTGCTCACTTTATCGTGGAAAGCCTTTAATCACAAATGCTCGTATAACGAATTCATCAAGATGATCAGTATTATTGTATTATTATTAATAATAATAATATCTCCAAGCAAGTGGTTTCGTTATATAACCAAGTGACCCCACTGCAGACGTGACGTTAAGTCATATTCAAATGAAATTAACAGCGCATCGGATACAAAGAAACGTTTTAAAAGTTAATTACGTTTTACAGTTTTATGGAAGCCAGTACGAAAAAAACGGGCATTTTACATATTTTCAGTAACTTTATGAGAAAATATTTTCCGATAGTGATATATTTTTCCGCTGGAAATTCTTACATGCAGGCAGGAAATATTGATGAAAAATTAATTATGAAAAATAATTCCATCAATTTGGCAAAATATTTGCTCGCGATGTAGGAAAGAAATTCATTATTGTCAATTCGCCGATAATTTCAACTTTTCTGAAACCCTGCTAATAGTGTACTTTCTAACTATGCCTCGTGCAAACGAAGCTTAACCGAGTCTAGAATATTACACCAAAGGGACGCCGCTCCACATTTGTGCGTGCTCACTGTAATAATATTTTGCGTGAGAACTATTTCTTTATAGGCATTGCCAACGCACCCATTTTCTCTCCGTTTTATTAATATTAATTATAAATAAAATATTATAATTTATAGGTAAAATATGAGTAGAGACGTGAAAAATTCGCGAGTTCAATGCCCTGCAGGCTAGACTCTACGGTCATATGCACAAATATGCAGATATCAACTGTGCATTGGTTTTCAGCTGTCACAGTGGAAGACGACGATTGGTCCATCGTTCTCCAGGAGTTGTCAAACACCGTGTGGACCAATGGCTAAAGTTATATAAACACACGTGTTTTGAATTCTACCTTTGTCCCAAAATGAATACCCAAATTTTTCAGGTCTCAAAATATAAGTAGAAATTCAATGTAACCAAAAATAAGGTACTTTTTCGTTAACAGAAGTACAAAACGCTTGTGATACATGACATGTTTAGGAAACAACCACACGTGTCATAGGTAGAGACACCCGAATTTCGCGAAAAGCTTTCCGCAAATGCTAAATTTCAATACCCTACGAGCGTGCCAGCAGTTTCCTTTTGCTTATTGGCGGTGTGTGTCTGTGAGAAGACACTTTCTTCATTGACTGGCCAATCAGAATTAAGTTACTCCTACACTGTACATCTCTGATTCGTGGGCAGGCACTTAGTAACATCTAGATCATCCAATCACAAAAGTGGATCTGAGCTATAGTGTTTTGAAATACAACTGGCCGTGAAATTCGGGTGTCACTAGACAGGTGCGGTGATTTTCAAAGGTTTTATTAGAGGGAAGAGATTCGGGCGGCTCTTAACAGCGAGGTATTGAGAGCCGGTGGGGGTGATTGAAATGAATATGAAGCAGCGCCGGAATGAAGGGGCGGGGAAACGGGAGATCCCCGAGAAAATCCGCCTACCAACGGCATCGTCCGGCACGATTACCACTCCGGTGACCCGGCCGAGGACTGAACCCGTATCGCTTTGTTGGGAGGCGAGCGTGCTAATCGCTCAGCCACCACGGCCCCGGTCTGATTAGAGAAGTATGAGGAAACCGTGATTAAATTTTATCTATGATTGCTGTTTCTTTTCCTTTTTTCCATGTCTGCTTCCGAAATCTCGTCAACTCCCGCTGACATGCTATGAGTAGGGATAGGAAAATTTCGCGAGTTCAGTGAGCTGTAGGCCAGACTCCTCAGTACTCTGCATACAGGAGCCTCAGCTGTGTGTTCATTGGCTGCTGCCCCACACCAGGCAGTTATGGGATTCACTAGGTGTTTCCTTGCAAGTCTGTCATTGGCTCAGAAGCGTGCAGGGCGGTACTAATAAACTGCAATCCAATCGCGAAGGTGACTTTACGGTATATGTGTTTGACGTCTGTCTTGTCCCGAAAATAACTCGCGAAAATTTTCCTATCCCTAAATATGAGTCCCCTGCATCGTAATTTAAGACATTGTTTGCCGGTGTCCAGCCAGATGTGTTGTCGTTACTGTGGAGTTATAGAGACGGCGTCTGAGTCCTTCGCCACACTCGGACGCCTTCTACTGCGGCACTCGGCCAGGAATGATAAATTACCACGCTACAGAAAGTCACGTACCTATCCGCACGTCCTGTCTTCTCTTTAGTTCTTCGACAACCTCCCTGGAGGAGAAGCCAGCAGCCAAATTACAGCCAGTTTCTGGACCTTTCACGAAAACGGCTTAGCATAATAACCTCGCGGGTAATTTGGTTCCTGTCTCCTTTTCGGAGCGCTCTTCGGCTGGCTGCGGGACGAGAAAGAGGTGCATGCGGGAGAGAAGAAGCGAGAGAGAGAGAGAGAGAGAAAGAGAGAGAGAGACTGTTCTTGCATTAAGAGCAGGGCCGACCAAATTACACATTCAGGTGTAATTTCGCTGGAAAACGTAGCCTCATCAAGCGATATGTTCACACGTACGTTTCCGGTCGGGGCAGGCAAGAATGGAATACGGCACAGATCTTCAGCTTAACAGTTTCTCCATCTTGGAAGTTGTAGTTTATTTTTAGCTGAATGAGGATTTCTTTTTCAAACGTACGCCTATGCGTTACAAAATAAGAGTGAAATGTAAATTAAGCCAAGTTTCTTTTGATTTTCAATACTTTCCATGATTCCTGTACGTGTTATTTATGTACCTTCCGTTAACAACTTAGCTTCCCTTCGCCTCAGTATACATGGTTTTTCGTGTCATACTGTGCTTCTCTGACGTACAAAACTGTTTCCAGAAAATTATATTTCTTTCAGTTACTTGCCCGCAATACAAGAACTATTTAGCGACACGTCATTTCAACTATTTACGACTGTACTGTAGTTTTCCGAAGTCAGAGTATGAAAAAAAAAAAAAAATTGCGACACTGTCAACTTAATGACATGAATGGACCAGACACATGCGAGCACATTAATAGGGATGTATTTAAAACATCTGCACACAATTATGTTTTTGAAAGCTTATTATTTAGTTAACGTAAGTTAAAAAATCTGAGTATATTTAATTTAAAAATGAATAAAATTCGTACTAATATAATAGAATTCGAATGCAAATCTTTGGCATCATTATTCCATTATAATATTAATTAATAATATTTTTTAATGATACAATTAATAGCTTACTTTTAATGAAGTAGCTATGGCCTATTGCTGCGTATTTGGGCTGCACAGCGGACACTACGGCCATTGCCAGAAATATATAAACACTATTACATTATTACTAATTCTGAAATGTTAAATAACATCGATATATTTGCAACACGTTCCTAACACTTATATTGCTCTTATCTCATTATTACAGCTATTCCTAAACACGGAAAATAGTACATTATTACAGAAATTTAACACTGGAGAAAATGATAAAGAAAATCTGATGCCGTGAGCTACTGTTCTCAGTACGGGATTGCGAAAATGATCGGCAGCCGTGACGCGTGCATGCAAACGCCACTGTAAAGCATGGGCATCGCCATAGAAGCAGTGCATGTGTGCGTAAACATGTGGGCATTCGTTATTATTGCACTGTTTGACCTCGTAAGACTTTATTTGAAGTCTTTGCCTGAAATAGAAATTTATGACCGATTTATTTACTAACTACGTGAATACTTACTGCTCCATCATCTTAAATACACGCGGACTTGTTTTTAAATTTAACATACTATTTTTAGGAACACTACATACTAACAGACAAATTCTCTTATAACAAGATAATTACTGACAGCAAAAATTTATTTATTTTTGATATCACACACGGTCTATCTGTTTTAGATATTATTCAGCAATCTTGAGACGTCTGCTAACGATTTTTTAAGGATGCTTTCACGCGTCATTTGCCACATTTCCAATTTTAATTGGCGGCCATGGTCCCCATAACTAACGTTTTTTCTTTCATAATATGACATGGCAAAATGCATTACAATATTAATATGTTTTAATAAAGCCAATCTTTATTGAAATAGTAAGAAGAACAACGAAAGAGGAATTTCAATGGACCCCGATTTTGGAAGGTACCCGTTCAATACAACTTGAAAATGATGTAACTATTTTTTTTATGGGACATTGCAAACATTGCTGTGCAGATGCCAGTAGCTGCTTACATTCAGCCATATCGCACATCCAGATAAAAACTGCGGGATAACTGCATAATGCCGTGTAGATCAACTTCCGGTTCCTACAACTGCATAAACACGAGGTAGTATGGTCGCTGCAAGCTTTCAGAAGTAAACTATAAAGAATGAACACCAAAGATTTCTGAACAACTGTTCACAGTTGTGTATCATTCTATGTTTGTGGATCTTTGGGGTTTCAAAAGTGCGTTGGGAGGAATTCAAGACATGCGCTGGGAAAAGGTTTTGTTGAAGAATCGAACGAAGTTTCTTTTGGCGCAATTATATTAATTGTTTGTGTAGGGGTACCAAAATATTTTGTTGTTGAAACCAAATAAATTTTTTTTTACTCATTTGGTTGCCCCAAACTAAGAATTGCTTCGTGCAACTTAAGCTTTGTTTGGCTGTACGTACATTAAAAAGTTCCTGTAAACACGAATAACAATTTTAAGCTGAATCGCGTTTCGAACCTAGCTCAGCTGTGCCCGAGAGCGAAGCCTTAGCGATCGCAGCTAACGTGACCCCTTATGATATTTAATATTATAATTCAGCAAATATTATCAAAATTTTTAAATAAACGTCCTATAAATCTATGGATTAATTAGTAAAGACCTGCTAAATTTGCATTATTATTTGGAGGCACGTTAAACTTAAAACATTTTCACCTTTGCAATAGGTTTGTCATTGGACCATACTTTGTCTGACTCGCCCCGGGTAACTTTGTGCCAATAAATAAACACTTCACAATTGTGTGCCCCAATCTCGCGGAGTTCAGTCAAAAAGGGCGTTGTTTCACATCTATGCAGCAGCCAATCTATTAACTACAACTGCTCCGGTGTATACAGTACTGTGGAGCTCAGCCTGGTGCCAAATAATAACGCGAATTTTGCATGTCTCTATTAATTGTTGTCGCGTTACATAAAACTAAAATAAATCTTTAAAGAACGTTAAAAATCAACGGATGTAATAAATGGGAAAATACAAGAATGCAATAAAGTAAAATCTCATTTTAAAATTGACCCAAATTTCTTCTTAAATCGAGAATCTTAAATTACAATTAGACCATAAAATTGACAATAACATTTGTAACAGTGGCTTGGTTTATGAAAGTGAGATGAACCTGCAATAAAATTCCCAGTGATGGACACCGAGACCTAAGTTTGTTGAGTTCCTTTAAGGGTCAAAATCATGAGCTACTGTGCACGTTACTGCACGACCAGCCGCCACTCTCCGCGATGACCACGTGTATTGCTGGCTGAGTGCGCGGTCTTTACAGGATAAAGAAGCTTCATTTTCGTTGGTGATAATTTTAGCGATGCCATTCTCAGATGATTATTGTAGCTTTTAAGTCTCTACCGTTCTCCATAGCTGCGCCTTCGTCTGAATCTCCAAGACACTGCCCCATTACAGCTTCATTACTCTCACGTGCACGGTGGTGATGCATGTTAAAACGGTACATATGCCGCGTATTCACTCTTTTAGCGTACTTTGTATAGGTTGTTCGCAGAAAAGTGAGCTCATTTTAAGGCCCTGCTCAATTGTTCTCTTCAGTTAATTTCTATCTTTCTGAGATTTTTTAATATAAACAATGCCACGTGACTAATAAATAAAGCGTATACATTTCATCTCTCTCGAAAGTTAACGCCTGCGGCGCCAATAATATATATTTATTAGTGGTTTATATATGTTGGGAGGGTCTTATTAAGTGGTCACTTTACAGTGAGTAGCCTGGAAAAACAAAAGACTACAGCAAGAATGCAGTGCGTCTGATCAATTACAAACTAATGTGCCCTTTACTTCGCTGATGAGCAGTGCCAACTATAGTAAAATAATATACAAAGACTGCTATAGAAGTGAAGTCACTGCGAATTTCCTTATCAATAGCTCTATAATCACGTGTTTGCTCGTGGAGCCGTTGTGCAGGAGGACCACTTTATAAATATATCTATTTTGTTGTTTCCAAACATGGTTACATCCCTACTGGCAGATGCCAGAGGTATATTTGTCCCCGTTAGTTCAGAAAGAAACTGAAATACGACATACTAAAAATAATCATTTTGCAAGACGACCGCGAGATAGTTTCAAACACGGTGAACCAATGCATCGTGGCAACAATCAAACAAGGAGATAAACGTACGCAAATCAACTTCAAAATCAAAAAGACACAAGAAAGACATGAAACCTGAATGATCCAGAAACTATAAAAATATATTGATCTTACGGAAGCCTGAACAGCATAAGCACAAACATTACGCCCTTGTAGGAACATAAAATGAATTGGACGAATAATATAATAATTGACGAGTAAAACGAACAGCAAAATAATGCTAAGTGTAATTAAAGTACAAATATAGAACCTAAGCACAAGACAGTTACGTATACGTATTTTTCTGAAAGTTCAAAATACTTCTGACATTGTTATTCCATGCTTTGCTGTCCAATTCATTTTTGAGCGGCGTTGTATTCAAGAAAGGTATGTTTCGACAGCGAGGTCACTAGAAACAGGGCGAACTGCTCAGACAAACAGGAACAGGGAAGTAATGTAGTTCAAAACAAGCACGGTAAAACAAGGGGGCACTTAAGTCACGTGGTGCGTGTAAACAGCCAAGACGAAAAAAAAAAAAAAAAAAAAAAAGTGATTTGCAATCCTAACGATAAGTTATAGGGATACAGTGTCGCGAAAAATAATCTAAGCGCAAAATATTTTTTAATACTTTACATTCTTTTAATTTTAAGATTTTATAATTTTGTACTTCACCTTTAGCTTAATAAAGTATTTCAAATGCAATAAAAATTGTCCCTTCGAGAGGCGTTGAACATGATCTCTTGTTACCTGTAGGATTCATACTGAAACGAAATAGACGATTTCATGACGTTAGCTGCCATTATGCAAGAAAATACCAATTCATATTGATTTGTGTAGAACATGTCTTAGCGAGCGTTAAGCCAGTATCGAAACTGGTACCTAGGTTAGGTAATGCGTGTGTTGTTGGCAACTGACAAAGGAACGTATTAGCGGCCCCGCCATATGTCGTAGTCATCTTTCGCGCTCCGCCACGCTGCTTAGCGGGTACCTGGGCGTGTGCATACCATGGGAGCAACTACAGTAGTCGTAGGGGGGGGGGGGGGGGGGGTCTGCTAGAGGTGGCTTAGCCTCCCCTAGAAAATTGTTAGCCACCACTAGAATATAGCCTATCTGACCCAACACAAGATTGTAAAAATCAGAGGAAATAACATAAGTGTGCAAAGGACTGCGGAATACTGTATACAACTCCCATACAGTTTGTGAAATGAAATACGAGAATGCCGAGATGTACTAGCTTACTTCTCAGGCCGCCATCTTGTCTTGCTTACAGCTGATAGCACGATGCCGAAACGACGCGACGCGACAAGGGAAGTAAGCGTGTGAACAGTCTGTTACTTTTCCTTTTATTTTCCGTTATACATAAGGAATTTTTCTGCTTCCTGTTACACAACAATAGGCCTAAGCTATTATGATACATCGAACCCCAAGGGATCCACCAACATACATGCCTCATAGGTATGAGCTTTAATTTCTCCTCTCCTACTCTAACTTTCCTCCTCCTTCAATCCTGCAACATGCATGCAAGCCAGCTTGCAGCACATGATGCCAGATTCCCCACGACAGATGGGCCCATGACTCCTGAAGCGAAGGCTCTCGGATATCAACTGAAATTACACCAAGGAGGGAATAAAACAGCCATGAGTTGACTATACATCACAACGCGGAGGGAAGGAGGCAAATGACGTACAACATTTTTACCCAACAAATTTTTCGACTTATTACATGGTGGTCAATGTCACGTTATATTCAGAAATTAAGTTGTACTTAGGTCCGAAATGATCTTTCGAATACCAATGGTGGCATTCAATAGTTTTATTGTTTACAGAAAAGAGACGGAATGCAAAATGAAGAAAATATCTGCAGACATTCGACAATATTTTAAGTCGTCTGCTGCACAAGAAGCAACTCATTTACAATGACTTGTGCAGAGCTGAACACCTACAGATACTTCTGAAAATTCAGATCTTAACGATGCATGTATGTACATCACAAACCTCTGGACTGGTGGAGGACCTGGAAGACAAGGACACAGATGGTTTAGGAACTTTGGAATCTGGCCCCATGCAGCTTAAGATTGCGAGCGTTCCAAAAACTCAAAATGGAAAACAATCCCGCAGCTTTTTCACCGAACCGCTATGAAACTTGCCCTTGGCTTGAGTACAGTGTGAGTAAAGACAAAATATTCTGTTTGGTCTGCAGGAAATTTTCCATTTCTTCTGATGTGCGAGACCAGTGTGACAAATTTCTCACGAGTGGCTTTAATAAACGGAAAAAATTAATTGAGGCATTGAAGTCTCAGGATATTTCACAGAATCATAGAAAATTATTCAAAAAATTACGTTGCTCATAAGCTCATGAGCAAGACTGTTGCTGACTAATAATCTCATGAACAAGACTGTTGCTGACTAATAATCTCATGAACAAGACTGTTGCTGACTAATAATCTCATGAACAAGACTGTTGCTGACTAATAACAAAAGAAACAACAGCAAAAAGCAACACATGAATACATAAGGAATTCGTGCGACATTTTGTTGTGCTTGGATAGGCAATGGTTGTACTTTACAGGCAATGGGAAAATATAGAATCTGACAACAGAGGAAATTTCCAAGAGCTTTGTTTGCCGAGTATGATTCTTCATTCCAAAATCAGCTGAACCAAAAATTAAACTACACCAGCACGAAGATACAAAATGAGATCATTGAAACTACTGCCACAGTAATGAAAGAAGAAATCAGCAAAAGGATTCACAAGTCTGGCATGTTTTAAATCATCGATGACGAGGCCTGATGTGTCAAAGAGGAGCAAATATGCCTAGTTTTGCATTATCCCGAGAACCTTCAACCTGAAGAGAAATTTATCTGTTTTGTGAATTGCTCTGAAGCTAGAGACTCTGCTAGCCTAGCTGCTGCTATACATATGTTGTAAAAACCCCTTAATGTCGATGGCATGATTATGGTAGCAAAGTTATATGATGGTGTGTCTGTGACGAGCGGCAAACATAATGGTGTTCAAGCTAAAATAAAATAACAGCACCCTCAGGCAACATGCTTTTTCACTGCATGGCTCACAGGGTGAATCTCGTTATGTCAGATACTTGTAGCCACATCCAAATTGTCGTGATATTCTTCAACATTATTGAATCTCTGTACACTCATTACATCAAGCCTAATTCTCAGAGTGAATTCCTGAAAATACAGGAATTGCCCGAGCTCGGCAGTTTAAGTTCCACCAGGTGTAACTGCCGGTACAAAAACTGTCACTATATCATTGAAAATTTCAAAGATGTTGTTCAGTCTCTGTCTGAAGAGATTGAAGAAGGGAAAGATAAAGATGCTGTGATTGCAATAGGAATTCTTTCGTCAGTCAAAACGCTGAACTATATAGTGTGTTTTTTTACAATGGATTATGTTCTCTCTCTAATGAATGTACTTTCAAACTATTTTCAAAAGGAAGAAGCAACCCTTGGAGGCTCCACAAGACGGGTAATATCAACTTTGGCAAGATTTAAGGAACAAAGAGAGAAATTCGATGATGTTTGGATACCAACAGAAAAATTTGTTGAATAACAGGACTTGACTCTTTCATCTCCAAAAGTATCAAAGACGAGAAAATCAAAACACAGCCATACCTTACAAGACTACATAGCTGAGACCACTTTGGGACAGACAGTGACAGCAGTAGATGCAGAAGCTTTTGACAAAGAATATTAGTGCTCCCATGCATATTATGCAACTTTTGACTCTATAATGCTGAAATAGAAAAACACATAGGCTATATGTACTTTTGTAATTAAAATTAACAGCACAGTTTCAGATATCTGTGTTAATTTGCAAAGCCGAAATAAATCAGTGCATTAGTAATCACTCATTCACAGCAATATTGTATTTAGCTTCCATCCTGCAACGAAAATTATAAAAACTATTGTTCCGTAAAGAGCACTGCAGAGGTCAATGGGAGAAAGGGGACTTCAGCGCCTCCCCCTACCCCTTTTCCTCTCATTAGAATGGGATGTTAGTTACGCCTATGGTACACACGTCAGGCTTTATTGCAATAAGTGTCCAATGTTCCATTTTACTTCGTCTTCTTTGTATAGAAAGAAGGCCCAATTATGTCTCCTTATCTTTGCTCTCAATGTGAGAAACTACAATTAAAACGATACACAAGTGATTTAAATAGTTGCGTTATTGTAATATTGCATTTGATTATCTGTAAGCTTTGTATGTAGTTGACTTAATGCAAAACGCAAACTATAAAAATAAGTAATCGGCTTTGCAAACAAAATCGGCTATGTTAAAATTTTGTTACATGGTTTTAGACTAACTCATTTTTCGTTTAAAATTGCACGGGTAATATAGTATACTATTCATTCAGTACAGTTATATCAATTTCTATTCAAACTCGAAACTATATAGAAAATCATTTCCTTGCTTTGATGCTTTATTATTGTTATTTTCGAACAATGAATTAACTATACATCCTACGTCACATTTACTGAGGTGTTTGTGCCGGGCTATCGTTGCAATGGCGACTATGTAGTTACAGTTAACTCCACATTGTAGCGTAAGCATTTGCGACTGCCTACGTACGCTGAACAAGAGAGCACATTTCATTCCTGATTGACCTCGCACGCCGGGACGTGACAGCTACAGATACGTAGAGAGACAAGTCAAATCCGCTATACTGTATTTAGAGGGCACCCATATAAGGAGATAGGACTAATTTTGCTACAATTTGTGAAACCAGGCTACCTAACTGGTAACACTCTAGAACACCGATGAAAAAGAGAATCGACCCCCAGACCACAACTTCCGAAACATCGTGGCTTTTGTTGTATATTTGTCTGTTTTGTCTTGTTACACTTGTTCTTTTGTTGTTTTGTGATGTTCGTTGACGGACTAGATCAACACATTTTTTTTAATACTTTTATATGTTGTGACTTTTAGGTGTCGTTTCATATATACATTTTGCTGTTGTCATCTGGTTAAATTTGTGCTTTGTTGTTTTTGAGTCGTTCATGATCGGATTGGATCATTATAACTTTTCGGTCCGAATACAGTACATATTTGTCTATTTCTTTGGCTGCTGCGATGTATTATTACACATCTGTTGCTCTGTGACCTACTGCGGCTAGTAGTTTTGGCTATTTTCGTCGTGTTATAGTTGTGCTGCCCTCACAGCTTCTGTAGCGCTCGTTGTCTAAGTGGATCGTTGTCTCTGATACCATGTGTGTGAGTATGGTCTGTTCACTCTAGTTGAATCAAACCAAATAAGAAGAGCAAAACATTCTACTTAATGCAAGCATACGTAAACCCCGATGAGTAGTAGGGTATGGTATGCCAGGCCACATCAGGCTTCAGACAGAGACGTGAGGCACTTGGATTCCGGAGTTACGCGTCTACCATCCTGAATTTCGCCATATTTTAAGTCAGTACACCGCTTTATATGTAGCCTTTCTCTCTCATCCTCTTCTTATCTCTTCTTTGTTTACATCGGCTGTTACTGGAGGCCGCCATATTTGTTTACGTTTCCATGGAGGCCGCCATCTTATTTTTTTTCATTTGTTTCCCTTATAATTTCTGGCTTTGGCCACAAGGGGCGAAGCCATATTGGTTCTGGCACTGACTACTAGGAGCACTGGTGTCGCTCTCTTTTGATTAGTCGATCGGCCGCCATATTGGTTCGTGCATTAGCCGCTAGGGGCACTCAAGATACCATCTGGAATAGGGCGGGATCGAACTGCTAGACCTTGGGTCGCTAGACTTACACCTTAGACCGTTCGGCTATCGCGACATGCACTGGGGCCAGAGTTGATAAGTATTACATATCTTACCTCTCATTTAAGACATAATATTTTTGTTATTTATTGTATAATTTTTAAGTATTTAATTTACATATCAATAATTTTAAGTCAATGATTTTTTATTATTTAATTTTAATTTCTTATATATATTTTTTAAGTATTTTAAATTTATTTTAACTATTTTCAATCAATAATTTCTTTATTATATTATTTTTAATTTTTTAAGTATTTGTCTTTTAATTATACCATTTTTATTTTTATTTTTTATGATTTTGTTGTAACTTACAATTTAACTTATATCGTTTTAAAGTATTTTTAAAGTGTTTTTTTTATTAAACTTTAAGTGTATCGAGTGAGGAGTGTACGGATTCGTATTTGTCAGGCAGATAAGAATATGTCATCAGAATATATGATTACGTGACTACGAGAATAGCCATTTTGGATTTTTATAAGCATATATAAAAACTGTTTTAGTAAAATATATGCCAAGTGTTTTATATTATGAACGTTTGTTATTCACATTTTTTCGATTATTATTTACATATAATATTTTTTTATTTTAATATTACAAACTTAAGTATGTAGGGACTTCTACGTTGAACTTAGAAAAACATGTATTTCCTACTCCTATGTAAACTGTTTCCAACATACCATCCCATAAACTGTTCAGTATCTATTTCACCTTACCTAAGATAATTTAACCCAATCAACTTTGTAAGAACCCTGTATATATATTTCTTATTTCTCTCGAAATCCAACTGCCATACTTACAGATGTCCTGGTACTAGAACAATGCACAAAATAAATATTCTCCGGGGACCGCATGCGAGGGATGTTGGCGAGGTCAGATCTACAGAGCAGCACTCGCAAATGTATTGCATCAAAAGTGTATGTGTTAAAATAAAATATAAACTTCCAAAATTTGCATTCTCTAGGATTCGGACCCCGTATTGGAAACCGAACCTCTGTATCGGAAGTGTAGTGCACTAGGAATGTATTTGTAAATTAGAAAAAAATTGAAGCAATTATCTGAGGTGATGCATGTCGGAGGGACCTGAGTTCGAAGTCCGAAAATATAGAAAAAATATTGATTCACTTTCGGACTCAGAAAATATAGAACGGCGTTTTTCAGAGCGATGGGAGAATTTATATATAGAGCATGCTCATTGGTATCTTAGTATCAGGGGAAGTTAAGATCGATTTGGAAACAATATCTCTCGCTATACTGTGAATATGAACGACGATGGAGCCACGACCCACATTATCGCTAACTGGCTGTCTTCAGTAGCGATTCTGCGATCGGGTTATTGCCTTTGTCAAAATGCCTGTCAGCTTGAGAGAAAGCCCTAATCGAAGAGTCTTTTTGTTTAAACAATGTAGTATTTTTATTTGTAAACCAGCAAACCAAAGTTTATTTTCATTTTTGTTATGCTATGGCATACTGAAATGAATTCTGAGATAAGAGGCTATGATCTAAGTATGTTAATTTCAACTTATTTGTTTATTTACGTGATTGTATAATTATTTTCTTTTACTTTAAAACATAATTATTTCCTTTATTTGTTATTTTGAAAGAGACTTAATGATTTAATTATATTTCCGTTTCGTTTTACCGGAAGTAGTTTCTCGCCAATAATATCAGGTTTTTAGGAAGTTTCTGGAAGTCGTTGCTTCTGGGGAGGGCCTTTGAAGGGTCAATTCAGTTGCAGGCTTGTAATTGCTCGGGCATACCAGGTATCCAGAAATGAACACGACGTTAGCCAACAGTAATATATAGGAGTAAATGGCTGCATCTTCAGGTCGGAACTGCACAGACATTCTCTTCATTTACAAGACGTCGTGCAGATACAGACCTGCCAACGCAGCTATTCCCATGCGCATGATCATCCGACACCATCCAGGTGTGAGAACGACTTGTAAGCACGTACATGCTTCAGTTACCAGACACCAAGGGGAAGCAGAAATGCTATGTGATGGCCAAGGCTACCTGACACCGTCCAGGTGTGAGAACGACTTGTAAGCACGTACATGCTTCAGTTACCAGACACCAAGGGGAAGCAGAAATGCTATGTGATGGCCAAGGCTACCTGACACCGTCCAGGTGTGAGAACGACTTGTAAGCACGTACATGCTTCAGTTACCAGACACCAAGGGGAAGCAGAAATGCTATGTGATGGCCAAGGCTACCTGACACCGTCCAGGTGTGAGAACGACTTGTAAGCACGTACATGCTTCAGTTACCAGACACCAAGGGGAAGCAGAAATGCTATGTGATGGCCAAGGCTACCTGACACCGTCCAGGTGTGAGGACGACTTGTAAGCACGCACATGCTTCAGTTACCAGACACCAAGGGGAAGCAGAAATGCTATGTGATGGCCAAGGCTACCTGACACCGTCCAGGTGTGAGAACGACTTGTAAGCACGTACATGCTTCAGTTACCAGACACCAAGGGGAAGCAGAAATGCTATGTGATGGCCAAGGCTACCTGACACCGTCCAGGTGTGAGGACGACTTGTAAGCACGCACATGCTTCAGTTACCAGACACCAAGGGGAAGCAGAAATGCTATGTGATGGCCAAGGCTACCTGACACCGTCCAGGTGTGAGAACGACTTGTAAGCACGTACATGCTTCAGTTACCAGACACCAAGGGGAAGCAGAAATGCTATGCGATGGCCAAGGCTACCTGACACCGTCCAGGTGTGAGGACGACTTGTAAGCACGCACATGCTTCAGTTACCAGACACCAAGGGGAAGCAGAAATGCTATGTGATGGCCAAGGCTACCTGACACCGTCCAGGTGTGAGAACGACTTGTAAGCACGTACATGCTTCAGTTACCAGACACCAAGGGGAAGCAGAAATGCTATGTGATGGCCAAGGCTACCTGACACCGTCCAGGTGTGAGAACGACTTCTAAGCACGTACATGCTTCAGTTACCAGACACCAAGGGGAAGCAGAAATGCTATGTGATGACCAAGGCTACCTGACACCGTCCAGGTGCGAAAACGGCCAGGAAGCCTGTACAGACTCCAGTTACCGTGCAGGTACTCACTTGCTCTTGACATTTACAAGGTCAACTGGTCCTTGATTAAAAATGAAGGCGGCGTGGTGAGTTGAAATCTAGCAACGGTTTGTTAAAGATGTCTGAACTCTGGTCTACTAGTTTGAGGTACGAGGAAATTTTTAGTCTGGTGTTGGTTAGTAGAGCAGATATTCTGCAAAAGAATGCGGTGATTTATATATTGAATATATGCGAATTAAAATTGTATATAAATTCATAGTTATATGTGTATCTGCTTCTCTGAAACACTTATTAATACAGTTTAAATCAACGTTTATAAAAGTGCATGTCGTACGAGGGCTATAGTACTCGTTCTATAGTGGTCTACGATAGCAGCTAACGAATCATCATTGCCAAGTTCTTTTACATGTGCAAATATATTTCGTCCTAGTGTTATCTTCGCTCAGATTGAGCTCATGGTCACACCCATAGCTCCATAGCCCCATAGCTCCATAGCTCTATAGTGCCATAGCTCCATAGCTCTATAGTGTCATAGCTCCATAGCACCATAGCTCTATAGTGTCATAGCTCCATAGCACCATAGCTCTATAGTGTCATAGCTCCATAGCACCATATCTCTATAGTGTCATAGCTCCATAGCACCATAGCTCTATAGTGCCATAGCTCCATAGCTCTATAGTGTCATAGCTCCATAGCACCATAGCTCCATAGCTCCATAGCTCCATAGCTCCATAGCCCCATAGCTCCATAGCTCCATAGCTCTATAGTGTCATAGCTCCATAGTACCATAGGTACACATTTCCATAATATTTAAAAGATATACTTAAAAAATTACTCCAAGTTCTAATGCACATGACTATAGAGTGTGGTGGTTAGGTTAGATCAAGTTAGGTTAAGTGGATGTCGAGATAAATAAAATATATTCAAAGTACTTACATGGGGTTGAATACATACAAGTATGACTTGGTTGATTGGTATGGCCTGATCACATGTTCGGTTATTTTGGCAGTATGAAAAAAAGTGTAGCTTAGATGGTGTGGGGAGATGGTATAATTGTATGTTTAGTTAGTATGAGAGGGGCAGAATACTTAGCTAGTATGGTCAGTTAGTATGAGCGGGATGGTTTGGTGGGAATTAAGACGATATGGGTGTTGTAGATGGTTAAATTAATATTACTGATCTTATGATAGCATGGTAGGAATATTTTATTGGTTTCGTAGCTTGTATGGCTTGTTTATATGTGTAATTGGCAAAGATAGATGGGGCTGAAATGGTAGTCAGTATAGTTGACTTTAACTATGGATAAGTAAGTCTGAGGTAAGGCGGTGCGTACGGACTGTATTGTTAACAGCGTGAATGAGGTAAGCTAATGTCTTGGTGAAAAGTACTTTATCTGTTTTGTTATTCTGGCGGTGACTGGAGTATAACGGTTGAATGTCGAGAGAAATAAAAAATATATATTCAAAGTTCTTACAAGATTATTGGGTTAAATTATCTTAGGTTAGGTGAAATTAGGTTAGGTTATCTTAGGTTAAGCGAAGTGGACACTGAACAATTAATGGGATGATGTGTTGGAAAAAAAATTACAAATATTACATTACATAGGAGTAGGAACTATATCTTTTCCTCAGTTTAACATAGAAGTCCATGCATACTTAAATCGGGGATATAAAAAAAATATCATATATAAATAATGACTCATAAAGTGTGAATAACATACGTTAGAAATATAAAACACTTGACATATATTTTATTCAAAAAGTTTTTATACGTGCATATAAAACATCCAATATGGCGCTTGTCATAGTCTCGTAATAATATATTCTGATGACATATTCTTAGCTGCTTATCAAATACGAATCCGTACACTCCTCGCTCGATACACTTTAAAGTTTAATAGAAAAAACTTAAAAAATACTTAGAAATATAAGTGTATAAGTTAATCTTATATATAAATAAATGTAAGTTAAACCAAAATAAAAAAAATAAAATTAAAACTACATAATAAAAATGAATACTTAAAAAATTATATCGGAATATCAAAATAATACTTATGTAAGTTAAACCAAAATAAAAATAATAAAAATTGAAAATAATATAATAAAAATTATTGATTGAAAACCTTAATTTAAAATATATTCAAGATACTTAAAAATTATGTAAGAAATAATAATTATATATTAAAATACATATACCTAAAAATTATTGATTTGTATATAAACTTAAAAAAGTATTGATATGTAAATGAGATACTTAAAAATTATGTAGTAAAAAATAAAAATTTTCTCTCTTAAATGAGGGGCAAGCTTTATATACTACTTATAATCTCTTATACCAATGCATGTCGCGGTAGCCGAGTGGTCTAAGGCGTAAGTCTGGCGACCCAAGGTCCGGCAGTTCGATCCCGCCCTTTTCTCGATGGTATTTTGAGTTCTAGTGACCTATAATAATTAGTCGAATGAGGGCGATGCTGTCAGAACCAATATAACGGCCTCCAGCAACAAAGATTGCGGCTTCCAGTAACAGCCGATGTAATCAAAGAATAAGGGAGGAAGAAAGAAATAGAAGCACTCGGGGAAATTCCTCGAAATAAAAGAGCATGAAAAAATGACTTGCTGGTTACCAAGATGGCTAACAACATAATGGAATACAAGATGACGGACGCGTGACAGGAATGACAGAGCAGGAAGTCCGGAATCCAAGATGGCAGTCGAACGAAATTAAGTAAGGTGGTGGCATACTAGCTTAAAATGTGGCGGTGTACTGGCTAACAACATAATGGAATACAAGATGACGGACGCGTGACAGGAATGACAGAGCAGGAAGTCCGGAATCCAAGATGGCATCCTCTGCCTGAAGCTTGATGTGCGCGGACATACTACTCGAGTTGCGAGAACGTAATATTTTAGCGTAACCTATATGCTGAATGCAAAGCTGTAGCGATATCCGCAAATTGGCACACTCATAAAGCATTGGATTCGCGCTCGGGAGGGCACAAGTTCGGTTCCCGACCAGACCATCCTGATTTCGGTTTTCCAGGGTTCTCCAAAATCACTCTAGGCGAATGCTGAGACGGTTACTTAAAACAGGCTCTGGCGAATCATTTTCCTGAATGCCAAGTGTTTTCCTACTAAGGTGTCGTAGCCGTTGAGGGTCACTCAAAAACAACAAAGTTGGAAAAAATACACGATCACATATTTTTACACAAGGTGCGAAATTGTTAAACTTGTAAAAGTGGTGGTAAGCCTGCCCGTGTGTACAATTACTGGGACAGTAATACCGATATTTTTGCATATAGCTGCATACTTCATCTGAGAAATACAAACCTTCGAACTTCCCATCTCAACTTATGTGTTTGTGCATGCACAGTACATTAAGAACACTGTCAATACTAATTCGAAAAAATTCGCACTGCGCAAAAGATTTTGTTGAATGAAATAAAGTTTACAATGAAATGAAAAACGGCCGAAATCCAAATCCGGACCATTTACACATGAACGCTAAGCCCTTAGGTACGTAAGTAAATATTTTATGTTTTACACCTTTAATTTTTAAATTCTTGTGGAACTTGATTTACTGTCATGTGCATTATTAAGCATCAATAAATGCAGTAACAATAATTTTAGTATAGTAATTGTCACAAGACTTCGAAACAAACTTTTGAGCTGTCTTTTCGAACGAAGGCGTACAAACAAAGTGGCCCAGCAAAGTATACAGTTAGACAACTAAATATTTTGCTGGCGGTCTAATAATTTTCAGCCTAACACAGAGATTTTGTTTACTCAAGTGAGTATTTGGTAAGATCAACTAAATTAATTTGGTTCATTTTCAAGTATTTTTCAATCACCAAATTTTTTTTGGTGGGACATCTAAATACAAGGCGTTTGTAACCGTTAGGGTCAAAATCATTCAGACGACAGAGGACTTTAAACTGAGTAGCCTATTTTGAGACGGGGGAACCAATAGTTTAAAATACATATTTCAGTCACCACGAGGTCTTGAATGAGTGATATGTGTGGAGAACGTGTGTGTTAACTGCTTTAGTTTCCATATCATACAACTGTGTGCCGCGTCGACGGTTGTAGGCGCTAGCATGCAATACAATACAATACAATACAATACGAACTCGCCTACGATGTATCCACGACGGCATTTACCACTGGCTACAGTTCATGCTTGGTTGTCGAAAATGCAGCATCATTTGTCACAGGAACTTGCAGACATGCGTTTAGTGTACAGTGCAATAGGATGCAGTGCAAAAGAAAGCCGCGCGAATCTACAGAGACAAGTTTCACAGCATGGCGTCATCTGAATCGGAAGACATTAGCGCCTTGGATGTAAACTCACGAGATACTAGGTCGTTCAAGCCATAGAGAACTGGCCAGAAACAGAATTTTAGTAGATGGCGTTAGAACGTGTGGCAGAAGCGCTATCAATAAGCACCCGTCTGTTTACCGGTGAAATGCATGTTTCGCGTATTACGTGGTGGGAAATACAACCGACCATTGGTCCCTTATCTCAAAATACTAGAGTTAGTGTCCTTTACAATCTGTGTAGCTTTGACTCTAAATGTTGGAGACATTCTGTATATGTTTTGGCACTATACAAACAAATGTACTATGGCTTAAATCAACAGATCTAGCCGAACTCTTCTGTTCGGTACGTGGTGTTCAAGATAAAATGAGCACTTCGAAAAGCCCTGCTTACGATCTACTTGTGTGCACGTTGTGTATTCTTCCGTCTTATGTAGCATTGGCATTGTCAAGAGCCTCGTCGCTTTATTCATGCGTCGGTCAAGCGAAACTGTGCAGTTGCTAGAAAAGTAAATATTTTACCAACCTGCTCATTTTTACACTTCTATGCATTAAAAAAACGTAAAACGAAAATAAAATAATTTAAGTTGTGGCAAAATATTACCTCACACTTTCAATGAATCTACTTTCCCACCATCGTGACCTATTTTACTGGGTGTATAACACCCAGTGCGCCCTTTGAAATATATATATGCAGGTAGTGGAGGTGACTTTTTTTCTTAAGGTTGATTTCAAAAGTGCCTACTTTATCGCGAACAACCTTTGTAGTCGAAGTCGTGAGATGTAGGCCTACTGCCCGGAAATTCCTGCCCACGCCGGAAATAGCCGCCACTTGCCTCTGACACTCAGATCAAATCTACAATCGCATCTTGGTCGTGTACCTGGTCGAACAAGACTACATTCCATTCACTGCAATAATGCCGACGCGACGTTAAGCTTGTTTCCGATCATTCCGTCGTTTACAATTTTTGAGATCCCAGTAAATTTTCCCGTAAATTTCCTAGCAAAACGGCAGTCAAATCCACTGATGGATATTTGTAGGCAACGAGCGATCATATGTAGGCATAGGCTATTCACGGCAAAGTGAGCACTTTTGAAAGCCCTTTCATTTGTAATAATAGTCAATAAATAAATTTCATTTCAGCCAGACATTAACTTCCGAGTCCGGTGGAATCTACACACTGTGTTTATTAACTAACATTGCAGTATTTAATTAAAAAGGTGGCTAATGGGTAAAAAATTGCTGACATAAAAGAGTAACTAGGCCCTCAAAACTGCTCGCTTTACTGTGAACAGTCTATACGCGCAGTCATTTTTTTTTTGTTGTTATTGAAACGTCATCGTGGCTACATAAAAAGAAGCAATTGCTTATCCAAGACTAGTATAGGCTTGTTTTATTTGAAAGCACGGTTCCTTTACTTTAGAGGAACGTTCCGATTTATGTTGCCTCGTCAATGTTTGAATACATTGACTTACATGACTCAGCCTGACTGCTAATAGCTCTGATCATAGTTCACGTGCTTGTGTCTGAATGATACATTGCACTGTAGGCATTGTTGTTGCAGGTGGCGGGTAGTCGTGATGGTATCGATAGTCCAGACCATCGATAGTTAATATAGTATTTCCTATGCGGCTAACTGGATAATTTAGGGATAGTGCGTAGTACACTCGCGATCTATTGGAAGGCGTTGAGTTGATTTGAGTTGAGTTGGAGAATTCGAGCGGCTCTGACGAGGTCATGAGGGCCGATGAGGGCGAAATGAGTTCAGAATGGAGCAGCGCCGGAATGCAAGGGCGAGGAAACGGGAAGTCCCCGAGAAAACTCGCCGACCAGCGGCATCGTCCGGTGCGATTTTGAAAGGTGTTGCAGTGTGCGGATGCCGGAAACAAAAATCAAGAGCAAAATCTAAACTTTTCATTATAATTAGATGGCGTATATTTTGTTGACTGTAGGCTATATTTGAATAAACGAAAACCTTCACATATAATAAAAGTAAATACTGTGCATAAATTTCAAAATAAAAAAATGTTATCTGGTTTTGAATAGCAACGCACATAAACTACAAAATCAGTACAAATAAAAATGTATCATTTAAAATTTTATAAAAATGTAGAATTTTATGGCAGCAATAAAAAACTTTCTTCATTTTGACTGAATTATTTCTTCTTAAAAACTCCCGTTAAAAAATTTAGTTGACAAAAATTATTTTGCATATTTACTTCTTTTTTTGGGAAAAAAGGGGGGGGGGGATTATAGCCACGATTTTTCAAAAGAAAGTCGGAATATTGTTTTATCGCAAACCACATATTTTATCAATTGTTGTTCTGTATTATAATTAACTTTATTGAAATACCTTCTTAGGTAACCCCATCAAAATATATGTAATGCTTAAATGCCGGTTTTAAGTTTATTTAATTTACCAATAAACCTTTAAAATCGCACTATCAAATGGTTTCTCAATTTTATAGAAAAAAAAGAACAAGGAAATTTCGGCATGTTCTTCATCTGTAATATTCCGTAATACCAATTTTACTACATATGGCTTGGAATGAATTGTGATTTTTTTTTATTTTTTTATTTATTTATTTTTTTTTTTTTAGTCGGGCTTGTTTAATTTTCTGTAGATGGTTTCGTTTATTTTATTTCTACGTCTCAAAATAAAATAAAAAATAATGATTCTGATATGCATGATTAAAAAACTGTGCGATATAATTGTTTTTAGGGGACGAGAGAATACTTATGACCAATGTCTTTACAAGGTAACAGTATTTTTACCTAAGGCTCTCGCCTAGCGGGTGCGTGGACATCGTTGCAGAGTGTTTGAAGAATTAGTTTTCCCACGAAACTATTAAACGTTCATCCAACGTACTGATCTACGAAAAGAACACACTCATCAGACGACGGCTATTGAGTGCTTACAAAAAAAAACCGGCTTTTACAAAGCGCTGTATCTCCAAATATACTCGAGGGCGCTGCATTGAAACTTTTTAGGGACTGTCCATCAATAAAATAATAGGGTCGCCGATGAAAGTCCCATAGGTGCATGCAGTGTGACGAGAACACTGCACGCCAGTTGAGAGCCTTGCGCCTAGGGGCGATGGCGTACTTGAATCTCGTGGCGGTGTTGCCCTTATTGCTCCCGCGGTTCTCGGCATCAAACGCCGAAAATAGTGCCAGGTAGGCGGGGGCCTTAAGGAAGGTAGCAAAATATTAATTACGGAAACTGTGTCGGGGTTACTATACAGCCGAGGCGTGCGCCAAAAGTCGTTCAGGTTGCATATCACAAGTCCATTCACTCTGCCGGACACACAGCAGCGTGAGAGTAGAGAGCACAGCATCTGGGCACATGAGAGGCGAAAGAGGGAGGGGGGGGAAGAGAGAGAGAGAGAGAGAGAGAGAGAGAGAGACAGTGGCTCAGAAGTGTAAAGGGGGAGAGGAAACGGACGAGAGGAACAACGAGATGCGGGCTCCAGCCCACCAGATAACAAGATGATTATCTTTGCTCAGAACGTGATCAATGTAATTAATTGCTGCCCCACGTCGATGAATCAAGGAGGGGGATCCCGGATCAAGTTTTCGTACGGCCTGCGAGACAAAACAAGAGTACAGGGGTGTCCGAGCGCAATGCGACATGTTCGGCTTCTCGTTACAAGACCATCATGTGTACAGTCCGTTCACGGTTGCTTCCAACTGTTCTGAAGACCTGCTAAAGTTCTACTTCCCGGATATTCTTCCGCCTCATGCTAACTAAGGTATATAAAGTATATAAACTTGCATAAAAAGGGACAACGCACCTAATTAGTGCGCATTCAATAATCGTTACATAAAAAAAGATTCCTGACCAAGCACTACCTACACACCTATTTTATTTTCACTAATTTATTCTTACTAATTACGAATGAAATATTAAAAATTAAAGATCAAATTTAAGTTAAATTTAAATTTTATAAAATGCATGATACTTTTATTTTAACACAAGTATAAAAAGCTTGCGATGAATCACATATTAAGGAAAGAACCAGACACGTAACACATTGAGTGATATTTCAAAGATTTTGTTTTAAAAGTGCGAAGATACCGCGAATAGTTTATAAAGGCTGTTCACGGACAATTTGATACTTTTGAAATCAACTTTTGAATATATGTCACTGCGTCACCCTGCATATATTTAAACTGGTAAACTGATTGGCAAGTGCTCAGTAAAATAGGTAACAATGGAGATAAACTAGTCCCATTATTTTATGTTTAATTAAAAGTGCCAAAAAAACATTTGGGGATATTGAAGTGATTAATTTAGTTTCTGTTCAGTTAATTCGTTCAGTGTAATGATTAGAACGTTTTGAACATATTTAGGCCCTACTTTTCTAATGATGCCATAGTTTCCCTTGAGGTATCATTTATGAGGTAATCAGGCAAATAGCAATGTTAATTATACATTCAGTGGGAAGAATACACAATTTGCATACAAACAGATCTTAAGTAGGACTTTTAAAGTGCCCAGTTTGCCGTGATCAGCTTATATGAGAACAAGACGCCTGTGAAATTTGCGTTTAAGCTACATGCGACAATAACATTTGAAGACGGAAGAGACCATCAAATATTTACATCCATCAAATATGATAAAATAATTTTGAATGTATTTGACAATCTGCCACAGTCAAATTTTTTTTTACTAAGATGGCCTAATGTGAATTTAAGTCCATGACAGGAAGAAATGTAACGAATGTTGTCATACATATTTTCACTTCTCTAGTAAATTTTAATTTTTACTTATTAGACGTATTTCATGCACAAAGAAATTTAATGTCTCCGAGTTTTTGATACTATTGTGAAACAATCACTTCAAATAGCATTCACTCTCGGAGAGCTCCTATATAAGTTAATTATCTTCATGCCCTTATTTCTTTCCCAGTAATCGTTCCCCATTTTAAAGCTTTTTTTAATATCGGAGACGACCGTTTTTGTAATACCAGATTTTGATTGGCTGAGCCCATGAAATACAAACAAAAAATAATAATAATTTCAACAGGTTCAATATTTAAAATGTTTGATGAAAACTAGAGCCGTCCAAAGCTGAAAGGGAAAAGTAACCACGGCCTCAAGAGTGCTCATTTTAGTGTGAACAGTCTGTGGACACATTTACCGCGAAAATTGATTACACATGAGTGCAGGTAACATAAATGGAATAAATCTGCGTCAAGATAAAAGAAATGTTACCTCACCGGCGGGGAATCGGACCGCGGTCTCCCACGTGACAGGCGGGGATACTTACCAATATACTACCGAGGACTTACGTCATCAGATTGCAGACATCGAGGGTCTTCCGTGATGGCGTTGACAGGGGCCATCGAGTTCTTCGGATGGGTCACCTACAGCAGTGCAGCCGTAGATGACTTCGCCAAGGCTTCGCTGATGTCAGGCAGTGTCTACATTCGCCCGTTCCTGTGGACGTGGGCGTGTCCGAAACTCGGCGTCAAGTGACGTCACATTGACGCGGTCCGAATATGGTCTAAAAACGCGTTGTCCTAAGTGAGCTTTCAGGATCTGACACTAGATCGCACTAAAATCGACATATTAATTGCTGCTACGTAGAGATATTTAAATTTGCTGTAGTATTTATTATTTAATATTTAAGAAATGGTTGTTTTGAATATTGATTTATAATACACGCCTTAACGCTTTTATTTTAAATAAGTTCGCCAACCGACATCCAAATGAAATTTTTAAACTTACGTTTCAAAAATGTTTGCCTTAAAATAAAATTGTTCAGACCGAACGAAGACATCCCTAATTATTTATTACCGTTTCATCATATTTGTTTTGAAAAAACCCACCTTGCACCTGCATTGTTTACGTTAATAAAGTAAATATTTCACGAATGCGCGCGAAAGTATTTAAGTCTTCTCCTTTTCTATCAGCTTAGGACACAACTTCGAACATAAGTTCAGTCTTCCGAATGCTCCAGCTTAGGGCACAGGTTGGCTTGGGACACGGCGGCTTGGGACAGCGCCATGACGTCAGAGGGTCACGTGCACCAATCAGCGCGTCCTTGTCGTAAGGACACTGGTTGGGATAACCCAAACTTAGACAGGCCCTTGCCGTGGCAAGATTTCTGCCTACAGCCATCGTGCAAGGAAGCAAGGAAGAATTGCTTGAGTGAAGAGGCCTTCCTGTGCTGCGCAGCGTTGCATCGTGCGTCTGTTCGAACGCGGCGATAAGCTGAAGAGACATGGCAAGAGATGTAAAGGTAGTACAGGTCTTGCAGCTAAGAAACGCCCTGTACTAGCTGTTGGCAAAACCACGTCGAATGAATTCTACCTTAAACAATCAGCATTCAAAGGAACTTTAAAAGATTATGTGATTGGGAATAACTTTGTAAGTACAAACGTATGTGCATACCTTGACCACAAGCAAAGGATAATCAATAAATTAACAGAACAAGTTGAAGTTCCCATAAAAATATAATTTTTGGCTGGAGTGTACCTATGAAAAGCCACAACCTTTGGGTGAAGCCATTAGTCGGCGAGCATCCACGACTGCGAACGTAGCGTTATACAATGTTGATAGCGTTCCAGGGGCTGTATAAGCCTTGAAAGAAAAACTTTATCGTGAAGAAGAAGACTATATGGTTAAGGGTTCTGGTTAGACGCTAGCTAGCATAGACTGTCTTGAGCTGCGTATAAGCAAATTATATTCTCTACATGAAAAGGGAGCATGCTACTGCAAAGACACTACGTGAATGACGTGGAGAATGTGAGGATTCTGTTTTAATGTTTGTAGTCTGAAATATGTTATATATATAATTATATATAATTATAATGAAAAAAATGTTTTATTTCTCGCTGGTACTCATGTACCTTGCACTAGCATGCCTACTTCCATGATATAGAGAATATGATAGCCTTGGTTTTTATATCTGTTACTGCATGATAAGTACTCTATAGCTGAGCACGACAAAAAAAAAAGAAATGATGTGTAAAAATATAATGATTCGAAAGTTATTACTAAAATATTTCTTTTGTACGCACATCACTAAATGTGCACGATCAATTGTATGCTAATTAAGGTATAACACTGAAGTTGGCTATACAGAAATTAAGCATATATTGCCACAATAATACATTTTAAGCAGGTCGGATGAAACAGACATTACAACATACTGTTGAAATGGTATAATTTTGATCATGTTGATTTAGAGGGAGGAGATGGTGAAAGTCAACCCGAGTTTGGCTGGATCATCTTCAGTGCGGTGTATGGCGAAGAGAGGTCCTACATAAATTTCTACATGACTGACGTTATTTTTCTAGTAAATACAAATGAGGAACTAAATGGATTTCGATGGTTAAAGGTCAAGACCACATGGCATAATCAAAGTTTGTGGAATTTATCTAACCCAAGATGGCGGTTCGAGAGGACCGAGTAATCAGCAGGCTACTAAATCGAAGTGGAATGGCAGAGCATTAATATAATATAAGATGGTCGGTGGAGCACAGCGACTAAATCGAAGTGGAATGGCAGAGCATTAATATAATATAAGATGGTCGGTGGAACACAGCGACTAAATCGAAGTGGAATGACAGAGCATTAATATAATATAAAATGGTCGGTGGAGCACAGCGACTAAATCACGGTGGCAAAGGTAAGAAGGAATGATAGAAAATGAAACGAAGGTAACTAAACAAAAAAGAAATCAAAGACGATGAACACGACATGACAGAGCATGAGAGAATGTTTTTCTCGTCAGCTCGCCTGGTGGTTAAATCGAGATAGTAGCACCACTAGGTGATTAAAATGGAATCCAATATGGAGGACGCCGACAGCATCACTATGTATATATATTATATATATATATAGCTTGCCACCTTGAGGCTAAATCGCCCATTTTCCTGGCTAGTAAATCGATAATCAATAAAATAGCACCAAGTAGGTGTTGAAAATGAAAATATGAAATCCTAGACGGCGGCTCCTAGCAATGTATAAACAAATGACAAACGAAAAAAAAAATCTAAGATGGTTGCATACGACGGAATGAGTACTGGTGAAAGGGAAGGCTTGCCGATTAATAAACCAATGAGAAACATTGGTAGTGGAGAGAAATGTTAAGACAATGTGATTGATTAGAGGGGATGGAGGCCTGCCAATTAAACAGCCAATAGCAGTAGGCGAGGGTCAGTCGTCTGCGGAAGTGGTGCTGTGGGAAACCTATGGAAATGTAAGTTTTTAAAAATATATTTAGAAAATATTTTTAAATAATATTTTTTTTAATGACATTTTTAAATTAATATTTCTTATAATTTTTAAATAATTTCTATATAGTTTTTTTTAGTAATTTTTAAGAGATTTTTAGGAAATTGTTGGGATTTTTGACGATTTTTTAGGTTCAAGTTCAAAGGTTATCAAAGGTAAAGATCAAGGTCACCTGTATCCAAGATGGCGGTAGCAGTCAGTAACATATAATTTTTGCTGACTTTTATGAATTTATTAAATTTTTCCTCGAGTGTTTGTTTTCAAGGTCATCCTAGGCCATGGTTATAGTGTCAATATCAAGGTTACCTGGGTCCAACATTGCGGTTGGGTGACGTCACAACATGGTTTCTGGTTGATTCCTTTCCCTCGTACCCTCTAAACCCAAACTTAAGAAATTTTTATTTTATACTTTTTAAAATAGATTTCCTAATAAATTTTATAAATACTTATATATTTTTTGGAGTTTTTTTTTTGGAATTTTCGGGAATTTTAGGATTCAAGGTTAAAGGCCACTGGGGTCAAGGTCAAAGGCCAGGGTCATGGACATCTTACATTGCGGACAAGATGACTGACAGAACCAAGATACCTGATGGTCAGGTCTGACTCCGGACCCTGGACACAGTGTATCGATTGGGCATATGATTACTCTATGCCTAGGGACATACGAATTTCGCGAAAAGATTTCCGCACATACTATATTTCAATACGCTACGAGCGTACCAGCAGTTTCCTTTTGCTTATTGGCGGCGTGTGTCTGCGAGAAAGACATTTTATTATTTCTTAGTTGACTGGCCAATCAGAATTAAGTTACTACAATACTGCACATCTCTGATTCGCAAGCAGAAAATTAAGACACCTAACATCTATATTACGGAATCACAAAAGTGGATCTGAGCTAAAGTGTTATGAAATACAACTGGTGGTGAAATATTTTTGCAAAATTCGCGTGTCCCTACCTATGCCTAAAAACAAATATGGCCGCCACTGCACTGCCTGTGAAAACGATTCATCCAAATCTTTCCGATGGATCGAAAAGTGTCTTTCGGGAGATCGTTTTTGCAACTGGGAGGATCGGTGCTTTTTTTTTTTTTGAGGAAAAAAAAGGAATTTTTGAAGGAAGAGAAGAACATTTTGAGGAAAAAAAAAAGGAAATTTTAATGAAAAAGGGGAATTTTTCTAGAAAAATGACCGCCGGAGGACTGAAATGACAGAGCATGAACAGCTCCGATTCTTCACGCTCTCACGCCCTAGTGACAAAACTTCTCCATGTTCTACTACTGCGACAAATCTCCTTTCACTCTGTCACGTGGTTGCATGACCTCTTACAAAGTAATCAGCCAATGGAATCACACGATGCGCTCTCTGATGTATGATGTATACGACAATGAAGTCTAGCTTGTCCATAAGTAATAACGCGAATTTATGGACTCTAATGATATGTTATAGTCCATTCACGGCTACTTCCTACTTTTCTGAAACCGTGCTAAATGGTCTGCTTCCAGATATTACTCCGCCTCGGGCAAACAAATCTTAGCAAATTGCACAAATAGGGCCAACGCACCGCATTCGTGCGGACTCTTTGTAATAATATTTTACATAAGAACTATTTCTTACCAGGCATTACCAACATATTCTGTCTGTATTTATCCATATTAGATATAATATAAATATTGCAATTTATAAATAAATTGTAATGGGAAGTTCTATTTGACAAAATAAAGGTACTTTAGTGTTATCACAAGCATAGAACGCTTGTGTTATGTGACATATGTGGTGAACAACCAAACACGTCATATTTTTCTAACGGTTCGATTTAAAAAATGTGAAGAATAACCCCCCCCCCCCCCCGCGAATAGACTATAAGTGTATGAACAATAGCATTATCTTACCTATGTATTTTCACGTTGTTTGAGAGTGAAGAATATATTATTCATATTTAAGCAAACAATATGCACTCATTGTACAGTAGCGACATTTACAATATTGCTAAATTTAGATAAAGGCTATTCACGGTAAAAATGAGCATTTGTGAAAGCCCTGCTTAAGATATGCTTGGAAGCACGTTGTGAATTCTTCCGCCTTTGCGAAATTAACACTGCCATGGGCCTCATCACTTCATTCATGCGTCGGTCAAGTGAAACTGTGGAATTATTAGAAAAGTAAATATTTGGCAAATCTACTCATTTTTACACTCCGATGCATTTAAAAAAATCGTAAAGTGAAAGCCATAATTTAAGTTGTCACAAATTGCAATTTAACACATTTTATTCGACGCTAAGAAATGGAACTACTTTCCCTCCATCGTTACCAACTACTGGGCGCATGTGAATCAGTGCGCCCCTTGAAATATATGCAGGTAGGAGCAGTGACTTTTTTCTAAGGTTGATTTAAAAAGTGCTCACTTTATCGTGGACTGAATTGTCACATTTACAATGTTTTTTTTTTTTTTTTTTTTTTTTTCCCCTCAAATAGCAGAGTATTTTGTTGTTTTTACAACGGAGACAGTTCCTTCAAGACAAAAATGGAAGCAAACAGAACTAATAAATAGAGAGATACAAAATTCGCGTTATTATTAGGTGTCATGTTGGTTCTCAATGTCCTAAGTCTATCTGAATGCAATTCGTGATTCCATTGGCTACGAGAACACAACGTAATTAACCTGTGTGACCGCTTCAGTCTGGATTGGTTGCGCAAATGTTCAGTTTTAACTGTCAGCTAATAGCGTTTCTTGGGACGAGCCCCACAAGTTGTTGGCTAATGGCTAACGTGGAACAACCATAGTTAGTCTGCAGTCACAAAATAACGCGAATTTTGCAGGTATCTACTAATAATATATTCTCTTGCTAGAAGTAATGTATACTCTCTGTATGTACAGTCAAGCTGCGTTTAATGAAAAAAATATAACTCGACCGTTATTCGAATCCGCGATCTGAGAACCAACAGTCAATTACCTTAGCAAACTCGGCAAAAATAATAACGAACGCATTGTTATTGGTTTTTAGTGCAGAGTATCAAATACATGTCGGTTACACAGATACATCATTTGAAGTGTTCGATCTATACTTATTTGGTTTACTGTTGAAATCGTTAGTTTGTTTTGTTTGTACCCGTATTAAGTTATACAAAAACTACTACTGTTATCTTAATTATTACGGAAATTATAAACAAACTTTTGAGCTATATATTAGTGTCACGGTAAACTGCCAGCCAACCAAAATAATTCAGATATTGGACCCAGTTAATTTTCTTGCTGCCAGGAATCTGGTATGATTAGGCTAAATAAGACTCAATTTCGCCCCCCCCCCCCAAGATAATCACATTTTTATTCACGCCACACAAAATATTTGACTATATCTTGACATTTATAAAGCTCACCTTAACAAAACTGATCAGTTGCGCGTACTTGTCAAAAGGTCGCGTGTAAAGGCTGTTCATGATAAAGTGAGCAGTTTTGGAATCAACCTTGGGAAAAAGTCACTGCCCCTGGCTGCATATATTTTGAGGGCGCACCGAGTGACATGCGCCCAATAAATTTGGCAATGATGGATGGAAAGTAGTTACAATTATTACTGTCGAATAAAAAGTGCTAGGTAACTATTTGTGATTACTTAAATAATTTCTTTTACTTTCTGTTTTTTTTTTTTTTATGCATCGAAGCATAAAAATGACCAGAATTGTAAATATGAAATTTTCTAATAATTGCAGAGTTTCACCTGGCCGACGCATGAATAAAGTGATGAGGCTCATTGCATTGCTAATTCTACGTAAGATGGAAGAATACACAACGTCTATACAAGCAGATTTTAAGCAGGGCTTTCAAAAATGCTAATTTTGTCGTGTAATAGAGTTTCGGCTCAACAAACTAGTTCTAAGTATTTTATTTGGTTTAAGGGTACGCAGGGAAAATATTTATAGTTTTTTTTTGGGTGGGGGGTGGGAACAAATTAGTTACGTGAACAAAATATTGTTCAGCGAAAATACTCCTCACCAACAAGTTTATTTTTCTCTCAGTGTACTCGTAGAAGTGGAGTTGAGTTGAGATATTTGGGCAGCTATTAACATCGAGGTGCTGGGGGCCTATGAGGGTGAAACGGGAGATTCCTGAGAAAACCCGTCGACCAGCGTCAACGTCCGGCACTGTTAACACTTGCGAAGAGCCGGGAGCGACCCCACCGGGAATCGAACCCGGTTCGTCGAAGCGTGAGGCGAGTAGTCCGATCAATATGCGCTCGCAGACGAAAGAGACCTTTGTTAGAACACACTTAGCAGCTGTCACGAGCACTTTATCTTATACTAGCAGCACGGCATCGCTTCGCTAAGGTTTTATGGAGTTATTAAAATACATACCTATATATTTGCGACTACCCCTGACTACCCGTGACTACATGCGACTACCTGCGACTACTTGTGAATACCCGTGACTACTTGCGACTACCCGTGACTACTTGCGACTACCCGTGTCTATTTGCGACTACCCGTGATTACTTGTGACTACCCGTGACTACTTGCGACTACCCGTGATTACTTTTGAGTACTCGTGTTTACTTGTGATTACCCGTGACTACTTGTGAGTACTCGTGATTACTTGTGACTACCCGTGACTACTTGCGACTACCCGTGACTACTTGCGACTACCCGTGACTACTTGCGACTACACGTGACTACTTGCGACTACCTGTGACTACTTGCGACTACCCGTGACTATTTGCGACTACCCGTGACTACTTGCGACTACCCGTGATTACTTGCGACTACCCGTGATTACTTTTGAGTACTCGTGTTTACTTGTGATTACCCGTGACTACCTGTGAGTACTCGTGATTACTTGTGACTACCCGTGACTACTTGCGATTACCCGTGACTACTTGCGACTACCCGTGACTACTTGCGACTACCCGTGATTACTTGTGACTACCCGTGACTACTTGCGACTACCCGTGACTACTTGCGACTACCCGTGACTACTTGCTTCTCTTTAGAAATCAAACTTTGATAAACTTTACTGTCCCTACCTTAATATATTTGAACAGGCACACTGACGAACGCGCCCAGTAAAGATTGCTGACGATGAGGGAATGCAGTTCCATGATTAACATTGAATTAAAAGTTTATTGGGTAGACAACTGTGAATAATGAATATATTTATTTTATGTATGTTTTTACGTTAATTTTAGAATTAGAAAATTTGTAAAATATTTCTTTTTCTAATAATTGTACAGATTTACTTGTCTGACGCAAGCCGATGTTAATTTTACATATGGTGGAAGGTTACAAAATGTGCTTACAAGCATTTCTTAAGCAGATATTTAAAATATGCTCAGGTTGCCGTGAACAGCCTATGTCACGTATGAGTAACTGAGAATTAACATTTTTTTTTTGTTTATTATCACACGATTAGCCACGTTCTAAAAAACTTAATGGTTTATCACCTGATAAATTATGCAAATGTATTATATATTTGAAACTTTCAAAATCATAATTGAAGTAAACAGTGTCTGCTATTATTTTGGAAATCTGATTCTCTGCTCCCCACATTCCCTTTCCAATCAATCAGTGTACTGTGGGGTATGAAGAAAGGAAATATTTTATAATATATGCCATCAGAACCGAAGATTATATATTTCGAATTCATTTAGTGCCGGGTTAGATATTTAACGATTGTACAAGTGTGTGCTTTCGAGAGTGGACTGCAGTTTATTCGGCACGCCCTAGAAGACTGAAGCTGATGCAAGACAGCTCGAAGCAGAGTGTCCAAATCAGCCCAAAATGTAAAAAATCGAGTGTGTTGGCAGGTACCGAAACAAACGCAGGCGTCTGTACAGTGACATGGCAACAGTCTATGGGATATGAGTCTAAATGCTGTTCGCGATAAAGTGAGCACTTTTAAAATTAACCTTAGAAAACAATCACTGCTCCTACCTTCATATAACTTAACTGACGCACTGAGTGACATACGCCCAGAAAAGTTGGTAACGACGGATGGAAAGTAGTTTCATATTTGAACGTCAAATAAAATATGTTAGGTGACCGTTCGTGATACATTTAATTATGTGTTTCGCTTAATTTTTACCCGGCGAAGTGTAAAAATGAAATTATTAGTAAAATATTTTCTTTCCTAAAGTGACGAGGCCATTGCCAATGTTGATCTTACATATTGTTGCGGGCGCGGGACTCGAACCCGCACACTTAGAAGACGGTGGTGAGGGGAGCTAGGGAGGAGCAAGGGCGGCAGCAGGCGTCCCTGTGTGTCGGCCAGTCGCAAGGTATATGACGACGCCCCCCACTCTTCGACCCACTCCGCCGGCGCCACTTCAAGGGTACATCGACACCAGAGGTCGACGCGATCAACCTGAGGACGAGCCGAGATACCGACGTCTTGGAGAGACGTCACTAGATCAGCCAATCACACGGCGACAACACGGCACTGCGAGGCGGAGGAGCTCCGGCCCGGTGTCGCTAAGTACCAGCTGTTCACGATAAAGTGACCACTTTTTAAGGCCGTCCCAACAGGAATTAACCGCTAATAAATATATCTTATTGCAGCCTCGGGCATTACATTTTGATGGAGGTGAGATGTATGCACTGTGTTTATTGGTCACATTGCAATGTTTATATTAGAAAGCAGCAGGACGATGGAAATTGGGTGGAACGGAAAAATGTATAAGGGCCTTAAAAAGTGATCATTTTGCCGCGAACAGCCTATAGTATGGCGTAGCCCCTCTTCTATCCCCGGCTAAGCGCAGCAAATCGCCGCGGCATCGATTCCACAAGCGGACGAAACATCCGTGGAGATATGTTGACCCATGCCGTCTGGATAGCTACCCTCAGTTCCCTGCTGTTTGTATGTGCAGGATCTCTGGCGCGGATTTACCTCCTCATCCACGTCCCATAAATACTCCATAGGGTCCGTGTCGGACGTGCGTGGTGGCCTCAGACGCCATGGAAACTAAGAGCACAATAATGTTCTCGTCGATGTTCGAAAGCGAGGTTCGCGCGTTATTGGTGGCAATTCGAAAGGAAGCGTAGGTTATGTGCCAACGAAGCTAGCCACTCTCGCTCTCTGGCTCACTCCAGCGAATTGAGACTTGCGCCCTCTGTAAGCCTTCGGCATTATTACTCTGACATGAAATGTAATAACTAGTGAAAAATAAAATATTGGTAGCCTTTCACTTTACTCGAAGAAATGTACAGTATTTTATGAAATACAGGCTGTTCACGGTAAAGTGAGCACTTTTTAAGGCCAATTTTTATCTTTGTGCCACTTTTTAATGGGAACATTTCTATGTGACTAATAACACAATGTATACGTTCCACCGCTCTCAAAAGTTAATGTCCGAGGTTGCAATAAAATATACTTATTAATGGTTGATGCCTGTTCGAATGACGATAAAAAGTGCTCACTTTACCGTGAATAGAAAATAGTTACTTATTTTAATTTATTACATTTTTGCATCATCAAAACCATAATTGTTAATAATATGCACACTATTAATCTAAACGTCTAAACGTAACGACAACATAATATAATAATTTATGTTTCATATTAAATTGAATGGTGTTGGTATTACACATTTCACAATTGCAATGATTAAGTTAAGTCGATAAAATATTTCTAACACAGCTTCAGAAACGAAAAATATATGTCTGGGTATTTGAGGTAAGACTTGAAAATGACATGACTGCCAGAGAGGGTGCGAGAGTGAGCACCGAGTGTACATCGCCGTTCACTCTCCTTCTCGCGCTCTCTCCTCAGAGTTGGGACAGCAGAGAGGACTCTCTGTGACGTCGAGAGTGAGCGCGGCAGTACTCTCACAGCGAATTGGGACACAGCCTAAAGCCGAGCCTGGATCAATTCCAGCGTAAGTTTTGGCCACCCCTGAGCGGACCAGCAAGGGAAGATCATCAGGTACTGTCTCGTCCAGCACGCGGGGGTAGCGGAGTGGATCCACTCCGATTGGCCGCCGTGCCACGGCAACAAGAGCTTAATTACACCATCTCGTTCAATTCCGGTTGAATATTCATGTTGATTTTTTCTCGACCGTCCGCATATGCTAATTACGATTATTATTGCTGCGTGCACGACTTTCGTGTAAACACTCGGGAGCGCGGCGCAGCAGCCACGGAATTCGTGCGTCTGAGAAGTCGAGCGGAGGTAAGGACATGAAGTAAAAAAAAAGAAATATATATATATATATCAACACTATCGTCGATGGCGAAGAGGCATGCAGATGGAAAGACCGGATAGCCTCTCCTTCGATGCGCGCTGCATCTCTTTATCTGCGTGTATTTCACATTGCTTCCGCCTGCGCTGATTCCAGCTCTGGGATGGCATTATTTACCCAGCACCCTCCTCCTCGTGGGGCCGCAGTTGTGTAGCGGTCAGACGACTCGATTCCTACCGAGGCGAAACGGGTTCGGTTCCCGGGCGTGGGAATCGTGCCGGACTATTCCGCTGGTCGGCGGGTTTACTCGGCGATCTCCCGTTTTCCCCGCCATTGCATTCCGACGTCGCTCCATGCTCACGTCTCTTCACCCTCATCGGCTCTCAAGACCTCGATTTTTAAGAGCCGCCTAACAATTCTCCACTCCACGTCTCACACAGAAAATCGACGGTATAGGCTATTCACGATAAAATGTGCACTTTTGAAAACCCTGCTTAAGGCCTACTTGTATGCACGTTGTGTTCTTCCGCCTTATATAAGATTAACATTATCATGGGCGTTATCACTTTATTCACGCATCGGCCAAGTTAAACGGTGAATTCATTAGAAAAGTAAATATTTTACAAATGTGCTCATTTTTACACTTTGATGTATTAAAAAAAAACATAAAGCGAAAGAAATAATTTCAGTTAACAGAAATGGTTACCTAACACTTTATTCACCGTTCAGTTACTGAACTACTATCCCATTCATCGTTACCAACGTAACTGGGCGCATGTCACTCAGTGAGCCCGTTAAAATATATGCAGGTAGTGGCAGTCACTTTTTTCTAAGATTGATTTCGAAAGCGCTCACTTTATCGTGAACAACCATTAAACAAGAAGTTAAAGAATGGTCTGTCTCGAAGTATTGTATTCGTAGATTTTTTATTAATTAACGCTTAAGAAAAAATATGAAAATTGAACTATTTATGTTAACTGCTAAAATGAACTTAATTTATAACTACATTTTCAGTTTTATGTGACTTTGATTATTACGTAATGATTAATTAATATTTCATGTTACGGAATGGTAAGATAAAAAAGGGAGTAGGAAAGTTTGGACGGCTCATAGCATTAAAATCTTGAGAGCCGATGATAGTGATGCGAGGTGTGTATGGAACGGCGCCGGAACGCAAGCAAGGGGGGAACTGGAGATCCCCGAGAAAACCCGCCGACCAGTGGCGTCTACAAGCACGATTCCCACCCCTGGGAACCAAACCCGGTTCGCCTTGGTAGGGGGCCAGTAGTCTGACCACTACACCACCGCGGCACACCGGTAAAGTAAAAAGTTTAACTATATTCGTATTTTATACATTTTTCTTATCAAAAGATGAGACAACCGCAAGAAAATCTACGCGATTTGTGTTGTCTGTGGTCTGCCCCCTATTCAACCTTGCAACCCGACATCGTATGCATACGCACGTGACCATTTTTGCGGAAAGTGAAACAAATTGGACTAAACTCAACATTTTACTCATAGTACACCTTACTGTCAGAGACATGCAAAATTCGCATTATTATTTGAGAACAGTTTTAACTTCAAACACAAGTCCCTTTGCAATACGTTTGTCATTGGGCCACACTTTATTCGACACGCCCCGAGTAACTCTGCGCCAATAAATGAATACTTCACAATTGTTTAGTCCAATCACGTACATTTCAGTCAGAAATGGAGTGACTTCACTTCCATGCAGCAGCCAATGGAGAAATGAAGCTGGCTGCAGTGCGTAGAGCGCTGTGAAATTTAGACTGATGCCAAATAATAACGTGTATTATGCAGGTCTCTTCTTATTGTTTACCTTTGCACAGCTCGCTGGCGGTGTTGTTGCACAGCACGACAGTAAAACTAAACCTTTACGGCACTTGCGAATGAAGAACTTCATGCATTGGGCCACAGAATTCTCCACTCCACGTCTCACACAGAAAATCGACGGTATAGGCTATTCACGATAAAATGTGCACTTTTGAAAACCCTGCTTAAGGCCTACTTGTATGCACGTTGTGTTCTTCCGCCTTATATAAGATTAACATTATCATGGGCGTTATCACTTTATTCACGCATCGGCCAAGTTAAACGGTGAATTCATTAGAAAAGTAAATATTTGCGCCGCCTGGATCGACTAGTGGCATTATGGCGGCCGTAGTTCACATTCCTGCTGTCGGCCCTCCCGAGCGCTGTGATCGCCCTCCCGTGGTGGCGGGGGTGCGTTCGTCATCTGCGCAGAAGGTCGGCGCGCCGTTCAATCGGCCGTTGGAGTGACGCAGTGTCGTCCGTATTTGGACATGTCGAGAAATATGAACTCTTATTCGACGATCATTCCTATACCCCTCCAGGGAATATCACATTTTGATATCTCCCACTACCAAATATAACGACTGTAGTTCCAAAAATGGTAATACTTAATCCTCATCGGCTTCTGTATTTTCAAAGCAAAATAATGAATTATCATTGGGGTTTGTAATCTGTTCACACCCCTCTAAGAATTATTGGAAAGGTAACAGTATAAATGCCTTGTCCTTCTGCTCGTTTGGGGTCAGACGATGTCGGCCTCGAGGGAGCATCACCACACCTGAAGTTATGTAATTCATCAGTATACTTTCTATGCTCTTCAAGCAGTAGGTCATGACTTCACTTTGACGTAAAGCTAGATACTCTATCATGGGCTTAAATTTCAAAAATAAATTTTGTCTTGCAAATAGTATTTTACGATGACGCTCTATGAAAGATACTTTATGTTTCTACCCGAAATTAAGGCTTTCTAATTGCGAGCAGTTGCTTTGGTCAGTGGACGAGGGGAGAGAAATGTTAAATCTAATTTCGCAAAGTATGTAATTCAAATGCAGGCAAGTCCAACTCAGCATGTGGTTTCAGCGATTTTAATGTTTTTAAAGTGCCATATTTCCTTTTAATAAATGGCAAGATGTTGACAATCACTTATGGATTTCTTGTGGGAATTAAATTAAAGTTTAAAAAGGGAGAGTTTTGGTTAAGCAAGACCCAGTCAAAATCGATTAGGCTAATTAATTAATAATACAGGATAAACTTTTTGAATTCTTAATGTAAAGTGGGCTTGAAGTTTGTATAACAATTTTCGTATCAGTGCCTGAATTCCTGTAAGTGGGTAGTATTAGTGAAGAACATGTATTATTAAAGAGATTGTTACTCTGATCTCATAGCATTATCAATTATGTATTTTTAATGGAGAATTTTAATAAACACTGTAGTTTTCAAAGGAGGTGTATTATCACTAAATTTATTTTTAAGATATCGTAAATTTTCTTTTCTCAAAATGAGTGTGTGTGTGTATATATATATATATATATATATATATATATATATATATACATACAAACACACACACTAGCTGACCTATGCGCCTTCATTCGCATGATATTTATTTTGTAAAGCTATTAAAATTGAGCCCACCATAGTTTCATTATGGTTTCATGTTTAAAATACTAATATTTTTCTTTCAAGTTTAACGGAGTTATTAAATTACACCCTGCCATCGCTTCGCATATGTTTTTTTAGCATGGAATTTAGGACTTTGAATTGATCTAGCCACATTTTTTATTGGGTTCTCTACCCACTGGGCTACTGCGGCCCCTTTTTGGGTGCTCTAGCCCCTGAGACACTGCAGCCCCACTATTGGGTGCTCTTGCCCCTGACTTTCTGCGGCCCCACTGCTGGGTTCTCTTACCCCTGAGCTTCTGCTGCCCCACTATTGGGTTCTCTAGCAACTCAGCTACTGCGGCCCCATTATTGCGTACTCTAGCCACTGAGCTACTGCGGCCCCACTATTGGGTGCTCTAGCCTCTGACCAGCTGCGGCCCCACTTTTTGGTTCTCTAGCCACTGATCTTCTCTGCTGCACCTTTACTGGGTTCTCTATCCACTGAGCTACTGCAGCTACTGCATATATATATATATCCACTGCGTCACTGTGGCCCCACTTTGGATAACTCTAGCCACTGGGCCACTACGGCTTTTTGGACGGAAAGGACAGCCCATAGACAGAAAAGAATGGAGAAATTGCGGATTTTTTTTTTTAACAATGCTTATTTTTATGCAGTTAACTTAAGAAATGCTAACGACAGTACATATTTACTTTCCTGATCATCATATTTTCGGAACCGTTTGATATATCACAATGAAACAACTACTAAGTTGGTCCTGGGGTTATTATCTATATACTGTGTGAATTTGATGTCAATACGTTAAGTGGTTTTTGAGTTAAATCCGCTCGGACAGACAGACAGACACGAAAAATATTACCATTAGATATGGCTTAGATATCAATTATACTAAATTAAAAAATAATTAAAAGTGAAAAATTCGATAATGACAGACAGACACTTCTGTTTTATTTAGTAGTATAGATTCAATGATGTATTGCATACCAAGGAAAATAAAAGAAAAGAATAAAAATAACTCCCTGTAAGTTTTTTTTTATAGCAATTAATATACCTGACTTACTTGGAAAAAAAACACTTTTTCTAGTGTTGGCTTTTGCCATTTGTTTACTTTCTGCTCAGACCCCCATATTTTGGGTTTGTTTTTGGATTCGGCTTTGCTGTCTCCTTGGGTCAAGGAAGCAGCAGGAGTCTGAAAGTTTTGATCACGAAGACATTTTGTAGCAAAATATGAAGTGTAAACCGTCATAAAATCGCTGAATAGATATATTTTTTAAACGTTTATGCATGTCAGAAACAATTTTTAGCATGCAGATATTGATTGCGATTTAATTTAAAGAAATTAATTAGGTATCATCTCGACAGATGGGTTATTAGATTAGGGGGAAAAAATGTTGGAAGAAGCAAGAACAGGAAAGGGAGAGCCCCTACCTACGTGGGGTCGCGGTGGCCGAGCGGTTAGCTCGCTCGCCTCCCACCAAGGCGAAACGAGTTCAATTCCCGGCCTGTTCACCGGATTTTCGCATGTGGGAATCGTGCTGGACGATGCCATTGCTCGGTGGGTCCTCTCGGGGATCTCCCGTTTCCCGCGCCCCTTCATTTCGGCGCTGCTCCATACTCACCTCAGTCACCCTCGTCGGCTCTCAAAACCTCGCTGTTAAGAGCCGCCAAGATATCTTCATTTACTAACTACGTCAAATAAATAACCAGGAAATCTTCCCCGGGATTAACTTGGAGATATTTTGAAGAAAACGATCATTGTAGTTTCGAAATCAGGAATGCCAGCTCTGTAATCTATTCTCTTCGCTACTTAACTCGGTAATTTAAACAATTTGAAATTTAAATTTTATTGTGTTTTAATAACTATGTCCCAGAATTACAGTTTTTTTTTTCGTTACAAGAAAACAGAATTGAAATTTTGTTACAGAAAACATGCGATTTACAATTTAAAATGAATCCACGAACTACTGTTCTTCAGGTTAGCCATGTAGGCGCGCAAAAGAGTAATTTTTCTAATTGCTGAATTTAAGAAATTTTGGAATATTTTCAATTTTGTGGCTCTTCGTGATTTCTTGTTAAATTATGTTGTTGATCAGCACAGCACGCCTGTCAATGAATTAGCTTCTTCCGTTAATTTTTTTGTGAATATTATGTTTTGTTTAATTTTCTGTTTCCAAAAGAGTAAAGATGTGATTTTGTAAGAATTAATTACTAAAATACTTGCACTCTGATTATTTTGGTTACATGGAACTGACATCGTATAAAATACTTGCGCTCTGATTATTTTGGTTACATGGAACTGACATCGTATAAAATACTTGCGCTCTGATTATTTTGGTTACATGGAACTGACATCGTATAAAATACTTGCGCTCTGATTATTTTGGTTACATGGAACTGACATCATATAAAATACTTGCGCTCTGATTATTTTGGTTACATGGAACTGACATCGTATAAAATACTTGCGCTCTGATTATTTTGGTTACCTGGAACTGACATCGTATAAAATGTGTAAACCAGTTTAGTTTCGTCGTACCGCTGTTTTTTTTAAACATGTTTCGTTGAATGAATTAATTTGTAATAAAAATGTGACTCCTCCTTCAGTGCGATTTCGCATTTATTTATTGTCAGAGATTTTAAGAAATTATTTTGTGCCAACTTCATACCATCGTGTTGCTTTAAATATAGCAAGTTAATTTTCCTCTTAGAAAAATTATCGCCCAAAATTACACCCTTTATTCTGTTCTTGTTCATACCCACACTTTATTTCACTGTGACAGATGCCACACCGTAAAACAAACCAAAACCTGACCTTAATAACTCACGTACTTTGTGCAACAATCACAATTGTAATAACGTAACAGAATTTTCTGTTGCTAGTACTAAACAGCTCTGTAATGGGCACGAGGATAACACCAGCAGAACATTGTGTTGTGTTATTACTATCCTAGTTGTTGTAGACAGTTAAAATGCCAAAAAAAAATTTCTGCTTAGTTACGATTTTTAGGTTTTATGACACTTTCAGTCAGTAGTGTTGTATATAGTGCAAAGATGTGGGATATGTATGGGCACAAGTCTTTTGGCGAAGAAAAGATTTCAGGAAAAGTTGTGTTCCAATGTACTTCATTTTAAAACCCCTTTCGTGACTGGATCGTTTGAATTACTACGCGTCTTTCTGTCTGCCCCCCGCGAAACACGGTCGATCAGTATCGTAGAAACTTATTTCTGACTGACTCACTCGTGTGACAGACTGTCTTCACACGAGGACAAATGGCCAATGATTAAATGAAGACTGCAAATGTGCACATAGCATATTGAAGTCTAGCTTCCACGTAATGCTTTTTGCGAAAAACAGGTGGCCCAAGGGATATGTATTTCAGAAATCAAACAGTGTTAAGGGAATTTAATGTTTACATTTTCGCCAAATGTATTTCAAAACGCTAGGTTAGTTGTAAATTCGGCTCAAGTTAATTATTTAATTACTATTAGGGGGATGGTTATAGATCAAAGGGGATGCCGCCATTTTTGATTGACATAATTAATTTGATATTAAATTGATTGAAAGGGTTAATTAAAAATTGAAAGGGCTAGTCAAAACTTCAAAGGGTTAAATCTAATGATAGAGTTAAATTTATTGTAAGGGTTAAATGTATCGAAAGGGTTCATTTTTTATGTATGTGTTCGGTGGAAGAGCATACTAAGGGTCTTTTTTTATTTCTTTTTGTGGGTTCAGGAGCAGCTCTGGTAGATGTTGCCAGCACTCAAATGAGGTGGGGCATGTTAGAGATGGGGTGTATATATATATATATATATATATATAAATATATGTGTGTGTGTGTGTGTGTGTGTGTGTGTGTGTGTGTGTGCGTGTGTGTGGTGAGTTTTGTGCGAGAGTGATATAAGTGTAATTTTTTTTTGTTTTTTGTTGGTAGTGATATTGCTTGTAGACGGTGTTGGTAGATCGGCGACTTTGAAAGTTGTGTGTTTTGTGTGTTAGTAATGACAAACGATTAAATAGACGACGACTGTTTTCGAATGCAATTAAACATTAGATAATTTCTAGGTATGAATAAATAACACGAGAGATAAGTAAAACTACCTGGTCTCATAAAGAAACAAGTGCAATTACACGAGTCTGCAGTATGAAATTTAATGTACAGAGATTAATTAGTCTACCCCGAGCTGTATGTTAGAAATATAATTTACACGAGAGAAGTATAACGAACGAACACAACTACGTGACTATCACAATTATGTGAGTGTGCAGTATGGAATTAATTAACGAAGCAAAACATTTCCCTACAAATTAAATGGCTAACAGACACAATAAAAAGATATATGACACTACTTGATGCCTCTCGCACATACCTTAGATGTCCGTCTGCCTGTGAGACTGGTGAGGAACTTTGGAAACGTAATACACATGCAAAAAGAAATTAATTGATTAAAACATGTAAAAAAAGTTTAATATACGTCCATTCGATAGGGAGCTTAGTGAAGCACTGTTTGATTATATACTGAGGTAAAAAGCTCGGAAATTTTAAACGAAACAAATGTTTCCAAATAAATTAAACGAACACATAATGAAATCGCACCTTCCTCAAAACACATCCGTCTGCTCGGAGGTCAGTCAATGAATGACTGGATCGTATGATGTGTGCCTGCTTATAAGCTGTTAAATATACGTGGAGTGTGGTTGAGTTGAAATTTGCGACTGGCAGAACCTATTTCCCTACCAAGCTACTATTAACGACTTGATTACACTATTCGTCCTAAAACTAAGTGAATGTATAAAAATATCATTACTTGATAAAAGTGAATTATTTAAAAATAACGGACACACTAGCAATTTTTAAAGTCTGTGAAATTCATGGCACTAGTTAGCGAAACAACAGATTAAAAACCTACCAAGTTTCGTCGACCAAACACAGAAACATAGATTACACAAAAAAAATTTTTTATTCCCGATAAACAATAAATGTTTATATTAAAACGACAAACCCGCTGGCCACCATGCCCTGCGACGTTCACTGTCGCGTTACGAACTCTGCTGACTGCCACACCCAGTGAAGACGAGAGAGAGCTAGTGTCCAGTGTCGCGACTATGCAGTGTGAGGGTTGGCGAAGAACTAAGATGGCGGTAACCCTCGAGAATTGTCTGCATCGCTCCTGGGTGTCTGCACCCCTACCCCCGGCCCATCCTCGCAGAGTTTGTTTTCGCCAGAAAAGTCAATTTCTATCCAAAGCTAACCATCCCCACCACTAACACCTGCCAAGAACGCATTTTCAGAGGGATGCTCTGTCCAAGGTCCCGCACACTCGCTGTCGAACCAAGACCACGCACCCCCCGACCCCCATCCTTCCCATCAGCCAAGAATGCATATTTTGTCCAACAACTACTTCAGGGACTCTCCAACCGGCAGACACCCCTCAAGACACCAAGTTGTATTTTTCCAACCAAAACATTTATTTGTTTGCAAAACTGTGATTTACCCATGAATTGTGGATTCTCCCGAAAATCTGCCCTGTCCAGTTCTGTGAGAGGAACCCGCTCTTTCCCATTACTTGCCATATCTAGAGCTGGTCAACAGCTTTCAAAACTTTGCGCCAGGAGACATTGAAAAATTCTCGCATTTCGAGTCTCAAGATTCAGAATGTTTATTTCCAACTAATAAATATCTAAGAAATTGTGTTGAAAAATGGTTCCCTTAACATTGATACCTAGCTTTAAAATAATACAAGTTGATATGTAACTGTATTTCCGGAACTGTAATTTATTGTTTCCGAATAACTTTTGCTATCACCACAAATTATTTTTTTAACAGTTCTTCTATCGAAACCTATCAACTCATGCAAGGCGAAGTAAAAACTTTTTATTAATCTTTGATGAAAATTTTCCTCCATTGTTATTATTAGCGAATTTAATGCTATGAAGGAAATTAAATTATATCATTTCTAACACCAGAACCTAAGCTTATGTGTAGGATGTCTAAACCCATTCCGGATGTTTAAGAGAAACTAGATGAAAGTGTTGTTAGGAACGCGCAATGAACATCAACCCAGGTTTAGTCCTATCTCTCTCGTTCTTCTATTGTCTCTCTTTGCAGCCTTGAATCTGACAGTTGATGGAGGATCAATATTCCCTTCCCTTTGTAATAGGCATGGTTATAGAAAACTCTCCAGTCTCCCCTGCAAAGACTTCTTTTTAGAAAGAAATCTAAGTTAAGAAATAAATAAGTTCGGATTTTTTTTTTGAGAAATGTATAATTAATGATTTAAACACCCTGTATTATCGCTCAGACATTAATTCAATGGAATGGTAATCCAATAAATAAGCAGATTGATTGCATAACTAATACTAAATCCATTACCTATCTACAGATTTATTAAATAAAAACATATAAAATATAATTTAAAATCTTTTATTTACTATCATAATTTACAAACATTGTATTACAATCTTTAAATATCTTGATTCTTAACCCAGAAGTCGTCTGCTTTTGAGGAGCCCCTCTATCGAACAAGGGACATATCTTTCTTCCTTTTTGCAGTTCATGTTCGTAAAATCCACATTTTATTGGTTTCTAGGTAATACACTCTGGGATGTGTTTGTCTAATTTAAATAATTTTAAATATTTCATAAGACCAATTAACTATAATTTTTTTTGAAGATTCCTTTCTGCTTCAAGATACCTATAAAGTCCCCAACTTTGAACTTTGGTTATTTTTATTTGATGACTTTAACATTATTATAAACAGTTTTCATTAAACTATTATCTGTAACTTCTTTGAGAGCCATCTTAATAGTTCTATGATGTTTGGAATTATAAAATTTAATTATTTCAGGCAAAATTTCTACCCATTTGAAAGTCCCCCTCGATGTGAAATGTTTGTATATTAATTGCTTAGTCGATTTGTTGTATCATTCCACAACACTGGCTTTAAGCTCCGAATACATTGGGTAGAGATTAATACCATATTCAGTCATTAGTTTCCGGAATGATACCAGAAAAAATTTGGTTCCTTTGTCGGTATGGAGTAAATTGGGTTTTACCTCTCTCATAACAATCTTTATTGCATTGGTAACCTGTTTCCCAGTTTTGTTTTTTAAAGGTATACCCCAACCATACTTTGAATAAATGTCTATCATGGGTAAACTATACTTGTATCCCTCATTACATGTTGGAAAGCAATGTAATTTCACACAAATTGGCTTGAAAAAGATCATTTAAACCATAAGTTATAACTCTACTTCTAGGATAGCTTTTTCTTGCAGGGACATGAAACTCTTGAATCTTACTAAACATTGTTGGTAATATAACTCTCTTCTGTTAACTCTTCAATAATAGAACCCATTTTGTTCATATGTGAGTTATTCCCAGACTCTCTCGAAGCAATGAGAACCAATCTAAAAATTCATTAGGATTGTTCCAATATACAGGAGAAAACCTATCACCAACTTCATATTTATATATTCCACTTCCAAAAATATTGGTTATTAAATATACTTTTGGGTGGTTTTCATCTCCTGAAAGAATTTTAACATTCGTTCGACAAATAAGTTCTTCATATTTCCGCAAATCGGTGTCAGAATATCCATTTGGAAAGTTTTTAAACAATAACTCAAACAATCCTTCACTAACATCAGTTATATAATTGCCTATTTTAATTCTATTCTCAGGCAAAAATTTAATTAACAAATATCTCAGGAACCAGTTGTTTTCACGTTGAAAAACACCAAATGCAGTATCGTCCGTAGAAGTAGATAGTTTTAAAGCTAAATTACTTCGTGTTAAATGTGAAAGGAATTGATTTTTCTTTGTTAAAGGTTCTTCTGTTTTAATTGCCAAAGCTGTTTCACTAGGCTTATTCAACACATAATGCAATATATCCATTCTACTCATAACAGGTTTAAATATTTTTTCATTTAAAACATCCTGTTCCATATGAGCAAGTTTGGGTTGTAAATATTTTCCTCTGCATCAGTTATAACATTATGTAATTCCGAAGAAGAGGCATTCATGTTTTTATTATATTACATTAAATTTCATTCAATTTATATATGAATTCCATTGTTGCTTATCTAACTGATGCAGTGGGTCGAATAGTTTGCACTTTTTCAATCTTATTGACTTATTGACACATAACTTTGTTATAGTTTTAGCTTTCAAACCATTGATAAAAATTATTTATATGTGTTTCAGAATCATTATTTTGTTTTCTCAAATCTGTTTGTGTAACTAAACCAAATCTTTTATTAATCAATTCATTTCTTTTATATTGTGTTATTTGTTCAATTTGTGTTTCAAGTTGTTTTGTAATAGTAGCTTTTACCACTCCATTAATCACAACTCTTAAATTATCTTGCATTTATGTAAGTTGTGTTGTAAAAACCATGTTTGTCATATGGTTAAAGTCCTTACTAAATCCATTTAAATGTTATTCTATTCTAAATTCATTACTCTGCAAATCATTGCCAATATTAGTTAACATGTTTGAAATTACGCTAGTGTTTTTATAAACATTATCATTCAAATCCACTAACTTGATTAATTTCTCTTGAATATCATTTGATTGAAATTTAAATGCATTAAGCATAAGAGAATTTAAGTCTTCCACATAATGTTTATTTACCACATCAGTAACTTTCACAGCCATGCCCATATGATGTTATACATGTAGGTTCAAATCACAATTCCCATTGCGATTTTTTATTAAATAGCTATTGTAATGATTGTGTTTTATACCACTGTGCCAAAACTCTGAAATACTCACTGTTCTTTGTTTAGAAGGAAAAAACTATCACATCCTGACCTTTATCTGCCTTTATATAGTGGAAGTGTTCGTATTATCACAAAAAAAAACATATTTTTCTTTCTAATAGTAAAAACACATATGTTTAAACTTTCTAAATGTCATATCGCCTGAAACATGATCATTGTAAATATGTTGCAGATTCATATTATCCATTTTAAACTCAATTGCCATATTGGCATTATCATGCAATTTATGTTTTGGTATATGTGCATAACATTGTTATTATTTAAAACAATCAAAGTTTGAATGTCGAACAAAACTGAAAAATTGCTGTATTTCACCCTGAGGTTCACACCAAACATCGTCAAAAATAAATACAGAATTTGGCAATGCTTCATTCGTATGCACTATATCTTCTTTATTTGTAAAAGGGAAATATCACATTCCTTCAATTAACCACAAAATGGTCTCTAATCATTGATTTTTCTCTTGTTGTATTGTTTTAGAAAACAAATATGTTTTCAAATTTAAGGCCATTTAAATGCTCCAACATCGACATAACACAAGTTTTTCCACATGAAGAAGGATTACCTAATAATACAACATATATTTGATGGTAAAAGAATACAATGTTTCTTTTCAATTACATTTTCTTTCATATTTCAATTACCAGCAGATGTACATTTTTTTTATAACCTTCATTTCTGCGCAATTAGACAGTATTACATAACACACTAACATAAAACTATAAATGTAGGTCTATATATAGGCTCGCAATCAGTTGAAAACAATGGCTCATAATAAGCATATCAGAAAAGGATGCAGTGTATTGAATACATTGATTAATAAATTACCAATTGAATTGCATTTATCGAAATACAAATATTGCAGACCAGGTACTAATCTTGCAAAACGTTAGCACATAATGATCAAGGAATAAACTCTTTGGATAGCGGTTGTAAAGAACACAATATCGTTTACGATCGATCAAACTATTTGAAAGAAAGACATATAGCAGATACATTTCTAGCCTATAAAGCTGTAAATATAAGGAAGAATCCATGTACATCCTCAGGTGAAAAGCTTGGAGCTTGGATTGTTAAAAAAGTTATGCATGCAAAGATGAAGGGAGGCATGAGCATAAAATTAACCCCCAAATGAAAAACAAAGAAAGAGAAAGCATTCCATTGCTATTTTTTAGCGTTAACAGCACTTGGATCAATCCTTGGAAGAGTTTCAGCAATTAGTAGAACAGTTAAATCAAAAGGTAGAGGAATATATTTGAAACCATTTAAAGTTGGAAGGACGAGACAACTCCAAATGTGGAAAAAAATGCAGAAAGTCCTAAATAGTCTTCCGAAACGTGCATTAACAAACAAAGATATTAATGTATTTGTAAAGAGATGGGATGTTCCCTATTTCCGAGGTGTGTATATGAGAGATGATTTAGCAAAAAACCAAATATTCATGAATGTATGATTGTTAATTTAGATTCGATACAAAACGAAGGAATGCACTGGGTTGCATTAATTAAAAACATAAATAATTCGTTGTATTACAACAGTTTCGACGATTTACACCCTCCAATTGAATTACATAATTATTTTAAAATACACTATTAAGGTGCAATTACAAAATGGAACTTACAAAATACAATGAATTTGTGGATATTTATGGTTTTATTTTTGACTATAAATAGGATCTATAAGTAAGTGTAATAGTAAAACATAATAGTAATATGGCAATTACATTGATATTTAGTGGAAATTCGTCATCATTGCGTGCAGTATGTTTCCCTGCATTGGAGTTAGATGGAGAATGGCAAATAAGTCTGATCGAATTTGTTACTTACAACAGCATACCAAATATTGACATGCATAACCAATCATTTATGGCTACTATTGATGAAAAACCTACAAGATTGTGATACCGGTAGGATCTTATAAGTTGGATGACTTAGAAAGATTCATTAAAGCGGCATTACCTGAATATGTACATTTCCGATTACATGGAAATTCAAATATGTTAACTACTGCAATGTATAGTAACATCGATATTGATTTCTCAGAAGACAATTCAATTGGTTATGAATGGAGAGTATATCCAGTTTATCAATTACACAAATCATCATCACTGGTTAATATATTATCTGAAAATGTATGTCATATAAATGTTAATATTGTAGGTGGTTCATATTTGAATGGAAAGCCGACAAATGCAATACATGATTTCACATGTGATGTGGCTCCAGGATATAAAATAATTGAAAAACGGAATACTTTGATATATTTTCCAGCAATTGTGCATCATATTGATAAAATAGTTGTTACAATTGTCGATCAATATGGTAAACTTATTGATTTTACAAATGAAGAAATTACCATCTGTTTATGTTTAAAAAAGCCATATAAACTGCTGTATTCCAATACGCATTACAATCATAATGGGTATTGTGTACAATATTTAATTCAAATGCAAAGTAGGCAGTTTTTTAAGAACTATGTCACTAAGGAATGTATCTCGAAGAAAGGAAATATAAAAAGACGTAAATGCAAGCATAAAATGCTCACTTCAAATAAGTTACCCATGAAATTAACACAAGGCAACAATTTGTATTTAAAAGAATTAGGATATATGGTTAATAGAAATGGAAGAGATAAATAAAGTTGAAGAACCAATCAGTTATGAAAATGCAATCATCCATATGTAAATACATGTGTATGAACCATTCCTAGCAGGACCGTATACATTTCCTATAGAAATATGGATTTCAATACAAAATCTCGATATTTACACATTATCATCGAAATCAAGTTTAAGGTTTAGAGAAACAATTAAAAAGACAACCGATCCAAGTAATCAAACAACTACAAAAATTGTAATAAATGAAATACTTCATTTAATCGAAAGAATTGCATATCTGCTAAATGGAGTGGGAATCGATCAAACACGAGATGTTGGAATTACTTCCACGATAAAGAATTAACTATCTCTCAGAAACTGTAAACAACTTTTATACAGGGCTTATAGCTGGGGGGAGCAATGCTAGTGATTACTCACTACAAATAAACCCAGGTGGAAATACGAAGTTGTTATACCATGAAGTATGGTTTTGGGTTTTGCTGAAGGCTACAAACATCTCATATTAAATGCTAAACAATAACTAGTTATTCTATTTTGCAATTTGCATTTGAATGCCATGTATGATACAGCTAATAACAAGGAAGGTGTAAAATTTGAATTAAGCAGTGTGGAATGGTTGCTACCATATATTGAAATTAACACTCATGAAAAATTATTTAAAATTTATCAAAAAAGGGAAGAATTTATATATTGTATTCAGATAGTGGGGTTTAGAGGTTTCTATAACTCTACCATTAATCAGTATCTAAACAGTCAAGCTTACCCCTATGTAGATTTTAATATGAACATTTAAAATTTCTTATAATATGTATACAGAGTTTCAGGAATCATATTATAACAAAACAGTTCACTGGTCCTAGAACCAGAAACATTTAAAAGTAAAGGAGCATTATTTGTGTTGTAAGCAAACAAGACAACATGATTACAAATAGTGTGATTGATTCACAGATTTAAATTATTGCAAATACAATAATTCCAGCAAATACGCAAGCTTACATTCAGATAATTTATGAGAGATTACCGAATTACAATGTATGAGATAAGCTGGTAAAAATAATGAATTGAGCCAGTCGACAATGAATCACAGCTACGACAAGATGTTTTGCAATGTGCAAGGATTTAAATCTGCAGAAAAAAATACCATTAAAGAATTAGCTATTGCTGACATGGAAGAACATACAACTGTAGTCAGCTTCAAACCACCATTTGGCTGGAAATATATCTACATCCCAAATACAATAAAACAAATAGATGGATCACGAACCATCACCATTGTTTAACCTGGGAAAGTGGATATAGTGCATGAGGATATTGTGAAATATATGTAGCTGGAGATGAGCAAAAAAACATTTTCGAAAGTGTGTATAACAGGAAAGTAATATACATCCAAAAAGAATACAATTGTCCCTTATTCAAACAATTGGGTTAAACATATAGATCTAATTCAACATTCTTCTCTGCAGAGGAAATCTCAAAATTAATGCTAATTTGGGCAGTGATGTCTGGCTGGGGTAAAACAGACTATAGTGATTATTTTTGTGAATTTGCTGTGGATATTACTTGAGTCATGTGGCATTATTTGGGATGTGAGAACTAATTAGTGAAATTTAATATAAAAAGTATTTGGTTGTATGCTATCACTAATTCGTAAAGATGAATCAATAAGACAAGAATCAAGTTACATGTTCTTGCATACAGAATTCGATATATAAATTGAATATTACCAAGTTATTAGCATGTTGGAGCAAATCAATTCGACTTTGTTTAGGAAAGTAATAGTTTTAATAATTTTGGGCTGCCCTGTAGTTACTTATGTGTTTTATATCATCTTATACTTGCTTATATGTTTTTGAACATTCTATGGTGACTCAGTATTTAAATGATTTTTGGAAACAGCTTGTGTTTGTATATATTTTTATAAATAAATTTGTAAAATGAATTTTTTGTTTATTTAACCTGTTCATTTTTAAAAATGCAAGAGGAAAGTAATTAAAATAACATAATAGATATATATATTCTTAAATTTACTAAAAGTATGTGGCAACAAGTTAAAAGTCTACAATTTCTATCAAAACCAAACTGTTCTTACTAACATGAAAGACCGTAGTACTGAAAAAAGGCCAGAGGAAAAGTTCTGAAAACAAGCACTCTAGCCACTTTTCCATAACTAACAATATAATATACCATCCTGGATAAGACATGTTTAGTATAAGCTAGGTTCGAGTCTGGGTTATGTCATGTATGATTGTAAGCATGATGAAAGGAATAACGAATGTAACACTGAAAATTAATAAAAATATTAATTTGTTCATGTAAGTGAAAAAGTTAGCTATGCTCAATTTAATTATGTTTAAACATAAATTAATCGTATGGAATATTTACAATTAAACATTATTAGCTAATAAATGTATACTTGCTTCGAAATCTTAGACTTATAGCATTTGCCAATGTTTCAAGATGTGAAAATCTGTTATGTTTAGAGATCTAAGACCTTAGCAGTGTGACTGCTTCTTCTCCAGAATCACAAACCTTCAAGGTTTAATTTCAATAGTGCCAACTACAAAAACCGAGATCTCAAAGGGTGTTTACCTGATTCCAACAAGCTGCTGCTGCCCCTACCCCCTTTTCCATATATTGCATTTCGGTTTTATTATACCCTAGGGAAAGTGAATCTTTTTACAAAGGAAACCGCCAAGGTCTGTCCTGCAGGGGAAGACAGCTCAGGTCAACAATTTTATCTGCCAAGAGGGTAGCAAGGTCACAACGTATTCCAAGCTGTTTGAAAACTCTCGCACAAAATATATTGTTTTCTAATTGATAAAAATTAATATTCACTTTGCAAGCCTCCAATACACAGGCAAATATACATTAAAAATATACAAGGCGTATATTGAATTCTTATTTATGAAACAAGTTTTACTTGCCCGTACACACTAACCTTTACCAACAAATTTAAAAAAAGAATCTTATAAAATAGAATTTTAACCATATTGAAAACATGTTCGAGCATATTAATGGGAAAAATTTACGTATATGTTTAGCGTAAATATGATTAACAACATACTGATAAAGAAAAACTGGAATAAAATTTACTAAAATTACACCGTAAAGTGTAACATGTCTCTTGACTTAGATAAGATATATTGTGAATAAAAAAATAATATTTTATGAAAATTTAAGGTTAGCAGAAATACTAACTGATGTCATAATATTACGAAATGCAATACTTCATTCAAGTAAATAGTAATTACATTTTAAGTTTAAAAAAAAAGAATAATATTTCCTTTAAAAGTTTAAGGTAAGCTTAGAGAAGCAAAAAAATAGATATTAGAGCAAGCCTGAATGGTTTTTATGGATTATGATACATTGTATTTTTCCTATAAATTATATATCACTCTATTGACAACGTTTAACTCTAATACATTGCTTACCCTTTTAAACTGAATTTATTTGTTATGAAGCCGAAATTATTTTAGTAATAAATATATGTTAATCATTTCTTCCAGGATGAATCTTAGTAGAGAGGCTTGTCTCAGAAGTTGGGATGTTGGCTTGAAGATATTTGAAAGTTGGGGTGCCGGAAGATGGGGACTGGGTATTTGGACTTCTGACTTCTGGTTGGATGGGAGCAATCAGGCTGCTCCAGTATTTACCAGGGAATTTGAAATTTTTATAAATAGGACTTTAGCCTATATGCCTCTTCCACGTTTTCCAGTTATTTGTCAGTTTGGTTCGCTTTAGCAGGTCGTGCTCGTATGAAGATTATTTTGTTGGCATATCTACCCAAAATTTTAACAAAGAACTTACAGATTTTAACTGTAAATATTATAATGATCTATTGAACGGACCAGATGCTTCGGCAAAAAATTTATTCGATTTTTTTGGATGACGACGAAGAAAGTGGATCGACTCTACAGCCGTTGCTCTTGTCATCACCTTCATCATCGAGAGCAGTTGCAGAGACGTCTATGGTGACGAATTATACAGCTAAGCCTTCAAAGTGGAGGCCAAGTATTTTGAAAGCTGCATTAACGAACCCAACAGCGATGTCTTCTACATGGAGGTCTGCGACGCCGAGGGCTACAGCGACGCCTGCGACGCCGACGGCTACAGCGACGCCAGCGACTCCGAGGGCTACAGCGATGCCTGCAAATCCGAGGGCTACAGCGACGCCTCCGACTCCGAGGGCTACAGCGACGCCTGCGACTCCGAGGGTAACACCAACACCTGCGATGCCGAGGGCTACAGCACTGCCTGCGATGCCGAGGGGTACAGCGATGCCTGTGACGCCGAGGGCCACAGCGATGCCTGCGACGCCGAGGGCTACAGCAACACCTGCAATGCCGAGGGCTACAGCGATGCCTGCGATGCCGAGGGCTACAGCACTGCCTGCGATGCCGGGGGGTTCAGCACTGCCTGCGATGCCGAGGGCTACAGCACTGCCTGCGATGCCGAGGGCTAGAGCGACGCCTGCGATGCCGAGGGCTACAGCAACACCTGCGATGCCGAGGGCTACAGCACATCCTGCGATGCCGAGGGCTACAGCACTGCCTGCGATGCCGAGGGCTACAGCAACATCTGCGACTCCAAGGCCACAGCAACACCTGCGATGCCGAGGGCTACAGCACTGCCTGCGATGCCGAGGGCTACAGCACTGCCTGCGATGCCGAGGGCTACATCAACACCTGCGACGCCGAGGGCTACAGCGATGCCTGCGATGCCGAGGGCTACAGCGATGCCTGTGATGCCGAGGGCTACAGCGACGTCTGCGATGCCGAGGGCTACAGCACTGATTGCGATGCCGAGGGCTACAGCACTGCCTGCGATGCCGAGGGCTACAGCACTGCCTGCGATGCCGAGGGCTACAGCGATGCCTGCGATGCCGAGGGCTACAGCGACGCCTGCGACTCCGAGGGCTACAGCAACACCTGCGATGCCGAGGGCAACAGCGATGCCTGTGACGCCGAGGTCTACAGCAACACCTGCGACGCCGATAGCTACAGCAACACCTGCGATGCCGAGGGCTACAGCGATGCCTGTGACGCCGAGGGCTACAGCAACACCTGCGATGCCGAGGGGTACAGCGATGCCTGTGACGCCGAGGGCTACAGCGATGCCTTCTACGCCGAGGGCTACAGCAAAAACTGCAATGCCGAGGGCTAGAGCGATGCCTGCGATGCCGAGGGCTACATCAACACCTGCGACGCCGAGGGCTACAGCGATGCCTGCGATGCCGAGGGCTACAGCGATGCCTGTGATGCCGAGGGCTACAGCGACGTCTGCGATGCCGAGGGCTACAGCACTGATTGCGATGCCGAGGGCTACAGCACTGCCTGCGGTGCCGAGGGCTACAGCACCGCCTGCGATGCCGAGGGCTACAGCACTGCCTGTAATGCCGAGGGCTACAGCGATGCCTGCGACGCCGAGGGCTACAACAACACCTGCGATGCCGAGGGCTACAGCACTGCCTGCGGTGCCGAGGGCTACAGCACTGACTGCGATGCCGAGGGCTACAGCAACACCTGCGATGCCGAGGGCTACAGCACTGCCTGCGATGCCGAGGGCTACAGCACAGCCTGCTATGCCGAGGGTTACAGCACTGCCTGCGATGCCGAGGGCTACAGCACTGCCTGCGATGCCGAGAGCTACAGCACTGCCTGCGATGCCGAGGGCTACAACACTGCCTGCGATGCCGAGGGCTACAGCGATGGCTGCGACGCCGAGGGCTACAGCAACACCTGCGATGCCGAGGGCTACAGCACAGCCTGCTATGCCGAGGGCTACAGCGATGCCTGTGACGCCGAGGTCTACAGCAACACCTGCGATGCCGAGGGCTAAAGCGATACCTGCGATGCCGAGGGCTACAACACTGCCTGCGATGCCGAGGGCTACAGCACTGCCTGTAATGCCGAGGGCTACAGCGATGCCTGCGACGCCGAGGGCTACAACAACACCTGCGATGCCGAGGGCTACAGCACTGCCTGCGGTGCCGAGGGCTACAGCACTGCCTGCGATGCGAGGTACAGCGACTACTGCGACGCCGAGGCTACAGCACACCTGCGATGCCGATGCTACAGCAAACACTGCGATGCGGGCTACAGCGATGCTGCGACCGAGGGCTAAAGCAACACCTGCGATGCCGAGTGCTACAGCAAACACCTGCGATGCCGAGGGCTACAGCATGCCTGCGATGCCGAGGGCTAAGCACAGCCTGCGATGCCGAGGGCTACAACACGACTGCGATGACGAGGGCTACAGCACTGCCTGTAATGCCGAAGGCTACAGCGATGCCTGCGACGCCGAGGGCTACAACAACCCTCGATGCGAGGCTAAGCGATGCCTCTGATGCGAGGGCTACAGCACTGCCTGCATGCCGAGAGGGTACAGCACTGCCTGCGATGCCGAGGGCTACAGCACTGCCTGCGATGCCGAGGGCTACAGCGATGGCTCGATGCCGAGGGCTACAGCAAACCTGCGCTGCGATGGCAACAGAATGCTTGCGTTGCGAGGCTACAGCACTGCCTGCGATGCCGAGGGCTACAGCACTGCCTGCGATGCCGAGGGCTACAGCACTGCTCGAGGATACTACAGAACGTAATGCCGAGGGCTACAGCACTGCCTGCGATGCCGAGGGCTACAGCACTGCCTTGCGATGCCGAGGGCTACAGCAACACCTGCGATGCCGAGGGATACAGCACTGCCTGCGATGCCGAGGGCTACAGCACTGCTGCGAGCCGAGGCTACGCACTGCCTGCGATGCGAGGGCTACAGCAACACCTGTGATGCCGAGGGCTACAGCACTGCCTGCGATGCCGAGGGCTACAATACTGCCTGCGATGCCGAGGGCTACAGCACTGCCTGCGATGCCGAGGGTACAGCAACAGCCTGCGATGCCGAGGGCTACAGCACTGCCTGCGATGCCGAGGGCTACAATACTGCCTGCGATGCCGAGGGCTACAGCACAGCCTGCGATGCCGAGGGCTACAGAACACTCTGCGAGCCGAGGGCTACAACACTGCCTGCGATGCCGAGGGGTACAGCACTGCCTGCGATGCCGAGGGCTACAGCAACACCTGCTGATGCCGAGGGCTACAGCACTGCCTGCGATGCCGAGGGCTACAATACTGCCTGCGATGCCGAGGGCTACAGCACAGCCTGCGATGCCGATGGCTACAGAAACACCTGCGACGCCGAGGGCTACAGCAACACCTGCGATGCCGAGGGCTACAGCACTGCCTGCGATGCCGAGGGCTACAGCACTGCCTGCGATGCCGAGGGCTACAGCACAGCCTGCGATGCCGAGGGCTACAGAAACACCTGCGACGCCGAGGGCTACAGCAACACCTGCGATGCCGAGGGCTACAGCATTGCCTGCGATGCCGAGGGCTACAGAACTGCCTGCGATGCCGAGGGCTACAGCAACACCTGCGACGCCGAGGGCTACAGCAACACCTGCGACGCCGAGGGCTACAGCGATGCCTGCGATGCCGAGTGCTACAGCAACTCGTGCGACGCCGAGTTCTACAGCAACACCTGCGGTGCCGAGGGCTACAGCACTGCCTGCGATGCCGAGGGGTACAGCACTGCCTGCAATGCCGAGGGCTACAGCACTGCCTGCGATGCCGAGGGGTACAGCACTGCCTGCGATGCCGAGGGCTACAGCACTGCCTGCGATGCCGAGGGCTACAGCGATGCCTGTGACGCCGAGGGCTACAGCAACACCTGCGACGCCGATAGCTACAGCAACACCTGCGATGCCGAGGGCTACAGCGACGCCTGCGATGCCGAGGGCTGCAGCGACGATTGTGATGCCGGGGGCTACAGCGATGCCTGCGACGCCGAGGGCTACAGCACTGCCTGCGATGCCGAGGTCTACAGCGATGCCTGTGACGCCGAGGGCTACAGCAACACCTGCGATGCCGAGGGCTACAGCGATGCCTGCGACGCCGAGGGCTACAGCAACACCTGCGATGTCGAGTGCTACAGCAACTCCAGCGATGCCGAGGGCTACAGCACTGCCTGCGATGCCGAGGGCTACAGCACTGCCTGCGATGCCGAGGGCTACAGTACTGCCTGCGATGCCGAGGGCTACAACACTGCCTGCGATGCCGAGGGCTACAGCACTGCCTGCGATGCCGAGGGTTACAGCACTGCCTGCGATGCCGAGGGCTACAGAAACACCTGCGACGCCGAGGGCTACAACAACACCTGCGATGCCGAGGGCTACAGCATTGCCTGCGTTGTAGAGGGCTACAGAACTGCCTGCGACGCCGAGGGCTACAGCAACACCTGCGATGCCGAGTGCTACAGCAACACCTGCGATGGCGAGGGCTACAGCACTGCCTGCTATGCCGAGGGCTACAGCACTGCCTGCGATGCCGAGGGCTACAGCGATGCCTGTGACGCCGAGGGCTACAGCAACACCTGCGATGCCGAGGGCTACAGCGATGGCTGCGACGCCGAGGGCTACAGCAACACCTGCGATGCCGAGTGCTACAGCAACACCAGCGATGCCGAGGGCTACAGCACTGCCTGCGATGCCGAGGGCTACAGCACTGCCTGCGATGCCGAGGGCTACAGTACTGCCTGCGATGCCGAGGGCTACAGCGAAGCCTGCAACACCGAGGGCTACAGCGACGCCTTCGACGTCGACCTCGACGCCTTCGACATTGAGATTGGAACCTTTAGATTTATCATCAGTTGTCAAATCAGATGAGATACGTTTACAAAATCAGCAATGTGTTCCTGCTTCAATCCACTGTATTTAACCTCAAATAATGTGAGGGGGGAAGATATGTCAAAAAACCAATTATACCAAGACTCAGAAGAGTGTTTAGAGTTCAATATTGCGTTTACACCCGTGTCAAGTTAACCGTCTCCTGAATTATTATTATCACCTGTTTCACCACAGCATAATTTAAGTTTCCCACCTCGCCTCCATTCATACCTTTACCACAGGAAATTATTTATACTCCTATAACAACAGCAATATCACCACCAACACCTGTTGTTCCTGTAAATAAATGTAAATTCAGCTTATCTCTTAACTCTAAATATAGATTTTAGTGGAAAAAAAAGTTGCAAACTTACAGTGATGATTTCTGATGCAACATAATTTAATAATTCTTTTTTCAGTTTTACAATTCTAAGGTTCTTTAGATGTGATGTGGAGACATGGTTTATAGGCATAATATGATATGAGGTTTTTTTAAATTTAATGATTTTCACTTGTAACAGACTCGGAAGTTTTTACAGTTTTAAAGATTGAAAGTATAAAGTTGGAACAATTTAATAAAACTATCATTCAAGTGTTAACAATTTGTTAAAAAGATTAATAAAATTAATCCAAGTTGTAATGACTTGTTTAGCGACTTAATATAAATTTCATTCACTTTTTTTAAATGTTTAAAGAAAGATCATTCTATTTGTTAAAAGTTTAACGAAATTCATTCAATTTGTAAAGACTTGTAACTATATTAAGAAACATCGTTCAGTTTGTTAAAAAGTTTTAAAAATTTTCATTCAATTTGTTAAAAGTTTAGCGAAATTCATTCAATTTGTATAGACTTGTCTAACGATCTTAAGAACATCATTCAGTTTGTTAAGAAGTTTAGCGATTTAATATACATTTCATTCATGTTTTAATGGTTTACAAAAATTTCTTTCAAATTCTAAAGACTTTGTTGAAAGTATTCATGATATAATAACAATTTCATTCAAGTTTTAATAATTAAATAATAAGTTTAATGATTTGTAACGTAAAATGTTGGAAAACTTTATGATTTCAACCATAAAATGATGGAAAGATTTTTCAGTCCCATCGTACTCCGTTGTGATTATTTTTGCAGTTTTATGACATAGGATGGTGTTTTTGGTTTTAAAAAAGTCATAAAGCCTTACACGCGTAATGTTAAATATTTTTGATAATTTTCAGTCGTAACATGTTGAAAAACGTTTGTAATTAATTGTATTATTTATGATGTAGCATGAGGTAGTGATATATATATATTTTAAAGCTTATGAGGTTTTTAATATTAACATGTTTAAAGTTTTACGATATTAAAATGTTTAAAGTTTTACGATATTAACATGTCTGATGTGAAAATGTACAGAATTTGTTTTACGAATGTTAACTAAGCTATGGTCTATTAATATAAAAACAAATTGAATTACATTTTTATATGTTAAAATTGAATACCGTGACTTGTTATTTATTGGTTTTAAAATTTTCCTCGTGTCACTACTTTGTGAATAATTGGATGAGTCATAAGTACTTGTATATATGCAGGCAGGGGCAGTAACATTTTTCTAAGTTTGATTTCTAAAGTACTCACTTTATCGTGAACAGCCTTTATCAACTTCAGTGGCAATGTTTCACAGTTAAGTTTAATTTCCATTGTGTTATTTTAATTTTCTCTTCCCAAGATTTAGACAGCGATGCGTGAAAAGAGATACAACATAATAAATTACATTTAGTAGAACTTTTACTTTAGCTTATGCCGTAGTCAGTATTTAGAATTGCCAGTAAGTTTCCACATCATGCCAGCAGTCGGGGCGGATCAATTATCTCTGCTAGCTGTCACTCTCATCCGTAAGTATTAAAGTTTAAGTTCTATGTAGGTATACTCACATTCAAGACAAACTTGGAAGAGACTCCCCTGTGTTCATCGTAGTAGCAGCTGTAGTTTCACCGGTTGCAGACTGTATATCCACGTAGAATCATTAACAACACTGTCGAAACAATGAAAATATACTTGTTGATGCCCAGCATCCAAGTACGGAAAAAAGTATTCGTAGTTCTGTAGCTCAAGTTAACCTCAAGTGCGCACCTGAAAGAGTTAAATAGTTAATACACACATTACAGATACAAGTGGTTTGACTCGCCATGGGTTGCTCATATAGGGAAGTGTTAAATTTCTCAATCTTGCCATATAATAAGCTTACTGTACCTCATTCCTGAAACCAGACCCGTGGTGTGAAGTTCTGGCTCGACATAGCCTGCCGGGTTTAGTCTCCGCGCAACGGTGCTCAAGAAACTACAGGAACAGCTTCTGGATCCCTCCTCGGCGTTGACTCTACCAAATTTACGAATTATTTTCGTAGTTTGCTGTAAACGAACAGTTTCCTGCAGCAAAATAAAATTAAATATTATCTTTGTTTTAGAAAGAGTTAACAGTAGGATTGCCGAAGCCATACGTCTTCTTGTAGTCTGTGATCTGCTTTGCGATTAATTAAGCACTTTTGAAATCAGCTTAAAAAAAATTCCCTTCTACCTGCACATATGTTAACGGATACGCATATGAGATTTTTTCCAGTAGAAGTTGGCTATGATGGACGGAAAGTATATCCGCGTGTTAACACCGCACAGTTTACAAGTGAGAACAATGGGTATATTTAACTATGATAACGTTAGTTTAATGAACTTTATAATTCTGTAATGGTTTTGATGTACTGTATCTATTGCCGAAAATAAGCCTGCAAAAAAGAATGAAACCCAAAACTAGAAAAAAAAAATTATAAACAAATGTGTAAGTACTATAGACGAACCTAGCAGTCAACAGAACATGATAGGTAGGCCTATATTACGTGCATTTATAACATATTAACGTTCATAACATTTTCACGTATTTCACTTGTTATATCGATGGATAAAGTGATCAGGCGCTTGGAAATGGCTAATTTCACATGTGATGGAAGCATATGAAATTAACAGGTAAGTACTTCGTAATCAATGATTTTAAAATGCTCAATTTGACGACGAACAGCATACAGCACAATTGTATGAATAAATGCCTGTTTTGAAAATTTATCCTTCTGCCTCTGAGAGAGATATAATTTAACTAAAGTACATATTTCACCCAGGATAATATTTTTATAGATGCACAGATTTTCACAAAATTATATGTAACTAATGCCACTCTTGTTTCCTGAGATGACTTTGACAGTATTGTCTGCACAGTGAATGAATAAAACTTCATTGTTCATTTTACAAACGTTTCTAAGTTTTACGATATAAGATTCTTATTTGTTTACGTAATTCTTGTGTTGCACACTCTAAATTCAAAACAGTTAAAAATTTATCCAAATCAGCGAATTTGATTGTTGTAACTGTTGCTCTTGAATCAGTAAAATTCTGCTCGTTATTTGAGTTTCTCATCTTCACTAATTTGAAAAAGTGATGTCTACTGGTTCCCAGTGAATTGCACTGGCTTAGCAGTACATTCCACTGATTCGCCAGTGGATAACAGCTCATTAACTGCATATTTAGGAAAATTATTCTATTGACCGAAATCACTGATTCGGATTTAGAGTGCAGCACCATTCATTCTGGCACTGAAGTTTACTTTAAGGCCCAATCTGCAAGATGATACATACCAAGGACCTAGACTTCAAGAACAAACAAGTTATATCAATGTGCATATTAACATTGTTGCGCGGTGGCGCCTTTCCATCACGCTTCCCCATGGCCCGGCCCGCGCGAGCGAGGAAGTGTGTGAAGGCCGAACAAGTAACGCCAGAAGACGGCGGAGTTTTTCAAAAGCCTTCCTCCGCGCGTGCCGCCGAGATGAGCCTATCCAACTCTTGCGCTCCTGACCTCCCGAGGATCGAATTTCTGCGGTTATCTGAAGGACTGTTCTGGTTCATTGTCATTGCCTCTCTCAACGTAATTCGGGGTGCGGGGAAACTTCCAGATCGGGCAAAGCGAGACTATTTAAGCTGCGGTGGGCCTCCGGGGCTACAGTTTCTGAGCACTGATGGGAGATTGCGCGACCTCGAGCGATAGACGACGAGCCAGCAGAGCAACGAGTGCCGGTGGAAGCGACCAGCGGGCGTAAAATCTACGGACTGCGAGCATCGGTGCAGCAAAGAGTGCGACTAGCAGGTAGATGCGCGAGTGTAAGACATTTCAAATGAAGGCAACAGACAAATTGAACATGTGTTGATAATGAGTGTGAATTAAGTGAGTACAGACAATATAGAGTCATTGAGGAGGACTTTGATTAGAATTGAGACATACATTAAATATTGCGCTCACTGAGCATAATAAGTGAGATAGATGACTTAGGTAGTTCAATGTTGTAAACAAAATTATTTCAGTTAAGACCTCCAGCCATCATGAACTCGAATACGCCGTTCTGGCGTCATGTAACAATAGTTACTGAAAGTCAGTTAAGATGCTGCCGTAGACTGCAGGATAAACTTATCTGGGAACCACTGTCTTGTATTAGTTATCATTCTTATGTCTGGAGATATGAGATAAGATGTATATTTCATCAATCACCCGTAATTGAGATGGATTTCTCGATATTTTGTACATCATATATTACGTGAATCAGATTTATTAGTTTGAAAAAAAAATATAGTTTATGAAACAAATGCGGAAGTAATGTGCATGGAAACTCCTCTCTGTACGTACATTCCATAAAAACAATCTCGCGGGCAGACAATAATATCGTATATTCTACTTCAGAACATATAATGAATTCGATTAATCTATTAAAATTTTTGCAATGAAAAACCAGCAACAAACATTTTGTGGCGTAAAATATTCCATTTTTCAGAAATAAATGCTTATTTTGTACACTTCGCCTACTTTACAAGGTTTAAAAAATGTTAGCTTATTTATACGTGTAAAAGTGCTTATATTTAAAAATTTAATTACTGTTTTTCAAGTTTACAATTTTAGAACTGCTCATATGTATCCACCGCTCTATAACGCTACGAAGCTGATTTCAAAGAAATTCCACAGCGAACTTGTAAATCACTGAAATTGAACCATCGTAATTATGGTGGGGCCGATCTTAATCTATTTTCACCAATATAAAGGCATATTCACTATTTTGGACTTAGAGTTTGCTTAGGATATTTCAAGTTTCGGCACTTGGATTATTTCAATACAACGCGTTAAGCTACTTCTATAATATTGGGAATCTTCGTTTATAAGACTGATGCTAGAAAACGATTTTAACTGTCGTAAAATTACCCAGTAAACTATTGCTTTAGCGTACTGATTTTCTTAACATAATTCAACAATCACCAGTATGTAGTCAACAAATGCTATATGCTATGTTTTATTGCATTAGCGTGCTGACTTTCTTAGCATAATTAAACAATCACCAGTATGTAGTCAACAATCACCAATATGTAGTCAACAATCACCAGTATGTAGTCAACAAATGCTATACACTATGTTTTATTCTCAAACAGGTGCGTGTGTGCGTGTGCGCGTGTGTGTGTATGTATATATATATATATATATATATATATAGTAATGCTGTCTTTTGAAACGGTCACGACCAAACAGTAATAACGTTTTTAGTATGAAATATACAGTCATTAGTTGTAGTAAAAATCGTCAGAATGCATTCACAGTCTGGTGTACAAAGCTTATTTGTTAGTTGTAGTGTTCAGTTTTTCGGTTCAAATCCATGGATGATCGAAACTGTACATTTTTCAGCCATTCAGTCAGGTGACGTTAGAAGTAAGTGTTCAACGTGGACGGGTAAATAAAACTTGCATTTTTAAATCACTAAGTTCAAGCGTTTTACCAGCTTATTTGTTAGTCATAACTTCAGAAATTATCTTTTGAATTCACTTATAGACCACACTATACGTTTTTCAATCGTACATACTCACACGCGTTCGAAGGAAGCACAGAGATTTGTACTATGCAATTACCATGCCTCTTTGTCAAAGCTATTTTTCCATACGGCACTACACTCCACTCCAACATACTTCTCTAATTTGTTTTATGTTTACAAACTTGAAGGGTAATCACGTGAAAGTAATCTTGAACTGTTCGCGGAATTACCGTGCACAGCAGTTGGCAAAATGACGACACGCGAAGCTGCGTAAACAGAAGACCGGGGAAGCAAGTATAAGGAATGAGTTTTTTTTTTTTTAATTTTATTTTTTGCGGCAGTGGAAATAGTGAGATGGCCATTCTGTGAGCCGTCAACGAGTGTGCCGAAAAGAAAAAAAAAAAAAAAAAAAAAACGTACGACAACTTGAGTGGTGTGTGACTCGGGACGATGCAAGAAAGGCTACATTCAATTTTTTTATATATTTTTTTTTGCTATTTTCAGCAGCTGCGGTTGCTGACGAGCGTTCCTTTATCTACTGAGTCTGCTGATGGGTAGGGATAGGAAAATTTCGCCAATTCATTTCGGGACAAGATAGAAGCCAAGCACATATACAGTGAGGTCACCTTTACAAATGGGTCACATTTTATTAGACCCGCCCTGCGCGCCTCTGAGCCAATAGCAGACTTGCAAGGAAACACCTTGCGAATCCCATAACTGCCAGGTGTGGGGCAACAGCCAATGAACACACAGCTGAGGCTCCACTATGCAGGTGACTGAGGAGTCTAGCCTACAGGTCATTGAACTCGCGAAATTTTCCTATCCCTAGTGATGAGTCGCTGACGTAAGGTGTTTAGGCGTCGGGGCTGGAGGTTACAATTCCTGCTAAGTAAGGCTATGCGGTATGGTTTTAAATCGATCATGAAACAATATTTGGAAATGTCGTAACTGCGAGATGCTCCAACATTGTATAGGCAGTTCACGGTAAAGTGAGCACTTTTTAAGGCCCCTACCAACAGGCATTAACCGTTAATAAATATATCGTATTGCACCCTCAGGCATTAAATTTTGAGGGTGTAGAAATGTATACATGGTGTTTATTGGTCACGTTGCAGTGTTTATATTAAAAAGCATCAGGAAGATAGTAATCGGATGAAAAGAAAAATCTAGAAGGGCCTTAAAAAGTGCTCACTTGACCGTGAACAGCGTATAGAGCAATGTGATCCATGAATGAATAGTGCAATGGGGATGAAAGACAAATTGGAGGTTTTTGGACATTCGCCACTGCGATGCAGATGTCTGTCTTGGAAGACACAGGATTTATCACGAAAAAATACTTTAAAAAGACAAGCAGCCTATGGACGAGAAAATAAATATATGTATACAACACTGAAAAATTTCAAGAGGGAATACAGTCAAAAACAGAACAGCGTCTACTTACGAAAAATATACGAACATATTTTGTTACTGGTTTCCGAGGTATTGCCTGTAAAAGGTACAGACAATTTTGCTGGGTGATGGGTGCACTTGATCCCTTCAATACCCATATTTCCCCACATTCAAGAGCATGAAGAAATTTGAAGGAATGTTAGAGCAGGTAGGAAGAAAGAGAAATTCCAAGGGAAAATTCGAAATTCCAAGGAATAAAAGGGAAATCCAAGATTGCTGATGCTGACAAGGAATGACAGAGCAAGAGGTTCTCTTCATTTCATTCTATTAGCGACGCTTAACATTTCTATATATGTTACATTTTCCCTTCTAATTACGTGTAAAAACGTCCCTTACACTTAAGTAAGCTTAAAAAAATGTATGTAGGTAGATATTGTAATTAGAGTTAAACAATATACTTCTATTGTCTACATCAATTTACTGCAAATATGTAATCATTCACAGGAAAGTTTTGCACTTTTTTTCTAAAGTTTGCTATAATTTTTTTTATCTTATTTGAATTGTTTTGCAAAACCTTGATTCTAATAAACTCACATAACACTCTGCTAACGATTTTTAAGCTGACACCCCCCTAGGCCAGCAAAGAGTGAGAAAAAGTTAAGATAATTACCTCCTCAAAAAAACTCTTAGTATTTTTCAGTAATGTTTGCTTAGCAATAGCATTCCAGAAATCTTTCACTCCTTAGAAAAACTCTTTAATATTTTTGAGTCATGTTTGCTTATCAATAGTATTCAGTAAATATTTCACGGCCGAATACAAGTCTTAGTTCTTCCGTGACTCCATGTGCAGTTTATTTACGTGGAAGTGAGTACTTCGGATATCAACCTTACAAAACTGCAACTGCCCATAACTGTACATATTTTAACGGGGCACGCTGACCGGCCTGCACTCAGTCAAGTTGGTAACTACGGGGAGAAAGGATAATAGAGTAATGGGACCCATGGCAATGTTAATTCTACATATAGCTGAAGAATACGCAGTGTGCACGCGAGTAGATCTTAACCCATTCAGACCCAGTGTACATATTTGTGTACATAATGCACATGAAGGTTATTTTTTTCCTTGTGCTGCACATGGCGAGGCTCACTGGCCAATGACCTTACCTGTGAGGAACCGATTCGTAAGCCGTGCTATTGGCAAAGGTTATGATTGGTTCTCATTGCTATAGCCCAACACAAAGCCTACAGCCCATTGGTTGTTTCGTCAACTTAAGTACAGCACGGATCATAAAATTTATTATTTGCAACACCTGAAACAGTAAACTAATGTGGGTCTGAAAGGCTTAAGCAGGGCTTTCAGAAGTGCTCAGTTGACCGTGAACAGCCTGTAGCAAACCTCTGTCTGTATGATCACGCCCTCCAACGACAGTGTCATGGCTGGAAGCCTCACAAAGGCAAGTTGTGGTCGGAGAGACTCCGCTCCAGTTCAGCACCCTGCGTGATGATGCGACGAGGCAGAGAAACGTGACTTTCAAGCTGGCTCGCCCTTCTGCACACTCCATTCACGGTTACTTACAACTTCTCTGAAGTACCTGCTGAAGTCCTACTTCCAGAATATTCCTCCGCCTAGTGCGAACAAAGCTTAGCCGAGTCTAGAAAATTACACCTTAGGGTCAACGCACCGCATTCGTGCTCACTCACTGTAATTTATTTTTTCCATAAGAACTATTTCTTACTACACATTACCAACACACGTATATTCTCATCGTTATTATTCATATTAGTTTTATAAATGGAATAATATAATTTATAGATTAAGAATAAGTAAAAGTGTAATTTAACCAAGTAGTAAGGTATTTTTATATTAAAAGACGTATAAAACGATTGTGACACATGTCACAATTAAGGAAAGAAACAAAAACGTCATACATAGGATGATTTTTCAAAGGTTTAATTCAAACCTTCAAACAAAATATCTTATGATGCGTGCTGCACTTAAGTAGGCACTTTTTTTTTTCGAAGTCACAGCCAATGAGCTGTAGGCTGTATGCTAGGCAACATCTATATGAACCAATTATGACTTTAACCAGTAAGATGGTTTGCGAATCATTAACCCACAGGTAAGATCTTTGGTCATTGAACTTCGCAGTGTGCAGTGCAGGGCAAAAATTACCCACGCGCGCGTACGATTGTGCACACTTGGTCTGAACGGTTTAAAAAGTGCGAAGAAACATTCCATACATGTGAAGAAATATGTTGTGTTGAGGTGGCAGACTAACGAGCATACAAGTACCAGAGACGTCACTCGAGGCAAAGCATCGGAACGCTAATTTTTTTTGCCCAGGCCAATTTTGTTTTCACGGGTTGGCACTACTACGCGTGAACAGTTTTCTGCACAACATTTCATTCGCCTAATTACACCCATTTTAATAAATCACATCCACGAGTAAGCGGCCACTGTGAGCTGTCATGTGTCAGTGCACAACGCCAAATCGTTGTTGAAACACTTAACTTGCTCACATCAACGACAATGCCCGGCCATACGACAATGTAATCCTCACATCACCACCAATATCGTAAAAAGAAATGCGGATTTATTGTAGATCATTGCACTCCAGTCTCTACAATTGAATCAATATAGCTGCATTTTTATTTTCAATAACGTTGAAAAATATTCATAAAACGATAAGCAGTTTATTTACATTATATCAATTAATTCAGATAATTTTCTGTTTTATACTGTCGATATTGGACTGGGCAATTAAACAAAATCGATTCGTAAATAAATGGAAAGTTCTGTGTACACCTGTCCAGTGTCTAGGGGTTGCGGCAGAACCAGAAGAGGCGCTTCTAGGGCAGGAGACCTGGAGGCCAGGCGGCTACAGGAGAAGCACGACGACTACGCACACAGACCTCGCGAGACGCTCCGGTGAAATGACGGCCAACGGCGTGTGGTGGGAAGGACTCCGGACTCTTTTACTCGGCGAGATGGCCGGCGATGGCAGCACCAGATAGCGGCTCGGCGGGCCTTTGTTCTCGGCGGCCGGTCGGGGCCATACGTGTCCTGCTTGCAGACACCTGTGGCGGGGTGCGTGAGGGTGGGTAGGGTGGGATGGTATTCCTGCGACTGAGAGTGGTACGTCACAGTGGGACGCCCTCCCCCTCGCCCCCCAACAACCCACCCTCAAGGATACGCCACTGTACCTTCTTGGACCGTGCCAGCTCTCGCCAGGAATACCGCACCTCCTACCATGGGATTCTCTCTTACATCCCCCCCACCAGAATCAGACACACATTTTCATCTCACGCAAGACATGAGATCGCAGCGCTTTAGCGCCCAGACAACTCGCCTTCTAACACTACGAACGTGGGACAGCGGTGGCTAAGCAGTTAGACTGCTCGCCTCCCACCAAGGCGTGTACCGGGTCCAATCCCCGACCGGGTCACTCCCGGATTTTCGGAAGTGGGAATAGTGCCGGACGATGCCACTGGTCGGTGGGGTTCCTCTAGGACCTCCCATTTCGCCCGCCCCTCTTGCGCTGCTCCGTTCTCAACTCATTTAACCCTCATCGGCTCTCAAGAACTCGCAATGAGAAATAACGTTTTGTTGACTCAAACAAGATTTGTTTGGTGCTACCAAATTATTTGTTTGTTTTGGGGCAATGAAATATTTTGTTGCTGAAACCAGATTATGTTTTTGTTCTCATTTGGTTGCCCCAAACTGTAAGATTTGGTTGGTGCAACTAAAGATATGTTTGGTTACACTTAGGGCCGATATAATAAAGCTTTACTATTTCGACCTAGTTTCAAACCTAGATCACTTGCGCTGACGAGCGTTCCTTTATCTACTGACTCTGCTGATAACTAGGGATAGGAAAATTTCGCGAATTCATTTCGGGACAAGATACACGTCAAACACATATACCGTGAAGTCACCTTCGCAATTGGATCACAGTTTATTAGACCCACCCTGCACGCTTCTGAGACAATAGCAGACTTGCAAAGAAACACCTTGCGAATCCCATAACGGCCAGGTGTGGGCCAACAGCCAATGAACACACAGCTGATGCTCCAGTATGCAGAGGACTGAGGAGTCTAGCATACAGGTTATCGAACTCGCCAAATTTTCCTATCCCTACCTCATACGAGACCTTTTAAGGTAATTCCGTGCTCTTACTGCCTTTAATTTGGCACCAGTTGGTTTTCCCAAAAAGTCGGTTAAATCACAGGTGGTCTGGCCAACGTGAACATCGCCCAGTCAATCTCGTCCATTTCAGTACAGTTGAATTTCTTGATCCTAAAATTCTTGCTTGGTCCATGGCGGTGTGAACGGCAGGAGTCGACTAGCCACCCACTAGGCCAAAATCTTCCAGATTGGCAGTGAGTAAAGCACATTCTGGGTGGCAGATATCCTTTTCCGTACACTTGGTGTCCGAGAGTTTCCTACTTCTGTTGACTACAGCCAGATGTCATCCAGCGGCACCGCAAACAAGCTCCACACAGCCAGAAAAATTATGTGAAATGATCAATAACAATATGTATAGGAATAACAGTCTGACGCAATCTTCCTGGGGTAGAACAAATATCTGCCACGCGAATCGAAAGTAAGAATAAACTACGCGGTAATAAGATGCGTACACAGTTGTCACAGACTGTAAGTGTTTCTCAGATCTTGTGCGTCTGAAGAAGGGAACAGATTACGGCTCTCGAAACATCACACCTCTTGTCCAAAGAATTCTGTTGCGTTTGTCTACGTTGTCTTTGTATTTTCGTCTGTGTGTACTTGTGTTCTAGACACTGTGTTCTGTGTTTTCTTAGTTGTTTCTCCCAATTATATTTTCTATTTTCTATATACACCATAGTCGTATGCACGTTGGTTGCTCATAGTGGTGTACATATGTCTTTATTTTTAACCTTCATGATATCTTAGTAGATTGCTTTTAGGGATGGAATTATTTTAATGTTATTCGCATATTCGTCGACAACAGCCACTACGGCAAAATTTTTTTGGGTCCAAATGTTTTTGTGTACTATGTTTAAAGTTTCTTGAGATGTACAGCAGTGTATTGCAATGACACTCGTCAAGGTCAATGTCTCAGTAAATCGCCCACTTCCATTGAGAAAATCTTTCGAAGATCACAAGACACATACTCGCATATACATCGGTAACTACGCTGAGAAAAATCAGCATATACGTGACACCAGAACTTTACAATTATTAGGGACCTGCAAAATTCGCGTTATTCTTTGGCATCAAGCTTAAATTCACAGTACTATATATACTCAAGCCGGCGTTGTTCCTCCATTGGCTGTTGCCCAGACATGAAGTCACTCCCCTTCTGAGTGAACTGTGCGTGATTAGGGCGCACAATGTGAAGTGTTCTTTTATTGGCGCAGATCAACCGCGGGCGTGTCAAATATAGCATGGTCCAATGACAAACGTATCCCACAGGTGAATGTGTTTTAAGTTTAAACTGTCCTCGAACAATAACGCGAATTTTGCAGGTCTCTAACAATTATGCTTTAGTGATGCTAGAACAGAAGTCCTGTAGTATATTTGCATACAATGAACTCGTAGGTATATAGTGTCCGTGTGTACAGAGAAACCCCTGGTTGGAATTCCTCCCAAGCTGTAGTACTCAATTGAGCACGGAAATAGGTAGATAATTATGGACAGCGTGAAGCAGGCTTCAGTAACCTCGTAAAGCCTATGTGGTGCTGGGTTTAAAACACGCGGGCGTCCTCTGGTCTAGAAATAAGTGGCGTCTTCTTCCTCGCTTTATTGCTCATTGCCTAGCGCAATGGCCTGGTATATTTAGAGAGGCGGTGGTGACTTGTGCTGGCGCCCCACGGATCATCTGAGTGATTCTCAACCGTCTTCACGGGTGGCGGGTAACTGACCTTCTCCTGGACATCAGCCAAGTGTACGCGCAACTTTTTTTTTTGTTCTGGTTTTACGCGTAGAGGAGAGTATATAGGGCCACGTAACCAGTTTCTCGAAGTCCCAGTTATTAGCGACAGAAATATCGTAGCCACGTGCCTGATATCTTGTTTTGCTATATTCACACGTGCGCCCATTTAGTCTCCACATCCACAATCGTGCATGTGTAGCATAGAAGATATTTATATGGTAGGCACTGTGTACAGCAAAGCACAGAGCCCAATCCTAGACTCTACCCTGTGGGTGATTTGATTTGTAAATCTTGGGTCACATCTCTGGATTGCGAATGGTCGTTGCCAACGTTTTTAGCATCAAGTACGTTTTCTATGGCTTTCCATGACATCATGACCAAAGAAAATTTATCTGTTTTGCAACAGTTGGCAGGACCGTAAACTAATAACTATATGGTTTGAAATAGCTAACAACGCAATGAACTTAGGTTTTAAAATCACGCGTTAGACAATTGAGTTAAAATAAACACCATGTTTGTATTAAGAAAACTAAATTTTTGCCAATTATCCTGAAAAATCGTGAGCCATCGTTTTGGGTATGCGCAGAGGACTAAAAATCAGCCCAAGGTCATCCTTAGTGTGCAGTGTTACGACAGCCCACACTGACGTTTGCAATTACGCTAAGCGATGCGATTCGATGCACCCGGCGTCTGCAACAGACGAGGAGATTTTTTTTGTTTGTCTATTCCACAGCAGAGACGCGGACTATCGCTGTATGTGGACGACGCGTTACAGTGCTGTAATCTGTTCTCTTGCAGGATAATACCCCCACATATGGGTGGGGGGGGGGGGAAGCATTTAACATACCCGAACTAGAAACAAAAAAAAAAATCTTGTCACTCAGTGTTGACACAATGAGAAAAATTAATATGACACCAGGTATCACTGGTGTCGCATGTGTACCGGATTTTCCTTCTTTGCATGGAAGCAAATGGGATAATTGCAATATTTGCAAAATAACTACACTTGCGTAGAATTCTACGATTTACACACTGAACGAAAATCGAACAAAATATTTGTTTGTGTAGGGCCAAATACATATTTAGTTGCCCCAACAAAATATATTGTTAAGCAAACAAAGTTTGAAAACTAACAAAATTACTTTTGTTCGTCTCACAAAATATATGTTTGAATAAACAAGATCTCCGTGTTGGACCAGAAAGAAATTAGACTGTCAACTAAATATTTTGTTAAATCAACTGCATATATTTGTTTGGACTCTCAAGTGACTGCCTTCGTTCGAAAATACAGCTCGAGAGTTTGTTTGTATTTTTCTGTGAAAACTAGGATAGTATAAACACATTATTAAAACAATGCAACAAGAAACAGAAAACTAAATCTGTAAAAATTTAAATATTTGTTTGCACACGTTGCCAAATATTTGCAGTATATCTATTTAAAATCTTGCAGGCAATATTAGGTGTCGCATTATCTAAGATTGCCGAGGCGCGTCGCTTGGCAAAACCTGATCCAGGCTCGAAACTCGGTCGAACTTGTAAAATTTTCTTATGTCGCCCTAAACTGTTTAATGTACGTGCAGCCAAACAAATCTTTGGTTGCACCAACCAAATCTTACAGTTTTGGGCAACCAAATGAGAACAACAAAGTAATGTGGTTTCAGCAACACAATGTTTCATTGCCCCTATGCAAACAAATAATTTGGTTGAACCAAACAAATCTTGTTTGATTCAACAAAGTTTCTTTTCTCAGTGCAATTTGTCAGATCCTACGTAATGAATAAACTTTTTTTTTTCGCACTGGAGTGAAAATTTTATGAAAATACGTCCACATAATGTTTAATATTTAATCTTAAATCTGTATTTAATAAAAGTTGGCTTACACAATTACATAATTAATATTTAAAAACAAAATCGAAAAATGGCTTTAATTACCAGATATCATTATTTCTCTCTTAAATTCGTTAACGTTTGGTGCTAAAATAACCTTGTCCATAAAAGCTCAGTGTCAGAAACATTTGCGGTTCTACTGTTTAAGCTTGCAAAACAGCGTTGGAGGGTGTGAATAATTGTTACAAAATATAGTTAATAATTGATAGTTTGGTTGGAGACAAACTCTCCCATGAGGAATCTTGTTTTGTTGCCAACCTGAGTAGGACAAGTCTTTCCAAAGTTATGTTTATGAGGGAAAGTAATCACAAGAGTTTTTGGTACTATGTGATTTACTGTTGACGGAGATATTAATACCAACATAACAGACTTAACTGTTAACATAGTCCCTACATTCCACTGCGACTGCACTCTATTCATTAAAAACACAACAAGGCCGAAGTTTCTTCAACAGAACTGCTTCGGAAATATTTTTACTTGTCTTTGTGATAAAGATAAAACTTCTTGGCGCCATAGAGAAGTGCGGCCACGCCCAGGGGTGCAACAATGGGATGGAGCAAGGGTATATTGCCTCTACTCTGAATATTACGAGGAGGGGCAAGAAAGGGGTAAAAAAAAATACTGTATCGGAAAAATGTTCTGTAAGTGCCACAGATATCCCGTTGCATGATGAATCGTATCCAGTCCTGTTAAGAGTTCCGCAGAGAGATTGCAGAAAGTTGAGAAAAAGTATTCTACCCACTAAATCTCACCCAGATTTTAAAAGCGGAAACATATTTCACGCCTCTTGTGTTTATCGATTTATTATGACGCGGAAAATTTTCGTCGTCACTTAAGAAAGGTGTGGAGCGGTTGGTAATTTTGAATTGGGCGCTCGCTTATGAGTGGTTACTATGTTATTAAATATATGGTTAGGCCGGCCAGCCATTTTTGATATGTTTTGTATTATACTTATATTTAGTAGTTCTATTTTACAATTGTATAATATTGTAGTTTAGTTAGTAATGTCACAGACAGGGTTTCTTGTATGGTAACTGAGTGCTGTGGAAAGCCAGCAGAGCGCGCGCGTCGCCAGCGCTGCCTCTCGGGGTAGCGGCCGCGCGACAGTCGTGTGACAGCAGCAGACGAGGTAACATGTGCCAAGTTGTAGCAGACCCAGCTCTCGTATGGCGTTGCCTAGTGAGCCTCTGTACGAGCTTGGGGTTTTTTTTTTTTTTATGCGTCTTGCGTTCAACATTGCGTGCAACGTGATTGTTATAAAAATTGTGGCAATTAGATTACTTGCTCGTTCTAAATGCTCAAGTCTTGTATGTCGAGCTTGGTGGGAAAAGGTTGCCGAACTTCTGTGGAGCCCTATTTTTTCTGCTCTAGATCATCGCCACGAAATTTCCCTGCGTGGATCAGCGGGGAGTTTCGCCTTTGCATTTCCTGGACGGCGGTCTGCAGTTCGTAAACGTCCGCGAGCTGCGGACGCTTGTGTGGAGGGAGGCGCGCCATGTCTGCGAAATTCTCGGCGTCCTCACATTTGAAGGTACTGTCCAGCTGTTCTTTTAAGTGGGGGGCAAGTTGCGCTCGATGCCCGTTACTACTTGGATAATGTTGGCGAAAATGCCGTTCAGCTGGACAAAAGAATAGTGACATTATCATAATGTACTGACTTTTCGTGGCAAGAAAAACTGTTCATAGAAATTAAAATAAACGAACCATTAGCGCATAAATGTTCTTGAAATTCCTGGCCACAGGTGTAGGGGGAAGGGGGAAAATTGATTTGCTGTGTTTGTGAAACAACGTACGAGTGAGGTAGCTTTGACCTTCCCCATTCGCCTCACGGTTTACCAAAGACAGATTGTAATGTTGCGAGAAGTGCCAGTTGTTGACACAATCGAACATTAGTTCGCCTAACCACAGTCGGGTATAAACACTGAGACTCGAGTTTTTTTTAAGACACCGAAGTGAAATAATCAGACCAGCCGGAAATACAGTTCAACTGGATTTAATTATACTTCGCACTTCAGTTGCAACAGCGGCACAGAACATTAAGAAGTTCAATAACAGCGGTGGCACAAGAAAAAAAATGCTTCACAGCAAACAAGCAGGAACGAGATGAGAATCACAGTATCGATTATTGTGCAATCGAAAAAAAAATCGAGAATATAATGTAAAAGAAAGAAAGATTGCGGCCGCCGTTGGTGCAAGTTGAAATCGCGACCCGCGTGTACTTTTCAAACGTCCATTTTAACCTGGGTCACTACTCTGATTCACTATTGCGAGCACTAACACTACACGGCTGGTACTGGGGCGCGAGGGAGGCCGTGGTGTCTTCTATAAGTGTCTTCTCACAGCTTTACTGCACCGCTGAAAACTGCCCACTCGGGGCGTCGAGTGATGCTGTCATATCTAAAAATAGCACACACACACACACACACAAACCTCGCAACACGGGGGAGTGTTTCTCATCACGTAGCCACGGCACGACCCTTGCCATCCTCTTGTAAAATTTCGGGGAGGTGCGTAAGGAAGGAGGTGTGGGTAAAAAGGTGTGGGTTGGAGCGCCAAATATGAAATTAAGGAGACTAAATCTTCTTACACAATATAAAACTTTAGCATTTGACTTTACGATTCCTTTCCTCCGACGGAACCATCATTACACAATAGAATATTGTAAAGTCAGAGTTCAGACAATTGAACATTGGTTCAGCGAGCTTCGTAAAAAAAAAAGTGTACCTTGTTATGAAAATAATTATGATATTTTTAGGAATGCATTTTACGCACCTTTTTCTTAAAAAAAAAAAAAAAAAAGCTTAAAGTTTATATTAAAAGTTTATTTCAAAACAAAAAAACTCACTTTTTTTACTTTATTAAAATTTGTCAATTCATATAATTCTTCGTCACATTATATTTGTGTGCCATTTATTTCATTTAAGATCAGATTTGTTTGATATACCAAGATTAAAATCGCCCTATAATAAAATTACGCACTTTCCACATAACCTCTGTTAGATTCTCGACAAAATGACTGCTTGACTTTGACTATAAATTCCAATTTTTCGAAATCATAGAGTCAAGAGTGCTTGACTTTACCTTTGGCAGTTCCATTGTGTCAAGCTCCATAAGAAACAACATGTCGGAAAGCAAACGTAAAGTCAAATGTTAAAGTTTTCAATTGTGCAAGGGCCTTAAGGGTGAGAGATAGTGCATGCAAATTAGCATAAACTTACGTAAATGGCCCCACTTTTGGTAAACCAAGTGTAGAGGATGAGGGATTAGGGAGGTGAACAGGACTGTATGCAAAACACGGACTGGTATTCAAATTGCCCCGCATGTGATACACTAAACAATGAGATAAAATTGAACTTTCCCTTGGCCCAAACTCCAACATACATGAACACCGACAACGTATTGACACTGAGGGAACAGAGGATGAACCAAACTACATACATCATTATTCGTGCGTCGGTCAAGGGCAACTGTTATTTATTTATTTATTTTTTTTACAGTAGTGAACATTTTACAAATATTTCTATTCTTAGATCTACATGTATCAAAATAAACAAGAAGTAAAATAAAATACTTCACTATTCACAAATTACTTAACACTTGTAATCTAACATCAGCACATGGGACTACTTTCTCTCCGTCATTGCCAACTTTACTCGGCGCGTGAGTCAGTGCGCCCGTTAATATATTCGCAGGTATGGGCAGTGACTTTTTTTTCAAAGGTTGATTTCAAAAGTGCTCACTTTACCGTGAACAGTCTTTAATGACTACTAAGAAATAGTTTTCGTGAAATATATTTTTTAAGTTTGTACGCACGAATGCTGTGCGTCGTCTCTTTGTCGTAATTTTCTATGCTTAGTTCAGCTTTGTTTGCACGAGGCGGAGGAATATCCTGAAAGTAGAGCTTCAGTGGGGTTTCAGAAAAGTTGGAAATAACCATGAATGAACTACAAACTCCATGGCCGCGTGCTTTGTATGTAACACCTTTAAAGTGTAGGTATAGTCTATTAGCGATTTCTTCACACTTTTTGAATCAAACCTTTGAAAAATCACCACATATATTACGTGTTTGGTTTTTTCTTAAATATGCCGTGTATAATAATAGATTTTTTCTTCTTTTGAAATTGAAATATGTTATTTTTCGTTATATCGATTATATCAGAAATATTTAATTTATAATTTATAATGTTTTATTTATAATCTACCCTATGCCAAGCAGTGAGGTAATGACTAGAAATAATTAGTTCTCATGCAAAATATTATTAATTCATGTGCGCACGATGTGGCTCGTAGTTCCTTTGGTGTGATTTTTCTAGACTTGGTTAAGCTTCGCTTGCATGACGCGTGAGAATATCCTGGAAGTAGAACTTCAGCAAGGCTTCAGAAAAGTCGTAAGTAATTGTGTGTAATGGACTACGGATAAGCTGAGCTCACCGTATCTCGTGTACGGCGCCGGTAGCCGTAGTTCACGAGACGATCCGAGGTCAGGTCAGGTTGTGACAGCTATCCCTGCACATCGACGGCACAGTATGAAGTTGAGAAAATGTTGGCCGTTTGGGACGTGGGGTTCGTTTGACGAGCTCCACGCCTCACGTCCGCTGGGCAGGCCTGCCGGTCTGCAAGTGTGGGCGCCGCGGGGCCTTCTGCAGCCCGCGAAAACTTGGACTGCTTTCCCCCTCCCTTGTACGTCACGTGACGCCATCCAATCACGTACCACCAGGGTGCCCTTCCAGGACTTCCGGATATCGACGGAGTGAAGATCATTTTGCAATGTTCTCGATAGTTTTCAATAAAATATAAATACAGGTGTCTCGCCCAGGTTCGGGGAGACAGCACAGGGTATTCACTTGGGCAGGAACTGCTGTTCCGTCAACATTTTAAGGGGGGAGGGGGCCTTGCTGCCATTTTAAATTGAGTATTATGTAAAAGAAAAATATTAATGTAACCTGCACATAGCTGGAAATAATTGTATTTTTGTAAAATGCAATTGTGGGGAAAGTTTTTATACTGATTAATATATTTTTGATATCTATTTATTGTGATATTGGGGGAAAAGCACTGCAAATGGTTCAATTAATAATATAAAAGCCACAGCAACTAATAATTCTAATCTTTTCACTGGAACCAACCCAAATCCCTTTTCGACATCAGCTGTTTTCAAACGTTAAACACCTACATTAAGGAAGCACTGAGACAAAGTCCTCGTTCTGTGTGTGCTGGCAAGCACCGTCACACGGTGATGGAAAACGATGCTCGTATAAGGCAGCGAATCGACCTGCGCCATCACCGACGCCTATGTCGTGGTCGTTCTGTTAAAAGCAGCGTCCTTCGACGCTCCGTAGTTGGTAGCACATCATGCGTGCGCAGCTGTGCAACTTCGACCTCTCGAGCGCGGAAATGAGGAACACAGGTGGATGGTAAACTCAAGACAGGCGTTAAACCTGGGACCGCGGTCGCTCAGCGGTTAGCCTGCTCGCCTCCCACCAATGGGGAACCGGGTTCAATCCATGGCAGAGTCACTCCCGGATTTTCGCATGTGGGAATCGTGCTGGACGATGCCGCTGGTCGGCGGGTTTTCTCGGACATATCCCGTTTCACCCTCTTTCATTCCGGTGCTGCTCCATACTCACCACGATTCACCCTCAAGGCCTCCATGTTTAGTGCCGCCTAAATCTCTTCATTCACTTACTCGAAAGCTACTGCGTGTTAGTTCGTGTCAGCATTGACCATTCACAAATTAAAGCCACCGGAACTTCAGAAAATCTGTTTGTTTTTATAAGTGAGACGTTCAAAACACTGGGTACTAATTAATTGCTGTGTACAGGCCGACCATGGATATACTGAATGCGCATCATGTTCTCGACAATGAGCAGGAGAACTAAACGGGTTGATTTAAGAATTTATTTAGCTAGACGATGTGACTTTCACTTTATATGAGTATGTCATAAAAATAAGCAGTTATACAGGTCAAGAAATAGCAGACCTACCATTGTTAAATGTCTATAACCCAATCAGTTTTTGGCTAGGAAGTCACACTTTGAACTGTCTAGTTAGAGATACAATCCCGCCATTCTATTAAACAACATCCATCTACCTACAGTGACAAATGGACACAGGTCAGCAATATTTGTCATATATTTGAATTATGTAACGTAAGCGCTGAGCGATTGTCGGAAATAACCTATATGGGGTGCCGTGCGCATAGAGCCTGGTATTCGCATAACATTACAGTTCTGACGTGCACCAATTTCCCTCGGAGCTGGCGAAATAACGTCCAAATTCTCTAAAGCTCTAGTCAAGTTGTACGTCCACGATATTCCTCCGCCTCGTGTAAACAAAGCTTAACAGATTGTAAAAATTACCCCAAAGGGACATACCACCGAATTTGTGCTCAGTCAGTGTAATAATATTTTGCATAAGAACAATTTCTTGCTAGGTATTACCGACACATCTCTTTTTTTCCTTGTTATTATTCGGGTTAATTAATAATGAATTGTTATAATTTATAGGTAGAATGTAAGTAAAAGTTTAATTCTACCAAAAATAAGGTAGTCCTACTTGTATGTTAACACATGTATGAAACGATTGCGATATATGCTGTTCACGGTAAAATGAGCACTTGAAAGCCCTGCTTAAGATCTGTTTGTATACACTTTGTGTGTTCTTCCGCCTTATGTAAAATTAACGTTGCCACGAGTCTCGTCGCTTTATTCATGCGTCAGTCAGGTGAAACTGTGAAATTATTAGAAAAGTAAATGTTGCACAAATATGCTCATTCTTACACTTCGATGCATTTAAAAAGAAAAAAAAAAACAAAAAGCGAAAGAGATAAGTTATCACAAATGGTTACCTAACACTTTTTTATTGGACGTTAATATATGGAACTACTTCCCCCCGCATCGTTACCAACATTACTGGACACATGTCACTTACTGCGCACGTAAAAAGTATATATATATATATGCAGGTAGGGGCAGTGACAATATTCTAAGATTGATTTCAAAAATGCTCACTTTATAGTGAACAGCCTTTACTGGACTTACTAAAGAAACAACTAAGCGCGTAATACATGGGGTGTTTTTTCAAAGGTTTGATTCAAGAAGCGCGAAGTAACCGCGAATAATTTCTAAGGTTGGCGTTTTTTTTTTTTTTTTTTTTGACTCCACAATGATGTCTCGAATTCCGGGAGATCTGCTAGTTTCTCAAAGTATGCCTAACGTTTCGTAAAGTGTAAACCTATATCGCCGGACTGCGCCTAGAAATTCTTTTGCTGCCGCGGAAACTGAATTCTTCGCTGCGTGCACGTATATGACCTGTGTTTATGTTCGTGCAATACGATCTCAAGTAGTAGTCTGGTAGAACAACAAGAGAAGCGGGGTGGTCGTGCGATGGCGTTTTTATTTCCCGCACATGCTGGAGTTATTGTTTTAATAGCATTACGAGACAGTGCAACTCATATTTCAAACACACAGACGATTGATTTGTCCGCGATAGAAAGACAGTTTGTAAGCCGACCAAGGCTTGGCTGCACCCCTCGCTAGGGATGAAGCATGTTATGTAATAAACACTAAGTTTTACGAATGAAAAAATTCTCAACGTAAACTAATGCTTGACATATATGTAACCAACAAATAACAGTCCATGCATTTTTTTTAAAATAAATGTTAAAAAAATATAGAAAAAAGTCTTTGTTTTTAACGTTTATATAATGATATGTTATTTGGTGATTACATGTATGTCACGTGGTAGCCACAGCATGAGAAAACTTTGTGAATGTTTCATTTTTAAAACTTCGAATGTCTGCTGTAAAACACGAAAATTTTGGGTTTGACGTCAAATTATTCAGAAAATATGAAGTGTCAAATTTTTAATATTCGAGGAAAATGGCGCCACATACAATGCGGTCTAGTTGAACAGTGCTCGCTACAAAAACCAAAATTATTAATTTTTTTGTTTGGCATCCGGCACAATAAATCTCGAAAACTATAGCCATTGCACATGCACACACGCACGCTTCATCCTGCTTTCACTAGACTTGGTGGCCGTGTTGAACACTTGATCACTGCATTCTGGTCTCGTTTCTTCGTTGGCCGATTCCCGTGTATCGTCTGCACTTACCGCGAACCTCGCGGCCGAATGCCAACTATCACTTTGATACTATACCGTTCTTCACACACCAAGTTTCTGCACGACACGTCAGTTGATTCGAATTCCAATTCACTCGCACTTCCTGGCGTATAGCTGACAAAAGTTCTCCCGCATAATCGCAATGCTGTTTTGACAATTGTATTTTCCACGAAGTTCCTAACAGATAAATTAATTATTTTAACCTCTCCCTGTATGACGAGTGTTTTCGAACAACACCCACACCAACTCCGGCAACATACTCTTCAACGAAAATAAAAGACGAAAATGTATATACGCTTTTCCCTTTAAATGTTTCTTTAGAGGGAGTTGTGTGCCCCCACAAAATCCTAATTTAAGGCTCATTTTCATCTCTTTTTGTAGAAATTCTTCGCTTTAGTGTTATAATCTCGGTTTCAGGATAATTACAGACAATGCAAGCCTACGGTTATAGAAAAATTACATTTTACGAGTTGTTTAATATTGTTGTGCTTCATTTTCATTGTATGCTATTTGCTAGTTAAAAAAAGCCAATAACTTATTTATAATTTATCAGTAATTTTCTGCTTCTTTGCAAGCGGGAAATATCACGCAGCTGTAATTAGATAAAGGCTGTTCACAACAAAATGAGCACTTTTGAAATCGACCTTATAGAAATGTCACTGCTCCTGCCTGCATATATTTCTACGGGCGCATTGAGTAACATACGCCCAGTAAAGTTGGCAACGATAAAGAGGAAATAGTTCCATGTCTTAACGTCGAATTTAATGTCTTAGGTAACCATTTGTGATAACTTATATTATTTCTTTCGCTTCCTGTTTTTTTTTTAAATCCATCTAAGTGTACAAATTAGCAGATTGTAAAATAATTACTTTTATAATAATTCCACAGTTTCATTTGACCGACGCATGAATAAAGTGATGAGGCCAAATGCCAGTGTTAATGTTACATAACGCGGGAGAATACACAATGCGCACACAAGTAGATCTTAAGAAGGGCTTTAAAGAATCAAATATTTCTTATTATACCTATGGAACTGAAACTATGAAACGAACACGAAGAATTTCTACATAATGAACGTGAAGCCGAGTTGTAAGACACTTTCTTGTGTGTTTGTGTGTTTTCTACCTGTCAGTTATCAGACATTCTGTTTTGACAGTTACGCATGGATTTCTCGAAAACTATCAATCTGGGAATGTTCCGAGAGGACAACTTTTTCAGTTCATTTCAACGTAATGATTCATAAGGTGACTTAAAAATCGGGAAGGTACATATTAAAGTTACAACGTCTTACCCAAAAATAAATATGCCAACCCTCATTTCCACCACGAAGCGGGATTATATCGCCAAATCCCTTTTACGAAACACCATTCCTTGAATTGTTGGATAACCGCAAGTGAGTTCAGACATTTCAAACGGAAAGCATTGTGAAACTCGATATTTGGGGGTGCATAACTACCTTAACAATCGCGTTAGGGGACAAGTAATACGTATGTTTTTGTCTTGTTTCCTTCGTAAGGAATACCCTGCCAGAGTTTGTGTCATTCAAGAACACATTGACATACAGTAAAATTTGAAGGAACAAAAAAAAGTATTTTTTAGTCTTTTGAATTTAAGTAATTGAATAAATAGGGAGTACTTAAAAAAAATTCGGGAAATTTAAAGAATTTAATTTTCTCTGCCTACTTAATATGTCAAATAATAAGTAAACCCACTCAATAAAATGTTTTGATAAAAAATTTCTCAATATTTTTGCAAGCAGCATTATTGAAGAGATTTTTTGCCGTAAGAAGGCTAAATGTGTCTTATTAAAAGTCTGTATTATTTGTAAGCGTAAGTGACTATACTGTACGTTTTCACAGTAATTTTAAGATATGAAAACTACTCTTCATGTTATTTGAAATAGTACCAGGACGTGCTCATTTGTCTTTGCCGTTGCGCCATAAAATGGCAGGGTCGCCACTTATAAGACTAAAATATGGACAGTGTTAGTCGACTTGCATGACAGTTGACTATATTTAGGGATAGGAATTTCGCGAGTTGATTTCGGGACAAGATAGACGTCAAACACATATACAGTGAAGTCACCTTCGCAATTGGATCTCAGTTTATTAGACCCGCCCTGCACTCCTCTTGAGCCACTAGCAGACTTGCAAGGAAACACCTTCCGAATCCCACAACTGCCAGGCGCGGGGGCAACAGCCAATGAACACACAGCTGAGGCTCCGGTATGCAGAGTACTGAAGAGTCTGGCCTACAGGTCGTTGAACTCGCGAAATGCTCCTGTCCCTAACTATAGTGAAGGTGGGCGTTTTTAATTTCACGATTCACGATTATATGCGCAAGGAGTAGAAGTGAAGGCTTCGACATCCCAACTAGCTGTGCTCTTTCTCGGCTCGAGAATCGCCGGACTGACCTCTCGCGAAACAAACGTGACGCCTTAACCTTTCCAGACCCCTCTTCGATTTACGGTTTCAGGTGTTGCGGACAAAAAAGTCGACAAAATACTTGTTTCGTTGCCACAGCCAATAAGCTGTAGGCTTTATGTTTGGCTACAGCTATGTGTGCCACTTATGACTTGGACCAGTTAGATGGTTTGCGAATCATTTCACCACAGGTAAGATCATTGGTCATTGGCAGAGACCTGCAAAATTCGCGTTATTATTTCGGCACACGTTAATCTTAAAGCTCGTGTGCCTTTCCAGTAGGTTAGCGATTGACCCATACTATATGTGACACGCTCTGTCTGGGTAACTGCGTCAATAAGTTGACACTTTTCAATTGTGTGCCCCAATCAAGAGCTGTTCAATCAGCAATAGAGTGGTGTCACTCCTAGACAGCATCCAATGGAGAAACGCCTAATAACAACGCGAATTTTGCAGGTCCTTGGTTATCGAGCTTCGCAGTGTGCAGTACAGACCCAAAAGTTACCTATAAACTGTTCACGATCAAGTGAGCACTTTCTAACACCCTTCCAAAAGTCATTAACCAATAATAAATATATCTTAATGCAGTCTCACGCATTAAATTTCGAGTGTGGGGAAATTTATACATTCTGTTGACTGGTCAAATTGCAAATGTTTATATTAAAAAGCAGCAGGAAGATAGAAATTGGATGAAAGAAAAAATTTATAAGGGCCTTTAGAAAGTGTTCACTTTACCGTGAACAACGTATACGCGTGCGTAGTGTACACAATTGTGTACGGTGGGTATGAATGGGTTAAAGGCGTTGTTCACCAAAACACTAATTATTTTATATTTGTATAAAATCCAGTTCAACTTAGAAACAATATTTACGAGTACTATTTTCTCGCATAAACAAATTTATACGCCACATTTTTTTACACAATAACTTATCAAAGTCGCAGTGTTTTTCGGGCGTCAAAATAATACAAACTTGTTCGCCGAAATGAGATAATTCGCACTGAAATATTTAAAATTATGATGTAAAAGGTGTTCGCAATTTTTTCATATTTTCTTTTATTTAAAACATTTTATAAACTTTTGTAAAACATATTTCGCTAACCATGCCTTAGAATGAGTTGAGAAACGTCTTTTAAGTCGCTCTTGTTGAATTTCATGTAAATGTTTTAGTTTATATTTTGATCATTCCAAAGCCACTAAAATTGTTATTTTGAGATCCCACTATGAAAAAAACTATGCTGTGATTTAAAAATTCTTTTAAGCTAGGAAAGTGTACTTATAAGTATACGCTGTTCAAGGTAAGATGAGCACTTTTGAAAGCCCTACTTATGATCTACTTGTATACAAGTTGTGTATACCTCCGCCTTATGCAAAATTAACATTGCTATGGGCCTCATCACTTTATTCATCCGACGGTCAACTGAAACTGCGAAATTATTCAGATAGTAAACACTTTACAAATCTGCTTATTTTTAAACTTCGATGTGTTTAAAAAACAGAAAGCGAAAGAAATAATTTTAAGTTATCACAAATGGTTACCTAACACTTTTTATTCGACGTTAAGATACGGAGCTATTTTCCATCCGTTGGTACCAACTTTACCGGACGAATATAACCTTCAGCGATTACAAATTGCACGGCGTTTCGTACGAGCACTACGTAATTAATTGTTAATCAGTAACCCCTAATCATTTAATTCCCACATTCCCGTGTTGCAAACAAGACATTTTTTTCTTGACGCGTGCCCTGCTTAGTCTGGCGAAGAACTTACTTTGTCTCCACAGCCAATGAGCTGCAAGCTTCGTGTTCGGTGGTCAGTGATGCGAACCAGTCATAGTGTAGAGTAGCCGCAGCAGTTTGCGAAGCAGTTAACATCAGGGGAGATGACCCGGGCACTGACACTCACAATTTACAACACCGGTCAAATATGACTCTCCTAGCAGCATGACGGATATGCTATACAGTCCATTCACGTTTAATTACAACTCCTTTGAAGACGTAATTAAGTTAGAAAGGTTAAGTTTAGACAAATTACTCCAAAGGGACAGCGCACTACATTTGTGTGCATTTTCGCATAAAAATCATTTCTTACTAGGCATTACCAACACACGCGGTTTTCATTCATATCATTGCTAAATGAAACGTTATAATTCGTAAATTAAATACAATTAAAAGTAAAATGTAACAAAACGCCACACATGGGAAGATATTTAAAATGCCTGTTTCAAAAAGTGTGAAGAAACTTGGGGGATGGAGTACACAATGGGTACGACAAGGTTGATGCGCCCGTTTTCCTGTATCTTTACTGGTTACTGCCCCGAGGAGCCTTCATTTCCCCTTCTCGCTTTCTATACCCCATTCATGGTTACTTCCAAGCTTTCTGAACCCCCGCTGAAGATCTACTTTCCGGATATTCCTTCGCCACATCCTAACAAAGCTTAACAACGTCTATAAAATTACAATGACGGGACAACGCACCGCATTCGTGCGCGCCTAGTGTAATTATATTTTGCGTAAATACTATTTCTTATTAGGCATTACCAACACACATATTAATTTCTCGCTGCTTTTGCTCATGTTAATTTTAAACGAGATATTATAATTTATAGATAAAATTCATGTTAAAGTTCAAATTTGCCAGAAATGATTTATTTTCATATCGACACAACAATAAAACGCTTGTGATACAGGGAATGTCTAATATACAGCCAAGCACGTCTTACATGAAGTGAATTTTTCAAAGGTTTGATTCGAAAAGTGCGAAGGAACCGCGAACAGGCTATAGCACATGATTTGCCATCACATCGTTACTTGGCATTTACTAAGACAGAGTTATCCAAGGCCTATCAAATAAATTGCGAGCTAGTAACAAAATCAAAAGCAATATAAATGCACATGTGTTTCAGAACTAGTTTTTCGTCAAATAATATAAATTTTTCGAAGCCCTAATACTTTCAATGCCTTCAAACGGGGTTTTTTAAAGAGCGGCGTATGAAAGCACAGTAAAATATTAGATTATTTATGCGTTGCTTATCTTGCTGGTCACTTGCGGAAGGCAGGTGTTTTTTGATTTAAATTGGCCGCACGTCCCGAAACCTCCGGTGGAATTCCTAGCGGAAGCGAAGCGAAAGAATTGCGCGAGATCTACAAAGGCAGTTCCCAGCGGTCAGGTAGTTAGAGAGGTGGACACTTGCACGCGAAGAAAGCAGCCAGCCAGCACACGCTTATTCGCCCATATTCAGAGCAACCGTGCGATCCGGCGACGGCACTTAATGTACTTCGCCCCATCTGCCGGAGTACGTATGCATCTGCGTCGCCTGGCCGTCCCCCCCCCCCCCTCGAACGAGAAGCGAGAAGACGCGGAAAGCGATCTCTCCAGCGAAGAAGCTGCGGAATCCTCGGGTTGCGAGCGAGTGACATCTCGGAGTTGCACGCTAGGTGTGGGATTCCTAGCGCCAAGTAGCCAAGGTGAGCAACGGCAAACTGTGCCACAGAACGGAAAATTATACAGACGCGAAACTGGAACTGTTGAATTTATATAGAATTACAGGAGTAACTAAATGTAAAGAAAGCTACAGGAATGACTAAGTGTGAAGAAAGCGACAGCAGTAAGTATAGAGAAAGCTACAGGACTAACGAAATGTAAAGAAACACTCTAATATATCAACGAATATGAACACTGAGAAAGTGAGAATGGTACAGTCCCTACATTCGCGCACGGAACAGTCAAATATGTAGGTAGGTAGGTAGGTATCTGAGCTTAACGTCTCGTCGACAGTGAGGTTATTAAGAGACGGTGCAAGCTGCACAGGGAAGAGTCACTGGCGAAGGATTGGGCCATGGTCTTTGTTAGGGACCCATCCCAGCATTCCGCCTGGAGCGATTTCGGAAAACCACGGAAAACCGAAATCAAGATGGCCGGACCGGGAATCGAACTCGGGTCCTCCCGAATGCGAGTCCAGTGAGATACCACTGCGCCACCTCGCTCGGTGTCAAATACGTAGGGAAGTCCTCAACCTTGTATTGTAACGATGCTCAACGTTCCTATATTTGCAGTCAGGCATGTACTATTACTTTCATACAATGCATAGGTTAAAAATCTTCCATATAAAAAATATAAAAATTTTTTTCTGTCAAACTTCCTAAATCTTCCATATAGGAAGTTTGACAGAAACAATTTTTTACAGTGAAGCTAAAAGAGTAGCGAAATGTAAAGAAAGATACAGTACTAACTAAATATAAAGAAAGCTGCATGAGTAACTAGATGTATAGGCTATTCACGATAAAGTGAGCACTGTTGAAAGCCCTCTCATTTGGAATATTAGTCTAAAAGTATATTTAATTTTTGCCTTGGATGTTAACTTAAGAGTGCGGTGTAATATTCATGCTCTGTTTATTACTCACATGCCAATATTTATTTTAAAAGGGGGTTAAACGAAAAAAAAAACGGCAGAAAGTAAAAAATAACGAAGGTTACAAAAGTGATCATGTTACTGTGAACAGCCTATAAAGAAAGATACAGGTGTACTGGTAACTAAATGTAACGTGAGCTACACGAGTAACTTAATGTACAGAAAGTTGCAGGGGTGATTATATGTACATAAACATATATGAGTATCTGAATGAAAAGAAAGCGCCGGGAGTAACTAAATGTAAATGTAAATGTAAATGTAAAGTAAGCGACAGAAGTAACTAAATATCAAGAAAGCTGCAGGAGTACCTAATGTAAAGAGCGTTAGAGGGGTAACTAGGCAGTGCGACATTTCCTCCGCGAAGGCAGCTACTTACGTCCGCGGTGCCATCGTGCGGCAAGCCGAGTATAACATAATGCTATAGGCTGTCCACGGTAAAGTGAGCACTTTTTAAGGCCCTTATTAATTTCTCCTTTCATCCGATCTGCATCTTCCTGCTGCTTTTTAATATAAACATTGCAATGTGACCAATAAATACAGTGTATACGTTTCACTGCCCTCAAAATTTAATGCCCGAGGTTGCAATAAGATATATTATTAGTGAATAAAGCCTGTTGGAAGGGCCTTAAAAAGTGCTCACTTTACCGTGGACAGTCTATAGCATCACTCCTTCCCTTCCTAACAGTTCGTTTATACCATCAGCCATAACTTCCGTTCCGGAAACCTGACTTCCGCAAGCGTCGTTTAGCTGAAATGTTTTTGCCAGAATGTGGAAATCAAGTTTGAGAAATCTGTGTTTCGTTACTTATTTGCCAGAAATAACTCGGGCAGTGGCATTCCTAGAAGCCAGTTATGGTTGGTGTTACTGCGGGGCAGGAAGGGATTATTTTATCTAGTTCTGAAGAATTATTTGTTAAACAGATAATATATTCCCTAGCAAAATTTTGTTTCAAAATACGTTTCGATAACAACTGCAGTACACGTGTTTTAATAAATAAATTTTCCTCATGAGTATTGATGAATGTGTTGATTCAACGTGTATCAGAACTCCTACTCAAGTAGTAATCTCTCACACGCAGGTACGAAAGCACACACTGCAGGCCAGCGCCAACAGCGTGCGACGTGGTGAATTCTACTGTGTGTGCTGTTGTAATCACGTGGCCTATCCGTCACCTTCAAATCATATGATTGCATGGACACACGCGGACATAATCCTGCATACGATTTAAGGAAACTAAAATAACTGCCAATATTATGACATTGTTTATTACCACACACCAAGTGCAGTGTTAAAAATGTGTTGTTTCAAGAGTGATCTAATTTCCTGTTTCAACTCTAGTTCCAAGAGAGGGTCTTAAGTCGCCTTCGCCGCCCCCCCCCCCCCCCCCTTCCCCAACCCAACAATTTTCCTTTGCATCTCCCAATGGTTGCAGACAAAATATAAAAACAAGATTTATGTAAGCGAAGTTTACACATGAATGAAAATAATTTCCAGAAAAAGGTAAATACTATTAAATAGTTATTAATGTAGCATACATTCCTTCATAAACGTCCTCTAAAGAAAAAAAATTCTCTTTTTTTTTTTCCAAATGCCGAGTAATGGTCGTAATTTGTTTTGCGCGAAATTAAAATTAACCATCTGAACAAAGTATTTCACCTTAATTTCAATGGAACTCGCCTTTGCTCTTTTTTGCTGCAACTGATAACAGTAGCACTTCCCAAGCTACAGTCCAACCGAAACTACAGTCTAATAGTTTATGCCGTGCACGCAACTTAGCATTGGACATATAGCGTCAAGTTACAACCGTTGTTTACGAAGAGGAAATCAACTCCACTTTCGCGTCGTTTAAATTGCACGCAAACTTAGCTAACTTGCCAAAAATCAACATGTAAATCTGTATCAGTGATTTCAAAACAGTATAATTATCCTTACTGAAACTTAAGTTAATCAGTGTTTACCTACTGGTGAATCAGTAGAATGCACCGAGGTTTAACAGCGAGGTAGGTAAGTGTAATTCATCAGGAATCAGTAGAAATCAATGTTTATTCAGCGAATAACATCAGATTAAATAATCAGTTAGATGTGACTGATTCTTGATACTGATAGAGCATTTCAACCGATCTGCAGTCAAACACACAGGTTTAAAGCAGTTTTAATTGTTTCGATTTTACAATCCAGTTCACGAAACTTGACTTTCCGGGGGCAGTGTAAACGCACTATAAAATTATCAAACATAAAGTGCCTTTCGTGTGTGCCAATAGGCCAGGAGTTGCAATAAGCATAAGTTACAACTAACTAGCCGGAACGACGGAGCCGCGAGATTGTTCCTATAAACGGCAGAGAAAAATGTTGCCCGGCTTCGCTCTTTCTTTTCGTCTCACTCCGATCCAGTGATGGAACTTGGACCGCACGAGCCGAGTAGAAGACGCCACGTGTCAGCGATATGACACGACGTCGTTTTGCCAACCACGCGGCAAGAAAACGTTCGCAAACTAACCACAACCTGTGTTCAAGTTTTCATAAGGACGTGCACATGCTACAGTTTCGTCCCACGCACACAATCAGTAGCGCTCCGACGCTTGCAAATGCTTGAGATAGATCACTAGTTTACAAGAGTTCCGACTTGTGATTTAATGGCACGAACGTTGTTGTAGTTTAAGGTTAATTCAGCTGGCTTTATTTACTACTGCGTGAATGAAACAAAAAAAAAAAAAAATTTAGTGGACACTGCCAATAGAAATATTATTAATGATTTCGGCTAGGTACGCAAGAGTTCGTAACATATTCACACAGAGAAAGTTGTAGATCGATAAAGTCATTCTTGTAAAAGTCGATGTTTTTAATCGATTTTGAAGAAAATCGCACACAGTTAAATAACTCGTGATGGTTGGATTGTGTAGTAGGAATCATCACACATAAGGAAACTTCACTTCGGTCTACAAATTTCGATTCTTGATGCTTTCAAATAAAATACCTTTAAAACTGAAGACGTGTTTACGAACACAATGGCAACCCAGCAGCTCCATAGATATGGTCCAGTCAAGGTTACTTCCAACTCGTCTAAAACCCTGCTAAAGTTATGCTTGCAGACTATTCCTCTGCCTTACGCAAACAAAGTTTAGCTAAGTCTAGAAATTTACACCAAATGCACAACGCACAGAGTTCTAGCGCACTCACTTTAATAATTTTTTAATGAGAACTATTTCTTACTAGGTATTACCAACACAGCCTATTTTTCCCCCGTATTTATTCATTTTAGTTATTAATAAATTATAATAATTACTTATATTTTATTTATACATTATAATATTTAATTTATAATTAATACGAATAAAAACAGGGAGAAAAAAGGTGTGTTGGTAATGCCTAATAAGATATATAGTTCCTATGCAAAATATTATTGCACTGAGTGCGCACGAATGCTGTGTGTTGGCCCTTTGGTGTAATTTTCTAGACCTAGTTTCTGGAAATAGAGATTTAGCAGGGCTTCAGAATAAAAGTTCGAATTAACCGTGAATTGATTATAGAGAATTTTGAAAACCGGAATTCGGTGTTGTCCACCGACGAAGCTGTGCTTGTTTTATGAGGTCGGCCAGTCACACGATTGTTGCTCTGGGCTCCAAACGCTAACAAGGGAATGACTGATAACCACGTTGTTTACGGATCCTGTGACAAAGGCGAGATGATCGACACGTCACGTGTGGCCTCCGCACTCGCAGAGGCATCCGCGCGACCACCTCGTCAACAACTTGCCACAGATGAATTCATTTCATTTTGCAAGAGCGAACTGTTATTACTGGACATATGCCGTTGCAGAGATTCGTTCGTCGCGCTGAACTCGGCAGTTCTTTCGCTTGCTCCTCATTTAAGAGAATCATTCGGAGATCGCAAGAGTTCATTCAATTTGTTTTCGAATATTCAAACTTCTTTCATCGCTGCTCAAGTGAAACAAATATTCGCATGTCGTCCTATCACATGGAGCTTCCAAAATTGCAATGAAACCGAGCTCTGTAGTTATTGCACGAGAAGAATATCTTGACCACGTGCTGTATATGATAATAGAAGGCAAAGATATCACATAAAATAAATACGTACGTGTACGCATATACATGCGTGATCTCTCAAGAGTGTGTTTCGTTACAGCCGCTTAGACACACAAATATTTGAAACAGGGAAATATGGAGAACAGATTTTTATCCAGAGCAATTGCTCGACTTTGAAACTCTCTTTCTGACAAAAAATTATATATATATATATATATACACACACACACACACACACACACACACACACACACACATATATATATATATATATATATATATATATATATATATATATATATATATATATATATAAACACACACAAAGCGTAACATTTGCCTGCTACTGTGGGAAATGAAAATAGTACTTTATTTTTCTTGTTTTAGTAAGCTTCACTCGTCGATGGATGTAGAAGTACTACATTTTTTTAGCACAGCTATTTTTTTCCTACTTAACACGGGAACCAATTTCACACCACTCAGACCTTCATACCCTCAACAGCAAGATTTCATAAGCTGCAATCAATATTCGGCACATCAACTGAACATGAGTAATACATCAAAATGCCACACAGTTTTCCTTCTTGCTGGCCGGTGTTATCAAACCGTATTTGATGCATGATTTAATGCGCGTAAAATATCGAAGTGTCAGGTTATGAAATTCAATAACGATAGATGAAAATTTACATCGTAATGTAAGGTATTCGAATATTTTGTTAGCTTTCCGGAAAACGAAACGCGACCGTCGATATGAAGGCGTTTGGTTTATAATTACCGTACGTCAAGTTTTCGCGACGTTTTCAAAAATACGCAGGTTTTGAAAGTCTCGTGCGAATAATCGTACTGGAAGAAACTGGACTCGTACTCGAGAAGACTCTAACCATCCTGACTTCGGTCTGCCTTATTTTTCTTAAGGCTACCGTCTGCCTGGCGCAGGGTGTTTGAAACACTCGTTTTTCTACGAAAATATTAAACGTGCGTCCAATGTTCTGGTCCACGAGCGTTGTAATTGTACAGATATCTTTAACGTCCCCCAGCTTGATACTTGAAAGATTAGCAGGGGGCGGCTTACAGGCTAACTTATAAGCTAACTTAAATTAACACCCGTGCCTTACCGCACTGGAAAAAAAAATATTTTGTAGCTGCCACAAAATAAATCTTTAGTGGTCGCAAATGTTTAGAGGCTACTAAAACGTATCAGCTACAAATTATTATTTTTTTTTAAATTTGGCAGGGTGAAAACAACAAAATAATTTTGTGGCCGCCACGAAATACTTTTTTCAGTGCGGGATTCGAACCAAGATCCTATCGCACCCCAGTTCGGTGGCGCACCAACCGACTGCGCCACGGGATGTCGGCATCTGCAAACAGAACACACACTTCATGCGACGCCTGTTGAGTGTTTTCAAGACATCACGCACATTAGAAACACCATTTCAGAATGCTCCAAAATTATATATATATAAAAAAAAAAAAAAACTATTTTCCCAAATAGTTGTATCTCAAAATATACGCGTTAGATACACACAAAACTTCTCTAGCACCCAGCATTGCTTGAACCTTCCTACAGACCTTCCGCGAATAAAATAATAGGGTCGCCGCTGAAAGTCCCTGCATGTACACTGGGCGCCAGTTGAGATCCTTGGTCATAGTGGCGATGACGCACTTGATGCGCGTACAGTGTCGCCCTTGTAGCTTCCGCGCTCCTCGGCCTGAAGCGCGGTAAAAAGCGCTGGGTTGGCTGTTTGTCGGAGCCAGTGGTTCCTTCGCAAACGTCCCCGTTTTCCAAATTAAGATTCAGCACAGACGGAAAATTTCTGTCATCGTCGGGGGATTTCGTACGGCTTGGTCGCTCCCTGCAGATGCCATGTGAATGCCACTGCTGCAAGGGGAAATTTTTATTTCTAAAGTTCATGAAGCATAGCACATTGCCTTTACTAACAGATTTCAAGTTTTTTGTGTGTATTTCATAAACGTAAATTTTATTATTTTGTTTTACTTTGCAGTACTGTATTGGAAGTGTATAAATTAAACTGGCATTTGCTCGCGTTAATTGAAGGGCTATGTGGTAATAACGGATTTCACTAAATGAAACCTAATCTTAAAATGTATTTGTAAGTTTGACTACAAAAGAAATTTTAAACAGTTTGTTTTCAAAAATTGGTTTACTTTATAACTGGCGATAATCATTACTGCCATACCAAAATATTCGTTGGCTTTTCATTTATTTATGATATGATATAAAACAAGAGTTCTTTAATGGGCGTTATGGCAATGCGCGTGATCTTTTCTTGTGTCGATTAATTCTGTTACCAAAGGCCCTCACAAAAGGTTTATTTATTGATTTATTCTTGCTTTTAATGATCCAGAACCGCGGCGATCAATACTAGAGCACTTCGCTCTTAAAACTTCATTCTCTCTTTCAATAACAACCTGTTGAGCAGTAACTTGCAATTTTAATATTTCTACGGAGCTTTTAATTTTGCAACGTAATAAGTTAAATGTCAATTACTGTCACAAATTTAACATTACCTTACCTAACCTAAATAGTCTATCCTCTTTTGATTGACTGACGCAAAATTCTCGAGGATGAAATATTAAAGTCGCCATCGCAGAAGCTGAAAGAGACTGCAGAGAACATTTTAAGCCGTAGTGATGAATCCTCTTAAGACAAAACTACACAACGATTTCTCGTTAAACGTTAAATTATTAGCATTTGTGGCAGAAAGTTTTACATACACTTGTTCCAATGTTCTCTGCTAAATACGAACCAACTATACCGCAAAGTTTCAAGAGAATGTCTATGTTTAACAGACTCAATATTATTTTTCACGTAATTAATTTTGTTTTGCGGCAAGAGTTATTTTTTTTTGTATCGAAACATAGTCTATCATATTTATTTTGTTTATAGCAGTATTTTTAATTAGCCTTTTATATATATGGCGTGTGTGTCTTTCTATTTTCACGTCGTGTACGTGTACTTACAAGGCCATATGACTCATGCAATATGATTGTTGTGTGACGTTTAAGTCGCAGTACAGATGAATTTGATTTGCAACCCTCGTGATTGGCCAGTGTTTAAAGAACGAGGATGACGGACATCTTGTTACGCGACGTTAGGCAGCTAGACCAGGTGGGTTGTGCACTGGGTGTTAAATATAGAGTTTTTGGCAGGGAAGTCGTAGTTCGCACCCCCTGAAACCGCAAGGCCGTCTACCAGAGACGAAGACGCTAGGTGTTTTAATGAGAAGTAGCCCTGTATTTCCTCCCTCCGCGTTATAGTTATCAGAGAGTTTCGCTAGAACTTGTGAGACGTCCGTTAAGGTGCAATTGAACTGTATGTTAGCTCCATAAGCCGTGTGCTTAGATGTAGGTAGGGATAGGAAAATTTCACGAGTTCAATGACCTGTAGGCTAGACTATGGTCAGAAAACCGGAGCACACTGTCCGACAGCTTCGAAATAAAGACAGGAGTCCGACAAGGGGATGGACTGTCGCCGATACTGTTTAATCTTGTCCTGGACGAAGTGATGAAACAGCGGAGACAGTTGAACAAAGCCATGGGGATTGAAGGCGTACAGATTGGATACAAGATCAAGCACAATATAATAGTGGATTGCCTGGCCTTTGCGGATGATATGGCGCCGCCAAACGAGAAGGAAGAGGACGCGAAGATGGCTCTGACAAACTTAGCAGAGATTGCAGCGAAGGTCGGCCTGAAGATATCCTACAGCAATACCAAGGTATTGAATGCAAAAAACGACTGGAAGATAGAAGATCAAGTTGTAGAGAGAGTAGACATCTTTCGGTACTTGAGAGAGAACATCACTGGCAAAATACAAAACAACAATAGTACCATAGACAGGGCACTGCTACTCCAGAGACTAAGATATGCGGCTAAGACAACCTAGAGGAAGAACTTATCGAGGAACGCCAAACTGCGACATTATACGTCGACCATCAGGAATACAGCTCTGTATGTAACAGAGACACTGGCATTAGGCAAGAGAGCTTGTATACTCTTGTAGAGAGGAAAGAAAGATCTTGAGAACTATATGGGGCACCAAAAAGCAAGGCGAATTTCAGATCCATAGATAAAGGCAGGAGCTGTACGAGAGCGTAGAACCAATTTCGAGTGTGATACGGAAGAGAAGGTTTTAACTCGGGGGGGGGGGGGGGCCCTGATGAGGATGAACGACAGCAGGTTGACCAAGAATATCTGGAATGCGACATGCTTAACGAGAAACAGCTGGATGAACGAAGTTAGGGAGGACTGGAAGGCAATTGGCTCTATGAATAAAACACCCCAGGCAATAAATAGTACAAGAGTCAGGTGCAAGAACATGGTGGAATGTCACAAATGGACTAACACCAGGATTAATATACAACTCACAGAAGCAGAGAGAAACAGGAGAAGTGAAAGAATGAAGAGGTATTGGGAAGAGCGAAGGCGCGCTGAACAAGACGCTCGAGATCCTGATGGGTCATAACGAACTGGAAGAAGTAGGCTAGATTCCTCAGTCCTCTGCATAATGGAGCTCCAGCTGTGTGTTCATTGGCTGTTGCCCCACACCTGGCAGTTATGGGATTCGCAAGGTGTTTTCTTGCTAGTCTGCTATTGGCTCAGAGGCGTGCAGGGCGGGTCTAATAAACTGTGATCCAATTGCGAAGGTGACTTCACTGTATACGTGTTTGCTGTCTATCTTGTCCCGAAATGAATTCGCGAAATATTTCTAGCCCTACATATAGAGAAGACGTCACACAGGACTGCTGCGCATCCGGAGAGAAGCCCCGTCGGCTCTGCCGCTAGCTGACTACAAACGTCCCATTAAAAGTAATTATTTTTGAAGGATTACTAAATAATTTTGGTGTGATTTGTGAACATTTCTAAGTATTTTTAATTCTTAACTATCACGAGGGCACTAGTGTTTCAAAGGCCACTACCACAAGCAATTATATGGTTAATGTTTTCGGAGCCACAAATAATCTGTTGATTTGTAATGCCAGCTGGATGAATAATTTTGTTTTTCTGGGGAAAGTCAAGTTATTATGAGATCAATCAAACATCCAGACATTTTTTTTACCACAGTCACCCATTGTTTTCATTTAGTAGTAGTAAAGACTGTTCACGATAAATTGAGCACTTTTGAAATCAACCTTAGAGAAAAGTCACTGGCTCTGCCTACATATATTTTAAAGGGCGCACTGAGTGACATGTGCCCAGTAAAGTTGGTAACGAAGGACGGAAAGTAGTTCCATATCTTAACGTCGAATAAAAAGTGTTAGGTAACCATTTATAATAACTTAAATTATTTATTTCGCTGTCTGCTTTTTTAATCCAGAGAAGTGTACAAATGAGCAGATTTATGAAATGTTTACTTTAATAATAATTTTACAGTTTCACTTGACCGACACATGGATAAAGTGACGAGGCCCATGGTAATGTTTATTTTACATAAGGTAGAGGAACACACAACGTGCATACCAGTAGATCTTAAACAGGGCTTTCAAAAGTGCTCATTTTACTGTGGACAGCCTATAGCAAGTTTTTCTGCTAGTGTTCCTGTCTGTCTATGTGATTATTCTGTCTCCAAGTATACTTACTACCATACTGCGGTGTTGTTGGGTGTACAAACGGTACACGTTACTTCATATTAGTACAGACTGTACACGTTAAAGTGATCACTTTTGAAAGCCCTGCTTAAGATCTACTTGTACGTACGTTGTGTATTCCTACGCCTTATATGAAATTAACATTGCTATGGGCCTCATCACTTTATTCATGCGTCGGTCAAGTGAAACTGTGGAGTTATTAGAAAACTAATTTGTTACAAATCTGCTGATCCTTATACTTAGACGCACTAAAGAATAGAGAAGAAAATAAATAATTTCAGTTTGCACAAATGGTTACCTGACACAACAGTCTATTTGACCTGAACATATGGAACTATTTCCCATCCATCATTACCAACTTTACTGGGCGCATCTCACTCATTGCGCCCGTTAAAATATATGCAGGAAAGGGGCAGTGACATATTTCGAAATGTTAATTTCAGAAGTGCTGACTTTATCGTGAACAGCCTTTAATACCAGGCATGTGTGTGTATTCCTACTTACAGTCTGGACGGGTCCGGACATAGTAACTCGCCAGACTGCCTTCAAGCGTCGCCAAGGTGAATAATCTAATTTCCAGTTCTCACACTGTTTTGTGTTTCCGAGGAGGTTAAAGGAGCAATAATTCTGATTTTCAATAACCACACCAAGTTAGTACCTACTCAGTTTGAACTAACCTGACTGCGCAGCTACGATCGGCACTCTACCCAGTTACATGTACTACCGCTGTCGTAATGTCATCCTCATTTCCACACATGTATAAAGGACCCCTCTCTCCCTCAGTTTTATATTATTTTGCAATGGCTGTTCCGGCGACTTCGTTCGCGTGGACTTGAGTATTTCTTTACATATGTTTAAAATAGAAATTCCGCTTCGCTTAGGTTTTATGGAGTTATTAAATTACAGCCCACCATCGCCACACCCAGCTTTTATGTTTAAAATAGAAATATTGCTTCGTTCAGATTTTATGGAGTTAATAAAATACAGCCCGCCATCGCTTCGCCCAGGTTTTATGGAGTTATTAAAGTACATACCTATATATTTAGTTAAAAAGATTGTTACTTTATTATCGGAAATAGTTTTATCGTCGCGTTAGTGTTGGCTGTTTGATACTATGTTTTTCCAAAAACTAATGTATCTTTTCTATGCTGCGTATTATATCAATGACTATTTAAAAATTGTTGTTTCACTAATGATTTTGACAATAATCCTACTGCAAAAAAATTAAGTTATGAAATATAAAGAAAATTGTATGAAAAAATGAATTTACTTCGTAACCTTTTGAGATATCGAGATGAAATAAAGAGCCAATTTTAAATAGAAATAAACTCTATGATAGCTGAAAATTTTATAAAAATCGATTAAGCCGTTTCGGAGCCTATTCTGAACAAACATCAAGACAGACAGACAAGCATTTTAAAAATGGTTATTTATGCTTAAACATTGTTTAAATAGCATATTACGCGTAGATACTGGTATCAATTTTGAAATAACAGACAGACACTTCAATTTTATTTATTAGTATAGATTACATTTAGTGTCTCACATTGTTTTATATTTTTGTGTGCAGTGTGAGCGAATCAGTAGTCTCGTCGTCGTGTTTTGCGCATGACGTTACATTGTAATGTCTTTAAAAATAAACAGTAAAGTTACCTAACATAATGTAAACCTGAGGTAAAATCGTTGTAATTTCCTTTGTTATCGCTAAGACACTCGTAATATTTATCCTCGTAAATACGTAAATTACAGCAATTATCACCAGTGTGAATTACATGATCGCTTAGTTCGCTGTGTTATACTGAAGTACTCGACGATAGAGTAGATACATTTTTTTATCACTTAGGTGAATACTTAATCTCTTAGGCATATAGCAGAATGAAACGATAAATACGCTATTTTTACTATAAGGTTTGCAGCTGAGACGTAGTAAATATTAATATTTTTTATTAATTTTTTATTTCCTGCTGTTATGTTTGTGAGAAATTATTGAAGCAGAAGTCGCCTAAATTAATCATAGTACTGTGCAGTATTTTTTTTCACCCTGCAATAGTATTTCTAAGCGGTTACAGAAAGTCAACAACACATACATGGTTCAATGGTATACGAACTTAATTGCTTGCAATTAGTCACTATAATATGATAGCATTTAATAAATACGTTATTCGAAATCTCTTCGCAGGGAGCTGATCTCAGACAAAAAATACTAAACACAGTACTTATGTCAGAAAGGCGATAGGATAAGTCGAACAGAGCACAAATTCGTTCATTTCTGGAGCTACCCAACGACGTATTTGTTACTAACCTAACAGCACTACAGGAAGCAATGAAATATTCCAAAGCACACGCACGTATATACATGTATATATATCCATTGCGTGGAAGTGAATGCCTTACCGAGTCGGAATACATGTTCTTATAATTTCTAGTACTACCGTTTAGCTCTCGTTTCCCGAGATATTAGCTATCACCACTGTCATCTGGAAAATTAGAGTTCACTCAATTTATATTTCGTGTTATCGCAGATTTCGTTAGACTCGGTGATATCATAAACGAGATAAAACATGTTAACTTAAATGATCAAAGTATATTCAACATTTGAATGGAAATAAGTTTACGATAGATAAATTGTGTTTGGTAGTTTTCGATCAACTTCTCGAAACTTAAATGCATCGGTGGGCACAACCTAGAGATCATCACACAACATTCAGGGAAACTGGCAAGTTGACGGGAGTAAAATGTGTCTTATACGATACACAAAGAGAGGTGTCGGGTTTGACACAGAGCAGCTGTACCACGGCACTCAACCGCATGTTAGCACATCTTGTCTGTACAACCACCTGTCTTGTTAAACATACACAAGTGAATATAGTTTTCTATTAGAAGGAGTTCAGATCAAGTGGTTTTTCGTATCCTCTTTCAATTGGAGTTGATTTAAGAGATTTGGGCCGCTCTTAAAGAGGTCTTGAGACCCTATGATGGTGAAATGAGGTGAGAACGGAGCAACACCGGAATGAATGGGGCGGGACTCCCAATTGCGAAATTCGGGAGATACCCGGCCGGGGATTAACGCGGTTCGCCTTGGTGGGAGGCAAGCAGACTAACCTCTGAGCCACCGCGGCCCCTATTTTATTTAGAAGTCACCTAAATTTACTTCGTCTGACATATCCTGCTATTTCTACGCAGTTTTAAATTTTGTATTGCTTGATAACAACTCATTTTATTAAACTCACTTTGAATATACCCTATCTACCAAAAATAAATTGAAAACCCGTGAAGATAGGTAATTCAGAACGTCAGTTGACTTGTGTTTCACGGCCTTCGGCGTAGGACCGCTGGTGTTTGTCCGTGGTAACTTGAACACAGAGGCCTATTGTAACATTCTGGATAATTAAAAGATCCCAACATTGTGGCGTTTTTACGGAATGGACCCGTGTTACTTCCAGGGTGGCAATGCCAGGTGCCATGTTTCAAGGGCTACTGTGCAGTGGTACGCCGACAACAATGTTCGCCGATTGAACTGGCACGCCGAGAGTCCCAGCCTCAACCCTATATAACATCTTTGGGAGAACTGGATCGCAGGGCGAGGGCTCGTCAGGCGCGGCAAAAATCCATTGCTCAATTCATGGAATGGTTGCAAGAGGAATGGCGACGAATCCCCGTGGATGTCCTGCAAACACTCCCAGAGAGCCTGCCAGACAGGGTGGCTGCTGTTATAGCCGCAAGAGGTGGCACTACGAGATTCTAATGGGGTGACAACCGCCGAGCAAACATTGTGGACAGATGCCCAATTACTTTTTGGTAGATAGTGTATATTGGGCATCATATAATCTGCGAGCTTCAGCGACGGTTGCTGAAAAGCGTTCTAACCGCCATTAATCTCGCAGAAGAGGCATGGATCAAGGGGACATCTGAGAACACAGGAACGAAGTTCTTCGTACTAAATGATCTTCAGCAAGTAACTGGCCTGCGAACGATGGTCAATTCTCAACGTGTCTGTGCGAGCACGTGCGCTTTACAGTTTCAATTTCAACAATGGATTAGTGTTGCACAATATCTCTCCAATTTTACGAAAATAAAATGAAGAGGGTAATAGTAATATTCCAAAAATCGAAATTAATTTGCTAAATGTTGCCAGTGAAAGTGTGGACAATGTGGCACACCCTCGTTCGGAATACGTGGCTAGCTTTGAAAATATCACACCGTGAGCGAAAAGCGATCACCGCAGTCAGTGTTTGTGAAGGCTGTTCATGATAAAGCGAGCACTTATGAAATCAACCTCGGAAAAAAGTCACTGCCCCTAGCTGCATACATTTTAACGGGCGCTCTGAGTGAGCTGCACCTATTAAAGTTGGTAATGATTGAAGGAAATTAGTTCCATATCTGAACGTCGAATAAAAAGTGTTAGGTAACTATCTGTGATAACTTAAATTATTTGTTCCGCTTTATTTTTTTTAATGCGTAAAAGTGTAAAAATGATTATATTTGTAAATCACGTACCTTTATAATGATTTCACAGTTTCGCTTCACTGATGCATGAATAAAGTGATGAGGCCCGTGGCAATGTTAATTTTACATAAGGTGGAAGAATGCACAACGTGCACGGAAGTAGATCTTACGCAGCGCTACAAAAGTGCTCAGTTTATTGTGAACTGCTTATAATTATTATTTACACCATAGAATAGACTCAGATCTGGCTTGGTTGACACTCCATCCCTCTGCAACATGGATTACAGGAATATTCAATGTCGCCTTTAATTCTTCTCACATTGCTCAGGCTCGCAGAAATCTGGCGTGCTATATAATTTCATCGTCAAGCGTAATTAATTAATTCTGCAGGTTTTTGCAAGACAACATAAAAAAAGCCTGCTTTGAGAGTATGTATTTTGCTATATACGAAACTTTTAGCCGTTCGCCATTGTAAGTTCATGTTACTACGCAAATGCGAGACCTTTTCTCTCATTGGCAAAGTAGCAGAGTTGGTAGCACGTCAGCCAAAAGAAACAAGAGAATGTGTTGCGTTTTGAGGTGGCGGTTCGATACCAACCACTTCCGAAATTTCCTCGTATATGTAATAATAGTTTGGCGACAAAATAATTGTACTTAATTTATTTCAAACCATAATGAGCAGTTTTCAATCCTTGTGCTTTTTATCAATCGACTGTAAATAACTGATTTTCTACTGTTTGCATTAGTGGATTTCATTTAACTGAAGAGATTAGTAGTTTTCTTTTTCTACTGATTCCGGATGGAGCAGTTTCAACTGACAATCAGTAAAAAATAACTGATTCCGATTTACAGTGTATGGCAATGAATTTATTATCAAGCTGTTTCTTGTTCTGTAAATTTCCACATTTAATTCCATGCGTTAGATATTATGCTAAAGGAAAGTGCACAAGCAAAAACTCGGACAAACGTATGCCCTATGATATTATTCTTCGGCGTTGCCTGTTGCAAATATATCCTGAAAAAAAAATCTTTCCGTGGCCAACCGTTGCCAATAATCTGTTAGCTGCAATAGAATATCTCCTCACTTGGCAATGTTACTTGCAACTCAACTCCCTCCCAAGTATTTCGCAGTATCTCATTCTTCCTTTCGCGTTCGCGGTAGTCCGAGCGCCAGAACACAGTAGATGGTTCGTAGAAATACGTAACTTACGTGAAGATAAAGCAGGACGGAAGCCACGATTTCTCATGTTACAGATCAACTACTCACATGCAAGAACCCCGAACTGCAATAAAGTATATGAGACAGGAAGTTCGCTGACCTGAAGTGTATAGGGATTCTCATCCATGGGCAATAAATATCACAGCATTCTAGAAGCTCAAGTACCTTTTAAAAAAGTATTATTCTTCAGAACTCATAATATCTTGGTTCTGATTTTACAGTGCTTATTAAAACAGTGATTTATATGGGCGACAGCGATGAAATATCTTTATAGGCTGTTCACTTTAAAATGAGCGCTTTTGAAAGTCCTGCTTATGATCTACTTGTATACACGTTGTGTATTCTTCCGCCTTATGTAAAATTTACATTTACATAGGCCTCATCACTTTATTCATGCGTCGGTCAAATGTAAGAAAGTAAATATTGTACAAATCTACTCATTTTTACACTCGATGCATTAGAAAACTCAGAAAGCATTAGAAAACTCACAAATGGTTACTTATCGTTACCAACTTTACGGGGCGAATGTCACTCATTGCGCCCGTTAAAATATATGCAGGTAGTGGCGGTGACTTTTTTCTAAGATCTATTTCTAAAGTTTCTAAAATGACTTTAAATTCTTCAAATATGACTGCATTCACTTTGCGAACATCTCTCTCTGTTCCAGACGTATAATAACAAAAGTAAATTATAGGCTGAGCAATTTCGAAAGCCCTGCTCAAGATCTTGTATGACATTGTGTATTCTTCCGCCAAATGTAAAATGAACATTTCCATGGCATGCACCTCGTCACTTCATTCGTGCACTGGAAAAAAATATTTTCTGGCAATCACAAAATGTTTTCTTAGTAATCATCTAGCCGAACAAATTGTATTTACTTGTCGACATTAAACTTCTACCAAATTATTTTGTACTACCTACAAAATAATTTGGTAGCGCGACCTCTCTACTAAATATTTCTCTCTGTGCGCGTCAATCAAGTGAGAATTTAAAATTATTATAAAAGTAAATATTGTACAAAGTCTTTGATTCTCACACATGCGCATAAAAAACGGAGATCAAAAGAAATAGTTTCAATATTCACATATGTTTACCCAGCACTGTAAAAATCCAACGTTCAAAAAATATAACTACTTTGCCTCCGCCATTACCAACTTTACTGGGCGCATGACTGTGAGTCTGCACATTGAAATATATGCAAGTAGGTGCAATGTTGATTTCAAAAGTGCTCTATTTACTATGAACAGCTTATAATAAGAAATGCGGGAGATAATGCATATTTTATGGGCCGCTGTTTGCAGCAAATGTTTATATATTTCTCATAATAACACGTCAAATCTAAATGATATTGTTTTGGGACGTAAAGATGTTAAACCGAAACAGTTAAAAAAAAAATGGACGAAGTAATGAAGAAAGGTATCGCCCTAGTTCGTTTCGAGACGTGCTTGGTAGAAGTTAACTTATTAAAAATCGGAAATCATTGAACAAATATAAATTAAGATATTCTTTTACATTCAGTAATTTCACAAATACATTAACTTCTGTCTGTTTTATCACGTAGATTTTTTCGGTAACGGATAGCCCCTTTATATAGTGTAAATTATCGCATTTATGCGAAAAAGTTTTTAATATTTACGTGTTCTAAAAAAAAAAAAAATTTATATTGTAATTTTGACGTGAAATTATTCAATGACTATTGAAAGTTATATTTGCTGTAAATTATATGACATACACTTGTACAAGTTGAAGAATGTGAGTGAAGAGATTTGGACGGTTCTTAACATCGAGGTCTTGAGATCCGATGAGGGTGATTGAGATGAAATGGAGCAGCGCTGGAGTGAAAGGGTGGGGGAAACGGTAGATCCCTGAGAAAACCCACCAACCAAGTTGAAGAATGTCTGGAAAAAGTGCAAAATAATTAATATTTTCATTGCCGAAATTTTTAGTACCCAAATACAAGTCCGGACCAAAATTAGCTTCTAAAGCACCCGTAACAGCCATAAGGTGGATGCGTGCAGAGATATTAAAAATAATACTAATATGTAAAGTACAGATATACGCGTGTGTTTATTATCAAACGGAATGTTAAGTGCTTGTGCTTGTGTGCTTGTTCAGTTCAACTCGTGAAGTTTGTGTGCTTGTTCAGTTCAACTCGTGCAGTGTGTGTGCTTGTTCAGTTCAACTCGTGCAGTTTGTGTGCTGGTTGAGTTCAACTCGTGCAGTTTGTGTACTTGTTCAGTTCAACTCGTGCAGTTTGTGTGCTTGTTCAGTTCAACTCGTGCAGTTTGTGTGCTTGTTCAGTTCAACTCGTGCAGTTTGTGTGCTTGTTCAGTTCAACTCGTGCAGTGTGTGTGCTTGTTCAGTTCAACTCGTGCAGTTTGTGTACTTGTTCAGTTCAACTCGTGCAGTGTGTGTGCTTGTTCAGTTCAACTCGTGCAGTTCGTGTGCTTGTTGAGTTCAACTCGTGCAGTTCGTGTGCTTGTTCAGTTCAACTCGTGCAGTTTGTGTGCTTGTTCAGTTCAACTCGTGCAGTGTGTGTGTGCTTGTTCAGTTCAACTCGTGCAGTGTGTGTGCTTGTTCAGTTCAACTCGTGCAGTGTGTGGGCTTGTTCAGTTCAACTCGTGCAGTTTGTGTGCTTGTTCAGTTCAACTCGTGCAGTTTGTGTGCTTGTTCAGTTCAACTCGTGCAGTGTGTGTGCTTGTTCAGTTCAACTCGTGCAGTTTGTGTGCTTGTTCAGTTCAACTCGTGCAGTTTGTGTGCTTGTTCAGTTCACCTCGTGCAGTTTGTGTGCTTTTTCAGTGAATTAGTTTACTTGCGTGCATGTGTTTGCGCGCGGACACACATTCTTGTCACCTGTCTCTCCTCCTCGTCATCCAAGTATCCCTCAAACCTTCACACATATTTATACTTAAAATCAAGAATCACTACTTAGAAATCTATATTTTTTCTCGTGGAATCGGTTTCTTCGCCAATGAATTAATAACTTACAACATACGAATTTTAAGAATTAACTGACCTATCATCTGAATTCTAATATGATACACAGACAGCCCCAAAATACACCTATACACTCTAAACCTGAACCAGTGCTTTCAATCAGTAGAATTATTGTACTTAATCTTCAGTGTTCACGGTAAACTGAGCACTTTTGAAAGCCCTGCTTAAGTTCTACTTTTATATCTGTCGTGTATTGTTCCGCCTTAAGTATAATTAACCGGGCGAATGGCACACAGTGCGCATATACAAACATATGCAGGTACGGGCCAGTGACATTTTTCAAAGAGGTTGATTTCAAAAGTAGGATCACTTTATCGTGAACAGGCTTCAATGAGCCTGTGACTAAAAAAATCATTATAATGCTACTTATTCCAGAGAAGCAACTTCAACAGATATGCAGTCAAATTTGCGGATTCGGAGCAGGTTTAACAATTTCGATTTTAGAGTGTATATTTTTTAGAAATGGCTGCCTCCTGAAACTTTCAAGTGGCAGGTGAAATACCTGGTAAAAAAAAAAATTGCGTCTAAATGACACCAATGGTGTTGGTTCTGAAATGGACAGGACTGTGAATTACAGCCTGGCGCCAGATGATAACGTCAATCATACACGCCGCTAGTTACATCGACGATACAAGAGAGTCTCACGTGTTTTATATTTTTCATTTGATACAATTTCCCCCGGGGAGCTAAGGCTGCTCCACGATGCACGCGTACCACAGACCAGAAATTAATTACCGCCAACTGAAATCATTAACATTTCCCTAGTAGACGTTTACGAAGCTTGTTTGTGTGTATGTGGGGGGGGGGAAGAGGGGTGGGGACAACAGATCCAAACGAACGCAACCTCAAGACTTACTGTCTTCGCTCGCTACGTTGGAATGCAGTCGCACGTCGGGAACTCCCCAGCGATGGATATTTCTCAACGCCGATTAGCCATTCCTTTAATAATGCCCTACCCGATTCGTGAGTGGCTTTCGTATCGTGTACTAAACACTACTACCGCGAAAGTCTTTGCATAGCATTCCAATCGGCGGCGTGATGAGGCCGAGGGAAATTACAAGAGTAATTAGCAGTCATCTCAGACGCGCAACAAAACACGGTTCTGCGCTGGGGAAACATCAGTAGAGAAATATTTTACTAGCGTTAGAATCATTGAAGAAATTTTTTTTCTTCATTGTATAGGAACAGAGTCATCTACTGCAGGAGCCACACGCATATACATAAACGGTCACACGAGGACCACAATAATCAGTTATGTTCGCGTGGCTAAAGGCTGTTCACGGTAAAGTGAGCAATTTTGAAACCAACCTCCGAGAACGATCACTGTCCATAATTGCGCATGTGCTACAGTACACACTGGCTTGCAGGAACCCAGTTACGGCACCTGGAGACTGACCGTTGTTCTACACTGCACATTAACTGGGGAAATATTAAACTGGAGTTTGCAAAATGTTGTATTACACTTTTAATTTATTTAAATGTGACGACTGAATCGAAAAATTAATTTCATTTCGTTCTTAAAATTTGTAACATCTTTTCTAAAATATGCGTGTTTACGAATAGCTCTTTTTAAAAAGTTTATTCTTATAAAACAGCACTATAGAGCGCGAATAACTGTTATAAAATAAAACTAATACTCAATGTTTTTCCACGGGCAAATATATGTCACAATTTGAGCGGAAAAAATAAGCTTTTCCGCATAAAAATACATCATTTCGGCATAGAACACCGGCTCAAGACTGGCCTATTAGAACAGCAGCGGTGGAAATTTTATCTATGCCGAACTCTCCCATAAAGCCTCTGTCACATAGTTAGATTTTCTCCTTCAATTATATTTGACAGTAAAATTTGAAGACAAAATTCACCCGTTAAAATGTTTCCTTCCAACAAATGTTGTCAAATAATCTTGGATGTGTTTGAAAATGCGTCACACTGTCGAAATTTTTTACTGGGAGAATGTAATTAGAATTATTATTTAAAAATTATTTTCATAGTTGGATGGTTTTGTTTTTCAAGGCAGTCCATTACAGGAAAAAATGTAAGGAATGTTGTAATTTATTTTCGCTTCTTTACTAAATTAAAATTTTATTTATTAGAGATGTTCCCTGCAACAATGGCATTTGGTGCCTCTGAGTTCGTAATATTATATGTGCAATATACATTTATAATAGCATTCATGCACCGACAGCTTCTGCATAAATTAATTATCTTTATAACCTACTTCGTTTCCAGCAATTATCCGTTATTTTAAAGTTATTTTGACGTCCATTTTTGTCGTGCACGACTCTGATTGGCCGAGACCGCCAGACATCAAAGAAATTTTAGAATCGGTCCAATCTTCAAATGTTTGATGAAAACTGAAGCCATCCAACTTTCTCAGACAAAAATGGCGGTGTTCGTGACGTTTGAAGGACGTTCTAACTGCCCGACTTTATTTGACCAAACTTATTACCAACAGTTTAACAGGGGTTTACGGAAACTAGTTTTGTTCCCGATCTGAGTAGAATACACCTTGCTGAGGTTTTAAAAGACGTATTAAAGCACCAGAAGACATAAGAATTACAAATCTTCCTCTGCGATGAGTTTTTTCGGGAAGGAAGAAGAAGAAGAAGAAGAAGACGGGATGGGCCGGGATGCGGAAAGTTGCTGCGCGCAAAGCGCCAGTGGAGAATTCCGCAGACATTTCCCGGGCAAAACAATACATCAGCCGGCCAGCAATAAGTAACGTTTCTCTCGTGCGTATTATTTATTCCCGCCATTTCTCGTATACGCGCCGCCCGCCGCCGCCGGGCGAAATGAGCGATGCAGGCGGCGCGCTCTATCGTGGAAGCTCTGCTTCCTTGCTGTTCTACCAAGATATTTCACTCGTCAGCACCGGCCGAGGTCTCCACAGTGTTACGTTCAGGTGTCACGTGATTTCAACAGTGGCGTGTAGTGACTTTTTTTTTTTTTACGTGATAAGCAATTTCTACTAACAAACGCAACTTCCAACTTTGCTTACCCTCCACGTGTGTTTACCGTTTTATAATACCTAACATTAGTTACGAAAAACGGAAACTAAATGAGTGTAATAATAATTAAACTAAATATTGTTTCGAGAGCATATTACAAATTATAAGCAAACTCCCGTTTTCCCGAACTCTTTCATCCACTTTCCAAGGAAGAATGTAGGACTGGAGGAAGCAAACAGGACGGATGCTTACCTTGCCGAAAGAACGCGGTTGGTGACGGAGGAGCTCGAGCGTGTAGAGTGTTGTTACTTGAGAGTTCGATTCATCGATAGTCGCTCCTGTTTGTGGAAATAAATACTATATAGCGGCACCATGCGTGTACAGTATAGGAGTTACGAGAACTCTGTTTCTCGAATCGGAAACGGGAGGCTCAGAACTAAATGTGTTTTAAAGTTAAGGCGATAACTATAGAGGGTAAAACATTTCCAATATGGATTTGAATGGTTATACTGTTACTGTTTATTCTGTTAGATAGACTTTTGTATAGGTAATAGTAACAATACCTTTCCTGTGAGATGTTATAGTGCATGTAAACTGTATTGTATTGAGGTTAAAGTTAGGTGACGGGCACTGGGACTGTATATTGGAGAACTGACCTGTACTGGAGTGGCATTTTATGAGCGAAAAAAAAAAAAACTATAGTAAAGGCGCGATCAAGAATAAGGACTTGTGCCCATAAAAACTTGGGGCGCTGAAGTTGGTTGCAATCGAGGTAAATCTTTGCCTCAATAAGAGCAACCCACGGAAGGTATGTTGCATGACGGAAAATGCATATGAAAGGATATAAATGGTATATACTCGGGTTTAAATATGTGTTGAATATAATTGTTTAAAGCAGAAGAATAAAAAGTTATGTACGACCGGAGTATAGGCTCATCAGCTGCGGTTGATCGGAAGAAAAGTAAAATGGCAAACAAGGTGGTTCTGTCGAGTCCATCTATATTCGCTTCAAGATGTCCGCAGACAGCCGGGAAAGTGGAACCGTGTTCAGTATTTTATGTTCGCAGTGGAATGTCGGACACGGTGTCAGGTTCGGGAAGTTGTTGGGTTGTTTGCCCACCTATAGATACCTAATTCGGTGAATTTCATAGCAAAGAGTGGTCTTTGGATGTCGGAAATTATCGGAGACTGAGAACTTTTCACACAAGGTATATACATGTCTTTGTTTGTGTGTTACAACTAGCGCTAGCGTGCTACTGTGCAGTTGTTTTTACGCCTGGGGAAGAGCAGTGCCAGAGAGGGGCAGAGGCCGACAGGCGAGCAACGAGTGAGGTACCGCAACGCCAGCACCAGCGAGTTACCATCGGAAGAGTTCTTCAAGACTTATTGCTGGCTGTTTTAAGGGCGCAGAAGCTCATCAGCAATGTTACTATTGCCGCCGTAGTTTATCCGCGTTACAACCTGATTGCAAATTGGTTGTATTGGAACACACCCAATTGCTACAGGATTGTTCGTGCTTAGGACTGTGGTTAGAGGATTGAACCTTTTGGTACTATCAGCAGGGATTGAAGTTAGCAACGAGTGCCAGATTAGAGAACCGTTGTTTGAGAGGGGAGCTTAAAGTACGGAAGCAAAATTTTTTGTTTCTCAATATTTATTCAGCTAAAGCAAGATAGACTCCACAAGCAAACTTTTCGTAAGGTCCATTAAATAAATTAGATGGAAGAAAAACTTAAAACGCTGAAGGTACAGCAAAAGATATGAGGACATTTGGCTGGAAATTGTGTACGTATGAGGCTGGTACCGGGTACATTGCACTCAACAATCTTCGGCACCGGGCAACAAGGATCGTACCCCAGATCAAGATCAACTGCTACAAGAGGCATATGGTGTACTGGGGCATGGTCCAAATCAACGAAGCGAAAAGGAGTTTCGTTGACCAAACTTGGAGATAGGAAGCGCCGATATCATAAGCTTTAATTCGAGACCAAGTAGAGAACTGTAGCGAACATACCTAGAATGCTGGAGCTCGTCATATAAGTAATATGATAATGTGGAAAATAGTAAATATTGTCAGAACATTGTTTGTAATAAATTATAAACATACCAAAGTGATTTGTTCTCATGCTTAAACACCTTTTGCATTATTCCACTACGCCTAAGTTATATGTTCAGAACTCTTAGTGATATCAGAAGGCGAAGGCATCCGTTCAGTGAACCCTGAAACCAATTCTGGGATTGGAGAATGGAGAGCAACCAAAGGGGTGGTTTGACAGAATGTCCAGAAATGTTCAGCTGCTGCCTACAACACTTACATTAGTCCTGGTTGGAAATGGGCGCTGAAATCTTGTGACGAAATCCCATTTCACTTCTAAATTCAGGAAACGCTGTATCGATTGTCAAGCGTACACATGTGTTAACTAAACGTTCCTTCGGGCTACGTAAATATAATTTAATTATAAATGAGTAACTCAAAAATATGCAATATTACGAACTAACACATTGGCTTTCATTTACCTAATGTGTACACGATAGCAATTGATTACCCGTAAGTGTGGTTGTCAATTTAAAACATTTTACCATCAAAATTATTCTTAACAACTGTGTCCACCAAGCGATCGTCATATCAAATAGAAGATCTTTTGAATATCTGTTTCTCTTATATCCATTTATCTGTCGTATTGCTGTGACCTGTCCTGAGGGGAGCAGGTCACGCATTACCTAAGGGGATAAGGGTGGCTAGACAGAAAACACTCAAATACAAAATACTACTTTTATTCAACTCTAATCAATACAAGTAGGCTACAAGAGAGCGGTTAGCAATTCAAACAAATGTATTAATTCAATCAGCTGCAGTAGAGCTGGAGTATGATTCAAAGAGGTGCTGATGCCTTAACTCAGTTATAATAAGTTTTAAGCTTAAAAGGCGGTACTATGCGCAGATGGAGCTTAAATGCCTTCGCTTGTCCCGAGTCCTAACGCACCTTCAGTCGCCCTACCAGGGAATATAATTACCCTCTGGATGACGACGTCTCGATGAAGCTCTCTCCACACGGCGGCCTCGTCAGGTGATGAAGTCGGACCACGGGACGTGGTCCTCTCGTCTGGCAGGACACGGGCAGAGCCTCCAGGGACGCCGGTAAGATGGCGCTCGGAGCCGCCATGGCTCCGAGCTTATATACTTCTTCCCTGACGTCCCGCTCAATCCCCTGGAACTTGTTATTCTACAACAACAGCTCGGCTGACCGAGGTCGCTCTGCCTTGCCTCAGCTCGCAGCTTGACAGCCCTTGCAGAGGCTAGCCGCAGCAGTATGATCATAGCTCAAGACTGTTTAAGTGTTGCCTTATAACGTAAGAGTTCAAGAGTTTTTTGTAGACTACTTTCGAAGAAAGAAAAGCTTATGATGATACCCCTCTTCTGTGTGTGTGTCTATGTGTACGTCTGCGTGTGCTGTATGTACATGTCCCCTCCCCCCGTCCCCAAAACATTAGAAAGCGTAAACCGAATTTTACCAAACTCGGCATGCATACAATATTTAGTAACGACATCCGACTTTTGTAGTTTTCGACCACACTGGGTATTACTTTCAGAATGGCAGAAATGTTAGAATTTAGGGTGCTTTGTCATATCTCCGAAACCATTGCACCAATTTAAACCAAATGTTGTATGTTGACGGTGCATCATGTAAACAATTAATATAGCGATGGATATTGTTATCAGTCTGCCACTTAGGAATATAGCGTCCCATGAAAGAATAAAGTATTAACGTTATATCTCAAAAACTGTAAACTTGGCAAAGACACGTATTTTAAAAAAGATGGCCTTGTAAATATTTCAGCTTAGTAAACCATAGCCATCGAGACATTAGACAGATAACATCCGAATTTGATGCTCCAAAACCTGTGTTATAGGTCGAGGGGGTGAGTTTTCAGCTGTGAGACATCTGCACACACAAACTAACACCTACTTTCACAGACATGGGCTCACGTCTGGGGCTTATAAGATGATGGTAACTAAAGTTCCCAACGCGCACCTCCACAGCTTTTAATGTTACGTAATGATAGTGTTCTAACCTAAGTCATCCTAAGGTAACCTCACCTAACAAAGCCTAACATAACCTAAGATAACTTAACCTAACCTAACCCAAGTTTTATATTATTCCAGATGAGTTGGAGAAACAGGATCTATATAATCACACACGAGTCAACACATTCAGGAACTTTAAATTTTTACTAAATAATTATATTTAAATTGGTAACACATATTTTGCATAGTGAAATGAAATGTGTAAGCATTGGTTTCGCTTCTGTAAACCAAAATCCAAATACCAGAAAGCCAACAGAAAAATTATAAAGTGTTTTGTATACGTTTCATTCAGCAAGGAAACTGCACTTGCAAAAAATCATAACAAATTTAACATCTTGTCATGTTATCAAACTTTATGACGTAAGCAAAAGTTCAAAGTGAGAGCAGGTTGTATCAGTGCTCTTGTGCAGACGGTGAACAAAATTGCTTTACAGAGACAGCAGTGTTTGGCCAGATATTGCTGCAGACAACATATTAATACGCTGTTTCGAATAAATCAGATTATAATGATCGTTATTAAATAAATTGCGCTTCAGCCAAAGTTGTTTACCTATTCTAAACATGGAGAGATTGGAATTGCATGAAAAAAAATTCTTAAATTGGCTAGAGAACCTCGGGACTAAAATTTTATATATAGTTTATTCACGGTTACATCCATATTTTCTGAAGCCCTGCTAATAATTATACTTTCAGGGTATTCCTCAGCCTCGTGCAAATATGTCAAAGTCTTACGCCAAAGTGGTAACGCGGCCGTATTTTTATTCACTTAATTAAATAATGTATGAGAACTTTCTTACTAGGTTTTGCCAACACACAAATTTCCCCCTGTTTTATTCATATTAATTATAAATTAGATAATATAATTTACAGATAAACAATAGGTAATAGTTCAGTTTAAAGAAAATATAAATACTTTTTTTTTAAAATCGATGTTTCAAAAAACGCTTTTGTTACGTGACATGCTCAGGAGACATGGCGTGATTTTTCGAAGTTTCGATTCAAAAAGTTGAAGGTACTGGAAAGAGATTGTATTTAGCATCGCATCGAATCATTCCGTTCAGTCGGAGATTAAAAAAATAATTTAAAGCGTTGCAAAAACGGTTTGTTCGGAATGATGCTGGTGCCGTTATAATACTTCGTCATATCTGGCGGCCAGTAAACATGTGTTTTGTTTGATGTCTTTGGCAGCAGCTGTTTAGGAGACTGCGAATACATTCTCTACAAGGAATGATGTCCACCACGCGAGGACTTACTTCATTGGAAGCCTTTCTTCTTCTGTCTACAGTGAAGATCTTTGTTTGAACAATTATTGACATTCACCATTGCAAACACACTTTGTTGTATTCTCAGAAAACCTACTAGGTCAAATAATGTAACTTAGATTGAAAAATAGCTTAGATTAAGGAAAATGAATAAATTGAATATTAATGAACGAGCGTGAGTTAGCAGTTGACTCTGCTTTTTTGTATAGGCACGCGTAGAAATACCGCACATCTAGCTTGTTACAAGCGGTCATTTTGTCGAGTGTTGAAAGTGCTAGAAACTGAAGAAAAAAAAAAGTATATCTATCACAGTTATGGTAATAGAATATTTATACTCTGCAGTTACGGTAATAGAATATTTATACTCTGCAGTTATGGCAATAGAATATTTATACTCTGCAGTTATGGTAATAGAATATTTATACTCTGCAGTTATGGTAATAGAATATTTATACTCTGCAGTTATGGTAATAGAATATTTATACTCTGCAGTTATGGTAATAGAATATTTATACTCTGCAGTGCCACCAGTAGATCGTAGACGAGTAGCATGAGTCCCAGACTGCAAAAAAAAATTTTTTTTCGCTTTCATATCTCGCCCCAGATTAAGACACTTTAAAATTTTTCTTTTACACATAGTAACGATAAGCCTGACAAACATTAAACTTGTTTTTCGTTATATATATGCGCCCACGCGCGGACACACACACACACCAACACACACACCCACCCGTATATATTTTTTACCCTCGTAAAATGCTGGAAATTATTTTTCAACAGTATCAAACACTGCTTTTGTATTTAGGTCCATCCCACCATCCCCTTTCTCCATCCGAAAATCTTTCTTCGCCACTGAGCTGCTTGCACACTGTAAAAAATATTCTCGTAAAATCTTTTAAGTGTGATATGTTTTTAACCTATTTGTATTATGGAAATAATACCACATATCAGGCTGCAAATACGGGAATAATTTAGCGTCGATACTATGCAATGTTATAAACTTATATACCTGCGTATAATGTAGCAACGGTGCCACGAATGTATGGAACAATACTATTTACCAATCGCCCTTTATCACTAAAGGCTGTTCACAAAAAACTGAGCACTTTTCCAAGCTCCGCTTAAGATCTACTCGTATGCAAATTGTGCATCCTTCCGCCATATATAGAAGTAACATTGCCGCGGGCATGGCCACTTTACTGATGCGTCGGTTAAGTTACGGTATGAAGTTATTATAGAACCAAATATTTAACTCATTTGCTCATTATCATACTTATATGCGTTAAAATTCGAAAACGAAAGAAATTATCTCATTGTTCAGATATGTTTACCTAACACTTCTAATCCAACGTTAGGACAAGGAACTACATTTTCTCCGTCGTTACCAACTTTTCCGGGCGCTTGCCATTCGCTGGGCCCGTTGAAACGCACTCTTACGTCGGCGTGAAGGCGCCTTTAAAATGCATCGTCGCCTGAACACGCCTTCTCGCATTAAGTAGAGAAACCAGTGCATTGCCGAATCACAGTAAGCAAGGAACCCCCACTAGTAAGCAGGAATGAGGCTGGATTGCACCACGCGACGCCGATACTGAACTATACTGAGTGGTCTTTCCTCCTCGTGACGCCGGCCATGATGAGCTCTTCCAGAGACCAGCTGTGCAGACCGCCGTAGCCTCCACGTGCAACAGCCTCCGGACTCGACGCAAGGTGGGACGAAACCCGGTAATGTGATATGGTTCTAAATGGGTAGTTGAGATTAGCAGAACACTATCACTGATGTTGGCGCAACTCGACAATTTAACTCAAATTCACGCCAATTTCTCACTTTCAAGCAACAATTTTTCAATTTCTTCTGAAAACACGATTCATCTTGTCAGTTTCACCCCCCCCCCCCCAAATACTTCGTTCACGTTTTGATTAGTAGTCCGGTGAGTGAGGTTAAATTTAGGTCAAAAAGGCAAATATTTACGAATTATATCACAAGAAAAGTATGAAAATTCTTGGAATTTCATACAAAATGTGATGATTTAGCTTGGAAATGAGTCGTTAAAAAACCACACACAGAGTGAACACAGGTTGTAAATTAATTTTCATTTTGACCTTAAATATGATTGATTTTGAGTTGCGCGTTGAAAAATTTGACGGGGAATTAGAAATTCGTTTGAATTTGGCGTGACATTGGTTGAATTTTAGTCTAATTATTGAATTGCGCCAATATCTGAAATAGTCTTCTACTTTAATGAACAGTAGTATTTTGTTGCTCCCCCGGTCATTCTGTGTATAATGTAACTGCAATGTTCTGTTGCCGCAATAATAACCCGGCTCTATTCCAGACTGTCTTGGTCTGGACTACCTCAGTGCTCTATCATCTCAGGCTACAGCCCCTATCATGAATCAGCAACCATAAATCCGCCAACCCTTTTTCGTGCGGAGTAACAAATATGTTACTTCATAACAACACGCAGGTAGGGCCATAGACATTTTTAGAAGTAGATTTCACAAGTGCTTATTTTATTGCGAACAGAATATATGCATATATGCCTACACTGATGTGGCAAACTTCCAAATAATTTCGTTGAATGTAACATTGTATTCTTAAGTCCAAATTCCGCGGTGGAAGATTCCTTGGAGGATCCCATGCAAGCCTGCACGGCCGCTCGTCCTGAGAAAAAGCGCAGCGCTGCTGAATACAATTATTTAGTCAATTAAAAAAAACACGAAAATGTTTACTGATTATGAAACAGCATCGTGTGAGAATGATGGTAAACATTCGCGTTTATGTAACATTTAGGTTCCAATTATAACAATAAATCTGTGAATAAACGAACGCATGGTGATGGAGTCGTGGTTGTTCTGAACCACATTTTCAGAAGTAAAATCATAAACAATGCACTCGTGTTTACTCGCACGGCAACAAGTATCGTTGGATAAGTCATCCCAAAGAACCCTCCGTTCACTGTAAAACAATTATGGGAAAATTACCCAAAAAGTGTAAGTTAATATTCACAAATGTTTAGGGGAAACACAGTTCTCCTTGCGGGTAAGGTAAAATTACCGCACTCTGGAGTAAAATTCACGTACATGGTAGTGAAAAATTCCATACATGGATGAGAAAATTATCTTACAACGTGTGGATCTCCTCGTCCATTTGTAACTATTTGAAAGTTGCATTATATATATATATTTTTTTCCTTAAAATGAATTTTTATTTTTCAGTCATACAAGCTGTCCGACATGGTTCTTTATACGTGAGGTATAATTACCGCACTCTGTACTACAATTAAAGTACACAGCTGTGGAAAATCCCACAAATAGATGGGAAAATTACCTTACGACGCGTGCATCTCTTCAGCATTGTCTCAACAGCTAAAAGAGGGGGGGGGGGGAAGAAACCAGCCTTTAACACGCTGATATTCAGTAACGCTGTTACGCTGTCGTCGTGGTGTATCGGATAGCGAATCGGCCTGTCATAATATGTGTCCATGGTTCGCACCCACTCCCAAGCAAGTGCTGACCATTCTATTGTTGAGACTTCGGTTACTGTTCGTCTGAGGATATATGTAATAAAAAACTTAAGAGTACTAATATTCCGGGATACATTTAAATATAATTTAATTATACAATATAGTTAATTTTCACTGACGTGTATGGGGTTTTCCCCCCACTTTTGTCAGGTACTATTTCCGCACGGTTGGCAAATAGTACTTTACTTATGCAAATTTACTCTACATTTAAGAGGTAATTTTATCTTACATGTAGAGGCAATCAGCTTCCCTTGCATGTAAGGTAATTTTAGCTCGATTTTTTTTTTACAGCGTGCTCGCATGCAGGCTGGGGTTGCAGGTCTCGTGGTAGCTACCGCCCGATCTTGGACGGGAAAATTTCATCGTGGCATAGAGGCGTTAGCAGCGATGCTGGCCACAACAAGGCTGCAGCAGATGTCACGTGATGGCGTCTTCAAACTTGTTTTGACGTTCAGGCATGCCACCTGTCGGCGCAGATGTCGAGCACGGGTTTAGTGATACACCTCCCCTCCTCCTCCTCCTCCCGCGGGATACCCGACAGTCGCATCTCCCAGCCGCAAGGGACTAGTGCCAACCTCCCCACCCGCTACAATTACATTACCATAAAAGTTTATGTTGCTTTATCACACGCCCCATAAACCTTTAATTACTTTGCTCAGCGTGCCCGAGCGCGGCCGGGTTGGCAGGACTGCATGAATACTCGGCGGGGAAATGTGCTTACGTAACGACGTGAAATACGACGCGGGGACAGTCTAATTGCGATTGTAAATTACGCCCGTCGCAGCGTCAACTTTGCCGCGGCTCCGCGAGCACACAGATTCTCGCAGTGTGAGGATGTGAGGAGAAAGAGACACTCGTGCATACGAGCGTCAGACATCCCGTCCTTAAAATTCGTGTACCTGTTTTTTTTTTTTTTTTTTTTTACCTCAGGAAGATTTATCATTTTCAAACGGTGGACCAATTAAATTTTTATTGTATACTTACAAGACACCACTGCAAACTTCAATATAATTTAACAGAAAGAGCAAATTCAGCCTGATTTGAGTCTAGACCGTGACGGATTATATTTATTACGACAGTATAATCACAAAACAATATTGCTTGTTTAAATAGAATTTGTGTGGTGTTAAAAGACTTTATGGTCGTCTGTTTTTTGGTCCACCAACTTGATATTTTTTTATGTGTGTGTTTAACGTACGGTTGACAGAGGAGGTCATACAGACTGAGCAAGTTGTTCGGAAAATCTGGCTCGGGAAAGTAGATCGACAATGGCATCACGTAACCTGCGCAGCATTTCCCTGATAATCTCGGAAAACAATGTGAAACACAACCACGGATACGGCCGGACTTGGAATCGAACCCGTATCCTCCCTAAAATCGAATACAGTGTTTTATAGGCAGTTCATGATGAAGTGGGCACTTTTAAAATTAACATTGGGAAAAATCAATTACTGCACAGAAAAAAAAAACTGCAATGTTTCTGCAACAAAAAATTACCAGTGAACCATTTCTTTGAACTCTTATATTGTAGTAAAATTAATTATGTTCTGATAAAGTTATTAATGTTAACCATTTACTATGTCTTGTATTGCTATAATGCAAATAAACTCCTGAAGCGTTAATTTTTTTTTCCAAATAATGCCGCCCCAGCCAAATGTTTTTTACTCTTAAATTAACAGCTAGAACAAGATATTTGTGTTACTGTGAAGTTGAAGTAATGTCGAGGCAACACCAGTTTACATTGACTTGATATTGCAAAATGGCGGCCGCTACTGAACAGCGACAACATCGTAAAATAAAACCACTGTATTCAAGTTTTAAAGCATGGAATTCGAACTACAACTTAAGTCAGCTTTCAAACCTTGCAAGGCAGTTTGCGTGAGTAATTATGCAAATATTTCCACATAACGAGCGTGTACAGCAGTTGATTATTATATGTTGTAGAATACCCACGCTATGAAACCCAGTGAGACATGTTGAAATAGAGAACTTGGTAGTATGTTCGATTTCGTTAAATGGAAACCGTCATGTAAACAAGGCGTGGGTTTATTCACGGGCAATATTTATTTTTGTGACAAAATAATTGTACTTAGTTTATTTTACATCGGAATGTTGTTTTCAAGCACAGGAGATACAATAAAAAAATTTAACACGGCATAATTAGGAAATAACCAAACACGTGATGCATGGGGTGATTTTTCAAAGGTTCGATTCAAAAAGTGTGAAGCAACCTCGAACAGGCTATAGCCAGCCAGACTTAAGGCACGTTTCCGGAGCCTCGCGTAGGAACAGCAACGCCATTTCGCCTCTGTGCAGTTATTTACTCTGTAGCTTGACGGAAATACCCTGCAGGGCTCACGACCAATACAGTCCATTCGCTGTTTCTCCACACACTTTTTCAATCACACCTTTGAAAAATCACCCCATGTAGGGCCTATGACGAGTTCGGTTGTTTTCTAAATACAACTTGTATTGCAAGCTTTTAATACTTAAGTAATATTGAATTATCTTATTACTGGTAAAACTGAACTTTTATACACATGTTATTTATTAATTATAACGTTTCATTTACAATCATTACGAAGACAAACAGTGGGCAAATAGTTTTGTTGATAATGCCTAGTAACTAGAGCTAGTGATTTTTCGCGAGTAAATTTGAGTACACTGTAGACTTCAATACTATAAGCACGCAACATCACTTTGTCTATTATCATTGGTTGCTGTCTGCTTGAGAAGGTTTTTTCATATTTGACCGGGCCACTGAAATTCGGCAACATCGGCACGGCTCCTACGTGATTCGTGTGCAGATAGTCAACACCTGTCGAAATATAATTCAGCCAATCAAGATAGGTAAGCAACCCTACAGTGTTTTAAAATATAACTTGTCTTGAAATATTTTCGCGAAATTGCATGACCCCTACTAGTAACAAATATTTGTTATGCAAAATATTATTACACCGGGTGCGCACGAACGCGGTGCGTTGTCCCTTTGGTGTTGTTTTTTTTTTTTATACTTGGTTAAGATTTGTTTGCACGAGGCGGAGGAATATTCAGAAAGTAGAACATCAGCAGGGCTTCAGAAAAGAGTTCGAAGTAACCTCGAATCGACTAAAGTACGCCTGCAGCACTATGGCTTCTACATTCCGTGTATCCGGGTGTAACAGGAGAACGAGTTCCGCCTGTGGCAGCAGCAAATGAACAAGTGACCTCAATACAGGACTGTGAAGGATAACTTGGTGCCGGATTATAACACGAATAGCAGGGTATTTAAGCCTCAGTCTAAACCAGAAGTCGATTTCAAAAGTATTCAATTACACCATGGGCTAATTATAGCAATCGTCATCAGAGTAGGGAAGTTCTAACATAACCTGTGTCCTCGAAAGGTCTGTTAGTGTGACATCAAACGAATTATCTGAATTGATAATTTTAAAAAGTGTTTAATTTTGTGGCTCGTTGATTGTCGATGTCGAGATACGAGGCCTGCTGGGTGTAAGTTGGTATTTCAGGCGTTAAACGATTCTGGAAACGCTACTTTCTCGAATGTTTCGGCATGCATATTGAACGAAGCTAGTTTTAATGTTTCCGGGGATATAAATACCCGTGAAAGTGCGTGTCTGGGAAGGGGGGGGGGTAGAGGGGAGAAGACAGGAGCAAAGAATCTTCTATTACTTCGTTTTACAATACAATTCAGTGAAGTCCTAAATTAGTTTCCCTTGCTCCTTTTAATTATCTTTCCCGCCGACTGCAAATTGGCAGTCGGCGTAAATACTGCAACAAATTATGGAACTTAATATCCGCACGTCAGATGCCAACGAAATTGAAGATTGGACTCCGTATTTAAAATAAGGCGCTTAGGGCCAGCCACATCAACGAGTCAACTAATCTACGAAAGCATCATTGGTTCATTTAATAAAGTCCGATTTCTCATTAAAACAAAAGGCTGAGTGATGTCCATCATTTCATTTACATTTCCACGGGCATTAAACATTTACTACACAATGGAGTGGTTTTCCGATTACTGCTTAGAACGAGAAAATGTTCATATTTTGCCGTCTAACCTCGTGTTATTTGTGAAATAGTAGTAGAGCATCACTAGGCACAGACATCTCGTACCGGGGAAGGGGGGGGGGGGTAGTCATAATACCACGGTTTACGGAAAATGGCAAGTGATTATTTGAGTCCATATAAAATAATGGAGCACTCTATTTATATTATCATTATACATGCATATCACATATTTATCTACTGTAAATAATAACAACTGAATCAAAAATAATTCAGATCCATTCAAAAAATCAGCCATTCCAAAAATGTTCATTAATTTTTTTTTACATACTATCTCAAATATTTTTTTAACAAATTATAAAGCTACAGTATAAAAATATTTGTAATTATATACTTTAAAACGTTTACAGAAATGTTTTGAAACATTTGTAAAGTTTCAATGCATTTTCTAAATTAGTTTAGTAAAATATTTAGGAATTTAAAATTTGTCTAGCACTTTAAAAATGGTTTGTCAATAAATTTTTAAGAATAATTTGTGAATTTATGTTTTTTTTTTTTTTTTTTTTTTTTTTTTTAGAACAAACAGAAATTTAGGTTATTGTAATTTTATTTTTCATCCGAAGCACTTTCAGACGAGATGATCTTATTTACAATATATGGTTTGAGAAAAATGGCTGAATTCAATTACATCTAAGAAGCACAGTTCGTCCATGTCACACATACTGAGATGTCAAGTTTAAAGAACTACGTTAAATTTGATTTTTAAGCTAATTTACAAAACATTAAATATATATGTTAGTCACGAAATTAGTTTCTTCTGCACAATATTGAAAGTGAACGCATGCTTTCGATCGCACACACAAATATACACATACACACATGAATTTTCGAATGGGTGATAAATAATTGAATGCAAAGAATGTGAGTTGTTACTTGTCCTCTTGCAATTGTTCTGTAATTTGAAAATTTGGAGCAATTTTGATTTAAACACATTCGTTATAAAAGATGCTGACGGGAATTTCAGGCTTTCATTTCAGTGACGCCGGAGTAAAAGGAAGTTTTATTAGAAAGAATCTCGAAAAGAGTTTTTTTTTTTTTTTTTTTACTTTGGAATTCAGATGTGTTTTCATTTATGCGATTCTATTTAAAAAAAAATAGTGTATCAGTATTCGTAGAATTGCGTTAAATAAGAAAATTTTTGCTAGACTGGTGTTTGACAGAATACTAGAGGCTCTGGTTTTCAATCACCGTCAATAATAGAGAGAGAATTTAGGTTTACATTTCTCCTCTTTGAAATGTTACTAGATAAGACGGTGTATTTTATCTCATAGGTAAGTGACTATGTCTATAGCCGTATCATCCATCACACGAATGAAAATATTTTTAGTTTCCGTTTTTCCTTTAAAAATTTTTTTCTCATTTCTTTATATATATATATCCGTTAGCTGGGTCGTTTGTCACACTTTACCTCGTTGTGGACGACACGGCACTGAAGAAGGTTTGCGTCAGTAATAAGAATTAATAATTATCTAACGTAATTATACTGGATCCTAAATACGCTGTGTTTTGATTGAAGTGCTTGAAACTGAAAATCTCTGCTTGAAAGACATAATTGACACTTAAAATGTATAACAGATTCCTCTCTTTAATATACTTTGAATGATTTCTCGTACTCAAAACCATCTATTAAAATGTAATGGTAAAATGAACTATAGGGAATCATACATTATTATGGTAACGATAATATCAAATGAATTGTGCGAATCCGCCTATCCATTCTATAGTTAGATTATAATTAGACATCTTGGAGAAAACACTTTTAGAAAATGTGTAACACTTCTTAAAAAGAACTTTTTTTCTGGAACGACACTTAAATTAGACTTTAAAAAAATATCAGAAACTCAAGATGACTAGAGGTGCCAAATTAATTTCCCCTTATCGGTAATTGAGAAAGGCAGAAGTTTGAAAAAAAGAAACATTAATGCGCCTAGCCAATAAGGTGTGGACTGAACAATGGTAACGGCTGTTCACGGTAAAGTGAGCATTCTCGAAAGTTCTGCTAAAGATCTACTTCTACGTACATTCCGTATATTTCCGCCAGATGTAAAATTAACATTGCCATGGGCCTGGTTACATTATTCATGCGTCGGTCAAGCGAAACTGTGAAATTATTAAAAAAGTAGATATTTTATCATTTTACAAATTCATACACTTAAATGCATTAAAAATACAGAAAGTAAAACAAATTTTTTTAATATTCTCAAATGTTTCCCTAGCACTTTTAATTCATTTTTAAGACATCGAACTACTTTCACTTCGTCGTTGCCAACTTACGAGAGCGCAAAGCCCATCAGCGAGCCCGTTAACATACATGTAGTCACGGGCAGTGACATTTTTCAAAGGTAGATTTCAAAAGCGCTACTTTATCGTGAACAATCTTGACCTCCCTAGAAATATGTGAAACATACACCACTGCTATTTCGGTTCTGTCGATTCGTTCCTCCCTCACTTAAAAGAAAAAAATTAAGTCACAATAAAAGTGACAAGAGAAAAGTTATGCAATTGGTTTTTCTGGGCATATATATATATATTAAACTATACTATATATACAAAACTAATATTATTTATTACAGAAAAGGTTGTTGCAGATTGTGACTGATATATATATATATCAGTCACAATCTGCAACAACCTTTTCTGTAATAAATAATATTTTAATATAATAATTTTTTTTTTCACGTGCAGCTGTAACTCTTGCGTTTGTAATGATTTAACGTTCGTGCCGATGAGGGTAAAGTGAGGTGAGTATGGAGCAGCGCCGGAATGAAGGGGACGGGGAAACTGGAGATCCCCGAGAAAACCCGCCGACCATCGGCATCGTCAGGTACGATTCCCACATACGATAATCCGAGAGTGGCCCAGTCGAGAATCAAACGCGGTTCCTATAGGTGGGAGGCGAGCAGTATAACCACTATGCCACCACTATACTATATGCAATACTAATGTTTAGAGGTAAAAATGAAATAAAATTAAATGGCTTTGTGTCACCACAAAAAATTTCGCAAGGTGCATACCAACAAAATATGTTGTAACTGCCGCAAATATTTCAGTTTCTAGTTAAGACAGAAGAAATGTTTCGAGGCAGGTTGCTGAAATTGATTGTTTTTAATATACCATACTCAGCTTTTAATTGAGTATGTTCTTAACGTTCAAAGGAATATGAATCAAAACCTAAAAATTTTGAACGTATATTATGTTTCACCTCACAAAAATTCTTGTCAATTTCATTTTTGTGTTTTTCTTTGCAAATGTATGATTAATTAATCTTCCTTCTGTAGCGGCAGATAAACTATCGTATAGACCCACCAACAGACAGGTATGTTTGTATGATTGTCTAGGCCAGCAACATGTAGATGTTATCAAAATACACCCACGCGATTGCTGACCGCACACTAAGTTCGCATAAACATTATCCCCCCCCCCCCCAATACTGTGGACCCTCCCTACCAACGCGTGAACGACACGCCACTGGTTTCGGACAAGCTGACTTTTCTCACCCGAGGGATGGAGGGCCTACGCTGTTTGGTGAAGGAATAGCCGGGGGGGGGGGTAGAGACAAGCAGCAGCGCCAGGCGAATAAGCTAAATATTTTTTAAACAATTCACTCGCCAATGGTCCTTCCGAAAGGCAGAAGGAATGGCAGGCGTCAGTAATTACCAAGCTTTCAAAAACACCGGGGCCACATTTATGTTCCTACCGGGAAACCGTAAAAAAACATGTCTTCGCTCGCGCCTATTTAACGAGAGAGTTAGGAACCCGGGTCGCGGATTGACCGCAAGGAAATAAGAGAGAGAGAGAGAGAGAGAGAGAGAGAGGGAGAGGGAGAATACATAACGAGAGGGCGGAAAAAGTTGGCCACAAAAATTTTACTAGTGCCTTGTTTTATCTTTTTTTTTTTTTTTTTCGGATTACTAAGAAATCTCGTAATTCTACAGACAATATAACTAAGACGCAATAAAAAGCTCATGAAAGTTTCTCCACCATTCTTCGCTGCCTTGAATAATCATGAGTTGTCCCTTTTGTACCTGCCGAATAGTAAAAAAAAAAAAAAAAAAAAAGTTATGCAAATCACGCGCTGAATATTCCCAGCGCTCAACTGCCGGGTTATGTGTGGTTGTTAATATTAACTGCCGTGGGTTAGCTGAACAAACGATCTTTTTTCTTGTTGTTAACGGTGGAATGAGAAAGCATCACGGACTTAACGGAAATATGTACATAACGGATAAGGTAACGCTTTAAGTTTCAAAGTAGGACCACCCTGTGACCCTGTGTAATGTCCTTGCTGAATCAATACGGCTAACATTATTTTTGATTAGACAGGTCAACAAATTTATGTATCGCATTGAAAAGATAAAATAACATGGATATGAGTATTTCCGCACTGCTAAAAATAATAAACGGTGGTCCGTAAAAGCTGTTCACGATAAAGCAAGCTGACATGCGTCCAGTAAGTTTGGAAAGTAGCTCAATATCTTAACGTCGAATAAAAAGTGTTTGGTAACCATTTGTGATAACTTACATTATTTCCTTCACTTCCCGTTTTTTTTTTATGCATCGAAGAGTAGAATGAGCAGATTTTCTAAATTTTTACTTTTCTTATAATTTCAGTTTCATTTGACTGACGCACGAACACAGTGATTAGGCCCATGGCAATGTTAATTTTTCCATAAAGCGGAAGAAGACACACTGTGCCTACAACTAAATCTTAAGCAGGGCTTTCAAAAGTGCTCATTTTACCGCGAACAGACTATACTAGCAACTGATGCTATACCAACATATAAAGTATAAATGGAGACTAGGAAATGGTAGGCAAAGGAAAATTTTTAACAGAAGCAAGTGTGTACTTATTCGCGAATGAGCGGAGGAAATGTGGGAAAGTCCCGCTGGATCACTAGAAGCGGAAATGAAGTGATTAGCTGTCGCTAATAATGTTCACCGTGCTAGTTGTTTGCTCTAAGACACCTGAAAATAATGCATGCATGATTATTAAGCTCAAACATCTTAATTGTAGCATGGAATACAAGTTATGTGCAGTAATATTGACGATATTACAACTGATTTAATAGAATGACACGAACTAAAAAAAAAAAAATCATATTCCTTATTCCTTTCTTTGCAATAGGCAGGCTACATTAATTAGTAAAATTGTGTGACGCATTTGTATTATTAGCGCTTGAATTGCGACAAGAGAAAAACTGAACTTCTTTTTACCACTTGTCTGCACGTTTATTTATTTCGTCACATAGTGTTTGAGAGTAACAATAGTTTAAGCACTAAGCAGTTGACGATGTAATTTATGATTTGGTAGCCCACAACTTGAAACCTGTGGCAAGGAAACTGGCGCACGTCAACAGTGCCAAGAATTCAAAAGTCTAACTAAAACATTAAACTCTCCATCCATTTATGTGTTAACTGACCCTAAGTGTGCTCTATTTACTACATAGCTTCTTATATGTTTCGCGAGTTACTGAGCGCTTATGAAAGCTCTACTTAAATTATTCTTTCATCCCCCTCTGGAAATTTAAAAAAAAAAAAAAATTGTACTTTAAAAGAAATCCTTTCTCTTAAACCCAGTGGCCGAAAAATCCTTTGTAGAACTACAAACAGTTTTCTCGTAAAATCTACAAAACATATATTTGTAACATTACAAATGAGAGGCTTTCATTTCAGCCTACAGTATTGAGAAGTGGACGTAAAATTACAATTATTTTCTTGTAGAAAACAATTGTGATGAATTAATAACAGAGAATAGGGGAAAAAATAATTTGAAAATATATGATTCACGGAAAAAAAAAATTCCTACATATTGCCAGCACGAGGACAGCAGCCCGCGTCTCTTGCTTTATTAACCCGCTCCCTTAACGCAAGATCAACTTTCCTTACGAATTTCTGACTTATTTTTGTACTAAATGCATTAGTAAATGCATACATAATATTAACTCGATTAAGAAGAACGCATTTTTTTTAATTGTAAGTGTTTTGTGTAGAAATGAAACATTAACGGTTAATGAGTAACGTGTTTTTAAAAATGTAGTAGTTTTATGATTATTATTCGAGTTTTTTTCAGTGTTTTACGGTTTTCAAACTCGCAATACATTTTCTTTTTGCACGCAACTACACTCGTATCTCCCCTAGTTTTTGCACAATCAGCTACGTAAGGTTTTACTTTCTTAATATGCGCCGTTTCGTTTGAGTTCGCGGATACAGATCAGTATGGCGCAAACAAATTATTGAGGTCTATTACAAACACGGCAGTTGTAGTTTTACAAACAAGCAATTTTACAAGAGAAATTTCTGTGCTGCTACTGACATTTGTAAAGTTTACAAACCATTTCGTAGTAAAAATTGCAAAAGAAAAAAATAGAGTTTTAAAAAATTGCTTCTCTATGGACCTTTGACCTCGTATTCATGCATCGAATAAACTGACTGAGAAGTTATTACAATCGTAATATTACAAGCCGTTCACGGCTGAAACTCCAAAAACACTAATAAGCTAGACTGGGCTACACGCTGTATAAACGACCAATATATTTTATTCCACATATTTTATGCAGGTAGTAAATGAGCATATTTTTTTTTCCTAATTATAGGCTGTTCGCGGCAAACTGGGCATTTTTGAAAGCCATCTCATTTGGTATAATAGTCAATAAATATATTTTATCTGGGCTTTAGACGTTGAATTCCGAGTGCGGTTGAATATACACACTGTGTTTATTACTTGCATGGCAGTATTTATTTAAAAAGGGGGTTAAAGGATAAGAAATGGCTGAAAGGAAAAAGTAACTAGGGCCCCAAAAGGTGCTAACTTTACCGTGATCAGCCTATACCATGGGAACTGATTCCGTGTGAAATGCACACCAGTCTGGCACTGGATGTTCCACACAACACTAAACACTTCCAGATGCTGAAGCATCACCTGCAACGCTCTGGGCACATTCAGATATAGGCTATTCACGACACAATGAGCACTTTTGAAAGCCCTGCTTAAGATCTACTTGTACGCCCGTTGTGTATTCTTCCGCCTTATGTAAGATTAACATTGCCATGGGCGTCATCACTTTATTCATGCGTCGGTAAAGTGAAACTGTTTAAAATTTTATAAAAGTAAATATTTTTTTCAAATATGCTCACTTTTACACTTCGATGCATTAAAACACGGAAAGCGAAATAAATAATTTAAAATAACAGAAATGGTTACCTGACACTTTTTATTTGACGTTAAGATACGGAACTACTTTCCCATTAATCGTTACCAACTTAACTGGGCGCATGTCATTCAAGGCACCCGTTATATATGCAATTAGGAACAGTGACTTTTTTCTAAGGTTGATTTCGAAAGTGCTCACTTTATCGTGAACAGCCTTCAGATGGTTAATTTCCTTTCGAGGTAGCTGGGAAATCACGGCCCGTGATAGAACACATTGTAAATACTCGCTAAGGCATTTCCTAGCTTCTCCAGCCTAAAGGTCTTATCCCGTTCCAGCCGCCAGGGATAATTGTAGCTTAACGTGTTTCATATTTCAGTTATTATATTTATCTCAATATTTATTACATCTCGAAGCCAATCATTCGGTGGCTGTAACTACACTCCAGAGTACGCCTCTAACAATATAATAATTAGAGCACTTTATAAAAGTGATATTATCTGAGGCGTCCATAGCTTCACTTAAATTAATTTTTCAATAACACAGTTACGATAACTATACCATTATTACTGAGTCAAAAAGTCTGCACTCTAAATCTGAAACAGTGATAATTGAGCCAAATCAGTTAAAATAGTGAAAATTGGGCGACTGATAATCAGTGCCTGTTAACTAATTAATATGATGGTTGAATTTCACTGATACATTTCTTATCCCCACTGAATGTCGAGAATCCTGCTGCCATAAGTTATTTGTTCCTAGTTCATTTCCTTGATTCTCCAGTTGGCAGTAGCTTATCAACTGACTTTCAGTGCACGTTAAATGATTCGAGCTTGGAGTGTGCCTAGCTCTAAATTGAAACAAAAGTACTCTGCTCGATCTTCAGTACAGTTATAAGATCAGGATTATCATAGTGAAATAGCAAAATTACTTCGAAGGGATTTTTCGAAACGTTTCATCTTAATAGCTTAAACCAGGAAGGCGATGTAGATTCCAGCAGGCCTATGTCAAGTGAATTTGAACATTTATGATAATTTAGTTAGACGGTAATTTGCCGCCCGACCACAAACTAGAACGTATTAAATAGGCGTTACGCTGCTTTTGCACGAGGAAAAATTCATGTGAGAATATCAGGATAATCCCACGCAGCGAAATATCTGCTTACATGAGATAAGGTAATGATTTCGAAGCATCTTGGCTGGCCAAGAAGGTAATTATTAAATCCCATGAAGCAACGTTGTTTTGAAGTAGTGACTAATAAATAGAACAGACGATATCTTGAGCTCGTCCAACGATCGCACAACACTATTTAAACTCCGCTCCATTGCCAAAACAAAATTTTCTACAGTTCTTCACAATGGATATTTTTCACCTGATTCTTTTCTACAACACTGTATTCTCTGCTCTTCCACCTCTCTGGTTAATGTACAGAATGTATCTTGATTCGACCGACAAACTTCGGGTGTAGGTTAATCACGAAAAAAAAAGTTGAAAACAACTATACGACATATGGTCTAAAATTAATTCTAAGGGATGTACACATTTTTGAAGTTGTAGTAGAAGAAGAAAGTTTACTACAGTACCACTGTAATGTACCCCTCTCTGGAATTTTCCCCTCCTTTTAATAGACGTTGAAGTGTGTTATTGGGTATTGTGCGAGCCTCGCCTGCCAGGTACTGGTAAATATTATTTTGAATGTAAAGCACGAATTACTCGAAAACGGCGAGGTTTAGGGAATTTACACAAGTGTCATTTTTGTTCATTATGACACGAGGATTAATTATACATCCTTCGAATCCCGAATATGCTACCGCGACATGGTTGTTAGTTCGGAATAGCGATAGTAACAGTGATTATTTATATGGAATAATTTGATGACAGCGACAAGTGCTGTGATGTTTGAAGAGCTTTGTTCAGTTAACAATTACCTAGACAATCGGTGTTCCATATTAAATATTATCTCCAATATCTGTAATAAACCTTTGTTCGAGGTCAAACTTCAAAGACGTGTACCACCTTTGGCATTCACTTTAGACAATAAGTCATACACATGTTTTCAACTTATTTTTTTCGCGATTAACCTGCAGCCGAAGTTGTTCGGTCGAATTTAGACACATCATGATAGGTGGCCACATGACCAGCAGACAGATACCAATAGAATATCTCCTTTCGTGTGAGATTCTTCTTAAGATAGGCCATCCTTTGTCTTCTGCTTTAGTGCTGTGATCAGCCAGTATGTTGGGGCAGACACTCGCACAAAGCACCCGGTACAAGACAATGTAACGATATGAGCCGCGTCTTCTGTCGACGACGGAGAATAACACCAAGAAGACGCCCGAAGATTACTGTGTGCCCGGCCATCGCTAACCGCCGCCTGAACTCAACCTATGGTTGCATAGGTATGAATGAACTTAAAGAGTAGAGCAAAACCGTACGAAATATGCCTCGCACAAGTTAGTTATTGTCGCACACTCTACAATCAAAACATGCAAAACTGCCACAAATCAGCGAATTTGACTGCAGGTGTGCTGAAACTGCTTCACTTGAATCTGTAAAAATCTACTGCGTATTTTAATTGCATGTATTCACTGATTAATCGGTGATTTATACTGATTTCTATTGGCGGTGAGACATCAGTTCATTCCACTGATTCACTACTTGGTAACAGCTTACTAACTACAGATTCAGATAAATAATTCAACTAATTGAAATCTTTTAAGTCATATCTAGAGTGGATGAGATTTAGTTATGATGGTGTCAACTTGCACAGGTTGAACACACATCTCGTGTCGTGTATACGCTACTTTAGCGGGCACAGCCTCAGCTCATTAGACATGTCCCAGGTGCTACATGAAGGATTCAGATTCTGCATTAGACATGTCCCAGGTGCTACATGAAGGATTCAGATTCTGCATTAGACATGCCCCAGGTGCTACATGAAGGATTCAGATTCTGCATTAGACATGTCCCAGGTGCTACATGAAGGATTCAGATTCTGCATTAGGGGGCCCCCCTCTGAAAAGCGCGGAAAAGCTGCAGGCTTGTGGGATTTAGACGTGTGGTAACAGCGGCAACAAAACAGCCCTCCTCCTTCCCCTTACTCCTGTTCTCTCCCCCCTTCGACCCCCCCCCCCCCCCGGGCCGCCTCGATATTTTTATGGCGAACGCGAAGAGTGGCCATCAAAATTCGGCCGCGGACCCGGCTTGTTTTATGTTCCCGGCCTTGCGCTGCGCTATTAAAAAAAAAAAAAAAAAGTATCTGGGTTATGAAGGGGTGAGGGGAAGAGTCCCCCCCCCCCCCATCTTACTCGGCAGGGGGTTAGCACGCCTTGGGAGTACCGTGCCGTGAGTAGGGGGAGGGAGGGGGAAGGTCACATGCAAAACCCCGAAACGGATGCCACGTGAGTTATTTTCCGACTGGGTAATTTCTAGCGTGATTTACATCTTTCTATTATTTCCAAGCGCGTTTTTTCTCTCCGTGCCCTAGCCCGGCGATACTCCTTTTATTAACTTCCACCTTCTTTAGTAGTTCATCTTGTTTTTTTTTTTCTGCCTCCCCTCCCCACCACACCAGATCCCACTACTAGTTCTCCACGGGTGGGAGTCTGAGCGCTGACTAGGTAACCCAGGTGATGACCAGCATCTCCATGAGTAAGCCTGAGCCACAGAGAAGATGGGTACACAGAAGCGTGGCCGCACCCGTATTTCTAATTGACAGAGACCTGAAGAATTCGCGTATTCGTTTTGGGACAAGCTATAATTCAAAACACGTGTGTTCATACAACTTTAGCCGTTGGTCCAGACGGTGTTCGACACCTCCTGGAGAACAGCGTCCAATCTTCGCCTCCCACTGTGACAGCAGACAACCAATGTGCAGTTGATGTCGGCGTATTTTTACATAACTTGCAGGTCATTGAACTCGCGAATTTTTCAGGCCTATACTGATTGGCCGCATCAGACTTTGGGAACGGGACTTGTGTCTCACTGGCTACTGCGTGCTGCGAAATATTCCCTGTTGGCTGGGCTGCCTACAGGCAAGTAACATACCAGGCGCTGATTGGCGAAAGGCATTCCAACATAGCGCAAGGCCTGTGACGCTGCTGGAGTTCACTGTAAAATCGGCTGGTTCGCCTCAATCATTACGAACTCTTTTCCTGTGCAGTCCCTGAGAAGATAAATTAACAGCGGCTTTGACAGAATATGCCTGTACAGTGAGCAGAATATGGATTCGCTACAACTTGTGGTCACACGTCGTTATAGTGCACAGGCAAAATTTATTGTAGTAAGTAGATGTCTGTAGTTTGTTCGGAACCACGTCATGTTTTCCATTCGGTTCGGTGAGGCGTACTGTATGTGCATGATTTCATGTGTAGCACCTTTTTAACCTAGTATTTTATGCTGTGAATATACTAACCTTGACATGACTGTGTGCACTGCACTAATTATTGTGTTACTGTCGCTAAACTAACATTAATAAATACCTTTGTTCCAGAGGTTCAAAATGTCACGGTTTTATTGAATTAATGGAAGAAACAAATGACTAAATAGTAACTCATTTTTTTTAGTTTTATCAAAATATTCAGCATAATTTGGAGGGCGATAAAAACTGTCTGTCATGCCACTGAACGGGCAAACACGAAGATGGTTGATGATAAACCATGATGATATTAACTTTTTGAAGTGTAGGAAACATATTCTTGTTTACAATCGTCCATGTGGTGCAGATTTTCGCATTTGGAAAATGTGCCGGACGATGTCGCTGGTCGGTGGGTTTTCTAGGAGATCTCGTGTTTATCCGCCCTTACATTCCGGCGCTGCGCCATACTCGCTTCCCTCCGCCTTCGTCAGCTCTCAAGACCACGAAGAGCCACCCAGACCTCTCCACACCCCACACCTCTCCACGCCACACAATTCTCCCCACTTTACCTCTTATTACCTCACAGAATAGGCAACCAGCATAACACTCCTGTCAAGCGTGCGGCATAGAGAGCATGAGTAACTCTGACAATCTGATACTACATGCTTTCATGAACCGAGAATAATCAGAACCATAATCAGAACGAGAAAGAAATGCAGAGGTTCGTATTGACAATTTGAGGTCGGCGCGGATTTACCGGCAAAAAAGGCTGTTTTGTAAGAGCGTCGTGTATACGAATATGAGCAGGAACACAAGTTATTTTGGTCTCTGAGTAACCGCCCACTTGCGTCCTATTGGACCAGACTACGGCGAGTACGCTTAGTGTGCAACGTTCTCTATTGGGTGGCCGTCAGCCAATGGAGTGTCCAGTTTACTGCGATACAAATAAAGCTCCCCAGCACATGCGATGGGATGAATACACTATTCGCGGTTTCTTCGCACTTTTTGAATCAAGCTTTTGAAAAATCACCTCATGCCTCACCTGTTTCGTTGTCTTCTTAAATTCCATGTATCAATAAACGTTATATATTTGTGTTGACTTAAAAATACCAAATTTTTATTCAAATTAACTTTACCTTATATTTTACCTGTAATATGTAATTTGTAATTAAAATGAATAAAAACAGTGATAAAATAAGTGTGTTGGTAGAACCAAGTAAGGAATAGTTCTCGTGCAAAATATTAATACGCTGAGCGTGCACGAATTCTCTGCGCTATCCCTTTGGTGTTATTTTCTAGACTAGGTTAAGATTAATTCTGTTCTTCTGGACGAGTTTAGCATTGGGAAAATTCCTGCCGCTAAGTGGGTGCGCAGTGTTCCAAAGCTAAACCTAGTTAAGTTTACTTCTACTACAGGCTGGGAAGATCAATGTTAAAGGCTGTTCATGATAAAGTGAGCACTTTTGAAACGAACCTTAGAAAAAGCCACTGCCTGCATATATTTCCACGGGCGCCCTGAGTGACATGCGCCCAGTAAAGTTGGTAACGATGGATTGAAAGTAGTTACGTATCTTAATGTCGAATAAAAAGTGTTAGGTAACCATTTGTCATAACTTAAATTATGTATTTCGGTTTCTGCTCTTTTTTTAATTCATCGAAGTGTAGAAATGAGCAGATTTGTTAAATAATTACTTTTTAATTAATTTCACAGTTTCATTTGACCGACGCATGAATAGAGTGGCGAGGCACATGACAATGCCATTCTTAGATAAGAAGGAAGAATACACAGCTTGCATACAAGTAGATCTTAAGAGTTAGTTGGACCCCCGCGTCCTAGGTCAAGAAGCGAGGGAGCGATACGGGCGACACTAACACGCACGCCTAGCGCCTCATCGCTCCTACGCGCAAGGCGTGCAGCGTTCCCGCCGTGACGCTGTATTGTGCAATTCAGATCTTTAACAGTGGGATTTTATTACACGCGATGAAAGCCCACAGATTACACTGCGTCCGTATCTTTGCACTTTTCTCTTGCCGTTTAAGGAAACTGCACAGGCAAGCTTTAAAAATGTTATATTTGACCATCCTCACGATTTTTTTCTCTCCGAGAATACACTAAATATGACAAAAGTAAGATAATAGGGACATAGACGAAAAGTCTTAATTGCAGAACATTTAGGTATTTGCCGAGCTACGCGTATTCGTGTAAACAACTATTTCACAAAAAAAATCTGCAGGTCCATATAACTCTTAAGCAGGGATTTAAAAAATGCTCACTTTACCATGAATACGCTATATAACAGTTTGCATGAGGCGGAGGAATATACTGAAATTAGAACTTTAGCAGATATTTAGAAAAGTTGAAAGAAAAAGGGAATGGACTATACAAGAAATCGCGATTTACAAACAATATTTCGGTAAAAGGAACATTTTCGCCACTCGGTAAGCGCTAGTGTCGCATGTGTGCCAGATTTTCTCAATTTTCTACCTTAGAAAACTAAATAATTTCAATCATCATTAATCAAGTATAAAATATCTTCGTAACTAAAAAACTGTTTCTCTTTTATAATTCACGCAGCTTAAAATTTTAATTAAAAGTTTTTCTAGTTTTTGGAAATGTAGATTAATGTGCACTAGCTTGAATGGAGACTACTGAATTTTTGTAAGGCTTGGATTTATCAATGAACTGTTCCTGGAAGGCGGTTGAGATCGATTACAAACGGCAATAAACTCCCGTAAGTCAACCCTTTTAAATAGGAATAAATGTTCTTTTGTTAATATACTGTCTCAGGTTATTTGTAAATAACTTTTCATGCCAAATTGCTTACAGCAGGAGTAGAGACACAATAAATTAATTAGTGATTTAATTTATTCAATACACTTTTATCTATGTTTTACTTATTAAAATAATAAAAAAAAATCTTAATACGAAACATGATTTTAAAAAATTATTATGTTGCAAAATTTATTTTGAAGTTCTTTCTTGTGCTTAACCATATACTGTGAAATTAAACATTCCAAAAATAAAAAAAAATGGGGGGGGGGGGGGGGGGTTATTATGGTTGTATGATCAGTTCATCTCATAAACATACCGAGCAGCACTTTTGGCTGCTAGACTTATTATGCATAGAATATATCTATCTAAGTTGAATACACAATAACATGCAAACCACCAAAATAACTGTTTATGAAAGACCCCTTCACATTTCAGTGCTAATAATTTACAAAGAACTTGTAAATATACGGATAAATATTTTATAAGAATCTAAGGTACCTTAGATAACGGAAGAATTTTTCTTCACGTCAATGTTCTTAAAGCCGTTCGCATGATCGTTGTATGCATAACACCGTCCAATTTAACCAAAAATTATAATTCTTCAATATTTACATAAGAATATGACGCTTGCGAATCTTGACATGAAAAAAAAAACTAAACGCGTCATTGATGGGGTGGTTTTTCAAAGGTTTGATTCGAAAAGTGTGAAGAAACCACGATTAGACTGCACGTAAGTACTTAACTGTGGATCAATTTCGCGCAGTAATTCTGTGCATGTTCTACTGTTATGTTCTATGCTATGTATTATGATAGCGAAGCCAGCCTAACACAGGAACCGGGCAGCAATGCGGAGACTCGCGTAAGGAGGAAGGGTGAACGATGACGAGGAGACCAGGCTGCAGCAGAAGCTAGGCGCTCGTGGCGAGACGAGGCGGAATATAATTGTCAGCCATATTGGGGCGCGGACCGGGGTGAAATTTACGACATTAATTACAGGCGGTCCGGGGTGGAGGGTTGGCAACCCTCTGGGAGGGAGGAGGACCACAATAACGGCGGTCTGCCCCGCAGGGGTGTCGCCTGGACGTTAAAACAGTCGCTCGTGGCTTCCCCGGCCGCCCGCCAGGCGGCGCCACGTGCCGCGCGGTCCAGTGATATACGTACCATTTTTATCATACTGTAGCCTTTTTATGGTACTGTACCATTTTATGGTACACATGCCATTAGTAGACCTTGTGTGCCATGTACCATGACGAAAGTGTTCATAGTACACCAATGTACCATAATATGACTAAAATAAAAATATGCAGCAAATAATTCAAACGTATAATAAAATATAATCAGTTTGTTGACTGTTGGTTCAAGCTGAAAGCCGAAACCCTATGATTTATCTACGAATTATAGTTCGAACTTTTCGAAGTTTTACGAACGAAATATCGAGATAGAATATCAATATTCTTCGGGTTTCTGGCGATGTTCTATGTTGTTCCCTTTTCGTGTGTCAGTTAGCTCCTTTTTTTGCTGACAGTCAGGTTGTGTTGTTCTATATTCTATGCGGTAAATTTGATTTATTGTAGTTAACAGCACATTCCATTGCTGTGTAGACAGGAGTGTTCATCATATTTTATAAAGGTGGAGTGATTATTTTGTGATTTATAAACCAGGTGATGTTTCAATTATTTGTTTTATTTCAAACATTTTATTTGTATTTGATATTAGTAGTGTAACGTTGAAACAACTGTTGTGTAATGAAAGTAAAACAAACATAAAGTTGTGGTTTTTTGAAACAACTGTTGTGTAATGAAAGTAAAACAAACATAAAGTTGTGATTTTTCGCATTTGTTAGAACTCCCATAATTTTGTATCTGTGTACCATTATTTTGACTCCGTACCACAGAACCAAGCACTCACGATCTGACGTCCCTGGCACCGCCCACTTTGAGGTTTTTTAGCGCGTTGAGGCAGGGAAGCGCGGAAGCAATAAGGGCGACGCTGACACGCGCGCCCAGTGGCCCCATCACGCCTATGCGCAAAGCGCTGAACTGGTGTGCAGTGTTTCCGTCGTGCTGCGTGTACAAATGAGTCTTTAAAGCCGGGATTGCATAGCCCCAACAAGTACGACACGGCATGAACGACACGACACTTAAAATTAAACAGCCAAATGAATACCAGATAGAGCTGACGTAATCCCTACAATTCTGTCGTCCGACCAGCGATTGTGGAGGAGAAATTATTTATATTTTTGTCGTGTCATGCGGCATTTCGCACAGAGTGTACAACCTTGCAAAATTAAATTGTATGGCAAGCTTTCCTTATAGTTGCAAATACGCAGCTCAAAAGAAAAAAAAATTAAAAATTAATGTATTTATCTCTTAAGAATAGTAATCTTACCTTTGTATACACTAGCGATAACACTTTGACGCCATCATGTATTCCATATTTCCCGTCTACCCACCGCCTTTGAAACTAGAGTAGTTAATCAGCGCCTTTTAAACGGTTCCAAAAATTTATACTCGTCGGGTCGCGTCAGTAAACTGTCGGGCTGTAAATACGAGCAGTCCCATTGAAAATATGATTGTAGTATCGTGGTTGCGGTTTATGTCGTGTCGTGCTGTGTTTGTCGGGGCTATGCGACATAAGAGGTGACCCTATTATTTTACTGCTGGAAAGTCTGTGGGAAGAGTCAGTGCAGGTCTCTATAATCATAGACTAAAGATGAGGTAGAGAGATCTCGCTGGCTGCGCACAACCAATCTCCGTGTCCCAACATTGAACTGCTTTTCTACCAACGCGTCTAGCGAAAATGGCGTGGTTTGGATTTTACGTTAGAAAAGTGATTTGTAAACAAATGATTTGAGATGTATGTACACTTCGTTTAATCAATTTGTAATGTAGTTTGATTACATTGAAACTGGTAAAAGTATGTTATTCATATAATAGCGCTTGTCATTTTAAAGTTAAGATATAAACAAACACGTTCATCACTGTTGACCATGTGACTTTGACAGTTGTGTTACTCAGGGGTAAGTCAATTTTGGGTACATGCACAGAAGACGAATAAGCGGTCTACCTCATATTTAGTTTATGCCTATAATAGTTTCGCATGTTTCCGGCCAGTATATTACGAATAGAGTTCCGTAAATTTTCCCAAATAACTTTTTGAGGACAAGCTAGACTTCAAACTCACGTTCATTTGCCGCCGTTTCTGAGTTTTTAATTCATAATGCTCCGACAATGAATCTCAAGGCCTGGCACATAGAAACACATTTGCTGTTACTGTATGATGCTGTTTTTTTTTATGACACCATATAATGTTGGAATAATAATCAAGAAACATATTTTATTTAAGTCCCAGACGTTAACTTTCGAGTGCGGTGGAATATACACAATGTATTTATTACTTACACTGCAATATTTATTTGAAAACATGATTATTTGATTAAATATGGCTGAAAGGAAAAGTAACTAGGGTTTCGGAAGTGCTCACGTTACCGTGAACAGCCTATACCCCAACAAACTATCGCTGATATGCAGGTAGGACTCGTGGTGGCGCAGTGGTCTCCCACCTCTGCGGATCGTAATCGATTCCCGGAGGGGTCGTCATCTAAAAAAAACTCGTATCTGAGAAACGTGGCAGACGTTAAAATTGACCAATGTTTTTATTTTCGAGACACATCCTTTTCACCACCATGTAATTTCTCAATATCTCCATCTCCACAATCATGTCACCTTCATCGGCATGAATTAATTTCTCGAAAACGTAGGCAATTAGCTTAAAAACACAAGCCGGAATGTCTGTTCACCACGTACTGTAGATTACAAAGTGACAGGAAACGACAAACAAAATGGTACAGTTATATTTTTATTTACGCAGTTGTGGGGCCAACCCCTCCATTTCCATGTATGGGGATTGTTATTGGAGCCCATATTTTTGTGATTTGTACTTCGTTATTTAATAATGCAGTATCCAGAAACTGATACACTTGTCGTTTTTTTTTGGCTGTGTTACTAGCAAAACAAACGTCTAATTCAGTCACACTTTCGAGGGCGGATGCATCCCTTCCGAACAGATTGTCGGTAGAGTTCAGTTCCACCCTGTGTATTTTTGAAAAACTAAACATTAACAAACATCCACCACTCCACTATTTGAATACGTAATTTTGAAATCTCTGACAGAAACTTGCAATCCGAAGTCGAATAAATGTCTACAAGACGAAAATTAATAACTTAATTTTATGATTTTGTACATCGTGCACTGAGAAAATTGTTTTGTTGAATCAAACAAGATTTTTTTTGGTGCAGCCATATTATTTGTTTGTATAGGGGCAATGAAACATTTTGTTGCTAAAACCAAATTATTTTGTTGTTCTCATTCGGTTGCCCCAAACTGTAAGATTTGTTTGGTGCAACTAAAGACTTGTTTGGCTACACATACGTTAAACAGTTTGGGCCGACATGAAAAAGTTATACACATTAAACCGAGTTTTGAATCTTGATCACTTGCGTCCGAGCGCTAGGCCTTAGTAATCTCAGCTCATGTGACAACTGAAGACGCCGGAAAGCTTTTAAATAGATTTAAAAAATTCAAATATTGGGCAATGTGTGAAAACAAATATTTCAATTTTTTCATCTGTACTTGTCAGTTTCTTGTAGTATTGTTTTATTAATGCGTTTATATGATTATTTAGCATTAATAGATTCACTAACAAACACGGTTAGTATCCTAATTGTAACAAAAAAATACAAACAAACTCTTGAGCTGTATTCTCGAACGAAGGCAGTCAAACGAGTGGCCAAACAAATATATACAGTAAATTAAACCAAATATTTAGTTGACAGTCTATTTATTTTTTTTTTTTGTTTACCACAAAGATTTTATTTATTCAAACTTTGTTAGACGAACAAAAGTAATTTTGTTACTTTTAAAATTTTGTTTGCTCAACAATATATTTTGTTAGGGCAACTGAATATATATTTGGCCCTATACAAACAAATATTTCGTTAGATTTACACTCACTGTAGTTCCAAAAACTTACAAGCGATTTTGAAAAATTCTGAATGAAGCTTATAATTTTCAGTGAAGTATGTAACAAAAAGGCAAATGGCATATTTGTATATATATATATATATATATATATATATATATATATATATATATATATACATGCGTAGCGAAATAAATAAGATATGATTATAACCAAATAAGATTCCTTACATCTCAGCAGAATTTCTGGGAAATATTTCGATTTCCGTACAGAACAGCATCCCTGGGCAAGAGACACATGACAAGCGCAGTGAAGAATAACTCAGCTGGGCAGAATAATAAAACTGCGAGTTTGGTTTGTTTATTCATAAGCCATAAATGTCTGATAGTTTTCTTGATCCAAATGTCAGTCGATTGTATAAGCAGAGAAAGTAAACAAGATGAAGATAATATGCCACAGCTAGGTTTATTTTTTCTAGAAAGATATACAACGTCGCCATAAATTACCAACAATCTTCAGATACTTTAAACATTCGGAATATCGCGATAAAACAGTCATGTTTGATAGATGTGAAATCTGGGCATTTTACTCTGGTTCAGTAAACCGTATTAACAAATTATTTGCTGTGGTAGAAACGAACTGGACTCGATTTACTATCAACGCAGGTTTGATTTCCGGTGCGGCCATCCTCATTCCGGTTTTACGTGGTTTTCCGAATTCACTCCAGTTGGACGATACATTAATTCCTCTCTATAGAAGCCATGGCTCATTCTTTCGCCGCTCATATTTAAGAATTTAGACCCGCCTTTTATGACTCCGCTGTTGAAGTTGTTAAGGACATACATCAAATTTAATCGTATTTATTTAAACCCTTGTCATTCAGAGGTGGGTTTAAATTAGACAGTCAATCGGTGTACACAACCTTTCAGTGAGCATCGTTCAAAAAGATCGTATTCTTAATGTACAAGAGGGGGCCACGGTGGTGTAGTGGTTAGACTACTCGCCCCCCACAAAGGCGAACCGGGTTCGAATCCCGGCGGAGCCACTCCCGGACTCTTGCAAGTGAGAATCGCGCTGGACGAGGCCGCTGGCCAGCGAGCTTTCTCGGGAATCTCCCGTTTCCCCGGTCCTTGCATTCCGCCACCGCCCCATACTCACTTCACTTCACCTTCATCTGCTCTCAAGACTCATATGTTAACAGCCACCTAAATCTCTTCACTTCACTTTACATACACTTTATTCACTTTGGAACTCTCGCCATGATAGAACATGTTCGCATTTTCTATTTTTGTACTTTTTGGGCCACCATTACAAAGAAAAAAATACCCCCCCTTTATATACTGGAAAGAAAAGAGAACTCTGATTTGGAAAATTCTCACAAACCCTTGTTATCTATCCGCGGTTGTGTCTCCTATCAATTGTATTCTTTTTGACACTCTGCTAATTGATTTACAAGTTATTCAATTTAATGGAAAATCACTGATCTAGGTCTAGTATATTCACTGCTACTTCCAACTTTTCTGAAGCCCTGCTCAAGTTCTACTTTCGAACTATTTCTCCACCTCACGCAAAAAAAAAGTTCACTTAGTCTATAAAATTACATCAAATGGACAACACATGGTATTCGTGTGCGCTCAGTTTAGTAAAATTTTGCATTACAACTATCTATTACTAGGTATTACCATCAAAGCTATTTTATCTCAGTTTTATTGCTATAAATTGCAAATCTAACTCCGATATTTATAAATTAAATATAAGTAAAAGTTCAACTAAATAAAAAAATTATATATTTTAATGTTGACAGAACGCGTCATACATGGGACGATTTTTCAAAGGTTTGATTTAAAAAAGTGTGAAGATACAGTATATAAACTATAGAAGGGAGACACTAATGTAGTGTTTCATGAGTCGGAAATCTTCCGTTCACAACTGTCTTTACATAATTACAGAAGAAAGTTAGAGAATAGGAGCCCAGGGCAGTCTCCATTGTGGATGGTTTGCTTATGTTTGGATCGAGAAGGGGGGATTTAGGGAGGGGTGAAAGGGGAGTTGTCTTCTGAGAGGCAAGGTGTACAGTGTTGACTAATAACCGCCGGCGACCATCATCCCCAGTAGACTCTCTCATCACGCAATCTCGGCTGGACCAGCCCGGCCCTGGCATTAACATGGGAGAGGAGGGAGTCCCTTATCATCCGCAGAGCAGGAGCCTTCAGACACCCTCTCTGTCACTCTCTCATTCTCTCTCTCTCTCCATCTCTCCCTACACCCCCATCCACCCCTCTTTCTCCCACGCAACAACCTTCCAGCGTACAGGGACGGCTGCTGAAGCCTCCAGCGAGTACATGTCACACGTTGCTGCGCTACAACCCTCTCAGCTCGTAGACGACGCGCCCTTATAACTAGTACCTCACATCCCGACACAGGACACTCTGCTTATAACTAGTACCTCACATCCCGACACAGGACACTCTGCTTATAACTAGTACCTCACATCCCGACACAGGACACTCTGCTTATAACTAGTACCTCACATCCCGACACAGGACACTCTGCTTATAACTAGTACCTCACATCCCGACACAGGACACTCTGCTTATAACTAGTACCTCACATCCCGACACAGGACACTCTGCTTATAACTAGTACCTCACATCCCGACACAGGACACACTGCCTATTCAGCATTCTCCTCTACTTTCTATAACTAAAGCCACGAGTATTTCGCGAATTCATTCGGAGGCGAGGTAGACTCCGAACAGTTGTTCTTTTCTCCTACTATTGTGAGTGGACGACAGTTCTTTAGACACGCCCCATTTAACTGTAAGCCAGTAATAAGCAGTAGTGTGAGAGAGTGTTTAACAGTCCTGTACAGAGACCTCACTTGATCACAGCAACCAATAAGCAAACGATAATGTATCGAGTGTATAGAGGACTGTCCAGCCTAGCTTGCTGCCAACTCAATCCGCGAAATACTCGTGGCTCTAACTATAACTAATTCCTAGATCACAAAGCTACGTAACACATCGTGTTTGATGTGTGTAAGCACATATAGGGACAATGTACCGCATGCATGCGCACTCAGTGTAATAATATTTCGCATAAGAACTATTTCTTATTTGATGTTACCAACATATCTATTTTCTCTATGGTTTTCTCCATATTGATTAAAAATGAAATATTGTAAGTTATAGATAAAATATAAGTTTAAGTTAAGCAGAAAAAAAAGGTACTTTTATGTTACTACAAATATTAAAAGCTCGTGATTCATGACATACCAATACTTAGGAAATAACTAACCTTGTTGTATATTGGGTTAATTTTTTAAATGTTTTGTTCAAAATGTGTGGTGAAACAATGAACAGACCATATTAAAAGTTCTGTGATACGAGTCCTATTTGAAGGTTTTAGTTAGTGTAGAGTTTCGTCGTGGTTATTAACTGTGGGCGAGTTCTGTGCATGTTCAGAATTTCACTATTTAACGTGATGCGAGATATATCGTAGTGTAGATTATCACTTCACGCTTCGTAAATATGAGATCAGACTAGGACTAAAAGAGCAACTGCGCTACTTTTAATTAAATTTGTCATATAAATCGCTACGATCGGCAACAAGCTGGACTCCACAATCGTTTGCGTATTTGAGCAATAGTTAGAAGTTAATTGGCTGTTTCTGCACTTCAAACCCAGGCCAGATTACACGGGATTCTGTTCTTATTTTCCTCGGAGGTTCGTCATTGGTTGAAAGTCGTTCGGGGCGTGTCTAACAAACTATGGTCCAATGGGAGCACAAACACATATGTACACGAGAATGCAGCTTAACACGGATCTCTAACTATGAGTTAACTTCAAGGAATCTTTAAAATCACGCTACAAAAATGTTTTCCAATTTTAAAAATTTCTCAAAATTTTTACAAGCCTTTTATTTAAATCAGACTGCGATTCTTTGTCAAATAACTTTTTACAAAGTTAACGTTAAAATGAATTAGGACATGACCTTTCAGTCGCCGTTGTTAAATTTTCTGTAAATGATTCCGTTTATCTTGTTTGCAGGCTTCAAAAACATAAAAATTATGATTTTGTCATACCACAATGCCAAAAATAAGGAACTATGGAATATTTTTAAGGGAGTAAAGAGTAGCTGCAAGTAATGTTTACATGCTGAACGGTGTTTCTAATAAGGAAATATGGAATTTTTTTAAGGGAGTAAAGAGTAGCTGCAAGTAATGTTTACATGCTGAACGGTGTTTCTAATAAGGAAATATGGAATATTTTTAAGGGAGTAAAGAGTAGCTGTAAGTAATGTTTACATGCTGAACGGTGTTTCTAATAAGGAAATATGGAATATTTTTAAGGGAGTAAAGAGTAGCTGCAAGTAATGTTTACATGCTGAACGGTGTTTCTAATAAGTATGAAATAATGAATATTTTGGTAATCAGCTCTTTAGCGCATGAAAACTGAATTACTGGAGTCTGCATCAAGAGTTTTTTCTTGATGAGGCTGGGCCTTCTGGGTTACCATGCCCTTTGACATCCCCAATTGCTGCTGCCAGTCAGTCCACGTGATGTTGAGTCGGAAACAGCCTTAGATTGGAGCTGCGATTCGGACTTTGAGGATTGGCCATCCAGCAGACTGTCTGGTTTTAGTTCCAACCAGAGGTAACAGTATTGCGCACTGTATAGGCAGGGATAGGAAAATTTCGCGAGTTGATTTCGGGACAAGATAGACGTCAAACACATGTACAGTGAAGTCATCTTCGCAATTGGATCTCAGTTTATTAGGGCCCGCCCCGCACGCCTCTGAGCCAATAGCAGACTTCTAAGGAAACACCTTGCGAACCCCATAACTGCCAGGCGTGGGGCAACAGCCAATGAACACACAGCTTAGGCTCCAGTATGCAGAGTACTGAGGAGTCTGGCCTACAGGTCATTGAACTTGCGAAATGTTCCTATCCCTATGTACAGGTGGCGGCATTAAATGTTAAAATTAGTGTAAAATGTATATACAGTTAGGTTAATGTTTAACAATGTATTGCAATATGTAATTGTAAATGGATATGGTTTTGTTATATGAATATTTGTAAAAAAAAAAAAAATTAAAACTGTAGATTAGACAATAGGCTACATGTTGCAAGGAGGGTTATATTCAACCGGTACAATACACTGTGAGACTCAGTGGCCATTTAGGCTCTCAAGACGTCATTTTTAAAAACCACCCAAATATCTCAATTCAACTCAACTCAACAACCAATGGTCTTCTCTGGGGTTAGGTCTAACAGATTCGCAAACTGCACTGCTGCCACTACATTGTGACTGGTTCATATCACTGACCATCGAACAGAAAGCCTACAGCGTATTGGTTATGGAAACGAAAGAAGTTCTTCGTCAGCTTAAGTACAGCACGTATCATAAAATATCTTATGTGCAACACCAAAAAAAAAAACATAAATTAGTGTGGGAATGAAATAGAGATATTCGTAATTTAACATTCTCGATGGTTTACTGATACTCGTGCAGGTCGTATCTCTTCTATAGTCTGTCCACTGTAAAATGAGCACTTTGGATAATCCTGCTTAGTATCTACTTGTATACACGTTGTGTATTCTTCCGCCTTATGTAAAATTAACACTGCCATGGGCATTATCACTTTATTCATGCGTCGGTCGAGTGAAACTGTGAAATTATTAGAAAAGTTAATATACACATATGCTCATTTTACACATCGCTGTATTAACAAAAAACAGTAAGCGAAAGAAATAATTTTACTTATTACAAATAGTTGCCTAACACGTTTTAGTCAACGTTAAGATATGGAACTACTTCCCCTTTCCCCTCAAACGTCACCAACTTTACTGGGCGCATGTCACGCAGTGCACCCGTTAAAATACACGCAGGCAGTGACTTTTTTCTAAGGTTGATCTCAAAAGTTCTCACTTTATTGGGAAGAGTCTTTAACTCGGTGCATCAAGGACAGCCGAGTCCTCGCCCTCGTGTGACATTGCCGCTGTGCATCTCCGCAGGACACAATGACGCGCGCCCGTGAGCTCGCAATTGTTCCTCCGCAGTTCCGCGATAAGGTGTTTTTTTTCTCTGTCCCCTCCCCTCTCCTTCCCGTATCGCCCTTCATATCCTAGTAGTCATTATTGTTAACCGCCTTAACCATGCTTCGAACAATGATAATGTATTACTCATAACTAGGGATAGGAAAATTTCGCGAGTTCGTTTCAGGACGAGATAGATATCAAACGCGTGTACACTGAAGTTACCTTTGCTGTTGGATCAGAGTTTATTATGCACGCTCTAGAAGACTCTGAGTCAATGGCAAGCTTGCAAGGGCACACGAAGAAAATCCCATACTGCCAGGTGTGGGGTAACACTGGGGTAGCAGCCAGTGAACAAACATTGGAGGTTCGATTGTACAAAGGATTGTGGAGTCTAGCCTACAGGTCATTGAAATTTCGTATCCCTACTCATAAGTAGGGCCCCGAGTATTTCGCGAATTGATGCTGCAGCAAGTTGGACTGCGCAGTCCTTTATACACTTGAGAGACTACTGTTTGCTTACAGGTTGCTGCAATCTAGTGAGGCCTTTGTACTGCACTGTTCAAAACTCACTCACACTACTGCTTCCTGCTTATTACTGGCGCACAGTTAAATGGGGGTGTGTATAAGCTACTGCGGTCCAATCACAATGGCAGGAGAAATGCACAAGTGTTTGAAGCCTACCTCACCGCAGAATCAATTCGCGAAATAATCGGGCCTCTACTCATGAGTAGACCCGGAAATTCCGTGGATTAATCTGTGGACAAGTTCAACTGTATTCACTTGCATATATGGGTTTGTACTTCCATTGGTCCATAGTTTGTCAGCCCACGCCCTGAACGACTATCGGCCAGTAAAGAACCTGAAAGGAAAATAAGAACCGAATCTCGTGCTACCTGGTCTAAGGTTAAACTGGAGCAACAGCCAATGAACTACTAACTTATGCTCGAATGCGTACAGGATTGTGGAGTCTAGCTTGTTGCTAAATGGATCCGCCAAATTTCCGGGTTTCTAGCCATAAGCTGTTCCCTGTAAACTGAGCTCTACTGAAAGCCCTGTTTAGAATCTACTTTTCTCCCCCATTTTATATATTTCCACCGTATGTAAAATTAACATTACCATGGGTAAGTTGTATTATTCTCCGGTTGGGAAGCTCAATGATAAGCCACTGTCACAATGTCAAATTCTCGCCATCAAATACATTTCACAATAGAATTAGAAGACGGAATACTTCCAACAAATTCTTAAATGTTATTGAAACTGTAATTTTTTTTTCTGGCAGGATCTGATCTAATTTTTATTTTTAAAATTATTTTCAGTGTGAGATGCTGCAGTTGTGTTTCCGTGTGGTCGATTGCAGGAAGAAATGTTACGAATGTTGTGATTTGTTTTCACTTCTTTACTATATTTAATATGTTTCAACAGAAATGTTTCCTGCACAATGTAATGTAATCTCTCCGAGTTCTTAACATCGTGTGCAATAATCACTTTAAATTGCATCCATGCTCAGGCCGTTTCTACATAAAATAATAATCCTAAAATGCTACTTCGTTTCCAGCTGTTGTTTGTTATTCTAAAGTTTCTTGGCGCCTATTTTTGTCGTGAACGATTCTGATTGGCTGAGCCCGTCAAACATCAAAGGAGATTTTAGAACCTGTCCAATCTTCAAATGTCTGAAGGAAACCGAAGCCATACAACATTTTGAGACAAATATGGCGGCGTTTATGACGTTTCGATGACGCCACAGCTATCCAAATTTATTTGACTAAACATACTGGAAGCAGTTTCACGGAAAAATTTGAAAGTGTGACAGGGGCTTAACAACTTGATAACTAAAAATGCCCACCACCACCTAACAGTGGTATTGTTATGTGTACCAGACTGTCTCTATATTGTACGTAAACAAATGGGTTAATAGCAAATATCGCCAAATAAATAGAATTTTATTTCTTTAGATCACGGTCGCCAGTCGCCAGTTATTTTTGTAGTTTAACATCACACATCTAACGAAACGCGGCTTAACTTTCAAACATATCCCGTATAGCGATTGTTTGAAAAGTGTCTTTGGTAACGAATCGGTAGGTAAATTCGTGTAAAAAAAAATGCAATAAATTTAGTTAGCAATGAAATAAGTATTAGCTTTTTTAAAGTTTTTGACACAGTCCTTCTAAGTTGAATAGAATAGAATTTCAATGTGTTTGTAGCAAACATAATCAACACATTTTTTATGTTTATTATTTAAATACTGTAACACTATTGTTACATTTTTCTTTCATTCCGTTAAAAATAAAGTTATGCCGAGGAGTTTAATATTTATCAAACGATACAGTAATTCAACTTGTTTTTCAATAATGTAAGAGTACAAATTTAGACACTGGCTTCTTAGAGCGCACTCTAAATTCGAATCAGTGGACAACCACTTATTCGCAGTGGAAATGGCTCCACTTTGAATCAGTGAAGGAAAAAAAAAAAACACAGATTGCTTCAGTTGAAAAATTACGCTGATTGAACTAGTGATGTGAAAAATTTCACTGATTCTAAACGGAGCCATTTTCACTGCGAATCAGAGGTTTTCCACTGATTAGGATTTAGAGCCGGGGGGGGGGGGGGGGCTGAGCAGTACGATGAAATCCAGAGTGTATAAAAAATTACACAAATAATTACAGAAAAAAAAAAGTGTAATGGGTAATTAGAGCTGCAGCAATTAAAATTCGGCACTAGCGTCATATTGTTATTTACGTTAATCATAATCATATTTATTTCAGAAAGCACAATACAAATTTCGCTGCAGTTGTAGTTTCGAATGAAAATGTCTCCTCATTCTCCAGTGAGAACTACACGTGCAATTACAGATACACTCTCATACAGGCTCACAAGAGACAGTCATGTTGAATTTGCTATTCTACGTTTGACAGTATTTCTGATTGTTCTAACAACCAAACATGACATATAGTTGTTGTTATCGCAACCACGCAATAGACACACGGAAGAATGATCTCCGTATTCCACGCATGTCCGTAACATTGGATCATGATATGTCCTACTAACCAATACCAAAGTAACGTAGCGATTGTTTAGTTTGATTGTAGAAACATAGGTATTCTTATCGTCATAAAATATTCTATTCACTTGACTAGAATATACCGTGGTTGTATTTAAACTAGGGAATAGGAAGCGAACTGGAATCTCAAAAGCTCATATTTATGTAAAATATTTGCTAACTTTGAGCTTAAATCATTTGATTCTAGACAAGATTCTTCTCAGAGGTTACCACTCGAGCGTCCACCACATACAGTCTATTCCCGGTTTCAAACCTTTCGAAAACTCAGCCCATGTGCGACGTGTTTTGTCCTTTCCCAAACATGTCGTGTATTACAGGCGTTTTGCACTTCTGTTAACTTGAAAGTACCTTATTAATAGTTCAATTGAATTTCCATATATATTTTATATATAAATTATAATATTTCATTAATATTAATATGAATAAAAATTGAGAGGAAAAGGTGTGGTTGGTAATACCTAGCAAGAATTAGTTTTTATGGAGAATATTATTACACAGAATCCGCACTAATGTGGTGCGCTCTCCCCTTGGTGTGATTTTCTAAAACTCGGTTAAGCTTTGTTTGCACTAGGTGGAGGAATATCCAGTATTTAACAGGACTTCAGGAAAGCTGTAAGTAACCGCGAATCGATTATATGTGGTTAATCCAGCTATTTTGAGATCATCTTTGAGAAAGATAAAATAACCTTACACCAGAGGGCCAAAACGCTCCGCATACGTGCCCACTCAGTGTGATTACGTTTTGCGTAAGAACCATTTCTAATTAAGCATTACTAACACGCATATTTTCTCCCTACCTTTATTTGTGTTAGCTATCAATGACATAATATTATTTATAGATAAAATGTAAGTAAAGGCTGTTCACGATAAGGTGAGCACTTTTGAAATAAACCTTAGAAAAAAATGACACTAGTATTACTTCAACATATTTCAACGTGCGCACTGACACTAGTATTACATATTTCAACGTGCGCACTGACACTAGTATTACATATTTCAACGTGCGCACTGACACTAGTATTACATATTTCAACGTGCGCACTGACACTAGTATTACATATTTCAACGTGCGCACTGACACTAGTATTACATATTTCAACGTGCGCACTGACACTAGTATTACATATTTCAACGTGCGCACTGAGTGACATGCGCCCAGTGAAGTCGGTAACGAAGGACTGAAAGCAGCTCCATATCTTAACGTCGAATGGAAGTGTTAGTTAGCAATCCGTGATAACTTAAATTATTTCTTTCCCTTTCTGTTATTTTATCGCGAAGAAGTGTGAAAATGTGCAGATTTTGAAAACACTTACTTTTCTAATAATTTCCCAGTTTCACTTGACCGACGCATTAGTAAAGTGCCGAGGCCCGCGGCAATGTTAATTTTACATAAGGCGGAAGAACACACAACGTGTATACAAGTAGATCTTAAGCAGGGCTTTCAGAAGTGTTTTTTTTTTTTTTTTTTTTTTTTTTTTTTTTTTTTTTTTTTTTTTTTTTTTTTTTTTTACCGTGAACAGCCTATAGTTAACCAAAATAACGTAATTTTATGTTGAGATACATGAACTACAGTATTCGGGGGAAAAAATTAAGCGCGTAGTATATGGGGTGTATATTCAAAGGTTTGATTCGAAGAAGTGCGGAGAAACCGCGTTTATAGACTGTAGCCCAAACACATCCCTTCCGCGATATTAATCGATATTTTCTCTTGTCGGCTGCGCGAGCGGTAGACGTGACAACAACGCGCGCCGCGTGTGTGCCTAGGGAAATGAGTTAGTTTCTGTGATTGTGAGGCCGGCTCTCAGTCTGATTGCCCGCACTGCTCGCCAGGGTTGCCATGGCGACGCCGACACTCCCCCCTCTCCCCCACCCACCCTCCTCCGGCCGCCTAGCATCCCTCATACAGGCGGCAGGATGCCTAAATGGACCGGTACAGCACGCCGCAAATGCGAGGCAACGCCCTTCTCTTCCGCGCCTCCGCCAGGGCCTCGCAACGCCCAGTGCATTGTCCATTTGCCGTCGCTCTGAACTTTTCTGAAGCCCTGCTGAAGTTCTACTTTCAGAATATTCCTCCGCCTCAAGTGTAGATAACCACGCCGAAGGGACAACGCGCCTCATTCGCGCGCACTCAGTGTAATAATACTTTCCATGAGAACTATCTCTTACGCTCTTGATTCAAATCAGTGGGAAACCACTGATTCGCAATGAAAATGGCTCCACTTAGAATCAGTGAATAAAAAAACACCGATAGTCTCAGTGGAGAAATTACGCTGATTGAATTGGTGATATGAACAATTTCACTGTTTCAAGTGGCGCCATTTTCACTGCGAATCAGTGCTTTTCCACTGATTTCAATTTAGAGTGTACTAGGTATTACCAGCACACATATTTTCTCTCCGTTTATATTAATTATTAATGAAATATTGTAATTTAAAGATAAAATATAAATTAAAATTGAATTTCACTAGAAATAAGGTACTTTTACGTTAACAGAAGTATAAAATGCTTGTGATTTTGATTTATTTTATTGTTATTTTACTACAACAAGACATATTTACGGCAATCCTTTATTTTGTAACGTACAATTGAAATCCCTGGAGCAGAACTCAGAATGGGTTTCCCTTACAAGTATTTGGAAGAAGGTAGATAACTACAGTCCAGACAGCTTTAACACTGTGCCTTTTAAGTGCAAATAGTAACGAGTTAAAATATTATCATATTACCACAAGTACCTGTTAACTTTCTATACATATGAATTTTATCATCAACATTAAATGTCATTTTCTTTCTTGAATACATAACAGGATTTCCAACATATTATATCTCGCGAATCTGTCTCACTAATGTCTGTTGGTTTTGGGTCTTTAGAATTATTTGTACGTCTGAAGAAACAGAACTCTAAGAAACCAGGGCCAGATTTTGCAGTAATTCCTGGTAGTGCAAATGTACACGACAACGACAGTAATATATAACCTTCTTCTATGTCCACAACTCGTACAGTCCACTCAGTATCATTTTTGTTAACGTCATTTTCAATAGCATGTATATTGCGAAACACCTTCCTTGGTGTATGGGATGTAAGGCAGAGTGCGCATGCGAGCTTTGCACAACCCAGTTTCTAAGCTCCAACCCTTATTTGCTAATTAGGCCTGTTTCTCTTGTGAATTCTTCAGTATGCTGCCTTGCGTTACAGTGTAATGAGTACTTCGACAGATATGTAGCAATCTGACGAAATATTTGCTGACGAAATTACGTGGTTTATCTGTACTGGCTGACAAAGATATAAAACGTATCCGCCATAGTCGAGCGGTGTGACATTTATGTGTTCCCGAAAGTTTTGAACCGTTGAAAAGCTTTGAAAATCATGATGCATTGCAATTTTAGCTATTCATAATAAATACGGGAAATAAAAATAAACTCCACTTCCATCAACCAAATTCTGATGTAACGAAAATAAACTTAAACTGAGAGAAAGATTTGTTCCACCCAGAAAAAATACTCGTTTGTATAGGGCCACAGATATAATTATTTGACCCAAAAAAAATTGCGGCGTAAACAATATTTCAAGAATAAAAAACTAATTTCGTCCATGTAACAAAATACACGCTTGAATAAACAAACGTTTGTGTTGGACCAAAAGAATAAGACTGTGATCAATACTTTATTTTTATTTTCAACTGAATATATTTGTTTGGCAACACATTGGCTTCGTTGGAAAATACAGCTCCAGAGCTTGTAATTGTTGTGACAAATAGGATTACAGTGGTTGTTGGTTCACGTGTTGATGGTTAGTGATGGTATCAAATTGTAATGAAACAGGTTTAATTGGAAACTAAAAAGTAAAGCTGTAATACTTTAAATATAGGCCTATGTCCATGCAAGATGTCCAGTATTTGAAACGCGTCTTTAAAAACATTCACACTTCGTGATCGTCACTTGCGTTGAGGCTACTAGAGCGTAACGCTCGGGTAGGAGAGCCGATTAAATATCGATTTTTTTAATCGATTAAATAGGCCAAAATTCGATTTTTAGATCGATAGTCGATGCGCCGATTTATTTCGGAATCGGTAAAGTTGGTAACGATGGATGGAAAGTAGTTCCATATATTCACGCCGGGTAAAAAGGAATAGAAAACCATTTGTGATAACATAAAATTATTTATTTCGCTTTCTGCATTTTGTAATGCTTCTCTAAGTGCAAAAAATTTGCATATTTGTAAAGTATTTACTTTCTTGATAATTTCACAGTTTAATTCGACCAACGCATGAATAGAGTGATGAGACCCATGACTATGTAAATTTTACACAAGGCGGAGGAATGCACAACGTGTATACAAATAGATCTTAAGCAGGATCTTCAAAAGTGCTCATTTTACCGTGAACAGCCTATAATCGCTTTATTCATGCATCGGTCAAATATAACTTTGAGATTATTAGAAAAGTGAATATTAAATAAATTTTCGAATACTTTCGGATGTGCATTAGAAAATCAGAAAGTGAATAACATAATTTCAGTATTCACTCAAGCTTACCTAACACTTATGCAAATAGTTGCAGTGAGGTTTCAGTGCCTTTTTAATCGCGAACAGCCTATAGTTACGAGTCCCGGAGATTTCGCGGATTCATCTGAGGACAGATTAAACCGCATTCACGTGTACGTATGTATTTGTGCTTCCGTTGGACCATAGTCTGTTAGACACGCCCCGAACGACTTTCAACCAATAACGAACCTGCAAGGAAAATAAGAAACGAATTCCCGTTCTACTTGCTCTGGAGTTTAACTGGAGAAACAAGCAATGAACAACTAAATGAGGCTCTAGTCCCCAAAGGATTGTAGAGTCTAGCTTGTTGGCAGGTGAATCACCGAAATTTCCGGGTCAATACCTATAGTTAGAGATAGGAAAGTTTCGCGAGTTCAATGATCTATAGGCTAGGCTCCACAGTCCTTTTTATACTTGAGACCCAGATGTATGTTGATTTGTTACTTCCCCAGAGAGCAGGCAGTGTTACCTCGCACCTGGAAGTATGGGATTCACTTCTCGTTTCACTGCAAGTCTGCTATTGGCTCAGAGACGTTCAGGGCGTGTCTAACAAACTGTGATCCAATTGCAAAGTCAACTTCAGTGAGCACATGTTTGGCGTCTATCTTGTCCTGGAATGAATTTCCCGAAATGTTCCTATCCCTACCTATAGCAAATTATTACGCGAAGCAGTAGGGCCACTATACGTCAGGAATGTTGACTCACCTTAAAGAACTGCATCCGTCGTTGAGGACACGTCGAAGCAACAGCCCTGCACTCGGCAACCCTCAACCACCAGTCACCCTGCGTCCAATGCACAGCTGTAGCCTGGGCGATTCCCACGTCCAATGCACAGCTGTAGCCTGGGCGATTCCCACGTCCAATGCACAGCTGTAGCCTGGGCGATTCCCACGTCCAATGCACAGCTGTAGCCTGGGCGATTCCCACGTCCAATGCACAGCTGTAGCCTGGGCGATTCCCACGTGCAAGAAAGACGCTCTGTCAGGTCCACATGCGTTCTCGTCGGTGCACCAGCAACGACCTGCCCAATAACCCCCAAATTCACGCTGTACGTAACAATGTCAACAATACCGCGCCCTAACTTGCGCAAGTGGATGTCTCGGCGAGTTGTAAAATACTACGGTTAGGGATAGGGAAAATTTCGCGAGTTCAATGACCTGTAAGCTAGGCTCCACAATCCTGTGTATACTCGAGACCAAGATGTATGTTCATTGGCTGCTTCCCAAGAGAGTAGCCAGTGTTACCTCACATCTGGCAGTATGGAATTCGCTACTTGATTCACTGCAGGTCTGCTATTGGCTCAGAGTCGTTCAGGGCGTGTCTAACAAACTGTGATCCAATTGCAAAGTCAACTTCAGTGTGCACATGTTTGGCGTCTATCTTGTCCTGAAATGAATTCGCGAAATGTTCCTATCCCTAACTATGATACACTGAGAAATAGGTTTGTTGTTTTTATAGGGCCAAATATAAACATAATAGTCTCAAAAAACATTTTTTCGAGTAAACAAAACTTGAAAATATACGCTTGAATAAACAAATCCTATGTGTAGGGTAAACAAAAATTAGACGATCAAAAAAATATGGGGTTGAATAAACTACTTTTTTTTTTTGGCCGCTAATTTGATTGACGTCGTTCAGAAATACGGATCGAGAGTTTGTAATTTTCGTGACAATTAGGATTTTTCGATGCTTAATAATTGTATAAAAATTCTAACAAAACAAATTCAACAGGGACGTAACAAGTATACCTATAGGCCTAAAACTTGAAATATTTATTTACACACGTGTTCCAGTGTTTGCGGTATGCGTATTTTAAACATTCGTATCTCGTTAGTTGTTGCTGTAGCTAGGGCGCAACGCTCGGATGTAAATTATCTAGGTTCGGATCACGGATTGGTGTTCGAATTTTTTTATATTAACCGAAAATGTTTTAATTAATTAAACAATTTTTTAGTTACGTCAACAACATCTTACAGTTTAGGGAAACCAAATAAGCGCAAGGAAAAAATTTTGTTACAACAACAAAATGTTTCACTGCCCCTGCACAAAAATTAATTTGGTTACGCCAAACAAAATTTCTCTCGGTGTACCAGCAACCAGACTCCAATTTCACTGGGTGTTTTCCCTGCGAAACGGCAACCAATGTCACGATTCTTACTACTTAGTTTTCTACACAGGAGTGAATGAGTGTGAGTGCTTGGGTGGGTGAGTGAATTAAGAGATTTGGGAGGCTCTTAACACCGAGGTCTTCAGAGCCGATTTTACACTGGAACTGATTCAAGTCGTATCGTAGCTTACGTACGTATTTATTTCGGAATTTAGACGAGAATTATAGGCAGCGTGCGCCGGAATTTAAGATGAAAAGTAATTATGTGTATACGTAGCTAGTACACGGAGCCAATCGTCGATTTCCAAATTAATTCCGTAATTCAAATTATATCATTAATTGAAAGTCCCGGGACATGTTTTATCGCGGTTAACACATTTTTGTCGGATATCGCCAACAAGGCTTCCAAGATGTTTAAACGGCAGGCAGTCTCGAAGATTTGTTTTTCAGAGAGCAAGTCTTTTCTCGTGCATGTCATTAAACATTTTGTCACGAGCGGTAATGAAATAACAACATAACTCTTTGGCGTAACGAAATGGCTACAGAAACGGATCACTTTGACCAAAATATTTACTGACGAAGTTATCGTGGTTTTCTACTGTGGAACTGGGTTCCAGAGTTAAATATAAATTAACACGTGTTTAGCGTGAATTAATTTTCGTAGTAGTCTTTTACTGGGTTATTTTTTCTCGGAAAGGTGCGAACCGATTTTCCGGCGATACCCTACTTCTACATGCACCAGTGCTTGATAACAAGTAAAATATTAATTTAATAAATTTCTTTATGTATTCGTACTCCGATTAAGGGACGGAGGCGCAACGATTGAAGAGATATGCCCAGAAGAAAAGTTTGGAGTGATCATAGACTGTTCACGATTAAATGAGCACTTTTGAAACCAACCTTTGAAATTGTACCTGCCCCCTAATTGCATTTATTATAACTGGCACGCCGATTAAAAATGCGCCAAGTAAAGTTTGTAACGACGGCAGGAAAGTAGTTCCATGTTTCAACGTTGATTTCTAAGTTTTTGGTAAACATTTGTGAATACAGAAAGAATTTCTTTTGATTTAAATTTTTCTAAGCTTATAAACGTAGGAGTTAGCACATGTGTAAAAGGTTTAATTTTTTAATAATTTCACAGTTTCACTTGACTGGCGAATGAATACAGTACCCATCAAAAGTTTAAGACCGTGAGTAAATTTGTTAAAATACTTTCCTGCTTTGAAACATTTGGTGCAATCTGTGTTATACAATTTTCAAATATAGTTTCTGTCAAAATACATATTAGTATAATTAAATTATTGAAATAGGTCAAATAATGGTAGGCCCTATTCAATCTATGATGTTTGAAACGATTACATAATTATGGGATTATTGTACAAATTTTTCCGTTAAAAGCTATGTCGACATGATTAGCTATTTAAGTGAAATATTATTTTTGAACTGCTTTTATAAATACACTTGAAAGGAAAAAACAAACGAGGGCCACAATAAATTTGCAAACAAGTTTTTTATTTTTGTTAATCGAATTGACGTTGTAAGGAAAATTAGCTATAAATTCCCCGACATTGAAAACTATATATGTTTCATACCAGTTAAGCTAGCGATATGGGGTTTCCAGCTTTAGTTAATCATATTTCCGCACCCAAAAGATAACATTGCAAGTTTGATAGAGGAAAATAATAAATTAATTTATTATTGCCATCCGTGTTGAGACATCTATTTACAGTGGAATTTTCGTGCCGTTGTTTTGAATAAAATGGGGGAAAAAAGTGAATTACCGAATTTTAAATTTGGCAAATTGTTGGAATGAGTAAGTGCAACAAAACACGACCATAAATTGCAGATCAGTAGGAATTTCTAAGGCATGCGTATCAAACACAATAATTAAAAAATATATATAATTTGCATAATACACGCGTAAAAACAATGTATTAAAAAACCAAGAAATATTCGTATACTATGTAATTTTCAGTAAAGTTTTATTTTTTTAAAGAAATATCAAATTATTCCACAGTGTTTTGATTTCTGTTATTGATTTATGTCCTATATAATGGTAATTTTTAATTTACATCTTGCGTAGTCCTAAACTTTTGATATATATTGTAAAGTCATCAGACCCATGGCAATGTTAGTTTACCATTTGGTGAAAGATACACACTGTGCATGGAAGTAGATCTTAAGAGCCTGTGTCAACTGCCAAATTAAATATTTTATTTGTTTCTTCCTGACTCAAATTAAGGAGAATTTATTTAAAAACGCGACATTAGAAACTTAGCTAAAAACCTGACCCATCATTTCGGACATAATATATGAAATAAAATCGCATATTTAAGCGTCAATTAACTTCATACAAAACTTTATGTATTAATTCATTTTCACATTTTAATGAGAACCAGGAAACAACTGTAAATATTCAGGTGCAAAAATTTGCACAGAATCATGAAATGCAATGTTTCTAAAATGAAAAATTTTCAATAATGGCCTGCCTCTTCTCTTACGACACTCAAACGAATAACTTTTGTTTAAGGGGCGATACAGCCTCTTACCACTTTGAAGACTACGGTCGAATGTAGATCGAGCAAACTATAGTGAAAATTTCTTTGTCATTGGAAAAGAAAACTAGCATTTTCATGCAGTCGCTGCAGTGCCTGTGTTTAACAGGATCTTACAACAACTCTACAGCTCAGTAACAATAACTTATATTTTTGTTACATCTCCGCAAAAGGACAGGTGTGATTCTAAAACATCTTACACAAATAAAGACAATATCAACTCAGCGCCTCAGTGGCTGATGACCAGTCAATAATGAACGTTGTAGAGCACAGTAGGTCATGTTGGCCTGCACTAGAACTGTAGTGAGTGGGAACACAGAGGCCAATATAACCTGGGTTCCTACAGTCGTGGATATAAGTAACTCACTTCTAACTTGTCTTGGTTGTCTTGTAAATGTCTGCTGGTCTCAAAGTGTTTTAAGCAAGGAATTCAAAAGCGCTCATTTGCCCGTGGGCAGCCTGTAGGCGTACAAAGTAAGAACGTAGGTGAGTGTATAGTTACGTAAAGCGTGAACCAGGGCTTCAGTAAAACAGTGAACACACACGCACACACACTCGCGTGGCTCGCGGGCACGCGAGACGACGTCACCGAAAGAACTCGCGGATCGGGCGGAACTGCACTGGCAGGTTTCCGGCCGCCGGTCGCAATCAGGGACGGCAGAGGACAGAAGGTGACCGAGGAAACCGAACGGCCTGCTTGGGACCCGCTGTTATCACTGAACAATAGGCGGGCGTCACTAGCCGGCGCGCACGCACACACACACACACACACACGCAGCGTCGCCGATAGTGATAAGCCGGTTAAAATATTCCCCTGTCGCCATACGCAAATATGATCCCGCACCACTGTCAGATGCATTAACGCCACGGTTGATAAAGGCTGTTCACGGAAAGCGAGCACTTTGGAAATGAACCTTAGGAAAAAGTCTCTGCCCCTACATGCAAACATTTTAATGGGCGCACTGGATGACATGCGCCCAGTAAAGTTGGTAACGGTGGATGGAAAGTAGTACCATATCTTAACGTCGAATAAAAAGTGTTAGGTAACCATAATTTAAAATTATTTCTTTCGCTTTCTGTTTTTTTTATGCATCGAAGTATAAAAATGAGCAGATGTGTTAAGTATATACTTTCTTAATAATTTCACCGTTTCGTTTGACCGACGCATGAAAATAGTGATGATGTCGATGGCAATGTTAATTTTACATAATGCGGAAGAATACACAACTCTTATACAAGAAGATCTTAAGCAGGGCTTTCAAAAGTGCTTATTTTACCATAAACAGCATTAATTTTCAAAGTGGGTGGCACCCCCCCCCCTAAGGGAGGCGCGACAACATGCAAAAAAAAGGGGGGGCATGGCGGACGCCAAAGTATAGCAGGAAACTCGATATTGCCAGTGATTTACGCTGTGCAATTTCTTCTATTCAACCAAGAATTGGGAAACTTGTTAAAAATATGCAAGCTGATACGTCTCATTGATTGATTTGTTCACCACAATTTGTATTCAATAAGCATTCAACTTTAAGGATTAAATAAAACCTTTGAGACCAGTATTCCTTTTTGTTTTACGCTTATAATAATGAAGTGCCACGGAGGGGGTGGGGGGTAGTTAGTTTTTTTAGCAGAAGGGTGGCGTAATAAACTTAAGTAAACTAAGATTTGGGAACCGCTGGTATACAGTCTATGTAACCAGTGGCGGGGCCGCGGTGGTGTCGTGGTTAGACTACTCGCCTCCCACGTAGGCGAACTGGGCTCGATTCCAGGGCGGCGACGTCCTCCCCGGATGTTCGCGTGTTGGTAATCGTGTCGGACGATGCCGTTGGTCCGCGGGGTTTTCTCGGGGATATCCCGTTTCCGTCGTCCTCGCGTTCCGGCGCCGCTCCATACTCTTACTCCATGCTCTGCACTGAGAGAAAATAGAACAAAATATTTATTTTTATCTTGCCAAATGTGTATTTAGTTGTCCTAACAAGATATATTGTTGAGCAAACAAAATTTGAACAGCAACAAAATTACTTTTGTTCGTCTAGCAAAATATATGTTAAAAAAACAATATCTCTGTGTTGGGCCAAAAAAAAAGTAGACTATCAACTAAATATTTTTCTGAATAAACTGTATAGGCCTATGTTTGTTTAATCACTCATTTGACTACCTTCGTTCGAAAATACAGCTCGAGATTTTGTATTTTTTTGTGACAATTGCGATAGTAACAGAGTTTGTTAGTACATCTATTGATGCTTAACAATCGTATAAACATATTATTAAAACAATGCAACAAGAAACCGACAAGTAAAGCTGTAAAACTTGAAATATTTGTTTGCACACGTTGCCCAATATTTACAGCATATCTATTTAAAGGTTGTTCACGGTAGAATGAACACTTTTCAAAGAGCTGCTTAATATATACTTGTATGCACGTTGTGTATTCTTCCGCCTTATGCAAACTTAACATTGCCATGGGCCTCACCACTTTATTCGTGCGTCGGTCAAATGAAACTATGAAATTATTGGAAAATTAAATATTTGACATATCTGCTCATTTATACACTTCGTCTGTAAAAAAAAAAACCAGAAAGCCGATGAACTAATTTAAATTATCACAAATGGTAACCTAACATATTTTATTCGACTTTAAGATATGGAACTACTTGCCCTCCAACGTTACCAACTTTACTGGGCGCATCTCACTCAGCCCGCCCTTTATAATATAGGCAAGTATGAGCAGTGACTTTTTTTTAAAGTTGATTTCTAAAGTGCTTACTTTATCGTGAACAGCCTTTAAGAGCTTTCCCGCGTCATTGTTGCAACATAAGGCGTAGCGCTCGGACGCAGGTTATCTACGCACGAAAATCGTGCGAACTTGTAACTTTTTTTTTTTATATGTGCCCAAACTGTTTAATGTACGTGTATCCAAACAAATTTTTAGTTGCACCAACCAAATATTACAGTTTGGAGCAACCAAATGAGAACATCAAAATAATTTGGTTTCAGCAAACAAGATATTGTATTGCCCCTATACAAACAAACAATTCGGTTTCACCAGACAAGTCTTGTTTGATTCAACAAAACATTTTCCTCGATGTGAGCTTCATAGCCCTCTCCACTATAGGCTGTTCACGGTAAAATGAGCACTTTTGAAAGCCCTGCTTAAGATCTACTTGCGAGCCTATTTTGTATTCTTCCGCCTTATGTCAAATTAGCATTCATATGCTGGTCAGATGAAACTGTGAAATTATTAGAAAACTAAATATGTTACAAATCTGGTTAATTTGTACACTTAGATGCTTACAAAAATGAAGCGAAAGGAAGAATTTAAGTTATTATAAATTGTTACCTAACACTTTATATTCGACGTTAAGATATGGAAGTACTTTCCGTCCAAAATTACCAACTATACTGGGCGCGTGCCACTCAGTGCGCCAGTCAAAATATATGCATCCAGGGGTAGTGACTTTTTTCTAAGGTTGATTTCAAAAGTGCTCACTTCATCATGAACAGGCTTTATCATATCTGTGCCTTGTATTGGTTGCATTCTCAATTGGCCTGCATTCCCAAATCTGCCCACTCCTCTACGACCAATGGCGTCGCAACTGAGGAGTTAGGGTATAGTCCTACACGATGTATCTAGTTAGACCGACAAACTTCGACTACAAGTTAATCACGAAAAAATAAGGCGAAGACATAAGACCTACGGTCCAAAGTGAATCTTAAGGGCAGTAAGTACATATCTTTGAAGTTAGACTTTCAGCACGTGAGTATTACAAAGTGAAGAATGCTTAAGAGCCGATGAGGGTGATTGAGGTGAGTATGGAACAGTGCCGGCATGAAAGGACGGGGAAAGCTGGAGATCCCAGGAAAAAAAAAAACCCACCGACCAGCGGCATCGTTCGGTACGATCCCCACGTGCGAAAATCCGGGAGTGACCCGGCCGGGGATTGAACCCGGTTCGCCTTGGTGAGAGGCGAGCAGTCTAACCGCGTCTGTTACAGATACTTAAGATAGAGCGCTGAGTGACTGGATAATGTGTCGGGGCCTAAGGTAATTGTGCCATGCGGATTAATGATGCATATTTAAAAATCACAATTACGCATCCGCTTCTTGAAGACCGGTCGGAACAAGGGCAGTTAACAGCGATTACTCCTGAGATATAATTTGATGACAGCAACAGACAGATGTTTCGGTGGTCTCCGATCTTCGTTCCGTTACGCAGTATCCAAACACGCAATTCTCCATCTTAAAACAATCACCGGATATTTGTTATGAACAGGTTTTTCAGGTCCAAGTTTAAAGATGTTAACCGTCCTTAGTATTCACTTTAGATCATAAGTCTACTGTTATATGCTTTCTGCTCTGCATCGCTTCCCTTGCCACTTCTACCAAGGTCAGGCTGGTAACCCGAGGAGAACGCGGTGATTTACATTCAAGCCGTCCCGTTTGCCAGGTAGCCTATCAGAACTTCGCGCGCTCCCGAACTTGGGTGGATTGAATTTCTGGGGTTATCTTCTCAAGAATATTCTGGCCATCGCCCTAACCTCTTTCAACGTGTAATTTAGGTTTTGACCGTATGAAATTTAAATTTGTAAGAGAAAAAAATAAATGTTTTACGAGGGGCGCCTGAGTGTTTCCTCCCCCCCCCCCCCCCCATCATATAAGTACCTCCTAAACTGGAGGTATTTCGCTATCGGGTAAGTGCTTAGTTCTTTCGTTCAGTCCAGTCCCGGTTTTTTCACACATTTTGAATCAAGCCTTTGAAAAATTACCCCGTGTATGATATTTTAAATTGTTTCTTAAATATACCATTTTCACGAACTTTTTAAACTTGTGTTCTATAAAATACCATATTTGCGGTTAAATTCAACTTGTAATCATATTTTATCTGTGAATTACAATATTCCGTTTACAATCAACACGAATGAAAACAGTTAGAAAATAAGTGTGTTGGTAATGCCTAGTAAGGAATACTGCTTATGTGAAATATTATTGAACTGAGTGCGCACGAATACGGTGTGTTGTCCCTTTGGTGTAATTTTCCAGACTTCATTGAGCTTAATTTGTATGAGGCGGCGGAATATACTGCGAGTAAAACTTTATCAGGGCTTCAGAACAATTGCAAGTAACCGTGAACGGATTATAGCTTGTTGTTTCCGCCAGTAAATATGCACAGGTCTCAAAGTGTTAAAGGCTGTTCAGGGTTAACTGAGCACTTCTGAAACCAACCTTTGAAAAATGTCACTGCCCATACGTGCTTGTATTTAAACGGGCACACTGGCTAACGTGCTCTCAGTAAGGTTAGTAACGCTGGAGGGAAAGTACACCGTTAAAAAAACTTTCCTTCATTTTACGGAAAAGTGCTGGTAAAAATTTATCCAGAAGTGTCCGTGAACTCTCCGTAAAATTACGGACACATTGATTTTCAGAACCTGACTTTCCATAAATTTTACAGAACCTCTCCGTTAATTTCTAAGTTGGTTTTCTGTACTTCCGTTCAAAATAAAAAGAGATAATGAAAGTGTATTTTATTTTCGTTATGTGGGTGTACTACAGTGTATAAAAATGATATTAAAAAAGTTAAAATATTTTGTACTTAAGCGAGGTTTGAACCCGAGTCAAAAAAATTTCCAGTCCACGACTCTAAATCATTCCCCTACTATTCTCACGGGAAAATTGTGGTGTAACTTTTGTATTTGTTATCAAAAGACGAAAGCAAATACTCAGTTTCTATTAAATTTAGTGTATTTTTAGTATTGCCAAATGTTACAGACGCCTGATGCTATTTTTTAATGTTTGAAAGAATATGTCATAGTCGCTCGCGTGGATAACCTTAACTACTGCAGAACTATAAATATCCTGTTAGAGTGGCAAAGAAAGCTTCGTGTAGAATCGGCATTGTTCGTCCCCGTAACTCGAAGCCAAAGGGAATACGGAGACTTTCCGTATTTTGTATTTACGGACTTACCTCCGTTTTTCGTTATTACGGATTGCATTTCCGTATATACACTGTACATTTCCGTAAAACATTCCGTAAATATGCGGAAATTTTTAACAGTGTAGCACTATGCCTTTAAGTTAAATTACAACTCTTAGGTAAACGTTTGCTAACACCGGAATGATTTATTTCGCTTTCTGTTCTTTTTTTAATGCTCGTAAGAGAAAGAATCAACAATTGTAAAATATTTACTTTTCTAATAATTTCACAGTTTCACTTAACCGACGCATGAACAAAGTTAACACACCCTTGGCAGTATCAATTTTGGAGGAAGAATACGCAATGTGAATGTAAGCAGATATTTATTAGGGCTTTCGAAAGTGCAGTTTACCGAGAACAGCGTGTAACAGCTAAGGACTTTGCTGCGGGGGTGAAATTAGCTCTGAAAATATACTTTTTGTGGTAACCTAAAAAATGTATTCGTGTCAGCAAATATTTTTGTCAATGCGGATATCGCGAAAAATTTTGCGACAGCAGCAGAAATACCGACCTCCCGTGGCGCAGTCAGTTGGTGCCCCACCGAACTGTGGGGTGCGGGAGGTTCTGGGTTCGAATCCCGGGCAAGGCATGGGTGTGGATTTAAGTTAGGTTATAACATAGTCTGTATGCCTTCCTCTGCCAAGCTCTGCAGCATAAAACCGGGGCCCTTAAAAAGCCCTTTATAGGCTATTCACTGTAAAATGAGCACATTTGAAAGCCTTGCTTAAGATATACTTGTATGCACGTTGTGTATTCTTCCGCCTTATATAAATTTAACATAGCCATGAGCCTCATCGCTATATTCATGCGTCGGTCAAGTGAAACTGTGACGTTATTAAAAAAGTAAATAGTTTACAAATATGCTAATCTTTATACAATGTAGGCGTTAAAAAACTAGAAAGTATGAGAAATAATTAAAATTATCATGAATGGTTAACTAATACTTTTTATTCGACGTTAAAATGTGGAACTATTTTCCATCCACCGTTACCAACTTTACCGGGCGCATGTCACTCAGTGCGCCCGTTAAAATACATGCAGGCAGGGGCAGTGACATTTTTCTAAGGTTGATTTCAAAAGTGCTCACTTTATCGCGGACAGCCTTTATAAACAATAATCAGCAAGCTTAGTGAGTGTTCCGTAAATTCACAGACATTCCCGCGAAATCCAGAGTAATTTCGTTACCGAGAAAACTAAATGTCAGTAATTTTGCTGATGTCTCTGGACAATTTTTATCGGCACTTAACCTAAATTTCCCTGAAACTCTTTCTGGCAATGCGGCAATGGAAGTGTACAGTGTGAATAGAAATATGGAACCAAACAGGACCTCAGAAACGCACAATTAAAGGTGGACTATCTACGACCAATATGGACGACATGAATGCACGAAATCTTCTCGGATATTGATGCTGTGTAACAAAGGGAACAGCTGTCTGGCTGAAATGAAATTTGCGAACTTTCCGAGGTTTGCAGTGGTAATGGTTCCTTCCTCGACTGAGAAGCCTGGTAAGTCATCAGTACCAATAGCAAGCAAAGAATGTTTTGAGGGCAATGACAAAATATTCACTGGGCAATCATTGCCTACAAATATGTCTTGGGAAAACAGGTTTGAAGTTATATGGTTACACCTATGCTGATGCTGTGTAACAGAGGCACACTCTCAATGCACGTCCAAAGATCTAATGACAAAGAAAAATGCAAAAGACATAAGATGACAATAATATTTGGTGGTTTTTGCTGAGCGTCCTGTAGCAGTCCACGAAAAAATGGTGAGGTAGCAATTTCACCCACTACTAGACTTAAGTTGGAAATCTTAAACTCTTTTACGAGTATGGCGTTTTCGTGGTAATTAATCGATAAGACGCCAGAACACCTTTCCACAGGTCACAAATCCTCACTGTCTCGATAAAGAAGAGGAACATTACATCAGAACACGTACGTATAATCTAAGCGAGACTTCAAATGTGTAAAAATTTATGTGGATTTTAATTGATCAGTTAATGTCATTTAATTTTATTTCTATGGCTTAATGTTTTCATTGCCGATGTTGAAATTACTGAATTTGTCTTCATTCTGAAGACGATCTTCAAACTCTAAGCCAAGTACACTAGACTTTAGAGGAGCTGTAACATATTCTGACACGATAAGCATTTCAAAACACATGATATATTTACCTGAACCATGTGTGGTCACGAGGGTTTAAAACAGCCTTCGTAAAATTACCCGCCATTCAGAGAGAAAATATGTTTGCAGAAACAAATACCTGTAGGCCTACTCGTTATAGTCCATCCAGATTGTTGGTTTGGTAGATCGTATACTTCGGATATTGGCAACATAATCAGTAATGCCAACAGTTGCATGTGATAGTATTTGCAACCATACACATAATGAAAATAATAATTTATGGCCGCTATTTTTTTTGCGTGAATACGTCTTCAAATTTGCGACCATAGTGGGAGGCAGTCCAGAAAATCCGATGATAACAAAATCGGGGGATAAGGTTTGGCATTGCAGCTCCGAATCTATCGTCTACATTAAAAATTCAATTAAACCATTCGACTGCCAAAGGATCAAAGAATATGTTACGTTGAGTTAGGACTGCGAAGCATTGCGCGTGTCCGGGGGGGGGGGGGGTTGGCAATTTTAAGTTCGTTTCGTCGCGTCTCATAACTTTCGCGTATCATAACTTTTGATTGGGATAAGTTACGACGCTTGTTTATGTTTCAATCGACTACTCTCGTCAAGATCAATCGATTGCGGAGTGTAAAAAACATTCGTGTGGCGTGGTTACGGTGAAATTTCATGAGTTTAATGTACACATTAAGAAGACTTAACACAGTTTCGGCCTACACTCGTCAAAAAAAGCCAAGTCGAAATATGGAAACCGGATACGGTTGGAAAGAGCATCTCATAAGCAATCCAGTGATACCCATAAAACCCCATAGAGTGAAGCGGCGCCGGGAACGTAAAAAAAAAAAACATCAAAGCGTCCGAGCGCTTCAACGAAGACGTATTCACGCAAAACAAACGGCCGTGTCCCCCAACATAGCTACACCCCATTTTTCCAGTGCATTATCACTATAGCAAAGTACCCTGTTCCTACGACAAAACACGTAGATGTTTCAACAAAAAAGCTTCAGAAATGTTTTTATTATTCTTACAAAACAAATAAAACTGTAATAATGGGACAGAGCGTTCAGTCGGTAATACGTAATTGTGGTTGCTGCTGCCATTAAAACCGACTTCACCGTTACTGCGTTCTCATGTCTCTGCGGACGTTTGTTGTTTCCAGTGCAGTATCGGAGAAACAGCCCCTGGGACTGACGACCCCCAGCAGTCCCAGGGGCAGTTTTCCCGATGGTCAAAGGAAAAAAAAATTAAAATAAAAGAATCAGCCATGAGTAAATATCACGTATAAGGCCACATAAATTTTTGAGCCGACGCGAAGGGACGCAAAAAAAAAAAAAAAAAAAAGCAGCGAGCGCACAGTACAATCGCAACGAGGTAATGAGTAATTATCGTCGTCCTTTCTTCGTAGTGGGAACGCTTCGGAGGGACGGAAGCCGACAGGGCGACTTCGTTTGCCGATGCACAAACATGCGCCGGTGAATGACTATTTACAAGAAAAATGGCGGTCGCGATCGAAATAAATAAGGCGAAAGGCGATTTACAAACGCCGGCGGAGCGGAATGAGAATGGTCGAGGGGCGGAGGGGAAGGGAAAATCCGGTGAGCGGGAGTGGTCGATAAAAAAAAAAAAATTAAATTTGCCGACGCGGCTTTCTCGAGCGTAATGAATGCGAACTTGAGCCATAATTACCGTCGCGAGCGTTTTGTTTGAGAATGCGCGGCGGGGTTGTAAAAATTCCAGCCCGGCCTGGAAGGCCGCTGGAGGCTATTTATGTAGTCGGCGCATGTAGATGGCGACATACCAGGATGTCCCGACTCACGGGCGGAGATGCTCTTGTCCTTGTCGGGATCACAGGACCGCTCCAGCATCCGAGCCCGCATAGAGAGAGAGAGAGAGGGCCCCGCCCGCGTCCGTCACAAATGCCCCGCCGTCAGCGCCGCCAACGTTCGCGCACGGAACTACACCAGCCGCGAGAGAACGAACTCGTATACAGGCTGAGGCATTTAAACCAGGCCACCTTAATAAATCGCCCACTTGTAAAGATAGACGAAAATGGTTCAGACAAACGTTGTTTGGGTTGAAAGGGGCCATAATGTGACGTTAACAGTTTGTTGTTACGTCGTGGGGTGAAGGAGCTATTGGGATCAACTTTGGTTTTGTAAATGGGATGATATACGTTATTACACACCTCTGAACAGCTCTTCGCAAGATGAATGCAAACGTGTGTCACACGTACTAGAAATGTGAACATTAAACCACATCGTCCCATTTAACACACCGACGTTGAACCCCATGTTTCCGTCACTCCTCGGCGCACAACACACATATTTACTAACGTAACATTATGGCCCATTTCACCCCAAACAACGTTTGTCTGGAACCATTTTCATATATCGTAACAAGTGGCCGATATATTAGGATGTCCTGTTTTTTAAATGCCTCACCCGGTATACACTTTCAACTTTAAACAGTGATGATTGAGCCAAATCATTGAAAACAGTGAAAATTGAGCTACTGATAATCAGTGACAGATAAATGATTAAAATTTTGGCTGAATTTCACTTATTTATTTGTGATTCCCACTGAATGTCAAGAATTCCATGGCTATAACCAAGGACACCCGAATTTTGCGAAATGATTTCCGCACATGCTAGATTTCAATTCCCTACGAGCGTGCCAGCAGTTACCTGTTGCTTATTGGTGGCGTGTGTCTGTTAGAAAACATTTTCTTAGTTGACTGGTCGATCATATTTAAGTTACTCCAACACTTTACATATCTGATTCGTGGGCAAAAACTTAAGACGGGTAACATTTAGATCACCTTATCACAAAAGTGGTTTTGAGCTAACGTATTATGAAATACGATTGGTCGTGAACTCTTTTCGCGAAATTCGGGTGTCCCTGGCTATAAGTCTCTCTTTCCCAGTTAATTTACTTGAATCGACAGTCGGAAGTAGCTTATCAACTGATTTTAATTTAATGTTATTCCACTGAATGTTATTCCACTGAATGATATCACTGATTTGGGTTTAGAGTGTGACGTTGGTAGATATAATAACATCCCCTTTTTATCATTCGCCTAACGTTAATTGTACTTTGTATTAATTACAAACAGAAATTGTCATTTGTATTTTTTTTATTTTGAAATGGCTATAGTTTTAATTAATTACACATTCTTGGATATGCCATAAGGGAAAAAATATCATATTATTATATGAATTTAATTTCCTGACGTATTGACACTCAATCTCATTTTTCCAGGCAACTGTTATACCACCACTTGGGCTCATGCTAGCGCTTTTGCTATTTGGAAATAAACTTCATTGGAAGTCTCTGCTGTTCTCCGAAATTTTCTGACTCGGCCAGTGATTCTATCACAAATAACATTAGGAGAATGAAATCTAATGGACTCAGCTAGATTACTAGAAACCCTTCGTTTTGGGCGGCTCTTGACATCGAGGTCTCGGAAGCCCACGAGAGGGAAGCGTGGTGAGTATGGGGAGGCGCCGGAAAGCGAAGGCAAGTTAAACGGGATATCCCCGAGAAAACCCTCCGACCAGCGGCATCGTCCGGAACGATTTTCGCGTAGTAAAGTACGGGAGTGGCCGCGCAGGGGATCTAACCCGGTGCGCAAATCGCGGCATTTCCAACTGAGCAGTTTAACGTATTAAAAAAAAAACTAACAGTAAATAGAAACACCAATGTTAATGTGTAATTGTGTAATGTCTACACGAATAGCCAAGGTATGTTACAACTTATCACTTCAACATATACACTTTTAACATAATATTTGGACACTCGAGGTAATAAAGCAGAGTTATCCTTCCAGGAAACTGTTCATCACTTTCCAAACACGTAGATTAATTATGCACTGACCACTAGGTAACGATTTCGCCCACAAGGTAGTAACTAAAAATCCACCAAATCTGGTGGATAATCCAGTGTGTTGGCAACACTGGGACTCGCCGCTTCGCCGCACCGCACCGCACCGCCCGGGATAAATCAAGCGCCGCGCGACCGCGCACTCTACCCTCTCCCCCCCCCCCACAAGGTACCGCTCTTGGTCCATCGCGATTACGAGGCGGTGATTTACCGCGGGAAAAATGTGACCACGAGCAGTTTCCCCCCTCTCCTCGTCAAAGATTAGATGAGATGTACGGAAGCGAAACACACGTCGGCGCCTTTTGATGTGGACACGCAGTGCCGACCACGTGGTGCGAAAATGGAAATCGTCCAGGAATCCCCCTTCCCAGGGGCCGCGGTGGTGTAGTGGTTAGACTGCTCGCTCCATCCCCTTCCCTTACTATGCGCACCGGGTTCGAATCCCGGGCAGCGTCGCTCCCAGATTTTCGCATGCTGGAACCGTGCCTGGCGATGCCGCTGGTCGGAGGGTTTTCTCGGGGATCTCCCGGTTTTCCCCCCATCCTTTCGTTCCGACGCTACTCCATACTCACTTCGCTTCAGCCTCACCGACTTTCAAGACCTCGATGTTAAGAGCCGCCCAGATATCTTCACTCACTACCCCTTCCCTTGGAGCAGGTCGACAACTTGGTCGCCCGTACGTGAAGGTGGTTCCAGCCAAGCTCGGAGAATGCACATGGTTGAGACGAACCGGGGTGGAGAAGAGGGGGAATGGTGGACAAATCGGGAGAACCCCGAGAAAACCTCTACACCACGGCAGCGTCCACCGCGTTACCCACATGAGAGTGAGCTTTACCGAGTCTGTAAAATCACACCAAAGGGACAACGCACCGCATTCGTGCGCACTCAGTGTAACAACATTTTGCATAAGAAACATTTCGTACCAAACATTACCAACACACCCGTTTTCTCCCTATTTTATTCATATTAATTACAAATTAAATATTAATATGTACAAATAAAATATAACTAAAACTTTAATTCCATTAAAAATAAGGTACTTTTATGTTAACGCAAGTACAACACGCTTGTGCTCAATGACATAGAGTTAGGGATAGGAACATTTCGCGAATTCATTTCAGGACAAGATAGACGTCAAACACGTGCACACTGAAGTTGACTTTGCAATTGGATCACAGTTTGTTAGACACGCCCTGAACGACTCTGAGCCAATAGCAGACTTGCAGTGAAACGAGTAGCGAATCCCATACTGCCAGGTGTGAGGTAACACTGGCTACTCTCTTGGGAAGTAACCAAGGAACATACATCTGGGTCTCGAGTATAAACAGGACTGTGGAGCCTAGCCTACAGGTCATTGAACTAGTAGTGAATCCCATACTGCCAGGTGTGAGGTAACACTGGCTACTCTCTTGGGAAGTAACCAAGGAACATACATCTGGGTCTCGAGTATAAACAGGACTGTGGAGCCTAGCCTACAGGTCATTGAACTAGTAGTGAATCCCATACTGCCAGGTGTGAGGTAACACTGGCTACTCTCTTGGGAAGTAACCAAGGAACATACATCTGGGTCTCGAGTATAAACAGGACTGTGGAGCCTAGCCTACATTGAACTCGAGAAATTGTTCTATCCCCAGATATAGGAAACAACTAGGCACGTCGTACGGTGATTCTTCAAAGGTTTCATTCAAAAAAGTGTGAAGAAACCGCGAATAGACTATACGCATCCGTTAGGAAAGTGTTAAATGCGCACTAATATTCTCCCCTTGGGACTACAACTAAGCACGAGATAAATATATCTAAAGGCTGTTCACGATAAAGTGAGCACTTTTGAAATCAACCTAAGGAAAAAGTCACTGCTCCCATCTGCATATATTTTAACCGGCGTACTGAGTGATATGCGCCCAGTAAAGTTGGTAACAATGGAGGGGAAAGTAGTTGCATATCTTAACGTCGAATAAAAAGTGATAGGTAACCATTTTCGATCACTTAAGTTATTTCTATAGATTTCTGTTTTTTGTTTTTTTAATGCGTCGCAGTGTAAAAATTAGCAGATTTTAAGAATTTTTTTTTCTTCCAATAATGTTACCGTTTCACCTGACCAACGCATGAATAAAGTGATGAGGCCCATGGCAATGTTAATTTTACATAAGGCGGAAGAACATACAACGTGAATACAAGCAGATCTTGAGCAGGGCTTTCAAAAGTGCTCATTTTACAGTGAGTAAGATGTGTCCTAACGTTCTTGAATGTAGAATTGCAGATGCATATAATATACCCTTTTACCACGTCTCCTGTAGCAGACATAGGCGCTATCTTCGGCCGCCGTTAACGTAGGTTATGTCCGGCAGTAGGAAGTGAGTCTGGAAATCACCAAGAATATTACAAGTGAATTTAAAAAAAAATTGCACTTAAAAATAATCCAAAACTTTATCCATATTGCAGCGCGGATAAAACAGCATCTATACAGCCGTCTTGAATGTTCACCTCGTAAAAATTTGTATTGTTTATGCAAAACGAAACCTTTTACAGACGCAATAAAATTGCCGTGCCTTTCACTTTTTTCCCCAAGCTTCATTCTTTCGTTGCTAAGTAGAAAACAATAGGTTTTGATGAATCCCTGCACTAAGGTATATCGAGGCATTCAAGGAATAGGGAAGTATGCAATTCTTTTCATATGCAAACACTAAAGAAGACATTGGGGATATAGGCTGGCTGTTCATGGTAAAGTGAGCACTTTTGAAGGCCCTCCCAACAGGTATTAACCACTAATAAATATATCTTATCGCAGTCTAAGGCATTAAATTTTGAGGGTGGGTAAATGTATACACCGTGTTTATTGGTCACATTGTAATGTTTATATTAAATAGCACTAGGAAGATGGAATTTGGATGAAAGGAAAGATTTAGAAGGGCCTTAAAAAAGTGCTCACTTTACTGTGAACAGCCTATAGTTAGGCTACACATGAAATACAATTAAACTAAGGTAGGGCATGTAGCAATTGAATAAACCGCGCTCCCAGACTCGCACACAGATGCTAAGTATTAGGATTTCTTGACAGGCCTGGAAATTCCCGAAGATCTATCTGCAGAGTCTAAATTCCACAATAATGAACTCCAGCTGTGTGCGTTCGCCCATTAACAGCTATCACTGTTACGTTTTTTTTTCTCTCTTTTCGGTTGGGCTGTGCATTCAGTCTATCAGCATTTATTTTTGCTTACTCAGGATTATTAAGGGCATGTCGAAGAAATCACGTTCCATTGGAAACTGCATTTTTTTTTTCTAAATAACTACAGTGACTCAATTTTTACGTTCTATTGTCTGGATATCCAAGACGCATGGCAGCGTTTTCGAGTTACGAAAATCCCGGTTATATTCTTTATTAAAGTGGAGATATAATTGCAAAGATCTATGATTTGCTATAAGCGGTTGTAAATAATCTGCAGTTTGTTACTATTTATCTATTGGATTCAAATTCCTTAGCAGGTGATAAATCCGTCATAAATATGTATTAGCTGTTAATATCACCAAAATTTCAACGTCATTCCTTATCATAATTCGCTTCTGCATACTCGAATATAGTTGTTTTTCATTTAGTAAGATTTATGACAGATACAAGTTACGAGGTGGTAGAAAAAAAAAAGGAATACAAATCAAACTGCGCCGTATCTGTCTCATGACGGAAGTAAAACTATAATGGATTGCTTTAAATAGTCAATTAAAATTCTTCGGAAACTTTTCTAAAAAAAAATCCCTTTGGAACAAATGTGTGTCCGTGTTATATAAGTAATACATTATTATAATTCCTGCTCTATAGTTGTTTTTCATTCACGATTTATATAAACATGCTACCTTACCACGTGTCGTCCCAATAGTGACTGCGTCTTATTGTTCGCTTTATTCCTCGGGTGCTATACAATTCTACATCACAAACACTGTCACGTAGTACGACATATTGTTCTGCATGAAATCTAACAATGCTGGACTTGTGACATTCTGCCTTTAGGCATACAAATATCCTTAGTAAAAAAGAATTGTGGATTTTTTTAGGTTCATTCTTTATTTGCAGAAACTTTTTTAGATACTTTTTCCATACAGCACTGGTTGGATTATGAAGTATTAGGTATTCTTTTTATTTAGGGTGCTTGGGAATCTAACCATTGGATTAAAACAGGTTGTTATGTAGAAACCAATATACAGCGAGGAAAAAAAATAGTGTACATACGCCATTAAAAATTGAACACCTGTATCGTAAAAAAACACCACTGTAAATTACTTGTGGGATTTTATATGCATTTTTATCATCTCTGTTGATTACAGCTAAATCTTGTCTTGTTTTCAATGTAAGTTCATGTCGTATTTTGAGTTTTCGTAAGAACATAGCTCTGCAATGGCGTTGTCTACTTTGAAATAACTTTTAATTTAATTAGTATACACATTGTAATAATTCTTCAAAAATCAAAAAACTTATATTGTTCAAAGAAGTTGTTTTGTAAAGCTGATATTTTTAGGCACATAATCCGAATTTTTAGTAGTACATTCTTAATTTGAACTTGAAGCAGGCTATGCATGGAAAGAATAACGTCTCACGATGATTTTATTTTATGGTACGAATCGCTTTATCTCTAAAAAAAATAGTTCAGTTATCAGTTCTATAGCAAGCATATCAAGCTATTCTGTGACGTAGTCATATGCATACTGAAAACTCGCGATGAAAGACTGGAACACTTTGTACGCACTCATTGCGCGTATACATGTTTTGAAAATGAGCAACTTAATGGTTTATTATAATTTTCTGAAGGGAAACAAATTTTACTCTAAGTTCGGACTGTTACTATCTGCGTCTTTCACTTCGATTTCTTGCAGATGTATATTTTTTTTTATTTTGGGGAATACTGACGCCATGAGTTCACTGGAAAACCTCGAAAGAACTCACGCCCATAGCAGAGTTTCCATGTGCATTAATGTAAGGCTGGGTTGAAAGTGGTCATGTAGTAATTATAACCACAAAAAACCGATATTTCTTCGTTTCTTCTTCAAATTTGTCCTCACCAAGGGTATCTGAAAAAAAAAAACAATATACTGAATTAATTTCTAAGAATAATTAAACATTCTCTAGGTCTACATTTTAACTACAAAACACACAATAATATGATAAAATGTTTAAAACCTACGTAGCCATGCAAAATAAACAGGTTGACAGCCTAGTCTGCAGCAAAGAGCTATGGAAACGTCATGCAGTGCGCAGAATTCCACAATTACATATAAAAGAATAATTGTTTGAAAATTTATAAAGTTCTACTACGTGATACTCTATAATAACAAAACTAAAAAAAAAAAAAATCTTATTAGTGTTAAACTAAATTTATTTTCTTTAAAGTTCCTGTTAAAATTCTTGTTCATTTTTTCCCTTCAATACATATAAATTTACTGTCGTAGAATTCTAGATGATGTTAGGTTGTTAATTTTAAAACAACTATTTTATCATATTTATTAACATTCTGGTTTATATCTCTAATTTTTCGCAAAACTGTTGAAATTTTTTTTTATCTAAATCCATAGACTGTATCAAGTATTGCTGTAAATGTGTATAATAGTTACCAGCATTCATACCTTGTCGATAAATCTAACCATATCAAAATATATTTAATAGTTCAAATTCTATTTTTAATTTGTTATGCTTTGGAATTTCGCGTTCTGTGATACTTTTCCATGCTTTAACTGAGCACTTTTCAAATTAACATTTGAAAAAAGCCCCTATGCCAAACTGCATATTTCCGTTGTATGAAAAGTGCGAAGATCAAATTTGTCGGACATTATACTTGTTTCATTTAATCTCTGTTTTGGTTTTTGAAGTTTCAAATAACGATGACACAGTAGAACTGAATTAGAAATTTAATTGGACTTATGTTGCCTACAGTGACTTCGAAAAAGGAACGAACAAAATGCAATACAAGTATACAAACAAAAACGCAATATTAAATGTGATAACATTTACCCTGCATTTTATTTCCGAACACTCTGTATAATCACTCGAGGAGGGGAGCAGATCAGTTCGCATTGCGACTTTATGCTGTATGTTTGGCTGTCTTCGTTTTGTTTAACTGCCCGTGTTGTTTTGTGTTTCGATGTCGGATTGAATCGTTATTTTTTAATCCATTTATTTATTTGTGAATTTTAGCTGTTTTGCTTTTCGTGTGTAAATTTCGCTGCTGTCAGACGACTGGCTCTTTATAAGTTATTTATCCATATATATATATATATATATATATATAATTGTTTATTTTATTTTATTTTTTTTTAAGTTCCTTTTTCGTATACGCTGTAGGCAACGGAATTCAAAATAATTTCGAATTTAGTGTCTGTTAAAGTTTGTAAGAATAAACGTTAACATATTAGTAACAGTCTTTTCACAGTATGTTTACAGTTACATTATATTGGCGCTTGAATAACGTGAGCAGGGCTTTCAAAAGTGTTGAATAAACGTCGGCTCACCTAAAAAAAAAAAATTCTTAATTTGGAAAAACGATCTCAACACATAAAGGATTATCCTGAACTCCATTTACAAAGTATGTGAGATATTGGTAATGGAAAATGAGATAGAAAACCTTATAATATAACGTGATTATTGAGAGAAGGGACTTACCCTTGAATATTGGAAATTAAGATTCGTAAACTACTAAATTTCTTCCAGATCAGTTCACCTGAATGCGTTGCACCAAGGCAACGTCTTGTGTTCCTGTGCGCATGACTATCGCATCATAACGATCGACAAACATCTAGGCTAACAAACTCTCGCTAGTTAATAAAATAGCACCCCTTAGTTCCCTAAGTACGTGCAATGTTATTATTCGCCAAAAATTTTCGCAGACGGCAGAAATCAAATGAGGTTAGCACTGTTAGCGAATTGGTTGCCTCATCTCATACTTCGGGACATTGTGCAAGGGACTACTTTTTAACTCGAAATTCTGAAGAGCGTACGTTTCCCCTTCATGATCACGTTACTCCATGGTTTCCTACTTGGAGGTCAGGATACTGCTGCATGCATCAGGTAAAGATAGTCCAGACGCCAAACATTATACATTAAATCTCACTGCTTTTGGATCGGAGCACAAGGACAGTATGCAGTGAAGATGTAGTAAAGATACGAATTAAAAAATAGCCACAGCGCAATGTTTTTAAGAACTGTGGAGAAAAATAATGACAATCAAAGAAATATGACTGGAACATGAGAGACGACGAACGACACAAGCGACAGTGAGGGAATATTGGTTTTCCATTTCGGAAGGAAGTTTCGCCGGGAAACCGAGGCTGCGTAAGCCGTCTCTCCAGATGTGTAGTTATTTGAAGTTTTTAGTTTGTCCTCAAAAAGCTAGTGTTAGAGCAATATGTTGGTAAAGAAGTCCCTGAAAAAAAAAAGGCGGCTTAGTGTACCGTTCGTTCGGAGACCTTTTCGATATCAAAGCCAGGAGGAATTTGGGTCCAATGTGTAGCATGTCAGCATTGGGCCCATTCCTTACGTAGTAGATGTGACGGTGATGTTTTATTTGTGATTTTTTCGTTCAAATGTCTAACGCCCGGTTGCACCAACATCTTCCCCGATCCGAGATCGGATGATCCTAGTTCCGAACCAGGGTCAAGTTGGATCTTGGTTCCAATGTAAAAGTGTTGCACAAACGAAATATCGTGATTTTGGATCTTCGATTCGTCGATCTTGGTTCCAAAGTGAGAGATCGAGATTAAGTATCAGACAAATTTTGCTATGGGTTCGTAATATATGACGTCATGGAAGTAGGCGTATTTTTCACTAGAAATAGAACTATGTGTGCGATTTTTTATCTGTTTTAAGTGAATTATTGTTGTACGAATTGTACTGAATAATACTCAAATGCGTATAATGTTGTTTTTATTTCTCAAGAAATCAATCGAACGTAGTTCTTTCTGTTGGCGTATTCTCAAACTACATTTGTCGACGATGGCTGCTGATCTCGGATCGAGATTTCGAACCGCCAATTTCGGTAGTTCGAAATGAACTTCATCTCGATCTCCAGTCGAACTCTGAACTCGAATGGTGCAACACTTTTCCGTGTCGATCTTAGATCCGATCTGGGATCGAGTTCCGAACCACGATGGTGCAACCGGGCATTAAACACTTTCATATCACCAATTTCACATTACGTTTCAATTAACCACATGACTGCCAATCTTCTTACACATGTTCACACAACCATTCAACTCTATTGTTTCTGTTTTTTTGTCTCGACTGGTTTATAAATTTTTTATAATAATTGCATTTACTCTAAAAATTAATTAAAATTGGTTTTAATTTTAATATAAAGCTCTGCAGTTTAGAATCAACGATTTGCAACGAGTTTTTCACGTTTTCAGCTGTGGTCCATATTAACACCCTAACTTTTAAAACCATGTTTCGTAAGCATTCTTATAAAATACATAGGCTAATTTCACAACAGTTGGAAATTCACGGTACACGCAAATCTTTGAGCTATAGCTTGTGTCCTTCGTTACTGAAACATTTCCATTTTTATTATTTTAAGTAATTATAAGTTTTCTCCGAAAAAAAGAAAGTGGACCGTATTTCTACCTTCTCCGCGATGGGGTTAAGAAATAACTGAGAGGCGATTTTCCATAATAGAGGCCTTAACAACATGTTGCCAGATTCTTTTATCACACGAGGAGACACCGGATGCTTTATAACATCTCAATAATGGTTGACTTCATGCGTACACCAATAAGAGCAGTAAACACATGCGTTCATCGTATTTCCTTTGTTTTCAAAAATACACTTAATGCAGTTAATGACATCCACAAAACATACTGTTATATTATCAACTATCTAGTACCAGTAACCTGAAAAAAAAAAAAAAAATATTAAATGGGTGATAACATTTTTGGGCATTTAGAATTGAGGAGAGCATTTTACATTCGTAAATTTATTTGCCGCTACGTTGGAAAGAGTCCAAAATGTGGAAAGGATTCCTATTATATATTGTCATGTTAATATCTCAAGACCAACGAATGTGCATTTTCTGTTATGGTAAAGTACCACAGCGTGAACCTAGTGAGTAAGTGAAGAGATTTGGGCGGCTCTTAACTTCGAGGTCTTGAGAGCCGATGAGGGAGATTAAGGTGAGTATGGAGCTGCGCCGGAATGAAAGGGCGGGGGAAACTGGAGATCTCCTAGAAAAACCCGCCGACCAATGGCATCGTCCGACACAATTCCCACATGTGAAAGTCCGCTGACCCGGCCTGGGGATGGAACTCGGTTCGCCTTGGTGGGAGGCGAGCAGGCTAACCGCTCAACCACCGCAGCTCCACTTGTACCTAGTGTTCAGCAGTTGGGAGCCTTCATGGCCTCTGAGAGCGTCAGTGGCCCTTGAGGTATGTACCTGGGGCTTTACACTCCCGAGCTAATATCAAGGGCTACATAAACGTCTCGCTATACGCGAATTTACAATATGTAAATTAAATATAACAATTATGAATATTTAATATATTTTAATGGAGTTTATTCAATTGACTATATAGTTGGATCAACAAACTCACCATGTACACAAGAGCATTAATTGACACAATGTTAGTTTTCGAATAACCATTATAATTGTCGACTGTTTTTTCGAATGATAACGCACAGAACCCACAAAATCATAGCATATTTGCATATATATATATATATATATATATATATATATATATATATATATATATATATATATATATATATATATATATATATATGTTGTGGTGTGACACTTTATGATAACAAAATTAACACAAAACAGCCTTCTTAATTTTAACAAATTTCATCTTCTGAAAAGTTCATGTTAAGATTCTTTGTTAAATTGTATTTTTATTTTACGATGTATACATTTCTGTTTTAAAGTTGTAAACAACCGTTGTTAACTTTAAGACAGTTATTTTTGGCCTATTTGCTGACTTTGTGTTTTATGTAGCTAATCTTCCTATAAAAGTGTCTCGATTTTTAAATCGAATACTATCGATTTTATTATAGGCTGTTCACTGTAAAGTGAGCAATTTTGTGGCCCTAGGCACTTTTTTTCTTTCAGCTATTTTTATCCTTTAGCCGCTATTTAAAATAAATATTGACATATATGTAATAAACACAGTGTGTATATTCCTTCGCAGTCGGAATTTAACCTCTAATGCTCAAATAAAACATATTTTTTGACTATTATTCCAAATGAGAGGGCTTTCAAAAGAGCTCAATTTACCGTGAATAGCCTATATCCACTGATATTTATGATTGTTACCAGCATTAACATATCTCCCATCAAAATATATTAAGTATTTAAAATTCTGCTCTTTAATTTATGTTTCGGAAATCTACACACTGCGAGGCCTTACCACAGAGCGTTTAGGCTCGATTTCACCTCTTTTGCAGGAATATATGTTTTCGGGTCATAATTTCGGATTCAGAGTAATTACTGGTAATGCACGATTATAAAGGCTGTTCACGATAAAGTGAGCACTTTTGAAATCAACCTTCGACAAAAAATCACTGCCCCTACCTGCACATGTTTTAACGGGTACCCTGAGAGACACGCGCCCTGTAAAGTTGGCAACGATGGACGGCAAGTAGTTCCGTATCTTAGTGTCGAATAAAGAGTGTTTGGTAACCATTTCTGATAACTTATATTATTTATTTCGCTTTCTGTTTATTTTTTTAATGCATTGAAGTGTAAAAATGAGCAGATTTGTTAGATATTTACTTTTCGAATAATTTCACACCGAAACATGAATAAAGTGACGAGGCCTACGACAATGTTAATCTTGGATAAGGCGGAAGAATACACAAAGTGAATACAGTTAGATTTTAAGCAGGGCTTTCAAAAGTGCTCATTTTATCGTAAACAGGCCATAGAAAATTTATATTTTACGAGTTGCTTAAGATTTCTGTTATTAATTTTCACTGTGTTATCTGCTAATTATTAAATGTTAAGAATATGTTTATATATTTTACCAATAAGTTTCTGCGTTTTTGCAAGCAGGAAATAACGCACAGTGAGAATAATGTGCAAACGTATTAAACGACTTGTAACGAATTGTCACTGTTTTTATAACCAAACATCTCCAATGATAGTTCCAAACTAATTGCCAAGCTCAAGTGCTGCAATTGTTCAATTTTATGATGTGCGCTGCACTTGCGTAGGGCCTGTATCTCGTAGCCAATGAACAACGATTTGCATATTAGTTGATGTCAGCGTTAACCGTAAACAGTTGTGATATGTAGAAACGTCAACAAAGCGAATTTCTCACGAGGTATACGTTCAAAACACCAACACCGGCCGGTGATTCTTTGCTGTGTACAGCGCAGACCACAAATATCCTTCGCATGCAACATGTCCTTGTTCGTGGACACGAGGACTCGGCGGGTTAAGAGTCCTAATGTACCTGGAGATGTTATTTTGAGTGACAGAAGTGAAGAAGCAATAACATCCGCCCGCGTGACTATCGCCCCGGCGCCCGTACACGCTAGGTATCTGAAACGGCGTGCATAGTTCTCGCTGTATCGGTAAACCTGTGGGAGGTTAAGCCGTCAGCCTATGATTGGTTTCGAACAAAGTCTGTAGGAAAGCTCAGAACATGTCCCTGTACTAGTTCTGAGTGTTTGCAATCAGAACATTTGCGACAAGGCTGTGTGAAAACTCAGATATGTCGGAGAGCGCGACAAGGCTGTGTGAAAACTCAGATATGTCGGAGAACTCGTAAACAGCGTGCGTAATGTGGGCTGGTGACTTGAAATCCGTCTTCGTTCGTCTTCCCCAAGCGTATGTTCTCTTCGCAGATGGGTCGCGGTGGTGTAGTGGTTAGGCTAGACACATTCCACCAAGGCTAATAGGGTTCGATTACCGGCGGGGTCCCACCAGGATCCCTGCATGTGCACTCCAAACTTGAATCAGTGGGGAACCCACCGATTCGCAGTGAAGTTCAACTACTCGAATCAGTGAAAATAGCTCCATTTAGAATCAGTGGAAAACCACTAATTGTTTCAGTGAAAAAATTTCACTGCATGAATTAGTGACGTGAAACTATTTCACTGATGGAATAAGTGACGGCCGGCTGTAGTGACGAATTAAATATTGTTTTTTAATTGAATTCAGCCAAATAATTACGTGAAATAAACATTTTTACCAAATATTACTATTTATATTGCGCAATTTTCCATATTTTATAAAAGTAGCAAAAATTTCGGAATTGGCCGGGATTGAACTCAAACATCCTTTACCGTCTGCTTTCCAGTTCGTTACCTTGCCATTTTTTTTTTATCGTTGCAGTTCTGTTGAAGTGACGCCGACAAGCTCAAGTTATACGTACTTGCAAATAATTTCTCAGTGCGGCAAGCGAACTTAAAAGCCTGCCGCGGAGGGGTCGGGGCGCGAACCCACGACCCATCGATTACAGGTCAGCCACCCTACCTCTGAGCTTTGGGGGCATGACATCATCAGCGCTACCAATTCAAGTTGTAACATAAGAGAGAAATATAAGTATTATAGAGTTACATAAATTTTGAAAATTTCAGTTGTATAGCCTTACTTTTCGTTTTCGTTTGTTCGGTACCGTTAGGATTGTTAAAACGAATAGTGTATTTAAGTGCACTGTCTTCACGACATAAAGCGAAGTTTATGCCTTCAAACAGAGCTCTGTGATGTTTACATGGAAACGAATTGAAAAACGTAATAGCGGAATGAAAGGCTGAAATGTTCATATTAACTCGTAAAATGGTGTTTCGAAAGACGAAACACATTTTAGAAAGTATTTTGTATGTTTTTTTTATTAGTTTATTCGTTGTTATTTCACTTGATTCACGTTGTTTAACGGCCATTTTTACACGCTGTTTAACTGATCGACAAGGACACCCGAATTTCGCGAAAAGATTTCACGACCAGTTGTATTTCATAATTAATTTAGCTCAAATCCACTTTTGTGATTAGGTGATCCATACGTCACGCAAGTCTCTGCCCACGATTCAGAGACGTGCAGTATCGGAGTAACTTAATTCTGATTGGCCAGTCAACTAATAACATGTCTTCTCACAGACACATTTCGCCAATAAGCTAAATGAAACTGCTGGTATGCTCGTAGGGTATTGAAATCTGGCATGCACGGAAATTTTTTTTGCGAAATTCGGGTGACCCTAGTGGTCCATCAGTCAAAAAACAAACCACTGAAAAAAAAAAAAAAGTGAAAAAAGAAGACTGACGAATCAGTGGTTAATGTCACTGAATCAATAAGTGAAGGAAGTCTGGGATTTTTTCACTGATACTTCAGTTAAATTGAAACAGTGAAAATCTCACTGATTCAGATTTATAGAGTGTGGGAATCATGCCGGGCGTTGCTACTGGTTGGCGGATTTTATCGGGAATTTCCAATTCCCCTCACCCTTGTTTCTGGCGCTGTTACACAGCTCGCTTCACCATCATCGGCTCTCAAGACATCGATGTTAAGAGCCGCCGTAATCTCTTCAGTCCCTCACATTTCGTAGCTCAGCACATACGACCCACGTTAACGCAGTTCAATCTCCAGGTACAGGATCCTCTTAAACTGTCGGCGATCCTTGGAGTCGTAGTAAGTTGCGGATATAACTGGAACCACACAACACAGAGTACATCCTGCTCACGGTAAGATGGGCACTTTTGAAAGCCCTGCTTAAGATCTACTTGTATGCACGTTGTGTCTTCCGCCTTATGTGAAATTAACATTATCACAGGCCTCATAACTTTATTAATACGTCGGTCAAGCGAAACTGTAGAATTATTAGGAGCGTATATATATTTTGAAAATCTGCTTATGTTTACACTTATATGCATTAAAAATGACGCGTGGTTGTGTTGGGGACGCGCCATTTGTTTTCCGTGAATACGTCTACGTTGACGAGCTCGGACGCCTTAATGTTTATTTTACGTTCCCGGCACCGCTCCATTCGATCATATGGGGTTTTATGGTATCACTGGATTGCTTTTGAGATGCTCTTTGCAGCCGTATACGATTTCTGTATTTCGACTTGGCTTTTTGACGAGTAAAGGCCGACATTGTGTTAATTTTTCTTAATTTTTTTACATTAAACTCATACAATTTCACTATAGCCACGCCACCCAAATGTTTTTATAGTAATCGATTGATCTTGACGAGAGCTGTCGATTGAAACTCAAACGAGCGTCGTAGCTTTCCTAGTCAAAAGTTATACTACGCGGAAGTTATGAGACGCAGCAAAACGAACTCAAAATTCCCCCCCCCCCCCTTTTACGGCACGCGCGATGCTTCGCAGTCATCACTCAGCGTAACATAATCTTTGATCCTTTGAAAATCGAGTGATGTAATTGAATTTTGAGTGTAGAAGATAGATTCGGAGTTGCAATGTTGCAATGCCAAACTGTATCCCCCGATTTTGTTACCATAGGATTTTTTGGATTGCCTCCCACTATGGTGGCAAATATAAAGCAGTATTCACTTCAAAAATGGCGAAGCCGAGTGCCTGGCACTTTTTTTACGCGTTTGAGGCGTAGGAGGGCGACACTGCCACGCTCATGAGTGCGCCATCGCCGCAAAGCGCGAGGCTCTCAACTGAAATGCAGTGTTCTCGTCGCACTGTGTGTACCTTCGGGATTTCCAGCTGAGGCCCTATTATTTCCTTGGTGTAATGTGTGAAGGAAGGTTCAATGCAGGGTCCATGAGTAGTTTTGTATGGACCTGAAGCGCATTGCTTCAGATACAGCACTTTGAAAAAGCCGCTTTTATCCATTTCGGAGTACCTACTCAATGTGTTTCGTAGAAAATAGTGTTTCTAAGGTGTGTGACGTCTAGAAAGTTCTCAACAGCCGTCGTCTGAAATGTGTATTCGTATCTTAGATCAGCACATTGGACCCAGGTTTAACACTTTGTAGACTAGGCTCGAGTGTAGATCAAGCAAAGATAATTTTAGAATCTCTTTGTCATTCTGAACAAAACTCGCATGGATCTGTAGTGTTTACATGATCTCACAAGAACACGACAGCGCAGTAACAACTATAAATTTAACGTTAGAATTTTTTATATACCTACTCAAAAGGGCATGATTGTTTCGTAGAAAAATGAGTAAGTATTTCTAACACTCCTCGATGCATTTCGACCGCTAGGTAGGGCTGAGCCTTATAGAAAATGTCTGTTCATGTTAGTGGCGAGAACTTTGGATTATAGTAGAGGCTACCTGCTCGGATCGCTTGAGTATTATTACTTGTTCCACCTGTGATCTAGTTAGTTAGCCGTAGTCATTGCCTCAGTTATGTTCATGTTAGTGGCGAGAACTTTGGCCTAAAGTCGAGGCTACCTGCTCGGATCGCTTGAGTATTATTACTTGTTCCACCTGTGATCTAGTTAGTTAGCCGTAGTCATTGCCTCAGTTATATTCATGTTAGTGGCAAGAACTTTGGCCTATAGTAGAGGTTACCTGCTCGGATCGCTTGAGTATTATTACTTGTTCCACCTGTGATCTAGTTAGCCATAGTCATTGCCTCAGTTATGTTCATGTTAGTGGCGAGAACTTTTGCCTATAGTAGAGGCTACCTGCTCGGATCGCTTGAGTATTATTACTTGTTCCACCTGTGATCTAGTTAGCCATAGTCATTGCCTCAGTTATGTTCATGTTAGTGGTGAGAACTTTGGCCTATAGTACAGGCTACCTGCTCGGATCGCTTGAGTATTATTACTTGTTCCACCTGTGATCTAGTTAGTTAGCCGTAGTCATTGCCTCAGTTATGTTCATGTTAGTGGCGAGAACTTTGGCCTATAGTAGAGGCTACCTGCTCGGATCGCTTGGGTGTTATTACTTGTTCCACCTGTGATCTATTTAGTTAGCCGTTGTCATTGCCTCAGTTATGTTCATGTTAGTGGCGAGAACTTTGGTCTATAGTAGAGGCTACCTGCTCGGATCGCTTCAGTATTATTACTTGTTCCACCTGTGATCTAGTTAGTTAGCCGTAGTCATTGCCTCAGTTATATTAATGTTAGTGGCGAGAACTTTAGCCTATAGTAGAGGCTACCTGCTCGGATCGCTTTAGTATTATTACTTGATCCACCTGTGATCTAGTTAGTTAGCCGTAGTCATTGCCTCATTTATGTTCATGTTAGTGGTGAGAACTTTGGCCTATAATAGATTCTACCTGCTCGGATCGCTTGAGTATTATTACTTGATCCATCTGTGATCTAGTTAGTTAGCCGTAGTCATTGCCTCAGTTATATTCAAGCCCAAACAAGGCGGGTCTCCCCCCCCCCCTGCATTTTGTTCGAAGGTGATTTAATTTTAAGAATTTTAAATACGGGCTATTCCAGTTGACATATGACGAGAGCCTACAGATTTGTACAAAATCTGATGGATGAACGTAAGTACTAGACCAAAAGGAAAAGTGTTAAGTTTTAGGCAAAGAACATAATTAATGGTAGCTAGGTAAATGTGAAGGAATTCCACTTCAAAAAGGTGTATTATTTTAGATTTCGTGTTGAAATATAACTTACTAATTTTACTTAATTTTACCTGTTCAGTTGTGAAACTCTTCTATCTTTGTTGCCGGAATCCGTTCTAAATGTTCAAATTAATTATTTTAGTGTATAAACCTTATTTCACGTTTCGATAGCTTATTATTATTATTATTTTCTAAACTGCCTAGAAAGCAAAATTTATTTCATAGCCCAGTTACTTAATTCGCCATATAACTTAAACTCTGAGTTATAAAATCTATTTCTTTTCATCTCGCAACGAGTTCTGAAATCTGTAACAGCTAATTTATACTAACCTGTTGCTTCCAAGTTAGGCCATTGTGTAGACGTAGTTGGATGGAAACACCCTGAGTCCAGGGGTTACAACGTTAAGGGAATAAAATTGACGGAAGGTTCCTCATCTTGCTCGCCTCCTCAACATTTCTTAGCAATATGGCATACACATTAGAGACTTAATTTAATTTTAGTGCTTGTTACATTTGAATTAATTCCGAACAATAATATTATGATATTTAAAAAACTTTTCAATGGCATTACGTCTTATTCTTTCTTTCATTATTATTTTAACATATATGTAATATTAGTTTTAACATATACTTTATTACGAACCGTTACTTTATAAAAAAATCTATATATAAATAGTCAGATATTTAAATATTAATTTTCCTGTTGTGTTGTTTTCCTTAGGTGGACTCTTTGCTTCATGATTTCAAATTCTAACTTCATGTCACCATAAGGTTACGTAACGCGCTCTTTCAGACCAATGCTAATTAATTATCATGGGAAAGTAAAATGGCTGCAAGAATACCCATAACGTCTAGTTAGAATTTTAATTACTTGTGTCCCATTTCAGTTTCTGAGCATTTGATTTACGCAGCAGTAAGCACAACAACCTTAATTAAGTATTCATGTCATTTGACGTGCGCAGAGTAGATAGATTTTTAGCACTGAACCTTGAGACGAGTCGGGGGCGGGAACAGGTAGGCCGAGACGCAGACACAAAAATAAACGATGGCATATGAGATCCTCGTGCAGAATATTGAGCGTGTGCAATAAAAAGCTGGGAATTACTTTCTGGCGAGTGTAAGGGTCGCGGCACGATCTCTGTAGCTTTCACCTCTGCCGAGCGCGGCGTAAGGGCTGAACCAATCAGCGAGAGGAACAATGTCGGAATAAACTAACCGCTGCGGTATGTTGATGGCCTATTTATCAAAACCTCCCGTTCATAATATAATGAAGAGCTGACGTATGTAATGGGCCTCTGCCCCGGTAAGGAATCAATATTTCAACATCTTTTCGTTAGCTGAAGCGGCTCTTTTAAATGACTCGCTAATTAATGACTCGTCCTCCAATCTCTAAACCACTTAACGAGCCATCCATTAGAACCCTTGTGGAGGGGAGGGGGCATGTGAAAGAGGGGAGGGGCAGCCCTTGTAGAAGCCCGGGCCTCGCTAACGCTTCATAAACAAACCTTTTTTGACGCTGGTGCAATTAGCCGGTCTAATTTCCCTGCGTCCTCCAGCTAGCGTTCGTTATCCTGTTAGTCCGGCCTTGCCTGCGCTGACAACTCTGCGCGCCGGTTAATCCCACGTCTTGTCGGTGCCTCTGATTGGTCCTCTGGGGCCGAAACCTGTCACGCCGCAGGGACAACTGCCAATAAGGAGACTTCTTTCCAAAACACTCGCAAAAACCACTGCATCTTCACCTTGTGGTCTCGCTTCCGTCTCGTTTCTCCTTCTGTCGTGGCTAACCGGCGTAAGTGAATATTTACATTGATAATTGCGATGACGACAATATGTATTATAATAATTAGTTGACGTGACTAACAAATACACATTCGATTTAAACACTGTTTTCAGCTAACGCCACTAAGGTACTTGGCAGCTCAGAAAGGATGATGATGTGCGTACTTTAAACTACAAAAATGTTTATTTAACAGATTTCATAAAAGAAAGTGTGTTGGCAAAGAGATTGAATTTTCTAATAAATGTTTACATAAATTCGTAATTCGTGATTAAGCCTCGTAGAATCGTAACGTTTGCATTTCTATCCACGCAATATAAAAATTAATGAAGCGAAGAGAAAATTCTGTTCAGGAAACAATTTATAAACACATTAATGAAAATCTTAAAAATAAATAAGTAAATAAAGCTAACATTAGTTAAGCTACATAACCAAGTTCATTATCTCCTATAAACATTTCCGAGCTAGCAAATCTTTCACGTACTAAATTAAAAACAAATAAATCATGCTCACGAAAATGTCGACAGAATACTGTAATCTGTTCAATCACGAGAAAGCTCATAAAATATTTTACAGCGAATAGAACAGCAAAATTTTCTCGTGCCTTTTTAATTTTTTCCGAGTTTTCTGAACTATTGAAAGGTAAATAATTTATTTGTTAGTGTTTACAAATATTTGTACGCATTGACAAATAAATACAGACAAATTCCAGGCTATCATTTAACAAAAGGCAAGTGTTACCAAATTTTCCATCCCTTGCTTGTGGGCCAGATGGCAGCACCTGCCAGTTGTTGTGATAGAGACCCCTACTCACAGTGTAAGTTTGTATTGAAGTACCAATATAGAAAAATAGAACCGCAGTATTAATTATTTGACAATCCCACATACTAGTCGCTCCGAGCAATCATTGATATATTTTTCAGGGTGCTTAGTATGCAAAAAAAACTCACCGTTAGAGCTCGTTGTGTAAGAAACAAAACAAAGTTTCAGAAACACGCAAATATACAGCATGACGTGTCATCATCTCAACACACAAATAAACTACAAAAAATCGTATAACTACAAACATAAGGTCGAAATATCTATTAGATTTCATTATACAAGAAAACGACACGTAAAAAAAAATCACTTTTTTCGCAAGCCAGAATACAAACCGTTACTTGCAGTATATTAATCAAACATTGTACTTCTGTGCAATAAGGAGAGTGTAAATAACCTCATTTATACCATTTACGTTAAACAAACAAAACGTACCACAAATTGTTAGTGATTTTCGATTATGGTTGAAGACAAGATGAATTTGTGAATAAAAATACGCCCAGTTTTTTCTAACACTCACAACGTTTAGAGTGACATTTCAATCCGGATTGAAATTGGATTGGACTTAAGAATCCCGATTGAAATTCTCCCGTAAACACGCCGGGACTGGACTGAAGTGGGTCTGGAGTGAGTCACGTAGAATCCGGATTGAAAGTTTTTCTTTTGAGAGGGACTATGAAGCTGCACGTCCCAGGTCAAGAAACGTGGGAGCGATACGGGCGACGCTAACACGCACGCCTAGCGGCTCATCGCTCCTACGCGCAAGGCGTGCAGTGTTCCCGTCGTGGCGCTGTACTGTGCAAATTAGATCTGAAACAGTGTAATTGTATTACACGCGATGAAAGTTCATCAATCAAACTACCTGCGTATAGTCGTACTTTTCTCTTACCGCTTAAAGAAACTACATAGGCAATCTTTGAAAATGCTATATTTAACCACTTTCGCGAATTTTTTTCTCCATCAATGCAATTAATAGGATGAAAGTAAAAATATGGGGACATAGACAATAGTTTTTTAAAATCCTTTCTGGCAAAACTTCGTATTTGCAGAACTTTTATTTACCGAGATACGCGTTTACGCGCAAACAACGATTTCACAGAGAACGTTTCAGTACATAGGACCCTTAACACTGCCGACAGAAGTTCACTGGGAGCGAAAGCAGAACAGTCATCGCCATTTTGTAGGTGTATTTTTCTGTTTACACGTAAGGAGGTTTCAAATTTGTTTTAAACTAATTCTAAGCTACAAAGGCAACGATCTCCACTAAAAAGGAAGTACGAAATTTTTGGACCGAAAAGGATGTACATTTTCTTTCAGAGCGTAATGTTAAAATTATCAGATTATATATATATATATATATATATATATATATTATATATATATATATAAATTAAATATATATATATATATATATATATATATATATATAGGGAGAGGCGTTTGAATTTGGTACGAGTACAAATGAAAAATGCTGGCTTCGTAGGTAACCCGGAACGAAAACAAAAGATAAACTATCGTAATTTTCTTTTCAGAGTATCTTTTGCTCTCTAGTTTACGCAGCTGCCAAAAGATGTCACTACACGGCTTTCAGTCCGTGTTCACTTCATCTCCGCTCTTGTTTACACGTGAGTCATTAAAAACGGTTCACGATAAAGTGAGCACTTATGAAATGAACCTTAGAAAAAAGTCACTTCCCCTGCCTGCATATATTTTAACGGGCGTACCGAATAACATTCGTCTAGCAAAGTTGGTAACGATGGATGAAGAGTAGTTCCATATCTTAACGTCGAATAAAAAGTGCTAGGTAACCATTTGTGATAACTGCAATTATTAATTTTGCTTTCTGTTTTTTTTTAATGCAACAAAATTTAAAAATTAGAAGATTTGTAAAATATTTACTTTTCTAATAATTTCACACTTTCACTTGGTTGATGCATGAATAATGTGATGAGTCCCATGTCAATGTTAATTTAAATAAGGCGGCATAATACACAACATGCATACAAGTAGAAATTAACGAGGGCTTTCAGAAGTGCTCATTTTACCGTGATCAGCCTATAAGTACCTTAAACGCGACTTTCTGTCTCCGCGCTCGCCACGTTTTGACTTCAGTTCAAGTTGGTCCATTTCGAAGTCTATGCGTAGTGATTGAGTCCGAGAAATAAGTTTTGTAAGAATGCATGTCAGTAAATCCCTGATTGAGGGCATCTGCCTACCCTTGCTGTGGCTAGCAATAGACAGTTGTTATGACAATTCCTGAGTCACTGTTTTTGGAGGCACGTGTGGGTAACTAAAGTCGTTCTATCTCGTCTTCATTGCACGGGGTTTAAGGCCTCCCGGGCTTAAGATATCCGCATCCACGGAGCGAAACGAGTGTTCGCAGGGCTGATAAATAGACTAGCCCCCCCCCCCCACCCTCCATCCACGCACCCCGTGGACGCAGCGTGAGGTCGTTATCGCGGGCGATTCAAAGAATTGATTGAAGTTATTCAGCGGTCGTAATCCGGCGTGTAACGCCCGCCCTGCGGCTTAGCGCGCCTCGTCGAGGAACCGAAAAAAAAAAAAAAGCAGCTGTACAAAAGAGGTGGCTTCTTCCGACCACCCATACATCAGGCGGTGTGCAGGGTGAGGGGGTGCACAGTAGTGTTGGGGAGGGAGGAGGTGATGATGCGCCCCACCGCGACCGACCATAACAGCTGACAATCGGCGCCAGCGGTAGGCTAATGATCCCTAAGGCAAGTGAAATTGCCACCGAATTCCTATGTTACCCGGACTGCCCACGTTATGCCGAGGAAGCTGTTCCGCTCCCTCGGTACAGGCGCATCTCTGTATCGCCTACATCATTATGCTTGTATAGCTAGTGGTGGGATAATCGCTTGTAAAATAATCGATTATTCAATTATTTAATTGTAATCGATTCATAGGTTATTTTAAAACAATTCGATTACTCACGATTTTCAACTGTTTATACTTAAACGAAACACACTTATTAAAATGTAAAATAACATTTGAAACGAATTTTTTAAAATAACAGGAATTATTAAAAATAAAAATAAACCTTTTTGATGGGAACAGTTTTAAACAAATTTATAGAATTATACAGTATTTGTGATCAATTTTGATGTATGGATTAGAACAAGACAAGCGATTATTTTTACCGATTATTTATTCGATAAAAAAAAATAATCGTAATCGATTCATTCGAGTGACATACGATTATTTCAGTAGACAATCATGCGCGTCGCGTTCACGAGGTCTGGAGCACAAACGCTTCGCACATTGAAATTACGTTGGCGTGAAATGATGGTGGTAACATGCTAACAGATTAATTAGGAAGTCCACGTATCTTTATATTACCGTGTATCTAGAAAACGTATTGTTTCTAGTTTGTTACTAGGGGTTGCCACACGTAATATGCACACCATAAGGTGGATTGGAGATGTCTAATCGACACGCGGCTTGCGGTAGCCACGTCTACAACAAGAACAATGAGCGTAAGAATCGCCCCAGGTCTCGAAATGTAGGGGTGCATATCTCCCAAAGAAGTGCAGCTAAGAAATAACCACCCACATGGAATGGCACCTTCTGTGTTCCGTTCACATGCATGGAGACACGCACGCGGTGGAAAAATTGCGCCTGCCAACCAACCCCCGTCATTGGAAAACTAAGGGTTGCGCCGTTAATTCGCACGCAATTCTGTAACTGTGTGCCATAAGAGAACTCTCTTGGCGAATCAGTAATCGGCACGTCGCAATTAACAACAGAGATTCTTTTGTCCGAAATTGCTGGGGGCTAGCAGTTTCTGCGACAGCAGCACACAAAGTGCGAGAGCCGTAGATACGCCTTTCTTTACAGGCAAACATTTCAGACACTTGCATTTGTTTATTGCTATAATGTTTGACACGCAGCTCACAACCTTCCTTGGCGTAGGACTAGCGCCAACTGTTGCCTCGTTGCTAGAGACCTGAAGAATTAGCGGATTCATTTTGGGACAAGCTAGGGTGCAAAACACGTGCGCTTATGTAACTTTACCCATTGGTCCACACGGTGTTTGATACCTCCTGAAGAACGCTGGTCCAATCGTCGCCTTCCACTGTGACAGCAGACAACCGATGTCCAGTTGATATCGGTATAAGTGCACATAAGACTGCAGAGTCTAGACTTCGCGTCACTGAATTCGCGAATTTCTCAGCGGGTCTCCACTCATTGCTAATGCGTGGTTTGGTACGAGTTAATTACAGTCACTTACTCAGCTGAAACATTTCGGTTTACTTAAATTTTACAATTTTTGCATGCATTTCGTAGGGACGTGGCATTTACAATGAAACACACGTATACTATTCACTGTAATTGATGCGTGGCAACATCACAATAGAAGTGTGCACACGTTCAGGGCTGGTTTCTTTCACGGCGCGCGAGTGGTCATTGTTTACATGTACAGTCTATACACAGAATTTCCACGCTTTTAAATCAAACCTTTGAAAAATCACCCAATTAATGACGTGTTTGCTCGTGTCCTAAATATAACATGTATCGCAACAGTTTTATATTAGTGTTGATGAGAATGTACCTTGGTTTTTGTACTTATATTCTATTTATAAATTATAATACTTCGTTTATAATTAATGCAAATAACTTCAGAGATAAAATAAGTGTGTTGGTAATGACTGGTATGATACAGTTCTTGTGCAAAATATTGTTACAATTTCTCTCTCTAGAAATTAAGTGGGCTATACCACAAGTTCGTTAAGGGAAGGAGGTCTTAATAAAGAAAAGAATTAGTTATAATTTTCTTATTTTATTTATAATAACTATAGCAAAATTCTCTGATCTCAAAATTTCACAACAAATTGATATTACTTACTGTTCACGACTAATTACTCCAATTTGATACAATTTATCATTACCACAAAGAAATAAATTAAATTAAATAAGTAAATATCAGTCCCAATAGACAGTGTATCAACCTATTCAAATGTTCTGCCAAATATGTCTCCAAATTGACAGTTCGAATATTTTCAATAAAATTCCTATTACACTTCCATTCAGCCCCTCCTCAGTTAAGTCCATGTTCCGCCAGTCGCAATATTCTAGAATCCTCCAAGCGCCCTCGCGCACAGTAGGCTTCACTCGTCGGTTTCACACCCTCTCGTCCATTCACGCCACGAACACCGCTCGCTGTCGTCCCGCAATCTCCAGTCACCTTCCACACTTATGTTCGCTCGCGCACACTCGGCCAGGTGACCTCCGTCAAAAACTGGCGGCCGCTGGGTTGCGGCAGTGTACATATATATATATATATATATATATATATATATATATATATATATATATATATATATATATATATATATATATATATATATATATATAGAGAGAGAGAGAGAGAGAGAGTCTTAGACCGCCACCTAGAATATTCCCCAACACCCGTGATGTGTCGTGGGGGGGGGGGGGGCGAGGCGCCAGCTAGTCTTACCAGAACATTCTCGCGTTGTCGCCAGGCCCGTCGAAACCTCCAGCAGGGGAGAGGGGCCGTGACGCAAGCAAGGCGCCTAGCAGTGCGACAGCCCGACAGCCGCTGTCCATTATTCACGGGTTTCCCAGAAATGGGGGTCAGGAGGCAACAAGCTTGTCAAGCCAGGGTAGGGGAGGGGTGAGATTTGTCCACTGCCACAGCGCCGGGCAGCAGCGCGTAACAATTATATTACACTGAGTGCGCACGAATGCGGTGCGTTGGCCCTTTCGTGTAACTTTTTAGGCTCGGTTAAGCTTTGTTTGCATGGTTGGGAAGAATATCTCGGAAGTATAACTTCAGAAGCTCTTCAGAAATGTTCGAAGTAACCGAGAATGGGAAATAGAACAGTACTAGGCAGTCGAGTAATGCATTTCTCGACGCCTTCCACAGTTTCACGGTTCACCAGTTTTTGACGTGAAAACGTCTTTATAATTGCAACCATAGTGGGAGGCAACCCAGAAAATCCGATGATAAATAATTCAGGGGATACAGTTTGGCATTGCAGCTCCGAATCTATCGTCTACATTCAAAATTCAATTGCATCACTCGATTACCAAAGGGTCAAAGAAAATGTTATGTTGGGTGAGGATTGCAAACATCGCACATCCGAATGGAAATAAGGGGAAGGGGGGTGAATTTTGAGTTCTTTTCGCCGCGTCTCATAAATTCCGCATAGCATAACTTTTGACTAGGAGAAGCTACTACACTCGTTTGAGTTTCAATCGACATCTCTCGTCAAGATCAATCCATTGCGTGTATAAAAACATTTGTGTGGCGTGGTAATTGTGAAAGTGTATGCGTTTAATGTAAAAAATTAAGAAATCTTCACACAATTTCGAACTATAATCGTTAATAAGTCAAGTCGAAATACAGAAATCGTATACAGTTGGAAAGAGCTTCTGAAAAGTAATCCAGCGATACTCATAAAACCCGATAATGATCGAGTGAAGCAGTGGCGGGAACGTAAAAAAAAAAAAAAAAAAAACATCAAGGCGACCGAGCTCGTCAATGTAGACGTATTCACGCAAAGCAAACAGCCGTGTCCCCAACACAGCCAAACCCAATTTTTTTTTCAGGAGTCCCCACAAAAATAAGTCCATGGGGTTTTGACCCGCTGATTTCGGTGGCCAGGTGACAGGTAGTCCTCTACCGATCCACCAACTGCATACAGATGTAATCGAGTCGCCAATGAGCTGCCGCGTTGTAATGAGATGGTGCCAGGTCGTGTTGGTACCACGTAACTCTTCGGGTTGCTAGTTGAGGGTCGTCGAGCAACTCTGGCAGAATATCATGGAGAAACACCACATACAAGCGTCCGGTGAGGGTGTTTGGTAACAGATTCAGTCCCACTAACATGATGCACATGATACCGCACCACACGCATGTTTCTGTTCCATCGGACCTGAAGGGCTCTCGAACGTGTTACAAGAGGATTCCTGTTATTCCAATGGTGGATGTTGTGCCAGCATCCATAGACAGTACACGAGGCAGCGAGGCGGATCTCCTTCTAATTAATTATGTAAAGGCACTGTAGTTATTTATTTATTCGAGACAAAATTCAGCACAAGGATTGTTTACAACTGATACTTTTTACAACTTATTCTACATATGCTATACAATTTTTTTTTATAATATAAGTACTACACATTATAATGTCACGCGCTGCTCCCCGGCGCTGTGGCTGTGGACAAATCTCACCCCTCCCCCTACCCCGAGCTGACACGCTTGTTGCCTCCTGACACCCCTTTCTGGGAAACCCGTGAATAATGTTCAGCGGTTGGGCTGTCGCAAACCGTGACGTAAGCAAGGCTGCTCGGCGCCTTGCTTACGTCACGGCCCCTCTCCCCTGCTGGAGGTTTCGACGGGTCTGGCGACGATGCAAGAATGTTCTGTTGAGACTGGCTGGCGCCTCGGCCCTCCGCGACGCATCACGACGCATCACGACACATCACCCGAGTTGGGAAGATTCTAGGTGTCGGCCTAAGACACTATATATACTGCCGTAACCCAGTGGCCGGTAGTATTTGACGGAGGCCACCTGGCCGAGTGTGCGCGAGCGAACATAAGTGTGGACGACGACTGGAGATTGCGGGACGACAGCGAGCGGTGTTCGTGGCTTGAATGGACGAGAGGGTGTGAAACCGACGAGTGAAGCCTACTGTGCGCGAGGGCGCTTGGAGGACTCTAGAATATTGTGACTGGAGGTACATGGACTGAACTGAGGAGGGAATGAATGGAAGTGTAATCCGGATTTTATTGTAAATATTTGAACTGTCAATTTGGACACATATTTGGCAGAATATTTCAATAGATTGATACACTGTCTATTGGGACTGATCTTTAATTATTTTATTTATTGATATCTTTGTGGTAATTATATATTGTGTTAAATTGGAGTAATTAGCTGTGAACAGTAAGTAATATCAATGTATTGTGAGATTTCGATTTCAGAGAATTTAGCTTTAGTTATTATAAATATTATAAGATAATTATAATTATTAATTTAATTTGATTAAGAACTCCATCCCTTAACGAACTCGGTATAGCACACTTAATTTCTAGACAGAGAAATTGTAACACTGGTGTCAGAAGTTGGATGGAGGCATTCTATAAAAATGAAATAAATTTATTGTAATTAGTATTTGTAAATATCACAATATTTAAGCAATAAGCCAATGTACTATTTAGAAATTTTTGAATGCTAACTAGGAAAATATCAGTAGACATGGAAGCACTCCGCTCTTTATTCAAGAGTTTAAGTGGTCAGATAACAAGCAAAATAGTTACTGTAAATATTCAGATTAGTAGTAAACGAAAATGTAAATAGTAAAATAGATACTGTTAGTGAATAAGTAGACAAGAAAATAGACAGTGTTAGCGAAGTAGTAGACAAGAAAATGCACAGTGTGAATGAGAATGTGGACCGAAACATAGAAGGTGTAAGAGAGTTGGTGAACAATAAAATAGACCGTGTGGACAAGAAAATTGACAATGTGAGCGAGAGAATGGACAATGTAAACGAAATATTAGACAGTGTCGAGTGTAAAGTGGACAAAGAGGTGAGCGCCCTCGAGAAGGAATGGCAGGAGTTCTTGCAGCAGCAGGGGAGATGACATGCAGGGGCAGTAAAGGAGCTGAGTTTGGTTACCACCGAGATGACGAGTGCGGGCAGCGAGAAGGTAGAGGTCGCCGCCTTCGCAGCTATCGCAGGGGATGCCCAGCAGTTCTGCAGTGTAGGTACACTCCAGCCAGGGGTGGGTAAAGGTGTCACAATTAACCTGCCCCTTACCATGGACAGACACCTTGGCGCAAATACCGGCCCCAGTTCGAGATCGTTCCCACCCTGAATTGCTGGATTGAAGAGCAGCGGGCGTACTACTTGGCGGCTGTACTGAGGGGATCAACGTCGAGCATACTCCACACTGGTGTCGGGTCCAGAGCTTCGATTCGGCGACCGGTACCTGCGGCACGCCCATCATGCCCAACTGCGAAGCCGCATCCAGCAGCCCGATGAACCACTGCAGGAGCTGTGGCAGGACATCGTGAGGCTGTTGCACCTGTCTCTGGAAGGATGCTCGGAGAAGGCACCAGTTGTCATCGCCGTCGGTTTCTTCAGCGACACTATCGCTAAGATCGACGTGCTGCATGCTTTGTGGTTAGCTGCGCCTCACACCATGAAGGATACCTTGGCCCGGGCACTGGAAGTGGAGTCAGCATGGCAGTCATCAGTGCCCCGACGTCCAGTGCGGGCAGTGATGCTTGACGAAGGGGAGGAAGACAGCGTCAAGAGGATGTTGAAGGACTTGCAGAAGGCCATGAGGTACATCGCCTCCAGAGTGCACACTGCAGAGACTCGACGTCCCCTACCTAAACGGCCGGAATATTGGACGTGTGGACAGCTTGGGCACCTGAGAGCCAACTGGCCTTATCAGCAGCAGCATCAACAACAGCCAGGGAGCAGGCACCAAGGGGCAGGTGAGAGAGCAATGTCTTTGGGAAATTTGTAAACACCGGTCTTGAGGGGTAAAGGTCGGTGATTGCTGGAGAGAAGGCCCGAATGCTTTTGCAAGTTCGCTCAATGAAACAAGACTTCAATGCCATATTGGTGAAGGGGAGCCTAGATGATTTTTCTTGTCAGATGGTTGTTGACACAGGAGCGACTATAACAGTGGTAAGACCCGACATTCTTGGACCTTCCCTCCAACGAATATCCGATGAGAGCATGGTTCACTGTTATTTAAATACAGTAACAGGCGAGACCGCACCAGTCAAAGGTAAGAGAAGGGTACTCTAAGAGCTCGGTTACCTTGAGATAGAGCATGATATATACATATAAGAAATAGAGGACGAATGCATTTTGGGTCTTGATGTATTACGTAAGCTGGGATGTTGTATTGCTACTTAACTGGTGGTGTTACATGTAGGTAATACCGAGTTGGTAGTGCCAACACAACGAGAATTATCTTCGCCAATGAGCTGCCTAGAAGTGGGGAATCAGTCAAATGTGCTCCATTCTTCTAGCGAAGTTGTTATTCCAGGTAGATGCCAGGGAAAATTTGTCAGACGATTGGGCATAATCGAACCAGCTCAGAAAGGTGGCATTTTACCCGATGGTGTCATTGTAACCAGGACATTGATTTCTTCCAAATCAGACAGATTGCCAGTTAGGATGATTAAATAGTAAGATCGTGCTATCCACCTTAAAGATGGGGCCACAATAGGGTTTTGCAAGCACGTCTCAAAGGTACTTCCAAATATTCCTGAAGCTTCACTGTCACAACCTACTGAATGTCCTCTTCCAAATACTCTGGGGGAAATGCTGACAAGAACAAAAGAAAACCTCAACTGGCGACAGGAGAGGTCAACTTCAGAATTGTTATAGAGAAATAGCGATGCTTTCTCCTACGAGCCCAATGTCCTTGGCAGAACTAATATTGCATGCCACCACATTGACACAAGGGATGCCAGACCGATAAAGCAGCCACCAAGGCGACTTCTGCTAGCTTCGTATGAGGTAGTTGACGGTATTCTGAAAGAGATGAGGGATTTAGATGTTATAGAGAATGTGACCATGAAGATTCTTACCCACTCCCTAGGATAGATGACATCCCTGAATAGCCTAGCAGCGCACAGTGGTTTTCTACTCTAGACATGAAGAGCGGGTATTGGCAGTGCGAAGTGGCATTGTCAGACAAGGAAAAGACTGCGTTTTGTGTCCAAGGGAAAGGAACCTGGCAATTCAACGTTATGCCCTTTAGGCTATGCAATGCCCCTGCCACCTTCAAACGACTAATGGAAAAAAGTTCTGCTCTTAGAGATTTGTCAGGTGTACCTAGACGACATTGTGATCACAGGAAGAACTTTTGAAGAGCACCTGGCACGCTTAGATTCTGGGTTTCAGAATTTGGGTGTGGCCAATCTTAAATTGGTTCCCAAGAAATTCCACCTCTTCCAAAAGAAAATTTAATTTCTTGGACAAGGTTGTATCGGCCCATGGGATTGAAACAGACCCCGAGAAGACCAGAGCAATAAGAGACTGGCCCCTACCAAAGGATAAAACTAGAATTTGAAGTTTCCTGGGCTTATGTGCTTATTATCGTCGATTTGTGCATGGGTTCGCCACTATCGCCAAACATCTGCATGAATTGACTGAGGCAAAAAAAAAATTTTTGTTGGACCCCAGAGTGCGAAATTGCTTCCAATATACTAAAGAAAATTCTGATACCTCCCACAGTACTGGGCTTCCCGAGTAGAGAGGGTGAATTTATTCTGGATACTGATTGTAGTGATGATGGAATCGGGGCTGTGTTATGTCAGATCCAGGATGGGAAATATCTGCCATTGGAATACTTCAGTAAGATGCTACACAAGCCAGAGAGGAACTACTGTGTGATACAGAGAAAGCTTTTGGCAGTGGTGAAGGCGATTAAATATTTTCATCCATATCTTTATGGCAGACACTTCATCCTAAGAACTTATCATGCTCCATTATGCTGGATGCTAAATTTCAAGAACCCCGAAGGTCAAATAGCCGGTGGATACGGACGTGCAAGAATATGACTTTGAAATACAACACAGGTCTGGACGCCTTCACAGCAATGCAGATGCTCTCTCCAGGAGACCATGCGAACCATTCTGTCGTCTGTGTGAACACCAGGAGAAGAAGGGTGGTTTATTGTGGAAAGCAAGGAGGACAAGAACCCAAGGCCATTAATCTGGTGATGGGGCATCTACATGGGACGAAAAGGACATAAGAAATTATCAACTAAGTGACTCCACCTTGCATCCAATATTGGAGTGGAAGGAAACCCGGCGACGACCGAGATGGGAGGAGATATCTAGCCTAGGTATGAAAGTCAAGGCATACTGGGCACAGTAGAATTCCCTTGATGTAAAGAATGGTGTACTTTACAGGAATTGGGAAAGTAACCATGGGGGACAGAGTCATTTACATTTGGTCCTACCAGAGTGCCGAATCCCTGAAGTGCTAAGAGAACTGCACAACACAGCAGCAGAGTCCGAATGAGATTCTATTGGCTGCATTGTCGGCAGGATGTTGAGAAGTAGTGCAGTCTGTGTGATGCATGTAATTTGAGGAAGGGTCCAAGGGTTAAGTGACGCTGTCTCCTCCAGAAGTACAATTTGGGGCCACTTTCGAGAGAGTGCTAGTTGACATTCTCGGACCCCTACCAATCAGTGAGAGGGGATGAGAGAGGAAATACATACCTTCTGGTATCACAAGACTATTTCACAAAGTTGACCATGATCATACTGGTGCCTAACCAAGAGACAGGCACAGTAGCTGATGACCTTGTCGAGCATGTTTTCTCCAGGTTTGGAGTGCCACTTTAGCTTCATTCGGATCAAGGACGAATTTTTGAGGCAAATCTTTTTCCAACACCTAAGAGGATTTTAGGAATGAAGAAAACCGAAACCACAGAATTACGCCCTCAGTCGGATGGAATGTGTGAGAGGCTAAATCGTACCCTGGAGCAGTATCTGGCTATCTTCATAGAAGACAATCAGAAAGATTGGGATTCCAAAGTACCCTTATTTCTCCTGGCATATCGATCGGCGGTCCACAAGTCCACAAGGTTAACAATTTCAAGGATACTGTTTGGGAGAGAGCTCCGCCTACCTGGTGACCTGCTGTTCGGACGTCCATTGGAGGCAGAAGCAGCCACTCCAGAATATGCTACTAAGCTATGTCAGAAGTTACTCGACATTTATGAGTTTGCCTGGAGACACCTTACAATAAACAGTGACAGAATGAAAACACGATATGACCGAAGAATGCCTAAGGAGACTTTTCAATAAGGACAGCTGGTGTGGTTGTATAACCCTCAAAGAAAGAAGGGATATTGCCCGAAGCTACAGAAATCATGGGAAGGCACATACAGGATAATGGTCTATAGGATTTGTGACAAGGCTCTCGGGCGAAGTCTAAGGTTGTCCACATCGACCGACCGGCGCTGTACGAAGGTCCTGATGTTGTAGAGTATGTTCGGGACGAACGGACTTAAGGAGGGGGCAGTGTTACGCGCTGCTGCCCGGCGCTGTGGCGTTGGACCCTCCTCACCCCTCCCCACCACTGAGCTGGCATGCTTGTTGCTCCTGATCCCCCTTTCTGGGAAACCTGTGAATAATGGACAGCGGCCGTCGGGCTGTCTCGTTGCTCGGGACCTTGCTTGTGTCACGGCCCCTCTCCCCTGCTGGACGTTTCGAAGGGTCTGGCGACGACGCAAGAATGTTCTGGTAAGACTGGCTGGCGCCTCGGACCTCCGCAACGCATAACGACACATCACGCGAGTTGGGAAGATTATAGGTGACGGCCTAAGACACTATACATACTGCCGCAACCCAGCGGCCGGCAGTATTTGACGGAGGCCGCCTGGCGAGTGTGTACGAGCGAAATAAATTGTGGATGACGACTGGAGATTGCGGGACGACGGCGAGCGAGGTGTTCGTGGCTTGAATGGACGAGAGGGTGTGAAACCGTCGAGTGAAGCCTACTGAGCGTGAGGGTGCTTGGAGGACTCTAGAACATTGAGACTGGCGGACATGGACTGAACTGAGGAGGGAATGAATGGAAATGTAATACTGATTTTATTGTAAATATTCGAACTGTCAACACATATTTTACAGAATATTTAAATAGGTTGCTACACTCTCTATTGGGACTGATCTTTAACTATTTAATTTAAATTATTTCTTTGTGAAAATTATAAATTGTATGAAATTGGTGTAATTAGTCGTGAACTGTGTGTGGTATAAGTTTATTGTGAGATTTTGAAGTCAGGGAATTTTGCTGTAGTTATTGTAGATTACGTAAGGGAATTATAATTAATTATATTATTTAATTAAGACCTCCTTCCCTTAACGAACTTGGTATAGCCCACTTAATTTGTAGCGACAGAAATTGTAACAATAAATCGGGCGGAAGCCTATACTCTGGCTTTATTTTTACCCTTAATATTTAAATTTTAATGTCAATTCAACTTTTATTTAATCCTAGTGTATGTTGACAAAAATAAAACTTACGTATGATAGCTCTTCTTAAACTGGCTCTGAAACAGAAAGGACATATACGTCACCCTGAACTGGTTCAGCGAGGTGGTTTCCAAATCTCCCGGCAGGTTATTCCAAATTTTTAGCATACCATATATGTGAAAGATTTTTGATAAATGGACTTCGAAAATCGAGGAACTTGAAAGGAATTTTTATTACGAGTATTGTGGTAATGCGAAGAGTCGAAGATAATAATATTGACTAATAAATATTCTGGCTTTTGCGTATCAATAATTCTTTTTACTTGTGTAGGCTGAATGATACAAACACGTATGTTCCATATTCAGCCATTTGGATGTGAAAAGGGCGTCGGTGAAGTGATCTCGCTTTTTAAGATGGTGTGTCTCACACTGGTACATTTTTCGCCAAAGCGTGTGATAAAGGTGGGAGACCTTTCAAACATATGAGGAAACCCTGAATTCGGCCTGCGGTGATAGCGTTCACTTTCTCAATTGACTTTCAGCCCAGAAAGTGTTTGTCGCGATTCCCGCGCACATCGATCCAGCACACCACAACAAAACAGATTCAAAATGACACCATCCGCCAGCTGAAGGCCATTACTTGTCGCAGTTATGAAAATTAAAAAAAAAAAAAAATAAAAAATAAAAAATTAATATTTGGCGAAATATAGAATTTTTCGAGGCACAGAATTTATAGTTATACTATTTAAAATTACAGAACGTTACAAGATAAATCTTGTTATATTCTAAAACAAGAAACTACTTCTAACGTGTCGAAAAATTAACCTGCGAATTTCTCGGGTATCAGTTCGAACTCAACATCGTCCTATTGGCAGGGATAGGTAAAATTTCGCAAATTCATTTCGGGACAAGATAGACGTTAAACACATATACATTGAAGTCACCTTCGCAATTGGATCACAGTTTATTAGACCCAACCTGCACGCATCTTAGCCAATAGCAGACTTGCAAGGAAACACCTTGCAAATCCCATAACTGCCAGGTGTGGGGCAACAGCCAATGAGCACACAGCTGAGGCTCCAGTATGCAGAGGACTGAGGAGTCTAGCCTACAGGTAATTGAACTTGCGAAATTTTCCTATCCCTACTAAATTGGCACAGAAAGTCAAGTTTACATATGTTTGAAGTCTACATTGTAAAATAATTTATAATTTTCACTGAGAAATTTTTTGTAATTTTTCAAATGCTTACATCAATACGACAAACCATTTTCAGATCGGTTTATATTTATTTAACTTAAATAATTTAATTAAAATATCAGCTTGTGGGTCTGGAAATGTATTTGTAACAGTACAAAGACTTCTCTTGTAAAACTATAAGGGCTGTGTTTGTAATATACCTCAATAAATGTTTGTACTATACTGACCCATTTCCACGAGCCTCAGCAAAATGGCGGACACTCAACACCGCAAAACCGTATATAGTTGTTTGTACAAAATCTGTGAGCGAAGTAAAGTGTAGCTGCGTGCAAAAATAAATTGTATTGCAAGTTTGGATAACGCAAAATACTTCAAACAATTCAAATAATCACAATGAAACGACAAATTCAATAAAACGTGACCATATTATTCATTAATTGTTGATGTGTCCTAGCTAGACTAAAGTCTTAATTCGGGTCTTAATTCCTCGTTTATATTAAGAGCCGTCCAAAACTCTTAACTCAACAACAGAAGTCTTAGAATGAAATAAATGTAGGCCTACCTATTCATCTAAACCAAATAACTTTATTCATATTTTGTAGGAACTTGCAGATATATTTACTGTAACAATTAGTTTTAGGCTTGTAATTCAAGTTGGGCTTGTGGTTAAAGGTGCGGCCTAGTCGCCGTGATAGAATATAGTTTTTTTTTTTTTTTTTTTTTCGTAAATTATATTTTGAAATATATATATATTTTTTTTAGTTATTCTCTGTTATAAATTTATTACATATATTTACTAGAACGAAAAAATAATTTCATGTACATCTCTCAATGATGTCAGTTGTAATACAAGGGTATCATTTGTAATATTAAAAAATAAATGTTTCTCGGATTTTGCAAGAAAACTCTCTGTAGTTTCACAAAATATTTTCTTGGCAACTCGGTTTGCAAGGATTTTTCTCGTAAACGTACAAAAATAATTTTAGAGTGTATCTTGTCCTTGAACGAATTCGTGGAAATTTCCGGGGCCTCTGTAGATGCTGCGACAGTTTCCTTATCGGCCTGGCTGTCGGCTGGCGAGTAGGTTCTGATTGGCGAACGGCGTTCCCATATTTCGCTATCCCGTGACGCCATCTTGCTGGCGTGTGCGAGTTCGCCTTGTAAGTGGATCTTTCACACCTGTATTCCTTAACACTGTGTGTCATCGCGTGCTTCCAGTTATATTCCGAAACTGTTTGACTCCACGGGACGTGGTATAGTTTCTCAGTGTAATCGGGAGAAGAATTTTAAATATTTAATATATTTCTATGGGGGTTTAATTTATTGACAAGATAGCTTGAATGCTGGTTAACTATCATAAAATGCAATCATCAATACAGTTCATGTTTCCGATTTAAAAACTGCCAAACTTTCCGGGAGAAATTAGGTTCAAAGTAAGTAAATACGGTAAAAAAACACTGTCGTAAAATTAACAAAAAATAATATTCTCCACGACTTTATTATTTTGAAATTGATATATCGTGAAAGAAAATAATTTTAATGTTTCATAACATAAGCTTTGAAATAGATAATGTATGCTGATATCTATAAAAGGGTTTTGTGTTAATTTTATTATCATAAAGTTCAATTAAATTAAATTTTAATAATTATTTTTTGCGTGTGTGGGCTTACTGATTTTGTAGGTTTCAGGTGCTGATTGACGGGCCACATCCCGACAGTGCGTAGCGTGTGAAGCAGTTTGAGTCCATGGTGCGAGTGTCTGCTTCGCATCTGTATCGTCGACTGCTCTGCGCCCGGGCCCCGGATGCGTCCAGTTCATTCGCAGTCTCCGGCCGGAGGTCAAACAGAACGCCGAAGGGCGAAAGCTCGATGAGGCCGATGCACATCTCGTCCGGGGCTCCCTTCGGAGTTCAAACAATCGCCGTTTCTCTCTCTCTCTATTTTTCCTCTTCTTCATCTTCATCCGCGTCTGTTACCGCCCATCTCCCCTTCCCCTTTCTTCTTCCCAACCCCGCGCGTCTTACAATCCGAACCTTCTTTCATCGCTAAAAGCAGCAGCACGACTGATATCGTGTTGACTTTTCAAACATTGGAAACAAGTACCCCCCCCCCCCCCTTCTCACCAACGTCGTCGTCTTCGCACGATGTTTTCTCTCGGATTTCCAATGCAGGTTTTTGGTCCTGTACGTACGCGCAAGAACCGACCGTTGTAATCACAGCTGTTCCTCCATCACTCCGGACTACACTGTACTCTCACGGATACCACTTGTTTTACTCGTTTCCTAATTAGAGATAATAATACAAGAAACCCACCTTATATAGAATGTTCACGATAAACCGAGCACTTCTGACGTCGTAACTACTCTTTACTTTCAGCCGCTTTTTATCCTATAACCACCTTTTAAAATAAATATTGGCATGTAAGTAATCAACACCGTGTGTATATTCCACCACACTCGGAAGTTAAAGTCTAAGGCTAAAGTAAAATATATTTATTGGCCATCATTCAAAATGAGAAGGTTATCAAAAGTGCTCACTTTACTGTGAATAGCCTATATTTAACTAATTATTTTTCCATTAATTGTTTGTCAGGAGAGTTTTAGAAATTATTGGCACGATATTGATGGAAGATAAGAATTATTTCTTATCCTCCATTAATAAACCAAGAATAATAAAGGCGGTGAATATCTAGCAATACATGAGGGTGTTAAAAACTTATTATTTATGCCTTGCCATGCAAAACATTTCGACAAATCCTCTGAAAAAAAACGATTAATGGCGAAAATCACGTAAACATTTGCACCACTGCTTCGTGGTAAAGTGAGCACTTTTGGAATAAACTTTTAAAATATCACTGCATAACATTCCCTAAACTCTACATCGTGTATGTAATTTGTGTCATTTTTTGGTAGATCATCAGTTTTGTATAGAAACACTAAATAAAATTTGTTTATTACTGTATATTTAAGCCTATATTATTTTTTTCTGCCTTGTTGAAGATGTTTACAACAACATAAGTGACATCAAGATGGTACGAAGTGACTTGAGTGTTGAGTAATAAGTATTTTGATTGTAATGTTAGTGGCGTAAACTTTTTGATTTTAGAGTGCAAAATTTATGCAATTTATGAATTATCTTCACTCTTGTTCATAATATGTGTGATAATTCTTAGCGCTGTACTGAATATAAACGGATAATATTTTGACAAATCACACTCAATACTGCTTTGACCCGTCCTGAGGGATCAGGCCACACACTAACAAGGAGGATAAAGGTAGCTCAAAAGGAAATCACTCAATTACAAAAGACTACTTTTATTTAACTTTAGCTTTACAAATACGCCTCAAGTAGGTGTCCCAAGAATCAATCAATTATAACAGGTATTCAGCAATAGGAACCTGGAAGTCAAATATATATATATATATTAATAGTCTCCAATAGGCGCCTATGCCTTTAATCTCTTACAAATAGAATTAAGCTGTCAAGTCAGTTCTCTGCTCAGATGGAGCTTAAATGCCTTCGCAAGTCCCGTGCCCTATCGTGCCTTCAGTCGTCCTACCAAGGAATATATACTTACCCTCTGGACGTCGACGTCACGCAGAAACTCTCTCCACGGAGGGGCTCGTCTGGAGATGAAGTCGGACCACGGGAGGTGGTCCTCTAGTCTGACAGGATACGGGTAGAGCCTCCGGCGCAGGCTGGCAAGATGGAGCTCTGAGATGCAAATCGCTCTGAGCTTGTATACTCCTTTCCTGACTTCGAGTTCAGTCCCCCGGAATGTGTTATCTTAAAACAACGGCTCGGCTGGCCGAGGTTGCTCTGTACCTTGCCTCAGCTCGCAACTTAGCCATCCTTGCAGGAGCCAGCCGCAGCAATATGTATAGAGGGCTATGTAAGGAAAAATAAATAAATAAATATGTGTATACTAAAATACATACTTGCGTTCAGACACAGTTCTATCGGAAGCTAATAAATTGTAAATTTTTCTTTAACACTTGACATTGTATCGCGGGTACAATGCTTAAAATTGGTAATAGTATAACCGCCTGTAAAATAATCGATTATTTGATTAATTAATTATAATCGATTAGTCAATTATATTTAGACAATTCGATTCTTCGCGATTTTCAGCTGTATATTCTTAAACAAAGCAAAACATTGTAGATACCTACATATTTTACATTTATCAAAAATATAAGATATAATTTTGAAACCACAAATTTTCAAAATGGCAGAAATTATTACAAACAAACAGAAAATTTTTTGGTGGGAATATTTCTAAACAAGTTTATATAAATATACAGTATTCGTGGTCAATTTTATGTATGAATTAGGACAAGACAATCTATTATTATTTTTACAGATTATTTACTCCATTTAAAAAGTAATCGCGTCATTCGATTTACAAAATTATGCAACTATCCCATCAATACTTAAAAGTCTTGGTCACTGTAGTTCGTGCTTCATATTTTATAAAAATTGAGTATTAATTTGCATACCAATAACACATTTATTTTCTTAACAATTCTACAACTTTACTTGGTCGTCGCATAAATAAAATGATCAGGCGCATGACAATGTTAATAATTGTTTTACATATGGCAGCAGGATACAGAATGGGAAGAAAAGTAGATCCTGTCCGAGGTTTTCAAAAGTGCCCAATTAACCCTTTCAGTCACTGTGTTCTTTATCTGGGACGTTGCATGTGAAGTGGTTTGAATTGTCTGCACTGTAAACAGCAGAAAATACCGTCCAATGAGGAAGGTTCCCTATGAGAGAGAGAATTCATTCAGTTCCCTAGCTATGTTCCCTAACTTCATAAACCACTGCTGCCAGTTACATAAAGGACAGATAGATTTCTACTGGTATCGACATAACACAAAACGTCGCCTTGGTATCAGTACAGTTCCGAACGAACGATTTGTTTGTTGCAACGCCTAAAATTGTGTATTTATTTTTGACTGATTGGGTTAGGCGCGAACAGCATATACATATAATACGCAAGTTGGTTCCTGCTATTCGCCGCGTCTGACTCATCTGGCTGTCGCTACTTGACAAGTGATGGGATTGTCGTGAAGATTTTTTTGTAAATTAGCCCTTCATTTTTCAGCTAGCGTTGGTCGTTTTGCTAAAATAATTTCGCTATTTGATTCATCTACAACAATCCTCATCATGATCGGTTTGTAAACAGAGTTCAAATGGTACGTGTTGACAAGCCCTTTAGAGTTGTGAGATTTGGGTGGCTCTTGACAACGACGTCTTGAGAGCCGATGAGGGTGAAATGAGGTGAGAATGGAGCGGCCCCGGAATGCAAGGGAGGGGAAAACGGGAGATCCCCGAGAAAATACCGCCGACCAGCGGCATAGTCCGTCACGGTTCCCTTTAACGAAAATTCGGGAGTGACCCGGCCTGGGATTGAACCCGCTTCGCCTTGGTGGGAGGCGAG